>OX419715.1:82118498-86923552 GCA_948474765.1 Patella depressa | reverse complement strand
TTAAGATTTCTTTTGCTGGGGGTGCGTAGCTCTAATACGTCGAAGCACACAGCGCTCTCACAATAATTGTTATTCAAGAAGCTTTAATCTATAAGAAACATAAGTATTAATTATTTGACGTCGATCTGGGTTTATTAACGAATGAACATGAATAACACAAATAAAGATATATTGAAATCATAATTAAAACATCATTTACAAATTATCTAGTAATGAATAATTGAATATATAAAGTTAGCATATATTATGTGATCAAGTGCAATTGTAAGCTATTTCACATTATCATATTATGCATAAAAGAAACATACATTTATCAATAAGCGAATATAAAGTATTATCATATTATGTGAATAAGTATAGTAAACTATTACACATTATAATATTAGGAATAACATAAACATATATACTAAATGAATTATTAGGCGACACAATTATAAACTAACTCACCTATAAGAAACATAAGTATTAATTATTTGACGTCGATCTGGGTTTATTAACGAATGAACATAATTGTCCGTATTTCGTCTCTTATATTTATACCCAGTCGCTATCGCCAACTTAATATCTTAATAATAATTAAACTAGAATTATTTGAACATACACATGATAAGGGTTAAACATATAATACAAAATGTGATATAAATTAACATATTTACATTACTGAGACATAACTCAAATATAGGTACATACTAAATCAATGACTAAGATGCATGTTAAGTAATATTAAATTATTTTAAGATAGATGTTAAGAAAAGGTAAATAGATAAGACAGTGCGTCCAGATTAGAACGACCTGGGTTCGGAGTAAAGATTAACTTATTCATTTTAAAGCAATTAATCAATTAAGATAAGTAAATACATGTATATCAAAATATGTACTATAACAACACCAATGCAAAATTTACATGAAAATGCAAGAAAAACAATTAATAAAAATAATAAAAGATAATATTTCCACAAATTCTCAATAAAATTACGGATTTCAACAAATTCTCAATAAAATTACGGATAAGTCCGATCATTGTGGCACATAATATGTCGCACTCGTGCATGGTGATGTTGCAGATATGCAACATGCTGGTCATATCGAGTGTTAAACTGGTCACTTAACTTAGGTCCAGGTATTTTCTTCGCGTGGTCCTTAATATATATTTTAGCAAGGTCATCCAAATCTTCCTCTGGTACCCAAGAATTCGTCGCTGTCGGGAAACTATTCCAACGAATAAAATATTCTTGTTTGTCCCTTTTTATTCGTTTTCTGATAACTTCCTGAGTTGATTTGGTTGTTGTGCCCCGTTTACGGAGGTGGTTTACATCAGCATTCACATTTTTGCTCATAGTCCATCGATTTACATTTCGACAAACGCTGTCTGTGTTCGCTGGTCCTCCGATATCAGTTTGACAACTTTGATTCTCATTTTCCACAGAACACATTGTTCCCACCGAAACCAAAGGCAAGGAGTCGGTCTCAACGGCCACTTCAACAGTTTTAGGCACCCTGGGCCTATTTGTATCACTTCGTTTAGAAGAAATTAACGATACCTGCTGAAAGTCACTTTTCCTAGATAGAAATTCTTGACGACGCCGATGATCACGCTCTTTCTTTGCTGAAGAACGATGCTTCTTCTCTGGATTACGATGAATAGAATTATTCCACTTGAAACATATTTCTGTGTAACCATTCTCCTGTTTCAGGTTCCATGTTACTGGTACGGTGTCAATATACCTAATAACGGCCAAAGCTGCTGCTGGAAAATAGCGTTCCATATCAATGACGTTGTTTCTTAACTCGCTGAGAGGGTATACCGGAAAATATGAGTAACTAAATACTCTGCCCGCTTTCTCCACCAATTGCCGAAGTGTTATTTTCTGGGGGTTGTAGCTTATTCCAACACTAACGACGAAAACTCAGATAAATAGTTAAAATTGTACTTTTAATAAACTAGTGTACAAAACTGGTTAACGGTCACAATAACGAGATAGGTATCGCTAGGGCGAGCCGGTCACCAGACTAAAGTTACAATAGAATATAGAACATATATACAAGCTTGGGATTGAAATAATTACATAATGATAATATAAGAATATTTGATAAGATGTTAAATTGCACATAGGAAACGGATGTTTAAATACAGAAGAAGATATGGACATAGCAAGAACGCGCGTTAACTATAATTACGTAATATATATCGTTACATTAAGTATAAACTCAAACAGTTAAAGGCATGAAAGATTAATGAGATATCAATTCGGACATTGGTCAATTACTACTTTAACTAAAATCATAAAATAAAATATATACAAATATACACTATAACACTATTTATAAATAATGTCATGTATATATTATATATAATTGAAATTAAAGATGGCAAAACAAAACTACATTTTTATGCTAACGTTTTCACCGCGATAGCGGCTCATCAGGCGTTTTATTAAACAATATCTTTAATTTCAAATATATATTACCAAAGAGCAGCTTTAATTAACTATTCTACTATATATATATATATAATTCAGATTCGCTGCTGTCTATGGTTGTATGATTTTTATAACAGAACTGTTGTATGGGCGTTATGTCATGCTTTGTGTGGCTATCTTATATTGAGGCTATTTTGTACATTTTGGTATTTTATTCCACAGTTCTTGACCAACTTCGGCGAACGCCTTTTTTTTCAGGTTTGGATTTATGAACAATACAAACTAATTTAACTGCTTGATGAAGGTAAAGTTCTAGGAGTAGGGTCACCTGTCCAACCTCGTGAGTTTTCTTCGGGTCCATTCTATTTTTTTATACAAAAAACGAAGTGCTTTCAAATTCTGTCCCGCAAATAATGTTTAGAGTACGGTGCTAAATTATAGCTCACCCTTCATCCTCTGGCACATCCCACCGATCATAGCCATGTACCAAATAATCTTTGGGCCATTACATCAGACCGAATATCAACTGATTCCTTAAACCCGAATCGGCTACTAGTGAAGTAATATGCTACGGTTCATCTGCATTCTCCGGGAATAAGCGACGCTGATAGTACATTCTCCGAGAATATCAACCTAACAAGAGGAGTAATATGCTACGGTTAATCTTCATTCTCCGGGAATAAAGAGAGAGACAGAGAAATGGGACTAACATATGGTTTAATTTTTATTTCAATAATTCGCTTGCTCGTAGGAGTCTTTAGCAGTGGGAGGAAACCGGAGTGCCCGGTGTAAACCCACGAGGTTGAGAAGGCGCCCCTATCTCCATGCCACATACGCTCATACCAGGGATCAAAACCACAGCCACAAGCCAGAGGTGACAGGCCAGCTAGATGTCGAAGCGCGAAACTCTAAATCATTAGGCCGTCCCTACCTCCATTCCCCGGGAATAAGTGACGCTGATAATAATAATAATATTTATTCCAAATCTGCATCAGAAGATACATGCATATATATATAATACATAATATAAATACAGTCGAACATGACAATCCACCTTTTAAACATTTACCTACAGCTATTTACACATAATTATCGTGAATAGAAGTTCTTTTAATAATACAATTGATATAAATTTTCACAATTGGATTAGGTTTTTGCTTTTGACATTAAATAAATCTTTCATTTTATAGGTTGAGAGAGATCTGTTATAAAAACGAGTTAAATATTCTGCCTTGCCCTAAGAGACGAAAAGAACATTTGGATATACAGTGATATTGATCGTCACCAATTTCATTATTATTACATAATGTACAGATTCTATTTTCTTTAGAAAAGTTAGTAAAATAGCTAGTTTTTATTGGTGGCAAATGACATCTGCATCGAAGTCGTGTGAAACTAAAGCGGAATTTCCTAGGCAGGCCTAAATATTCTACAGTTAAGACACTTGCTACTGTTGTTTACTTAAAGCGGAAATTTCATATTTTCTAAGAAAGTCAAACATAATTATTTCTATGTCTTTTGCTCCAAAGGTTGTCAACTCACTATTATTCGATCATGGGCAATATTTCACAGGCATAAAAATCCCTGACACAGAAAATAATAACACAATTACTTGAATTACCTCCCTTGTTTTCCCATTCCCCTCCATGCAATGGCGATCTTCAATCGTTTGAATTTGAAGTTGAAAATGATATTTTAGCCAATTTCGGAACTGGCAATAGTGAATTATAGGATTAATAGGATTATTCTTTAACAAAGTAGGACTGTTTATAGATACCATCTTTTTTAGGGCTTTGTTTTAATATATTTTAAAAATATAACTGTCGCTCGTGGAATACATGCGCAGGGATACACTCTCTTGAACCACTGAATAACCCGACCGGTAGTCAATGGTCATCGAGTTCTATCTATTTATTCACATAATAAACTCAGTCATTCTATTTATTTTTATAAGTAAAAGACCCGTGCGCGCATGCAAATTGTTGAATTACATTTGAACCATGTGTTATTCACGAAATGACCTTGTCTGTAGCTAGTGGACGTTTAACTACATTAATCTCTCTCTGTTAGAATTTTCGATGACGAAACGACCGTTAACCCGCCTCTGAGTAAGACATAGCAAATAGTCTTTAAATTGATTTGTAATTAAATGATACATATGGTACAATGTCACAACACAAGTACGTGTAAGTCGAACCCAAGTTACTCCGGCAATATTATTATTATTGACGAGGGTTCTGTAAAAAAAACCCCCAAAACTATAGACAGACAGCTTACACATTAATGAGTTTAAATAATATATTTTTGTTTATATTAATGTAATGTCTTTAAAATTTAATCTTTCCTCTTTAATTGTGGGGGGTTGGGATGGCCTAGTGGTCTAGAGTGCCGCGCTTCGACCTCTAGCTGGCCGGTCACCTCTGGCTTGCGGCTGTGGTTTCGAGCCCTGGTGTGAGCGTATGTGGCATGGAGATAGGGGCGCCTTCTCAACCTCGTGGGTTTCCTCCGGGCACTCCGGTTTCCTCCCACTGCTAAAGACCCCTACGCGCAAGCGAATTATTGAAATAAAATTAAACCATATGTTAGTCCCGAAATGACCTAGTTTGTGTTGAGTGGACGTTAAACCCCATTTCTCTCTCTCTCTCTCTTTAATTGTTACGAGTAAGCTTGGTGTTTTTTGTTAATTCCTAAGATACAATTTTATTCTAAATACCGATTTGTACATTGACAAAGCATTCTATGTTTCATCCTCCCGATTCCAGGAAGTTACTCTCCTTGTCGGACGCACCGGTTTTCCAGTAATAAATAGTCTCAAGGCTAGTTCTCTGTTCCACAAACGTGCTGTCACAAAAACAGGAGAGAGAGAGAGAGAGAGATGGGGTTTAACGTCCACTCGACACAAACTATGTCATTTCGGGACTAACATATGGTTTTAATTTTATTTCAATAATTTGCTTGCGCGTAAGGGCCTTTAGCAGTGGGAGGAAACCGGAGTGCCCGGAGGAAACCCACGAGGTTAAGAAGGCGCTCTTATCTCCATGCCACATACGCTCACACCAAATAAAACCCAGGAGAACCCTGGTCGGGCGAAATAAACCTCTAAAGTAACTTAAATTCCATATACATGTAATTGTGTCGTGTGCTCTTATTATGATTCAGTTACTAAATGTCGCTACACTTTTTTTGTTTGAACGTTCGAAGTATAATTTGCGCTGACGTTTCTGTAACATCTCAACAACGGGAAATTCTTTCATTTGCATGATGGAACATTCATTTGGATCTACAATAAAACGTTCGTTCCACGGGGATTTAGGAATAACAAGAGGCTTATCCACCTTTTTAACAAATATACAATAATCTTTAACAAGTTTAAGAATCATTTTAAATTGGTGCAATTCTTCTAAAAATTCGACACCAAAATAACTAAATTCTTTAAATAATTTACTCTTAAAATGTTCGTAAAATATCGCATCCTTTTTTAAACGAGTAATAATGTTTTGTCTGTCTTTAGGACTTACAGCGTATCCCTTTTTCTGGAAGTTTATGTTGCGTGTAATATATAAAATGTCTTGGAAAGTCCAACACAGCTTCCGTTTTAACAAGATCAACGATTCGTCAAAATACTCAGTCACCATGATCATATCAAACTCGTTGTCCATTCGCTCTATAAATCTGATCAAACTCAAGTTTCGTGAATCAAAACTGAAATCTTCCAAGGCAGAGGATGCTTTACCGGTAAAATTCCGGAAGATGTATGGATCAGTTTTCATATTATGTTTCATTTTAGGACTAATTGAACCATTGTAGAACAACAATGAAATATAACGTTCGACAGGCTCCCGAAAGATAGCCAAGAAAAATGGATGATCGGGAATAAGTTGGTCATATATTTGTTTATTATAAAAAGTATCGACTGCTAATATATTATAGTTTTCCCCTCTAGCTACTGGGATAATCTTCTTGGTTGTATTTGTATCCATTGAACCAAGAACCCAGAAGTGTCTAATTGTCCTATTTGTATTAGGGAGAACAACATTAAGGTTATGTCTCAGAGCAAATCTATGTAATATGTTGGACATAGTGGTACTTCCACATTTGTGTACCTTTAAAAACGCTATGTTCATTCTCCTAGTACATCGTTTCGGTTTCTCTGCCGATGATTTGTCTGTAGAGAGAGATTTATCGAAGTTGTAACCACCTGTAATAAATATCGCAACTACAGCAAAAAGGGCGAGTCTGCAAAAAAAAAGAAGGTTAAATCAATTTTCTGAACTGTTTAGGAATAGAAGGAATAGTAATTAAGGTAAACATACATTATGCAAGAGCTAAATCTGCCTATTGCAGGTCTTTCTTTAGACCTGAAATGTTATCTAAATTATGAATTAGACATTAATTAACTTATCCAGACCACAATCAACTCGACTACGACATTTACTGGATAAGAACCCGGTCTACTGCTTCTGATTGGATCAAAACTGATTTTAGTAATGATGATCAAGGCTAGTCCCAAAATTCAATTACTAAATTCTCGGTTCAGAGTGGATCAATTTGACTGAAATTTTCAGAAAATTCCCTTTACATTATCTAGTTTTTAACTATTATTGTGGGAACTGCCTGCTCTGTATATACTCTCCCATAATGTATGTTTAAATAAAGGACATTAATAATACAGAAGATGTACCCACGGTTAGCGCCGATTCCAACCCTAATACTGGATCTATCCCCAATGCTTAATTACCTCAACCCTAACCAACAATCTCGTCAACAATCACGTGTCTGAACCTTATTCATATCTCAGCCAGGCCTGTACCTAGCGTGGGTGTAGGGGGTACATTGTACCCCGAGAATACTAAGGCACCCCGAGAAATGCCCCCCCCCTTTTCGAAAAAAATATTGACACCATACAATAATAACATAATAAATAGATTTGATTATGATCACACGGTGATGCTCTAAAGGCACTGATCGTTCGGTTGGTTTTAAAGGCGCCCCTGGTTCGTTTGCTCTGATCTAGGCTTTCTTTGTGGAGACTATAATAATGGCACCATTGAAAAAAAAAATCGACCATGTTAAAAACGAAATTGACTCTTAGATATTATCAGAGTGGACGGAAACGCAGCATTATTTTTCAAAATTTCGCCCCCCCCCTCGCAACAGGCGAAGTGCCGCTCCTTTCATCCCTTTCTGGAAACGCGCCCGCGCCACCACATATGCCCAGTATATCAAAGTCCCCATTGTTCATGTCACTTTGGGGAGTTGGGATGGCCTAGTGTGGTCTAGATTGCCGCGATTCGACCTTTAGCTGGCCGGTCACCTCTGGCTTGCGGCTGTAGTTTCGATCCCTGGTGTGAGCGTATGTGGCATGGAGATAGGGGCGCCTTCTCAACCTCGTGGGTTTCCTCCCACTGCTAAAGACCCCTACGCGCAAGCGACTTATTGAGCCTCGTTTTTTTCACTTTATCAACTTGTGTTGATATTTTTTGATATCAAAAAACACTCGTAGGAGATTCTCTATATCTAAAGGGTATTTTAGCCCTTCTGTCTGTCAAATTCAAAACAAGCAGACCATGTCGTTTACTCTGTATGTTAATTTGATCTGTGGTGATAATATGTCAAATTTCAAAACGTTAGATCTATAGATAACGTCGGTTGACTGGCATAACCCTCACACCGATATGAACACGAGGACCACGGTTTGTCTTAACGTCCGGACGACTATACAATACGTTCCGTCTCAGCCCCTAATTGTAGTAAGTGGGAAGACGTTTTGAACTCGGCGCCCATAATGTTCATTCTACTCCTAAAATAAATAATGCGCGACCAAATCAAAGTGTACTTATTAAAAATCAAAGTGTACTTATTATAAATCAAAGTGTACTTATTATAAATCAAAGTGTATTTATTATAAATCAAAGTGTACTTATTATAAATCAAAGTGTACTTATTATAAAGCAAAATGTACTTATTATAAATCAAAGTGTACTTATTATAAATCAAAGTGTACTTATTATAAATCAAAGTATACTTATTATAAATCAAAGTGTACTTATTATAAATCCAAGTGTACTTATTATAAATCAAAGTGTACTTATTATAAAAAAGTGTACTTATTATAAAGCAAAGTGTACTTATTATAAAGCAAAGTGTTCTTATTATAAATCAAAGTGTATTTATTATAAATCAAATTGTATTTATTATAAATCAAATTGTACTTATTATAAAAAAGTGTACTTATTATAAAGCAAAGTGTACTTATTATAAAGCAAAGTGTTCTTATTATAAATCAAAGTGTATTTATTATAAATCAAATTGTATTTATTATAAATCAAATTGTACTTATTATAAATCAAAGTGTACTTATTATAAAGCAAAGTGTACTTATCATAAAGCAAAGTGTACTTATTATAAAGTATAGTAAATTTTTCCATCGTCAAATCCATAAATATATTTACAGCGATAGAATGACAAAGATTGTCGGCAATACTGAAACAAATTTGCTAATGTATAGCGCAGGGATTTGGTTAGTCCAATGGGCTGTCAATGCGCCAAGTGACGTTGTTCCGGTCCCCGCTTGTACGTGATTCTGCAACTGACAAAGAGATACACAGGCAGATTATTGAACTAACATTGAACCATGTTAGTCTCGAAATGATGACGTTTGTGTCCAGTCAACGTTACCATCACCCCGCCCTCTTCGTTGTCATTCAGTGATTGTCACTTGGATTATGGTAACCAGTATCTTTTAATTTTATTTGCTTGTTGAGAGTGACAAAGTCTGTTTAATTTACATTCAGTGATTGCCGGCTTATTTTGATTATGGTAAGTAATACCTTTTAATTTTATTTGCTTGTTGGAAATGACAAAGCTTGTTTAACTTACATGCCATAAAGTCTGGAACGCTTTCGTCGTGCACAATGCATGATAAATTTCGTTTCACCAAACACACTGTTGTCTTGGCATCAATTATTAACACCTGTAACATACAACAGATTACTCTCGGGTAATAAATATATACCTCAACAACTACCTGTCCCACTCCACAACGCTTTTCATGTTCGAAGTGTGTTACGATTCTTATAAAATGCCAATACCTAAGTCTGGTTCCTCTATAGAAGTTACCAAAAAATCCCAGTGAGTGAGAACCAGAAGCGCTATGGATCGGACCGGCTACAGATTATTGTGGCGATTCAACTCCACTTGAAAACAGGTCTCAAACCTTCATTAGAAATGCGGTATACCTCTAGTTAAAATTCCCCCGTTTGCGATAATATTTACAAAGCTTGTAATACAAAATATACTATGATCGTGAATTGGAAGAAACTTCAGTTTCAGACCTATGTCCACTGTCTTTGACACAACATTGTGAAATATGTACAAAATTGAATAGAATGCTCGATCTCGCTTTAACGCATTACATCTTAACACATTCTTCACATAATCCTCGATTATTGTCTTATAATTTAAGATTATTGTCTTATAATTTAAGGTTATTGTCTTATAATTTAAGGTTATTGTCTTATAATTTAAGGTTATTGTCTTATAATGTCTTATAATTTAAGGTTAATGTCTTTTAATCTAAGGTTTATGTTAAACAATGTACAAACTAAAACACAAACACTTATGTTTACTTGTACAAAATAATTTAAATATCTATAGAAAATAATTTAAATATCTATACAAAATAATTTAAATATCTATACAAAATAATTTAAATATCTATACAAAATAATTTAAATATCTATACAACGATCTTTCAAATGTCCATGTGTATGTATATATAGTAGTGTAGTTAACAATTTGTGTTTCATTTGGACCCCCCTCATAAAATTTTCCCTACTAAATTCTCTTTGTCGTGTTGTTCATAATTCAAGCGTAACATTCAATATGTAAAAGTCACGAAAAATATGAATACGACACCCCCCTGACTTAAACATGATAAACGTTAATTGTATTGGTGTGATGTTTTAGTTTAACCCGTAAAACATGCCTAAATAGTTTTTACAGAAGACTGAAACTATTTATGGGGTAACCCAACAAGTGTGGGACCCTCCCACACTCTTATTTTGTAACAATATACTTGACATCCGAAAAACAACTTAGTAGTATAACTAAAATAAGTACGAACAATCCAAACCATTAGACAAAATTGAAAGTCCTGAAAAACGGTATGCGCAAAATAGTGTAATCAGCAAATTAACTGTTCATCGTGTACAAAATACACGACAAACAGTGGCAACAGGTGTCAGGAACAGTGAGCTTACGTCCTCGGTTGATACCATTATCAAGTTAGATAGACAATATATGAAATGAAATGGGTTTAACGTCCTACTCTTTTGCACCTAGCCTGGGCTAATGGAAGACGAGCATACGCCATACAGTGTGCTATGTGGGAAATTTTGCCTGGGCAGCGGCGCTAAGGTCTACTCTTATATCGAATCCCAACTCCCAAGGGATCTTTTACGTGCACGCCAATGTGTACACAGGACCTCGGTTTTTCATCCAATCCGAATGACTAGACAGCTGTCCTTGGCAGGCCCTCCATCCCTCATCACTGACAAAGAAAAATCACGCCGGAAAATCTGGATGAACTTTCTCGGCCAATGAAGGGATCGAACACGGGACCTCGGTTTTTCGTCCCATCCGAACGACTAGGCAGCTGTCCTTGTCAGTCCCTCCTTCTGCATCACTGACAAGGGGAAATCACGCCGGAAAATCGAGATGTACTTTCTCTGCCAATGCAGGGATCGAACACCCGACCTCCAGACTAGCGAACCAACGCCTTATCCACCTAGCCACCATGACCCTCAGTTAGACAATATAGGAATTTTAAATATTGGATACTGATAATATAATTTCAATCTCAACTTATATGAAGATACGATTTTAATGAAAGCCGTATTAAATGTATTAAAACAGAATAATCTAACGTATATATTTCTTTTGGTACGGCTCAAATTATAAAAAAAAGGTTATACGATATCTTCGCTCATAATAAAAATAAAATACAATAGTATGCGGCACGTTGCCAAGGGTATAATTTATCAACATTTGAAACTAACAACATGACGCTAAAGAGCTATTTTTTAGAAAAAAAATAACATTTAATCTATTTTCCTTTAAAGGAGCTAAAAATCGCCAACATTTAGAACCTAGAAATTGACCCAAATGGGTCGCCACGCATATAATAATCTAATATGATTGTATATAAACCGATTTATATTCAATTGTTTCAATTGTGAATCTAATTTCAAATCTGTTATGTCCAGAGAAATACGGAATAAAAGTTTCTAGTGTCTGGTTTTTCCAGTCTATAGCGCATGTTCTTCAGATAAATTATGACGTCGCCGTTTGACATGAGGTGTGGAATAAATCTAGCCTCGTTCTTTCTGGTCACTTGTTACAAATGACGCTGAAACGCACAATGGTACACGATTCGTGTACCGATGCTAAAATGTTTATTTTGTCTTCAAAAGACCGTCTTTTCCCGGTAAGATCTCAACATTAATGTTGATTTAAATTGACAAATAATTCGTGCTTTCAATGTGGAAAACATTGGGTGATATTGAGTTAAAGACTTTAACACATTATATTCACCTCCCACTCGTATACTTGTCATGTATATGTTGTTTGTGTGTAACTATAATATTTGTGTATATGTGTGCAGGGGCGGATCTAGGAGGGGGGGGGGGTGTCCAAACCTCACCCTGCTCAGCTACATAAAAAATAATGCCTTGAATCAAGTTGTCTTGCATCTATGATATTACATCACAAAGGGATCCTACATCAGTATAAATAAAATAAAACCAAGTACGAACAATCCAAAACATTAGGCAAAATTCGAAGTCCTAAAAAACGTTATAGGCAAAATAGTTAGGCAAAGTAGTGTAATCAGCAAATGGACTGTTCATCGTGTACGAAATACACAACAAACAGTGGTAACAGGTGTCCGGAAGAATAAGCTGATCTGGTGAATCACTGCACTTATAAAAAAAATAAAGAATTCTATTGAATTTAAACACACGCCCATATCACGTCAGAAACAAACATGTTTGAAAATAACCAAGGCATTCGAAAAGTGATTTTTTTTTATAAACAATATTTTATTCAACGGGATTGGGGAACAGTCTTAGCCTATTTAAAACCCATCTCCCTAGATAATATACGTACATAATATTAAAACAAAGGAGCTATTTGGTGTATATACAGAGTTAAAATGGCCAACACATACATAAATATATGTAAATACATTATATGATAAGAAAGTTGGCAATGAACAATATATTATATTATGGGTTAAATCATCACGTTAATTAAAACCAATACTGTAAAATAAAACTGATCTACATTAAAATCTGTTTGACATGTCAATAAACTTGTGGACTTGATTAAATATGTTATTGTTTACATCGGTACATTAATTAGGGGATCCGAACAAGAGACAGTTAATGTTTTTATGATCGTATTGTAATTTGTCTATGGTTTCCTCTCTTGCATTTGAATGCAAAGAGCGTTGTAAAAGGTGGTGAGTGATTTGATAGCAATTGATCCCTATAACATGCAGACAACCTGAATAAACAAACAAACAAGGTCCCTATTAAATCTTGTCAACCTCTGGGTTTTCATCTGGGATAGGCCGCTATTGCGTCACAGCTGCCGTATGAGTCCCTTTTCACGCTGTGGCTATCTTCTCTTATATTCTGTAAACTGTTTATTCCCAAAATGTGAATAGATTAGCAAATATATAAATTAGAACATTTATACGGATGTACCACTTGGTCAACCCTGAAAAACCCCGCACGATTGGAAAGTCGACACTGTACCTTGTCACATGGGGGTTTTGGATGGTCTAGAGTGCCGCGCTTCGAACTCTAGCTGGCCGATCACCTCTGGCTGGCGACTGTGGTTTCGATCCATGGTGTGAGCGTATGTGGCATAGATATAGGGGCGCCTTCTCAACCTCGTGGGTTTCCCCCGGGCACTCCAGTTTCCTCCCACTACTAAAGACCCCTACGCGCTAGCGAATTATTGAAATAAAATTAAACCATACGTTAGTGCCGAAATGACCTAGTTTGTGTCGAGTAGACGTTAAACCCCATTTCTCTCTCTCTCTCTCTCTCTCTTTCTCTCTCTCTACCTTGTCACGTACAACCGGGAAATCGAAATCATGACAGTTGACTCGATGGCAAACCTTATTATATAACACGTTCGCGCCAACCATTCGACCATTTTTCCTGACTAGCCATCGACATTGTTATCTTTAGAAGTAATAATCAGTTTGCTGACCAAAAGCCCACCTCTTCCCTTACCAACCCTCTTTTCTTTGTATGAGACTTATCCCATTTAGATAGTTATATATATGCTACTCCTATGCAATTGTATGGTCATTTTATTTTATATTTAATCATCAGGGGCCAGTTGCTCAAAGCTCTGTTAACTTTTAATGATCCGTTAACATGGAGTAAACGGATCGTTAACTTTAATGGAGAGAAAGGTTGTTGCTGGAAGTCCCGTTAACTCTAACGGATAATAAAATTGACTTTCCAGCAACAGAAATTTAACGGACCGTTAACAAACGACACGTGAAAGATAACGATCCGTTAGTTTAACGGATTGTTAAAATAAGTTAGTTTTGAGCAACCGACCCCAGGTCATCTTCGTTTATTTTACGATTTCTTATAGAAATGAAATGAAATAGGGTTTAACGTCATGTTGCTCTACTCCTAAATTGAGCTAATGAAGACGCGCATACGCCATACAGTGCGCTACGAGGGAAATTTTGCCCGGATAGCGGCGCTACGGCCTACTCTTATATTGAATTCCATCTGCCAAGGGATTTTTTTACGGACCTCGATTTTTCGTCCCATCTTTAACGACAAGACAGCTGTCCTTGTCAGGTCGTCGGAAAATCTGGATGAACTTTCTCTAGGCCAGTGGAGGAATCGAGTCAGCGTCATACCCACGTAGTCACCGTTATCCCCTATGTTTTATAGGGTTTTATGGGCTGTTTTAATCCACTATCATTTATGCATCTGTTAATGGTTATTCATCATTATCATATTCTGGAGGGCCTGAAGCACAGCTGTCCAGTCGCTCGGGTGAGACGAAAAGTCGAGGTCCCGTGTATACATTTTCCTCAGCACATTGTATGGCGTATGTCCGTCCTCATTAGCCCAGTTTAGGAGCAGAAAAGTAGGACGTCAAACCCCATTTCATTTTTCATTCATTTCACTTGGGGTGGGGGGGTGGGGGTGGCCTAGTGGTCTAGAGTGCCGCGCTTAGACCTCTAGCTGGCCGGTCACCTCTGGCTTGCGGCTGTGGTCTCGATCCCTGGTGTGAGCGTATGTGGCATGGAGATAGGGGCGCCTTCTCAACCTCGTGGGTTTCCTCCCGGCACTCCGGTTTCCTCTCACTGCTAAAGACCCCTACGCGCAAGCGAATTATTGAAATAAAATTAAACCATATGTTAGTCCCGAAATGACCTGGTTTGTGTTGAGTGGACGTTACACCCCATTTCTCTCTCTCTCTCTCTCTCTCTCTCTCTCTCTCTCTCTCTCTCTCTCCAATTTCACTTGGGCATTTCATGATTGTTTTGTTAAGTCCAAGGTTCATGTAGTATTAGTTTTCATAAGGTTTTGCATATTTTTCATTAATTTTGAAATTTCGCTTAAAACGTCACATCATTCTAATATTGTTATTAAAAAAATGACATTTTCACAACATCCGTGATTTGTTGGGTTTTTTTCTGATTTGAATATAATAAAACATAAAGTCAACCATTGTAAGGTGAAGAATAATAGTTTTCGTTGTATACTTAATATTGGTTTACATTTAGACAGCTAGCGCCCTATTTATCTTTGGTCTTTATTCTCTTTGTGTATTGTTGTAAAAGAGAATATTTAAATTGTTTCTAACATTATCAATTGAAGGGATCTCGCAAAATTCCTATACCATAATCTAACATTATCAATTTCATATCTACATTGTTACAGGTATTAACCTATTTTACGGAACAGTGGCTAAGAGAGACAGACTCGGGGTCAAGCGTTCTATTCAGTTGTTGGCCGAGAATGGTCATCGGGAATCCCCCGTCGTGGCTTATCCTTGCCAGTGGCGCAGGGCGGATGACCTTAAATGGAGAAGTGGCTAGTCGTTCGGATAGGACAAAATTAGCGTGTACATAAAATATCCCTTAACAATTGAAATTCGATATAAGAGTAGGCCTTAGTGTCGCTGATCGAGCATAACAGTCGGGGTAGAACAATAAGACCTTAAACCCCGTTTCATTTTATTTAATTTATATGACCAAGGGAAGGCAGATAATTTGGCCCTAGGGTATGGTTAAATGGTTAAGCTAAGAACATTCGTCACCTAGTAGGAGTTACATCCTTCAGCGTGGAACTATTTTAGGGTGCACCACTATAAATAAATATCTCCATATGCTATGATTCCAAATTTTGAATGTCAACGGTTGGATGGCCGATTGGTTAGAGCGTGTGCGTGGTATTATTAGGTCTGTCATTGGGTCAACAGCCGTGGTTTCGATTTCCTGGTATTACATGCCGAGGATTAGTGTCGCGTGTCCATTTCGTGGGTTGTCTCTGGGTCTTCCGGTTTCATCTCACTGCTAAAGACCCTTTACGTGCAAGCGAATTGTTGAAATAAATTTGAACCAGATGTAAGTCCCGAAATGACCTAGTTGGCGTTAAACCATATTTCTACACAGGAGTTCGACTCCAGGCTTTTTCGTCTCATTTGAACAACGTGACAGTTTCCTTTGACAAACCATGCAGCGTGCTATTTTCGAACAGCAATGTCTACGCCTACTTTTCAGCAAATTACCAGTGGCAATGGTTCGTGTAAGACCACGCCAACGCGAACTGGAGCTAACCTCGGCCTTTTCACTCCTCTTCCCCCATCACTGACAAAGGAAAACGAGATTGTAATAGCTGGAGGCACTTTTTCTGCTACCCGGGAGGGATCAGAGTCCTTGTTAGTGAGTCTGCGAACGGTATCTCGAAATCGGTGTAATTTAGCGGTCGGAGGATGAATAACTTCTATTTAAATTCCGCAAACATAAATTGGTAATGCAAACGAAATGTATTGGAAAATCGAATTTGACAAAAATAAATTTGTAAATGACTGCCAAATTTGGTAATATGAAGATATGTAAAAAAGGTAATAACATTGCAGCGATAATTTGGTTGAGATATTTTCTTATTCGGGCGACGAGCGCGTTGTTCAAGCCCGAAATATCCATTCTTTCTGGATTGTCACTATTTTGGGATTGAGAGAATTCAATTCCGGAACGTTCAATTGAGTACCCCCCCCCCCCTCCCCACAAAGTGTTACAATTTGAAACAACATCGAACGTGATATAGTTTTCAAACTACTACTATATCAAAAGACTTTACGTTCATTTTAAAACAAATGGAGGATTTTCAGTTTTTTTATTGGATATATTTTGCAGATGAGTCCATTAAAAGATACTATTCATCTATTTTCTATCATTTATAAGGCAGTTTAGAGTCGCACTTAAACTTAGAATAAACGATCAGTACTCACAGGAATGGAATGAAAATCGGTCGAAGTATTCAAAACTAAATTATTATAACCTTTTCACCACGGCGTTATCACAAAAAGAATATTTATCAAATATCTCAAATCATAATTACTGTGTATCTCTATCCAAATTTAGATGTGTATCACATAACTTGCTATGTGAAACTGGGAGATACGATAAATGATTTGTAAATTATGCTATTTAAATATCGTTGAAAATCAATCTGATTAAAACACAGATCTAATTTCGTTTCGTTTTTTATAGTTCAAAATTTCGTTTTTACTTGTCTTTACTACTCTTGGATCTGGAGGATTTGTTATTTTACTCGTGTTCTGCCTGAAATGAGGGGTCAACCAATCAAATGGTCTGTCGAATCGACCGTTTGACCTTTTCATGCGTGGAACTGTTGGTAGATATTACCAAAGCCCTGTATAGGGAAAGTTACGACAACTCATTTACAGGCGCCATTGTGGGTCCCAACTATGACGTCATGGCGTCATATAGCTTTACTAAACAAAACATTTTATCTTTTTCTTGCGGTTACGTTTTACGGGCTACAATTTATAATAAACAAATTGGAAAAGAAACCAATGCTGTTTGGTTCATTGATAAAAATGACGTAATTAACATAATATACATTGCAAAAAATAAACAAATTAAATAGTGGGAAAAATCGTAATTTATTCAGCTCAACATAAGACGTACAATGCCGCCTTGTTGCATACCATTCATATAGTTGAATCATATCATAAAAATATTTTATTTCATATAGTCTTACGTATTTGTCAACATCAAGGTGAACTTGCTCTATTTAGCCTATTCAGATTTGTTCAGATGAATCTGAACTATGGCGGGGGAAAGCGGCAAAAACCTAATGCTATGTAGAAATGTCTAATTCAAAACACACATGTAACATAATGTCATACCAAATACCTAAAACGTCTAATGCAAAAAACAAAATACAAGAAACCTCTAATACAAAATACCTCATACGTCTATTGCAAAAGACAAAATACAAGAAACCTCTAATACAAAATACATATAACCTCTTATGCACAATTGATTTTACAATCTGAAACATCTACCAAAGCATTAGATGACATATCTCGTTGTCATTACTTACATTTCTCCACTGAATTATCTTTATTTAGGTCAATGTCAAGGTCACCGAACACAACTTGGCGACCTATTCGGCTAGCGAGCTATTCGACCGATCCAGCTGGCAACCTGTTCGTTGGCAACCTATTCAGAATTAAGACAACAGTCGCCCAAACTCATCTATTTTTAACAACCAATAAAATCCAACGTTACGTCTATCAAATGAAAGTAGAATAATATATTATTTTGATCAATTCCTTTAGCTCAGAATAGAGATGTAATTTCGCATTATCGTACAAAATTCTAGACATCCAACTAAATATATTCCAAAAGGTAATTAAATAGGCTTTCTAAGTATTATCAGTAAAAATTGGCACATTCATATTAAAGGGGTGCACTCTCTTCCTAAACATGACCAATTTTTTTAAAAATTTTAAAGGGAAAAAACTGTTAATATCCCATGTCAAAATTTGGACCATCGTACAAAATTCTGATGATCCAACTAAATATATTCTAAAAGGTAATTGAATAAGCTTTCCAAATATTATTAGTAAAAGTTGGCACAATCATATTAAAGGGGTGCGCTCTCAACCTGAACATAGCCAATTTTTCAATATTTTAAAGTGAAAGAACGGTAATATTTGGAGTCGAAATTCGGACCATCGTACAAAATTCTTAGCAACCAGCTTCTGAAAGGTAATTGAATAAACTTTCTAAATATTATTAGTAAAAGTTGGCACAGTTATATTAAAGGGGCACGCTCTCAACCTGAACATAGCCAATTTTTCAATATTTTAAAATGAAAGAACGGTAATATTCCGAGTCGAAATTCGGACCATCGTACAAAATTCTGAGCATCCAGCTATATATTTTCTGAATGGTAATTCAATAAGCTTTCTAAATATTATTAGTAAAAGTAGGCACAATCATATTAAAGGGGCGCGCTCTCAACCTGAACATAGCCAATTTTTCAATATTTTAAAGTGAAACAAAGGTAATATTCCGAGTCGAAATTCGGACCATCGTACAAAATTCTGAACATCCAGCTATATATATTCTGAAAGGTAATTGAATAAACTTTCTAAATATTATTAGTAAAAGTTGACACAATCATATTAAAGGGGCGCGCTCTCAACCTGATCATCGCCAATTTTTCAATATTTTAAAGTGAAAGAACGGTAATATTCCGTGTCAAAGTTCGGACCATAGTACAAAATTTGGAGCATCCAGCTATCTATATTCTGAAAGGTAATTGAATAAGCTTTCCAAATATTATTAGTAAAAGTTGGCACAATCATATTAAAGGGGCGCGCCCTCAACATATCCAATTTTTCAATATTCTATATGTGAAGATAGACCGGTATTTTTGTTGAAGTCCAAATTCGAACCATCGAACAAAATTCTGAGCATCCAGCTATATAAATTCGGAAATGTATCTGAATGAGCTTTCCAAATATTATTAGTAAAAGTTGGCACAATCATATTAAAGGGGCGCGCTCTCAACCTGAACATCGCCACTTTTTTAATATTTTAAAGTGAAAGAACGGTAATATTCCGAGTCAAAATTCGGACCATCGTACAAATTCGGAGCATCCAGCTATATAAATTCGGAAACGTAATTGAATAAGCTTTCGAAATATTATTAGTAAAAGTTGGCACAATCATATTAAAGGGGCGCGCCCTCAACCTGAACATATCAAATTTTTCAATATTCTATAAGTGAGGATAGACCCGTATTTTTTTTCGAAGTACAAATTCGGACCATCGTACAAAAATCTGAGCATCCACCTATATATATTTTGAAAGGTAATTGAATAAGCTTTCTAAATATTATTAGTAAAAGTTGGCACAATCATATTAAAGGGGCGCGCTCTCAACCTGAACATCGCCAATTTTTCAATATTCTATATGTGAAGATAGACCGGTATTTTTTTCGAAGTCCGAATTCGGACCATCGCACAAAATTCTGAGCATCCAGCTATATATATTCTTAAAGGTAATTGGATAAGCTTTCCAAATATTATTCGTAAAAGTTGACACAATCATATTAAAGGGGTGCGCTCTCAACCTAAACGTCGCCAATTTTTTAATATTTTAAAGTGAAAGAATGGTAATATTCCGAGTCAAAACTCGGACCATCGTACAAAATTCTGAGCATCCAGCTATATAAGTTCGGAAAGGTATTTGAATAAGCTTTCCAAATATTATTAGTAAAAGTTGGCACAATCATATTAAATGGGTGCGCTCTCAACCTGAACATAGCCAATTTTTCAATATTCTATATGTAAAGATAGACCGGTATTTTTTTCGAAGTCCGAATTCGGACCATCGTACAAAATTTGGAGCATCCAGCTATATATATTCTGAAAGGTAATTGGATAAGCTTTCCAAATATTATTAGTAAAAGTTGGCACAATCATATTAAAGGGGCGCGCCCTCAACCTGAACATATCCAATTTTTCAATATTCTATTTGTGAAGATAGACCGGTATTTTTTTTGAGAGCGCGCCTCTTTAATATGATTCTGCCAACTTTTACTATTACTATTTGGAAAGCTTATCCAATTACCTTTCAGAATATATATAGCTGGATGGTCAGAATTTTGTACGATGATCGAAATTCGGACTTCGAAAAAAATTCCGGTCTATCTTTACATATAGAATATTGAAAAATTGGCTATGTTCAGGTTGAGAGCGCGCCCCTTTAATATGATTGTGCCTACTTTTACTAATAATATTTAGAAAGCTTATTGAATTACCATTCAGAAAATATATAGCTGGATGCTCAGAATTTTGTACGATGGTCCGAATTTCGACTCGGAATATTACCGTTCTTTCATTTTAAAATATTGAAAAATTGGCTATGTTCAGGTTGAGAGCGTGCCCCTTTAATATAACTGTGCCAACTTTTACTAATAATATTTAGAAAGTTTATTCAATTACCTTTCAGAAGCTGGTTGCTAAGAATTTTGTACGATGGTCCGAATTACGACTCCAAATATTACCGTTCTTTCACTTTAAAATATTGAAAAATTGGCTATGTTCAGGTTGAGAGCGCACCCCTTTAATATGATTGTGCCAACTTTTACTAATAATATTTGGAAAGCTTATTCAATTACCTTTTAGAATATATTTAGTTGGATCATCAGAATTTTGTACGATGATCCGAATTTTGACATGGGATATTAACAGTTTTTCCCTTTAAAATTTTTAAAAAATTGGTCATGTTTAGGAAGAGAGTGCACACCTTTAATATGAATGTGCCAATTTTTACTGATAATACTTAGAAAGCCTATTTAATTACCTTTTGGAATATATTTAGTTGGATGTCTAGAATTTTGTACGATAATGCGAAATTACATCTCTATTCTGAGCTAAAGGAATTGATAAATATAATATATTATTCTACTTTCATTTGATAGACGTAACGTTGGATTTTATTGGTTGTTAAAAATAGATGAGTTTGGGCGACTGTTGTCTTAATTCTGAATAGGTTGCCAACGAACATGTTGCCAGCTGGATCGGTCGAATAGCTCGCTAGCCGAATAGGTCGCCAAGTTGTGTTCGGTGACCTTGACATTGACCTAAATAAAGATAATTCAGTGGAGAAATGTAAGTAATGACAACGAGATCTGTCATCTAATGCTTTGGTAGATGTTTCAGATTGTAAAATCAATTGTGCATAAGAGGTTATATGTATTTTGTATTAGAGGTTTCTTGTATTTTGTCTTTTGCAATAGACGTATGAGGTATTTTGTATTAGAGGTTTCTTGTATTTTGTTTTTTGCATTAGACGTTTTAGGTATTTGGTATGGCATTATGTTACATGTGTGTTTTGAATTAGACATTTCTACATAGCATTAGGTTTTTGCCGCTTTCCCCCGCCATACTGAATAGGCTATTATTTTCTTATGAATTAGGTTGTAAAAATATATGTTGTTTCTCCAATAGAATCTTTTTTGTCTGAGCAGCCAATTGCGACACAACAATAAAATAGGGCATAATTATAAATAGATGGTGCGTAGGTACAATGTACTTGCATAGAAATATATAAATAGACTTGGGACCCAAGATGGCGTCTTTTTACACATAACGTCATATTTTCATGACGTCACGTGAATTTTCTGGCTTCACAGTTGTCGCAACTTTATCTATATACGGCTTTGGATATTACCAAAGCCCTGTATAGGGAAAGTTACGACAACTCATTTACAGGCGCCATTTTGGGTCCCAACTATGACGCCATAAAAACTATGACGTCATGGCGTCATGTAGCTCAAAGCCGTATATAGATAAAGTTGCGACAACTGTGAAGCAAGAAATTTCATATGACGTCATGAAAATATGACGTCAATTGTAAAAAGACGCCATGTTGGGTCCCAAGTCATTGCTTACTCACTATCTATTTTATGCCCAATTACATTGCTGTGTCGAAGTTGCCTGCCCCGACAGGGATATGGAATGTTGCGCGAATTTTGGACTGGAGCCATTCCTGTGTGTCAGTTTTCGGTCATCGATCATTAATTGTATCATCAATATTTCAAAAATCGAAATTTCTTTATGTCTATACGCGACATGTGTTTGTCTAATATAGCCTATAAACGACACAAATTTAACAGATACAAATACATGTTATTCCATAGGTCGGCCTAGACAATGAAGGGGACGCAGTTAGTTTTGAGTTTGTCCGACTCCTTTGGGTATTTGCCCCCCCACACACATTTCCAATGAAAAGCATGATGTTGTTCTGGTTCTCAACCAGCAGGCCCTATCAAAGACATATCAGATTTGTTACAAATTGTCTCGAGTTTGTTCCACATATCCCAACATTTATCGGCTTTTTGTTCGGTCTATAAAATCATACATCTCTACTAAATGTGAAACAAGAAAATTCAAAAGCTAAATGGAACAATAGAACAAGTAGGCGTAAACCTTAATGTCGACAAATACGTAAGACTTTATGAAGTAAGATATTTTTATATGTATATGCAACGTAGATTATTTATATCTACATTCAAGTTTAACGAACTGTGTATAACCGAAAGGTACATACATTATGTATATGCAACGTAGATTAATTAAATCTACATTCAAGTTTAACCAACTGTGTATAATTTTTTTAATTTTCGTCGAGCTGAATAAAGTATGAATTATTGACATAAGACGTCTATGTGTGGTTAACAGTGTGTAACTAGAACTTTGTAGAACAAATCTATTCAGGCCCGTAGCAAGCGGGGGGCAAAGGGGGCAACTGTCCCCCTCCCCTGGAAAATTTCGGCGCCCCCTATGGGGGCCCTTTGGCCGTTGTGGAAAAATCGGCTCCGTCAATGGGCGCCAAAGCGCGCAACACGAGGTCAACGACCAAAGTCTCCATATTTGTATGGGCGACACATAAAGCCGAGTGACATTGGTTGGGCGCCCACGACGAGATGGGTGCCCAACCAATGTCACTTGGTTTTATGGGCGCCTCGCCAATCATGTCGCTATATATGAGCCGTCTCATAAGAACCCACACGATTAACACAACTGATGTGGTGTCCAAAACGGCCTGATTTGTGGGGTGCATTGTCTCGGAGAGGCGCCCATAATAACATGATTGGTGCGGTACCTTATAATAATGGGCTGCACATAGTGTATAATGCCGAATTGAACTGGTTGGGCGCCAACGACTTGATCATGGGCGCCCATAATATAATGCTAGTGAGATTAGTTAGGTGCCCACGAATGAATTGGGCGCCCAAAACGGCTTGATCTGTGGATTGCCTTATCCAGGAGAGGCGGCCATAATGGTTGGTGAGGCGCCGTATAATGTCGGGCCGCACATAGTGCATAATGTCGAATCAGATTGGTTGGGCGCCCACAACTTGATCAACGGGGCGCCCAAAACGGCATGATTTGTGGGGGCCTCATCCCGGAAGGGCGCCCATAATACCGAGATCGTGGACACCAATAATATGATAATCTTAAAAATTCAAACGGCATGATTTGTGGGGTGCCTCATCCCGTAAGGGCGCCCATAATGACGAGATCACCGGTACCCACAATATAATGCTAATGAGATAAGTTAGGCGCCTACGAATGAATTGGGCACCCGAAATGGCTTGATAATTTTCAAAATTCAAACAGGTCGCTCTCATGTGGGTGGCAAAAAAAAAGTACCTGAAATGTAAAGATAGGCTGGCACTGCCAGGCAGGATACGCCCACATTTTCGAGAGATGGATAGAGAACAAGCAATAGCGAAAGTGATTTTTCCTACATCATTAAGTCCTGTATTTCATACTGTATTGGGAGCAGCCATTTAGTTGGTCAGTTCCAGTCTAATATTCATGAAATTCGAAGTCAACAAAGATTATGGTGTGACGTCACACAACCTAGAAATCTGACTTTTCATCAAAATCGGATAAGAATTGTGACCTGTAGAGAGTCCACAACCATGATATACCATATTTTTACACTATTCGCGTACAAACGGCGACCATTTCGTCCGGCAATTTTGGTACGATTTTCACGAAATTAGAACTCAACCTTCCTCATCAAAATCGAATTAAAATTGTGACCAATACAGGGTCCACAACCATGATATACCATTTTTTTTAACAGTATACGTGTACAAACGGCGGCCATTTAGTCTGTCAATTTTGGTCCGATTTTCCCGAAATTCAAACTCAACCTTCCTTCTTACGGTGTAACGGTGATATAATCAAACGTTTTTTTTAAATCGGATAATAATTGTGACCTTTAGAGGGACCACAAGCTAAAGAAAGGGGGATTTTGCGTATAACCAGGGGCCATAATTCAGGAAGTTACGATCCGATATGCACAAATATCGAAAAGAACCAAGATCTTTGGGTTATAACCATGAATTTCAAGTTTCATCAAAATCGAATTAAAATTGTGACCTTTACAGGGCCCACAACCTTGATATACTATTTTTTAACAGTATTCGCGTACAAACAGCGGCCACTTTGTATGGCAATTTTGGTCCGAACTCAACCTTCCTTACGGTGTAACGGTAATATAATCAAACGTTTTTTAAATCGGATAATAATTGTGACCTCCAGAGGGATCACAAGCTAAAAAAAGGCGATTTTGCGTATAATCAGGGGCCATAATTCAGGAAGTTACAATCCGATATGCGCAAATATCAAAAGGAACCAAGATCTTTGGGTTATAACCATGAATTTCAAGTTTCATCAAAATCGAATTAAAATTGTGACCTCCACAGGGTCCACAACCTTGATATACCATTTTTTAACAGTATTCGCGTACAAACGGCGGCCATTTTGTATGTCAATTTTGGTCCGATTTTCCTTAGGGTGTAACGGTGATATAATCAAACGGTTTTTTAAATCGGATAATAATTGTGACCTCCAGAGGGACCACAAGCTAAAAAGGGTGATTTTTCGGACAATCAGGGGCCATAATTCAGGAAATTACATTCCGATAGCCGCAAATATCGAAAGGAACCAAGATCTTTGGGTTACAAACATGCATGTCAAGTTTCATCAAAATCGGTTCAAAATTGTGACCTCTATAGGGTTCACAGGCTAAAAACGTGATTTTTCGTACAATCAGGGGCCATAATCCATGAAGTTTTGATCCGATACATGCCAATATCGAAAGCAGCCGAGATCTTTTGGGGATAAACCTATATTTCAAGTTTCGTCAAAATCGGATAAGAATTGTGACCTGTAGAGAGTCCACAAACAAATTGTGGACGGACGGACGGACGTCCGGACGGACAGGGGCGACGACATAATACGTCCACATGAAAATGTGGGCGTATAATAAAACACTAATTCTAAATTTACTTTTCTTATAATAGAATATTGCGAATTAGTACTAAATTGACAATGGATTAAAACATTTTGTCTGAAGCCACACTACTTTGTGCCACATATTTCGGGCATCGGTTATTATTTGTGGATGCAGCTGCCACACTCCGATCGGATGGTTGGAATTCAGGTCGGAATAGAGTGGGATTTCGGTTACAAAAAGATTGGAAAATTGGAAGTTGCTTTACTCTTTGTTTAGAATAGCCCCCCCCCCCCAAAAAAAAAAAACCCCCGCATAATAATGCAGCGGTTGTATTGGGTTCGGGTAAGCCACCATATTCTTGAACAATAACCCATGAAATCCATCCTCGGCCATTGCTGGCCAGCAACATGACAGCCTTTCGTTTAATCTGGGGTCTTCCCTAAAGCTTTGGACAGTGATTTAAGGTATTGTACCCGTTTAGATAGCGTTGTTTGTCACGCAATTATTTTTTCTGTAACATTCTGCTATGCACTGGTTAATGATAAAATCGTCCAATTTAGAGCTCTGTTGAACGCGTAATGACATTGTTACGTAGTTAGCTATTGGTTGTTAATCGGGTTATTGACCAGTTATTATTTGGAGCAGAAATTTTCTTCCAATACAGCAGTGTTAAGTGGGATTAACTCTAATCAAACGAAACACTGCAAGGAGTATGGTACGCCACCCAAGGTAGACTATATTGGACCACATTTCAGTTGCTGTATTCATAGGCTGAAATAGCAGGAAAACACGTTTGCGGCAGTCAAAATTTGCTCACGACCTCCCCATATCCGTGGAATATAAACAATTGATTGGAATTCGACCCATCCACCATAGTAAGGTTATATCAGACGACCCACTGAATTCAGGGACTGGAATAGCAAGAAAACGCGTTTGAGGTCGTCAAATTTTCTCAATTTTCCTGGGCGAGGTGAGCGTAGGGTCCGTAGATTTTAAGCGAGTTAACAATATATTCATTAAGAGAAACTATGTCATTTCAGGATTAACATATCGTAAAATTCATATTCATTTGACGACCGACCTCCCATTCACAAAACTATGGTTTATCTCAGTGTAAACATGGTTTAGACTCTATCTGAACTACAGGGTACATCATGTTTTAGAGACTACAGTGTAGATTATGGATTGGAGGCTATCTGAACTACAGGATAATACTAACTAAGAGGGGTACACCATGGTTTGGAGACTATCCGAACTATTCTTTTGCAATTTGTGTAGGATAAATTGTATTCCTAAAAACGATATACCAAGAAAAAAACACCGTTTTGTTGAGTAAAGCTATATCAAAGCCGTATATAGATAAAGTTGCGACAACTGTGAAGCCAGAAAATCCATATGACGCCATGAAAATATGACGTTATGTGTAAAAAGACGCCATCTTGGGTCCCAAGTACCTACGCACTTTCTATTTATAATATGCACTATTTTATTGTTGTGTCGCAATTGGCTTCCCATACATACAGGGTGTGGATAGATATGTCATAGATGTCCTCGAAAAGGATTCTATTGGAGATAAAACATATATTTTTAAAACGAAAAGTATAGCTGAACATTCTATCATTATTATTATACAACACAAAGAGTATCTGAACAAGATTCATCTGAACAATTCTGAATAGGCTAAATAGAGCAAGTTCACGTTGATGTTGACAAATACGTAAGACTATAATTATGAAATAAGATATTTTAATGATATGATTCAACTATATAAACGGTATGCAAAAAGACGGCATTGTACATAGCGCTACAGTTTAGATGCCCACGACCCCCGATCCGTCCTGGTACCTGCGTTTGAGGAATTTAAAAAGAAATTATTTATCCTCCCACCACTGAAAGACACTGATTACGAGATATCGCTCTCCGATAATCTCCGGAGAACGCGGCGCCGTATTGAATTATGTTAATTACGTCATTTTTTCTTCGGCCGAATTCGGCCGATTTTGAGTATGAATTTATCTGACATTTTTATCATTGAACTTAACAGCATTGTTTTCTTTTCCAATTTGTTTATTATAAATTGTAGCCCGTAAAACGTAACCCCAAGAAAAAGATAAACGTTTTGTTTAGTAAAGCTATATGACGCCATGACGTCATACTTTTTATGGCGTCATTGTTGGGACCCACAATGGCGCCTGTAAATGAGTTGTCGTAACTTTCCCTATACAGGGCTTTGATGTAGCTTTACTTAACAAAACGTTGTATTTCTTGATAAAACGTGTTACGAGCTACAATTTATCCTAAACAAATTGCAAAAGAATAGTTCGGATAGAGTATCTTAACCGTGATGTATCCCGTGATTTGGATAGAGTCATTCTAAACAATCATGTACCCTTGTAGTTTGGATAGACTCTCTAAACCATGGTGTAGACTACTCTTTAGTTAGATGTATCATGTAGTTCAGATAGTCTCCAATCCTATCTATCCAGTAGTCTCTGTAACATGATGTACCCTGTAGTTTAGATTAGAGTCTCTAAACCATGTGTGCATTATAGTTAGTAAACCATAGTCGATCGTAAAATGAATGTGAATTTTACGATATGTTAATCCTGAACTGACATAGTATCATAGGCGTACGGGCTCGATGACAGTTAGGGGGGCAGAACCCGAATTGCCCGAAAAATTTTCGGGTTTACAGACGCCCCCCTCCCCCTTCCAGAAAATTTTAGAATATTTGACGGCTACAAACACGTTTTCCTGTTATTTCAGCCCGTGAACAAAGCAACTTCAAAATGGTCTAATGTAACTTAATTAAAGTGGCTGACTCCAATTTCAGTCAATCGTTTATAGTCCACGAAAACGGTTGTTGTTGTTTATTAAAAAATTAACGTCCAATACATTATATATGATATTATGGACAGGTTGATTTGGAATACGTGAAAATTTTGAAAATTTAACTGCCGCAAACGCATCTCCCTGCTATTCCAGCCCGTGAATACTTCAATATGGTCCAATATAGTCTACCTGGCTGACTCGAATTCCAAACAACCAATCAATCGTCGCGGGGTATGGGGTCTCACCCTCCCGGAGAACATTTTGAAAATTTAACCACCGCGAATGTTTTTTGCAATTCTAGTCCGTGTAAGTAACTCCAAAAGTATCCAATGTTTTGTAACCGAAATCCCACTCCGAATTCCAAGCATCCAAACAGACTGTTGCAGCTGCATTCACAAATACTAACCGATGCCCGAAAATTGTCGCACAAAGTAGAGTGGCTCCAGACAAAAAACAAATTCGTGGTATCCAATTTAAAGAAAAGTAAAATTAGTGTTTTATTAGGGCTCGATGACAGTTAGGGAAGCAAAACTAGAAATGCCCGAAGAAGCGGAGCTGACCTTGTATAAATCTCCCAAGACAATTTTGGAATATTTGACGACCGCAAACGCGTTTTACTGCTATTCAAGCCCGTAAAAATTAGAGTTTTATTAGATTTCGGGCACTTTATTTTGCCAAGTAGAAGAAATAATTTTTTTTCTCACTTTACTCCTCTGCCCGAAAAGTCGGCTTCCCCGAAAGTTAGACATAATTACTGAGTGAATCAGTTGTTATACATAATAACTGATAATTTCAGTAATTATACAAATTATTACTGACTATGCTTGTTTCCTGTAACATATAGACACGGTTGGTTTGACTTGAATGTAGATATTAATTATCTACTTTGCATATACATGTACCTATGCACCTTTCGGTTGAATCATATAAAAATATCTTATTTCATAAAGTCTTACGTATTTGTCGACATTAAGGTGTACTTGTTCTGTTGTTCCTTTTAGCATTTGAATTTTCTCGTTTCACATTTAGTAGGGATGTATGCTTTTATAGATGGAACATAAAGTCGATAAATGTTGAGATGGGTGGAATAAACTCGAGAAAATTGGTTACAAATCTGATTTTTGATACTGGTTGAGCACCAGAACATCATTCTTTTCATTGGAAATGGGTGGGGGGGAAGATACTCAAAGGAGTCGGACAAACTCAAGACTAACTGCGTCCCCTTCATTGTCTACCTGTGGAATGGCGTCTTTGCAGGCCTATGTTAAATTTGTGTCGTTTATATATTAGACAAATTAATATTATTATTTACACATAGGCGGGGAGTGATAACGTCTTACCGCAAACAAATTGCAAAAGTAACCGGAAAGTTTCGGAGAGCGATAACTAGTATCGCATGAAACTGGTGAAAAGATTTACCATAAACACATGTCGCGCATAGCCTACACATAGAGCAGAGTGACGCTAGAGACATTTTATCTGAAATGAAATGAAATGGGGTTTAACGCCCTACTCTTCTGCACCTAAATTACACTAATTTTAAATGTTTTCTCCCTAGTCAATTTAGAGAAATTTCGATTTTAGAAAAATTGATTATGCAATTAATGATCGATAAGCGAAAACTGACACACAATCCGGAATGGCTCCAGACCAAAAAAATGTGTAATTCCAGGCCCTTATTTTGCAGTCTGGGAGGCAAAATGGTTTATCTCCCAAATTATAATATATGTTTTGATTGTTCAATTTACGCGTCTGCACAAAAAACAAATCTGATTTTTAAAAGCGTATGCAAGTTTACTTTTACTTCATTTTCTTATGAATTAGGCCTAGCACATTTCATTTCCGTTAATGACATTTCTTTTCATTTCTTATGAATTAGGCTATATAACATGTATCTGTGAAATTAAAGAAAAGTAAAGACGAAAATGGTATATAATGTGGGCCTGTATATTGATGAAAATATAAATTTTGAATATCTTTTTTTAATAAACAGTGAAAATACCGAAGTTAAAATTTTGATATACATGTAGGCCCCCCAAAAATAGTGATATAATGTAATCCTATTGTTTATTGCAAATAAATTTGTGCTTTTATTCTCTCTGAAATTACCATTGAAAAACAACATTATAAATAGTAAAGATTTAAGAGAACATCAGGTTATACCTTTTTATTATAGAAATCACCCTTCACTCCAACAATTTATAGATATTATGACTTTCACATCACCAGTTATTTTAAACTCGTTAGCAAAGTATATACATTTATCATTTATTAAACGTCAGTCTATTCAAGAAGCTACCCCCCCCCCCTCCCCTAGAACTGTACATACTCTTTTCACTTATTTTTGTACTATTTGTATGGTGTATTCCCGCGAAACCCTAGTTACAGAGCGTGACCAAAATTAATCCTTCCCGCGAAGACGCAGATATCGACTTGTCGGCTTTCGTTTGAAGAGAGACATGTTGTTATTAGAACCCATTTGTATCTTTAACACCTTTACATCGCATATTCATTTATTAGGGTTTCACACTGCGTAGCTTGTGTGAAACACTATTGTTTTTGTTCGGATTATTATTCTTATTATTATTATTTTTTTTTTCCATTTTGATCATATCTCAGAAACTACTTGTCGGATTGATCCAATTTTTTCGGTTTTACTGGGAAAGTGGGTGTGACTTAGAGATTAAAGCTATTTCAAACGTTCTGCGACAATGCGAAATGTCCGAAATCACCGAAGTTGTCGTTTTTTTTAAATAATGCCCTAATATTAACAACAATTGTTGGATTGTAACGTTTGATAGATTTTGGCATAGCCAGAGACAAGGCACATGGCAATGGTTCTTTAGAATTTTGAATTTCGACGAATCGTCGGAAATATTAGGCGCCAAAGTTTGGAAATTTAAATTTTGACAAAAAACTTTTTTATTAATGAATATTTTTTGATGGCCTTTTACCCACGGTTAAAGTGTCGTCTGATTTGGGCAAAAATGTTAACATTTTTTGTCCCGATAATTTTCCGTGGCCGCTATTGGCTAATTCAGTTGATCGGTTATAGATAAATTATTTATTACCCGATTTGTATAAAACAAAGTGCATAATATGCTTCGTGGCCCCAAGTGACATTTTGTTTGTTACCGATGAAGTTTCCTGTCGGCACCGGAAGTGACTTTAATTTAGCAAAAACTACAATTTTGACAGTTCGGTACAACTTTTTGAAAGCAAATATTATTTTTTTCAAATCTTATATGACTGAAAAGATGTGCCATGTAAAGGCGCACAAAACATCGGGCTCAGTTTTTTTAATTTCGATTTCGTTTTCAGGCAATTTGGATTAAAGGATGAAAAAAGGTGTCAAAATAAGCTATTTACAACCCATCCAGCGTCATCATATTAAAAAATATATCTTCGTAACATTCATAATCTCGTAGTAATAACCCATACGAAGAGAATGTATGTGAAAATTAATTTGTAATATGCGCAGTTGCCGAGAAATAGGCAATTTTGCACGAGTCACTTTTCACGTAATTTTGGCTGTAAAAGAATCAATAATTATTCGATTTTCAATTTTCTTTCGCCATTGGATGCCTAATGCCATAGTGGACTATGTCAAACCATTTTACCTCTTACGCTTCCACCGAAAATGACGTCATTTGCTCAAAACATAAATTTTAGCCCTCAAAAACAATATTTTATTCAAATGAGTCGTACTTGTTATTTGTTTCAAATTATGATATTTGATTCTATTGATCAAATAGAATGAACCCATATGATCATACAGATACCACAAAATGGTTTCTAACTTGTACGGTTGCAGAGAAATGGGCGATTTTCCCTAAGTCACTTTTCAAGGTTTTTGGTCTATAAAAGTGTCAGTTATTATTCGATTTTCATAAAATTTTCACCATATGATATCTTATATCATTCATGATTTCATAGAACTAATTTAACATTTTCAGTATCACCGGAAGTAATGTCATTTTGGCAAAAACTGTATTTTTAGCCTCCAAAACAGACATTTTTTTCAAATGAGTCTGATTTGTAATATATTTAAAATTATGATATTTGATTCCAATCAACAAATAGATTGAACCTATACGATCATATAGATACCAAAAAATAGTTTTTATCATGTGCGGTTGCCGAGAAATAGACGATGTGCTACAAGTCACTTTTCAAGGTTTTTGGTCTATAAAAGTGGCAATTCTTATTCGATTTACACACAATCTTCGCCATATGATGCCTTATGCCATTTCTGATTTCATAAAACTAATTGAACATTTTCATTATTCATTGAAATTTTGCCAGGATCACTTACAAGTAATATATATATAAAATGAATTGATATTGCTGGATTTGGTTGATTCTTCGTCCATTTTATTTGATGTTTACAATGCTTATGTGGAAACCTGTTTAATGGTTTCATTGGTATCGGAAGTGACATATGTTCAAGGGCAACATGGCACCGAAAGTAACGTGGCACCAGTGAAACCCGTCATTCCTGCATGCAGGTCTAGTTAATTCATTGTATTTGCTATAAGTTATGTAACTTTCATCTATAAAGAATTACTTACTTATTGGACTTCGAATTTTGACTAATGGTTGGGATTGTTCGTACTTGGTTTTATTTTATTTTATTATTATTACTTACTGTTGGTTTGTACAAAGATTTGTATTGTGCCTTCCGGGTGCAGTGACCTCTGCTGCCGAGCCAGTTTGAATATGGAAATTATTTTTTTCATTACGGCTGTGTCGTGTGCTTTGTGCCGTGTGCTCTGTTTTAGGATTCGTATAATTTGACTGTGATTATAATTCAGCCATCCAACATCCCAAGTAAATTAAGAATGCGTTTTTCAGAGATAAAGCTAAAACTTCAATGTGACATAAAAAACTTTACACTTTGTGAAAAAAACACTAACGCTGCAACGGCACATGGGCGATTGATTATTCAATAAGTCAAACAAAGCACATTCAAGTGGCTACATCACACACAAATCCAAGTTAGAAATAGTTAAATTACTGGTTCCTTCACGCAAATCTATGTCGATCTTTCCGATTTTACGAAATAAATTTTAACAGACAGAAAATGTCAGAAGATATAAGTTTGACCGTCGTTAAATCGAAAGCGATCTCGGTACCTTCTGGTCACTGACTAACCGCTCCTCTGTGGTGAAAAGATAGAATTGTTTAAGAACGATTGGGCTAACAGATTTGGCATTTTACATGGAATTTCTTACCTGATTATAATATGAGCAGACACTGAGTATCACAGAACTCCTAATAGGTATAAGATAGTTGGCACCGTCTATATAGATCTGTAACACATCCTTCGATCACTGAAACGCGCTGCGCTGTCTGTGCTACGATTGTGATAGTCGTTAAGAGTGGGCGTGTTCTGTATCTCTGGGATGTAGTCTACCGTGACGGATATTTTTCAGCTATCGGTAGAAGGCGACTTGTGTATTTGTGTTACAAAGTAATTTAAAAACAAAAAAAAAATCAGGGTTATTATAATGTGTTTTCTGTGGTTTTAACGTGCACTCCAACACAAACTATTTCAATAATTCGCTTGCGCGTAGGGGAGCTTACAAATGGGGGGAGGGGGAACCGGAGGTATCAATGAGAGAAACCCCCGAGATTGGTCAGGCGACCCTACTCATTGTCACTCACAACCGGGTAATTGAAACCACACCAACTGGCTCAATGACAGACATTATGACTCATCAAACACGTGACAACCATTCAGCATTTGGGTGTAAACGTTTAAGGATAGTATTTCTAGTTTAATCCTGCGGTATACATGTCAGGGGCGTGGTGAGGGCAATTATTGAGAAGAAATTATGAGTAACAAAAAAGATTTTGGCACAAAAACCCTTTTACTGACCGCGGAGCTGTGCCGGCCACCGCGAGCGACGAAGGCGCGAGCCCGCGGTGGGGGGTCCGGGGGGCCCTCCCCCGGGAAAATTTCGAAAATTAGAAGCCCAGAAACGCAATCTCCAGCAATCCGAGACAATAAATACGGTAATAAAATATGATTAAATTTTCCAACTTGACTCTTTCAAAATTTTTTTTAATTGGGTCAGATGAAACAATTTTTCCACTTACAAATGTTTTTCATTTTTTGAGTAATTTGATTGTGATTTTGGCGCAAAAACTTTTTGGCGCATGAGTATGGCTACTCATGAACTCATTCTCACCACGCCCCTGATACATGTAACGCCATCATAGTGATTACAAAGATCAATTTCGTAAATATATGGTTTATTTACCACTGGAAGAGAATATCAAACAGTTACATAGATACAACAAAACTACACTTCACCGGGAACTATATATACAACAGGAACGCATATAACTATATTAAATACACCACTCTGCCCCTCTGCCAAGGCAGCGGCTGAACTCGGGCGAGTCCATGCATTCGTCCAAAACTTGATAAAGCAATCACCGAGGCTAACCATGATGATAATATAATCAGTAAGGATGAAATTATATCCAATCACAGATCTGTACTCACTTTATTTGGTACTCTCGTGTGGAGATACCTATACAGATCTGCCCTGGTTAGTTTTAAAGCAGGTTCATCCCGTTGTTTCACAAAACAACTTTCAAAAGTATTGACATCTATACAAGTTAAAGAGGGTATTCAAAATACTGTGACAAAATATACTCTCGTAGTGGTATTAATCAAATGTGGATATTACGAAATTCCAAAGAATTACTTAATGGTTTGTAATCTAGATCACTTGCTTCAGTCTCATCTATACAGCCGTTTTATTTTTCTACTTTGTATACTAAAATTCCCATAGTAAATTAAAAGCTCGGTTAAAAGACATTATTCACAGTGTCTTTTCATTTAAATCGGGAATAGTTATTTAGATATCAATATTCAGTTGTTAATTACAATTCCACATATTTCGTTAAGAACCATAGTGATTCCAAAAATAAATTCGCCGCCAACAAGATAATTCAGATATTGGATGTTTCTTTTAATTCATAATATCTTTGTTGAATTTGCAGCGGAACTATATCAGCGAGTGTTAGATATTCCCATGGGCACCAATTGCGCACCTTTGCTTGCCGATTTATATTGGTACGAAGCCGATTACATGCATATACAGGCACTCGTAAAAAACAAATAAACGACAGACATTTCAATTTCACTTATCGACATATCGATGATGTTCTATCACTGAATAATCCCAAATTCATTGGTTATATAGAATTCATATGTTCTGAAGATCTCAAAATTAAAAACACTGCTGACAGTGACAGGTGGATCTGCGTCTCGAATTTGATAATTGCCATAAACTGAGTGTTAAATTGTACGACAAACGTTATGACGTTATCTTCCCGATTGTTAACTTTCCATTTATTAGTGGGTACATCCCAATATCACCAGCTTATAACGTGTTTGTGTCTCAGCTAAATCGTTGCGCTAGAGCTTGTTCCTTTCATTCTGATATTTTAAGTAGATCGATGTATTTGTCAACTTGGCTTCCACTAAACGTACGAAAACCTTTATAAAGTTGTATGGCCGTCATATTAACTTGATTTGTAAATATAACATGTCTCTTTCGGCCATTATTCTAGATAAATTTAATTGACGCGTATACTATCTCCCTGATTATGTCTACTGCGTCGTTAACAATGTTCATCACATGCATACGCATTGGCCATTCACGCTATTTGACCGAGATTTCGTCTTATGGTATGAATGCAGCTATGTCGGGTATGGCGCGAGGCAGGGTAAGTTTACTCCCCCGGACACCCGTTTGTCGTGTATCTAGTACACGGTGAACAGTCCATTTGCTGATTACACTAATTTGCCTATACCAATTTTTTATTTTTATTCGTGTATCACTCTAAAAAAAAATGTTCCATAATTTCTGTAAATTTAACATTTCTTTTTACCGAAATTGAAAAGTTATTCTTCCTTTGTTCGGATCCAGGTGGAGCAATATACATGAATGAAAGTTGAGCATACAAACGTTGACATCAAGAGTTGTTTATTGTCTGGATATGGTAATTAATAATTTAGATAACATTTTAGGCCTAAAGAAAGCTCGACAAAAGGCATATTTAGCTCTTGCATAATGTATGTTTAATGGGTCTTATTGGAATTTGGCATGTATTCCTTATAGGGGATCACGATGGCTAAGACGCTGATCGCTAGCCTGAAGGTCAGGTGTTCGATCCCTGCATTGTCAGTGATGCAGGCCGGAGGGCCTGACAAGACAGCTATCTAGTCGTTTGGATGGGACAAAAAAACGAGGTCACGTGTACACATTGGCGTGCACATATAAGATCCCTTGGCAGTTGGAATTTGATATAAGGGTAGGCCGTAGCGCCGCTGCCCGGGAAATATTTCCCTCAAGCACAATGTATGGTATATATGCACGTCTTCCATTAGCCCAATAGGATGTTAAACCCGGTAAAGGCAGTAACTTTATATTTTAGTGCATGTCCCGATCCACAGGGGCGAAGCAACGCTCAATTGTGTGTTTAGTGCCTGAAAATTAGAATTCTGAATGGATTATGTGGAACGTGGTATACCAATTCCTTATAACCTAGTGACAGCAAAACTTGATTTTCGTGCATGCCCCCTCCCCTTTTTGGGGTGGTGCCACGCCCATTTTTGCTTAGTGTTTTGTCTGTAAATGATATACGGGTTTCAATTATCGTTGCAATATTCTCCGACAAAGAAAAGCAAGAAACAAAAGAAAATTGTGCAGAACGATCAACATAAAAAGGCTGAATAAAATGCAAATAATACGTTTTTATAGCAGAGTATATAATTGACGCCCAAGTTGCATAAAAGTTGAATAGCAATGAGCAACTATAAATAATAAACTAGTGTCCAAAATAAACGACACCACCTGTTTGCAACGACAGAAAAGAAAAACTAAACAAAGCAGAAGTTTAGGATTAGTGTTATTCTTTTGAGAAATCCTCTCACAACACCTGTAGACAAAATCAATTCAATCAAATCTGTACAATCAATATGACAAGCCGTTAAAGATCGGTGGGGTTGAAAAATAAACATTTCGTTAGAACACTGATCACAGAAACAACGGGAAATGACACACCACATGTCTAAAAGTCAAGTCAGTAGCGGGTATGTCCACCGTGAGCATCAATACATGTCAGAACACGCCTGCGGACTGATGACGTCAAACGTCTGATGACATTGGGAGTGATTTGTTGCCATTCCTCGAGGGGACATCGTTCCAAATCCTGCACGTTGACCGGGGGCACAAGGCGACGTCGGATTTGCCGATCGAGGTGGTTCCATAAGTGCTCGATGGGATTCAAGTCCGGTGAACATGCGGGCCATGGCAAAACGTGTACGTTGGCGTTGACAAGGAAGTTCTGTGTCAATCTTGCTGTGTGCGGCCTTGCATTGTCATGTTGGAAAATGATTCCACGGGGCTGTTGCTGCAGAAAGAGCACCACAACAGGTCGTAAGATGTCATCACGATAACGCTGTGCATTCGGGTTTTCGCGAATTACGACAAGCCTCGCTGTGAAGTCACCGCATATGCCACCCAAACCATTAACCCTCCACCTCCAAATGTCCGGCCCTGTAGGACACAATTAGGCGCCAAACGTTCACCAACTCTTCGGTATACAAGCTGCCGTCCATCGTTTCGGAACATGAGGAATCTGCTCTCACCAGAGAACATAACACGAGCCCAGTCCCGCCGTTGCCAACGTCGAACTCGCCTGGCCCAGAGGGTTCGAAAATATTTTAAAATCCAAATCATATTTGAAAAGGTTTACGTTAGACTTTCCAAATCATTTAGTTGAGTTTTTCCAATTTTTTTAAATTAGGTGTTTTAAGATGAAAATTATATCATCAATTAATTGGAATATTATGAAATAATACAATTTGTTGACCAGAATAAAGATTGGGATATATTATTCAGTTACAGCGAGAGTGGTATTGAGCCTTTAAATATACTCCCCATCACTTTCATTCAGAAGAGATAACATAGCACAAGGGTGTTGAAGGCTGATCACCTACATTATCAAATGATATTCAACAAAGCAGTACGAATCCCCGATTGTACGTGACAAGGCGAAGGGTCGCCTGTCCAACTTGGTGGGTTTTCTCCGGGTCCTCTGGTTTCCTCCCACTGTGAAAGACCCCTACGCGCAAGCGAATTATTGAAATGAAATCAAACCATATGTTAGTCCCGAAATGACCTAGTCTGTGTCGAGTGGGCGTAGTAATATGGGGACAGGGATATTATGCAAAATAATATTACCTTGATTATTTATTCACTATTATGACAATAACCAGACATGGATTAAAGGACAAAGAATGGAGGAATATGAATTCTTAAACAATAATGTTACCTTTCACATAATTGATTCTACGGAAGCGTAATAGGGCCACACACTTTTTTTTGTTATTATATTTTCAATTTTTGAAGTTAGTAACTTGAATTTTCAAGTAAGTAACTTGAATTTTCAAGTTACTAACTTGAATTTTCAAGATACTAACTTGAATTTTCAGGATACTAACTTGAATTTTCAAGTAACTAACTTGAATTTTCAAGATACTAACTTGAATTTTCAAGATACTAACCTGAATTTTCAAGTTAGCTAACTTGAATTTTCAAGATACTAACTTGAATTTTCAAGATCCTAACTTAAATTTTCAAGTTTTATCCGATTATCTCAGTTAAATAAAACAAGTTAAGGTTACATAATGACATAAGGAATTCTACCAAGACCTCAAGGGGTGTCGATAGCAGACGGCTTGATATGTCAAGATAGCAAAAGCGTCTATGACATCTGTCATTATGTAACATTGATGCAGATGTTCATCATGTGAATGTCTTGACTGAATCAATGATTAACATTTCGAGCCAAAATTAAGCAATTTCATTGATCGATGCTTTGGGACAAGATAACCTTGATTCTATCTGATTAGGTGGGTAGAGATAACAATATGAGAGGGGTGACCTAAAAAAAAAAACTGCAATAGAAATCATTTCTTTGGGAACTGTTCGGGTGTGGTCTCTAGTACTCCCATAACTAAAGCGACCATTATCGGTCTTGGGGAAATTTGCATAATCAACACCATTCTATGATGGCCGTCAGTGGACCAGAAAATTGACTAAGTCTCCGAAACGGTTGGCTTTAGTTCAGCTTAATATATACTCACGCGTTCAAAAATGCCGACATTATTTTCCTACGACCTTATCGTAACCAAAGTCCTATATAGGGAAAATTACGACAACTCGTTTCCAGGCGCAATTTTGGCTACCAACTATGACGCACAAAAACAATGGCGCCATTGACCTAGAGGATTACTTAACATTACAAAACGTTTTATTTACTTCATGCAGTATTATGTAGGTGGGAGAGTTAACGTTCTACCTTAAACAAACTGCACCAATGCAGTTTGGTTCAATGATAAATATGTCAGACAAAATCATGCTCAAAATCGGTTGAATTCGGCCAAGGCAAAATGACGCGATTAACATAATTCAAAATGGCGGTCTTCAGGAATTTCTGGAAAGAGATATCTCGCAATCTGTGTGTTTCGGTGGTGGAAGGATAAATTCCTCAAACACAGAGCGATAATTCAAGCGAAATGTGCCTATAAATCGAATTTGACAAATATCAATTTAAAAAACTTATTTTTCATATTGTGCCGGGCAATTAAAGGGCAGCGATAATCTAGTAAGATTTGACTTTTGCAATGTCTTTTATATGGTTTTCGATATCCGAATTTAAAGATAAATTTCTAAAACCCCAAATGGCAGCAACACAAATCAGCAGATGTTAATTTAATCATTTCATTTTTTCCCTATTGGATATTACTTGTAACATGTCATTTACACGGTTCGCGATGTCGCCGGGTTCAATACTGATCTCAAAAATGAATCCATGGTGGCAGAAATTCCATTCCCAATGCTACACAATAATAGTATACCCCTCCCCCTATTGAGAATTGTAATTAAAGAATGTAATGATATCTTATGTTTATATGTCTTTGACTCGACGTGCAACCAACCGTATGACACCTTAAATTTTTAAATATGATTCTTTCTACAAAGATCCAATTATAGTCTTGAATTACACCAGCCATTGTCGATTCAATGACTAAAATTTAGTTTATTCCAATCACAATGCTACACAATATAGTATACCCCACCCACTATTGAGAATTGTAATTAAAGAATGTAAAGATATCTTATGAGGTATGTGCAACCGTATGACACCTTAAATTTTTAAATATGATTATTTCTACAAAGTTCCAATTACATGTATAGTCTTATATTACACGCTGTTTTAACATCAGCCATTGTCGCTTCAATCACTACATTTAGTTTATTCATAAACTGAATAGATAGTTTTTTTGGACTTGAATGAAGATATAAATCACCTATGTTGCATATATATCTCCTTTCAGTTAAATCATATATCATTTGTTATGTTCATATCGTTTTACGTATTACATCAAGGTGGCCTTGCTCTATTGTTCCACTTCCCTATTCAGATTTTTTCAGATGAACGTAGTACAAAAATGTCATTTTTATACGCCTAAATTTTCATGTGGACGTATATTGTCGTCGCCCCTGTTTATCCGTCCCGACGTCCGTCCACAATTGTTTTGTGAACAGTCTACAGGTCACAATTTTTATCCGATTTCAATGAGACGTGAAATGTAGGTTTATCACCCAAATATCTCGGTTCCTTTCGATATAGGCATGTATCGGACTGTTATTTCATGGGTTATGGCCCCTGATTTAATGAAAAATCATGTGTTTAGCTTTTGAACAGTGTAGAGATCACAATTTTGAACCGATTTTGATGAAATTACCGGACAAAATGGCTGCCGCTAATACGCGAATAGTGTAAAAATATGATATATCAAGGTTGTGGACCCTGTAGAGGTCACAATTTTAATCCGATTTTGATGAAATTTAAAATGTAGGTTTATAACTCAAAGATCGCGGTCCCTGTCGATATTCGGGCACATTGGACCATAACTTCCTGAATTATGCCCCCTGATTGTACGAAAAATCATGTTTTTTTACCTTGTGGACCCAATGGAGGTCACAATTTTATTCCGAATTAAAAAAACCGTTTGACTATATCCCCGTTACACATTAATGATGGTTGAGTTTGAATTTCTTGAAAATCGATAATTGAACAGAAAAATACAAAATATTAAATGTTTCGTATACTAAACGTTAGGATGGGGCAGAACTTTATAAAAACCAAATAAATTCTAATGATTTTCTGATAATTACTTTATGTGCGACTCTTGTTGACTGCCCGGACGATTTAACTGCCGTGGGCTTATGTTTCGTTGCCTGGCAATCTATTTTTTGGAAAAGATGTGACTTTTACTATGTCTTATAAATTGATGTCGATGTCTTTGATTTAAAGGTCACCGTCAAGTGCAGAAGTCACGAAACACGCCGTCGGGGATTTGTTCGGGTCTGTCTCTCCCACAAAATTCATGAAAATTACAACCCGGAAAACGTGTTGTCTTGGTACGAATTTCGGGCACGAATACAGCAATCTGCAGGTGGGCCATGTTAACGAAGACATCTGAACTCCAATCAACAAATCATCAGACTGTTGTCGTTGTATTCACATGATACCAGAAATTTTCACTGATGAAACAAATATTTCCGAAACCCACGTCGCGCTTAGGGCAGCGTGGCGATAAACATTTTTTTTAAATTTTAAATAACACTAATTTTAAATGTTTTATCCATTGGACAATTTAAAGAAATTTCGATTACCGAAATATTGATGATACAATTAAAGATCGATGACCCAAAAGTGTAGTCACATTGTTTTTTCCTCCGACCTTATTGTAACGTCATAACGTCATTTTGACGGCATTATCAAATTTTATTGTAACTTCGCTCGGAAAACCATGAACCGCTGTATAATTTGTATATCTTCACCCAAACTGAAACTATATATCATTGTTCATCTATAGCCTGAAGCCACGGTGGTTCAATGCGTTGCAGGAAGTGGCCAGAGAAAGTAATGACAAGTTTTTCACCTACACAATAAGTATAAACCCTACCTCCAACAGTCAGGTCAAAATACAGTTTAACACTCAAAAGATTGCTACAAAAGGGGTTCTCAACTGATTCTGGTAGGCTTCATTGTAGTTTTTAACATACTAAAAACTTACCCATGTAGGACCCCCCGGATAGGTGTTTTTTTCAAGATTACGCCCAAGCGGACACCGAAACCGAATGATCATAACTCTGTAACTATCAACCCAAATTTGATGATCTTGGTGTCTATCCCTAGGTTTTTGGGAGCAGAGAACACATCTAAATCATTAAAAATGGTGTTGGCTTTGAAAATAATCCATTGCAACTGTTCGGTGGGATGCAAAGCCTTTCGATGCAGCAGCAGATGCAATGGACACTCCTCTACTACTGTGTGTGGCCCTTGCCAAGCTGGAAACTGTGACAAGCCAAACAACACTCATGAGGACCATACAGAGGAGGATGACACTTAAAACTGAACGCTTTGAAACTTATTCTATGGACAAAGGTGTTTGTGTATTGAGTGATAGTGGACAGCTGGAGGTCATTAATTCAATTTCACAATGATTCAACAGCTAAGTGATAACCAAAGTTTTTCTTAATGTGTTTCTTGTCCCCCCAAACCTGGGCATAGACATCCTACTTTGGTAAACTTTTAGTACATTGTATGTTATGAAGTACATTAAACCTTACCAGAATCAATTGAGAAACTTTTTGTAGCAATATTTGGGGGATTGAGAGGAAATTTCAATCAAATCTGGACTAACGTTGTCACAGGACTAAATCTAGAACATTTGGGTTGACAACTTTCTAACAAAAAATACGTTTCGAAGACGATGGACAGCCCCCGTGCGCCCGAATCACTGCTGAAAATCATACGTTGTAACTGCAAAGGGGGATGTCATTCCAAACGATGTAGGCCGTAAGCATGGTCTTGCTTTCACTGCTGGATGTGGAAAATATATGGATATATCTTGTGCAAACTCCGAAACAGTGATAATTTAAGCCTTTGAAGATGTGGGCGATTATTTCTTTTTTTGGCCTCGTAAGTTGGCCCTGGAAACATCAGATGTGTTCTATTTCATTAATATTTCTAAATATTAAGATGCCGATTTTATGTATTTTGGTTTTCATATTCTAAGTAGGTGGATTATTCTTATCGGCCTTTAATAGATGGTAATAGATGAAATGGGTTTTAACGTCCTACTGTTCTGCTCCAACTGGGATAATAATACATGTTCTATAAGGGATTACGGCCTACTCTTATACTGAATTCCAACTGCCAAGGAAACCGTAAATTGCACGCCAATGTGAACACGGAATCTCGGTTTTTCGAACCACCCGAAGGACTATACGATGTCCCTTGTCAGACACTCTGTCCTGCACCACCGACAGGGGAGAACCACGCCGGAAAGTCCAGATGAACTTTCTAGGCCAACGCAGGGATCAAACACTGAATCCCAGATAAGCAAGCTAACGTCTTACTCGCTGAGCCACCGTGGCCCCCGCTATAGATGAACGATGATATTTAATTCCAGTTTGGGGGAAGACGTGTTCTTTTATACAAATTATATAGCTGTTCGTGGGTTCCAGCAGTTTTCAGAGTACAGTTACAATACAATTTGATAATGACGTCACGAGAACAACGTAATGCCGTCAAAACGACGTTACAATAAGGTCGGGGGGGGGGGGGAATGTCGGCATTTTTGAACTTGCGAGTATCGATTTCCTATAGGTCGGTAATACATTTATTTGTGCTAAAGTCAACCGTTTTGGACATTTCGGCGATTTTCTGGTCTTCTGGTGGCCATCTTGTATTTATGGTAATTATGCAAATTTCCCCAAGACCGATAATGACCGCTTTTGTTATGGGAGTACTAAAGACCATACCGGAGCAGTTCTCAAAGAAATGATTTCTGTTGCAGTTTGTTCTAGGTGCTTTTAATCTTCACCTGCCTATATCAGTACAGTTTGCGTATCATGCCAAAGACAGTTAAATAAAACAAGTTAAGGTTACATAATGACATAAGGAATTCTACCAAGACCTCCAGGGGTGTCGTTAGCAGACGGCTTGATATGTCAAGAGAGCACAAGCGTCTATGACATCTGCTATTATGTAACATTGATGTAGATGTTCATCACCTGAATGTCTTGACTGAAAAATTGTTTAGAAATATTGGGCGAGGGGGGGGGGGTTAACCTGGGACAAGAGGACAAGATTAGACACAGTTGTAAGTTTAAACATATATTTTAAAACAATTGTGATGTGTGGACTTGAATTCGCCCTGGTAAAATAAAAATAAAAAGATGCTAAAGACCCCTACGCGCAAGCGAATTATTGAAACAAATTAAACCACATGTTAGTCCCGAATTGACATCGTTTGTGTCGATTGGGCGTTAAACCCCATCTCTCTCTTTCTCTCTTTCTCTCTCACTCTCTTAGAATCAACTGTATATACGTATGAAATCGGAGTTAACGTTCTACTGTTATGGAGATTACATCTGTCAAGGGTCTTGTACATGCCTGCAAGCCAATGTGTACACAGGTTTTTTTGTCATTCGAACTACTAGACATGGGTATTGCCAGGCTCTCTATCCTGCGCCGGTGACATGGATAAACCACATCGGAAAACCCCCGAGCAACCCAGTTACCAAAGATCACTCGCCAGGACCATGGAGATCGCTGTGGCATCGACATTCGGCATACAGACAACTTTCTACACTTCATCGGGAATGAATCTCTGCTCCATATGACCTCCCAGACGCGGATACAGCCCCAGTGACATAGTTAATTTTCATTTTCGTTTGCTTTGTTACTGTTGTAGTTCACATATCTGTTCTTTAATAGATGATATATACATGTTTATAGCATTGTCTCCGCCCAAACAATCCAAAGTTGTTACGTATTACCCTTTTCTCCAATGTGTGCCCTCCCCCCTCGACAAAATCCTGGATCCGGGTTATCCATAAATTGATATACTGTTTTGTAACGCGGCCCCCGGGTCACACCTGATGTACCAGAATGGAATATTTACTTCCCAAATTCGTGAAATATACTGATTAGTATTTGCGACTAAAATATACGTCAACTAGCCCAGGGTCTGTTCACAAGCGTAAGTTTAGAATCCAACTTGGACTAGTGCTACGAACTTAAATGAAATAGTGTTTGATGTCCCACTGTTCTGTTCCTAAACTGGGCTAATGAAGACGACCATACGCCGTACATCGGCGCTACGGCCTACTCCTATATTGAATTACACCTGCCAAAGGATCTTTTACGTGCACGCCGGTGGTTACATCGGACCCCGGTTTTTCGTCCCATCCGAACGACTAAACAGCTGGTCTAGTTAGGTCCTTTGTCCTGCATCACTAACAAGGGAATCCACGATGTAAAACCTGGATGAACATTCTCAGACAATGCAGGTATCGAACACACAGGCTAGCGAACCAGCGTTTTACCCACCTAGCCACCGTGACCCCCAACTTGGACTAGTATACCTGATTTAGAATATGGACCATAACAGTAATAAATCAAGGTAAATTTTCGACCAAATTATTTAAATTCCGTGGTGTTTAAATTCTGAATATTCCGGATCAATCGGAATAACGTAAATGGGAATACGCTTTGCGGTAAGTGACACTGGGGCCTTCCAATTGTCAAAGGATTGTTTTACATACACACTACCCGAAGAACTAGACATTATACATGTTCGCTCCCACACCGTGCTCCCATTAACAAACAAAACAACGTTGGGCAACTTTCGCGGAACTTGCGAGCTCCCACACCGTGCACGTGAAACCACGTTGAGCAATTCGGGGGAACTTTTGCAGACCCCCAGATTAATAAGCCAACGCCTTTTCCCTGTAAATATATATTTAGACGCAAGATATGCACCACATATAATTCATTTCTATTCACAAAAAATTACACGACTGGGTATGTACAATCTATAATATAGAAAGGAATAATATGACACTTAAATAGGGGCTTATTTCGACTTTGCAACCCAACACAACTAGTTGCAGTCAGTTGAAAGAGTGCTTATGTCGATCATATCAACTGAAGAGAACTGGGAGCAATTGAATCCGGAGCGCTTATGTCGCCTCGGAACGGATAGCGATCACACAAATTTATATCCGGTGTTGTGGCATATCCACTGTCACTTCCACTGGAAATCTGGGATAGTAATGGTTGTTCGGATGAAGAACCTCCTAGGGTTGACACAACATCACTAACTTCCTGGGGTAGTAATGAACATGTGGATGAAGTACTTTTCCGACTTGATGCGGCACCATTCGCTTCCTGGGATAGGAATAGGCGTGCGGATGAAGTACCTCTTTGACTTGATGCCACACCACTCGCTTCAGGTAACGGGCGTGGGGATGAAGTACCTCTTCGACTTGATGCTACATCACTCACTTCCTCTGACGTCTTTCGTATTGGAATTGGATTTTTAAGAAGTTTGTTTTTCAAATCATAAATAAAGTTCTTGTACTTTCGACTATTTGTAGTACCAGTAGTCGGCCATGTGATGCTTGGCAAAACTGAATCAGCAATTTTGAGGATTTCATCGCTTATGATTGATTTCAGTTCTTCCTTGGAGATATTTTCCAATTTGATAACGACGACGCGACCATGTCCGACGCCTCTAATGATTTGAAATACGTAACGGGCATCTCTATCCATCAACAAGTGTTTAGAATAAATAATAACTATTGAACAACTCTTGGTTACGGCTTCTGTCATTTCGTGGTTTTCAACTGAAATAAATTAGAAAATAGGATTAAAATAAAACCAAGTACTAACAATCCAAACCATTAGACAAAATTCGAAGTCCTAAAAAACGGTATAGGCAAAATACTGTAATCAGCAAATGGACTGTTCACCGTGTACAAAATACGAGACAAACAGTTATTGCAGATGATGGCCGAAGAGAACAGTGTATTTAAGTCTTGCCAAAAAAAACCAAAAAACAATGCTACTCCAAACTTCGTCTTCCAGCGATAGCTTTTGTTTTATTAACTTTTTTCTTCGTCAACAATCCGCTAAAAACACAGATTCTTTTTCATTTCGTTTCGTTTTTTATAGTTCAAAATTTCGTTTTACTTGTCTTTAATACACTAGGATCTGGAAGAGTTGTTATATAACCCGCGTTCTAATTGATATGAGGGATTGGCCAATGTGCACGGAAATGTGGGTAAACCACTAGAACTAGAAACGTCAATGATGATTGATTAATCAATGTGTGACGTCATAGGGCCAAAAGTCGCTCACATGACCTCTGACGCGACTTTCCACTACAACCGGACAGATCTTCATGTACATTTAGCAGTGGCCATTGGAAGTATAAAAAACAATAGGAAATATAGATCTGGTTCATAATCAGATCGCTTCATAAAAACGTCACTACTGTCGAGTTGTATGATATACTGAACGCCATAGAAAACGCATCACTTAGTTTTTCGTATAACAAAACGACCCTTTTGGTTTTGACCCCTCTGACTTTGTACCGTTGATTACAGATTAAACATCCATAAGTGTACAAATGTGTTGTTATTGACGTGTTCATAATAAGAAGCACAATAAATAAGATATGCTTAAAGGATCATTTTGTTATACGACAAACTAAGTGATGCGTTTTCTATTACGCTAAGTATATATACACATAACATATCAAGATATCATGTTGAACCACGAATACCCCAATTTAATTTATGACTGTCATTGAGCGATGGGGTTTAACGTCCATTCGACACAAACTAACAAGTGGTTCAATTTTATTTCAAAATTCGATTGTGCGTAGGGGTCTTTAGCTGTTGAATGAAATCGGAGAACTCGGAGAAAACGTGCACACACTATACATTCAGCCATCCACCCCTCTCCATCAGGACATTACTTATAAGATTAATAATAAAAATCTATTGGACGTTTCCTACTTTCAATAAAAATCCTTTAAGAAGTTTATTTTTTGTTTTTTTTTAGTAAAACGGAGATTAAGTGGCCAAGTGGTCATTTCTCTTCGATTCAAATATCCTCCATAGTACCTTTAAGCGCCGGGTTCTTTAAACATCGGAGAATGTATGCCTCAGATCGAACTAAGAACATACATATATATATATAGCGAGTCCTACGCCACTGTCTGGGTCAACATCGTCATTGAACGTGGAATAATGCTTTTACCTGCACGCCGATGTGCCCGTTCAGCCCCTCCCACATTCAACAATGTAAATTGCACATCGGGACATCCTTATTCTACACCTCTGACAAGGGGCCCACGACAATCAACACGAACACAAAACCTGCAGGTTTGCGAGTCAGCGCCCCATCCCCCTGGCCGCTGAACCACCACCTTAATTACGGAGTCTCTATTTACTTTAACGATTATAGTATTGTGAAGCTCTACTTACTTTGTCCTGGGTGAACACTGTCTTTATCAAATATGTTATAATCCTTGATGTGTGGTTTTACATGTTCCTGGACAAAAGCCTTATCTTTATCATTATCACTTCTAACTATCAAAATATCATGCTCCAAACCATCTAAAATATAATATTACAATAATTAATCTGGTGAACACCATCTAAAATATAATATTACAATAATTAATCTAGTGAACACCATCTAAAATATAATATTACAATAATTAATCTGGTGAACACCATCTAAAATATAATATTACAATAATTAATCTGGTGAACACCATCTAAAATCCGGTGAACACCATCTAAAATATAATATTATTATAATTAATCAGGTGAACTCCATCTTAAGAGTAATATTACAATAATTAATCTAGTGAACAACATGTAAAATATAATATTACAATAATTAATCTGGTGAACATCATCTAAAATATAATATTATAATAATTAATCTAGTGAACAACATGTAAAATATAATATTACAATAATTAATCTGGTGAACATCATCTAAAATATAATATTTAAAAAATTAATCTGGGGAACACCATCTAAAATAAAATATACACAGGTAAATTGTTTCGAGGCATTTAGTAATTGCACTGGGAAGTAGGGAAGGCACAATTATATGGAATGCAATTACTGTTTATTACTGAGGGACGCTTTGGCTAGCTAGGCTGATCTAATCATTATCAAGTAATGACAAATCTGAATTCGTTCGTGCGTTTCTGGAGAGAGAGAGAGAGACAGAGAGAGAGAGACAGAGAGAGAGAGAGAGAGAGGGAATGGGGTTTAACGTCCACTCGACACAAACTAGGTCATGTCGGTACTAACATATGGGTTTACGTTTATTTCAATAATTCGCTTGCGCGTAGGGGTCTTTAGCAATGGGAGGAAACCGGAGTACCGGAGAAACCCGCAGCAGGTTGGGCAGGGGACACTACTCCTTGCTACGTACAACCGGGGATTCGAAACCACGCCAGTTGACAGTGCACGCTAACCATTCGGCCACCCAACCCCTGCAATTACCTAGAAGGAAACCTAACTTAATTCAACGTACATTATGCAAGAACTAAATCTGCTTATTTCACGCCTTTCTTTAGGCCTGAAATGTTATCTTAACTATATTTTAATAAGACATTAATGCTCTCAGCTCTCAATGGCTTCGCTAGCCTGCGATATTTACTGAATTACAATCCTATCTGCTGCTAATCGGCCATTAATAATTAAATCAAAAAATGGATAATCGAGACTAAGCATTTTTATCGTACCGACTTTAGTAATGATGAACGAGGCTAGACTCCAAATTCAATCGCCAAAATCTCGGTTCAAAATGGATCAATTTGATTGAAATTTTCGGCAAATGCCCTTTACTCTATCGAGTTTTTAACTATTATAGTGAGAACTGCCAGCTCTTTATCTAACCTCCCATAATGTATCTTTAAATTAATGTAATTGTTGAAAGTGGTCCAGACTGATAAGGGTAATTCAATATGACACAGGCCACTTTACCTGAAAATAAAACACACTGAAGCAGAATATCAAGTAATTCGTTTTGGAAATAAGAAGAAATGTATTGGGAAGGATCAATCGGGGGAACGTAAACACAATGTATATGTGTTTCTTTTTTGGCCTAATAAAAATAGAGTTGAAATAAGTGTTATAATATATACTACCTTTATCGGGAGAATAGGCTGAGCAGGGGCATTTGATTTTACACCAGTATTGGATGCGTGGACCACATAAACAGTACATAAGGAGAATAGGTAGGAGTATCAGCGGTATCAGCAGAAATAGGCAAAGGTAATACAATCGGTTATCCGGTATTGTAACTATAAACAAAGAAGTAATGATAATATTATTATTCCACTGATCATTGTGAGCTATAGTATTATTGGGAGTTATTTTGAGCTATATTATTTATTCCACGGTAAAGGGTTCTTATTATCATCAGATATAGGATTAAGTCCACGGCAAAGGGCTCTCATCATAAGATATATAATTTATTCCGCGGTAAAGGACTCTTATCATCATCATATATATATAATGTATTCAACGGTAAAGGGCTCTTATTATTATCAGATATGTGAGTTATTCCAAGGTAAAGGACTCTTATTATCATCAGATGTATAATTTATTCCACGGTAAAGGGCCCCCATTGTCATCAGATGTATAATTTATTCCACAGTAAAGGGCTCTTATTATTATCAGATATATAATCTATTCCATGGTAAAGAGCTCTTATTATTATCAGATAAATCATTTATTCCACAGAAAAGGGCTCTCATTATCATCGGATATATAATTTATTCTACGGTAAAGGGCTCCCATTATCATCAGATAAATCATTTATTCCACGGTAAAGGGCTCCCATAATCATCAGATATATAATTTATTCCACGGTAAAGGGCTCTCATTATCATCAGATAAATCATTTATTCCACGGTAAAGGGCTCCCATTATCATCAGATAAATCATTTATTCCACGGTAAAGGGCTCCCATTATCATCAGATATATAATTTATTCCACGGTAACGGTCTTTCAAGAAATAAATGTGGTTCCTACTTTTCAGTTATCCAAACCTCGGAAGGGACAACAAAACGCGGTCCCATGAACGAGTTGTGGTGCAATATAGTACCCCCATTATAAGAGTAAATCGAGGAAGGCTAGTCACAAACGCCGCTGCCATAGCAAAATTTCCCTCATACACCTCTGTGGACGAAGGGCCTGACAGGGACAGCCATCTAGTCGTCCGGATGGGACGAAAACCCGAGGTCCCGTGCAAGTAAAAGATCCCTCAGCAGTTGGAATTCGATATAAGAGTAGGCTGTAGTGCCGCTGCCTGGGCAAAATTCTCCTTATATAGCATACTGTATGACGTATGCCCGTCTTCATTAGCCGAAGTTAGGAGCAGTACGACGTTAAACCTCATTTCATTTCATTCCATAGACGACTGTACAAACAATGCCATTTTAGCACCCGTTTGTTGCAGGCAAGAAGGATGCTTATTTCCATCTCATTTTTTTTTTCAATCAAAAATACTCTTTTTTACCTGGACGAGAGATATTAATATAAAAAGTCTTGTGTCTGCCAGGGGTCTCTAATAAACAATTAAATGTTCTATGATAATCTTTTTCTTCCACTTTGTTAATCACCAGTATAGATCCAACTGTTTCATTGTCACTACTAAAATACAGAAATATAGGCGGGTAATGATAAAAATGCACCTAGAACAAACTACAATAGAAATCATTTCTTTGGGAACTGTTCCGGTATGGTCTCTAGTACTCCCATAACAAAAGCGGCTATAATCGGTCTTGGGGAAATTTGCATAATTAACATAAATCCAAGATGGCGACCAGTGGACCAGAATATCGCCGATATCTCCAAAACGGTTGACTTTAGTGCAAATAAATGTATTATCGAACTATAGGAAATCGATACTCGTGAGTTCAAAAATGCCTACATTTTTTTCCTCCGACCTTTATTGTAACAGTTGACAACATCCGCTCACGAAAAGAGTGGCGTTTACTGCTCTGTTCCGAACTGGGCTACTGAAGACGGACAGCGGCACTACGGCTTAGTCATACCACTGTCACCGGGGAATCACGCCGGAAAATAAGGATGAACTTTCTCGGCGAATGCAGGGATTGAGCACCAGGCGTCAAGTCTAGCGAGCCAGCGTCTTCTTATCCACTTGACCCTGCGTCTGGACAGAAATATATAACGTCAGGTTCAGCTTACAATACTTTTTTAATGGAGTGTTGCCCCCCACCCCCTTCACAACCACATCCACACACCCTTGTCTAATTAAGGGGATTCTCGATTCACAGTTCCGGAATTAAAGTCCAAAACTGGTGTCGATCGAGTAAAAAGGAGAATTTCGGAGAACAACGCATGTGCCGACTGTATAAAAAATATTTCGACCAATCATGACAGCTGAAACATATTTTTCACTAGGAATACGTCACGATTCTTCTCACTCCACCTCAGCTATCGGAACTGGCAGAACTGTGACAGGACTGAATTCCGCGTCACTCGATTGTAAGTCTGTCGATTCTGGACGTTCTGGACTGTGAATAAAGTACCCCATATTTCAACCGCAGGACGTTAAGCTCCATTTCATTTCGTGGGGGTTGGGATGGCATGGAAATAGGGGCGCCTTCTCAACCTCGTGGGTTTCCTCCCGGCACTCCGGTTTCCTCCCACTGCTAAAGACCTCTACGCGCAAGCGAATTATTGAAATAAAAGTAAACCATGTGTTAGTCCTGAAATGACCTAGTTTGTGTTGACTGGACGTTAAACCCCATTTGTCTCTCTCTCTTTCATTTCATTTCACTAATTAGGACGTTAATGCAATTTGTGTTTTTTCCTTATGATTTAATGTTTTGGTCTAGAATTGATGACTTGTCATTTTCTGACTGCGCTTTGTGAATATTTATGGTTTTGAATTGAAATGAGATAAAATGGAGTTTAACGTCTTACTTTTCTATGACGATTGAGCTGAACGTGTCATGTAGATCCACATTGTTCAAAGCATCTTTGAAAAAATGTGAAGCCCGCGTAGTTGTCTTTAGCAGTGTAGAGAAGAGAAAGCGGAGGACCCGGAGAGAAGCCAAGGGGGTTGGACAGGCAAGCCTACTCTTTGTCTCGTACAATCGAAACCACGCCAACTGACCCAAAGACAGACTGTATGATACAATATGCACAAACTAACCATTCGGTCACCCAATCGTTTGGTATCCTTTCGGTATTTCATTTCCTATAATGTTATAAACATACAATCTAATTAAAATATAGATCTATATTTCGTTTCGTTTCGTTTCGATGGCCTACACTCATGTAGATCTAACAAGTTATAGTGGGAGCTCACGTTCTATGGCGTCAGGTATCAAGAACGGAACATTTGACCCGATAACGTCAGTCATTCGATTAACCAATTAGCGACCGCCATGCTTTTGAAAATCTACTTTTGTTTTGTTTTGATTTCTATCCGCTGGTAATATTTACCCATAGTTCCACGTATGAAAAGTTCAAATGGTCGATTCGACAGACCATTTGATTGGCTAACCCCTCATTTCAGGCAGAACACGACTTAAATAACAAGTCTTCCAGATCCAAGAGTAGTAAAGACAAGTAAAAACAAAATTTTGAACTATAAAAAACGAAACGAAATTGGATCTGTGTTTTTAATCAGATTGATAAACATAATATATCTATTTGAAACACGAAAAAAACAAACCTTGGGTCGTCATACAATTGATAACTGTCGCTTAAATCCCGAATAGTGTGAAACCCATTACTTGTATTGTATTGCCACTGTGCTATCCTTTCATACTGGCTTCCCTCTGACGCACAACCAAAATAACCTTTGCATTTCCATTGTATGCGATCACCAGGTGAAGCTGTCACTGGCCCTACTGGTTCCTCAACTATATAGATCTTACCATTGGTTGGTTCACATGCTAAGTAAAACAAACTTTAACATACAGTACGAAGAGATAAATCTGCCTATTACAGGTCTTTCTTTAGGTCTGAAATGTTATAACTATTAATGAGACATTAATTAACTTATCCAGACTGTTATTATGGGGATGCTCGATTCACAGTTCCGGAATTAAATTCCAAAACTGGTGTCAATCGAGTGAAAAGGAGAATTTCGGATTACAACGCATGCGTCGACTGTATAAAAAATATCTCAACCAATCATGACAGCTGAAACATATTTTTTACCTAGGATTACGTCACAATTCTACTCACCACCTCAGTTGTCGGAACTTGCAGAACTGTGACAGGACTGAATTCCGCGTCACTCGATTGTAATTCTGTCGATTCGGGACGTTCTGGACTGTGAGTCAAGCATCCCCTATATGTACATGTAAGGGGAGATAACTAGAAGTGTGGAAAATTGACCATCATATTTGCTGTACATCTCATGCATTTTTCCGTTGATAAACTCTTTTGTTTGCTTTCAGTGATGCAAAGTGTCTAGCCTACGCGATTCGCTCACACCGTGGCGTCCTATCTACAAATCACTAGCGTTTATATTGAAAATAACTTACAAATCACTTTTAACAGGACCTCATGTTGAATTGTTGAACTGTTATTTTCACCTACACAGATGTATTTTCCTTCGTCGTAAGCTCTCACTAAAGTAATCTCTAGTACTTGGCCATCTTCCACTATGTCTACGTCCTCCCTGCCCTCATCCCAAGGGTAATCAATGTATCGACTATGAAGCTGATTCCATTTCTTCCACCTGACGTTTGTGTAACCCGTCATACAACAGCGTAATGTAATATATTTACTAATTCGAATATAAACAACACCACCCGACCTTCCTCGAAATGCCAGAATATCTGAATAAAGGAAAGTACAAGATAATATTGTTATTCATAAAAAAAACACTACACCGGGTCTGTAATTTGTTTGCACGTAAAAGATCCCCAGACAGTTGGTGGAATTCCATATCAGAGTAGACCGTGTGGTGCCGCTGTCAGCCCAGTTCGGAGCAGAACAGTAGGACGTCAAACCCCATTTCATTTTCATTTTCTTCATTTTCATTTTCTTCATTTTCGTTTTCATTCTGTAAATTGTTAACCTTTTATAGACATTTAGAAACTGAAAGTAGTCATATCTACGGAGTTATCTGGGAAATAAAATGGAATGGAAATGAAAGTAGATTAAACGGTCTACTGTTCTGTCCCTGGTGTGAGCGTATGTGGCATGGGAATATGGGCGCCTTCTCAACCTCATGGGTTTCCTCCGGTTTCCTCCAACTGCTAAAGACCCCTACGCGCAAGCGAATTATTGAAATAAAATGAAAGCATATGTTAGTCACAAAATGAGCTAGTTTGTGTCGAGTGGACGTTAAACCCCATTCCTACTGTCCTGTCCCGACTTGGCTAATGAAGACGGGCATACGCCACAAAGTGTCCTTTGAATGAAAGTCTACCCGGACAGCGGCCTACTTTATATCGAATTCTAACTACCTTGCTATTTTTTACCTTGGTTGTTCGTTCCATCCGAACTATTAGACCTTGGCAAGGACCCTGTCCTGCGTCACTGACAAGGGAAACATCGCTGTAAGATGTTATAGAGTGTTCTCTCAAATTATCAAGCTCTATAAACTGTAACTGTTTTTAATAAGTATGTAACCGAATGGCTTAACCCGTGTGAGCTGATTCACAAGGTCTGCCATTAAGACAAGTGACATGGTTTCGATTCCGAGCTCACACGTTACAAGGAGAAGGGTCGCATGTCCAACCTTGTTGGCTGCTTCGAGATCCCCCGCTTTACTTCCACTGCTAAAGAACCCCCTCCCGCACAGGCTACTATTGAAATAAAATTGAACCATATGTTAGTTCCGAAATGACCTAGTTTGTGTTTCTGGTTTTGAGACACATCAAGCCTCAACAACGATGATCTTCGGGTTGTGTCGACATTGATTCCAATTTAATGATTCTAGCATTAGGACAACTGCAGTTGTGGAATCGGAAATGGAGCGGAGTTAATTATCTTTACGACATCAGAAACTTTGTATTATTTGATTCAACACGATTTCTCTAATGTAAGAAAGTCGGATATAATTGAATAGGTAAAATATTTTATAATTTATCAACCGACAATAAGTTCCGGTAGTCGACTTCACATTACAGTTACCACCACACACTGCAGTCTCTAGGATTTCCTCTGATATTCTCCGTGAGAATATGAACTCGAACATTCGTCATTTAATGTACTTGTTAAACATTTGACATTGATATCATCGCTATTTTAACTACAAGTCTGACGTACGAGTTATATTTTATTAAGGTACATGAAATAATTTGTCCGTTAAACAACAAATAGAGATATATAAAAATGGGGTTTAACGTACACTCGACACAAATTATGCCATTTTGGAACAAACATATATGGTTCAAATATTTTTTCAATATAATTCCACTGTGTGTAGGAATCTTTAGCTGTTGGAGGGAAACGAATGACTCCGAGACTTGTAACTCAAACCCACTCCACGTGACTCAATGCAGATCTTATGATCTAGAGCGCACGTGTGAGACCAATAGCCCCCCCCCCCAAGGTAAATAACCGAACAAGCGAGTTATATCGGCATAACGTGGGTCTACATGCTAAAACCCGCCAAATATCTACAATACCGAGTATTGATCAATAAAAATGACCGAACGGGAAAGATATATTATAAATTTGAAACATCATGTAAAATCAAAATGATTTCATAAAAAAATCAGAAAACTAAATGATGGGAAATTGAAATTTTGACAAAAACGGGTAATCAAAAATTAAAGGACAATTTTCGACATGTTTTATTGTCCCAATAAATTGTGGTTCTGCAAACGGTGGATTATGCTTACCATTTTGGTTGTTTTTAGGGCAATACTGCCTTGCAGAAACCACAGCAAAAATCACAGCAAAAACAGTTAAAATAAGCACAGACAGGCAGTACATTACTCTGAAATATAAGTAAAATGTTATTTAATAATTTGAGGTTTAACGTCCTACTGTTCTGCTCTGCCATACAGTGTGCTATGTGTTAATATCATATTTGGATTGCGTCTAATCGAGTCTATAATACATGTAATATTCGCTGACATGTGTGATTTTGATTTGCATCTTTCGATAGATATTTAATTTGCCACGATTGGCTATTCAATAATTAATTATGCCCAGTGAGTAAAAGGCTCGGTCGCATTCCTGAAAGTATCGTGTTCGATCCCGATCGGCAAAATCTGGTGAAAAATCTGCTCGTCTGTTTTAGGCTCAGGGTTTGACACTCTCATTTGTTTTTTATTTAGGGTGAGGTAAAGATTAAATGACATACGGGTATATATATATGTAGTAGATACAATCTGGTTAAAATACAGACGTGTATTCCGTTGGTATTTCTATACTTTTGATGGCCTACACTACATGACAACCTGACTAGTTCTACTGGGAGGTCGCGCCAGGAATCATACGAGCGGCTTTTGACCCTATGGCGTCCGACATTGATTAATCAGTCCGCGTTAACATTTCTAGAGGGATATCCACAGTTACGTGCACCTTACGCATATAACGCGTTGTAACTGCAGGCCGTTTCGTTTGCGAATTATCTAATAACTCTTCCAGATCCTAGTGTTGTGAAGACAAGTAAAACGAAATTTTGAACTATAAAAAACGATACGAAATAGGATATAGATTTGATATAGTTTGCTATCTAACTCACACATCGACACAAAATTGAAGAAATTATAGTCAGGTATGCGCAATATCAGTACCTTGACTTGTGCACCAGGGGCCTTATTCACGAAATTTTAACTAAGCTAAAATCCAAATTTTAGTTATTTGATTGGATAATATTAGATTGATTTTAGTGCTTAGAGCCAATCAAAACTGAAGTATCTACTAAAATTTGGATTTTATCTTAAGTTAAAGTTTCGTGAATCAGGGCCCTGAAACTCAAAGCAGGTGGTTATAATCTAACTATTAACCTGCAATAACTTTAACGGGGAGTATCATAATAGAGTCTAACCTTCTATCCGTATATACATGCATACACCATACCGAACTAGACAATATATAATAAAAAAAGAGAACAGGAATACAATGCCTGTTGAAGGCTCGATTTTACCTGCTCTCGCTTCGTCTCGTTTTTTTTCTCAACAATTCGTAATGTCAGGTAATCTAACCTCTGCCAATTCACTCAGATATGTTTTTTCATTTCCTATAGCGAAAGATATTCATGGCATGTTTGATTGAATGAAATCTTTGCCTTTCCGGTGCGAAGTGGGATAGAACGTGTATACACTTGAAATGGTTTCGAAAACAAAGTTCACTTTGTAGTAATTCGTCATTTATATGCCAAACTTACTGACCTGTCAGCATCGCGATTGTAGTGGGGTGAGGGGCCGTATACACCCTCTATCCCTGTCCCTCTCCCCCTCCCTTCCCGAAACAACCTAGTTTGTGTCGAGTGGAGGTTACATCCCCAACTCTCTCCCCTCTCACTCCCTCTCTCTATCCTCTCTCTCTCTCCCGAAATAACCTAGTTTGTGTCGGGTGTACGTTACCTCCCCCTCCCCCTTCCACTCTCTCTCTCCCTTTCTCTCTCGAAATAACCTAGTTTGTGTCGGGTGTACGTTACCTCCCTCTCCCCCTTCCACTCTCTCTCTCAACACTACGGCAATAGGAATATATCCCGACCGGCAAGTAATACAAACATTAACCCGTGAAATTATCATATCGTCATATCATTAATTAAAGTATTATCATTGTGCCGTAGTGTTGCTTTCTGGGGGTTGTAGCTTATTCCAACACTAACGACGGAAACTCAGATAAATAGCTAAAATTGTACTTTTAATAAACTAGTGTACAAAACTGGTTAACGGTCACAATAACGAGATAGGTGTCGCTAGGGCGAGCCGGTCACCAGACTAAAGTTACAGTAGAATACAGAACATATATACAAGCTTAGGATTAAAATAATTATATAATAATATTTGATAAAATGTTAAATTGTACATAGGAAACAGATGTTTAAATACGGAAGAAGATATGGACATAACCAGAATGCTCGTTAACTATAATTACGTAATATATATATCGTTACATTAAGTATAAACTCAAACAGTTTTAACATAGACTTGAAAGATTAGTGAGATATCAATTCGGACATTGGTCAATTACTACTTTAACTAAAATCATATAATAAAATATATACAAAGATACACTATAACATTCCAAACGGTGGTTACGATAATAAAAATTCAATATTGCAGACACCCTGTCCAAACTACAACCATTGATAACTTAAATTAATCTGGATGAAATTTTGCATTATCTACTTTTGAAATGGTCCAGTGAGAACGACCAGTCCTTTACTTAAAGGGGGGTTGGGATGGCCTAGTGGTCTAGAGTGCCGTGCTTCGATCTCTAGCTGGCCGGTCACCTCTGGCTTGCGGCTGTGGTTTCGAGCCCTGGTGTGAGCGTTGTGACATGGAGATAGGGGCGCCTTCTCAACCTCGTGGGTTTCCCCCGGGCACTCCGGTTTCCTCCCACTGCTTAAGACCCCTACGCGCAAGCGAATTATTGAAATAAAATCAAAAACCATATGTTAGTCCCGAAATGACCTAGTTGTGTCGAGTGGACGTTAAACCCCATTTCTCTCTCTCCCTCTCTCTCCCCCCTTTACTTAAATCTTACATGATGTCCCTTTAAGAGAGGATAAACTCTTGACAAATGTATTACCACCACACAGCACCGACAATTTTTTATGATAAGCCTTATCGAACAGGTATGACCTGAACCCGTTAGTCTATATCAACCAGTGTTGCCACGCTGGCTCTCTGTTTCCACCCTACGGCTGTGTCGTTTTTAACCTACAAAAACCTACGCTTGGATTCTACCATTAACCTCTATGTACCATGTGAAATTAAGGTTAACAAACTTACCAGCATGTGAAAAGGGCGTTTCTGTCTCTCTCTCACTCCCTCTCTCTTGACTCTTGAGTGAGTAATAGCTCCCATGGCGAATTGTCACAATTTCTTGACTTTTCAGTACCCCCTCCCCCCGCCCCGCGCCGCCCCGCCCCGCCCTCATCCTAGGCTAGACTAGATTATATAAACTTTTCTAGGAAGCTTACGCTTTCAGTTTCGCGTGAAGCCTCGTTTTAGCATGTGTTCACTTTCATTTTCGATGCAAGGCCTCGGCCGAATCCATTTTTCGTCACAGATTCCTCCCACAAGCTTAGCCTACTTTTCACAAATTATCTGGCAACACAACCGGTGCACCCAGATCGTAACGTCTCATTGGCCGTTGCTCTTTAAAATGATGCCAAATTATTTTACGATTTTGCTTGATTACATGAATAATATACGTCAACTTTAGTTTTCTCACCATTATTTTATGTTGTGCCCAATGCTGTGAAAAAATCCCTACGATAACCTACGGTTTGATGGTTTTACCCGTGGGTTTAACCTACAACCTACGAAATGGATTTTTAACCTACCGTAGGGTAAAAAACCTACGCGTGGCAACACTGATATCAACTTCCCGGATCACAACGGTGTATCAAAGTATCCCCAATTTAAACTAACGAATAAACATTGTTTATGAAAGTTATTTGTTGCTTAGTGAACGCTATCAACTTCCCGGATCACAACGGTGTATCAAAGTATCCCCAATTTAAATTAACGAATAAACATTATTAAATAAAATTTCGTCTTTGTTCAGCTGGTGTCGTATTTATGAAAGTTATTTGTTGGTTAGTGAACGCTATCAACTTTACCGTGATAGTGAGGACCGAGAAAGAGTATACTTTCCATTCCCATATTTGTGAAAGGGGGTCGTATTTAAGCTACTTATCGTGTGCATATCATATACAGCTATAAATAACCTGGTAACTGTGTCAAGCATGTAATAGAGACGCGATGGGACTTAAGATACTCAATCCATCTCTCCGTGACATTACGAATATTTCTTGAATTTCTACCGTTTCCATGGCAATAAAACACACAATAACCAGTAGCAACCGTTACTATGAAACCTTACCTGACTTTGAATAATATAACCTATTCCTCGTGTGATTTTTGCGGGCAATACACAATTAGTTCCTGGCCGCCTCCGTTAACCAGACACTAGCTCTTACTATCCAGTCCTTTTAAAGAAATTGAAATTTCAATCTTTCATATAGTGAGTGTTTCTTTTTAAATGACAATTGAACGAAACATAAATATATTCAATTGTATGAAGTATACATTGACACCAACCACGAAGAAATTTTTTAGTATGTCACGGTTGACTGACTTTAATTAGCCAAAACTAATCTTAGCAGTTTACCTGGAAATGTACACAAGGTGCAGTTTACCTGGAAATGCACACAATGTGCATGTATATATATAGCTAACGAATATTAATGTTTGAGTTTGCTCTCTCGGAGAATTCTGACTGTCGTACTCGATCACTGTATTCACCCCCCCCCCCAAAAAAAAACAACTTTACCTCAGCCCTAATTGTTGTTATTGATGGTGGAGGGCCACGGTTACTAAAGTGAGTAAGACACTGGCTCGCTAGCTTGGAGTTGGCGGGTTAGCCCCCCCCCCCCCCCTCGTGTGGGCCGAGACAGTCCATCGGGATTTTCCCGTGTGGTTTCCCTTTGTCGTTCGTTCAGAATGGACGACAAACTGGGGTCCCGTGTATCCATTGGTGTGCACGAAAATGGTCTTTGGCAGTTGGAATTCGATAGAAGAGTAGACCGTAATGCTGCTGTCTAAGCAAAATTTCTCTCACAGCACATTGTATGGCGTATGAAATGAAATGACATGGGGTTTTACGTCCTACTCTCCTGCACCTGACTTGGGCTAATGGAACACGGGCATACGCCATATAGTGCGCTATGGGGGAAATTTTGCACGGGCAGCGGCGCTGCGGCCTACTCGTATATCGAATTCCAACTGCCAAGAGATCTTTTACGTTCACAACAATATGTACACGGGATCTCGGTTTTTCATCCCATCCGAACGACTAGGCAGCTACCCTTGTCAGACCATCCGTTCTATATCACAGACAAAGGGGAAATCGAGATGAACTTCTCGGCCAATGCAGGGATCGAACACCCGACTTCCAGGCTAGCGAGCCAGCGCCTTACCTACTTAGCCATGTGATCTTTTGTATGGCGTATGGACGTGTTCATAAACTCAGTTGGAGCAGAACAGTAGGACGTTAAATCCCAGTTCATTTCGCTATTGATGGCCCTGCAATAATACACGGCATGCTTTCTCCTGCTGGATTATTGTGTAGCTTTCCGTCTATTTGACTGCTGTTTTAAGGTGTATTTGCAAGAGATGGCCTTTGTTATTGTATTGTTTGTTTGTCCGTACATTTCTCCTACCTATATATTGAAGTATTGGATTGTTTTACATATTATCTAATGGGTTCGTTGATTTATACTCAATCGTGAGTGGGCAGATCAACATTTGCTTAAAAACAGTTGTTTCCCTTTATACCATTTGCATAAATGATAGTTGCCCCCCCCTTTATAACCATTTGCTCGCAGTATACCATGGGTTGTAAATGTTTCCCAAAGGTTGGTGGAGTTTTGCGGGGTTCCCCCTTGTCAGTGATGCAGGGCGGAGGGCCTACTGCTGTCCAGTCGTTCGGGTGGGACGAAAGACCGAGGTCGTGCACGTTAAAGAATTACTTGATAGTTGGAATTCGAAATAAGAGAAGATCGTAACGCAATGTCCCTTGTAGGGCACCCTGTCCCATGCAGCGCACACTATAGGGCATATTGCCGTCTTTATTAGTCCCGATGGAACAGAAAATTAGGACGTTAAACCCCGATCCATTTTATATAATAAATTAAAACAAAAATTAATTACATTTCCTTTTATTTACATATAAATTAGCTGCGGAAACTTCACACTTTCATTTATGTTCAATCTTATATTTATTTTCATTATTATATTTATTTATTTCATATATTTATTTATTTATTAGTAAATCCTAGCCTAATCTACTTCAACTATCTACATAGTGTTAAATAACAACTATTTACAATATTTACAAGAAATGGATACACGGGCCGAGTTATAAATACAGTTGTTTACAGGTCACGGGCCGAGTAAGTACAGAGTTTACAAAAAAGGGATACACGGGCCGAGTAAGTAGGAGTGTTTACAAAACATGGATACACGGGACGAGTTAGTAGGAGTGTTTACAAGAAATGGATACACGGGCCGAGTAAGTACAAAGTTTACAAGAAAGGGATACACGGGCCGAGTAAGTAGGAGTGTTTACAAGAAATGGATACACAGGCAGAGTAAATACAATTGTTTACAATACATGGGTACACGGGTCGGGTAAGTACAATTTTTTTTTACAAGAAATAGGTACACGAGCCAAATAAGTACGATTGTTTACAATAAATGGGTACACGGGTCGGGTAAGTACAAGTGTTTACAAGACATGGGTACACGGGCCGAGTAAGTACGATTGTTTTCAGGAAATGGGTACACGGGCTGAGTAAGTACGATTTTTTCAATAACTGGGTACACGGGCCGAGTAAGTACAACTGTTTACAATAAATGGGTACACGGACTGAGTAAGTACAACGATAGTTTACAGAAATGGATACACGGGCCGAATTAGTACGTTTGTTTAATGCAAGGAAGTTTGATCTTATACAGCGTGGTACTTTGTTGTCACATATAAATCAAACATAAAATTTCAATAAATATATAAACACACACAATATATACATATAGATACACTGTACAATATACAATAGGTGGAAGGGATTACTTCCGTTCACAGTTTCATTTCTCCCCAACATTTTAAAATAGATAGAGTTTATATTATTTAGATAGATGGTGTTGATTTCATATAGGGAGAAAGAGAAATGGGGTTTAACGTCCACTCAACACAAAATTGGTTCGTTTTGGACTAACATGGTTTATTTAATTTTTTTCAATAATTCGCTTGCGCGTAGGAGTATTGGACAGACGACCCGACTCCCTGTCACTAAGACTTCGAATTTTGTTTGGATTGTTCGTACTTGGTTTTATTTTATTTCCATAGTTAACCCTTTAAATTGGTTTGGGGAATAGGACCGATGAATCCCGAATGAATTGCGGGATAAAAGAGTTTAGTATATAGCATCTCGTTGATAGAACATATATACAAATATACACTTTGATTATAATAAACAAAAACAATCAACAAATAATTCTAATACATCCCAACTCTTATTCATGAAAAGTTAAAATATTTGAAGGATTTAGCATTAACAGAAACAATCTACAAATATTCTAATACATACAAACTCTTATTCATGAAAATCTAAAATATTTGAAGGATTAAGTATTTTCATTGGCTGGAAGTTAAGAAATCCTAGTACAAATGCGAGCTCTCACCCAATAAAATTCTAATACATCCCGACTCTAATTCATGAAAAGTTAAAATATTTGAAGAATTAAGCATTTTCATTGGCTGGAAGTTAAGAAATCCTAGTACAAATGCGAGCTCTTACCCAATAAAATTATTGCATTCTAAAAATATGTTTACGGATTTACCCGTTTCATTGGTTGGATGTTAAAAGGGTAGTACAAGAGTAGCTTTTAGTTAATGAAACGATTGTATTTCTTACCTGTTTTATTGATTTAGTCTTTCCAATGGCTGGAAAGTTTAAAACTTTCAGCTCTTGGCCAATGAAGAGGATGAATTCGAAAACTATTTTAAAGATACACTATGTAAGATTTGGATAAAAAGTAGTTCGTTTTGGTTATATCAGTTCACACATCGATAATGCATAATGAATTACTTTATTCCGAGCCAAGTTATCACTGTTTGCAGTTTTGACCATGGATTGTGTATTATCGTAACTACGTTACTGGGATATTCGAGGTTTAGATTGGCCAAACTTTATACTCTAGATACTCTCGAGTATCCGATAGTCTATAGAGTTTATTATGGTCTGGATAAGTTAACTAATGTCTAATAAAATTAATAAGTTATATAACATTTCAGGTCTAAGGAAAGACCTACAGTGGGCAAATTAACCAATCCATTGGCGGTAAATCAACTTCAATACAAAGTTTAAAGCGGGAATTTCATATTTTCTAAGAAAGTCAAAACATAATTATCTCTATGTCTTTTACTCAAAAGATTGTCAACTCACTATTGCATGATCATTGGCAATATTTCATAGGCATTAATATCGCTGACACAGAAAATAATAACACAAGTACCTCCCTTGTTTCCCCATTCCCCTCCATGCAATGGCGATCTTCAAACGTTTGAATTTGAAGTTGAAAATGATATCTTTACCCATTTCTCAACTGGCAATAGTGAGTTATAGGATTAATAGGATTAATCTTAAACAAGAAAGGTCTGTTTATAGATACCATCTATTTTAAGGCTTTATTTTAATATATTTTAAAAATATAACTAAAAAATATGAAATTGCCGTTTTAACACATAGCCAATCAAACTAATACATTCTCAAAATATTTAACTTTCAGTTTCCATGAATAAAGCCAATGTACTGATTTTATATTGTAAAATCTTCTAACATGCTATAACTACATACTTAATTTTAATCTGAATATAACAGTTTGAAGAGCTTAGTCAGGCACTGTCTACCACCTTCAGCCTGACTCACAGCCCGCGCGAGTCGTATGGTGCAGGGGCGGATCCGGGAATTTTTGCAGGAGGGGGTTTGCCAGGTTTCTGTTACGGAAATCCGCCATCATCGTCTCTAAATTACATAGGCATACATACAAATTGAGCTTTTTAAACAGAGAAACCATTTTTATACTGATGTAGGATCACTTTGTGATGTATTTTCATTGATGCAAGGCATTATTTTTTTTTCATGTAGCTGAGCAGGAGGGGATTTGGACCCCCCCCCCTCTGGATCCGCCCCTTGGGTATGGTAGCTCGCAGACATGCCGTAAGAAAGCGCCTAGAAATGTTGTATTTGCAGGACCAAAAGTTTCTACGGCTAATTTGTTATCTTCTACGGTGCCGTACACACGCAACATTTCCCCTGTAGTACTAGAGCTAGGCTTAAGATTTAAAATCGGATGCCATACAAGTGTATCTGGTATCAACCCGTACGTATCGTTCATTTTATCAGAAAGGAAAACAACATCTGATTCAACACAGGTTACAACATATTGACTATACATGTTTATAATAAAACACCAATACGATATCCCGTGCTGTTATTAGTATTATTTGCTTGAGAACTATCTGATAAAGATGCCCTTCATTGTTATTGAGTTCGTCCTCAACTGTTATAGATAAACTACATTATTTATCTAGGTGTGGCCGGGAGAGTGGGTAGATTAGAGACTTTTGGCAAGCGTAAATCTCTGGTCCGTATCGCGTATCCGAATCGATTTTGTGTGTGACGTCAACAATGCTTGTGTATTTCTCATACGTGGTACTGCACACGGATACGGCAGCACGTTTCGAACAGCTTTCATACGGAAAAGATCCGTATAACATCGTCGTCTTTTTACCATACTTTTTGCTACTTTTAGAAATGTTGTGTCATAGTAGATACTTGACTAGTACTGAAGATCTTGGTAGATAACTGACATCATGCTGTAATGGAACTAAGCTAGCCCAGCTACCCATGGTACACGCCGCGAAAATCTGCCAAAACTATTAAACTACATTGACGCAACGTATCACGTGGCGATACGGATACGTGATACGGATGCGGAAAATTCTTTAATGACACATGTTGTCTTACTTACACATGTAGCTATAGTAACCTTTCCCGCCGTGAAGCGTCTGCACATGCGACCGGGTGAGAGAGAGTTGTGTGGAAAGCAGCCGTACTGTACACACACAGAAAACAGCACCACTGTCCTGTGTTGAATGTATAGTTGGACGAAATAAAGTCTCTTCAACAACCAACGATTTAAGTTATTATTTTCTGTGGCCGTGACTTTTGGCTCGCTCACATAGGGAATCCTTAAATTTCAAAGTTAAGATTTAGAAATATGAGTTGGAATGGACAACTACGAGGTTTAGACGAGTTACTTCTAAAAAACGATAATTATTATAAAATGTAATATCCCATTTCAGTCATTTTTGGAGAAATGTTTGTTGAATTGGAAACAATCCATTTGACTTTCAAAACCTTCCTGCTGCATATCTAGAAATAAACTCAACGATTACAAAATATTTTGTGTTATCTTCAATCGTGATCAGAAATGGCCAAAAATCGAAAGCCTGAGCAGTCCAAATAACCACACCTCTGAAACCAGAAATTATAAGATACGGATTTGGCCTACTACTTCAAACCAATGCATATCAGATTGAACCCAGGAACTTGATGGATAACCAGCTTACTTTTCAAAAAATATTCAAATTCGTCGCATATTGTCATCTTGCGTTCTTCCTGTCCATACATCAACATTTTATTCGTTTAATATCTCATTCAATCACACGATTCCTATGAAAGACGTATTTAGTCCGCCATTTTGTTTCTTCCTCTCAGTTCATTATTTATAAAATATGCAAATTCATTTTAACTATTTGCATAAACACGGAAATCACCAGCACTGATTCTCGTTTTATTTGTATTATTGACACACATTTTACATAGATACAAATCATAGTTATCTCCCTTCAATTAATATTCGTCAGAACTATCACCACTGCACCCTGCTAGACTATAGTAATCGCGTTGTTAGACCCACCCGGATCTCCAGTCTTATTGATAACTTTATACGTTGTTCCGTCACTCTCAGTTCGTGTGAATGGTTCATGACCCCGAGAATTTCCCGCGGGGACGTACGTATTTCCCCCAGGCCTGTCCCCTGGGTTAAAAGTAGTCAATGGTATATTGTTATATGGCGGCTCACCATGGGAACGATGTAATGGAGAAGAAGTTTGATTAGGAACTACGGCGTATGAATATCCTAATGAAGGTAGTTGTTTGCCGGGTATTGCTGATTTCGAGTTTATTTGAGGACTGTGATTATCTTTCACGGGGGACTGGTTGCTTGACGGATTCGACATGAGACTAACACTCTCAACACAGGCAGCACCAGCGGCTGTTCGATTCTCTTTTTCAATTTTTCGCGATAATTTAACTTCGTCTGGATCCTCCTCGCGATCCTCCCGTTGTTGTCGTCGCTTCATTTTACGGATTCTCTCCCGTTGATAAAAAACGCCAGCGAAAATAAGAATATTTAAAAATAGGAGAGAACACCCGACCGCTACTGTGATGCTTAATGGGACGGAACTTTCAGAAGAGTCGGAACTTTGATCGACCGGAGATATAACAGCCGTGGACTGTTCTTCAGGATTATGTAACGAAAAGGGGTTACTCCCCTTGATGATGGTCGAACCCTCTGGTGGTTGAACTAATGCCCTATTCCTGACATTGTCAGATGTTTCGTCAGGGAGGGTGCTTTCAGTCGACCACTGCCCGCCTTTTGGCATGCTCCACGGCGTAGGGGCTATAGGGGGCATGGCGGGCGGCGATGGAAAGATATTTTCGAACGACGGTATAAGTCGGCTATAGTCATCGAACGTTGATGAATTATCCGAGTTGTGTAACAAATGCTGACTTGGATCCGAACCATCCGCTTTATCTATTTTAGGAATCAGATCCAACCACAGGGCTAATTTCTGTCCTCTATAATGATGGCGAACTGTTGGTCTTCGAGCTGAAATATAATTGGAATGTATTGTAATAAATATATATTTCAAATGCGTACTGTACAGTATTACAATGAAATGGCAGATATGATTAAATATGTTATCATTTATGAGATTAAAAATGGAAAATGGTCGAATTCAGTTCAATGTATAAAACGACAGGGGATTTCTGCATAGTCAAAGCCTGTTCGCAAATCCCATTGGCCAAGCCTGTTCCCAAATCTCCATGGCTAAGCCTGTTCCCCAATCTCATTGGCCAAGCCTGTTCCCAAATCTCCATGGCCAAGCCTGTTCCCAAATCTCTATGGCCAAGCCTGTTCCCCAATCCCATTCAGATATCCTGACTAAAGATATTGTTAACACGAAATTTACAAAGAAATAATTTGTCGTCTGCCAGACGACATGGTGTACATAATCAACATAACACTGTGATAAGGTGCGCGACCATAAATAAATGAATATCGCCAAATATCTCGACAATTACACCACAATATGGGGTTTAACGTCTACTCGACACAAACTAGGTCATTTCGGGACTAACTTATGGTTTTAATTTTATTTCAATAATTCGCTTACTCATAGGGGTCTTTAGCAATGGGAGGAAATCGGAGTGCCCGAGGAAACCCACGAGGTTGAGAAGGCGCCCTTATCTCCATGCCACATTTGCTCACACCAGGGATCGAAACCACTGCCGCAAGCCAGAGGTGACCGGCCAGCTAGAGGTTGAAGCGCGGCACTCTAGACCACTAGGCCATCCCCCCACACATTTAAAGTCACTAAACAAACGGTGATGGTGTACTATTAATTTAACTATCTATAAACAATACACTAAAATGTGGTTACGAGTGTCGGCCATTACATCTGGCACTAGTGAGTAAAATATAGGTTACGTGCACTTTTTTTTAAATTAGTCTCGCTTAACCAGGCCACCGACCATTCTACGTCTGATTGACGTTCTCTTTTTCTGAAATTAGTCTCACTTAAAGTGCCAATCCCGATAACTTTTTGGGGAATAAAACTGCTTAATTTTGTGTTAAAATCCTTTAAAATCCATAACCTAAGGCCCACCTACTAACCTGATATTTGTGATACGCTTGTAAATAACTTAAACCTGACAGTCTTCATCTGGAAATCGAGAACGTTTTATTATACAGTATCTGGATAAAACCAGGATTTTTTCTATAAAAATAATATGTAGGTGAAATTTACCTTTTGTTATCAAGTACAGAGCATGGGTCATTCACTGTATAGACCTCTCAAGAAACATTAATCGATTATCAGGTCACCCAATGAAAGAATTGACCCGAAATCTTAAAAGGGTTACGTGTCCGGATAAGCAGTGTTGACGTTCATAACGACTCAATATTTTGAGCTGAAATTTTGAGACAAGGTAAATACACCATACCGCTATATTTTGGTCCATACATTTCATAAATACTCGGACTTTAATTTTGAGACTCTGTTCTTATCGGGATTGCCCCTTTAACCAGTCTACCCACCATTCTACGTCTGATTGACAAGCCGGGATAATCTAGACTAGTGAGTAAAAAATAGGTTACGTGCCCTTTTTTTTAAATTACGTAACCAGTCTACCGACCATTCTACGTCTGATTGACAAGTTGGGATAATCTAGACTATTTTTATTTTACGAAACATAATAGAAAGGTGGAACAAGAAATTGAATTTAGAAACACGCATGTTGAGCAACTCAACGATGGTTTTAAGAACCTACCACAAGTAAAATGAACCTACTGCTAGTATCATATTCGTGTCCAATCCGAGTGTTTCAGAGACATCATTTGTACTGAACCAAAAGATTCCGCTCCTAACGGTACAGTTAATGATAAAGCAACTTAAAAAAAATAAAAGAAAGGTAATTGCTACATGTTCTGGAATACCTAAAAAACTAAATATTTTTGCTATTCAGAATTGTCAACAATAGATTTTGTTTACGGCTGTAATAGTTGATAGATGTGTAGAGAATTACACATGCGTAACTAGCCAGAAATCACTTCGATGTGGGCGTATGTAAATTAATCGCGAATATCTTTATACACGGGGCATACATAGTATGGCGTTATTAATTTCATGACGTAATTTTAGTTCCTTGACAATGTCCGAAAATGCGGAAGTCTGACCGGAAGAAATAATTTAATATTCAACTTTTTTAAAAAGTGGCAAATGGGTAAAAGAAAACGGATGTTAAGTTTGCACCTAGTATTATTTCGAATTCAAACCACGAACGGTTCTTTTAAGTGCACGCCAACGTATACATAGCTTTTCGTACCTTATATGACGCTCTTGCCCCCCCCCCCCCCGGGCCCCGCACCCACACCCGCACCCGCACCACTGACATGGGGAGCCATGCAGCAATATACCGAGGAACTTTCTCGGTTCAACACGGGTATCGAACAAGGAAAACCCCAGCTTACCGCGCCAACTTCTTACGTACTCTTCCCATCATGTCGCCTAATACAAAGTGAGTGATGGCCGTGTTATTTATGACTGAGGGTTAACAAGATAACCATTTGAGTTGAACCTACAATATCTGTAAACTCAGTTAAAAACTACCAAACAGAACATTAGTTTTATAACCGATTCTGTGGCAATCTAAATATTAATTTTCTCTTTAGACAATAAATAGTCTGGCGTTCATAAAACAACCATGTCGATAACCTTAATCGAAAAATGTTTTGAAGACAGGATAAAAAAACCAACATCTGCGTGGGTGGGTGAGTCGTGTGTTTCAATATTATTTGAGATGAGAGGCGCCAACAGATAATTTAACGAATGAAAGCACACACTGTCTAGTGCACGACAGCTATTACTATTTATAAAAACGTTTGTTCAGAGATAACAGCGCCGCGAATGCGATATTTATTGAAATAAACAGATTTTAACACCGTACTGTTCTATTCCGACTGAGCTAATGAAGACGGGCATACTCCATACATTGGGCCATGACGGTGGCTGAATGTGTAAGACGCTGGAAAGTTCATCTCGATTTTCCGGCGTGGTTCCTCTTGTCAGTGATGCAGAATAGAGGGCCTGACAAGGACAGCTGTCTCTTCGTTCGGATGGGAGGAAAAACCGAGGTCCCGTGTACACATTGGCGTGCACGTAAAAGATCCCTTGGCGGTTGGAATTCGATGTAAGAGTAGGCCGTAACGCCGCTGCCCGGGCAAAAATTTCCCCTCATAGCACACTGTATGACACATGCCCGTCTTCCATTAGCCCAGGTTAGGTGCAGAAGAGTAGGACGTTAAATTCCATTTCATTTCATTTCTCTGCCTCTTGGAACATGAAACTTATTTAATCTTCTTGTATCTACTCCACTGTGGACGAAGTAGTTCTCTACGTGTTGTATATGTGACGGTATAGACACATTTATTGAATAAAAGTATGTCTGAATCGAAATTAAACCCGTAACGAAAATAAATCAAACATACATTCACTATTTAGACACTCTATTTAATCTTGTACACAGTCGTCTTCCTTTCGCTCGATTTCCGATTCTTAATCTAGATATGATCGGTAGACTAAAGATTTGGTCGAATGGAAAATTCATTTCTCAACCAGAAACGAAATATAAATTACATCAATAAAGTATATAAATATGTTGGTAAAAAAAACATTCTCAAATTTGACACAGTCGTTTATTTTTTGTCTGTCCAAAATAAAAGTACCAGATATATGAGAGAAAAGATCTAAGGAAGATTGTACTGTCGCCCTTTTGTTTCGTATGTCCAATCCTCTAAACTATACGAGTTTTGTTTTTTTAAAAGTCGCACACGTCGAAAGAGAATACAGACGTTTGTACATTTATTTTTGCCTCAACAAATCAAAGCAATCTCAAACGAATAAGAGTATCGCGTTAGTGGAAGATCGTCTTTCCAATACTGTAAGGTATATGAGATGCGAAAAACCACCATACAAATAAGACAATAGAGACATTCCTTTATATCTCTCTGTCCAAATATTCCCCGCCCCTTTCCTGGCTTCATTAAGGGACTCGAACTATTAGAAGATCGAAACACATTCGTTTACTCTTCCCGGTCGGGTATTCTCAATCCGAACCCTTTGTCATCAGGAAAACCTCACAATAATTGTCAGAAACTTGTTTTAAAGGAAGGAAATCAAGACAATCACAGGTCATTAATCTTGTTCTTTAGAAAACCAGGAATCATTCAGACGCATTTTCTTGGACAAACGAGGAGATTGTCCGGCGGGTCACCGAAAATGCTTAAAAATGTTTGCATAAGAAAATAGATTAAAATAAGGTCGAAATGTCTCGCGAACAGTTATTTTGGAACTAATACGTAGCTTTTCGTGACAATAGGGTTTCTAGACAAGCTTTGTTAAAGACTCAGATTGTAAAAATAAACTACCAACGAGATCGTTATATTGGGCAACGATAAATTCATAATCATAAAGGTCCTTTAAAAAGGAACTCCACGTTCTCCATTAAAAAAATACCACTCTTTTTTTGTGTGCTAAGACTAGACATCAAACTGGCAAGTTAAACATCATATATCCATCGCCAATATCATTTGTAACTGAACATAAATGCATGGGGGAAGGATCACGGGGGTTGAGTGGGTAAGATGCTGGCTCGCTAGCCCGGAGGACGGGTGTTCGATCCCTGCATTGGCCGAGAAGGTTCATCCAGATTTTCCGGTGTGGTTTCCCCTTGTCAGTGATTCAGGACGGATGGCCAGCTATGGACAGCTGTCTAGTCGTCCGAATCGGACAAAAAACCGAATCCCATGTACACGTTGGTGTGCACGTAAACGATCCCTTGGAATTCAATATAAGAGTAGGCCGTAGCGTGGCTGTCTGGACAAATTTTATCTCATATGCCGGTCTTCATTAGCCCATGGTGGGAGCAGAACAGTAGGACGTTAAACCCCATTTCATTTCATTTCATTTCATGGATAGGGTTTTCCCCAACCTTTCTATTGAACAATCGTACAGAATCATTTTTGGAACACAAATGGCACAGACAGAGCCAGGTGTTTCATTTCGTCATGAGATGAACATTCTTCTGCTACAACATACGGTAACCATACCACCACCCGCGGTAACAGATTCTTAGTTTTGGCGGGAATTATTCTGGTACTAATAGAACCAGAAATATGTATAAACAAACATCAACATGTGGTTGCCATAGAGATGGAATTAGAAAACATTTGTTAAGGAAAACAATTTAAGGCAAGGGAGGTTCTTCTCGCTATTAGCCATTCTTGCTGTTCTTTGCATATCTATGTAGAGTTCTTGCATGGGATCAATCGGTAAAGCCCGGTAAATTCCAAATTTCACGAAAATATCTTCATATGTCAACGTTATTTTGAATAACTATCTTCCAATTTTAGCGAACTATCTTCCGGCTAGTGCCGACAACTTCTGGCAATAATAAGTAGCAGATCTATATCGTTTTTTGTTTTTCTTTAAATTTATATACATGTTCTCATTTATGCTCATAAATTTGAGGATTTTCGAGTAGAATTTGGAGTAAATTTGATGTTTTCTAATTAATTTTGACGGGTTCGAATACTGACACTGTTGGAATCTTAAATCAACGGTTATGAAAAGTTTAAATATGTGCATGGCGTGGAATATTAGACTTTGGTCAAACAGCTTTCAGTTCATTTTACTCCTAACATATATACTTTGGTTATAAGAATTGGGTCCTTGGTCGTCTTATAATCAACGATATTTTGATACATTGAAGATGTGCAGACAAGAATTTAATGGCTCTCCTACGGTTGAAATTTGATGAAGAATATTGTGCTTTTCAATGTTAGCCACTTATAACATTTAATTCGGAAATGTTATTTTAACACAGTAAATTATTGACAACAAAGAAATAGGAAAGAATTTGTATTGAAGTCATAGCTGCTGCAAAATGATTAATATGAAACACGGATAACGTGTGTTATAGGACTCGCACCAACTTGATCCAGTCCTGCTGTGGAATACAACACCATGACAATGATTGTATGGAATGGTGCTGAACGCTCGCTCCCTCGACACAATCCAGGTCATTTCAGGACCAACATGTGTTTAAATTTTATATCAGTAATTCTGTTGCGCGTATGTGTCGTTCTTTGGCAGTGGGAGGGAACCGGGATACCCGGAGAAACTCCACGAGGCATGGACAGGCGACTGCAGGGATTGGAGAAAGTTTGTGTTAATGATTGACCTAACTATCAAAAAACTGAAAGAGTATTTGTTATCAGAAGTTCATACACATATCCTTATAATGCTATAATGGGAATGTACATGTACCAAAATAAGTATACGTGAACTATGTATATGGCATCTACTATTTCTAATCTAGAAAATAAAAGTACATATTTTAAAAATATTCTCGAGACAAAACAAATAAATTCAAAAGCCATGCAACCACCATCATCCATCTTTTATCACCCCACCCCAGTCCTTCACTTTCTCCCATAACACCCCACCTAGGCCTTACCCTACCTACCTCTCCACCCTATCCAAGCCCCACATGCTTCTCCACATTAGTCATTTACCCCCACACCATACCCCAGTCCTTAACTTACCCAGATAACACCTCATCCCAGTCCTAAACTTAGCCAGGTAACACCTCATCCTAGCCCTTAACTTATCTGCATAACATCCCAACCCAGGCCTTAACTTACTCTTGAAACACCCCACGTCAGCCATTTAGTTTACTCATAGCACCCCAACCCAGTCCTTAACTTAATATTATACCCCACCAAAGTCCTTAACTTACCGACATACATACCACTCCACCCCGATCCCTTATTTACTCCCATTACACCCCAACCAGTCCTTAACTTACACGCACACCACTCTACCCCAGACCAAAACGTGTTTAAAGATAGGCTGGCACTGCCAGGCAGGATACGCCCACATTTTCGAGAGATGGACAGAGAACAAGCAATACCGAAAGTGATTTTTCCTACATCTTTAATTAAGTCCTGTATTTCATACTGTATTGGGAGCAGCCATTTAGTTGGTCAGTTCCAGTCTGATATAATTGAAATTCGAAACCGACAATGATTATGGTGTGACGGTACACAACCTAGAAATGTGACTTTTCATCAAAATCGGATAAGAATTGTGACCTGTAGAGAGTCCACAACCATGATATACCATATTTTTACACTATTCGTGTACAAACGGCGACCATTTCGTCCGGCAATTTTGGTACGATTTTCACGAAATTAGAACTCAACCTTCCTCATCAAAATCGAATTAAAATTGTGACCTATACAGGGTCCACAACCATGATATATCATTTTTTTAACAGTATTCGCGTACAAACGGCGTCCATTTTGTCTGTCAATTTTGGTCCGATTTTCCCGAAATTCAAACTCAACCTTCCTTACAGTGTAACGGTGATATAATCAAATGTTTTTTTAAATTGGATAATAATTGTGACCTCCAGAGGGACCACAATCTAAAGAAAGGGGGATTTTGCGTATAACCAGGGGCCATAATTCAGGAAGTTACGATCCGATATGCGCAAATATCGAAAAGAACCAAGATCTTTGGGTTATAACCATGAATTTCAAGTTTCATCAAAATCGAATTAAAATTGTGACCTTTACAGGGTCCACAACCTTGATATACCATTTTTTAACAGTATTCGCGTACAAACGGTGGCCATTTTGTATGGCAATTTTGGTCTGATTTTCCCGAAAATCGAACTCAACCTTCCTTACGGTGTAACGGTAATATATTTAAACATTTTTTTAAATCGGATAATAATTGTGACCTCCAAGCTAAAAAAAAGGCGATTTTGCGTATAATCAGGGGCCATAATTCAGGAAGTTACGATCCGATATGCGCAAATATCGAAAGGAAGCAAGATCTTTGGGTTATAACCATGAATTTCAAGTTTCATCAAAATCGAATCAAAATTGTGACCTCCACAGGGTCCACAACCTTGATATACCATTTTTTAACAGTATTCGCGTACAAACGGCGGCCATTTTGTATGGCAATTTTCGTCCGATTTTCCCGAAATTCGAACTCAACCTTCCTTAGGGTGTCACGGTGATATAATCAAACGTTTTTTTAAATCGAATAATAATTGTGACCTCCAAGCTAAAAAAAAGGCGATTTTGCGTATAATCAGGGGCCATAATTCAAAAAGTTACGATCCGATCTGCGCAAATATCGAAAGGAAGCAAGATCTTTAGGTTATAACCATGAATTTTAAGTTTCATCAAAATCAAATCAAAATTGTGACCTCCACAGGGTCCACAACCTTTATATACCATTTTTTAACAGTATTCGCGTACAAACGGCGGCCATTTTGTATGTCAATTTTCGTCCGATTTTCCCGAAATTCGAACACAACGTTCCTTAGGGTGTAACGGTGATATAATCAAACGGTTTTTTAAATCGAATAATAATTGTGACCTCCAGAGGGACCACAAGCTAAAAAGGGTGATTTTTCGGACAATCAGGGGCCATAATTCAGGAAATTACATTCCGATAGCCGCAAATATCGAAAGGAACCAAGATCTTTGGGTTACAAACATGCATGTCAAGTTTCATCAAAATCGGTTCAAAATTGTGACCTCTATAGGGTCCACAAGCTAAAAACGTGATTTTTCGTACAATCAGGGGCCATAATCCATGAAGTTTTGATCCGATACATGCCAATATCGAAAGGAACCGAGATCTTTTGGAGATAAACCTATATTTCAAGTTTCGTCAAAATCGGATAAGAATTGTGACCTGTAGAGAGTCCACAAACAAATTGTGGACGGACGGACGTCCGGACGGACAGGGGCGACGACATAATACGTCCACATGAAAATGTGGGCGTATAAAAACGATAGAAGGATCCAGTGAACACCACCAGGGATCCCAGTCCTGTGCACCTACATTGATGGGATGGAAACCGAATTGGTGACAGCTAAGTATTGGTGGACATGATGCCAAAATGGTCAAAACTGGACGCGAGTTTTTCAATAGTCATGTGCAGTTTCTCCAGTATTCTTATCGATTTTCAAATGCCAAGTGGCCTTTTATCAGTATGGAAATATACTGGCGGAGCTCAGCTTTTGCACCACCCGAACGACTGGGTTGCAATTGTTTTGTCCCATCGAAACCTGGGCCTATGAAAGTATTTAGTTTATTACTAGCAATACCGAAAATGGAAAAATCCATTAATTAGTGATTTAGAATTTCACGAAATTTCAAGAATTGATATTAGTTAAATGTCATTTGAATGCAAACTAAAACCATTTCAAAAACTCAACAAAACAAAAAACCTCTAAAAAGTTGGCTGTTGTTGGGAAATAAAATTTAAATAAATACTGTAGAAAGCTTGTCATGCTTATACGGTTGTAGAGTTCGGCTAGCCATGCTGAATTGAAACAGCTAACCATGCTGGGTTTAAATGGGCATGGGGTAGGGAGTTTGGACTGGGGCTGGTACCTGTCGTATTGTTGGATGGGCCACACCCTGGACAGGGCGGCGCATCAGACCCACCTATTAACAGAAACTGTTGGTTCTCCAGATCAAACTTGGGCCAGTCGATGTTGACGAATCTGTTTTTTACTCGGCCGCCATGCAGTGATGTCTGATTTCGTGGTAGGTTAGGATCACTAGAAGAAAAAAACAAAGAAAGACGAACTATTAGTATTTATTTATTTATTTTTTTCTTAACGATGATTGATTCGGAAAATTTTATTGATCTATTTGAACCACCGACCTGCCATAAAATCCATCTTGACATGTGAAAACATATGGCTTAACAACACCATCCCTCCCCCCCCCCCCCCCCCAACTAGCAAAGCAAAATCAATCCGGGAACAACGTTTGAATATTGCGTTAGTTCCCTATCCAGGAAGTCAATGATGGTGTAATCTCGGTTTCTACCCTAGATTAACCATTTCAGGTGTGTAGGGTGGTGGATCGGATAAGGAATACTGCCTATGGGACGAAAAGGGAGTCAACGTGCATACCATTGGTAGTATGTTGAAGACCCGCTTACAGTTGTTGGTCAGATTGGGGGTAAAATGCTCATCGTACAATGGCGTATACCTATGTTTCATAGCCCGCTTTTCACAGAAAAGTGAAACGCTAAGCCCCCTTCCATTACAATTCTAACTTATGAATTGGCCTTACCAGAATACCTTCATAACATTCTGACGCTAACCTTTTCAATGATTCGGTCTTTCCCCAGAAGATAAATGATCTTCATATTGACATAAATCTAACACAAGTTCAGTTAAAATATGCACATAAATACAAAAATACAGGATTGAAAGAATGTTGCCTGCAACGTAAAGGAGGGAGAAGTTATTAATCAAAATACCGATTGAAGCAATGCGCCAATAGACTAGTGTCGAATACAAGCCATGAAAAGCGAACGGTTGCATTCATTGTGTTCTGGTGAACGACTCGAAGGTTCTCTGTTATTCACGCCAGTAAACGTTATCAAGCTGATGTGAATAGCCCCGCGACGAACTAAACTCCATTGATCTCTACCAAATAGATGCCGACCATTATAAATATTTGTGGCAGTAAAAACCAGAAGTGACAGAAGATCGAATTATTTCATCAGATTAAAGATGACCACTCTGACCCGCAAGGAATAAACATGAAAATTATCCTGTTTTTCGTCCTGTAGCCAGTGTTTGTGCTTGATGGTAGTTTCGTGAGATTGATTGCAGTTTGTACTCCTCTAAATTGATTTTGGGTGAAATGGAACTTCTAATAGCCTCAACGAAATCATTTATTTCTAATTCAACTTGAATTTATGGGAGAGATTTAAAACCATTTTACCCGTTTCCATTTTAATCTTTGATAGATTTCATTTATAAATCGTAATCAAATTCAATTTGTCATACGATTTGATGTTAAATCTAACTTAATTTATAACAATCAATATATGGGTCAATTATTTTTATGAAGCAAACAGTGCATAAATAGTGCTATGATTTCATATCTATCAGTAGGATTTTAAATTCTACTTCATACCGTCAGACGAATTTATGACCCAACAAAGGAATCTATTCGCCGATTAACTGGTGGGAAGCTACAATGATTCTGTGGGTTTGATGCTGATTCGTTAAGCAGAAAGTTTCGGGTTAGATTCCATTCGGAAGCATGACGGGGACCGCGTCTAGACGTTTAAATGGCCTGCACAAACAAATTCATATTGCGGGGTGCGGAGTGCGGGTACACGTTCCTCATAGCACATTGCGTGGCGCATACCCGTTGGTGCAGAAAAAGTATGGAGCTAAACATCATTTCATTTATTCTAACGCGGCCGAATTCTCTCTCTCTTGTTATTAAATCACCTACTTGCAAGTAATCACAAATCATCTGCTGCATTTTGTTTTCGCCTCATAAATGATCAACATTGATTCAATAGAATTAAACATACCCATGCTACCAGACACAACACACGAACACAAGAAAATAATTCGATAAAATAGTTCTTAAAATAAATCAGCAACCGGCTCGCCGTTATTAGAACCCACTCGACCTTCGTGATTTCAAGTCACCGTTTTATTGAATCCTTTCGTCTCCAATCTAAATCTTTGAATTTATAAAAATTGGTTGAAGGAAATGAAACGAAGGGTGTTATTAATTTTACCACCAAACACCAACCCGGTTTATATTTGCGCCAGACATTAATATTTTTGTCCAGGATTTCGTTTTAAAATAAGAATCGTCTTTTATGATGGTGAGATGAATCGTGTTAATATACGGTGGCATGATGACAGTTCTATTATCGCTGGGGATGTAAAGCACTACAGATTAAAGATTGGGGTTAAACTTGCCACAACACAACATGGTAGTCATAGCCACCTTATAATTGCAAAACAAGTGCCGCGGTGACCCAGTGAGTAAGACGCTGATTAAATGAAATGAAATGGGGTTTAACGTCCTACTCTTTTGCACCTAACCTGGGCTAATGGAAGACGGGCATACGCCATACAGTGTGCTATGAGGGAAATTTTGTCCGGGCAGCGGCGCTACGGCCTACTCTTATATCGAATTCCAACTGCCAAGGGATCTTTTACGTGCATTCCAATGTGTACACGGGACCTCGATTTTTCGTCCCATGCGAACGACTAGGCAGCTGTCCTTGTCAGAAGACGCTGAATAACTAATCCGGTAGTTTTCCTTTGTCAATGATGCAGGACATAGGGTCTAGCACGGACAGTGTCTAGTCGTTTTGATGGGACCAAACCGAGGTTCCGTGCACTCATTGTCCTACACGTGAAATACCGGTTATAGTTGGAATTCTAATTACAAGGAGGCCGAAGTGCCGCTACCTATTCACAATTTCACTCTCCTTCAACAATGATTCGCTTGTCGTTTTCAAGCACAGTGCTGATACCGACTGGGGAGTTACGGATGTCAGTGCTATTTAAATGAAATGTTAGTTTGTGACAAATGGGATGCCGTAAGCCTTCTTGACTCACGGACAGTCTTATTCATCCGTTGCCTGATACCTGAGCAACCGTGCCTCAGTGAGTTTGGCACCAGACCACTAACCTTGAGGACTACAGGATTGCCCACGTGGGTTCTTCTCCTTCAGTGGAGCCTGGAAACGCTGGGGAGACATGGCTTATATCACCTTCTTTATCTCAGTTGGTCCAAAAGAAGCTTTTGTCACAGTTTGTGGCCTCCCTGTTTCAAATAAGAAGGTGGACTATAGTATTTTAATCATAACTTACCCTGTTTTAGCAAAATTTGTCCAGTACGTCATCACGGCTTCACTGATCATCCTTTCAGCATTTGTGTAAGTCGCCGGAAACGGTGAGATTCCACCAACTAGAGGAGCACCAAAAACGTAAGGTAGTTCATCACCATGGATACCATGCACATTTTCTGTTAAACTTTCTTCAGTTTGGGTCGAATAACTGAAGGCGTAGAGATACGTTTCTGCAGTCTCCGCGTGATACTGTGCCGCTTTGATCAGCGGAGCAACATACTGTCCATCACTAAGTAGTTCCAAGATATTATTGCGCTTACTGAGCTTATCCGACATTCGGTTCCAATCCGTGTAATGGTGGTCTAAGATTTCGTATATTTTTTGTCTATGATATTTGAACACATTTTGAACGTAAGTTCTAATCATCTGGGTCTTTCTGAATTCCGAAATCCCTTTCGTAATCTCGTGTTGTTTAAGGTAAGAATAGGCTTCGTTTTTTGTAATTCCAAACATCACTTTGGCTTCCGCGAATTTGGACTGTTTCTTTTTCATAAGATCCTCCACCTTTTTTGGTAAAACACTCCAGCCATCAACAGAGGGCGCAAAACATGAATAGTACTTAGGCGGAAGTGGCACCGCATTCACTAATTCCGACCAGGAACGTTCTCGTAAACATTTCACTAAAGCACGAGAGTTCGAAATATGGCGGGAACAATTGACATTCACTGCTAACTTCTGTGTGCACCATACTGGATCGTAGGAGACTGCCCACGTGCTGAGAGCCGATCCACTCTGGACGATGGCGTTCTGGAACAGTGGTCCGTGGCCTTCTAGAAAAAATGGCATACGAGTTATCCCGTTACAAACACTTTGTCTTAGGGCTTAAAGGTGTTAGTAGGTGTTAGTAGCCCAACCTCATCTTGACGAATCAAGTCAAGACTTGCCATTGTTAAACAGTTAAAACGACGCCGTATTTATGTTTCTATTTTATATATTATTAGTTAAAGATGCATTATGCAAAAGCCAAGTCTGCCCGTTGCAGGTCTTTCCTTGGGCTTCAAATGTTATATAAAATATCAATTAAACATATATTCATATGACAAGCGTATCGTTTACGCTCTAGATCACCTTCTAACAGTTATAACATCACCCGGAATAAAGTAATTTTAATGAATTTTTCAATATATATATTTTTCATTTTATTTTTCAAAACAATTATACCACGAACGAGCAGCTGTGTATCTAAATCTTACATAATGCATTCTGTAATTAAAACTGTGTTATATTGTTGAGCCTTTCTTATGAAGTTGTTTGTATTTATAAGTTTATATTGTCAGTGGAAAAACTTAATATTATTTTTTATTAAATTATTGTTAAATCTTATGTATTATTTCTGATTAATACTATATTATTATAGCTTTTATATTAAGTTATATTTATAAGGTTAATATTACAAATTATGCGTGGAAAAACTACGCACTATCCCTTTCTTTACACTTGATTCTATTTGCCTAATCTACTCGTTTATTTGGTCTTTCATTTATGTTATTTTATATTGATGGTTCACTAATTCAAATACTCACTCAACGAGTGTGTTATTTCTAAGGTTTCTATTATAAATTATGCTTAGACAAAACTACGTACTATCTTTTTGTTTAAACGTGCTTCTCTTTGTCTGGTCTCTGCGGTTATTTTTTGTGTTTATATACATTGATGGTTCACTAATTCATGTACTCTTGTAAAGAGTATGTTATTATGTCTAAGAATTTTTTACTTATGTACCATTGCTTGATACACCTTGTAAATGTTATCTATAAATCTATTTGTTATTTTATATATCATTTAAAATTCGTGTGTATTTTATTTATTTATCGATTACCACTTGGTTTTAAATGTTCGTAATTTATATACACTCTAACGCACATTTATTCATTAATTATGCATTATTTAATTTCCAATGAGTTTAAATTGTATTTACACCATGATGTTCATTAATGTCATTAATTATGTATTATTTATCAATTCCTAATTAATTTTAAATGTTCATAATTTATGTACAATATAATGCACATTTATAATCATTAATTATGAGTATTTATAAATTACCAATGAGTTTAAATTTACATAATAATACGTTAAATACAATATAAATCACAGTTTAATTTCATATTTAAAATTTCAGAAATAGTATTTGTTTAATTCCGTTGTATAGTTATTTTTGAAATGCTATAAAACATACAAATTAATGAATAGAAACACATAATAAATATTAAAAACAATTAACACTGAACGACATAAGAAACGCCTCATTGAATGGATGATAGTGTGCTGAATGCCGTTCAGAGAATTGCCATATCAGAAATATAATCCAGTGGAAATAGGAATGGCTAAATGTTTACCAGGCGCTGAACAGTTCAAGTCTTGCGATTTCATGCTTATATGGGAGTTTCCTGAATCCAGACGTAGTATAACCAGCGATTCACCGACAAACGAACAGGCCACGGTAGTCATAAACACATATGTAAATACATAGTTGATATACGAGGCGTTTCTATTGTCACTGATTCGAATAGTATCATTATCAAGGAACATTTAATAAATTTAAAAAATATATAACTCTGCCTAAAATAAAAAGGGCACAAAGAAATTATTACTACATTAAAATTTGAAATAAAAAACACATAAAATATAACTCTAACTAAAATAAAAAAGGGCGAAAAGAAATTATAACTACATGAGTGTATTAAATTATATTTCCCATTCACTCACCCTGGACAAACGGTGATAATAAAATAAGATTAACAATGGCGGCACCGTGACCATGACCAAATAAGGTAACACGACCCGGATCACCATTAAAACTGACTATGTTTTCCTTCAACCAATGAAGAGCTTGGATTATATCTAGTTGTGCATAGTTACCCATTGCGGAGTTGTCTCCCGTGGCAAGAAAACCTGCAAATAAAGGCAATCACGAATAAAACATTTGCTCAATTTAAAAAAAAAACGTAAGACACCCAATGTCAGTCAATGTGGCTATCATACTGAAACACTGTCATAGTCAGTCAATGTGGATACCATAAACCCACGCATAGCTGATACTGAAACACAGTCATAGTCAGTCAATGTGAATACCATAATCCCACGGCATAGCCGGTTCCGGTTCCGAAACAATGGTGAGTCAACGTCGACAGTCGCCAATATATATTTCGTTCAGAGGGGTGGGCGTACACATTCGCGTAGTAGGATAGCTATGGGGTACCTCCAAACGACCAGAAAATATACATCAATGCCAATCGTGGTATTTCTTGGTATTTACTGCAGCCTATTCACCACGAGTGACGCGGTTTGCTACCAGTCGCGGCAGATACCACTAAAAATCAATTCATACAAATATACGAACTGTTGCGAATAGGTAGCTGTATCGTTACCATTTAATGGTACTACTACACCAATGTGGTCAGAAACGCTGGATGAAATTGTCCCTATAGTTTCCATTCCATACATTCTTAGTGCTCGCCAATTAAACAAGCATACGCAAGCTTCTTCAAAATCCTCTACCGGATATCCAAGCTTATCCATGGTTGCACCCGGAATCCCCCGACAACAATTTCGCCGAGCAATCTATAATTGGAGTTTGAATCTCGAGACATATTTGTGATATAAGCTCGATTCAATCCGTCTAAATTGGACATAAATATCTACCAGAAATCTTGACACATTTCACAAAATTGCCCAAAGTGCTTCACACAATCGTGTCTGCTCAAAATTAGCAAGACGTTTGCGCGAAGTATTTTTCTTTCTTTGCGTTGAAAGGTTAGATAAATTTTGACAATGTGTGATAAAAAGATACGCCCTTTTCTATTCGAGCAATTTAGGATTTGAATTTTCTTAGATAGTAGAAATGTTGCTTGTAAACCTCTTGTCCAGCTTATTCAGACTAGCCGAGTGGGATAATTCAATCGGTAAGCTACGACATTGATTTTTCACAGGCGCCAATCGAAGGAATAATATTTTTATTGGTTCGTAAAATGGCTGTATTTAGCCCAGAGCTGCTTTTAACTATTGTATAGAAAAAGTTAATAGTAGCGGTAAGGATGAATGGCATACACCAGATAAAATTGTCCACCGAGCGCGCTAAATTACACGGGACAGATCAAAGACTGAATAGCCTCTTACAGACTTTTAAAAGCTTTTAAACATCAGGTTTTAATCTTTGATAATATAAAAACAGAATTCAAGTAACGGCCATGGGACAAACAAAATAAAACGAACGAAGAAACGCGAGAAACTCGGATCAGATTGAAAAGATAATTAAAAAAAATCAAAATCGAAAAATGTAAATGGCAGCGATGGCATGTTCGTAAAGCACTGTTTAGGATGTTTAGGAACATTAGCATCGCTTTGACCTGGCAGCAAAAAGAAAAATCGAATAACGAAAATTACAGTAATGACACGTGACTTTATTATTGCTAAAGCAGTGTTCATGACATTAGCACAGAATTTACTACCTGGAAGTGACGTCAAAATTGGGAACATTGTTTTCATTTTTCTAGAGGATCTACTGATCAGAGAAGGTTTACTCAACATGTATAGGGACATTGGGTAAGATTGGATAGAGCTGTTAGTTCTGGCTTGAATAGTTTAAATTAGGTGACACCGAGATTTGATTATAACGTGGATCAATTAATTATTAATTTAGATAACATGTCAGGTCTACAGAAAGACGTGCAATAGGCAGATTTAGCTCTTGCATATTGTGTGTTGTTCAACTGTTACGATTTGAATCATTCCTATTAGTGATGCGCTGATTTCTACAAAGGAGAATCGTCAACTGTACCCTTTACAAACTTCCATGTAAGCGTCATAAACGGCAAGTCGGGAATATTTGGATGGTTTTATGGGATTTTGAAGTTTCGTATATAACGAAATACTTTCTTCATAACAAAACACTTTCTGCATTGCTACCTGTGTGTGAACTGGTCGGACAATTATGTCAGGATCTACTCCTCTTTGATTGCAATCACAACTGTAATGAGCCCCGGTTGACTGACCGAACTACTAAACACTGAACGTAATTATCTGGTCGGTGTAGACAATTTCATCTAGTGTCCGCGGGCACTACCGCAGTTGTCCTCGGCCCATCGGAATTCAGATGTTGTAAAATAACGGAAGTATACTATACAAGTGATAGCGCAGACAATAACGAAGTCTTCTCTTACTGGTCAAAAATAGACTTACCTAACACTCCAACTCTATAGTTCAATGTTACTACTATCACATTACCATAACTGGCAAGAACACTTCCATCATATGCGTTTCCGGTTCCGGTGTCGTATGATTCACCATGAACGAACACCATTACGGCAAAAGGAGATGTTTCGTTCCATTCTGAAAAATACAGATAAGATGGAAATATTAGCAACTAAATGAACACATAAGTAACATACTTTTAAACAGCAGAGTCGTATATGCGAGCATTGTGAAACGTGGCAGATCGTTGTAAAATTTCAGTTTATGTTAACAAATGGTGGTTTGTTGGGAGGGGGTCCACCTTTCGTCGCCGACTGGACTAATGAAAATGGGGATACGCCATACGTTGTGTTATAGAAGCATGTTACAACTGCCAATAGTTATACGTGGCCTCATTATTCCCCCCCCCCACGAAAGACTAGACACTGGTCTGTATTACTGGTAAAGGGGGAAAACTTGTTTGAAAATACCGAGGAACCTTTCTCTGCCAACACCAGGAGCGAATCTCAGACCTCCGTGTGGCAGCGTCTTGCTTACCCAGCCACTATAACACCCGAGACTTAAATAATTGCATGGCTTTCAGAGCAAACATTGACGGAATCTTCTTACGGGCCTTTAACGTGCATGCTACATATTAATAAATGAATATCCGAAAATTGATTCGCTCCATCATTTTGTCTTCGTTTCGTGTATTGCTTTCAAAATGCCATGTTTTCTGTGTACAGATGTGAATTTGATACCAATAGTTCCTCTGCGTTCGTCAATCATATGAAAATAGTGTGAAGGAAAGAAACCGTCTCTATTACCAAATTTTCGCCAACGTCATGTTTAACAATTTTTTTTAAAACTTATTTTTTGCCCATTTTTACGATCAAAAAAAAAAAATGTCCGTCGAAACCCGTTGTGATAAACGAGTATTTTAACTGCTTGACGCGAACTTTTTCCAACTAAATTGCATGGAATCAGTATATGAAAGGGGGAATTGAGTTGAAACCAGCCTTAAGTGGAAGTTAATACTTCGACAGCGAAATCATTTATAAAAGCAATAGCAAAACGTTGTTAACATTCTGACATTCCACAAATTGGAAAAATTCAAATCGAGATGTCCGCAAATTACTAAATGTCATGTCGGGCTTTTAGCGCCGAACGGCACGTGGAGTGCAATCTCAATTCGAGGCAATCATGGCCAATTTTTAGCAGGGTTTTTACATCTCGTTGTCTTGTATACTTTATGCACGGCGTGTAGTCACGCGATCTACAGAGGCTAAACTTTAATATAATTAACAGAACGGCAAAGTGTTTGATTTTCAGGAAAACGTGTTAAAGACTACTAAACGTCACGTAATGGTAGAACGTGTAGCAGGTTCCCTCCGCCATCAGAATTACAGACTTGGTCTGATTAATAACTGCATTATTAGTTTTCCCTTAATAACAGGTCTTATAATTCTTACATCACATATGATATAGTATTACACCGAGATCGTGCTGCTTAATAATACACTTCTTCTGCATGATAAACGACTCTAGGTCTACCAATAGACAAAATTCCATTTTCGTTTACAAGATAAGTAGCAGGCTCGTTCTATTCTTTGCTCGACCGTTTTTTAACTTTTAGTTTGATATTTACTTATTTCACAACGGTTAAAATGTTGTTGGAACTTTTACAATTATCCGCATATTCCTGTAGACGTCATATCCCGACCCAGGACTTAGGAGGGGGAACAAGATCCCGTCCGGCCCAACAAAACACAATATTTATGTGTTTGTTTACGGGGGGAGAGAGAGAGAAATGGGGTTAACGTCCACTCGACACAAACTAGGTCATTTCGGGACTAACATATGGTTTAATTTTATTTCAATAATCCGCTTGCGCGTAGGCGTCTTTAGCAGAGGGAGGAAATCGGAGTACCCAGAGAAAACCCACGACGTTAAACCTCACCTCTCTCCCCCCTTTGTGAATAAAACCAGATTTAAAATTGCCTTATTCGCACCTAATGATTGCAATGCCGAAGTAAGTTGTTTCTCAAGGGCCCTTGTTCAGCTTCTCGAATGAGATAAAAATAAAATAAAACCAAGTACGAACAATCCAAACCATTAGACAAGTCTTTACAAAAACGGTAGAGGCAAATTAGTGTAATCAGCAAATGGACTGCTCCCCGTGTACAAAATACACGACAATCAGTGGTAACAGTTGTCCGGAAGAGTAAGCTTTTCACTGAAAAGTTTCTACAACTAATATAACATGTTATTCTCAGTCCTTTTCCCGTGACACACTTTATGGTATAAACAGACAGGATGTCTTAGGCATTCAAAAAGGGAGAAAAGAGACACAGAGAGAACTGCTATAAATAAACGAACTACAATTTGTGGGTACCGAGATGGTGAAATGTATTGGTGGTCTGCCTCCATTTGAACTGCATCACAGCATAATGTATATCGACAGTTATCCTTTTGTTTTGGTTTGGTAGACCGAGAATGGGAACCTTTTATTTTACGATAACAAGTTGAGCTGCACCACAGCATCATGTATTGCAGCAGTTATCCCCTCTTGCTAGATCTTGATTAGAAATCCCCCAGGGAGATCATCCCATCATTATAAAGTCGAGTGGAAGGATAAGAAACTCGGTCTGAGCTTAAATAGCGTTGGCATGACGTTAGGATAACTCTAGCGACTTGAAGTGACAATCATCGTATAATTATAGCCCCGACAAGCCTTCTTCATTACCAACTATTCTCTACATAACACATGGGACTCTCGTTGACCTCATAATTAAAACTCACTTTTAAATTGAATCAAAGTTAAAGGAACTAACTGGGTTGGTCTGGGCAGATCTGAAGGCACCTAGAACAATTTTTGAACCAGCTGTTGTCTAATGTAACACACGAGGCTCTCGTTGACTTCATAACCAAAACTCGCTTTTAAACTGAATAGGGGGAGGGGTGGGGAGATGACTGAATGTCTGTCATTGAGTCAACTCGTGGGGTTCCGATTCCCCGGCTGAACGTGACAAGGAGTAGGATGGCCTGTCCAGCCTCGTGAGTTTTCTCCGGGTTCCCCGGTTTCCGCCCACTGGTAATCACGAGTTATAGCAATTTAGATAATTCACAGTTTTAACACAAGCATCTTTAAAATCGAACAAAACGTAAGACATGGGCCGTTTGGTTGTAACTTAACAACATTAACATAAAACATATTAAATTTCAGACAAAAGAATAATTCGTTTCTTGGCTAAATTGCCAGTAATTATTTTTGCAGTTTAATTTAGTTTGGAACTATAAACATGATCTTCTTTTTCAGATATGTAGAATAGTTCGTAAAGGATTGGGGGCAGTTGTGGTTCTGTGGTTACGGAAAATAAATTCAAATCCGTGTTGAAATCTTGGGCTCGGTCCAGTGTCCTTCAATGTAAGCTTAAATGAAATGAAATTGGGTTTTCGCCCCAACCAGGCCAAATGAAGATGGATGTTTGCCCGGATAACGGCTTACTCTTATTTCGGATTCTAACTGACAAGGGCTCTTTTTACGTGCACGCCAAGTATACAAGAACGCGGTTTCTCGTTTCTCAGCACCGTTGCTAACGGAATTGTCCCTTTATCATGTCGATCGTACTCGCATTTACGAAGCCTTTGGATTTGTTTTTTAAGAGCGTCGCCCCCAAAATAGCTCGAAAATATCCGTTAATCAATGCACATTTGTCCAAAGAGAAAGTATGCCAAGTTTTATGTCCATCGTACTTGAATTGGTGGAGCTTTATTTCAAGAGAGTGCCTAGCAAAGAACAACGTATAGTCGTTGGGATGGGACAGAAACTTGATGTCGTTTCGGGTGGAATGACTTAAGAGCAGGCCGTAGTGCCACTGTCCTGGCGAACTTTCTCCCATAGCACACTGCAATACCCGTCTTCATTAGCCAAGTCGGAGCAGAACAGTAGGACGTTAAATTTCATTTCACTTTATTTCGCGGACAAAATTTACAAATAATGCCCGTGATAAGTTATTTATAATTTCCCGACAGGTGCGAATACATGTAGCACAGTATGACGTTATAACCCCATTTCAATTCCTTTTACATTTCAAGAGCGATACCCTTAAAATAAGAAGATTATTAAGTTCCTGGATCAAAAATATATGTTTGGAAATGCAAACATTAATCACAAAAAATGTCAAAATTGTCAGACGAATAATAACAGTTCTACGAACACAAGCAAAATATCACACGTCATCTTAAATAAGTAGCCATTTCCTCGAAGTGATTCCCCTTCTCAGCAAGAATAAAATATTATTTATTGTAAAAACGAAAAATCAAATGTTACAAATTGATATGTGGCTACTTACGTCGGTTAAAAGTCAGATTGAATACAGGACTGCAGTAAAGATCGATATGAACAGTGATTGGTGCACGCGATTGGCGCGAGAGTAATAATTTATATTGATCGTTTAATGAAGCGGGAACATGGCGGGAATAAGCTCGCGAGACGCCGCTCTGGGCTTTCTGGTTGAACAATTAGAGAAAACAAGACGAATTTGATTTAATTCAGCGGAAAAAAAGGCAGAAATGGTTCGTGATGTAACGTGGATTAAGTTATATTCCAAGGCTCGCTCCCGCTGTTAACTGAGAAAGTTCCCCAGGATTTGCCGGCATGGTTCCCGCATGTCAGTGATGCAGGGCGAAGGGTGTAACAAGGGTTGTGTCTTGTCGTTCGGGTCCCCTGTACTCATCGGCGTCAGTATGGCGGGTTATGGCGAGGGCACTATGGGCTAATGGCTCGAGCCCGGCGATTTGGTTACATTATTTATATATGTATATATATATATATTGTAGAAACAAATAATGAAGACACATGTCCAAAAATGGTGAAACTCAGTGGCCTTTTGTCTATGAGTTTTTAAACTATGAGGTAGGGCGACCACACGGGGGGCATCGAATATACTCCACAGGCCATTATTCCAAGACATTTCAAAAATTGGGAGAAAAGCCACGTGTTGGACAGACTGCCCTACTCTTTGTCATACCGAAGAATCGAAACTACGCCAGTTGACTTAATGACAGACGTTATGATACAGCGCCTAAGTGCCATCCACCCCCACCCCCTCCGAGTAATTAAAATATTATTTAATTAGTGGCCTGGGCGGTTTATTACTCATATCAGTAACACGTGCAGTGTAAAATATATGGATATCATGACGAAAAAGATTATTTCTGTTATTGCAGAAATTAAGTATTGTATTTCATTGCTGATATTAAAGTCTCGATCGTTCATCAATCTTTTAAAATACTAAAACAGCGTACCCCAATGTTACTGTTTGGATACCAGACCTGTAAAATATTGCCAACATGTCTGAAACGTTGACCTTGGGGTATTTAATATGATGATTGATGTATATAATTCTGTGATTAGTGTGGCGCCGCCCTGATAAGGAGCGAGTTAAACCAAGGGTTGTGGTTGATCTACAGATTTGATGGTGAACAATGACAGGTTTACGTCAAGTTATGGTCGAATAAACAATAACTATTGACATTAACGATAACCGTCTCGCTTTAATGGTTTTCTTACCCCGTTAGGTGTCGCCTTATTGCATTACGCCAACCACAAATCAGAACTAATGAACCGGTTTATTGCATTATTATCCCAGCATTCATCGTACCGGATATCTTCTGCTGGTCGAACTTGCGCCAAAAAGCAATCAGACAAGTTTTACGTTTAGCATTAGTTGCTTCGAATGCGTTTTAATGAATTTATCAAAGATTGCCGAGTGAGAGTGATATTTATGGCCGCGTTGGTTGAATATACGGTATGGAACTAGCCGACGGTGTTATATAAACATTTTATGAGTGAAAAGAGTCCAATTAATTCAACTCGTCCTCCCTAGACACGATTAGAAACTTATTCATTGGTTTAATTGACAAGTTTTTACAGACTTCCCCTCCAATGCATGCCGAGACACGCACTCTCTACTTACCACCAAGAACTAACTCACGGGCTTGAATATACGTCATTAAAGAGAGGATAACTACCATTAAAGCAACATGGCTGATCCCAGATTCAAATTGTTTGTTAAGAAACTCTGCATGGGGTAGTTTCAGGATCACCAAGATCACAACCCTTCCTAGATTGATTGTCTGTGAGAAATGAACTTGCTGTAGATTTGCATGTATACAAAATCAACTCGCCATTCAAACACACAGCGGTAAATACATTTGATAACATCTGAATATTTGTTTGTATTCAAATATTCGAGTAGGCTTCAATCCAATTAAAATAGAACCCTACTTCGGATCGTTCTTTCTTTGACCTCACGTCGATTTCCATCACGGGCGAAAAACTGACCGGACCCTATTTTTATTTTCTGTAGGTGTGGGGGGGGGGGGGGGCAGGGGCAAGCTGTTTTAGCTGTATTTTCCATGCGTTTCCACGAGAGAGGATTTGTCATAAACAAATGAGAGAGAAATGGGGTTTAACGTCCAATCGACACAAACTAGGTCATTTCGGGACTAACATATGGTTCAGTTTTATTTCAATAATTCCCTTGGAGGACCCGGAGAAAACCCACAAGGTTGGAAGGCGATCCTACTCCTTGTCACATACAAGCGGGGAATCGAGTTGAATCAATGACAGACCTTTATGATACAAAACCAATACAGTTAAACTGGCCCGTAACTAGCCCCCCCCCCCCCCTTATCGACCATAAAAACAACAGATATAGATTGTGCGTCAATTTTACAGCATCCCTTGTTGCTCTGAGCTAGTTACGACCCAGCAGTTGACGACATTAAGGACAATGAACGGAACCGAAAATCACATTACATTAATGTCCAGACTGTGTGAAAACATTTCTTCTACTTGAAATTGACTTTAAATTTAATTGTATTTTTTGTTTGGTACACGAGACAATGGTTGCATTATTGCTCAATTCTCTGGTTAAGACAATCGATGGTGAATTGATTTCAATATAAATCACGATCGTCTCAATATCCGAGCATTGAACTACAGACAGTGGGCGTTGTTATAGATGATCATCATACCAACTGCTAGACCAAAACCGTTAATGGACAAATACCCTACGTTTATATTGGAAATACCATATGCGTTACACCATACAATAATACAATCACCACAACAATAGTATATAATATTGTTTGTAGTATAACGCTATACCGCGAAATATCGGTGTATTATGGTTATAATATATAGCGACGCTATAACATCATATTTTTTTTTATAATAATTGTATACTATATATAGTGTTGCAGGCGTACTGGTGGTGTTACAATATGGCACTACACCGTGATATCTCACATATATCTCGCTTATTGTATACCATAGCGTTGTGTGTATCTGGTTATTGTAAACAATAGCGTCGTGTGTCCGTTGTGTGTATCTGGTTATTGTATACAAAAGCGTCGTGTGTGTGTGTGGTGTGTATCCGGTTATTGTATACAATAGCGTAGTGTGTATCTGGTTATTGTAAACAATAGCGTTGTGTGCGTGTTGTGTGTATCTGGTTATTGTATGCAATAGCGTTGTGTGTATCCGGTTATTGTATACAATAGCGTTGTGTGTATCTGATTATGATATAATATCGTAAAATACACGATATTTCGTCACATGTATCTGCATGGTTATGATATTATATGACTCAATACCGCGATATAACATTACATGCATACTGATTGTATATTCTCTACTATGACGCTTCATCAACGATCTACTTATAATATATATTCTTTTCTACGGCTGTATACTTATGGTAGGACCTACATCACACAAACAAGACCTGTAATTGGATATTAATCAGATAAAAGTGACTCGACATCCCTGATCCGATTAAAACAATAAAATTGAGATTTCACTGAATTTAAATGTAATTGAAAGAAAAATAACTTTAAAAGCAGCAAATGAGATTATAACAGCACAGACCAATAATTTATTGAGTACCGAAATCAATTTACACATCTGTCCTAAAGGCTACTTTATATTAAGATAAATGGAAGAACGAATCCCATAGGTCTTTATTGTTTCTCTGAGATATTGAATTATATACAAATGTTTTAATATCTTTTGTTCGTGTTTGTTATAATATTTATCTCCATCCCGATTGTCGCCAGTATAAAGATTAATCCGCTAAAGTTCAATTACAAGACCAATTATGAAGTGTTTATGACAATAAAAAGGATAACTGACCAGTATCCCTACCCCCCCCCCCCCCCTAGGTCATTTTATCATTTCAGAATATCCATTTCCGTTGAATTACGTGACATCTTACTTGGTTTTGAATTTGGAACCAATATTAGGTCGGGGCTATAATGTTGTTACAGTTTTTCCTAAATAAAAAGGGCTTAGGTTGGCTTAGATTGGTGGTTTTAGATTGAGGATGCTGTCGTGTTGAACAGTTGTTTACTTGGGTTTAAGTACTGAATAACATCTGTATAACATCTTCATATCCTCGTATTATCACCAGCTTATATCAGCTAATATTGTTTTTTTTTCAGCAACAAAAAAATCTTTCTCGGTTCCAACTCCAAATAATCCTTTCCTGGCACATTTATCCCATTTTCAAGAGGGATAAAGTATCAGCTTGGATTTTAAAAAAAATATGTTTATCTGTTTTTCATCTGAAAGATGTAGATGACGATTTTCCCATCATTGATGATAGCTTTAATTTCAATTGCATTGCACAATAAGGAAGTCAGGCAATGTTCGTCGAACAAATCCTCTTTTTTCCCTGGACATGGAAGGATTAATTTCAGTTTTCAATACGTTAAACAGGTCAGGAAATTGCAATCCCGCTTTAAAAACCACTTTTGTCTAATTAAAAATGTATTTACTTGACGAAACGAAACGAAATGGGGTTTAACGTCCTATTGTTCTGCACCTAACCTGGGCTAATGACGACGAGCATACACCATACAGTGTGCTATGAGGAAAATGTTGCCCGATCAGGCGCTACGGTCTACTCTTATATCGAATCCCAACTGCCAAGGAATCTTTTACTTGCACAACAATGTGTACACGGTACCTTTTTTCGTCCAATCCGAACAACTACAGTTGGGAAATCTGGATGGACTTTCTCGGCCAATACATGGATCAACCACCCGACCACCAGGCTTGCGAGCCACCGTGACACTACCCCCCCCCCCCCCCCCGCCATATTTCCTTGACGCGAAGAGCTCAGATACAGAGCATATGACAGAGAGAAGAGAGAGAGAGACAGAGAAAGAGAGACTTGACACCCCGAGAATGTGACCTTAGTAAGTTTTTGATAATATATGATATTGACTTTTAACTCTACATACTTCTGTTTAGTCACGTTCCAATTAACATGTAATTCACCCCATATGACATTTAAAAACTCCACCTGACTTCAAACGAATACGTACTGGTCAGTAATCATACCATGACGTAATAATTCCATACATGACCATGAGTCTTATCAAACGGCGAACCCTATATAATCAAGAATTACACAGTTACACAGACGAGCAGAGACGAAGATACGAAACGATTAAAGACGAGCGGGGAGGAGAAGAGAGGTTTGGCAGCGGGGTGGAATGGTAGATTTGATATTGGTATGTACTATCCTGGTGAGTGTGTTTTTGTCTTATAGTCTCGTTATGTTCACGTGGTTTGAAAACCGTGGTGATCAATGGGATTAAATTCAATTATTCCGGGAGTCATATTTTAACAAATATGCAACTAAGAGTCATACGAATCGTTTCACGTGGATTATTGGGGACATGCTGCTGTTAAATGGGATTTTCTGCACTTATGAAGACTGTCATTGGTCGGGACAAGATGGGCCCAACTTTTTTACTCTCGTCGGGCTAATAAAGACGATAATTGGGGACAAGCTACAGTGAAATGGAGTTCAATGTCCTATCTGTCGATCTAATAAAGACAGTTGTATACCCCATCGTCGATATTGAAGTGTTCAGTAAGGAACAAAATTACACCACGGGAATGTATGTATTCGATATTTATATATCTAACTTATTTCAATCGACGGTTCTCTGTCCGAGCCACCCTGGCTAAGTGAGTAAGACATTGGCTCGCTAGCGAGGATGGAGTGGGTTCACTCCCGGTGTTGGACGAGAAAGTGGTACAGGGTGGAATGTCTGACAAGGACAGACGTCAAGCCATTCGAATGTCACGGAAAACCGAGGTCCTGTGTACACATTGCCAATCACGTAAACAATTCCTTGGCAGTTGGAATTCAATATAAGAGTAGACCATAGCTGTCAAAGATAAAATTGGCGAACAACGCTGCCCGTTTATTATTTGATAATTCCGACCACCAAAGACTTTTAATGTTTTAATGGCCTTTATTAATTGATCTGGAATACAAAGTTCACTATTCTACGGAATACAATTAATATATACCAATAACTGACCAAACGCCGCTCGGTAACAAGCATTAATTGTATTCCGTAGAATTGTAACCTGTGTACTCCAAAGACGTGTGATTATCGATAAATTGCTATTGAAGAGAATTGTTTCTGCTCGAGGGACATGGGTTAAATTTAGCACTAATAACACAATAACATAACAGGAAGGAACAACGAGAGTGACCTCCCATGAGAACTCCAGCCAATGGCTGTAAAGCACAATGGTTTGATTTACATTAGGCGCAACTTATGCCGAGTCTTAACATATCATAATCGATTTCCTAGTTCCAAAACGACTTGAGTGTTTGTGAAAACATCTTGGAATAAACAAGATACCAGAAGCGGTATCAGTAATACAGACAAATATAATATGATAAACAAGATTGTTATATCTCATGGGTGCAAGATGATATGGACTGGAGCTTGCTGGTCTTCCGCTCTTGTTAATTCATTTACATACAGCAACATCCGAGTAAGTAGACACTAAGAGAAGTACATAATCATTGAATTTGATTCGATTTGAAGGACAGTTGCGGGTAATGTTGGGAGGGGGAGAGGGGGAGCGAGCAAGCGAGCGAGGGGGGGGGTGTTTAGCGTTCACTGGACACAAGCTGGGCTATGCTATTTTGAAACTTACACATGGTTCACTTGCACATAGGGTCTTTAGTAATGGGAAAATACCGGACGCTGGGAGGTTGGACAGGCGACCCTAGTCCTTGCCAGCTACAAGCAGAAAATCGAACCCATTCCACTCGACACAATGGCAGATCGTATGTGCAAGTTTTAACCCATTCGATCGCTCAATATATGTCCGTACTCTGTATGATGCGCCTATATTTGTGACTTACCTCGGGTTGGTTGTTATACTGTGTCTGAAATATGATGTGTACGGACAGATCAAGTCGAGTGTCATAGGCCTGCTATGCTACTTCCGGTTCATGGTTCTACACATGCAACAACACTGCTACTGAGCCGCTAGTGTTTTTACTAATTACAAGCAACTAGATTTATGCACTTGATATTGAGTACCACCCTTATTACAGATGTTTTAATCGAACGACATCTCAATGGTTCTTGTTCTCCAACTTCAATGTTTACAATCATCTAAATAAAGCCGCCATTATTTCATGTCTAGCGATTTATGTCCGTGAGTTCAGCAACAACCGTTGATTAAGGACGATTAATTGTACTAAGATGGCGGTCAAGTATGTTTTCCTGTAGATTAAATCTTGCCCACAGCTTTATGTTCCCGGCAAACTGACCGATAAAATAGAAAATCAAATCAAAACTCCATTAATGCCACCTTTCGGTAGATAAAAGAACCAGACAACGTTAAATGTGCTATTTCGGTCCCTAATGATGAAATAGTGACCGCAGCGCCACATTTTTCCGCAAAACGATAAAATAATGAAGGATAAATCAGTCTTAAATCAAATATGGCGACTGGATAAATCTCGATTACTCTCGATAAATCACGTAATGAAGGGGGATAATTGGAATCAAAAGAATTACTTATCAGTGATTGGCTGACATGTATTTGATAAAAATGGCGTTGAGTTTCAGCAGCTGAGCAGACGTGCAACTGTTTATTAACCTTTAATCAACCGTCACGTGATTTAGCAGTTATCTTCTATGTCAATTTTAAAGATAAATTCAAAGTAACTGTCGATGGAGTACTGCAGATGCTGTGAATTGACATCAAGTGTTTCTAAAAACTCTCGATTTACTATCAACTGTGTTCAATAAAGATGAACCAACGCCTTTTCTTCCAATAGTCAAAGGGTTCGTGTGCGTTGGATCGCAAGGTCCGTCATTTAGTCAAAGGGTGGGGGTTCGATTCCCCGGTTGTACGTGACAAGGCGTAGAGATGCCAGTGGAGTCATTTTGGAGGGGGTAGTGGAATGGCCTAGTGGTCTAGAGTGCCGCGCTGGCCGGTCACCTCTGGCTTGCGGCTGTGGTTTCGAGCCCTGGTGTGAGCATATGTGGCATGGAGATAGGGGGCGCCTTCTCAACCTCGTGGGTTTCCTCCGGGCACCCCGGTTTCCTCCCACTGCTAAAGACCCCTACGCGCAAGCGAATTATTGAAATAATATTAAACCATATGTTAGTCCCGAAATGACCTAGTTTGTGTTGAGTGGACGTTAAACCCCATTTCTCTCTCTCTCATATGGGGTTTCTCCGGGTCGGTTTCCTCCCACTGCTAAAGACTCCAGCGCACAAGCAAATTAATGAAATATAATATAATATATGTTAGTCCTGAAATGACCTATATTGTGTAAAGTGGACGTTGCAGCTCTCTCTCCGTCTATTTCTCCAATACACAATTATATCACCGAATCCGATTTAGTCATCAAGCGTGACCCCTTGGCTAATTTACGGTCTGAGCGGTCTACCTTTCTAAAATCTGAATGTTTCAATTTACTCTTGAACAGAGCAACACAAATTTTAATAATCCTTACTACTAAACCTGCTGTTATCTCCTGATACTTAAAATCGATTTAAGAATACAATAATTTCCACAAATAAAAATGTTAACTCGTGTTCTAAATATAATAAAATGAATATTTACTGCAAGATAATAACATCCCCGATAATCAAAGCCAATATAATTATATGCCAGTCAGATCCTTGCATGTACTCACAATTTAGACACATTCCAGACAGATAAAAGGTCATTTAGCTTCAAACTGAACGAAAACAGATTCCATTATTTAAACTAAGAGTCGAACCAGGTTCAAAATACAGATATAGCCCAGCCATATTATTTAAATTTGATATATCATCTTTCAATTCTGTCTTGATAAAAATAAATGGCAGACCAATCCATATTTGTTTCGTATCATGCAATATTCTGACTCGTAGGTAAAAGATGGATAGCGGTTGTCTATGTTTATGTACGCCATAGCCACTGGTTTATAAATATTCATGTACGTGATACAATTATATTGCCTCTATAAGAAATAATATGTCATTATCTTGTCGTATGTTAGAACAACCTGTTTTGTTGATTTGTTTTGGAATTAGCAATATGTATCCTTCTTATCTCTAGAAAAAGCTTAGAACATATGAGAGTGTCATTTGGCTTGTCATATTTCAGAGTGTATGTTTGACTTTTCTGTCGATGGTATCGAGAGAATTACCATAGCCGCATATACAGTACACGCATCGCGCAGGTTTGATCATCCACGATATTACCGTGTTTTCTATCGTGGAATTTCATGATTTACCGAGTGAATATCGAGGAAATATAGAGGGACACGATAGCAGTGCCTCGGTGTTAAAAACACCGTGTGACTCGGTGTTTTAATTAAAACAGGCCTCTCGTGGTTTATTTCAGGTGAAATACAGTAGCACATTAATTATTACAGTTCAGTTACTACGTTGGCATTTTCCCATTAAACACGAATATTTGATGGCTTGTTCGAAATCGGAAAAGGAATAAACACAATTTTTCGGTAAACCCCGGATACTATTCATTCCTTTTCTAAAAAGAATATGCTTAAAGAAACCAATACGTTATTACTTCATAATATGTTCCATATTTTTAATACTTTCGCCAATCGACTATTACAAATCCATTCATATTACGGAAAAAATAAATGCGCACAAATCAATTCTGGTCTTACCGGGGTGTAATAGTAATTCACATACTGACAAATAAGCCACGTGGTGCATACAGTATTGGTAAATCACACCTCAACTAATATATCTTTTCTGGTTTAAATCATAAATGAATTAAAAGCCTTCGTCACCTGAGACGAAGCACATTTTGCTGAATGGACGTGGACACGTATCAGTCCGATAAAGGCGATAATATAATGCTGACATTTTCGTTTCCACACCAAAGAGTCTAGTGAATGCATACTGTCAATCAAGGTTTGATCAAGTAAATTGGCACGTGACATCAAAAGAAACCAACTGACAGAAAATTGCACGCCCATTGTACAACAAATTATTATCCTGTTGTAGTCATCTTGACAGTACGGCTTGTATTGTAAATTGTCAGTAGTAAAAACTACCCAAAAAGGTTTGAATCTTTATTTTAAAAAAACAATCACAATTGTTAAATTGATTCTGATATATATGCAAATGGTTGGCATTCAAGAGGGGTCACAATGCTTTGTTCTTTGCATCTCAATTAGTTTGGGCGTTTTGGTTAAAATTAAACGTAAACGGGAGATTTTGAAAAGAGATATCTTGTAAAATAACCCGTATTACTGAAATATTTTCTCAATTAGCAGAATGTCAAATTAAAGAAAACCACGCAACACTTACAATATGACTAACTACGGGGTTTGTATGTGGCTGGACACCCCCATCCCTTCCCTACATGTAATACCAATATGAATTGTGATCACTGTTTTACGGTAAAAGTCATGTTTTTAGAGATTGTTCAATTATTTAAATCGGCACAGACTCGAAGGTTGACTCCTGCAGATCATGTAATGGGCAAAATAATGTTTAGTCATCATATTTGCAATTGACATAATAGTCTGTCAATAAAATCACACCGGTGCTCATAATAATTTATCAGGTGGTTATTATTTTATTACATTGTGCACAAATGTCAGTCCTTAAATAGCACCAGGCACCTTTAACAACTCAATAAGCACGTTTTTTGTGTTAGGCAATCGCCTCTCTTCGCCTTGATGTGTTGCTTTGATGTTGCATTCTTGGTTAACTGACACCTCGATAACTTTAATACTACTATTATTAATCTCACTATCAAAGAGGCTTCAATTCATAAGAAATGGTCGTGAGACGTGTTGAGGGATAAAACAATCAAAATGAATATGACGTGATAATTTTTGGAAACTAAAACGGTTTTATTAATAAGGGTATTTATGGTCTATGGCATGAATACGTCAAATGTTTGTATGTTTCATTCATATATTGAACGGGTGTCAGTAAACTCGTCCACAAGCAAACAGGTTCGCAGTTAGGTCATCCACAGGGCCTATAGGTCATCCACAGGGCCTATTGTTTTTTTTATCAGCAATATTTTTATTCAGATTTGTATCTGAATAGGGATTGGGGAACGGACATAGCCTAAATTAAACCCCTCCGCCGTTGTTGTTGTTGTTTAATAATTTAATTGTATTACTCACTGGTTGTTTATATTGTTTTATTTACCCAATAATCCATTATCTTGGCAAGCCGATGAAACCGAGATGAGTTCAACGATGTTTTTGTAATAAAGAGCAATAGTATTATTTGTTGATTAGCTTTATGATTTTAAACATAATAATAAATTCACCAATGTTTTTGTTATAAAGTAAACTCGTATTGTTTGGTTTGTTGATTGACGTTATCTCATTATTTAAAATATTTGGCACTGGTTAATATCGGGTTAAAAATAATTCCTTCAATTGCGCCGCAGTCCCTTTTAGATAAACTGAATTCGCTTTTTGTAAGATGGCGATCATTCGTAGATGAATGACTGACATACGCGACGTGGGTATATACTTTCTTAATAGAAACGTTCGATGAGTTATTTAGGCGACAATTTGTCTTTACTAACAATGCATGCACAAGTAAAAGGGGCAGTAGTTTAAGGAATGATTTTATTGGCAGAATATGCCCACTGCGAATATGCTGATTATACATAGTTTTCGTCATAAGACGCGCTGTTATGTAACAATCTTCAAGTCTGTACCAATTTAAACATTGAATAAACACTTCCACAATTTTGAAAGCGTGAGCTCTGCGGTAAAAAAAAAATAAAATCACTCGTAACATATTAAGATTTTTTCTTGGGGGGGGGGGGGGCTTTCCATCGTGGTCCGTTCTTATTTAACCATGACAACGACAGTTTTTTTGTGTGTGAATCCAGATTGGTCACGTACCAGTTGCAATTGTTTTTTTTAAAAATGAGGGCAATAATGTTAGGTAATGCCCACTTACTGACAATTTGCAATAAAAGTCATATTGTCTACAAGACTATTTTTTGTTAAAAGGACTTCTATTTTAGTCAATTATCGTTTCCTTTTGATGTTTGATGGCTCTTTTATATTCACGTCATTTGGAAACTTGATTGACAGTATGAAAGGTCACCAAGGTGTTATCCGAAGGAGACACGTTTTAATGAACATTTATTCCACAACAGGAGAGCAGGAGAGACAGACTTTTTAATTCATTTATATTTAAACCCGAAGATATTACTTGAGATGTGATTTACCGATTTATTTGTCAGAATGGGACTCCGTTAAAATATAACCTCATAAAAGTACATTCTTTTTATGCAGCGTGGTTATTCGCGTCAGGATTATTGAAAAAACTATTCAACATTTCAAATATCGTGGCAGTTTGATAACATCGTGGCAGTATATCTTTTTGGCATCAATTATTTATGACAGATAAACATCGTTAATTTTACATATCAAATTACACCGAGGCCTATCGTGTCACTCGACTATCGTGGCACACGATAGCGACTGCTACACCGAGTTATTTATCGTGGCAATACCGTGCCGTTATCGTGGAAATTTTTAACAAAAAACGACACGATAATCGTGTTTGATAGAACCTGCGCGATGCGTGTACTGTACCAACACGTCAACCCTACGTCAACCGTGTCACCGGTATGCTACCTCAACTCTATGTCTACCATGACACCAGTACGTCAACTTTACGTATGTCGTCTCACCAGCACGTAGACTGTACGTCTGACGTGTCACCAGTGGACCATCTCTACGTACATCGTGTTACCAGTAGGTACGTCAACCGTATTACTAGTACGTCAATTCTACGCTACGTCTATTGTGTGCGCCAGTAGGTCTACACTAATACTACCGTGTAATTAGCATGTCAATTATATGTCTATGTTACCAGTACGTAAACCGTAATATCAGTACGTAAACTTATTTCACTAGGCTACGTACGTCTATCGTGTCACCAGGGCGTCAACTCTATCCTGACACCAGGACGTCAACTCTATCGTGACACCAGGACGTCAACTCCACGTCCATCGTGGGAGAAGGTTCATATTTTTTTATGAATTGTCCTTAATCCCTTTGTGAATTATTTGCAATGAAATATTATGTTTAAACTAAACTAAACCAGCACGTGAACTGAACGTCTATCGTGTCACTGACACACTAGCTGATCGTATATCGTGTCACATCAACCAGTACGTCTACTAATGCAGGTGTCCAAGACTTACTGGAGCTTTAAACTTTGTTATTTAGCTGACCGTTGCGTCCATCCTACAAAGTAAATCTTGCTTAAACAATTTTTTATTCAGTAACCTGAAATGGTTTGAAAAACAGACAAGGGCTTATATTAGTTCTCTCCAAACATGTAAAATAGTTAAATCTTATGTTTACAATAAACAACCATTTTAATTTATGAGTACGGGTTCGTTACCTTTACAGCACGTCCAGCATTCAACACATTTCTGAATATGGACACTGGCCAATTTGGAGAGTGGCTTAAGCTTGCCAACTGCTTATATTTGGAAATGTTTGTATAGATTATCCATACGTCAACACACACAGGACTAAAGTCACCACAAATCAATTATAAAACATTTATCCAGGACACAGAGATAAAGCCGTTACTTATAAATCGTGAAAACCTTATCCGGGAATGAGACCTGATAATCTAAAGTAAAGCCTTGGTTGTTGAGAATCTATTAAAGACGCCAACGATCTGCGAAGCTGGGTTTTTATTAACTGCCCTGTTCTACATCATCCAGACGTATAAATCAATATCAACTCTAATGGTTGTTAAGACTGGATAATCCGCTACTATAGTTGTTAAAGAAAGTAGATTAAGTCTCGCTAATTCTCGGTGTCATGTGACGGATGACGAGTAATAAAGAGATGATGTTGTTGTAGTCGATTGATAACGATGTAAATTAAGAGACATTTATGGAACACGTATGGCGTTAACGATCGCACTTATTATTTACAAATCGCAGAGGATCCATTTAAAGTACTATCGATTGGCTTAAAGTAGCAGCTAGTTTATAGATGCAAGTTACAATTGAGCCACACTGACTTGCTTACCTGGAAGTCGCGGGTTCGATTCAGGTGTTGGTCGAGATAGTTGCGGCGTGCGTTCCCTTTGTCAGCGGTACACGACGGTGGGCCTGACAACGACGGTGGTCTAGTTGTTTGGATGTAACAAAAAACCCAGGCCCCGTTTACATATTGCGTGCAGGTAAAAGATCCCCTGGAATATAAGAGTAAGCCTTAACGCCGCTGTCTCGGCAAAATTCCCCCATACCTCACGGTATGACATATGCGCGAACAATAGGACTTTTTAGAAACCCTAATTCATTTCATTTCGCAATTAAACAGACGACTCAGTGACTCTTTGATTAAGGCACTGACTCTTGACAAGAGTGGATTGGTTTGGGGTGTGCTGATGGCGAGAAAGTCACATAATAAACGGAAACTATTAATTTTACTTAGCTAGAAGAATGGGCTTTTAACCTTGTAGTTAATCCACAAATGCACATGATCTGGATAACATCTGCCCCGGGGCCATAATACAAATACAACTCTCTGTGAGTTTTGATTGATTTCTTATTTTGGATATATCAAACACTGTTTTATTAAATGATGGCATCAATATAACAACTGCAAACAGATTGGACAATAATCCGTCATTTTTCTATTTTTAAAACAAATAGAAAAATTCATATCTTCCGGATAACATCAGCTTCGGGCCAAACCTACTCCACGCTCCGTCAGTTTCTGGTGTTATTTATTGTTGTTTATCACGTAACTCACCACGTGTTTTAATCGTGTCCTATTGTTAAATCACAGTTTATTATACACCCGATTAACATTCAGTTTATGTTTATATTATACCGTGTAATAAATAATCATCACATAAAACATAACTATTGCATTAGATGCCTTATATCATACACGACAAAAGAAATGCCTTTGAGAGAGAGAGAAATGGGGTTTAACGTCCACTTGACACAAACTAGGTCATTTCGGGACTAACATGGTTAATTGTATTTCAATAATGGAAAGAAAGAGGGAGAGAGCGAGCGGTTTAACGTCCTCTCGACACAAACCAGATTTATTTCTTGTTATAACGTACTACCAGGGAATCAAAGGCACACCAAGTGACCGAATGACAAACCTTATAATAAAGCGCGCACGCAGTAATTATTCGACCATCCGATCCCCGCCAGTCAGAAATAATGTAGTTATTTATTATACGTGTATATGGAACGCAGATATATGCGATAGTTCATAGTAGACCTATGCATTTTCAGCTCAATTATCGAAGATTAGATAAAGAGCTGGCAGTTCTCCCTGTAATAGGTACAAACCCGATACTGTAATGGGAATACGCTGAAAATTTTATCCAAACTGCTCCAGTCTGAACCGAGATATTAGCGATTGAATTCTAGGCCTTGCCTGGATTATCATCATTAAAGTCGGTGCGATTAATTAATATAGGCTCGATTATCCATTTTTCGATTTAATCATCAATGAGCGTTGAGCAGCAGATCGGATTCAAATCTGGTGAATATCCGACGCATAAGATGGCATTGGTGGTTGATTAAGTCACTATGTTGATAAATGTCTGATTGATAGTATGTATAGAAAACAGGCTACGCGAATATGACTTCGGAAATATTCCAGAGTATCCTAAATATAATTAACCTCTCATTATCAAACAAACAACCCAGATGAGACAAGCAATAAGCCTAGTGAAGTGATTGACTGTCACCCTCCGTTTTCTCGCTGCATCCACGACTTTATTATTATTGGGGGGTTGGGAGGCCGAATGGTTAGCGTGCGCGAGCGGTATCATACGGCCTGCCATTGAGTCAACTGGCGCAGTTTCGAATCCCCAGTTGTACGTGGCCAGGAGTAAGGTCGCCTGTCCAACCTCGCGGGTTTTCTCCGGGTACTCCGGTTTCCTCCCACTGCTAAAGACCCCTACGCGCAAGCGAATAATTGAATTAAAAATAAACCACATGTTAGTCCCAAAATTACCTAGTTTGTGTCGAGTTGACGTTAAACTCAATTTTTGTCTCTCTCTCTCGTATTATTATTGACTATAATATTGTTATATAGACGTAACAATCCACCGGGCCTACCATTATGTATTCGACAGCTCACCCATTTAATAAGTGCCAGAAACTTAATTTCAATTAGTTAATTGGGCCTAAAGTAGATTACCCGGGCCACGCATACGTGTAACAGAAAACAATTCCTAGACACCTCGTGTGTGGTTATGCCACATTATAAGAATAACCAAACATGATTGGTTTCAGAGGTGAATTTATTTTCTTGGTCGTCGCTTCACTTGCAGACGAAGCGAAGACATGAGCGAGCATATAAGGCGGGTTTTGATTTTTCATCGTTGGCAATCAAAATCGCCTATGTCGTCTCGTAGTGTGCAACAGGCTTTAATTAAAAAAAAGTTTAATTAATAGTTTAGATAACATTTGAGACCTAAAGAAAGACCTGCAATAAATAGATTCAGCTTTTGCGTGATACTTGTTTAATTTCATCGAAATAGTTTACTGACACTTAGTACTTTGATGGTTAACGTCTATTTTACCGATTCTAACTGTGAAAACACTGTTCGTGACATGAATAGATTTTTAAAAGTGCTAACGGACACGTCAGTGTCTGGGCAATTTTCTCGCATGTTTCGCGTTTTACGAATGGTCCAGATAAATTGACAGTTAAAAGTCTCATGTAATAATACAAATTTACACCTTTAAAGCAACAAATACAACAAAAGACTGGCTGAGAAGCGACATGTTGGAACAGTAAGTCACCCAGTATCCACGATGGATGAAATGAAATTAGGTTTAACCTGTTGGCACCTAAATGTTTGCACACAGACGGATAATGAACGTAATTCTTGAGGGACTTTTAGCGATTGGGACACAGAACACGCTTTTATTGAAAACCATCGCTGGTGTTATACTAAAAGCATGACGTTTCGACAAGAAGACGAGGAACAAACGCAAAAACCAAAATCTTAGTTTCTTTTGTCATTGCATGTATAATCAATAATTCGTGCAGGTATTGTTGACTACAATAACACACTCGAGTGAATAAACATTACGATAATATCGACATATTAAATATCGACGATATAAATCATTATTCTACAACACACAATACAATAATACCGGATATACAAAGCCATTCATGATAAACGCGCACGTTTCGTTTTTTTTTATAAATTGGATAACATCGCGTCACTCTCGATTAAAATAATACCATGCGACTAGAAAACAGTTTAAGATATCAATTTGATACACAAATTGATATGTTATTATCATTATCGGTGCAGGTTTCCTTTAGTTTTGTTGTCTGTTTTCGAGGAAGGGGTATAAAATTAAAGAGAGAGAGTGAGAGAGATGGGATTTAACGTCAATATCGGTGAAGGTATTAACCTTTTTGTTGTTTATTTTCGGGGAAGGGGCTATACAATAAGAGAGAGAAAGAGAGGGTGGGGAGATGGGGTTTAACGTCCACTCGACTGCACAAACTTGGTTATTTCGGGACTGCTATATGGTTCAATTTTATTTCATTGATTCGTTTGCGCGTAGGGGGTCTTTAACAGTGAGAGGAAACCGGAAGACCCAGATATAACCCACGAGACGGGACAGGTGACCCTACTCCTTGTCACGTACAACCGAGGATTCGACATCACGCCAGTTGGACTCAATGACAGACCTTATGATAGAGCAAGCGCACGCACAACCATTCGGCCATCCAACCCCCTATAAACTAAGAGCTATACAGGGATCGTTTACGTGCACGATGGCGTAAGGAACCATTAAACTACATTGAAACTATTTATTTAATGTCTATAATACGATGAGATTATAACTATAGATTCGTGGGTTTGTTTTATAACTGACGTTAAGAACTATTAACAGAAAGCATTAAATTACAAAACGAAATAAGATCTTTGTTTCAATCGGATGGCCGGAAATGACGCATGGAAGTTAATGCACCGCACGCTACAAATTACAGTATCAATGTCACATCTTAATGCTTTCAGGAATCCCATTAAAAGGTCAAACGTTTCTAAACAATTAAAAACAATGCAGAATTTTGACACGATACAAATCATAAATTGATAATGTTAAATCTTGAATATGGTTAGTGATTCATTTTTGATGGGATATTTTAATTTTTGTGTTCTGCCCACAAATAAATTCCACAATCAAATCGGTTTCTCTTTGCAAAGTAAAATGGGAGTAGAGTCGCCTGTCCAAGGTATTGGGTTTTCTACGGTTGCTGTCTAGTCTCCCCACTGCTAAGACGTATTATTGAAATATGTTAGTCTTGCAATAACATAGTTTGTGTCGAATGGACGTTAAACCCCATATCTCTTTTGTTTTTACCTTTTCTGCATGATGAGCGGCGCTATCACTCTGTTTTTTGTTTTTTTTTCTGCATGATGAGCGGCGCTATCCCCTACTCCTCTCAGAATTCAAGGGTTTCTCCACGTATGAACCAAGGGTTTCGTACCATCCGAATGACTAGAATATATCCCTTTCCAACCCTTGTGCACCACTAAAAATAATTCTCTTCTCACACTGGTATCTAACTGGGGATTTCATAATTAACGTGTCCCATCCGAAGGATTACATTTACCACCCCTTTCCAACCCTTGTGTACCACTGACGAGAATCATCTCCCCATACTCGAATCGAACTGGGGATTTCCTAACTAACGAGTCCCAATCCGAACTAAACTTATCGTACCTTTCCAGTTCTGCCTATTCTGCCCAATGAAAATCGGAATCGAACTTGGAGTTTACTAGTTAATGTATTCCATTAGAAGGACTAGACTTATCTCCCTTTCCAACCCAGTCTGTTCAGTCTGTTGTGCACCACTGACATGACCATTCTCTTCCAACACCGGGACTGAGCTGGGAATCCCCTAGTTAATGTGTCCGCGCAGCCACCCTCTCCCTAGATACAATACATTGACATCAACCACCTTGCCCTGTTAAAATGACTTTAAACTGGCAACTTCCTAGTTTTTCTGACAGCGTCATACGTACAATGACTTACTTTTTCTCTTTAGATTCCATCTATTGGTCTAAACGACCACGGCATGTAAAATAACTAGACCACGAGGCTGATCAATGCGAATTTGGAACATAAAACATGACATGGTAATTCAGTCAATACCGCCTATATCATTTAACGATTTTTTTTCGTGATTATAAATATATTGAATTCACAATCGAGACTGAATAATTGAAATAAAATATTTGAAATGTCAAGCCTCAATTCCACACATCGACTTATTACTGGATCATTTTGAGAAGGTTTTATTTCCATGTAGTGCCTAAAAATGGTATTTCTTGATTGCTGCTCATGGATTGTGCTAATAGGGTCTGATAAGGAACAACGCCGATCATTAAGGGCAGGAAATGAATGCGCGACTCCCTGTAAACATGGCGCATGCCCCATTTGTGCGGAAAAACAGGAAGTAATTCCCATTTCATTTCCGTGTAAATGACTGATGTGCTCTATCCAACAGGTCACTGCCTACCATGCAAGCAGGCAGGTAAAAATAAAAACAATTCGATATGCGACAAATGTATTTTTGAATTTAATATTTAAAGCGAATTAAATATTAGCGGTGGCTGAATGAGTAAGAAATTGACTCGTTAAGCTGGCGGTCGCGTGCTCGATCCGGATGTGGACCGAGAAAGTTCAAAGGGATTTACCTCATAGTACACTGGATTAGACTTACAGGAGCCGAGCAATTTGTGTCTTAGTGATCTGAATCAAGCTACTTCAAGACAACCATTGTCCGTGTATGTGATTAATAAGACCAATATCGAGCCATGACGTTATCTAAAGCCTGATCATCTTCTCCGTCATTTTAATATTTGTTGCTGTTATTGACATAACTCGTGTATAGTATTGAATTTCAATTCCTTTGCACAGCATTTCATTTTTTTATCGATGCAACTCAATATATGCATGCTGCAATAGTTATTTTCTACTCGATCGAACTAAGTTAATGTGGTTAGGCACGTGTCTTTTTTGGTCAGGCCAAATCAATTTAATGGTTAGTTTTGTGGGGACACTATACAGAAATACCTGTCTTCATTAGCCCAGTTAAAGTGCAAAACAGCAGGACGTTAAATCTCATTTCATTTGTTTTGTACGGTTTTTGTTTTAACTTTAGTAGTAAGTGCAGGGGAACTGCACCGCACACAATTAACACAAAAACAAATCTACTGGCAAGACACAAAACGCACAAATCACACACAAGCGAACAAATCAAATTTAGTGAATGGATCCGGATCCGGGCCGGGGGTCTAGCAGCCATAAGCGTCCACTGCGCTGTATAGTTCCTGGCCTGTGGTGATACAGACTTCACTCACGCCAACACAAGGTACAATATACTGAGTTTAATATTAAGCGACGTTTCGAACTCGGGTGTATCCATAAAATTGTACCTTGTGTTAATATGTTCAATTACTAAATGCCAATCAAAGAAGATTCACTCACGCTGGCTCGATAGTGAAGGAGACACGGGTTCGAAACAGGTGTTGGCGGAGAAAGGGATCGGGATTTCATTACTGACTTTAAATAACTGAATGTTTTCAGGAAGGTAACCAAGTAGTATTTGTTTTGTTTCTATTTTGTTTTTGTTTTTTTTTCCTACAGAAAGAGGAAGCAATATGTTGAATAGGTTTTCTTGAACTAATTGTGCAATTGGTATGCCGCTATTCTCGAGGAGAACAAAGTATGGACTATTGTGTCGTATTATAATCTATTGTTCCCACGTTCAATATTTTCATTATTTCCAATAATCCAAAACTTCTGATGTATAACCGAGAATGAATGTGGGCGTGTGTGTTTGTTTTCTGTATATTTTTTCTGACAATTTGCAGAATCTGTATATTTTTAACGACCATTTTAAGTAACTTGCTAGCTGCATTTGTGCAAATTATTTGTTTTGAGAGATCTTGTTTTGACCTTTAATTAATCTGATATGTAACGCAGATCGTGCTATAGGAAATCAAAGTTTCAAATTCGATGTTTTGTTGATTTTTTTGTCTGTATTTTAGCTATGTAGAAGAATTATTACAATATATTAACTTATTTTTTGGGTGTACTATACATTTTTGAGTTCTTGCAAATCCTCTTGTTTCTGGAATGTTATGCCTATTAGACTCTCCACTCACTGAGTACATATCAGTGTTCTATTTGTGGATTTGGCGCTCTATAAATATATATTACTATTTTACTGCATGAGGTAAAACGGAATTTGACTTATATTTACATATTGACAGTGAGTGCTGGACATATTGTAGAGCCTATCGATATATTTTGTAATTTTCAGTAATATTGTTCACTTCAACCTTTCCTATTAAACAGTCGTTTTTGTAGGAAACATATAACAAAATCTAGATTAAATTTTGCACACAATCTAATACGATATCACCAGATTGAAAAGATTATTGTCGATGGTAGTGGCACGCGGGCACACATTGATAGATCGCAATCAAACATCTTCTGTAATCCGGAAATACATAATGGTGGGAAAAATTGAGTTAGACTCGTATATGGATTAAGCATAAAATGTAGGGTTTCTCCTTTACTTTACTAAACAAAACAGTTAACTTTTGTTTCTCAAATTTGCATTCAAGAGACTTAAACTAGGCTAGGTTTTGCCAGATTACAAGAGGCGCCCATTTATGGTGTATACACAAGCCTAATTACGTAACACGATGTCATAAAATGGCCAACCGCCGATTCCGTCATATTGTAGATTAGATTATCAAACATGAACGGTAATAGACCCAGAAGACTATTTCATCAGTCAGTCAGCCTGCTGGACTCAACGTTCTCTTCAACTTAGGGTGATACTGCGAGGGAGACAAACGAGTGGTTCATCGCACGTAGGTTGGAAACGGGTAAGAAATAAAGAGGCCTGGTCACTTAGTTGGGGGACAAGTGCCTAAATACAGAAACAAAATGTACTATACTTATTTAATAATTAAAGTGCTTTTATGTATTCCCTACCAGTATTGGCTGCCAATCACACATAACGAGGAATTCCGAATGCTATTAGTGGTCGATAACAACGATAGCTAAAGCGCATGTTTCGCGTTAAATAGATAGCTGCTTGCTGTACTTTTACAATTCACGTATCCTGTTATTTCGACACGACTTCCGTCCCTTTTGTTAGTGGAACATCCAGTATAATATCCGTTATTTATAAATGTTATGAAGCAAAATTTAAAGCGATAGGTTCATATTTTTATAAAAGTCAAAAACATAATTATGTCTTTTGCGCAATAGGTTGTCGGCTCATTATTATACGAACATAGGCATTGTTCCCACACTTAAAACTCATGGACACCGGAAATAACACAATTACCTCCATTGTTTTCCACCCCCCCACCCGGATATAGCTATCTTCAAACGTTTGAAATTTTTGCCATTTCTTAACTGGCAATAGTGAATTACAGGGTTGGTTATTCTGTAACAAGGTAGGACTGTTTATAGATACCATATATGTTAAGGCTTTATTTTAATAAATTTTAAAAATATAACTGAAAGATATGAATCTTTAATGACATCTACATAAAGAAGTAATTTCTAAGAATTAGAACAGTTTTTGATTAACACTATTTTTTATTAGGACTTTTAAACGAAATCAACGAAACCGAAGAATTGAGATTTTATGTAGTTCATAAAAAAGATAGCCAACAAAAATAACCGTGAACTAACTCATCGCTACTCGTAAAAAACACACGCACAACTGATAAGAAACACAAATTTCTCCGCTGGCCTTCACTCATCAATCAATCTGTTTCGAGATCCATCTTAGATCATTTTTTATTCCTACTTCGTTTCGTTTGATTTGATTTATTGGCCGATTCGCAATTTGACAAGATGGCGTCAGTTTTTCCACGTGGTTTCAACGTGGTTTGACATTCGCCTGCCGTTTGACTGATTTTAGCTGTGATAAAGTTTAGCACTATCATCGATTTTGTATTTTTTGATATCGACGTGGGTTGGGTTTTTTTTATTCAGTTATGTTTTTCATCAGTCTGAGTTTGATATCACGATTTGTCTTCCGTTTCGGGGACTCGTACTTCCCGTTGCTGTACACATTTTGATATAGAAAGTACGGACTGCTTTGGGTTGAAGCGATTGCTCCAGTTATCGTTCCATTGACTGACTCAATGGAGTATACACATCCCAGATTTATACACGTAAAACACATTTCCTATTATTACCATGCCGGGTAGTCTACGTACTGCTGATCCGAGACGTTCATCACTCTGACCAGCTTAGTAACAGTAAAACAAACACCCGTACGAATTTTGTGGGCAATATATTCTACTGATTTGAGGAGTTCATGAAATGAGGGTTTAACGTCCTACTGTCCAGCAGAGACTGATCAGGAGTCAATGACGCATACGTCATGCAGTTTTCTATGAGGTAAATATTTGCCGGACATCTACGCTGCGGTCTGATCTATTTCGAAAGCATCGAACACGCGATCCCAAGTTAGCGAACCAACGTCTCACTCACTTTAGTGATCGTCGTTCCCGAGGAGTTCAAATTAATAATAAGTTGGTAATATATGAATGTCAAACATAGAGCATGGTATGGTTAATCGCTGTAGAATACCAGATGCCTGGTTTGTTGTTCCTTTGTGTTGAAAATTTAGACAAACCAACAAATTGTAATTCTATTACATTTTGAATAATAACTCCTGATACTTTCCCCTTGTCATTGGTGTCTGACAAGGCCATCGTTCTATTCGATCTGATAAGACGAAAACTAGAAATCACTGGTAAACATTGGCGGGCACGTAAAAGATCCCTTGGTAGTTGGAATTCGATATAATAAGAGTAGGTCTTAGAGCCGCTGTCCGGGCAAAATCGCCCAGCGTAAGCCCATCTTCAATATCCCAGTCAGAGCAGAACAGTAGGACGTTCAATCCCATTTCATTTCCCTATCTCTTGTAAGCCGACGAAGGATAACATTTCTCTCCTAATAGTAAGTGCAGGCCGACCGCACTACACGAAAAACAAAAAAACTATAAGATTAACCTGCGGAAAATATCAAATCAAGTGAATGGATCCGGGGGCCAGCCGTAAGTGATACATAAACGCTAAACCCCATTTCATATTAGTCCCGAAATGACCTAGTTTGTGTCGAGTGGACGTTAAAGCCCACTTATCCCTCTCTCCCTCCCCCATTTCATATAATTCATTCCTGAATCATTCATATATATTATACCTAAGTGTATCTTAAAATATAATTTCATTTCTTATTGACGAAAATCCTCACAACCAGGGCATGTTTGTTTTATCATAATTTCGTTCATTAGCTACACAATGTTAAACCAATACGACATAATTCTGGAGAACATCAATTCGACAGCTCGGAACTCTTTTCTCTTGATGGAGAGTTTTATTTTGACTGAATCAGTCGACAATTTGACGGTTTACCTCTTTCAGAGTTTCAATGGCCTCACGTCTGAACACACAGACTGTTTGCATGTCACTTTTTGTGAATGTTACCAGAAGAATTACTTGAAAATAGTTGATAGAACTGGTGAATTACTTGATGGGGAGGTTTTCAAAGATACAAACAATGAACCCTATCTGTACTCCAACTCACTCGGCTTCAGGACAAATTAAATCAAACGAGAACGATTAGAACTGAATTCATAGAGAAATTAATGTCATTTAGAACTTTCGGTTCATTTTGTTAATTTTGTGAATGATAACGTAAAATGAATGAATGGAATTTGGTTTAACGTCTTTCTTTTCTGCACTGGGCACTGACCAAAGTTGAAAGCCTATCAGTTAATATGTGATCATTAAGTTGCAAAGTTCAAGGTTAAGATTTACGTTGATTTGGGTGTGCTTGTGTCACAACCTCTGATGGTAAGCTACCACTCACGTGTGGTGGAGGATCATAATAACGTAGCTATGAGTTCGGGAACTGGAAGTCATGTAGCAACGTCTAAAGCTTGTAACACTTGCGGCCGTTGCTTCAGGAACCTTGTGTTAGCCACGCGACACTAAGTTTTTGTCACATTCAAGGGAAAATGTGGTTTAACGTCCACTCGTCACAAACTAGGTCATTTCGGTACTAACATATGGTTCAATTTTAATTCGCTTACACCCGGGTCTTTAGCAGTGTGTGTTTGTGAGGGGAGGGGGTGGTCACACAACTTGACACAGTAACAGACCTTATGATGCAACGTACACATGTTAACCATTCGCCCCCAACACCCGCCACGTGAGATAGAAATCCAGCACTTGTATTTAGGGTAAGCTTCGACTGACACTAAGTGTACACTTTAATTAAGATCTTTATAAGTGTCGCCTGAAACTTAAAAGCCTCTGCAGGACTTGGTTGTTTGCAAAATAGTAAAGTTGACGTGATGCATTTGATTCCACAGGTACATCGGGATTTCGTATTGGAGATGGTACACAATTAATAAACACAACACAATTTATATGAAAAACGTTTTCTTCTGTCGTTATCATGTCGTATTGATGTTTACTGGGTTTCAAAGAGAGACGGGAAGAAATGGGGTTTAACGTCCTCTTGCCACAAACTAGGTTCTTTCGGGACTAACTCATGGTTCAATTTTATTTCAAGGTCCTTTAGCAGTGGGAGGAAACCCACGAGGTTTCAATGACTTTATCATAGATAGTTAGACAAACATCTTACACTAATTATGCATTGGATCGTAGGTTATTTGAAATATATTCTTATTAAAACTGATCATAGTGTTTTGTAATTAAAATTGTGTCAAAGTTAATTGTGAATATGATATTATTTAAAATAAAGGACTTTGTCTACAATTAAATGGTGAGTGCAATGATATCGCTTTAGAAATATTTTCAGGAATATTAGCATTGGCCGTGGCCGCTTCTAGAATTCTGATTTGTAAAGATGACAAATGTCACGGTAGATTAGGATAATACTCCGACCTATACCATTGATCCAAAAATTGAGATATCTCCCTGCTTGCTTGAGATAAAGCCAATTCGTTCCGGTCGTTATCAGTACGCTCAGATTATGAATTATCAATATCTGGAGCGAATAGATGGCGATTTAAATACCCTTCATTTGCGGTTGTCGTTATTCGTCCATCATTCATTAAACGGTATTGATTTGCAGTATCAGTCTTCATATCACAAAAACTCTTAAAATCACGTTAACATCTCGTTAAGTACTTCCGGAAATTGGCTAAATTAGCGTTGTTCAAGCAGCGTTCTAGTGGGATAAAACCTCGCTAACTAGCATGCGTCGAACACGAGTAACTCAGATTACACGAAGACGTGAAAAAAGGGTTAACTGCGGTAAAGAAACGACAAGAAGAACAGAATGACATTAATCATTATAAGAAGACGTGACAAGACGTGACAGCCCAGACTCTAAATAAACTTGAGCTTGATTTACAATGATCCACAAACCTATTAGCAAAATCCGAAAAGATCATAGTTGAATATCACACGGGCGAGCTGTATACCAATATCAAGACATGATACATTCTGGAGCCTTGCGAGAGAGAGAAAGAGAGAGAGAGAGGGGGTGGGGATATGAGTAGACAGTTCAAAAATTCGCTTAAGCAGTGGGCGTAGTTACATACAAATCCACAATGGAGTATATTGTCCTACCCCTCTGCACCAACCGGGCTAGTGAACACGGGTATACACTATACAGTGTGCGAACTGGGCTAACGAAGACGGCCATACGCCATACAGTGTGCTATGATGGAAATTTAGCACGAACAGCGGCGCTATGGCCTACTTTCATATCGAATTCAAACTGGGATTTCTTTTACGTACACGCCACTGTATGCACGGGACCTCGGGTTTGCGCATCATCCGATCGAGCCAACCGTCGTTGAAAGTCCATTCGTCCTGCGCCACTGACACAATTAGATTAACGCGTAAGGGTCTTTAGCAGTGAGAGGACATGGGCGGATCCGGTGACCCTACTCCTTGTCACGTACAACCAGGGATTCGAACCGCGCCAGTTGACTAAATGACAGGCTTTATAATACAGCGCACGTGCTAACCATTCGCCCCCTCCCCCAACACACACACACCCCCACACCATTTCATTATGACAAGCGATACTGGATGTTCAGGAAAAGTGGCTTTCGCCGTGTGATGACAGCATTTCACAATAATTATCCATTGCCTTAAATCGCAACTGAGAGCGGCCCACAACATCCATTTAGTAATTTTAACATTTTGCATCGCCTACAGACTGGTGACAAAATTTCAATAATTAGCCTTAGATCGCAAGTTTGAGCGTTCACATCATCCATCCAGTCCTTTCAACATGTGCATCGTGTGCAGACTAATGTAAAACCGTAATATCATGCTATAAAAGCGTAATTGCGTGAACACAACAAAGAAGATCGACTCGAACGCTTGTGTTCTATTTATACAAATGGTTAGTTTTATCCATGAACGAAAACAGCAAAGCGAGCTCGTAAAATTGTGCACATTGAAAGATCGACCGTAATGCAATATCCAAACTTTTTTATGTAAGAAATTTCTTTACTAATTGTGGACATTTCCCCGGCTCATGTTTTTAAATTATCGGTGTGTGGATACAACAGGCTCGCTGATTGGCCGATTCCTGACTCGACTGATGAAAATCATGACTAGGCATCAAATTCAGTGAACTAAATTTGCAGCCTTGATGAAAAACGAAACGAACAAATATTTATCTAATTTGCGTCTCAAGAAAATTCAATATGCAAAATGACGAATCCGTTGTCGAGTTCGTGATCAGTTGATTTCAAAACCCAAGAAAAACATCTACCAGTTTGAAAGAAAATTGTAAAGTTTTTCCGTTCACAAAATAAATATGACCCTAAATTATGGCAGCGCAGCTTAATGTCACCAAATTGAATCTAGGTTCTGAAAAGTCCCCTTTTGTATGCTTTGTATGGATATCAAATACGACTTGTTTTTACAATTTCTGTTATCCGTAATCTAATACATCGAATAAAACCTCTTAATGCCGAGAGAAAAACTGGAAAGTGCACAGCAATAATAGATATCCAAAGGTCAAACAAACAGATTTATTGAATGCTCTTCCGATGTAATTACATTTTCCGATGATGATATATTCCAATATGGATTAATCTACTCCATGTTTTTAAGTGTAGGAGAATGCTTAAATTGGAGATTGTTCTGTCAAAAAAATGAATGGACTAAAATCTCCCACATTTCCACAAGTGCTGCTCATGACGATGCACACGTGCCATGCGATGAGCTATAAGTGGTAATGTAACAAAGCAAGTGGAGCTATGGTCTCCCTATTCCGGATTTCAACCATCAAGGGTTCTTTTACGTTAAAGCAACACTGACAAACCCCACGGGTCCAACTTACGATTTATTACTGCAGTGATTGAGAGAAAGAGGGGGATTGCGATCTTTAACAACGAGGTTGAACAACGATCCTACTCCTTGTCATGTATAAGAGCAGACCGTATTATCTAAAGCACTGGAATGAGTCCACCTAGCCTAGTACCGTCCACCACAAACCTGGCAGGTATCATCGCGCACGAATCAAAAAATTCTTACATTTTTTTCGACACACCAGAACTACTCTAACTTTGGATGTCCATTTTTTAAAAACATTTTGGGAGTGTTTTTAGTTTTGGGTCGTTTTTAGTTTTGAAAGACTTTGAAATCAGTTTTCCCTTTCCAAACAGTTTCAATTTAACAAAGACTAAGAATTGACCACATGTCCAAGAAAAGTAGCAGTCCCTATAACATGAACTGTTGGTTAAATTACTGCTTTTGTGAATAATTTATGAGTGTCGAGAAGTGGGACATATACGTAAATATACGAACTATTTAGTAGTATTTCTAGTAGATTTATAAATATTATCTGGCTGTAGAGAAGTAGATGTCCATAAAGACATTAAAACGCCTTATATCTTACGATTATTAAAGGCACCACATTGTAGGCTGTTATAAAAGGGACGACATCCACGATATTTACATATATCTCGCCGTTATTAAACAGACAATAAGCTGACGGTTTACACAATGTATTACGGTTATTAAAGAAATGAAATGAAATGGGGTTTAACGTCCTACTCTTCTAAATCTAACCTGGGCTAATGGAAGATGGGCTAACGCCATACAGTGTGCTATGAGGAAAATTTAGCCCAGGTAGCGGCGCTACGGCTTACTTTTATATCGAATTCCATCTGTCAAGGGATCTTTTACGTGCACACGGGACATCGGTTGACATATATTACGGTTACAACAGGCCCAACTCGTCGGATTGTTTACATATATCTTACGGTTATTAAAGACCCATCTCGCCTCCCTTTTTACATGGTTATTATATGTATCAAGAGTACAAAGTCGCATACCATTTTAATGTAGGTACAGTTATAATTATAAGGCATGCTTACTCTTTTTGGAACATCTGATGCCACATTCAGATAATTAAGAATTACTTGTGATATTCCCACCGGCTTTTTGTTACTGATTGTAGTGTTATATTATTAATAAATAGTTAATTTGGGCTTATAAATCATGAATGATGTTGGGGTTTCATTATCGCTGATAGAAGCTGAATATCTTCTTGATGTCGTTATTTCACATCCTGTCAATATCGTGATGACGATATCAGATGTGAGATCAGAAATAAGAGAATTGTGCCACCATCAGTTGTAACTTGAGGCTTATCATATGTACCATCATGAATAGAGGTCTCCAGCGTCTTCCCTAAAGTCTTATTATTAATTCGGGCATCACGCAATATACTCATGTATCCATCCATGGTTACTTGTCAAGTTGTCATGGTCGCCATCAACAACATAACAATACAGTCGTCTTGTCTAAATACAAAAAGGACGTTCAGCATTGAACTTTTAAAAACAATGACCTTATTGGGTCAGCGCTTTTAAGCCAATCCGTTCAGACCACTAATATACACCAGTTTTTAAAATGCCTTCTCGGCAATTTCTTATTTTTTAAGTTGTATCTATAAACAGTCCTACCTTGTTAAAGAATAATCCTATAATTCACTATTGTCAGTTGAGAAATTGGCAAAAATATCATTTTCAACTTTAAATGTTTGAAGATCGTCATTGCATGGTGGAGAACGGGAAACCAAGGGAGGTAAATCAAGTAATTGTGTTATTATTTTCGGCGTTAGGGATTTTTATGCCTGTGAAATATTGCCCATGATCGTATAATAGTGAGTTGACAACCTTTTGAGCAAAAGACATAGAAATAATTATGTTTTGACTTTCTTAGAAAATATGAAATTTCCGCTTTAAGCTGGTTTGTACATCTGTGCATTCATACAACATTGTTAATTTGGTTCAATAGTTTTAAAATCAGATTAACTTTAGTGTTTAATGACTTGGAATACCATGGCATCGGGCTTAAAGGTCTCATTTGTCTGCACCAACTGGCCTAATGAAGACTGAACGGTCTAAAATCAACTAGATACCCTGGCCACTCAGCACACTCGACCTTGTCACATAATAGTGTCAGCTTTGGTACAATAAAGCTAATTACCACCAGGCCTAGGCAAGAGTTATCGACCTTTCATTCTGTACCGGATAAAAGATAAGTCACCCCCCTGTCTTCATCTGCAGAAACTGTTTAATCTAACGTCAAATATAGCAAGGCGTACCATCGCTCCCAGCAGACAATGCAACTTAATGACCCGTGATCGAAGTTCAACGCAAATCAAAACAAAACAAAATCAACAAAGACCAAGCGTTAATCAGTATTTTTGTTGAATTCCCCGGTTGATGATAAAAACATCAGACTTGTTTTATTAGTGTTTTATTTTCTGGTGTCCATGGTTGATTAATTGGGGCTTGGGAATAACGCGAATAAGATAAATCCATGGCAGTTTTCCACTTTCTCGTTTTTTTTTCGAAGCCGGCAAAAACAACCTGGCGCTTTTAGCAAGACATAAAAAGTGCAGTTTTTATTTGGAACGGATTTTGTTCACGATGAAAAAATATTGATTATTACTTACGTTATATATTGGTATTAACAAAATTACAAAGAATTCCTCTATACATGTACAAGGAGTAGGGCCGCCTGTCCAACCCCGTTGGTATTCCCCTGGTCTGCCAGATTTTTCCCACTGCTAAAGACCCCTACGCGCAAGCAAATTATTCAAATAAAGTTGAACCTTGTGTTAGTCCCGAAATGACCCTTTCTGTGTCGTGTGGACGTCATAGTGTGATGTAACCGCGTTGCATTTCAGGTTTGTTTCTTTCTAGGCGATCTGACACAATGCCCTACTTGAAGTCAAAGTCAAAAATGGTGACGCATATCATGTTCCATTACCAGACTGTCAAGAGGTCAGCACACAACTGATTCAGGTGACTGTTTTATTCATGTTCATATTCTTGAATCAGTCAAATCAAGGGGGGGGGGGGGTAGTATGAATATACTTGGAGCCGTTGGGTCAGCTTATTAATCCTTGTTATACCAATTCGTTGCCTTTGCTTTAGTAATATGGTTAATAATATACATTTAAAAGGTGCCACGACACTAGATACGTCGCAAAAGCATACGTTTGTCAAGACAATGAAATGAAATAGGGTTTAACGTCCTACTGTTCTGCTCCGAAATGGGTTAATGAAGACGGGATTTGTAAAGACACCCCAGCTATTAAGCTTGACATGTTTATTTTTAAATGTTGCGCTACATAATGTGAGCGACAGTGATAGGTAAAAAATTAGAATCATCGTATGCCAGCTTGTGTGATACAATCTCCGATGTCCTTTAATTTAATAAAGGCCCAGCAACTGGCATCTAATATGCTTGACTCTGGAAACTCCCGGTCCATGTCCAGTCACGTGACCATTCCATATAAGGTTATGACTTTGAAACACTGAAAAATAATGTATTTGGAAACGTTGTCTATGTTCAAACTTTCCATAGTAGTCAAGTTGGATGATACGCTGGTTGCGTTTACTACAATGTGTACACGCATCATTTTTTCTGTAACCTGCTATTATCGTAAGATAATCTTAAGTTCTTTTATTCAGTATCATTAATGAATGTACCATATTAAAAAAAAATATAGTATAAATTGACTAATGTTTTTGGATAAAACTTAGGCGAGCTTTGATGGCTCACAAATAAGGGTGTCTGTTTTATTTATTATGCCATTGTATATATTAGAATAAAATGTTGAATCGACATCATCTTGTGTTTTCGTTAACTCAAACTATGCTACAGTTATAAAACAATTTGGTCATTAAACTGCGATAATGTGAAGGTTTTTTCCGTTTAATTTTATCTCATTTCCCTCAACTTCTTCTTTAAGATTAAATCATTTATTTCCCCTGCTATATAACATCGAATGTCGCCATTCGCTATTAAAACAAATCTAGTATTGGCTGAAACAGATTAATCTCTTCGTGAGAACTGGAGTGCCATACATGGACGAGATATGATGTATCAGTGAGAGCTGTTATTGGTGTAAGTCATTCATCTCTTCGACACTATATTTTATTGAACTATGGTTGCTCTGGAAATGATGCATCTCCCTCTATGACATGTTATAAATGGATTATTCATATGTTCAGTTTTGATGATGAAACACAAAAAAGAAACAAGTTTGGACCGGGAATCGAGCCGTAAGCCCTACTTATATTCAAATAGCGCAGGATGATCCGTAAATTAAACTTCGATCAAAATGAAACTTGGGGGATTTGGTCCTTGGACAGTTGGGCATATGGCGCTATACTCCTTTTCTGTCCACGGTAACCTCGTATCTGTTTAAATAGACAGGAGGCACTTGTCTGCGATGACACTTTGGTGGAAGCGGACGTTAAATACATCTCTTTCACAGCTGCCTAGTTGTTCGGATGGGACGAATAATCTAAATCTCATGTACATATTAGGTTAACATAAAAGATCCCTTGGCGGTTTGAATTTGATATAAGTGTGGGCTGAGTTAGCGCCGCCGACCGGACAAAATTTCAATCATAGGACACCCAACTTTCATCGGGGTAAAACAGTAGGATGTTAAACCCCATTAAATTTCATTTCATTTCACACACAAAACATGACGCAATGGCAATTTTCATAAGCCCAATTCGGAGCAGAACAGGGGGACGTTAAATCCGATTTAATTTCAAAACGTGAAGATGCGTCTTTGTTAAACAACGATTGACAATTTTAACTTCAAAGCTTATGTTTTATCGAAAACGAAAGGCCGGCAAGCGTCCATAATCATAATATCAGAATGGACACAATCAGTTAGTCACCTCTTGCATAAAAACCCAGACCTCAAAACGTAGGTCGTTAAACTCCAATGGGACCTTACAAGATCATTTTGTTCAGTGTAACCTATTTAAAGTAGCTAAGTCTCTAACTCACTATCATCCAAAATCTTCCACATTGAAAACACGAATTATTTGTCAATTTAAATCAACATGTGTGCTGTGATCTTACCAGAAAAAGATGGGCTTCCGATATCCAATATTCAAGACAAAATAAAAATTTTACCATTGGTACACGAATCGTGTATCGTAATGCGTTTCAGGCTCAGTTCTAGCATGAGCCTCGAGGAACGAGGCTAGAAACATTGCACCAAATCAAACGGCGTATATAGACTGGAATAACCAGACGCTAGAAATTTGCATTCGATCAAGACTGCTGGCTTATTACGCCGAACATAACTGAAACAAGGAAACTATTGAATGTAAATCAGTTTTTATACATTAATATTACAGTATTATAAGCGTTGCGATCCACTTGTGTCAATTTCTGGGTCCCAAATGTTAGCGATTTAGCTCCTTTAAAGCTTGACGAGATAAAAGTTCGGTTTATTCCCCGCTACCATTATTATATAAACCTTGTATTATCTCTATAAATATATATTGTATATCTTTAGGCTTCCATTGTTTGTCACGATGCACTAACGAGAATCTAATCTTATTTTACAGCCTTTCGAATTCACAAGGGAGATAACTCACGATAAAAAAAAACATCTTGCAATACGACGGAGAAATTTGATTGAAGAGGAATAAGTAAAGATTATAATAGCATGTTAACAGGGCATTTATATTAATATAGAACAGTTAAATATATAGTTTGTCGACAGCTGGAGGTTGGAACATGGAAATATTTTATTGATAAAGGGATTCTATTCATATATACCGTGCTAATCTCCATCTTGAAACTCTGAGTGTAAGACCGTCGCCATTACCCTGTGAGGTGCAGACACGTAGGATGTTAAGCTTCGTTTTATTTCATTTTCTTTTCGTTTTTACAAGCAGTAAGTATGTCAATAACCGGGCATACGCGATCCAAAAAACATAACCAATTCCTTAATAGTCGAAATCAGAGTAGTCGGATACGTTTAATGATTAGATATTTAAGGCGAAATGACAATCTGCCAAAGCCTTCTGCTAACACTGTATACGATGGCTGACCTTTATAAGTTCAAATGCCTTATACATGTGAAGTCACATCAAAAGCGCATGCATGCATGTACCCATGTACACTAGAAAGGAAATATTTTTTTTGTATCTAGATATACTTCAAACAAACACCTTTATTTATTTTTCTAATACTGCACAAATTTAAATTACCGAAGGAAAGAGGTTAGTATTCCGTCGATGTCATTCCTCTCAGTGATTGAAGCGGTCTAGCGAATATTCCTGCTGATCAGTGTGGGAAAATGGCTACTGGACTCCTGAACATCATCTAGTGTTTCACGGTTTCGTTAAAAGTGTTCACGTGGATCACTGTATTGTGTATGAACATAATTGCAGTATAAATCAATATCACCCCCTACCCCTACCCCAACTCTGCTGTGAGTATAGTGTCGTAAACGTTCCGATATAACTTGCAACTCACGTCCCAAGGCCAACTACAGTCATCATTGTAATATTACGCTATTATAAATGGAGGACCACAGTTACTCAATCAGGTTGCGGGAACCTAGCATTACTCCCAGTCCTTTTATCATAACATTATTCTGTTTCTGTCACCAGGGAGCCATGGTGACTCAGTGAGTAGCCTGGAAGCCACGTGTTCGATCCCGATGTTGATCGGGAAAGTTCATCTGAATTTTCGAACGTTGTCCCTTTTGTCAGTGGTACACGACATAACGTGTTGGCGGGGGAGAGCGCATTGTCGTTCGAGTGGTGCGAAACACCAAGGTCCCATGTATACATTGATGTGAATGTAAAAGCTAGAATTCGATATAAGATTAAGGTGAGGAAAATGTCCACCGTAACACAATAGTGTATGCCCGTCTTCATTAGTAGGACGTCAAACTGCATTTTATTTGGTATTAAAAGTGTCCTATTGAAGCTAGTCCAATGTCCAATGGTGTATTTTCCGGCGTGATCTCCCCTTGTCAGTGATGCAGAAGGAGGTCCTGACAAGGACAACTGCCTAGTCGTTCGGATGGGACGAAAAACCGAGGTCCCGTGTACACATTGGAGTGCATGTAAAAGATCCCTTGGCAGTTGGAATTCGATATAAGAGTAGGCCGTAGCGCCGCTGCCCGGGCAAAATTTCCCTCATAGCACACTGTATGGCATATGCCCGTCTTCCATTAGCCCAGGTTAGGTGCAAAAGAGTAGGACGTTAAACCCCATTTCATTTCATTTCATTGTCCAATGATGTATCCCCGTCTTTATTAGTTGGAGCAGAACAGTAGCATGTTAAACTCTATTTCCATTCCATCTGGTATTAAAATTGGCTAGTACATTATCCAATGAATACACAAAAAGGCTAAAAAGAATAAAGAGTGGTTTATTCCAACAGAAAGGTGGAAAATATTCATCAAAGGAATAAAAAAATAGTTACAGCGTAAAATAAAGCTAATCTGTATTCACAATGTCTGCAAGTCTATTCCATATAAACCGCAAAAAAACATCCTGATGAATTACATCCCCTCCAATGGACATAATCTGATCCACGACCACTTCCCCGGAAGTAATTAATGACCTGTCAATCTCCCATCATGCCTCCGCTTGTCACTTTCCGCTTGGCATGCTGACGTTCTCTAGCTCTTTCAAGATCAGAGAGAGGAAATCACAATGTTCCTAAACTCCATGTTTGCTAAATACCTCACTCGTGATCATTCGAGTCAAAGGATTTTTTGACATTTGAAAGTCTTTCTTTTTGAGCTAAAAAATAGAGTAACGTAGAAAGCGACATCGTTCTCGGTCTTGTTGTTTTAAGATGATTTAGTCTTGACGTCACATTTAGCACTATTATGAAATGAAATGGGGTTTAATGTCCTATTGTTCTGCTCCGACTATGCTACTAATGAAGACGAGCATACGCCATACAGTGTGCTATACGGGACATTTCCCCCGGGCAGCGACACCATGACCTACTCCTATATCGAATTCCAACTGCCAATATGTACACGGGGCCTCGGCTATTCGACCCACCTAGACAGCCACCCTCTTCCCCTCTCCCTTTCCAATAAGATACCAATTCCAAAGAAAACATTTCCTTGTTGGTCTATTATCTTTCCTCTAGCTTGTGTCGAGTGGACGGTAAACTCTCTGTCTCTCCCTCTCTCTCTCCCAAGCGACAATATAATAATTTTCTTTCTACTCCTATAATTGTATTAACAAAATAGATCACAATCTTCTATCTTTAATAAAGTTCCCTACAGATTTGTTATGGCCGGCATATTCAACGATTCCCAGTTATGACTCACGATTGTCAAGCAATGGGAGGGGGAGGGGGCGTTTTAAAATAAAAACAGCCTGTTAAAATCCCGACTACAAATATTGTAGTTCCAATATACACAAAAAAAACATATTATGGAACACAATTACTAATTTGATTAATGCGACGTTTCGTTGAGGATCCCCTTAACGTTTTCAAGCGAATGGTGTCCACTCTACGTCATTCGCTTGAAAACGTTGAGAGGATCCTTAACAAAACGTCGCTTTAAATTAAAATAGTAATTGTGTTCCAGAATATGTTTTTTGTGTTTATTACATATGTCAATTGCCAAATGCCGCGCAAAGAAGATTGTAGTTCCAGTTACAATACAGATTTGCAGGGAATTATAATCATTCGAACACGTGATGTATGGTTCTAATTCCAAACTCTTCAGATAATTAGATTTGAAAGTTACACAGTCGTTAATAAATCAACATCTTGAGTCAATTATTCTATAATCTACATGGCCTCATTAACATTAATTACGCACGTGCACTGACCTAATGGCTACCATTATTAAAATACAAGGGTGGTTTTGATTGGTGGATACAGAATCAGCTCTTTTTTTTAAATACTTATTTAAAAAGAAACTTCTTGTTTTCATTTCAAAGTTTATTTAAAGCTATTTTTAATGTATTGCTAGAAATGGAATATATTTTTATGGCCTATTTTCAAGAACATGAAATGACATGGTGTTTGACGTCCTACGGTTTAGCATCAACTCGGGTAATGAAAGATGAGGTTTCAATCAAAATCGAAATATAACCAAGATGTTGTTAAGTAATATTGTGATTTTCAAAATGTGGTTTTTAATTACATACATGAGAGAGAGAGAGAGAGAGAGTGGGGTAGTTTAACGTCCACTCTCTACAAACTAGGTTATTTTAGGACTAACATATGGTTCAATTTTATTTCAATAATTCGCTTGCGCGTAGGAGTCTTTAGCAGTGGGAGGGAACCGACGAGACTCCTTGTTACGTACAGCCGAGGAATTGAAACCATACCAGTTAATTCAATGACAAAACCTGTGATACAGCGCGCACGCGCTAATCATTCAAGTTTATCCGCTACCAATAAACGATGACAACATAAATCGATGAAATTGAACTATGTGGACTGATATTCCTATTAGGGTGTAAACTGTATTAATTAGGTAGTTTGAACGGACTTCATATATCAACCATCGTGTCTTTAAAGCGATAATTTCATATTTTCTATGAAAGTCAAAAAATAATCATTTCTAGGTCTTTTGCTCAAAAGGTTGTCTACTCACTATTATACGATCATAGGCATTATTTCCAACACTTGAAAATCATACACTCCGGAAATAATAACACAATTACCTCTCTTGTTTTTATATTCCCCCCATGCAATAGCTATCTTCAAACGTTTGAAATTGAAGTTGAAAATGAAATGTTTGCCAATTTCTCAACTGGAAATAGTGTATTATATGATTAATAGGATCATGGGTTCGTTCGCCCTGATCCAAACTTTCTTATATCACTTATGTGGAGGCTATGGCGCTCCGCCGCTCTGCTGCCCCCCACTTTTAAAATCATATATACGTCCCTGGTATGAATATCGATGATCCGCGATTTTTAAACACAATCAAATATCTAGATTATTCTTCTGGAACATTTTTCCATTCTTATATTCTCAACGGACCTGACCTGAAAAACGCCAGATTTTTTTTTAAAACTATGATTAGAATGCTATCCAATGGTATGAAATGAAATTTGCTTTGATGAAAAACAGAATCCAGTCGACATTTTAAAACCAATAAGTCGAAGAAAATTATGGAGAATCTTTTTTCATTATTTTCTTTCTTCTTTGAAATCTTTAATCGCTATCAAAGCTGCTCGTCACTGCAAAGTTAAACAATTCTTCAAGCAACGCACTAAATTTAATTCACTTTTTTAGTTGGTTTAAAATCAAATTGAAGACTTTATTATTCATCTGAAATATTTCTCCAAGGACTGGAAATAAATTGGAATTTTGGCGAACAAAAGAAGGATATGAAATATAAGGAAAAATAAAATAATCCATACAGAGAGGTTTAGAGAATGTTGAAACCAGAACCATTAACTGAATAGGTGAACGAACCCTTAATAGCCTCTATACTTATTTGTCGGGCGCGTCATACAAACGGCGACGAATGTCTGGGTGTGCCTTGAATATTTTGCCCGGTAGATTTTAACTGACGGGAAATCGACGTGGTGTGCGACAAACTTTCACCGAGGATACATCAGACGATCGTCGAAAAATAATTAACAATGTCCGTAGGCGTTAAATCCATATTTTTTATAGTTCCCAATGCATATAGAAATTCATGGAAATAAAACTGCTAAAGGTCCTTTTTGTGCACACCAACATGTAAACGGCAGCTAGAATTTCGGCTTATCCGGAGGACTGGATGATGTCCACCCTACAAGATGTAATAACAGTAGAGAAAGGTGTTGCAACTCAGTATTTTTTATACTAAGTTTTTAACGTCCACTCGACAGAAACTATTACGTTTAGAGACCAACGTCATTTTATTTCAATAATTTGCTTGCGCGTAAAGGCCTTTAGCTTATGGACGGGGGGGGGGCGAGGACTAGAACAAAATCCACGGGTTAGACAGGCGAGGAATCGAAACCAAACCGATTGACTCTTATGATATGATACAGCGCATGCGTTGAACCATTCAAGAAACGCGGCCCGCGTAATAACAGACAAGCGTCGATGTCGGTTCGCAATATCCACATTGTCTGAGTTTGTATAGCATAGGTGTCTATGTAGTTATTTAAATGTGGCGCGGAAAGATATTTCCAAGTCTATCCTACACGGTATACTGATCACAAGGATCTGTCTAGCTTCAACCGAATGGTTTTTGTAAAAGCAAAAATGGATGCCTGTTAACGATAATGTTATCAAAATGCCAAAACCATGTTTTTACTCTAATAAAATGACTTGCTCCAAATTCTGTCTGTGGTTCCATTAAGACCGAGATTTACGACTCTGCCTTTTTTTTTCTTTCTCTCTCCTTCTTTCATTTTCAAAATCAATATAACGGCTAGTCTAATATAACACATAAGCCTGGATAAACCAGACAATCAATAAGCACTGTTTGACTACTGGAAATACGAGATGGGTACGCTGGATGATAGACGCTACCGTGATTTAACACGATTAATCAAAGTGCTAGAGGTCGTTTCGTGTTTTGGGGATGAAATCAAAAAAATCTAATTCCAGACACGGGGGTTGAATGGCATATAGTCTTAATACATTTCCTTGCCGTACTCTCTATTCACCCAGTTAGAACACGAGGAAGATGAAATATGACTTTTCGCTAGTCACTAGATATATTGGTTGTTTATGACATGAGAGAGAGATAGGGAGTGCGAGAGAGCGAGAGAGAGGAGGGAGTGGCGGGGGCTCAACACAAACCAGGTCCATCGCCACTTATCTACGGTACCATTTTATTCCAAAAATTCGTTTTGTTTGTGGGTTTTGTGTGTGTGCGTGGGGGGAGGGAGAAACCAGCGATGTTATGTTGGCAACTATATTCTTTGCCACATACAAATGTCAATGATATACCTTTTTCGGGACATCTGGTCTGTACAGAGGGGACGGGTAGTTCCCTACACAAATTGAATCATTTGTGATGATGGACAAAGTTTGTAACGTGTGTGCACTGGATTATTACGTTTGTCATTGAAGTGACATGGCTTCCATCCCAAGGAATAGGGTAGCTTGACCAATTTCACCGATTGTTTATACACGCCTGTCTCTTCCTAAAAATGTTTGTCTTTAAAATTATTACGTTAAAATTAACAGACATACTGCGTGTTTATATAGCCTTATTTATAGACAAGCATGGAGACTGACAGGGCTTGTGTTCGTCCGGCTACATCATTTATAATTCCCCTACATCACTCGTCTGTGAAAAAGTTTTCCCTTTGGTGAATAAAAAACCCCAACAACCGTGCTTGTTTAAGTATGGAAAGCCCGGGGCATCAGAATTTACAATCCATATTAATTTATATTTAACAAGATATTGTCCCTAAATGTTTAAACTGTAATGACCAATAATAGAGCTTAAAGCTCTCAATTTCATATTTTTAAATTATATTTTTAAAATATATTAAAATATAGCCTTAAAATAGATGGTATTTATAAACAGTCCTATTAATTCACTATTGCGAGTTGAGAAATAGGCAAAAATATCATTTTCAAATTCAAATTCAAACGTTTGAGGATAGCTATTGCATGGGGGGGGGGGGGGAGTGGAAAAACAAGGCTGGTATATTGTGTTATTATTTCCTATGTGAAGGATAAGTAAGTGTGGAAAATAATGCCTATGGTCGTATAATAGTGAGTTGACAACCTATTGAGCAAAAAACCTAGAAATAAATATGTTTTGTCTTTCTTGGAAAATATGAAATTCCCGCTTTAACTTAAAACGCCTACTGGGATAAAGAAGACGAGTGTGACTAGGACGTGTCAGGTTCGATCCTGGTGTTAGTTGCAAAAGTAAGCATAAACGTCTAGTCAATTGGGTCGAACAAGAAACCATAGGCAGCACAACTGGTAATCGAGAGTGTAGTTGTCTGCGTACAGTTCTCAACACTACACACTGTTGCCATTACATGTATATCTCATTTCATATACAACTCAATTCTGAATGAGCCAAGTCGCTCAGTGGATTTACACCTAAAGATTCTCACCATATGACATAGTCTGAAATCCAACTGTACAATTTACAACTCATGACCGTCTCCACAACAGTGTGATATATGTACAATCGACACCTCAACACCGAAATCTTAACAATTTACAACTCGCGTTCCTCCTATCGACCCCCCTCCCTCCGCACACACACACACACACACACATTCTCCCAAATTAATTGTACTGAACTCCATCTGTACAATTTACATGATGTGCCTCAACCTTTGTCATGGTACTAAACTCCATCTGTACAAATTAGAAGCAAATGAAATAAATAACAAAGCTCGTGCAGCAGCTAATTACAAGCTCAGTAACCAAATCACGTGAACAAGAATATACGTTGCACCGATAACTAATTCCTAGAAATTATCCCAATTTAAATGAATTTGAGCGGGACTTTTGGTCTTGAAATCGGATTTGTTTGTCCATTCATAGAATAAGAACTGACGTTCATTATCGGCAAATCCACTTAGTAGAAGAAAGGACCAGAGTCCGGAATAACAGATAAATCAATACGCCACGGAACATAGTTCGTGATGCTGTTTTTAAGATCAGTCACGCGCGTGATGACAAAGTAATATTGCACGGTCTCTTGGGGATCTTGAGCTTGTATCCTAATTATTTGGTCACTATCCCGTCACGTTTATTATCAATTAAAACGTGTAACTTAGTAATACGTATAGGCCAGCCCCAGTGACATGGTTGATTTTCGTTTTCGTTTGCTTTGTTACTTAGTTCACATGTCTGCTCTTTAATAGATGATATAAACATGATTTTCGCATTGTTTCCGTCCAAGCAATCCAAGGTTGCAACGTATTACCGTTTGCTCCAATGTATGCCCCCCCCCCCCCAACAAAATAGAATTCGCATAATAACATTGTTAAAGCCAATGATTAAACCCCGACCACACCACAACCCTTTTTGTCACTATTTATGTTACGATCTAGTGCATAACGCAGTTTTAAACACTTTGGTTAATTTTTCAGAATTTGTCCATATTTTCCTGAATTTTAAGGTTCGGTTCCGAATGTATTTACAAAAATAATGATGAAATGGCAATAAAAAAAGCCAATGCCACATCCACCTATAAGTGTTATTATTAAAGCTAAACCGAGATTTCTAAGAGTGGTTTCCCTTTGTTATTTGTTAAAGGTGGAGGTCCTGAAAAGAAGCAGCGTCGAGTCGTGCGGATGGGTCGTTTACCGGCACGTCAAAGCACACATAACAGCAGGAAATGAAATGAAATGAGTTTTAAGTCCTACTTTCTGCTCCAACTGGACTAATAAAGACAAAAATTCACCATAAGTTGTGCTATGAGGGGTGTTTTGATTGAACAGCAGCGCTAACGCCAACTCATACATTGAATTCCAACTGTCAATGGATCTTTAACGGGGGCGCCAATGTGCACACGGGGCTTCACATTTTCGTTCAATTCGCAACAGAACAAGCGGTAACCCGTAGGACACTGCTCTCCTTAATTAACCCGATTCCAGCAGCAACGTAGGACGCTAAACACCATTTAATTTGATTCCCTTTACAAGAAGGCCATGGAGTGTAATCTATTCAGTAATATGATTTTGACCGGAAACCACAGGAAGTCGACGCATTTTTATTGTATTCCACTGCTTAATTCGAGAAGCTGAAATTTGAACCGTTGAAAGAGAGAGAGAGAGAGAGAGAGAGAGAGAGAGAGTTAACGTCCATTCGACACATACTACTTCATTTCGCTACTAATACATGGTTCAATATTATTTCAATAATTGGCTTGTGCGTAGGGGTCTTTAGCATTAGGTGAAACCGGAGAACCCGGGTTGGACAGACGACCCTACTCCTTGTCACGTACAACCTGGGAATCGAAACCACACCAATTGACCCAATGGCAGACCATATGATACAACGGACAACCATTCGGTCACCCCCACCCCCGGCACTTTAACGATCGCACACCACTGATAATATTCCCACAATATTCAACAACTTGCATTTTCGTGTCTCCAAACATATCTAATATTCACATGGATTACTTTTTTCCGGTGATTTTTCTGCCCACACTTTCGTTATTTAAACTCTACGAAAATTGATCGGTGTAATTTTGCGGAAAAGTGCTATATCAATTACATTGAAAATGGCCTTACAGATAATACACATATCTATTATAGCAACTGATATCAGCAGATTCTTGTCTCCACAAGTCGAATATTTTATTGTTATGTAAACCATTGTTAAGAAAAACGTAAATGACTGATGTTAAATCGGGAATATATTACGGACCAGAACATAATGACACATGACAGTAATTTGTTTTCACTTCCCTAATGGTATGTTCCTACTATTACGATTCGTGCTACCATTGACATTGTGGTTTTAATCGGGAGTCCCCGGTTGTACGTGGCAAGGAGTAGGGTCGCCTGTCCAGCCTCGTGGGTTTTCTCCGTGTACTTCGATTTCCTTCCACTGCATATGGTTTAATTTTATTTCAATAATTTGCTTGCGCGTAGGGTGTTTTTAGCAGTGGGAGGAAACCGGAGGAAACCCACGAGGTTGAGAAGGCACCCCTATCTCCATGCCGCATACGCTCACATCAGGGCCCGAAACCACAGCCGCAAGCCAGAGGTCGAAGCGCGGCACTCTAGACCACTAGGCCATGGACTTAAAAGGAACAATCCTATCGTATTGCATGACAGTCAGAACCTAGTATAAACTGCTAAATGTTATGGGACCCATTGAGCGGAACGCAGGAAGAAGACGAGTAAGCGAATAACAATTAACCCCCTTAGCAACATGGGATACTTACACGCGCTCGACTCTTGAAAAGCCGTGTCGAACTCATTCTGCAAGTTGTGATAATGAACGGGTGATTCCGGCGACTAAAGAACCACCCGCAAGACCGCCAGCAACCATTTAAACCCCTTATGCGCAAAAATGCAATGGCCGTTCTTTGGGAAATTCAGTCGCAGAAAACCGACCATTCGCTAAAGTCTCTTGAACCTAGAATGAAGTGTTGATAAATGAAATGGGGTTTAACGTCCTACTGTTCTGTTATGACTGGGCTAATGGAGACGGGCATACAGTGTGCTATGAGGCCAATTTTGTCTGGACAACGGTGCAACGTGCAACGACGTACTCTTATATCGAATTCCAACTTCCAAGGGTTATTTTACGTGAATGGGTTTTCGTCCTCACTGAACTACTATTGAATAGATTGTGCACGTGTTAGCTAAGCAACGTCTTACTCACTGGGTCATCGTGGCTCCTCGGTTTTAGAGAAACACACATTTAGAATTAAGGGTCGTCTGTCCAAAACTCGTGTATAACCTCGTAAAATATTCTATCGGGTAGTCCACAAAATTACCTTAATGTAATCTTATACAAAATCAGTCTTGCACAACAATGGAAGACTAGTTCATGCTTCAAATGTATCAATTTTGTGTCGAGTGGACGTTAAACCCACCTCCCTCTCTCTAAATATTTCCAGACTAATATGCACTAAAAAGACTTTGTAATGAAACTGGGGGTTTTAAAATTTGTCCATATTATTTTTGTCCATTCATCCAATAATGTCCTAACTCTTTTACAAACGTCGAGACAAAAACCATAAATACAATCATTTAACCTGATGTATTGATTCCATTCTCTGCCTTGATTAACAAGTCTTTTGTGTGCCAATAAGACTTACTTGATTACCCAGACGGTGACTATATCAACACGAGGTAATACAAAGTCAACACATTTGGCTGGTAGTTGTATAGTCTCTGGCGCGAATCCAAGTCCTGGATTTAGACAGGCTTTAGATACCATTCAACAAGATGGTGGGTAGAATTACGCTTCAATTATATGAAAGAACAATACGATGATCCACTTAGTTCGAATGGGCTACTTCCTTACCACCACTTGAAGTATGTTTAGACCCGTGTAGCCATTATCAGAGTGACTGGAGCTATAGAAAATGGCGGCCCTTGTTGACAGAGAGTGATCGAGCGAGTTCAGCGGTAAATATAAGTCACACTCTATTGCCTAAGTATGTTTCTCTAATGTCAGATTCATGGGAAATGGCTCATGCTTGTTTAATTTTGACAAAATAGATCACATATTTTATCTAAAAATACTATTCATATTTTCCTGGAAACTGAATTATTCTTGTATTTTCGCGATTAATGGCGCAATTAACAACCACAAAGACATATAGGATAACCGTGGACGTTCAAGACAGGTCACTGAATTATCATAGAACTATCAGGTTATGGTTAAGGAGTCCGAATGTGCATTTTCTTAGTTTTGAACATAATATTTGAGACAGGGAAACTCACTCCGTCAAAGACTTATTTATGACCATAGCACAGACGTCCATTTCAAAAGACAAGGTCTCACAAAAATGGAGTTTTTCCTTTGATAAGGACTTGATTATGCTAGTTGAAACATCGCAAAGTAATAAACTGTAATTATGTTTCATAGCCATGTGACCCGTGTATTTAGAATCGAGTTATTTCTTATTTTATGAAAATTTGTAAAAATTAATGTACGATGATCGGCACAACAATTTAAAATATTTCAAAGAAATTACAATGCTTTTTAGACGTTTGGGGACAGTTATAAGAAGATAAGAAGAAGGAATCCGACTTCGGGGTTAAGAAAGAGAACAGATGATATATGAGAGTACTTCGATTCCAAAAGGCCTTTGCCATTCTGATGCAAATGGCCACCGTTTCTAATAAATCACTAAAAACCATTTATTTTGTGTTACCATGAAAATTCTCACCTTTTAACCTCGTCATGGAATTTGTGTTATTTTAATGTCAAATATTAGCTAAAGGTCAGGAGTCGCAGTCGGAGTTCGTGGATCAAGTTGTCAGTATTGATCTCAAACGACTGGACGATTGGAAAGTGCTTGTTATTGTATCGATTATCCAGTTATGCCAGAATGTTGTACCATCATCGGTCTTAAAAATATTGCCCAAAACCATTTGATACCAGAATTGATCGCATCCCTTGATGTGGATCAAACACGACGATGGGTTAAAGATGTGTGCTTCCCTACAGGCAGACCACGTAACTGTTACTTTATATAAACTTCCAATTTGGAGATTTTAAAGCGTTATCAAACAAAGAAAGTTATAACGCCAACCATTTGTGAGAGAGAGAAATGGGGTTTAACGTCCACTTGACACAAACTAGGTCATTTCGGGACTAACATATGGTTTCATTTTATTTCAATAATTCGCTTGCGCGTATGGGTCTTTAACAGTAAGTGGAAAACGGAGAAAACCCACGAGGGATTCGAAACCACGCCAGTTGACTCAATGGCAGGCCACATGATACAACGCGCGCACGCTAACCATTCGGCTAATAAACAACCCATAAAGGGCCTACTGATTCCACGCTCGGCGATTATTTACGGTCGATATTTCGTGTTTTGTTTTCTATCGAGCCTCATCTCAGGTGGTACAGGTGATAAGGTTCTCACTCACTAACGCAATGGGTTGGATGACCGAATGTTTAGCGTGCGAGCGCTTTATCATATGGCCTGCCATTGAGTCAACTGGCGTGGTTTCGAATCCCCGGTTGTAAGTGGCAAGGAATAGGGTCGCCTGTTCAACCTCGTGGGTTTTCCCCGGTTTCCTCCCACTGCTAAAGACCCCTACGCGCAAGCGAATTATTGAAATAAAACTAAAACAATATGTTAGTCCCGAAATGACCTAGTTGTGTCGAGTCTACGTTAAATCCCATTTATCTCTCTCCCTCTATATCTCTCTCTCTCTCTTTTCAAACTAGTCCGGTGTGTTGGTCGAGAACGGCCCTTAAGAAGACTCGGTGGTACATGGCAAATCACAGTCTGCATTAGCTTGGTGCAGAAACAGAACTTTTCCTATTATTGCGGTGTTAAGTGATATACTTCACAGATACAATGATACAATAGAGTTTTAAAACGAATGTTTGTAAAATCAAGAGCAATAAAATAAACCCAAGTACGAACAAACCATAAGACAGAATTCGAAGTCCTAAAAAATAACGTTATAGACAAAACAGTGTAATCAGCAAATACACGACAAACAGTGGTACAGGTATCCGAAAGAGTAAGCTTACCCGGTCTGGCGCCACGCCCGCCGTAGCTGCAACCAAACTATCAGACGAAATTTCAGTAAAATAGCGTGATTGGCCATTAATTTATAGACTGTCCTAATGAGGTTTAAAGATGATTGTGTATAAACCCGAGAGCAAACTACCCATCTCAATTCATAAAGTCTACACTGATCGTCACACTTAAAATCATACCGAACAAATTGATCGTCACTATAGCTGATTGGACATCTTTTATAAATTTCACCAGCACTCGCCTTTCTCCAGACAGGCCTTTTGATGAGCAAGGAAAATCGCTTGATCTTTGACCGTCCTTACACAATATCCTACACTAGGTCGTCTGCGGCCATCAATTGACGTCTGTCAAAGATAAAAGGCGGGAAATGTTGGCGGGAAGTGGTTTTGATGGTTTTGTCCATGAAGAAGGATATTTGGTGAACTTTCCTCGACTAAGGAAAGATCAGAAGTATAGGACGGGATTGGATAACATCTTAAGAAAGGTATCTTCAGTTAAATAAATTGGTTACATAAAGGATGGATTATGTCTACAATATCACATGACCAATAGTCTGTGATATTCAAGATGGCGATAACGAAATGGAATGAAAAGGGGTTTAACGCCCTACTGCTTTGCTCCGACTGAGCTATAGGGGACCGGCATACGCCATACAGTGTCTATGAGAGCATAATTATGTTTCACACAGCGGCACTATGGCCTACTCTCATATCGAATTACAACTGCCAAAGGATCTTTAGGACATGTCAACGTGTCCTCCATCACTGACAAAGAGGAACCACGCCTGAAAATCCCGATGAACGTTTTCGACCAACACGGGATCGAACACGCAAACACCAGGTTAGCGACCAAGGTGGAGTTTATGTCAAACTTTACCTTGGTTTTTCCAACATCTGGACGACTAGACACTGTTCCTGACCAGTCATTCCACCCTGCAACAATGACAAATGGAAATCACTTGGTCATTTGAAATAGTCACATTAAATAAAAATGAAGTGGGGTTTCGCGTCATAATATCTGCAACCAGAATAAAATAATAAGGTACCAGAAAATGTCACAGCTAATTGTTCTCATTCATTTGTCTACTTTTCAATCTAGTCGTTGCTTTAACGTTTCATCACTTTCACTTAACTATAACCACGGCTATCGTGTCCCAAATCGTCAACCAATCCAAGTGCCAATTCCCTCATTTATTTTAGCTAATAGTCGTGCGTTCGATTGCGACACCGCATGTTAGAGGATGCGAAAACGAAAACTTGAGCAAACATTTGTTTGTTTTCGTGTTCGTAGCGATACGAAAGGTCCCTGATGACAAATGGATTACGGGAATGAAACGACACCACAAAATCAGATTCTGCGGTATCCGTCTAGTCAGAAAAATAAGACAGAACTGCTTCACGAAAGAATCAGTGGTATCCATTTAGTTAAAGGAAAAAGAGCCGAGGTTTCAGCCACAACTAATCAAGTAATGAAGAAGAAGACAGTCTGTTTATAGGTAATCGTTTCGAGGTTTGTTTTAATCCCCGGATCGTCTGGTGCCGCGAACACAACAGACATGAAATTACGGTTAACAAACGTTTAACTTATTGTGTTGCAATCATGGCGTCCAATCTCGTTCGTTCATGTCTGCTTTCTGGTGATTTTTCTGTCGGCTAAGGTCGGTTATTTTAATTGTTGCATTGTCGATAATGAATGGTTGGAACTCGGTCGTCTACAGAGCTTTAAGTATGTCTACACTAACTTTAGTTAGTTTTGTTTATTTTCGTATTTGATTGCGTCTCGAACAGAACATGTTTCTCTTCCCCTGTAATTGAGTGGCCACCAGGAGTATCATTATTTCTTTCACGGAGCTCGGTGCTCGAATCAATGTCTATCAATTGCAAATAATGACCGTAGAGGAACTCCATAGCATTCCATGACCATTTCAAACAAACTTCTCGCTCCATGCAAACCTTTGATAATTATGACACGTTGTCCGGGGTATCCATGGGTCTAAATAATCCATCGGCTTTATTTTGGAGTATAATAATATCTATCCTAGACATAGGAATTCTCCAGTATATTAAAGTATGGCCAGTTGGGATAGCATAAACTACTTATCGGGAGTGTGATTGAGTGGCCAACTACAACACGTTAGACCACAAGGTCTATCATTCATACACTTGATCTTTGTTTCTACCCCAGGATTGTATGTGCAAGGGGGGGGGGGGGGCGCCTCCAAAATCGGAACTGTATTTTAATAAGATTGGGCAATAGCATATAAAAAGATTAAAAATGTTCGACTGTTTCTATAAATTTTACCTTCTGAAGCACGAAGCCTTGGCTCATATTTTCAATTTACACCCGTTGATTTAGTCCAATAAGCAGACCATACATGCGTATATGTTTATGATATATGCAAGCTATTCCCCATTATAGTCGCAAAATAACACATACTTACATTCCCTTGATGATACAGGGTTCTGCTTCTACTAGATAAAGCGACTCTTAAATCAAATAAAACCCGTCACACGAGAAATCCCAATTCATAGAACAGTCGAACAATTATCGACAGGCAAAAAGAATTTCGGTATTACGTATGTCATGTGACACGAACAGACGTTATTACTGTTATTAGTCGGTGTGAGTTACTTCCCCTGGGAGGTATTGTTCAGACAGTGAACGACATAGCAGAATTTTATGAAAAGGGATATCACAAACATATTACATATATATATAGAGAAACCACATCGTCTTGATAATGCCAGTGAAAAATACGTGACACGTCCTTGCGCAAATAATACGATTAGGCCACAGCGTCACTGCCAGAGTACAATTGCTCTTATTGCAAGCCGTATGACGCAAGTCCATCTTCATTAAGCCAGTCTGTGCAGTAGTACATTAAAGATTTCAAGTCTTTTCATTTCATTTCCCAACTATACGCCTTTTGTGTGTGTGTGTAAGATAAATAAATTACTATGTTTTATTGTCCTTTCATGGAATGGTTGTATCGATACACCAACACCCCCCTCTCTCTCCATATAATATACCCAATAATATGTACCTCCTGACCCATGGAACTGGGTTGGAATGATTTTTAGAGGTTTTTGTGGCCAAGCTACAAATAAATCACACGAGATATCTCCATTGATTACTTAATATCTGTGAACGTTCTGTGATCAGTGGCGAGAATGAGAGTAAGTTACTGGTAGGCCTGGAGGCATAAACTACTAACAACTTCTCATTATTCCGCGAGTTGAGATCATTTCACGATAATTGTTAGAATAGATCGTCCTTGTTTTAAATGAATTGTACTTGATCACGATTCAATGAGGGGAGATAAATCAATTTTATTTATTTTCTCGATCAGTTTAACACCATAACCATTGAGCCATCATCATATATCATTATTTATGGACACTTTGTTCTTTTATCGATGGGGGTATCTAAGAAGGGTCGGACTGCAGTTTTAGTTATTTTCTCTGATCAACTGACCCGGTAGGTGCTGAAAAGTGGGCGTGTAGGAGGGAATGTTTATTTGTAGGTACAGCAGACGGGCGCGAGAAGCCTGGTATAATTGAAACTCTTGCATAGTTACGATCCGCGTGGCTACCTGGACAGCTGGTAATTTAAAACGGTTAACCAAATTTATTCTGAAATGCAGACCGAAAACCATTATGTCGGACACGCGTATATAAAAATAGAAAAAAAAATGGTTTAACGTCTTATTTTTATGGTCGATATTGGCGGACATAAACTACGTAATATGCTATTGGGGCAGATTACGTGGTTCCTCCTCCTGGTCGGTGACTTCCAACTGTCAAGGCTTCTATCACGTGAACCCAGACGCTACGCGGGACCTCGGGTTTACGTCCTATCCAAACGACTATACGTTGTTCCTGCCAGGGCCCTTGTCTCCTGCAGCACTGAGAATGGGGAAACCACCACGATGGAAAGTCTCACGGAATTGACTCAGTCAAAACATCTATGGAATCGCGGACCTCGTGCTTACAATTCCAGCGCCCTTTAACTGAGCCAACTTGTTTGAATGTGCTGCTACCCCCCCCCCCCCCTATTCAATTCATGTCTAAATAATAATGTGTAAATTATTGGTGATATGTTCAAACAGAAAGTATTGACAATACAATCAACATCACACATTTCTTAATGTTGAAGATTGTGTAGCCGAACTGCCTAAAGCCTGTATGCGATCTGTGAATCCATGGGTTCAATTCAATGTGTATGCTTGATACATCTCTCCAGGGCTTCTTGCCTCATCAAAAAAGAAAAAAAACCTAACGAAAACTGCTTAATGTGATTATCATGACCGTTTGGTTCATGGTAGTTTTTCTCAATGATTTGTTGGCCTACTCCAGTAACAAAATCAAAACGTTTGTATAACAAGATTATACTGTTCGGTTGATTCAGAAATGTAGGCCATATAATGTAATAATGCATTTAAACGTTTGATTAACTTGTTTAATAATGTGAGCGGTAGACTGCCTTTGGTTATTAAACAACACACAGCAATGTGCACCGGGGGGGGGGGGGGGTGACCGAACGGTTAGCGTTCGCGCGCTGTATCATACGGCCTGCCATTGAGTCAACTGGCGTGGTTTCGAATCCCCGGTTGTACGTGGCAAGGAGTTGGGTCGCCTGTTCATCCTCGTGGGTTTTCTCCAGGCACTCCGCCCCCCACTGCTAAAGACCCATACGTCCAAGCGAATCATTGAAATATAATCGAACCATATGTTCATCCCGAAATGACCTAGTTTGTGTTGAGTGGACGTTACCCCCCCCCCCCTCTCTCTCTCTCTCTCGCAATGTGAACCATTTGAATTTTTCGAAAAATATCCCACGTAACATAAGAAAACAAAATAAAAGGACGAGCGGTTGATAATATCCTGTATTGAATTCAATATGCACTATTTGTATTTTTCGAAAACTTCCAATTTTTCACGTCTCAAATCTACGCTAAAATACACTCGTATAGATAACGTATCAATAGAAAACAAAATAAATATACTAACGGTAGATTATCTTTGTTCCCGGGTACAATCGGATCAGAAGAAGTCCATTAAGTGATTGAAGCGGAGATTATAAGTGGCGCTATATTCTGACCATATCCAAATTATGTCGTCGGCAGAGGAAGGCATGTTTTCAGATTATTTTATCTTTGTAAATACTGAACGGAGCTGGGCCGTTATCAATCTGTTTCACAGAGAATTACTTACGAATTAACTCTGTAAAAGATTAGTGTCCATAGCATGTGCGTTGACTGCAGACGGCGTCAGTCATTGGCTCAACGGCTCGTGCAATGTTTACTTAACACCTAACTGCTTCGGGCAAAATGATGCATTTTACTCATTTTAATACCAATTTACACTAAATAGGAAGTATTTTTTAACTACAAATACTTCAAGCGTCTTTATCTATTTTTCTTTTACCTCAAAAAAATGTTTGAGAATTTAATTTGTCGGAGTAAAAAAGTTAATATGCCGTACTCATTAAGTAGCGTCGATGTCATACTTATCAGTGATTGTAGCGGCCAAGCGAATATTCACTGCGGGATCAGTTTGGGCCGTTATTGGAATGACATTCGTTCGGCGAAGAGTAGATGGGATGAATTGGGGTTTAACGGCCTACTGCTCTGCTCCGACTAGGTACAGTAGACGGGTACTAGAAGTCTGGCATAATTGAAAGTCTTCCAAGGTTACGATCCGCGTGGCTATCTGGACGGCTGGTGATTTAAAACCGTTAACCAAATTTATTATTGGAATGACATTCGTTTGGCGAAGAGTAGATGGAATGAATTGGGGTTTAACGGCCTACTGTTCTGCTCCGACTAGACTAATTAAAACGAGCATACGCCTTACAGTGCTCTTAGGCAAATCGTGTCCAGACAGCAGCGCTATACACTCTATGTGTACCCCAATGTGCACACGGGACCTCGGGTTTTCGTCCCATCCGAGGGACTATATGTTGTATCTTGCCCGACCCCGTTCAACATCACTGACAATGGGAACCCGAACCAGCCCGATTACATTTCGCGAGCAATGCAGGGATCGAGCACAGGGCGTTCAATCCTACTCGCTGAGCCGCCCCTCGGTGTAGAGACACATCCATCAAAAGATTATTATTTGCAAGGGGCTCTCAAATTCCTCCAATGATGTTAAAAGATTATAAACTATATTTCTTTTTTTTCTTCTTATTTTTCCTTTTTTCTTGCGTATGATCTAAACTTAAACCTGAAGGCGTTTTTAAAACCTAATATGCTGATAGATCCAGATTTCCTGTGAAATTTAAAACCTTTGTAATTTAGTTTCGTCTTTTAACTTCGGTGAGTTAGATGTATATAGTTAATTGTTCAGTAATTCAGACTGTAAAAACTCCCGCTCAATTAGTTTGGGCTTAAATCTGAGACGTCCATTGTCATACCAACCGTCACGTGATAAGAGTGTTTTTCCACTGAAGCCACGATCACAGTTTTAAAAGTACGAGCTTCGACGATATTATGACAAATATCATGTCTAAAAGTTTCAACTGAATTTATAGAGTCGTCCGAAAAAGAGTGCTAAATTTGATTAAGAAGATTACGTAACATTGAAAACACGGATTATTGGTCAATTTAAATCAACATCGATGTTGTGATCTTACCGGGAAGAGATGGGCTTCTGATATCCAATATTTAAGACAAAATAAACATTTTACCATTGGTACACGAATCGTTTACCATAATGCGTTTCAGCCCCAGGTGTAACGAGAGACTCGAGGGACGAGGCGTATGTAGACTGGAATAACCAGACGCTAGAAATTTACATTCGATTGAGACTGCTGGTTTAATTCGCCGAACATAACTGATTTGAAATTAGAGTAAAAACGGAAACCATTCAATGTAAATCAGTTTATATACATTCATATTACAGTATTATATGCGTTGCGACCCACTTGTGTCATTTTCAAAGTCTCAAATGTTAGCGATTTAGCTTCTTTAAGACGAGACATTAATTAAGATATTGAAACAACACGAGTGCCCGTACCATTATTTGAAATAATGATACACCAACATCAAAATATGACGTCACATCTGTATTTTAAGTACACGCATCTATCCAGCCGCCTGTGTGGATTTGGGGACATGTTGCCACCCACATATGCGAACATGCAATCTTCGCCGGGCAGTAGGAACTTGGCTTTAAAATTCCGAAAATCTTTTCATCGACCCGATTCATAATTTCATCAAAAGGAAACAAATATATCACTTTCACGTAGAAAATAATTTTTTATTTATATCATAAAATTGGACTAAAATTATTCGCAAATCAAAGCACTGACTTATATGTGTACTTAGAGAAAAGTATGTTGGTAATAGCACCTGCTGAACTATTTTAAAACCATAATTGCTAGAAATGAATCTTCTAAAATGTTTATCTTTTCTGGTGGAAAATCAAACATGTATTTGTACTGACCGAGGCGGTGTTAAAGGGGAGGGCCAACGATTTTCAACAAGGTTTACATAAATCTTAAATAGATACCCATACATAATCCCCTCTGTAACGCAAGCAAAACCGTTCCTGTAAGCGAGAAATTAATTTTCATTAAAACCGGAAGAGATGAGTTTCTTTCAACGCGCTATTGTAAGCATATAGATTTGGCGTATGTTCAATGATCTATTTGTTTGCGCACAACTTCCGGTTTTGATAAAAATTAATTTCTGGCAAAATCGTCCTTTGCTTGTAATACAGGGGGGGGGGGGGATTATTGCTGAACATATATATTCAATATTTATATAAACCAAAATGGTTGGAATTCTCCTTTAATGTATCGTTTAATGTATCCTTATATCAAGTTGTACAGAATTTATATCATGAACGAGAATGGCTGTAAATCTCAATGGTTTAAAGGCCGAATACCACTCCACTCTTGCTGAAACTGAATAATATGTCCAAATCTTTATTCTGGTCAACAAATTGTATTAATTTACTATATTCCAAATAATTGATGATACACATTTCATCTTAAACACCTAATTTAAAACATTGGAAAAATTCAACATAATGATTTGAAATGTCTAACGTGAACCTTTTCAAATGTGGCTTGGATTTTAAAATATTTTCGAACCCTCTGGACAAGTAAAATAGGATGTAATGGATAATTTACACAACAGGTAGAACACTTTAGCATCTAGTACTTAGAATAAGGTTATTATTTATTTTCTCGAGCTGCCAAGCCAGTACGAGTGTTATTGTCCCTTTAAGGTATGATAGAAAATAATGACTATGATGGGTCCCAAATGGAGCACCGCGTTTTAGTCATGACCGATTACAATGAAGATGAACAAAGTGAAATGAAGTTAAATGGGGTTTAACGTCCTACTGTTTTGCCCCTAACCTTGGCTAATGAAGACATACATACGCTAGAAAGTGTGCTAACAGGGGAATTTTGCCCGGGCAGCGGCGCTACGGACTACTCTTATATCACATTCCGACTGCCAAGGGATCTTTAACGTGCACGCCAATGTTTACACGGGACCTCGGTTTTTTGTCCCATCCGAACGACAAGACAGTTTTCCTTGTCAGGCTCTCCACCCTGCATCAGTGACAAGGGGAAACATAACGTATTGAATAGTGAATGCATTACCTCATTATCGCGGTTAATGCATACAAGTAGGACGTGGTTTCGAATGCCCGGTTGTACGTGACAAGGAGTAGGGTTGCCCGTCCAACCTCGGTTTCCGGTTCCTCCCACTGCTAAAGACCCTATGTGCAAGCGAATTATTGAAATAAGATTAAACCATATGTTAGTTCCGAAATGACATCGTTTGTGTCGAGTTGGCGTTAAACGTCATTTTTTTTTCTTTCTCTCTCTTGAGAAGACAATCAGTGAACAATTCATGTATTTCGTGATGATCGAGTCTATAACAAATCGTGAAGAAACATTATGCAACTGGATAATTATTGAAATAAAATTAAACCATATGTTAGTCCTGAAATGACCTCGTTTGTGTCGAGTGGGCGTTAAACGACATCCCTCTCTCTCTCTTTTGAGAAGAAATCTGTGAACAATTCATGTATTGATGATGATCGAGGCTATATCAAGTCGTGAAGAAACATATTGCAACTGGAGATGATATATACAATGTTTGCAGCTTACCATACTACAACTGGAGTTGTTATATACAATGTTTCCAACTTACCCCACACAGTGTTATTAAAATCCTTTCAAGCCCGTCATGTTAATATTAGCACAGCACTTGAATGGCGGAGTAAGGATATTGTAGCCAGCAATCATTCAATATGCTGAACAAAAGAACATCTATTAGTAAACTAAAGTGTAGAATATTTATGTAGGTCGGGTAGTTAGATGAATGACTCAAGTATGAAATACAAATCGAGAGCGATTGGGAGATGCCAGCTGAATGACTCAAATATGAAATACAAACGGAAGGTGATTCTTACATGCTAATTGTTGTCTAGTTGTGAAATTTCTGGAATTTCCGAGGTTCACAATGGACGCTTTTTATCAACGAGTATTTTAGGAAAATTATCCCTGACCCTTTTTGGGAGTGTAAAAGGGAGATCGGATCCACGTTCAAGCTTTTAAAAAATGGTCAGGGTTAGTATTCCCCAAAATTCCAACGACACGACACCCTGCCTTGTAACACAATACATCGTGTGCCACTGAGACAGAGAGAGTGAGGGAGAGATAGAGGGCGGGGGGTGAGATGGGGTTTAACGTCCATCTAGCACATACTAGGTTATTCGGGACAGCCATATGTTCAAATTTATTTCAATACTTCGTTAGCAGCACTACATACTTGACTCATTAAAAGAAGTTCGGCAACAACCTCCCATTCCCAACGAATGTGAAAAAAAAAATAGACTTAGACCTTAATATGCTACTTTTCTCGACGTGCTGATATCCTCATAGTCGAATTTATAACTGGTCTTATAGGCGCTCCAACTTTACTCTGCCGTGGGTTACGACACCCACCAAGGCTGAGATTCGCCATCATGGAACTTGGAGATATAAAAAAAAAATACAACTATTTGTTAACAATATGAATTCCTAAAAGGCGAATTTATAGCTGTAATATTTATTTAACATGTATCACATAAATCACCTCATGTTTGAGCACAATATAGCCTGCTGGGTGCTGACGTGCCATAAAACCACACTTCATTTCACTTCATATACCATGTCGTGGGTACGACGTCCATCAACTGAGATTTGCTATCGTCTTAGAAGATGAACTTGGGAGATTTTGAGACATTCATGGTGAACAAGATGGGGATATAAAGTTGACTGAGCAATGCTATAATTACAGATGGTATTATTTCAAACTATTGATCATTAAATAGCGTGCACAGATAACAGATAATATTATACGGGTCCTATACATAAACTGTCAAAAGACGTGACAGATTTGACAAAAACAGGATATGGAACCTGAATATAATATGGTAGAGATCAACCTGACAAATTTCCATCTGTCATTTTGGGTGTTTTTTGGAAGGAAGCATGTAACTCTCCAGTATCCTGTATCCGCTTATGCAGAAATAAAGTAAAATGGGTTTAACGTCCTACTGTTATGATCCGACTGGGCTAAGGAAAACGGGCAATTGTCATACAGTGTGCTTTGAGGGACAATAACCTGGACAGCGGCGCCACCCATTTAGGGACTCACTGTTATAAGTACAATTTTATTTTAATAACTCGCTTGTGTGGAGGTATCTTTAGCAGTGGGACAACCCGAATAAACTCCATGGGGTTGGTCAGGCAGCCCTACTCACCTTGACAGTGTCACGCACAAACTTTTGGGTCGAGAGAGAGAGAGAAATGGGGTTTAACGTCCACGCGACACAAACTAGGTCATTTCGGGGCTCACATGGTTTAATTTTATTTCAATAATTCGCTTGCGCGTAGGGGTCTTTAGCAGTGGGCGGAAACCGGAGTACCCAGAGAAAACCCACGAGGTTGGAAGGCGACCCCGCTAGTTGACTCAATGGCAGACCGCATGACACAGCGCGCGCACGCTAACCATTCGGCCATGCAACCCCCCTTTGGGTCAACACAACTACACAACGCAACTTGACTCAATAGCAGACCTTGAGAGAGCCGTGTTTATGGAGAAACTATCGTGACAGAGATCTGAAGTGGATTTAAAAAACCAGACAACCTGTTATACAAGTTGAATGGTCATGTCACGATGATTTCCTCTCACCACTTATGGTCACATCTAGTCACACGATATACAGTTTTACCTTTAGTTTCCATTATTCTTTAGAATCCGAATAGCTTTTTACTGTATAATTTCCTCTTGGTGTTGGTGTTGTCGGGGGTTATTATCCGGACAACCCGTCACGCAGGAAGTCTCAACTTCTCAGCGTCTAGGTTTTACAAAATGATATTGTCAATGTATTACCTGTCACGAGGTCTTGACTATCAGTCGATATGGGTGTAAGTAGTCACGAATGTCGTCCACGAGGCAGGGCATGTTTACACTTGAACATTTCACATCATTTCGGGATTTAACATAACTAATATAATGTTGTGCTGTGAGAGGTATCAATTATCAAACACGCAATAAATAAAATTCAATTCTTTCTTAAACTTACAATCATGCTCGCTGCTAGTCACGTGTTACAGTGTTTTTCATACACACCAATGTCCTCTACATTCATTTAATACAATCAGCGCAGTTTTGAGAAATCTGTCTTCGAGAAAATATTTGTCGTTAAAAGGAATTGCTTGATGCTTACGTATTAATGTTCAAATCGCGCAATAGCACACATGAAATATTTAACAGAGTAAAAATATTATTATACCATAGATCATTATTAGTAATTTCTATGGCGGGGGTTAATGTCCACTCGGAACGAAAACATTGTTTATATACATTAAAGGGACTATCCCGATAAGTACAGAGTCTCAAAAATTAAAGTCTAAGTATTTATGAAATTTATGGACCAAAATATAGAGGCATGGTGTATTTACCTTGTCTCAAAATTTCAGCTCAAAATATTGAGTCGTTTGGACGTGAACGTCAACACTGCTTATCCGGACACGTAACCCTTTTAAGATTTTGGGTCAATTGTTTCATTGGGTGACCTGATAATCGATTCCCGTTCCTTGAGAGGTCTATACAGTGAATGGCCCATGTACTGTACTTGATAACAAAAGGTAAATTTCACCTACATATTATTTTGATAGAAAAAAGGCTGGTTTTATCCAGATACTGTATAATACAACGGTCTCCACTTCCAGATGAAGACTGTCAAGTTTAAGTTATTTACAAGCGTATCACAAATATCGGGTTAGTTGGTCGGCCTTAGGTAACGGGTTTTAAGGGATTTTAACACAAAATTAAGCAGTTGTATTCCTCATAAAGTTATCAGGATCGGCCCTTTAATTCGCGAAGGGGCTTCAATAAAATGAAACAGGACATCCCGGGTAGTTACGAAAACCTGAACCACACCACCAATCTCAGCTCCCACAGAAGACGCCAACCTTCGCTCTGGGAGCCGCGATTGTCACACCGCTTAATTAAATAAAAGATTTCAAAACCTAAGACAACTCTTCTTCCTATCAGGGGGGGTGGGATGGCCTAGTGGTCTAGAGTGCCGCGCTTCGATCATAGGGGCGCCTTCTCAACCTCGTGGTTTTCTCCGGGCACTCCGGTTTCCTCCCACTGCTAAAGACCCCTATAACGCACAAGCGAATTATTGAAATAAAATTAAAACCATGTTAGTCCCGAAATGACCTAGTTTGTGTCGAGTGGACCTTAAACTCCATTTCTCTCTCTCTTTCTTTCTATGAAGGCTGATCGCAACTAGATGAGTGCAAAAAGTCCATGTATTCAATAATGAAATTGTCGAAAGATTAGTAGCACTATTCCTAAATAATATAACTAAGGCCAGATATATAGTAGGGGGATAAACTGAATTAATTTATAGCCGAGATCTGAGAGGAACATTTGTAAGGAAACAATGGAAATGTCGATAATGATATTTAGTTGCTTCGTGTCCACACAGCTCTCTGATTCAGACTAGTAGAGGTATACCACTTATAGTACTCTCTATAGGCATTGATAGAATTAACCATTATGAATTGAATTGGACGAACAATTAGGTCATACGCAGTTGTTTTTTTTTTGTTTTTTTTTAAATTGCGAAATCGAAGCACAGTAGGAGTCCGAGTAAAATTCCCAACTCATAGGTCAGTCATAAAAAAGGTCATTCGTTGACCGTTTGTGTTTGGCTTGAGAAATAACCACCGTTGCTCGTCTGCGTTTGGCTAGTGAAACAACCATTTAAGTGTTTACAAATGAAATGGATCGAAATGGGGTTTAACGTCGTACTGTTCTACTACAAAACAGGGTTAATGAAGACGGACATACGCCATAGAGTGTGATATGAGGGATATTTAGCCAGGGTAGCGGCGCTACAGCCTCTCATATATCGAATTCCAACTGTCAGGGGGTCTTTTATGTGCACGTCAATATGTACAAGGAAACTCGGGAATAACGGTTATGAAAATTTGTCTTTCTTTAAAAGGAATACAGACATACGTCCCCATAGAAACCGGGGAATAACGGTTTACCCCCGACTGAAAATAAAAAATTGCCTTTCTTCTAAAAAGTATCCTGGAGATTTGGACAGTTGCACCCGAGTACAACAGCAATCAATACACACAAGCTAATAAAATCTACAATTCTATTTTTATCCCAAATCAAAGCGATCGGGCCAGTTTGATTATTATCTTGTAAATGCAGCAAAAACAGACACTGTACACACAAAAGTGGTTGGCACAGACTGTGTGAGCGAAGCACTGTAAATACAGGAAAGGTTTATACAGACAATGATAGCAGATTCTGTTGTTTTTAAATAACGATCATGGTAGTAAAAATAATAACACTATAAACAAATAACGAGGATGGCACACATTAACCCTTTGGAGATACACATCAAATGGTTATTTCAATTCATAATTAAACATAATGGTCGATCCACGATACGTACACAAAGGTGTTGTATTATTGTATTCTTTATTAATAACAACTTCCTTTCCGTCGGGGCTTTTAAAGGTATGGACTACTCATTGCCCAGGCTTTTAAGCAGCCATGATGTCGGCATGAGACAATATTTATAATGTTTAAAAGCAGACTAGATGTTGGTTTGAACTAATATTTGTCATGTGTTTAAGTTTTTTTTTGTGGTTAATGTGTCCTTATATAAAAATAACCATGAGAGCGTGGGAATAAATATATCATTATTTTAATCTTTGAAGACCAGACAATAGATTGGAAATTATTTACCATTTATACTACAAAGGGATATTTTACAAACATGTATGCGCGTTAAACGGAATGCCCAGCTTTGGAATACTCGTCTTAATGGAACGGTTACACGCGTTAATGCATGCTCCAGAATGCCCTGCTTATCACAATTAATGCTCCACATCGGCATGTCCATCTTAACTGGGTGTTCGATTTAATCTCAGGCGCGGATCCAGTGGGGGGGGGGGCGTCCCGGTCTTCCCGGGACGTACTGTTCAGCTCAACTGAATACGGGAAGCTCGGCTTATCGGCATGGGGGGCGCTAATGGATATGTATAAATGCTGAAGCTGAGTTTTGAGCCAAACCGCTGACAATTTAATCTAAAGCCCAACTCAAACATCACAAATTAATGTCCAAACAAAGATGTTTAGTCATTTGATTGAAAATGGTAAATGTAGCGAAAAATGTCATAATCCCGAAAAAATAGAATAAATGTTTTTGGGTTGTAATATGCGCTGTGTATTTATTGCACAACTTTTTAAATTTCTTAATTTTATTACTATATTGAAGTTCTTCCCCTTCTCCAACACGGCGTATAATTTTAATGTCATGATCCAGTTGCTGAACTTTGATTATTAGCACCGGTAAAAACCGTAACCTTGGGGCATTCATATTCACAAAGATTCTAGAATCAATCCTTTAATAATATTATTGTATTTCTAAATCCCCTCCCCCCTAAAAAAAAACTACTTTTATTAAAGCGACCTGCTTTTAACCTAGTAAGATACTTTTCCAATAATATAGATAAAGTTAGAGTTTGCCAATTCCTGGGCAATATTTAAAATAGCTGACATTTTTATAGCCGCAATATATTCCGGTATACGACATCAACAAACCGCTTAAAATACCTAACGTTTATTTGTGAGGGTACTTAATTCAAAATTCATATCTAGTAGGAAATTTAACGTCTCCATTAACCAGATCACCTTTGACCTTTACTCGTTAGCTCTTACGAGTGTTTTTGTAAGACGCAATATGAGTGGTTAAAATGTTTTTGTACTAGTCAATATGACTGGCTGGTATTGATATTAGGCGCCAAGGAGGAGAGCAGGTCGGCTGAATGGTTTAATCTCCCGTCTCAGCCGATCGATGAGGGAATCGGTTAGAAAAACAATATTAAACCATTTACACCGGTTTATATCGATAAGTGGATGGCACTCACCGCATATATTCGATCGCGTATTCAACGATATTGGTAGCGATACCCAGAAGGTACTCGGGCGAATATTTTTAATGGTCTAGCCAGGGGCTAACGGTATATTTGGGGGGATGGATGATCGATAGTCGGGCACAAAATGTTCAACTGGTTTGGTAGGTATATAGACGGTATTCATGCGGACAAGTTTAAGTATAGACAATCCTACCATTGATACCAAGGAGGTTCGGGGACGAGTGGGCCTAATGATACATTTTAAGGGGTGCATAATGCTACCTTACGTACATGTAGGGTTGCAATAATGGTGTGTGTTTGGTTGAGGGTTGTAATAGTGTTGTTGTGTGTGACTCCTCACGGTGGACGACTGTGTTGAGTAGTATCTCGTAACGAGCGATATATATTCCAATATGTATTTATCATGTATTTAATATGTCCTAGTTATGATGTCATCCCGAGCACAAACCTGTCTCACCTAACGCATATTTCTGAACACGTGTAATGTTTTCTCCTCCTATAAAGTTAGGAGAATTTTACTCAAACAGCGGCGTGTCTGATAGAGCCTACTAGTCTTTGATTTCGAACCATCAGGTCTTAATTTACGTTCACACCAATGTGTACACGGATACTACATTTTCGTTCCATCCGATCGTCTTGACAAATTTGCCTTGTCAGGCCATGCAGGAACACCTCTGTCAAGTAAAGGCTTGCCAACTGTTAAAGGTTTGGTCCTATTTAAGAATGCACGGAGTTACTTTTTGGGTTTTCCTATCGGGATTATCCATGACAGTTATTTCAAAACAATTTAAGTCTTACCACAAATTTATAAGAGTTAATATCAATTTATTCCCGTGTAATAAATCTCAAGTCAAAGGTTAATTTAGTTTTCCGTTTAAGAAGATTTAATGGTTGCCCGTTACGACTTGTAATTGTTTCGATGATATTTGTTTTTAATTCATTTGTAGTTGACATTAATTGGCGTTTAATATCCAAGTTTAAACGTGTCTTGTTCATCGGATACCACGAACGCTTTCCTAAATAGTTGTAGTAATCAATTTGCTACCCAATTGCACAAGCTATAATTTCCATTAAGTCAAACTTTTACAGCGGCGATATAACCCAGAGAGGAGATTAACGTCAACACTGACACAGCGAGCGATTTGATTGGATAAAGTAATCCAGTTTAAATGCAAAGAAAAGAGCAGGCCGGAAAGCTAAATAGATTATTTCAAATATGGTAATTACTCGCGGGATTTGACGATATAGCGATCACGTGATGGTTATGTCAGCTATAAACAATTTGCTGTTTGGCAGAAGAAAATAACTTTGCCCGTTATCTTGTTGTGATCGACTGGAAATATTCTAAATTGATTTCGACATGAAAATTATTGGAAGACGTGAGTCTAATCAAGACTCAAACTCATTTTATTCGAGCAGCAAGAAGTTATCTCGTTCTCACAGGAAATTATTTCTGGTTTAGTAGCGAGTTTTATTTGTATATAAAAAATGTACTGCATATTTCTTATAGATGGATCGAGTTGTTTTTTGTCAAATATATGGTAATTTTTCTCGCCATGAACTTTTAAGATTCTACAAATATTGTATTGCTCTCCCATCTGTGTGTAAGAAATTTTTTTTTTGAAATTATCACTTGCGTGTCTTGTGAAAATGGAAATAAATGACTTCTCTCTGGTATTTTTAAGGAGTCCTGTCATTGTATTCATTTACTGAAGGTCGTCAAGGAGATGGAGAGAGAAGACCGAGATGGTGGTGGATAGAGAGAGAGGAGGGGGAGGGGCATGCCAATAGTTTACATGCGTGGACTCAGATTGCATCTTTGAGTGGGTGAGTTTGTGTGTTGGGGGGGGGGGGGTAGTACACAGATAATTCTTGCACGCCAGGCTTGGTATCAACCCGATGACTCGCAAGAAAATTACTTAGAATCGAAAACAGGGTATGGCGTAATTTACCGATTAAACGAAACGAATAGAAATGATGGTCATAGCAACGAAAAGGGAGCAATTGTGTCCAACGAGTTAATAAGCAATGAGAGGGAGAGAGTGGATTGACATCTACTCGACATAAACTAAGTCATCTCAGGACTAACATTTATTCTTTAGCAGTTGGAGGAAACCGAAGGACCCGGAGAAACCCAATGATGTTGGACAGGCTACCCTACCCCTTGTCACGTACAACCGAGGAATCGATACCACGCCAGGAGAACAGTCCTGTTCCCTTTTTGTCGATTTCTGTAACAGGCAAGTGTAAAATATGGAGACCCGAGTATGAAGTCATTACAACCATCTTGGAATTATGAAGTCATATGCGCAATAAATTGTCTGTTCAAAGAACAGCATGTCATGGCAAAATCAACTACAAAAACTAAGTAGCGCTCAGGGCCCAGTTGTTGGTCGAAGGGTTCGTACAATTTTGACTTTTAACGAAGCAAAACGAACCCACTGATTACTGGTCAAAACTGATTATTGATGTACATTGTACTCCCTGACCTTTTATATTTCTAGTAGTATGCTAGCTTGATATAATTACATATGAAAGATATCAACTTATAAGAGGCAGTTTGAGATGACTAGTGGTTATTTTATTGACTTTAAATTCCATGCTATTTTAAGGTAGCCAATATCATCGTACGTGTGCATGTAATTCGTTTAAAGTCCGCGGAAGAACCAAAACTCGACATGACTAATCACCGTGTAATATGATTAGACAGAATAATCTATTTGTATTGGAGTCAGATATTCATAAAGCATATGAAATAGTTTCTGGAAAATTTTGCCAGTTATTGATGTTATGAACGGGGGTTAAAAGTGCAACATTATTGCCGTCTCCATTAGCCCAGTCGGTGCATACAATGTAGGTCATTAAAACCCATTTCATTGATGTCAACTTGTGTACGACAGTCGTCGCTACTAAATGGGGCTTAAGTTTGGAGTAAAGTATTCGCCCTTGTTCATCTGAGCGTACACGTGTTCTCTATTGTGTTAACCCAACCATTCCCTTAAAGGGACAATAACACTCTTGCTGGCTTGGCAACTCCAGAAAATAAATAATAGCCTTATTCTATGTACTAGATGTTTAAGTGTCCTACCTGTTGTGTAAATTATCCATTACGATCTATTTTAATTGTCCAGAGGACTCGAAAATATTTTAAATCAAAGTCACATTTGAAAAGGTTTACGTTAGACTTTTCAAATCAATAAGTTGAATTTTTCCAATTTTTTAAATTAGGTGTGTTAAGATGAAATTTATATCATCAATTATGGAATATTGTAAAATGATACGATTTGTTGACCAGAATGAAGATTGGGACATATTATTCAGTTACAACAAGAGTGTTATTGGGGCTTTAATCGCTCCGTTTTATTCGTGTTAACCCAACCATTCTCATATTCTTAATCGCCCCCTTCCTTCGTGTTAACCCGACCATTCCCATATTCTCAATCGCCCCCTCTTCATTCGTGTTAACTCGTCAATTCTCATATTCTTAATCGCCCCCTCTTCATTCGTGTTAACCCGACCATTCCTCTTTATTCGGGGGGTTGGGATGGCCTAGTGGTCTAGAGTGCCGCGCTTCGACCTCTAGCTGGCCGGTCACCTCTGGCTTACGGCTGTGGTTTCGAGCCCTGGTGTGAGCGTATGTGGCATGGAGATAGGGGCGCCTTCTCAACCTCGTGGGTTTCCTCCGGGCACTCCGGTTTCCTCCCACTGCTAAAGACCCCTACGCGCAAGCGAATTATTGAAATAAAATTAAACCATATGTTAGTCCCGAAATGACCTAGTTTGTGTTGAGTGGACGTTAAACCCCATTTCTCTCTCTCTCTCTCTCCTCTTTATTCGTATTAAGCCACCAATTCCCATTTCTTAATCGTTCCCCTTTTCATTTCTGCACATTTGAACATAGCTATATTATTAATCGTGTTTTATGTTTACATAATATGATTTCATAATATACTTTAATATTTTGTCTGTGTGTGGAATGTCATTTTTTTATATTTTTATTTCATTTACGAACGGGACAACTTGACTTCGCCATAAACATTTCACCTTCAATATCAGTAGATGTGCCATTTAACATACATATTTAAACCACGTACCGTAAAACAATTGACATTTAGATTCGTACAAGCACGTGATAATTCAGTAAACAAGAAACCGGAACTAATCCAACGCCGTCTAGTGGGTAATTTGATTCTAAAATTGTTTTGTTTAAGGTAACGTGAGCCGTGAAGAAAAAAGACAAACTATCCGTGCTAAACGTCCAGCGATAATTGTAAATCTTCGAATTATTTCATTTCAGTAAAAAAAAAGTTTAAGATAATCGTTCAAAATATGACACACACCCGTACCAACACACCAAAAAGAGCACGATATAAAAATGTATTGTTGCTAATAATGATCCCTGATTCTATATTTGCCTTATAATTTTGCCTTTGGATGAAAATATCTAAGTCGGTAATGTACGATTTACGAGGTTTTGGACTTGATTTGTATGAGGTAAAAGAAGTGATAATGATGTATGATCCCTTTCTGACCACCTCATCTTCCAAAGTCTGGCTGATGCAAAATAAAGTAAAACGTTAAACCCCATTTCTTTTTATTTCACTGAACGATGATATCAAGCCGTGAAATATAACGGTGTGTTAACAAGGTTGGTGAAAGGTATAACCAGATATAAATCTTGTAAACTGCGAACTTAAGACACTTATCGCGATAATTTGTTAAATCTTAAGTAAACATAATGGTGGTTGCAACATGCACCTAACCTGGGCTAATGGAAGACGGGCATACGCCATGCAGTGTGCTATGAGGGAAATTTTGCCCTGGCAGCGGCGCTACGGCCTACTCTTAAATCGAATTCCAACTGCCAAGGGATCTTTTACGTGCACTCCTATGAGAACACGGGACTTGTTTTTTTCGTCCCATTCGAACGACTAGGTAGCTGTCCTTGTCAGACCCTCCTGCATCACTGATAAGGAGAAATCACGCCGGAAAATCGAGATGAACTTTCTCGGCCAATGCAGGGATCGAACACCCGACCTCCAGGCTAGCGAACCAGCGCCTTATCCACTTAGCCACCGCTGACCCCCCACCCCCACCCCCGGCAACATGGCCGACGTGTTTAAAATGATAACAACATGAATTGATTGTACACACTTCCTCTTTGGTCTGGTTTTAGAATAAGTGTATAAATATAACAAGTGCGAGATGTTCACGACACACCTAAAGGGGCATTACGGGCATAAGTTACAGAGTTGCCGATTCTGGCTATAATAGTTAAATCATAGATAACGTAATTAGAATATGCTGAAAATTGCAGTCCAATTAGGCTAGCCTCGATCATCATTAGTCGGAATGTTTTCATTGTATTTCAATATATATTTTCCACCCCGCTTAATATCGCAGGCTAGCTATGACATCGAATTTTGATCATGGTCAGAATAAGTTTATTGATGTTAAATTACTAATTTAAATACCATTTCAGGCCCAAGGCATAAAAAATACCTGCCATAAACAGTTTCAGCTCTTGCATTATGTTGAATATGTCCGATCAAGCTTCCAATAATGTATCTTCAATAGAAGGCTTGATCTCGCCTAGAGATCCGATATCTGGTCTTGGACTATAATAGAGTACATCGGTATATAGGTCCGACAGCAGGTCGTGTGTGGTCATTGATATGTAGAGTCTGGGTTATGTTCGGTTAAGTTCTCATTTCAAAATGTACTTTCGTCGTCGCATGTTGGAGTGTGTCTGTGATTCAGTGTTGATAGAGGTGGTGGGATGGCCTAGTGGTCTAGAGTGCGGCGCTTCGACCTCTAGCTGGCCCGTCACCTCTGGCTTGCAGCTGTGGTTTCGATCCCTAGTGTGAGCGTATGTGGCATGGAGATAGGGGCACCTTCTCAACCTCGTGGGTTTCCTTCCACTCCTAAAGACCCCTACGCGCAAGCGAATTATTGAAATAAAATTAAATCATGTTAGTCTCGAAATGACCTAGTTTGTGTCGAGTGGACGTTAAACCCCATTTCTCTCTCTCTCAGTGTACATAGTTCGTTTTATGCGGCGTCTGTTTCGTCGGTTAGTTTGTGTGTATTAGGAGGGGAGGAAAGATATCGTGGTATTTATAATAATGTATCACTTGCTTACATTTATAACATTGAGTAATATTGTAATACATGTTCGAGTATACGGTATACAGATAGAATGGTACATCCGCACAATATATTTCGTGTTGCTACACGAATAATTGTAGTCCAGCACAGTTTCTGTTTCGGATAATACAAACATAAACTCAGTGTATGGTGTTGTATTGACGATATAGAGGATAAATAACAACTTGTTAACTATAACATTGAGATTTATCTTTTTGATCTTGGCAGTCATCAAGAAAGTGACTTTGGCCAAACAAGAACATGCGATCTTATTGGTTAAACGCAACTGTTATTTAATTGTTTAAACTCAACTGTTTAACAGTCATGTAAAGCTAGATTTATTGGTATATGACCATGATAATAAATAGATAGATAAATAAATATAAACCTACCTTGTTGTGGAACATAAATATTCAAAGTCAAACAATCCTCGGTCTGTTTACGTAAAAACGGGATGATATTACCCATAAAGGGATTCAAAGGAGTCGTGTCCTCCATTTTCGGGACCTTTTGTGGACAAACAGCGTGCATGTCCACAGTTGATTTTACCAAGGACCATCGCTCAGATGGATTTTTCGGCGGAAAGAATCGCAGCTCTCCTCCTTGTATGTCGCCGTATCTTAAACCCAGGTAAGCTGTCACTGGTCGCAAATTCATCACAGGTTTAATAAAGGTCACGACCACACCCCTTATTCGACCTTGATTTGTTGTCACAATATGGTCACTTAAGCGTTGTTTTATGACGCCACCTCCAACTATATCCCATAATAATGTTGTATAAATCGAAAGTAGAATCCAATTCTCCATGTTTGTATTTTTTCAAGTCAGGATGTGACGTTTCACAAAAAATATAAAAGATATGTCAAATATTCACATCATAGTTTTAAGATTGTTTTTGCTAAAACACAGATTTCCTGAAATATACGAATATGGATATTGATACTCAATGGCGTGGCAAGGATTTGCCTCAATCCTCACCTCACACCCAGAAGATACTATAATATACATTAAACAATTGTAAAACTTAGAAATGTCCGTGCACTTCCCAAACAGAAACACAACCCTTTGTCAACGCAGACAACCAAAATGTTCCTCCCATGGCTGATCAGAACATGCTACTCAACACACATCAAATAAACTTACATTGATTGTTAAGCATAGAATATTCCTTTACATTCCTAACACACAAACAACCTTTTTTGCAATGCAAAAGACCAAAACTGAATAAAATGTTCCTCTCATGACAGATCTCCCCCCCCCCCTTTTTCACCTTACACATAAGCATCTCTAATCACTACTTACTTAAACTCATGAATTATTAATACTATCAATTATAATATTTTATAACAACAGAACTTAATCTAAAAAACAAATAAACAGGGATATCACGAATTGTATAACTGGGCTAAACCAATCCGAATAACCTTCCATACATGCCACATGAAATCCTCAAGCCAAGTTATAAAACAAATTACACGCAAATGACACGTATGACTACTTATATAGACCAAGGTAATATCACAACTAAATAACTTGAGATTTAAAGGCATGGTAGAGATTGGGCACCTCTTTAGGTTTTCATTTAAAGACTTTGTTTTAAAACAATAAAAATCACCCTTTATTATAGCAATGAGCACGTGTATTCTTCATACATTATTACTAAGTTTGCCAGATATCAAGAACATGTAGTTTAGCAGCAGTAGGTATGAGAATATCAAGTTCTTCAACTCAGAATAATTAAAAACGGAATATCTGCCACGGGACAGTGTCTAGTGGTTCGTATGGTACTAACACATAGATCATGTCATTTGGAATTCAGAGACGTCTATATTAAATCGATGTCAGTTGGTGGGGAAAAGCAGGTCGTTGAACCCGATTTTAATTAATGGACTACTTAGCTAACGAGGGTAGCATATAAACATTATGTAATTATACAATTCTCTCTAACACAGCTTGTTTCAAGGGTAAATTTTAACTCAACAGTCATTAACCAGTAGGCACAGCTTGGTAACGTCAAATATCATCCCATGCACCATAGATCTCAAAGCCAACATAACACAAAAAATGACACAATCCCTCTTTTACGGCAACTAATGCCAGGCTTCCACTATTACGATTCGCCTCGTGGACTCTGTTGAGGAAATTCTATCGTAACATGGCATCAACTAAGCCGTTTTTATTTGGATTAGATAACCAGCCTAAAACTAATAGATGCTTTGATGTCAACAGACATTTCGATATTTAAAGGAGCTAAAGCTCTATTTTGTGACCCCTAGAAATGGATCGCAACGCATATACTAATAAATGTATGTAAACTGATTTACATTCAATCGTTGATGATTTTACTGTAATTTCTAATCAGTTATGTTCCGCGACTCCAAATTGAATGGCAGTCTTTGGCGTCTGATTATTATAGTCTACACCGATAGTATTTCTCTTTGGGGTTTGTTTAGTCTCGTTCATCAAAACGCTTCATTATAAATGACGCTCGAATGCACTCTTACACGCGATTCGTGTGCCAATTTTAAAATGTGTATTTTGTCTTAAATGTAGGATATCACAAGTCCACTTGTTCATGGTAAGATAACATCTGTTTTGATTTAAACTGGCCGATACGCCTTGTTTGCAATGTAATGTCCAAGACTGTGGATGATATTGGTCTGAATATTTTTTAATAAAATAGCACACCTTTTCTTAAGTTTTTATAAATAGTGTATACGTTATGAGCTTCTTTATCTGTTTTTTTTTTGGAACGGACGGAACCTTGCGTATTTGCGAAGAGCGTTGCCCAAAAAGAAGAACAACAAGAAGACGAGTAGCGGTTAGCGACAAGTTCCAGGTCAACTTGTTTGATTAAATAAAGAAAAATGAAAAGTGTGTGATTGCCCAGTTTAGATTCCATTACATTAAAATGAGGTCAAAGAAAAGATATTTTTCCGCATTTGAAGTTAACGATGGCTTCTTTATTTCGTCTGTAGAGAATAAACTATTTCTAGGCTGAAATCCCTGAATAGAGATTCTACACGAACAAAATTCTAGATGGCGGAGAGTATAAAATACTCCCAATGACGATCAGTTGTTTTATAGAGCTAAACGTCTGTGGTCGAATCAGGTTGATATGATGTGCTTCTTTGATTAGTAATATAAGAAGATCTCTACAAATTAAATTTACGTTTCGAAACATTAAGTAAATCCAAGCGGTCTGGAGATAGTGGCTAACTTAGTAATTTTAAAATAGTTGGTACGTAGCTTTGGAGAGAGGGGACAGGTGGTGGCCGAGTGATTTAACGCGTGTACTTCAGAGCAAAATGTCTGGCTTGGAGTTAAGTGGGGTGGTGTCGATTTCCCACTCGTAAGAATCAATGAATGCTATCTGACTGGAAAATCATCTTTAGTATTTCCTATTTCATCAGGTTGTTAATTACAGTATGGGATAAGATGTTTTTGGCAATCGTCAAAAGATTTCAAACAAATCAAAACATAAAACAAAATGAAAATCCAGCCGAACATTCCATAGTGTCTGATAAAAAAAAAATGTATACATTTGCTTTTATCATTTGAAGAAAAAAACCCCAACAGAGCGGTATATTATTTACTTGATTTACGTTCAAAACAACTCTGGTATTTGGCGAGTCTTCCGTTGAGATTTTACCTCGCCAGTATAGACATCACATGAACTAAAAGTATTCGAAACATTCTTCGGAAACCTGATTCTTCAAAGAAAGATGAGCATTCTCATACCAAAGGGTTTATTTGTAAACGATTATAATTATAATGTATTCCACGATAGTATGTATTCTGCGATTTACTCGATTTGTATTTCGTTTCGGTTTGGGTTTTTTTGCACTTTTTACGATGGCCTACGACATGAGGTCGAGTAAGGGCCAAACGAACGATTTTTGAACCTAAGACGTAAGACATTTGATTAATCAATCAACGTTAATGCTTTAGTTTGGATAGCTACAGTTCCGTGTATCGCAAGCCAGGAACTCGCTGCAATAGACCGTTTCATTGGTCCATTACTCACATGAACCAAAACGCCGGTTATATAACAACTCTTCCAGATCCTAGAGCAGTAAAAACAAGTGAAACGAAATTTGGAACTAATAAAAACGAAACGAAATAGGATCTGTGTTTTAATCAGATTGTACTATAAGTGAACATGAAATTTAATAGGGTTTTACGTTATAATGTTCTGCACCCCCGCACAAATACAAACCGTCATGTGTTTTCGGTTTCGTGACGCCGACTTAGAAACTGTCGAGGAACCTTCTTGGCCAACGCAGAAATCGAATCTCGAACCCGCTCTACCTGTTTAGTAAGCCCGTATGTTAATCGCTGAGCAAACGGGCTTCTGTAGAATAAATATACTCGATAAATGATTATTTTAATAAACTCTCTGGTTTATATTATAATAAAATACATGTTTTTTTTAAAATAAATTTAACACCATTTGGGTGATAACTCTTTATCGCTTAACACATTTACAGCACTTAATAAAAATATAGGTGCGGAATAATAAAGCATAACGGTTAATTGCAGGATTAAATAGACTCGTAACATACTCATTTCGGAACTAATTTAAATTTAGTTTTGTGTGCAATGAAAGTGTTAACGTCCACTTAAAACAAACAATGCATTATCTTCTGGTACCGTTTAATTATAATAAGTCAATTGTGGTTAGGGTTCTTTAGGAATGTTCATGTATGTGGAGGTGGGGCTGAAAGATCTGGAAACATGCAAGAGTTTACACGGGCGAATCTACCACTACTTATCACGAAGTGGTGCCTGACCGAAACATCGCCACTTGACAACCACTAACAAGAGAGAGAGAGAGGGGGGTAAACGTCGACTCGACACAAACTAAGTCATTTTGGGACTAACATGGTTTAAATATATTTCAATAAATCGTTTGCGCGTAGGGATCATTAGCACTGGGAAGAAACCGGCGAACCCTTAAAAAACCGACCGAGGTTAGCCTACTACTGTTCACGCACAACCTGAGAATCGAAACCATCTCTTCAATAGGATGTATAGAATCGTGTTCACAATAAGTGGTACTAACCAAATGGCTAATAATATCATAGTTCCTGGTAATTACCCGGCTGGTTATGGTAATAACAGTTTTAATTTGATTTAAATTTAATTATTCCTTTTCAGAATACACATTTACATAATGAATAAATACGTTTGAAGTCTGCTTGGAGCCAAAACAAATTGTTAATGTCAGTAAAATATATGAAAAATGGAAAAAGTTTCATCAAGGAATCCATAATGAGAATGAAAAATTAATGCTTGTAGGCCTGCATATCCAGAATATTTATGTTCACCATTTTAATTTCAGAATTTTGTTTCTCTTTGTCAGTGGTTCGGGACAGTGCATAGTCAATCGGGTAGCTCAAAAAACAAGTGCTCGAAGAGGAGGCGCAAATGTTACTGTCCGAGCAAAACAAAAATCACGCATAGCGCACAGTCGGCAAACCTTTGCAGTATGACGTCAAGTGATATGCAGCGTCACCGATACAAGAACGAAAACTTGCCGCTTTTAGAAAATAATTCTCAAAATGGCGTCGTTCGGGAAGTGTGTAGAGTTTCCATATTCACGCCACATACATTTTCTTGAGAAAAAACACTCTGTACATGCGTCTTCATGGGCGCAGCCATTTTTAATCCGGGAACAAATGGCGTAATTCATTGTACAGCCGAGGTTAGATGTTGGGTATTCGAGTCTATCGAGTGTTTTTGAGTGGCATAGCGAACAAGATGGCGTAGGCTTTAGCCGTCTTAATTAGCCCAGTAACTACGGAACAGTAATTTAGGACATGAAACAATATTGAATAAAAATTACGATTAATTAAATTATTCCTAGAAAGGTTGATCAACCCTGGCCAAGTAAAACCACAATACGATTAAACTCAACTCACCACGTGAGTGATCAAAAACAGAAACAGAAATGCTGTTAGATATTAAAAAGAAAACAAATATGTCATTAAGAATTTATCTGAATTTGATGAAATTAGAAACATGTGATAAGAAATGATGATTTATATCTATGAGTCTGTGGCTGTATCTACTTTAACTACATAATACATGCATGTGTAAATTTACTATAGTATATTATAAACGAGAGACAGGCAGCACCTCGCACGTGATAATACAAAACAGGAGTTAAAGAGTTCGTAATAGAAGCACCAAGATCGTAAATAAAACCGGGGTTTAGCGTCTACAAAAAACAAATTTGGTAATTTCGGGACTAACATATAGTTAAATTTCATTTAAAAATAATTGTCTTGTGCGTATTGATCTTATAGATGCAGGTATGGTCGGAGACTCGAGGAGATTCGTGACTTACATATAGAGCGAGAGAGATTTATAGTTCATAAATAGTAATTCTAAGATTACTCTGCTCTCTTCTTCAATTTAATTTAATCAAAGTGTAAAACAGATTTAAATTAATACACAACAACACAAAGAAAACAGAGGGGGAGAGGAATGGGGTTTAACGTCCACCCGACACAAACTAGGTCATTTCTGCACTAATTTAAATAATTCGCTTGAGCGAAGAGGTCTTTAGCAGTGGAAGGAAACCTACGAGGTTGGGCTGGCGACCCTACTCATTGTCACGTACAACCAGGATATCGAAACCACACCAGCTGGCTCAATGACAGACCTTATGGTCAGACGCGCACGCGCTAACCACTCTGCCGTCCAACCCGCACCCCATACTTTTAGCAAAACAGCTATCTGTTTATTTGGGCGTCTGATATTGTTATTGTCGAGAGAATACTCCTTACTCATGTTGCCGATATGAGTAAGTAGCTGTTTTTCCCAGTTACTAAATTCCACTTAAAGATTTCGATTTAAATGGCGAGGAGTTGACATAGACCCAGCCTATTCCCCAATCCATTTTTAAATGAAATAAAATAATGTTTACAAACATCTTTTTTGAAAAATTAATTGGGGTTTAACACCCTCCTCCTCTGAACCAACCTAGTTAATGGAGTTGGGATGAAAAAACATAAATCGCCATTGAAATATTTAATCTATATGTCACGTCCCCATGCAAACACGACTGGATTATCGTAAAAACTCTGCCCTACCTTTTTATAATATCATATTTCAATCTTCTAAAAATAAATAAGACCATCAAAACACGATACTAACATAATCCTGACTCTCAAACACAATAACTAATTCTGTTCTCCATTTAAAAACGGAAATAATCCCCCTTTTTATCAAACTTCATCTTGAAGGAGCTAAACCTGTAACTCAATTTTTCCATAATTTTCTAAATTAAAAACACGAATCAATATTGGTGTTTTTATCTTGCCTTGGAAATATGTGAGTCTAATATCCTAAATTTAAGACACAGTAAACTTGTTAAAATTAGTACACGTGTATTCGATGGTTTCGGACGCCATGTGCAAGAAAATCTTATCCGACGAGACAATGATGACGTAATTATTAATAGCTGCTTCACAAACAAATAAAAAATATTAAAAACAAAAATTAAGAATTGACTAAGCAGGCATAAACAAGTAAAGTTCAATTTTCGTATTTCAATTTTCGCATTTAATTGATTATAAATTACAATAAAGAATATAAAATGAAAACCTGAATATAAATGCCTTTACATAGATTCAAATTACATTAAAGATTATGTACTTTTAGAACCATGTTTTGTCTATTTAATTTTCCAAGGAATAGTGCCATACGTTCTTTAAAAACATATTCAGTTACAACAATATTGATTAATACTGAAAATAAACCAAAGATGAACAAAGTTTTTTGTCACGAGCGTTTGCTAAATGATTTGGAACACTAAAACCTTGCACTGCAGGCATATCTGCGATACAGTTTGTTTCAATTTTTAAATATCGAACTATATTAGTTTCATAGAGCATATGATATAAAATGGGTTTACCACTTCTAGAAATTCATCTCCAGTAAGTAACTTTGCAATAATAGATAATGTTTTTAAATCATAAATAATTCTTACGACGCACTTAAGATAATAGCTCAGATATCTAAAAGTCCTACGTACATCTATAACCACCGCTAGTCTTCTCCTCTTCTACAATATTTATCACAAAACATTTAATATCTTTCATTATAAACTATTCGATAAATTCATGATGTTTTTTTTTATCTTCGCTTTCACTAAACACATTCGACAATCCAATATCCAGTATTACCCATCTTGATACAATCAGTGTTTAAGTTGCCTAGACTTGTGTAATCGGACCGCGGTTCGACAGATCGTAAACCATTTGTTTTATTCCTGCCAGAAACAGACTGGCACCAAGAAGAAATTACCAAGCGATCTACAAGATGAAAACGTTGGAATCTTGTCAACATCGACTCTCTTACAAATAATATTCACAATGGTGCATGATAACTAAATAAATAACAATTTTAGACAATCAAATGATCAAATTAAGAAAATCAAAAATAGATGCTAAATGTATTTAAAAAGTTGAAAAATTCGTCCAAATTACTAAATATTATGTCAATGTCATTATGTGTTAAGTCTCAAAAGTTGTCAGATTTAGTTTTTGAGATATAAGAGGAAAACCTATACTGATCTCTATAACGTAGTTAGGATATCGAAATTTGTAAAAGCAATTTTATGTGGATGTTACGAACTTAACGTCCTCAAATATTTCAAAGAGAATACCCACCCCTTCCCCCAAAATGTGAATAGTCATATCAAATGCCCCCCAAAAAAGAAAAAAAGCAATTTGGTTCATAAGTGGCACTTAAAACCTTATTCAGTTCAGGATGACCACAACACACACACGAATAAAATCGTTAACACAAACCTGCGGACAAGTCACAAAACATTCTATCACTGTTTACAAAACAAACCGGTTGAATTTACAACAAACATGTTCATAAAAGACACATAAGCCAGACATTTTGGAATATGTCGACGGATTCGAGTCTAGATCACCCCCAACCACCACCAGCAAATGATATGAAAATCAAATAAGAGATAATTTCCTGGCATAAAATATATAATGGAATGATGTTCTGTCTGATACAGGGTAATATAAGTATCATAGACGTCTATAATATATGTAGATATAGAATATTGTCTTATTAGACCATGCGTTACCCATTATGTTGACGATATCACTTTTATTAGTCGCGTTTCGGCTATTGATCCAACTTTTAGACCATAAATCGCTTGTTGTTGTTCTTGGACGGATGATCTTCGAACAAATGTCCAAAGCTTCGCAAATTCAAGTACCATCGACTTGAGACTCGACATGTCTGTTCCTTGGACCATAGCGCACAATTCCAAGATGGCTGCCATTACACGCTCTATTTCTGGTACACGTAATACGATCGTACAAATTTTATTCTCTCAGACCTTTTAATACTTTTTATATAGTAAGACTTAGTCTAGCGATTTTCCGGATGAATGAGAACAAATGTTCCACCCAGTATATTTGAAGTGGGATAGGAAAGGCCTTAGTAACATCCGAGCAAAGTAGCCCACCCTCTGTATTTTTGTATGCAAAACATTTCTTCTTCCCCGAAAATCCCGATTTTTATCTCAGCGTCATCACCCTTCGCCTATTCGCCTAAAATCTGGAAAAACCTAGTAACACTGTTGAATGTAGATTTGAGAAAACAAAGGAAAGATGTTTTGTTTCAGAATTAAACTTATGAATTATAAAACCAATTTTATTTTGTCTTTTTAGATGAAGATAATGAAAAGCTTTTTCGGTGAATGAGAAAAATACCTATTTTATATACATGTGTACTAAGTCCAGTCCAAATATGGGTCTAACTCAATTTTCACCAAAATCTGACTTGCTGGGTTTTTCCACATTATGGGAGCCTTGTCAGTGGCACTGGACTCGGAACCTGCCTGTTTATGAAATATAATATGCTTTGGATATTTCGTTAGTCTTTCTGAAATCTTTTTAAAAAATAACAGTTTATCATATAAAACACTGACAGTCTAGAATTAAATCATGAAATTAATGATCGAATAAACTAAAAAAATAACCCGGACAAAACGATAGTGGTACAAACAGGCTACGCAGTGCGAAACCCTAATTAGAATACATGTATTATGTCTTTGAGACGATTTTCTGGCAGTTGAATGAAAACAAGGGATTTTATCTGTGTATAGAATCAGTTGGCACCAGTACAGAATCTGAACACCATTTAGAGAACACAATAAGTTGTATGTCGATACATCATACTACATACACAATACCTGGATATACATACAATTATTGGGGCATTTTGAAACTAGCCAAATGACATGGAATTAAATGCAAATAAACTATAACACATATTATGGAAGAACAGTTACTGGTTTATTTAGGTGAAGTTTCGAGGAGTATTCTCCCAACGTTTTAGCTATTGCTCTTTCGGGTTACTTAATGTCTCTAAAAGATTAAATGAAATGGTGTTTAACGTTCTACTGCTCTGCTCCAATTGGGCTAATGAAGGCGGACATACGTCATACAGTGTGCTAAGAGGAGCATTTTGCTCGGTCGGGAACACTACCGACTACTCTTATATCGAATTCCAACTGCCAAGGCATCTTTTAAAGGGTACACAGAACCTCGGGTGTACTTCCAATCCGAATGTATATGTAAGCAATGCCAGATGGAGACATTTGTAGGGACAGTAGGGTTTCCGCTTAGTGAGTGTTACGAATGTCAATTGTTAAGGGATTTTATTCAATAAACGTCAGAATCACTGACAGTTGGAATTCAAAGTTATAGTCGACCGTAGCGCCGGTGTCTGGGCAAAATGTCTTCATTTTAACACATTATATGGCGTATATTAGACCACATTTCATTTCCAAAATCAATTTAGATTTGCTATTTCATAATTATATTAAACATTATATATCGTTGTAATTTTACAAATCTAAATCAACTCACCCTGATTAAAAACAAATCCTATTTCGTTTCGTATTTTATAGTTCAAAAATTTGTTTTACTTGTCTTCACAATTCTTTATATAACGATCGTTCTGGATGTTGTGGGGGGGGGGTAGCCAATGAAATAGTCTGTTATGATTAGTTTTTGGCTCGAGGTGCACGGAACTGTGGGAGAAACGTCAACGCCGATCGGTTATTCAATTATCTGACGCCATACGGTCTAAAGCTGCTCGTATGACCTTCTGCTACTATAGGTCATGTAGTAAAGGCCATCGAAAGTATAAAAAACGAAACGAAATATAGACCAGATCCAAACACCTGCATGCTACAATATCTAATTCATTACAAAACTGGAACTAATTATTGATGTATTGGATAGGTATCTTATTAAATTGAGATCGTGCAGTTCATTATGGTCTCAGGTCGCGCAGGTATATTATTGTATCAATAACGCTCATTAGGTAAAAAGAGAGAAGTGGGGTTTAACGTCCACTCGACACAAACTAGGTCATTTCGTGACTAACATATGGTTTAATTTTATTTCAATAATTCGCTTGTACGTAGGTATCTTTGGCAGTGGGAGGAAATCGGAGGACCCGGAGAAAACCCACGAGGTTGGAGCTCATTAAATAGATGATCGCTATTTGTTTTATAATGTTTCAGACAACTAACAGCCGTTTTAGCACCGATTAAAACCTGGAAATATATCAAAATTTTTCTCGTTGACAAGGTGCCAATATTCCACACTTGCAGGCTAATTTCTTCTTAAGATGTTATCTTCCTCAAACTGCATACATCCAAACAGTAGAACACGTGACGCAATATAGATCCATCTTATAATGCCAATATTCACTGATTCCTAACTTGTGTACACTTATAACACCATAATATTATTAATATGGCACAGTAAAAGCCAAGAATAACAATCGACTTTAGTTGTCAGTGAGGGTTTTTTTTATCCATGCACTATGGGATCCATGCACTATGGTATATGGCACTGTGTCATTAATACCAGTAGGCAAGTATTGACCAAGAAAGTACAAGAGTCACAGGAGTTGTCAGCATACCCTAACAAGATGGGGGGGGGGGGTCTCGCAATAAAGAGTTTCTAGTCCGTTGGGTGAAAAGATAAAACGAGCTCGGGTGTTTGAATTCGAAATGGTATAAGGTTTAACGTCCAACTGTTCTGAAGGCAGTGTGCTATGAGGGACATGTTGCCAGGACGGTGGTGCTACGGCCAACTCCTATAGAATTCTAACCACTAAGGGATCTTTAACGTGCACGGCAATGTGTACCCGAGTCCGCAGTCTTTCATCCAACCCAAACGATTGTACGTTAAGCCCCATTTCTTTTTCGAAACCAATTTTAATTCAAGGGTATAAAATGCCGTAGTCCGCCCTTGTTTTCCAACAAACCGATATAGAACTAGAAACAATATAAATAGACACGTGGGAGGATACAAAATTAATACGAGAAACTATACATAATATTTGTTTATGTTGTTATTTATAGAAAACATGAAGCTAAAAGTAACAACATGTGAAAATAAACGTGTTTTATCCGTTAGCCACGTTGATAGCTCAGGGCACATTTCAAAACATTAATTTACGAGAATATATTATATACATGTAACATGTATATATATCCAAAATTATTAGTCCAACCGCAAAGCTGCACTACTTTGTTTCACGGTAAATAATAAAAAGATAAGAGGTATGCCGACACAAACTGATTTCAACACGGGTTTAATAACATTTTAACATTTTAAAGTACTTTTCGTCCGTCTTGGACATGTATTCATCTACATGTACATGCAAAGAAACACACATGGACGTGATTATATGTCCACGTACCTAGGGTTAAATGTATATCGGCTGACACTAGGTGTTTCAACTCTTCTTTTCTGTCCATATAAACATTTTTACGAATCCTTTCACTTTGTTTTGCTAATAACTCTGTACATATTTCATGTAATTGTCTGCAAGACTACGTTAAATAAAGCCAGTTCCCACACAGAGAAAGTTACATGAAATAAAATGACGTTTTCACGTTCCACTTGGTTAACCAGACGAAAGACCGAGGTCCAGTGTACACATTGACATGCACGTAAAAGGTACCTTGTTGCAATTTGAAATAAGAGTAGGTCATAGTGCCGCTGCCCGGACAAAATTACCCTCATGGCACACCGTATGGCGTATGCCCATCTTCATTAACCCAGACGGAGCAGAACAGTAGGACATTAGATCCCATTTTAACCCTATTTCAATTCATTTCCGTTTCCACTGCGGTGGATATCGCAGAAAAATATATGTTATTTTCTGATTACTATGGGGGGGGGGGGCTAGTGGTCTAGAGTGCCGCGCTTCGACCTCTAGCTGGCCGGTCACGTCTGGCTTGCGGCTGTGGTTTCGAGCCCTGGTGTGAGCGTATGTGGCATGGAGATAGGGGCGCCTTCTCAACCTCGTGGGTTTCCTCCGGGCACTCCGGTTTCCTCCCACTGCTAAAGACCCCTTCGCGCAAGCGAATTATTGAAATAAAAATTAAAAACCATATGTTAGTCCCGAAATGACCTAGTTGTGTTGAGTGGACGTTAAACCCCATTTCTCTCTCTCTCTCTCTCTCTGATTACTATGGGTATATATTTAAGGGCAAATCTCAAAATAACAGTAATAATGTACGAAACTAGCCACAGGAGATGTACATCAATAAAGTAGACGTCAGGGTATAGTCCAATAGTATACATACACTGTATATACGTGAAGCCATTATACCTCAACAGCTGTATACCACCTAAACAAAGGTACGGATAATGGTCTACGGTACATAAACTCCCTTTAGACCAATTAACACTGATAATGTTTAACTGTAATTGTGCATGATCGATGGGGGTAATTTTACCCTGAAATAATGTTAATAAAATAATTGCTTAGTTTCGTAAAATACAACAATGCTTTAGTTTCGTATAATAAAACAATTATTTTGTTTTTTATTATAAAACAATGGTTTAGTTTCGTAAAGTAATACGATGGTTACGTTTTGTACAATTACAACAATTAGTTATTGTTCTTCGCACTTGTAATTGTTTAAATACACTACTATGTTACCTGTTAGTTTTCAAAATAAGCTTTAAGGGGCGTATTCTCAAATACTAGTCTTCGCCAAAATGCTTCAAGAATTTTTACATACAAGTACATGTTGTTTGACGTACAAACGTGGATTAGGCGCACAATCTAAATGACCAGTTAACAATTAAGAGTCTAAGGAATAAGGTTCATCAAAAGGCATATTGTCAATCGGCAATTGTAATGTAATGAAATGGATTTAATCATCCTACTACGCTGACCGGGCTAATGAAGTCAGGTATACGTCATTTGCCCGGACAGCATTGTTCCCACGTAGCCGTCGTCGATTTCTAACTAACTATCAAGGATTATTTTACGATCACGCCAACGTGTAACCTGTTCATAGATTATTCGTCACATCAAAACAAATAGAATAGACGATGTTCCTTGTCAGGTCCGCGATCGAAAACCATAAATTTAACCCTAACCCGCATTTGCGAGACCTTTTAAGCTAACAGCGGGGACATCCTGGTTAGTAAACCAGTGTATTATTCACAGATCCCCCGCGGCTCCTTCAGTCTTTGATCAGATCTAACAACTTTGACTTGATTCTTTAGTTCCATTACTTTAATATTCGTTCAAACAACAACAAGATTTCGTGACTGTCTGGTGTTTTTAGAAGTTTAAATACCCTGGCTTTACTTGCTTCCAACAATTGACTACATGTTGATATTCTAATAGCTCGTGAAATACGCGTCACTAGTGTGATATATGTATAGTTGTTTCGAGGAATATTACCAACAGACAATATTGTAAGTGTGCTAGAATGTGACGAGTGACCATAACCAATATAACAAGTTTCCAACATAGCCAATACAACAGGGGCCTAATTCAGCCCTTCCATTGGTCACAGGCTAAATTTTGTATTAATGATTTTAACTCTCTACCGATGAAATTGCTGATTTCTAAATACACTGTAGTTTAGGTTTGTGAATTAGGGCTCTTACTACAAGATCCGAACAGAACCAATAAAATAGAACCAATACAACATGGCCCCAACACAACCATTGCAACGTGACGCCAACAGAATCAATACAACGTGACGCCAACAGAACCAATACAAGATGGCCCATACAGAACCAATACAACATGACGCCAACAGAACCAATACAACATGACGCCAACAGAAGCGATATTACACAACCCCAACGGGGCCATCCTTATGTGATTCCAATAGAACTGATACTACACAACCCCAACAGAACCATTCATATGTGATCCCAAGATAACAAAATTGCTACATGATCCCATAATAACCAACGAACCATGCTAGTTAGGATAATATATTACATTGACACAGGACCTAGCTTATAATATAGGGACCACCAAGCTAGGTGCGGGGCCGTATTTAGCGGGGGTGCAAGGGGTACATTGCACCCCCCGAAAAATAAGGCGCCCCGAGAAATGGCGCCCCTACGGGATTACTTGCTAGCGTCAATAGCGACTTTGATTGCGGCAGCCACCTTACTCAGTATCTTGGGTATTATATTTGAGCCCACCACTCTACTGCACACCCGCTTTTAAAATCCTACATACGGCCCTGGCTAGGTGTCAACTAAACTACTGACAATTTTTGAAATGATACCAAAATTCCAAAATGGCTACACTGACATACATGTAGAGTACTCCCGTAGGAGTTTACTTGGACTAAAGTAGTACGCCAGTGATTTTGAACACCTCAGTTTTAACAGTTAATGACGGTTTGTTAGCTTTCAAATTATTTGGCATCCGGTAACTTTAAACAGTAATTCCTTTTCGAAACTCGTACAATATAACATTATCAAGGTTTCTGATACAGCTCGTTTCGAAGATACCAATACGGGTGGAATATGCTGCACATATCACGCACAGACGACATTCAAATTGCAAAAAAAAATATTACGTAACGAAAGAAATAAAGCGATCAAGATAGCCGACGATGAAAGTCGGGATATTTGATTTAAACATTAATAGGTGTTAACAAACAAAACGAGATAACCATAGATCTGACGTGTTATTCCCTTGTGAAACAATCACGTCTCGTATTCTATAAATCCAGGGATAATTTAAACTACTTCTGGGTTAAAGGTCAATTCAGATCTGAAGAGAGTGACTAACAATATGAAATTAAATACTCTTTAATATCAATACCCGGTAAAATCCGGGCTTCCGGTTTAAAATTATGCTCTTATGACAATTCCGCCGAATCAAACTGACTGTCATAACGTTATTTCCTCGTGGTGGTCTGGAAAGTTCTTTTTTTAGTTTGTTTCCCCAATGATGGGACGAACGACGTGTCAAGGAACAGCGTCTTGCCGTGCACATAGGAAGGAAAACCCAGGTCCAGTGTACACATTAACGACGACGCATAATGACATTTGACAATTGGACTCCGATGAAGAATACGTGGAATATTTTACCGCTCTCCGGCCACAATATCCTCATAGCGCAATGCAAGTCGTATGTTCTCCTTAAACCTAGCTCATAACACGCTGTACGTGCTACTACGATTGGGCCACAGGGGGAGGCGGGGGGGGGGGGGTAGTAAACCCGTTTCCGAGTCTCTCGCTGTGTAGTGCCAGATGGTCTAGAAAGCGTAAGTTTACTATTTGTTATACAATTAACATTATTCCATCGTGGTTCAGTGGGTAAGGCGCTGGTTCGCTAACCTGGAAGTCGAGTGTTCGATCCATGCATTGGCCAAGAAACTTCATCCAGATTGTCCGGCGCGGTTTCTCCTTGTCAGTGATGCAGGAAGGAGGACCTGACAAAGACAGCTGTCTAGTCGTTCGGGTGGGACGAAAAAAACCGAGGTCCCGCGTAGACATTAGCGTTCACGTAAAAGATCCCTTGGCAGTTTGAATTCAATATAAGAGTAGACCATAGAGCTGCCACCCCGGTAAAATGTCCCTCATAAAACACCGTATGGCGTATGCCCTTCTTCATTAGCCTATTTTAGGAGCAGAACAGAAGGACGTTAAACCCCAGTTCATTTCATTTCCATGGAAATCCCTTGAAATTTCACCCATCCATAAACGGTGACATTATTCTAATCATCTGCCAAGGTATTTAAACACGACATACTAATGACCATATCCATTATTTATAAAGCTCTTGTTATCTTCGTCAATTAATATAACCACTTTAATCTAGTCTGTGTTGCTGTTAGTTTTAAATCTTATATTGATTATTCACCTTTTTATTCACCATGATTTATCTCTGTCAAACTCGACTGAATCGCCTAGTCCATGTATTAAAGGGTTACTACCGAGAGAGAGAGGGGGGGGGGAGATAGAGCTTATTGAGCTCATAAATGTAGGGATGGTCGATGACCCAGAGAGAGAGAGGGGGAGAGCGAGAGAGCGTAGTGATTTCATAGCTGTACAGATGGTCGGAGACCCAGAGAGAGCGAGAATGTGGTGATCTCATAGCTGTAGGGATGGTCGGAGACCCAGAGAGAGCGGGGATGTAGTGATCTCATAGCTGTTGGGGTGGTTGGAGACCCAGAGAAGAGTCAGAGAGAGGGAGAGGGGTAGAGAGAGAGCGAATTGGCGGGTTTAACGTCTACTTCATTTATTATATAAGCTTTTGTGTAGGGGTCTTTCTATCCTTTATCACTGGGAGAAAATCCGGAGATCAGTTTTCACCAGGTCAGACACGCCATCTTTCACCATGACACATACCAGCTTACGATCGAAATCATGCCATTTGATTTAAACACCACAGCCACCAACCCCCTAGTTGTATTAAAACCCAATTAATACAAAAATGTTAATGAAGCTATCTGACAAATTGGTTATTAATATGGTAATTATTTTATCAACTATTAATCACCGTACATATGGTAACATTTATATACAATTATTAGGTAAGATAAGTTGAAAAAAACTACATAATAAATTCATTTTAGAGTCTCTTGTAACGCGTAGATAATGTTCGAACCAGGTGCTTGTTGTGAGAGTTCCAGACTGGTGCCCCAATATCAGTGGTGTAGAATGGAGAGCCTGACAAGCAAAGCGGATGGAAAGGACAAGCGACGTCCGGCGAACACTCGCGATCGGAATAAAGTTATTGTCCTTCCTAATTGTCACTGATAGAACACTGTAATGCATGTGGCCGTCTTCATTAGCTCGGACGTTAATCTCCATTTCATGTCTTCATTTCGAGCCTGCGCGCCACAGTGTCAATGTTAAAGTTTTATGTTGAAACGTTAATGAACAAGAAACGAAATGAAATACCCTAAAGAGAGAGAGAGAAATGGGGTTTAACGTCCACTCAACACAAACTAGGTCATTTCGGGACTAACATATGGTTTAATTTTATTTCAATAATTCGCTTGCGCGTAGTTGTCTTTAGCAGTGGGAGGAAACCGGAGTGCCCGGAGGAAACCCATGAGGTTGAGAAGGCGCCCCTATCTCCATGCCACATACGCTCACACCAGGGCTCGAAACCACAGCCGCAAGCCAGTGGTGACCGGCCAGCTAGAGGTCGAAGCGCGGCACTCTAGACCACTAGGCCATCCCAACCCCACGAAATACCCTAAAATATTCATAAATAAGCCTACTAAATGAAATGGGGTTAATCGACCTACTATTCTGCTAAGACTGGGTTAATGTACTTAAACAAATCATAAAAAACGGAACAAATGAAATGGGGTTTACCATCCTACACTGTAACAAAAATATCCGTGAAAAAACGGAAAAAATTCCGGAAACAAAAATTACCAGGAAAATTTTCTCCGTATTTGTTTTTCCTGTAATTTACAGAAATTCCCTCAATTAACATAAATTCCATTTTCAAATACAGAAAAATAAATCCTGGTAATTTTTGTTCCCTAGACTAGAAAATGATGAGAATTTCAATGAATTAACGACTGACTTTGTATGCGTGTGCGAAAAAGCTTTATTTAATGTCGGTTTCCGGCGAAGTGCTATCGCTGATGAAATTTACCTCTTTCCGCTATTATAAGAATACCCTCATCGAGTAAAGGGCGTGTCGAACAACTTTTAATGGTCAGTGTTAGGACCGTTCAGAAGCTTTCAGATGTAAGTTTGCGGCTTACACTGGCCATTCGGTTATAATATCCAGATTGAAGCGTGCTTGGCTACCAGACAATACAACCTATTTTCATTGGTTTTGAAAATTATTTTTACACATTTATGAAAATACTTACAATCTGATTACCGTATGATGAATGGGAGTACACTTTATAGATCTTATAAATAATGGAAATTCGCAATACATGACTTTTAATATACCAAACTTTACACAATATGATCCTTCATATTATGGTTGATAAATTGAAATGAATACTATAAAATGATAATTATTAGGAATGATTATATATGTATACGCTTTCTTATCGTTGCATTTGAAAACAGAAACAGTCCGTTATATAATCGAATAAAACATTTTATCCCTAAATTTTACGTAACTTTCCTGCCATTCCACAGTTTATTCCGTAAAATAACAGAATTAAGTCCGTTATAGAAGGGAATAAAATATTATATCCCCAAATTTCACGGAAATTTCCTGTTTAATACTGAATATTCCACAGAATTACATAAAACACGTAATTTGAAGAAATGATTCACTCTTTTAACAAAATTTCTCAAAAAAATCCATCAATTAACAGAAAAAAGGTGTTAAACTACGGAATTCGGCGGAATAAAAAATGGAAATTTTTTACAGTGTACTGATCTATGCCGACTGGGCGAATGACGACAGCAAGCCTACTAATAGCTAGACTCTTGAGCCTCCATACCTGCTGATGTAACGGATTCCAATCTCGTCATCAATATATAAGTTCATTATTAATTAACTTACTCACTAAATTAACATTAGGCGTATATAAATTACTATAAATTATTATATGCCAATAAAATTAACGTACAGGCATACAGCAGTAACAATAAAAACACACAAGGTACGGAATGCACCTAGAATGTGTATGTTGCATATAAAACAAACATATACCCTACTCGTGTAGGTAGATCATGTCTTACTACTGTAAAAACACGAGGTGATGCACGAATAGAAGACAGACGATTACTTGCACTAAATGACTAACATCTGCTGGCAGGAACGACGGGGTTACACTACAGAATAGAATACACTGGAATTGAAATATAATTGGGTTTTACGCCCTGTTGTGATCTGCCCCGACTGGGTTTATATGAAGTGGGCTTTTACGTCCGACTGTGTTCTGCTGCGACTAGGCTAGGTTCTGGGCTACTGTGTTCTGCTGCGACTGGGCTAGGTTTATATGAAAGGGAGATTTACGCCCTAGTGTGATCTGCTACGACTGGGCGATGGGGTTTATATGAAATGGGCTTTTACGTCCTACTGTGTACTGTTCCGACTGGGAAATATTTCGTGTTTGTAGGAAAGGGAGATTTACGCCCTACTGTGATCTGCTCCGACTGGGCTAGGACTGGGGTTTATAGTGTTCTCTGTTATTACCCACGCTAAATGACTAACATCTGAGAAGTGAAACCAATTACACAGAATAAAATGGGGTTTAAAATCCCCTGGACGTAAAACGTTTTAGATTAATGGGATCTTTAGCAGTGGCAGGAAACCGGAGTGCCCGGAGGAAACCCACGAGGTTGAGAAGGCGCCCCTATCTCCATGCCACATACGCTCACACTAGGGATCGAAACCAGAGGTGACCGACCAGCTAGAGGTCGGAGCGCGGCACCCTAAACTACTAGACCATCCCAACACCCCGAACATTCCATTTCTGCCCAAACTTCGTTGAATAAAACCTAGGTAATAGAAGTGTACGTATGAATTTTCTCAATTATATATTTAATCTTTCAATCATTCCAGGTATGTAATATAAATTGAACAGAAATTGAGTGTACATTGAATGCAAATTACACGTAATGTACGGATTTTTTCAAATATAAGAGATGGCATACCTGCACCATATCGTTTAACATAATCATAAATAAAACCATACATGAATAGATATTAATTTTACCGCCGTCAGCGTATGAAACAGAAATGAAATATGGTTTAAGTATATGAAATAACAACCTTGTATTTTATTTGAGAAGGCCACGGTGGCTCAGTGAGGAAGACGTTGGCTCGCCGAGAAAGTTCATCGAAATTTTACGGCGTGGTTGGCCTCTTGTCAGTGGTGCAGTTCAGGGAAGCTGACCAGTAAAAAGGTATAATCGTTCGGATGGTACATAAAACCGACAGTTGGAATTCGATTTAAGATTTAATACCGATGACCGGGCACAACTGCCCACATAGCATACTGTATGGCGTTTGCCCGACTTCATTAGTCCATTCGGAGCAGAACAGAAAGACTTTAAATCCCGTTTCATGTCACTTTATTTAATGGATGTAAAACTAAACGCCAGCATGACACTGGTAGTGAGCGAGTTCTTAATTACACTTTCGGTGTTTTAAATATTGTACAGACTGCACGGAATGTACAATTTAAACCCTGATTTATACCATGGCGAGCTAATGTATCAACCAAGTTTAACCTTCAAGATTTCAAGACAACTTGCAAACAAAAAAACAAAAATCGATGTTCCTTGCATTTGAGACAAGAGTTTTTGTCTGTTTTCAAATGATGGTCGCGAGGAGGCCTTTTGTGTTATAATATGAGAGAGAGAGAGAGAGTTAAAGAGAGAAAGAGAGAGAGATAGAGTTAAAGAGAGGGAGAGAGAGATAGAGTTAAAGAGAGGAAGAGAGAGAGAGAGACTTGGTTATTTCAGGATTAACATATGCTTCACTTTTATTTCAATAATTCCCTTGCTTCATTTGCTGTTGGAGAAAACTGGAGGAACCGGAGAAAATCAACGAGGTTTGACAGGTGACCCCACTCCTTGTCATGTAAAAGCGAGGAATCGAAACCAGGCCCCGAGTTCACAAAGCATTCTCTAACTTAAGTTGAGAAATTGCTCAACTTCAAATCACTATTTATGAAAAATATTTTTATTGCAGAAACACAAAACTTTACACATAGTTTCTTATTCACGTATTTGATACATTAAAACAACAGAATTGTTATAACGGGCTATATTTTAGTTAAAATAGGGAGAACAAGTTTGAGTAAATTATCAACTTAAGTCTGAGAATGCTTTGTGAACTTGCGGCCAGGCCACTTAACTTAATGATAGATCTTGTGATATCACATGCACGCGTTACATTACTAGACCACCCAACCCAACTACCGTTACAATATAGACAAAACGTCGGTTATACCACTATACGCCAGTTACACCACTCTACCACCCAATCCCGTTACAATACGCCAGTTACACCACTAGACCACCTAACCTCTCGTTACAATATGGGCAACACGCCAGTTACACCACTAGATCACCCAACCTCTCGGTTACAATATGGATAATACTCTAGTTATAATAACTCAGGAGAGTAAAACAAGTTATATTATTAAATTAAGAGTCTGGGAAATTAACATGCTTCATAACAGTGTTCACGTTGGCTTCTACTTTCTTCTCAACAGATTTTCATTGTAACTTCGTACCATATGTTGTTTTGTTCTCGCCAATAAAATAAACATATCTTAAGTTACCCGTCCCCCCCCACTCTCGCACCATCACCTCTCTCTCTCTCTCTCTCTCTCTCTCTCCGACTAGATGACAATAGTTAGACTATCACGGACTAGATGACAATAGATGAACTACATCATACAATAGTCTACTATACGGTTCAATAGTCTGGTGATAAAACCGTCCGAGAATAAAATACTATGATCAATCCATCAGGAAGCGTCACATCACTATTAAATAAAACTAGTTTCTGATAACGACTCTGATCTACTTCAAATATTACCCCAGGATCAGCCACCGTTATATTGTTCCAATACACCGTAACAATTTAAATTTGAAGCTCAAATGTGTTAAACACGCTGTTAAACAGAAAACTTACCACGTGTTAATATGTACACAAACAAATGGACAACTCTCGGGATTAAAATTCCAACTAACTATACATAATACGTAGAACATGTTTGCTGGGCATCTGTTTGTCTGCGATATCACTACTGTGGAAGCAGACGTTAAACCAGCAGTTTTTACTACTACTAAACGCTTGGCCGTATGTTCGGCTTCTGAAATCCAAGTTCGATTAATATTCAAACCAATAAAAAGCAGCGGTGTCCGATGCGTGTCGATCGCGCTTATAAACTGCAAAACACGACAAACCCAAAGAACACTACGTCTACAAACTGAACAGGTCTACTTTTTGTAGCAAAATATTGAAATGATACAAAACAAATTCTTGTGGATAACAATCACTAGTAACTTTAAAACTTCAACTATTCAACAAGTCTATGTAACACAACGTACAATTGTATGGATACAAAATTTAACAAGGTACAATTAATTATATGGATAAACAATTACTGAGTCGCTTAGTATACTAACTGTGTATCAGTAATTGTGTATTCATAAAATCGTACCTTGTGTTAATATGTTCAATTACTAAATGCCCATCAAAGACGAAAGTATATCTAAATATAACTTGACTATACCAATCTGAAGTTTAATTAGATATATCCCAAATACCATAAAAAATAAAAGTCGAAACAAAACATCATAATGACTAGCCCAAAAGACCTGATAGATGTTCCAGTAAAACATTTCTACACCATAAAAATACAAAGTTGATCATTAATAAAACTTTGCTAAAAGAACATATCAATAAAATAAATCTAAAGTCTATCCGAATAAAACAATATATTAATACCATAATGTAATAACAATATAAATAATTGCCCATTAATCAAACTTTTCTAAACCAATATATCAATACAATAAATGTGATATTTATCCCAATTCTAATAAAACTTTCCTAAAACAATATATTAATCAAACAAGAGTTGATACAACAAATGATAAAGTAGAAAAGTTAAAGAAATAATATTATAGGAATTGCCAACACGAGTGAAATACATATACATTCCCGTACAGTTGGTATATCAACGTTCCACGTGCTATGATATACAAGTTACCTATATAATATGTATATATACTAGTAAACTAACCTAGCTACCTGTACACTAAGTAAATAATAATTCCAATATTCTCACATTTCAAACAGGAACCACAAGATTTAAAACTGGCGTACTGTTCACCCGATCATCATCTAGTCTACAGTCTGTGAAACAATAGAGCAACCAGAATCTGATTAATCCGCCGAGAATAAAACCAACCATCTACTCGATTCGTTTCTCTTCGATTCTTGTCTTCGGTTCAATCACAACAGGAAGTTCCGTTTAAAACCAGACTTTTAACTCGTTGTTTGTCTTCACGTCACTACATTACTGACTCGCGCTAGCACGTGCCAAAAATACCTACACTAAAACCTCAAAACATTCGGTAGCTCGCGTGCCGATACACGCGTGTCCCGAGGGAAGGCTGAAAATAGTCTCTTGGGGGTCCTAAAACTCTCGGTTATCAAACAAAAGAATCTGTAAGAAAAGTGTTCTTGTCTTGAACATCAAGTTTTATCTAAACACTGCATCTCGTAAATCAAACTTGAGTATCGGATTTCAGCGCGAGGAAACTCCCGCCAACTGTCTTCAGTCGAGAACATTAGGACGTATTGCCAGCGATTGTCTTATTCACAATGATATATATGTGTAGCCTCGGGTAACAAGCGATTATTTTGCATTGATTTTTGCGTAGTTTAAAACTGTCCAGATTTGGAGGCCTATAAATATTTGTATTTTTCGCGTCGCCTTTGATATACATAAAAGCTCTGAACTTATCGATCCGGTCTAAGTTCATTGCTTCTCATCCACATCGAGTCGGTAAATCATAAAATTGCGCGATTTTCCTGTCATTTAGGATGAAAATCTTCAATATAAATAGCATAGTGTTGTTTTAATAGTTGGATATGAGTCTAGAGAAAGTCGTAACTTCTCTTCAGATCAATATGGCGGATTTATCCTAAATATCTATCGATATATATTTATATGTAGATGCAACGCATAATCACACCCAGGGGCGGATATACATTGGAACCAATGAAGCTAAAGATTCAGGGGCGCAAATACATTGGAATGACCAGGAACAACTTCATTGTGAAAAGCGTTTAGGTCTTTCAATATCTGCATCGGTGATCGTGAATTGACTGACGCGATGGTTTAACGTGAGCGTTTTATTAAAGTAAAATTGTATAGGCTAGTCCTGAAATGGCCTAATTTGTGTCAAGTTGATTCTGACATTTTTATATCTTTGAGATGTATAGAGAACGAAACTGCTGGGTACCATCCGTGGACCTTGAGTGTTATTCAGAATATGCAAATTAAGTCCGCCATTCTGTGTATTAAATGTAACACAGTGAAAACAAATTAATATCTAAGCTTATGTTTCTATGATCTAGAGGTTTCATCACGTGATTCACATTTAGCAAGTGTATATGTGCTATTGTACTATTGTGGGATGTCCTGGATAATAATATTCCATGACGCCCCCCTCGTCATTTCTTCCGCTCACCCCGAAATGTAACAACACCCTTAAGGATAATCATTGTTAACCAGACCTCACTTGGTCCCCATTACAGTTCAAACCTCCTAGCCCTAAATCTGTAGGCCCCTCACTGGTCTGTATACACCCTTGGACGGTTGGGTAGACGAGTGATCAAATCCGTGTGCCTTTGGTAACACATTGTCAATGGTACGAGGGGCGGAGTTTCGATCCTAAAGACAAGGGTCAATTAAGTGCCTAACCTCGCTTGTTGTCTTCACCTAGTGACCACATTTGTACCGAGTGGACGACCCCACCCCCTTCTCCCTCTCACCCTCTCTCTCCCTCTCGTTTGTGTCGAATGGATGGTAAAATCCCCCCTCTCTCTCTCTCCCTCTCGTTTGTGTCGAATGGATGGTAAAATCCCCCCTCTCTCTCTCTCCCTCTCTCGTTTGTGTCGAATGGATGGTAAAATCCCCCCTCTCTCTCTCTCTCTCGTTTGTGTCGAGTGGATGGTAAAATCCCCCCTCTCTCTCTCCCTCTCGTTTGTGTCGAATGGATGGTAAAATCCCCCCTCTCTCTCTCCCTCTCTCGTTTGTGTCGAATGGATGGTAAAATCCCCCCTCTCTCTCTCTCCCTCTCTCGTTTGTGTCGAGTGGATGGTAAAATCCCCCATCTCTCTCTCCCTCTCGTTTGTGTCGAATGGATGGTAAAATCCCCCCTCTCTCTCTCCCTCTCTCGTTTGTGTCGAGTGGATGGTAAAATCCCCCATCTCTCTCTCTCTCTCGTTTGTGTCGAGTGGATGGTAAAATCTCCCACTCTCTCTCTCTCTCTCGTTTGTGTCGAGTGGATGGTAAAATCTCCCACCCCCTCTCTCTCTCTCGTTTGTGTCGAGTGGATGGTAAAATCTCCCACCCCCTCTCTCTCTCTCGTTTGTGTCGAGTGGATGGTAAAATCTCCCACCCCCTCTCTCTCTCTCGTTTGTGTCGAGTGGATGGTAAAATCTCCCACCCCCTCTCTCTCTCTCGTTTGTGTCGAGTGGATGGTAAAATCCCCCATCTCTCTCTCTCTTTCGTTTGTGTCGAATGGACGTTAAAATCTCACCTTCTCTCTCTCTTTTGTGTCGAATGGACGTTAAAATCTCACCTTCTCTCTCTCGTTTGTGTTGAATAGATTGGAAAAATCTCTCACCCTCTCTCTCTCTCTCGTTTGTGTCGAGTTGACGTTAAAATCCTCCTCTCTCTCATTTGTGTCGAGTGGACGTTAAATACCCCCATCTCTCTCTCTCTCTCGCTCACTCCCTCTCTCTCGACACACACACATACACGCGGTTCCTAAGAGAGTGTTTCTATACACGAAGCTACAGGTTAATGACTATTAAACACCCTCTCTACAATCAATTGACTGGCAGTAATTTAATTATTGAAATGTAAGTGACTGGTTTAGCCAGTATAGCGATAGAAGTATTAACAAGTCATTCGGTAGATCACCTCCCACTAAAATCTCTACTTAACCCTAACTAACACTGTTCCGCTACTTTCAATTTTACTTGACTGTGTACTCTATTTCAGTTCATCCCTATCACCTTACTTACTAAAGGTCTTGTGACTAATGAGAGAGAGAGAGAGAAATGGGGTTTAACGTCCACTCAACACAAACTAGGTCATTTCGGGACTAACATATGGTTTAATTTTATTTCAATAATTCGCTTGCGCGTATGGGGTCTTTAGCAGTGGGAGGTAACCGGAGTGCCCGGAGGAAACCCACGAGGTTGAGAAGGCGCCCCTATCTCCATGCCACATACGCTCACACCACCGCTCGAAACCAAAGCCGCAAGCCAGAGGTGACCGGCCAGCTAGAGGTCGAAGCGCGGCACTCTAGCCCACTAGGCCATCCCAACCCCCTCGTGACTAATGTACAAAACGTAAAATGGCTGGTAATTGTCATAGGGCATGATTTGGATTCGTTTATCCGCCGATCAATTTTCAGGCGAACTATCAAATTAAGTTAAGATTGTTTATTTCAAATGCGGACGGCGGGGTGGGGGGTGGGGCTTTACGCGCGTTTTATATCATACGGTATGCCAATGCGTCAAGTAGCGTGGTTTCGATTCACAGCTTGTACGTGCCCAGGAATAGAATCGCCTGTCAGACCTCGTACGTTTTCGCAGGGATGTCCCACTGGTAAAAACACCTATACGCACAAGAAAATTATCGAGATAAAATTACATCATATGCTGTCCCTGAAATGACCGAGTTTGTTTCGAATGATATTTACCGCCCCTCCCCCCCTCTCTCTCTCTCTCTCTCTCTCTCTCTCTCTCTCTCTGGGTCTCCGACATCCCTACTTTTATGAGATCACTACGCTCTCTCTTTCTCTCTCTATTTATCTCTCTCTCTCGCGCGCTGATAAAAGATGTAACACTCGGCTATTTATGATAGATATCTGTTGTGTCCATCACGTGAGTTCAATCAGAACAATTTACTAGAAAAGATGATTAATCTACCCTCAGAATATCTTTGACACTATCCTGATCACACACTAAAAATATCCCCCAAATAAAACGATAAAAGCAGTCGCAACGTAAATCGGCATCATCGATTTTTTTTACTATGAAGAAGACGGACCCAGGGGAGATGTGGAGTTCAGAAACAAATTAGCCGAGTTAGAGCCGAATGGCTAACCCTATTTACTTCATGTTGGTTTAGTCATGAGGAACTGTTTGTTTTTTTCCCGTAAGGGGGATAACATATAAACGATAAAAATTGCTGTTGTAGCAATCTTTTGACTTTTCGGTTAACAGTTGTTCATCGTGTTCCCTCTGAGGTCCACGAAAGAACGAATTTGCAACATGGCAATACATTAGAGCTTTTATTGATTGAATTAATGCATATTGTACACAACGATAGTTTTAAACAAGATGGCCGCATTGAACTTTACAAAAATAAAGCTTAGAATAAATAAAGAGCAAGTGATCTTGGGAAAAGCAGCTGTCGAAGTCCAATGACATATGTCATATTAAAAACAACTGCATTTGTTTGTTTTTGTTAGATTAGCTGTTATCGATCTAAACGAATACCACAGACGTTCGTTATAACATAGAATTTAACGTTCACTTTACTGCACCAACCAGGTCGTGTGTTCGCTATGCGGGTCCAGTTGACATTCCAGTTGACGGTCAAGTCAACGAGAGAATCAAAGTATCTCGGATGTTCATACCCTCCGAGGATGCAATCATTCTGAATTTCCTCGAGTACGGTTCTTTGGCAGTAGAGAGAGAGAGAGAAATGGGTTTAACGTCCACTCAACACAAACTAGATCAATTCGGGACTAACACATGGTTTTAATTTTATTTCAATAATTCGCTTGCGCGTAGGGGTCTTTAGCAGTGGGAGGAAACCGGAGTGCCCGGAGGAAACCCACGAGGTTGAGAAGGCGTCCTTATCTCCATACGCTCACACCAGGGCTCGAAACCACAGCCGCAAGCCAGAGGTGACCGGCCAGCTAGAGGTCGAAGCGCGGCACTCTAGCCCACTAGGCCATCCCAACCCCCTCTTTGGCGGTAGGAGGAAGCCGGAGTAAACCTAGACAACAGACAGATCAAAGGAAAAGGAGACGATTGTTTTGGTAGATCAGCAAATCAGAAACTTTGAGTCCAGATCGAATGGCTCAAATTCTGATTTTTCAAATATATGAAAGCTTGATGCGATCAACGCTGAAAAATTAATGTAACTCTGTAACGAGACAACCGGGTTACTGTGTCAACACTGTTTGAGAGTTTAACTCAATAATACGGGATAAAATAAGACTGATTAAAATACTTGATAACCTAGACTACACTACGACAAAAGACGACAACTTGATAAGACAAGAAATGCCTTAAATAGATGAAGGGCATCCAATAATTCAAAGAGGAAACTGAATTCTATTTGTGCTGTTCATCCTTCCGCCTGTAAGTAGGCTTGCTAAGATTCTAATAAAAAGACAAAATGGCGCCGTATTGACGAGAGTAGCAGACGACAGTTATCTGTCGGGGGAAGACATCAGATATAAAAAGTTTATAAGTAGAGTTCATCGGATATTGTATAAAGAGACTCGTTTTATCTGTCAACATCCAGGATTATTGACTTTCTTTAACATTATTTTCTGATCAATGGAAACGAAATGTGGTTTAACGTCCTACTGTTCTGGTGCGACTGGGCTAATAAAGACGGGCACACGCCATATAGTGTGTTATGAGGGAAATTGGCACGGGTAGCTGCACTACTACCTATAATTATACCGAATTTCAACTGTCAGGAGATCGGGTTTTCGTCCCATCCGAATGGCTAAGCAGCTGTCAGGCTCTCTATCCCGGGAAACCACGACGGAAAATCGCGATGAATTTTCTCGGCAAATGTAGCCATCGGACCCGGAATTTGGGCAGGCGACGTTGAACATTTGATTTTGAGGTTCTGATGACCCTGCGAACTTAATTCTATATTTAACCATATACTTGTACCGTTTTGATGTAACATACTTTGACACATTCATTAAATTCATTTACTTTAGGCTATGAGAAATGTGCGATATCACGGCTTTCGGTCACATCAGAGTGACAGAGTCTCAAACTTCAGACAATAAAATAATTTTCCATTAGTCTAGCCTGATGGGATGTATATATAAACTCATAGATTTATTGATTATTGCTAGCAAGATTGTTGGTGGGCGGGGTCTCCTGTATGTATAGAGGGGGTTGCCGAATGTCCAATCTCGTGCGTGGGTTTTCTCCGACTCCTCCGGCTTCCTCCCACTACAATCATCAATACTCATGTTGCTCTACCAGATATGAATGAAACTGATTCCATCTTCCCGCCCCCACCCCTAACAATATAAATACTGAGTGTGTGGGTTCTACTTCCTGATTCAAAATCAACAATCAACACGCCCCCTGGTGGTGTTTACCACCAGCACGTGTCAAACCGACGGTTCTTTATACATTTAAACTTTTAAGTAAATCAATTAATTTAAATTATTGATGTAAATACGACGTTATTTTCATACCGATGTGACAATAATGACAGCCCCGTCTCAACTGTTGTACATCACATTGCACAATATGACATAAATTCACAGACAATCGTGTATCATTATTGAGTTAATGTCTTGAAGAAACAAGCGTGATGTGATAATATTTTTTCAAATATGCTAAATTTTAAAAAAATCTTTTGTCTTGTAATGATATATTTATTAACTTTGTCGACTGAAAATAAAATTGAAGTTGACGTGATCTTTATAAATGATACTTTTTTGTCTCCTTGGTGTCAATTTGATACAAATTTAAATTATACAGGACGATCCATAAACATTTATTCTTGAAATGAAATGAAATAATCGTCCTACTGTTCTGCACCTAACCTGGGCTAATGGAAGACGGGCATACGCCATACAGTGTGCTATGAGGGACATTTTGCCAGGGCAGCGGAGCTACGGCCTACTCTTATATCGAATTCCAACTGCAAAGGGATCCTTTACGTGCACACCCATGTGTACACGGGACCCTGGCTTTTCGTCCCATCCGAAAGACTAGACAGCTGCCCTTGTCAGGCCCTCCGTTCTGTATCACTGACAAAGGGAAACCACGCCGGAAAATCGAGATGAACTTTCTCGGCCAATGCAGGAATCGAACACCCGACCTCCAGACTAGCGAGCCAGCGCCTTACCCACTTAGTCACGTGATCCCCCAATTTATTCGGGAGTAACCTACAGACAGATAGCGGTATACCACAAATCAAATGAATGGATATTTTACAATTATTAACGTCACTGTGTGATGGCGACGTACAGATGTGTTTTTCTTCAACAACCTAAACAATCTTCATTAATACAATCGGTGCAGAAAGACAGGACGTTAAACCCTATTTTACTAACCTAGGCTATCTTACATTTCATTAACCTATCTAGTCGTTCGGATGGGATGAAAAACCAAGTCACCTGTCACTTTGGCGTGTACGTAAAAATCTCTTGGGAGTTGGAATTCGATACAAGAGTAGGCCGTAGCGCCACTGTCCGGGCAGAATTTCCCTCATAATACACTGTAATATGCTCGTCTTCATTAGCCCAGTCAGAACCGAACAGTAGGACGTTAAACCCAACTCTTTTTGATTAACCTATATATGTAATATAGTAAGTAATTTTATATGTCATGTCAATTATATAAATGATTGATGCGTGTAGCAGTCAATGAATTCTCCCGTTATAGTAATGATTGATGGCTGTATCAGTCAATGAATTCTCCCGATTCCCATCACTGGATGGAATACAATCACTGTGTTATATAGAACAAGTCACCAGGGGGCGGTTTTTGCTACTATAGAAACTGTCACTCAATATAATTAAACGGTAGTCTCACACGTTTCCATTCATAATAATATTCTCAATAAAATTGTACATTGATATATGAACATCCAAGAAACCAAGAATGAAATGAAAGTTTTAACATCTTATTGTTCTGTTGGCGATTATGGTTGCTCAAATGTTGGATTTTGTGATATAACAGCAGTTCCAGGGGAGGAGTGGATCGCGTGTTGTGTTGCGCTGTAATACCACAGTATAACATTGGCTCGCTAAATTGGAGGTCCCGTGTTTGATACATGCGTAGTCAAGAAAGTTCATCGGGATTCCCCGTCGTCATTCATGTAAGAGACGGTGGAGGGGGGTGGGGGGCAAGGGACACGTAAATAGTCGTTCGGATGGGTGAGAGAGAGAAATAGGGTTTAAGTTCCATTCACACCAACTAGGTCATTCCGGGACTAACATATGGTTGCGTGTAGGGGTCTTCAGCAGTGGGAGGAGACCGGAGTACCCGGAGAAAACCCACGAGGTTGGACAGGCCACGTACACCCGGGGATTCGAAACCACGTCAGTTGACTCAATGGCAGGCCGTATGATACAGCGCGCGCACGCTAACCATTCGCAACGCCCCCCCCCCACCATCGGACGAAGAACCGAGGTTCTGTGTACACATGGGCGCCGCTGTTCGGGCAAAATTTGTTTCACAGCACAAAGCTTGGGTATGCCCGTCTTCATTAAAAGTAAAACCAGAACTTTCATGTTGTTTCGGTTGTTAACATTTCCTTGATTATCCAGTGGGTTGATTGGCCTCTAATCAAAACCAAAGTAAATAATACGCTGCTGCCGTTACAGGTCCAAATATGTCTTCGGATGAGTGATCAACCTAACACATCAACGAGTATATCATCTTGATTTAATTTGACTGAAAGAGACTCGAAAGCTCCACATTTTAACAAAATTATGTTCTCGTAATAAACTTGAAATCAAATATTACGTGTGTCATGCTGCCAATTAATTAGCTACGCGTGTCGTAAACATTTTTGAAGACCGGGTATTGCCTTTCTGTCGTATTTGTACCGATTATTTCCATGAAATAAAGATATATTTAATTTGTTTAAATCCTGATCCAACAGCTTACTCGATGGGTCTGGATCAATCGAAGCTAGCATCAACGGTGTCTAGAGGAGCTACGCAACACGCACAACACAATGCAATCATCTATATTTAGGGCATATTGACCGCGTTTAATCCCTAGAGTAGTCTCGTGTTTCCAATAGTTTCATTGGTTTTTGGTGAATTAGTACAAGCGAAGCGTACGAAATTACATTTAGAAATACATTTGCAGTTTCCAAATGACTTAAAAACGACCCCTAACCTAAAGTTAAATGCGAGCAGTCTTTGCTCCCGCTCTCTCTCTCTAAGGATAGGTTTTATATCTAGGTCTACATAATTTGTATTCCATGTAACTAATAGGAACTCCGATTCCCGCGTGTGTTTTTATTGCTCTCCAATTATATTATGCTGTTTCCACCGTGTGACTGAACTATATTTACATAGTGCGTATTCATAACAGCAATGTTCCATTTAATTCGCATTCCTTTTATTCAAATTACAAGATCTCGAAAATTACAACTCGAATAGTGTTAAAGGTCGTCTCTGTTACAAGGGTTTCTTTTCCTAAAACTGGAGCTGTCTCTTTGTTAGCTGTTGAAGTCGAATTACGTGATTATAACCTAGCATTGCGTATTGCGGCATATTAGCCGAACAATACCGTGATTGAAAAACATTAGAGATTAAGAGAGAGAGAGAGAGACACACACACACACAAGGGGGAAGGTAACGTCCACTCGACACAAACTAGGCCATTTCGGTTCAATTTTATTTCAATAATTCGCTTGCACGTGGGGATCTTTATCAGTGGGAGGATTCCGGAGGACCAGGAGAAAACCCACGAGCTTGGACAGACGATCATACTCCTTGTCACGTACCAATGTGGAAAGCAATGATTTTGTTCGTTAATAAATTGTATCGTTTTGACGATAAAACAGTTGGTAAGAATAAAACCATTTAATCGCAATATTTTTTTATCTTTCCGCTGACTACAGTAAATGTACAAGATAATATGATATAGATTATGTCCACGTGACCTGTCAATCATGGATATATGGTAACATATGATTATCTATAATGTTTTTATTTATCTTCCTTCATCTTAAACCTTGACCCCAAACAAAGTTCACCTTCTCGTGCACAAGACCCTTTCTTATAGAATATGCAGATATTCGATTTCTTAACTTGTGTAGACCCCCAACGTAGTATATTGTCGGGTTCACAAGACTATTATCTCTTATATAATTTTGACTCCAGAAAGTGCGGCAAAGTTAAATATAGATATACTTATATTTGCTAGTTCAGAGAATGGGTGAGACAGGGGAAATCACTCCAAGTACCAATATTAAAAGTTATGTTTAAAGGGGTGTTGGTATTTGCTTTAATGGAGGTCTTGACATATGGGTCATAAATATTTATATTTGATTGATGTTGGCTGACTGAAAGTAACACCGTTCGCATTCAAGTCCGGATAATTCTGTCGGGCCCTCTACACCGCATCAATGTTAACTGTCGGATCGTAGAAGTTGTTTAGTGGTTTACCTCATTGTAAGATTTTTTATCGGTATGTATTTTCAATATGCAATTATTTAAATTGAATTAAGTTGTTTTCACAAGAGACCAACAAACGCTTACATCAAATACGTGGTCCAATGCTTGACAGAAGTGATCATAATGTCACTTTAAAGGGATACAAAACGTTTGTTCGACCAATGGTTTATAGTTCCCCCGTATTCACGTAAAAAAGAAAACAATGGCTTTGTCTCCAATGAAATGTATTTACAATGTCTTCAGTCGTCTCCGAGACACTCGCCCACGCATACATTTTACACACAACCATTGATAAAGTGTGAATTCCACTTTAAGGTAATTGAATACAAATATATACTGATTGCATTTAGTGTTGATGAGATTCTTGAAGCAGGTGCTGAACTCATTAACCTGAATAACTCACTTTCCTCGCAAGTCTCTAAATCTCATTATCAGTCATTTTAACCTACACGAATAACTCACAATAAGCACCTTTCATTCACAAGTCTTCTAACCATTTATTATTTCAACATAAATGAAGTGATAAAACCCACTTCCTGTCATCACGGATGTACATCGCTGATAATATTTACCTTGTCTTCATAGGACATTTTCTCTGATGTCTGTGTTAACTAAAATAGCACTAGTTCGACAAACGAAATACAAATCGAGAACCATGACATCTCGGCGGCAGACCATTTTAAGACCAATATATTCTGATTGATTTTTCTATGGTTACGTATAAACTGAAAGTGTGGATAAATTTGTATGGGCAGAGACATTTCTACGTTCATTTCCTTTGTTCCATGGATTGGGGGCCTCGATTTCTGTCCCCATCCTAACGGCTTTTTGGTATACAACTATTCCAGATTTTTTTTACGGGGAGCATGATCCTCTGTGTCTGGTCATATACGTGTAGCCCGAAAATGCATTGTTATCACTTTTATGTCGTTGTTAAGTGTCTGAGCGGATATACTACTATTAACGCGCAATAATCCCGAATAAAAACGAAATTAAATGAAACGAGGTTTAACGCCCTACTGTTTAAAGTCCTACTGACATACGCCACACCGTAAGATATTTGTAAACAGTCTGGCTTATTCTGCTTAATAACCATCCGGAGTGTTGTACCCATCCTTAGTCTCGGTCACCCAAAACCCCCTAGGCTTCAACGCACGGAGGGTCTGGGTCGATTCTCAATTATTGACGAAAATTACTGGATAATCTACCACATAAAAAAACAAACATTTGTTTACGCATGGGCAATGGAACCTTTTGGCTAAAGTCTCGGTAAGTGCTAGATCTTATGAAGCCGAGCCGATTTTGCTAGATTCTATAAAGCGTGGTCGAAATATATCCCACAATTAACTTGGCACATCTATTATTAGAAACAAAATAGAGACGAGGAATAAGTATGGATCGCGATGAAGAATTAAGAAGATTGTGAGAAGCCATACGTCTGATTCATGACGAGAGAAAATTACCATTTCAACTGAAACCTTTACAAACAAAATTTTAAAGAGTGTCATCGTTGACAAGCAAGCTGTTTTGATAGATTCAGTACGTGGTAACTTAAAAGACTGGATAATCCAGACAATGACCCATTTTCCGTCAAATTTTGAGGACCCATCCAGACTAATATTCGTAGAGTATTTGTATGGATGATAGAGACTAACCCATTCTTAGATGTATGTGAACTGTCTGGCATGTTGTGCCTATAACAACCGGAAAATAAATGTAAATTCCCTGACATGTTATGCCTGTAATAAAACGAAGATACATGTAAATAGAATCTATCGTGTTGTGTCTTTAACGAGTTTGACTGTTTCGCGGAAGTCAAAAACTGTTATTCTCTAACGTCTGGAATCTTGTGAAGACTATTGGTCAATACATCAATGGTTTTTTGCTTTTAATTAGAATCCTGTCACCGTTTATTTGACATCTACTAATCCGACTGGACATCCGAATATAATTGTTAACTTTGTTTTTCCATTAATCAATGATATGTTATTATTTTGTAAATTATACAAAAAATTGAAATCGAAGGATGATGAATGACGTGGAGGTTTGTTTTATTAAAAGAAAATAGGAAATCAATTCTAAATGCTTATGTTACAACTTTTGGCATCAATTAACCCTTGCGTTGATTATAGCGTGTCGTACTGGAGGCAGAATATGCTTTGCACATGTCAAACACGGACATACTCCAATCAATGAACTTTATTGGGTAGCTACTCGTTCGATCCACGTGTTGACTGAGAAAATTCCGCATGATTGTCTTGTTGCCCTTGGTCGTGTCGTAACAAGGAATGCCTGACCCGTACAACATCCAGTCGTTCACATAAAATGATAAAATCTGGTCCCTTGTACACGTTGGTAGGCACAATTTAAACCGCGTCAAATCTCCTAGACTGTTTCAGTAAACACCAAGAGCCCACATAGCTTTTAGAACTAGACTAGTACACGTTGGCAATCGGTATGTACGGAAAAGAACCTCGTCAAATCTCCCCAAACATCTCGAACCGACAAGCCTTTAAATCTAGACTAGCACACGTTGTCATTGTAGATTTCAAGAGATTTTACCATTTGTAGCACGATTCCTGTGTCTAGTCTGGTTGCCATTCGCCGTTACTCTAATTCAATCTGATGAGAGTTTTATGTTCGATTTAATATTAAATTTAAGTTACTGGTGCCGCGTCCAATCTTACACGACGTCTTGCAACAAAACCCCACTGACCGATAAACTTTATAATTTGTTTAACGTTGTTTCATGTTAGTCTAGAAAAACACTTACTAACACTGAACAGATCCCAGTCCGTATTTTGGACGTAAACATGAGTTACGAAGTACCCGTCTAATTCATCAATTAGGATTTCATTAATTACATTCATCAAGCCTTGTCGAACACAAATCTAACATTTTAATCGCTGTGGGATTTCCAATTAGACAAAGATGTCAAAACTGTAATGGATTTTTCCAAGTGGGTTGCTCATTGGCATACCAGGGAGGTTTCTAACCAGTTCACCAAACGTAGCATCTCACATACTGATGTCTTACGTCTTAATCCAAGCACGGTAGTGGCTTTTCCCACAGAGTTCAAATGACTACAAAAAGTTTACTGGCCTATTATGGTTCCCTTAATTTACACATAAACTAACCCAAAACTGTACTGCACATAGCTTAACATATAATAAATCAATTACCATTGAAATGAAGACGAAGCCCTACCGCTATATGATTTGATAAAACCCAACTGCTACGCGAAATTTCAACTGGCGTACGTCGTTACAACATAAACATCGCTATGCAAATGTAGAATATAAAAACTGTTCGGTAACCATTTTAGTGGTCCCGTCTTCACTATTTGTGATAGAATTACTTATTCTAATACAAACTGTAATGATATGTGTTGACAATTTTGCGTTTGAACCTATTTGAACTTTCGTAAGGGTTCTTAGACTGTATCAATTGTAACCTTAAACACACGTTACAAGTATAGTAACTAAGTGATCTCCACGAACGCTTCAAAAGATAAAGGCGCATTTCTTAAACAGACAATAACACCCTTGCTGGTTTGGCAGCTCCAGAAAATGAATAATAGCCTTATTCTAAAAGTTTACTCGCACCGATGTCATCCTCCTTTTCAGTGACTTCGACGCCCACGCGAATATTCATTCACTGCTGATCAGTTTGGGATATCGCGTGTTCGATCCAGAGTTCCTTGATTGGTATTTTCGGTTCCCCGTTGTCACTGGTGCAGGATGGGGGAGGGGGTCTTTCAAGGAAAATTCGTGTGGCCGTTCTATTTGGACACAAACCCGTTTAAAGCAGGTTAATGATGCGTTGCCCAGGTAAAATATTCCTTAAAGCATTTCAATTTGTACTCAAATTCGTATTTATGCTTTTGGGACGTAGCATAATTTCCTTTATAGCAGCCATGTCCGTCTTTGGAGAAAAGCGGTACATTAAACTCATTTCATTCATTTCCTATTTAGCATGGATTTACAACCGCTAATGTCGAGGCCAATATTTCATCCCTTAAATTTATTATAGTAAAAATAAACAGATTTATTGGCCTTCACATGCACATATCTGTCATGTCGCCCGCTCTGATACCTTTCTCCATATATTTGTCTGCAGAGTGTTTGGCAAATCTTAAAGATAACAAGTTGAAGTAATACACGGTTTTATTACCTCCATGATTAGAAACATGCCACCAGTACTGATTTTTTCACACTAGAGAGTTGAGTAGGGGTGATAATTGATTGCTTCCTGTCATTAATTTTAACTTGCTGCTGTAAGGTGAGACACATCTGGTTATTCGTATCACGTGATGCAGACCACGTAGGAAATGGAATGACATGGAAGGGGGTTTAACGTCCTACTGTTTTGCTCCGAACTGGGCTAATCAAGACAGGTATACGCCATACAGTGTGCTATGAGGGAAATTTTGCCAGGTAAGCTTCGCTACGACCTAATCTTATAGCGAATTCCAACAGCTAATGTGTACACGAGACCTAGACCATGTAGGCTACAGATAGCGAGCTCGATTGATATCACGTGATAAAGACCAGATACACAGACGTGGTAGCTAGAAAATATGTTTGTGGCATAATAGGAAGTCGTCCGAAATAAAAATTTAATTTACTGCACCGACTGGGCCAAACTGATCCCGCAGTGAATATTCGCTTGGCCGCTACAATCACTGATAAGCATGACATCTACGAGGCTTAATGAGTACGGCACATTAACTTTTTTACTCCGACAAATTAAATTCTCAAACATTTTTTTGAGGTAAAAGAAAAATAAATAAAGACGTTTGAAGTATTTGTAGTTTAAAAATATTTCCTATTTAGTGTAAATGGGTATTAAAATGAGTAAAATGCATCATTTTGCCCGAAGCAGTTAGGTGTTAATTAAACATTGCACGAGCCGTTGAGCCAATGACTACCGGCGTGTGCAGTAAACGCACGTGTTATGGACTGTCGTCTGTTACAGAGATAATTCGTATGTAATTCTCTGTGAAACAGATTGCGACTGGGCTACTGAAGACGCGCATACGCCATAGGCCTACACGGTGCGATGACTGGTGTATCAATTACGCTCGAACATAGATGCTTCGGCAAAGGGTTATTTTACGTGCATAAATTACGTTATTTATTCATTTATTTGAAGATTTTTGGGGCAACCGTTTAGATGATAAATCCTCAAGTCTTTTGTCTAATTTCTTTTGTAAATGGGCTTTCTTCTCTGGATCCGCTCGACCTCGACGTTTCGTACAACCTGAACCTGTACAGTTGAATACTGGTGTCACATACAAAAACATATTATTATTATTATTAGAGGAAGAAATGTTGTCTGTGGGGAGATATCGTGTTAGTCTGTTGATTGCAATATTCCTCGATAACCGACTTCGAACTGACCTTTAAGGTCGTAACGTATCAATATTTAAAAAGCTTCCGTCTGTGACATCCGTCCCGCCCCCTCCTCGAGTTATATAAAACCACGCAGGGCAAATCACGCTGGGCAAATCCAGGGGCCACAGATGATCAGATAATGAATATCGTCTGACGCCTGATGACAAATAAACCATTATAACGTATTGAAGGTTTATAATAGAATTTATTCCACCTGCCAATAAAACAACCGTCTCTTAATGATTTATATCTATTCACAGGCATGCTTAAATGGATTTTTCAGATATTATCTTAAATATCTTTTTCTCGCTACTCGCTTGTCGTGGTGTATCACTCATTTAAAACCCAACAATGGCCATATCATCATATAAAATATAGAGAAAGAAAATATTCATACAATTATGGAATGATAAAAATTGTTATTCATTAATTCAGATTACTGTTTGCTCTTTATCAATTAATGAATCATCAAAAATTCGCCATTAATTTCTATCAGTTAATAATTAAATCGCTCAATCATCGATTTTTGGATGTTTGTCTTTGTGTGTGTGTGGCTTGAAATATTAAAATTATTGAAATATTCCACAAGCAATAAAGTCTGGTGAACACTTTTGATTTCCTCTTTCCAAAAATCCATTTAACTTTCATCTAATCGTTTTTAGAAATCTGCCGTTGTTCATCCATTTTATTTGATCTAATGCCTGTAATATTTTGCCTTATGAGCACATAGATAGATAGATTAGTCGTCTTTAGGGCTTCGGATATAGAAATGTCAGAATTGAAATATGACAAAACAGAATTTTAGATTTATTTTTATCATTTATCGTTGTTATTTAATATCACAATGGACGGGAAATAAAAGAAATATGATTTTTTTTATACAAACATTTTTACAAATCCATCTTTTTCATCAATTATTTGATGTAATGCGTGTGATATTTTAAGTTAAGGGTCATTATGTACTTAGAGATGCATTATGTACGACTTAGATACGAGAGAGAGAGAGAGAGAGAGAGACGGAGAGAGAAATGAGGTTTAACGTTCACTCGACACAAACTAGGTCATTTTGAGACTAACATATGGTTTAATTTTATTTCAATAATTCGCTTGGACATAGGGGTCTTTAGCAGTGGGAGGATACCGGAGTGCCCGGAGGAGACCCACGAGGTTGAGAAGGCGCCCCTTTCTCCATGCCACATACGCTCACACCAGGGCTCGAAACCACAGCCGCAAGCCAGAGGTGACCGGCCAGCTAGAGGTCGAAGCGCGGCACTCTAGACCACTAAGCCATCCCACCCCCACCCCCACCCCCCACCCCAACTTAGATAAGAAGCTGGTAGTTATATTAAAGATGCATTATGTAAGATATGTCATTTCTCGTTATACTATTTCAGTTAACGATGCAGTATGTAATAGTTCAAAAATAGACAATTAAAACTGAAATTGAGAATTTCATGCAAATTATGGGTAATGGAAGATGTATGGCAACGGTTCTGGACAGATGTGACTATGTCTCGATTAGCAATTTTTCGTTTAAATGCTCAATCTAGCTTCCATTCTAATCGACAGGCTTGGCAAGTGAACAACTGTTTAATTAGTAGCATTTTAAACAAAAATGAAAACTTGTAATTTACAGATTTAGCTTTTACACAAGACATTCAAAAATATTTTGGTACGTAAAATATCGAGAAAGAAACGAATTTCGATATATTATATAAATGTTAATTAATACATGTATATCGAAATTCGTTACATGTCATTTCTAATATTATATTATATAAATGTTAATTAATATAATATTAGAAATGACAAGTAAAATCAGGTGATTTATTTATTATCTTTTTACACCATTAGCATAATATCGGGTTGCCCGCATGAAACGAGCATCCTATAAAGTGGATTAATTCAATAAATAGTGTATCAATCACAGTTCACATAGCACAATCACACTCTCCTCCCCCTTCCGCCCCCCCTCTCTCTCTCTCTCTCTCTCTCTCTGAAAGTCGGTTATTAAAACAACCACCCAATGAAGTAAACAGAAGTTAACACGCCAGATAAAAACAAGTCTATTAACACTGATCATATCAAGTTGTAATTTGTCTAAACTCTCTCCAATCCTCATCTTACAAACAGTTCCATCTTTTATCTACATCAGTTACCAACTAAAACACGAAAAATCACTCTCCATTGATTGATAATTTACATCTCTAGATTTACCCATCAGTTTTATTAACAGACCGTTTACCATAGAAACGGACATCATTTAGTACCTCGTCCTACGATTTAATATCTGTCTTTAAAACAACAACCATTAAAACACAGGAGACAGAGAGAGAGAGAGAGAGAGAGAAGAGAGAAGATCATTTAGTACCTTAATGTCTTTCTCAACGAAATTATATTAAAATATTTTCATAATTGTCTTACGAAAATAAAATGAGGTTTAACGTCCTATTCTGTTCTGGCCCGACTTGGCTGATGAGGATCGGTCTATGCCATACTGTGAATTATGAGGGAAATTTTGCCCGGACAGCGTCGCAACGGCATATTATTACATATAATTCCAACTGGCAACGGATCTTTTACGTTCACGCCAATGTGCACACGAGACCCCGGTTTATCGTTCCATCCGAATCACTGGGCAGCTGTCCACGTTAGGCACACCGCCCTGCACCACTGACAAGAGGGAGATAAACCATGTCGGTAACTTCATATCATGAAGACGGCAGTGTAAATTAAATAGAAAAAAATAGTTACTATATTTTAATTTATCGATCGGATTTAAATATGGCCAACAATGGTCATTAATAAATGTGCTTTTGATTACGGACCAAATATGATTTTCTGATATTTAAACTTCATTCTGACAGGATAGAGCTTGCCAAAACAATCGCTCTGTTTTAAAAACTATTCTTAATTAAACATACATTATGCAACAGCTTGATCTGCCTATTGTAGGTCTTTTATAGGCCTGAAATGTTAAATAAACTAATAATTAGACGTTTATTAACATAACAAGAGCATACTCAACTCTCAATGTCATTGCTAGCCTGTGATATTTACTGGATTAGAATATTATCGGCTGCTTTACTTTCATTAATAACTAAATCAAAAAATGGATATTCGAGATTATGTTTTTTTGTACCGATTTCAGTGGTGATGATCGAAGCTAGGTTTAAAATTCAATTTCTAAAGAATATCGGTTCAAAGTGGATCAATTTGATTGAAATTTTCAACAAATTCCCTTTACATTATCGTGTTTTAACTATTATATTGAGAACTACCAGCTCTTTATCAGATCTTGCATAATTTATCTTAAATTAGAAATGAATTTAACTTTCTGGGTTTTTTTTGTAACTTTAAACTAAATAGATTGTAGATTAATAGTTCTGTTTAGAAACTTGAGTTAAATTAATTCTTCGTGTTTTTATCTGGTGAAGCGTGTCTAATATATTATCTTGTTAAGACCACTACAAGTCAAGTCAAGTTTAGCTTCCAATAGTCAATATCTCCAGACAGGCTAAACTCACAACCAGTCCTCAAGAGACACTGATTTATAATAGCTTCAGTGTTTCTACGTAGAATCATTTTGGGCCTTATCATATGGCGCAAAGGTGAAGGCCGAATGGATAACACGTGTACATTGGATCCACTGCTGAAGACCCTAACGTCAAAGCGAATGACTGGAATACAATTGAACCATATGTTAGACAAGAAATGATATCTCCATTTTGGGGCCTTTGGGCAGACTAGGAAGATACCACAGACACCATGACCGCTCCGTAAGCAGCCTTTGGCTCCTGCTCGTTAACTCGGAAAGCTTGGGTTCGAGCTTCCTGCTGACCGACCTAGTACCTCTGGATTTTAAATCCTGATTTCCTTTTTTAAGTGATTCAGGGTGGAAGTGAGGTGGGGTTTTGTGTTATGCTTATATTTTAAATACGTTGATTAAATAATAGTTTTATTTCTGGTGTTACCATATGTCCTAACATCTGATAGACTGACTTGAAAGGTGTGACGGAGGCCAACGCGACTCCGTCATTACGGACCTAGCTGACTAACCTAGAGGTCCAAGAGTTCAACCTGGAGTTGGCCGACCACGTTATTCTGACTCTCGATCTAAAAGTAAGATATGGAAGATGGAACTGAAATAAGTCCTGCTTCTAAATTTATCATACTGATTAAATAAATGATAGCTTCGTTGTAGAGACACAGAATAATATATGGCCTTATCGATGAGCTTGCTCACTTTATGCCGTGGTACATGTATGTGACAACCTGATGTCCCTTGTCAGTGTGACATAATGAAACTGCAATGGTGTTTACTGTCCTGGGCCCTGTTCTCGAAATCTTAACAAAAGACAAAAATCCAAATTTAAGTAGATACTTCAATTTTGATTGGTTAAGAACTAAAATCAATCTAATATTGTCCAATCAAATAACTAAAATTCAGATCTTATCTTAGTTAGAATTTTGTGAAATAGGCCCCTGGGTCCTGTTTCTCGAAATCTTAACTAAAGATAAAATTAAAATTTAGGTAGATACTTCAATAAGGATTGGCTAAGCACTAAAATCAATCTAATATTACCCAATCAAATTACTAAAATTTGGATTTTATCGAAGTTATAATTTCGCAAAACAGGGCCCTTCTTGAAGAATTGATGGGCATTCAAGTACTATTGACGTGATTCTTGCCAAGTTTGTTCCAATTGTGATATGACATTACAGTTATAGGAGTACTGCGATGGAAGGCATGTTTGGTTCCTGGTCCATATCATGCAACCGTGTACTTGTTTTTATAAGACAACACCTAGTAACTCACTTTTTTTTGAATTTTGAGGAAACAAAGGAAAACATAATAAATGAATATTAAATCCCATCTTATCCATTGATTTGATTATTGGGTTACTAGGTTTTTATGTGGCATACTAGGCAAATGAAGGAAGTTGCTGGGTTGTGTCATGGGTGTAATTGCTTACAAAATCAAAAGATTTGAGTATCTGGTACAACAACTGGGATCACATACCCCAGTAACTACAAATCTGGTCCTAACTCAATTTTGACAAATAAGTGGGTTACTAGGTTTTGACTTTTCACGGAAGAGATATACATGGCTAGAATAAAATGTGTTCTAGATCTACATGGCTAGGATCAAACTTCTCTTGTTAATTCTTAATCTATAATTAAGTCCAGCATGTCTAATATCTCATCTGGACGACAACAATCCATTTAAGAGACTAAGACAAACTGGGCAAATATAAACTGTCTGGGTAAACTCGAGACAAGACGGAAAGGTGTTCCCAGGAGTCAATGATTAATACTAACTTCATGTTGTCGTAAAATTGGCGATCCAGACGATGCTCGGTTTGAGTGGTGTTACGTCCGTTGTGTAATGCCCCAGCGACATTCCACTGGTCATTTTTAACGTTAAGTACGAAAGGTCAATGTGTGTTGATTGAACACATTTGTTACAGAATGTTTGTAGAATGGAGTAGGATGAGATGGGATAGGACGAGGTTTACATCTACTGGTTTTTAAAGGACCAATCCCGATAATATTTTCGAGAGTAAAACTGCTTAATTTTGTGTTGAAATCCCTTAAAATTCTCCATCTAAAGGCCAAGCAACTAACTAAATATATGATACGTTTTCAAAGAACCTAAACCTGTCAGTCTTCATCTGTATTATGCGGTGACTTTTATTTGATAAAAATAATGTGTAGGTGAAATTTACCTTTCGTTGTCAAGTACAGCACATGGGTCATGCGCTGTATAGACCTCTAGAAGAAGGGAATCGATTATCATATCATCTAACGAAAAAAAATGACCCGAAATCTTAAAAGGGTTACGTGTCCGGGTAAGTATTTTTGACGTTCACGTCCAAACAACTCAATATGGAATCATGGAATGGGGTTCCGCTTACTGTTTGTTTTAACGTTTTTGCAATAAAATATAGGCTACTCTCACTTTTGAGACTAACATATGATAATTGGCACTTAAGTGAAATGAAATGAAATGGGGTTTATCGTCCTACTGTTATGCTCCTAACTGGACTAATGAAGATTGGCATACGCCATACAGTGTGCTATGAGGGAAATTTTGCCCACAGAGCAGCGCTACGGCTTACTCTTATATCGAATTCCAACTGTCAAGGGATCTTTTACATGCACGCAAATATGTACACGGAACCTCGGTGACTCCGATCACTTAAGTAATTGCGTGTTCAATGGTTGACTGCTGTCCGCCTACCATTCGTTTAAATCCAAATGGCAAGGGATCATCGTGTGTACGCCACGTAGTTTTTTTTTCGTCTGCTCTCCATGGATTCCAAATGTCAAGCGTTTTTTATGTATAAGCCAACGTGTAAGTTGAGCGCAGATTTCACCCCGCAGCCAGATTACCTCCGCGCATGTGTCAAATTTTCGTTTATTAATCTGCGCGCGCGGAGTTAAGTCTATCAAGGGTACGTAATGGATTACCACGATGACAATCCGTCTAATCTTACCGGATATTCATCGTGGCCCACTGCGTTAGTTTTATTCCTTTTAATAAAACGGATTGGTAGTACGAGCAAGGCAATACGGACAAAAATATACGATCGCTGAGTCAATACATAATTTACAACGCATAGCTAGGCATTGGAAGGGTACCGACGAATTGACATCTGGGCACAAAACGTGTTCATTCAGCTTTCTTTTTTGAAAAAGTCTTTTAAACGATTTACTCATTCTATTTAGTTTAATTGCTAGCATGCCATTGCCCGAAACAACCCTCGATTTAATCAAAATCTGGTCAGGGTATATGCACGTGGAGTTGCTTACAATACTATATTTTAGTGCGAACGGACCAAATTTTTCTGCGTCACAGTACGACAGCCATTTAGGACGTCTGGTATCCTACTTTTATATTTCAAAATTTCGAGGAGTAATCAACACAAAGTTGACAATTTGCGCACCAGATTACAATCGGAGCGCGCATGTTCTAATCTGCGCGTGCAGAGGGTCTCGGTGCAACACGGCCTCGTAGATTACCATCTGCCCGAGGGGTGAAAATTGCGCCCAACATTTACACGCTGACAGTGTTGAATGCCCGCCACCTATATTGCCCCAGTGAAATGGGGAAACAGCATTGGTAAACACAGTTGTGGAATCCTTCTCGCCCAACATTGAAAACAAACTCGATAGCTCCTGGTCAGCGAACCAGCGCCTTCCTCCCTCTGCTACCCAACCAACATTAATCTCAAATGATTCAAATGAATATCCATCATTTCCATCTCATAATAATAACTTCTAGTCCGACACATGGCATCCTCTGAGAATTCATTCCAGATTATTCTGCCATTAAATATTCCGAGAAAGAAAAAAAAAACGAATTCTGCGCGAAAATGCAATTCCCATTATTTACTGGTTATATAAACTCGGTCGTCAAAAACAAGAAGGGTATCACGTGGTCTATAAAAAAAGTATTTGCACAAGATACATTTCACAACTTCAAGCTTACTGGAACGACTGACATGATGCTACATATATTTCTTAAGGTCAATTCAAGATTTCGTCATGGTCGCTAAAACGTAAATACGGTTAGGGCACGTAATTGTTGGCTAGATTTTAGGTTAGTGTTAGGGTAAGCGTTGGCCATATGACATAAATCTAACACGAATGGATGGGCGAAAAATCTAATCCAATTTCGTTTCACTTAAATTGATAATAAATCAATCCAATCCCGAATAATGTCTCCAGAATCAGCTTTTGATCATTCTAATTGTTGAATTAAAAAATCTAACAGTTTAAGCCCCCGTGTTGGCCATATGAAAAACAATGTCCTTTCATCTCTATATCGTCACGCGGTGTAAACAAACTATCCAGCCAGCCAACCCCTCAGAGAGACTATACATAGCCATCTGGTATTCTTGTTGTTATACTTCCACTGGTAGTCAACAAATTTAATAATAAGATATTAATAGTGGGGGGGGGGGGTGGCCTAGTGGACTAGAATGCCGCGCTTCGAACTCTAACTGGCTGGTCACCTCTGGCTTACGGCTGTGGTTTCGAGCCCTGGTGTGAGCGTATGTGGCATGGAGATAGGGGCGCCTTCTCAACCTCGTGGGTTTCCTCCGAGCACTCCGGTTCCTCCCACTGCTTTAGCAGAGGGGGGACCCGGAGAAAACCCACGAGGTTGGACAGGCGACCCCACTCCTTATCACGAACAAACAGGGAATCGAAATCGCGCTAGTGACTCAATGACCCTCCCCCACCACAATAAATAGTTTAACAGGATTGAAGAACGAACAATTTGCTCAATGACCCCCACCCCACGCCACCCCGACAATAAACCGATTACCAGTATGAAGACCAGGAGTCAAGAACCAATAGACGGATGATTAAATGTTAAACACATCCAGACTGATGAAACTGGTGGTCGGACAGTTACAGATCCCTCGGGATGGTGATTAACAGAGACTTGCTTATAAAAACCAAGAAAATGGCGCTCTGTTAATAAGATAAACCAGGGAATAAGGTTGGTTGGTCAACATTTTAATTGTTCATCTCTTCATATTGTAATAGTTTAACGTTAATATTGAACGATTCACTTAGTCGTTTGTCTTATTGCATTATACCCCCGTCCGACCAGGGTGGCGTCCTTACTTCTCTGCTACAGGCGAAGGAAAATGGTTTTAGAGCGCGTTGAGCTCGCCATAACCGAGGTGGAAACGCCAGCTACGGTGCTGTGGTCGCCATGGTCGCCAATGATTGTCGAATCACGGCGTTTATTTTGAGCAAGTTCAAAACAAACGCCAATGTTCTGCGATCTAAACTGGAAAGCTATAAGAATACGACTTTTTTTCAAGTTTGTTATTTTGGGGGACATTCTTGCGCGTTGTGTTCACGTTTGCCAGCGACCTTGTAGATTTTCTGGTCGCCGCACAGTCGTAGCAGCGCAGTAAGGACGCCACCCCGGTCTTACGGGGGCATAACAGATACCGGTCTCCATTTATAACAGTTATGCTAGTAATGTAACTATCTTCTGATGGCTGATGTCAAGGCATCTGTAGTTACACGACGTCCTACTTACATAGTGATTGATTGTAGTGATTGATTGGAAATGAAATGTATTGGAGATAACGTTCTACTGTTCTGTCCCGACTGGGCTGGTGACGATGGGAATATGCCATGCACTATACAGTGTGCTATTGGGGGATACTCTTATATCGAAATCCTACTATCAAGCGTTATTTCACTCGCACGCATATGTGTTTACACGGGACCTCTGGTTTTCGTCCCTTGTGTCGTCCCTTGTAAGTGCCTCATTGATTGTATGTGTTGCCGTACAGCAATCTGACACCCTCTGTCACACATCCGATACCTCTCCCCCGCTAAACTATATAATATAGTTTGAACAGTGGGAGGCTACACAGAAAATTTTGTAACACCACTACCTTGGTGAAATTATCCTATCGGGTATTACACAGACAACAATAATAATAATATAGTATGTTAATCTAAGGTGTTGTCGAGGCGCGAATCTCAAATTAATTGATGCATTCTCTATTCGCATTACTTATATACCTTACAGAAGACATTTATACAATCTCCCGACGAGTTGAAGTTCAGCTATAATAAATATCATTGGCTATCGAGAATCCAATCAAGGATCGTTTCCTCTTCAATAAATCATACTCTGGTTAACCGCGAATAGAGAAATCTTGGTTTGATGTAGTCGATTTATCCAGGGACGTAAATTACTTACACAGTCAATGGTGAACATTGAAATCAAATGGAATGTATTGGGTTTAAAGGGCCAATCCCGATAACTTTTTGGGGAATAAAACTGCTTAATTGTGTGTTAAAATCCCTTAAAACCCATTACCTAAGGCCGACCAACTAACATGATATTTGTGATACGCTTGTAAATAACTTAAACCTGAAAGTCTTCATCTGGAAATGGAGACCGTTGTATTATACAGTATCTGGATAAAAGCAGACTTTTTTCTATGAAAATAATATGTAGGTGGAATTTACCCTTTGTTTTCAAGTACAGTATATGGGTCATTCACTAGACCTATCAAGAAACGGGAATCGATTATCAGGTCACCCAATGAAAAAATTTACCCGAAATCTTAAAAGGGTTACGTGTCCGGATAAGCAGTGTTGACGTTCGCGTCCAAATGACTCAATATTTTGAGCTGAAAATTTGCGACAAGGTAAATACATCACGCCTCTATATTTTGGTCCACAAATTTCATAAATACTCGGACTTTAATTTTTGAGACTCTGTTCTTATCGGGAGGGTCCCTTTAACGTCCTACTGTTGTTCTCAGACTGGACTAATAAAGACGGGTATACGCCATACGGTGTGATATGAGGGACATTTTGCCCGAACAGCGGCACTACGGCCCACTCTTTCATCGACTTCAAACTGTCAAGGGATCGTTTACGTACATTCCAATGTATACACGTGACCTCGGTTCTTCGTCCCAACAAACAAGGAGGAACCACAATAGAAAATACAGGGATCGAACACCCGACTTCAAGGCAAGCGAGCCAGCGTCTTACACACAGTGACCCCGGGTCAAAGTTAACCAGAAAATACAGGGATCGAACACCCGAACTCCAGGGAAGCGAGCCAGCGTCTTACCACAGTGACCCCCGGTCAAAGTTAACCAGAAAATACAGGGATCGAACACCCGAACTCCAGGCAACCGAGCCAGCGTCTTACCCACAGTGGCCCCCGGTCAAAGTTAAATGTGTGAAAGCGAGACACGGAGAGAGAGAGAGAGAGAGAGAGAGAGAGCGATCACGCCTACCCCACCACCCCAATGTCCATAAAATATGGAAGGTAGAGTTAGCGTATACTATTGTGGAGAATCTATTTTTCTGATTACTCTTGCCCAGAAACACAAAGTGTTTAATCTTTCGAATGGGGCGACAAAACGAGGTCAATCCGTGTGGTCATTGGTGTGTACTTAAATAGACCAGCGGTTGTGTTATTTTCATAAACGGAAATTCCGCTATCATCTTCATTAGCACGTTAGGTGCAAGAAAGTAAGACATTCAGCCCGGTTTAATTTTATGTTTATACGCGCAAATTTCATCGTGGGTTCAACCTCGTGAGGTTCCCCTGGTCCTCCGGTTTCCTCCCACTGCTAAAGACCACTACGCACAAGCGAATTATTGAAATAAAATTGAAACAATGTGTTCGTCCTGAAATGACCTAGTTTGTGTCGAGTGGACGTTAAACCCTATTTCTCTCTCTTTGCCATTATGGGTATATTATCTGGCCACTCGGGTCGCCAACGATTGGTTGTGAATGTCATAAGAGAGAGAGAGAGATGGGGTTTAACGTCCACTCGACACAAACTAGGTCTTTTTGGGACTAACATGTGGTTTCATTTTATTTCAATAATACGCTTGCGCGTAGGGGTCTTTAGCATAGCAGTGGGAGGAAACCGGAGTGCCCAGAGGAAACCCACGAGGTTGAGAAGGCGCCCCTATCTCCATGCCACATACGCTCACACCAGGGCTCGAAACCACAGCCGCAAGCCAGAGGTGACCGGCCAGCTAGAGGTCGAAACGCGGCACTCTAGACCACTAGGCCATCCCACCCCCCTGTGAATGTCATAAGGCTACGTGTTTGTAGTATTGTGCTCATTAAAGGACGAACCCTATCGAGTTTCCGTGTTCAATTATCTTCTATTCCACAGTTATGCCCCCTTGTGCTGCAAAAGAAATCCCTATCAACTTTGACCAACATCCGAGTTTTTATTTCCTGTAAGCAATTGTCCATTACCTAGCTGATGCGTGGGCGTTCTTTTGGGACGTGAACTAGTTAAGTTTTGTTAAGTTGAAATGTATCACACGTTGTCTCTGTAAATCAGATTATATACAGTAAAATTACTTTATATTATTTTAATACATTTTTAAATCCATCCTGTAAAATTGAAATTAAATTCCAGAATATGTTTGTGGAATAAATCAATACCTTCTATATTAATATGGCTCAAGTCATGGGATGTCCTCAAAACTATGATTAAAATTGATTAGATTTGTAGAGTAGAAGAATATGATCTGTTCCTAGTAGTTATATATTTAAATTGCTAGTACTCCTGCCTGGGTTACAGAGTCTGTCTTTTGTTAAAGTGGTTATTAATTTATACTACCAGAGAGAGAGAGAGGGAGGGGGAAGAGAGAGAGAGAGAGGGGGTGGGTTAAACGTCCACTCGACACAAACTAGGTCATTTCGGGACCATCATATTATTGTTCAATTTTATTTCAATAATTCGCTTGCGCGTAGTGGTATTTAGCAGCGGGAGGTCCCACGAGATTGGACAGGGGAGCTCGTGTTCGGTCCCTGGGTTGGCCGATAAAGTTCATCGGATTTTCCGCCGTGGTCCCTCCCTGTCGGTGATGCGTTGCCGAGAGCCTAGCAATGGACATCCCATTGTCGTTCGGGTTGGAGGAAATTCCGCGGCCCCATGTACAATTTGGCGTGTGCGTAAAAGATCCTTTGGCATTTGGAATTCGATATGAGAGAAGGCGGTAGAGTGACTATCCGGGCAAAGTTTCCCCCATGGTACGTTGTATGGCATTCCTGTCATCATTACCCCGATCGGAACAGAAAAGTAGGACGTTAAACCCCATTTCATTTCAGAATGATCAAAAGCTAGCCGATTGATGCCAACAAACTATTCTCGCTTTCCTAGTCTTATTGTCGCTATAGAGAAATGTGTTTATGTAAATCTGAATAATGTGACACATTTTACCAGACTTTATCTATTCTAATCTTTCAATATACGTCATATCTAAAACGTAATTTCTTTTTTCCCCGCGCGTTTTTTTCTTCTCGAAACGATGGATTTGAAAATGGCTACAATCTAGTACCCTTGCACTACATACATTGTATTATTTAAAATTGAAATTCAAAATGCTAAAGGCAACATTTAAATTGGGGCAAAAACAAAATAAATCAATTGAAAGTTAAAATTCTGACGCCAACATCTGCATTAAAGGCAACATGGAAGCGAATAATACAAGACATAATAATATGGAACACGAGTTATTTCGCAGCGGCTATTTGACGAGGACTCGCCCATCTTTAACAATCAAAAAAGTGAAACAAAAAATAAAAAACAAACAAAAAATTCAAATGATTTAAAATTTACAAAACTGAAGCCAACAATAATTAGTGTTATTATTGTACTGACATTAAGAAATGACCTACTCTCTTTCTTTCTCTCTCTCTCTCTCTCTCTCTCTCTCTCTCTCTCTCTCTAACATTAATAAGTGTTATCAAGTGTTATAAGGCTAAGTGTGTGAGTTAACCTTTATTTTATTGACATCATGTTTGAAAGAAACTATCGTCTAATATTGCACGAGTTATATGATAGATATTATATGGACGTATGAATATTCTGATAATTCCACTATCTATCTATATTCATCCTTCTCCTGCTAGACATATCACCTCACATTTAATGGCGGTGTCATAAAACACCGATATATCATCTAACCCTTCCTTAGTTATAATTCACTAGTAGGCTGGTTATATCATGTCGCTTACACTTTGGTTAAGTAGTTAATAGCTGGCTTTTGTCTGTGATATAAAACGCCTTCGTTACACCTTATTAGATATCCGATATTCACACCGTTAACACGTCATATAACGATTAATACGTCACGCACTATTTCTCACGTCATACAAAATATGACCGGAACTACTTTTACTTAATTAGCTTACATTATACTTTTGGTGGGTTTTTTTTTATCATGAAATCTGTTATAAAGTTACAGTGCATAAAAAATAAACCCGGGACAATAAATTCCTGACAAAAACATATAAAGATTGAGTGGATGGGTATTAGGGTCATTTGAAGAATTAACTTAAAGAATAACCCTGGGTTTTATGACTATTTAACACTAAGTGAATTTATTTCAAGATAAAATATTGGATATATAAACATTGTAGGTTTTTATGTTTGTATTTTTTGCTTTTAAATACATATGTAAGCAAATCAACATTTCTCACTGAATTCCGGTTAATTCCTTCGTGTGTAAAATAATGTTATGGCAGGCGAAAATAAATATCCCGCTGTTCTGCTCCTAAACTGGGCTAATGAAGACGGGCATACGCCATACAGTGTGTGCGCTATGAGGAAAATTTTGTCTGAACAGCGGCACTATAGCTTATTGTGCTGCAAAAGGATCATTTACGTGTACGCCTATGTATACACGGGTCGAACATCGTGCGTTTCTCCGGGTGCTTGGGTTGTCTCCCACTGCTAAAAGAACCCTATGCGCAAGCGAATTATTGAAAAAGATATTGAACAATATGTCTTGAAATTACATAGGTTGTGTCGAGTGGACGTTAAACCCCGTCCCCCCCACTCTCTGTTTGGCCAACGGGTTAATACTTATTGTCCCATACAGACAGTTTGAGAATCGAAGTAAAATGGTCTCGCTTTAATTTATTTTACTATGGATTGACACAGTTAATGCCAGGACGTGATATTCATACATCGTTTGTTTACTATCGTACCCGTATATGACTATTTACCGCCTTCGTTAGCCTATAGTCGGTGCAGGAAACGTAGGGCGTTAAACCCCATTTCACAGCATTTAATTTATATGACCATTTCTAATATCAAATACAACGGGGGCCTATTTCACGAAATTTTAACTAAGATAAGATCCCAATTTTAGTAATTTGATTGGATAATATTAGGTTGATTTTAGTGCTTAGCCAATCAAAATTGAAGTATCTACTAAAATTGGATTTTATCTTAAGTTAAAATTTCGTGAAACAGGGCCCAGGTATATTGTCTATTCCACAAACTTTTAACTTTGGTGTCTCATCAACTTTCTATACCTTTGTAATAATCGCACAATACTACCATGTAACCTTTGTCTTAAATGTATTATACTCCCATCCTAAGAAGGGAACATGGACCAATTATATATTAAGATACATTATGTGAGATAAGATAAAGAGATGGCAGTTCTCACTATGATGGTTAAAAACTAGATAGTGTAAAAGTAATTTGCTGAAAATTTCAGTCAAATTGATCCACTGAGCGGGTGAAATTTTTGCCTAGCCTCGGTCGCCATAACTAAAATCATTAATATTAACAGCATAGTCTCAATTATCCATGAGCAGCATATATGAATCTAATCCAGCAAACAACGAAGGCTAGCCTAGACATCGAGAGTTTATTATGGTCTGGATAAGTTAATTAATGTCTAATTGATAAAGAAAGACCTGTAATTGGCAGGAATTAGCTCTTACATAATGTATGTTTAAATAAATACTTTACATTCTAACAATAGCCCGTGATCATGATCTACATTTGTAGTTTTTAGATGGCCAAAAGACATTTTGCAGACCGAAAATAGTCCAATGTCTGACTCCAAACCACGTGGCTGCTCCCAGAAGAGTACCAGATGTTAGAATAAACTTAAAACTCTTGAAGTAATCGATACTAACTGGCTTGACTTTTTGTTGTTTTTTTAAAGGAATCTAAGGGTTTATTCGATTTGTTTGAAGTCTACGCTATACGGTAGATCGTGTATTCATCTAGAAACTGGATAACTTGGACGCTTTTGGTCTGACTGTTATCAGAGTAACAATATCCGACGAATTAGCTCAAGATTTTTTTCTGTGTTCCTTAAGACTAAAATCTCGACGCTTTCAACAGTCGAGTTTTATCTCGGGTTTAAATAGTTCTGTTTATTTTCTATGTGGAGATAAATAGTTTGATTAAGAAACTAGAAAAACTTCGCCTGTAAATGAATCTGGTAATTGAAGTTTATAACCTCCAACTGAGCGTGCGTCAAGAATTGGCAAATACCTCTACGGATATTTCTGGGAAACTTTCTCAGATTTTGGGCATTAGAACGTATATTGTAAATCAGTGATTCTCAAGCAGTGTGCCACGGTACACGGGTGTGCTGTGTGATTGTCCTAAGTGTGCCGCGAAATATTGAACGGCACACTATGACTTTTTAGAACGGCACACTAAGAAAATTACTCACTAAGGAAGCCAGCTATTTGACTGATGAAATTTAAAACACTGCAATAAAATTAGTTCATAGCCGTGTTATTTTTTATTTTGTTTGTCATTCTATGTGTCTATGACTAGTCTGTGTGTACGGTTGTCTGCCGTCTACGATTTGTCATGTTTTTATTTTTGCAAAATTCAAATATTTTTGATATATATATTTGGCAAGGTGTGCCGCTATTTCTTCGTGTATGTCAAGGTGTGACGTGGGCAAAGAAAGGTTGAGAACTACTGCTGTAAAGAATAAAGATGTTAGTGTTATTCGGAATGATCACCGATATCCCATGGTATTCAGCATTTTTGAAATTTTCAGTAGTTGTTATTGGGAAATATCTTTGAGCCTGAAACACGAAAGAAATTACTGAACTTTCAATTGCTGTTTATGAGAAATATTTTTGATCCAGAACCTCGAAAGTTTGCATATATTTGATACATTAAAACAAAAACCTTTTATAAAGGGCTATATTTTAGTTCAAATAAGGAGAACATTTTTGAGTTAATTCTTAACTTAAGTCTGAGAGTGATGTGTGAACACGGGGCCTGGTGTCACCATGCATTTATTGTAACAAACATAGCTAGTACCGAGACAATGAAAGTATGAATTCTGTTACGTTAACGTTTAATATCAGTGTTACTGGATGCTATTCATTTATACTTTGCATGATAATAACTTAGCAAACGTCTTCACATAATATACCCCAACTTTTAGCGTTGCTCCTGGTGAAAACTGAAATTGAATAGCATTCGACACGTTACTTTTCATTAATTCTAACACATATAGCTAGCAGAGAGAACATCGTATGATATAAAATGGGGTTTAACGTCTTATTAACGTCAAAGGATCATAAAGCTGTATCAAACGGCCTGCCATTGAATCAACTAGCGTGGTTTCGAATCCCCGGTTGTACGCGGCAAGGAGTAGAGTCGCCTGTCCAGCCTCGTGCCAAAAACCCCTACGCGCAAGCGAATTATTGAAATAAAATTAAATCATATGTTAATCCCGAATTGACCTAGTTTGGGTCGAGTGGACGTTAAACCCCATTTTTTCTTTCTCTCTCTCTCTGTAACGTCTAAGGGAAGCTTGTATAGAGTGCAGTTTCTGTCTACTCTTCATCAAAACCCAGGCGCTAAGTTTTGCGCCACGGACAAACGGAAACCACGCTGGAAAATATACCGAAACTATCATATTTTTTCCTTGTCAAGATGCCAACAACGTTGTCGTCCAATATGTAATCAATCAATGAGTATACTGTAGCCCAGTTCGGAGCAGAACAGTAGGACGTTAAACCCCATTTCATGTCATTTGTCTGTATTGCATGTCCACATTTAACACGTTTACAATCCATCATAACTTTAAAAATTATGTCGACCGGTATTCCCCTTTGACATTCAGCTGTCACAATATTGTAATTTGCAAAGGGATTAAAACCACTCGATTAAAGCCGATTTCAGACTTTGAGATCATTAAATTCACGATAATTAATTTTGGGACCTTTTATATTCTGATTTATCGTGATTTATTGTTGTGTCCATATATGGTAATATCAGCTTAACTATGTATATTAATGTTATTGCGCCATTCAAAAAACCAGACAGACTCATCAAGACAGAATATTAACACTATGTTCTCATTAATTCTATATGATATTAAAAATACACGAGTACAATGTTATGCATTCTCGCGATGATATGAAATTCCATCTGTACAGTTTAATCAAATATAACATATTGTTCTATCCCCTCCTCACTCGTCCATCAAAATGTCAATACACGCCATGAATTTAGTCTAAAATTTATAAATACAATTAATAGCACATGTACACTAAACATTATTTGAGTCATGTAGAGTGGTATTGAATGTTCCGGAAAACAAACACTGCCTGTTGGTGGCACGCATGTTACATTTTTTGTTATGTTAACAACAGTATTACACCAGAAGTTGAATCTAGTATGAAATTTATATAAAAGTAATTAACTGTTAATAACAGTACATCAAATATTATTTTAGCTGTGTAAAGTGGTATTAAATTTACCGGAAAAAGAGAGCGAGAGAGATAGGGAGAGGGAGAGAGAGAGAGAGGGGGAGAGGGGGAAATGGGATTTAACGTCCACTCGACACAAACTGGTTCATTTCGGGACTAACATATTGTTTATTTTTTATTTCAATAATTCGCTTGCACGTAAGGGTCTTTAGCAGTGGGAGGAAACTGGAGAACCCGGAGAAAACCAACGAGGTTGGACAGGCAACCCTACTCCTTGTCGCGTACAACTGTGGATTCAAAACCACGCCAGACTTTATAATACCGCACACACGTGCTAATCATTCGGCCACCTTCGGTAGAAGCGGACATTAAACACAAATACAAGAAGAAGAGAGAGAAATGAGGTGTTTTGAATGGGGCACTCCTTATATCCATGTCCGCCAAGATTTAGATTTCTGACTCAAGTGTGTGCTTCTGATTGTTTAAGATAAAGATTTACAGCGATATCCCTTTATATAGCAAGTTCTACAAAAGTGTGATTTGATTACGTTCTGAACCATACCAGATATGGCGTCTTTCTGTCGTGTGTTTTGAACTTTATTCCCATATAAAGAGAAGGACGTCAAACCCCATTTCATTTCATTTATTCCTATATAAAATCAACTTCATGAATAAACCAATGTAAAAGGGTCAATGAACGGTGTAAAACCTGCAATGTTCTTCTTACAAATTGCTTCTAGTAATTGTATTCCCCATACTGTAAAATACACACGGAATGTTTCTCAATAGATTTTATGTAAATGCAATATTTGTAAGTATAAATGAAGGCTGAAGCCATGGCTGATTGGGGAATGGAAAGACTGAATTTTATCAGACCAAACCATCTATTGATTCTGGGAAAGAGAGATATAGAAAGGATGAGAATCTAGAGTTCCAGTTACATAATATTATTGTATACAAACACATAAGGTTATGTTTGCTTCGATGGAGCTGCTTTAGTGCGCTTTGTACATTTGATGAATGAGCTTGCCGTTCTCCGTTGTGTCCGACTGACTTCGACGTATTACCTCGTTGTAAAGTAAAATTAGACTGATTTGGAGAGAGAGAGAGAGACAAATAGAGAGAGGGAGAGTGAGAGACGGTAGAGAGAGAGAGAGTGTGTCGGGGTTTACCGTTCACTCGACGCACATTAGGCCCTTATGGTTCAATTTTATTTCGTTCCTTCACGTGCGTAGGGGTCTTAGGCAGACAGAGGAAAAGGGGGAGAACCCAGGGCAAATCTAACCCCTTCGCAGGTACACGCGGGAAATCAAAACCACCCTACGTAACTCAATGACAGACCTACTGATGCAACGCGCACGCATTAATCATTCGGCCACCCAAAGTTTTCAGAACAACAAGTTAAAATGGCGTACGTCTGATACCCTGATTCCCTACACATGTAAACGTGGTGGAGATGCGCACCAAATTAACACTTATCTTATCACCTTCAAATGACATAATGTGTTTGAGTGGACGTTACCCCCCTCTCTCTCTCTATCTCTCTCTCTCTCTCTCAGTGATATTGTAATCTCTAAAATAAATATACATATAGAAAGATATAAAGTTGTGGCGAATACCGAGGAGAATAAAAATAGGCACACTAACCGTGCACACACACACACACACACACTCTCTCTCTCTAGATATAATTACCCGACTACCAATTATATCTAGCTTTAATTACCAATAATGTAGTAAGTATGTATATTATAACCTGTGTTTATGTGGAAGAAATGATGATGAAAATGATATCCGACTGATGACGACTAGTTAGTAATAAAACAAGCTATAAGACAGACATTTCACGGTTTCCCCCATCAACATAAATTAACGTATATACCATTTATCAAAGATGCGGTATATCTTCAGCTAATATATACATATATAGAGAGAAATGGGGTTTAACGTCCACTCAACACAAACTAGGTCATTTCGGGACTAACATATGGTTTTAATTTTATTTCAATAATTCGCTTGCGCGTAGGGGTCTTTAGCAGTGGGAGGAAACCGGAGTGCCACCAGGTTGAGAAGGCGCCCCTATCTCCATGCCACATACGCTCACACCAGGGCTCGAAACCACAGCCGCAAGCCAGAGGTGACCGGCCAGCTAGAGGTCGAAGCGCGGCACTCTAGACCAGGCTAGGCCATCTCAACCCCCCTCAGCTAATATATGATTTATGATAGACAGCTAATACACGACGTTGTTTTTAAATAAAAAAATGTCTGTACTTTTTACGGCATATTTTAATCGCTAAAAAGAATTGGAAATTGGGGAGCAGACAAAATGCCTATCTCAGGGTTGTAATATCTAGAGATCTCCTGATTTTGTTTTTCAGTTGCTCAAAAGTGTAAATAATAATTATAATTAGTTGTTTTACTATCATAATGCCACGCCTTCAGTATAATGCTACTATATGTTACGATATTCTTGTAATATCATTTTTTTTTGTTGGTGGGGGGGCAATTTTATACTTCTTAATGTTATCGTTGAATCTCTGTAAATGTTTTTTTTTTATGAATTTCATATATATATTGATCTCAAGTTTACTATATGTCATTGTGCTTGATAACGATTAGAGAATATCTCTCGAAACGTAGTGCTTGTAGAATAAGGGGGGTTGGGGTGGCCTAGTGGTCTAGAGTGCCTCGCTTTGAACTCTAGCTAGCTGGTCACCTCTGGCTTGCGGCTGTGGTTTCGAGCCCTGGTGTGAGTTTATGTGACATGGAGATAGGGGCGCCTTCTCAACCTCGTGGGTTTCCTCCGGGCCCTCCGGTTTCCTCCCACTGCTAAAGACCCCTACGCGCAAGCGAATTATTGAAATAAAATTAAACCATATGTTAGTCCCGAAATGACCTAGTTTGTGTTGAGTGGACGTTAAACCCCATTTCTCTCTCTCTCTCTCTCTCTCCGCTTGTAGAATAAAAACCCGTGATCGTTTCCTATAAAAAAAAACGTGTTCTTGTATATGTATGATGTTGCAATACACGACGAGTAGTAAAATTATATATTCTGCTATCGTGATAATCTTCTGCTGATTAAATATATTATACAGAACTAATCAAAGATATCGATATACTAATCGACCGTTACTATTCATTATATAAATATTTATTGGTATTCTATCTTAACAAATCAGCTTTAACGTCCAGATCGAGGATCAGAAACCGATGTCTGTCATAACTAGGGGTGGGGTGGGGTGCGTGGCCGAATGGTTAGCGTGCGCACGCTGTATCTAACAACCTGCCATTGAGTTAACATGGCGTGGTTTCGAATCCCCGGTTGTACGTGGCAAGGAGTAGGGTCGCCTGTCCGACCTCGTGGTTTTTCTCCGTGTACTCTGGTTTCCTTCCACTGCTAAAGACCCCTACGCGCAAGCGAATTATTGAAATAAAATTAAACCATATGTTAGTCCCGAAATGAGCTAGTTTAGTCGAGTGGGCGTTAAACCTAGGCAAGGAGTAGTGTCACCTGTCCGACCTCATGGGTTTTCTCAGGGTACTCTGGTTTCCTCCCACTGCTAAAGACCCCTACGCGCAAGCGAATTATTGAAATAAAATTAAACCATATGTTTGTCCCGAAATGACATAGCTTGTGTCGAGTGGACGTTAAACCCCATATCTCTCTCTTTCTCTCTCTCTCTCTCTCTATTAGTAAGTGTAGGAAGGCCACTCAACACATAAACCTGTGGGTTGGAAACCAAAACATCGTGTGTTATCTTCTTAAAACGACAAGATGTTAATCCCCATTTCATGATCGAAATATTCCCTGTGGGTTGGAAAGCAAAACATCGTATGGTATAAGTTTGTCGTGTATTTTGTACACGGTGAAAAGTCCATTTGCTGATAACACTATTTTGCCTAGACCGTTTTTTTTTTAGGACTTCGAATTTTGTCTAATGGTTTGGATTGTTAGTACTTGGTTTTATTTTATTTTATTTCTTAATCCAGATAAGACGTTAAACTCCTATATTATATTGTGTTTCATCCGCCATGCTGTTTTGCCATTATACTATATGGATAGATAAACATAATTCCTATTGTCGTCTCATCACTTAGTTGTCATATTCCTCATTATCATATCAATAAATGACAGGAAAGGCGAATTGTTTTTTGTCTGACAAAAAGACAGAGCCACTGGTATAATAAAATCAATGATATCGTGTATCCAGTCGCGCGTGTGATGGCGACAAGAGCATAATGTTCTTTAGTCGTGAATAGAAATGTTTAAAACTTTCCTCTTAATGTCAAAATGATGTTCTGTTTCACAGACTGTGTGCCAACCAGCCATTTCAATTTAATAAATACATATAACACTAACCAGATACATTGTTATAGTCTTGTTTCAGAGATGGGGTGGGGGAGGGGGGTGGCCGAATGATTTAACGTGCGCGTGTTAGATCATAAGGTCTGTCATTGAGTCAATTGGCAAGGTTTCAAATCCCCGGCTGTGCGTGACAAGGAATAGGATCGCCCTCCAGATTCGTGGATTTTACCCGAGTCCTCCGGTTTCCTCTCGCCGCTAAATATCCCTACCAAAAATGTGAATTATTGAAATAACAATGAACCATAGGAGTTAGTCCCGCAAATATCTAGTTTGTGAAGAGTGGACGTTAAACCATATCTCTCTCTCTCTCTCTCTCTTTCTCTCTCTCTCTCTCTCTCTCTCTCGCACTTGGCAGTTGGAATTCGATATACGAGTAGGCCGTAGGGCCGTTTTCCGGGTACAATTTCCCTCATAGCACACTGCATGGCGTATTGAAATTCGATATACGAGTAGGCCGTAGGGTTGTTGTCCGGGAAAAATTGCTCTCATAGCACCCTGCATGGCGTATACCCGTCATCATTAGCCCATTTCCGGAGATAAACAGCAGGACGTTAAACTCCGTTTCATTAGATTTGATTTCCCCTTACATCCTAGATATAATACATTTGTTTTAATAGTTGTTGTTTTAAAGACAGATATTAAAGCCCCAATAACACTCTTGTTGTAACTGAAAAATATGTCCCAATCTTCATGCTGGTCAACAAATCGTATTATTTTAGAATATTCCAATTGAATGATGATATAAATTTCATCTTAACATACCTAATTTAAAAAATTGGAAAAATTCAACCAATTGATTTGAAAAGTCTAACGTAAACCTTTTCAAATGTGACTTGGATTTTAAAATATTTTCGAACCCTCTGGACAAATAAAATAGGTTGTAATGGATAATTTACACAACAGGTAGGACATTTAAACATCTAGTACTTAGAATAAGGGTATTATTTATTTTCTGGAGCTACCATGCCAGCAAGAATGTTATTGTCCCTTTAAATCGTAGGACGAGGTACTAAATGATGTCCGTTTCTATGGTAAACGGTCTGTTATTCAAATTGATGGGTAAATCTAGAGATGTAAATTATCAATCAATGGAGAGTGATTTTTCGTGTTTTAGTTGGTAACTGATGTAGATAAAAGATGGAACTGTTTGTAAGATGAGGATTGGAGAGAATTTAGACATATTACAACTTGATATGATCAGTGTTAATAGACTTATTTTTTATCTGGCGTGTTAACTTCTGTTTACTTCATTGGCTGGTTGTTTTTATAACCGACTTTCAGAGAGAGAGAGAGAGGGGGGAGAGGAAGAGAGAGAGGGGCAAATATCAAGATTGTTATACACATGAACTATATTATTACATTAGGTAAGATAAGATAAAGTGCTGACAGTTCGATCATTACCAGCGTCAAACATACTCAAATCCACTAAATATGGCAGGATAACGATGGCATCGAGAGTTGATTTTGGTCTTGATAGACCTCCGACAGGCCGATTTAGCTCTGACATAATGCATGTTTAATGAAATATCATCGTAAAAAGACGTTCGGGCTGATTTATTACAGTGCCAAGAATTCCAAGGACAATCATTATTGACGAAGACGCGAGGCTCGGTGTAAAAAGCACACTAATCTGAAAGGAGAATTCAGATGTGATTCCACGATAATCAAGATAAATGTATACACGTCGTATATTTAAAGGCTTTGTCACATATAACTACAAATTAAATTGTTTCAATTACGCGTTTGTAGTAAACAGCGGGGGGATACGCAGAGCAATGTATTACTGGGAGAGAGAGAGAGCGAACGAGAGACGCAAGTCAACCTATTATATGGATGTAACCGGCAGAGCAACTCTGACAATACCTGACAAAGTTCAATCAGCACAGACTAGCTTTTTTCGGGACTTATATCTTTCTTTCAATTATTCGCTTTGTAGACATACCCCACATTCTACAGCCACCACCCCGACCCCGACCCCTTCCGCGGGTCGTGAAGAAGATTATTATACAAATGACAATGTTGCGAGTGAATAAAAACAGGTTCCTTCAGTTTCAATCGTCAGTGTCGTAAAGAATCACGTGTTTTGTAAATGAGACTAAATGCATTGGTAAACAGGTCCTGACAGATTGCACATATATTCATCTCTTGTAATTATGGCATAACACTTATACATAGAATACATAGAATAAATAGAATAAATCAGGAATTCCCATGACATGTCATCTTAAACAAGATGAATCATATACCAGATTAAAGTGAAAGCATAACCACGGTGCAAACGAAGTCGTTTGTTGTCAATTGTTTTGTTTGAGGTCTATACTTGATTAGTCAAAAAAGGCGGTGTGTCGGGTTCCTTCCTGCATGGTGTTGGCCTCGAAAGGTTCCTATGAATTTTCAGTGCGGTTGCCTCTATTCAGGCCCTAAGTTCACAAAGCATTCTTAGACTTAAGTTGAGAATTTGCTCAACTTTCAATAACTGTTTAAAAGAAATATCTTCGATTCAGAAACACAAAACTTTCCAAATAGTTTCTTATTAAGGTATTTGATACATTAAAACAATAAAAGTTTTATAAAGGGCTATATTATAGTTACAATAAGGCGAACAATTTTGAGTAAATTCTTGACCTGAGAATGCTTGTGAACTAGGGCCAGATTTTTTTGTTTTTTGATTTTTTGTAAACACCAATACGCTTCCATTGTTAAACCCTGCACCATACAGCATTGTCGGGGAAACGAAGAACTCTCTAGGCTGAGATAGGGATCAAACCCGAAACTTACTGATTAATGAGAAAGGGATCAAACCTGAAACTTACTGATTAATGAGCACGCAATTTAGCCACTGAACCACCATCATTATAACAAAGGGTTCCTAATTCCGCGTACAATTCACCCCACTAGCCACCTTCAGGATTTCTGCCGAAACCAGGTGAGTGAGCCAGTGTCTTACTTCCCGGGTACTTTATATTTCATGAAGCTCAACAGAAGATGAGTGAACACGAAAAGGAAATGGAACGGGCTTTTACCTACCACCGCAGTGTGCCTTGGAGGATTACGGTTAGATGCTCTAAATTCCAATTTCAACTGTAAAGGGTTTTTTTACGTGCACGTTGCCAGACTCTCCGTCATTCACCAATGACGAGGGGAAATCACGCAGGAAAGTCCCACCAGGTTCCAATATAAGCATAAATACTCCTCTTTAGGTCTACTTGCTAAAATAAATGACGTGAATGGACATAAATTTAAATCAAACCCCGTAACTGCAGGTTAGGATGTCAATGACTTCTTAACCATAGAGCACGCCCCCCCCCCTCCACAAACACACACCTGGTTTCAATATGAGTATACGTCTCTTTACGCGTATTTGTTCAATAAATCAGGTAAATAGGATATAAGTAAAGTATGTACGAGTGAATATTGACATACATATGGTATATATTATATAGACTAACACTATCCTGGGGGGTTAAAGGTCAATCATGTCAGTTTCTAGTTAACTAGTGTTTTTACCAATGTTTATTAGAATAACAGGAATAACGTACATGGCATCACCGGGTCTTAATTCATGGAATACCTGCAGATAACTTACTTTAGATACGCTATAGTTAAGTAAGATCTCGGTAGCTTGTTTCTGGTGGCATCTTTGGGTAGGACAAGGGAATGGGGAGGGGGGATTAACGGATTAACCCCTTGCCGGCAGATAGCGTGCGTTATCTGTATCATTGTCATATCACGAGCGGTATATATATCTAGGGTAGGAATAGGGCACAATTAACCCACAGATTACCGATCTAGTTAGATACCACTAGCCTGTCTCATATATGGTTAAGATGTCGGTAGCTTGTCTCTGGGAGGCATGGCAAGATAAGGGAAGGGGCAATTAACCTTGATCTGTATCATTGTTATCATTGTTACAGATCTACACCATCTTGATAAGATACCGTTAGCCTGTCTCATGTACGTGTATTTATTTGGGGAATGGGGGCGGGGTAATATAATTAGCCTACAGTAAACTTGCCTTCTAGTGTATTTTGATTGCGAAAGAATGTGGCGGTTACATAGACTACATTATTGACTGTGCACAATTCTGTTAGAGTTTCGGGGTAGATATGAAGGGGGCTCCAGCAACTCCACTCTTCTTTCGAATTGTAAACAATCTGACTAAAACACAGATCTTACTTCGTTTCGTTTTATATTGTTTAATATTTTGTTTAACTTGTCTGAACTACACTAGAATCTGGCAGAGTTGTTATCATTTCATTTCATTCCATCGTATAATCCGGAAAATTCGGACGGATACGTTATTTAAACAATGCAATTATCTGGAAAATCTAGGCGGGTGCAAGTAATATTTTCCGATACGTTACAGTACTATTGAAATAAACAATAACATATTACGTCACAGATTACGTCATATGATATTGAGAATGAATAATATGTGTGTGTTATACAGTTGAAGATAGCAAGTCATCAAGATTTAATCTAGCATATAATCCACCTTAATTCAGCTTATTATAACCAGATCTATCTTCTATATTACACCAAGCCTTCATTACTCATACCCAATTACAATCCAATATAATCAACAGAGTTTATTTATAGAATAAATCAACTATTCGATCACCTTGTTAGTACGGTTGTTAGAACTCAAAATAAACTTTAAGGAGACGTGATCTGCCCAATTGTCCGTGTCTGCAATTATTGGAGAGATTAGTTAAACAAAAAGCCCCTAACTGATAATAAAAACAACGGCCTGTAAGTCCTAGGGCCTTGCCATACACCATAACGTCCTACTGTTATGCTCTCACAGTGTGCTATGAAGGGTATTTTGCCCGGACAGTGGCACTACGGCGTACTGTTATTTCAACTATCATGGGTTCATTTGCGTCCCTCCGCCCTGCTCCAATGAGAAAATGGAACTTCCTCCAACACAGAGAGCCAACATCGCGACTGCCCTAACGACCATAAATGTTATTGATAAGAATCAAAGCGGCCAAATGGAGATTTAAAAAAAAAAACTAACCAGATTGGAATTTTTAAGATAGATGATGAGTTCCTGCTCGGCGTTGCCTAATCCCCCCCGGTCTCATCAGAGCAGACGTGATGTTCCGTTTTATCATATTTTTTTATGCCATGGTGTAGTGTGTTGGACAGTCGGTAACGAATATCTCATTGCATCGTTCTATTGCCATTCATTACGTTTTTTTGGCAGATTAAACTAATACGTGCTATCGCCATTCTAGCTACGTGATCGTAATACTCGATAGACGTGTACGGCGTACAACACAATAATCTTGCCCTGACCCGCTTGTGACTACGTGTCGACAAACGAACGTTTAATTCCTGATTACTCAGCCGTATCTGTGACACAGCAGGAAGGCTCAGAGAAAATGAACGAGATTAAAAACGGGGCTGATTCAATAAATTGATCCATTGTTTCAATGAAAGCAACTCGATCCTGTATTCAGGTCATAGCTATCACAAACAGTTTATTGGAAGTTAGAGACGGAAATGTAACGAAGCCGGCACCGTGTTGTTGGTGGTAATGGTACAACCAACAGATCCATAGTTCTACTAACCATGCCTCGACCATCCGTCCAGATTAAACCGTTTAATATCACACCATACTATTTATCCTGTGTTTCACCCGGTCTTTTGGTGTTAGTAAGTGGATTACTGTATCAATATTATTTCGCTTTATATTAGATTAATTCCCGCTGTTGAATGTTTACACAGACAAGTGGCTTTATATTCAGTTCAGATGGAAATATACATGGGGATAGCGATCCTAGGTGGTATTTTCTTTTAGAAATAAAAGGTGGTTTTTTTTCTTGTCATTTGTTATTTGCAACCCGGAGGATATTTGTTTAATTTGAGGGTGAAGGGGGGCTCAATGAGTAGGATTCGAGATGGTGTCAGGTGGTAAACAGCGTCTAATTCACACAATCAGAAGTCAAGAAGAGTAGACACTGTGTGACTTTTAAACTCCATATTCATTATTCCGGCTGGGGCAGGAGAGATAAAGAGAGAAATGGGGTTTAACGTCCACGCGGCACAAACTAGTTTATTTTGATACAAACATATGGTTTAATTCTTTTTCAATAGTTCGCTAGTGCGTAGGGACTTTAGCAGTAGGAGGAAACCGGAGCACACGTAGAAAACCCACGAATTTTGACATGCGACACTGCTCCTTGCCACGTACACACCGGGGATTCAAAACCACGCCAGTTGACTCAATGACAGGCTCTATGATACAGTGTGCACCTGCTAACCATTCGGCCACCCAACCCCCGACTATCACAATATTTTGAATTATCAAAGAATAATCTAATTGCAACCGTTTCCAATTTTCATTCTTCAATACGCGAGTCGGAGCAGAACAGTAGGACGTAAAACTCATTTCATTTCAGTTCCTTTAAGGCAAGATTGCACGATTCCGTGGCACGCATTGGCACGACTCGAGTCGACACGACACCGTCCGATTTGCGCAAACTCGTCGTGCCAATGCGCGAAGTGCGTAAACAATGCGCAAACTATGCGTAAACTCGTCGTGCCAGTTCGTGTCAATCGTGGCCAAAAGTCGCGCAAGTGTCAGTCAGGCTTTACACTTGCACAATTCCGTGGCACGCATTGGCACGACTCGAATCGGCACGACACCGTCTGATTTGCGCAAACTCGCCGTGCCAATGCGGGAAGTGCGTAAACAATGCGCAAGCTATGCGTGAACTTGTCGTGCCAGTTCGTGTCAATGTGGACACTAATGGGCACGACAAAATCGTGGCCAAAAGTCGTGCAAGTGTCAGCCTGGCTTTACACTTGCACGATTCTGTGGCACGCATTGGTACAACTCGAGTAGGCACGACACCGTCCGATTTGCGGGAAGTGCGTAAACAATGCGCAAGCTATGCGCGAACTTGTCGTGCTAGTTCGTGTCAATGTGGACACTGATGGGCACGACAAAATCGTGGCCAAAAGTCGTGCAAGTGTCAGCCTGGCTTATCACCCCAGGAATTATACAAATGTTCATACTGTTAAGCAAATTTCATTTGTCCCGTTTTTATGATTTATGAGACCTATTTAATTCCCAAATATATTACAGCCATGCATTATACATATTGGATTCTTGATGCCATTCTTGTGAAAATTGAAGTCATTTATCTCAGGTTCCCAATTGATGGTTGCGTGATTCGTTTAAAGCATCTAATCAACCATTTGTATTCTTCACTTCTTAGTGATCACTGATAGGTACTCGGATTTTATGGTGAAAATGAAAGAGAGAGAGTGTGTGTGTATCGCCCACTCGACACAAAGTAGGTCATTTCAGGACTAATATATTAATTCAATAATTCGCTAGCCCACGAGGTTAAGCAGGCAACCCTACTCCTTGTCACGTACAACCGGAGAATCGACACCATGACTGTTGACTCAATGATACAGGCCTTATGATACAGCGCGAAGGCTAACACCAATCCAACACCCCGGGTTAAATAGAGGCAAATGTGGTAGTGTATATTTGTGTGCTACACAAGCATATATGTAACACTCTAAACGATATTTGTTTTTTTTACGATTTCTGCCGTTTAAAATATATTGTGATTAATCTTGGTTTCTACAACAGATTACATTTTTGACAACGAATATAATTCAAAATCTATTTATAACAGTCACTCGAACAATAACACTAGATTACACCAAACTTCTCTTTCCTTCAGTAACTGGTCTATATATCTATAGCGACACGATTATCACTACAGAAAGGGTTTATATATATCGTAAAGGATCAAATCATAAACCTTTTAACAAATAGCACAATGGTCTAATAGTCATGTCAGTCATATAAAAATAAATCAATTATCCATGTGTCCGTAAATTTCAAGCAGTGTGATATGCATAGTCTGAAAGGCATGTCCCTAGACACAATTGTGTTGGCTGACGAATGAAAGTGACCATACTTTTTCAACGCGAATTTCTGAACTGTTTAGATTTTTTTTTTAAATGTTCACAGAAATTTTCATCGTAAGACATGGTGCATTATTCGTGTGGTAGTCATTTGTCCGTAAATGACAATATGTATAGAAAGAAAGATAGAGAAATTTGGTTTAACATCCACTCGACACAAACTAGGTTATTTAGGAATAAACACCGTTCATTATTTTTCCAACAATTCGCTTGCGTGTTAGGGTCTTTAGCAGTAGGAGGAAACCAAAGGACCCGAGGGAAAAAAACCTGGGGTTAGACAGTCGACCCTACACTTTGTCACGTACAAGCGAGTAATCAAAGCCACGCCACTCCCTTTCCTTTTGGTGGATGTCCACGGAATATGAGCACTATTGCACCATGTCTAAATCCAAAACTCATCAGAAACTGATCATCTACCCCTATTCATTGACAAATGATATTTATTTCGGGGTTTGTATTTGTAACATTGGTTCTGGATCAAAAAGGGTAACTGAAAGACTTTAGAGGTGGGGTATTGGACATCTTGCAGTTAACTACATCACTTAAAGGTTTTAGTGGGGGATGGTCTATATTTTTTTGGATTCATGGACATGGTCAGATAATTGTTAAATTGACCTGGAGTACCTGTGGCCAGAATTTTTCTACAACATTTAGTTTCTAAGACAACTTCTTCATGTGTTAATTGGTAGCAGGCTGATTAACTCAACATAGATGCCATCACCAAGTTTTTATCTATTAACGGTTCCTGGTGCCAAATATACATATTGTTGTTTTAGACAAGTGGCAGACACGATTTAATTCCTACAGTTGTTTTCCTTTCTTTATATAGATGATGGAAGTACTGGGGTGGAATTTGGGATGGTCGGTGATCAAATGAGGCTGATTCGTTTTAACACTTTTTTTTCCATTAAAATCAAGAACATGGCAGAAAACGGAGAATGGTTTCTACGTGACGGTTTGGGGAAGAGAAATGGGGTTTAACGTCCACTCGACACAAACTAGGTCATTTCGGGACTAACATACGGTTTTATTTTATTTCAATAATTCGCCTGTGCGTTAGGGTCTTTAGCAGTGGGAGGAAACCGGAGTTCCCGGAGGAAACCCACGAGGTTGAGAAGGCGTCCCTATCTCCATGCTACATACGCTCACACCAGGAATCGAAACCACAGCCGCAAGTCAGAGGTGACCGGCCAGCTAGGTCGAAGCGCGGCACTCTACACCAACTGATCCAGAGTGCCTTTGTTTCTATTTCAATTATTATTTTCTTTCCACGTGATTTAAATATAGCCATAATTTAATGGATTTTATGCTTAGGTCTATAATTGATCAGCCTATTAGACGCCAATTTATGGATATTTTTTGTAAACTTGTAAATGAATACATTTATCTTTTAACCATTTAGCTGATACAAATTGTCCCGTTCAAATCGATCTTGAAGTTAGCTAAATAAATAGACTGATGATTTGAAAGAAACAAATATAAACTGTAGTAATGAAAATATGAATAGCCATATGAAAGAAATATTACGATTTTGGCAGTGGAACCATTTCTTTAAATAAAACAAGACGAATTTTATTTTGAAGAAACTTGGTTGGATTCCAATCAAGACGGAATGAATTATTAATCACAGACGTTTCAGTCACATTAGAGATAGGTGTTAGGTCACAAAAATATGGAACTATAAGGAGAGAGAGAGAGAGAGAGAGAGAGAGAGAGAGAGAGAGAGAGATAAATGAGGCTTAACGTACACTGGACATACTAGGTCATTTCGGAACTAACATGTCGATGAATTGTATTTCAATAATTCGCTTGAGCGAAGGTGTCTTTATCAGATGGAGGAAACCGGATGATCCGCTGGAACCCAATGGCAGGAACCCAATTTGCTCATGTTTTGACCTCAGACGTATCGGTCGCAGGAGCTAACTGATGGGGCCCTGTGTTAAGACCCCCCCCCCTTTTGTGGCCGCAAAGTCTGGGGTCTTACATTCTCAATATATAATTAACTACGACAATGCGTCGCCAATTTGGTTGTAAATAGGGCCCTTTTGTCCTTTCCATACATAATAAAGAGAAGTGTGTTATTTCCAAAATATGTTTAAACAATGTACAAACATTACATTCAAATCCTGAATAAGATTTGCAGAATGTGCATTGTGCATCTATGACATTTCTTTTGTTGTGGGTCACATTTTGCAATAATTGTAGATAACAAACGATTCGTTTCGGTGATTAGTAGCACTCGAGTATTTGGAATTGGACTACGATTATACTACATGTACGCGGCTTTAATAACCAGAGGTCACTTAGGAATTGACCATCTTTCAATTAACGTCGGTCACGGATTGTTCTAATTATCAAGAGCATGGACATTGCTAAATATGTCCTGTAGAGAGAATCGCTGCTCATTGTTTGTGTTAAGATCTGGGGCTATGAAAAGTCATAGAGAAGTGAGCCTTACAGAAATCGGCTGAACGGCTTAATATTTGTATCACGCATATTGGACAGAGTAGTTCAGTATAATCTGTAAGATGAACTAGCTACGGTAATCAAATAATTTATTATTAAAACACTAATCACTACGTGAAATGGATAATATTTAATAAACACCGGCAATGTGCGCTCGGGTGCCATATTTATTAATTAGTATATTAACTTAATTGGTCTGGTTATGACGTGGATTTGATCAATCACAACTATTCAACATAACAAGAGAGAGGGAGAGAGAGAGATGGTCGGGATGGGGCGTAGATGCGACACAAACTAGGTTATTTCAAATAAAGGATCCTTATCAGTTGGAGGAAACCGGAGGACCCGCCAAAAACAGGAGGATGGGGTTTAACGTCCACTTGACACAAACTAGGTCATTTCGGGACTAACATGGTGTAATTTTATTTCAATAATTCGCTTGTGTGTTTTGGGTGTTTTAGAAATGAGAGGAAAGCATAGGAGGTCACATACAAGAGGGGAATCGAAACCACGCCAGCTGAATCAATGCCAGACCTTAAGATACAACACACATGTGCTAACCCTTCGCCACCGCCCCCTTTTAAGGTTTACAAGCTTAACGGATCATCACGGACGTATTCTCTAAGGAAATGATAAAAAAAAAACAAAAACAAAAACGAAAGTAGTGTTCTGCACCACTTCCGTACATTAAATTTCCATTAATACACCGATACAGTTATCATGAAGCAATCAATATATGCAAAACCCTAAACACGAGAAATGAAAACATTAGAAGTCTTCCCTGAATGGCATTTAGCCATTGATCATAACACACAACCGATCTATCAATAACTTTCACTATACACTACACACAGCGTTTCAACATAATATAACACATCACAGTTCTATGGATAACACCAACGCAGGCCCGATCCGGGGGGGGGGGTGCTCAGCTATATGAAAATAATTATGCCTTGCATCAATGAAATTACATCACAAAGTGATCCTACATCAGTATAAAAATGATTTCTCTGTTTAAAAAGCTTAATTTGTATGTATGCCTATGTAATTTAGAGACGATGATGGCAGATGTCCGTAACAGAAACCTGGCAAACCCCCTCCTGCAAAAATTCCTGGATCCGTCCCTGCAACTGTATGATATACACACAGCGTTTCAACATAATATAACACATCACTGTTCTGTGTGTAACTATTATTGTATTATATACACACGACGTTCCAACAAGATTTCACTAGTCGTTATAAAGCATACACATTTACAAATGAGGAAAGTAAAAACAAAACATCAGTATCAAGATGAGGTTGTTAACTTAAAGGGCCAATCCCGATAACTTTCTGAGGAATAAAATTGCTTAATTTTGTGTTAAAATCCCTTAAAACCCATTACCTAAGGCCGACCAACTAATACGATATTTGCGATACGCTTGTAAATAACTTAAATCTGACAGTCTTCATCTGGAAATGGAGACCGTTGTATTATACAGTATCTGGATAAAACCAGACTTTTTTCCATAAAAATAATATGTAGGTGAAATTTACCTTTTGTTATCAAGTACAGTACATGGGTCATTCACTCTATAGACCTCTCAAGAAATGTGAATCGATTATCAGGTCGCCCAATGAAAAAATTGACCCGAAATCTTAAAAGGGTTACGTGTCCGGATAAGCAGTGTTGACGTTCACGTCCAAACGACTCAATATTTTGAGCTGAAATTTTGAGACAAGATAAATACACCATGCCTCTATATTTTGGTCCATAAATTTCATAAACTCTCGGACTTTAATTTTTGAGACTCTGTTCTTATCGGGATTGTCCCTTTAATTAACAAAAAAATAGAAAAATATGAAGACACACTTACTTTATCGGATATGAAAAACTTTGTAATTGGATATTAGTGTGGAAGACCTTGATCTTATCGACTGCATAATAATTATAAGTACATTTTGTTGTATGAGATCTTGATCTTAAAGACTGCATAATAAATTAACGTATATTTGTAGTAAGCACGTGTGTAACTGTGTAAACAAATAGTTATATTCACTAGATGATGTGTTATAAATGCAATACTCGTGTTACGTTTTGCTTGTTTATCATGTTAAGTTTTTGGTGCAGTTAGGCTCTCTGATAATCGATATCACTTTCATATTAATCAAATCAAATAAAATCAAATCGGGTTTAACGCCTACTGTCCTGTACACACAGATAGAGAGAGAGAGCGAGAGAGAGAGATGGGGTTTAACGTCCACTCGACACAAACTAGGTCATTTCAGGACTAACATATGGTTTAATTTTATTTCAATAATTCGCTTGCGCGTAGGGGTCTTTAGCAGTGGGAGGAAACCGGAGTGCCCGGGGGAAACCTACGAGGTTGAGAAGGCGCCCCTATCTCCATGTCACATACGCTCACACCAGGGATGGAAACCACAGCCGCAAGCCAGAGGTGACCGGCCAGCTAGAGGTCGAAGCGCGACACTCTAGACCACTAGGCCATCCCAACCCCCCTGTTCTGTACAGACTGGGCTATAGAAGACGCTATGCTGCGTACTATGAGTGAAATGTTGCCCGGACAGCGGCACTATGGCCTTCTCTTATCCCGAATTCCAACTACACGTCAATGTTTACACTTGACCTTGGGTTTCCATTCCGTCTGGACGACCACACCTTGGGTTTTCATTCCGTCTGGACGACACACCTTGGGTTTTCCTTCCGTCTGGGCGACCACAGTTTCACACATGTAAAGAGAGGACGGTGCTTACCCCCCTCCCCCAAATCAACACGAAGTAGGTAATTTCAGGACTAACATATGGTTCAATGTCATTTTAATAATTCGCTTGCAAGTAGGGGTATTTAACAAGGAAACCGGATGGCCCGTACAAAACCCTTCTCCTTATCACGTCCAAGCAGGGAGTCAAAACCACGGCAAATCGCCCCCCCCCATCCACACATACACCTAGTTTCGTATAATATAAGGTAAATATTTTTAACATGACAAGGGTGCTGTAGGAATAGAGTATTACAGAGCATTGATATCACTCTGTGACAGACTAGGTCATGCTAGGGCTAGGTCCGACAGAAATAACATTCAGGGATGATCCCCTATCTACCATATTAAAAATCGAAATGAACATTACTGGGGACAGTGGGTAATTATGCTAATTTATGCTAATTTATGCTAATGAATCCCACTATAGGAAGGGGATTAAATATGCTAATAAGTAAGGAAACAATGACGTCTTCCAAACAAACCACCAACAAGGTGATAATGGAAAATCTTTTATTCTGTTAGAATTGATTATTACGGAAATGTTAAAAACAATATAGTGATGTTCCATTGATCGGTTTCAGATCATAATAATGGAACATCGAATAGTGTTCAGTAGATTAATAGTATTTTGAAAGACATGTACGTTCATTTGTTTTGAAGTATGTAAACATTCTCAAACGTATGAGCTTTGTTTGTATACACAATCACCTCGATTCACGTAATATATTGATGCCATCCTCTGTATTTCCATATAGGTTCGTCCCATACATTTTCTGTTCCAATTTAAATGTTATAAGATGTTCCCAAAGTCTATATTATTCCACATATATACCGTTTTATCGCAATTTAACATTATGTATTACTCCTTTATCACTTAATGCATTCATTATTGGTTTCCCCTATCCTTAAAGTCATTCTTCGTGATTCCATATAAAAGTGGTCTTAAAACTAAGTACCGCTATATAAGTCTATAGTCAACATGTATGTCATGTGTCGCGCTTTAACATTGTAAATTACACCTTTGCATACTGTTATATTCCCCTGTTCTACCCCGTAAGATCAACTTACAGAGTAAAACCTCGTTGCTTTACACATGACACTGTAGTTAAATAAATGTGCCATTTGTTGCAATTGAATATTACGTATCGGTTTTCTATTATATTCTCCCAGGATGCTCTTAAAGTCAGGCCTTGTTGTTATATACGCTAGTTCACAGCGTGGCAATTTAATATTAGTATAATTATTACTTCTGTGCCATTTTGACGCTATGTAATCCCGTATTTTATTCATATATTTCGATCTATAATATAATACAACATTAATTTCTGGTGTACAACAATGTATTCTGTAAACATATACGATTATGTTCCCCTATTCTGCTTCGTAATGTCATTTCTTAACAAAAAGACTAAAATTTATATGTAAATATTCCATTTAGTCGCAATATAACATTGCATATATATATATATATATGTCATTTTGTCGCATTTTTATCTCGTATTTTATTCATGTATTCATATCTTTTAATGCACTATTAATTATTTATTTAGCGTAACTAGGTAGGACTAAAGTTTATGTACATGTATATTCAAATTAATCGCAATTATATAACAAAGTATATGCGCCATTTTATCGCAATTGTACCTCGTGTTTTATTCATGCATTCCAATCTGTGATATAATATTCATTTACAATCTGATATATCATAGAAAATGTGCGTGTCAATTGATTATGTCAATTTAAAAAAGAAATAGAAATGATAATGGTCTTACCTTGTATTGGAACATATATATTTAGCGTCAGACAGTCTTCAGTCTGTTTCAGTAGAAACGAGCTAATATTCCTGATCTGACCTTCCCGTCCGTCCGGTCCAGAGTTTTGCATTTCAGAATCGCTGAGTTTTCGTTGTGGACACACCGGTTGATGTTCAATGGCGACCCGTATTCCATTCCATTTTTCCATAGGGTTTTTAGGGGGCATGAATCGTAGACCTCCCTGATTTAGATCCGCGTAACGCAGTCCAAGATAGGCTTCCACCGTCCGCAAATGTCGGTTCGGAAATTCCACTAAAACTCCACGAACTTTTCCGTAGCGCGTTGTCATCACCCTTTCACTCAATCTAGTCATCCGCACCTCGGCCCCTACATCCAGCACCAATACTAACATCCCCAGCGTGAACCATCCTACCCCCAACCATATCGCTCCTCCTACCCCACCTCCAACCCCTACGGCCCGGGCTGACATCTTGTAACCAACGTTAGCGGATATAATCCGGTTCTGAAAATCATGACATCCGATCTAAGACCACTAATTCCATGTTTTCACTAGTAACATCCGACACTTCTTAAAACACCCAACCAAACTTCTTTTATATATCTTTATAAACAAACGCAAAAACTTTTAAATGTCGCCTCGTCATCGGTTAATATATCCTTTTAAGAATTACTTTTGATTGAATGTTGGACGTGGATCTGTATTAACGTTTGACGCGGTGACGGTCTAGCTTTCAGCACGCTCCACGCGACATTTAACAATTCCTAGTTATTGTACTTGACTGGCGCGTGCTGTGGACTCGCGTGCTACGAGTCTCTCGTGTCTCGTGTTATGTGGAACGCATGCGTGAGGTATTAGATATAAAAGAGAAGAGATGAGAGAGGTATACATTGATCTGTGTAAGACGATTCAAGTCAGGATTACTTCTGTGTTCTAACCGAGCCAGTTACAGAACCAGTCACAACAGTTTCCGGCTATTTTTGGCATGACTCCTGATCCCATTGGCTCTACGTATGATCTCCGTGAAAGTTTTAGAAATTGTTTCCATAGACTTCCTCTTTTGCCATTTTGTGTTAACGAGAAGAGTTATCCCAGAGGGTAATTCCAGTTTTAAAACTTCTTTAATTTATTACAAAATGAGATGGAATTTTAAACCAGGGTTGGCGTAATAATATGTACAGGAGGACTGCACTACATGCAAAAATAAAATTACAGTCTGAATGATTGAACACTTTTCCTGGTCCGACATCCGGTCCTGTACCACTGGCAATGTGAAACCCCTCCCCACTCCTGCACCATACTCAACGAGCAGCCGTGGCTCGTAGCAGTAATACAGTCTACACCTCCAGTTATTGTTCCTCTATTTTGTATTTTGTTAGATTAAAAATAGAAGAAATTGTTGATCTTCTTGTGTATTAACACAAAGGGATTTTGTTTTATGTAAGCCGATAGAGACACGAATTTTTCTAGGGGGGTGCAAGGGACGCAAAATTGTTAAAGGAGCCCCCCCCCCCCCACACACACACACACACACTCTCTCTCTCTCTTTTTCTGAAGGTGAGAATCTGTCGAAAGTCTGCAGTCAGACGCCTTGACAGATGAAGATCAATGACCTAATTTGAAATGCATCGCATCTTTTTAAAATGCTTACATTAGTGAGATTAGTATCTGATTCCCTGGATGTTTAGAGGTCTTTCATCTTGATTGTAAGCCTATTAATATATAAATACATATCAACTTACATCAACAATTATACCTCTACTTATCTAATGAATGTCTGTTACGGAAACTCAAAACTATTAAGGAAATGAAATGAGGGTTAATGTTCAATTTTATTTAGAAGTGGGAGGAAACCGGAGGAAACACATGAAGTTGGACAGCTGAACCTACTTTAATATACATACAATAATATTACATATAACAATACATTCACAATAATATTACATATAACTATACATTTACAATAATATTACACATACATTTACAATAATGGCCTATAATATACATTTACAATAATATTACATATAACTATACAGAGAGAGAGAAATGCGGTTTAACGTCCACTCAACAATTTTATTTCAACAATTCGCTTGCGCGATGGGGATTTTAGCAGTGGGGGGAAACCGGAGTTCCCGCAGGAAATCGACGAGGTTGAGAAGGCGCCCCTATCTCCATGCCACATACGCTCACACCAGGGATCGCAACCACAGCCACAAGTCAGAGGTGACCGGCCAGCGCGGCACTCTAGACCACTAGGCCATCCCAACCCCCCTATAACTATACAATTACAAAAATATTATACATAACTATACATTTACAAAAATATTACATAATTTACAATTATGTTCTAGAGAGTTGATTATGGGTTTGTGATGTGAATATATATCTCAAAAATAATTTATGGAACATTTGAGGCCAACAGAAAAGCCAGCAATAGCCCGATTTAGTTTTCTTATCACGTGGCAAAAAATCCTACCCTGGAAGAATAACCCGTTACAAGTTTAAAGGAAAACTTTCAGAAGAAAACCCCTCAATTCCCTTTGATATATTCAAAGTCACTCTTTACTTTCAGATCACAGGTTATTGTCGGCATAGAAAATACCCCAAAGATCCAAGAGATTTGTCGTTATAGGTTTATTCAGTATATACAGTTCCAGGGGAGGATCTAGGATTTTCAGAAAGGGGGGCGTGCTGCACCCACTTAGGATTGCGAAGCCCGGCCCGTTATTTGTGAGTGCGAAAAAAGGACTAATTTCATACTAGTACTGTAAATTACGATTTCCAACCTAAACTATTTTTCTTCGCCTTTCCCGCGAGAATATAGGATTGCGAAGCCCGGCCCGTTATTTGTGAGTGCAAAAAAAGGACTAATTTCATACTAGTACTGTAAATTACGATTTCCAACCTAAACTATTTTTCTTCGCCTTTCCCGCGAGAATATATGGAGCTACAAATTGTCCACCATCTCCAAAAAAAGAGGTGGCGTGCGCCGGATGTGCCCCCCTCTGGATCCGCGCCTGAGTTCAGTTTATCATTGATGAACGTGTACGAGCTATCTGTGAGACTTTAATATATTTAAACATGCATGATACAAGAGCTAAAACTGCCTATTGAATGTCTTTCTTTATCTTTAAAATGTTTTTCTAAATTATTAAGACAGTAATTAACTTATCCAGGCCATAACAAACGCTCGATGGCATCGCTAGCCTGCGAACTGTAGTGGATTATGTTCTGATTTACTGCATAACTGTCCTTTACGATTTAATGATTAACTGGATAATTGAGACTGATTTTTATCGTTCCGATTTAGTAATGATGATCGAGGTTAGGTGGACGTTTCAATCGCTTAATCCCCGTTTCATAGTCCATTTGCTGATTACACTATTTTGCCTAATAACGTTTTTAGGACTTCGAATTCTGTCTAATGGTTTGGATTGTTCGTACTTGGTTTTATTTTATAGTATATAAATTTGACGAAAATTTTCAGCAAATTTTGTAAGTATATGACAAAACTGTGCGGCTTACAAATTCTGGCCAAACCCATGACTTGTACATATGACATACCGTATGAACCACATCGATAAAGTATGGTCACGCTGGATATTTTAGAAGTTGTGAATTCACGTGATAGTAAAAAATGTGTATTTACTAAGATTTTTGTTGCGGTGGGAACAAACGAGACTAGATTCCCCAGTGGGGTTAAGGTGGAATGTGTTAGATTTTTTTGTCATTATTATTTTAATATTTCGAGTCCGTTCAAGATGTCTTTATGCATCATGTCAATATTTGAATATCGGCCAATCAGAGAGCAGGGGACAGTTATTAATAAAAACGTTAGATAAATATCGATTGTCGATTGGTTTAAGCGGAAGACATTTCACCCTTTTAATCTCGTCATTGTATTTAAATCAACAGAAAGTGTGAAATCTCCCAACGTTCCTTCGTAAACCGGAAACTAACGTGAATCTCACCGCCTACCGGAAGTCAGTGATCGATTTCAGCACCCAGTAACAAAGTAGATTCTAATTGGTTACTATTGACTTTTAACAAATGTTTTGATTGGTGTAGTTAGCATTAACTTCGAGATAAAGGGATCTTTTCTTGTCCAGCAAGAATTTATATTATATCTTTTGTCCTTCGATCATCCATAACAGAAATGGCGGAAAAGAACGGGAATTTCCGATTACTAATTTAAAGAATTGATCAAGATTTTGATGGCTAACTTCCGGTGTGAAATTAAAATAGAAAGTGGAGTTATTATTTTGTTGGGGTCATTTAATTATGGAACACGTGTACAACGCGTCACGGTGTTAATATTATTTGTGGGTCGGATACCACGGAGACAAAAACAGGTGATACGTGTGTAAACGTATAACGAGAGAGATACACGATTTACTAAATTGTTTCGAATACTTTTGTGAGGGCAGTCGGTTTCTTCCCATAGGACGTCCCCCTGCTAATGCGCTAAATATGCTAACATGAAGCACCCTTTGGTTAGAAGCGGATGTTAACGACTCGTGTTGTATATTAATGGCTAGGTCTAAATATTCAGGCCACCTGCAGATTTCGTAAAGCTCACGAGCCGCAAACAAGGCTAGCACTAATCCAAACTAACCCTAACCCACAATATTGTGCCTTTACTCTATTCATTACTCGCGACGAAATCAGCAGATGGCCTTAAGTATATTGTTGAGCGCACAAGATATAGTTCAATTGAGAAAACAAAAATTATATCCTGCACTAAGACATCCTAAGATAAAAAAAGGAAGAATACTTTTTATATATAGCAAAAAAATGTGTTAAGTGGCTGAGAGAGAGAAATGGGGTTTAACGTCCACTCAACACAAACTAGATCATTTCGGGATTAACATACGTTTTTTTTTTTAATTTTATATCAATAATTCGCTTGCGCATAGGGGTCTTTAGCAGTGGGGGGAAACCGGAGTGCCCGGAGGAAACCAAAGAGGTTGATAAGACGCCCATGCCACATACGCTCACACCAGGGCTCGAAACCACACCCGCAAGCCAGAGGTGACCAGCCAGCTAGAGGTAGAAGCGCGGCACTCTAAAACACTAGGCCATCCCAACCCCCTGTTAAGTGGCCGACGTGCGCGTTGCATCACAAGGCGTGTCATTGAGTCAAGTGGCGTGTTTTCGATTCCCCGTCAGTGTCTGTCAAGAGGTTGGGTCGCCTATTGATTAATTTGAACCATGTGTTTGTTCCGAAATCTGTGTCGATTGGCCGTTATATCCTCCCTCAATAGCCCAGTTGCAACAGAATGATAGGACGTTAAACCTATTTCATCTCACCGCACCATTATCTCCATTCACTTTTTACGATTTTAGTTATATTACAACCAAAAACTTAAAAAATCTAGCTAAATAATAAAACAAAACTATATGAAGATAATGATTGAAAAATGGCGTCAGGGATGAATATTAAAAAGCAGGAAATATTCTAAAAGCGACATATTTACAGAAGATGAATTATGAAGTATGTCTAAGAATATGACAATATATTCATCAATACATGTTTAAATGTATTTCTAGTTCAGTTTTTATTAGTATTATGAACTACAGATTGTCATTTGACGACATGTTCTCTCAAGATTAATTAGATTATACGTTATTTCAAACTGAAAACACATTTTTTCCTCTCTAAGAGTGATTAGTTAGCTCAAAATAAAAACTATAATATTAACTTCATTATTACACCACCAGTTAAAAAAAATAAAACTGACAATTATTAGTTATTCTGAAACAAAAAAGAAAAAAAAGGTACATTGCGTCTTTGGAAGATTGAATTCAGTAAATGAAAAGTCGAACATCACAAAACATTTTTTGCCTTTGAATTTCGATAAACATCCTAACGATGACCACCTGTTTCACGAATGTAATCAACGATATAAAAGCAAAAAAACTTCATTTAAATGTCTCACAAACAATATGAGGAAATAATAATAGAAGAATCGTGCAAATACATACTTTGGTATTAGATATATCTAGACCCAATTGATTTATAGCACCACATTTTTTAAAACTATTGACTACTTCCCTAAATATTGAATTTATGTTGCTTCCAACATTCATAGTAGTTAAGACACCTAATGTTTATATAAATATAATGACAATATACGTGACAAGCTTTTATCCGCACAGTATTTTATTAATATAGAGTAGAATATAGTATTGATTAAACATATTGGGCATATATTACGTTAGTGTCAAGTACACAGTGTTATGTTTTTGTGTTTTAAGGAAAAATGAAATTAGAAAAAAAAATTGTAAATAAAAAAGAGAAATTAACGACATGAGTAATACCGTTAAAGATTGCTCCTTATATTTATTATAACTTATTAATGACATGTCATCGGTAGGAAAAAATAGTGTAGAGCAGTAGTAGTGTCGCCTATACAACCTCGTGAGTTTTCTATGGGGACTCTGGTTTCCTCCCACTGATATAGACACCTACGCACAAGTGAATTATTCAAAAAAAATTAAACCATATTACGGCCTCTTTTGTCTCTGAGTAAAGTTACGGATGTTTGACAATTTGACAGGAATAATGTTGTCCCGATTATCATCGTTACCATAATAAATGAAATATCGATTTTCAATTTATTTTGTTAACCGAATAAAGTGTTCTGATGATTTAAAGCTCCAATTTCATATCTTTAAGTTATATTTGTAAAATATATTAAAATAAGGCCTTAAAATAGATGGCATCTATAAACAGTTCTACCTTGTTAAAGAATTATAATAGTCCTATTAATCCAATAATTTACTATTGCCAACTGAGAAATTGGCAAATATATCATTTTCAACTTCAAATTCAAACGTTTGAAGATAGCTATCCCATAGGGGTAAAAGAAAAACAAGGGAGGTAATTGTGTTATTATTTCCCGTGTCAATGATTTTAAAGTGTCGGGAATAATGTCTATGGTCCTATAATAGTGGGTTGACAACCTATTGAGCAAAAGACATATAATTATGTTTTAACTTTCTTAGAAAATATGAAATTATCGCTTTAATCCATGTAATGTAGAAACAGTGAGTTGATTATGGGGTTGTCTTGTTAATAAAAATGTCTAAATAATAATATATATAACATTTGATGCCAGAACAAATGTTCTTGCATAATGTATTTTTTAACAAATCTTTACAAAAAACATATTTAAACGAAATTGTGTGAGGTTAGAATACTGAAATTTTATCTTTAGTAACATGAAAGAAACGTCAATGTTGTGTTTTTGTTGACATTGCCCCCTGGCATTTAATTAATATAAGTAATGAGAGTATATTACTGTGCATAGAATAATACTTCAATATTATCTTTTTATGGAGTTATTTTGGTGAAATACGATTATTTTAAATCCATGTTATAAGCCTCTTTGTATTACGATTATTACATGTATATCAGACAAATCATATCTAAAACAAATACTAAACAAAATAAAATGATAAGAGACATTGAAGTGGATTTGACGTAATTGAAGTTTATTTGAGTAAATAATATTTTAACATTATTAGGTAGGACAAAAATATTTTTTAAAGTAAAAATAAGATAAATTGTTAAGAGCCATTTGTGTAATGCTGGGGTCACACTGTCGTGCGACGCGTTACGATAGAATTTTTCCTACTGCGTCAACAATCTGGTACGTGCAGATACGTTCAGGGACAAAAATATTTTTTAAAGTAGAAATAAGATAAATTGTTAAGAGCCATTTGTGTAATGCTAGGGTCCTACTGTCGTGCGACGCGTTACTATAGAATAGTTCCTACTACGTCAACGATCTGGTACGTGCAGATACGTTCGGAAACATTTCGGATACATTTCGAACCACTGATCTTCATATAATATGATGTGACCTGACAGGGTCACCATGATTAAAATCACGATTTCAATCGCATCACGAATCGTGATAGTGGTCACCTAACATTAGAGTATTTAGGAGTAATAATTTGTAATATAAACGAAATAATACTTCGTGATATACAAATATTTTAACATACATTATGCAAGAGCAACATCTACCTAGTGTGGGCCTTTCTTTAGGCCTGAAATGTTATAAAATTATTACTTGGACATTAATTATCCTATCAAGATCCATAATCAACTCTAGATGTCAAGGATAGTCTGTGATATTGGTTGGATTGTAGTTCGATAGGCTTCAAAATTTTCTTTCGTGATTAACCGATTAAGTGGATACCGACTTTAGAAATGATGACCTAAGCAGAGGCTAAGCAGAACTTTCATTCGCTTCGTTTTCGGTTCCTAGTATATCAATGTGTCTGAAATATTCTGAAAATTGCCTTTAGATTGGCTAGTTTTTAACAATTATAGTGAGAACTGCCAACTCGTTATCTAATCTCCCATAATGTATCTTTAAAAAAACATATTTGTAAAGAATTTATACATCGTATAGATCTGAAATTATTGGTAACATTAGAACATAACGTGGATGAATAGACTAACGTTAAAAGTATTTTATCCTGAAATATAAATAAAGTTATTGATAGACACATCTCATTAAAAGAGGTATTTTCTACTTTAGTGTAAAATGAGTTCTAGTTCAAATGATGTCTGAATATTTCAATGGAGCCGAATCCCTGCTGAACATCAAGCGAACAAGCCTTAATTACGCTTCTTACCTTTCCTATACCTCGTCAATTTAGCTGAGAAAAAAATGGCTACAAGCTAAATCAATGAAATTGGAAACTTTAATAACCCAGTTATCAGTTCTATTCATGTGAATTAATTTAATTTTAACAAATGGATACCATAAGGAAATCCTTGAATTGAATGTTACAAGTCTCAACGGATAGAAATGCCATTTCAAAATGCCGACAGTGGCGTAATAATCTCAAAACAACATGTTGGCAAATTTCACTGATTTTTTGTTGCCATATTTAACAATGTAAGGTTAAATCAGAAGAATAACGGAAGCAAGATTTTAATTTAATTTTAATTACAACATTCAAAGCATCTGAAAATACAAAACAAAATCGGATTGGACGTCAAATGAAATGAATTGGAGTTTAACGCCCCACTGTTCTGCTCCGAACTGGGATAATGAAGGCGGGTTTTTAAGCGACAAAATGATCTGGACGAATGCTAAGAAGTAAATATACAAATTTGTTAATATATCCTAAACATTTTTGCGTTTGTTTAGTAGATTATTCTAAAATAAAAATCTCAAGACACGTAGAATGGTCAGGAAATCTCTTATGAAGTCAACATCAATATATTAAATTAATAACTACGACTGGTATAATCAATATGATCATCTCGATTATCTAGTCTTATGTCCTCTCGTTAATATAAAGCAAATACAAGCACCTAGAGTCTGGGTTATAGGTTAATCTATTTTATAGCCAAGTTGTGACCTCTGGTGATCTCTGGAGGAGAATTCCTGATACGGTGGAAATAAATGTCTCAGTTTTAACCAGAAAATTCTGCTTGATTCAATAAAATTATGATTTGTCTGATGTAAATATATCGGATGTTGATTAGAATTGTGTTAAAAACCCGTCGCTATTCCACGTTCCAATCCGTCTCAAATAACTTTTTACTACTTTTACCAGACGATAGTGATTTCTCATAAAGAACACGAACAGTTCGCGGCAGACCATATTCGGCATCGCACACTACAATTATAGGGACATAATATTTAGGATTTGAATCCGATAATAACGCCCGCTTCATTATAGTACATTACACTATATACCTTAGAATGCCTCGGTTGGCATTTTTGTCCAAACGAAGCGAAAACGTTGCAACATTTCTGCTGTGATGGTGGAACATTATTTGTGTGGCTCTATTTGGGGATAACAAATATCGCTAATAATTATCTTGAAAAAAAAAACTACGTTTATTTAACGAGGCATTTTACCCAGCCTCGTTCTGGAACAAATGCCTCGTTCCGCAAAAAACATGGTTTCAGGACTCTAGCAAAGCGTGACAATTGTATCAGAAATTTTGCACTGTTTTCGCTTTAATACCGCCCACTTTATATAACAATATTTAATACCACCGACCTTATATAACAATCCACAATATTCAATACCAACCACTCTAAATTACATTATACAATATTTAGTACCGCCCTCTTAAAACCACAAAACACAATATTTAATACCGCCCTCTTAAATTCACAACACACAATATTTAATACCGCTCTCTTAAAAAAATCACAACACATAATATTTAATACCGCCCTCTTAAAATCATAGCACACAATAATTAATACCGCCCTCTTAAAATCAAAACACACAAAATTTAATACCACCCTCTTAAAATCACAACACACAATATTTAATACCACCCTCTTAAAATCACATCACGCAATATTTAATATCACCCGCTTAAAATCACAACACAGGGAATTTAATACCGCCCTCGTAAAATCACAACACAGGGAATTTAATACCACCATCTTAAAATCATAACACACAATATTTAATACCATCCTTTTAAAATCACAACACACAATTTTTTAATACCACCCTCTTAATATCACAACACACAATATTTAATACCGCCCTCTTAAAATCACTACACAATATTTAATAACACCCACAATATTTAATATCACAAGACCAATTACATTCCCCAATATTTGATACCGCCCACTTTATATTAAATTCCACAATATTTAATACCGCCAACTTTATATCACATTACACAATATTTAATACCATCCACTCCATATTACATTATTTAATGCCGCCCACTTTATATAGCAATATACAGTATGTAATACCACCCATTATATATTACATTACACAATATTTAATACCACCTACTGTATATTACATTATGTAATACCGCCCATTATATATTATATTACACAATATGTAATACCTCCAACTTTATATTACACATTATGTAATACCACTGAATACATATTACCTTACACAATATTTAATACCGCCCACTCCATATTACATTATTGAATATCACCCATTACACACTATTTAATTCCATCGACTTTATATTGCATTACACAACATTTAATACCAGCGACTTTATATTACATTACACACTATTTAATACCACCCAATTCATATTTTCTAACATAGTATGTAATACCGCCCAATCAAACTGACTATCTCGGAACTTAATGTCTACTGAAATGAAATGGGGTTTAACGTCCCATTGTTCTACATATGTACTGGGCTTAGGGTGTTTAATTAGGGGAAAATGTGGGCGTTCAGCACCACTGACAAGAGGAACCAGCGTCGGGAAATCTGGATGAACTTTCTCGGCCAATACAGGGATCAAACACGCGACTTCCAGGCTAGGACTTGTCCACTTAGCTACCGTGAATACCTTAATGGCTCCTATTTAAAATGACTGTTTGTTCAATAGTAAACAGATATTATGTGTATGATTTCTTTAAATGGATTACTGGTATGTATGATATTATTATAGACATGTACATCATGACGGGGAGTTGATTCATGGTTCATGTACTCGCCTCTATGACTGAGATTTAAGCTTCTCGTAGAAAATATTGTCACGAATACCGACTTTGTTTAAATACAAAAATGAAATGAAATGAAATGGGGTTTAACGTCCTACTCTTATGCACCTGACCTGGGCTTGTGGATGACGGGCATACGCCATACAGTGTGCTATGAGGCCAACTCTTATATCGAATTCCAACTGCCAAGGGAACTTTTACGTGCACGCCAATCCGAACGATAGACAGGTGTCTTTGCCAGGCTCTCCTTCTGCATCACTGACAAGGAGAAACCACGCCGGAAAATCGAGATGAACTTTCTCGGCCAATGCAACGATCGAACACCCGACCTCCAGGCTTGCGAGTCAGCGTCTTAGCCACCGTGAGTCCCACAATATATTGTGGGTTTAATGCATGGCATAGTAACATACTTTTGTTTATTATGCAAAATGACGTCACAGACGATATGGTATAAAGAAGTTTTACGGACTACAATTATTCAAACCAGGATATCTTTTTACTGTTGCTGATGTTTCGAAAACTATCAAATCGCCATTTCGAAGGATAATGTTGTTTTAAAAATACTAAATGCGTCACCATTCAAGCATTGAACATTTAACCAACATTCCTACAAATAATAATCAAAATCGCGTGGGTTAACATTAAATAAAGGGGAGACAACAAGAGAACGTGCACGAATGTGAACAAACAAATAAATGATGAAGAGGAAATCGATACTGTCTACATATTATGTTACAAATCATTATTTGTACTCTCTTCGACCTGCCATACATGAATGTTTATATATTTATTTTATTCTAATTTTTAGACGTCCAATTTCCCACTTATTAATAACTTTTATTAACGAAGATTTATATGAAGTTCCTCTTGAAACAAAAGAAAGTCCAAATGACAAGGTTATTCTGTCTCGTTATGTGTACATTGTTCGAACATTTGGATTTGTTGTATAAGGGGGAAGAGGTGGTGGTGGCGGTCGAGGTGTGCATGTGTGTGTTTGTTGGGGCGGGTTGGGGGGCACTATTGTTAATTTATTACTCCTTTGGATGTTGATTCTCTTGGTGTTGGGGGATGTTATCGTTACAAACGACTTACAAGGAACAAAAGTTTGTTCGTAAAATATGACTGAAGTACGCGCAAGCGTATTATTTAAAAGAAATTGAACAATAAGTTGAGTGGACGTTAAACTCTCTCTCTCTTCCCCCCCCCCTCTCTCTCTCCCTCTCTAAATACAAAATACACGGGATTCAGCGTCTTAGGCAATTACCTTTTTTTCATATACAAGATTTATTTTAAACAAAAAGGTGTTTTTGTACACAATTTCAATATAATTAGATAATTACATATTGCGGTATTATTCTTATACACAGCATCGGTATGATTATGGAGAGGGAGTCTATACGCTTCTGCCTGTTCTCCAATCCAGTTTCGTTTCTATGAATAAATATTGTTTAGAAAGAAAAAATATCGGTATGATTACAACATGATTATTATTTTTATATTTAAAATATTGGTTTAAATTTGAAAAAAAATAAATCATAAAATAAGAGGAAAACAAAATTAGTACATATTAAGACAAATATTATTTCTTTACTGAACAAAATAATGTTACTCTTTAAGAAGATCATTTCATGCATTACGTCATCAGCTCTTAATCTGGCAATAACACTTAGAATAAATTACACTTTGAAGGAAGTTTGTAAAATAACGGGCGTGGCTTTAATTTGATAAGGAGAAGTGGAGTGTACGAAATCTGGAAGAAACAAAAATCTGAAAATTTCATTAAAGAGAGAGAGAGAGAAAGAAATGGGGTTTAACGTTCACTCAACACAAACTAGGTCATTTCGGGACTAACATATGGTTTAATTTTATTTCAATAATTTGCTTGCGCGTAGGGGTCTTTAGCAGTGGGAGGAAACCGGAGTGCCCGGAGGAAACCCACGAGGTTGAGAAGGCGCCCCTGTCTCCATGCCACATACGCTCACACCAGGGCTCGAAACCACTGCCGCAAGCCAGAGGTGACCGGCCAGCTAGAGGTCGAAGCGCGGCACTCTAGTCCACTAGGCCATCCCAACCCCCCGAAAATTTCATTAAAGATACATTATGTAAAATTTATATAAAAACGGGGTTGTTTTGCTATGATAATGCAAAATGAATATATTGAAAATTTCATTCAAATTACTTTATTCCAAGCAAAGTTATCACTGTTTACATCAACGTGTTCTGACTTTTCGAGACTTAGCATCGCTTCTCCATTTTAAAATCAAATCATTAAATGGCCACCATATAAAAAATATGACCAGTATATACAGCAACTTTAAAATACGTCTTTACATAATGCATTCGCACAGTTTTGAGATGATTTATAGTGATATCTGTTATTCATTGTTTGCTATGTCTGCGCATTTTTTGTCTTGTCCGCAGGTTTGTCGTTTCAGTTTTAAAATTGTTTCTGTGTAGCACGGTCCCCCCTCACACAGCACAGTATTACTACTTTCTTTTTCAGAAAGTTCACCATCAAATGAAATGAAATGGAATAGGGTTTAACGTCCTACAGCGCTGCTTCGAACTGGGCTAATGAAGACGGGTCATCACCGGAAGAATCCATTTAGCCACAAAATAATTGGCATTAGATTTCAAAATTCGATTGCTGTATTTTCCTTTTCTTTACACTAACAATCAGGGTTCCACTAACAACCAGAGTTTCTCCAGATCTTATTAACTAGATTGGATATTTAAAGTTACGTAAACAAATTTGATCAATAAATTTCATTTCACAAATTTCGTTTTCTTATTTTTTTTAATATAAATTCCTGCTGCATCTAGAGCAAAATGTTAAATTTTGTTTGATTTTGTTCATTTGGCCAATAAAAAGGTTGTTGGCTTCGATTATATCAATATTGTATGTTCCTGAGAAATACCCTGTGGCCAGGCAAGAGGTATAACTATTACCAGCAAAACGGATATAAAGAACACATTTAACCACACAAGATGGCTGTCATCAGTGTTTGAACGTGATTGGCTGTAAGCTATCATCATCCGCCATTCATGACCAAACATGGACAACTTATAACATTGTGCTTCTTATGTTTGTAAAGAATCGTTTGATAGTATTGTGTAATGGCGCAGAGAAGGTGTAAATTATATAAACTTGTTCTCCGCCTCGGGTTACAAGATAATAGTTCTATTTCATCAACAAGCTTCAACCCTTCCCCTTTACGCCGCGATATCGCCATACGGTGTACAATTATTTCGCTATACAAAGAAAATACCCGGGAGTTACAACGTTTAAAGACACACAGAACCATAAAGCAACGATCGAACAGTTCTATCAATTTACTGTTGTTAAAGATGAAAATTGTTTCCGAGTGAAAGAAGAAGAAGAAACTTCGCGAGTGGAAATTAATCAAGGGTTTTCTGAGAATTTTCGTAAAGCTTGGTAGATTTTTTTCAAAAATTGTTGATATTTTGTACAAATTCCCTGAGATTTTATTCCCGCCATTTCTAATATTCTATGATTGTAAACCACGTGTAAAACAATATATTTTATTTATTTTCGTTCATGGATTTGAAACTTCATTTCTTTCTTTTTTGAATAAGAATTATAATGCCTTGGGCTTAATACTGTCATCTTGATCTAATAAAAACATATTTTTGGAACTATAAGCGCTTCTAATCCCGTTGTTCTTCTTTGGAGTGACAATCTTTGAAAATAGCCCAATACAATCTCTAATCAAGTACGATCGATCCGGGAACTTGACATGCCTGTTCCTGTGACTTTTGACATGACGTCAAGATGGCGGCGACGCCGTCATGCGCTGTTCCTGATTCATATACTTCCTTACCTGTTAACTGAAATGAGTTGATTCTTAATAACTAGAAACACTGTGGATCTTCAGTAAACATGCAATAAATGAAATAAGAAAGTAATCTCCTTTTCTGACATTCCTATTTATATCAGACCAGGAACCTCCCATTCGTGACCTCATTAGCTCCATGTTGGAATTGTGACGTCATATTAAAACATGTCCGTTTATAAAACTTGTGTTTTAATGTATGATATGCATCAATAAGAAACTATGTTTTGTGTTTTTGGATCAGTGATATTTCTCATAGAGGCAGTTATTGAAAGTTGGATACATTCTTCAATTAAACCTGTTTCCAAAATGGTCTAATAAAATAAAACCAAGTACGAACAATCCAAACCATTAGTCAAAATTCGAAGTCCTAAAAAAACGGTCGAGGCAAAATAGTGTAATCAGCAAATGGACTGTTCATCGTGTACAAAAAACACGACACACAGTAGTAACAGGTGTCTAGAAGAGTAAGCTTACCCTGCCTGGCGCCACACCCGCCATAGCAGCATCCAAACTAAAAGCAGCACCTGTGTTGCAATAGTCCAATATCCCCGTCAACATTATTCCGATTGGTGCCAAAATTCCATGCCATTTAACTATAACTGTTATGAAAGAATTTTAAAGGAGCTAAATCGCTAATATTTGGGACCTAGAAATTGACAAAAATGGGTAGCAACCCATATAATAATGTATTATGAATGTATATTAACTGATTTACATTCAATCGTTTCCGTTCTTACTGTAATTCACTTATGTTCGGCGAAATACGCTAGGAGTCTCAATCGAATGACATTGTCTAGCGTCTGGTTATTCCAGTCTACACCGATAGTATTAATTGTGCATGCTCTCCAGATAAGAACATGACGTCAGTGCTTGACATGACTTGTGGAATATGTCTAGCCTAGTTCTTCGAGTCCCTTGTCACAAATGGGACTGAAACGCATTCTGGTATTTGATTCGTGTACTAATTGTGAAATGTTTATTTTGTCTTAAGTATTAGATGTCAGAAGCCCATCTTTTCCCAATAAGATGACAACATAAATATTCATGTTTTTTTTAATGTCGAAAACTGTGGATGATATTGAGTCAGCGACTTGGCTAATTTAATCGCCTCGAGGCTTTCATAATAAATGTTTATTTTTATTTATTTTTTTAAAAGTATTATCATTTACTAAACTTAGTTTGGTTTTGTAATATTTCGGGAATATTTTACGTTTCGTTTCAGAATTATTTACTGGAAGTAATTTTGATGGAAGTGACGTCATGTTATTTGTTAATGGCGGTGTAATGAGGTGGATGTTTACCACAACATCATTATAAGTGTCTAAGACTAATAGATAATAAAGATGAATTATCAACACTTAAACATGTATTTATGAATGATGTCATATCGTTAGACATACTTCATATTTCATATACTCTACACATGTCACTATCACGCTGTTTAAAATTAATATCATAGTTTATCCCGTCATTTTTAATCTTCATCATTTTGGAATTATTAGCCCCATCCCTTAATTCAGTGGTTCCCAATCCTTTTTTTGCCAACGCCACACGTTGGGACACATGAAAATAGCGGCACACCTGGCTAAATTTTGAAAAACACAGCTATGAACGTACCAGTAGACACCAGTTAATATTCAATTAAGATGGTTTGTTTTTTCGCCTTTTCTTAGTGTGCTGTTCAAAATTTCGCGGCACACTTGGAAAGTTTTTACGGCACACCTGTGAGCCGCGACACACTGGTTGAGAACCACTGCCTTAATTGAATGTTCTACCCCTTTTAAATGTCTCTTTTTTGATATTTTTTTATATTTAAAAAATCCCACACGTGTTGGCTATACTTTAATCCAAATTGTGAGAATGTCTGAAACAAGTTTCCTTTCGGCATGTAATACATGTGATTGAGCAAATAAAAATGAAATGGAGTTTAACGTCCTATCTTTCTGCACCGACCGGGGTATATTAAGGGTTAACGTTCAGTTGGTGGATTGATACTCGAAATGAAAATAAAATAAAGTTTCATGTCTCACCCTTGGCACCAACCGGTATAAATGAAATGAAATGTGGTTTAATGTCCTACTGTTCTACTGCGACTGGGCTAATGAAGACGGGCATACGCCATACAGTGTGCTATGAGGGAAATTGTGCCCGGACATTCTTTTATCTAGATACTTTTTAAGGGTTAAACCAATACATAGATAATGCCTCAATTGTCACTTATTAAGAATGTCTTTTAAAATGATTAGTTTGCTCTAAGTATATATTTTAATTAACTTCTTTTTAATTAAACTCTTAAAATCGACTGAATCCTCATCGATGAGCTATAAATGCGGTGCACAAAGTTTACCAGTTCTAGAACACCTGATACCACTACCCAACCATAAATAAATACATACTTTTAATCAATCCGCATCACGTCAACAAAATAAAAATGTTGCTTTTTATTTTTAGTTCAGACCGGAAGGAGAAAACCATTAGTTACCGGAATTATTTTTCGCCATCTTGCTGCACTCGACAAATCTCGACTGATTCCGGAACGAACTGCTAGCCTCGGCTGTATGACAGTAAGTGGTATGTACCTACTCCCATACATTTGCGATGCGGCGCCGGTTTACTTATTTGGAAAACTTGCCGCTATTAGACAGAAGTTCTCAAAATTGCGTCGTTCGAAGGGTGTGTAGAATTTTTAGTGCCAACTTGTCCTTGTCTTAAGAAAATCGGATAAACATGAAAAAAACAGCTTCAAACTTCGAATACTTTGTAAGATAAAAGGCGTCATCACGGGCAACTCCGTTGGTAATCCGGGAACTTGAAAGTAGTTCTAATGGCGGACTTCGTCATACAGCCGAGGCTAGAGGTAGGATATTGGAATCTGCTGAGGTTTGCCGAGTGCATCTTGTTGGTCAATGAAACATTTTTTTATCCTGTGGTAAATACGACACTTCATAATTAAAAGTAACATTTTATATAAGTCAATAATAACTAAAGAATTACTTTCTTTCTGTTGCCGATGACATCTATGCCATACCGGTGTACTATTTCACACTTTCTGTTGATTTAAAAGAGTGAAGTTTAGTTATTTTAACCAATCAACATTCAGATAACGTTTGTATTACAAATTACGCCCTGCTCTCTGATTTGTCGACGTGCACATGACAAGAGTCTTGGGAACAGATTTAATGAACTTGACTCTCAAATACAGTTGTTCTTTGAACATCCAAACACGCCTATACACACTAATGTTACAAAACACAAGAAATACATAGTTTGTGCTATACTTAAAGTTCCAATTTCACTTTTTCTAAGAAAGTCAAAATATAATTATTTCTATGTTTTTTGCTCAAAAGGTTGTCAACTCACTATTATACGATCATGGACAAAATTTTAGGGGGGTTAGAAAGGGTGACACTGGTTGCTTGAGGAAATAGTTACTCAATTACCTCCCTTGTTTTCCTATTCTTCTCCATGGACGGCCATCTTCAAACGTTTGAATTTGAAGTTGAAAATGATATTTTTGCCAATTTCTCAACTGGCAATAGTGAATTATAGGATTAATAGGATTATTCTTTAACAAGGTAGGACTGTTTATAGATTCAATCTATTTTGGGGCTTTATTTTAATAAATTTTAAAAATATAACTTAAAAAAATGCTATTGGAACTTTAAAAGCTAACATAGCCATTTGATTCATACACAAATCTTACTAGATAAACGAAATGGAAACTTCGCGTAGACGACTTGGTGGATAGCTGTCCAATATTCATATCCACATTAACATTTGTCTGTTGTGTAAGGTTTTGAAGATTGAGCATAAATTCGTGTATAGTTGACTTTAGTAAAGGGCCGGTGGTGATTATTTAACGTTGACAGAAGAATTGAAAGCACATTTTACATTTTTAGGACCGACATTATCGCATACATGCGCATAAAGCTACCACGCGATTGTGGTAGTCTAGGTCATAAAGAAACCTTGCTTGATTCGGTTATGTACCTATACGAAAAGCGAAACTGAATTAGAGAGGATTTATCAATTGATTTTTTTTTCACTTCTTTTTCTCTACGGTACAAAAGATTAATATGAAGTGTCTATGAATTCATTTTTTTCATTATCAATTATCTTGCTATTTTCAAGTAAATATTATTATACTACAGGAAGCCCATTTTGTGAAATATAGATTTAGTGAGATCTCAATTTTCTCGAGAAAAGATATATTCCAAAGTATTGTCCATTTCTAGATAAATGTACTCCATGGAATCGTCCCCATGTTTACAGTAGGTATATACATACATAGATTTTAAAATACGTCCAGTTAAACAACATACATTATACAAGAGCTAATTCTGTCGATTGCAGGTCTTTCTTTATGCCTGAAATGTTATCTACATGTATACTATTAATTAGACATTACTTAACTCATCCAAATCATAATCCACTTTGTAATCTGTAATCTAAAAATGTGAAAGCGAGGTTGAGTCTCGAAAATACCAGTCCCCGGATTACCACTATGCACACTTCATGTCAAAACTACCAACAGTGATAACTTGGCTCAGAATGAAGTAATTTGAATGAAATTTTCATTTTACATTATCTGAGCTATTATAGCAAGAATGGGCAGCCCTTTACCTAAATCTTACATAATGTATCTTGAATTATCCAATAAAATTAAAACAATTATGGAAGACAATTAAGGAAGACCAAACAGCTCTTTATTCAGTGTGCTTAATTCTTAATTCATAGTCCCTAATTCTTATTTCTTCATTTGTTGTCGTATTTAAACATTTGTATCTTAAAATCAATATTTGTTTTACAAATCGGACATTTGTCATATCCGATTTATAAAATGTATTTTGGTTTAATTTAATGTTATTTTAATATAAAGATAAAATTTATTTTAATAAATCAAAAAAAATAATTTACATTTACATTTCATCATAGACATACAATGAAAAACAAATCTGGAACAAAAAAATTCTGAATACAAATCTCCAAATACAAATCTTGCAAAACATCAGGTAAAATAGAACAAAACTGTATAGAGTATATAATATGACTTCCATTTACAAGTCTTCCTTGTATATTCTGATTATAATACAAAGCGTAATGATCAGTCATGTACACCGACTATAATCCTAATCTTGTAATCCTCCGGTTTGTTCCGACTTGTAACGACCACAACGCACAACTGAATTATTAAAATATAAATTGAACCTCGTGCTAGTCTCGATATGACCTAGTTTGTGTCGAGTGCATATTAAACCCCATTTCTCTCTCCCATTTTCTAAAATAACTCCGAGATTGTGTTGTATCTATATTCAACTACCGAACAAATCCGCCTTTAATGTACAAAATAAACAAATTTTTTGCCCATCGTTTAGCAAGATGGATGCGTTGCAATCAACTTGTCATTTCTATCACCGATAAAATCAAACACTGGCCTTTTTATTAATCAGACGGAAAATCATATAAGAACATTCCTGTCACGTCGCACGGAGAAAAAATAATGGTTTGTGACATAATCTGCAGACGATATCGATTTCCTCTCCATCAGTTATATGTTTGTCGACATTTCTGCACGTTCTGTGGTTATCTCCCTTATATTTAATGCAAAATTTCGTATTTTTAAGTTATATTTTTAAAATGTATTAAAATAAAACCTTAAAAAAGATTGTATCTATAACAGTCTTATATTGTGAAAAGAGTAATCCTATTAATCCTATAATTCACTATTGCCAGGTGAGTAATTGACAGAATATCATTTTCAACTTCAAATTCAAACGTTTGAAGATATCTATTCCATGGTGGAAATAGAAAAACTAGGGAGGTAATTGTGTTATTTCCGGTGTGGATGAATTTTAATTTTTATGATCGCATAATAGTGAGTTGACAACCTATTGGGCAAAAGACATACAAATAATTATGTTTTAGACATATGAAATTTCCATTTTAATGATATTTTATTTCCGTGAGCGTGTACGTTTACATTTTGTTGTGTGTATTGAGAGTTTACCCACGCTTGCTATTCTATAGTTTTACCTCCCCTACATATTAAATGCCATTTGATTTTCTTGAACGTTCACTGGCTACCTACATTTGTTAATATTCTGATCGATGCAAAACCCTAACGTCACCACCAATTCCATTGTACGACCGACGTCGCATGCATGCTTTGAGGAGAATGCGCATCAATTGTGACGTAATAATTTTAAGATGGCTTATATAGTACCTGGCTTATATAATGCTGTCGTATGTGTGGGTTTATAGTTTTTTTTAAGATTTAAATGAGAATCTATGTGTCCAATCTGATAAAAACACAGATTCTATTTAATTCGTTTCGTTTTTTATAGTTCAAAACTTCGTTTAACCTGTCTTTGCCACACTAAGATCTGGAAGAGTTGTTATTATTGACGTGTTCTGAATGTGAGGGATTAGTCAATGAAACTGTCTGTTACGGCGTGCCATGCACGGAACTGTGGGTAAAACCACTAGAAACGTCAACGCTGATTAATTAATCAATGTATGATGTCATAGGTTAAAAAGCCGCTCGTAACCCCATGACACGAATTTCTAGTACAATTTTATCGAATGTATAAAAAACGAAGCGAAATATAGATCTGTATTTTAATCAGATTGCTGCTTCAATTATAACTGATCTGAAATATTTCAACGTAATTGTAGTAGATATGACGTCACATCAATTGACACTTTATCTTTGCAATTTAAGAACTAACGTATAAGACTAGTATAGCGTTTTTGTAACATCAATGTTCCCAATAATTATATAACTCAACTGTCAGACAATATTGAAAATGTATTTTTCTAATTAGAAAACATGTCGTCAAGGGTGTAAAGATGCGTGGCGTTCACACTTTCAAGAATATCAGGTCTACTCTAAAGAGGAAGAGAATTACACACTATAGAATTGGTGGCGAATTGCAGTCGAATTCATTCGCCTGATTCCCCAGTCGACAATATCTCTATTCACATGGATACGCCCACATTTTCGAGAGATGGACAGAGAACAAGCAATACCGAAAGTGATTTTTCCTACATCTTTAAGTCCTGTATTTCATATTGTATTGGGAGCAGCCATTTAGTTGGTCAGTTCCAGTCTGATATTAATGAAACTCGAAACCGACAATGATTATTGTGTGACGGTACACAACCTAGAAATGTGACTTTTCATCAAAATCGGATAAGCATTGTGACCTGTAGCGAGTCCACAACCATGATATACCATATTTTTACACTATTCGCGTACAAACGGCGACCATTTCGTCCGGCAATTTTGGTACGATTTTCACGAAATTAGAACTCAACCTTCCTCATCAAAATCGAATCAAAATTGTGACCTATACATGGTCCACAACCATGATGTATCATTTTTTTAACAGTATTCGCGTACAAACGGCGGCCATTTTGTCTGTCAATTTTGGTCCGATTTTCCCGAAATTCAAACTCAACCTTCCTTACAGTGTAACGGTGATATAATCAAACGTTTTTTTTAAATTGGATAATAATTGTGACCTCCAGAGGGACCACAAGCTAAAGAAAGGGGGATTTTGCGTATAACCAGGGGCCATAATTTAGGAAGTTACGATCCGATATGCGCAAATATTGAAAAGAACCAAGATCTTTGGGTTATAACGATGAATTTCAAGTTTCATCAAAATCGAATTAAAATTGTGACCTTTACAGGGTCCACAACCTTGATATACCATTTTTTAACAGTATTCGCGTACAAACGGCGGCCATTTTGTATGGCAATTTTAGTCTGATTTTCCCGAAATTCGAACTCAACCTTCCTTACGGTGTAATGGTAATATAATCAAACGTTTTTTTAAATTGGATAATAATTGTGACCTCCAAGCTAAAAAAAGGCGATTTTGCGTATAATCAGGGGCCATAATTCAGGAAGTTACGATCCGATATGCGCAGATATCGAAAGGAAGCAAGATCTTTGGGTTATAACCATGAATTTCAAATTTCATCAAAATCGAATCAAAATTGTGACCTCCACAGGGTCCACAACCTTGATATACCATTTTTTAACAGTATTCGCGTACAAACGGCGGCCATTTTGTATGGCAATTTTCGTCCGATTTTTCCGAAATTCGAACTCAACCTTCCTTGGGGTGTGACGGTAATATAATCAAACGGTTTTTTAAATCGAATAATAATTGTGACCTCCAACCTAAAAAAAAGGCGATTTTGCGTATAATCAGGGGCCATAATTCAGGAAGTTACGATCCGATATGCGCAAATATCGACAGGAAGCAAGATCTTTGGGTTATAACCATGAATTTCAAGTTTCATCAAAATCGAATCAAAATTGTGACCTCCACAGGGTCCACAACCTTGATATACCATTTTTTAACAGTATTCGCGTACAAACGGCGGCCATTTTGTGTGGCAATTTTTGTCCGATTTTCCCGAAATTCGAACTCAACCTTCCTTAGGGTGTAACGGTGATATAATCAAACGGTTTTTTAAATCGAATAATAATTGTGACCTCCAGAGGGACCACAAGCCAAAAAGGGTGATTTTTCAGACAATCAGGGGCCATAATTCAGGAAATTACATTCCGATAGCCGCAAATATCGAAAGGAACCAAGATCTTTGGGTTACAAACATGCATGTCAAGTTTCATCAAAATCGGTTCAAAATTGTGACCTCTATAGGGTCAACAAGCTAAAAACGTGATTTTTCGTACAATCAGGGGCCATAATCCATGAAGTTTTGATCCGATACATGCCAATATCGAAAGCAGCCGAGATCTTTTGGGGATAAACGTATATTTCAAGTTTCGTCAAAATCGGATAAGAATTGTGACCTGTAGAGAGTCCACAAACAAATTGTGGACGGACGGACGTCCGGACGAACAGGGGCGACGACATAATACGTCCACATAAAAATGTGGGCGTATAAAAACACAAATTCATATGGAAAACAATCATTAAAGTTACATTATGGGAGATAAGATAAAGAGATGGCGGTTCTCACTATAATAGTTAATAACTAGATAGTGTAAATGTAATTTGTTGAAAATTTCAGTCAAATTGGTCCAGTATTAGCCGAGAAAAAAGCATTTGAAATATTCACATAGCCTCGGTCATCATTACTCAAATCATTAATATAAACAGCATAATCTCGATTATCCACTTGATTGATTTAATTATCAATGGCCATTAAGCGGCATATAGGAATTCAATCCGCAAACATCGAAGGCTAGCCTTAACTTTAAGAGTTTATTATGGTCTGGATATGTTAATTAATGTCTAATTGATTATTTAGATAACATCTCAGGCCTAAAGAAAGACCTGTAATAAGCAGATTTTGCTTTTGCATAATGCTATTTTAAGTGTCAAATAATCTCAGTGATTGTTTTCCATATAAATTTGTGTTTATATATTTCATATTCAATTACTAAATGCCGTTTAAAAATTTCATTAATGTCACGTGATTAAAGATGGCCGCGACCATATAACTAAACAATCACAAGACTTCTCAATATCAATGGTGATTGCCTAATGAATTCTACAATCGGGCGGAGATTTGACGGGGACCCAGTGAATAAGGTTCTTGCTCACTAATCATTGGGTTCAAGGTTCCAACCCGTTGATGGTTGAGAAAGTTAACCGACAATGTACTATGGCGGTTAGGGGTGTAGACAGGAGGGTGCGTGGAACAACACACTTAACTATCCGGGAATAGTTCCGTTTTGACACACTGTATGGCTTTACGTAGATCCTTAATTCCCAGGATTTTTTTCCCGGACAGCTGCACTATGGATAAATCTAAACTGTTAAGGGTGCTTTCCGTGCATGCGAATATGTACAAGGAACCTCGGTTTACTTCCGAACGACGAGACACTGGGTTAGGGGTAGGGTTAGGGTCTGTGGAACCGTGAATGTCTTGACTGAGTTCAATGAGGTGTACTTTAGGAATAGTGTCAGTTGTACAGCCGTTGATCCGTTTAATGAAAAAGTTCGGAGCACCGTTTAGCTTGTTTTATGTTGTCTAGGGCAGTCGTTACACATAATACGCTTTTGATCATCCTATACCTCGACTCAAGAGCATTGTTATATTTATTTCATGGACGCCATTACTTCAGATATGTTTTGTAGGGATTATGAATATCTGAGATAATTTGCTTTTTAATCCAATATCCACACGAACAATCAGAGAGAGAGAGAGAGAGAGAAATGGGGTTTAACATCCACTCAACACAAACTAGGTCATTTCGGGACCAACATATGGTTTAATTTTATTTTAATAATTCGCTTGCACGTAGGGGTCTTTAGCAGTGGGAGGAAACCGGAGTGCCCGGAGGAAACCCACGAGGTTGAGAAGGCGCCCCTATCTCCATGCCACATACGCTCACACCAGGGCTCGAAACCACAGCCGCAAGCCAGAGGTGACCGGCCAGCTAGAGTTCGAAGCGCGGCACTCTAGACCACTAGGCCATCCCAACAGAGAGAGATGAGGTATTAGCCAGTTTAATATTTTTTAGAACATGTCATTATTTGATAATTGTCAATGCTGTGACAGATTATCTATGAACATTAGTATGCGATCAGCGATTTCTGTAAGTATTAATTCTTTCATAACGATATCATGTGATAGAGTGGAAATGCAATGAAATGGAGTTTACCGTCCTACGCTTCTGCCCCTAACCTGGGTTAATGGAAGACGGGTATACGCAATACAGTCTGCTATGATGGAAATTTGTGCCCGGGCAGCGGCAAGCTACGGCCTACTCTTATATCGAATTACAACGGCCAAGGGATGTTTTACGTACACGCCAATGTGTACACGGGACTTCGGTTCACGTCCCATCCGAACAACTAGACAGCTGTCCTTGTCAGGCCCTCTGTTCTGCATCACTGACAAGGGGGAACCCACTCCGGAAAATCGAGATGAACTTTCTCGGCCAAAGCAGGTATCGAACACCCGACCTTCAAGCTAGCGAGCCAGCGTCTTACCCATTTCGCCACGAGATTCCAGTTATCCGATGGCCAGGATCTACAATAAATCCACACCTGCATTTCGCTGCAAACGCCATGACTTTGTATTCGTATCAGAATTATTCACCGGAAGTAATCTTAATGGATGTGACGTCGTGTTCTTATTTTAACATGGAGGTGTAAATGTTACGTTCCTACATGATAGTCAGTGCTTCACAAGAAAAATAAATACATTTAAACAAGTAATTTATTAATAATGTCAAACTATGAGACATGCGTCATAATTCATCTTCTAGAAATATGTCACTTGTACGAAGTTTCTAATCAATACTACTGAGTTCATCTAGTCAGTTTAATGTTCATCAACGATTCCGTTTTTGAATTGCTGGTACAGTAGAACTTGTATTAAGCAAGCACCCAAGGGAAATTCGAAAATGCTTGCTTAATGGAGGTGCTCTTTGACTAGAGGTATACAATATTGCCCCAACCCCTACCACAAAAAATAAAGATATTCAAAGTAGTCGCGTATACGTGTTTGTTTAGTAATACTGGGTCTCTGGCCCCCCAATATTTCTTTTACTTTCATCATAGCGTCTAAAAGCGTTTCAAAATGCCGTGAATTTGAGAATTTCCCACCCCAACTATTTTAGCGATTACGCGACCACTTAATACAATCTCGGTGCTTTTTGTGCTGACATAAATTAATTACGCATTGGGTGCATTGGGAGCGCGTACATCAATACTTGCATCGATAAATTTGACCGTCGCTGAATCTTGCGCCGACGAAAATTCTTTACTCAAATCTCGAACATAACTTCTGTAAACTTGTCATTTTGTACCAACCTTCGATACTTCTGTCTACCATTGTGATGCATTCGATAATATTTATACATTTTTGTGAAGCAAATCGATGTATTAATTTTATTTTATCAAAAAAAGCACATGAACAAAAAATCCATCGCTGATTTTATCACCGATTTACAGGGGGTGTAACTCTGTATGTAATATTATAGGGGGCGCTAAAACGTACTCGGTACTTTCATTTTATTTAGTCAGTATCAAATAATGTTCCGTTAAGTGTGAAAACGATTATCAGGTTAGTCGTTTAATAAAACAAAAAAATTATTAACAGATAATCCCGGGTTGACATTTACATTTACACCTGATCAGTGGGGGTCCAGTTAATTAACTACTACTCACGGGATTAGCGGGAGTGTTACAAAGAAAGAACGACGAGATGGTATCATTCAACAATGGCCGTTGAATGGGCGATGTTTTGTTAGAGGAGTGACCGTTGAAACAATCGAATTTTTACGGAGGGAAGTAATCGTGGTGCCCGTTGCACGCGTTGAACAGGCGCGTGTTTAGTAGAGGTTAAATTACTTAAAAATCGCTCGGGGGGATTTTTTGGTGCTCGTTGAAGCAAGTGTTCGCTGATTAGGAGTGCACGCCCGAGCAAGTTCTACTGTATCTTTAATCGCTATATATTTTAACGTCCATATTTTTTATTGCCCCGCTTCATGTTTCATTTAATAATTTTCTCATTTATTCCAAGTATTGGATTGTTTGATTTGAATCTTTAAAAAAGTATCTGATAAAGTATAGGAAAGTTTTTCGCGCACTGCCAACTAATTTGCAGAAAAGAGCTGAAAAGGTATCATATGTGAGTGTACCCTGCTCCGTACTGGAAAACCCTGGAACGATAATATGGACCTGATTACCTTCTGTTTTGTGCAGCACTGATGATTTAGCCCTAACCACGTCTGATTTATGCTGCTCAACAAACCTTGTGCTTGTTAAAGATACGTTAGCACGGGCGGATCCAGGATTTTCAGAAAGGGGCGGGGGGGGGGCTGCACCCACTAGGGAGTGCGAAGCCCGGCCCGTGATTTTTGAGCGGATAAAATGTCCACAAGGAACTAATTTCATACTAGTACTGTAAATTACGATTTCCAACCTAAACTATTTTTGTTCTCCTTTCTCACGAGAATATATGGAGTTAAAAATTGTTCGCCACCTCAAAAAAGAGGGGGCGTGCGCCGGGTGCGCCCCCCCCCCGGATCCACGCCTGATTAGGTAAGGCTACATAAAGATACCTGTGTTGTCCGAGAAAGTTTATCTGGATTTTTCAGCGTGTAGTTGTTCGGATCGTACAAAAACCCGAGGTCGCTTATACACATTGGCGTGCACGTTAAAAGAACCCTTGGCAGTTGAAATTCGATATACGATTAGACTGTAGCGAGCATAACACGGTGTATAGCCTAGTCGGGGCATAACAGTAGGGCGTTAAACACCATTTCATTTAATGTCATTTTGAATAATAAAAAAACGAAACGAAATATGACATGTGTTGTAATCAGATTGCGCGAATACGTATAATTAGTAATGTCCGATACCAATATCAAAACAGTAACTGCAGGTGGACCGCACTACACGCAAAAAAAACGATAAGACAAAATACACAGGGTTAGTATCCCTTAAAGATTTATTTTTTTGTAATTTAATTTAAAACTCTTATTACAATTGTAAAATATCGTATAGTATTAGGAATGATTTAAAATTTGGTGTACACTTGAGCAGAAATTCGCCATGTATCTGTTATCACTAGTCACTTCCGATTCATGAAACCTTTTATAACTCATCTATCGTAACAATGATCTCTGTGTTAAAATTATATTTGGAAAGTGTCTGATGAGTTCTATCACGTGTCATGTGATAATGAATGACACCAATATTGCCCTTTAAGTCACTATTCTCCTATTTTAAGGTAGGTCTATGTCGATAACCTATGATAACTATTTAATAAAATGGCATCCGTGGACTCTAGAGAATTCTTGTATTTCATGGACGCCATTAGGGCTGAATATAGTTTTCCAGGGATTAGGAAAGACTTATTTGAATGGGTTTTAACTCCAATATCAACACGAACAACCAGGTTGCTGACTTGCTGTCTATAAGAAAATATAGATTTGATTACGTCAATAGTATTTCAATGTATAACCCCACGATACATAAACTGATACCAGTCTGGTCAGTCAGATATTACGTGAGATCTGTTTTTGTAGGGTTTAATAAAATATCTCAGATGGTTCGATTTTTACTCCAATATCAACATTTAACAATCAGGTTGACGACTTGTAGACTATGTGAAATGTAATGCATCACATTATGTAACCGAGGAAAGAGAGATTTGTAATAGAGCCACAGGTGATCCAAGATTTGTTCGTCAGGATTTCCTAGCGTATAGTTTTCACTTGACGGAGAAGGTTCCCCCGGCCTTGCCCATGTAATTTGCGATTGTCAGTTGTGCAGGTCGGGGGGGGGGGGGGGGGGGTAGCGTCCAATCGACACAATCTAAGATATTTCCTTGTCACAATTAAGCGATGAATCGAAACCATGCCACTTGACTCAATGACAGACCCTATGATACAAAGTACACGCCCTAACCATTCGACCACCCAACCCCTGTTTTCGGCAGACTTTCTGGCTCACAAAATACGTGTCCGTGCCCTGCAGACGCTTAATCTGCAGTCATTGGGGAGGGGGTACATAAATCCCAAATCGACAAACCGTCATGATGTACACGTCTATTATATTCTGATGAATACTCGGTTTACCAGTACTCAAGTTGATTTATCTGCTCTCTAGAAATGATACACGTCAATATTTGTAATCTTTAACAATCAAATTTACTAACCAATCATTTCAACGGTAGCCATTAAGGCCCGAGATGCTCCGCAGTAAATGAAGATGGATAGTTTGATTGGTGTAAGGGTTAAGACTCGTTAAAATTGACTGGTGCTAATGAAATAGATAATCGAATATTATTACATATCGTATACAAGGAGGGTTGGTTGCTTTGTGGATATAACTCTTACATCCAATTTCCATCTGTCAGCGATCCTTTGTATACTTGAGTTTCTGTTTCTCTCCGAACGACTACACATCGTCCCTTGCCAGGTGAGGGGTTCCACTAGAAAATCCCGAGTGTCTGTCTCGGCCAATACTAGGAGCGGATCCGAGGCCTACTGGTTAGGGGTGGGGTGGGGTGGGGTTTGGGGTGGCCTAGTGGTCTAGAGTGCCGCGCTTCGACCTCTAGCTGGTCGGTCACCTCTGGCTTGCGGCTGTGGTTTCGAACCCTGATGTGAGCGTATGTGGCATGGAGATAGGGGCGCCTTCTCAACCTCGTGGGTTTTCTCCGGGCACTCCGGTTTCCTCCCACTGCTAAAGACCCCTACGCGCAAGCGAATTATTGAAATAAAATTAAACCATATGTTAGTTCCGAAATGACCTAGTTTGTGTTGACTGGACGTTAAACCCCATTTCTTTCTCTCTCTCTCTCTCTCTCTCTCTCTCTCTCTCTCTCTCTCTCCTACTGGTTAGAGGGCCGCCGTCTTATTCTCAACAAATAGCAATGTATTGAAAAATCTAGGTATATATTTATACTTGGCTATGAAAAAAAGAAACACCCTAGTATCAAGTATATAACAACCCTTGCCTATAATAACTATTTTGAAAAGTTTCAAGTATATAACCTTCTTTATAATAACACTTTTGCAAACTGCATTAATTTAATAAGCAAACTGTTTTTATATTATGGTTAGTGTTGACTTACATTCTAATATATATATATATATATATATATATATATATATATATATATAAAAATAGTTAAAACTAGAAACACGTAGATCTAGAATGCTTTGCTAGATCTACGTGTTTCTAGTTTTAACTATTTTTTTATATACATACCGGACACTGAGAATTTGAAAACATTTTAGTATATATATATATATATATACATACGCAAGAACAATATTTATTGCCCTGTATTCGCCTTCTAAATATATGTAAACAATGTAATGTAATACCTATATGCATACGCATTTGGAATAAACAATACAACAATACAACATATTCAGTGACCTACCGCGGCGCCCTATAGAAAAACATGGGAACAAAACATTTATAAAATCGACCATCTATTGACATTAGTTAGATGAACATACAAACTACAATTAGAACTCATAGATTTTCCCTTCAACACAAATAATGATAGTAGTTTAAATCCAGTAAACATAAAAAATGGCGGGAAACTGAAACAAACAAATCAGAATTATTTACTTAAGATATCAACTTAATTCAACAAAAATATCGAACATCACGACGAAAACCACCATTAAACTCGTTCTCCGGGATATTTTTTTTTAGCAACAGAGAATTTAAGAAAACTTGATATTTTTAATGGTATAGGGTATTTCGTGTTTATTTAAAGCTACTAAATTGACACACATGGGTCGCAACGCATATACTAATAGTAATATGAATGTATATAAACTGATTTACATTCAATAGGTTCTTTTAGCATCAGAGAATTGAAGAAAACTTGATATCTTTGGTGTTGGTCCGTGTGCATTTAAACTGTAACTGGACATTATTTTAACTCTTAGCCTAGTAGTGGGGAAACGTCGTGGCTTAGTGAGTATGACTTTAGGTCACTGATCTGCAGTTACCTGTGTTGTCCGAGAAAGTTTATCTGGATTTTCAGCGTGTAGTTGTTCGGATCGGACATTCTCGTGCACGTAAAAGAACCCTTGGCAGTTGGAATTCGATGTAAGAGTAGACTGTAGCGAGCGGCGTTATTTGGTCAAAGTTTCCCTCACAAGACACTGTATAGCTTAGTCGGAGCAGAACAGTAGAACGTTAAACACCATTTCATTGAATGTCATTACTTAAAGATACATTACGGGAGAATAGATAAAGAGCTGGCAGTTCCCACTACAATAGTTAAAAACTGGACAATGAAAAGGGATGTTGCTTAAAATTTCAGTCGAATGATCAAATCTAAAGCGAGATATTATGTATAGAAAATTGGGCGGAGCCTTGCACTTCATTACTAAAGTCGGCACGATAAAAACAGAGAGAGAGAGAGAGAGAGATGGGGTTTAACGTTCACTCGACACAAACTAGGCCATTTTGGGACTAACATACGTTTTCAATTTTATTTCAATAATTCGCTTGCGCGTAGGGGTCTTTAGCAATGGGAGGAAACCGGAGTGCCCGGAGGAAACCCACGAGGTAGAGAAGGCGTAAAAAACATAGACTTGATAACCCATAGTTTGATGTTATTATCAATGCAGGCTAGCAATGACGTTGAGCGTTGATTTGTCTTGGATAGGTTAATGCCTAATGCCTTATTAATAATTTATATAACATTTCAGGCCTAAAGAAAGCCCTGCAATAGGTAGATTTGGTTCTTGCATAATGTTTAAAGTTAATAATCTTACCCCCCCCCCCCCTTCCATACATGTTTACTTCTTGCATTGTCTATTTTATATAAGTTACTCTTGCTAATACCAATTATTCCAGGCGCGGATCCGGGGGGTTGGGGGCACCCGGCGCACGGACTCTCTTTTGAGGTGGAGAATAATTTCTAACTCGATATATTCTTACGGGAAAGGAGAGAGAGAGGGAGAGATGGGGATTAACGTCCTCTCAACACTAACTAGGTCATTTTGGGACCAACATATGGTTTCATTTTATTTCAGTAATTCGCTTGCAGTGGGGGGAAACCGGAGCGGGAAGGAGGAACAAAATAGTTTAGGTTGGAAATCGTAATTTGCAGTACTAGTATGAAATTAGTCCTTGTGGGCATTTTTTCCACTTAAAAATCACGAGTCGGGCTTCGCACTCCCAAGTGGGTGCAGCACGCCCCCCCCCCCACACTTTATGAAAATCCTGTATTCCTTGACGTTTTTTTTGTTCTATTTATATCATTGCTATTAATTCAATATCATATGGCCTTGTATTAAAGTAGATTTTAGCCATTCCGCTAATGCGATAAAAGCGACACAGTTCTAAAGAATTATGACTATACACTTTGAGAATAGACATATGCCCCGAATATCCGTTATTCCGTTCAATTTTAACTGGCCACGGGATATTTTCTTGAAAAATACAATATTTATGTAATGAGAGATAAAATAAATCCGGGTCATAGGACAATATTAAGAAATATGTTAAAGGCTCAATACCACTCTTGTTGTAACTGAATAATATATTCCAATCTTTATTCTGGTCAACAAATTGTATTATTTAACAATTATTCCAATTAATTGACGATACAAATTTCATATTAACACACCTAATTTAAAAAATTGGAAAAATTCAACTAAATGATTTTAAGAGCCTAACTTAAACTTTTTCAAATGTGACTTGGATTTTCAAATATATTGGAACCCTCTGGGCAAGTAAAATAGGATGTAATGCATAATTTACACAACAGGTAGGACACTTAAACATCTAGTACTTAGAATAAGGCTATTATTTATTTTCTGGAGCTGTCAGGCCAGCAAGAGTGTTATTGTCTCTTTAAAGTTCTTATCACAATAAATCCTAAAACTGTATTTTTTTGCAATTCTAGTTCGTGATATCAAATATTTCCCGATCGCGATATTGGTATTGTTCTTTATGAGGACTAAATTTCGTCTGGAAGCAGTAAAAAGTTATTTGAGACGGATTGGGACGTGGAATAGCGACGGGATTTTAACACAATTCTAATCAACATCCGATATATTTACATCAGACAAATCATAATTTTATTGAATCAAGCAGAATTTTCTGGTTAAAACTGAGACATTTATTTCCACCGTATCAGGAATTTCCCGCCAAAGATCACCAGAGGTCACAACTTGGCTATAAAATAGATTGACCTATGACCCAGACTCTAGGTGCTTGTATATGCTTTATATTAACGAGAGTGCATAAGACTAGATAATCGCGATGATAATATTGATTATACCAGTCGTAGTTATTAATTTAATATTTTATGGGGTTTTTTTTCCATCTCTTTATTCAGATTTAGATTCCTGACATAGGCCTACTAATATATCTGTGAAGGGCTGGTGAGTAAGGCACAGACTCACTCACCACGAGGACCCGGTTAAAGCTTAGTTTCAAGGCCACCTGCAGATTTTGTCATGGTAACAAAATCTTAACTGGACTAGGTCACGTGATTGTTGCCGAGGATTGTGGGTTATCCTAAGAGCTAGGCGGACTTAATATTTAAAATTAACCAGGAGACCTCGACATCTCCATGTATTAGCAGCAGTTACGCATCTAAAGTAAGGTTGCATCCAAATTGGTCAACAACCAGCCAGTTTACTTGGCATTGCAATAAATACTACTGAGAGAGAGAGAGAGAAAGAGAGAGAGAGAAATGGGGTTTAACGTCCACTCGGCACAAACTAAGTCATTTCGGGACTTACATATGGTTTCATTTTATTTCAATAATTCACTTGCGCGTAGGGACTTTAGCAGTGGGAGGAAACCGGAGTGCCCAGAGAAAACCCACGAGGTTGAGAAGGCGCCCCTATCTCTATGGCACATACGCTCACACCAGGGATCGAAACCACAGCCGCAAGCCAGAGGTGACCGGTCAGCTAAATACCACTGAACGTGGAAGCCTAAGTGCCCCCCACCCCACCCCAGCGTCAACTCCGGAACACTATTAGATAAGTTTAGTCTATGAATTCTATAGATAAGGTGATTATCAGTGTGATTGGATTTAATTATTATAAAATTTATTCTCATGGTCAGACATATACGAAGGTCAATTAAGTTCAAAGTTCACAGACATAAAAATGTCTACACGATATGCTATGTAATGATATCATGCTATAGGTTTCTGGAGGTCAAAGGTCACACTTTCAAGGTCAAAGGTTACGGGCCTTATACTTACATTACTAATTATTTTAGTCTACACGACAAATAAGTTCTGAGTTCACCGGCCAAACCATTAACTATAGTTTACTATATCCGGGAAGTCTGCACGTGAGGTCAAATGCCAAAGTTCAAAAAGATAATGATTCGTGTCCGACCGTCTGCCTCGTGATGTCTGTCGTCATCTCTCTTATAATCAAAGTTAAATATTTTCTAAGATTACACACGAAAATTAAACACGGCTTTTGCTGGCGTGTTGATGTTTAATTTAGTTTTTAACAATTGATAAACTCTATCGGAAATAGGGAGTCGCAATGGTTCAGTTGAGAAAAGTTCTCCGTGATTCCTTAGTATACATGTAACTAGCTTAGAGCAACGAGTAGGGGCGGGGACATGAAGTGTTCTTGGGCGTACTGTGGCATTACCACGTCGTTCGAGTGGGACGAATAATCGAGATACCGTGTACATAAAAAGAATCCATGGCATTTGGAATTAGATACAAGAGTAGCCGTAGCTCCATGTCCGACACAGAAAAGTATAGGGCGTTAAACAGGATTTCATTTAACTTCTATCTGAATTAATTACATGTATATCGAATTCCATCTGCCAAGGTTTCTTTTACGTGCACGCCAATATATACACGAGATTTTCTGTTTTTCGCACCATCTGAACGACTACACAGCTTCCCCTGTCAGCCCCTCTGTCCTGCACCGCTGACAAGAGGAAACCGCGTTGTGAAATCACGTTGAAGATTTTTTCTCGACCAATGCAGGGATCGAAAAGGCGAGGCAGCGTCTTAGCCACTTATCCACTGTGGCTCCTAATACCGCTTTAAAGAAAATACTTTGATTCGATATAATAGACGGAGTTGTCAGTGATTTAACGTCTGATTTCACAGCAGTGATATCGCAGACAAATTGGGTATATCCTTATTTAGTAATCATGTGATATTTATGCATATAACTGTATTATTGTGATTTTATTTAGTCTGTCTCTCCTAGACGTCACCTTTGACGTCGCAATATAGCACGATTAGTGCTGGCGTGTCATTACAGAGCAATACTTTCATTCCATCGGGAAACAAATAATGAGCTAAACTCTTTCGTCAAATATTTCGTGACAACCGGAGAGGAATAAGATGACTAATATCCCAATTGTCTATATGTATGAATATATTGAACGGTGAACTATTAACCAATAATTGATCAAATGATTCCGGATTTAGAATCACTCATGTTTCAAGATGGCGGCAACTGTCGTCTGTCGGTGTCTAAACTAATGAGAACTAACCATTCCATTGCCTCAACTTGACGTTAATCAACTCAGATGGTCCTCTACGGCTGATTGCCGTCTAATTACCTCCCTTGAATAACTTCAATCAAAAAGATACAATTCGTCCAATCACACAATAATCAACTTCCGGTAAAAGGAGATGTTGGTGAGGAGAGTAAGTCAGGCGTAACTAGGGGAAAAACTAATTTCCGTTTCTTCGTCTCGTTGTAAACAAATTGCTACAAGTTTTACAGCAGTTTCCGGCTCTTGTTTTACATACTGCCTATTTCATTCATAGAATCGCAATTATACCGCACGGTACCGAGTCAGGATTAACTCAATTATATACTTTAACATGCAGGTTGGTCGGGGTTTTACAATTATTGCTTAATCAAGAGATTTGTAATTCCATAATTGAGAGAATTGAGAATGGAAAGGTGAGGGATGCTTAAATGCGACATGTAGACTCGTCGGTCAGCCAATGTAATGAAAGGGAGTTTAACGTCCTACTGTGCTGTTCCAACTGGGCTAATGAGTGAGAGAAAGGCGGTTGTTGGTTTGTGGTGGAAAATGAAAGAAAATACGTGATTAGCCACGTTTTGGTGAATATTCACGATTTGAAGACAAAAGGCGTTGTCACATCTATGGTAGGGTGACCCACCCCAAATGAATATCTCCAAATATCTCGACAATTACACCACAATACTAATATATTTACCAAGCCTTAAATCAGTTTCGCACATTTATAGCTATAGTCACTAAATAAAAGGTCATGTTGAACTTAATAAGCTATGACCATTTATCCGTCTAAAAATAATATACTCAAACATGGTTCCGCGTGTCGTCCATAAGGCCACAGATCACTAATTATTTCCCCATTGACTTCAATGTTAATTCTCGTCTCTTAGACCGGCTGTAGCTTTTTCCCAAATATTCGTTGGGTAGAACGCTTTCTGCCACAGATGGAGCAACATGTGGCAAACTCTGGCCCAAAAGCACGTATGAGGTTCACCATGAAAAACTTGAGATACACAAGCTGGAAATAGGACAGCTAACCAGGCAATTTTCGCCCACCCCCCCTTTCAACGTAACCAACCTCACAACTCTTGTATCCTTCCGCCTCAAAATCATGAATATTCACCAAAACCTGGCAGAAAATGTATTTTCAAACCCTTTTCTTCAATTCTACACCAAAAAGTAAACAAAAATCACCATGCAAAAGGGGGAAAGGAAAAAGGGAAAGGGAGAGAAAAACTAAAAATAACTTGGCCCTACAATTTGGTACCGGCGTAGAAATATTTAGTGATCTGTGTCCTATATAACACCCAGACAGTAAAAGATAGGTTACGTGCCCTTGTTTTGAAATTAGTCTCGCTTAACCAGTCTATCGATCATTCTACGTCTAATTGACAGGTGGCGATAATCAAGACTACTTTTTTTACGGAACATAACAGAAAGCTGGAACAAGAAATTAAATTTAGAAACACACACATTAGACTACCCAACAATATATTTAAAAACCTTGTAAAAGTAAATTGAAACTACTGCTTTATGAACGTGATTCAGAGATATTATTTGTACTAAACCAAAATATGCAGCTTCTAACGGTACAGTTAATTATAAAGCAATGTAAAAAATAAAACGAACGTAATTTCTAAAGGTGATGTAATAACCAAGAAGCTGAATTTTACTGCTATTCAAAATCGTCAATAATAGATTTTTTACGTCTGTAATAGTTGATAAATTTGCAGAGATGTGCACGTGGAACGGCTATATATAGTATCATTAACTCCACGGCCGATAATTTCATACTGCGGAGTGCGCGATTATCAGTTGAGAAAAGCGTGCTGATTCGCCGTGTCGAGACCAACTTTCTGTAGAGAAATTTTAAGGGGATGGGTCATCCTATCCATGGTGAAAGTTTTCAATCTAAGCAGAGAGAGAGAGAGGTGGGGGCAATGGTTAGCACGTGCATGCTGTAACAAAAAGCCTATCATTGAGTCAACTGGCGTAGTTTTGATTCCCCTGTTGTACAGGACGAGTAGTAGGGTCGCCTGCCCAACCTCGTGGGTTTTCTCCGGATCATCCGGTTTCCTTCCACTGCTTAAGACACCTACACACACGCTAATTATTGAAATAAAATTAAACCATATGTTAGTCCCGAAATGACCTAGTTTGTGTCTACCCCATCCCTCTCTCTCTCTCTGGGGAAATTGAAATCTTATTCCAACTAGCTACCACAGATCTATTGAGTGAATGGGTAATATGATATTATGTCGGGTACGTTGGATGAGAAAAATAAGCAATTGAATTAATTCAAGCATAATTAACCGTCTTATATTTTCAAATTCTCTGTAAAAATAATTGACCCGGTCAAGTGCTCTTTTCTCAGTAAACATCATGTCGGTATAAACTGGATTATGTGACAAATGAGACTACTATTAAGTAGCCCCGATCAATGTCCATTAGTATAATGAAGAAGTCGGGATGTGTAAGGTTACAATATAAACAGGGGGAGAAGCACGAGCTCGAGTACAGTGTATCACTATTAGTTACACACTAACAACAATGATAACAGACACGCACGTGTCCAATATTACACGTGTTTTATTGGAGGGTAATTAGATTTATTAGGCCGAGTGGAACCAAGGTCTACTGGCTATTCACATGGTCACGTGCTCCTGTAATCCGATATGCTGGGAGGTAGTTTGCATTTTATGATAAAAGAACACACTCATTTGATCTGGCACATGCTTTAAGTATTCAATATGGCCACACTCGATTTAATAGCCCGCTTTTAGGTAATTGCCACATTTAATTATCGCTAGTAATATTAATTAAATGGCCACGTGGTTATGGATCACGTGATAATCTCGAACTGTTTAACCGGGAGGTCTCGTGTCCAATTCTTGTGTTGAGAGTTCATCGGGATTTTTTATGCGTGGATTCCCCTAGCCAGTGGTGCAGGACAGCGGGTCTGACAAGGCACAATGTATAGTCGTTCGGATGGAACGATAACCCGTGCAACTGCTTATGAATGCAGCTGCGTTGGACAACTCGTGATGACATTTAAGCGTTACAAAACCCTTCCTAATATCACCATATAATTTAGAGAGCGAGAGAGCAAGATTTAACCTCCACTCGACACAAACTTGGTCATTTCGGGACTAACAACTTTATTTCAATAGTTCGCCGGACCCTTGTCATGAATGTACAGCAGTTGACTCAATGACAGAACTTATGATACAGCGCGCCATCCAGTCCTCCAGCAGCTAAATGGCTAGTTTCTATTCGGACGTTATAGCTTGTTTAATACGTTGTTTTATTTACGCTAATAAGGGTACTGGTGATACAGATAAACACAACATGGATCAGGGGCGTATCCAGAGGGGGGGGGGGGGTCCCCCCCCCTGCTCAGCTACATAAAAAAATAATGTCTTGCATCAATGAAATTACATCACAAAGTGATCCTACATCAGTATAAAAATGATTTCTCTGTCTAAAAAGCTCAATTTGTATGTATGCCTATGTAATTTAGACACGATGATGGCAGATTTCCGTAACAGAAACCTGGCAAACCCCATCCTGCAAAAATTCCTGGATCCGCCCCTGGAGATACGGTTTGTAGAGATCGTAGTCTTGGCATTATACTATCCGAAATCTATTTGGTCGGTAGACAAAACATCATTAACTGTTGTCAAATATGATCACTAGTTGCTCGGAGCTTTCTAATATTCGTTTTAACTATAACCCTGATACTAATTACACTAGGCACAATTCTACAGGAAACAATCACTGTTTATTGCCGAAAGACGTTTCTATCCAGGGTCTCCTTTAGTAATTCGTTAAAGAGACACAATACACAATTCAAACAGAATAAAATTACCAATATACAATTCAGTGATATACAATTACAATATAACTGACACAGAACACAATTATTCAGTGATATACAATTACAATATTACTGAGACAGGACACAATTCAGTGATATACAATTACAATATAACTGACATAATTCAGTGAAATACAATTACAATATTACTGAGGCACAGACCATAATTCAGTGAAATACAATTACAATATTTCTGGATACACAACTTAATTCTATAGAATACAATTACTATGTATGACTGAGCGACATTTCAATTCAACTTTTCCTTAAGAATTTTATCATTGAATAAATATATTTCAGGCGTTCTGGTTCATGCGGGGAATTACACAAAAAACACTCAATTTAGAGTGAGCTCTTGACTGTGGGTATCCCACTAGTAACATCAACGCTGATTTATGAATCAAATGTCCGACGCCATAGGGTCAAAAGCCGCTCATATGACCCCTGACGCGACCTACCACAGCCGGTCAGATCTTCAGGTAGTAAAGACCATTGAAAATATAAAAATTGGAACGAAATATAGATCTGTATTTTTATCAGATTGAATATTAAAAACAGGACCAAATTCTACAGACTATAATTACATACTATTTATTGTGAAAAAATCAGTGGTCGATCAAGATGACGATAGGCTCCATACTATTCCACTCCCAAACCCACACCCTCATAACTAGATGAAGATATGATCTATAGTATTCCGCTCCCAAGCCCCCACCCGTATAACTGGATGAAGATATGATCTATGCTATTCCCAAGCCCCCACCCTCATAACTAGATGAAGATAGGCTCCATACTTTTCCGCTCCCAAGATCACATCCTTAAAACGAAAAGAAGATTGAAGTAGGTTTTAAATACAGTTTAGATAAGCCGATGGTTAGATGGATTTTCATACAGCGCAAGATCTTTGAAACTTTAAATTCGACAACAATGGACCAAAACGCATATATACTGGGCGCCATGGAAAACGCATCACTTTTTTTTACTACGTGGTTTTGTATGTATAATATTATGCAATACTATGAACTATTTTTTCACGCAATGCTCCGAAACGCAAAAAATATCGGCCCGTGTGCAAAAAAACATAAAAAAAAATTGCACGAGATGCACATGAAAACCCCAATATTCACGTGCAGCATTGTGCGTGAGCCCTTTAAAAGCATGCTTTCAACTTATTGTGCAGTACATGAACTGTGAAACGTCAATCTGTCGTAATTTGTTGTGGAACTGGTGATGGAATCGAGCTAGAAATGCCGAGGCTTACTGAAAATCAACGGAATGAAGCCATGGGAATGTCCAGGGCTGACATGTTTACATGTCATCAGTCCACTATTGTTAGGTTGGTGGAACGTGTTCAAGTTACTGGATCACAGGTGACCGTCAACGTCCTGGCCCACAACGCGTTACAACCCAGGTTCAAGACCCCTACATCCGGGTCACTCATCTGCGTCACAGATTCGAACAGCTGCAGTAGTCGTCAACACCGTAAGACGTCGTCTAAGAGAAGTAGGACTCCGTGCACGACGACCTTATGTTGGAGCTATCCTCAGGGATCATCACCGTCAGCGACGTTTGATATGGGCCCAAGGAGACCAGACATGGAGAAGAGTAGGCTGGCAAAGTGTGCTCTTCAGTGATTAGAGTCGTTTTCATCTTTATCACGCTGATGGCCGTCAACGTGTGTAGAGACGTCTTTGGGAACGTCTTGCATACTGCTGCGTCTTCGAAACGGATTGTTGGGATGGGGGACGTGTAATTGTGTTGGGAGGCTTCATATTTCATCACCTGACCCCCTACACATTTGCAGGGGTCGCGTTAATGCTGTGGCCTATCGTGATGATGTCTCGCAATCAATTGTTGCTCCAATGTTTCGAGCGCACCCACAACTTCAGCACTTCCAACAGGATAATGCACGTCTGTATACCGCCCGTGTCAGTATGGACTACCTGGCTGCTAACAAGATCAATGGCTTAGACTGGATGCCGTCTATATCGTAGACCACAGATGAACACCATTGCTGCTTTAGAAGCTGCTCTTGTCCAAGAATGGAACAATTTGCCCCAGGCCTTCTTTCAAACATTGGTTAATTCCATGCGACGTCGCTGCACAACGTGCGTAAGAGCCCGTGGAGGACACACGCTCTACTGACATCTGTGTCGTACTTCTGGTTTTGACCCCTCTGACTTTTTACCGTTGATTACATATTAAACACCTATAAGTGTACAAATGTGTTGTTATTAATGTGTTCCAATTTGAATATTGTTCACAATAAGAAGCCAAATAAATAAGATATGTTTACAGGATCATTTTGTTATACGAAAAACAAAGTGATGCGTTTTCCATGGCGCTCAGTCTACCTTGTCGCTTGAGATAGAAAATGAAGTAAAATAATTCTTAAAATCGTTCATCTAAATGGGAGAGTGATTCGTGTTCTTTTTTAAATTAACTCTATGTTTGAGTGAGTGTAGTAAGTATTCGTCTATTTTTTATGATCTGCTTTTTTTGTTTGCTGTGCTTATACCCATTTCTGCTTAAAGTTTCACGGGAACTTATGCTTTTTATATGCCTCGGTTTTAAAATGCTTATTGCTATTCTGTTTAAAATAGGGGTCACGGTGACTAATTGGGTAAGACGCTGGCTGATACCGATTTTCCGACGTGGTCCCCACCCCTTGTTAATGATGCAGGACGGAGGGCCTGAAAGGAATAATTGGGTGGATGGTACGAAAAACTGAGGTCCCGTGAGCACATTGGCGTGAACGTAAACGATCCCTTGGCAGTTGGAATTCGATATTAAAGTAGGCCGTAGTCTTCATTAGCCCAGCAGTAGGATGTTAAACCCCATATCAGTTCATTTTTTTTTAAAAAATTGCCTTCTGTGCTTCAAATGTAGTGCTATACTTTCTGTGCTATAATTATAGTGCTATGTGTTTTATGCTATCGACCCATACGCACTTGCGAATTATTGAAATAATATGGGGGGTTGGGATGGCCTAGTGGTCTAGAGTGCCGCGCTTCGACCTCTAGCTGGCCGGTCACCTCTGGCTTGCGGCTGTGGTTTCGAGCCCTGGTGTGAGCGTATGTGGCATGGAGATAGGGGCGCCTTCTCAACCTCGTGGGTTTCCTCCGGGCACTCCGGTTTCCTCCCACTGCTAAAGACCCCTACGCACAAGCGAATTATTGAAATAAAATTAAACCATATGTTAGTCCCGAAATGACCTAGTTTGTGTCGAGTGGACGTTAAACCCCATTTCTCTCTCTCTCTCTCTTGAAATAATATTGAACCATGTGTTAGTCTCGAAATGACCTAGTTTGTGTCAAGTGGACGTTAAACCCTATTTCTCGCTCCCATTTTGGTAATGTTTTTGTTAGGCCAAACCCCCCTCTCTCTCTCTCCCTCTCTCTCTCTCTCCATTCTGCACGTTTTTTATTATGATTTTGTCGTTTGTGAATGAACCATGTTTAATTACTTCACCATTGACTTCTGGGTAATGTTTTCTGTGCTCATTACAAACGCCAATCCAATATTTTCCATTATATTCGAAATTAAAAACAAGAATTATAATTTTATTATTGGTCAGTTTCAATCAATATTGATGTTTACAGCTTCCCGTGACAATATGGGCCCCTAGTATCCATTAGTTAAGAAAGTGGACATTTTAAAATCAATACACCTTTGCGTATACACTACGAACATATTGATTTCGTGTGCGAAGTGTAGCTGATATATTTCTTAATTTCCTGTCGCCTCACATTTTGTTGTAACTTCTACTTTTCGACTTTCGTGTTTTGAAGGGGCGAAAAGTAGAAATTATGAATGGTAGTTATAGGCTTCCGTACATTTAAGAATGCAGTCCATATAGTTTGTAAGGCCTTAGGTAAATCCGGCAATGATAAAAATTTAAAACATAAATAATGTGATACAAGTTGTTACAGATCAATAATCTTTGGTAGTAACTGAATTAGGCACATAAAATACTCTCAAGATTTTCTACAACCTATCATTATTCCATGTTATGGATCAAACGTAGCCTGGGGTGTGGATTTAAACCTGCTGTTTACTACCATAGCATCAGAATCTTCTGAACTTTGATCAATTATAAACATAGTTTTGCAGTTTGTGTCACTGTTATCTGTTACAATTTTTCATAAATTAAACTCCACTCCCATAAAACAATCAATTCAGAGAGGGGGAGGGGAAGCTGGCCCATCGCTTCCGTCTGTCTTGCAAAACCAAAGTTATCTCCTATAAAACATTCAGGACTAGCCGATTGCTATTAAACGCCATTGAGTCCAGATCGAATGTCTTGTAAAATAATTATCATAACATAATTACAGATATTTCTGTTATTGATTACAAATTCAGAGATTTTTTATATCCAACGATGACGCCGCCATTTCATCATAAATATGGAGACGCAATTATGATGGCTATAACCGTAAACATCGTACTATTGTGATTTACAACTTTGGAGTAAAAAAATACGTGGTAGAGTTTTATTATTACTTTCCGACTGTGAAAAGTCTTCAGAAGAGCAACGAAGTACAATCTCAGATTAAACTTCACCAAATGCCGAATAAGTTCCCTACGGTGCGAGAATAACAAATCCGAACGTACTAGGACCCAAGAACCGGATATGACATCACCACAGCCATCTTGGAATTGTGATGTCATATTGTTAAAAATCAAAATCCGTCCAAAGCACAAGCAGGTTCATGTTGAGACAATTGGAATTGTACAGCGATAAATGCAGACCATATTTCGTTTCGTTTTTATAGTTCAACATTTCGGTTTTACTTGTCTTCACTAAACTAGAATCTGTGGGTAATCCACAAGTAATATCAATACTGATTGGTTAATCAAATGTCTGATGTCATAGGTCAAAAGGCGCTCGTATGACCTCTGACGTAAACTCCCACTATAACTTGTCAGATCTTCATGTAGTGTAGGCCATTGAAAGTATAAAAAACGAAACGAAATATAGATCTGTATTTTAATCAGATTGATATGTACTTGGCTGTGCGTTCTGAATTCAAACATTTCTGCTTCTCAGTTGTCCAGGATACCAAAAACACATTAGATACTCATTATAGGCTTCCGTGCACGGGTGTCAGACTATGCAAATTGTTGGCCATTAAAGTAGATGATGCTATTTGCACTCGTTTATAAACCTGGAATTTGACCATGATTAAAACTAATGTTACAGACGTTAGATATCCGACAAATCTCTGGCTAACGTGGTCATAATATACTTTAATTCCTTATAAGGCTATTTACTGCGTCGGTTGACGACAGTTGATGGCCTTATTTAGTTAACTCGATGAAGTTTGAACGAGAACGAGTGGCAACAACATCGAACGGGATTACCACATTATCAATAAAGATGGCGGCTCAGCAGACGTGGAAGTCGTCATCAATCACCCACAATCCATTTCTTTCTTTCATTATCTTCATTTCTGTCAAATCTCGCCGATTCTCGTAGCTGATTGCTAAAATCAGATTGGCTAATTGCAGCGTCTAGACCTAAGGTCACCTGATTGACCGAGACTAAAGATCTATCTCTGTCATCTAGTCGCAAATCAGCACAAATTGAATTTAGCATTTTCAATGATCGAATTGAGAACTCCGGGGTCATCATTCAATTCTATTAGTTTCCGTTGTTGGGTAACTTTATCGCAAATCAATCGGAATAACCTCGTCTGTTCAGCTAGATATATATATATATATCCTTTAATGAAAAGACGAAAGGAGATCTGACAAATTGTCTCGGGATGAATTAAAACCCCGTCCCATTTCTTAAATTTAGAAATAGGTCTGGTTGTCTTTTATGTAGAGGGAGATATTCTAAAAACCATGGATATCATATCACAATGACGAAAAACCGAGGTCCCGTGCACACATTGGAGTGCATGTAAAAGATCCTTTGACAGTTGGAATTCGATATAAGAGTAGGCCGTAGCGCCGCTGCCCAGGCAAAATTTCCCTCATAGCACACTGTATGACGTATGCTCGTCTTCCATTAGCCCAGGTTAGGTGCAAAAGAGTAGGACGTTAAACCGCATGTCATATCACATTGGAACCGCCCCCCACTATTGTCTTGTCAATGGCAGTGATGCAGCACAGAGTATCGGGCATGTTACGGAAAACCGAAATTCTGTTGTTCAATCCATACAGTTTATTGAATAAAATATTGTTTAAACTAAAGTCGAAATCCGGGGTTCTCATGGGCGTGCACGTAAAGAACTCTTGATATAAATAAGAGTCTGCTGTAGCTCCGCTTTTCGCACGCAAGTTTCGTCATAGAACACTGTATGACGTATGATCGTCATTAGCCAAGATGGAGGAGGACAGTAAGACGTTAAATCCCATTTTATTTCATTTCCGTCTTTAGCCCAGTCGAAGCAGAAAAACGAGACGTTAAACCCTATCTAATTTATTTTATTTCCCGATACATTAATGTATGGGGGGTTGGATGGCCGAATAGTTAGCGTGCGCGCTGTATCATACGGCCTGTGTCAACTGGCGTGGTTTCGAATCTTTGGTTGTACGTGACAAGGAGTAGGGTTGCCTGTCCAGCCTCGTGGGTTTTCTCCGGGTACTCCAGTTTACCTCCCACCGCTAAAAGACCCCTGCGTACAAGCAAATTATTGAAATAAAATTAAACTATATGTTAGTCCCGAAATGACCTAGTTTGTGTCGAGTGGGCGTTACCTCTCTCTCTCTCTCTCTTTCCCCCTCTCTCTCTCTCACACACACATTAATGCATGTAGCGAAAGTCCCATAATGGTTAAAGTGTTGATATTACTTTTGACACAAACAGGGCATTTCGGGCCTAATATATTTCCTTACAAGATAGAGAGAAACTGGGTCTTTTAACATCAACTTGGTGATTTCGGAACTAGCATATACGTTAATTTTATTTCAATAATTCGCTTGCAGTGTGAGGAAACATGCCCAATATAGACCATATTTATTTGACGAGGCTCATGTTTCCCAGTTTGTTTTATTTCAAATCGTAATCCTTTGTTAGTTTATTTCATTTTGTCTGTGATTCATTTTTTTTACCCTATTTTTGTTTTTGATCTGTATTTTATTGGTCTAGAGATGAAAGGTGAGTCTAACTAGATTGAGAATGAATGTACACCGTGGGATGGTCTGATATAAATCTGCAGTATTTAATGCTAAAGGTGGTGTATAAATGTAAGGATAATGGTCCAGATATCGTCTCTGATAGATAAATCTAGATAATATATCTGCTGGTAAATCTATAGATTATCTACACCAACGATCCTTTATTCAATAAACCTCTCAATCCGCTAGATTTAATAACCAACCATGGCTTGTTTTAGATTTGGAATAAACGAAATATCTAATTAAATTCTCAGAAATCCAATTAGGAACTTACTAGGGACTGTATTGTTTGACGATTATGATAAACAACAAGAAAAGGTTGCAAGGCAACTCGGGGGTAACGTGCGCTGAAATACTTTCATCACTGTTTTTGTTATCGGGTGTCCTTCCAAAAAAAGCGCGATCAGTAGTTCAGATTATTTATGGTGTCGAGAGAGATACCGGAAACAGTGACTCAATGGAGAAGGCACTGATTCGCTGACCCGCAAGTTCCTGTTTTGGGCGCGAGAGTTCCTCGGGTTTCTGGCGTGATTTCCCACTGTCAGTTTAGAATTCAAAGCTGTCCTTAGCGCTCTTGTCCGGGCAAAGTCTGCATCATAGCATACAATATCGAGAACATCTACCTTTGGGATTCCCATCGTCAGGCGTATACGTTTAGAGCCCATGCCAATTGCAATTCGAAGCAGGCCTTAGCGCATCTGTTCGGGAAAACTTTGTCCCCGAGCATACTATATGTAGAATACCCGTCTTCTTCAGAACGGATGGCACAAAGCATTTGGAACATTTTCATTTCATTTGCTATCATAGATATAAAACGAATAAAAAAAGCAATTTCCTTTCAATTTTAAATTAATTTACTGAAGTAGAACAAATTTAACAATTTCGTGCAGCGATCGACATTTGTCGACATAGACATTTCTATTATATTGTATAATTTAAATTGAGATTTCTACCATCCTTGCCAATCTGTTTTCCAATATGCCGTGCAGGCGCCTAGATAATCCATTTTACAAACAGCATTTCTGCAGTTTAATACATTACTCTTCTCAGACAATCTGGTTAGATGTTAAATCTTATTTCGTTTTTTTTAATTACTTGTTTTCATAACACTAGGATCTGAAAGTGTGGTTATATAACCCGTGTTCTGGATGGTGTGAGGTATTAGCCAATGAAACGGTCTGTTACGGCTAGGTCTTGGCGTTTAATGCTGGTACGACACCTGACAGGATCTGGTACGACACCTGACACGATCTGGTACGACACCTGACACGATCTGGTACGACACCTGACAGGATCTGGTACGACACCTGACACGATCTGGTATGACACCTGACACGACCTTCCACTACAACCTGTCAGATCTTCATGTAGTGTAGGCCATATAAAGTATAAAAAAAACGAAACGAAATATAGATATGTATTTTAATTAGATTGCTTCTCAGACTAAAACTATCGTTCTTAAAGGACAAGTTAATATCTACAGGTTATTTGCTTGTCCTCCTTCGTATTATTATTGTTCAAAATAAAATCAGCAAGCTAGAGTATATAGTTCAACCAATCAAACCGAACCAAATATGCCAGGCGGCCAGTCGTCATTTCCGTTATTGAAATTTAAAGATGGATTGATATATAATATATGCAAGAGCTAAATCTGCCTATTACAGGTCTAACGTATTACCTATATAAATAAAATCAACGACGTCGGTGTCTGTGTGTGTATGTTCGCCAATCTCACTTCAACAAAACAATAGAATTACAATTGGTTTACTTAGATGTATATATATATAGTCAAAAATAGTCATATTGTGTTATTGATTAATAACATCGTGACTACACACGATGGTAGAGGTTATTAAAATCGCTGCTCAATTGTTTTATTTCATTAGGGGGATTAAGGAATCAGCCAGTCGTTAATGAATACACACGCCGACTGTATATAGCTTCACGGCCGAGACGATAATAACTAGTTTTGATCTTGGTTTTTATGCTAGAAAAAGAAATGTTGCTTAGGAACTGATTTTATGTTATGATATAAGATCAGCCCGAGTTCACAAAGCATTCACAGACTTAAGTTAAGGATTTACTCAAATATATTCGCATTATTCTTACTACAACGTAGCCCGTTATAAAACTTTTGTTGCTTTAATGCAGTGATTCTCACTCAACCAGTGATTCAAGAAGCCAGCTAAGTTCAGAACTGTGTTGTTCTTTATTTGGTTGGGGTTATTCTGTAGATATACTCTCTGTCTACGGTTGTATGCAGTCTATGGCGTGCTATTTTTTTTCGCAAAATTCAAATATTTTTCATATATATTTAGCCAGGTGTGCCGCTATTTTTTTTATGTGTTCCAAGTTGTGCCGTTGGCATAAAAAGGTTGAGAACCACTGCTGTAATGTATCAAATACAACAATGGAAAAATGTGTGTAATTTTTTTGTGTTTCTGGATCAAAGATATTTGTCATAAAAAGTAATTTAAAGTTGAGAAAATTCATAACTTAAGCCTGAGAATGTTTTGTGAACTCGGGTATCCTTAAGGTGGTGATGATTGTCGTTATAAGAAGAAGTAACAGTTTTTTCAGGGGCTGATTGTATAGGATATAAAATGATGACGTCGTGTTATGAATAAAAATACAGTTATGTGAATTAAGGAGGCCATAATTTGCGTTGACCGTTTTTATTAATTTTTGGGACCTGTTATGTTTTTGGATAATCCTATAAGGTGGTTATATTTTGTAATATTGGCTTAATCGCCCACCTGTTTAATCCACCGATACTATAAATAGACATTTCAGCGCTAAAAACACATTTTTTTCTAAATCCGAAATTAAAAAAAATGGATTATTTTAGAGCTACATCTGCCTATTGTGGGTGTTTTTTTTATTTTGCCTTAAATTAATTATTAAGACATTTAACATGACAAGCGATTTAAACAGATTATTGATTTAATTTAAAAATAAAGACGAAAGACACTTGTGCTACATCTTCCAGCCTACACAATAAGGTAATTTGACTTAAATATTCATTTTGCATTATTAATTTTCAAAGTATTTATGTTTGATTTAATTAATTTTATTGATGTATTCGGGGGGCGAATGGTTAGCCCGTCATTGAGTCAACTAGCGTGGTTTCGAATCCCCGGTTAATTGTACGTGGCAAAGAGTAGGGTCGCCTGTCCAAGCCCGTGGTACTCCGGTTTCCTCTCACTGCTAAAGACCATATGTTAGTACTTTGTGTCGAGTGGGCGTTAAACCCTATTTCTCTATGTCTCTCAGCTTATGCGTTCTATTTTGGGGCTTTATTTTTCCCATGGTCAGTTAAATTGTCCAGTGGCTATTTCAATGTATATATTCACCATTTAGTCCTACATAAACCATGACTCATGAACCAGGCCCGGAGTTCACAAAGCATTCTCAGACTTAAGTTAAGAATTTACTCAACTTTCAATCACTATATATGAGAAAAATCTTCGATCCAGAAACACAAAACTTCCAATAGAGTTTTTTTTTTATTTAAACAATATTTTATTCAATAGAGTTTCTTATTGATGTACTTGATACATTAAAATAACAAACGTTTTATAAAGGGCTACTTTCTAGTTAAAATAAGGCCAACAGTTTTGAGTAAATTCTTAACTTAAGTCTGAGAATGCTTTGTGAACTCGGGGCCAGGGGTTTCCCATGTTCGATTCCAGTATTGGGCGAGAGCGGTCCTCAGAATTTGTCATCGGTGTGTTACATTGTCAGTTTCCACGTGGTCTATTATTACGTACAAGCCAGTCAATTCTTCATGGAGGTAAACTTATATTCTGTCCCTCAGTAAAAACAGTACATAATTGTTTCCAAGGTTCGATTCCGGTGCGCTCAAAATAGATTGTCTCGTGATGTTCTATGTTGGTGTCGCCTAGTTTGGCCCCCTCGTTAAAACAATATATATTTGTGTTTTGGGTTCGTCCTTTTTAAAAAGATATATTTGTTAACGATCTGGATAGTCGTGTTTTAGACTGGAATCATGTCGCGCTGTACAATCGGCAAATCATAGGAATAGTAGGTATGTTTTATTCTGCTTAAATGCTCATTTGTATTTTGTCTTCAAATGTTATATGCACCATTATTAAGACATGTATACACAGGGCGATTCCATGATCAATCCTCTAGACCGTCGAATGACAGAGATTTAGAGTTAATAATTGCAACTGATATCATCGCTCCGAATAAAGTAATTTGAATGAAATTTTCAATATATTAATTTTTCATTATAATATTTTGTAACTACATATCACTCGAAACCTGCAATAATATTAAACCCTCTTCTAACACAATATGGTGTGAGCGTATGTGGCATGGCGATAGGGGAGCCTTCTCAACCTCGTTGGTTTCCTCCGGGCACTCCGGTTGCCTCCCACTGCTAAAGACGCCTACGCGCAAGCGAATTATTAAAATATAATTAAAGCCATATATTAGTCCCGAAATGACCTAGTTTGTGTCAAGTGGACGTTAAACCCCATATCTCTCTCTTTCTCTCTCTCTCCCTCTCTCTCTCTCTAACAAAATAGCACCAGCTTAGATAAATAACATAAGGGAGGCTACTCTATTATATTCAGATTAGTCGGATGCAGACCACATTTAATTTCCGTATTGACTTCAATGTTAATTCGTGTCTCATTACTCGGCTTCAACTTTTCCACAATTTTCTTTAGACTAAACGATTGATTTTCACTGCGAACAGATAAATTTCGGCCATGTCTTTGCTTACAAATGTGTATGAAGTTTACCATTGAAATGGCGAGATTCGCGAACTACAAGAGGGCTAACTGCTATATTTAGACGAACTATTAATTGCGGGTACCGAGATGGCACAATTTAATTATGGTCTGCCTGGGTTGTAAGGCCCTGTTACCAAACACCAGGTCTGGCAAACGTACATTATCAATGTTTGTAGTGTCTTTTACAAAGGGGGGGGGGGCACGTGGCTAAGTGGATAAGATGCTGGCTCGCTAGCCTGGAGGTCGGGTGTTCAATCCCTTCATTCTGCGAGAAAGTTCATCCAGATTTTACGACGTGGTTTCCACTTGTCAGTGATGCAGGACGGAGGGCCTGACAAGAACAGCTATCTAGTCGCTCGGATGGGGCGAAAATCTGACGACCCGTGTACACAATGGCGTGCACGTAACGTAAAAGATCCATTGGCAGTTAGAATTCGATATAAGAGTAGGCAACAGTGCCGCTGTCCGGGCAAAATTTCCCGACACTGTATGGCGTATGCCCGTCTTTATTAGTGTCCGAATCTTTGCAATATCCAATGATGCCAGATATTGAAATGACATTCTCCAAATACCAAATATAGTACACTATATTTTACGTGATTTTTTTGTTCATGTTCCCGGTGTCCGTACGCACATCCAATTTGAAAGAACGATTCCAAATAGACATTTTTATTCAAATTTGTATTTTATACACGACAAGAACAATACAGTGTTGTGTTTAGCTGTTTTACAGTTGTCTCAATGCTTCTTCGATAGCTTCCAGCGTCTGTGTTGCAGCTCTTATAGTGTCCAAAGCAAGTTGTCGTGCGCTTAACAATCCACTTGAAGTACCTGTGGGATGGACAACAAATATAAGAACTATGGGAAACTGCAGTTTAATGGTGTATCAACCTGTTTCAAAAGGATTTTTTTTAACCACGACAATTTAACGATAGATCTGTTTCAATTCGATTCGATCGACACCAAGACACTCTTGTGTTTTCTTAATTAAAGTTAAACAATCAATCTCAATACATATTATCGCGGAATAAACCGTGTGACATGTTATATTTTAGCGGAAATACAGTCAGTGCAGCGTTGTTTTAAAATATCTTCGTCTTATTTTCAGTCAATATATCTATGTACCGCATGAGCAAATCGTTTGGCGGGGATATAGAAACACAGCTTATGTACTTACCATTAGTGTAGTATGCAGCTTGGCTAGCCGTGGAATTATAATCGGAGCTGCTGTAACTAGGATAATAGTCGGGGCTGCTGTAACTAGGATAGTAGTCGGGGCTGCTGTAACTAGGGTAGTAATCTGAGCTGCTGTAACTAGGGTAGTAATCGGAGCTGCTGTAACTAGGGTAGTAGTCGGAGCTGTTGTAACTGGGGTAGTAACTTGAGCTACTGTTACTGGGGTAGTAGTCGGAGCTGTTGTAACTGGGGTAGTAACCCGAGCTGCTATAACTGGGGTAGTAACCTGAGCTGCTGTAACTGGGGTAATAGTCGGAGCTGCTGTAACTGGGGTAATAGTCGGAGCTGCTGTAACTAGGGTAGTAATCTGAGCTGTTGTAGCTAGGATAGTAATTGGAACTGCTGTAACTAGGGTAGTAACCTGAGCTACTGTTACTGGGGTAGTAGTCGGAGCTGCTGTAACTAGGGTAGTAACCTGAGCTACTGTTACTGGGGTAGTAGTCGGAGCTGCTGTAACTAGGATAGTAACTTGCGCTACTGTTACTAGGGTAGACATCTGAGCTGTTGTAGCTAGGATAGTAGTAACCTGAGCTGCTGTAGCTGGGATAGTAGTCGGAACTGCTGTAGCTAAAGTTGCTAGGGTATGATGGACTGCTGTTACTGAAGTTGCCAGAGTATGACGGAGTACTGAAGTTGCTAGGGGTGCCATTACCTACAAATTACAAGATAACGACATTATAAATAAGGTTTATTTATACACAAGTGTTACTTCCAATATAAAATTTAATTGGCTTACGGTTCCACTTTTCTGCACCAACTGGGATAATGGAAACTGACATACACCATGGCCATGCAGTCTGCTATAAGAACAGTTGTGCCATGGCAGTGTCGTTACAACCTACACTACACAAATGTCAAGGGTACGTTTACGTCCACGGAACCTCAGTTTTCAGTCCCATTCGAACAACTTTACGACATCACCTGCCAGATCATCAATCCGTAATACTGAGAACGGGTGGACCATACTGGTAAATCTATAGGAGATTGTTGACAACACCGGACTTACAGACTAGAGACTAAGTGTCTTGCTCACTGGGCCACCATGGCCCATTCCGAGCATGAAGGCGTGTAAGGTAACTATGTTTTAAATAAAGCTGTCTTACCTTGAATTGGAGTGATTTGAAGTGTGAAGCCATTATCCTGAACACTACCATCACTGGTAAACCTTACTGATATACACCCATTAGTTGTCGATACTGTCAATATATTATAATAATAGAGTATGAAACAATACTTTACTTCGGTTAGAGAAATAAAATGGGGTTTAGCGCCCTACTGTTCTGCAAAGGAGAATACAGAGTTCGGTTAAAGAGTTTAATATTCGGGATGGGTCAACTTTTAAAAAGAAAGTAACATTTCCAGATGTGTTTTATTAAAAGAATATATACTATTCTTGTACTAATCTTACAAACTAGGCTCTTGGAGGGGGAGGGTCGAATGGTAAGCGCGTACTTGTGTCATAACCTCTATCATTGAGTCAACTGGCGTGGTTTTGATTCCCCGGTTGTACGTGAAAATGAGATAGGTTGTCTGTCGAATCTCGTGGGTTCTCTATACGGGATCGACGGTTTCCTCTCACTGCTAAAGACCCTTACGCACAAGGGAATGATTGAAATAAAATTGAAAAATATGTGGATATTAAATCCAATTGTTTTCTCCCCCCCTCTCTCTCTCTCAAATTAGATCCACATTTTATGGCGTACATATGAATACTAACAATCAATCTGTGAATGGGTGCGTATTTTTATTGAATAACTATTTTAATTATGATTTAGAATTTTAAATTCTTACATGTTAAATCCCGGGATGATGAGCCACAGTATTTCTGGTTTATTATTGTTAATGCATCGTACGAACACACTGTCTGGGATTCAATTTCCATTGACGTGATGACAACACGAGCTTCCGGTGTTCCGGTACAGATTGACCAATCACATCTAGCATTGTTTGGGTATACTTGACCCGCACCAGGATAGTTGATTACTTGGACATTACCGTTTTGTGTCGCAGAAACACAAACTAAAATAATACAAAAAGATATTTTAAACAAAACAAATATTTTGAGTTTCCCACACTTACAATCACATCTAAGTGGTCCGGGTAATTTGGAAATTTGTTTCTTTATTTGTGATTATGAAGATAAACATGAATTTCTCTCTATTATTTAATATTATGTAGATGTGTAGATATACTTAGAATAATTTCATTTTTAAAGTTGTCCATTTTTAAAATTGCCCAATTTGGAAAGGGTTTTGCTTATATGGATCCAATTTAATTAATAAATAACGTTACATAAGAAGTCAGAAAAGAAATGTTTTAAATTAATGTAAAAACTTACAACTTCGTTTAAACCTAGGCTTTTCTTCTGCTAACTAAAATCATAAATTATATTGTAACGTTGATTTAGCTGTGCAATGTTGTATTCAACAGATGGCTAGATAACATAACATATACGACCGCAGCTGTTTAGATTTTGGGTAGGGAGTGTGGTACCCACTCCCACCCCCTAAAAAAAGTTGTCGGTCACAAAAGTGCAGTCGATCTCAACGTTATGCATCGGCGACTAAATCAATAAATGAGGTAAAAAAAAAAAACAATGCCCAAGACGGGACAATCCAATACATTTAATATTTATATCTGTGTATACGTATGTTTTGGTTTGATTGGAAATCACAATAAGCGCCAAAGGTTCACGTAGTTTTCATGTGTGGAGGTTTTAAGACGTTACGGGTAAATTATGCGATATCATAAAGGTCAGTTAGGTTATTTACGGATGAATGCTGAACTTATGAACACCTATAGGAAGATAATCCTTATAAGACAAATAGAAATAGATTTTACTAAAAATAAAACACACTTATATGGATATACTACTTCTGAATTTATTAACATGCTACGTTTCGTTACACATACAGATATCGTTTTCAAGCAAATAAGTATAGGTTAGATTACGAGGTTCCGTGGTTTAATCGTTTAAAGTGTTAGTTAAACCACGAAGCGCGTAGCGCTGAGTGGTTTAACTAACACTTTAAACGATTAAACCACGGAAACCGAGTAATCTAACCTGTTTAGACCATAACCAGTTATGATATACTACGTATGTTTAAAAAAAATATTCTTTTAAACTTAATAATTTAGATTTGTACATAGAACTATTTCTTTTGTGGACGACCTACATGACATTTCAGCACGTGTAACTTGTTGTCACGTCACGTCACTATTTATGGCCAAGTTATGTTAACAACTGAGTAATGTTTATTGAACATGTTTTCGTTGATTATTCAATGTGAGCATAACTTAAAAGAAGAATAGGTATATTGATCAGTAGTTAGTACGCATGTATAATAGGAGCTTAGATTCGTGTATATCAGTTTGAGAAGAGGTTTCCTTCTTGCTGCAGTTCTGTGTCTTTTTATAATGGATAGTGACGACGATTTTCCCGTGTCTTCTCAAAGTGTAATTAACCAGGAGTATTCGGACACTTTATTAACACAAGAGGACAATTTTAACATGTATTTCAATGATGAAAAGATTAAACATATCTACAGCGATATAAGCAGTGATAATGATGAAACTGTGGAAATTAAACCAGCTGATGTAGACACCTGGTTCGCATCACCTATAACCGACGATGAGATGTCATCTTTGACGAAGAAAATTATTCCGGGAACAACTGAGAAGACAATATCATAGGCATGTCGACTCTTTGAAAGCTGGAGAAAGGCTAGAAATGACAAAATCCGACAAGGAGATACATCTGGTCATCAACTGGGTTTCATAACACGTGAATTAGACTTTTTAAACGATGATGAACTAAGTTATTATTTGAGTAGGTTTATTGTCGAAACCAGGAAAGCTGATGGCAATGAATACCCACCTAAAACGTTACGCCAACTGGTTTTGCTCATTCAAATGCACTTGAATAACATTGGCCGCCCAGTTAAACTGTTATCAGATCCGATTTTTAATGAGCTCAGGAATACTCTCGACAACTCTATCAAAATTGGTGCCAGTAAAGGGAATGGATTATTGACGAAACAAGCTGATGTAATTTCTATTGATGAAGAAAATATCATGTGGAAACAAGGTATTTTAGGAAATTCGAATCCACAAACTTTGCTGGACACGATTGTGTATCTTTTTGGATTAAACTTTGCTTTGCGGAGTGGTGGTGAGCATCGTAATTTAACTTTGGATCAGTTATGCATAGGCGAAAATGAACAGGCACCTTATCTAAGATATACAGAGAAAATTAGCAAAACTAATCAGCGTGGACTGAAAGAATTTAGAGCGAATCCCAAGTGTGTGACGGCATATGGAAGTGACGACCCTAAAAGATGCATAGTGAAGCTGTATCAGCAATACTTGAGTTTGAGACCTGAACATGCTATGTCTATGGTATATCTGCGACCATTGATTAAACCAACAGAAAAGGTGTGGTATGCAGCAGCACCTGTTGGCCGGAATACACTGGCGAACACCGTCAAAAGGTTATGTGAAGCAGCTGGATTTAAAGGTAATTATAACTTAATTGAAAGAATACTGTCATAGAACACCCCCCCCCCCCCCCTTCTCTCGATCGACTTTATTAACCACAATACTACCCAACGATATTTGAATCGCACAATATGTTCTGAATCTATACGACTATTGATGAATTTGAAACCTTTTATATTTTCAGGACTCTTCACTAATCATTCCCTGAGAGCTACTTGTGCGACTCGCCTGTTTAGATCTGGTGTGGATGAACAGCTCATAGCAAAGACCACAGGACATAGAAGTAACGCTATACGCGCATACAAACGATCGAACACCGCACAAGAGGCCTTTGTTAGTAGTGTGATCCAAGGCCAGAGTTCATCGTCTACTACTGTCCAGTCATCTAAACGACCGCTGTCTGACGATCCAGATACTTCGGATGGTAAACGACGGAGGAGTGTACAAATTTCATTAAATATAAATTGTTAATGTGACATTAAAAAAAGAAAAATGTACTGAAATTGTGTTGTATTTCTTTCAATCAAAATTAGAGCAAGGCATTAATATTGCGATTTGGTCATTTTTGACCATTAAAAATTGCTGCTTTAGATTTGAATTTGTTGGGACAGGAGGTGGGAGGGGGCGAAGAAAGTAGTCCCAGTCATGGTATAACTAACATTTCCGTTGGTTATATCACGCCGAAGATCAAAGAAGTTATGGTCTAATATTGCTTAATAATTGTTTGCTTGAAGACGATATCTGTATGTGTATCGAAACGTAGCATGTTAATAAATTCAGAAGTAGTACAGGCGCGGATCCAGTGGGAGGGTCCAGGGGGTCCGGATCCCACCCCCCCCTGCTCAGGCTTGAAAATTTTTTATGCGATTTTATTGGCGATTTAGACCTGTAATTTTGGAATTTACCTTCCGGAAATACGTCAGAATGAACCAAATTGAATCTAATTTACCAAATTAATCGGTTGAGCGCAATTAGTTAAGCAATTATCAAACCTGGACCCCCCCCCCTGCAAAAAATCCTGGATCCGCGCCTGTAGTATATCCATAAGTGTGTTTTATTTTTACCTATATGAAATTATCTATACGTTTAGTTTTTATATTCCTTGGGCTCAAAACTAAACGAAACGAAATACAGCGAATTTAAATTCAATGCCGAATGTGTTCACTTGTTACCAAAGAGTTGCATATGCCCATTCCATTCACATTGTCAGGAAAATTCATCATAAACCTCGCGGACAGCATCATTAAGCGTAAACCCGGCGGACATAAACCCGGTGATGTGACTATTAAAATGAAAAGGGGTTTAACTTCCTGCTGTCCTGTTCCTAATGAAGACCGGCATAGACAAGCTGTGTGGTATGAGGGGTATTTTGCCCGGACAGCGGCGCCACGACACTACGGAACTACGGCTTACTCTTATTTCGAATTCCAGTTGTCAACGGTTCTTTCTCTGGCAACAAAAGGATCGAACAATGGAACCACAACTTAGCGAGCCATCGTGCATCCCGCGACAATTAAACGAGAGTCAAGACAATAAAGGCCAAGTTTGTTCTTCAATCCTTTTCGGTGAATAGAATACACTTTGTAAAAACTAAACAACTTGTACTTACTTTATTATCAACGTGTTTAGGTAGAACCACGTGAACTACCAACAGTAGAGCTACCAGAATCTTTGTAAACATCTTGACCAGTCAATATATTCACTGATTTACAGACTCCAACAGATCACTTTTTATACGTACATTTTTTGGCTCGGTCAGTGAATATTAATAATTAAAAACCATCTGTATTGAAACAGTGATTGTTGAAATCAATAATTGACCTAATTTGTTGAACTTGTCAATATATTTAACTCGTCTGTATTGAAACAGATTATCCTCAAATGAATTTAATTATAAAATGATGTTTACATTTCATCTGTTTTATTTTTATATCGATTCGGTATATTATTACAGCGATAGATTTGGTAGGTTTAACCCTTGTCGGTGCACGTGGGGTTTCTGTGGACCCCATGCACTTGTTTTATGGTGTTTTGTAATAATTACTGGCCACTGCTTTCTGAAATTTAGTGACTTTGTCTCCAATCTATTTTTAAACATGGCGAATAGATCGGTATTCATCTGCTTCCGACATGAAGAGTTATGTTACATGCCAAACAGGCCCAACGCTTGAAGGGTACAAGGGGTCCAATCGGACCCCAAACTTACAACTCGCAGTAGCAATTTTGCTAATGTGTTTGCTGCCCGATATCATATTGCGTATGCCAGACTATTCTCTCTTTAAACATCTGCATGTTACAAATACCAAAAATTAAATGATGAATTCCAAAAATTCTATGGTTTTTGTATCAAGCGTGAATCGCCATTTAACCTCGTTATAACATAGTACACAAAGTAGCAATTTTGTGAGTATTATTAAATCTGTTCAAAATGTCACAAAAATGTTTTTGTATAATAATTTAGTTGTTTTTCAGTTGTCAAATATAAATGCAAATAAAAACTTAACCACTGCTTTTAAATTCAAATACATCTGTACGTAAAAACTTTGAATTACAACTGGGGTCCATACGGACCCCTTGTTACCTGCTATGTGATTCTCACCACGTGCACCCACAAGGGTTAATGCGTCCCCTAACTTCAGATGTGTAAATTTAGTTATCGTGTATTCCTATTTAAAGCTGTTTTTTTTCATTTAAATAAAGAAATATACTATATCAATCTAACTGTCATTGAATTGGCAGTCCTTATACACCGCCTGATATGGGATTTATCGTACTGTTATTCAGTGTTCTGCTAATGAAAACTGTCAAGGGTTCTTTTACTTGCTGGTGAAGACGGGAATGCGCAATACAGTCGAAAGCCAATAGTCAAGGGTACGTTTACGTGTTCGGCCATTTGTACACGAGATCTCGAAGTACAGTATTACGTGTATTTCAGCAGGCGAATAGGTATTTCTTCTTGTTGTAAGAAAGCTAATATCGTAATGAACGAAGACGGCACTAGTCCCCAGGACGTCATGGGAACAATCCCGATATTGGCTTAGAAACATCCTGGGATTTTCCAGTCAGTTTAGCAGAAGGGAAGACCTGACAAAGAGCATCGCCTTGTTTGTTTGGGTAGTACCGAAAGGCCCTGTATACATGTTGTAGAATTAAGAAACTATTATGTAAAAACACGGTGAGAAATGTGGAACTGAGAGGGAGAGAGAGAGAGAAATGGGGTTTAACGTCCACTCGACACAAACCAGGTCATTTTGGGACTAACATATGGTTTCATTTTATTTCAATAATTCGCTTGCGCGTAGGGGTCTTTAGCAGTGGGAGGAAACCGGAGTGCCCGGAGGAAACCCACGAGGTTGAGAAGGCGCCCCTATCTCCACGCCACATACGCTCACACCAGGGCTCGAAACCACAGCCGCAAGCCAGAGGTGACCGGCCAGCTAGAGGTTGAAGCGCCACACTCTACCCACTAGGCCATCCCAACCCCCGAGAAATGTGGAACTATGCAGAGAGGTATGTAACTATGTAGAAAAGTATGTAACTATGTAAAGTAGTATGTAACTATGTAAAGTAGTATGACCCAAAACACGTTGGCGTGCTGGTAAAAAACATGAGAGTAGGCCGTTTATAAGCGCCACTGTCTGGGCAAAGTTTCCCCTCATAGTTCACACTCTTTTGCATTAGCTCGAGAACCACATTATCACCCGACAAACCTCGACAGATTCCGGAACCTACATCTAGTCTCGACTGTATGACGAATTCCGCCATATTGGAACTACTTTAAAGGTCCCGGATGAAACATGGCTGTGTCCATGGTGTATTGTTTGTTTGTAATAGCGTCAAGGTTTCCTATCCACAGTGACTCGGTGGGCAGGGCTTAATTACCATGCGGTCAGTGCCGTATTGACCAAGGCCCATACAAGTTCGCGCCAAGGCGGGGGGGGGGGGGCTTTGGCCCCTGTCTGGGGTGGGGGTATAGGGGGGTTCTACCCTAGGAAAACTTTGAAAATTGACAACCGATTCACCCGACCGTTAATGATTTATGAAATTTAAGTAAAGACTTACCACTTGTTCGTCGAAATCGCGATCTCTCATTTTCAATCTATTGTTTAAAAATCAAGCAAAAGAAGAATTAAAACAAGAGGATCTGTAGAATTAAAAAATACACTAGTTCGCTACCAAATGTCCGCGGGTTAATTGGTCCGTCGTATATTATTAGGGTTGGGTTAGGGTTAGATTTATTTATAGTATTTCATATAGCGTCAGGCTAGTGCAGCGGCGGACTAGTAAATCTTCGGAATAGTGAACCCCTCTCAATGCTTCAATTTGAGCATACTCAGTCGTTCACTTAACTCGACTGCAGTCGTGGGTTTTGTGTGAATGCTTACCACTTGCCTCGTGTCCTCACTGATTACTGTTCAGGATTAGTCCGACATCGATCGTATTTAATCGAGACCCACCGTCTCACAGTGGGGCCGTCGGCGGAGCACTAGCATAAAGGTCCCGCGTTCGATCTTGGCGTTCACTTTTAATTATAAATTCTGACGTTATCAAAACAATTATACATTCGACGACCAGAATATTTTTTCGGCTATCACAGCCTGTTTTGATATATTTACGTTCCTCCCCAAAACCACATGAACTACCACCATCAAAGCAACCAATATCTTTGTGAACATCTCGACGACCAATATAATGCTCCAAATGATTCACGGACACCCACAAACCAATTCATATATACCGGTTTTTTTCTCTTAACGATTGATTATTATTACATGACATTTGTCTGTGGTTAACTAACAACTTCAAGGTTATCTGATTGGTAATCTACTAGGAGTTTGGGTTTCTCTGAAAATTGACTGCTTCAATACAGATGTGTGCAAACCAGTTATATGATACAGTGGATTACATGGTCGCCACGAATCCGCAATAATTGACAAAGGGGTTGAATTCCTTTGAAAACCGACTGCGCCAATACAGATGTGTTATTTCAGATATAAAAAAACCGACAAATGTAATCGGTCCAATACTTGGTTACAACATGCCTGCGGAATTTAACGATCTTTATTCGTATGACTCAATATTTTTTTGAAAACTTACTGCTTCAACAAAGACGTGTTGATTACACTAATAAAATTAATGGATCTTTTTCACTTAAACTGGTCTTTGAATACCACGAAAAGACTAAACACGTACAGTTAGACGGACTTAACTTCAAGCAAAGGTTTTAAGCTAAACATTGCCTTTGAATGCCTCTTACACTTAACGTACGTATGTTAAATATTGACCTAGCCCCCCACCACCTTCTTCCGCCATATTGTCTAGAACCAAAATACACACGTCCAACACCAACTGTAGTTTTATAGTGTGAACAAATTAATTAATTATTTCGTTATAACGAATTAATTATTTCGTTATAACGAATGAATGAATGAATTGTTGTTTAATGGCACGTTAGCTCCAACTACGATATATTGCGTCAAGCACGTGGTGAAATAAACGAGACAGGCTATAAATGAACTGAAATGGGGTTTAACGTCCTACTCTTATACACTTGACCTGGGCTAATGGAAGACGGGCATACACCATACAGTGCGCTATGAGGGAAATTTTGGCCGGGAAGCAGCGCTACGGCCTACTGTTATATCGAATTCCCATTGCCAAAGGATCCTTTTCGTCCCATCCGAACGACTATACAACTGTCCATAACTCGTTATGGCGAAATATCAATTCGTAATATTAAAACAAACTAGTTTATTTCGAGATTAACGCATTGTTCAATTTTATTTTTAAAAAAAAAAATCGCTTGGTGTAGGGGTATTTAGTGGTAAACTCAACAATAAAAAAAAATAAAATGCGAATATATTTATTTAATGATTAACTGATTCAATACAGATGCACACATGCAGTAATCAATAGCACCCGAATATCAAGATGGGTCGGGTGGTGGGGGAAGGTGGGGTCCGAAGCTATACCGTCGGTCGTTTGATCTTACCCCCCCCCCCAATCCTATACAAGTATACGCCTAATTGAGCAGAAATGCCGTCTTAGAGGTTCTGAGTTTACCAATTCCTTCAAATACCAGAAACCAGGCACCAAACTAGACGTTATCCCAGCTTAGAACCCCTCGGTGCTCAAATTTCTGGACTCGCCTATGCATAAACAAACAGCGTTATAGTTTTTAAAATGGTATTTAAATACAGGCAAGTTTTTTGTAATTCAAAACCCATGACGTAACAAGACAATAAAGGTATATAAATTCGAGTGTCGAGGACCGTGTATCATTGAAGAATACACTGACTGTCAAGATGTTCACAAAGATATTGGTAGCGATTTTGGTGGTAGTCCACGTGGTTCAGGCGAAAAGGGTAAATATGTCTTAACTGAATATTTGAATTGCTTAATTAAATTAAAATTGAACAATCCTTCACACGACGGCAATATTTAGTTGGACTAAAGTTCATCGGATAAATTTTGTCAATGCTTGATAATATTAGAAAAGCTTAGTCGAAACGTCGCTCAGTAATAAGCAGTAATTGTATTCCATAGAATTGTGAATAAGGCCATTCGATTAGTATTCTTTATATATAATGTCCTTTAGCGTCCTACTGTTATGTCATTTAACGTCCGACAGGGTAAATGGCGACGGGTATACGCCTGGCATGATCAAATTGGAATGTGGTTGGACAAAAGTAGGGTATATAAAATTGAAATGAACTGGGTTTAGCGGATAATGCTAGATAGGAGACGGTTCTGTACATTTTAGCGCATATGACGTCATATATGGATTGTGGGTTTGGGTAAGGGTTCGAACCTGTAGTTTTGGAGATGTAAACAGGGGTAAGAATTATTCTAACCCAAGACTTATCCTAATGCAAAATTGATATAATATGACGTCAAATGTGTAGGATCGTCTCCGACCTAGCGTTCTCCCGCTCTGTTAAAGAAGACGGTTTTACACCAGGTAGCATTGGACTGGTTATTTACGTTCACGCCCACGTCTACACGTGACCTCGGTGTTTCGTCCATTCTGAACGATCATACACTGTTCTGCGACTGACTCTCCGCCATAGTGGAAAAACATACCGCTGTGACACTTTTTAGCTTCTTTGAATCGGTTCTGGATGACAACACTGGTTGAACTTAATACGATTCTTTTATTGTTCTTCAAAAATAGAATCCCCGGTTGTATGTGGCAAGGAGTAGGGTGGCATGTCCAACCTCGTGGGTTTTCTACGCCAGGTACTCCGGTTTCCTCCCACTGCTAATGTCCCCTACGCGCAATTGAAATAAAATTAAACCATATGGTAATCCCGAAATGACCTAGTTTGTGTCGAGTGGACGTTAAACCCCATTTCTCTCTCTCTCCCTCTCTCTCTCTCTCTCTCTCTCTTCAAAAATATCATGTACATAGTTTTAGTTAACAGGTTCCTTGTCTGGAAACAGTTTTGTTTCTAGTTCGGCTCTATGGCCTGGATTCGAGACCGACGCGGCCCCCATTCCAACCTCATTTCCACTACCTACCTTTGATTTCTGCTTTTAAACCCTTTCAAGGCAAAGGATAACCGAAGGGATTATCCAGTTGGCTATAATGCACCATACACCAGATTAAATTTCCAGTACAAATTGCTTTACAAGACATTACATAGTCGGACATGCTACAAGTTTATATTGGTAATGACGAATGAGAGCAATCTGGACCACCACGAATGTCAAAATTCAAAATAAAGATATTTTAACCAATTCTGCTTTTATGTGTCAAGATGACGATCAATCACAAACGCCATTATGTAACAACCGAACATACTGCGGAATGTTCTCACTGACCACTGGACCAGGTATCAAAACCGTGACCTCCAGATTATCTGGTTAGAATGGTACGTAACCGTAGCTCCCAAATCCAAATATATGATGTAATGGAATAGTGTATTGTTTATTTATTCATGTTTGCTTGATTAGGGTTTTTTTGTATTTTTTTAGATTAAAAATGTGAGATCAGGATTTAAACAAGGAAGTGGCAAGTTGATAATTTTTATCTATTTATATCCCCCGAAAGTCTTTTTTAGCTCTATGTATTCTCGTCGGAAAGGGGAACAAAAATAGTTTAGGTTGGAAATCGTAATTTACAGTACTATTAGTCCTTGTGGGCATTTTTTCCACTCAAAAATCACGGGCCGTTATAACTTCTGTTTGTCAAGTAAAGAGAACAAATTGCAAAAGAATTTCTTTCAGTGGAATCTGGTAAAGGGATGTCTAAAGGCCTCCCAACTCAATTTTGTCCGCTGAAACCCTGTAGCGTTCTTTATAATTAGCATAAATCCAAGATGCTCGCCAATTGGACATATTGTCCTCCATATCATGGAAACGGCTCGTGTTTAGAGCATATCAATGTATATCATTAGATACAAAAATGATACATGTACGCTTGTGATCAGACACCACGCTATTTGACCCGACATTTTAAGTCCTAAACCGACGATTTTAATTGAAAAAAACTAAGTATCCTTCGAGAATTTTGAGAAATATTTATTCTGTTTCTATTTAATAGAACTGAACAGGTTTATTTAATCTTTGTGTATATGCTAGATGTGAAACAGAGTAGAACCACGTTGCAAAACAATATATAATTTGGTTGGATATGGTGGCCAATAGAATAGATCTATTCTCGGATATAAAGTAGAAAGATCTCTATGTGCAGAATGATTTAATAATGTTGGACTGCAAACATTGTTCTTTAACAACCGTGAATTTAATACACTTTATTTCCCATTATTCTGTAGAATGCGACATCCAGACATCTAATAGATGTTCATTGACATTGACTACCAATGATGTATGTGGGTAAGTAATAAACTGAGAGAGAGAAGAGAGAGAGAGAGAGAGGAATTTTTCGTTCACTCGACACAAAGTATAAGATGTTCTTGTATCTGTGTACGGGAACGACTAAATTAGATGCAAAAATTGGTTTGATACGTAGGCCACTGCGGTTGGGCGACCAGCACAATCAGCCTTTAGAGATACGGGATAGGCGACCAGCACAATCAGCGTTTAGAGATACAGGATGGGCGACCAGTACAATCAGCCTTTAGAGATTACAGGATAGGATTTATTTCAAGATTATATCGCTGACCTATCAATGTGCTAATAACCTAGCACCATCTTATTTAACTAATTCAAAGTTACGAGCCTTCCCAGTTTTTACGCTCATGCAACCAAATACAGTTGGTAACACCAAGGTGGAGAATGAAAACATTTGGGACAAGAGCTTTTAGTTTTCTTTGCTCCATCAACATGGAACGATCTTCCAGTGTACATCAAAAGTTCTTCGTCTATTGTGTGTTTGAAATCCAGACTTACAACATACCTATTTTAAATTGTGTGTAAAGAGCTCATACAGCTGGTTACTTAACGTAAACTTGTTTCGACTCAGCTCTCCATTACGTTACTGCCAGTTAACGTAAATTTGTTTCGGCTGGCAGTAACGTAATGGGGAGCTGAGTCGAAACAAGTTTACGTTAGTATAAATGTTCATATTATTATTATACAGAAATATCGATCATGTGAAGGCTATTATCTCAGATCCCGGAATATTAAAGCGGTGGATTCATATAAGAAACTAACATATAAATTAGCTATTATCTCTTGTTTAATGGGATTGTCAAACAATCATAGAAATCTAGAATTTTGATATTTAAAGCTGCAATTTCATATTTTTAAGTTATATTTTTAAAATGTATTAAAAAAAGCCTTAAAATAGATGGTATCTCTAAACACTCCTACCGTCTTAAAGAAAAACCCTATTAATCCAATAATTCACTATTGCCGGTAAAGAAATTGGCAAATATATCATTTACATCTTCAAATTCAATCGTTCGAAGATAGCTATACCATGGGAGGAATGGGAAAACAAGGGGGTAATTGTGTTATTATTTTCCGTGACAATGATTTATTAGTGTGGGGAATAATGCCTATGATCGTATAATGGTGAGTTGACAACTTATTGAACAAAAGACATAGAAATGATTATTATGCTTTGACTTTCTTTTAAAATATGAAATTATCGCTTTAACATATATAATTGATATATAATTTTGATATATATGATTTTTGCATATTTATTTGTTTCAGGGCAATAGACGACTATAAAGTGTGTCTGAAAAATGCTGGGTGCCAGGATTTCTTTGAAGGAACTATAGAACCTTTACTTGAATTGTGTGCCACAAATAGTGAGTTTCTTTGAATTTTCCTCTGTAAGTAAGAAAGCACAGGAGTCGATATAAAAGTCACTTCAAACGATATTATCACTAAATGATAAAACAAAAAAATTATAAATCATAAAACAAAAAATTTATGAATTGTATAACAAAAAATGTATAAATTAAATAACAAAAAAATTATAATTTATATAAAAAATATATATACTGAGCGCCATAGAAATCGCATCCCATAGTTTTTCGTATAACAAAATGATCCTGTAAACATATCTTATTTATTTTGCTTCTTATTGTCCCCCCTTGCAGTTCATTCCCGTTCCAATGAAAATTGTTGAAGATGAATATCACTTTCTGCTGTGCTGTCCCGCTTATATATCCACCCGTAGAAAATATTTCCCGCGACATTTTTGGTCTTTTCCATCTCTTCAAAATTTGAAAAATCTCATGAATCACGGTGATAATATATATAAAACTGCTTAATCTTGGAAAATATCTATATCACTCAATGAAATTTAGAGAAAAACTACTGGATAACCATACCTATATTTTTTTTTTCAAATTCTATTTTTTTTTGTCTTTTGTGTGGGAGTGTGTTTGTGTGATGGTGTGGGAGTGCGTGCGTGTGTGTGTGTGTGGAGGGGTGGGTTGGGTGGTGGTGGGATTATTCAATTATGTATTTATGTATATATACTATTCAAAAAAAGTAGTGGATATTTGATTTTTAAGTGTTATTAAAGTCACCTAATGAAACTGACGAAGAAACAAATGACAAAATGAAATGAAGTTCACATTCATCGATTTATTGCAAATGATCGTTAGACTAAGTAAGGCACAGACTGACCATTATAAGGGTAAAATGATACCCGGGGTCAAACAGCAAAGTTACCACAACAAAGTCAGTAACGGGTAAATCATCCTCTGTTTGCCAAACAAGCATTGATCCGACGTGGCATACTCCTAATGAGACGTCTCAGGTCATTTTGGTCCAGATTGTCCCATTCCTGTTGCAACGCAGCAGCAAGTTCTTGGACATTGGCAGGACGTTGTTGACCTTGACGTAACCTCTGTCCAAGCATGTCCCAGACATGCTCGATGGGGGAGAGGTCGGGACTCAGTGCTGGCCAAGGTAATGTGGTGATGTTCTGTTGTTGGAGGTAACCTGTAACGATCCTGGCCCTGTGACATCTTGCGTTGTCATCCTGGAAGATGAAACGGCGGCCATGACGTCGTGCGAACGGCACAACATGGACGAATCGTCTGGCCACTCACTCTCACACCAGTGTCTGTTTGAAGACGAGCGCTGATCTGATTTGCTGTGATGACACGATTTCTCAAGGCCAAGGTACGGATAAATCGATCCTGGGCTTGAGTTGTCGTCCTTGGTCGACCTGAGCGTGGTCTGTCCTGTACAGATTGTGTATCACGGTATCTGGACCATAGCCTGCTTATGACAGACTGAGAAACATTCATCGTCCGCGCCACAACCGCCTGTGTTGTGCCGATCTGTAGCATGCCAAGGGCACGTAACCTTTCATTTTGGGTAAGCCGACGCATATCAAAATTTGTTTTCTGGTCACTAAAACAATTAAACTGATGTTTCCACCCTGGAATTCAATGCCACAATGACTGTAACATTCAAAGTCAGAGTCGTGCAAATCTTGGGTTGGACCCCCAAGATGATCCCAAGCATCACCTGCATTCCATGCGGTAGCTATTGGTGCGTTTGGGCGTCACATGTAACTGGAAATTTTTCTTCTGTTAGGTTCTATAGTGACTTTTTTCGTAGTCATTTGCATATTTTAGTATTATGCCCCCAAAATCAAATATCCCCTACTTTTTTTGAATAGTGTGTGTATAAAGGTGTGAGGGGGATTATATATTTTATACTATTACCTATGTATATATAAATTACAATGCATACTATTTATATCTGTAAATATGTTTTTGGCTATAGCAACCGTTTTGCTTCGCCAGGAATTAAATATTCAATGCTCAATGCTTGAGTGCGAGACTTGTCTGGCGAATGATTAATAACGTCGCAGTATACATGTTTTTAACGCCACTGTTTACATGTGTATACCGTCACTGTTTACGTGTTTATACTACCACGTTTGCATGTTTACTGTTAATAACGTCATTGTTTACGTTACATGTTTGCTGAGTCACTGTTTACACGTTTATAATGTTACTGTGTAGATAATATTATTGTTGTGACACTGTTTGCATGTTTATAACGCCAATGCCGATATTATGGCCATGGTTGTACCGTACCTGGTTAACTATGTTACACATAAAGTTCCAGCCTGGATATTATGCACTTATTGTATGCACTTTTTTTATTCCAGGTTCTGCGTTATCAGGTAAGACGTTTCATATTCTCTCGTTTCGGACAATATTTTCAGATTAAACATAATGTCATCCTCTTAGATGTCGAATCATTATCATAAATTCTACTTTTATCATTTTATCTGGCTACTGAACACATTTCGCAATTAAATCATTACAAATTCATGTAAGCGCTAGACAGGCCTATAACAGCTCTTCTATTTTGCCTAAAATATTAAATAAAGTATTAATTAGACATATAGTTACATGAAAAGTCCGCAATCAACTGTGTTGGACATGGATTTGCTGTGATATTGAAATGAGATTGCTTTTTAACACATATATTTCAAAATGGATAAATGGGCCTCTTATTTTGTCGTAACGACGGTAGCAATGAAAATTGAAACTAAGGATTCTGCAAACTGCCATAACCTCGCTTCGAATAAAGTAACTTACTGAAATTTTCAATATATTCTCTTTTTATTATCTATTCTGAACTGTTATAGCTAGAACTGTCAACTCTTTATTGTCAGTGATGCAGGACGGACGGCCTGACAAGGGCAACTGTCTAGTCGTTCGGATGGGACGAACAATCAAGGTCCCGCATACACTTTGATGTGGACGTAAAGTATTCCTTGACAGTTAGAATTCGATATAAGAGTAGATCGTAGTGCCACTGTCCTGGCACACTTTATGGCACTGACCCGTCTGCATTCGCCGGGTTCAGGACAGAGCAGTATGACGTTAAACCCTATTTCATTTCATTCGTTCATTCAGTCAGTCAGCCTTTTTTATCTAAACGGTTGGGTGGCCAAATGGTTAGCACGTGTGTGCTGTTTGATCAAGCCTGTCATTGAGTCAACTGGCGTGGTTTCGAATCATCCGTTATACGTGACAAGGAGTAGGGTCGCCTGTCCAACCTCGTGAGCTTTCTCCGGGTCCCCCTGTTTCCTCCCACTGATAAAGACCCCTACGCACAAGCGAATTATTGAAATAAAAAAAACCAAACATATTTTAGGCCCGAAATGACCTAGATTGTGTCGAGTTGACGTTAAATCTCATGTTCTCTTTCTCTTTTATCTAAATCTTACATAAAGCATATTTAACGCATGCAATATATCTTTTCCAGGTTGTAAATTTAGGGAGATTGGTACATGTATAGATTCGGCGCTAACCAATGCCAATGACACTAAACAAACAGAATGTCTGTAAGTATTGGACATTTGCAACGTTAACAAAGGGAGTTGGGTCACCATGCTCATCAATTAATATCTAAAATTATATTCCACCAAACACAGATCATGTCTTGTTACCACCTACACCTTATGTAGAGTGCAGATCTGAATTCTGGAGTTGCACTGTAGATGCAGTTTTTAATATACTATAGAGAGAGAGAGAGAGAAATGTGGTTTAACGTCCACTCGATACAAACTAGGTCATTTCCGGACTAACATATGGTTTAATTTTATTTCAAATTTGGCAGTGAGAGGAAACCGGAGGACCTGCAGAAACCTGTGAGGTTAGACAAGCGACCCTTCTTCTTGTCACGTACAACCTGGGACTCGAAACCACACCAGTTGACTCAATGACAGGCTTTATGATACAGCGCGCACGTGCTAACCATTCGACCCGCCCCCAATATACTGTAACACTCAGTACGGTATATGGAATATATAGGCCAATTCAAAGATGATCCATTCTGAATTTCAGCCTGTAGACAAAAATCATAAGGGCTATACCCCGCCTTCGGATTTTTAAATGAACAAAAAGCAATAGGGACGATCCTTACGGTATATGAAAGTATGAACAATTCCAACACGATCCGTTAAAATTTGGAAAATACAAACTCTACATTGGGTATAGATTTCAATTCTGGTGCTGCAATATAGATACAGTTTACCATATAATGCCACTCGATATGTCACATAGAAAATCATTACATTTGTATTTTAGAATAGCAGATCACTATGGTGACTGTGTAAGAACGGCAGGATGTTCTGCATTGGAGGATTTATTCCAGGATAAAGTTGTTGAGCTCCGACAAATGTGCTCTGGAAAAAGCAGTAAGTAATTCTAGTACCACCATTTGTTATTTTACAATACTCGGGACAATATCGAGTAATCTCACTACACTTATTATTTTAGCGTTTTCCGAGATTCTGTCCAGATTATCGCCCTTATTATTGAAATTGTTTGACGTTCCAACACCTGACATCAACTGGCAAACTATCGCTATTGAAGAGACGATCACTGTCAAGATCGGTCGCATTATTTCTGTTACGACCCCCGTTTTTGTAAAGCATTTTGAGTGAAGCCTGTACCATAACAGGCCCTGGACGGCAATGTCTGTTTTCTGTCTTGTCCGAAGGTTAATCTTGTAATTTTTTGTTTAGCGTGTAGAGCAGTCCTCCAGCACCTGCAATCTTAATAGTAATTTGTTCTTTTACAAGACTCGAGACAATAATAAGTATTAAATTCATTTCCTGGTCTAATCATACGGGAATGATCATTAGTCCGTAGGTTATTTACACTTTATTTAGTTCTTTATGGCATGCGACTTATCAGATGCATTGTAATTATAAAAAATACAATAAATAAATATAACATACAAATGTACTGTTATATATAATATATACAGTTATTGTTTAGTATTGTTATTGAGAAAGACCTCAAATATACATTTCGTTTGTGGTCGGCAGGTGAGGGATATAAATAAAAATTGAACTCAAATTAAAACTAAAGCTACAGAAGCTTACAAACCTAAACAAACCATGATATAATTCCATTTTGAAACAGAACAGATATATTCATTACTTTCTTAATCGGTAAGAGAAAGATATGAACCAAGATTATTCAGTTTATTATATCTAATGCTTCATGTAAACACAGTAGAAGGCCGTTCAATTCGGGTATGGTTTTCCTCATATTCCCGAGGCAATGGCCCGAGAAACACCTCTCTAGCCATTGCTGTATTGAGACTGGAAATTTGACCCGTTGACGGAGCGTGTCCTATTATCATCGTCCAATCAAATCTCTTCGAGTAAAATAAAAGGAATTTTCGTGATTTAACAGGGGTGATCTCTTTTCAAAATAAAATCTCAGTGTTTGATACTGCTGATTGCAAAAAAATTTTTACCCCTGAAGGCATTTATACTTACTTTGGTAAATTTGGCCTTCGCTGAACTTCGCTACCGGAATAAAAATTTGTTGACTCTAATCTCAGATTAGTTATACATTTTTGTAAAGAAATGCCATGAATTATTTATTTCATCGTAAAAAAAAATAGTGCATTGGTCCAAGAGATGATAAAGATTCCAAGCGTGCGGCGATTACTCAATGTTTACATTGCAGCTATTTTGTGTAGCCTTGTTTATCACACAATTAGTTTATCTGCACTATTCTGGTATGTACTGGTTAATTGAGCGTAATACATGCTGTGCTGTCTGACGTAATGTAGCCTTACACTTTACGGCAACATATTTAGAGCTCTGATTAATCCGACTTGATTTTCTTACGTGGTAATCAACTGGTCGGGGATCGGAACGTTAAAAAGTCATAATTTGGGACAGAAAGTTGCATTGAGTATAGCGGTGCGTGCCTGAGATTCGGTCTAAACAAAGGTGTCGTCACCAGGAGTATTGGTTTATGCTTTGAAATAATGCGTGCTAATCAACTGGTTGGGGATCGGAACGTTAAAAAGTCATAATTTGGGACAGAAAGTTGCACTGAGTATAATAGTGCGTGAGTGGGATTAGGTCTAAACAAAGGTACCGCCACCAGGAGTATGGGTTTATGCTATGAAATAATGGTTTAAGAACATGTCATGCACCTTGTACTCTTTCAGAATGTGATATGGATAACTATTCTGTGTGTGCTGGGACGTGGGCCATGTCGACGAATAAATGTGGGTAGGTAACAACATCCAATAGTTGACATTGTATTTTTTACCTATCCAGAGACGGTAGCGTGACAGACTGGTTCAATGTCATGCGTTAGATAGCCAGAACCAGGAACATTCGAGGGGGCTGAATTCGTAATCAGTGATTTATTGAAAATAATGATAAAAACCAATACAGGTGTCATTGAGTCAGGTGACGTGAACTCGCCGTTTCTGCGTCACAAGGAATAGGATCCGGGTTCCTCCTACTGCTAAAGACCCCTGTCCGCAAGCGAATTATTGAAATATATAATCCCGAAATGGCCTTGATTTTGTCGGCGTTCAACCTATCCCACCTGCATAAAAATAATTATTGCGTTATTACTATCAATGTTAACTAAATGATAAACGTATATAAAATTACGGCTTTAATCTGGATGTGGCAAATATTGCCATCTATAACGTCAACGATCTAAATTTCCCAGAGACAGTAATGGATGTTTACAGAAAAGTATTTAATTAAAGAGTAGATATTTATTCGTAAAGGTATATAACCTGTCAAAATAATATATATTATGATATTTACCACGTGACATGTACGCAAGAGATCCCTTGGGAGACTGTAGGATTTTTGAATTCATTTCATATAATCCAGAATGTCAAGTCTACGTTAGTTGGGAGCCAAACGGTCGTATCTGGATTTTACGAAATTGCCCAGGAGAGCCAAAATAGCACAGAGGTTAAGAATCAAAATGTCTTATAAAACCATATTCCTGAAGCAATGGCGCGAGAAATCCCTCTCTTACCATTGCTGGATAGAAGTCATATTCTTGAAATTGGGCGGGGCGTGTCTCTTTTTAACGTCCAACAAATCCCTCCTCTCTTCTCGCATTCGGCATAATTTTCAAAATGGCCGACGAAGAAAACATTGTTGGCACTGGATAATCGAGCATAATAAATTTCGCGGGTTATGACGTAAACAAGTCGCGATTGTCACTAGATACATTGCGGTAACATATTTTGAGGTCTGGTTAACCCCGATATTGTTTGTTACGATGTAGGTCATTGGTTGGTAATGGCACTACTGACCAATAATAATTTAGCACAACAATGTTCACTCAAGATAGCAGTGTGAAGTGGATTAGTTCTAATCAAACGAAACACTGCGAAGGAGTATGTATAAAACCGTCACGTCAAAATTCAAATTCCGAAAAAGCAAAAAAAAGTGAATTTCGCAAAATATGCCAGATACGACGACATTATATAGATTAAATGTTAACAATTCTTTCAGGTCACTCTCTACCTTCACTTCCTGTGTCAATGATAATGGCTGTTCAAAAATAGCAGGGTCATGGTTGGCTTCAATAGAACAGATGTGTGCTAACAAACGTAAGTTTATCTAGTTCCGTTAAAATAGCATTATGCAAGAGCAAAATCTGCTCATTACAGGTCTTTCTTTAGGCCTGAGATGTTATCTAAATAATCGATTAGACATTAATTAACATATCCAGACCATAATAAACTCTTGATGTCAAGGCTAGCCTTCGATGTTGGCGACTGGGAACCTGACGTTATCTAAATCTTGCACAATGCATCTTTTAACGGAGCGAAATCACCAATATTTGGTACGTAGAAAATGACACAAATGGGTCGCAACACATGTTCGTTTAAATACACCAGATGTCTCAATCGAATGGCAATCTGTAGCATGTGGTTATTCCAGTTTAAGCCAATAGTATTCATTGTACATGCTTTATAGATTAAGAATATTAAAATAGCATTATGCAAGAGCAAAATCTGCTTATTACAGGTCTTTCTTTAGGCTTGAGATGTTATCTAAATAATCGATTAGACATTAATTAACATATCCAGACCATAATAAGCCTTCGATGTTGGCGGATTGAATTCATATATGCCGCTTAATGGCCGTTGATAATTAAATCAATCAAGTGGATAATCGAGACTGCTGTTTATATTAATGATTTGAGTAATGATGACCGAGGCTATGTGAATATTTCAAACGCCTTTTTCTCGGCTAATAGTGAATCAATTTGACTGAAATTTTCAGCAAATTATCTTTACACTATCTAGTTTTTAACTATTATAGTGAGAACTGCCATCTATTTTCTTATCTCCCATAATGTAACTGTAAGTATTACTGTTAATGGTCAAGCGTTACGAAATGATTATCCCTATTGAGTCACGAAATGATACGTACAGGTACGTTTCGATAAAATTAACACGATCTGCGTTAATATCAAAACTTCCAACATTTTATCAAAATTTATTATTTTTCGGAACTGATGACAGAAACAATTCTGAAGTAATTTTTTCGACAGTACATAACTTCCTCGACAACTCCCAACGATTTTGAAAATTCATTATGAAATATAAACATTCTGATTGTGGTTTGTACATATCGTGTATATAGTGTAAATAGCCATCTTATAATTTAATTGTTTTACTTTACTGTACTTTTCAATGTATATTTATGTTTGTACTTTTATTGAGAGAGTGTCTAAAGGCTTCTGCCTGTTCTCTAATCCAGTTTCTGTGAATAAACATTGTTTAGTACAACAAATAAACACGATTGCTATGACTGACCTAAATATATGATGAGACCTGCTAGGATGATCACGATTACTCCACGATTAAAGCCACGATGAACATGTTCGCATGTCCACATATTTAATTGTTTTACTTTACTGTACTTTTCAATGTATATTTATGTTTGTACTTTTATTGAGAGAGTGTCTAAAGGCTTCTGCCTGTTCTCTAATCCAGTTTCTGTGAATAAACATTGTTTAGTACAACAAATAAACACGATTGCTATGACTGACCTAAATATATGATGAGACCTGCTAGGATGATCACGATTACTCCACGATTAAAGCCACGATGAACATGTTCGCATGTCCACATATTTCATGTCGCCGTACTTATATCGACAATATCGGAACTACACGACACGCTTGCATGTCAGGCCTATAATACGACGCTAAAGCCAGGCTGACACTTGCACGAGTTTTGGCCACGATTTTGTCGTGCCCGTCATTGTCCACATTGACACGAACTGGCACGACCAGTTCACGCATTGTTTGCACACTTCCCGCATTGGCACGACGAGTTTGCGCAAATCGGACGGTGTCGTGCCGACTCGAGTCGTGCCAATGCGTGCCACGGAATCGTGCAAGTGTCAGCCTTGTTTTACCCACATTCTATTTCATTTATTTCAGTCCTCTAAGATTTATTCATCAGTTGGTTTTGTATAACCAAGACACAACCAAACAAAGAGTAGAGCATCATCCGGATATTATTATTAATGATTAATAAATAATAAACCAATATTTCTTTTTTCTTTCTTAAATTCAGTTAATGGAGCTAATTCTTTGGCCCAAAACCCAAACCCATCCCAAGTCGTGCTTTGATCCCCTTATACGAAATGATCTATCCCGAAAAGTGACGTAATTACCTTCCATTTTTGATTTTCTCGTTGTCAAAGTGTGTGATGAGTTCAACTTTATAAGAGAGAACTTGTTTTATTCGTTGGGATATTTAGTTGTACAATGGATTCTATTTAACGGGAGTTAATTTCAAACCCACGGGTAAGTTTATAATAACCAAAGTAGAGTAGTTTGTCCATAATCGAAGAAATGCGTTTATAATTTACCACGGTTCAGACAGTAAGCTGCAGATAAACCCGCGTGTATCTTTTGTATCGAGGCTTATAGCCAGGAACACCCATCGGAAATCGCCCGAGCGAAGGATGGATTTCACAATTATTCCAAAGGTTCTTTTGTCGAGCGGCGTGAAGCTAGCTTGTTGTTCAGTATTCGCGAATACCGAACAACGAGCCAGTTTGTTGTTCGGTATTCGCGAATAACGAACAACGAGCTGGATTGTTGTTCGGTATTCGCGAATAACGAACAACGAGCTGGTTTGTTGTTCGTTAACATAACATAACATAACACATAACACATTACATTTGATATAGCGCACATAACTGCCATGCATTCTATGGCGCTTTACAATATCTGTCACAAAAATGTCAAATAAATGTTTTTCGAAAAAAGTATGTTTTGAGTTTCTTTTTGAAATCAGTGACAGTTTTGCATTGTTTTACACTTTCTGGAAGAGTATTCCATAGTCGCGGTCCCATCACACTAAATGATCTGTCTGCAAATGTTTTATATTTAGTCTTGGGTATTAATAACATGTTTTGTGATGAAGATCTTGTATTGTAAGATGAAGTTTGGAACTGTAATAATTCAGTTAGGTAGGAAGGGGCAATATTGTTGATACATTTAATAACAAGTACCAGAAGCTTAAATTGACATCGGGCTTCAATAGTTAATATATGAAGCTCTTTTAGAGCAGCAGTGGAGCTATGGTCGTAACTAACTCCAAGAATAAGTTTTGCTGTAAAATTTTGAATTCGTTGAAGAGGTTTAACAGTGGATGCTGGTAGATCACAGAGCAGACTATTTCCATAATCCATATGGGAAAAAACCAGAGAGCTCGCAATTTGAAGAGATAATTCTCTGGACAGAAATGGTCTCAATTTTCGCAAGTTAAACATTGCCAAGGCAGCGGAACGAGTTTTTTGGGCAATGTGATGCTTGAAATTTAAGTTTTCGTCCATATGCATTCCCAAGAATTTAATTCGGGACGAAGACTTAACTATAGAGTCCCGAACTCTTTATTTGTGGATGGTAGACTTTTGGAGCTGGCGGTTGGCACCGAAGGTAATAACCTCAGTTTTGTCGTCATTCATTTTTAGTCGATTGTGTAGCATCCAGATTTTAACGTCGTCTAAGGACTCTGATAGTTGGGAGGCAATACTTAATTCTGCATCTAAGTCTCCGGCTTTGAAACTGTCATACAGGCTATGATCGTCAGCATAACCAACTAAGTTTGGATTGTGTCGGATGCAGGAGGATAATGTACTGGTGTAGCAGATAAAGTAAATCGGGCCATTGATACTACCTTGCGGCACTGAAAAATTTATTTGTTTTACATCGGAGAAGTCATCGTTGACCTTGACACGGAAACTCCTGTCTCGTAAATATGACATCATCCACTCTTTAGCGATTCCGGTAACACCAAAACAGCTTGACATTATAGTAAGTCGAAGCTCATGATGCACGGTGTCGAAAGCAGCACTGAGGTCGATCGCAACCATTGTAGTCAGGTGCTGATGTTCCAAAGCATCCAGAAGATCATTATAAACTTCCAAAAGCAGTGTTTCAGTGCTATAAAAACAACGAGCTGGTTTGTTGTTCGTTATTCACCAGATATGGAATTAGTAATATAATAAAAAAATATTTGTAAGGAATACACCGGGAGTGGGTTTTTAAGCCCAATTGGGTTTTAAAACTTCAAAGTTTTATTGCCTATTTAGGCTCATGAAAACCCGCATGTGGCGTGTTCCCTACAAAAGTACCTTTATTATATTACTAATTCCATATACGGTGAATACCGAACAACGAACCAGCTCGTTGTTCGTTATTCGCTCATAAAAACCCGCCTGCGGCGTGTTCCCTACAAAAGTTATTTTTTTAGATTACTAATTCCATATCTGGTGAATACCGAACAACAAACCAGCTCGTTGTTCGTTATTCGCCAATACCGAACTACAAACTGGCTCGTTGTTCGTTATTCGCCAATATGTAACAGCTCTTTCTTCGAATAGAAAGAGAAGTTGTTAGAATCTATTTCCCAGAAGTTTGAAGTTTTTTATCCAGTTTGGCTCATAAAAACCCACCTGCGGCGTGAAGCTAGCTTGTTGTTCGGTATTCGCGAATACCGAACAACGAGCTGGATTGTTGTTTGGTATTCGCGAATAACGAACAACGAGCTGGTTTGTTGTTCGTTATTCACCAGATATGGAATTAGTAATATAATAAAGAAATATTTGTAAGGAATACGCCGGGAGTGGGTTTTTAAGCCCAATTGGGTTTTAAAACTTCAAAGTTGTATTGCCTATTTATGCTCATGAAAACCCGCATGTGGCGTGTTCCCTACAAAAGTACCTTTATTATATTACTAATTCCATATACGGTGAATACCGAACAACGAACCAGCTCGTTGTTCGTTATTCGCGAATACCGAACAACAAACTGGCTCGTTGTTCGTTATTCGCGAATACCGAACAACGAACAACAGGCCAACTTCACGTCGCCCTTCCCTCGGCTGTTGGAATTCGATATAAAAGTAGGCCGTAGCGCCGCTGCCCGGGCAAAATTTCCCTCATAGAACACTGTATGGCGTATGGACGTCTTCCAGTAGCCCTGGTTAAATGCAGAAGAGTAGGACGTTAAACCCCATTTCATTTCATTTTATAAACCGTATGTAGTGAACAGACGGACAGGGGACCAGCTATAGCCTCTAAATGGTAGAATGGTAGAGTAGCTCGCTTTTCAGCGGAGGGTGACCAGCCGAAAGGTGGCGAAGAACAACGACTTGTACTTTTTCTTTTCTTTATTATGAATCCGTTATGTACAGTTCCCGGCTCTCTTTCGAGCTCTTACTCTCTCTCTCTCTCTAGCGCTCTCTCTATCGAGCCCTAACTCTCTCTTTTGTGAGCTCTCTCTCTCTCTCTCTCTCTCGAGTAATAAATCTCTCTCGCGACCCGCCGTGCCAATCGCATCAGTCTACTGGCAAGATGTTACCGCCGTAGACGCATCATGACTTCACCCTAATTTCCTTTAAGCTAGTGGTTTTACGTCTGTTTCCACATGTTTCCACATAAGTGACTAAACGTACTTTTATATGGACTAAGACTAGTAATTATTTCCCGAATGTAGTGCGAGTTATAAATAAACAATTTTTCCCTTATTTTTTTTCTCCCCTCTTCCAGCATTTTTGGGTTGACTTTTTGGTCTAGAATTGGAGAAAAGACATCAAATTTTCAATTTCACAGCAGTTTTGGGTAATACTGAGGATATTACAGCGGGGGGGGGGGGGGTAGAGGGTGTAAAGTGTCTTTCTGCGGACCAATCATTGTGTCGGAAGTGAGATTTTTACCCCAGTAAACTTCAAATCCCCGTAGCAAAAAATCTAAATGGTCAACCCCCTACAAATTTATGGTGGGGAAATTGCCAAATGTGGTCCCCATTGTGCCTAAAAGATTGGAAGCGACGGAATGTTGAGAAATAAGCTACAGCCTGTGATGTTACAGGCATTTAACATTGAAGTCAATGGGCAAATAATTACTAGTCTGATTCCTGATATGCTAGTGAGTCACGTGATACTTTAACCACGCCTACTACTTGTAAGTCGTATGCACGCGGTTAGCAGTGATTTGTCTATTTTGATTTCAAAAGTATTTTATGAATGACAAGTCAAATAAATAGTACATACAAGATAATAATTATGAAATGGAACAATAATTAACTTATGACATTAAAATATTACAACAGTATAATCTATAAATCTTACTACGAACGGTGGAACTGGCTTCCTTTTATTCGACTTGACGTAAGGTTTACTAGTTCAAAAAGTGGAAATGTATCATAACGGTTCATAACACATACAACTCACGTGAAATGATACAAAACAAGGCTATGCGATTTCTACTAGGCGTTCACCGAATAAAGATATTGGAATGATGTCTTGCACACAAAGAAGATATACTGGAAGGAAGTGTTTGATAATAATAGTGTAATCAGCAAATGGACTGCTCCCCGTGTACAAAATACACGACAAACAGTGGTAACAGGTGTCCGGAAGAGTAAGCTCACCCTGCCAATCTGTCTGAATACTATACCAATAAACTGGCGATAAATATCAATGTAATACAATCAAAGGCAAATGTAACAGGGTCATGGCATGTTAAATTAAACAACTTCCGCAAACGCAGAACTTATGCTGTCTTTAAAAAAAATTAATTTAAAAACCGGGAATTACTTACTCATTAATCTACCCAGAAATGAAGGGTCAAGTCTGGCGCAGTTTATAAGATACGATGTTTTACAACAATAATAGCAAACAACAATAATAACAAACAACAATAATAAACAATATTAACCACAATAATAGACAGCGATAATAACAACCACAATAAACAACAATAATAAACACCAATAATAATAACCACGTATTGTAAGTTGTAAGGCCTTGTCATACCCAACATTACCAAGCAGAACGTTCAAATAGATTTTCACCAATATTTCCACTAAAATATCTATTATAAAACAAAATAAAAACACAACGAATAAGAGTCTCTACATTATCCAGTATCTAATATATAATATAATAACAGTGGTCGTCAATAAAACTAATAACAGCTAACGTTACTATGCAGGTGTATGGGACATTGATTGCAAATAACAGAAGAGCCGTGATCGAATCCAGGCCACTTGCCCCACTTAAGACTGTGTACATTGTACTTTTTACATGTAATCAACGGAAAAGATATTTTAGCAGAGCGTTTAATATTGGCAATGATAGCCTTCCATAGACGAGAAGTATCTTATTTTTATTGGTTTGAACGATCCTGCTTTCATGTTATGCAAACTGCATCGTCATAGCAACTGATAAACATATACCTGCGCCCTATTCTCCATTGAATATTGTGAACGTTTATATGTCAAGATATTACAAATATATAGTGGAAACGATATCGATGTATTGGATACACCTATACGATAAAACCAATCATACCTGCCACATCGATTGGTAATGTGTGTGTGTGTGTGTGATAGCTTTATTTTACGCGCTTTGTCACTAAAGTGATATCGCAGAAAAATTAGTAGTGTGTTCGTTAGTTCGTTCGTTAATGGAGTTTAACGTCCGCTTCTACCACAAGATGGTAGTGAGATGATGACGTTGTATTTATACGCCAGACAATCAATAAGTGACACACTCTAGTGCACAGATAAACGATTTTAATAGTGTAATACGCTGGAGTGAGCGAGGTACAATCAATAATATATATATCGACCATGTAAGTAGAACAATTCTTTATTTCTGTAATAAATAGAATGTTGACTAAGTTCAAATGCGAGAATTTGAATTCGATACACTCTTACAAATGTTGTATAATATTCAAATCGGTCATCAGTTTTACCACTCACGTTCACTAACCCAGTCGCTACAGAAAAGTAAAATGTTAAAATGTTTTATTTCCCAAATCAAAGAGATCCACTAGATACACACTATGTCATTTTACGGGTATGATTCGATTTGATTTCATTAATTCACAAGCGCGTAGTGACCTTTATCGGTGGACGGAAATTGGAGGACACCGAGGACGGACCAGGAAGGACGCAGAGAACACCCCTGACGTTAGACGCCACTTGGCTCAATAATATTGCATCATTGCATCCACTAAGGACAACATACTTAGTTTAAACAAAAGTTGATAATTCAATTAATTATAACACAAGATCTGGGGGGATCCTTTATTGATGTAAGTTCATCTCGATTTTCCGGCGTGGTTTCCCCTTGTCAGTGACGCAGAAGGAGGGCCTGACAAGGACAGCTGCCTAATCGTTCGGATGGGACGAAAAACCGAGGTCCCGTGTACACATTGGCGTGCACGTAAAAGATCCCTCGGCTATTGGAATTCGATATAAGAGTAGGCCGTAGCGCCGCTGCCCGGGCAAAATTTCCCTCATGGCACACTGTATGGCGTATGTCCGTCTTCCATTAGCCCAGGTCAGGTGCTGAAGAGTAGGACGTTAAACCCCATTTCATTTCATTTCACTTTATTGATGTACAATGTGATACAATAAATCTATAAGCATCAAAGACTTGGTCTGGATTAAAGATACATTATGGTAGATTAGATAACGAGTTGGCAGTTCTCACTATAATATTAAAAAAACTACATAATTTAAAGGCAATTTGCTGAATATTTCAGTCAAATTGATCCACTGTGAACCGAGAAACAAGCGATTGAAATTTTCGCCTAGCCTCGATCATAATTACTAAAGTTGGTACATCAATAATCATAGTCTCGATCAGTAAATCGGATCACAATCCACTAAACATAGCAGGCAAGCGATGCCTTCGAGGGTTTATTATTGTCCGGGTGAGTTACTTTAATTAACGTCTGATTAATCATTTAGATAACATTTCAAGCGTAAAGGAAGATCTGCAATAGGCAGACTTAGCTCTTGCATAATACATATATTATTTAAAGCCCCAATAACACTCTTGTCGTAACTGAAAAATATGTCCCAATCTTCATTCTGGTCAACAAATCGTATTATTTTAGAATATTCCAATTAAATGATGATATAAATTTCATCTTAACACACCTAATTTAAAAAACTGGAAAAATTCCACCAATTGATTTGAAAAGTCTAACGTAAACCTTTTCAAATGTGACTTGGATTTTAAAATATTTTTGAACACTCTGGACAAATAAAATAGGTTGTAATGGATAATTTACACAACAGGTAGGACATTTAAACATCTAGTACTTAGAATAAGGGTATTATTTATTTTCTGGAGCTACCAAGCCAGCAAGAATGTTATTGTCCCTTTAAAGCATAAATAATATCAACTCCTTGTTTTTGATAAATATTTGTAATATTTGGATATGACAATGAGTTTAATACTTGGCTACATGTATCTATATAGGATGAATAGTTGCAAATATTTATACTTGTCACGATATCACCCTTGGTGGAAAATGGACGTAAACTCCAGGACCGAACCAAATTTTGTACATTTATTCTTCAAGTTCACTATCATTCAGTCAAAAATTTTATTATCTTATTAGAATTCGTTTATAACTTAATATTGTGTTAATTTTCAAATTCGGGAATTTAAAAGTAGAAATAATTGTTTATTTATTTGTTAACAATAATAATGTTTTAGTGTATATGGCCGGACTTCGTGAAGTAGAATTCGTAGTTTCTCAGAGGGGTAAGTCTAAAGTTTTACTGGATGGATATGTTTACAGAAAAAATAATGAGCGCGGTGAATGTATTCATCTGCAGTAGAACATGTACCACAATGGGTATAATAGACTCGAAATGTTTCACCCCCACCCCCCGCCCCCCGAAAATGAAGACCAAATCAAATTTAAAACTAGTTTTCCGGTTTTTTTGATATAATATGTTATAGGCTGTGGCCTAAATTGGATGGATTGTTCGGGGAACAATCTATTTTAGTTATAGAGAGGGTATATAAGTAGGGATAATAAAACCACCAGACCATATAATATGTTGTTATAAGCTGTAGTCGAAATGGGACGTAGGTAAATGCTTCAGAATAATATATAATATGTATGATGTCATTAAATCTAGATTAGTAATAGATAGTCAAGCGTCGGAGTTATTCAATTGCCGAATTGGAGTGAGACACCCTTTCTTTTCTCCATTTTTCTAAATGACCTGACCGAATTCATGTCGCAGCATCAAATTATTGGTATGCCTACCATTTCCACAGAAATACAAAATAGTTTATCAATATATATGAAATTATTTACTATTCTATATGCAGACGACACTACGCTCTTTTCAGAAAGTGCACCAGATTTACAAACCCAATTGGATATATTTAAAACTTATTGTGATACATGGAACCTGACTGTAAACGTGTCTAAAACAAAAATTATGGCTTTTGGAAAAGGCAGGACCCCCCCCCCCCAAAAAAAAAAATAAATTTAGTTTTACATACAATAATGAGCCCATAGAAATAGTAAATGAATTTAAATACTTAGTTCTAATTTTTACAAAAACTGGAAACTTCTCAAAAGCAATAAATTATTTATCAAATAAAGCCATGAAATCTATGTTTTCAGTATTAAAATCATGTAGGACCAATAACTTAAGTCTTGATTGCCAGCTAGACCTCTTTGATAAAATTATTAAACCGTCGTTAATTTATTCATGTGAAATATGGGGCTTCTCAAAACTTGACAAAATCGAAAGTATACACCTCAAATACTGCAAATATCTGCTAAACTTAAATAAATCGACACCGAATTGCATGGTATACGGTGAACTGGGTCGCTACCCCATAGCAATAGATATTAAAACTAGAGTTATAACCTTTTGGGCTAAACTACTGACTGGTAAACCTTCTAAAATATCAATTATCATGTACAAACTAATATATGACAGATTTCTTAATGCTAACGTTTCAAATCCCTGGCTAGAATTTGTAAAATATATTCTTGATGAATGTGGTTTAAGCTATATTTGGACAACACAAAACTTTGTAAATGTATCCTGGTTAAAGCACACAGTAAAATTAGTACTCCAAGATCAGTTTAAGCAAAACTGGCACTCTGATATAAATAGTTTCCCTAAATGTATAAATTACAAATTATTTAAAAGCGAATTGAAATTTGAACCATATTTACATAATTTACATGGCAAATCAAGAAATATCTTATGCAGATTTAGAACAGGTAACTTAAGACTACCTATAGAGACCGCTAGATGGCTTGGTATTCCAAGACAACAGAGATCCTGCAATATCTGCACACTTGAGCTTATAGGTGACGAGTTTCATTATATATTCGAATGTTCAACCCTAAGTGCACACAGAACTAACTTAATTTCTAAAAATATAATAAAATTTAGAAATATTATTTCATTTTATAACCTATTTAATAATTATAAATATAGTACTTTAAATAGCGTATGTAAATTTATATTTATTATTCAACAGACATTAAACTCCCTCTCAACTTAATACATTGTATATTATATTCATGTTATTATTATGTTACTCCCCCATCAACTTAACACATTGTATATATAAATATATATATATATATATATTATGGTATTATTATTATTATATTATATTAATTAGATTACACTTTTTTTTTCTCTCTCCGCTGTTTATTGTAACGGTTATTTGAGAGTAAAGTTATTATTATTATTATTTATTGTGTAGGGCTGATTTGAATGCCTATTATTGCTTTATTGAACTTGGTGAATGATGAAAAGGGGCACTCAACCGAAAAACACCACCTCTCATAATGTACACACACACACACACCAACACTCCACAGTTTTTTAACAACACCCCAATATTATCTGTTCATAATTATTCATAACAAAATGTATATAATTCTTCACTGTGTTTTTTTTATAAATATATATAACACTCTTACATTTTATTTTTCTCAAAAATGGTGATTAGAGCGTGCCTTTACTCGTGTCGTCCTCTTTATGTATTTTCATTATCTATTTGAACTTTTTTTCATCCCGAAACACGTAACGTATTATATTCTTGAAATATCACTAGTAAATGATATACAACCAATTTTCCATTAAGAACTATTTTTTGAGTGTAAATAGCAGATTTATCAATAACTTTCTCGAATCGCACCAAATTCGATAAATATCAAAATATATAGAAATCATAAGTTTTAATGTATTTTTTTGATAACATATTCTCATCAGATATCTTGCGATAACTAAACAGAAGACTAATACTGACCTCTAGATGTGGAAAAAAAAGATATAGATGTCATAGAAATACTAAAATCATAGTCCAAAAGTAGCATATGCGTGAGTTTATAGATGACACGCTACAAATTCTTAATGAAAAATTTTGCAATATTATAATTATTATCTAGCACAAATACACATAACATGGAACATAACGATAATGGTAATAGTCAAATGATGCTTATCTCCGTTTCAAAAAGTTGTAAATAAAAGCGATAGCTCATTCCAGCCTATAATTCTTATGGTCTGGATCGTGCCTGTGCCATTTAATACATCGAGCAAATAATCTCCTAATAATGTGTTAAATTACGTTCAGACTAAAATACTACAATATCTGCAGTTTTTCAGGACGACGAAGGCTAATTTATCCTCGTAAAGGTAACTCCATTTCGACGAATAACGACATACGTCCAATCAGACACACACACAACTTACAAACTCCAACACACTCAATCCCACCATACAGTTTGAAAGGTGTATTATCTGTATCGATATCAAATCAAAGTCCTATAATCGCTGTTATCATCAAAATTGTATTCTTGTAGTAGTAATCCAAGCATGCATTTTTTGTTAATGCGGTTACGGGTTTTTTTGGAACTTAATATATAGACTGTCACTCTAAAGAAGTTAAAAAAAAGAATTCAGTTATAAAATTAAAAAATGAATTTACAAAATAAAGAAATAAGAACTATTCTACAAAAAACAAAAAAAACAATTTTCTTTTTTTACAAAAATAAGATTTTTGGGGGTTTTTTTTAATAAAAATAAGAAATTAAATTATTCTTTTTACAAAATTAATTATATTATTTTACAAAATGATTTATTATTCTACATTGTAACACGATTAAGGATGAATCTTGCGTTTTGATTGGTCGATTAGGCACTGATGATTGGCCAATAACACACCCCTCTAAATTAACAAAAATCACCGCGTATTAATATTATGCGTACTATTTTAATGGCGATAACCAAAAATGGAGACCATCAATTTTGATCTCGGTACATTTACAAAATTATTTTCGAGAATTGAAAAGGGGTGGTTTACGATGAATGATTTTTTTTTTAGTTCACAAAGGCCAAAGATAAATGGATACCATCATTGCGGAAACTCCATTGGCTTCCAGTTCGTGCGAGGATACAGTTTAAAACCATTTGCGAATGTGTTTAATCAATTTATTCCGACAATGCCAACCCCCCTCACCCACAATAATTTAATACTTCACGGCAATCCAACCATTTGTTCTTCTAGCGTCGCTAATGGCGATTCCGAAATACGCGATCCGGTGAATATGTGTTCTCTACCAGAGCAGCTAAAAATATGCTATCACCTTGCGAAAACATCTTCCATCCGGAGTTTTAAGAGTTACATAACAAGCGGTTGCCGTGCAAGATACGCCCCACATTTTGCAAGATATGCATCGAGAAGAAGCTAAAAAAGAAGCGACTTTTCGTACAATAAAGGGGCATAACTCAGGAACTTACGATCCGATATATCGCCATTATCGACAGCGGAGTTATAAAAATACATTGTTAAGTTTCATCAAATCAGATGACAATTGTGAAGTCCGTAGTGTCCACGTGAAAGTGTTGACGTATAAAAAACCTGATTTATTTTTAAAAAAAAAACGTTTTTTGGATTGTTTTGTTGTGAGTGCTCTTAGAAACACTCGTGTGTAATGAAACACTATATAAATCGAACAATAATGAGCAGCTAAAATATGATATCGCCTTACAAAAACTCCACATCTTCTAGATTTACACTTAGTCCTCGTTGTTTCGTTAGTAACGGTGAACAGATTGTGTGTACAAGAAAACTAACACAATATATACTTTGAAATGATGTCTTTATTATATACATTACAGTATCAAAAAATTAAAACGAAAAGATTATGGCAGAATGACAAAAGTTTGTTTTCGAATTTTTCTTTAGGTATGACACCATAGAATTTCTTTGGATTTCGTAATGGGTTTTATTATCTTTCGAGGATTTGTTGTCTCAGAATCTCCATTTTAAGTTTATGTTCATTCACAATAGCATTGATCTTAGCGTTTAACAATATTAACCTCAGATCATCCACATATGTCCCATTATTTACACTGAATGGTTCGGAAATGGTGTTGGGCTGGTCCTGGTTGGTATTGTTTTCAATACTATCTGAAAAAAAACCCAGAAAGTAGCCAAATAGTTTAGTCTAACGAGGACATACCAATGCTTAAATATGATGAATAATTTATGCTGCAATGTATCTAAATCCTTTATGCACAAACAAATGTTTGTACAATGTATCTAAATCCTCTATGCACAAACAAATCTATCCACCGTCGATGTAGCTAATGTGACTTTCTAACATGTCGAGATATTTAGAGGTATGTATTTATGGTGGGTCACCCTACCACAGGGCTTTTTTGATATTTTTATTACAGACGCGGGAGTTATATTGTCTGAATACTTGACGGAATTCTTAAAACGTTCAGAGTAGAATTTTGATTTAGGTCAACTGATAGTCACCATGTTGAAGTGAATATGAGAAATAGTGAAAAATCCACTTTAACGGACGAGAAAATAAATACAATAGGCTCTAGTACGTCCAATGCGACTCCTATTTCTGAAATTAATACATTTCAGGATAGCCGTATACGGGTTAAATTTTTGGTATTTGAAAATTCCAAAATTTTTGAATTTTACCTTTGGGATTTTACGTGCCGAAAAAGATGTTTACATGGCAATTCATGCCTTTAATTTTCAAAATTTACAAATTTAACCTAAATATTCGAACAGCTGAGGACAATCTGATTTAAAAAATATTAGTCCCGCTCAATTTTTTTTTTCCATATTTTCCTGCCATTTTTAGTTCTTTCCCGCCATTTTCATTTCATTTTTTCGTCCGTCGGGTTTTTAAACGGTTTGATCCATTTTTCTGAAACTTTTTCCGATTACAGCAATGCAAGTTTCAGTTATTTCCCTTTAGTATTTAGATTATTGTTTTGCCCTGGTGCAATGTTTCATACTATATTTAGACTTGTAGCTTCGCGAGTTTTTTGACCAATTTTGATAATTTTTCTTCTTATCCTTTTACTTTTATTTAGGATACATGATATAATCGATGGCACGTGACGATGAATATGAAAGCTTTCATATCTGCATGGGGCAGTAGCAGATCTAGTTATTATTATACAACATGATCGTCATCGCTCCATGGCCGGTCCAATATACCACCCCCTCCCCCATTTAACGTTCAGCAGAACTGGACAATATTATTTTTTTCATTTTTTGTCCGACCAGCCCTTCGGGCGGTTGCCCAAGCCACCCCTATATAAGATGACAAAACTTTCTTTTGTTACAGACTGATTTTAAATGAGCTCAAGTGTATTTATTTGCACCAGATGGAGGAGGTGGTTATTCATTCATAAATGGAAATTCGTTTTCGGTTGTGGTATCTTTTGGATATGCGAATTACTACTTGGACTGTATTGTAATTTTTGTGTGTATACCTCCCCAGAATTCCTGATTCCACCGGCGGGAAAATGTCGAGTAGATTTACGCCAGTTAGGTAAGTGATTATTTACTGTAAGGATAAAATAAAAATGAAATACTCACCCTTTCTTAATAAGCCACAATTGCCAACCCTAAACTTTTGTCTTTCATTTTCCAAGCGCTGTCACTCTTTCTTCTTGTGTTTTTTGTGTCCACTTGACACAAACTAGGTCATTTCTGGACTAACATATAGTTTAATGTATTTTAATTATTCGCTTGCACGTATGGGTCTTTAGCAGTGGGAGGAAACCGGGGGACCCTGAGAAAACCCACGGGGATGGACAGGCGACCCTACTCCTTGCCAAATACAACCGGGGAAATGAAACCACGCCAATTGTCTCAATAACAGGCCTTATGACACAGCGCACACGTGCTAATCATTCGCCCCCTCCCTCTACTGATGCAATTTGCCTTACAGAATTTGCCACTCTTTGTGATCTATTAGATTTTAAAAGAAAAGGAAGTACCATCATTCTTGGAGAATTTAACATTCATTACGAATGTCGAGATAATTATTTAACTGAGAAAGTGCTGAAGATTCTTGATACTCATGACTACACACAGCATGTTCCTAGCTCAATTTGAGGATCACGGTGGCTAAGTGGATAAGGCGCTGGTTCGCTAGCCTGGAGGTCGGGTGTTCGATCCCTGTATTGGCCGAGAAAGTTCATCTCGATTTTCCGGCGTGATTTCCCCTTGTCAGTGATGCAGAAGGAGGGCCTGGCAAGGACAGCTGTCTAGTCGTTCGGATAGGACGAAAAACCGAGGTCCCGTGTACACATTGGAGTGCACGTAAAAGATCCCTTGGTTGGCAGTTGGAATTCGATATAAGAGTAGGCCGTAGCGCCGCGGTCCGGGCAAAATTTCCCTCATAGCACACTGTATGGCGTATGCCCGTCTTCCGTTAGCCCAGGTTAGGTGCAAAAGAGTAGGACGTTAAACCCCATTTCATTTCATTTCCTAGCCAATTCATCGTTGTGATAACATCATTGACGGGGTTCTTACTAGAGACGGTTCCCTTATTCAACATATAGATATTTCAGATAAACAACTTTCTGGCTATTTTCTGGTATCATCTAACGTGATTTTCGACAGGTCTGCAGCAATTTTAGTCAAGATCACATTCCGGGATGTTAGAGGTATCAACCTTGCTGACTTTATTCAGGAATTGACACAGTCGGACCCATTCTAGATCAAAAAATCAATAGGGCATGCAATAGGGGAGAAAAGAGACAGAGACGGGCTACAATTTGTGGGTACCGAGATGGTAAAATTTAATTCTAGATCAAAAAATCAATAGGGCATGCAATAGGGGAGAAAAGAGACAGAGACGGGCTACAATTTGTGGGTACCGAGATGGTAAAATTTAATGGTGTTCTGCATCCATATGTAGCAATTCTCATCCTGCCTCTTTTCTCGCCTTTTGCATGCCCATTTCTTGTTGATTTTTGGGTCCGGAACGGAATGGACGAACATTTCCCGGGTTTAACGTCCACTCGACACAAATTAGGTCATTTTGTGACTAAAATGGGTTAAACGTCCTACTGGGCTAATGAAGACGCGCATACACCATACAGTGTGCTATGAAGGAAATTGTGTCCGTTCAGCGACGCTAAAGCCGACTATTATATCGAATTCCAACTGCCATTAGATCTTTAACGTGCACGCCAATGTGTACAAATGACCTCGGTTTTTTGTTCCATCCGAACGACTAGACAGCTGTTCTTGTCAGACCCTCCCGTCCTGCACCATTGACAAGGAGAAACCCATCAAAGAAAGAGAAGTGTTATATTTGACCTTTACAAACCTTATTACAGGGCAAGTGCAACTCAATACATCACTTGTACCAGAATTTTCAACAACTGTCATCGCTAACCCACAAGTTATGAAAGGAGGTGTTGTGAAACCAAGCCACTGTGTAGCCAGCCAGAAACTTGCCATAATAATACCGTATAAAGACCGAGAGGAACAGCTGAAGATACTACTCCAGAGATTACATAACATGTTGAATAAACAACTATTACAATATACAATATTTGTAGTTGAACAGGTAATTTACAGATTACAGAGGTGTGTGTGAGAGAGAGAGAGAGAGAGAGAGAGAGAGGGAGAGTGGGGGGTGCAGCTGATGTTGTATTGTGTTTTTTATTACCAGGTTAACAATGGAACAGGTAATGTACAGATTACAGAGGTGTGTGTGTGTGAGATAGAGATAGAGAGAGAAAGAGAGAGGCAGCCAATGTTGTATTGTGTTTTTTTTATTACCAGGTTAACAATGATACATTTAATAAAGGGCGATTAATGAACAGAGGTTATACAGAAGCTTTGAAGATTTCCGACTTTGATTGTTTTATTTTCCATGACGTTGACATGATTCCAGAAAATGACCAGAATCTATACATGTGTGATAACCATGCCCGTCACCTGTCACCAGCAGTAGATGAAATGGGTTACAGGTGAGAACGAACAAGAACACTGTTATATCAGATGTTACAATCTAATTTAACCATACCTCATGTAACACGATAGTCAAGCCGTTTACACCCCGCAATTTTAACATTATCCGTTCGCATTGCAGTTTCGAGACCGCATCACTTGAATGCTCCAATCAGGAGCAATAACCGGAGACCGATTGTTAAATCTGCTGAGACAGGGGGCGTAATAGCAACACGATAACTGTTTCCGGTGGAAAGCTACTACCATTATCTCATTTAGAAGCTAGTCCAATTTAGTGGAGCGGGTTTCAGTTTTATCAATGAACTAATCTCATTTAGAAACTACTCCTTTTTTAATGGAGCGGGTTTCGGTTTTATCAATGAACTAATCTCATTTAGAAGCTAGTCCAATTTAGTGGAGTGGGTTTAAGTTTTATAAATTAGTTAGTCCCATTTAGAAGCTAGTCCATTTTAATGGAGCGCGTTTAAATTTTATGAATGAGCTAGTCCACTTTAGTGCAGCCGGGTTGAATTTTACTGTTCTTAATTTCAGTCTGGATTATTATAAATTGGTTGGCGGAGTCCTCGCCATAACACGAGCGAATTTCTCGAAGATAAATGGTTATTCTAATGGCTATTGGGGCTGGGGAGGTGAAGATGATGATCTTGCTAACAGGTGAGTCTTGTGCAGAGGCGGATCGACAGTGCCCTTTTTTACTGCTGAATGTGCCTTTTTTACTGCTGAAAGTGCCTTTGCCAGGCCCAAATATGTCGTCTCCGAACGTTTACTTAGACGACAATATCAGCCAAATAGCTCTTGGAATGTCTACAGATGCAAGGAAATGTCGGATAATTGTCTTGGGGGGACCCCCACCCCCACCCACCCCCCTCGCAGCGGCGTGCCCCATCTCCACAATAAGTGCCCTCATTTTGCGGCGCCCCCCCCCCTTTTCAAAATTCCTAGATCTGCCCCTGTTATGTGCTGTAAAGTAAGGTCTGTTATTATGTCAACTGGCATGGTTTTGATTTATCAGCTGTACGTGACAAGGAGTAGGCTCGCCTGTCCAATCACGTAGGTTTTCTCCATGTCCCCCGGTTTCCTCCCATTGGTAAAGAACACTACGAACTGTTGAAATAAAATTGAAGCATGGGTTAGCTCCGAAATAACCTAGTTGGTGTCGAGTGGAGATAATCGTACAACCATCTTACTATCAATTATCACGTTGTTTGGATCCCGGTTTCAATCTTTGTATTGGCCGATCTTCTACTGTACAGCGCAGTGGACGCTTACGGCTAGCCCCCGGATCCATTCACTCTTTTTGAATTGTTTATGTTTGTTTGTGGTCTCTTAGTATGATGTCTTGTCTGTATATTTGTTTTTGTGTAGAATTGTGTGTGGTGCAGCCTCCCCTGCACTTACTATTAGGTTTGGAGCCACGGTGGCTAAGTGGGTAAGATGCTGGCTTGCGAACCTCGAGGTCGCGTGTTTGATCCCTGCATTGGGCGAGATTTTCCGACGTGGATCTACCTTGTCAGGGGAGACGGGGTGACTAAATAGGACAGCTGTCTAGTTGTGCGGATGGGACGAATGCCCGAGGTTCCGTGTACATATTGACGTGCACTAAATATATCCCTTGGCAGTTGGAATTCGATCTAAGAATCAGTATGGCGTATGTCCGTCTTCATTATCCCAGGAGCAGAATAGTAGGACGATAAACCCCATTTCATTTACTTCTCAGGTTTCCACTGATGCAGAACGGATGTCTAGTCGTTCGGTTGGAACGAACAACTGATATCTCGTGTACACGTTGGCACGTACTCAAAAGATGTAGACAGACTCTCGCTGCAAGGTCAAAATTCGCCTCATAGTAAACTGCATAGTGTATGCCCATCTTCATTAGCCTGGGCGGTACAGAAAGGTCGGACTTTAAGACTTTAATCTTGTTTTCAGAATAATCAGTTCCGGAATGTTGATATCTCGACCTCCTTATTCCATAGGACGATACACCATGATAAAACACATAAAATCAGACAAATCTCCAATAGCGTAAGTACACGATTTTATTACGTCGGATCCATTCACTTGATCTGATATTTGTTTATTGCAGGACACAAACATATAGTCGTTTGGGTGGAACAACAACAGAGGTCCCATGTACACTTGCCAGTTGGAATACTCTTCCGGACACCTGTTACCACTGTTTGTCGTGTATTGTGTACACGGTGAACAGTCCATTTGCTGATTACACTATTTTGCCTCGACGGTTTTTATTGGACTTCGAATTTTGACTAATGGTTTGGATTGTTCGTACTTGGTTTTATTTTATTCATATCACAAAGTAGTGCAACTTTGCGGTTGTCCTAATAATTTCGGATATATATATATATATATATATATATAAATGTAGACCGTAGCGCCGCTCCCCTGGCAAAATGTTACTCATAGCACAATGTATTGCGTATGCCCGTCGTCATTAGCCCACCAATCGGCGCACTAAACCCTAATTCATTAATCAGCCGGAACAGAACAGGACAACGTTCAATCCTTTTCACCTGATTTCCCAATTATTGTCAGGCATTTTATCTACACTACATAATGATATACTATTATTAACTTTCAGATCCACACTCCTTCGTAACTGGCATGAAAACTGGAACGATGGACTTAATACAGTTCTCTCAAAGACCAAGGTAGACAACATTATCCCCCATCCTCTATTTACCAATATAACAGTGGACGTCGGAGATGCACCTGAAATGCCTCCCAGTCCTAGTTTCTGGTGGCCATTTTAATTTCATCCCATGTGTAATCAACAACTTTCCCTTATTTATTAGCCCAGTAAGAGCAGAAAAGTGGGACGTTAAACACCATTTCAGACGGGTTCAAAAGCTAATCACCCACATCAGCAAGAACGCTTGGTATATAGCAACCAACTCTTCCAGATCCTAACGCAGTAAATACACGTATAAAACGACATCTTGAACTATTAAAAATCGAAACGGAATACGATTTTAGAACAGCTTCATTGAATAATTATTATCAATGTGATTGAAAACATATGCAATATCTGATCGATTTATGGACAGGGACAGACTTAAAGAAGAAGCTAAATGCCTAATACAGTGGATAGGTCAAGTCTGTCGATAATGTATCTTCTACATCGTCTTCAGTTGATCGCACACATATGTTTGCTATCGCGTGTGAATCATTGATTATCTGGTGTTCTATGTCAATGTCGTCGTCACTTAGATTGTACCGAAATCTGCAAAGATTTGTCGAGTGCAAACTTACGTTATTCGAGTTCAATCGGCATGCGCAACGAGTGTTTCTAACAGGTGCAAGAAATAATTATATGACTGTGAATTAGTTGCAAAATTCGTGGATATGCTTCAGTATTTGTCAAAACTGTTTTACAAGAGATTATAAAATTATCAAAGTAACCAACAAAGACCTACGTGCGGTAGCGAGTGTTGCTTGTTAATCTTTTGTGCCTTCACACCCGTCGAGTTTTAATCTCACCGATAAATGATTGGTAATAATTGCTTGCTTCACACCTATCGATTGAAGGCCGGATTATACGCTGTCGATTCAATGTGACGGGACGGCTGATTGATGTCATAATCCGGAAGGTACAGAGTCCTGATTTACCAGAGATTTTATGGCTGAAGTAATAAGGAAATAAATAAGGACAAGAAAATCATGTTGGATGTGACAGAGTGCGGGTGATAATAATTCGGATGTGACATTATTAATAAAACATTAATTAACTTACCGAGGCTTTGATTAACCCTCGGTGCCACCGGATGGGTCTGGTATTAAGCAAATTTAAGTATGCTGGTTGAGGTTGGTGAAGTAATCAAAAATGGATAATCGAGACTTTGTTCAATATCGTGACAATAGTAGCAATGACAATCGAGGCTATAGCGTTATTGCATCGCCGATGTTGAGGTTCAGGGTGAAGTAATTTAACAGAATTTTCAATATCTATGTTGTAACTGCTTTAGCGAGACCTGCCAATTCTTTATCTTATCTTACATAATGCCCTATTAAATATACATTTTATATAAATTTGAAAAGTATGGTGGCCAACTGGTATCATGTTGTAATGTCGTGGTGTCACCCTTCATAAGGCGATATCATAACATTTTTACCCAACTCCTAGTCAACCCGCCATTTTAACTCCAAAATACGACATTTTAACTCCAAAATACGACATTTTCACCCAACACCACGAGATTTAAAAAGTCGTAATGTCGCATTTTTGGGGTTATAATGTCGTGATGCCGGGTTGTCGGCCATATTCCTCTAAACACTATAATTGCCTAGTTTTGTAGATGGGACAAAAAGCAAAAAACAAGCTCCTGTGTACACATTGGCGTGTACATTAAAGAATCCTTCACAGTTTAAATGTCTGTTTGAATGTCATCTACAATAGGAACTTCTCTGGGATTGACATTCCAATAATCATTGTTTGTAACTTCTGTATAAACTTGAAATATCGCTATTCTTTAATTAATTTTCGCTTTTAGGGTTCTCGTAACATTACACTTTCCCACAATTAATTGTAAGTAGGATTTTAAGCTTGGGAGCTGCGCCAGATTGAAATGTAGAGATACCCTTGGTTTAAAATGCCTCTTCCACCCCCTCGTGACTTGAGCAAAAAGCCAAGTAGTGTGACAGTGTAAAAGTTTTTGCACCTACGCCAAGTTTTCGTAGAGTTCCTTAGCATTGTTTTAAGTACTCTTAGTCTTGAATACTTTGTAGAATTTGTAATAATTACTGAATATAATAAAGTTTAGGTGTAAGTAGATTTCGAGAATCATTTGTAGATTTGTATTTTCATTTAGTTTTTATAGTAAACACTTTTAATTAATAAATGGTTGGTTGCTCTATTTGCCCTATGTCTGTGGTGCCTTGTGGGGTATGGAAAGGGTATCGCTGCCAATATTCAATGCTCTGCGACAATGTCGTTTCCATTGATTATATGTAAAAAGTACAATGTACAAAGTCCTAATACCAATAATGATAAAGTCAAAATACACCTAAGGCACGAGTTAAATACAAGACGTCAAATTTTAAGTGACAAATGACAAATGTTTTGTTAGAAAATACTTTTATTGACGTTTCTACATTTTAATAATTATTTACACAATTTTAAGGAGCAATGGACGTGCTTTTAAGGATAGCAAGCATGGTATCGAGAATTTCGGATTTAGAACCGTATTTTAACACTGAATACCCCCAACACTAACCTCTCCGCAATCATGGCAATAGATTTTAGTTCCATCCATCTTTTTCCGTTTTTCAGAGAGCATGAATGTGCCGGAAAATTTTTTGTATATTTGAAAAGAGCACTGAACCTGCTTTTCAATTAGAGGTAACATTATGGATTTTTTCTATCAAGGACAAGACTCGTAATTTAACACTAAATACACCCCCCCCCCAACACACTCACAGACTGTCATTTTAACATTCAGTATGCAAGAGCTAAATATGCTTATTGTGGGTCTTAAATTTTATCTATATTAGAAATTAGACAAATTAACTAATTCACTAGACCATAAACTAAGCCAGCTCGATTTCCTGTTATCATGCCAGGTTTTCGTATGTTAATAAGTCACGTGATATCCTACATTTGCATATGCAACTTGATGATGTGCGAAAGATGCTATGTAGAAAGCGTCGAGGACAAATGTGATGTGACAGAACGCAAATGTAAACTACACTGAAAGCGAATGCGCAGCAATTCGTGAATCGTGCAAATGCGCTGAAAATGATCGAAAGTAATCACGCTTTCAATAAAAATGTAAACTTGCTAAGTTCATCTTTGTTCTTAATGACGCCGGAAATCAAAAGGTCAAATTTTCCGTTTTTGCACTAGGAAGATTTAAAGCCATAAAATAAACTGGGGAAACCTGTTGTAATTAATAGTAGGAACATTTAAAACTCATCTTTAGGTAGTATTAGCACCGTACATTTACTTTGGAACGTTGAAGAAAAAACCTTGCATAACAGAACCAAAACACTTTGAAACCGGTTTTAAAACCATGTGAACACTGTCACAACGATTGTTTCAACATTATTGACCTCCAGAGAGACCACAAGCTAAAAAGGGGCGATTTTTCGGACAATCAGGGGCCATAGTTCAGGCAGTTACGATCCCGATTGGCGCAAATATCGACAGGAACCACGATCTTTGGGTTATAAACATACATGTCAATTTTCATCAAAATCGATTCAAAATTGTGACCTCAAGCTAAAAACATGATTTTTCGTACAATCAGGGGCCATAATCCATGAAGTTTCGATCCGATACATGCCAATATCGTAAGCAATCGAGATCTAATTGGTATAAACCTGTAACGGTCAAATTTGTAGTTGTCTGATTCCAGTGGTGCTGACGCCTCGTGCTTGCATATCAGTGAGTCTGGATGATCGTGTGACGCAGTGCGTAATTAGTTGTCCAATAATATAACTGCTTAATTTAGTCTTTATGTTCTAGAATGATGGACACGAGCACCTCAATAGATAGTTTCTTTACGGACATGATGGGCCTATAATACGGTAAATAGTTTGTTTATCATTTATAGAATTGTTTTAACATGTAATTTGTATGTTATAAGATATAATTATGATTTGAAAGTCTTCGCTAAGCGAACTTCAGAATTTCGGTCATTTCTGGGGACCTGCACGAGCTGAGCTATGCTCGATGCATCATAATTATTATTTACAAGCTTATGCAGAATATTTAGTTATATTAGTATTAAGTATATAGTAGGTGCGAGTTTATGTATGTGATTGATTGAAATTATATAAGAATATCATTCATTACTAAACTGTGAAAGAGAGAAATATGGTTTAATGGCGCCAAACATAATAATATGATGATGTCACGAGCCAAACTAGAAACAAATAATCACACTATCTATATATATACATAAATAAAAACAAATATCACAGTAAACATCAACTAAAACTAAATATCATTTCTTATCAAATATTAGCCCGATAAATATGGTTCCATCCGCAACTGGAAGGCGATTGTCATCCAATTAAAGTTCTGGATCTGGATGCTAACCTCGTTTCTGACAGATATGCATGCAGAAGTCTTGGATTTCGTTTCGGCTGCCCATTGTTGAAGTGAATTCGAAATAAGCTGCAACTTACGTTCGATTATCCGCATGTCTGTAGACCCATAGCACACCTGAAAGTCATCGACATAAAGAGCACCATTTGTACCTGGTTTAAGGCACACTGGGATGGTATTAATTTTTATTGCAAAAAGGGTAGGAGATAATATGCTACCCTGAGGAACTCATATTTCGTTTCGAAATCCATTTTCGGTTGCCCATTGTTGAAGTCAATTCGAACTAAGAGAATATTGATCACAGTCGCACCTTAAATGACCTATCTTAATGAAGATAGGTAAGCGACCTCGTAGGCCGAGGTAATTGAGATCGCGCATGATACCATGTCTCTACGTGGTATCATATGCTTTCTCCAGATCGAAAAATATTGTAACTAAATGTTGGTTCTGAATTAAAGCGTCCCTGACCAAGGTTTCAAATCGAACGAGATGACCAAGAGTGCTCCTTTGGGACCAAAATCCACATTGGAGGTCTGTAATGAGGTTGTTGGACCCGAGGTACCAAACAAGTCTTCGATTGACCAATCTCTCCATGGGATTGCAAATACAGCTCGTTAAAGCGATCGGACGATAGTTGGCAGGATTCGTATGATCTTTACCTGGTTTAGGGATGGGAATTGTCGTGGCTTCATGCCACGAAGGAGGGAACTTTCCATCAACCAAAATCCGGTTAAAAAGATCCAATAAAATTAAGAGAGAAAAGGTAAATGTTTTAGAATTTGGTAGTGTATTTCATCGGGACCAGTTGCAGTATCCCGAGCTCGCTATAGCGAATCCCGAAGTTTTGCAATGGAAAAAGTATCATTATAGCATTCATCATTACGGGACTTGAAATTAAGTCCCAAAAGGCATCAGAGGAGAAGAGCAACCTGTTGCTAATGAGATTATGAATGTTCCACCAAGCTCTTGAAACAGAGCACAAATGTCCCAGTTGGTCGGGGCTTGTAGCGCATGCCCGAGAAGCATGTTTAAAGTCTTGCAGTCATGGTAGGCGAAAGACTAGATGGCAATCATTTGTTTCTCGAAATTAGAATGATATTGATACCTTGTTAAATGGATATTCACTGAATATATCGGATGTATGAAGAAATTCAAGACGTTTATTGTCAACTGGCTCGAAGAAATCGGCGTTATTAAAAGGTAGGCCGAATGAAAAATACTGGAAAATCACAAGTGCATGCAGACAGGGGTATTGTAAAACTTTGTGACCAAATTGACTGCGGGGAAAAGGGACGAATTTCAGACAAATGTGTTTAATTTAGTGTCAAATTATGCTTATTCATTCGGACTACTTGACAGAATTGTCTCCCTTATTACCACTTAAACCATAGCTATGATGTCCATTATAATGAGGAATGGATTGTTCTATAAAACAAACCGTGAATTATTAATGAAAACTATCCATTATTAATGAAAACAGTCCATTATTTCCAGACATTGTCCATTATTAATGAAAAATACATTTATAATAAAGTGTTGTCCTAATTTATTAAGCAACTGAAAATAAATCAAAACACTTTATCCATTTATAGAGTGTTTGCACTGACGTCATAATTTGTCGAGTTACCCGGATTGGCGGCCATATTGGCGATATCGGCGAGTAAACAAAGACTGAACGCTAAACTGTAAACACACGTGTGAGATGGCAAAATCAACAAAAAACGTCGACAAATTAAAAGAGTTAGCCAACAAATATCGAGATGGGCTTAATTCACAAGAAAGGACGAGATATGAAGGTAAATTAAAGTTAATCGGTGGTGAAGATCCGTATGAAATGGTACCGTCAGTGTGGTCAGAAGATGTATGTTTACTTCTGACAGTCACCTATCCAGACATCGTCAATTACTTGGTTTTTTCTCCTAGTCCATACACATCTGATGATCTGAAGAGTTTTAAAGGACTAGATGCTTATAACCAGTTTGTTTGCGGATGGGTCAGAGACAAGACGTCTCGAATTATGAATGACAAATATCTCGTCAAAGCAAAGGTAATACTAATTGTGTTAAATTATTTATTGGTTTAACAATTTCAATAAATAAAATTAAAAATATTACAAAACTAACACAGTACATATCTAATCAAAGCAAAGGTAATTTTGTTGAATTATAACAATTTCAATAAAATAAATATACAAAACTAGCATAGTGCAATCATGTCATAAGAAATCTGCTGCTATTTTTGAAGAATATATTATATATTTAATATAAATTTATGCGACCATTCACACCCAAAAGTACAGACAAATGGTATCCGGACCACTCGGACCAAAGACCACTCGGACCAAAAAAAAAGACCACTCGGACCAAAATGGAGACCACTCGGACCAACCCAAAAGACCACTCGGACCAACCCAAAAAAACAATATTTGTTGCCTCTCGGACTATTCAATTTACGTTGGAAGACCACTCGGACCAACTCAACAAAAAACAATATTTGTTGCCTTGTTACCTATACCATATGCCCGTAACATATGGTATAGGTAAGTAGCATATTCATATTTATTACTTTTCCTGCACCTTTCGCCATACGGCCTGTCCCCAGTGAAAGGCACAACCTTGAATCGAAGGATCTTCGAAGACATACCAGTATTACAGGTTCTAATATGCTGCCATCATTCACAACCCTCACACAATACAGCCTCCTGCCTAGGTAGAACTAAAGAATCGCAAACTATACATAGATCAGACATTTTGACAAATGATAATGAAATATACATTTTACATGTTTATTTACAATTTAAGCGCTTGGACATTACTCATGTACTAATGCATTAATCACTACTCAGTTATCGTTGTTTTGTTAATTAATCTTCTTTGATGTTCTTCATTATGATCAAATACCACGGGTAAGTATACCACTTATAATATTCATATTAAAACAAACATAATTTATTAAAGCAACAGTTTATATTCATATTAAAACAAACACAATTTATTAAAACAACAATTTATTTGCGATCGGAGAAGTCATATTAAAACAAAAACAATTTATCTATTAAAGCACTTGGTCCGTGTAGTCTTTTTGTTTGGTCCGAGTACTGTTTTTATTGTGGTCCGAGTAGGTCTAAACTACTGACATCGGTTTTAATACTGTGCGAATATTCTATGGTACCATTTACTGACTAGGTTAGTAGGTATCAGAAGACTTGTTTGTTTTCAATTTAGCTTATTGAATAATAATTTTGATATCTTATATTTTTTAGGTCCTACATTCGCAGCGAATGAGTGAGAAGCCACTGCAGCCATGGGTCATTGCTGACAAAGAAGGGTGTATCTTGGGAGCTCATTGTACCTGTATGGCAGGCCTTGGTGAAGCTTGCACACATGTGGCAGCACTCCTTTTTTCAATAGAAGCTACAGTTAAACTGAGGGACTCAAAAACTGTGACTGAAGAGAAATCATAATGGCTTCTTCCCGGCTCTGTTAAGGGTGTGACATACAAACAATGTCGGGAGATAGATTTCACGTCAGCAAAAATAATGAAGAAAAAAAATGGACACCATGTTAGGTACAAGCTGTAGTTCGGTCTTAAGTACACCCTCTCATAATATAAAGAAAATTATTCCAGAACCAACGGAAGAGGAACTGTCAACCCTTTTTAAATCCCTGCATGCAAGTGGGTCAAAGCCAGCAATTCTGTCATTAATTTCTCCATATGCAAAAGAGTTTGTGCCAAAACCGGTTACAGAAGATTTTCCTGTTGTCCTTACGGAACTCAGAAATGAAAGTTGTGTTTACATGAATTATAATGAACTTTTTAAAAAATGTCAAGACATCAAGATCAGTGTTACTGAAGAACAGGCCAGATCTGTTGAGATAGCTACTCGTGAGCAGGCTCACTCAAAACTTTGGTACCGGTTTCGCGCTGGGAGAATAACAGCATCCAAAATGAAAAATGCATGTTGTACAGACCCAACATTACCAGCACAAAGTTTGATTAAAAGTATTTGTTATCCAGAAAATTACAGATTTTCATCAAAGGCAACTCAGTGGGGCTGTCAGCATGAGAAGTATGCGTGTGACATATTTTTAGACAAATTAAAGCCCTTACACGATAATGTTAAAATTGAGAAAGTAGGATTTTTTATAAACCCAGATGTCCCATATATTGGTGCATCGCCTGATGGAATTGTAACCTGTGACTGCTGCGGTATGAGTGTCGTTGAAATAAAATGCCCATTTTGTGACAAAGATGCTACACTGCATGAAAAGAGTGACAAGAATTTCTTGGTTTGCAAAGGAAAGAGATGGGAAACTTAAGCTTGATAACAAACACTCATATTATTATCAAGTGCAAACTCAACTTGGTGTGTGTAAATTAGAATCAGCATATTTTGTGGTATGGACTGAGAAGGACCTTCACATGGAACAAATTATGTTGAATTGTGAACTGTGGCAGGAAATATGTAAAAAATCCAAACACATATTTGACACCGCAATTTTGCCAGAATTAGTAGGCAAATTTTATTCTCGTCTACCGAACAGTAACCCTTTAACAGATATCTCGCGCAATGCTTCATCTAAATTAAATTCAGATAAATCTGTAGCTAATGACGGAGAGTTGACTTGGTGTTTTTGCGATCAAGTAGAGTCTGGCAAAATGATTTGTTGCGAAAATCAAAACTGTAAGTTACAATGGTTCCACTATTTGTGTTTGGGGATAAACTGTGCACCAAGGGGTAAATGGTTTTGTCCAGACTGTAGAAAACTCCCAGAATTTCAAACAAAGCGTGGTCATGGTCGAAAACTAGCGCCTAACTAATGCAGATTGCATTGGTTTTTCCATCATATATTTTTGTGAAGCAATTGTTGTCATTTTTCCTTTTGTTGATATTTGTAATAAAATGTAATGTATAATTATGTTTCCCTTGGTTTGACTAAAAGTTAAAATTATATATTGTTGAATTTTTTTTTTTTTTACCAGGAGTGGCAATTGTACCCCAAAGAATCAACCTATCAGATTCCTTATCTCTGCTCACCCGCTAACCCTAAGCAGAATATGCTCATCTTCCAGAATTCTAGCTCAATTAGAACTTGAGTTATTGTGTCCCCACAAGTGTGACAGACAGACAGACAGTCCCACTTTAATAGGCCCCTGCTTTCTTTGAAATACGGGGGACAAAAAAATTACAACAATAGTTTTATTACTTTTATTTTTCATTTTTACATGAAGACATAAATATATTCTAACTACGATCCTGAGAGAGAGAGAAATGGAGTTTAACGAGAGAAATGGGGTTTAACGTCAACTCGACACAAACTAGGTCATTTCGGGACTAACATGGTCAAATTTTATTTAAATAATTCGATTGCACATACATGTAGGGGTCTTTAGCAGGGGGAAGAAACCGGAGGACACGGAGAAAACCCACAAGGTTGGACAGGCAATCCTACTCTTTGTCACGTACAAACAAGGATTTAGAACCATGACAGTTGACTCAATGACAGACTTTATAACTACGATCCTAAATAAATTTAAATATTTTGATAAGATAATTAAGTGTAAAAATCCATTATTATGCCCTTGGCCTTTACTTGACAGACTTTATAACTACGATCCTAAATAAATTTTAATATTTTGATAAGATAATTAAGAGTAAAAATCCATTATTATGCCCTTGGCCTTTACTTGAATAAAGTTGATATAGTTTAGTCAAAATCAACTACAGATTCACATAAATTAACACATGCAGAGCAAATCAAACCAATTTTATCTATTGTTGTGAAACTTTCACCTTCCTTACATGTCATAAACTCCAGAGGTAAAGGTCCGTTCAAAATAGAGTATTTTTGGCGCACTGTCCCTATAACCCGCTCTACATGAATTCTGACATTGGCGATCTTTCTGGTAGTTTCTAAGTCTATTGGTGACAACTGACTTTTTCCTCGGGTAAATGCTGGTATCTTAACTTCTGCCATCATGGACCCAACAGTAGCTTGAATATCAAATCCTCTGCCTGCTAGAACCAAGTCACCGGGTAAGATGTTATTTAAAAAATCATCATTTTCAGTTATATATTTGTCACTTACTCTGCCTCCCCATGCTTTTGATATGTAAGACACGGTTCCTTGGGGTGTAATACCTATGAGGAACTTGACTGTATTATGGTGCTTATATGAGGACCATGTCTCAACTCTCGCCTTTAGATTTGTTGGTCGGTCTATAAAAACTTCAAAACAGTCAATGATAGCTACACATTTAGTTCCGAAGTGTTTTCTGAATTGCATAGGCATAGTTTTACGCAGAGTATCTCGTGATGGCCAAACTACAAGTGGCTTCATCCTTACATACATAACGTCAATAACATCAACCAAAACTCTGGACACGGTTGAAAGTGAAACATTAAATTCATATGTTAAAAAAGATGCAGTAACATTCAATCTAAATCTCATGAGTGTTAAAATTGTGACCACGTTATTTCTGGTCTTATTAAATCAAGACTGAGTCCAAGTAACTTCTATGTAATTTATTAAACATAGATAAATCAACAAATATTTACAAGAAAGAGAGAGATCCGATCCGTTCTAAACCATAGCTCACTCTGTCTGCTTGAACTACAGTTCTTACAAAATATATAATGGACAAGTATGACATATTGACAATTAAACTATAAAATATGGTCTCTAAGTTAAAATCTAAAACAATAGTTTCTTTTGTGGAGAGTTTGGTCAATGACCAACTCTTAATCCCTTCATTGTTAGACTTCAATGCCTAGTCTAAATTATATCTGACGTAATAGCCCTTGGCTGGATTAAAAAGGTTCTATAGGCCAGGGGCCAGATGATATTAGATTGTAAAGTGTTTTACTCTATCCGTTTTTATAAGAACAATATGTCACTCATGCCAATGTCTGTTTAATTGAACACTTATCTTACACGAGATATAATTAGGTAAATAAAATAGATTTAAAATACATTAATGTTGTGAAAGATATGTTTAACAAAATGGGGAATATAATATTAGAGTTTTAATATGTAATTATTATAGAACTCATATGACTTATATGTCGGTCATAAAATCAACATTTCAAATTTGGTAAGAGACTTTTTGACCGGTAAAAAATGTTCCAAGTACACAAACAGAGACAATAACACCTTAAATGTTGGTAAACCTGTGGAATGCAACACCTTCTCGTCTTGACCCTCAAAAGCCATTTTGTCATACTTGTGCGAGACTTCTTTTACTTTACATCTAAGCTTCATGTTATCCGTTCTTAAAGCCTGCAGTTCACTCGTCATTGAGGAAATTAACTCTTGCGTCAAATCGGTCTGTGGTTCTATACCAGTTTTACTGTTAGTGTCACAAGATTGACCCTCTATTGTCTCTTGATTCCCTTGTAGTAATATCAGTGACTCTGCTGCTACAGTCTTTCTTTTTTTCTGTTCTCTGTTGTCGACGTTTAAACCGATTAACCTCCGGTGACATAATTACTTCCTGTGTGTTTTCGTCTTTAGATGCAGTCATATTTATACAAGGAACCCAGTCAGGACAGTCCTTTTCATATAGACCCGACCTCTTTCCTGAAAAACGTGAAGAAAAAAATCTTTAAATATTCTGAGATCTGTAAAATTACAAGACCTGCAATGAAAAACAGATAGGTCTATGGTAGACAAAGAAAGATTAAGTTGCATTTCTTTTTTTTGCTCCAAATGCTAGTAATAGAGAGCAAAGTCCTAATAAAGCATCGCGCGAAGCGCAGTGCTTGAGAAAAGCTCTTTTCTGGTAACACAGGAGCGTAAGTAAAAATGTCGCCCACAGACTGATGATTAAAAAAAATTCAGACCGAAACCAGATACACTGGGGGAAATTGTCAATGCACATGTCAACTTACCAATTCTCGCCCATGCGTGATTACGCGTCTTATAAAAATATTTCTATGACGCGTCTAATCAATGACATGACGTTGCATATTTTTGACGTCAATGAAAATAATTCTCACACTTTTTTTGTTCTTTTTTTTACAAAAAAATAATAATAAATCATTTTAATTTTGATTTAAATTAAAATCAAGTCAGAAAAACGAAATTATTTAACACTACTTCACTTGGGAAACTTAATATGAAGGTTTTATATTTGACAACAATCACAACACTCAACAGCTTCGCTCTACTCGTAACTCAGGCAAGGCCTGTTACATATTGGTAGTAGTACCGTTTTAATGCAAAATCAGTCAGGCATTTTATAAACTTATTAAGTCATAATTAATATGAACAAAAATATCACTAACCTGTAATAAAGTGGGCAGAGCATACTCGAATATTTTCCAAATTTTTACCGATGAAATTCTGTTGAAGACTTGCTAACCAAAGTCGTCTCCGCTCGCCGGACAAAACTTCACATTCTTTCCCTTGGTTTTTTATCACCTTGGGAAGCCGATAATAATGTAGTTGTATCTCTCTGTCGGATCTATTGTGACATCCAGCCACTCGACAATAGTTAACCATCCTTTCACATGTAAATCAGTAGCCCCAGGCTTTGTATTGTAATGTAAACAAGGCAATTCGATATCTCCAATATGGCCGACTTCCGGTTTACTGACGTCATGCGAAAAGACTCTATTACTAATTTCCTCTTCAACATTTACAAAAATTGATATTTCCGGAGGTTGGATGTTAATTTCCCTGGAATCACTGGACACTTTTGAATTATTTTGTTTTAAATTTTATAGTTGACGCAATTTTGGACACTTTTCGGCTACGAAAATGTTACATAAGTTCGATATTTCATTGCCACTTGTACTTTTATATGCAGTCCAGTTTTTCTCCACATTGAACTGTTCATGTACTCCTGCAGCAAACAAACGTGTAGCTGTGGTGTGTTTTATTGTCTGCTGTAATAAATGAATTCCAATAGGCGAGTCACCATACCATATACATTAGAATCTGGTAGCTTCCTAGATCGCTGAAAAAAAAACATCAGTTGGTCTGAAAATAGAAATAATCTGGTTTTTAACATGATTTTCTAAACCATCACTAGTTAGATTGAAAGAATGAGTTGTTTTGTTTCTGTTGCTTAACATGCAATACAATCTGGTCAATTGATGTTATGAGGAGTTGATTTTATGACCCATTTAATCATAATGCTTCTGAATTTAGAATAATTGTAATGTGTACATATTCATCAAATGATTCTAGACAGGATAATAAATAGGGAAATAAAAAAAACAACATATAATAGTAGCCTACCTTAAACACGTATGGATTTTGCAGGTTTTGAAACGCTCTAGTGACCTAAGGCTGTGTTCTGCATTGGTTCAAGCCAACCCGATCGGTTTTTGACACATCTTCAAAACATTGTATGTATTTATTCCCCTTTATATTCCACTTTAGAGTCAGGGTTTGAATCCACATCTAAGGTGGCCTATCACAATCATCGATATTTTTCTCAACATTTCGCAATTTATTTACTTCATTTCATCACTATTTTTTTTTTTAAATTTTTGTAAATAAAATTTTGTTTAATTTAACTTTATTTCATTATTAATTTTATAATTCTATTTCCTTTATTTTGTTGAAAAGGGTTTTGAAATTAAAATCAAAATAAATATAAATGTTTTAAGACTTTGAAAAGAAAAAAAAATACCATAGTGAGCCTATCGCTGTCATTTTCCCAGAATGCTATATTTTATGTTAGGTCAAGGTCGTATAAATCAACTCAAAACAGAGTTACGCCCCTTAAAGAGTCCTCTCTTTCGAACGGTAGTTAGGGATGTCGAGACATCCGAACGTTAAAATCGTACGAAATAATTTTAGATAGTCTGCTAATTTAGATCTCTATTGCTAATTAATAGTTTGATTAAAACTTTACAAAGGAGCACGATAATGGGACCATGAGTCCAAACTCTGGTAACCTGGCAGTAAGGCCTGACGACGAGTGTCGAATGACACTCAACCAATGACGTTTTTCAATCATTGCTGACAGCACTTTGCCGCCTAAAATAAATATGGCAGCTGAATGGCAAAAATTTAAACAAAACCTAAAAGAAAAAAGAACTGGGCCAAAAATGAAGCAGACAGGCAAAAATCGAAAACCCAGTGAAGATGTTATTATTGTTCAAAGACTTAGTCAAGATGTTAGTGGCAAGGCACAAAAATACAGAAGAATAGGAGCCAGAGAATTCGTCCCTTTTGATAATAAAATGAAAAAATTATCGAAACTATAAGGGAAGCTTGCAGTCGTCATTTTGGAACTTCATTGGGGTTGATATGCGATGTTTTGGCTGGAGAACAAGGGCTATCGTGTACATCCTTAAAGCAATTTCCTGACATGAAGGTCATACATGTCAGATTTATGGACAGTACTAATACCACTACTAATACTTGTACAAGCCCTTGTTTGAACAGTACTACTTCAAAGTATCCTTATCAAGATATTTCAGAATTAATATTCAGCAATATGCCCAAGAAGATTCGGAAAGTGGTCAGTTTTTGTGATGATAGTAACACTAACAGCTTTCATCGTGTCCATACAGATAGCACCACAACTACCAGTACTCATACTTTCATCCCTAAAAGTTGATCGGTAATTGATATGATAAAACTTGGGAATGTTGTCCAGAAAAGTGATACATGTACTACTATTCAACTGTGGCGATTTAACATAAAGTCCATGACTTGGATTCAAAATCCACAGATGACAAATTTCGTTACAGATACCAAGTGACTTGGAGAAGGGGGATTTCGTACAGCTTACATTACCAGGCCCACACCAGCATCCTCTTCGTAATAGGCCCATCGGATACCAAACCTTGGGGTCTAAAAGTGAATTTAGAAAATTCTATAGATATTATCACTCAAACAAATCAAACCATTGAACAACACACCAAAAAGATTGTGCAAATGCATAATCTGGCCAAAAATGTTGCAGAAAAATTATTGCTTTTACTAAAAAGTAATGGTAATTTATTGAGATACGGAGGGGTAATGGGTTACAATAATATATTGATGGGAAAAAAGATGGAATCTGTGGAGTGTGTTACTGTTGAGGAATTTATTGACGGAAAGTTTCAGAAGTAGATTAATAATGATGGAAATGTGAATGATGCCCTCCTTGATACCGAGGAATGTCTAAAAGCCGAGAGCTATGTACATTTTACCTATCGACAGTCTCAAAAGAATTTGATTGTTGTTGACATACAAGGGTGTGGATTGAAACTGTGTGATCCAGAGGTTGATCAAAACAAGTCCAAGACGACAGTGGAGAGTTCCTTTTTACTACTGGGAATTTGTCATACTCTGCATTTGAGAATTTTACAATAAATCATAAGTGCAACATTTTAGTACGTTTTGTTAGGTAATGTTGTTTTGTTACGTAATGTTTCCTAAATATGATAAAAACAAACAAAATGTTCAATAAAGTATGTATTTCAGTTCATCAATCTTTTTACATTATCATAATATTTAACATTTAGTGGAAAGTTGCAAATGACAAAAAACAAATTACTGTGGGCAAATTAGAAGTACAGTAAACTTCGCGTACATGTAAGCTGGATCTTAGTGGACTGGCCAATTTTATTTGAGTTAGCAAGGGTTCGAATTAGCCAAAGACTGAAATTCAATCTAAAAATGACAGGGGAAAGTATTGTGGGGCTCTGTGCATAGAATAGACCATCGGTACGAAACTAACGCAGTCAAATTTTGAACATACTGGAAAAAAAGCCAGAATTGGATCAAATGACAGAACACTTCGATCCGAGTGCAGGATCAAATGGATCAAACAATATTATCCGGGTTGAGTGAAGATCCAGCCTATAAGAATTTGACTCATGCAAGGTTTACTGTATATGAGATAAGACCCAGATCTGCTGCTGCCAGAATATATAATTTGTCCTCACATAGCCTATATTTGATTTTTATGAAATTTTTATGATTTCAATAAGATGGTAAGAAGGGTGAAATAAATATTAGTTTAAAATAATTGAAGAAATATACTGTAGACACAGGCTGGGGGTGATGGTTATTGAAACGTGCATAATATGGGATACAACTTTGATGAGCTTGTCATGTGACATTTTTTGTAATGATAATGGCCAAGGATGCTACATACATGCACTCTAACTACACTCAATACTTTTATCATGTTCAACAACAAAAATTTCTACAAAAATTAATTGGGGTATAGATCGGTTCTTCCCATGGAACAAATCAACTTATTCAGAAATTTTGTTTGGGGCCATCAAAGGGTTATTACTCAAATACTGTTAAGACACAAAGGGTGAGAAGTCTGGCTTCTATCACCCTTACAAGCAGTGTGGGCCGATTTCAGCAAAAGGGGACATAACTCAAATGATTTTAAGTCCCATACCCCCCCTCTTCCCCAAGCATATACTAATCAAAGTACAAGTTGCATTACCCTTACCTAAAGAAAAAATAAATGAATCTGATAATATTGGGTGGGTAGAAGCTCTGTGTTCAGAATTGTATGCATAAAATCATACCTGTCAGTTTCAGTTTGTGGATTGTACTGCCCTTCTTCTTTTAGAAACAGTAATTTTCTCTTGTAGTATTTTTCCAGTCTCTCGTGAAGTACTTTCCACCATCTTTCAATCTGAAATAAAATGAACACAATCAGGCAAACCTTACTACAAGAGAAAGAGAAATGGGTAACATCCACTCAACACGATCTAGTCATTTTGGGACTAACAATAACATACATTTCAATTTTTATTTCAATAACTCACTTGGACGTAGGGGTCTTTAGCAGCAGGGGGAACTGCAGGACTCAGAGAAAACCCACAAGGTTGGACAGGTGACCGTATTCCTTGTCGTATACAAGCGGGGAATCACTACCTTTCGTCAGGCCTCTGTCATGATTCGAACCCAAGACATTCTCATTAGTGGCCAAGGGTTAATGTCCACCTGACACAAAGTCATTTCGAATCTAACATGTAGTTCAATTTTATTTCAATAATTATCTTGCGTGTATGGGTCTTTAGCAGCGGGGGGAACCACCGGACTAGGAGAAAACCCATGAGGTTGGACAAGAGACCCTACTACTTGTCACATACAAGTGGGGAATCAAAAAATTGGTTGCCAGGCAACGAACCATACGCCCACACAGCAGCCAAATCGTCCCGGCAGTCTACAAGAGTTGTCGCATATTAAGTAATTATCAGAAAATCATTAGAATTTGTTTGGCTTTTATAAAGTCCTGCCCCATGCTAACGTTAAGTATACAAATCATTTAATATTATGGAATTAGCTGTCACCTCCACTGGATACGAAATATTTGATATTATGACGATTTTTCGTACATTCAGGGGCCATAATTCAGGAAGTTACGATCAGATATGTCCAAATGTCGTCAGGAACCAAGATCTTTGAGTTATGAACATGCATTACAAGTTTGACCAAAATCGAATTAAAATTGTGACCTCTACAGGGTCAACAACCTTGATATACCATATTTTTTACACTATTCGTGTAAAAGTGGCGGCCATTTTGTTCAACAATTTTGGTCCGATGTTCACGAAATTCAAACTGAAAATTCATTTCTGTGTAACGGTGATATAATCAAATGTTTTTGAACTCCAGACGGATCACAAGATAATAAAGGCGATTTTCCGTATAATCCGAGGCCATTCAGGAAGTTACAATCCGATATGCACAAATATCGCAAGGTACCAAGATCTTTAGGTTATCAAAATGTATTTTAAGTTTCATCAAAAAGGAATTAACCTTGATATACCTTATTTTTACACCATTCGCGTACAAACGACGGTCATTTTGTTTGTCAATTTTGGTCCGATTTTCATGAAATCCAAACTCAACCTAGATTACCCTGTAACGGTGATATAATCAAACGTTTTTTTAAATCAGGTAATAATTGTTACCTCCAGAGGGACCACAAAGTGATAAAGGCGATTTTTCGTACAATCAGGGGCCATAATTCAGGAAGTTACTATCCGATATGCGCAAATATCGACAGGAACCAAGATCTTTATGTCATAAACATGTATTGCAAGTTTCATCAAAATCTCTTCAAAATTGTGACCTCTATAGGGTCTACAACCTTGATATAACATAACATTGAAATATCTGTTTTTAAAGGGACAGTCCCGATTTGAACAGTCTCAACATAAAGTTCGAGTACATATGAAATTTAAACGCCAAAAGATAGGAAAATGGCGTATTGACCTTGCAACAAAATTTCAGCTCAAAATATTGAGTCGTTTGGGCATGAACGTCAAAACTGCTTATCCGGACACGTAACCCTGTTAAGATTCCGGGTCAATTTTTTCGTTGGTGATGCTTGGGATCATCATGGGAGTCCAACCCAAGATTTGCACGACTCTGACTTTGAATGTTACTGTCATTGTGGCATTGAATTCCAGGGTGGAAACATCAGTTTACTTGTTTTAGTGACCAGAAAAATGAAAGGTTACGTGCCCTTGGCATGCTACAGATCGGCACAACACAGGCGGTTGTGGCGCCGACGATGAATAATTCTCAGTCTGTCATAAGCAGGCTATGGTCCAGATACCGTGATACACAATCTGTACAGGACAGACCACGCTCAGGTCGACCAAGGGCGACAACTCAAGCCCAGGATCGATTTATCCGTACCTTGGCCTTGAGAAATCGTGTTATCACAGCAAATCAGATCAGCGCTCGTCTTCAAACAGACACTGGTGTGAGAGTGAGTGGCCAGACGATTCGGAATCGACTGCATAGGGGTCACCTTCGCGCCCGACGTCCTCGCGTGATCCCTTGTTTGAGAGATCATCACATTCAGGCAAGACGTCGTTGGTGTAGGGATCGTCAACACTGGGATAATCGACGCTGGAGCAATGTGATGTTTTCAGATGAGTCAAGGTTCACTGTTGATTTTTTGGACAGACGTAGGAGGGTGTGGCGTCGTCGAAACGAGCGCTTCCAAGACGTTAACGTCATCAGACATGATCGATTTGGGGGTGGTTTTGTTATGGTGTGGGGAGGCATCACTGTTGCTGGAAGAACGGCTTTACATGTTGTTGCAGGGCGTGTTACGGGCCAGTACTACCGGGACAACATCTTGGCAGTCCATGTTGTGCCGTTTCATCTTCCAGGATGACAACGCAAGATGTCACAGGGGCAGGATCGTTACAGGTTACCTCCAACAACAGAACATCACCACATTACCTTGGCCAGCACTGAGTCCCGACCTCTCCCCCATCGAGCATGTCTGGGACATGCTTGGACAGAGGTTACGTCAACGTCAACAACGTCCTGCCAATGTCCAAGAACTTGCTGCTGCGTTGCAACAGGAATGGGACAATCTGGACCAAAATGACCTTAGACGTCTCATTAGGAGTATGCCACGTCGGATCAATGCTTGTTACTGACTTTGTTGTGATGCTGTGGTAACTTTGCTGTTTGATCCCGGGTATCATTTTACCCGTATAATGGTCAGTCTGTGCCTTACTTAGTCTAACGATCATTTGGAAAAAATCGATGAATGTGAACTTCATTTCATTTTGTCATTTGTTTCTTCGTCAGTTTCATTAGGTGATTTTAATCAAATATCCCCTACTTTTTTTGAATAGTATATATAAAAACATTTTGGCAAGAGTAGACATAAACCCAGGGACGGACTAGAAAATAACTTTTTGCACTTTTGTGTTTGTTGAAATGTAGGCCTAATCTTATTTATGTTTTTAGAAAAATACCCTCTCTAATCAAATAAGCAGACATTTTTCACACACAATCCGCCCAACCTCTGTGTAATTAGTTCACTGATTCAGTCAATAAAAATGATAGAATTTAGAATGAGTCTTTGGAAGTTTCTTTTTATATTCATTTTATTTTTCAGTCAATGCTGCTATTTGACTCTTTCCAGTTTTTAAGCAGTTATTGAGAATTTACCATATAGAAGAAAAACAGGTAACAATTTGAATTTCATTTAACTTTTACAATAGATATTTTCTTCTTCTTTTTTTTTTACCAATGTCCTACAATTATTAGTGTATGTGAAGACACAATCCCACATTAAGTATTTATATATGCAAGAGAGAGAGAGAGAGCGGGGGGATTGACATACATGTAAACAAGGCCTATATGTACTTTTATTTGCCGAATCAAGTAGTCCAACTATGTCCTACGCCTACATGCATAGGCTACCGGTAATCAACTACAAGGAGTAGCTGACTTCCGCTTTATTGTCTCATTCTACATGTATTCAAAATTGGTTTAATGTGCAATATTAATTCTGCATGAACCTAGAATTGTTGTAGGATGGATCCTTATCTTCTTTCTTACTGACTCTAACTCTAGGTCATTTTGGGACTAATTAAGGTATGGTTAAATTTAATATGAATAATTCGCTTGCGAGTTTGGGTATTTAGCAAAAAGATGAAACCATAGAACCCACAGAAAATTCAAGAAGTTGGACAGACGATAGCACAACATTTTGGTCCAGCGTCATTTCGGACTCAACACAGACGATCTATTGGACTCAGTATGATGACTTTTCGGATTTACTTGCCAAATTTTTGGACTCCGTCTGAAGACTGTTTTGAATTTCCCTATTTCTGATAAATTCATCAGCAACTTTTTTTTATATATAAATAACATAGTACATATATAAAAAGAAATAAATAAAATATTCTTTTCGTAAACATTCAAAATTGGAGATTTTGCTGTATGTGCGTGATCAAGGTGCTGTATATTGATAGTGAGCGGTAAATTTTACCTGCTTTTTTAAAAAAAAAAAATCGTTTTTGGGTTCTTATATATTGATTTGACAGTCGTGTTCAATCTTTCCTTTCAACTTATTCCCGAGTCTGAAATGTCACCCACCCAAGTCCGAAATGTCACCTACTTGAGTCCGAAACGTTGATGCCACAGTCCGAAATGGCATGTAATTGGACAGGCGACCTGGCTCCTTGGCATCGAAACCATGCCACTTGTCAGAAAGACTGTGTGATTTCATGTTCATGTATTAAACCACTAGTAGACCATTTCCCCACCCCATATTGAAATTAAAACATGGCTTATGAAGGAAGATATTTGCTAGTCTTACTAGCAAAATACTGGATTACCTGAAATGAAATGTGTGTTTAAATTCCTACAGTTCAGCTTCGACTGGTCTAATTCAGCTTGTTAAGTAAACATTTCGCCTGGACAGTGGCATTATGGTCTACTCTCATATTAAATTCCAACTGCCAATGGAACTTTTACGTGTAAGACAATGTGTAGATTGGACGTCCGGGGAAACCCTGCTACAAAATACGGATGGGCTTTCTCGGTCAACACCAAGAGGTAACCTGTGATCTCCAGCCTAGTGTGCAAGCACCTAACTCACTCAGTCACTATGGCCATCTTCTAATTACTGCGACAGTTAATTCATGTGACAATCAAAGATTATTTAAATAGCTTTATACAGCTTAGGTAGTCCCTCGAGATTACAACTTTTAATACATATAGATACATTAGTTTCAATTTCATATCGCAGAGTTTGTGAAATGAAATGAAATGAAACCAGGTTTAACGTCCTACTGTTCTGCTCCTAACCTGGGCTAATGAAAACGGGCATATGCCATACAGTGTGCTATGAGGAAATTTTGCCCGGAAAGTGACTCTAAGGCCTACTCTTATATTGAATTCCAACTGCCAAGGGGTCTTTTTCGTACGTCAATGTGTACACGGGACCTCAGTTTTCCTTCCCATCTGAACGACTAGACAACTGTCATTGTCAGGCCTTCCGCCCTGCATCACTGGGTGGAGTTTCTCGGTCAATGCAGGGATCAAACACCCGACCTACAGGCTAGCGAGCCAGCATCTTAGCCAAGTGATCCCCCACACAGTTTGTATATGGTAAAGTATCTTTAATTGGTAATTACATGTCATGTATTTATTTTTTTCAGTTTCAATAATGGATGCATATGAAAATCACCCAGAAAAAGATCATATAACAAAAGAAATTAAAAAATGAAGAAGAAATAGCTGAATAAATGATGATAGAGCAGCTTGTTCTTGGTGGGTAACTATTAAATTCTAGTGTAAAATATTGCTGTTATGCTATTTTGATATATTAGGTCAAAACTATAAGATTGATGCAATGTTACATCCTTTCATAATGAATATTATAAAGCTTTCAAATGTACGGATTTGTGAAATATAATTAATATCATATTATATTACTGTATACAATACTGTATTCACACTTGTCTTGGTGGAGCTGGAGATCATGTGGGTAAGAAACTGACTCTCTAGCCTGGAGATCAGGTGTTCGATCTCTGCATTGGCCGAAAAAAATCATCCAGATTGGCATGCAGGGCAAAATTTCCCTCATAGCACGCTGTATGGGGTATGCCTGTCTTCATTCACCGAGTTTATGAGCAAAACAGTAAAACAATAAACTCATTTATATTGTCATTTTTTCAAGAGTATTTTTCTGGCTTCTTACCCATTGAGGCATAATAATCAGCCTAGGTCTGTAACTTAAAAAGGCACAATAAGTATTATGCAAAGTTGAAACACAATAGAGACCCCACATGAGGCAAAATGAGTTATTTAAACATTCTGAACCATAGAAAGTATATTTATTGCCTGCTATAATAATGTATAATATTTTTTTTCAGACTGGAGAGCATTTGATGCGTGGTTCCAGCAACAAGAGATGTCGACCATATACCCTTTGAAAATTAAGCCATCAAATTATTTTATAATTTTGAAAAAGAATGTTGTGATTCTGTTATTCAAATATTTTATTTTTGTTTTTAATGTTAAATATCCTTTCCAAAAACAATTATATTGTACCGGTAATTCTCTCCAGAAATCTGTGTAAAATATAGACTGTAAAGTGACCTTTAAATCACTCAGAATTTGGTTGTCAATCATAAAGTATGAGTAGGGTCGCGTGACCAACCTTGTTGGTTTTCTCCGGGTCGTCCAGTTTCCTCTCGCTACTCACTACTAAAGACCCCTACTTGCAAGCTAATTATATGTAAGTCCTGAAATAACTGTCGAGTGGACATTAAACCCCATTTCTCTCTCTTTCTCTTTAAAAGCTGAAAAGGGGTTTAACATCCTACTTTTCTTTGTGGGTGTGGTGGGAGTGGATGGCCGAATGGTTAGCGTGCGTGCGCTGTATCACTTGGCCTGCTAATCTGGCGTGGTGTCGAATCCCCGGTTGTATGTGGTAAGGAGTAGGGTCGCTTGTCCAACCCCGTGGGTTTTCTCTGGGTACTCCGGTTTCCTCCCACTGCTAAAGACCCCTATGCACAAGCGAATTATTGAAATAGAATTAAACCATATGTTAGACCCAAAATGACGTAGTTTGTGTCGAGTGGACGCTAAACCCTATCTCTCTCTCCCTACTTTTCTTTGTTATGTAGGCCAACAGCGGGATCCAAAAAGAACCATCATGGCTCCCCCTTACTTATGACTTGTATATAAATATTTTGTACATGCCTCTTACATTTCATTTGTTTTTCAGTTTTTGTGCATAATTTATGTCTTTAATGCCTGTTTTGATTGTTATTTAATTTAGATATACAATGTAGGTAAATCCTATTTTAAGGGGGCATGGTGCAGGAATATTTTGTACATAGCGTTTAAAAACTTTTGGTGGGGAATAAATTGTTATTATATAACACAATTTTATTAGCATTGGAAGTAACTTTGTTTATTAGTATTCCACATGTCTCAGTGCTTGTTTTGGGTTTTTTTTTCAATTTAAATAGCTTTATGATTTGTTTATTTTTTATTTATTTATATTTCTGTTGGGGGGGGGGGGGGATTTTTGATTTTCTTTGTTTTTATTATCCATCGAAATGTCTGTTTAGTTTTGATCTGGCATTAATTTAATTGTTCATATAATTTTATGAATATATGGTAATTTATGAATAAATAATAATTTATGAATAAATAATAATTTATGAATAAATAATAATTTATGAATAAATGATAATTTTATGAATAAATAATAATTTTATGAATAAAAAATAATTTTATGAATAAATAATAATTTTATGAATAAATAATAATTTTATGAATAAATAATAATTTTATGAATAAATAATAATTTTTGAATAAATAATAATTTTATGAATAAATAATAATTTTATGAATAAATAATAATTTTATGAATAAATAATAATTTTATGAACAAAATTGTTGTCATGTCATTTATCAAATATTACAGTTAAAACAGAATAAAAGGAGGGGTCTGTTGGTGGTTATACACAAGTTTGTATGAAACAACACAAGTTTCAGAAATTTCAACACAAGTTTCAGAAATTTCAACACAAGTTTCAAAAATTTCAACACAAGTTTCAGAAATTCCAACACAAGTTTTAGAAATTTTAACACAAGTATTGTGTAGATTTTCACACAAGTTTGTGTTGTTTGATCAATTTTAACACAAGTCTTGTGTTGTCTCGACATTTAACACAAGTTTGTGTTGTTTCAACACAAGTTTGTGTTGTTTCAACACAAGTTTGTGTTGTTTCAACACAATTTTGTGTTGTTAAATAGTAACACCCAACTTGTGTTTGTGTTGTTTCAACACAAGTTTTTTTTCAGTGTAATAATACTGCATCTTTACGCACACATGTTCTCGCTGATTTAGGTACGGTAAAATAGGTACGCGGTATAGCGTGTCTATCTGAATTTCGAAACGCCCAGTCTCTGATCCAATGAAACCACCATTGTTGGTTGAAAGGTGTGGGTTCTATAATTTTGTAAATATCTTTGTTATTATGTTAGTGATGCATGGTGACACAGAAAATCATGTTTGAAAGGCGTGGGTTCATAATTTTGTAACTATCTTTTTTGTAGGAAAGATGTACATATATAAAGATAATATTGTCTGTTATGATTCCTATTTATTTGTATATATTATGTGCATATTTTGTTTATTTAGTTACTATTTATTTGTCATGTAAATTATGTACAGAATGTTGTTTCCCAGTAGAGTACACACCTGAGATATTTTGGCTACCTTGTTATGAGTAGTTTGTCCTGCTAAGTTGGCTTGACGTGGTCATTTAAATTATTACATTATCTTGTTTAGTTGACCATAACAAGTGTCTGGTATTGTATTGTTGTTTGTTCCGCAGTTGTGGAATTTTATGTTATTGTTTCTGTCAAGAATAGATTGATAGAGCATGACTTGTTTACAACTGCGAATCCCAATATAAGTGAAGATCTCGTCTTCATTCGGGAAGCTGATTTGGTCTGTCTTCTCGGGTGTTTGACGTAGAATCCATTTCTTTAGGCAAGCGGAGATTATCTACTGAAGTATTTCTACTGGGAGCCACCTCTAATAGACAACGATAATACAAGTCACATAGAAGAGATACTGTGTTAGTTAGTCCGTATCAACACAGAGACAACCTGGCGAAATAATAGACGACCTATTATAAAACTGTGTCCCCACAACGACACATACAACGCTCTCTGTTATATTGTCTTAGTGATGCAAGGTTACTACACGTCGGACCTTGATATTCGGTGATATATGATCAGATTATGGTGTTTGCTTTCAGTATATTTTATTACATTTTTCTGGCATCATTATTTCTCTTTACCGGTTCTGTCTATCTTTTATTTCAGAGTTTTTGCGTGAGTACACTGTTTTGAATCATTTCGATTACGTACACATGATAAATTCTTTAATAATGTTTGTGATAACATTCATTAGCAGTCCTAATAAACACAATATCCCTGGAAGACACAATAAAATTATTAACGATAAGATTAATGAGGGCGGTTATACATATAGCCTTAAGTGTAGACGTGAAACTTAATGACGCAAAGACATCGTTGTGGGTCACAAAGAACCCTTTGAGGGCGGTGTGCCTAAACATTACGAATGAACAAAACAATAAAAAAAGGATCACTCCTATGGGCTTTGAAATATTTGTTTTATGTCACTTTAGAAGACAGTCATGCGTATGGCGGAGTGTTCTTTGTAGGTCATCGTGATATTGGGTATCTAAAATCACCCTTTAAAGGAGAATGTTATGGTTAAAGTTTAATTTTATTGTTTCAACGCATTTCAAAATTATTATTTAAAACAAAAAGTTCAGTAACAAATGACGTTATAAAACAATTACGGAAACACCGGACAATTAATGAGCTAAAGCTAAATCACGTGACGCAAGAGGCGACACTGGTGTAGCCGAGTAGATGTATATTTCAATATGTCACTAGCAGAAAGTGACAGCTTGCCAGACATTGATTTCGCCACGTATATTCTACCCTAGTAGTCCCAGCAAATTAGAAATGTGAGCAAGAACGGTGACGATGATGGATCGGAACAATCTAGCATTTCTAGAGACTACGAATGATAAATAGGCACTATAACAACGTAAGCCTACCATGTCTCATCACCAATCAGGTCTTCGATTCTCGATAAAACTGTTCGCTTCATATATGAATTCCAATAAGTTAACCCTAGCTATTGGGTAATACGCCTTAGACTAATTTGTCTGTGCTACAATTGAACAATTAGGGTCACAGCACAGGATTATCAATGGTACTGACAATATGAACATCGGATTCCGAGGATCTTAAAAAAATCGATCACACTCATTTACATAGTTAAATCTGACTGACTTCTTACATCTAGGACTGCCTATGATCGACTTCACATGCTACAGACGCGGATGACGTTTCGAAAAGAGGAAATTTAATTTAAATTAGTATTTAAGTTATAGGCCTACCTAAACCTAACTGTGGTGTTTTCATTTCATTGTTATGGTTACATCAGTAATTTGAAAACGTGTCGGTTCACCATAGACATACTCACGGTTGTAACAAAAACAGATATCCTATCTGTGTATATCTTGCTAAAAACTCGAAATGCCCCGAATAAGATTCAAAGATAAGTGTGTTTTGGCATCGTGTTCTCTGATTTTTTGTTGGTGCTATTAGTACATCCTCAAGAGGTAGTATTCTCCTTTAATATCTTTCAAATAGGTTGTTATGAATAAGATATTTACTTCCTCCTTGACTTGATATGAAGTGACTGTAGCCTAAAGTACTATGTTAGAATGAAGACGACAGAGATAAAGATGCATGGGGCGATTTGTTTTATGGTTCTAGTTGTTGCATCAGTGGGTAAGCGCACATTCATTTACAATGATGGTTTAACATTATTGATATATAACTACATGTTCAGTTTTAACAGATTGTTGTTGAGATGTACTGTCAAAATGTTAAAAAATGGGATTTTAGATGGGTGTTCTTTCACGGAAAGCTAACTCAAATTACCTTTAACATGCCTTAAATTGGGCTAATTGGAAGTGTATGCACAATCCTTAAAATTCGCGGAAACTTGATATGGCTGTCGGAAATGATTTAGTTATTTTGGGGACAAAAATCATGTGGTTCGAAGCGGTAATTGATGTCCACCTTGCAGATCAAGGTTTATTTCTGGCACTGTGGAGGTGTCGCAAATAGTACACAGGATTATATTGCACAGCTGGTTTCCGTTGTGGGGATAGTATTCAGGTGGAAGGGGTGGATGGTGATCGCCTGAACAATGTTAATGAACATATTAGTGAGAAAATAAGACCTTGCTTACCTCGCTAGAGCCAGTATGACCGACACAACACCACTAATATGTTCATTTACATTGTTCAGGCGTTCACATGGACTGACACGCGACCGTTTAGCAGTAAAAACTTGCCCATAGGCGTACGAGCTGGGGGGGCTGGGGGGGCGGCCGCCCCCCCATTTTGGGCACCAAATGCTGGGAAAATTTGGGCACACAATTGTACTTTGTAAAAGTTGTATAAAAAAATATTGTGTTCTTGAATGAGTCCAATTTAACAGCGAATTTAAAATCAGAGTGTCTATAGTTAGGCCTCGAACCCTCTTTTGTATGCAGTACAGTAAGCCACGAGTTACAGTTACATAAACAACTGTTTCCATTCTAGTTGTGTATATTACAAGTAAATAAAATTTAGTTCTCTTTTATTGATGATTTAGAAATCAAGAACTTATTCATCACAAAAGAGATATTGTAGAACCTGTCATGGGCCTTCAAATAAAAATTGAACTTTTTTTTATTTGGTAAAAACTCCTTAGAATCACTTAAAATGCATATTTATTCATACGTGATTTGGTTAAATAACAAAACAGACACCCTTAGCAGCATTCGGATCGGAAATATAGTCGGAAAAAACAGGCGCAGCTGTCTGTAAACCTGAATTTCTGTTTAGTTTGCTTCCCTAACTGTCCTTGAGTCCTAAAACACTAATTTTACTTTTCTTTTAATTTACAACCACGAATTTGTACTGAGTCGACTATGGATTAAAACAGTTTGTCTGGAGCCATTCTACTTTGTGTGACAGTTTTCGGGCATCAATTAGTATTTGTAAATGCAGCTACAACAGTCTGGTTGGATGGTTGGAATTCGGAGTGGGATTTCGGTTACAAAACCATTGGATACTTTTGGAGTTACTGACATGGGCTAGAATAGCAGAAAACGCATTTGCGGTGGTTAAATTTTCAAATTTTTCTCCGTGGGGGAGGCCTCCATACTCTGCGACGATTGATTGTTTTTAGAATTCGGGTCAGCAGGTGGACTGTATTTGACCAAATTGAAGTTACCCTAATTAAGCTAAATTTGATCACTTTGAAGTTGCTTATTTCACGGGTTGAAATAAAAGGTAAACAGCCGTCAATATTCCAAAATTTTCTTGAGGGGGAGAAGGGGGGGTGTGTTCTGCCCCCCTAACTGTCATTGAGTCCGTATGCCTATGATTATTATTGTGTAACATACTAAGCACCTAACTATATTTTTGGGGCACCAACCACCACGGCCCCCCCAGTCAAAAATTTCCCCGTACGCCTATGAACTTGCCCAGTAAAATTGACTGGGGACGATTCCAGTTTCGACATGTATTGAATGGCACGGGACCTGAATGTAGTACTGGCGAGTGTAATATGCCAAGTGAATCCCACAGACATGCACTAACAGACATGCACTATAATTTGATATGGTATTAATTTGTATCTGGAAATTGTTTTAACAAATATTTATGCCAACAGAAAGCATTCGAAATAAAATTCTAGTCTACAGGGAGAACAATTCAAAACAAAAAATAATTTACATCCTTGATGAAAGGTCTGTTCATAATATAAATGTTTGAATTTTTTTACCATACTTGTTTAAGAATAACCGCATTTTAAAGACCAATTTCGAATTGATTTATCTGTTTTGCCCCAAAAAACATTTCGGACCTTCATGGGCGATTAGGTGGCCGAATGGTTAAGGCGTGCACGTTGCATCATGGGGTCTGTCATTCCCAACTGGTACATGACAAGGAGTAGGTTCGCATGTCCAACATTGTGGATTTTCTTCGGGTCCCCCGGTTTCGTCCCACTGCTAAAGACCCCTACGCGCAAGCGAATTATGGAATAAATTTGATTCATATTGAAGTCGCGAAATTATGTAGTTGGTGTCAAGTGGACACTGAACTCTCTCTCGGACCTTCAACACATCTCCCCTACAATGGTCCAAGGGCATCACATATACGTATTTATTTTATGATCAGTAATGAAATACCGCGTTTTAACAGTGAAATAAAAGAGTTATTGTGAATAACTACGCATTCGTGAAAATATAAGTTTTCTTGCTTCTCGATGAAATAAAATATGTTATTCTCTCTAAAACGACAAATATTCTCTATTTAGCGATTATTAATCTATGAGATGAGAATCACGTATACCCATAGTTCAGCTCTGAACGTCGGTCTCATTACACTCACCCTGAACGTTCAGGGACTGTCCCATTCAATCAATGTCGAAAGAAATTGGAGAACAGTCAATTTTACTGGACAACTTTTCATTGTTAAACGACGGGGTGTCAATCCGTGTGAAAGCCTGTACAGTGTAAAGCCTGTACATTTTGTTTCGTCTTGTATGACCGACATTCCTGAATGTGGACGTTGACCTACAGTTAGAGTGTAATGGCGGCGAAAATATAACTTGATAGGAGGGGACGTATTTTTAACAGCGTGGTGTGTCGCTCATACTGACTCTAGCGAAGTAAGCAAGTTCTTATTTTCTTACTAAGATGTTCGTTTACATTGTACATGCGTCCACATGGATTGACACCCCATCGTTTAGCAGTGAACAGTTGCCTAGTAAAATTGACTGGGGCTCCAATTATTTTCGACATTGATTGAACGGGGCAGTCCCTGAACGTTCAGGGTGAGTGTAATGAGACCGACGTTCAGAGCTGAACTAGTATACCCATATCAATTCCAAGTTTAAGTATTGGACCACCCCATCCACAAATCTCTCTAAGGTTGTGAATCCCGAGAAAACCCACTAGGTTGGACTGGCGACCCGACTCTTTGTCATAAAATTGTGGGATTGAAACCAGGCGAATTTCAAGTTTGTGTGTCTGTGTGGGGAGGGGGCTGGGAATGGCCACACTGCATAAGGAACAGCCCTTGGGTTAAGATTCAAAGAAATCATTATTGTCCCCCGCCTTTCGAAGGATGGCTATTAAAATGAGTCAGTCTGTCTGCCACACTATGTAGGACACAATAACTCTCTTTCTAATTACGCTAGAACGTTCAAACTTGGTAAAAGTGTTTTTTTTAGGTCAATGCCTTGATGGATTTCGAAGATGAGCATAATTTTGCTGGGTAAGCAGAGATAAGCAATTTGGTTGGTTGGTGATTTGGGGCACATTAATTTTATTTCTAAGAGTGATGAAACTTAGTGTATAGTTTTATTACATCAATACCTTGACTGAATTCGATTATGAACATTTTCTGCTCAGGGTAAGCATTGATTGGCCGAGACTTTGGAACACGATAACTCTCTTAATTGAGATGTCGGCGTTCATTATATGAGCATTTTCTGCTGAGGGTAAGCAGAGATAAGAAATTTGTTTTTTTGATGATTTGGGGCATAACTTGGTTCTAATGAAGTGAGACCAAAGACACTCCACATATATAATTATTATATCACAGGCGCGGATACAGAGGGGGGACACCGGGCACCCCACCCCCCTTTCTGCGTTGCGAATCATTTCTTGCTCTAAATAATATTTATTCTCGAGGGAAAGGAGAACAAATATACTAAAACAAATCGTAGTGATCTCCGTTGTAAGTCCCTGTGTCCTTAAGCGCCATTTTATGCCAACAGAGCATCTTCAGCGTCTGAAATCTGTTGTTAAGTTGATCTCCGGCCTCTGAAAATCCAAAAATTATTGGCTGAAATCAATCCAAGTTTGACACCAGAAATTGTTATTTTCCCATCGGAAGTCAATGAAACATACTTCCGTTTGGCTTTAAGTGTACCATAGATGGATAGTTGGGGTGGGCATGATGACAAAAAAAAAAGGAATTTCAGAACATGAAAATCCAAAGATTATTGGCTGAAATCAGAGGTTGACACCGAAAATTGGTATTCCCCACCGGAAGTCAATGAAAAATACTCCCAATCGCTTTAAGTGTATCATAGATGCGATCGGCATGACGAAAAAACACGAGAATGGACTTGAGATCATGACAATCCAACCATTATCGGCGGAGATAGCGATGTTCTCGTTCAGAGGGGTCCCGATTACAACAATGACCCTCCCAGAGAGGTCAAAAGGTCGGAAAATTTAAATCCCGACATTTGCGGATAGCCTTGTCCCTAATCAACCCAAGACAATAAAAAATCGAATTTAGCATACAAATCCTACGGGATGACATGTGATACCACACTAATACGTTTGTCAATTCTATATGAACTTGAAATATCGCAATTCTTTATTTGCTTTTCCGATTAGAATGTTCTCATAAGATTAAAATGTTCGCGTGCCAATCTTTTGGAATAATGTCTGAATCAGATAACGAGTGGCCCTAGGATATCCCGCTTATGAGACCCCTTCTCAATCGCCCGCCCACACGATGAGATTTATAATGCCAACCAGGATGACGGATGTGAAATTGGGCTACATAGTTCTCATAGCTTAACAAACTATACATTTTGGGAAGGCTTTTAACACTAGGAACGCAAATGCGGGAGTTCCAAGAAAAGATATTTACATAAACTTGATAATAAGCCAAAGATGTTGACGGATGTTAAACAGTTTATGGTGGTTTAAAACTAGTATTACATATAAACATAAAGGGTATTTAATTCTAAATTTTGTTTTATATGATGTTATTTTGGGCCAATATAGGTGCAATTTTTGTGCAAATTAAAATACATTCAGATTAAAACCTTGTATTTATACAAAGGCAAAAAGTAGGCTCATATTTGTGATGGCCAGGCCTCAATGACCTAGCTCGATTAACACAAGTTCGTTCCGCCCGACTGTCTGCAGTGGCCTACATCACTTGTCGAGATACTTCTCCCGTAATCTAGAAAAATCTAGTAACTCTGTTGAATGTAGTTTTGAGTAAACAAGGGAAAACTGTTTTGTTAAGCTACTGAATATAACAAATTTTATTTTGTCTTTTTAGATGAAGATAATTAGAAGCCATTTCGGTGAGGGGGAGAAAAAACTATTATTATATACATGTGTACTAAGTCCAAATGTGGGTCTAACTCAATTTTCACCAAAATTTGACGTACTAGGTTTTCCAGATTACGGGAGAATTGCACAATACCGACGGACAAAACAACATTGCATATAAGGTACACATAAATTTGTTATTTACGTAACAAAATATAAGATAAGTGCAATTTGTTCATAAACAAATAATACATCATAATGCACTTAATTCACCTGATATTGGACCAGTAGTGGTGTTTTGTGTTCATACATGTGACCAGTGGTGGTATGATGAGTCGCAACTCAATACCTTCAATTTGATGTGTAGTTTGTTTGAATTAAGTAACAAACGTAAGTGTTGAGAAAATGCAAGTCAAAGATTCGCCATGAGCCAAACAAAAATCTCATAACATTTATGTTCTGTTTGTCGTTGAATATTTCCTTTTAAGGATTTTCAGGGATGCTCAAGACGAAACTCGTAGTAAAACTTTAATCTAGCCAATGCCACCATTTATTAGATATTTACGTTTTAAATTTAAAGGATGCTGAAGGCGTAAATGCACCTTTTTGTAACAAAACATCCACAGCACATGCTGTATATTTACATGTCCTATGACCTTGTTAAAAAATAGAACAATCTTTGTATGTTATAACTTTGGTGGGATTATCTGAATTAGCACCTTAGTGTCAATGGTCCATAGATTATGAATGTTGATAGGGTAGTCAAGTTTAATTTCTTGATCATCAAAGAAGCCGCCACAGCTATACGCATGTTCTGGTAACGACTGAATTAAAATATGGTTTAGCGTCTTCAATATGTCTATTGTTAATTTCAGGTATTTTAAGTGTAGCAATGTTTGAATCCCTAATTGAATGATAAATGTTGCATTATGACGGTTGTGTAATTAAGCAATGGTACACCTTTCCACTCTTTGGTCGGTCTCATATTTGCAGCCCATAATATCCAATATTTATTTTGCATGCCGAATAAAACAACAGTAAACGGAATTCAGCAATCAATAAAAAATCTCGTCGAAAGGAAAATTAGCGACTATATTGTTTATTTCCATTTATGGCCTGTAAAATAAGTTTAAAACAAAATATGTACGTTTGAATATTATCACAAAATGGCTACCTTTTTCAATAATGGCGCCAAAACCTACAAAATAAAGCTTGTTCCGCGATATCTAACCAAACCTACGACGGATTTACATTAAGGATCCGACCATGACCATTTATATAACTTGTATTCATGTGTTATTCACATGCTGCCTGAACCATGTCTTAATTCGGGCCCATATTTTTGAATAAGTGTTAATTTTTTAACTATTATCTTTTAAACTTCCATTTGTCTAATCATTGATCGTGGGTACTATAAATGTGATATTCTTGAAAGTCTGTCTTGGTATCAATACTGTCTGTCAGTGGTGATACTTAACAACTGTAAAGCACAATTGTTTAGGGCATTTCAAGGTCCTGTCCCCGTAACATTCACCGCGATCGAGCCTGCACGCCTACGTTCCACGATTTCTAAAAGAAAGCAGACGGATGGGAATTATGTAACAAACCGAATCGGACTATTATATTTGGATATGTCTCAAAAAGGGTTCTTTGCTATGCTTGTCAGTCTTGGCTTGATATCGACATGTACAGAAATCTGCACTTCTCGATTGGTGTTGTTCCAATCGCTTTACAACTCAATTTCGTTTCACCGATGCATGTTTTTGAACAGGAACACGTGCTTTGGTACAAATTCACTCTTTCCATTGACATCAGGGATTTATATTGTGGTTTTACCGAGGGAGTCTCCCACTTATATGTATTTTATCGTATGTGTTATGTGAAAACCAGTCATGTTTACAGTTTTGTACAAAATTATCCCCAAAGTACTGCTATATTGTAATTGTACTAATTGCCAATGCATATACATGCTGTGGTCAATGTGAGAATTGTCTAGATTAGCAGTTATCCATTTTCCACGTCACAGCTAGCCTAGATTCGCTGAAATCTGTACCTACTAAAACAGCTTTGAAGTTGTTCAGTATCACAGTTTGTGTGGGCGGTTACAGATTAAAAAACGTTTGAATATATCACCGTTATACCCTAATGGATGAACGAGGGAGGCTTTATAAGCAGGAGTTTACAGACTTGGAGTAGAATCGACGGCAGAGACCGGCGCTTTGACTCGCATGAGTTCCGCCGCTGCATTGGCAGCCGGGTGGATTTGATATATTTAGATCTGTTCCCGATGTAGTCTAGTCCGCGACGTAGTAATAGTTCCGGTATAGTTTCTTTAATGTTGGTGTAGGCCTATTCATGTATCTGTGTGATATCCTGTTCCTGTTGTAAATAAACCATATTGACTCAAATGATTCTGTTATCACTTACAATAGTGTTACATGATTAGTTATTGGTGCATCGACCGGTGGTTTCTGTATGAAATCGGTACCCACAGATTAGATTTGGTGTCATCGACCAATAACGCGATTCTTGGGTTGTTACCGTGTTACAGAAGAAAATCCCGCGTGGTAGACACAAGAGGTTTCATCGCTAGACAACCGAGGAGTTGATTTTTTTTTTAAAATGCAGGACTGAAACGTTTATCTGTGAAACCGTGGGTGGCAGACGCGGTTTCGATGATATGAAAAATTCAAAATTAAATGAAGAAACCGATTTACCCTGACAAAGGACGTTTGCACCGATGGCGACAGAACTGCGAGGAACAGAAATTGTGTATGGTTATTGTTTACGGTGAGTCATTTTGTTTTTAAAAGAATGTAAACTATAATTGTTTGTTTTTGAACACATATTTTGGCTTTTAAAATGAATCGTAATGAGAGGTTATATTTAGCAGTAAAATTATTTTGTGATTGTTTGGCTGGAATGAGTTCCTAATTAGGAAATCGAATAGACGGTTGAATAGATTTTTCATCGTCCATCGCTACATTTGCGGTGAAGATAATAACTGACAAACGTTCACATCGTATTCACGGTTTTATCTCCTATGTTAATTGTTTTGTGTGTGTAGTTTATACCGGACGTAAGAGAAAACTTTTAAACCTACAAGGAAGTAGGGTCGCGATTGAATTTAAAGCGAATGTAATGTTTGTTTTGTGTTTTTTCACCCCGGTACCCGGTGTTACGGGAGTTTTAAAAAGAATTTTGCCTCGAAGAATCTGTAATATACATACGAAGGATGGCGCTTAAATTAAAAGCGAATGTGAATGTCATGTTTTGTTTAAGAAATAGAGAGAGAAACCGTTGTTAATTTTGATGCGTCTTTGCAAAATATCGTATTTAAGATTGGTAACATGTGTTCAAATCATCCATTATCATGTATCTCGGGTTAAAAACAATATGACTAAAACTGTAATGTTGGTGTAGGCCTATTTATGCATCTGTTTGATATTCTGCTCCCTTTGTAAATAAACCATATATTTACGAAACTGATTCTGTTATCACTTACAATAGTGTTACAAGTCTGGTGTATCCTATTATTGATTTAATCATGAAAGGAAATTATGCAGTAAATCGGGTCAAAATCCATTCACGATCGCTAGCGATACCATTCAGGGTTGATTATGATACAGATCAGTTTATTAATGTCTCATTGATAGTTTAGATAACTTTTCAGGCCCTAGGAAATGCCTGCAATGGGCATATTTAGCTCTTGCATAATGTATGTGTCATTACTTAGACCAATATATTCGAAAGTGGATTAACAAAGAACCCAATTAATTAATACAGATGGATACCTTACGTTGCTTCTTTGTCCATGCATGGTTTCTTTACAATTTATCACTGACTGCCAGAAATTCAGAGTTTAACAGTGTTTATTGCACCAAATCGCAAGTAATTGTCTGGGCGATGCATTCGGGATCAATCAACAAGATGGCGGAGGGTGTAAGCCACGAAAATGTTTTCTCTTTTTAGATCTAATTCGCAATGACATCTTATGAACAATTATAAACTCGGATAGATAAACAGCAGTTTAGTGATCTTTAAGTAAAACGTATAAAATGTTTGAAAATGGCAAAATCATCAAATAATTTCTCAACACGAACCAACGAATACGGAAAAAAGTCACGACAGTTAGTCGAGCACATCGAGGACAGATTCACCTGTTTTAAGGAAACCTCATGTAGACATGTCAGAGAGCATTAATCAGGGCAATGAAGAACCTAAGAAGAACCTAGATAAACGACTCTTAATTAAAATTGTAAACAAAGCCGTTGCTCTTGCAGTAGCACAGTTCGGGGTTGATTTAAGAAAGGCAAAACAAGAAAAGTTACGCTCAATTTACATTTGGGTAACTGCCACCGAGGAAGGCAACAAGGGGGTTGGATACAGTGTGCCTTATCCACTTAGCCACCGTGAACCCCAATAAGACCACATCTGGAATATTCTTGCCAAGTTTGGGATGGGTGTAGTGACTCTGGCTACGCCGTACTAGACAAAATCCAATTAGAAGCTGCTCGCATCGTTACCGGTTTACCGAAATATGCAAGCAAACAATCGCTATATCTGGAAACAGGATGAGAAAGCTCGTCGAAAGGAGACATCAAAGGAAACTTACAACTCTATACCAAATTTATAATAACGAATGAACTACGTACTTATCTGAAATTTTAAACAATTATAAACCGCCTAATACTACATACACCCTACAAAACCATCCAAACCTCAAACAACCACTTGCTAGAACCACAACATTTCAAAATTCCTTCTTCCCATATAGAAATCAGTAAATTTTTAAACGTAATATTAAACCTAAACCCAATACAAAGGCTATTTCGAACTTTCTATGTACAAGGGAATGTAAATATGTGATACAAAACTACGTCATAACTGCAGTAAACTGAAATCGGATCTATACCGAGTTAAACTGGTCGAATCAAAACTGCCAATGCGGCCATACCATTATTTTCTGGACTGTCCAAATTACAAGACACAACGCCACGATTTGGTAAACAACACTCCAGATCATTAATATTAGTGTACCGTCTCATTTCTCTTTTATTTTGCACTTCTTGTTATCTTGAATAATTTCATGTCCTTATGAAGGAAATGATGTGTTTGTAAGTTTATGTTACTATTGTCTGATCCTTTTACATTGAGGTAATAAAATATGTTTCACCCCCAAAATTAAATTTCAGGTTATTGTTTCACGTTTTTTTTCCTATGCAGCACAAGGCCCTTGCGAAATATACAAGCCCTTTCCACGTGCTGCTGAAAGGCTTATCGATAACATTATAACAGATGATCAACTTACTATTATAAACGACCGATACATTATTGAGGGATGGTATGGGCTGCGTACTAGAGTATTAGCAAGCGGTACAGCTCCAGAGACAAATCATTGTGGAACCCAACATCCTATTTATTTAGAAGGTAACGTTTTGTGCATTTTTTTCATTAATAAAATCAGAAGCTGGGGCGTATGTAGTAGGGAATTTTAAAATAGGCATGAAATTGCCGTCTCCCTGAATAAGACATCTTAGTTCCAGTTCGAAGGTCACCGGTTAAGGGAATTAATGAATCTTTAAGTGTATCCCCGACACGGATGCAAGGAATGTGTAACGACAGATACCTACCTGTCTTTGATAGTACCTGGCAACAAAGGTACCGACTCAAGAAATATGTTTTATACGCCCACATTTTGATGTGGTGTATATTGTCATCGCCCCTGTTCGTCTGTCCGGTCTACAGGTCACAATTTTTATCCGATTTCAATGTAACTTAAAATATAGGTTTATCACCCTAAGGTCTCGGTTCCGTTTGATATTGGCATAATACTGTAATTCGTGGGTTATGGCCCCTGATTGTACGAAAAATCACGTTTTTAGCTTGTGAACAGTGTAGATCGAGGTCACAATTTTGAACCGGTTTATAACCCAAAGATCTTGGTTCCGTTTGATATTTGCGCCAATCGGATCATAACTTCCTGAATTATGGCCCATGATTGTACGAAAAATCGCCTTTTATTAGATTGTGGTCCCGCGGGAAGTCAAAATTATTACCCGATTAAAAAAAAACGTTTGATTATATCACCGTTACAATGTAATGAATGTTGAGTTCGAATTTCGTGAAAATAAAAATATGGTATAAAAAGGTTGTGGACCCTGTAGAGGTCACAATTTTAATCTGATGTTGATGAAACTTAAAATGCATGTTTATAACCCAAAGATCTTGTCTCTTTTTGATATTTGCTCATATCGGATTGTAACTTCCTGAATTATAGCCCCTGATTGTACGCAAAATCGACTTCAGCGTTTGGTCTCAATTATTATCCGATTTTAAAAATAATATTAAATGTTTCGTATACTAAACGTTAGCATGGGCCAGAACTTTATAAAAACCAAACAAATTCTAATGATTTTCTGAAGATTACTTAAAATGCAACAACTCTTGTTGACTGCCCGGACGATTTAGCTGCTGTGTGGGCGTATGTTTCGTTGCCTGGCAACCTATTTTTTGAAAATTCATTTATATAAATAGTCAGTCAATTCCAGTATATTGTCGCTAAATATATCGCCTGTTTTGATGACAAGGACGATAAATATGTTCACCTCGGAATTTCCATACATAGCATTGATGGCACTGAATTGGCTAGTTTTAATACACCCATATTTTCATGAGGACGTATTATGCCGTCGGCCCGGTCCGCCCGTCTACAATTGTTTGTAGACACTCTACAGGTCACAATTCTTATCCGATTTTGACGAAACATTCAATATAGGTTTATCCCCATAAGATCTCGTTTGTTTGCGATATTGGCATGTATCGGATCAAAACTTAATGGATTATGGTCCGAAAAATCACGTTTTTTAGCTGGTGGATCCTATAGAGGTCACAATTGTGAACCAATTTTGATGAAACTAAGCATGCCGTTCTATAACCCAAAGAACTTGGTTCTTTTCGATATTTGCGCCCATCGTATTTGACTTACTGCCCTTGATTGTCCGAAAAACACCTTTATTAGCTTGTGGTCCCCTCTGGGGGTTACAGTAATTATCCAATTTAAAAAAAAAACGTTTGATTATATCACCGTTACACCGTAATGAAGGTTGGGTTCGAATTTCGTGAAACTCGGACCAAAATTGCCTGACAAAATGGCCGCCACTTGTACGCGAATAGTGAAAATAGATGGTATATCAAGGTTGTGGACGCTGTAGAGGTCACAATTTTAATTCGGTTTTGATGAAACTTACCCAATTTAAACAAAAAGTTCGATTAAAAAAATCTTTACACTGTAGAGGATGTTCATTCAGTTCGAACTTCATGAACATTGGACCAAAATGGCCGCCGCTTCAACGCAAATAGTGAAAACATATGAAGAATATGGACCTCCGCAGATGTCACAAGTTTAATTCAGTTCTGATGAAACTTGACATAGGTTCATCTCGGTTCCTTTCGATATTGGTATGTATCAGATTGAAACTTCATGGATTATGGCTCCTGATTGTACGAGAAATCACGTTTTTAGCTTGTGGACCCTATAGAGGTCACAATTTTGAACTGATTTTGGTGAAACTTGACATGCATGTTTATAATCCAGAGATCTTGGTTCCTTTCGATATTTGCGCACACTGGAATGTAACGTCCTGAAATATGGCCCCTGATTGTACGAAAGATCACGTTTTTTGCTTGTGGACCATATGGATGTCACAATTTTAATCCGATTAAAAAAACCGTTTGAATATATCCCCGTTACACATTAATGGCTGTTGAGTAAAAATCGGGACCAAAACTGACTTTACATTTATATTGTGGATTTTCAGTGTTTTCCAATAATTACAGACCTTGATGAGTTTGAAAAATCTTGTGGACCGAGTTGAAGGTCTTGAAACAAACAAATATATTGATTTTTAATGAATTTCGATAATTGGACAGATAAATCCAGAATATTAAATGTTTCGTATATTGAATGTTAGCATGGAGCAGAACTTTATAAAAACAAGACAAATTCTAATGATTTTCTGATAAATACTTGTTGACTGCCCGAACGATTTAGCTGTTGTGGGCGTATGTTTCTTTGCCTGGCAACACATTTTTTAAAAATAACCCAGTATAGGTATTTAAATTAGATTACATTGTAAGATTGAAATGACAAATGATTTTGAAAGCAATTTTTTGGTATTGTCTGTGGTATTAATAGGAAAAGTGTTATCGATTTTAACGGTGTCATTTTGTTGGAGAAAATAATGTTCATTAAGACGTGGACAACGATGCAAAGGTGGTGATCCTTCACCTGTCACCCCAAGTCACACTATTACATAGCCCAATGGGTAATATGGCCAAAAAACGTTGCGTATTCTGAAATAGTCCATCGTCCTTGTTCAAATAGTGTAATCTGTACTTTTATGATATAGACTATTCAAAAAAAGTAGGGGATATTTGATTTTTAAGTGTTATTAAAGTCACCTAATGAAACTGACGAAGAAACAAATGACAAAATGAAATGAAGTTCACATTCATCGATTTATTCCAAATGATCGTTAGACTAAGTAAGGCACATACTGACTATTATAAGGGTAAAATGATACCCGGGGTCAAACAGCAAAGTTACCACAGCATCACAACAAAGTCAGTAACGGGTAAATCCTCCTCTGTTTGATCCGACGTGGCATACTCCTAATGAGACGTCTAAGGTCATTTTGGTCCAGATTGTCCCATTCCTGTTGCAACGCAGCAGCAAGTTCTTGGACATTGGCGGGACGTTGTTGACGTTGACGTAACCTCTGTCCAAGCATGTCCCAGACATGCTCGATGGGGGAGAGGTCGGGACTCAGTGCTGGCCAAGGTAATGTGGTGATGTTCTGTTGTTGGAGGTAACCTGTAACGATCCTGGCCCTGTGACATCTTGCGTTGTCATCCTGGAAGATGAAACGGCGGTCATGACGTCGTGCGAATGGCACAAGATGTTGTCCCGGTAGTACTGGCCTGTAACACGTCCTGCAACAACATGTAAAGCCGTTCTCCCAGCAAAAGTGATGCCTCCCCACACCAAACCAACAGTGAACCTTGACTCATCTGAAAACATCACATTGCTCCAGCGTCGATTATCCCAGTGTTGACGATCCCTACACCAACGACGTCTTGCCTAAATGTGATGATGTCTCAAACAAGAGATCACGCGAGGACGTCGAGCGCAAAGTGACCCCTATGCAGTCGATTCCGAATCGTCTGACCACTCACTCTCACACCAGTGTCTGTTTGAAGACGAGCGCTGATCTGATTTGCTGTGATGACACGATTTCTCAAGGCAAAGGTACGGATAAATCGATCCTGGGCTTGATTTGTCGACCCGAGCGTGGTCTGTCCTGTACAGATTGTGTATCACGGTATCTGGACCATAGCCTGCTTATGACAGACTGAGAAACATTCATCGTCCGCGCCACAACTGTATTGTTCCGATCTGTAGCATGCCAAGGGCACGTAACCTTTCATTTTGGGTAAGCCGACGCGTATCAAAATTTGTTTTCTGGTCACTAAAACAATTAAACTGATGTTTCCACCCTGGAATTCAATGCCACAATGACTGTAAAATTCAAAGTCAGAGTCGTGTAAGTCTTGGGTTTGACCCCCATGATGATCCCAAGCATCACCTGCATTCCATGCGGTAGCTATTGGTGCGTTTGGGCGTCACATGTAACTCGAAATGTTTCTTCTGTTAGGTTCTATAGTGACTTTATTCGTAGTCATTTGCATATTTTAGTAGTATGCCCCCAAAATCAAATATCCCCTACTTTTTTTGAATAGTATACTAATAATTATGATTTCTGTGTTTTTTATCGATGTTAGCTGCTCCAACTAGAAACGTTGGTATAGAACAAAATATGACTGCTTGCACTAGACTATTCCGCAGAACATGTTACCTATCCTTTACTGTTAGAGCCAAGTATTGTGGAGACGATTTATTCGTATTTTATCTGGACAATTCGCCGGTGGCATCATCTGGGTATTGCCTAGGTAAGTGTATGAATTGTTTTATTTATTAATTTTCCTTGCGCCTTTCGAAGAAATCGACGGGCTATTAAAATAGCCCTGTTTTTTTAATAGCCCTGTTTGTTTGCCCGTCACATTTTAGGGGACACGATAACTCTCCTGCTTATTGCTTCAGGAATATGGGCAGAGATAAGCAATGTGATTAGTTAAAGGTTTGGGATACGATAACCTTGATTCTAATTAAGCGATAGGGATGAAAGTATATAGTTGTTATACAACATTACCAAGACTATAAGTCCGGTAATGTCTTGGTTAGTGAAGAATCCCATCGCTCCAAACTATGCTAATTCTTAAAGTGCAATCCTGTAATATACCATATGTTTTTCTTGCAGTACCAAATGAAATAACAGGTACAGGTAAGCCTAAGCATTTTTTCGTGTTTATGGATGGTTATCAACTTACATTGAGCATATAAGAATACCTCATGTAGAGTGCTCTATTCCACAGTTCGCCCATTTCATCAAAGAAAACATAAATAAACAAATAAATCTACTTTTTCAGCAATCCCTACTTTCAACGTATTACCGAAAGTTAACATTACCATTGAAACTGTTGAAATGGACATAATCGACCAGGACAATGTTGTTAAGAATGAGGTAAAGGCGTTTCGTTTTTTTTGTGATTTTGTTCAGTCGGATGAAGCTCTGTTTTACAGAGCTGTTTGGCGTATTCCGGATACTTTGACATACAGAAGTCCAGTTATCAATGGTAGTGACAGTCATCTTCGATATAATTTGAGTTTATCCGAAGGCCAAATACGAAGGAGTGCTGGGTTTTATGTAAGTATGCAATTATAATGTCACGTTACACTTCCTTTATACAAGGGTGTCATCGAGTACAATTTATCCTAAAGGGCAACTAATGCCAATAAATACAATAGGAGAAACCCGTGTGATAGTATGGGGACAGCAAATCCGTCTTTGGTGTTCTAGCATTTTCCAACGTCACTATAATATGTCGTTTATAATATTTATTCTACTGTTCCACCTTGAAAGATGCTTTCCCATGTACAAACTGTGTGATTTGATTTTATATTTGGACTTAAGACATATTCAAACTAATTAATCTACCAAAACCTTTGTTTTTGCGGGGAGATGCCTCAAGCTATCCCCCCCCCCCCCGGAGGTGTAGGGGGTGAAAAAAATATACCCTTCGTATGTCCTGTGTGTCGTAAAAGGCGACTAAAAGGACCCCTGTAATGGGGCAACCTGTTTGCCGTGTCGGTGGAGAGTGGTGGAATCCTAGTAATTGAGTGGAGATTTAGTTTCCGAACCCTTTCTCTGCAACACATTATTTGGCCCACTCTAATCAATCGGCTTTGGTCGTTTTTAGCTCTGTAGAATGTACTTTTTTTCCAATTTCTTTGCTTTGTTGTTTTCACTCAGCACGTGTTACCTTTGTGTCCTGAGTACATTCTACAGAGCGGCGGCTAACTATTTATACTTATTGGCTTGAGTATACCGCTCGTCGAGCCCTGAGGCAATGAACTGGTAGGCAGGGAAGTAACCTGACTGAAGGAGGGGAGAATTTTAAAAACAAATAGAGCTTGTCTATTTCTTTGATTCTAATATCATAGTTTGGACTGGTATATTTTTGTAATAAATAACATAAATTTTAATTTGTACAAATTCGCTGATGAAAAAAAAACACGTTTAGTAAACTAGGGATTTTTACAAAGCCGCGTTCTGAATAAAATAACTTGTTCTAAAAACAGTGAAATTTAAAAAAAAAACTCGTTTTGTAACTGCAGACGAGGCATTTTTATTTACCTCATTTGGACACCAATGCCGAACGAGGCATTCTGAGGTTTATAGTGTAAGGAATATTATACCACCATACTGCTTAAATCAACATCCATAGCAGACATTCCTATCAAGGTATCTCCGCATAGGTCATTAAACTCAAGTAGAGGTGTAATACGCTGTCGGGATCTTAAAGGCAGCAGTGAGGAAGAAATGGTGGAATACCTTTCTTCTTAAGGCGACCAGCATGTGTAAAGAATAAGTGTACGCCGAGGAAAAAAGGTGATTCCTACAAGCACCTATATCCTCACTTTCAATCGTCCTGACATTCAAAAGACTCCCAAGGCAGGTTATCTCAACATACCTGTTGATTCTTACATCAGTTCCCCACTTGGATGTTACAAATGCCAGAAATTTGGACGTAGTAAAACCATCTGTAGAGGTAAGGACACCTGCGCTCGCTGTGGCATGTCCAGTATGGCAAAAGGAAAAATAATTCAACAGATAATCTCTGAGCGGAAAATACCTTATTTCAATGCTCTGAAGCAAGTAGAAATAACTGCGCGCTTTCCCGTTCCATCTCAAAGGAAATCCTTTGCAGGCGCAGTAAGTATCTACAAAATGCATGTCTGTTCAGACAAATTTAACCTGGTCAGATAAAGGGAAATGTCCATCATATCATCAGATCATATTAAAGGGGTATGGAGCTCCTCCTAAACAAATGGGAGCTCGACAAAACAATTATTTGTTTGACTGGCGAGGGTTCATTCTCCTTGCCTCAATCTGAAGTTGTTGGGATCGTTCCTAACACTTCCTCCCAGAAAGGCAAGGGGTCATCTCCCCCCCCCCCTTGAAGCTGTTATTATCGATTCCATTTATACTGGGCCAGGATCACAACCAAAGGGAAATTCTTCATCAACAAGCCAACAGTGAGGCTGATGTCCCCCGCCGAAATCTCAAAATAAATAGATGACACATAATATTAATTATTCGCACATTATTTTTTTCAAAAGTATCGAGCAATCAAACTGTACACGAAGTGCTATCACTTACTATCAGATAAAATGAAGATTATCTTGTCCCAAAGCATCGACCAATGGAAGTGATTAGCCCTACTTAGCTTCAGTTCGAAATGTTAATCATTGAACTCAGTCAACTCAAGACACTCACCTTATGAACATCTACATCAAGTTTAAACTTGTTAATCATTGAACTCAGTCAACTCAGAACACTCACATAATGAACATCTACATCAAGTTTAAACATTCTACCTCAAATAGAAGCAGAGTTGTTGACCAATCAAATTGTTTATCAATTCTTAGCCCAAGCAGAAAATTCTTAGGGTAATGATATAATGAACCCATATTCTGAGTTTCATCGCTCTCACTTCAATATAACCAAAGTTATTGTGCCCCAAAGCATCAGCCAATCAGATTGCTTATCTCTGCTCACTGTAAGCAGAAAATGTTCATCATCGACTCCATCAAGGCATTAACCTAATGAACGCCTACACCAAGTTGGAACATTCTACCTCAGTAAGAAAGAGAGTCATTGTGTTCTAAAGTCTCGGTCAATCAAATTGCTTATCGCTCTGCTTACCCTAGGCAAACAATGTTCATTATCGAACTTAGTCGAGGTTTTGATGTAATGAAATTATACATCAAATTTCATCACCTTCACTTAATTAGAACTTCAGTTATCTTGTCCCAAAGTATCAACCAATCAAATTACTTATCTCTGCCTACCCTAAGCAGAAAATGCTCATCTTCGTCCTCCATCAAGGCATTGACCTAATAAGCATATACACCAAGTTTGAACATTTTAAATCATTAAGAAGGAGAGTTATTGTGTTCCAAAGTCTTGACCAAGCAAATTGCTTACGCTGAGCAGAAAATGCTCATTATCGAACTTAGTCAAGGTATTACTGTAATGAAACTATACGCGAAGTTTTGTCCTTCTCAATTAATTAGAACTAAAGTTATCGTGTCCCGAAGCATCAACAAATCAAATTGCTTATCTCTGCTTACCCTAAGCGGAAAATGCTCATCTTCTAACTCCATCAAGGCATTGGCAAAATAAGCATATACACCAAGTTTGAAATTGTTAACTCAATAAGAAGGAGAGTTATTGTGTTCCAAAGTCTTGACCAATCAAATTGCTTATCGCTCTGCTTACCCAGAAAATGCTCATTATCGAACTTAGTCAAGGTATCGCTGTAATAAAACTATACACCAAGTTTCATCACCCCCACTTAATTAGAACTAAAGTTATCGTGTCCCAAAGTATCAACCAATCAAATTGCTTATCTCTGCTTACATTAAGCGGAAAACGCTAATCTTCGAACTCCATCAAGGCATTGACCTAATAAGCACATACACCACGTTTGAACATTCTAGCTCAATTAGGAAGAATTATTGTGTCCCAAAAAGTGAGACTGACGGACATACGAACCCATTTTAATAGTCCCCCAACTTTGGTCAGGTATATTTTCCGACTTTTCTCCTCTGCGAGTTTTATGATTTGACTCGATTGAAAATACAAAACTCGGAAAAAATTTTCCAACTATCAAAAGTATTATTTTTTTTAAATTGGGGAAAGTAGTTGTAGTAATACATCTATTTAATAAGTTGGACATAATCTGTAACTTTTCAGTTATATTTTAACCAAAATAATGCAATATGGCAGTTATAATCGAATATCCGAGTTTTGTATTTTGGCCTATACGAAAATATAAAACTCGGAAAACTCGGAAAGTGGCAAAAAGATATCAAAATAAACTATTTTTCATTGGATAATTATAATTATGACAGTATCACTTCTATTTAATAAGTTGGACATGATCTATAACCTTTTCAGTTAGATTTTAACCAAAATAATACAATACAGCAGTTATAATTAAATTTCCGAGTTTTGTATTTTGGCCTATACGAAAATACAAAACTCGGAAAACTCGGAAAGTGGCAAAAAGATATCAACTTAAACTATTTTGCATTGGATAATTATGATTATGACAGTAACACATCTATTTAATAAGTTGGACATGATCTATAACGAAGTTTCGAAGAAATTCGACCATTGTTTTAAAAAATTTCTTCTTTACGCCTTTTTAGCTGGATTTTCCTTCGCGCATGCGTAGCGCCGGAACCAAAGGCACGATGCCTACCAAATTTCGGCCAGCAACTTGTCTCCCTGGTACCCAGGTACCCTCAAAATTTCAAGGCTCTACCTGCATTCCTTCTATGCGTTTGTTCTCGGCACCCCACTTTTTCGCCGAAAATATTCATTTTACGCACTCCAGAAGGGGAAAAAAGTCGTTTATGCCCGCGAAAGCGGCCCAAATTGTCCGAGGAATCTGAAATTTAGACAAAGCACGTACATTGACATTAGCCACACCTGGGTACCACTCCGATTTCGATCCGATGAAAATATGGCAGTTATAATTAAATATCCGTGTTTTCCGAGTTTTGTATTTTGGACTATACGAAAATACAAAACTCGGAAAGTGGCAAAAAGATATCAAAAGATATTTTGCATTGGATAATTATGATTATGACAGTAACACATCTATTTAATAAGTTGCACATGATCTATAACGAAGTTTCGAAGAAATTCGACCATTTTTAAAAAGAAAATCTTCTTTAGGCCTTTTTAGCTGGATTTTCCTTCGCGCATGCGTAGCTCCGGAACCAAAGGCACGATGCCTACCAAATTTCTGCCAGTGTCTCCCTGGTACCTTGAAAATTTCAAGGCTCTACCTGTATTCCTTCTAGGCGTTTGTTCTTGGCATCCCACTTTTTCGCCGAAAATATTCAGTTTTTTACGCACTCCGTAAGGTGAAAAAAGTCGTTTATGCCAGCGAAAGCGGCCCAAATTGTCCGAGGAACAACACGTTCATTTACACTAGTCACTTGCGGTTTTATTTATTTTTTTTAAATTGTTTGTTTCAACGGATTTTATCGCCTCTTACGTATGTGATAGGTACATGTCCTGGCCACATTATTATAGTTAAATTTAAAAATTTTTAATTAACGGGCACCATGTTTACGGGCCAAAAAACCAAAATCGGTCATTTTTTCAGATTTTGACTGCTGAGGCATCCTTCGGAAGGACTAATTCTCTCGAAATTGTGTGCGCTGGCTGCGCATTGATGGTATCTATCACATATTAAAAGCTCAAAAGATAAACTATTAAATGGTTATCATCATTCAGTTGGTGATGTTAGAGCTCTTGGGGTGGTGGTGTCTATTATTCATCCCTCAAAGTCAAGCCACCCTCAACTCGCCTTTACAGGCAGTTGCAGTTAGGGTGACTTTGCATATTTCTATAACACTTTGCTCTGTATATCTTCCACCAAGTTTACATCTTAATCCCAGAGATCTCGATGACCTTGTTGCACAACTTCCTCTCCCGTTTCAATGGTCACCATTCCCTCTGGGGTAGTCCAGATGACAACAACAGAGGACTTCATTAACCTTAATAATTTGTGTTTATTAAATGATGACTCGCCTACTTATCTGCATCCCGCCACAACTTCTTTTTCTTCCCTTGATTTGACCATTTGCTCTGCGGTACCGTTTCGGGATTTTACACGGAGAGTAAATGAAGATTTGTGTGGTAATGACCACTTTCCTATCTTTATTGATAGTAATAGTCCCTCTCCGGTCGAAAGACCCCAAAGTTGGAAGTTGCATAAGGCTGACTGGGCTCTTTTGTATCTGTGTGTCTCTTCTCTGATTCAAAGGAGTTTTAACGATCTAATGTTGATAATAACACCTTAACATTTCCTGGTGTTGCAAATTTATAACATAACTTCAAGAACACTTTCTGGACACAACAAATTTTATTCTTGGTACATGTATATATATATATCCAAAATTATTAGTACAACCGCAAAGCTGTACTACTTTGTTTCACGGTAAACGACGAAGAGAGAAAAGGTATGCCGAAACAAACTCATTTCAACACAGGTTTAATAACATTTAAAAGTAATTTTCGTCCATCTTGGGACTATTCATAAATAATGTTATTGTATAAAGTTGGACAGTATAGTATATTTATACATATTTACATAGTAACAACGTGGTTTTAATTGGCTTTAGTTACCATTGTCTATGGTTACATAGTTTATCGTTATATTAACTAATACAAAACATGTACACACGTGTGTTAAAGGGCCAATGCCGATAACTTTCTGAGGAATAAAACTGCTTAATTTTGTGTTAAAATCCCCTAAAACCCATTACCTAAGGCCGACCAACTAACACGATATTTGTGATACGCTTGTAAATAACTTAAATCTGACAGTCTTCGTTTGGAAATGGAGACCGTTGTATTATACAGTATCTGGATAATACCAGACTTTTTTCTATAAAAATAATATGTGGGTGAAATTTACCTTTTGTTATCAAGTACAGTACATGGGTCATTCACTGTATACACCTCTCAAGAAATGTGAATCGATAATCAATGAATCTAAAACTAAATGTATGATTATTGCTTCAAAACCTAAAATAAATTCCCTAACTACACATTTGTCCATTTCTATTAAGTCTACCTTCATTGAACATGTTTCCAACTTTAAACTCTTAGGAGTATATTTTGACTCTAATCTTTCTTGGGACACTCATGTAAACCATTTATGTACTATTTTAAAACAGAAAAACTTTCAACTTAGGAAAATCAAATCATTACTTCCAACTGATGTAAGGGCAGAATTGTAAACAGGCTGCAAAGCCTAATTTTTCACCCTTTTGAAAATAAAGAATTTATTATTATTATTATTATTATCAGGTCACCCAATGAAAAAATTGACCCGAAATCTTAAAAGGATTACGTGTCCGGATAAGCAGTGTTGACGTTCACGTTCAAACGACTTAATATTTTGAGCTGAAATTTTAAAACAAGATAAATACACCATGCCTCTATATTTTGGTCCATAAATTTCATAAACTCTCGGACTTTAATTTTTGAGACTCTGTTCTTATCGGGATTGTCCCTTTAATCTATAGTATATGGGTTCAATTTAGGAACACTTGTGTGGAAGATAATCATGCGATTGATTTAAAGGACAATATTGGTGCCAGTCATTATCACATATATGATAGAACTGATTAAACACTGTCCAAATATAATATTAACACAGAGATCATCGCTACCATGGAGGAGTAATAAAGGATTCATGAATCGGAAGTGACGAACGCCAAAGGAAAACACGAGTTATTCCTCTATATAACTAACTGATATGACTAGTGATAACAGATACATGGGCGAATATCTGCTCACTAATAATTCCCCCGAAGACCTAAAGTTGCTTATGACACTGTGAGAGAATATCTTACAATTCATAAAAAGAATTGACTGTCATTAGATAAGAGAACAGGAAAGAAAAACAGATTAAAAGTCTGTGCATTACCATGTTTTTATAAGGTAGGGGAGACCAGGGCACATTGAACCACCATGGATATATCCTTTATAAATAATACTATACAACCCAACACTATACAGAAGTGAGATAACTTCTTAGACCCAATTCTCTATCAATAAGCCACATGCTGTCAATTATTTTCTTAGGCATTGAATTTTTCAAAAAAGCGCTTAAAATAGAAATATTTTCCATACATGTTAACTTCTTAGCCTAGGAAATTCTTGTTCTTAAGTTCATATATTATGTCTAATCTATACAATCCAGATAAACCGGGGTTTGATACATATAAGAGGGCATATTGATTATTTTTTTTTAAATTTTGATAATGAAATAAAGAGATCTTCTAATAAAAACATTTGATATGAAATGAGGAAAAACATGTATGTGAACAAAGTGGTTCAATGTGCCCCGGTCTCCCCTATAGAATGAATAAAAACAAGGGACTGTACGGAGTATTTCTATTTTTCCCGTGTTCTCTTATCTTATGACATTTAATTACTTAATTGTATCGTCAGATATCCTCTTGCGGTCCCACATAACAATTTTTTGTCTTCGAAGGAATTATTAGTGAGCAGAAATTCGGCCGTTTATCTGTCATCACTCGTCACTTCAGTCATTCACATAGAGAGATAACTCGTGTTTTCCTTTGGCGTTCGTCACTTCCGATTCGTGAATCCTTTATTACCCCTCTATGGTAGCGATGATCTCTGTGTTAATATTATATTTGGAAAGTGTTTAATCAGTTCTATCACATATGTGATAATGACTGGCACCAATATTGTCCTTTAAGAAAAATAATGAAACTAATCGCCAATTGTTACTTATTTACTAATAAGTCGAGGGACGTATTTTTTAATAAAATGATTTTCCATTAATTTCCTTTTCGCGCTGTCATCGACTTTTATTTTATAAAAAGGGAACATTTGAAATTTTATTTGTAGGTGTTGCGCACATTTAAATATGTCTATTTACAAAGTAAGGGTCCATTTTCAATATTACAATCCCGTCGTGACAATTATCTTAAAAGTTACGAAAATTATATTGGTTATTTGGCGTAAAATGGTCGCAACATTTACATCAAAGATCCAGGCATTTAGATGCATAAAAACCGGTCCTTGTGATAGATCTAATTGAATTTTGCTCTGGTTAGGGGGTGTTTCAGATTAGGTGACTGAATTGAACATTATCAAATTTCGCTCCGTTGTTGTCGTTTGATGCCAGGACTGACCTGCTTTAAAGATGTGGGAATCTTGGTGGTTATGAGTAGCGACAACGGTAATGATATTATCCGAATTGTGTCTTTCTTTAGTAGCCCTCAGTGTTCGGATATCAATTAGGCCGCATTCTATGGGCACAAATTCTCGCTAGAAAAATATTTTCGTTCCTTCAAATCCGGTCTAGAAGACTGGGATGCAGTCATAATATATTGCAGTCATTATATATGACAACTGACTATCGTATATTAATCATTAACAAAAATAACAATTCACTCCTAACATAATCGTTTAAACGTGGTTTCAACTAATCATCCTTAAAAAATGCCCTTTGATAATTTCTGTAATCAAGAAGATATGGTCACTTCTATTCTAACTAGTAATAAAGTTGAATCGTGCCTCTAATCTGATTAGGTAACATGAGCTGAACATAAGTGTCCACTCGACACAAAGTAGGTCATTATGGGGTCCAGTATATTGTTCCTTTTTATACGCCCACATTTTCATGTGGACGTATATTGTCGTCGCCCCTGTTCGTCCGTCCGTTCACAATTGTTTGTGATAATAAAATAAAACCAAGTACGAACAATCCAAACCATTAGTCAAAATTCGAAGTCCAATAAAAACGGTCGAGGCAAAATAGTGTAATCAGCAGATGGACTGGTCACCGTGTACAAAATACACGATAAACAGTGGTAACAGGTGTCCGGAAGAGTAAGCTTACCCTGCCTGCCGCCACACCCGCCATCGCTGCATCCAAACTATTAGACGAAATCTCAATGAAATAGCATGATTGGCCAATGGACTATCGGTATACAAAATGCACGTGATGAACAGTGTTAACGATGTAATAGACAGACATAATTAGGAAGATAATATTTTACGAGTCAATAAAATATATCTCGAATAATAGCCGAGAGAGACATGTTATATTTACCAATCAAGTCAATATGACGTCCATAAAACTTTTTAAAGGTTTTAATGAGTTTAGTGCGCAAGTATCCCTGTAGTTGAAGCCTAGATGATAAATGCCTCGATCTATTTAAAAAATCAGAATAAAAGGAACAAGCTCTCGTGTAACGTATTAGCTGAGACACAAACACTCCATAAGCTGGTGATATTGGAATGTTACTACTAATAAATGGAAAGTTAACGATCGGAAAGTCAAAGTCATCACGTTTATCGTACAATTTAACACTAAGTTTATGGCAATTGTCAAAATCGAGACGCAGATCCAAGTAGGAAGCGTGATTGTCACTGTCAGTAGTGTTTTTAATTTCGAGCTCATCAGGATATATGAATTCTATGTAATCACTAAATTTTGGATTGTTCAGTGATAGAACATCATCGATATATCGATAAGTGAAATTAAAATGTCTGACTAATCGTTTATTAGTTTTTACGAGTGCCTGTATGTAATCGGCTTCGTACGAATAGAGAAATAAATCAGCAAGCAAAGGTGCACAGTTGGTACCCATGGGGATACCTACCACTTGCTGATATATTCCCCTCCAAATTCAACAAAGATATTATCAATTAAAAAATCCAACATCTGAATTATCTTGTTGGCGGAGAATTTATTTTTTGAATCACTATGGTTGTTGACAAAATATGTGGAATTGTAATTAACAACTAGATATTGATATCTAGTAGTTCCTGATTTTGATGAAAAGACACTGTGAATAATGTCTTTTAATCGAGCTTTTAATTTACTATGGGGAATTTTCGTGTACAATGTAGAAAAGTCAAAAGTTTGTATAGAGGAGACTGAAGCAAGTGATCTCGATTGTAAACCATCAAGTAATTCTTTGGAATTTTTTAATATCCACATCTGATTAATACCACTACGAGAGTATATTTTGTCACAGTATTTTTGGATACCTTCTTTAACTGCCGTTAATATAGATGTCAATACTTTAGAAATTGGTTTTGTGGAACAACGGGATGAACCTGCTATAAAACGTTGCTTGTAGGGATTTTTATGTAGTTTAGGTATCCAATATAACAAGGGCAGATCTGTATAGGTATCTCCACATGGAGTACCAAATGTGGTTAGTACAGATCTGTGATTGGATATAATTTCATCCTTACTAAGTGTAGTACGTTTATACGTAGCACTGTCAACTGATGTCCCAAAACCAAGTTCTTTGAACAGACAGTCATAATAGTATCGTTTACATATAAACACTATGTTATTGGACGCTTTGTCAGCCGGAACAATGATATACTTGTCATGTAAGGCGTTGAGATTTTCAACAATGCTAACATCATTGAAAATAGATTTAGGCCTTGTGTCAACTAACAAACGTTGCATGTAAGTTCTTCGTTTCAGTAAACGACTAATAGACTTAGTCCAATCTGAGAGGGTATCGAACAGTCTACAGGTCACAATTTTTATCCGATTCCAATGAAACTTAAAATATAGGTTTATCACCCTAAGATCTCGTTTCCTTTCGATATTGGCATGTATCGGACTGTAACTTCATGGGTTATGGCCCCTGATTGTACGAAATATCACTTTTTTAGCTTGTGAACAGTGTAGAGGTCACAATTTTGAACCGAATTGGATGAAATTTGAAATGCATGTTTATAACCCAAAGATCTTGGTTCCTTTCGATATTTGCGCCAATCGGATCGTAACTTCCTGAATTATGGCCCCTGATTGTCCGAAAAATCGCCCTTTTTGGCTTGTGGTCCCTCTGGAGGTCAAAATTGTTATCCGATTTAAAAAACCGTTTGATTATATCACCGTTCCATGGTTATGAAGGTTGAGTGCGAATTTCGTGAAAATCGGACCAAAATTGACGGACAAAATGGCCGCCGTTTGTACGCGAATAGTGTGAAAATATGTTATATGAAGGTTGTTGACCTGATAGAGGTCACAATTTTGAACCGATTGTGATGAAACTTGACATGTATGTTTATAACCCAAAGATCTTGGTTCCTTTCGATATTTGCGCCCATCGGATGATAACTTCCTGAATTATGTCCCCGGATTGTCCGAAAAATCGCTTTCGTTAGCTTTTGGTCCCTCTGGAAGTCAAAATTATTATCTGATTTAAAAAAAACGTTTGATTATCTCACTGTTACATGGTAATGAAGAGAGAGTTTGAATTTCGGACTAGAATTGACGGACAAAATGGCTGCCGTTTGTACACGAATAGTGTGAAAATATGTTATATCAAGGTTGTGGACCCTATAGAGGTCACAATTTTGAACCGATTTGGATGAAACCTGACATGTATGTTTATAACCCAAAGGTTTTGCGCCCATCGAATTATAACTTTCTGAATTATGGCCCCTGATTGTACGAAAAATTGCCCTTTTTAGCTTGTGGTCCCTCTGGAGGTCTAAATTATTATCCGATTTAAAAAAAAAAAACGTTTGATTATATCACGGTTTCATGGTAATGAAGAGTGAATTTGAATTTCGTGAAAATCGGACCAGAGTTGACGGATAAAATGGCCGCCGTCTGTACGCGAATTGTGTGAAAATATGTTATATCAAGGTTGTGGACCCAATAGAGGTCACAATTTTGAACTGGTTTTGATGAAACTTGAAATACATGTTTATAACCTAATGATCGTGGTTCCATTGCATATTTGCCCATATCGGATCGTAACTTCCTGAATTATGGCCCCTGATTGTCCGAAAAATCACGCTTCTTAGCTTGTGGTCACAATTACATGTATTATATCACAGTTGATTATATCACAGTTACACCGTATAGTTATGAGTGAGTTTGAATTATGATTTTCTGATAATTACTTAAAATGCAACAACTCTTGTTGACTGCCCGGACGATTTGGCTGCTGTGTGGGCGTATGTTTCGTTGCCTGGCAACCTATTTTTATCTAAATAATTCGTTTGCAGGTAAGGGTTTCTAGCTGAGGGAGGAAACTTGAGGACCCAGAGGGAACCCACAAGGTTGATCAAGTGACCCTTGTCCTTGTAACATACAACCAGAGAATGCAAACCACGTCACTTCACTCAATATCAGACCTTATGACTTCATGTGTACATGTTACATCCCCCCCCCCTTTCACTTCATATTAAATAGATGTCTTTGCAAATTATGTATGTTATACAGTGCATTCAGTATTAATGCCCACAGTGTATTTAAATTTATGTATTAAATTAATTTATATGTAAATATTATCTATTGTATTACGAAATGTTGGTATTTATATTATGCTATATTTATACAAAAAATAACTGATGTTGTTTGTGGCCATTATGACCCAAATGTTTTGGCCGTTATGACCAAATTTTTTAGCTGTTTTGGTTTAGGGCCTTTAAGTCCATAACCAACCCTACCACTAAGTCTAGTACATGTATGTCATCAACTTTAAATATTAGAAGTGTTTCTCATTCACCACCTACTCCTTCATTGATCTCACCAAAGTAATCACATCAGAGTTCAAGAAGTCAGTTTTATCAGAGATCTGTATCATTTGCAAGAAAAAATCCAAGTACATGTATGTTCGAGTTAGGGCCACGCAAGAGAGGGACAGTTTCGGGGCCGTAACTAGCTGAGAGCAACGTGGGGGCGAGAAGTGTTATCATGGGTGCTGTAAAAAGCTAGTTATGGACCTAGACAGTTTAGTTCAGTGCGAAATAAAAACAGCATTTTTATTATTTTATTCAAAGCCTCAATAACACTTTTTGCCGTGAAACAAATAGCCTTATTCTAACTACTAAAGTGTTAGTGTGTTACTTTTAGTGTAAATCCTTCACTAAATTCTATCTTATTTATCCTGTGTGATCAAATATATTTTTCAATTCAAAGTCACTTCTAGAAAAGCCTAATTTTAGACTTTTGCAATCTATTAGAGCCAATATTTTATTTATTCCAACTGGGCTATTCTCTTACAGAGCTTGTTCAAATTATTTCAGCATTTATTAAAACATTTCTGCAACTTTTTAACAGTTCTTATCCTTTACTTCGAAATATGCTTTTTCATTCTTAATCTTAGCTATATACTATACGTGATCATTATTAAGACAGCAGGCCTGACATCTTTTAAGTATGTTGTTATGCAAAATGAATGCTTTTATTAGAAACATACCTATAGAAATAGTGGCTCTGTTGTATTCCTTGTAATCTCCCTTGATATGAAGGCATATTGCCATTATTTCCAGTGAAATCGACCGGTCCAATATCCTTATATAGTCCACTGCCACATTTTGTGTCAATGTGATCAAAATATCTTTCTGTGGCTCCCTTACACCACTTCCCTACACGGATGGAACGTTTATTTAGTTCACTAGATTTCTGTTCGGACCGACCGCGAGCAATTTGCAAGGTAAATCGTGCACATGACTTTGTTTACAAATGCTATAACCTGGCACTTGACCCCATAACTTTTGACCGCGACCCCTCAAGCGCGACCCGTAAATGGTCAAATTTGAAATACCTGCGCAGCATCCAACTCACATATACGCAATTATGGCTCCTCACTCTAAAGAGAGAAATGGGGTTTAACGTCCACTCGACACAAACTAAGTCATTTCGGGACTAACGTATGGTTTAATTTTATTTCAATAATTCGCTTGCGCGTAGGGGTCTTTAGCAGCGGGAGGAAACCTGAGTGCCCGGAGGAAACCCACGAGGTTGAGAAGGCGCCCCTATCTCCATGCTACATACGCTCACCACAGCCGCAAGCCAGAGGTGACCGGCCAGCTAGAGGTCGAAGCGCGGCAATCTAGGCCATCCCAACCCCCTCACTATAAAGAAATAGGGCATGGATGTCTGGCCAATTTCGAGCTAAAACTATTAAATTAACAAAATATATTGGAGAACTTTATCGACATGTTGATTGCACGATTAGTAATAGTCCAATTTCTAGATCGGTTTAGCGGGAGCGAAAGTGACGGGTTTTTCGACCCGAGAATGCGGCCTAAATTGCCAAAGCCTTTTTTATCCTAACTTCTATTACCTCGAGAGGGTAATACTGTTTTAATCAATTTATTTTTAGCTCACCTAATCTGACAACCCAGAGGTCTTCATCTATTACAATTGTGCTTATTTTTCTAGCTAAAGAAAAGGGTATATTATTTTTGGTATGGCGTGGGTGACATGATTTATACGAAAGATAATTTTTGGTATCTGTTTCTTTAGAATACATATCCGCTAAAGAGTTATCCCCTTCGTTTCACTAGAACGCCCAAGAATGCGATTTGCAGATCGTTCATTTAAATTGTGAATTTTATTACACAATGACATATGTCATAGAAGCGTCCTGCCATATTAAACTACGTGTAAGTGATTGTAACATAAACCTGTTGCTATCAACACCCGGCTGGAGATCTTGGTAGCATTCCTTATGTCATTGTATAACTTTAACCATGGACCTTATAAGGTCCATGCATTAACTTGTTGTTGTCATGTCTTATCTAACTTTCTTTGTCTGATAAACTATATTAATTGTTAAACCTGATATGATGCGTGATACATTAGACAGGTGTCTAATGAGCTCCTTTGTCTAGAATCGTTTTATAAACTCAGAACAGAAACGAATCGTCAGTTAGGTCCAGTCAGAGCTGGGAGTAGGTCCAGGAGGCCATGCTAGGCGGGCGCCTAGATGAAGGTACCTAATGAATACTAGTGAGGTCCAGTCAGGACTAGGAGTTAGGTCCGGCCGGGACTGAGCGAAGGCCTTGGCACGAGACATTCGACTCATTCCATATAGATAGTTCTATATGGAATTACGATGTTTGTACCTAATATGTAAGCAGCAGAATAAAAGTATTATTAGATGTGTATACCAGTGTTGTCATTAAATAACCTAATTTTTAGAACCAAATACTGTCACAATTTTAAATTTAGGTCTAAATCATTCATTATGTGTTGCAAATCTGCAATGTTGCCAAATCGTTCATTCCAAATACAGAATACATCGTCTAGCAATCGTTTCAACTGATTTTCTAAATATAATCTGTAATCAACGCCATGTTCAATTTCCACAATTAAGTATAATTTTTCCTCAAGAAATCCCATTGTTAAATTACTTAATTTTGGTGCCGTCTTGGTACCCATCGCTATACCAAGAATCTGTTTGTAATTTGTTTCGCCAAATGTTAAAGTGTTGTTAGTCAGGATGATACGTATGGCTTTGAGGATTGCCATCATTTAGATTTTGGGGTAATATATTAACAAAATCTATGTCATCCCGAATAACAAATTTCACATTTGGCACGTACGGTTTAAGTAAGATATCAATAAGATTTGATAGTCTATAAATAGGGCAGCATGGGCCGGCAATAATTGGTCTGAACTGGAGATCGTGTGGCTGGAAAACACTTATGAATTCGGCATTTTAGTGTTTAATAGACTCCTTGATTATCTTGGATTTATGGAACTTTGGAAGACCATGAAACTGACTGGTTTTATACTCGAATTTTTGGAGATAATCCTGTTCGTTGTCCGTCAGTTCGTTTTTGTGATCTTGAATTAAGCCATTTATTAATCCATATATATATATATATATATATATATATATCCAACATTATTAGGACAACCGCAAAGTTAAACTACTTTGTTTCACGGTAAATGATAAAAAGATAAAAGGTATGCCGACACGAACTGATTTCAACACTGGTTCAATAACATTTTAAAGTACTTTTCGTCCGTCTTGGGACTATTCATAAATAATGTCATTGTATAAAGATGGACATTATAGTATATTTATTCATATTTACATAGTAATTAGCTATAGTTACCATTGTCTATGGTTACATATTCTTAACTAATACAAAACATGTTCACACGTGTGTTAATCTGTAGTATATGGGTTCAATTTGAGAACAATGAATGGAAGATTATCATGAGATAGATTAAAGAAAATTAATAAATAAATGAGGCTAATTGCCAATTGTTACTTATTGACTATTAAGTCGAGGAATGTATTTTTTAATAAAATGATTTTCCATTAATTTCCTTTTCGTGGTGTCATCGACTTTCATTTTATAAAAAAAGGAAAATTTGAAATTTTATTTGTAGATGTTGCGCACATTTAAAGATATGACTATTTACAAATAAGGGCCCATTTTCAATATTGCAATCCCGTCGATGGTTGCGTACTCTATCCCGTAGATGACTAGATGTCTCGCCTACATGTATGTAGAAAATATCACAGTCCAGACACGTCAAGACATATATGAGATTTTTTGTGTCACAATTCATATTGTCGTTGACGCTAAACGTAATGTTACGAAATTTATATTGGTTATTTGGTATTATATGGTCACAACATTTGCATCGAAGATCCAGGCATTTAGATACATAAAAAACGGTCCTTGTGATAGATGAATTGAATTTTGCTCTGGCTAGGAGGTGTTTTAGATTAGGTGGCTGTCTTTGTGATTTAATGAATTTAACATTATCAAATTTCGATTTGAGGTTGTCGTTTGATGCCAGGAGTGACATGCTCTCGTACATTGTTTTAAAGAAGTTGGGATGTTGGGGGGTATGAGTAGCGACAAAGGTAATGATATTATCCGAATTGTCATTTGCTTTAGTAGCCCTCAGTGTTTGGATATCAATTGCCATAGCCTTTTTTATCCCAACTTCTATTACCTCGAGGGGGTAATACTGTTTCACTAAATTTCTTTTTAGCTCACCTAATCTGATAACCCGGAGGTCTTCATCTATCACAATTGTGCATATTTTTCTAGCTAAAGAGAAAGGTATATTATTTTTGGTATGGCGTGGATGACATGATTTATACGAAAGATAATTTTTTGTATCTGTTTCTTTAGAATACATATCCATATCCGTTATAAGGAGTTCCCCCTTCGTTTCACTAGAACGTCCAAGAATGCGATTTGCAGATCGTTCGTTTCAATTGTGAATTTTATATTTAGGTCTAAATCATTCATTATGTGTTGCAAATCTGCAATGTTGCCAAATCGTTCATTCCAAATGTAGAATACATTGTCTAGGAATCGTTTCAACTGATTTTCTAAATATATTATGTAATCCACGCCATGTTCAATTTCCACAATTGAGTATAATTTTTCCTCAAGAAATCCCATTGTTAAATTACTTAATTGTGGTGCCGCCTTGGTACCAATCGCTATACCAAGAATTTGTTTGTAATTTGTTTCGCCAAATGTACAAGTGTTGTTAGTCAGGGTGATACGTATGGCTTTGAGAATAAAGTTTTTTTAAATTCTCTCATGACTGCATTCAGGATGTTTATCCAACCAATATTCTACGGCCTGAAGGCATAGATCATGGGAAATATTGCCATACATGTTACGAACATCCATGGTTACGAAGAAGTCCCCATCATTTAGATTTTGGGGTAATGTATTAACAATGTCATCCCGAATAACAGATTTCACATTTGGCAAGTACGGCTTAAGTAAGATATCAATAAGATTTGATAGCCTCTTAGTAGGGCAGCATGGACTGGCAATTATTGGCCTGAAAGGGAGGTCGTCTGGTTGAGAAATACTGACGAATTCTACATTTTGGTGTTTAACGGACTCCTTGATTATCTTGGATTGGTGGATTTTTGGAAGACCATAAAACTGACTTGTTTTATATTCGAATTTCCGAAGATAATCCTGTTCATTGTCCGTCAGTTCATTTTTCTGATCTTGGATAAAGCCATTTATTAATCCCATTGTACATATACAATATAATTCCAAGAGAGAGAGAGACCGGCCTGCTCTAGTGAGCTTTCAAACTTGAATCAAAAAAACTTATCCAATTTAAAGGCAAAAAGATAATTAGTATATACTTACATTATTGATATTAAATATAAGAACTTATTAAGTACACACATACATATATTATTGATATTAGATATAATAATAATAACCATGGTGAAATTTGAACTCTAGTACATATACTTAAAATGTCAGCGGGTTCTTGATATGGCCATTTCAACTTGGTAATCATATTGATGTTAGTGTCAGCAGCACCATAGTAAATTTAATTACTGGTGACTGACAGGTTATTCAATGTCAACTCCAATGCCTTTCGATGCATTAGACAACAACAGGAGAAAAGGCGACTTAATTTCAAGTCCTGCAATGATGAATGCTATAGTGATACCTTTTCCATTGCAGAACTTCGGGATACTGCAACTGGTCCAAATGAAATACACTACCAAATTCTAAAACATTTGACCTTTTCCAACTCTCTTAATTTTATTAGATGTTTTTAACCGTGGCATGAAGCCACAATAATTCCCATCCCTAAACCGGGTAAAGATCATACGAATCCTACCAACTATCGTCCGATCGCTTTAACGAGCTGTATTTGCAAAACCATGGACAATCTCGTTCCCAGAGGCAGCCGTCGAGCCGAAGGCCTCTGGCACATTAGACCGTCCATTTTTTCCAATTTTTTTCAAACCTAAGCCCCGCCCATTCTGACCTCTAATTGGTCAATCTTTTTGGATCGATTTCTCGAAAACTAGAGGTCGGATCGCCGTTTCGTTTGTTGTAAAATGATCCTTGAGTCAAAGTCAACTCGCTGACATAAAAAATTGGATCCTAAACTAACAAATTCCAGTTTTTGTAAAGATCTATTTTTCTACGCGTGTGTATATTTTTAAGTGATTCGGTCATCCAGGCACGTAAAATCAGGGCGTACGCGACGCAAATAAACGAGAACTGTCGCGCGTAGGAATTACATATTATTTTCCGGGAAAATGGCTACCCCGATTCACCAGAGAAATTTCTTCAAAAATTTTTCTGGTTTCGAGATTGAACCATGGAGAGATTGATCAATCGAAGGCTTGTTTGGTACCTTGAGTCCAACAACCTCACAACTGACATCCAATGTGGATTTCGGCCCCACAGGAGCACTTTTGATCATCTCGTTCGATTTGAAACGTTCGTCAGCGACGCTTTCATCTAGAAGCAACATTTATCGATCTGGAGAAAGCATATGATACCACGTGGCAGTTGGAATTCGATATAAGAGAGAGAAATGAGGTTTAACGTCCACTCGACACAGACTACGTCATTTTGGGACTAACATGTGGTTTAATTTTATTTCAATAATTCGCTTGCGCGTAGCGGTCTTTAGCAGTGGGGGTAAACCGGGGTGCCCGGAGGAAACCCACGAGGTTGAGAAGGCGCGCCCCTATCTCCATGCCACATACGCTCACACCAGGGATCGAAACCACAGCCGCAAGCCAGATGTGACCGGCCAGCTAGAGGTCGAAGCGCGGCACTATATACCACTAGGCCATCCCAACCCCCATTCGATATAAGAGTAGTCCGTGATACCATTGTCCGAGCGAAATTTCCCACATAGCACACTGTATGGCGTATGTCCGTCTTCGTGATCCCATTTTAGGAGTAGGACGACCTCGTGAGTTTTATCCGGGTTCCTGCCCCTGCTAAAGACTCCTACGCGCAAGGGAATTATTGAAATAGAATTTAACCATGTTAGTCCCGAAATGACCTAGTTTGTGTCAAGTGGACGTTAAGTCCCATTTCTCTTTCCTAATGATACAACGAGCATGCACAAACCATGGGCACCCCGCTTCCCAGAATTTTGACCACAACGTTTCACACCAAATTTGAACAAAGAGTGGCAACTGAATATCGACATTGTTCATCTTCCCTTGACTGAGATAATTCAAATCGTATTTAGTGTTAAAAACTGGGGGTTAAAAACTGTAGTTTGCATCGCGCCAACAAGGTTGTCCTCACAGGGCGATACCTCAGCAACTAAATCCTTACAATTTTCATTAACAAATACAACTTCTATCATGTTCTGTTGGGGTTTAGCCGAACAAACTACATCAACAACATGGTCGTCAAACGAAAAAGTATATCATAATAACGAAAAAGTATATCATAATAACATCAAACAGATTACCAGATATCAACAGTTTATGACTCACATGATATGTACGATAAAGGCTGACAAACGGCGACAGACGACGAACGCGGTCTTCCGCCACAGCTGTCACACGTGCAGCTTAACATATTACCGTCAAGTAGAGATGAACAATGTATAAAGCAATACCCACAGTTAACGATGTTTTCTGCAATCCTGTGACCAAAACGTCCAAACGCGTTGGCAACAAGAAAATCGTGTTGAGTCTTCCGATGAGAACCAAGAAACACGACGACCCGACTACAATTAATTACAATATCCATTGGCAATTTGAAATTGCAAAAGGTTAGACGCTAACAACATTTCCTGGGGGAAAAGTATCCTCCGGATTGCACGTTTAGTAAACGAGGCATTTTTACCAAGCCTCGTTTTGAACAAAATACCTCGTTCCAAAAACAGGGCAAAAACTCCAGACAACGAGGCATTTATTTTACCTCGTTTGGACGGAAATGGCGAACGAGGCATTCTGAGGTTTATAGTGTAATTAGTTACAGGACATTTTCGGATGTTAGCCGATCTCACAAGAACTGAATTATAACGTTATCTTCCAACTGTAGCGAACTGGATCTCCGGATAGAGCAGATTACTGTGGTAGAGTGGGCCTGGCTCTATCCGTTTGTTCTGTTGAGGGTTCACTACTCTAGAGGTGTGGGAGTAGCCAACCAAGCAGCTGGCTCAGAAAGACTAACACCAGATTAATCAGCAACTCTCTTTATTATTCTCCTAATACAAAAATAGCTCATTTCCAACCAACACTCGTCAGCACTATACTTTTCCTAGTCGGGCTCTCTAAACGCTCCTTGACGGGCTCTATTAAACGCTCCTAGAAGGGCTCTCTCTATCGCTCCCTATAAGTCGGGGTCAGACTCTAACGCTCCTTGCCGGGATATCTCTATCGCTCCCTATACGTCGGGGGTCAGACTCGTAATCGACTGGTATCTGTCTTACCTCGGGTGATCACGACTTCAACTCCACTAAATTGGACAGCGCAAGGTAGAATATACCCCAGAATCACGTGACATAACCACGTGGTACAAGACACGCCTACTGTTGCTGTCAATCCTAAGCACGTGCAACCAATAGATAGCGGGCTAATGACAGCGCGTGTAAGGACGAAGTTACGAAAATGAATTAACAATATACATGTGCATTAAAATATAGGCGACACAATAACAAAGCTAAAGTTCTTAAAAATGTACAATTAAATTAGATAATTACTAATTACTAAATACTAACTGTGAGAGGGAAACGGCCTTCCTCGCCCAGTGACCAATAAACAATGACTGAAACCTGCGCGATGAGTTTGTCTAATCTGAGGACGCGGATCGGGCTATAAATATGCGTATCAGATCACCACACAACATTATGTAAGCATTATGTAACTGCAGAACTTATGCCTTACACAGACAGACATATATTGAAAACATATTGTTTATATTTTAGATCTCCTGCGAAATACAGGCCAGTTATGCCCAAAGGGGCAATCTATCATCTTCGAACACCACAAGTAAATCGCGGTTTATTGGTATTAATGTAAGTATATTTACAAATATAGATTCAATTGTTGCCCATTCCAGGAGACTTGTAGACATATCTGAACGAGTTCGTAGATTTAAACTAAGAACATATTTACTTGCAAAGTGTTGTGCTCCTTCAATCATGGCAATTTATTCACTGGTTCGATTGTAACGTAATTGACTTGGCACTGATTAAATGGATTAATCAATCCTGATGAAGACCAGACTTAGCCGGGACAGTGACACCAGAACGAATAGCGAACAAGCACCAATAGTCCGATCTTTAGATTTGAAGGTATCTGAAAGAGTTACTCAACATGGTATTTATGGAAGATGTAGGTTACAGAGGCAGATTTTATCTTTCACAATAGTTTTGTTTGTATATGGAAGAATTCAGGATCACGGTTGTGGTAGGTGAAACACAAAATCTCCATCTCGTACTGGATATTACGGATATTTGTAATATTTTCTGTAAGTCGTTGACAACGACGGCATCATCACCTAGGAGTGGTGCACCAAAACTACTGTTCGATAGTTCACCCAGACGATGGGTTATACACATATGTAACTTATACAAAAGACCATCATGTCATAGAGTCAAAGGCTTTGGCGCTGTCAAAGACAACTTTCGGGTGAGCTTGATAATTGTGGATTATTTCGTGTAACGATGAGAGACCCTTATGGTAAGCCATCTACTGCTTAAATGCTAGAACAAGTACTGGATTTCGTGATGACAGACGCGGGTTCCTTTTTAAGGTAACGTCCAATAATGTCATACACAATCGCATACCGGAATATAACTATATTGTTACATTTATCTGAATATTACCGAAGGGGGGGGGGGGCGAATGATTAGCGTACCCGCGCTGTATCATACGGTCTGCCATTGAGTCGACTGACGTGGTTTCAAATCCCCGGTTGTACGTGGCAAAGAGTAGGGTTGCCGGTCCAACCTTGTGGGTGTTCTCGGGGTACACAGGTCCCCAGTCCAATACTAAAGACCCCTACGCGCAAGCGAAATATTGAAATAAAATTAAACCCATACATTAGTTTCGAAATGACCTACTTTCTAATGAGTGGACGTTAAACCCCATCTCTCTCTCTCTCTCTCGCTGAATATTGCATGTGGACGTCTATTTTTATTTCTTGATCACTGGATTTTTAAATACTAATTGTGAGTATATTGAGTTATTTTTTAAGTGTTTGCATTGAAATTTTCATTTTGTAGGTTTTAACACCAATTGTTCGCATCAAAGAAGGTGCATTTGGACAAATACAAGTACAGGCTACTGCAGAAATTGGGTGCATTGGGGAACGCCGTTGTCCGTATTACGTGATTATACAAATTCCTGAAAGGGGTGACTGTGGACCAAGTTTAAAAACTGATAGCAGGTGTAGTAAAGACATCTCTGTTAATGGTGTAAACGGAGTCCATAATATATCGCTTACAGCTGGCATAGTAGATACGTATGGTATATCTGCAAGATGGTTTCAAGTAACTCTACAATCTGACAAATATTATCCAAGTCACCCAATATGGGGAAACTATACCATCTTCCCGCGCATTTGGGTAATCTAGATTAAATTTATAGTCTTTTATATTACTTCAGGCCTTTTAACCCTATTCCGCACCAGTTGCTGCAATAGAAATGCCGACAACGGTTTATCACCCATAAAGATGTTCCCAACTATATACCACATTCTTGAATTGTTCCCCAATTGTCAGCAGCATTAGTAATCACCAACATTAGTATGGAAATGTATTCAGCTACCCAGACAATACATAAATATTTTGATACCAAACTCCATCACCTAATATCAATGAGTAACAAGTGCAATTTTCCAGCCAAACCCGAGGCCATTTAGGATTTTGAACCAATGTATTGCATATGTCCGCTTTCATTAGCCCAAGCCGGAACAGAATAGTAGGACGTTTAACCCTATTTCATTTCATTGTACTTTAGATTAAAATAAACACCTGACCATATTCAAAGGAAATTCATTATTTAGAGGGATAGTGGTATCGTCCCAATTAAAAATGGGTCAATAATGGTAGACAGGTTTTGTGAGGTTGGCTAGGGTTTGTCTGAAGCTATAAAATTAAAAACCAAACCTCTCCAGTGGACAAGGTATCTTATAAATGCAAAGCCCGGTTGAAATGGTGACTAAATCTTTTCGGATATCGTGACTTTTGCAGTAACTTCATATATTGCCTTCTAATTTGGAAATATTATTAAAATATCTGTATACATCATGAAAGATGTCTTTCATGTATACAATATAATAATAATGTATGTTATTATAATATAGGGGGGGGGGTGGATGGCCGAATGGTTAGCACGTGTGCGCTATATCATAAAGCCTGTCATTAAGTCAACTGACGTGGTTTCAAATATCCGGTTGTATGCGACAAGAGGTAGGGTCGCCTGTCCAACCTTGTGGGTTTTCTCCGGGTCCTCCGGTTTGCTCCCACTGTTAATTATTGAAATAAAATTAAACCCATACGTTAGTCCCGAAATAAGCTAGTTTGTATCGAGTGGACGTTAACCCCCCCCCCCCTCTTTTTAATATACTGCTTCCACTAAATGTCTTTTACAAGTGTTACTCCATGTAAGTCAATGCAATACATTTGTCAAACACCCGAAATCCAACCCAATGTTCTGCGCCTTCCATCCACTAACTTACCTCAGCAATTTCATTATTAAAAGAGAGTCCCTCACTTGCCCATGCTAAGTAGCTTTTAATGTACTCTCGTCTAGATTAAAGGGACAATCCCGATAAGAACAGAGTCTCAAAAATTAAAGTTCGAGCATATATGAAATTTATGGACCAAAATATAGTGGCATGGTGTATTTACCTTTTCGCAAAATTTCAGCTCAAAATATTGAGTCGTTTGGACGTGAACGTCAACACTGCTTATCCGGACACGTAACCCTTTTAAGATTCCGGGTCAATTTTTTCATTGGGTGACCTGATAATCGATTAATGTTTCTTGAGAGGTCTATACAGTGAATGACCCATGCCCTGTACTAGATAACAAAAGGTAAATTTCATCTACATATTATTTTTATAGAAAAAAGTCCGGTTTTATCCAGATACTGTATTTCCAGATGATGACTGTCAGGTTTAAGTTATTTACAAGCGTATCACAAATATCGGGTTAGTAGGTGGGTCTTAGGTTATGGATTTTAAAGGATTTTAACACAAAATTAAGCAGTTTTATTCCCCAAAAAGTTATCGGGATTGGCACTTTAACTGATTAATCACCCCGGTGAAATACATGCCACGGTATAATTATTTAAACCCAGAACGCTAAACTATGTAGGGACAATTATCCGAAACAAGTAACTATTGATTTTTTTAAAATTTAGTTTGGGGAGGTATGAAAAATTTGGACACTTTTTTCCGGACGATTTAGATTTAATATTGTAGACAATCCAGTTAAAGATGCATACTATATAAGACTTAATCTGCATATTGCAGGGTTTATTTTGACTTTCAGTGTTGTATTATGTAGACATTTATTCACATAAGATTTGGGCCCTGATTCACGAAATCTTAACTAAAGATAAAATCAAAATTTTCGTAGATACTTCATTTTTCATTGGCTAAGCACTAAAATCAATCTAATATTATCCAATCATATAACTATATGGGTTTTATCTGAGTTAACCTTTCGTGAATAAGGCCCCAGAACATCCGCTAGATTAAAAAATAATTTAACGATCAAATGGAAATTGAGAGATAGCCTCCATTGCCAATTAAGTACCGTTGCTACAATAATAGACATAACAACACGTCTTTATAGAAACATACATTCGCTCATAATAAATTCATGAATAAAGTATATTTAGTTTTTATTATATCTTTTGTAACTATTATAGCAAAGTGAGATATATCACATTTTCTATTATTAAAGTGGCATTAGATAAGATTGGACAAAAAGCTGAAAGTTCTCAGTATAATAGTTAAAAGATATTCAATGAAAATGGAATGTGTTGAAACTATCAGTCAAACTACTTCACAATCTCGTTCCAAGAGGCAGCCGCGGAGCCGAAGGCCTCTGGCACATTAGACCGTCCATTTTTTCCAATTTTTTTCAAACCTAAGCCCCGCCCATTCTGACCTCTGATTGGGCAATCTTTTTGGGTCGATTTCTCGAAAAATAGAGGTCGGATCGTCGTTTCGTTTGTTGTAAAATGATCCTTCAGTCAAAGTAAATTCCTTGACATAAAAAATGGATCCTAAACGAACATATTCAAGTTTTTGTAAAGATCTATTTTTCTACGCGTGGGTATATTTATAAGTGATTCGGTCATCCCGGTACGTAAAATCAGGGACGTATGACGCAAATGAACGAGAAATTTCGCGCGAAGGAATTACATTTTCCGAGAATATGGCTACCCCGATTCACCAGAGAAATTTCTTCAAAAATTTTTCTGGTTTCGCGATTGACTACTTCACTCCGAGCTTAGCTTTCCACGATATAATTCAAGCCTAGATGCGGTTGTTATTGCTAACGACAAAGTTTCGATTCTCCATTTTTACGGTAACCGCATCAACTGATATTCCTGTTTAAATCTATTTAATATCGCGGAGAAATGGGGGAGAGAGAGTCAGAAACTAGGTCATTTCGGGGCTAACATATGGTTTAATTTTATTTCCATAATTCGCTTGCACGTAGGAGATAGCTCTTGAAGAATGTCTTCTTTTAAGTAGTTTGTTCAGACGGGACGAAATATTTTATTTTCGGCATGCTAAACGATAGTGATACATATTTTATGGCGAAATATTGTTGCTGGTATAGTGTCTAAATTGCATGTGGGTATCGTGCAATAATCCAGAGTTGAATAATAATGAATTTGAGAGGGCAACCTTTGTTTAAAAGTAATGTGACCTAATCGAAAGTTTGACTAATGCCAATTATAGTTCTAGCAGCTTAAGAATTATCTCAATGGTGCAGAACTTCTGTTAAAACGTATGCACCCCCTTTCCTTTTTTACAATTTGTAAATAGTCTATTTAGTGAAAATGATGTTGACGCAAATCACAAACATAAGAGCACATTTACTTTAAGGTCATAATAGAGCGAAATACAACTTCAATAGAATCTAAAACTTGTCGTCTATACAGTGATCCGTGGCTATTACCCTTTGGTTCTTCCACAGGCACAAGGTAAGATATAGTTTTTAAATATTATTTATATTTGGATAGATGTGAAACATTGATTGGACTATCCGGGTGTTAACATGGTCTCAAAAATAAGTTGGTGTACGTATGGAATTTAAGCCACAAAAGATATAGAAATGGTGTATTTACCCTGGCTCGACATTCCAGCTAAAGATTGCAGTCGTTTGGACCGCTTATCCGAACACGTAACCCTTTTAAGATATCGGAGAAATTTTGTCGTGACCTGATAATTTAATGCCGTTCATTTAGAGGTCTATACAGTACATGGCCAACGCACTGTGCTTCATAACGAAAGGTAAATTTCACCTACACATTATTTTTACAAAATAAAAGTTTGGTTTCAGCCAGAAACTGCATTATACAGTTTGGGGCACCGGTCCCCATTCCCAGATGAAGACTAACGCATTTTGGAAAACGTCTCACGTATATTGAGCTAGTTGTTCGGCCCTAAGGTAGGGGACATTAAGGGCTTTTAACACAAAATTAAGCAGTTGTATTCTCCGAAATATAATCGGCATTGGCCCTTTAAGAACAAACAGTGTTATTGAGGTTGTAAAATCCAGCCTAATTGTAATTTTAGCCCATCGGAGTTGTCCTTCTCTCGATTTGTTCCCACCGGTCGGTCGATCCTGTTTCACAAAGTAACAACACATGTCAAATAAAATATTGCGTCACTGGAAATATCGCAAATAGCCCTATTCAAATATATGATTTTTGCTAATTGTTCTAAGTCTATTATAATTGATTTGTTTAGAATAGGCATACAGCAGATGGGTACATTTACATTATATTATGACAAAGACAACGATATCGAGGTTAGTTAATGACCTACGGTGTCATTTACTTTTATTATGATTTTTTTTTTAACTATTAATCAATTGTCGTACTCACCAACGTCAGGTCTGAAACATTTTTATTTCGCTCACATTGATATCGGTGTAAGGGCCCCATCAGAGAGCACGTTATCACTTGTTTCATAAGAGAATTAATTATAACTGCGCATGACTATTTACACTATGTTATATAATACGGTTTATTTAAACATGCATTATGCAAGAGCAAAATCTGCCTATTGTAGATCTTTCTCTAGGCCTGAAATGTTATAAAAACTATTAATTAGACAGTAATTAACTTATCCAGACCATAATCAACTCTCGATGTCGAAGCTAGCATGAGATTTTTGTTGAGTTGTAGTTTGATTCGCTGAAATATTTTCCTTCGTGATTTACCAATAAAACTGGATAAGCGAGACTACTGGTTTTGCGAGACTACTGGGTTTGTCTTTCCGACTTTAGTAATGATGACCGAGACTAAGCGAAACTTTCATTCGCTTATTCTAAGTGAATAATGGATCAATTTGACTGAAATTTTCAGCAAATTGCCTTTACATTACATTAGCTAGTTTTCAGCTAGTGTAGTGAGAACTGCTAACTCCTTACCTAATCTCCCATAATGCATATTTAAAGAAACGTGTATATTAAATCTACACAAGTGGTGTTGGTAAGTTACAATGTATCTTCGAAAAGCAGGGAACTATTAAAATGGGTTCGTCTGTCTATCCGTCCCACTCTTAGACCAGGAGCCCAGAGGGTCGAACCTAGACGAACGAGGTACCAATATCTGACCATATAGGCATCTACATACTAACCTGGGATGCACAGAAGTGGGCGTTTGCCGGGGCCCAGTCCTAGGGTGTGACCCTGGTGACCCCTATAATGACCCCCAAATAGGGTACAAACTCATACATTCGAGGTACCGGTCAAAACCAATTTTAAATGAAAGAATACACCCTACTGAGTACGAAATTGCCCATAACAGACGATGGCCCAAGCTGACACCCCAAATATGAACCCCAGAGGGCTTGAAAAAAATGTTATATTCATACATTCGAGGTACCAGTTGAAACTAATTTTAAATTAAAGAGTATATCCCACTGAGTACAAAATTACCCATAACAGACGATTAGACCCCTGGGATGGACCAGACTGACAAACCAAAGCCTAAGGGGGTATGGTGGGGCAAAATAGTGTTTGCTCATATATTCGAGGTACCGATCAAGAATAATTTGAAATGGAAGTGTACATCTCACGGAGTGCGAAATTGCTCATAACAGACAATTTTGACATTTGGACTGCCAACACTGACACTCTAAATATGACCCCCACCTCCCGGGGCAGCTTAAAAAATGGTTATATTTATTCATTCGAGTTACCAGTAGAAATTGTTAAATGAAGTATGTGCTGCCGATTACGGAATTGTCCATAACAGACGATTAGGCCCATGGAATGGCCCAAATTGACGAACAAAGACGATGGGGCCATAAATTTACGGTATCGGTCAAAACCAACTCTAAATGATTAAACCTCACTGGGCTCCCGGGTTATTACAGCGGAAACTCTTTCAGGCATTAAAAGACGGTGGGTGGGCAACCTATTGATTTATCAAGATCAGTGTATTTAACACTTTTAAAGGGGAACCAATTAACCTGGACCATATATAACAAATAACTTAAAAACATGTGAAGGTGTAAATCGTTATGAGCCGTTTTGTACTGAGTGGGGTCTATACTTTCATTTAAAATTAGTCTCAACTGGTACTTCGTTTGTATGAATATAACCTTTTTAAGCCCCGAGGCCGAGGGTCAAAACTAGGGCGTCCGTTTGGGCCGTCACGAGCGTCTGTTATGGACAATTCCGTACTCAGTCACATGTAATCGTCTTTTATGGACAATTCCGTACTTAGCGGGATATATTCTTTCATTTAAAATTAGTTTGAACTGGTACCGTGAATGTATGAGTATAACCCTTTCTAAGCCAAGGGGGGTGTCAGTTTGAGCAGTCTGTTATGAGCAATTTCGTACTCAGTGAGTTGCACTCTTTCGTTTAAAATTGGTTTTTAGCGGTACCGCAGATTCTATGAGTATACCCTATTTTGCCCCCTCACCTCCCCTCCCCAACCACCCCTTTTCGTCTTTGGTGTGTCAGTCTGGGCGATCCCAAGGGTCTAATGGTCTGTTATGGCTAATTTCGTACTCAGTGGGATATATTCTTTCATTTAAAATTAGTTTCGACTGGTACCTCGTATGTATGAATATAATTTTTTTTTCAAGCCCTCTGGTGTCCATAATTGGGGTGTCAGTTTGGGCCTTCCCAGGATCAAAATCGTCTGTTATGGGCAATATCGTCCTCAGTAGAGTGTATTCTTTCGTTTAAAATTGGTTTTGACCGGTACCTCGAATGTATGAGTTTAACCCATGTTATGCCCCGGTAGACGCCCACTTCTGTGCATCCCAGGTTAGTATGTGGATGCCTATATGGTCAGATATTGGTACCTCGTTCGTCTAGGTTCGACCCTCTGGGCTCCCGGTCTATTTGGGATACAATAACTCTTCTCCTAATTGAGCTTGATTGTTCAAACTTGGTGTAGATGTTTATTAGGTCGATAACTTGATGGAGTTTGGAGATGAACATTTTCTGCTAAAGGGAAGCAGAGATGTGCAATTTGATTGGTTGATGCTTTGAGGCACGATAACTTTAGTTGTAATTAAGTGAGGGTGATGAAATTTGGTGTATAGTTTCATTACATCAAGACCTTGACTAAGTTAAATAATGAACATCTTCTGCTCAGGGTAAGCAGCGGAATGAGCAATTTGATTGGCCGAAACTTTAGAACACGATAACCCTCTTTCTAACTGAGCTAGAATGTTGAGACTTGGTGTAAAGGTTCTTTTGGCAAATGCCTTGATGGAGTACGATGGTGAACATTTTCTGCTCACAGTAAGCAATCGGATTGGTTGATGCTTTGGGAGCGATGAAACTCAGAATATAGATTTATTATATCATTACCTTGACTAAGTTTGTTCGTGAGAATTGTCTCCTTAGGCTAAGGGGCGATAAGCAATTTGATTGGTTAAGGCTTTGGAACACAACAACTCTGTATTTAATTGAGGTAGAATGTTTAAACTTAATAAGATGAATAACTTCACTGAGTTCAATGGTTAATATTTCGAGCTGAAGCTAAGCAGAGCTAATCAATGTCATTGGCCGATGCTTTGGGACAAGATAATCTCGATTATATCTAATAGAGAGTGATGAGAATTGGTGTATGGTTTGATTGTTCCATACTTTTGATAAAAATAAATGTGCGATTAATTAATATGTGTCATCTATTTATTTTGGGATTTCGGCGAGGGACATCAGGCTCACTGTTGGCTTGTTCAGATTACTCCCTGTCTTATTCGTGCGCGGCCTATTTCGTGATTCCCTTATTTTATAAACATGCCTAAAAGCGGTTATCTTGTACGATACGTATACTTATCTGGGTGAAATTACAGGGTTCACCATGTACAAATTACTTTACCAATTAAACAAATAGTCATGTTCACGCTGATCGCTATAATATGCTCATATTATGTCAAGTTATGGGCATTGTAGTATTAACGTGTGTGTAATTTTACAGTGTCCGTTTACGTTTGTTTGTGGACATTCTACAGGTCTCATTTTGACTGCAAATGTATGTATGTTTGTATCCCACAGATCTCGGGTGGCTTCGACTTTTTCACGTATCGGACCGTAAATTCCCTTTTTAATACTTTAGTTTTAAACCTGTGACCCATTATTTGTTTCCGATTTAAACAAAACCCGTTAAAATATATCTATGACTAAGCATGTACCAATGGTTGTACCCTCTGGCGGATACGAAGGAGACATATCTAAAGATCTTGAACCGCCTGAGTCTGTTGTACGCTATTTTGTTCCATTTAGACGGTATTATTCTTAAAGCTGAACTCCGATTACAAAACAACAGAAATAATTTAATTTAGAAAAAAAATAACGCCCTAAACAACCGCCATACCTTTTTTTCAATTTGTATAATAAACATGGCGATTGGGTAGGGGTAGCTAAAAAGACAGGCATGTAAAATGTGGACGTATCTTGCACGGTAACCTCTCTTTGAAGTTCAGGTCTAACAATAACTCATAAAGCATTATCAAGTATATGTTGAACCAATCAGGGCGCTCTGCTACCGTTTAAGTCTTCGCGACTGTATCGTGTTTACAGAGTTTTGTGTTTTTCTATTTCTATTTTCAGGTCCAGGTACAAACAGTGAGTTGTACATCGACAAACGCTGGATATTGTAATTGTGGAATGGTTGCAAGATCCAGAACGACAGCTTACATGATAAGTAAATGTGGTAATTCTTCATATTGGGTGATAGACTATGTTCGATGCGGTGCTGGTATAGAAGCATTAAAAGTTTCAAAGGCTGACTCTTACACTTACAAAGTAAGTTGAATTTGAATTTTCGACATGAACCAACTGTGTGTTTCCCTTACAGGCTGGGAGAAAATGGCTCGGCGAATAATGCTTTACAGAATGTCACAGGCGCCGTCATACCTCTCTCATTTGTAAACTATCTCTTACCGATTTCCTGTCTGTCCGCAATATGTTTATGGTGTCTAAATTCAACAGTTTTAGAGATATTCGCCATTTTTGATCGAACCCCGTCATCTTGGATTTGGCTACCGCCTCCTATCCTTGTTTGGTAAACTTTCCGTAGGGCATCGTAACGAGTCAGTATAAATTATAAAAACCTTTGTCTCAATTTGTCCTATACCGAATGTTAGTTTGATCAGCCTATACGCTATAGCAATTGTCATGTTGAGTACAGCTGGAATGCGAACGTATAACCACAGTTACGGTGTCTCTTTTCTTAAACTAAGTCAATATTAAGGCGTTGGTAGGGAAGCGTTGTTGGTAAGTACGTAGGACGTTGGGAGAAGCATCGGAAAAATTAAAAAGGCTCGCCTATCCCCCCGCCCCGACAATTGTTTAACATGACCAACATCTAACCATTTGACATATTTGTGTGGTTCTTATTACAGATAACATTTCCTACAGGTGTGACGGTTCATGCAAAATTACATGCTGGGGGTACTGGAACCACGAGAAATAGAAGCTCATATGTAGATCTTACAGTATATCCGTCAGTTCTTGATGTAGGGCGATCTCGCGGATTGTGTGGACAGTTGATGGAAAATGAAACAGTATTGCACATTCCTAGGCCACCCAGTACAATTTTCGTTGAATCTTGGAAGTAAAAATTCAAATTTTATATTCTATTTTATATTCTTATCGATAAATCAGCGTTTTTTTTCTAATTTTGTAATGTATCAAACAACGTGATCAAATATCAGGGTGAAACGAAAAACAACTTTACCCAATATATTTCACAGTGTAGGAGACCAGATATTTTGGGTTAATTTCGATGTATTCGGTAGTTTATCATCCTTGTAAGGACAGTTTCAATACAGCATACCACTGAAAACTGGAACAATTTCCAATTTTAATTGTGTCCGAATATGAGTATCGCCCTATTCCATTCTTATCAATTGTAATACACTTCGACAGCAGTCATAGTTTCGAATGCAATTAGGTTGGACTGCTCGTGCACACTGGGGATCTAAAAACTGACATTATCTGATGGAATTATTACCTCTATACAATAGTTTTCAATGTCATTCTTCATAGGGTAGAAGACACAAGAAATTTGTTTGATGTAAGTGTTCTGGGTGATTTGCCAGAATTTAATTCTATCATCTATACATGCAAATGTATTAATCCAGCTGTAGCTCGTAATGGACCTCAAAATACTACCACATGTGGTGCAGACGAAAATGTTCAAGTATGTCGAGAAAGTTCGAGATATAAAGCTGTTACCAAACGAAGTTGTGTGAACACTGTCTCCCGTCGAAGACGATCTATCCCCGTCCATCACTCTATACACCATCCTCTCAGCAGACATAAACGGGTGCGTAAGAGAAAATTGTATTGTTTTCGTGTGATACACAATTTTATATATTTACCGATGCTGTTTGTGTTTGATATGAATATACAGAGGCGCGACACCATTTGTTACATTTTTCCAATCGAACAATGTTTTATCGTCACCTTTAAAATTTGGTGTAATTATTTTTACAGCAAGTGTCATGGCAAGGAAGCTGGACTGAACAAAGGGCAAGAGTATTTTGCACAAATTTATTTAATAAATCAGCAATGGTTGAATTATGTAGAAAAAATGTTCCTGGTGTTGATGTTGAAGGCTCGTTCCAAACATGTATGAATGACATACAGGTAAATGTAAACATCATTTTTGAAATAGGGTATGTGAAAACAAACTCGAATATGTAACAATATGACGAAACAACCTACTTTTTCTGCTCCTAACCTGGACTTATGAAGACGGCTATACGCCATACAGTGTGCTGTGAGGAGAATTTTGCCCAGGCAGCGACGCTACACCCTGCTCTTATATCGAATTCCAACTACCAAGGGATGATTTACATGCACGACAATGTGTATATGGGACCTCGGTTTTTCGTCCCATCTGAACGACTAGACAGCTGTCCTTGACAGACCCTCCGTTCTGCATCAATGATAAGGGGAAACCTCGCCGGAACATCGAGTGAACTTTTTCGACCACCCGACCTCCAGGCTAGCGAGCCAGATTCTCACCCACTTAGCCATGTGATCCCCTGTAACAATATGAGATATTAACTTCGTTTAAAGAGTTTAATATAAAGAAATCGAAAATCATCCTGTGTTATGTAAGTGGGGAGTGTCTAAATGACCCGCATTTGCATCGACTGTCAGATATGAATTCGTATAATATTTATTATTAATATTTATTTAGCTAAGTGGTACTACCGATTTTGCACTATCATCAACGACAAGTATCCACACACAGTGTGTGCACGAGGTTTATGTCAACCCAGTTCTACAGACACAGCAAGAAGATAAACCATCTGTCTTAGAAGAAGTTGAAGCAATGGATTGTTCCGAGCAATGTTCAGAACATGGACAATGTTTAAATGGTAAATAAAAACTTAAGATTTTATCCAAACAAAAATGACTCATTTAATGTGGGTCAGATCGATGGCTTAATTTTACTGGAGGGCACAGTTCGTAAATTGTTCGTTGGTGGCAGATAAAGTGTATTCACTCATGATTGATCTCTGTCCATTGACCTTGTAGATTTATCTCGTAAATTATTAATGTCCGTCCAGTCCGGACTTCTTTCCGTATGCAAATGAGCTTAGCCGTAGATCCCATATAAGGTATATGTTCAACTGTGCTAAGTTCTATTATGCATTTGTCTATTATGCGAAATGAAGAATGGACAAGAGTAATGTGCAAAATAACTATTATACTGTATTTGTATAATTGAAAAGTGTATTCTGTATTTTAACACTGTGTCAAAGGTAAATGGAAATTGCAAATTGTAAAACTAAAATACGCATTGTGAACTGCTAACATATGCATGTTGCACGGTGAACATTAAAATAATATTGGTAACGGTCATACCTAATAGTTACCATACTATTTGATTACTTACTTTGTATGAAGCGTTAATTACAGAAGTCAGTTTTATACGGCAATAGAATTGATTAGGATCCGTGATTGGACGAGTCCGTATTATGAACCAAGATCGGGGAGCCCCTAGATCTTGAGGCCCTAGCAATCAGCCCAAAAGCCAAGGTCACCCCGAAACTGCCCACGTGACAGATCAATAGCCTTGTTCTGGCCAATTTTGAAATATCTTACGTGAAAGAGTCGCCAGGTCCTAGTATTAATGAGGCAAGAATTTAATCCGTGAAACTGGACCCCGTTACGGTTATATTACCACAGTCTCAGTAAGACACGTGGAGGAGGGTATTGCGGAGTTGTTTTCTCACGTCCGGGATGATGCCGAAGCTTTGTACAAATAAACGTTTGGATGGAATATAACCCTCGAGTTCCACTGTGTACACATTGGTGTACATGGTACATACAAGAAGAGTAGTACTGGGCGCGTGAAAGAGAGAGAAATGGGGTTTAACGTCCACTCGACCCACACTAGGTCATTTCGGGACTAACATATGGTTTAATTTTATTTCAATAATTCGCTTGCGCGTAGGGGTCTTTAGCAGTGGGAGGAAACCGGAGTGTGTGAGCATAAAAAAAACTTTTGTTAAAGACCACATCAAATGGTTCAGAAAACTTTTCCGTACGGGTACTCAATGGTTACGAAATCCATTTTACGGCAAGTTCAAACTAATCTGATTAAAATTAATTCAGATATTTACGTTTTAGTATTCGACTGCCAAAAACGGTTTTCAAATTTTCAATTACAACCTTAATCCGGTTGATTTGTTGGTGACGTCACAGGCACTACACATAGTATGCACATCATCTATACAATATATCACTACCCGTGCAATATATCACTGTATATACACACAGCCAGTTGACACGTGTGTATTTGTCGGTCCAATTAACATTTGACTGGCGTAATCATTAGCGTGTATATATATCAAGGCAGTTAGACTGGAATCCGGGGTGGTCGGTTATACAATGTATTGGGTACTGCATTTCTTCGAAAGCGGCCATCTTATCTTTTATAGGCTGTATTTCAATGCAGCATATAGACTCGTCTTCTGTGGGCATTAACGTACACTTTTCACACTGACACCGTAATCCGAATACAATATATTATTATTATGCAATGGTACAGATCTACAAAAAAACTATTTTTAATAGATATTACAAATTAATCAAATTTGAAGACTGACATTCAGTCAAAAATTTAGAACACAAAAATAAGTGTATAAAATATTATGCATTCCGGTACGCACCATTCCAGAGAATTGCAACAGTCAGGTGATTGTCATTGTTAGATCCCCTATTCTCTACATCGCCATCCTTCACGTAACTAATGTCAGATAAATACGGATCAAACATATATTAATCATTTCTCGCGACGTATCTGTTTACGATACACTGCCCGAGCTAAAAGAACTACTGCTACAGGATAACTCTAAATAGTCTGCCTCCATTCTCTCGCTGTATGACAAAATGATCAATAACACAAATATTGATGATCTAAGTTTTAACGATTATTATTTGAAACAATTTCGTTTCTTAAAAGCCGACAATTAATTATTTCTATTGACTTCAAAGATGTCCGTAGCGCCGGCTATAACAATTTTACACCAATCTTGTTTCAATCAGCGGCCAATTATTGTTGGCTTACGGTCGGCTTATTCTGATTAAAAAGACTATGGCTACAACAATTGCCTTTATAAAAAATTCTAAATTACATCACAAATTATTCCGTAGTCAGTTGTTTTATTTAGTTGGGGAGATTAAGGAATCAGTCAGGCGTTAATGAATACACACCCCGAGTGTATATAGGTAATTAAGGAGTAAACATTCCGAATGCATGCATTCGGTCACTGTGACGTCACTGGCGTTTAAGGGGATTAAGTGTGTTTTGATAACTGACAAAGTCGTTTTTACGGAAGTCTATTTTTACGACTTTTAGTGAAGATAACTGAATTAATTTTAGTCGGATTGATGTGAATTTGCCGTAAAGAAGACAAAATAACCATGCAGCATAAAAAAAATTCCCAGGACCATTTTATGTGCACCTTAAGTTCAAAATGTGTGGTGACTACCATTTACACGCCGTTCCACTCGCTACGTTCCTAAGTTTAAATGTACGTATTATTATTATTACAGGATCGTGCAAATGTGATAATGGCTATATCGGAGATGCATGTGATATTCCATTTAACCTACCACCGTCAGCTTTAGAAATAGAATATGGTGGCCATTGTGATTTAAAGACCCAAAAGTGCGATGATGTTTCCGTTTTTGGTGGTACTTTCATAGATAATAAAGATGCAAGATGCCGTATTGTTCCTTCGAAGGTAAAGCAAGGTGTAGCACCATGAGCCTTTTTGTCTGACGCGGAGAGCGTGTGATAACCGGTCCGGTTGCCACATCCTACGTATGACCCATGCATCTTGTTTTTGCTACATATTACCGTTAGCCTTGTGATCGTCTAGGATTTATCTCAGATCGTCTTTTCTTCTCCTTCACGTTGTGTTTACTTCTTACTGGTTTCTTAAGACGTTTGTCTTCTTCAGTTATAACAATGCAACAGTTCGTTTTTACCTTTTATGTAGCATAGGTATACAAGCATATTACAATTACAGTCAATGCTAACTAAACTCTTCTCAACCTGGACACCTCGCGGTGCCTAGGACTCTTAGATGGTAACCCTTTGGAACCTAATCGAAGTCTGATTTAAAGACATACTATAGCTTCCTTTATAGCCGCAATGGTATCACGCAGACCCATGCGTGTTCATGGCCATGAACCTGTGCAATCGACGTAATGATTGGTTAAATTAAGCCAAATGATGCAATAGGAATATTTCGACTCACATGTATTTTGTTGAAAGATATAACCAGTATGCCATGGCTCTATACCCTTTTTTATCTAACAACATGTCAATCAAATGTTAGTTGAAATCAGTACACACCTGCATATATGTGAATATGTTTAGAAACATCAAACTATATCTTATCTCCCCATTCCTTGTCGATAATCTTTAAAAAAACAATCTTACCACGACTATATTGCTACAAAGGCTGGCACTTGCACGATTCCGTGGCACGCATTGGCACGACTCGAGTCGGCACTACACCGTCCGATTTGCCCAACTCGTTGTGCCAATGCGGGAAGCGCGTAAACAATGTGCAAACTATGCGTGAACTCGTCGTGCCAGTTCGTGTCAATGTGGACACTGATGGGCACGACAAAATCGTGGCCAAAATTCGTGCAAGTGTCAGCCTGGCTTAACGTCTTTTTGTTTTGGTTTGGTTTTGCTTTGTAGGTTTTTCCATACATATACACCACGGATGTTCTTTCGTCAATGCATTGCAAAGGTAATACTACCTAGCACCCTTCACACCACCACATGTCAGACTAATTTACACCGGTGACCCTAACTTATACGGGCACCCCTAGCAGATAAGCATAACCAAATAAAATTTTTAATCCCATAACGCCACAGAAGTCTGATTGTTTATGGTTATAATTTTTGCAGATGGGTATTAATGGAAAAGTGGACGCGTCTGAACCACAAACAACCATACCTACGGTAGAGAGTATCAGTGAAACAGTTTGTCCCCTACCTGTTAGAAACGTAAATCCGTCTTCGGTACCGCATCACCAGCAGACATACACTGGATATAAAATATCTGTCTCAAATAATGGTGAACACTACAGTGAAGAGCTTTCGATGGTTATCTATAATTCACAATGTATGAATTGTAGTAAAAATGGCGGTGATATTCAGTGTCTAGTGTCGGTAAGATTGTTACGTGTAAACACATTAAATGGTACAAAATTCAGTTCTTATTTTCCAGAAACAATGAAATATATTCCAGAAAAATCGGGATGCACTATTATTTATACGCCCACATTTTCATGTGGATGTACTACTGTGCCGTCGACTCTATTCTTCCGTCCGTCTGTTCACATTTTGTTTGTGGAAGCTCTACCTGTCTGATTACTTAAGATATAATTTATATCGCAAAGATCTCGGTTCCTACCCGTCGATATCGGCGTATATGTGACCGTAACTGGATTATGGCCCTGATTGTTCGACAAATCGCTTTTATAGATTGTGGATACTTTAGAGGTCACAATGCTGTTTGTATAAAAAGGAGTTCATATATATCACAGAAACATCATAATTAGGATTAATGTAATCGGACTGAGACTGTCCGACAAAATGTCCGTCCCGCTTTACGCAAATGGCATGGTAAACCGGCAGTGCCAAGGATTTGGACACTCTAGTGGTCACACTTGTTATCCAGTTTGATCTTTATTCATTTTGATATTAACGAAGATCAGATCGTTACATCCTGGATTATTGCCCCTGGTTGTACGAAAAATAAAATCATCTTTTTTTTTACCTTTTTTCTCTTGCAAAATGTGGGCGTTTCTTTGTGTGCCAGCCGCTTGTTACATTCAATAAAACGTCACGTGGTCATTCTTACTCTAGATGTACAGAAGTTGATTAAGGGCCAGACATTAGGAATATCGTAATTGTCATTTTAATGCAATTTTTTTAAACCTTTATTTCATTCAAACTCTTGCAGCCCCCCCCCCCCCTTCATTGGAGGCGATATTTTGGTACCTATGTAGTCCTGGAAAGGAAATGCGTCTTTCATTACTTTGAATCCCATAGCCTTATTTGCTTTATCTATAGGAGAAACATTGTGTAACAGACGATGTGTGTTACTATGATTCAGACCAATACACCTCTAATCAAGATTATGTATGCAGGGTTGATGCCAGTGGACCAAGATGGGAATTAAGTAAGTACTAACGTGGCTATTATTAGCAATCTGAATAAAATGCAGATGAATATTTAGTTAGGTTTTTTAATACTTTCGGTGGCTTAAACTACATGGCGACCTGGAAATCTATAGTCGGAGTTCACGTCAGGGGTCAAACGTTTCATTGGCTAATCACTCATCATCCAAAACATGTCAATGGTAACAACTCTTCCAGATCCTAGAGTAGTAAATAAAAGTAAAACCAAATTTTGTACTATAACAACGAAACGAAATACGATCTGTGATTTGATAAAGATTGTATTATAGTTTTCCTTTGCCCAAAATCGCAATTTTTATGAATATTGGGGGCGGGGGCGGATGGCTGAATGGTTAGCCCGTGCGTACTGTATCATGAAGCCTGTCATTGAGTCAACCGGCGTGTTTTCGAATTCCCGGTTGTACGTGACAAGCAGTAGGTTCGCCTTCCAAGACCTACATTATCACCTATTATATAGATCAGCTTAAAACATAGATTGTAAGTAGATTGTACGTGGAGAGCATGACAGGAGAGAGTAACTTGTATAAACGTAGTGATTGTATTCCATATACATTTGTGTTATTTTTCAAATTTCAGCATTTCGTTTTTGACCAGAGAAATTAATATTTTCAAACAATAATTGATTTTAAATTTATCAATATCATTCACGTGAATGTTTTTTTGTTATATTGTATATTTCAGTTAAACAAGAAACTGAAGAAGACAACAAGATTTATATTATAATTGGTGCAGTGTGTTCAGTAGTTGTACTGATTGTAGGGGTTATAATCATTGCTGTTGTTTGTAAGAAAGGGTGAGATTGAACTATACCCGAAATTGTAATCCCTATTAATAAATAATGTAAATTTTAAATAAAGAGGCGACAGTTCTCGCTATAACAGTGAATAATAAATATATACTTTATGTCAATTACCTGTGTTGTTTGATTTTACAAAGAAAATAACAGAATTTACCTAATTTATATTTGTAACGTGTGGCAGCATCATTAACATTCCAGAAAACACCAAAAGTCGATCCAAAAAAAAGGCAAACTAAATTTCACTGTCACCTGCACCTGACAATCCTCTGCTATGCTATTTTCGTTTTCGATAATCGTATTGATGGCTAAGTTTTACCATACAATATTGCTAGATTCACAAGGCTACGTAGCATTTTTTCAAAGCACGAAATTAAGATTTTTAAGAGCTACGTTCTACAGCCACGTTAAAATAGTTTATATACAATCAATTTGAAGTCAAAGGAACGATCTGCAATAGACAGGTTTAGCTCCTACATAATGAATCTTCAATATGATTAATCATAATATATTACGTCTTTCCAGTTAATAAAACAGATAATCGGGACATGAAAATTATGTCGGATGTCACAGAATGCCGGCGTGATCACTGTATATATAATTTAAATTTTGATTTAACGCTGCCTGGTTTGTATGGTTTACTGACATACACAATAAACAGTATTCTAAATAAACCTTTAAAAATTTTCCCGTCCAGAGGTTTATATAAAATTGCTTTTTGCAGGTGCTGTAAGAAATCACCGGGTACAGTGAGTCCATATGCTGCTCATTATGATAACACAGTTGGTACTGGAACTAATCATCAGAATGGAAACAATGAAAACACATACGACACACTGACTCCTAACCGTAATGACGGTGCAGTTTACACGAAATTGAATTGAAGTAAAAAAGCTCCACCCATTTATTTTTACCACTTAAGGAGATTGTCTTAAGTCAATGTTGCTTACTGTATAGCTTACTTGTATGTTGTTATAGTTCTAACGTTTACATAAGTAATTATTTTTTTTTATGTTATACAGCCCATTCGCCTATTATCGTTTGGAGGCATGTAGGTTATAGAGTAAATTTACATTTTTGTTGATTTTTGCGTGAACTATTACAATATGTGTTTATCCGGTTGAAATTCATGTACATCTGGTCCTCTTCTATATTCTATTGCCATTTGAAAATGTGGCTTTCGCGGAAGATTTTGGCCTAAAGGCCACTTTCGTTGACGTTTTCTTTCCAGGGATAACAGTGATCTGTAATTTCAGGCTTCGTCTCCAGATTATTTCATTTTAAAAACCATTTCAAGGCTCGTTTGAAACAGCGTACATACTTCTGGTAGCATGTAAGGTAACGGTTATTTGGCCTCTCAACTAACAGTAATTGGGTTACATGGAAACGGTACCATGTTATTTCGATTAGACTGACTGAAGGTCTAACGGTGAATCGTGAACACCATTTTGCCCAGAGAAATTCTCGTTGTTTTCAAGTATGAGATAACTTCGACTATTGCGACCACGCTTCAATTTTGCGTTATTAAACCAATTTATTGATCGAAAGTTGATCTAGAATTGTTATGCCCGGATTTCCGATTTTACCCTTGAAAGATATGTATGTTTATAATAAGTTAACAAAGTTTGTTTTAATTGTTATACTTTATATTAAAAGCAAATATATATTTTGTTTCCACAAATTCAGGCGATAGTTTATTTATTTTTGTAGCTTTTATATTTATATTTTGTAATTATGTCATTTGAATTAACTTAAATTTAAAATATAAATCAAAAACAATACGTTAACTTTAAAATCGACATGGCGAGAGTATGAATGATGGTAATATCTTTGCCACCAAGTTATGCAAATTTCGACTTCTACCGGATCCTTCAACGTGGCAGATCATCCGCCCAACCAACTGGCACAACACTTGGGGTTGTCGATAAACTGCTCGATCCTTGGAAGTGAACATACCACCCGCTTAACCAACTATACTTAAAACACAGCCAGTTGGGTCGTCTATTACTTTCTATCTTTAAAATATTAATCGGGGTGTAGTTAATTTGATGGTTATCGCCATACTTACAATCTTTTCAAGGGAGACAACTCGTTTAATCACATTAGTAAAACTTATCACTGTTTAATTGTGATTGAGTTCCGACTTCAGATACCAGCCATATTGTATTTGTTGTTATATTTGTGATGAGTGTCGTTTGCGTGGTCGGGTATGCTCACTTTTTTCTGAAACATGATTCGACATAAGATCGTTTACGATATATATCACGGTGAATGACCGATCAAACGTGAATCATTCTATACGTATACGATATATTTGGCTGTTTATGTTTAATAGATACATTAATATAACCGATATAATATTTACAAATTTACGTTTTATAGCTAAAATAGAAATAATTCGATACTCACACGATATATTTGACAGTGTTATAACTAAAATGAAATAGTTCGATGAATGAAATGTGTTTTAAGTTTTAATGGCACACTCCAACCGATGAATAAAATGTGTTTTAATGGCACACTCCAACAGGCCTATATTGTGCCAAACATATTGCGATTTTAACGAGACAGGCTAAAATATATCACAGTTAAAATTTATACATGTATGTATAAATATAAACAATATCACAGTAAGTAAAAATTAAAAATAAAACACAACTTTTATGCATATAAATATTTAAATACAAGATAGTTGGATACTTACACGATATACATGACAGTTTTATCATTCTCTGATGTTTGTGTCCGGAAAATGAAAATGGAGGAAGTGGGGGGGGGGGCTTTAGTAGTTTTATTGGAATAAAGGATATATTTGACAGGATGTTTTTTATACCTAGATTAACATGCCGGATATTTTTCGCTGCTTACTTTTTACTTTTTATAGCTATGTATTTAACAGTTCATTTGTTTGTAAGATAGTACATTAAACGATATATATTTACTTCTTGTTATTTGGCAATTTAATGTTTATATAGCAATGGTGAAGAAACTGTGTTGGCTTCTAATTCTATCTGTATTGTCGTAGAGTGTTTGCCCACATCAATCCCAGTGAAAATATAGTCGTTTGGATTGAGCCAAAACAAGGTCTTTTTTACACATTGGTGTTTCCTTAAAATATTTGGTTCTGCCATATCTTACAACAACATTCCGGAAAGCAAGTTCAACAACCTTGGTTGATTAAGTAGAATTGCTCCGCACCTAATACTTTTGGCAACGAAGAATGAATAAATCTGACGAGTGGCTTAAAGGTCGTTCTCCTAGTATATCTGGTTTTGACATAATAAATGTTCAAACTGTAACGACAAATCAGCTTTCTAAATTTACACAAGGATATGAAGAGATTGGGTGGCAAAGGTACTGGTGCTTTTGATGAAAATGCGTGAGGTTGAGGGGAAAATAAAAGGGAGTGGAGGAATCCAGATTGATCGGAAGAAGTTTTAGACCCTCTTTTGTAAAAAGCAGGTCGAAATTGGACCCCGTGCAAATCTGTAATCACAGCAAAGTCGGGTATCCTACTAGTGTTTTAAATAAGTCCCAAATATTGTCTTTTTCTTATATATTTTGTTCTGGAAATGGATCACCCCACTCTTAGCACACTGATGGGTGTTTAAGCCCTTTTGGGCCCTTGTTTTATTTTCCACCAACAAATCTGACTCTACAATGGTGTCACAGTATAGCCATGCATCTTTGATATTGAGGTATTATGTCATTCGGTATAAGCTGGTTAATCATGCATAGCATTTCCTTGAATTACATCTTCACTGTTAACATAGGGTAGACTACATCAGCGTCGCTTATTCCCTGGGAATGTAGATTAACCATAACATTACTCGACTTGTTAGGTTACTTTTCCCGGAGAATGGTGAAATACTTTTTACTTGTAGCCGTTTGGCGTTTAAATAATTTGATATTCGGTCCGATTTACTTGACCTGGAATTATTTGTCACACTTGCTACATGGCCATGATGGGTGGAATGTAGCGGTTGATAAAGTATGAACTACAATTTGTCCTTACCGCCCGACTTTTCTGTTCCTATTGGTCTAATGAAGACGGACATGCGCCATATATGTGCACGCCAATGTATGCACGAGACCTAGCGTCCCATCCTGACGACTGACAGCTGTCCTTGCCAGATCCCCTCTCTTTCTGATTAGGGGAGACCACGCCGGAAAATCTCAATGAAGTCTCTCGTCCATTGCACATTTAATTTGGTTGTTAACCTTTTTTTCAGATGTTTGACTACTCACAATGTTGAAGGGACATACACGATGACTGTTTCACCGATTATTTTCGTATTTTTTTTCTTACGTTCTGTGGCTCGCTGACATGTTAAGTGTCTAACAAGAGCCATTAGGTAGCCCTATCATCGTATTGTTCAACATAAATTAATGAAATAGGGTTTTACGTCCCACTGCTCCTAAATTGAGCTAACAAAGACGGACATACGCCATACAGTGCAATATGTGCTATGGGAGAAATTTTGCCCGGACTGCGTCGCTATAACGGCATACTGTTATATCGAATTCCAACTGCCAAGGGATCTTTACGTGCACGGCAATGTGTACATAGGACCTCGGTTTTCGCCCCATCATTGTCCTTGTCAGGCCCTCTGTTCTGCACGAGTCACAAGGAGCAGCCACGGGGAAAAATCTGGATGAACTTTCTTGGCCAATGCATGTATCAAACACCCGAACTCAAGACTAGCGAGCCAGCGACTATTGTTCAACAGACATACTGTCAGCAGAATCTGGGTTTTACCGCAAGGAAATTGATCTTCATTCTGCGGGTCTTAAAAGCGTGAGCTCTTGGTTTTGAATATAACATGCATACAAAACGTTTTGTTTTATTATTATAAAGAAGGCTAGTCTCTATTGGTTTACTTGTCAATTAAAATTAACATTGGTGTTGTTATCGTACCGTGGGAATATTGGTTCCTGATATAGAATATCTAAGACAAACTGAAAATTGTAAAATTGGCACACTAATCGTGTGCTAGAATGCATGACATCCCAATTCGTCACGACGGTACTCGCTTAAAGAGGCATAATATACTACCGATGGATACTGGAATAACCAGACGTCAACGACTGGCATTCAATGTCGATTATTCAATGTGCTCTAAGAATTACAACTACCGGAAAACACACTACCAAACGACGAAATGCCATATACTGATAATACGAGGAGGCAATGAGAGGGGCTTGGTATCGTACGGAAACATTTAAGTAATCTGTTTTTGGGAGGTGCTAAGAAAACAGACGTGGTTTGACCAATGCCCACATTCCGTGTCACGTAAACCCGGGGAATCGTATAGAAACCACACCACTTGACCCAGTGACAGATTTAAAACATGGTGGCCATCTTTAAAAATCACAACAAACTCTAACCATAACTTTTCCCTTACAAATTACCAACTCTTCAGGACAAAATTACTTCTAGAATGTGTTTTGAATTTTAAAGATGTACATGCATGGTTTGATGAATACTACAATCATCAAGTACGGCTTGGCATTTTGTACATTGTTCCTTATTGGCAGAATCTATAGGAATTTCAATCTTATTTCTACGAGTACCGAGCACCCCCTTGACTCATATATATCTCATGATTTTAAAATTCTAGATATTTATCAGGTCTGGAACAAAGGATATTAATTACAATATTCTTGTTTTAGAAATAAAATTTTATTGAAATCAAACCCATGACTGGCAAGACTACTTCCCCGAAATGGTTTTTGTGGAAATTGCATTCAACATTTTGTATATTTTAAAATCTGCGATGCCCATTACATGTCATTATATCATGTACAATATATTTCATTTTAGATTTTTATTCGTGCAATTCTAATAAACGTAGATGTGTGGGTATTACTTAGACAACCGTCTTTATTGACACGATTGGTTTAGAAGAGAAGAACGTAAATGTTAATTTTGTTCATCCTTAAACGCTGCTAAATTAACGGGACAACATCACTCTTGTAGGCTTGGCAGCTCCCGAAAATAAATAATAGCCTTATTCCAAGTGACATACCTGTGTAAATTATCAATTACATCCTATTTTACTTATCCAGAGGGTTCGAAAATATTTTAAAATCCAAGTCACAATTGAAAAGGTTTACGTTAACCGTTTCAAATCATTTAGTTAAATTTTTCCAACTCTTTAATTCAATGTGTTAAGATGAAATTTGTATCATCAATTAAATGGAATATTGTAAAATAATACAATTTGTTGACCATAATAAAGATTAGGGCCTATTATTAACTTACAACAAGAGTGGTATTGCGCCTTTAACAAAATGTTTACATTATTTTAAATCAAATAATTTTGTATATTTATTTGAGCTAATCACACAAATCCTTTAAATCCGGCACACACCGTCACGACTTGCCCAGACTTTATCCAACCAACGACTTGTCTCAGATAATCAGACAGTCCCGCGACCAAGATTCAATCGATTTCCGTCGCGTCGTTGCCCGACTGAGCATGTTCAGTCGTAATTGAATGCAGTAAAAACTATGGTTGGCCGTTTTGAACATTACAGGCATATTGGCAAAATATAATGTCACTTTTACTTTTGGAATCACTCGCTAGGGGGAAGAGGCGTAACTCAAGATGCATAATCCGCGAGATTCAGGTCTGTGTGGACTGGTACCGTGGTAGGCAAGTGAGTCCTGTATTCGTAGCGGTATGGGCCGGGCTTTAAATAAGAAAGCGATAGCAGACAGCACAAACATTGACCACACGAACAACATCAATTTAAATCTTGCAACCACAAATTAAGTGTATTAGAAGAATTGAGATATGACAATTATGCCTAAATACGAAAATATATGTGTCCAGAATTAGCAAAAAAGCAAACTTTCTTCGACCATTTGTAGACCTTGATACCACATATTTACTGAATAATGCTTGATACCACAGAACTAAATTATCGGACGCTACCTTTTAAACACAGAATAAGGTTAAAGATAGATACCAGATTTTATTGACATATCAACACAATATGTTCAAGCTAGAACTTTACCTTCATCCAGCAGTTAAATTAGTTTGTATTGTTGCTAAATCCAAACTTGAAAAAGATGTTCGCCAAAGTTGGTCAAAAAGGGTGGAATAAAATACCAAAAATGTACAGAATAGCCTCAATATATCAACCTTCATTAAGATAGCCACGCACAGCCTGGCATAACGTCGATACAACAGCTTTGTTATAAAAAAAATCATACGACCATAGACAATAGCTAATCCGATATATATATATTTTTTTATTGCCTTGACAAAATCCAAAATCGATATGGTTATAATCACCCCACAATCCTAATGCGTCACACTAAATTTGAAACAAATACATATATGTTAAAAACTGTAACCTCTATGACATTCAGTAAAGGCCAGAAAACTAGAGAAGTAACAGACCATCACATACCTATAGGTTCATTTTATCTAGACCTCAACAAATCCGCAAAAAAAGGTTAGAAATACAATCATAAAATTCTTTCGAAAGTCTCCCGTTTAAACGAATGTAGCCTGTCGAAATGAAAAGAGAGATAACTCTGCAACTAAAAGTCGTAGACCTCCGAAGATCAGCCTCGTGGGTCCTACAAGCAACACATTTAAATTCTAAATCGAACTGTTACAAACCAATTGTTGACGACGGGCAAGAGCAATGACTATAATATAGGCCAAAACTACATATATTATTGGCTGTATAAATGAACTTACTAATTAATATATCAGTATAAATGGGAAAGTGGACGTACGAATATCGTAAACATGACAAAACCATAATTGTAGAGCTATTGAAATAAACTGATTATAAAATTATAGCATTGTTATTCTAAGCTAACTATATTTTACCGATATATATCACTAACAAACCAACGACGCCCTTTTCAACGTTTCATGATCAATCTCTAGCTCCACCAGCTCTTTACCCAGCCAAGAGCACCTGCTCCAGCCTGGTAGAGAGTGGACCCTATTTGACCAAGCAATGTGTCATTGGATTCAACCTGCTTCTTTGCCTCCTTGTTGGAATTAATCTGAGCGTTTTCCGAAATTCGGTTTTCAACATCAGCAATTTTTTGCAATGCTTTGGTAAGGGCCGAATTCTGGTCCTCTTTAATTTTTTTTTGTACCTCTTCCTCTAGTTTCTTACGGCGTTTTTCTTCCTCTTCGAGTTCCTGCTTTCTCTTTCTCTCTTCTTCTTGTAGACGTTTATTTTCCTCTTCTAGTTGTTTAAGTCTACTATCTTCTCGTTGCATCTCTCGCGTTTTTATATCTTCTCGTTCACGAGTTTCTTTTTGTTCCTTAATGGCCATGAGTCTACGCTCTTCCTCATTCATGTTATCTGCTAAATTGCGCATCTGCTCTTCAAGTTCTTCTAACTCGCGTCTTTTCGCCTCCAGTTTTTGTTCTGTGACTTGAGTGTCTTTAATTAATTGTCTGTCCTGTTCCTCGCCACATGATTCTGTCACTGCATTCAGAATTTCATTCTTTTCTTGGATAAGTTTTTTTTGTTGGCGTTCCTTTTCATTTTGTATTTCTTTTCTCTTGCCGTCGACAATTTTTTCAGCTTCCTCATACATGTCGTTTGTGTAGTAGGCTCCCTGATTTTCGCCAATAGTTTGAAAGATCAAATCCAGTATAACGTCAACATCTTTTTGTAAGGTATCTGCATCTGCCTTGTTATTGATGAAGGCGAACCTATGTCCACATTTTTGTAGTAGATCTTTTAATTCCGGCGGTGCATTTTCAACAAACTCTCTCGTTGGCGCTCCATCCAATTCGTCCTTACGGGTAAAAACAACGATGACATGTTTTAAGACTCGCTCACCAAAAATTTCTTGGAGTATATTCACAGTATTGACTTCTTCTGGTGTGAACCTTCCCACGCCGATGACAAATATATAGATATGTGGACCAGGGGCAGCAAGTGCTATACTACGTACGATTTCTTTACTGGTAGTCTCATTTGGTTCCTTGGTATCGAACAAGCCAGGGGTGTCAATGACAAAAAGGGTGGTATGTTTATCAAGTTGCCTTTCCTCAAATTTGCACTGTTTTGTGACGGATAGAAAACTTACCGATGATTTAAAGGCTTTCCCTTTCAACAGATTGTTACCAAGGAGGCTTTTGCCTATACCGGTTTTACCAAGTAAAGCAATTCGAACATCACCTTAAATAGAGAACGGTGTACAATATGAATGATGAGCCATTGCGGAAACCAATTAGTCCAAAAAAGCACTAACAGTGTTTTTTTTTTAATTTAAAAGAACGGGGCTAAAATTAAACCCTGTCTCTACATAGCTCTCTCTCTCTGCCCTTATGGAAGTGGGTGTTAAGCGCAGCGAACGAATGAATCGATCCCCAGAGCTGATTTTAAAAAAATGTGTTGGAAAGGGGCCCTAAAATTATTTTCAAGAATCGGGACAATTTTAAATTTGCCAACGCACCACTAGTGTTAAAATATAAAAAAAGAAATTTATTACATACCGTGAGGGCCAAGTAGATTGACACCGTGTCTGAAATGTATAACAGTTTGATCATCTCAAACAAGACTAGGAGTCTTTCAAAAAACTTTTAATACACCTTACCTAAGACACTCCAACACGAATGATATATTTGCTGTAAAGTGTTTAACTTGCAACAAAATAACAGTGACCAGGCTAAAAATAGACGATCTATAGTGTAAGTCAATAATCTACATTGGGTGTGGTCATACGTGTACAAGTGTTACAAAACGCGTTTCTGTTCAACGAGGATATGGTCGCCTACCTAGCATCGTAGGTTTTCGGAAGCCATGGTGACTTATCAAGGAACTGTCCCGCTTATTAGACCTACAATTCGATCCTTTGATTATTGGTGGTATAGATTGGAGAACGCACAGTGTCTTTATAGTCGTTAGGATGTGATAAAGTCGGATGTCCAGGTCCCGGCAAAACAGCCCCATAGCTCACATCATGGGGAAGGCCCTTATTCATTAACCTTGTTGGTGCAGAAAAAGTAGGCCGTTAATGCCCATTTCATGTCGTACCTTTTGTCTAGGTTATCCACACAGCTAAGTAATCTGTAACCGGAGATGGGGTATGAATAATGAACGCTGTATCTTACACACAGATGAATGATTAAAATCAGATTTTAAAGGGGGAGTTACTTACTTCTTGAGGGACTTGGTTCTCCTTTCTTGTGCCCGATATTCTTTAAACTCCCTTCTTAATCGCTTGTTTCTATCGGACTTGCTTTCGTCAAATGCGTGAAAAGTCATTTTGTTGAAAAGACTTCCCAGAAACGATACTGGTTTTTGTTTTTCGTGGATAACCATTTGTTCTACCTCTTTCTCATCAACCTCCTCTGCTGCACGTCTGCGTGAAATCTCCAGCTGCTCTAATTGTTTTGCCATGTCACTAGTCTTGTGGGAACCATTGTCTTTATTAAGAAAAATAAGAAGACCAGAAATAAATCTAAAAGATTTGATTATGCTGAGCCTTGATTTGTGTGGTCTGAAACAACCATGAATCATACATAACAGTTTGTCACACACATCCCATTGCCGTGTCTGCCTTATGTTTCTAATTATATCTAATACAGGTGTTATCAACAACCTTATTAGTTTCCAACAACGATTTCACCAGACATTATGTATTAGTACCTTCATTAAACGCGCAAGCATATAATATTGGTGCACGTGTGGCATATTATAAGAACTTATAAGGCTCATATTCTGACACTGTTTCAGATGTGAACGTCCAGGACAAAGGTGTGGAAGTCCCCACAACTGCTATCTACTACCTTAGCGTTTCATACTTGATTGGCAGCACCTTCTTCAAATATGGTATGACGGCTATCTTTGATCTACAAGATTCCTGATATGAGAAAACCTAAATCTACCAATATCTCAGTTTTAAACCACTTATGATCGAAATCATTGTGGTCACTGAATACCATCTGCAAAAAGCACCATTCCTTTAAGTATATTGCGGCCTATGTAAGTGGTTGATGTGCAAAATACGCCCATATTTTGGAAGAGGTGGACAGAGAACAAGATAAAGAAGTGATTGTTCGTACAATCAGAGGCAATAGTCCATGATGGCACGGCCGAAATGAGAAAACAAATTGTTGAGATATAAACATTTTTTAAGTTTTATCAAAATTAGATAAGAAAAAAATATAGTGTCCTCTAGAGGGTATTTACGTAAAGGGGGTGGCCATTTTGTCAATCTCCGTCTGAATTTTACGAATTTTAAATTATGGTGTAACGTTCATATTTGAACGATTTTAAAATCAAATAAAATCAAAGGTTTACTAATTCGTTGTTTAATGCCACCCTCTATTTTATTTTGTTTTTAAAAAAAAACCCAGTATGGTTCGTTTTTGGATGATCATCCACCCTGTACCACTCATATAAGCATGTTCTGAGTCAAAAGCGGTGGCGACCCCAAGAACTTCCGTGGCGGGTCAGTGTCTTATACGCTGGGTCATCGCGGCCCCCGAATACATGCAAAACGTACAGCCTTCAATTTCGTACATTTATAACTTGTATAGCTACCAACACATTCCATAAATAGAACCTCTCATAACCGGTTGTAAGGGTAATAAAATTTTATACCCGTCCACTAACACAGTAAATACAACGCCTCGTGGATTTTGATTCTGGACAATCATTAAGCGAATATATTAGAGCTGTATAATGCAACCAAAACGGAACCTTATTTCATTTTACTTCACTTATATAGCTTACCTTTGAATGGTGACGCCATATCTTTTTGATCCTGCTTCTTTGCCTCCCTGTTGGAATTATTCAGAGCGTTTTTCAAAATTTGGTTTTCAACATCAGCAATTTTATTCAGAATTTCATTCTTTTCTTGGATAGGTTTTTCTTGTTGGCGTTCCTTTTCATTTTGTATTTCCTTTCTCTTGTCGTCGACAATTTTTTCAGCTTCCTCATACATGTCGTTTGTGTAGTAGGCTCCCTGATTTTCGCCAATAGTTTGAAAGATCAAATCCAGTATAACGTCAACCTCTTCTTGTAAGGTATCTGCATCTGCCTTGTTATTGATAAAGGCGAACCTATGTCCACATTTTTGTAGTAGATCTTTAAATTCCGGCGGTAGATTTTCAACAAACTCTTTCTTTGGCGCTCCATCCAATTCGTCCTCACGGGTAAAAACAACGATTACATGTTTTAAGACTCGCTCACCAAAAATTTCTTGGAGTATATTCACAGTATTGACTTCTTTCGGTGTGAATCTTCCCACCCCGATGACAAATATATAGATATGTGGACCAGGGGCAGCAAGTGCTATACTACGTACGATTTCTTTACTGGTAGTCTCATTTGGTTCCTTGGCATCGAACCAGCCAAGGGTAGTCTCATTTGGTTTCTTGGTATCGAACAAGCCAGGGGTGTCAATGACCAAAAGGGTGGTATGTTTATCAAGTTGCCTTTCCTCAAATTTGCACTGTTTTGTGACGGATATAAAACTTACCGATGATTTAAAGACTTTCCTTTTCAACAGATTGTTACCAAGGAGGCTTTTGCCTATACCGGTTTCACCAAGTAGAGCAATTCGAACATCACCTTAAATGGAGAACGGTGTACAATATGAATGATGAGCCATTGCGGAAACCAATAAGTCCAAAAAAGCACTAACAGTGGTTTTTAATTTCTTGGAACGGGGCTAAAATTAAACCCTGTCTCTACATAGCTCTTTCTCTGCCCTCAATCTCCACGGAAGTGGGTGTTAAGCGCAGCGAACGAATGAATCGATCCCCAGAGCTGATTTTAAAAAAAACGTGTTGGAAAGGGGCCCTAATATTATTTTCAAGAATCGGGACAATTTTAAATTTGCCAACACACCGCTAGTGTTAAAATATAAAAAAAAAGAAATTTATTACATACCGTGAGGGCCAAGTAGATTGACACCGTGTCTGAAATGTATAATGTATAACAATTTGATCATCTCAAACAAGACTATGAGTCTTTCAAAAAACTTTTAAAGACAGCTTACCTAATGACACTCCAACACGAATGATATATTTGCTGTAAAGTGTTTAACTTGCAACAAAATAACAGTGACCAGGCTAAAAATAGACGATCTATAGTGTAAGCAAATAATCTACATTGGGTGTGGTCATATGTGTACACGTGTTGCAAAACGCGTTTCTGTTCAACGAGGATATGGTCGCCTACCTAGCATCGTAGGTTTTCGGAAGCCATGGTGATGTACCAAGGAACTGTCCCGCTTATTCGACCTACGGTTCGATCCTTTGATTATTGGTGGTATAGATTGGAGAACGCACAGTGTCTATATAGTCGTTAGGATGTGATAAAGTCGGATGTCCAGGTCCCGGCAAAACAGCCCCCATAGCTCTCATGGGGAATGCCCTTATTCATTAACCTTGTTGGTGCAGAAAAGGTAGGACTTTAAGGCCCATTTCATGTCGTACTTTTTGTCTAGGTTATCCACACAGCTAAGTAATCTGTAACCGGAGATGGGGTATGAATAATGAACGCTGTATCTTACACACAGATGAATGATTCAAATCAGATTGTAAAGGGGGAGTTACTTACTTCTTGAGGGACTCGGTTCTCCTTTCTTGTGCCCGATATTCTTTTAACTCCCTTCTTAATCGCTTGTTTCTATCGGACTCACTTTCGTCAAATACGTCTAAAGTCATTTTGTTGAAAATACTTCCCAGGAGAGATACTGGTTTTTTTGGTTTTTCGTGGATAACCATTTGTTCTACCTCTTTCGCATCAACCTCCTCTGCTGCACGTCTGCGTGAAATCTCCAGCTGCTCTAATTGTTTTGCCATGTCACTAGTCTTGTGGGAACCATTGTCTTTATTAAGAAAAATAAGAAGACCAGAAATAAATCTAAAAGATTTGATTATGCTGAGCCTTGATTTGTGTGGTCTGAAACAACCATGAATCATACATAACAGTTTGTCACACACATCCCATTGCCGTGTCTGCCTTATGTTTCTAATTATATCTAATACAGGTGTTATCAACAACCTTATTAGTTTCCAACAACGATTTCACCAGACATTATGTATTAGTACCTTCATTAAACGCGCAAGCATATAATATTGGTGCACGTGTGGCATATTATAAGAACTTATAAGGCTTACATTCTGACACTGTTTCAGATGTGAACGTCCAGGACAAAGGTGTGGAAGTTCCCACAACTGCTATCTACTACATTAGCGTTTCATACTTGATTGGCAGCACCTTCTTCAAATATGGTATGACGGCCATCTTCGATCTACAAGATTCCTGATATGAGAAAACCTAAATCTACCAATATCTCAGTTTTAAACCACTTATGATCGCAATCATTGTGGTCACTGAATACCATCTGCAAAAAGCACCATTCCTTTAAGTATATTGCGGCCTATGTAAGTGGTTGATGTGCAAAATACGCCCACATTTTGGAAGAGGTGGACAGAGAACAAGATAAAGAAATGATTGTTCGTACAATCAGAGGCAATAGTCCATGATGGCACGGGCCGAAATGAGAAAACAAATTGTTGAGATATAAACATTTTTTAAGTTTTATCAAAATTAGATAAAAAAAAATAGTCTCCTCTAGAGGGTATTTACGTAAAGGGGGTGGCCATTTTGTCAATCTCCGTCTGAATTTTACGAATTTGAAATTATGGTGTAACGTTCATATTTGAACGATTTTAAAATCAAATAAAATCAAAGGTTTACTAATTCGTGTTTAATGCCACCCTCTATTTTATTTTGTTTAAAAAACACAGTATGGTTCGTTTCGGGATGATCATCCACCCTGCACCACTCATATAAGCATGTTCTGAGTCAAAAGCCGTGGCCACCCCAAGAACTTCCGTGGCGGGCCAGATGTACCAATATAGTCGTGGTGACATTGTTTTAAAGATTATAGGCAAGGAATGGGGGGATAAGATATAGTTTTATGTTTCTAACATATTCACATATATGCAGGTGTGTACTGATATCAACTAACATTTGATTGACATATTGTTAGATAAAAAAGGGTATAGAACCAAACATACTGGTTCTATCTTTCAACAAAATACATGTGATTCGAGACATTCCTATTGCGTCATTTGGCTTAATTTAACCAATCATTTCGTTGATTGCACAGGTTCATGGTCATGAACACGCATGGGTCTGCGTGATACCCTTGCGGCTATAAAGGAAACTATATTATGTCATTAAATCAGACTTCGATTAGATTCCAGAGGGTTACCATCTAAGAGCCCTAGACACCGCGGTGTCTAGGTTGAGAAGAGTTTAGTTAGCATTGACTGTAATTGTAATATGCTTGTATGTATACCTATGCTACATAAAAGGTAAAAACGAACTATTGCATTGTTATAACCGAAGAAGACAAACGTCTTAAGAAACCAGTAAGAAGTAAACACAATGTGAAGGAGAAGAAAAGACGATCAGAGATAAATGCTAGACGATCACAAGGCTAACGGTAATATGTAGCAAGAAACGATCATGGGTCGGACGTAGGATGTGGCGACCGGTTTTGGTACATGTCCACTCTCCACGTCAGACAAAAAGACTCATGGTGCTACATATTCGATTTGGTGCCGTAACACAGTTTCGAACTTTTGGGTAAGAAGCAACAGGAAATAAATCTGGCGGAGAATTATATTGGTAGCAGAATACAACGAAATCTGGAAGACATTTAGAAGAAGAACACATATTCGATTTGGTGCCGTAACAGTTTCGACCTTTAGGGTTAATACCAACTTTAGAAGAAGTAGAATACATATTCGATTTGATGCCGTAACAGTTTCGACCTTTTGGGTAGGCTGAAACAGAAGAAAATTCAGGTGGAAAAAGAGAAAATTCTGGTAGAAAAAAATTGGCAGTAAAATTCTGGTGGAAGACATTTAGAAGAAGAATATATAAATATTTGATTTGGCGCCGTGCTGAAGTTTCGACCTTTGGGTTACGAAGTTACTTTAGAAGAAGAATCCATATTGGAAGACGCTAAGAAGAAAAATACAGCAACAGAGAGGAATTTTTGGTTGAAATACGAGAAATCGGATGATATTCGCAAAGATCTTGGTAAATACATTTTGTTTGTTAAATTAGATATGTTACATTTGTTAAAAGACCAAATAATATTAATTTAAGTTTAAAAATCTAATTAGAGACTAAATTGTTAAAATTTAACTGTAGGAAATACATTATATCCATTCATAAGTTTTGATTGATAGGTTTAGTAAACAATATAATATCATGAGTTAGGTATGTATATTATTGGGTTAACATGACCTGTAGTAAATTCGAGTAATTAAAGTTAAAGAGAGTCTCTACGGAGTAGGTTTTAAAACAAAAAAAATTTTCTTTGATATAACTACGAATTAATAAAAATAAAGAAACGAAGTAGGGAATATAAACTAGGTATAATTAATAAAAATAAAGAAACGGAATAGGAATAAAATAGGAACTAATGTTGTCTCCGGATTGCAGTGGTAAGACGGCAGATCTAAGCATGACGTTTGTGAGTGTTTAACTCTAGTTTTCAAGATGGCCGTGCTCTCTACTGTAATTCGTTAATATGTGTTATTTGTTGTTTCGTATATAATATAATTTTTGAGATCCTTGTCCAAGGTCTCAAGAATTAGGATTTTAGTCCAGTTAGACTAAATGCGGGTAATTCAGCTTTTGACTAAAAGGTTGAGTTGCCATTGTTTGTGTTTTGTTATAACACAATGACATATGTCATAGAGGCGTCCTGCCATATTAAAATACGTGTTAGTGATTGTAACATAAACCTGTTGCTATCAACACCCGGCTGGAGATCTTGGTAGTATTCCTTATGTCATTGCGTAACTATAACTTGTTGTTGGCATGTCTTATCTAACCTTCTTTGTCTGATAAACTATATTGAATGTTAAACCTTCATATGATGCTTGATACATTAGACAGGTGTCTAATGAGCCCCTTTGTCTTGAATACGTTTATAAACTCACAACAGAAACGAATCTGCAGTGAGGTCCAGGAGGCCATGCTAGGCGGGTGCCTAGATGAAGGTACCTAATGGATACTAGGGAGACCCAGTCAGGGCTAGGAGTTAGGTCCGGCCAGGACTGAGCGAAGGCCATGGTCGCCTTGGCACGAGACGAGACGAGAGCTTGTGGCGTTAGCACACTCGTGCTAAGCCAAGCTAATTAAGTCATGACTCCTTCCATATAGTTAGTTCTACGGTCGTTTACATCACGATGTTTGTACCTATTGTAAGAATCAGAATAAAACCATTATTTGAAGTTATACCAGTGTTGTCATCCAAGAACCTGATTTAAGAACAAATACTGTCACATTGTGTCGTCCATGTATGTGGTTAGATAAGTAGAGTAAGATCATTTTGAAGCTATAGTCCAAGGTTTCAGAATTAAATAATTTAACTTTTGAATAAAAAGTTCGGTTATGTTAAAATCCCACGTGGTTAACTTTCGGGATTTTGGGTATAGTTTTTCATGGAAAAAAACTAAGAATTAACGGCTCGTTAAATTGTGAGATTATCGCAAAGTCATTAATGCGAGTTTTATAGGGTGTTTTTTTATGAATTTAATTTTTGCTTAGGAACGTGATACATAGGCTACGTTTCATATATTTTTGCTGTTATATGTACGCTGTCGACATATTACGAGATGATTAGAATGTGTAATTTGACATTAGGTCGAATTACTACAAACACTAGGTTCTAACACCTGTGTTAATGTATATAGAATATAATATATATTGGATATAGTATTATATGTGTAGTAAAAAGCTAGGTATATTTTGATTGTTGTGTTTATAAAATATGGACTGTGTTCTGATTGGATGGAGTGTACGGTCATTTTCTCTGAACATAGTTGTAGATACATTAAATAAAATAGGATATGTCATTCATATACTGGCCATATTTGATTGACATTCTTGATAATGTGACACTGGTATTGACATAAGTTTGAGCTCAGCTTGTGTCAGTCTAATAGGAATGTTTATAAAAAAAATGAAATACAAAATTGTAAATGATTAGGTCAAAAAGGTCACATTACTAACGAGTGAATTATAAAATAATCATGGCGGAATTCTAAAACACAAACGGAAATTCTAAAACAGGAAACGAAATTATAAACTTGTCGCTTACTCAGTTCAGGTCAAGAGGTCAAAGTTAGTTTGGAGATTTATAGTTAAAGAGACACATCAAAGTTTATTAATAGTTAAATAAAGTTTAATTGTAAGGTTTGCTAATAAGTGTTCGAAATAATATATTAATAATAATGTTAGGTTAATAATTAAGCTAAAGTTTTAAAAAGAATTAGGAATAGTTAGTTCTTGGTCTGATGGCAATGATATGTTTGATTGACGAATAAGATTGTACAAGCCAATCTTAGAAGAAAAAAAGAAAGTTTTCAACTTGACACTATGGTAGCTGAAAAGGACAACTACAGAGGCAAGGAAAAATGGTTTACCAGTTTACCAAATTGAGATTTCCTGAGACAGAATTTAAAGTGAAACTGAACTTTAAAAATTTGAAGTGATGTGCTATAGTGTTTTGAAATTAGGACACTTGAAGATTTTAAAAAGACAATTTGTGTTTTTTGAATTTAGGTTTCATAGGACTTTGAGATAGTTTTTGCATGCGATTTTTGATTATTTGTGTTTTTCTTTCACAGCTCTGTTGTATAGTAATCATTTATATTTTCCTGATGCGTGTATAATTAGCTAGAATATCTATATTCTATATATATTCTTAAAGGGGGAAGTAATGTAGCAATATAGTCGTGGTGACATTGTTTTAAAGATTATAGACAAGGAATGGGGGGATAAGATATAGTTTTATGTTTCTAACATATTCACATATATGCAGGTGTGTACTGATATCAACTAACATTTGATTAACATATTGTTAGATAAAAAAGGGTATATAACCAAACATACTGGTTCTATCTTTCAACAAAATACATGTGATTCGAGACATTCCTATTGCGTCATTTGGCTTAATTTAACCAATCATTTCGTTGACTGCACAGGTTCATGGTCATGAACACGCATGGGTCTGCGTGATACCCTTGCGGCTATAAAGGAAACTATATTATGTCATTAAATCAGACTTCGATTAGATTCCAGAGGGTTACCATTTAAGAGCCTAGACACCGCGAGGTGTCTAGGTTGAGAAGAGTTTAGTTAGCATTGACTGTAATTGTAATATGCTTGTATGTATACCTATGCTACATAAAAGGTAAAAACGAACTATTGCATTGTTATAACCGAAGAAGACAAACGTCTTAAGAAACCAGTAAGAAGTAATACAACGTGAAGGAGAAGAAAAGACGATCAGAGATAAATCCTAGACGATCACAAGGTTAACGGTAATATGTAGCAAGATACAAGATGCATGGGTCATACGTAGGATGTGGCGACCGGACCGACAACGCACGCTCGCCACGTCAGACAAAAAGGCCCATGGTGCTACATATACGTCTTATACGCTTGGTCATCGCGGCCCCCGAATACATGCAAAACGTACAACCATCAATTTCGTACATTTATAACTTGTATAGCTACCAACACATTCCATAAATAGAACCTCTCATAACCGGTTGTAAGGGTAATAAAATATTAGACCCGTCCACTAACACAGTAAATACAACGCGGCATGGGTTTTGATTCTGGACAATCAACAAGCGAATATATTAGAGCTGTATAATGCAACCAAAACGGAACCTTATTTCATTTTACTTCACTTATATAGCTTACCTTTGAATGGTGACGCCATTTCTTTCTCATCAACGTCCTCCGCTGTTCTATCTGACAACTGAAAAAGGCAACAATGTTTGTGTAAACCCCTGTATGGCACATGAATGGAAATGGTTTTAAGTTTATCGAATCATAACTCGCGCAACAAATCCCGGAAGGGAATCAATTTAACGTATTTTAATACTGCTAGTGAGTCAGTCATGTACTATCACAACTTTATATTCAGTTTTCCAAAGACATATGTATATCTATATCGTTTTTGCTGATGCCCCTTAATTGTTCAGTTGTATAATTAATTGGGGGGTTGGGGTGGTCTAGAGTGCCGCACTTCGAACTCTAGCAGGCTGGTCACCTCTGGCTTGCGGCTGTGGTTTCGATCCCTGGTGTGAGCGTATGTGGCATGGAGATAGGGGCGCCTTTTCAACCTCGTGGGTTTCCTCCGGGCACTCCGGTTTCCTCTCATTGTTAAAGAGCCCTACGCGCAAGCGAATTATTGAAATAAAATGAAACCATATGTTAGTCCCAAAATGACCTGGTTTGTGTCGAGTGGACGTTAAACCCCATTTCTCTCTCTCTCTGTATAATTAATTAATTTCCAAATGGAATAAACTTGTCAACCAATATTAATACTTTGTAAACTATATTTTTGGCAGGTTTCAATAGGCCCTAATTTGCTGCAGATGCGAAATATATGGTAGTATAATAATTGCTTTATTTTGAAATTGGTGACAAGCTAATAGACAAGTAACATAAAACTTTGTAAACTACAAATGAATGAATGAAATGTTGTTTAATGGTACACCCGCTCCGACCGTGTTATACTGTGCCTACCATGTTATTATTTCGAGACAGGCTAAATCAGATCACAAGATAGGCTGGCACTGCCAGGCAGGATACGCCCACATTTTCGAGAGATGGATAGAGAACAAGCAATACCGAAAGTGATTTTTCCCACATCATTAAGTTAGAATTTGATGTGTGCAAATATTGAAATGAATTAAGATATTTGGGTTATAAAGGTTCATTTCAGTAGGCTTCAAATTCGACTGGGGATCATGTTGCTAGGTGGGTAAGATGCTGGCTCGGTAGCCTTAAGGTTGGGTGTTTGATCCCTGCATTGGGTGAAAAAGAACAGCTGTCAATTTACGAAATTCGACCTCAACCTTCATTACGATGTAACGGTGATATAATCAAACGCTGTTTTTAAATGGGATAATAATTCTGACCCCAGAGGGACCACAAGCTAAAAAAAAGGTCATTTTTCGTACAATCAGGGGCCATAATTCAGGAAGTTACGATCCAATGGGCGCAAATATCAAAAAGAACCAAGATCTTTGGGTTATAAACATGCATGTCATGTTTCATCAAAATCGGTTCAAAATTGTGACCTCTATAGGGTCCACAACCTTGACATAACATACTTTCACACTAATCGCGTACAAACGGCGGCCATTTTGTCTGTCAATTTTGGTCCGATTTTCACGAAATTTTACCTCAATCTTCATTACCATGTAACGGTGATATAATCAAACGGTTTTTTAAATCGGATAATAATTTTGACCTCCAGTGGGACCACAAGCTAAAAAGGGTGATTTTTCGTACAATCGGGGGCCATAATTCAGGAAGTTACGAATCAATGAGCGCAAATATCGACAGGAACCAAGATCTTCGGGTTATAAACATGCATGTCAAGTTTCATCAAAATCGGTTCAAAATTGTGACCTCTATAGGGTCCACAACCTTGATATAACATATTTTCACACTATTCGCGTACAAACGGCGGCCATTTTGTCCGTCAATTTTGGTTTGATTTTCACAAAATTTGAACTCAGCCTTCATTACCATGTAACGGTGATATAATCAAACGTTTTTTTTTAAATCGGATAATAATTTTGACCTCCAGAGGGACCACGAGCTAAAAAGGGCAATTTTTCGGACAATCAGGGGCCATAATTCAGGAAGTTACGATCCGATTGGTGCAAATATCGAAAGGAACCAAGATCTTTAGGTTATAAACATACATGTCAAGTTTCATCAAAATCGGTTCAAAATTGTGACCTCGATAGGGTCCACAACCTTGATATAACATATTTTCACACTATTCGCGTACAAACGGCGGCCATTTTGTTTGTCAATTTTGGTCCGATTTTCACGAAATTTGAACTCAACCCTCATTACCATGTAACGGTGATATAATCAAACGGTTTTTTTTAAATCGGATAATCATTTTGACCTCCAGAGGGACCACAACCTAAAAAAGGGTGATTTTTCGGACAATCAGGGGCCATAATTCAGGAAGTTACGATCCGATGGGCGCAAATATCGAAAGGAACCAAGATTTTGGCTTATAAACATGCATGTCATGTTTCATCTCAATCGGTTCAAAATTGTGACCTCTATAGGGTCCACAAGCTAAAAACATGATACTTCGTACAATCAGGGGCCATAATCCATGAAGTTCTTATCCGATACATGCCAATATCGAAAGGAACCGAGATATTATGGGGATAAACCTATATTTCAAGTTTCGTCAAAATCGGATAAGAATTGTGACCTGTAGAGAGTCCACAAACAAATTGTGGACGTCCGGACGGACAGGGGCGACGACATAATACGTCCACATGAAAATGTGGGCGTATAAAAATTCTATTTATGCATAAATGAAAACAATATCACACAATATCAAATTTAAATTTCATGCAAATGCACATTTAAAATAGTAATATATATATATATATATATATTCGAAATAAAGATGTTTTAGGAAAGAAAACTTGTTTTTTTGTGAGTACTTTCCGCTTTATTAAGTTTCATCAGACAAATGTTACCATTCCAACAATTGGTGTGACTTAAAAACTTCATGGTTACAACAATGAACTATTATACTATTCAAAAAAAGTAGGGGATATTTGATTTTTAAGTGTTATTAAAGTCACCTAATGAAACTGGCGAAGAAACAAATGACAAAATGAAATGAAGTTCACATTCATCGATTTATTCCAAATGATCGTTAGACTAAGTAAGGCACAGACTGACCATTATAAGGGTAAAATGATACCCGGGGTCAAACAGCAAAGTTACCACAGCATCACAACAAAGTCAGTAACGGGTAAATCCTCCTCTGTTTGCCAAACAAGCATTGATCCGACGTGGCATACTCCTAATGAGACGTCTAAGGTCATTTTGGTCCAGATTGTCCCATTCCTGTTGCAACGCAGCAGCAAGTTCTTGGACATTGGCAGGACGTTGTTGACGTTGACGTAACCTCTGTCCAAGCATGTCCCAGACATGCTCGATGGGGGAGAGGTCGGGACTCAGTGCTGGCCAAGGTAATGTGGTGATGTTCTGTTGTTGGAGGTAACCTGTAACGATCCTGGCCCTGTGACAATTTGTTTTCTGGTCACTAAAACAATTAAACTGATGTTTCCACCCTGGAATTCAATGCCACAATGACTGTAACATTCAAAGTCAGAGTCGTGCAAATCTTGGGTTGGACCCCCATGATGATCCCAAGCATCACCTGCATTCCATGCGGTAGCTATTGGTGCGTTTGGGCGTCACATGTAACTGGAAATGTTTCTTCTGTTAGGTTATATAGTGACTTTTTTCGTAGTCATTTGCATATTTTAGTATTATACCCCAAAAATCAAATATCCCCTACTTTTTTTGAATAGTATATAATGGCTATAATATGTAAGACAAAATAATATGCATATCATTATGTATCATTAACAAAATTTTTAATTAAACATTTACAATTTACACAACTATGATATTAATATAACAAAATCAACACCTTGAATTAAGCAATGGTTTGAATTTTTCAATAAAATATGATTCCTTTGCTTCTAATAGATCGTTGTTTTTGCTGTTTAATTGATATAACGGCAAGACATAAAAAAATACATTTGCAAAATCGAGGTATCGGCTCAGGGGTATCATCCTGTATAGCGGATTAAGAATATGTTACCGATGGAGGTTCATTCTTAATCTAAGCATATTTATGGTCTTTCCGATATATCTACCCTTACAGCCCGGACAGGGTAGATATATCGGAAAGACCATAAATATGCTTAGATCAAGAATAAAAAAAATCCTGTATTAAAAAAAAAAGCATTTCGCTGGCATCGGTAATATCTTGATCGTGTTTGAGATGCTTGCACTCAATCAAAATGAAATGTGTGTAACTATTAAAGGAGCATGACGGTGTTCACGTTCTGGTTGAGGCTTTCGCTTCAGGATGAAAATGTGTGTTAAAAAAAGTATGACCTATGCGAGAGCGACACAAAACAACTTCATCTCACCTATTAGTTCGATAGGAGCTTGGCAAGTCTCCCAAGTGAGGATAAATATGATGAAATCTGTTTGTGCCTGCAAGGTCTTAAGACCGTTGCCAGCGGCCATAAGTAAAATTATTAATAATGGATTTAAAAGGTGTTAAAAATTCGGATATGGGAAGATCTAAAGCAGATTTTGCAGCCGAGTCTGCTTGCTCATTCCCTTTGATATCCATGGGGAGCCAGCAAAGGACAATGTCCTTGCTGATGGACTCATATGAAGTTAGCAGACGATAAATATCTGCTACTAATGGGTGACGCAACTGCTTGTTGCTAATTATAGCTTGTAATGAGGACAAAGAATCAGAAAAGATAAATGTGTTTTTAAACTGATCAGGACTGAATGAATTCTAAGGCATCGAGGATAGCCTGGAGCTCAGCTGTAAAAATAGAAGCAGCAGGTGGTAGGCGGCGAAAAGAAATGGTCCCGGATAACGACCACCATCTTTCGATCCATCGGTGTAAATATGGACATATTCACCATACTTAGACCTTAACTCACTAAAGAGAGATTGGAATACTGTCGGGCTAGTATCGCTTTTTCTTTGCTGAGAAAGATAGAACAGAGGCTGTATGGTAATACCGATTGGTGGAATAACATTATTAGTCTTCAACAGATACAAATGCTCACGAAGAGGTCTATAAATGGTGTTAAATGTGTACACATGACATTGAATGCCCCTATAGTCGTATCACCCCCTACACCAAAGGGGACTTTGTAAAATATATTTTTTGGCTTATCGTAAATGGAAGATGTAGTACTTACATGAACAAGGTGATATTAGAAAAGGAGTTGATTTTCAAGGAACAACTAAATATATGAAAAATGAACCAATAAAATCGTCGGACTGGCAATCAAGGCACGAATAAGCTTGCGCAGCGAAACCACCCCTTGTTTCCAAGAACTTCCCTGGTGTATTAATTAGAACGGAAGTAAGGCAGTGGCAACGGAATGGTAACATGCAGTTTGGTCGCGTTTCAACTTTTGTCTAGTGGATCTACTATTGATTTCCCACAGCGTTCTCAATACCTTGTGCAATTTGTAGTTTGATTATTCCCGTGCACATGTGTATTTTGCATATAATTCCAATATTTATAGTGTCGCTATTCTGTGTACAAGTTTTGTATTTAGCTATATACACAGAGACACCAAAACTAACCACAACCAAACCAAGGGCGTTTTCCAGTCAAAGCGTTCTTCAGTAAAATGTATCCTTTGCTAGATAGATTAAAGATTTATTTCATCGCCAGAGCACTCCGGTGGGTAATTTACCATTTATTGTGCGCAGATCGATAGTTTCATGATATAGTGTGTAAGTTTAGAAATTATTAAATATTAATTGACATTGCCTAGCTTACATATACGCAGGACTATGTATTATGACAAACTTTCAACCAAATTAATCTAGGATACACAAGTCAGCAATGAGTTGTAAGTCACCGGCCTCAATCCCAGAATAAATACACGACACTCATTACTTAATTATTAACGTATAATTCTAAAGCTTGTTGCAATCAATAAATTGATTATGACTTCGTATAGCCTATGTGTTCAATATGACTGCATAGTGGTTGCTCTGTAGTTTCGATTTCTTAATTGTCCGTGACAAGGAAATGTGCCAGTTTAGCCTCATGGATTCTCCCACTGGTAAATAAATACACTCTCACCCTGTCGAAAAATTGAAAGAAATTGAACCATGTTAGTCCCGAAATGACCTAGTTTTGTCAAGTGAATATCAAATCCAATTTCAGATATAATTACGTGTAAAAAGCCAGACCATCGCAACCTTTTCTTTATCATGAAAGGGCGTGCCAAAAGACTCCATGTTTCAGTTCCTTTAAACATGTATTCGTGGCACAACAAAACAAAAACATTCTTAGCTGTAATTCAACCATAAATTCTCATTACTATCAGGTGTCTTTTTAATGAAAGCTGTACATTGGGGTGGGGGTGTAGCATGTCCACATAGAATGGTGGAGTGAAAATGTTTAGAAAGATCTGAATATAAGATACAATGAAAAAATGTTAAATACCCCCACCAGACTGGCGTGGCGCCCTTACTGTACGGCGACGGAAAATTGTCTCAGGGCACTTCAAAATCGCCATAAACTTGGTAAAAGCATGATGGAAACGCCAGGTATCCCGCTTTGGTATCAATGATCGCGAAGTCTAGGCGTTTGTTTTGGACATGTTGGAAGCAAATGCCAAGGTTCTGCTAGCTAGCCTGGAAACCTGTGAGAACGTGACCTTTGTCAAGTGTGTAATTTTTGGGGACATTTTCTCGCATTGTGTTCACGTTTGCCGGTGACCTTGTGTATTTTCTGGTCGCCGTATAATTGCAACGGGGCAATAAGGACGCCACACCGGTCTGACGGCAGCATATGTATGACGACTGTTTGATTGAAGCTGTACGTTGTAAAGTAACATGTAAAGTTCCGGCTGACAAAGCGTCCAATAACATAGTTTTTATATGTAAACGATATTATTATGACTGTCTGTTCAACGAACTTAATTTCGGGAAACCAATTGACAGTGATACTTATAAACGTTCTACTCTTAGTATTATGAAAATATATCCAATCACAGAACTGTACTCACTTCATTTGGTACTCCATGTGGAGATACCTATACAGATTTGCCCTTGTTATATTGGATACCTAATCTACATAAAAATCTCTACAAGCAACGTTTTATAGCAGGTTCATCTCGTTGTTCCACAAAACCACTTTCTAAAGTACTGACATCTATACTTACGGCTGTTAAACAGGGTATACTCTTGTAGTGGTATAAATCAAATGTGGATATTAAAAAATTCCAAAGAATTAATTGATGGTTTGCAATCTAGATCCCTTGCGTCAGTCTCATCTATTCAAACGTTTGACTTTTCTACTTGGTACACTAGAATTCCCCATAGTAAATGAAAATCCCGGTTGAAAGACATTATTCACAGTGTTTTTTCGTCTAAATCGGGAACTGCTAGATATCAATATTTAATTACAAATCCACATATTTCGTTAAGAATCACAGTGATTCCAAAAACAAATTCACCGCCATCAAAATAATTCAGATGTTGGATTTTTTAATTGATAACATCTTTGTTGAATTTGGAGGGGAAATATATCAGCAAGTGGTGGGTATCCCCATGGGCACCAACTGTGCACCTGTGGTTGCTGATTTATTTCTCTATTCATACGAAGCCGATTACATACAAGCGCTCGTAAAAACAAATAAACGATTGGTCAGACATTTTAATTGCACTTATCGATATATCCTAATCCTAAATTTAGTGATTATGTCGATTTCATATATCCTGATGAGCTCGAAATTAAAAACACCACTGACAGTGGCAATTACGCTTCCTACTTGGATTTGCGTCTCGAATTTGACAATTGCCATAAACAAACTGAGTGTTAAATTGTATGATAAACGTGATGACTTTGACTTTCCGATTGTCAACTTTCCATTTATTAGTAGTAACATTCCAATATCACCAGCTTATGGAGTGTTTGTGTCTCAGCTAATTCGTTACGCGAGAGCTTGTTCCTTTTATTCTGATTTTTTTAATTAGATCGAGGCATTTGTCGTCTAAACTTCAACTACAAGGATACGTGCGCACTAAACTTATAAAAACCTTTAAAAAGTTTTATGGCCGTCACATTGACATGATTGATAAATATAATGTGTCTCTCTCAGCTATTATTCTAGATATATTTAATTGACACGTTTACTATTACTATCACCCTAATTATGTCTGCTACATCGTTAACACAGTTCATCACTTGTATTTTGCATACCGATAGTTCATTGGCCAAACTTGCTATTTTATTTCAGATTTCGTCTAATAGTTTGGATGCAGGTGTGGCGCCAGACAGGGTAAGCTGAACCAATACTAGGCATACGAAATACTGTTCTATATTATCTGTTGATTTTGAAATTGTGCAGTTAACGGATTGGCGCTAGAAACAATTTATTCCTCTTCGCCATTATTTAATTAAATAAATTTTGGTGACATCCACCATTTAATATATGCCATACAAGAAGCAGAGTTATTTTGTCTCGAACGCTTGGCATGCGTTCTGTTTAAAGTGCCAATCACGATAACTTTTTGGGGAATAAAACTGCTCAATCCATAACCTAATGGCCCACCTACTAACCAGATATTTGTGATACGCTTATAAATAACATAAACCTGACAGTCTTCATCTGGAAATGGAGAACGTTTTATTGTACAGTATCTGGATAAAATCAGACTTTTTTTCTATAAAAATATGTAGGTGAAATTTACCTTGTGTTATCATGTACAGGGCATGGGGTTATTCACTGTATAGACCTCTCAAGAAACATTAATCAATTATCAGGTCACCTAATGAAAAAATTGACCCGAAATCTTAAAAGGGTTACGTGTCGGGATAAGCAATGTTGAAGTTCACGTCCAAACGACTCAATATTTTGAGCTGAAATTTTGAGAGAAGGTAAATACACCATGCCACTATATTTTGGTCCATAAATTTCATATATACGCGGACTTTAATTTTTGAGATTCTGTTCTTATCGGGATTGTCCCTTTAAGTAAATGATCTACTGCACTTTATATTTGTTCGTATTTACAGTTATATGGTAGACATGGCGATGCCAAGGAAAGTTCAAAAGCAATGGCCCGAGAAAACCCTCTCTGGCCAGTGCTGTTTACATTTTATTCCATTTTATAGCCTTGTTTGTCACGCATGAGTTGTATTGCATTATTCTGCTATGGCGAGCCACGTAACATTTTGTTTTGACTTTCTTAGAAAATATGAAATTCACGCTTTAAAGAAATTATTATAGAAATTCGTTAAGATTAGTAAAGCTACACGAGTGACTTTGGAAAATGATGGATATAAAATGATTGATATAATACCTTCAAAGCCATTAATAATTAAAAAAATTTATTAACAAAACACTGTCTCGGGAAAGGTGGAAGTTGTTTGGCTCTTTCGTGGGTGATTATTTTTATATACTTTCAAAGCCTACACAGTGGGTGATTATTTTTATATACTTTCAAAGCCTACACAGTAGTTGTTCTGGCCGAAAGTTTTTAATTGCATAGCATGAGACAGGCATAATATTTTTTTTTATGTTTGGCATGAGGAAGGCGATGATAGAATGCAAAATAGATCGCTCATCAAACATTCGTCTCCTTCCTAGTCGGTCACCCAACGTTCATTTACTGCCCCGTGCACTCGAACAAACCAGTCAGCACTCTACGCGCTAGAGAATCTGCTGTCTCCGTGCTAGTCGGCCACCCGACGTTCACTTGCCTCTAGGGTCGGAGATAGCGAGAAAATTGTCTGTCGCATAGAGGTTAGACCGGTCTGTTGTAGTGGCGAATCCCGAATTAGTGCCGATTTGTTATTCGAATAACATGCCAACTTCACGTTGTTAATATGCTTACGATCGTTTCGATAAAAGTGTTTTTATGCCCACGACACATTCAACTCCATTTTAAAGATTTCTACACAATTTACAGACTTTTATGAATTAAAAAAAAACTTTCTGGATAAATGGAGCCTAACATATATTGAATTTATCGTACCGGGGCGAAAAATTCATACAAAAACCTAACACCCATGGGAATCAGATGCGGGGCAATCGTAACTCTACAGAAATGTGATCGTATTAACAAACACGTTATTGAAATTATTATTGATACTAGCCAGAAGTGATCTCAATTTTCACCCAGTCGTAGAATAATTGGTAATCGGGCAAATTTGCAAAAAAGACAGAAATATAAATGCATCTTCATTGTACAAGACTATTGACAACAATTAGAACACGAATTAAGATAAAGGCAAGCACCGACTTTGATGACATAGTTGTTTGTCATGTAAATATAATTCCAGATGTAATCATTGGTTTAACTAAGTCAGAGCATATGCTTTTTAAGTATTGGGGGGGGGGGGTTAATAACAGAAAAACAAGTTTTCAAAGAAATTAAAATGCATACGTGTCACTTTGACTGCGACAGAAACTAAAATGTTGTCATGAAAAACAAGGTCATGTCAATTAGATAAACAAAAACAGCTTTATGATTTGAAATACGAACAAACATTATATGATTATAGTGTTCGGTTTTAGGTGGTTTCTATTACTGCATCGACTGTCAGTTACTGATAACTTATTTTTCAGTATCTTGAAATATTTGTTGATAACCGCTTGTATCAATCGATATTTATTTTTGATGCATTTGTTATTGGCTCTAATTTCTGATCGATATATGAATATCAAATTACCCAGGATCTTATCATTTGAGATGCCGTTGAATTGATATTTTTAATTAAATGTTGAAATATCCTAATTAAATATACCTGAGCATTGGTTAATCCGGAATGGCTAGATGAAAAACGAATAATAAACGGTTCCGGTGAACGAGATTAAATATACCGTGTTACGTTACTTGTTAGGTTTATATTCCCGGAGAATAGTGAATTACTTGGCACAAATGCCCGGCTAGGACTTAATCATGTGACAATCGATTCAATGTAATAGCCCATTTTGATATTTTCGCGAATGTTTGGAGCCTATCGGGTTTTATGTTTCTGCATAAAATTGAAATCTATAGTATTTAAAATCCAAAATTATTTATCAATCTTAGAAAAACTTCAATTCACAAAGATTTACATAGAGAAGAGCAAAATAGGAAATAAATGAAATCGAAACTACAAGTACGGTTTTCTCAGAAAACCTATATAAATGAAATCGAAACTACAAGTACGGTTTTCTCAGAAAACCGTTGAGTTGCACACCATATAGTACATTGCAAACCTCCGCTGCCTGTCTGCTATTATTTCCGTTTGAGACCACTAGCCGTAGGAGAACAAGAGGACGTCAAACCCCATTTCATATCTGGATTATTGATAGCAACGTAAGCGGTGACTACAACACTATTTACAATGTTACAAATAATATTTTAAACTCTATTTTATTTAAATCATGCACATATAAAGACAAAAGAAAGAAAACGTAATTTGGAACCAATGCATTTTTGTATAGATAAATATATAATGACTGATGACTAATTACAATGTGCATATGGGTGTGCAGCGATGAGCACGCGTCAAATCATAATAAATTGTGACCTTAGCAACAAAGTTAATAGTTATACTTCTTATGCAGCTTTGAGGTGGGTACATTGCGTGCATGTCTTGCTATAAGCCATGTGTGCAGCGATGCATGCAGCGATGAGCACGCGTCAAATCTTAATAAATTGTGACCTTAGCAACAAAGCTAATAGTTATACTTCTTATGCAGCTTTGAGGTGGGTACATTTCGTGTATATCTTGCACGGATGGGTGTTCGTTAGGTTTCAGGGTCTCTATAATATGGGGATAGCAGCTATGGGGCGCACATTTAGCCAAACTTTTTCCGAGATTCTCTCTGGAATATCGTCCTTGTTGTTGAAATTGTCTCATGTTCTAACACCTGGCATCAACTGGCAGACTATCGCCATTGCAGAAACGGCCGCTTTATTTCTGTTACTTTATTTGGATATTATTTTTAGCGAAGTCTTTGCCATAACAGGCCGGGACTGTACAGCGCAGGCCCCCGGATCCATTCACTTGATTTGATATCTTTTGCAATGTGTCTTTTTTCTGTCTTTGACGCAGGTTTATCTTGTTGATTTTTGTTTTTCGTGTAGTGCGGTCCTCCTGCACTTACTAGTAGATAATAATTGTTATAATATAGTCTTGGGTGTGTTTATAACAGGATACAATAATGACTTCTTAATAGGCAATTGCTATTTATATTTTCTTTGGGGCAGTTTGTAAAGCCGAAATAGACAAAGAACATTTCTAATTTTAATTTCTGAAGGTCCAATTCTTACGTTGTATGGGTTTCCCTTTTCTTAAACCCAATTATGAATGAAAATCTTCATAATTATTTAACGACACTGAACTTGTTTTACAAATAGCTTTTTGGTTTCTCCGTTTGGGTTGATGGTAAAAATGGTAACCCTTCTTTTTCATGGAATAAGCCTCAAAATATGGCGGGGTATCGGGTTCAAAATGCGATCGGCAGTAGAAAGTAGAAAATAAAAAACAAAAGAGAAAATTCTTATCCAAAATGGACATTTTCGTGTGGGAAACATATACCGCTCGTGCTTTTCGTTCTGCGATCGGCAGTATAAAGTAGAAAATAAAAAACAAAAGAGAAAATTCTTATCCAAAATGGACATTTTCGTGCGGGAAACATATACCGCTCGTGCTTTTCGTTCTGAGATTGATAATATTTGATGCCAGGGCACGTTTAGACTACATGTTTCGTCGATGTCACTAAAGGATGAATTTTGGCCAATTTAATTTACGCACGTCAGATTTTCTACGTCGAAATTTTATTTTTAATAGGTCGCGAAAATTAGACGAGTATTCCTTTGTAGTTGTAATTGATTAACAATTCCTCAAATGTCGTCCAGAGACTTTAATTATGTGTATATTTGTCATTTTACAGTTATATGGAAGATATGGCGAATTCTAACAAAGGTAAGACAACTCGTTATCTAATAGTATTTCGCAGTAATAGATTGATCAAAATTGCTCTAATGGGTATTGTATGTTTGAAAGGTAATTCTACAAGGATTCCCAGTCCACCGGGTGTTTTCTACAGTGATGGCGACATTATAGCATTTCATTTGAATTTGCGACGACTCTCATGTTTAGAACGTTACCTGTTTGCTGCACTGTGTCAACATATTGGGTTCTCTTTTTTATTTGCCTTTAAAGTTCCAATAGCATATTTTTAAGTAACATTTTTAAAATGTATTAAAATAAAGCCCTAAAATAGATTGTACCTATAAACAGTCCTACCTTGTTAAAGAATAATCCTATAATTCACTATTGTCAGTTGAGAAATTGGCAAAAATATCATTTTCAACTTTAAATTCAAACGTTTGAAGATGGTCGTCCATGGAGAGGAATGGGAAAACGCGGGAGGTAATTGAGTTACTATGTCCTCAATCAGCCTGTGTCAGCGATTTTAAGGCCTATGAAATCGTATAATAGTGAGTTGACAACCTTTTGAGCAAAAGACATAGAAATAATTATGTTTCTTGACTTTCTTAGAAACTATGAAATTGGAACTTTAAAATAATGCCAGACCAACTTACAGGATAAGTAAGTGTCGGTCGTTACGCTTTAAGCTGGATTATGTTTCTAGTCGAACACTCAGTTATCAATCCCATTTACTCGATATAACGTTTAGATGGATTATTATGGTTAAGTTCTGATATCTTTCAAATTATCTGTTATCGATTACCTAGTTTTAACACCCTGAAAATTATTGTGGCTGATGCCGTAGATTCGTGATACGACTGAAACAATTGACGGTGATACACGAATTCATAGAATAACGGAATCGGTAATTCAAAACACACCAAACAATCAAGGACTGGCGAAATTGTTCATCCGACCCATGTCGGTTCATGGAGTTAAAGGACCAATCCCGATAACGTTTTGGGGAATAAAACTGCTTAATTTTGTGTTAAAATCCCTTATAACCCATTATCTAAAGCAGACCAACTAACCCGATATTTGTGATACGCATGTAAATAACTTAAACCTGACAGTCTTCATCTGTAGGTGAAATTTACCTTTTGTTATCAGTACAGTACATGGGTCATTCACTGTATAGACCTCTCAAGATACGAGAATCGATTATCAGGTCACCCAATCAAAAAATTGACCCGAAATCTTAAAAGGGTTACGTGTCCGGATAAGCAGTGTTGACGTTAACGTCAAAACGACTCAATATTTTGAGCTGAAACATTGAGCCTAGGTATATATACCATGCCTCTATATTTTGGTCCATAAATTTCATAAATGCTCGGACTTTAATTTTTGAGACTCTGTTCTTATCGGGATTGTCCCTTTAATGCATCTGAATCGTCTAACACCATACTAGCACTGTTTGTTAGCTTTCTACTAGTAATTAGTGCAGGAAGACCGCAGTGCTGTGGGCAAGACAAACTGCATAGACACTGCAACAATAAACAAATCATAAGTGAAAGGGCCCAGGCCGGTATTGACACACGCTTCAATAAAAATGAAACCAATCGTCCCCTGATACCGATCATTGATTGTTAAGAAGACTATAATGAGCGACTATGTCCATTTGGTCTGAAATCGCCGAATATTTGGAACATCGGTTGTAGCAGCAGCCAAACCATATAAACCAAATAACTTGAAAATCAAAGGGAGTATGGATTACGTTTTCCTACTTGGAATAATCGATTTATTACTGACAATGGAAACTAAAATTAAAAGTATGGCCCCATACGCCATACAAATAATATATAAATGATTTATTATTGTAAATGCATAGATTTCGAACACATCAATGTTTACACCTGCGGCTAAGTTTTTGCGGGTGTAATCCAAAGATGCTAACACTGGATGTTATTCTAAGAAGAAAAAAAAATAAATCATAACTTTTTATCGATTGAACAGACACTGGTGGGTCTGCAGCATCTAAAAGGGTGGATGAACAGCTGGATCTTTTAGAGAGTTCGCGGGGATTAACAGCAGAGGAAGTCCGAGAGCTAGAGCAACAAGAAATGGTCATCAGACAAGAGAACCTAACTGTATCAACGGCAAAAAAATTGTTCAACAAAGACAACATAACCGGTGAAAGTACGGAAGATCAAATTAAGAGGTCAAGAAGGGAGCTGAAAGAGAGGCGAGCTCAAGAAAAAAGAACAAAAGAATTAGAAAAGTAAGTAACAGGGTATTTGAACCAGAGATAGGTTGTTGGCGTTTCGGCTTCATATTCCCTACACGTCGAAATGGATATTACGTAATCTTTTCAGTCTCCAGGACCTTTAATTCCCATGATGATCAGGTATAAACGTTGTGTATCGGGGCGAGTGTTCCCACACATGCGATATAACACTTAGTTATGGTCCGTTAGTGACTTGTAAAAGGTACATTATAAATAGCTATCTGTACCATTTTATTACAGAATTGGTAAAGATTTGCTGGGTCCTAATGGTAAGTGTAATTATACTTTGAATCAGTTGATTTAATTTATCCTGCGCAAACGGGTGTATGATATCTGGTACGGAATCAATGTCGTACGTAACCGGTTCCGTCCTCGCACGGATCAATTATTGATATTAGCCGTTGTACCGGTTTACCCGAATGGTTAGCGTGCGCGCGCTGTATCATACGGCCTGCCATTGAGTCAACTGGCGTGGTTTCGAATCCACGGTTGTACGTGGCAAGGAGTAGGGTCGCCTGTCCAATCTCGTGGGTTTTCTCTGGGTACTCCGGTTTCCCCTCACTGCTAAAGACCCCTACGCGCATGCGAATTATTTAAATAAAATTAAACCATGTGTTAGTCCCGAAATGACCTAGTTTGTGTTTTCCAGTTGCGTACTGAAGAAAACACAGCAGGCTTACCGTACACTTGGCGAGTAGACACCCCCCATTTCCTCTCACTGCTAAAGACCCCTACGCGCATGCGAATTATTGAAATAAAATTAAACCATGTGTTAGTCCCGAAATGACCTAGTTTATGTTTCCCAGTCGCGTACTGAAGAAAACACGGCAGGGTCTGGGTGGGGGCTTACCCTACACTTGGCAAGTAGACACCCCCCATATCACCACCCTTTAAGCCGGTGAAGGGGACGGGGTACCCATTACTACTAACCCTTATTCAAATTAGTCTTTGACGAATTCCATTTCATTATTAAATGAACCTACTATGTTAGATGTGTCGAGCGTGGCCCTGATTAATGCGTCCCTTTACAACTAAAGCCATTGTTCTGATTGCCATATTTCAGGTCATGTACGGGTAGTTTTAGTTGGAAAAACAGGGGCAGGAAAAAGCCACCTTGGTGGTAATCTTTTAAGGACATATGTGTTCAAGTTTGTTACGACATCAATGTCAGTTACTAAACAATGCAAGTTTGAAGAAAGGCGATTAGACGATGCAACTAATTTATTGGTTGTGGACACACCAGGATTGTTCGACACGAGAGTTCCTAACGAACAAACCAGTAAAGAAATTGTAAGAAGCATTGCCCTTGCAGCCCCTGGTCCGCATATTTTTATCTTTGTCATCTCCGTGGTACGATTTACACCAGAAGAAGCCGATACTGTGAATATGTTGCTGGAAATGTTTGGTGAAGATGTCATAAAACACATCATCGTCGTTTTTACTCGCAAAGATAATTTGGATAGCTTTGATTCACCCAAAGATTTCATTTTAAATTCACCACCCGTCTTGCTGAATCTACTGGAACGGTGCCGTTACAGGTTCGCGTTCATCAATAATAAAGCAAATGCTGATAAACTACAAGAGGATGTTGATGGGATTCTGGATTTAATGTATAAAACTATTGGTGAAAACAAGGGAGATTACTACACGAACGATGCGCATCAAAAAGCTGATGAAGCTATATAGGTAAGGCCAATGAAGACGGGCATACACGCTACAAACCACAGTGACTCCTAAGAAAATAAATCAAATTGAGTTTAATGTATTAAGCCCGGTCCATACCGCTACGACTACACACAACCCGACAGGACTCGACGTCTTGGATAGTTACGTCACTTCCCTCTAGCGAGTTATTACCGGGTCCGGGTGTATCCCTGTCGCATACTTGCACTGGGATACACTCTCTTGAACCATTGAATAACCCGAGCGGTATTCAATGGTCATTGAGTTCAATCTATATATTAAAATTGACTTTGGTAGAAATTATAAAAAAACAAATTATATTACAAATGAACTGGGTTGAAATTAAAATTGAATTGGGTGAAAATTATAAAAAAGAAATTGTATTAAACAAAATCAATGATTTTTTATTTTTTCGTGTCCCTTATCAGCCACCCGAAAGTCTCCCATACCCGGTAATTTCAAGGCCAGCAGTGGGAAGATGAATAGGCGGGACCGCCGCTGTCCTGGCAAAATCGTCCATCAGTATATTATAAATTATATTATGAATTATATTATAATTGACGTGGGTGAAAATTAAAAACAAACATATATTATTACAAATGACTTGGATGAAAATTAATATTGACTTAGTTGAAAAATATCAAAAACAAATTTTATTAAAATTGATTTGGGTGCAAATTTAAAAAAAAAAACAAAATATATTACAAATGATTTGGGTGGAAATTAAATTTGACTCGGGTGAATTAAAACTAATTATATCAAAATTGACTTGGGTGATAATTAAAAACAAATTATATTACAAATGACTTGGGTGAAAATTATATACAAAGAAAACCCTATTTAAAAAAATAAATTATATTAAAAATTACATGCGTGAAGTTTAGTTAAAAAAACAACCTAAATTACATTAAACTTGACTGGAGTGAAAATTATAAAACAAATTACTTTACCAATGACTTGGGTGGATTTTAAAACTGACTGAGTGAAAATTATAAAACACGAATTTTATTTTTTTTTTAAAATAAATGATATTATTTTTTATGTCCCTTATCTGCCACCGTGGGTATAATTGTGGCCCGTGAAACTGCAAATATGCTTAATGCACACCCTTCAGCTACATGTACTTGCATTAACAACTTAGATATCAACACAATTATACATTGAAAGGAAGGCATACATATTCAAAAATAGAACGCTGCATGACTGGTTTATTAGACCCACACAGTAACACAATAACTACAACGCATAATGGACGGATTCTGCTCAATCAGCAAGTGGATAAATTAGAGCAGTATGGTACATCAATAACCACCGCAACCCCCTTTAAGGACTGTCGAATTCATTAGCCCAATTATTTAAATGGGGGTAGTTTTATAAAAGTTCAAATTCGAAAACATATAGCTTACCTTTATTTGGCGACGTCATTTCTACCCCACTCTAACAGATAAAAATGGGTTGCCAGGCAACAAAACATACGCCCATCAGCAGTTAAATCGTCTGGGCAGTCAACAAGAGTTGTCGCATATTAAGTAATTATCGGAAAATCATTAGAATTTGTTTGGTTCTTCTGAAGTTCTGCCCCATGCTATACGAAACATTTAATATTATGGATTAAGCTGTTCAATTATCAAAATTCATTGAAAATCAAACTCAACCATCATTAATGTGTAACAGGGATATAATCAAACTGTTTTTGTTTTAAATCAGAATAAATTGTGATCTCCATAGGGTCCACAAGATAAAACATGATTTTTTCGTACAATCAGGGGCCATAATTCAGGAAATTATGGTCCAATGTGCGCGAATATTGACAGGAACCAAGATCGTTGGGTTATAAACTTACAATCCAAATTTCATCAAAATCGGATTAACATTGTGACCTCTACAAGGTCCACAACATGGATATATCATATTTTTACACTAATCGTGTATTAGCGGCAGCCATTTTGTCCGGCAGTTTTGGTCCGATTTTTATGAAATTCGACCTCAACCTCCATTACAGTGTAACGGTGATATAATCAAATGGGTTTTTTTTTTAAATCGGATAATAATTGAAACCACTAGAGGAACCACATCTAAAAAAAATCGATTTTGCGTACAATCAGGGACTATAATTCAGGGAGCTACAATCTGATATGCGCAAATATCAAAAGGAACCATGGTCTTTGGATTTTAAACATACATTGTATTTCAAGTTTCATCAAAATCGGATTAAAATTGTGACCTCCACAGGGTCCATAACCTTGATATACCATATCTTTACACTATTCGCATTCAAGCGGCTGCCATTTTGTCCGGCAATTTCAGTCCAATTTTCGCTAAATTCGAATCCAATCTTCATTACAGTGTAACGGTGATATAATCAGACGGTTTTATAAATCGAATAATAATTAGGACCTCTAGCGAGACCACAAGCAAAAAAAAGTCAATTTTTCGTACAATCGGGGGTCATAATTCAGAAAGTTACCATCGAATATGCGCAAAAATCGAGAGGAACCAAGATCTTTGAGTTATAAACATGTATTTCAAATTTCATCAAAATCGGTTCAAAATTGTGACCACTATAGGGTCCACAACCTTGATATAACATATTTTCACACTATTCGCGTACAATTGGCGGCCATTTTGTCCGTCAATTTTGGTCCGATTTTCACAAAATTCGAACTCAACCTTTATGACCATGTATCGTTTTTTTTTTTAAATCAGATAATAATTTTGCACTCCAGAGGTACCATCGGGGCCCATAATTCAAGAAGTTATGATCCGATATGTGCAAATATCGAAATGCATTTCAAGTTTCATCACAATCGGTGTGACCTCTACACTGTTCACAAGCTAAAAACGTGATTTTTCGTACAATCAGGGGCCATAACCCATGAAGTTCCAGTCCGATCCATGCCAAAATCGAGATCTTAGGGTGATAAACCAACATTTCAAGTTTCATCGAAATCGGATAGAAATTGTGACCTGTAGACTGTTCACAAACAATAGTGGACGGACGAACAAGGGCGACGGCAATGTACATCCACATGAAAATGTGGGCGTATAAAAATGTTTGTGTAATGTCTAGGTCACAATGGAGACAAATAATCAGTCATATGGAAATGAACAAATTTTCTGCCGATGGCTCCCAAAGTTTTGCCAGCTAAACGGTTATGTCTCGTCGAATTTTCAGGGGTATCCGATGATATTTAAATCGTGGATGCCTCGAGGATACTTGTTTTTCAACAGAACGTAGATAGCACATCGGGATAAACTTCTGTATTATGTATGATTGGAAAAGGATAACGATTATAATAAACACTGAATTTATACAGTGCCAAAACACTCCGGGCAACTAATCTGGAAAACTTATCTACTTCTAAAACTGCTATTATGTGACACATTGTAAATAATAAACGGATTTCTTCGATTGTGAACAAACTAGTTAACTTTGCTTGTTAAAAACTTACATGTGTGTTTGAAATCAACTCCCGTCAAATAAAATACATTGCACAACAATATATCTAATAGTGCGCGGACCGTTATTGAATATTACGAATTCATACTCCGGTTTTAAAAGACATATCATTTCTGCTGATGCCCCTTGTATGGGCTGGTGTAATTAATTCATTTTCAAACGGCAACCAATAAGATGATATTTTGTAAACTATATTTTTGGGTAATAGCCAAATTTCAATAGATATTTATATCCCTGGTATAAATGTATGGTAGTATAATAAATAACATCTTTTTAAATGTCGACAGGCTTGGCGATACGTATCTTTGTAAAATATATTTTTGACTAATCGTCAATTAAGCTGTACTTACGTAAACAAGGCTGGTACTAATGTTACGTTTTAAGGAACAACTAAATATATCACACACGAACCAATGCAATATTCGGACTACACGACACGTCTAAGCATGAGCAGCAAAACGGCGCTTTATGAAGCAACTAGCTGTTTTAACGAAACCACTATAAAAACATTCGTGTTTCCACGAACTCATAAATAGAAAGGAAGATTTTATTGTGTCAACAGTCCATTCCGATTGCAATACCACACACAACAAACATAATGCATGAATATAAATCATATCAATATATACGCTTTCAAAAAAGAAGAGTAATGTAACATTTCGTCGTCGGTATACCCTCGCTCTACCATCCCCTCGCTGCAACAGGAACCGCGACACGCAGCTGAACCAAGCTGTCCGCCGGTGTTGATGAGGCCATATCGTTAGGCCTAAACCCAATATCGTTAGGCCTAAACCCAATGAAATCGGATTTTACGTATTGGCGTGTTTCAAAACCGCAGCCCCAACAGAACGTCTGGCTAATCGTAATCTGGTTTCACGTATGCGTTTAAGGACTGTCTGAGATTCTACGCCGTCGAGGAATTACTGCTGCAATAGAGGTCACTGTTGAGAATCATTTCCACAAGTGAAGTATCCAGAAGTGACGATCAAGGGCAGGTGGGGTCACTCTTGCTTGGCCTGAGGTTGGTCCGTCCCGTGTTGAACTTCGCTGTCGGTACCTATCCCAATGGCGAGAAGTGGTACTCGGGAACATTCAGTAGCCTACATCTGTCTGGGAGTCAAGTGCTTGTAATCGAACAATAGCATTGTTAGGTTGGTCTTCGGTCAGATGTTGCATCACTTGGTTCGTTGAGTATTTACATGGGCAACGGATTTGGAAACCGAGATCCACCGGATTTTAAAGACCTTACATGTAGGTTCCATGCGAATAGTTCACGAAGTTGTTAAACGCTTGTGTTTTGGTGTAATCAAGAACAAATTTCGGAAAAAAAGTATGACCAGTCATAATTAGTGATCCTACCTTTAAAACCAATAATGAATTTCTTTTATCCTTACATAATAGCATTAAAAACAAGTGAGATTTATCGAAACAACGACATAGGTCAAATAAAAACATGATGAAAAATGGGCTGTGCGTTTAAGGGTTTTTTTTTTAAGAGAATATACGAGAAAACAGATAGAATAGGCTTCTATCTATGAAAGAGACAGACTTTTTGTAATTTTGGAATCTTCTAATTTAGTTATTATACCTGTTCATACCCACACCCCATAACGCTAGTGCTGTCGAATGGCTCTACCAACTGATACAACAGTAGCTGCACCATACGATTATGTTATATACATTCTTTTCCGTTGTAATTTAAAGTTTATATAATAATTATTAGAATCTTTATATAATAATAATTTTAAACAATGCACTTATAATTGTGTAAATAACTTTGTTGGGAGGTCAATTATACTGAATTCCTTTCAAATTAATAGCGAGACGTATATGTGCTAATAAACATTGTATTAATACGGGTGGTAGGGATTTGTGCTAAAGAGCACATATGTAAAACAATATTAAGGTCTTGATTATTCTCCATTGTCAAATATTAACTATGATGTGAGTTATTCTGAAACGCAAATATATTTTTTACGAAATATTGTGACAATAACAAGACCTGGGTTTAAGGACAAAGAATAATGTTATCTTTCATATTATTATTGATTCTTACGTCATAACCCCCAAAATAGAGAATGTACCATTCTGGTTATTTGATACGTACCATTCTGGTTATTTGATACGTTAACTAAGCTATAGATAGATAGATGACCATGTTGGTCATTTACATTTTTCTTTGCTATACAACATACCTCATACTTGTTGATCAAATTAGGTAACAACTCCTGTCGATATACAGGTTAGGGGTGCATGACCATTCTATATTTGGAATTTAGTTATCAGTCTTTAACGTAAAGATCTCAGACAAAGGAATAGACAATTGGAGAGGGGTGATATAGGCCTTGTCCTGTTCCCCAATCCTTTCAGTTACCTGAATAAATATTGTTTAAAAAAAAAAAAAAAAAAAAAAAAGGAATAGGCACCTATAAAAGTGGGTGGGGGAATAGCATTCGACAGGGCTCACACCGCCTGCCATATCAGGCATTAGTTATTTGAGACTATGAAGAATTGTGTTTAACGCTTCCAGTTTGTAGAAATAGAATATTTAAGAAAAGAACCTTAACTGTAGTAGATTGAAGATTTTGTAGTACTACAACATTGGATTGGTTACTTAAATAACCGTGTTGAATATGTTATTGTGTTTTGAGTATGTTATTTTCACATCAGCATATTATACTAAAATATTACAGATCGATAGCAAACCGTATATTGACATTATTTTAATTTATTGTTTCATTGGATAAAATCCATCTTATAGAAAGATCACAAGCTATGGTTATGGAAACTAGTTGAATTCCAGCGATTTGAATTGAGATGATGGAAGATCCAAGTTTGGTTCGAATAGATTAAATCTTGCTTATAAAGTACCTACTGAATTTCTTTGCTAGAGGTTCGTTATCCGTTGTTCTTTAGGTTACGCCAGACAATCGCTGCAAGTTGATGTGAACTGAGAACTTGGGGAATAATACAATAAATACGGTATATAGTTAATGTGTAATCGTGTTTTATCATGAGATACTACTTGCGTAGTATAGTCACGTAAGGCTGTGTTTATCTAAATATTGCGGTCTTGTTGATCTGCTGTTGACTTGCGATGAATAACGCCTCCCGGGCTAACACAGTGTACTCAATGTCTTCTTAAACTATTCGATTGATTATTCCCGGAGAAAGTCGATTAAACTACCGAATAGGTTGTAATGTTTACTTTTTATTCCCGGGGAATGGTGAATTATAATGTCAACACAGTGGGCTGTGGTTTGCTGTCCTGTGAATAAGTAATCGTAGATTGAGCTATACGGGGGCCTCCACAACCCAGGACACCCGCCTGTATGTCAATATTTCAAGTCTGAGGTCTCAAGTACTTTAAAAGGACCTGGTCCGTTTAATGCATTTATATTTTATTCAGAACAAGGCAGCGCTTATCTATGTTTATAAATATTTTTACAAAAATAAAATTAACAAACACCATTCCTCCGCAGCATTTGTATATTTACTAAATAAACCTATGCTTAAAATTAATTATTCTGAAAACGATATTGTTCGTGGGGCTCTCAAGCGGCCCACACACGTTCAATATAATTGTCAATATTATTGATGTCAATTCTATTGAAGCAAATTTCAGTTTCCCACAGACGTCAATTATAATGTCTCAATATTAATTTTGAGGAAAACAGCCATCATTGGCGGAACTATTTGTTTACTAGCATTAGCTATGGCGGTTCCAAGTCCCAAGAAAGGGAAAATACATCAAAAATGGTCATAACGGGGGTGTACTCAGAGGGAGAAGTTTGGGCACACACACCTACTTCGAGAGCTTCGTGAAAACGAAATGTAGCGTCAATATTATGGATGACGCCCACACACGATCAATTGTTGCATAAAAATTGACGGTTCGTCAATAAAAAATCTACGGACTTTTGATTTCTTCAATCATATTGACATCAGTTATTTCGAGCTTCAACGTCGCATACACACGCTCAATATACATTTTTGAGGTAGCTGAATCCATTTTTGTTCATATTTTAGTGATTAAGTGATTCCCTGCGAAATTCCAATTAGCGATTATGATCTCCAATTAAAGATTTGAGATTAATGATACTCTTACCTTAGACCGAATACAATGACATTCATCCAATATCAACTAAATTTCACTGCGATAGGTATTTAGGGGTATGTCGACTGGGGCAACTGGTCGTACGTTTTGAAGCAAGTGGCGAATTTATTTCACAAAATGATTCCAATATTTTTCACAAAATGATTCCAATATTGAGACACCGATAGTATCACCTTTTTGTCAGATATGCAGTGAACCATTAGATAATGGAGAGCCCACCGTTATATCTCAATGTTGTAGCCAAGTCAACTAAAACAAACATGCCCTCTTTTTAATAGATTTTGTTATAGCAGGGATATGTCAACTCGAATACAATGTTTTGAGAAGGACTTGAAGCAATATTTTGATAAATCACGCAGTTTGTGCCCGGGAGTGTATCTTTAACTAGTCGTGATACATTGTATCTGTTGCGTGTTCAGTCTTTGTGTGGATTTCCCTTTTTCTATGTATTATTATCCAGGGTCGTCCTTAACGGATGATCATATATAGCTCTACAATTATAAAAAAATCGCGTAAACTGGTGATAAATAACCTAACTCATGCCAGTAAAAGAAAACAATAACAGAAGAAAACACAACGTATTTTAAAGGGCAAATCCCGATTATATTTTGGGGGATAAAACTGCTTTATTTGGTGTCAAAAGTCCTTAAAATTCTCAACAGTAGGGTCGAGCAACTAATTAAATATAGGTGATACGTTTTCAAACAACTTAAAAAAAACACCAGTCTTTATTTGGAAATTGACACCACTGTTGCAAGCTGTATTATGATGTGTCTGGATAAAAAAAAATGGGTAGGTAACCTTTCCCCTCCGTTATCAAGTACAGTGCATTTGCCATTCACGGTATAGACATCTTTGGGAACGACAATGTTCCAAGAAAGGCGAGAACCATTACCATTTCATTCACAAGAGAAAACGTTACGGTTATGGTCAGTTTCGTGCACGTAACATGCATATTAAGTGTTTTGTGCCATAAGACTAGGAATCGGCTGATCTTCATTGTTTATAATTCTAGGTTAAAATAAATTATGTGTCCTCTTAAATACTGTGATAAACAAGCCAACAGTGCCCCGCTTAACTTTAGCTCGAAATGTTAATCATTGACTCTAGTCAAGACATTCACCTAATGGATATCTTCATCGAGTTCAAACATTCTACCTCCATTAAAAGCAGAGTTGTTAAAGTTTCAATGTCTTGACCAATCAAATTGCTTGTCGCTCCTTATATTAGCCCAAGCAGAAAATTTTCACCATCGAACTCCGGGAATCACTTAATCACTAAAATATGTATTCACCTACCTCCAACATGTATATTTTGATACCAAACTTGATCCTTATGTAACCGACATCTTGTATAACCCACAATATTGACTCGGGCGAAAACACTTGTGAAGGGAATATATCTTTAACACGCCAAAGCTTGTCTCATGGTGATTCTCACAACGATTGGCGAAGGGTAACTGTTTCTATTTTAATATTCTACTTGTAAGTGGGGCTCTTCAGCTGTGGGAAGAAACAGGAACAAACCCATGTAGTTGGACATACGATCATATTCCGCGTCACCAACAAGCGGGAAAGTTGAAACCACGACACTTGACTTGGAATACCATTGGCTACATAATACCATATGCTTTTAAAATTCTGAATATTTATCAGGTGCTGGATAACGATGAAATGGAATTTAACGTCCTGGGCCCTGTTTCCCGAAATCTTAAGATAAAATCAAATTTTAGTAGATACTTCAAATTTGATTGGCTAAGCACTAAAATCAATCTAATATTATCCAATCAAATTACTAAAATTGGGATCTTATCTTAGTTAAAATTTCGTGAAATAAGCCCCTGCTGTTCTCCTCCGAACTAGGCTAATGAAGACGGGCATGCGCCATGTGGGGACATTTTGCACGGACATCGACACCACGGCCTACTCTTATAGTGAAATCCAATTGTCTTTTACGTGTACGCCAATGTGAATACAAGACCTGTTTTTTGCCCATTCCGAACGACTATACAGCTGTCCGTGTCAAGCCCTCCGCCCTAAATCACCCACAAGGGGGAACAACGTCGGAAAATCTGGATAAACTTTCTCGAACACCCCACCTTCAAGCTAGCGAGCCAAAGTCTATCCACTTAGCCACCGTGACCCCGTAGGATAAAATTATAAAACAATATTCTTGTTTGAGTACGATTTTATTGAAAACCAAACTATGTTTGAAAACAAAAACCGCTTCCTCCGATAGGCATGTTTGGTAAATGTTTTCACCATTTTATATAGTTAAAATCGCGATATTCTACCGCTATATAACCACGTAGATACTACCTGTAATAGTAGAGATTTTAAATCAAAGTATGTTTATATAAAGCTTTAAATTACTAAGCGATTCAAAACAAAACATTATATTAGAAAGTAAGATATCCACGTAAAGCGTGGCAATACCCCACACAGCAGTTTTGTCATAAATATAGGAATAGGTTTATCAAGAAAACTGGTCCTAAAAAACGTTTTAGGCAAAATAGTGTAATCAGCAAATGGACTGCTCCCAATGTACAACACGACAAACAGTGGTAACAGGTGTCGGAAGAGTAAGCTTACCCTGTCTGGCGCCACACCCGCCATAGCTGCATACAAACTATTAGGCTTAATGTCGGTAAAAAAAGCGTGATTGGCGAATGAACTATCCGTATGCAAAATGCACGTGATGAACTGTGTTAACGATGTAGAAGACATAATCAAGGAGATAGTAATAATATACGCGTCAGTTCAATATATCTAGAATAATAGCAGAGAGGGACACTTTATATTTACCAATCAAGTCAATATGACGACCATAAAACTTTTTAAAGGTTTCTATAAGGTTAGTGCTCATGTATCCTTCTAGTTGAAGCTTAGATGACAAATGCCTCGATCTACTTAAAAAATCAGAATAAAAGGAACAAGCTCTCGCGTAACGGAAAAGATGAGATATAAACACTCAGTAAGCTGGTGATATTGGAATATTAGTACTAATAAGAGGAAAGTCAAAGTCATCACGTTTATCGTACAATTTAACACTCAGTTTATGTCAATTGTCAAAATCGAGACGCAGATCAAAGTAGGAAGTGTAATTTCACTGTCAGTGGTGTTGTTAATTTCGAGCTCATCAGGATATATGAATTCGACATAATCACTAAATATCCTCTTACAGTCCTATATAACAATTTTAGGTCTTCGAAGGAGTAATTCGTGAGTAGAAATTCAGCAGACTATCTGTTATCACTAGTCACTTTCGATTCATGAAACCTTTATTACGCATCTATCATAGCAATGATCTTTGTTAAAGTTATATTTAAAATGTGTTTAACCAGTTCTATCACATCTATCGTAGCAATGTTATGTGTTTAGGTTATATTTGAAATGCGTTTAACCAAACCATCAAGAACACTATTCCTTTGGGGGGAATTTAACGATGCCAAAAAGACATGGTCACTGACTCCACACGAAGCTGAAAATAAACTGAGATCATACCATTTGTAAAAAGTATTGTCAACAAAAATGTTTTCTGTCTGAACGAAACAGTATATGACACTGCAATTTAACGTCGTAGAATGACGACACCCCCCCACCCTTAAGTTCTGCAATCAAAACATCCAAAGTCGAAATCAAATTGTTAAAAAGCTACTGTTGACGACGGACTAATACTCCCAATTTTCATATATGCTACATAAATTAACAAACAGATTAACCTATCTGATTGTGAGTCGTCGTAAGAATATGTTAAACATGGCAAATTCAGAGCTATTGAAATAAACTGATTATAAACATATAGCATTGCGATTCAAAGCTAATTATTGATCTACATCATCAACAAACCAACGAAAACTTTCAACTTTTCAAATATCGAACTCTAGCTCCACCAACTTTTTACCCAGTTCAGGGCATCTGCTCCAGCGTTTTTGATAGAGGATCCTATTTTACCAAGAAAGGTGTCATTGGTCTCAACCTGCTTCTTTGCTTCCCTGATGGGGTTGATTTCGGTGTTTTCCAAAATCCGGTTATCAACTTCAGCAATTTTTTGAAATGCTTTTGAAATGGTGGAATTTTTGTCCTCTTCAATTTTTTTTAGTACCGTTTCCTCCAGCTTCCGTAGGCGTTCTTTTTCTACCTCGAGTTCCTGTCTTCTTCTACGGTCTTCTTCTTGTAGACGTCGATTCTCCTCTTCTAATTTTCTTAATCTGCTATCTTCTTTTTGCATCTCCCGGGTTCTTATCTCCTCTTGTTCACGAATTTTTCTTTGCTCTTCGTTAAAGACCATGAGCCTACGTTCTTCTTCTTTCGTCTTCTCTGCTACCAAGCGCATCGTCTCTTCAAGTTCTTCTAACTCACGTCTTTTCGTCTCCAGTTTCAGTTCAGTGTCTTGGGCGTCTTTAAGAAGACGTCTATCTGTTTCCTGCCCACACGATTCTGTCGCTGCAATCAGAATTTCATTCTTTTCGCGGAGAAGTTTTTCTTGTTGGCGTTCTTTTTCTATTTGTATTTCTTCTCTCTTTTTGTCAACAATTTTTTCAGCTTCCACATACATGTCGTTCGTGTAGTAGGCGCCCCGATTGTCGCCAATAGTTTGAAAGATCAAATCCAGTATAACGTCAACATCTTCTTGTAAGGTATCTGCATCTGCCTTGTTATTGATGAAGGCGAACCTGTGTCTACATTTTTGTAGTAGATCTTTTAATTCCGGCGGTGCATTTTCAACAAACTCTTTCGTTGGCGCTCCATCCAATTCGTCCTTACGGGTAAAAACAACGATGACATGTTTTAAGACTCGCTCACCAAAAACTTCTTGCAGTATATTCACAGTATTGACTTCTTCTGGTGTGAATCTTCCCACCCCGATGACAAATATATAGATATGTGGACCAGGGGCAGCAAGTGCTATACTACGTACGATTTCCTTACTGGTAGCCTCATTTGGTTCCTTGGTATCGAACAAGCCAGGGGTGTCAATGACCAAAAGTGTGGTCTTTTTATCAAGTTTTCTTTCTTCAAATTTGCACTTTTTTGTGACGGACATAAAACTTACAGTTGATGTGAAGGCTTTCTGTTTCAACAGACTATTACCAAAATGGCTTTTGCCTATGCCGGTTTTACCAAGTAGACCAATTCGAACATAACCTAAAATTGAGAACAGGGCACAATATAAAAGTCGACTAACGTTTTCGCGGTATCAATTTCAGTGTAAGTGAGCATTAAGTGTAACGAAAGAATGGATTTCTAGAGACAATCAAACGCCACGTATTAGAAAGGATGTTTGACTTATCATTTTGGGGCATACTGTTCAAGCAGAATGTTTCCTTGACAGGCTAAAATAAAGCACGCAGAAAGCAGGTTACCCTGTGTTGCTCTCCGACGTCCTCACTCAGTCAAGACCAACATTATCAAATAATTAGCTTCATTCACTTGGTACTCGGGCGGGGGAGTGGGCACATCCATTGATGTTTTGTGTACGTGAACTTAATTTTGTTTCTGAAATTTGTGTTGATGATAAAATAAATTTGATAGTAGACAAGAAATTGTAATTACATACCATCAGGGCCAAGTAGGTTGTCACCATGTCTGAAATGTATGAAAGTATGATATGTATCTTAAAACCTCCTCACACACGGCTAGGAATCTTCAAATAAAACATATATACACCTTATCTAATGACCCTTTCACTCGAATAATTTTATTTTGACTTACATGTAAATAGATATGGCAGGGACGAGATTAAAAATAGAAGGCCCATATTGTAAGGAAAATGAAACTTCTTACTGCAACTGGGCTGTATACTTCGATGACAACAATGTATATCACCCGGCATATTGTTTTGAAGATATTTACAATATTCACTAGTTATACAGCTTCCAGTGTGATTAAATTGGCAATTTTGCCGCATTATTAATTGTGATTAAATTGATCATTTTGCATCATTATTAATTGCAATTCAAGTATGAAGCGCTAACACGAAATGAGGAATTCCCTTTTCTTGTTTTTAGTAACTGTCTGTATCACCCAGTCCATTCATTAACGTATCCGTTATTCGAAATTTGCTTGGGGACTGGGTGACCAGGCTGTACCAAAACATAACCACCCGTGTTTTGTCAGATGATAATGAAGAATGTCCCTGGTATTAACTCCAGACCAAAGTCAGCAGTTTGAAGTTACAAAAACCGGTCACAATATTGTTGTAACGGGACATCTAGTTTTAACCCAACAATGTCGTCAACGAGTCAAAACAATACGGCGGGCGATATACAATGTTATTGTAGTATATAGTCAAGCAGTTTAAGAAGTTTTAATGTAATCCACCTAAGCGCCCGTGAAACTACCGGGGGGGGGGGGTCTAACGTGTGCGAGGTTTCGAAGATGCACTTCTGTTTGAACGCTGGCTCGCTAGCCTGTAGGTCATGCGTTCAATCCCTGATTTTCCGGCGTGGTGTCCCCTTGTCAGTGATGCAGGACGGAGGGAACGACAAAGACAGTTGTCAAGTCGTTCGGATGGATGCAAAACCGAGGTCCTGTGTACACATTGGCGTACACGTAAATGATCCCTTGGCAATAGGAATTCGATAACAGAGTAGGCCGTAATGCCGCTGCCCGGGCAAAATTTCCCTGATAGCACTCTTTATGGCGTATGGCCGTCTTCATTAGCCCAGGTTAGGAGCAGAGCAGTAAGACGTTAAACTTATTTCATTTCACTTCTGTTTGACAAGGATACAGTTGCATACCTAGTCCTGTAGGTTTTCGGGAGCCATTAAACCCTGGTAGCCAGCAGGTAAGGATCAAACTCACTAATCAGGTTGGGTTGCACACCCGGGTTGTCAGTGTTGGTGAACACAGGACTTGACAATGGACAGTGTCTAATCGCCCGGATGGGTGGAGTTCCTACGATGTTAAATCCAATTTGACGGTTAGCACGTGCGCAGTCTGGCATTGAGTCACCTTGCGTGGTTTCTATTAGCCGGTTGTACGTGACAAGGGTAGGTTCGTCTGCCCAACCTCGTGCGTTTTCTCCGGGTCCACCGGTTTCCTCCCACTGCAACCGAATCATTGAAACAAAGTGAACCATATGTTAGTTTAGAAATGACCTAGGTTGTGTCGAGTGGACGTTAAACCCATCGCTCTCTCTCTCTCTCTCTCGTATGGGTTATCACATATGAATGATTAAGATCAGATTTGTCGGGCGTTTACTAACTTCTTGAGGTCCTTGATCCTCCTTTCTTGTGCCCGACGTTCTTTCAACTCCCTTCTTGATCGTTTGATTTTTTCGGGCATGCTTTCTGTAAATACGTTCAAAGTCACTTTGTTGAAAAGACTTTCCAGTAACGACACTGGTTTTTGTTCTTCGTGGATAACCATTTCCTCGACATCTTTCTGATCTACGTCCTCAGCTGCTCGTCTGCGTGAAATCTCCAGCTGCTCTATTTGTTTTGTCATATCACCAGTATTTTGGTAACCAATGTCTTTATTAAAAACACGAAAAGTAGAAATAAATCTTAGTAGGGACATAATATGAGACTAATAGTTCATTTATTTCAGTTCTAAACAAATATTTTAAACTTAAACGCAAATTTAAAAAATAGCCAAATGGCCATTCATTGTATACGAGCGAAAAGAAAGCCAACCACCAATTAATTTCATTTCCGTACGTTAGTTACGTACGTTATGGAAGGTGGTTATCCAGGTTATTTTAACATAACAAGACTTGGACTGGGGAGAAGCAATACTAACGTGTTTCGGTACGTGACTTCATGTCGGGTCACGCCCTGCTATGTCAACAATAAAGTTACATCGTGTACTATTGAGTATAGTAACATCGAATACCCATTAAAGTCGAAAGCCTGTTATTTGGAACTTTTAATAAAACCGGGCCTCGAGTTCACACAGCATTCGCAGACTTAAGTTAACAATTTACTCAACTTTCCATCACTGTTTATGAAAAATATCTTTGATCTAAAAACACACCTTAGACAAGATGGTTTCTTATAGATGTATTTGATGCATTAAAACAATAAAGATTTTATCCTAGGCTATATTTTACTTAAAATAATTTGCACTTGGGGAACAAAAAAGTGGGATTGGTACGGCATATAACAAATGAAATAGTTGCAATCCTTACATGACTAAATATGCCAAGTTCCAAGTGGATCCATTCAGAATTGTAGCATGCAGACAAAAATACAAAAAGAGGGCGTGGCTCTGTAATATAGTGTAATATAGTATCTTGACTATTATATAAGATTAAAGGGTCGAGGTAATTCGGGTGGTATATATCGACACGACACCTGAGGTTGCACGGGTGGATGCACCTGGGTGAATAAAAAGATCTTCAAAGCACATGGCTGTTGGTTTGGTCATATATAGAATGGTAGATACATATTACAGGCTCTGTCCCCGGAGGCTGATCCATAAAAATATGTACAACCATGCTTGATCATTCCGAATTGGTTTCACACCTGCTAAAATATGCAGCCTATATATCATTTACAGACAACGGTTTATCAAAACAAAAAGAGGTCCTAGCACCGCAGGAGGGGGGGGGGGCAAAAGCAATATTTGCCGTCCTTAGTGTATAAGGAATAGCTGTCAAGTACAAGACGAATTGTGGGAAATCACCCCCCAAAAAACAATAGGGGTCATCCTTAGAGTATACGAAATTGGTACGCATAGTTCCAAAAGGATCTGGTGTTACGAATTGCTGCCTATACGCGAAACACGGACACGCGCAAAAGTTGGGCGTGGCTGTCCCAAAAATACTAATGGTCATGCTTAGAGCACAAGTATCAAAAGTTTTCAAGACAATCGATAGGGATGTTCCCTGTGGTGTAAGGAATACGAATTCAAAATTTCAAGAATCTGTATGTAAAGTTTCAAGATAATACGTTCAGAAAGCAGCCTGTAGACGACAAACAAACAAATACATCCTTAGGGTATAAGGAATAAGCATGTAAAAGTTTCAGGACGTTCAGTTAAGAATTGTGGGTGATAGGCCACACACAACTACACAAACAGACATGGGCCACGTGTAAAAACGGAGGTCAACCACATCTACATTGGAAGAATGTTTGCACGGTGTATGATTTGGCTGAAAACTATGACTAAAATTCCCCGTAAAAAAGAGCAAAGAAAAACATAACTAGAACTCCAAGTTACACCATGGCCTATTGAGTACATATTCCTAAAGCAATCCCTCTCTTACCATTGCTGGATAGAAGTCATATTCTTGAAATTGGGTGGGGCGTCTCTTTTTAACGTCCAATCAAATCCCTCCTCTCTTTTCGCATTCGGCATAATTTTCAAAATGGCCGACGAAGAAAACATGTTGGCACTGGATAATCGAGCATAATAAATTTCGCGGGTTATGACGTAAACAAGTCGCGATTGTCACTAGATACATTGTGGTAACATATTTTGAGGTCTGGTTAACCCCGATATTGTTTGTTACAATGTAGGTCATTGGTTAGTAATGGCACTACTGACCAATAATAATTTAGCACAACAATGTTCACTCAAGATAGCAGTGTGAAGTGGATTAGTTCTAATCAAACGAAACACTGCGCAGGAGTATGATTGAGTACAGTAACACCCAACATTTGTTCAAGTGGAAAAAGGGCTATTATTGTGAATTCTTAATAAACCGGAAATTATTCATAATGGTGTCGTATATAGGTTATACAACCGGGTCATGAACAGAACTTTGCGGAACTCCATAAACATATGTAGGTAATAACCATTCGTGTTGGGTTTCAACAAATCTGATATTAGAAATTTTGACATCTAACAAATCCACCAGCTGAAAACGTGATTTTATTTACAACCAGGGGACAAAATCCATGAAGTTATGATCCGATACATGCCAATATAGGAAGGAACCAAGGTCTTTGTGATATAATCTATGTTTCAAATTCCGTCAAAATCGAATAAAGGTTTGACCTGTAGATTGTCCATAAACCAAATGTGAACGGACACGCGGTCGGACAAAGGTGACGACAATACAAAGACACATCAAAACGTATGCGTATAAACCAATATGGCATACTTTAATCTCAGCTTCTGGACCAGTTAGGATCACAATCTTGGTGTCTAAATATCCATTTGGATGACCCAGATATACAATTATACCCTCTAGAAAAGGATCAGATTATTTCTTTATCAATAGAAAGAAAACGCCTAAGTAAGTTAGGGGTATTTAATTATTTATTTTGTTGCTGTAACCGTTCTGGTTAGCGAGCTAGTTTATTACTCACTAGGACTTCGCGCTCCCCGCCTCTATGCACAATGTACAGCTTCGGTTACTTTCATTAATAATATACATAGGTGTTAATATACATCGAATCCTGGTGATTACACATATCAAGATGACATGAAGCGTCTCTAACCTGTCATTATGTGACACTATTTAAAGCCCCAATAACACTCTTGTTGTAACTGAATAATATGTCCCAATCTTCATTCTGGTCAACAAATAACACTCTTGTTGTAACTGAATAATATGTCCCAATCTTCATTCTGGTCAACTAATCGTATTATTTTAGATTATTACAATTAAATGATGATATAAATTTCATCTTAACACACCTATTTTGAAAAATTTGAAAAATTCAACCAATTGATTTGAAAAGTTTAACGTAAACCTTTTCAAATGTGACTTGGTTTTTAAATTATTTTCGAACCCTCTGGACAAGTAAAATAGGTTGTAATGGATAATTCACACAACAGGTATGACACTTAAACATCTAGTACTTAAAATAAGAGTATTATTTATTTTCTGGACCTACCAAACCAGCAAGAATGTTATTGACCCTTTAAGGACTCTCGTATTCATTGGAGAAATCGGGATATAATAATATGATGTTAAACCCCATTTATTTTACTTTATTTATATAAAGGCAATAAATAACTTACTTCTATATGATGACGCCATTTCTTTCTGATAAAAGGTCCCCCGCTGCTCTACCTCACAACTGTAAGAGATACAATCCTGGTGTTAAACCAGTGTATGAATAGAATACGTTTAATGATTATCGAGTCAAAGGATACCTAGAACAAAGAATCTCAACGTAATTGTTATTTTGTAAAACTGCCACAGTTTATGCATATTATAAATTTATAATCCGGTTTCAAACGACATTAGCGGAAAATGTTAATCAATGAACTCAGTCAAGCATATACACGAAGTGTAAACATTCTACCTGAATAAAACGCAGACTGGTTATGTTCCAATGTCTTGATTGCTTATTGCTACTTAGCTTAAGCAGAGAATCGTCACCTTCAAACTTATTGATATTGATACAAAATGAATCTATACTGCTTGTCGGACTTAGTCAGGGAATTGATATAATGCATCTATTGGAACAAAAGTTAACGTGTTCCAAGTCTTGACGCCTTAATTGGAATTCGCTATAGTGCTATCTAAATATTTAGTTCACCTGCAAATTTCCTCATGGTTTCTTGCAGCAGAAATTTTGGTGTATTTCGACATACTAAAATTAACATTTGTATCTAAAAATTAACATTTGTATCTAAAAATTAACATTTGTATCTAAAAATTAATATTTGTTTTACAAAAGAGGCATTTGTCAAATCAGATTTGTAAGATAGTTTTTGCTGTAAAAATAAAGATAAACACAAGGAAAAACAAATCTCCAAAATATTTCTGCATTGGCCGAGAGAGTTCATCAGGATTTTTCATTGTGGTTTCCCCTGTCATTAATGTCAATGGTGAACGATGGAGAGCCTGGCAATGAAAGCTGTCGAGTTTTCAGATGAGACGAAAAACCGATGTCCCGTGGTGTGCACCTAAAAGATCCATTGACAGGGTAAAAGTGCCTTCATAGCACATTGTATGCTATGTAACCGTCTTCGTTGGCCCAGTCCGAGCAGAACCGTGGAACTTTAAATCCCATTCCATTCCATTTCCATAACATTTTTCGATATTTTGACATGAACGGAAATCACATGGTTTCCATTTCATTATCGATAATATTAACCCAAGTTGGAGGTATAGACGAACAAAAAATATTAAAACATTTTTCAATTTTGGCATAGTTAATGTCTTCATCATCACAATCAAACAGATCTTGTATTTGTGTTCAAGGTAAAAAAAAACCCGGTATTACACAATAACATATGTCAGCAATTTTTACAATCTTATATATTAAATATCCGAGTTTTGTATTTTGGCCTTTACGAAAATACAAAACTCGGAAAGTGTCAAAAAGCACAGGCACTTGAAGGGATTAAAATAAATTAAAATAAAATTTCTTACCACTGCTTAATAAATACAAGAAGGTAAGTCACTACGCCATCTTTGTTTTGACTGAGATATCATGAATCGTCTGAATTCATCTCACAATACTCACTAGTTCTAACACTTCATGTCATTTTTATTGCTAACGAGACTTTATTTGATTATTATTCACCTTCCGATGTAATTAAATTGGTCATTTAACACTGTTATTGATAACAAATCAAACTTGAACCGCTATCATTTATCCGCAATCAACTTGCCGAGACCGGAAGTATTCCGAAAATAGGTCAAAAGAAGTCTGTGTCACCCAGTTCCTTTATAAACCTATCATTACTCTATATGTGCATAGTAACTGGGTGATCGAGTTTCGCCTAACAGCGGCCTCGCTTCGTAGGCTTTATCACGTTATAGAACTTACGAAGCCAGGCCGCTGTTGATTGAGACTTGATCACCCAGTTCCTATGCACATATCGAGTAATGATGGGTTTATAAAGGGACTGAGTGACACAGACTTCTTTTGACCTATTTTCGGAATACTTCCGGTCTCGGCAAGTTGAATATTGGTAAATAATAGCTTTTTAAGTTTGATTTGTTATTAATAACGCTGTAAAAGGACAAATTTAATTACATCGGAAGGTGAATAATGATCAAATAAAGTCTCGTTGGCAATAAAAATGACATGAAGTGTCAGAACTAGTGAGTATTGTGAGATGACACCAGACAATATATCATAAAAAAGTCAGAACAAAGATGGCGTCTGCAATCCCTTGATCATATAGGCTAGTTATAGTCAAGCAGTAGTAAAAAGTTTTATTTTAATCCCTTCAAGTCCCTGTGTCAAAAAGATATCAAAATAAACTATTTTTCATTGGATAATTATGATTATGACAGTAACACATCCATGATCTATAACCTTTTCAGTTAGATTTTAACCAAAGTAATGCAATATGGCAGTTATAATTAAATATCCGAGTTTTGTATTTTGGCCTATACGAACTTAGTTCTCACAAGACAGAAAGCAATGGGATGACCATTCCAGGTATTTCACGAAGTTTTAGCCATTTTAAATAAAATTTGAATAAATGACAAGCGATTTTCGAGTTGTAGTATTACCTGGAACAGACAGTAGGCCGGCACCTTCGTTGGTATGGTACAAGCATGGCAACCAGTAACATAATACTTTGTAAAATATAATTTGGACTGATTATAACTTAAAGATGTACTTACCTGAACAAGGTGGTGCTAGAAAAGCAGTTAATTTTTGCAGAGCGACTAAATATATAACAAACGAGCCACTAGCAGTTACAGCACGTCCAGGCATGCATAACGAAACAACGCGTTGTGACACAACGTAAAATCTTCCCGGTTTCCGCGAACTGGTACATAAAGATTTATTGTACAAACGCATCCATTCAGGACCGCATCAAATACAAGCGAGGAATTTTTGCTGGTTCGTTTCACTAATATTCAATATCACGATTTTGACAGGGAACTTTAAGGAAGCAAAATAGCCAAGTCAAACACCGACTGCGAAAATTCATTACATAAACTATTTGGTTATATTTTTTTTCATATACGCTGGGGTACAGATATTTTGACAATGACATAAAATAGAGTTATGACTCTAAATATTATAATGGCGAGAATAACGGGTTAATGTTTTTGATGAGCAACTAGTTCTATAACGTCAGTCCCATTTTTACTAGCCCACTCGGGGCAGAGCAGTAGGGCGTTAAACCCCATTTCATTTCATTTCTTTAATGTCACAGACGTCATGTTTATTGTTCATAAGGACCGTCAGATGATTCTAGTGCTGTTTAAAACATTTTATGTAGCTGATCAGGGGAGGGGGTCTCCCTTCCTTCTTTACCCGCCTGTGATATAAACCATATAATTATATTACTACGAGAGCATTCATATAATAAGGAGTTTAGAATTACAAGTAAATTCAGCTCCTCGTCACTCGTGTGAATTTGGGTAAAAACGTGTATATCAAAATCTGTACACGGCAAAGGTTAATTGTTACCATGGCTACGAATGCAATCGAGAATGTACCTCAAAGGTACACTTTATTATATACCGCTATTAAACTTTTAATAATTTAAAAAGAAACAATCTTATAATTTAGCTACCCCTTGTCACGTACAACTGGGGAATCAAGCCAGTTAACACAATGACAGACCTTATGATACAGCGTGCGTTCTAACCATTCGACCACCCAGTCCCCATATTGATTGGTTACACAATACATTTTAAAATGGGGTATTTTTCAAACTGTACATGTGTACTAAAAATCGGGGGGTTGGGATGGCCTAGAGGACTAGAGTGCCGCGCTTCGACCTCTAGCTGGCCGGTCACCTCTGGCTTGCGGCTGTGGTTTCGAGCCCTGGTGTGAGCGTATGTGGCATGGAGATAGGGGCGCCTTCTCAACCCCGTGGGTTTCCTCCGGGCACTCAGGTTTCCTCCCACTGCTAAAGACCCCTACGCGCAAGCGAATTATTGAAATAAAATTAAACCATATGTTGGTCCCGAAATGACCTAGTGTGTGTTGAGTGGACGTTAAACCCAATTTCTCTCTCTGTACTAAAAATCTAGTAGATTGATTATTCCCGGGGAAAGCCGATTAACGTTTACCTTATATTCCCAGGGAATGGTGAATTACAATGTTAACACAGTGTGATTTTTGAGTTACAGTTCGCAACTAGTTAATAACCCCTACTCAGTCCTGAATGTTAAAAGTCCGTCACCCTTTTTTGTTACTGTTATTTAATATATATAAATGGTTTCACTATGGATTTCATATAGATTGGCCTCAAGTTTATTAAATGTCATTGTGCTTGATAACGATAAAGAGGATACTTGACAAAACGTCGTGCTTTTAGAATAAAACTAGTGATTGTAAAACAAAAACACTGTGTATATGTATTAACACAGTGGGCTGTGGTTAGCTGTGTTTTGAATGAGCAATCGTAGATGTGAGTTCTCGGTTAGTTTTTTATCTAGTCCATTTGGCTTTGTGGGAACCTCCAAATCCCCGGCGCACCCACCGCCTGCGTGCCAGTATATTAACTCCGGAGTCTCAATTAAACCTTTTATGCTTTTAAGGAGTCTCAAATGGTCCGGACAAAATGATGACTGTGAAATTGTATATATCTATTTACACTAATATTTTTTGTATAGATATAAATCACAAACACCTTTATTACTTTTTCTAATGCATACACAAAAATGTTCATGACTTTTAATTTCCAGAAGGAAAAATGTTGACCATGCACCGATATCACCCATTTCAGCGAGCTAATCAGTGTGCTGTTCTATTGCATACAATGCTGCCATAGCGACATAATATATACTTTGGCTATTGCTGCGTCGTAGTCTTGTTTTCAGGTATATGCGCAGGGACCCGAAACTAGCGCCAATCAAACCAAGGAAGTTTTTCAGTGATAGCGTTCTTCAGTAAACGTACACTTCGCTATATTATTGATATATTTCATCGTAGCAGTATTAAGGTGGCTATATTATAGATACAAGTGAGTAAATGACTAATTATAGAGTGTAACCCGATATTTTGACGATACTGTGAAATTGTGATAATTAGTCCTTTCTAGATTAGTGGGTGATGAAAAATTTAATTGATATTGCGCCGGTAATTGAAGGCAACAGTGAGGCATAAATATTTGCACATGTATTGTTTATAACACTTTGTGACCTATTATCGTGGTATGATATGTAATAGAAACAGCTCCCGTGGGATTTGTGTGCTAAAATTGATTTTTTTGTTGTTGTTTTGGGTTGATTAAGGTCCACGCTATCCAAAAATGTTGGGACTTCAAAATTTTCCGACCCCTTGGCCCCTCTTGGAGGAGCATTTTCGAAATCAGGACCCCTCTGGAGGAGAGCATGGCTTTCTCCGCCAATAATGGTTGGATTTTCATGATCTAAAGTCCATTCTCGTAATTGTCATCATGCCGATCCCATCTATAATACACTTAAAGCGATTGACTTCCGGTGGAGAATACCATTTCCAGTATCAAACTCGGATCGATTTCAGTTTGGATAAATCTATCACGCAGTACCACACTTTGTGGCATCGGAAGCATAGTAAATGTTTCGTGCAGTCACTCTTGGGTCATTGAAATGTTCGGTCATGAGATTCAAGACAAATCTGACGTTTGTGACAAGCAAACAAGTTTGATATCAAAAACAAAAAGAAAAGAATTCATAACAAGTCAGAAGTCGCAAGAAACAAAAACAACGAAATTTCTATCTTTGAAATAAATATGCAGTTCACGGCATCAGCGATGCATCATCTTCGTGCTCTTTAACACCCCTGGACAAATGGGGACGCTCCATATTAAAACCCTTCCACAGAGATGTACAAGCTCAAACATTATTCCGAAAACTGCACCGGCCCCTGCGTGCAGTCTTTTTACAATCACTTTCTTAGTTAAGTTAAAGTACGAGGGTCGGGCATTGCAAGATTCTGCGCAGGTACACACATGCCTTTGTCCAACTGTTTCATGGTCGTATTTCATTAGTATCACTATCGCTCGCCCAAACTGTTTACCTGTAATAAATTAAGGCTCGCACAAACTGTCTGCATGCAATATACGTGCATTCAGGTAGTATATAAACCTTGCAATGGATTATGACAGTTATGTTATCGTCGATGTATGTATGGTCTAGCCGATGGGTGGACGGTTTGCTCTGTGAATGGTATCGTCGATGAAAAATCGCTGATAAATGGCATCGTCGATGTATGATCTTGTCGATGAATGGTATCGATGGGTGGACGGTTTGCTCTGTGAATGGTATCGTCGATGAAGAATTGCCGATAAATGGTATCGTCGATGTGTGGTCTTTCCGATAAATGGTATCGCCGATGTATGATCTTGCCGATGCATGGACAGTTTCTTTTTTGAATGGCATCGACTATGAATAGTCGCTGATAAATCCAACCATGATTAGCAGAGATAACCAATAGACTAAGGTCAAGGGGGTTCGGATCTCAAAAAAAGCCCCTCACAGAGAGGTCAAGAGTCGCAAAATTGGAACCTTAGAGTGAGGTCCGTGTGATGAACAAACCGCAAAATGAACTTCAAATCATGAAAATCGGAAGTCAATGGACACTACTTTCATTCGCTTTAATTGTCACATATGGGGTCGGCATGATGAAAAACCCCCGAATGAACATCAGATCTTGAAAATCTCAAAGATTATTGGCTGATACAGGAAGTTGGTATTCCACACCGGAAGTCAATGAAGACTACATCCAATAGCTTTCAGATGATGAAAACACACGAGAATGAACTGCAGATCATGAATATCCAATCCAATCATTATTGCCGGATAAAGCTACGTCAATCGTTCATAGGGTCCCAATTCCAAAAATCCCTGTCTTAGCGGGTCAAGGGGTCGAAAAATTGAACCCCGACATTTTTGGATGGCGTGGTCCCTATTCAGCCCCAAACTACATACAAATCCTACGGGATGACAGCTCATACTACACTATATGCAGAAAATAGCCGTTATCACTGAAGTAATGGAACTATACAGCATTATATTTAACACTTCAACAGTGCCTACAATGTGAACGACAGACTCACCCTACCTGCAGAGAAGGGACTCTGACAATGAATAGCCATGATATCCTTATGACGTCATCTAAACAGGTCATGAATTCACATCAACAAATAAATGTCAACACCGTCATTATTTTCATTATCAACATTACAAGACGCAATGTTACATTGCAAACAATAGCCTTCTTCAGCCTTTAGGGCTGTATCCATACAGCCATCATGTCTTATCGCTTCTTCACAAAAATAACGTCTACAGCTCTAGATTTGACGTCGGGATTTTGGCCCTATTTTGTGCTTGGGTCGTGTCTATTTCAGATATACACATTAAATTTTGTTGATGTTTTTAGCGTGGGGATTGACTAATAGTTAATGTATTTCAGTTCTAAACAAAAATTTAAAACAATTTTATAAAAATAGCCAAATTCTGGCTGGGATTACTGTGCAAAATGGTTGTCGTACGTTAGTTACGTACGCAGTGCATAATGACCCCGCAAAGGTGTTTAAGTACGCTTATTACATACTGGGAGGGGGAGAGATAGAGCGGGATATGGTTTAACGTCCATTCAGCCCTAACTAGGACATTTCGGGACTAAGATATGGTACAATTGATTTCAGTAATTCATTTGCTCGTAGTGATCTTTGGCAGTGGGTGGGGACGGATATGCCCGGACAAAACCCTATTTCCGGTCACGTTAACACCTGAACTCGAATCCACATTATTTAACCCAATAGCGGGCCTTATTGATAAAAACTCAGGTTGCAGATTTAATACAATCAAATCTAACTCAAGATATAATTATAGTGTCTTAACTGATCAATATGATACTATAAGCGTTAATCAGATTGGCCGTACACATAAAGTTGGATCTCGTAATAAGGAATACAGTGATATAATTGTTAAAATTTATTAGCTATAGGATATGGACAAATCATCCCCGCCCCCATTTGAGTTTAATGTTACTTCTCGTCCATTGTCCGACTCTTAAAATTTTTCTAAATTTAAGTTGAGTTGAACGCTTTCTACCACAGATGAAGAAACATGTGGGAACCCCTTGCTGAATAGCAGAGCAGATATAATTAAGAATGACCATCTTTTAAAGTGCCAATAATCTTCCACCTTTCAGATAGCCAGGGTGACAAGGAAAAAAAATTAGAAAATTTGAACTATATGCCAATAATGTTCCACCTTTCAGATAGCCAGGCTGACAAGGAAAAAACATTAGAAACTTTGAACCTTATGCAAAAATATACATGTAATATGTTTCAAAACTCGCATAATTTTCCATTTTTCAGATAACCAGTCTGGCAAGGAACATACTTTAGAAACTATAACCAATATACAAAAAGATCAAACAAAAACGTAATCTCCTCAAAATCTTATCCTAATCAAAGATAGATGAGTTTCACTAAATGATTTTAAGCATTTTAAATAAAATCCACTGAATAATATCACTCCTTTACTAAAAACACCTACGTGCAATAATTAATGAAATACAATTTAACCATGTTGTCCCGAAATAAGCTAGTTTGTGTCCAGTGAACGTTACAAACCCCCACCCGCTTCTTTAAGAACAGTGGTAGAAACCCTTGAAATGTACCAGATAATTATTAGTGGAAAATAGCATTTCTAACTGTATTTCAAGCACGATATGGCAATTACTATCTCTCAAAACACAATTAATTTTAATGCTTTAATTTACCGTCACAACGGTCAGGAGCAATAATCCATATTTTGTGGTTGAAAGTGGGCATTATAGAAAAAAGATTCATGAATGAAGTATGAATATATATGTTTTTAATTTCTGGCTTGATTTTATAGAAATATATTCAATATGATCTTTCAAAGTAAGATTATGACTGAGAGCAACCCCAAATATTTTTACCTAGGAGACGACTTCTAATGGATCAAAGTAGCAGGGAGGACATCTCCCTTGCTGTTGCGTCGTGATAAGCACAGTTGTATTATTGTCGATATAATTAATCCCATGTTCTTTTTATCAAAGCAGGATAATATTATATTGGCATCAAGTTGAAGTGTGTGGTCTAATTCTTTCAGGATAAGTATAAAGGTAAAGCATTTATAAAAATTAATAGTAAGTAATATTGGTCCCAATATTGATCCTTGGGATCCACCGTGATAATGGGTTTATTATCAGATAATATGTCATTAACAAACGTGCACTGACTTGTATTTTTTTAAGTATGATTCTAGAAAGAGAGTTGCTCTTCAAGAAAATTTAAATGGTTTAGAATTGTAAGAATGCAATGACTTTTTTTTAAAGTCAACAAATATCGCTTCACAAAAGGCGGTTGATGTTAGTATACATGGTTTCAGTAGTATGTGTTTATGAACAGAAGCTTGATTAATTATTGTCTAAATGTTGATATTTATATTATAAATATTTGTTAAGATGTTTTTGAAATATTTCAAGAATGTGTGATATATTTGGCGGAATTGATATCGACATGTAAATAATTATTGGGTCATCTTTTATGAAGAGAAATAACTTTAGCTTGCTTAAATATAGAAGGGTACATGCATGTGTTCTGATTTATTGACAAGTAAACAAATTATCACCAAGCTCTATAAAGGTGTATTATCTGTTACGGCATTGAGAATTATAACCTAGCTATGTTATGTGGGACCGCTGTTCCTTTTGTTAACTGCTATATTTAATGCATTCTATATTTGTTTAGATTTTCTTATATCTGGTCAAATCGTGGAAATATTTTGAATCAGATTTTAAACAATTTCGTAATTTTCTATATTCGGTGTCGTTTTTCCTACCTTTATGGAAATCGCACTGTCGCATTAAATTTTAAATTTTACTAGTGAGCTATTGGGGTTTGGTAGCAGTCTTTGGTAGAGCAAATTTGACGAGCATAAATATTTTTTAAAGTTAGACTCCTCATTACCAGGGATGCCGCTGCAACCCTTATGTGATCATATCAAGGCATGATTACGGAAATTATCTGTTAGCAGGACCTTTGAAAGAAGAGCTTAATCCCGGATTCAACAAATTTAGAACCGCTGTGCCAGAATCGTCGCGATCTCCAACTCTAAACCCGGCGTGATTTCCCCTTGTCCGTGATGCAGGAGGGCCTGACAAGGACAGCTGCCTAATCGTTCAGATTGGGCGAAAAACCGAGGTCCCGTGTATACATTGGAGTGCACGTAAAAGATCCGTTAGCAGTTGGAATTTGATATAAGAGTAGGCCGTACCGCAGCTGCCCGGGTGAAATTTCCCTCATAGCACACTGTATGGCATATTCCCGTCTTCCATTAGCCCAGGTTAGGTGCAAAAGAGTAGGACGTTAAACCCCATTTCATTTCATTTCCAACCCTAAACTCTGGCTTGGAATTCAGAAACGGGTCGAGGTTAAAGTGCTAAATTTATCATTTCAAACCTTGTCAAATGTTACTCACCAATGTGCTGCACATAAGCCTCTGTGTTGTACTCACAATTGGTTTGGAATTCAGAAACGGGTCGAGGTTAAAGTGCCAAATTTATTATTTCAAACCTTGTCAAATATTGCTCACCAATATGTTCCACAATTTGAAAACATATGGTGACATATATCTGCAACGCTTTGGAATTCCTTACCCCCAAAATTAAATTATGCTGATATATTAACTTAATTTAAATTCAACCTCTTAACCCTTGTGCTTACACGTCGCACGAAAAACGTTGCCGGCTACTACGGGTAATTTAAGACCCCAGACATAAATAGTTTTTTGGGTGAATAATTTTATTCAAATACGATCAAACTATACCTTCATATCAAGACTGAACAATAATCAATCAGGCTAAAACAACATATTTCAGGTATTATCAGTGATGATAATAATTATAAGATTTTTCTGAAACCATACGAATCTAAAAAATATCGTATTTGTCATGTTCCATGTAGAATCGTCTTTTGGTGGGGTTGCTAGGGTACCTTGATTTGCTTTCAGATCTAGATTACTAGAATAACCAAAACAATATCATCAGTAAGAAATATTCCTAATACAATGCTAGCGCCGATTGCAGGACAAATTAGACACCTATAACCACCAAAATGTTGAAATGAAAGAGAAGGGGGGTTCACAAGACCCCTGGTATCCGTTAATGTAATATTCATAGTTTCTTATCAAATGATGAATGTTGCCACTGCCTCACGTCCATTCTATTTGCAGCATTATACTCGACATCAAGTAGCTGACTATTTATACGAGTAAATTTTGTCAAGATTATAATTTCTTATTCGCCCTTCGTCTGTTTGTAGGATTAAATTTTGTCAAAAGGGTATCATTTATTATTCGACCTTCACCCGTGTAATGGAAAAAACCCGTAGTAATAAGCGTACTCGTGTAGAATTAAGGCTGAAAGCAAAAGTAGAACTTATCCAAAAATGGTGAAGGTAGAAGCCAAAAATAATTGGCCGAAGAATTTGAAATTTGTAAGACTCAATTACAGACGATTTTGAAAAGAAAGGCAGAAATTATTAATGGATATGAAGAAAATAGAGACAGCGACAGGAAACGTCTCTGTGTTCGCTCGCCGATGGAAGAATGTGGGCGTGGTTTCAGCGTGTGCGTGACAATGATGTGTCGATCTCCGGTCCTACGCTTCGTGAAAAAGCAGATTTAAAGAAAGACAACATTTCATTTTTATACGCCCACATTTTCATGTGGACGTATATTGTCGTCGCCCCTGTTCGTCCGTCTGGACGTCCGTCCGGACGGACGTCCGTCCGTCCGTCCGTTCACAATTGTTTGTGAACAGTCTACAGGTCACAATTTTTATCCGATTGCAATGAAACTTAAAACATAGGTTTATCACCCTAAGATCTCGGTTCCTTTCGATATTGGCATGTATCGGACTGTAACTTCATGGGTTATGGCCCCTGATTGTACGAAAAATCACGTTTTTTAGCTTGTGAACAGTTTAGAGGTCACAATTTTGAACCGATTTGGATGAAACTTGAAATGCATGTTTATAACCCAAAGATCTTGGTTCCTTTCGATATTTGCGCCAATCGGAGCGTAACTTCCTGAATTATGGCCCCTGATTGTCCGAAAAATCGCCCTTTTTAGCTTGTGGTCCCTCTGGAGGTCAAAATTGTTATCCGATTTAAAAAACCGTTTGCTTATATCACCGTTCCATGGTTATGAAGGTTGACTTCGAATTTCGTGAAAATCGGACCAAAATTGACGGACAAAATGGCCGCCATTTGTACGCGAATAGTGTGAAAATATGTTAAATCAAGGTTGTGAACAGTGTAGAGGACACAATTTTGAACCGATTTGGATGAAACTTGAAATGCATGTTTATAACCCAAAGATCTTGGTTCCTTTCGATATTTGCGCCAATCGGATCGCAACTTCCTGAATTATGGCCCCTGATTGTCCGAAAAATTGCCCTTTTTAGCTTGTGGTCCCTTTGGAGGTCAAAATTGTTATCCGATTTAAAAAAACGTTTGATTATATCATTGTTCCATGGTTATGAAGGTCGGGTTCGAATTTCGTGAAAATCGGACCAAAATTGACGGACAAAATGGCCGCCATTTCTACGCGAATAGTGTGAAAATATGTTATATCAAGGTTGTGAACAGTGTAGAGGACACAATTTTGAACCGATTTGGATGAAACTTGAAATGCATGTTTATAACCCAAAGATCTTGATTCCTTTCGATATTTGCGCCAATTGGATCGTAACTGCCTGAATTATGGCCCCTGATTGTCCGAAAAATTGCCCTTTTTAGCTTGTGGTCCCTTTGGAGGTCAAAATTGTTATCCGATTTAAAAAACCGTTTGATTATATCATTGTTCCATGGTTATGAAGGTCGGGTTCGAATTTCGTGAAAATCGGACTAGAATTGACGGACAAAATGGCCGCCGTTTGTACACGAATAGTGTGAAGATATGTTATATCAAGGTTGTGGACCCTATAGAGGTCACAATTTTGAATCGATTTTGATGAAACTTGACAGGTATGTTTTAAACCCAAAGATCTTGGTTCCTTTCGATATTTGCGCCCATCGGGTCATTACTTCCTGAATTATGTCCCCTGATTGTACGAAAAATCACCCTTTTTAGCTTGTGTGGGCGTATGTTTCGTTGCCTGGCAACCTATTTTTTTAAAGATGTAGCGTTATGTTGAAAGTGGTAGCGTAAATGACGACGTTGTGAAAGAATGGACTGATAGTGTACCTGACATTGTCATTGGTTACGAAGCTCGGGATATCTACAACATGGAAGAGAGAGGAGTGAATTATCATGGCCCCCCAGATAAAACGCTCTCTGTTCGTGGCTAAACTTGTTCTGGTGTCAAAATAGCAACATGTTTAGAAATTTGAACATGTCATGTCTGCCGGTTACGTGGAGATCCAATAATAAAAACGCTTGGATGACAGGATTATTATTTGAACATTTTTCGTCTGCCGGTTACGTGGAGATTTAATAATAAAAAAGCATGGATGACATAATTTTTGTTTAAAGGTTGGTTGCGGGATTTTAATCGAAAAATGAAGATAAATAAAGGAAGCATTATGAATAAAAAATTATAACGTGATCAAAGACTTCATAACATGCATAATTATTATTATGTTTTCATGATGTGTTTTAACATTACATCTGTTATTAGTAACAAAGTATGTCTTTACTGTATATAATTTACCTAACGCTGTCTGTTTTTCTTTGAATTTATCTAAAGCATGGTCACTCAGTAATGAGACCAACTCACTATTAAGACCACATATAGACAGTCCCACATGTGGTCTTAATAGAGGGATTTCACTGTATAAAATTCTCGCAAGACAATTATGAACCAATTTCTCACAAATGTTAAGGATGTGGTCGTTAGGGTCCAAAATACCCCTTGTATACGCTCAAGGGTTAAAGACATATGCGTGTTGTGTGTTATAGTGTTTGTGGCGTGTTATCAGTGTTTAGGGCATTTTCCAATTGTGGTGCTGGTATTAGCGCATTACAGGACCCACATTGTTATATCGTAATGGACTTCAATTTGTTTTCTAAATCAACAAAAAGAAAGAGTATAATGTGTGAAAGACGAAAACAATTATTTGTTATTTGTTTCTCTCAAAATTACCTTTTAGAAAATGTCCTAGCATTCAACATCACAATTTGGAACTTTCCTGTTCTACGAGGGAAATATTGCCCGGAAAGCGGCGCCACAGCCTTCTCTTATATCGAATTTCAACTGATCTTTTACGTGCACGCCACGTAACCTCGGTTTTTCCTCCCATCCGAACGACTAGACAGCTGTCCTTGCCAGTCATTAATCTTGTCATTCAGTACAACCAACATTATCAGAGCGCATCAAAAACAGTTTACGGCGGTTGAGCCACTCGTTTATCGATAAATTGACTGATCAAGTACTCAGTATGCTAACGGCAGCCAGTGCAAGACAAGGGTTTATGGTGTCTCCGCGTTTCCAAATTGAACTAAGAGTTTTAGTGAAAGGCGCGTGACTGGAGAGTTACAGTTATCAAACATTGAAGTTCTAAATGAACTGACTAAATATGTAGTTACATCTAAAGCGATGGGCTGTGTAATGTGACCAACATTGTGCAAATAGTAGAATCAAATTATGTCCGATATTTTTTGTGTTGATTTTGATATTGTACAGTTAAAGATTTATCATTTACTATGACCAATCACGTGGTCGAACTTACAACAATATATTCCACTTCACCATCATTTAATTTAAGACATCTTGTGATATCCAGTATTTAATATGCCATACGAGATCCCGCTGTAATGCATATGTGCCAACTACCACGTTAGAGGTAGAGTTAATAGAGACTTTTGGCAAGCGCAAATTCCCAGTACGTATCGCGTATCCGTATGGATTTTGCGTGTGACGTCATCAATGTGTGTGTATTGCTCATACGTGTTACGGCACACGGATACGGCAGTCCGTATCGAACAGCTTTCATACGGAGTAGGTCCGTATAACATTGTCGTCTTTTAAGACGCTGAAATGTTATATCATAGTGTTTTTATGAATCTATGTGTATTCTAGAACACGAAGGTGTATATTTGATGTGAATTTAACCATAAAAAAGACTGGAATTTAATCATTATTTTTGATGGGTTTTTCTCGGAATTGTCATACTTTTCCCGTCTGTCTGTCTGTATGCTGGTTGAACTACGTGATAAATTAAAGTAGAAATGGGACCTTCCAAATCTGTAAAAGATGTTATTCTATGGTAAAGGGGTATAAATGATAAATTAGTGAAACCAAAAATTGCTGTCTAGTGAAGTCAATGATATTTTAAATAAGATGCGACATTAATTTTTTTTTTCTTTTTAAATAGCTCAGCGACTGTCGAGCGACTTCACTCACTCTGAGAAATTGTAGACTAGTACTGATGGTGATCTTGATAGATAACTGCCATAATTTTGCTGTCATAGAACTAAGCTCGGCTCAGTGACGCATACGTACGCGAGGCGAGAATCTGCCAAAACTCTAAAACTACTCTGACGCAACGTATCACGTATACGATACGGATACGAGAAATGTCACTTGCCAAAAGTCTCTATTGTGTCCCAACGCCTTGACACGTGTTCTGTATAAGTGAATGGATCCACTATAATATAATAACACAAACAATATCTTTTATTTGTTCATAATTTCTATTTTTATAGTGGTTGACATGGCGATGCAGGAAAAAGGTAAGACAAACTAAATGATCAGTTTCATCTATAACGAAGACCATCCAGTTGCGTTTCTTTAAAAAAACAAATATCGTGAATATGTATTCGAAACGTTTTGCTTAGAATTAGTTTGGTCTTGTGAAAGATGTTGTCTGGGGTAATTTAATAATCATATGTAGTCTGGCAACAGGTCGACAAACCTGGAAATATAGCCAAGCTTATGGTTTTTGTTTGGTATGCGTCGATTCAGAATCCAGATGATTCCACTCTGGCACCCCTGGGGAAATTTATTTTCCAAGACGGCCGCCATGAGGCATTTTCTGATTATTTATTGGGGTACAATATGTGACAGATTCTCTTGAACTTTTGTTGTTCTTAGCCTTTAACGTCCTCTTCAACCGAAGGTGATATCGCAGACAAATCTTAGGGATCGAAACCACAGCCGCAAGCCAGAGGTGACCGACCAGCTAGAGGTCGAAGTGCGGCACTCCAGACCACTAGGCCATCCCACCAACACACCCCCTTAACCGCAACTTTTGGAATGAATATTCAGTCTGTTGACTTTTTATTGAAACCATCTTCAAACCGAGGTCTGAGAGAATCTGTCACATAATGCACCCCGCAAAATAACCCGAAAATGGCTCATGGCGGCCATCTTGAATATTTTAATTCCCCCAAGGGTACCAGGGTGGCATCATCCGGATTCTGAATAACACATGTTTAAGATATATAATCCACAAAATAAAAATTAGGTGAATTATATTTCCACGTCAAGTCTTAAAATGGGGTTTGGCAACCGGACTAATGTCAAATATGATAATTTAAGTCATACAAATTCATCTACATAGGCACTTCAATTTCTGAAGGAGTTCAGAAGCAACTGGATTTGTTAGAAAGTTTAAGACGAATACCAGAGGAGGATGTCCGGGAGCTTCAACAACAAGAAAGAGACATAAGAGAAGAACATGTTTCAGCTGCGCAAAAACTGTTCAACAAAGTTAACATCTTGGGCGAAAGCATGGAGGATAAAATTAAGAGATCAAATAGGGAGCTGAAAGAGAGACTAGCTCAAAAGAGAAGAACAAAACGACTAGAAAGGTGAGTAATCGAAATTGGGGTGCTAACATTACATACTATGTTATAGTGGCACCATGAAACCTATTAGTATGATTTCTACGAGATCAAAAGCATGTTCGTAAACGTAATTTGAATTGCCCTAAACGTACCTCGGTACTTGCGACCGGCGTACATTGCATTTCCTGATTCACATGTTATACCTATGGCTCCAATTGTTCACCTTTCATGCAATGGAGCCGAGGTTGATCGCTAACCTGGAGGTAACGTGTTCGTTCCCGGTTCTTGAAGTACAATGTATGTCTTCATTAGACCAGACAGTAGGACATTCTTCTGTAGTAAGATATGCATTTTGTTAACATTGGGGGGGGGGAGGTAATTAGCCGAGAGGAGAGAGAGTGAGTTTAACTTCCACAGTAGTGGGAGAAAACCCACGAGGTTGGACGTTTTATTTAATCGGATAAAATCGTGACCTTCAGAGGGAACACAAACTAGACGTGACTTTTTCGTACGATTTGGAGCCATCATTCAGGAAGTTGCGCGAATATCTAAGGGAACCGCGATTGTTGGGTTATAAACATGAATTTCGATTTCCATCTTAATCGGGTAAAAAGATGTGACATGTAGAGTGGGGACGACAATATATGTCCACATAAAAATAAAATTAGAAACACTAGCAAAACATTGATCCAGGGTAAGAGCAACGGATCATCCAGTACGATGCATGTCAGAGAAAGTTTGTATAATATGGAAATTAATTACGCCCTTGCAGAACATTATGCTTAATTATATCAGTCTGGACTATTTCATTACAGGCATGGTAATACACTTCTTGGTCCTAACGGTATGTATCAGTTCCTCATATGTCATCACGCATGTCCGTTTGTCAATAAGTGGCTGGTAAACGTGATCGTCAGTGGGATCGTGCGACGGCAACCCTAATCATTCCGGAGTTATCTCCCATCCCCTTTTCCGAAAACCTTGTTAATGCATTTGTGACAAAAAAAACGTGACATCTTATTAATGTTGTGTTAGCTGCAATACCGTTTGTGGGGCTAAAAAAAACCTATTGTGACCAAACGGATAGTAGTAACTATAAACATTTATAAGGTCGTTAGGGGCGCCTTCTCAACCTCGTGGGTTTCCTCCGGGCACTCCGGTTTCTTCCCACTGCTAAAGACCCCTACGCGCAAGCGAATTATTGAAATAAAATTAAACCATATGTTAGTCCCGAAATGACCTAGTTTGTGTTGAGTGGACGTTAAACCCCATTTCTCTCTCTCTTATAAGGTCGTGTTGGTGCCAATCGGATTTTAATACCGATCATACTCTCGATGGTCTACACTACATGACGATCTGGCGGGTCGCATGAGTGGTCCTACTAGAGGCTTTTGTCCCTATGACGTTAGATATTTGATCAACCAATCAGCATTTAATAACAGTGATCTGTAATTTCAGGCTTCGTCTCCAGATTATTTCATTTTAAAAACCATTTCAAGGCTCGAGTGAAACAGCGTACATACTTCTGGTAGCATGTAAGGTAACGGTTATTTGGCCTCTCAACTAACAGTAGTTGGGTTACATGGAAACGGTACCATGTTATTTCGATTAGACTGCCTGAAGGTCTAACGGTGAATCGTGAACACCATTTTGCCCAGAGAAATTCGCGTTGTTTTCAAGTATGAGATAACTTCGACTATTGCGACCACGCTTCAATTTTGCGTTATTAAACCAATTTATTGATCGAAAGTTGATCTAGAATTGTTATGCCCGGATTTCCTATATTACCCTTGAAAGATATGTATGTTTATAATAAGTTAACAAAGTTTGTTTTAATTGTTATACTTTATATTAAAAGCAAATATATATTTTGTTTCCACTAATTCAGGCGATAGTTTATTTATTTTTGTAGCTTTTTTATTTATATTTTGTATTTATGTCATTTGAATTAACTAAAATTTAAAATATAAATCAAAAACAATACGTTAACTTTAAAATCGACATGGCGAGGGTATGAATGATGGTAATATCTTTGCCACCAAGTTATGCAAATTTCGACTTCTACGGGATCCTTCAACGTGGCAGATCATCCGCTCAACCAACTGGCACAACACTTGGGGTTGTCGATCAACTGCCCGATCCTTGGAAGTGAACATACCATCCGCTTAACCAACTATACTTAAAACACAACCAGTTGGGTCGTCTATTACTTTCTATCTTTAAAATATTAATCGGGGTTTAGTTAATTTGATGGTTATCGCCATACTTACGATCTTTTCAAGGGAGACAACTCGTTTAATCACAGTAAAACTTATCACTGTTTAATTGTGATTGAGTTCCGACTTCAGATACCAGCCATATTGTATTTGTTGTTATATTTGTGATGAGTGTCGTTTGCGTGGTCGGGTATGCTCACTTTTTTCCGAAACATGATTCGACATAAGATCGTTTACGATATATATATCACGGTGAATGACCTATCAAACGTGAATCATTCTATACGTATACGATATATTTGGCTGTTTAGGTTTAATAGATACATTAATATAACCGATATAATATTTACAAATTTACGTTTTATAGCTAAAATAGAAATAATTCGATACTTACACGATATATTTGACAGTGTTATAACTAAAATGAAATAATTCGATGAATGAAATGTGTTTTAAGTTTTAATGGCACACTCCAACCGATGAATGAAATGTGTTTAATGGCACACTCCAACAGGCCTATATTGTGCCAAACATATTGCGATTTTAACGAGACAGGCTAAAATATATCACAGTTAAAATTTATACATGTATGTATAAATATAGTCAACACAGTAAGTAAAAATTAAAAATAAAACACAACTTTTATGCATATAAATATTTAAATACAAGATAGTTGGATACTTACACGATATACATGACAGTTTTATCATTCTCTGATGTTTGTGTCCGGAAAATGGAGGATGGGGGGGGGGGCTTTAGTAGTTTTATTGGAATAAAGGAAACATTTGACAGGATGTTTTTTTTTATACCTAGATTAACATGCCGGATATTTTTCGTTGTTTACTTTTTACTTTTTATAGCTATGTATTTAACAGTTCATTTGTTTGTAAAATAGTACATTAAACGATATATATTTACTTCTTGTTATTTGGCAATTTAATGTTTATATAGCAATGGTGAAGAAACTGTGTTGGCTTCTAATTCTATCTGTATTGTCGTAGAGTGTTTGCCCACATCAATCCCAGTGAAAATATAGTCGTTTGGATTGAGCCAAAACAAGGTCTTTTTTACACATTGGTGTTTCCTTAAAATATTTGGTTCTGCCATATCTTACAACAACATTCCGGAAAGCAAGTTCAACAACCTTGGTTGATTAAGTAGAATTGCTCCGCACCTAATACTTTTGGCAACGAAGAATGAATAAATCTGACGAGTGGCTTAAAGTTCGTTCTCCTAGTATATCTGGTTTTGACATAATAGATGTTCAAACTGTAACGAAAAATCAGCTTTCTTAATTTACACAAGGATATGAAGAGATTGGGTGGCGAAGGTACTGGTGCTTTAGATGAAAAGGCGTGAGGTAGAGGGGAAAAGAAGGGGGGTGGAGGAATCCAGATTGATCGGAAGACATTTTAGACCCTCTTTTGTAAAAAGCAGTTTATTGTATATATATATATATATATATATATATATATATATATCGGTGCCCCACACCACACCTGTGGTATCAAATTAACAAGCACGACCCCGTGAAAATTTACACCATCGAATTTAGGGCCCGGGCGAAATTGGGCTCCCGGAGAATTTCAGCACCTCGTGTAAATTTGTGACCAGGGCAGAAGTCGCGTATCCTACTAGTGTTAAAATAAGCACCAAATATTGTCTCTTTCTTATATATTTTGTTCTGGCCATGGATCACCCCACTCTTAGCACACTGTTGGGTGTTTAAGCCCTTTTGGGCTCTTGTTTTATTTTCCACCAACAAATCTGACTCTACAATGGTGTCACAATATAGCCACGCATCTATACTATTGAGGTATTATGTCATTCGGTATACGCTGGTTATTCATGCATAGCATTTACTTGAATTATATCTTCACTGTTAACATAGTGTAGACTATATGGGTTGACTATAGCCTGTTTAACAACTACATCAGCGTCGCTTATTCCCTGGGAATGTAGATTAACCATAACATTACTCGACTTGTTAGGTTACTATTCCCGGAGAATGGTGAATTACTTTTTACTTGTAGCCGCTTGGCGTTTAAATAATTTGATATTCGGTCCGATTTGCTGGACCTGGACTTATTTGTCACACTTGCTACATGGCCATGATGGGTGGATTGTAGCGGATGATAAAGTATGAACTACAATTTGTTATTGTACTATAAACTTCATCAGAATCGAATGCGAGAATGAAATGGAGTTCCATGGCACGTCAGCAGCGACAAAATGAAACGAAATGGGGTATACCGACTCACTTTTCTGTTCCTATTGGTCTAATGAAGAAGGACATACGCCATATACGTGCACGCCAATGTATACACGGGACCTAGCGTCCCACCCGGACGACTGACAGCTGTCCTTACCAGATCCCCTTTCTTTCTGATTAGGGGAGACCACGCCGGAAAATCCCAAATGAAGTCGCTCGTCCATTGCACATTTAATTTGCCTGTTAACCTTTTTTTCAGATGTTTGACTACTCGCATGTTGAAGGGACATACACGATGACTGTTTCACCGATTATTTTCGTATTTTTTTTTTCTTACGTTCTGTGGCTGACTGACATGTTAAGTGTCTAACCAGAGCCATAAGGTAGCCCTATCATCGTATGGTTTAACAAAAATTAATGAAATAGGGTTTTACGTCCCACTGCTCCTAAATTTATTGAGCTAACGAAGACGCCATACAGTGCAATGTGCTATGGGGCCAATTTTGCCCGGACTGCGTCGCTATAACGGCATACTCTTATATCGAATTCCAACTGCCAAGGGATCTTTACGTGCACGGCAATGTGTACATAGGACCTCGATTTTCGTCCCATCCTTGTCCTTGTCAGGCCCTCCGTTCTGCACGAGTCACAAGGAGAAGCCACGGGGGGAAAATCTGGATGAACTTTCTTGACCAATGCATGTATCAAACACCCGAACTCAGGACTAGCGAGCCAGCGACTATTGTTCAACAGACATACTGTCAGCAGAATCTGTGTTTTACCGCAAGGAAATTGATCTTCAGTCTGCGGGTCTTAAAAGCGTGTGCTCATGATTTTGAATATAACATGCATATAAAACGGGTTTTTTTTATTATTATAAAGGAGGCTGGTCTCTATTGGCTTACTTGTCAATTAAAATTAACATTGATGTTGTTATCGTGTGCTAGAATGCATGACATCCCAATTCGTCACGACGGTACTCGCTTAAAGAGGCATAATATACTACCGATGGATACTGGCATTCAATGTGGATTTTTCAATGTGCTCTAAGAATTACAACTACCGGAAAACACACTACCAAACGGCGAAATGCCATATACTGATAATACGAGTCCGGCAATGAGGGGTGGGGTATCGTACGGAAACATTTAAGTAATCTGTTCTTGGGAGGTGCTAAGAAAACAGACGTGGTATGACAAACGCCCACATCCCGGGGAATCGAATAGAAACCACACCACTTGACTCAGTGACAGATTTAAAACATGATGGCCAACTCTAACCATAACTTTTTCCTTACAAATTACCAACTGTTCAGGACAAAATTACGGCTAGAATGTGTTTTGAATTTTAAAGATGTACATGCATGGTTTGATAAATACTACAATCATCAAATACGGCTTGGCATTTTGTACATTCATTGTTCCTTATTGGCAGACCTTCTCAACCTCGTGGGTTTCCTCCGGGCACTCCGGTTTCCTCCCAATGCTAAAGACCCCTACGCGCAAGCGAATTATTGAAATAAAATTAAACCATATGTTAGTCCTGAAATGACCTAGTTTGTGTTGAGTGGACGTTAAACCCCATTTCTCTCTCTCTCTCTCCCCTTATTGGCAGAATCTATACGAATTTCAATCTTATTTCTACGAGTACCGACCACCCCCTTGACTCATGTATCTCATGATTTTAAAATTCTAGATATTTATCAGGTCTGGAACAAAGGATATTAAATACAATATTCTTGTTTTAGAAATAACATTTTATTGAAATCAGACCCATGATTGGCAAGACTACTTCCCCGAAAACGTTTTTGTGGAAATTGCATTCACCATTTTGTATATTTTAAAATCTGCGATGCCCATTACATGCCATTATATCATGTACTAAATATTTCATTTTAGATTTTTATTCGTGCTATTTTAATAAACGTAGATGTGTGGATATTACTTAGACAACCGTCTTTATTGACACGATTGGTTCAGAAGAGAAGAACGTTAAATTAAAGGGACAATAACACTCGTGCTGGCTTGGGAGCTCCAGAAAATAAATAATAGCCTTATTCCAAGTGACCTGTTGTGTAAATTACCAATTACATCCTATTTTACTTATCCAGAGGGTTCGAAAATATTTTAAAATCCAAGTCACAATTGAAAAGGTTTACGGTTAACCGTTTCAACTTTTTAAATCAATGTATTAAGATGAAATTTGTATCATCAATTAAATGGAATATTGTAAAATAATGCAATTTGTTGACCAGAATAAAGATTTGGGCCTATTATTAACTTACAACAAGAGTGGTATTGCGCCTTTAACAAAATGTTTACATTATTTTAAATCAAATAATTTTGTATATTTATTTGAGCTAATCACACAAATCCTTTAAATCCGGCACACACCGCCACGACTTGCCCAGACTCTATCCAACGCAACGAGTTGTCTCAATAATCAGACAGTCCCGCGACCACGATTCAATCGATTTCCGTCGCGTCGTTGCCCGACTGAGCATGTTCAGTCGTAGCGGTATGGACCGGGCTTTAAATAAGAAAGCGATAGCAGACAGCACAAACATTGACCACACGAACAACATCAATTTAAATCTTGCAACCACAAATTAAGTGTATTAGAAGAATATAGGCCAAAACTACATATATTATTGGCTGTATAAATGAACTTACTAATTAATATACAACTGTATCAGTATAAATGGGAAAGTGGACGTACGAATATCGTAAACATGACAAAACCATAATTGTAGAGCTATTGAAATAAACTGATTATAAAGTTAAAGCATTGTTATTCTAAGCTAACTATATTTTACCGATCTATATCACTAACAAACCAACGACGCCCTTTTCAACGTTTCATAATCAATCTCTAGCTAAACCAGCTCTTTAGCCAGCCAAGAGCACCTGCTCCAGCCTGGTAGAGAGCGGACCCTATTTGACCAAGCAATGTGTCATTGGATTCAACCTGCTTCTTGGCCTCCTTGTTGGAATTAATCTGAGCGTTTTCCGAAATTCGGTTTTCAACATCAGCAATTTTTTGCAATGCTTTGGTAAGGGCCGAATTCTGGTCCTCTTTAATTTTTTTTTGTACCTCTTCCTCTAGTTTCTTACGGTGTTTTTCTTCCTCTTCGAGTTCATGCTTTCTCTTTCTCTCTTCTTCTTGTAGACGTTTATTTTCCTCTTCTAGTTTTTTAAGTCTACTATCTTCTCGTTGCATCTCTCGCGTTTTTATATCTTCTCGTTTACGAGTTTCTTTTTGTTCCGTAATGGCCATGAGTCTACGCTCTTCCTCTTTCATGTTATCTGCTAAATTGCGCATCCGCTCTTCAAGTTCTTCTAACTCGCGTCTTTTCTTCTCCAGTTTTTGTTCTGTGACTTGAGTGTCTTTAATTAATTGTCTGTCCTGTTCCTCGCCACATGATTCTGTCACTGCATTCAGAATTTCATTCTTTTCTTGGATAAGTTTTTCTTGTTGGCGTTCCTTTTCATTTTGTATTTCTTTTCTCTTGCCGTCGACAATTTTTTCAGCTTCCTCATACATGTCGTTTGTGTAGTAGGCTCCCTGATTTTCGCCAATAGTTTGAAAGATCAAATCCAGTATAACGTCAACATCTTCTTGTAAGGTATCTGCATCTGCCTTGTTATTGATGAAGGCGAACCTATGTCCACATTTTTGTAGTAGATCTTTTAATTCCGGCGGTGCATTTTCAACAAACTCTCTCGTTGGCGCTCCATCCAATTCGTCCTTACGGGTAAAAACAACGATGACATGTTTTAAGACTCGCTCACCAAAAACGTCTTGGAGTATATTCACAGTATTGACTTCTTCTGGTGTGAATCTTCCAACCCCGATGACAAATATATAGATATGTGGACCAGGGGCAGCAAGTGCTATACTACGTACGATTTCTTTACTGGTAGTCTCATTTGGTTCCTTGGTATCGAACAAGCCAGGGGTGTCAATGACCAAAAGGGTGGTATGTTTATCAAGTTGCCTTTCCTCAAATTTGCACTTTTTTGTGACGGATATAAAACTTACAGTTGATTTAAAGACTGTCCTCTTCAACAGATTGTTACCAAAATGGCTTTTGCCTATACCGGTTTTACCAAGTAGAGCAATTCGAACATCACCTTAAATAGAGAACGGTGTACAATATGAATGGGGGGGGGGGGTGGGATGGCCTAGTGGTCTAGAGTGCCGCGCTTCGACCTCTAGCTGGCCGGTCACCTCTGGCTTGTGGCTGTGGTTTCGAGCCCTGGTGTGAGCGTATGTGGCATGGAGATAGGGGCTCCTTCTCAACCTCGTGGGTTTCCTCTGGGCACCCCGGTTTCCTCCCACAGCAAAGACGCGTGCGCTAAGATAATGGAAAAAATAAGACTTGTCTGTGATATCACCTTCGGTGGAAGCGGACGTTAAACACCAAGAACAACAACGACAATATGAATGATGAGCCATTGCGGAAACCAATTGGCTAAAATTAAACCCTGTCTCTATATAGCTCTTTCTCTGCCCTCAATCTCCACGGAAGTGGGCGTTAAGCGCAGCAAACGAATGAATCGATCCCCAGAGCTGATTTTAAAAAAAACAAGCCAACAGTGAGGCTGATGTCCCCCGCCAAAATCCCAAAATAAATAGAAGACACATATTAATTAATCGCACATTTATTTTGTTCAATGTATCGAGCAATCAAACTGTACACGAAGTGTCATCCAAAAGTGTTTTATAAAGAAAAATGCTAAAACCGACGAGAAAAATGAAAATGTACCCTAGTTAGGGGGACCCTAAAGGCAGACAAAAGGGCCCCTCTGGCCAAGGGAAAGGGCCCTCGTGTCCAAGTCAATCGTTTCTATACACTGTTACTGTCGAATCGATTACTAAATGAGAATGCAGTCATTGTATTGGCATAAAAATCATCAATCAAGATGAACCTAAGTTATCTTGTCCCAAAGTATCAACCAATCAAATTGCTTATCTCTGCTTACCCTAAGCGGAAAATGCTCATCTTCGAACTCCATCAAGGCATTGACCTAATAAGCATATACACCAAGTTTGAACATTTTTACTCAATTAGAAGAAGAGTTATTGTGTTCCAAAGTCTCGACCAATCAAATTGCGTATCACTCTGCTTACCCTAAGCGGAAAATGCTCATCTTCGAACTCCATCAAGGCATTGACCTCATAAGCATATACACCAAGTTTGAACATTTTAACTCAATTAGAAGGAGAGTTATTGTGTTCCAAAGTCTCGACTACTCTCGACCAATCAAATTGCGTATCGCTCTGCTTACCTTGAGCAGAAAATGCTCATTATCGAACTTAGTCAAGGTATTACTGTAATGAAACTATACACCAAGTTTCATCACTCTCACTTAATTAGAACTAAAGTTATCGTGTCCCAAAGCATCAACCAATCAAATTGCTTATCTCTGCTTACCCTAAGTGGAAAATGCTCATCTTCGAACTCCATCAAGGCATTGACCTAATAAGCATATACACCAAGTTTGAACATTTTTACTCAATTAGAAGAAGAGTTATTGTGTTCCAAAGTCTCGACCAATCAAATTGCGTATCACTCTGCTTACCCTAAGCGGAAAATGCTCATCTCCGAACTCCATCAAGGCATTGACCTAATAAGCATATACACCAAGTTTGAACATTTTTACTCAATTAAAGTTATTGTGTTCCAAAGTCTCGACCAATCAAATTGCGTATCACTCTGCTTACCCTAAGCGGAAAATGCTCATCTCCGAACTCCATCAAGGCATTGACCTAATAAGCATATACACCAAGTTTGAACATTTTAACTCAATTAGGAGAGTTATTGTGTTCCAAAGTCTCGACCAATCAAATTGCTCTGCTTACCCTGAGCAGAAAATGCTCATTATCGAACTTAGTCAAGGTATTACTGTAATGAAACTATAGACTAAGTTTCATCACTCTCACTTAATTAGAACTAAAGTTATCGTGTCCCAAAGCATCAACCAATCAAATTGCTTATCTCTGCTTACCCTAAGCGGAAAATGCTCATCTTTGAACTCCATCAAGGCATTGACCTAATAAACACATACATCAAGTTTGAACATTCTAGCTCAATTAGGAAGAGAGTTATTGTGTCCCAAAAAAGTGTGACGGACAGACGGACAGACAGACAGACAGACAGACGGACGAACCCATTTTAATAGTCCCCCAACTTTCTTTGAAAGGCGGGGGACAAAAACGTGTTGGAAAGGGGCCCTAATATTATTTTCAAGAATCGGGACAATTTTAAATTTGCCAACACACCACTAGTGTTAAAATATAAAAAAAAGAAATTTATTACATACCGTGAGGGCCAAGTAGATTGACACCGTGTCTGAAATGTATAACAATTTGATCATCTCAAACAAGACTATGAGTCTTTCAAAAAACTTTTAAAGACACCTTACCTAATGACACTCCAACACGAATGATATATTTGCTGTAAAGTGTTTAACTTGCAACAAAATAACATTGACCAGGCTAAAAATAGACGATCTATAGTGTAAGCAAATAATCTACATTGGGTGTGGTCATATGTAAACAAGTGTTACAAAACGCGTTTCTGTTCAACGAGGACACAAGTGCCTACCTAGCATCGCAGGTTTTCGGAAGCCATGGTGACGTACCAAGGAACTGTCTCGCTTATTAGACCTGCGGTTCGATCCTTTGAATATTGGTAGTGTAGATTGGAGAACGAACAGTGTCTATATCTCCTGGCCCCGGAAAAACAGCCCCCATAGCTCACATCATGAGGAATGCCCTTATTATTTAACCTTGTTGGTGCAGAAAAGGCAGGACGTTAATGCCCATTTCATGTCGTACTTTTTGTCTAGGTTATCTACACAGCTAAGTAATCTGTAACCGGAGACGGGGTATAAATAATGAACGCTGTATCTTACACACAGATGAATGATTCAAATCAGATTTTAAAGGGGAAGTTACTTACTTCTTGAGGGACTTGGTTCTCCTTTCTTGTGCCCGATATTCTTTAAATTCCCTTCTTAATCGCTTGTTTCTATCGGACTTGCTTTCGTCAAATACGTGCAAAGTCATTTTGTTGAAAATACTTCCCACTAACGATACTGGTTTTTGTTTTTCGTGGATAACCATTTGTTCTACCTCTTTCTCATCAACCTCCTCTGCTGCACGTCTGCGTGAAATCTCCAGCTGCTCTAATTGTTTTGCCATGTCACTAGTCTTGTGGGAACCATTGTCTTTATTAAGAAAAATAAGAAGACCAGAAATAAATCTAAGAGATTTGATTATGCTGAGCTTTGATTTGTGTGGTCTGAAACAACCATGAATCATACATAACAGTTTGTCACACACATCCCATTGCCGTGTCCGCCTTATGTTTCTAATTATATCTAATACAGGTGTTATCAACAACCTTATTAGTTTCCAACAACGATTTCACCAGACATTATGTATTAGTAGCCTTCATTAAACGCACAAGCATATAATATTGGTGCACGTGTGACATATTATAAGAACTTATAAGGCTCATATTCTGACACTGTTTCAGGTTTGAACGTCCAGGACTTAACGTTTCATACTTAATTGGCAGCACCTTCTTCTAATATGGTATGTAGTAAGTGATTGATATGCAAAATACGCCCACATTTTGGAAGAGGTGGACAGAGAACAAGATAAAGAAATGATTGTTCGTACAATCAGAGGCAATAGTCCATGATGGCACGGGCCGAAATGAGAAAACAATTTGTTGAGATATAAACATTTTTTAAGTTTTATCAAAATTAGATAAAAACAAAATAGTGTCCTCTAGAGGGTATTTACGTATAGGGGGTGGCCATTTTGTCAATCTCCGTCTGAATTTTACGAATTTGAAATTATGGTGTAACGTTCATATTTAAAAGATTTCAAAATCAAATAAATATTTTATTTCGTTTAAAAAAAAACCCCAGAATGGTCTGTTTTTGGATGATCATCCACCCTGCACCACTCATATAAGCATGTTCTGACTCAAAAGCCGTGGCGACCCCAGGACTTCCGTGACGGGACAGTGTCTTATACGCCGGGTCATCGCGGCCCCCGAATACATGCAAAACGTGCAGCCTTCAATTTCCCACATTTATAACTTGTATAGCTACCAACACATTCCATAAATAGAACCTCTCATAACCGGTTGTAAGGGTAAAACAATTTTAGACCCGTCCACTAACACAGTAAATACAACGCCTCATGGGTTTTGATTCTGGACAATCAGCAAGCGGATATATTAGAGCTGTATAATTCAACCAAAACGGAACCTTATTTCATTTTACTTCACTTATATAGCTTACCTTTGAATGGTGACGCCATTTCTTTCTCATCAACGTCCTCCGCTGTTCTATCTGACAACTGAAAAAGGCAACAATGTTTATGTAAACCCCTGTATGGCACATGAATGGAAATGGTTTTAAGTTTATCGAATTATACCTCGCGCAACAAATCCCAGAAGGGAATCAATTTAACGTTTTTTTAATACTGCTAGTGAGTCAGTCATATACTATCACAACATTATATTCAGTTTTCGAAAGACATATATATATATATATACTTTTGCTGATGTCCCTTGTTCAGTTGTATAATTAATTGTGGGGTTGGGTGGTCTAGAGTACTTCGACCTCTAGCAGGCTGGTCACCTGTGGCTTGCGGCTGTGCATGGTTTCGATCCCTGGTGTGAGCGTATGTGGCATGGCGATAGAGGCGCCTTCTTAACCTCGTGGGTTTCCTCCCACTGCCAAAGACCCCTACGCGCAAGCGAATTATTGAAATAAAATGAAACCATATGTTAAGTCCCAAATGACCTGGTTTGTGTCGAGTGGACGTTAAATCCCATTTCTCTTTCTCTCTCTGTATAATTAATTAATTTTCAAATGGAATAAACTTGTCAATATTAATACTTTGTAAACTATATTTTTGGCAGCTTTCAATAGGCCCTAATTTGTTGCAGATGCGAATTATATGGTAGTATAATAATTACGTTAATTTAAAATTGGCGACAAGCTAATAGACAAGTAACATAAGACTTTGTAAACTACTAATGAATGAATGAAATGTTGTTTAATGGTACTGCGCCTAACATGTTATTATTTCGAGACAGGAGTAGTATCGAGGGTAGACTGGTGCATATTTGGAATTCCAGACATTCCAAAGGGGTGACGTCAGAGCATTCCACAGGTGTTCTATTTATGGTTTGAATATGGTTATTGTTGACTGAACAATGAGGTTATGAATAATAAAAAGGGTATTGTGTGCAGATGTTTTATCCTTTGATCTCGTTTGACTTTTGTAACAAGGTATGGGGTCCACGAATTGTTTATTGGGGGGTGGGGGTATATTTCGCTTTATAGGCAGGTGTGTAGGGTTCACGTTCAGGTCGCATGTAGATAAGGGATAATGACCTCCGCTATTAAAATTGACAGGTGATTTTGGCGGTTTTGTACTAAACCAATAGTTTTAATCTACATATTTGGGGGTTAGTTAAATTTTGGTTTTAAGTTTCGAAAATCTAGGTATAAAAGTGGGGTGACTACACGTTCAAATGTAGAATTGTTTTATGAAGTTGAACAAGAGGTTAACATCATGAGTAACGACTTGTATCGAAAGGATATTGGAAATGATTATTTGGTTGTAAAATGTATTTGGCAAGAAGATGTGTGTTATCACATCAGATTGTATGGTTACGGTTTTAAGGGTGATAGATATCCAACCCCCAATGGTTTCATGTTTTTCGAGCGGCAATGGCAAACCTTGATGAACACTGCCTCGGAGATAGATGAGTATTTACAAAAAAACATTGTAAAGAAATCAGTGCCTATCGGTAATGATGTGTACGTAACGATTGACAACAAATACCCTGGAGTCAACATTCGTAAATTTTGGTGGTGTGAAGAGGAACGAATGCCAAAACCTACCCGAAAGGGTGTTCATTTAAACTTGAAACAATGGGAGGCTTTGAAAGTTAGCTTCAAAGAGCTGTGTGAAAATAAATTTACGTGTGAGGAACCACCCCTAGGTGTGGTAGGCTTAGCAAAGGCGGAGACTTGTGTATAATTTCTGTCAAACGTTTTTTTTTTTATTGGTCGGTCTTGGCGATCCAATAATATAACGAGTTGTATATATATATAAATAGATGCCTGACTATTGAGTTATCATACGAAACAACATGGCTTCACCCAAGATATCAGATGTTTCAGTCGGTTTGACACAGAGTTTAGGGGACAATGATAATACAACCCCTGAAATATTACTGAAGGCGGGTTATTTGGGGTTGAAGCGTAAAATAGTTTTTAAGATGACATTAAAAGAATGGAGTCGGGTTGTTGATCCTTTCAAAAGATATTTAGCCTGTACAAAACCTACGAAATTTGCCGTCAACAGTGAGTTAAGCTGAGAACTGGGAACCGCCCATCAAATGGTTCTGGAGAGAAAAAATGGTAGACAATTGGTTATACCCGAAAAAACATTTTCCGCCCTAACGGTCGTGTCTCGAGTTACAAAATCGTTCAAGCGCGGTCGTTATCATGTGTATGGTTGTTCGCCTGCCAAGCCGTGTCTCGAGGTAAAGGATTGGAATTTGTTAAAATCTGGACAGACGTGGCACAATACTCCCGAGGAATGTGTTTCTGCAGCAAAAAATGAAGGATGGGAACAGCCTGATTGCTACAGCACCGAAGTACGCGTAGAAGGGGTCTACGCAGAAAATCAACTCATTTTCCACGAGGATCTTGTAGATGAGACGGAACACGTTACACCCCACGTACCGTGCACCATGTGTTCAAAACCCATGCTTGTCAATGACGATCATTACTGTCCTGCCGAAAATGTACGTACGTTAGTTGTGCAAATCTTGGGAGACATGATCAACACGAAGATTTCAAAAAGTGTAACCGGTCGTTGTGAAGGCTGTCTCAATGGTCAGCTTGAACATAAATGCCTGGGGATCGACTATTGGTTCGCCGAAATCAACTTTGTGGACTTGTACTTCGAAACCTGTTTTCTAGAGTTGAACAAAGATCGTTTTTTACAGATAGCACGATTCGTCCCAGAGATTCGCGATCAGAGCGAAGAGTTGTTTCTACACGCAACGTTGTATTGGAAACCTCAAATCCTAGAGTGTGTTCACACGTTGACTAAATAACTTTTTTTATGATTATAATTTTCATTTTCTATATGTATTACATTTGTACTTTGATATAATAAAAGATTAAATATTTTTTAAATGGAATTAGTTATTTTTACCCCGGCTAACGAAATGGATGTAAGGCTAAAGTCCCCATTTACATGTATGATATCGGGGCCCACACAATCGGATAAGAGCCAATTGGTCAGGCGCTTGTATCGGTAAAAGCTAATAATCTACAGAAAAGAACGAATCAGATAGGTATTGGTAAAATAAAACAATATTAATATTAAAAGAATTGCATTGTCTACCTCCGAAACCCACCCCCTCTATATCCCAATCCAAGTACACACAAACACCAACAAATGAGTAGAAATGAAACGGAGTGAAACATTCAACTACCTCAGTGTTGTGGGCAATACCTGAACTAATGAAAATCAGTGCCCATTGAATTGAGACACGGTGCCAGCGTACACATCATTAGTGTAATTATGCTTTGTAAGTATGTGTGACCCCATACTCCCGCGCAGTGTTGCGTTTGATTAGGGTAATCCAACTACACACTGCTATTATGAGTGGATATTGTTGTGTTAAATTTTGATTGATCAGTAGTCCGTCTACCAACCAATCAGTAGCTGCCAATACTGGACCAAATATGTTTACATAACGTTACGTCATGACTCACGATTTTATTATGCCTAATTAACCCGTGCATAGCAGAATATTGCGGTAAAACTAATTGCGTGACAAACGAGGCTATCAAGTCGAATGAAATGTAAACATTACTGTTTGGAAACGAACATACTTTTACCGTTTTTAATACCTTAAATCACTGTCCAAAATTTTAGGGAAGACCCTGATTAAACGAAGGACTGTCATGTTGCTGTACTTATAAGTGATGGCTTTCATTGAACGGAAGAATAGACACACTCCCGCATAAGTTCAAGAAACAGACGCTATTCCAGCAATGGTCAGAGAGGGATTTCTCGGGCCATTGCTTCAGGAATATGGTGTGACCCTGGACAAGACTGTACCTTAAACGTCAAAAAATATAACATTATAATTTATATTAAGAATATTTCCACAGAAAAATATTAATAGGTTGGTTAATACCAATAGATGTACACATTGCTCTCAACATAAAGTTCACGGTCTCAACGTATATATGTTACAGTCAATGTGTAAAATCAGTCAATCTGTAGATTGACTGGAATGTTTAGTCATTCTGTAGATTGACTGATTCACTCAGTCATTCTGTAGATTGACTAAAAAAATCAGTCAATGTACAGATTGACTGGAAATTTAGGCGGATTTCTAGACAGATTGACTAAAATGAATTATTCTCACTAATGGAATCACATAAGGCTATCAGTTTATTTAAAGGCTATCAGATTATTTAAAGTCTATCATATGATCTGTTTTGATAATAGATTGGAAGCCAAAGTTTTAACTCTTTCTTAATCCTTAAAGTGACAATCCCGATAAGAACAGAGTCTCAAAAATTGAAGTCCGAGCATTTACGAGATTTATGGACCAAAATATAGAGACATGGTGTTTCAGCTCAAAATATTGAGTCGTTTTGACGTTAACGTCAACACTGCTTATCCAGACACGTAACCCTTTTAAGATTTCGGGTCAATTTTTTAGATGAAGACTGTCAGGTTTAAGTTATTTACAAGCATATCGGGTTAGTTGGTCGGCCTTAGGTAATGGGATATAAGGGATTTTAACACAAAATTAAGCAGTTTTATTCCCCAAAAAGTTACCGGGATTGACCCTTTAATTTCTTAAGATATCAGGTATGGTTAATTAGTTGATTGGTGTATGGTAAGCCAAGACATCCCCAGAGTCAAGGTTCAGTAGAACGTTTGAACTGTGACGTGAAGGACATGCTCACTGCATGGCTAGGGGAAAACGACTCAACAGACTGGCCTATGGGACTTCGCTTTGTGCAATTCCAAAAGAACAGCAGCTACCACTCTGGAATAAAGCAATCACCATACAAAGCCCTGTTTGGAAGTGAAGCCAAAGTCGGATTGTGCTCGAACACCCTTCCAACAGAAATACTTGAAAGAATGGTCTCTGAAGAAGACTTTCTAGCAGCATACTCAGCCCCATCATCAGAGAGAGAAGCTACTAGCCATGTAGAACATCAAGATGTGAGTACAGCTACTGGTACCATGCAACCTGATACAGCAGACCCTGAAGATTCAGAGCTAAGAGTGAATCAACAGAACATCGAGGTCCAGAGGAAAAGAGCAGTGGATGGTCAGCTTTCACAAGCTGAATGCATGGTCAAACGTAGTCGATTAGAGCATGTCGCTGGGAATCCGGGTGACAATGTGACCATCCCTATTCCATTAGTTGATCGTGGTAAGGGTGACCCTCGCAACATAATGGGTGTCATTGTAGACAGGAACGAGAATGACCTGTATCATGCATACTCCTGCGCAGTGTTTCGTTTGATTAGAACTAATCCACTTCACACTGCTATCATGAGTGAACATTGTTGTGCTAAATTATTATTGGTCAGTAGTGCCATTACCAACCAATGACCTACATTGTAACAAACAATATCGGGGTTAACCAGACCTCAAAATATGTTACCGCAATGTATCTAGTGACAATCGCGACTTGTTTACGTCATAACCCGCGAAATTTATTATGCTCGATTATCCAGTGCCAACATGTTTTCTTCGTGGGCCATTTTGAAAAGTATGCCGAATGCGAGAAGAGAGGAGGGATTTGATTGGACGTTAAAAAGAGACACGCCCCGCTCAATTTCAAGAATATGACTTCTATCCAGCAGTGGTAAGAGAGGGATTTCTCGCGCCATTGCTTCAGGAATATGTGTATCATGTTGCTGTCAAGGCTGGGATTCTTAAGGGACACTATAGCAGAACTCAGTTCGACCTGTGCACCAATAAGCTGTTTAACATTGAGGACATGTCCAGGGATAATGAAGTTGGTCTACGCCAGGCAGTACAGAGTGAATCTCGATGCGGTGGCCAGGGATAAGCTAAATGCAACTGTGCAGCGAGTGGCAATCAATGTCAGACCAACAGATGTAAATGTTTCAAGTCGGGCGTTAAATGCAACAGCAGGTGTCACTCCAGCACCACATGTCCAAACAAGAACTGAAGTCCTCCATGATATGTCAAGCATCCCATTCACAACTGTAACTGAAATCATACCTGATATGTGAATAAAACTATGAACATCTACATAACTGTTTGTTTTGTTTTAATGTTTTTGGCCCATTGGTGAGAATACTTCATTTTAGTCAATCTGTCTAGAAATCCGCCTAAATTTCCAGTCAATCTGTACATTGACTGATTTTTTTAGTCAATCTACAGAATGACTGAGTGAATCAGTCAATCTACAGAATGACTAAAAATTCCAGTCAATCTACAGATTGACTGATTTTACACATTGACTGTAACATATACAAGGTTGGGGAGGGAGGAGGTTGGGGATGGCAGGGAGAAATACCTACGAGTTGTAATATTACGGACACCTAGGGTTTGACAGCTGTCTACACCGTAATATAGCATCTTACGCTCCTAACGGTGTTAATATTTGTTCAATATGTTTGCTCAGGCATAAACCGTTTACAAATAAACAAACCGTTGAAAGTAGTATATTAATCTCAGTTGTTAGGAGAGCGATTTAGCTAATTTGCAGGTGTCTTTAATTACGCACAACGAAGGCCGTCCTACGAGGGTCGAGTGAAAGTAAGCACTTAACATGAAACACTGTTTTTTAAAGTAGGTGATGCAAGGTTCTTAGATACATTGAGTCTGGGTATGTCGCGTAACACCCTGTCTTTTAGTATACGCATAACAATTATTGGACAAATTCGGGAAATAAGGTCCGAAATTCCAGGGATATACATACACTCTTACCAAACATTCAAAGCTGTATAGAAATATTCCTTCAAATACTACATGTATAGTTCCACACAAACACCTCCATGTAGTGTGTAATAAGTGAAAAGAATAGTTTACCCGATCAGATAAAATCGTTGCATACTATTAAAAAAAACTAATTAACTAATGATGATATTTTATTACCCCCAAAATATTTACACCAGAAAATATAATCCAGTCTAAACTGCGTTACAAATATCATTTGTTAAACTGTTTTGTCGATGATAGGTTTCAAACTATAAATAAATGACCGTATAGTTTTCATTTCAAAACTATAACCAATATAAAATAGAAAATACTAATTGTATCAATTACTTTCTCTGTTCACATGTATCTGACTCCGGCAAATACATCATACATAGCAAGGTATTGCATTAAATGCGGCAATAACTATCAAATTTACATACATATACGATTAAAATTATTATAAAAAATATCGTACAGCTAATTGAATTATGAAGTGTACATATTATAATTGTATTTTGTTGTATGTTTTTTAACATGGCGGCAAATTAGTACCAGATTTGAACTTGTTTATGAATTTTTACCGCTTTAACAATGCATACATGTTTCATTCACGACTGGAGTGTCCACATTTCTTCGATCTGGAGGAAGATTTGAAATTGAGTGTCTATTTGTAGTAATTTTATACCATTGAGAACTAAGCAATATGAACGTTTGAGTTGTGACGTTTGCAAATAATTAAATGATTTTGATTGTCGAAATCACTTACTTGTTTGGTCAGTTATCATTTACAAGAAAGGATTTTTATTTATTTTCTATTTTTGGGGATATTTTACAAAGTATATATAGACAAAAGAAATTTTGAAATTGTCGAAAGTTTGAAAACTAGCAGATCTTATTTAAATCTGGCACAAGGGGTGATTTGATTAATAACAATAATGGCTTTAAGGTTTGATGGGGGTTATTCATCTAGGCGAATGGTGAAAAGACACACAACTTGCTATCCTGCACAGTCCCCCAACCCTTCTCTCTGTCTCTCTGTCTGTCTCTCTCACACAAACTCACAACCCTCTTCTCTCTAACTCATTAAACTCTCTCTCTCACGCAAACTCACAACCCCCCTCTCTCTAACTCATTAAACTCTCTCGCTCTCTCTCCCTCACACACACACACACACGTACTGTCTCTCTCTCTCACTCATTAAACCCTCTCCCTATCACTCTTTTCTTACAAATAATATCTTTTCATGCTGTTTATTTAAAAAATGTTTATATATATCCTCAGCACCTTTTGCTAAATATGTATACCAATCTTACTACCCCCTTTTTTCACTCAAAAATGGTGATTAGCACAGACAACCAACCATCCACACAGCCACTCTCTTCTTACAAATAATATATTTTCATGCTGTTTATTTAAAAATGTATATATATTTCCTCAGACCCTTTTGCTAAATATGTATACCAATCTTACTGCCCCCCCCCCTTTTTTCATTCAAAAATGGTGATTAGCGCAGACAACCAACCATCCACACAGCCACGTCTCTCGCATGTCCCACACACACACACACGATCACACACCATCACGGGCTATGTTTACCGCCGCGTGAATAATATCTTTGCATGTTGTTTGTTACAAAATGCATATATTATTTCCACACCCCGGGTCATTTATTTTAAAAAATATGTATACCAACCCGACTCTTTTTTCCCCTCAAAAATCGGTGATTAGAACGCTCAGTTATTCACGTCATTGGTTTTTTGTCTTTATGTATTAATATCTATTTGAACTCTCTTTTTTCGGCCAGAAAAACGGAACTTATTTTATTCTTGAAATACCGCAGGTAAATGATATAGACGTGTGTGAAACTACCGTATCGTTAAGTTTCGTGTATAATATTCATTTTGAGCGGTAATATCCCCGTGAATAATATTATATAAAATACTAAATTATGCAATATACCGTATATCCCCTAAGTGTGAAAAGTGTTCATTTTATTGTATGTCATACTTGGTCATTTTTGAGAGTGGGTAGTAGTTTTATCAATAACTTTCTCAAATTAATCCAACCGTACACCAAACGTCAAAATATTACAGACCCACACAAAATTGCGATTAGCTTATCAAGCGGGGACATTTGTTGCAATAACAAGTACCTATATTCGCCCATTGATTTACTATAACATTGATGCGTCCGCAATAACAGAACGTTAACAGTAACTTATGGAAATAAAACGATATCGATTACATAGAAATACCAAAATTATATTCCAAAAATGGCAGATTAAACATACATTATGCAAGTCAAGGCTAAATCTGCCTATTACAGGATTTTCTTTAGGACTGAAATGTTTTCTAAATTATTAATTGCATCGGATTTCTCCGATATTGAATAGATTAGAGCGGTTCGACCATATTTTAATTTAATTTAATAAGTGGTGGTTGCAATTATTGCACACGTCTTGTCAGACCATCAAAGATTAATATCTTTACCCTCGTAATGCAATAATTGGAATGAAAATTTTAAATTATTTATTTTACATTTTTTATTTTCAAACTGTTATAGCAAGAATGGCTATCTCTTTATCTAAATGTTACATGGTGTATCTTTAAGTTAAACGTTCATGCGTGAATTTATAGATAAAAAGTTACATGTTCTTTGTATGAAATTTTACAATTTTATAATAATGTGCCGGAAATATACATAACGGGGATAAAGCATAACGTTTACCCGGTATAATAACCCCGTAAGCGAGCAAACAACACTTCAAAATGAATATATATATAACGTTCATGAAAACATCTTACCATTCGACACATAGATACGGTGGGGATTTATTAAAAACACATATAATATAACATATGTAACTGGTCAAAAATATTACTATATGATATATATGTCGAGATGTCAAAAGTCTTTTTTTTTCAAAATGAAATAATAAAATATTGACGGTGGAACTCTGTAAGATGCATATAAGTATTATCGCTCTTTTTATTTCGAACAGAATATAAAAACATCTCGTTGGAAAGATTAAACATTAGTGACATAGATATATTTCATCAGTTAATTATACTAAAAATGTGTATAATGATTTATGTAGTTATTTTCGAATGATATATACTCGTGAAGTAAGGTTGGTTAAATAAGCTCTTTCAGTATTTAATCAATTGTAACAATGATTTGTCAAGTCGTTTGCCTTAAACATTGAGTTTTAAATATGTTTCGTACTAGATAGAGTAACGGAATATATATTTATGTACAAACAAAAGAGTTTCTTTGAACTATATTTCGGTAATTGCACTTTTAGTAAAAACCATTCAGAAGCCGTTGCTATAAAAACGGAATTCAGCTGTGTTGCGTTATGGGTAAATGGAAGCACATGTATAAGGTATTAGACTGGGAAAGATTTGTGAATGAATGTGGGTGAAGAGTGAAATTTCCAAGTGATATTCATATAAGCTGTGAATAAAAGAGATAACTTATCCCCCACGATATAACCCTTATTACCGGGATCATCTCAATGTGAGTAAATAATCGACTAATAATATGTTAAAGCAAATATAGCCTCATACAACAGAATGACTATATGTCCAGACGGGGAAAATGCCTCTTCAGACTGAAGTAATAGAATATCTGCAGGTTTGTAGTCCGGTTAAGCTTATCCCCAAGAAAGTAACTCAATCTCGACAAATAACGACCCCTCCCTCCCCACCAAACACACACCAATTCGAATACTCACAATCTCAAACAAGCCAAACAGTTTGAAAGGTATATTATTTGGGTGCTGACGATATCAAATGGGAGTACTAAAATCGTTAAGTTATGTCGAATGTACAAGCGTCTGTTGTCAACAAAATGAAGACAGGGTATCCCCCCTTATAGTAGTAAACCAAGCATTCATTTTTTTAAAAAAAAATGCATTTATAAAATTAAAAATTAATTTATAAAATTAAAAATTAATTTATAAAATTAAAAATTTTAATTTCTTGGTGTCCAGAGGTTTAAGACAAGGCGATCCCCTATCTGGAATGCTTTTTGTACTGGCATCCCAGCCCTTTTCTGATCTTATCAAATCGAATAACCGTATTAATGGTATTTCTATCTTAGAAAATACTTCACTATTATACCAGCATGCCGACAACGCCATACTGACTCTAGGAAATGAAATACACAATCCATTAATGAAACCTTTAAAACTGTTGAAACATACTGTTCAGCAACTGGTTTGAAAATTAATGTATCTAAAACTGAACTTTTAGCAATAGATCCCAATTTTAACAAAGAGTCACTCAATGTACAAGTATCAGTCATGTCAGATTACATTAGAATTTTGGGAATATATCTGGGCTTAAATAAAGATATGTGTGAACATAAAAACTGGGACGATAAAATATTAATTATAACAAATATCTTAAATTTATGGAAACGTCGTAATCTTTCACTATTCGGTAAGAGTATTTTTATAAACACTTTATGCTTATCTAAATTATAGTATCATTTAAGAGTAATTAGTATACCTGAGTGGGCAAGGCTAAAAATACATTTAGCCATTCGCAATTTTCTCTGGAATGGCAAACCTCCATTGATAAAATACAAGGCTATAATTGGTCCCAAAATGTCTGGTGGTCTTAACATTCCTGATATAACGCTTAGAAAACACGCCTTTAGATTGCAGTGGACTAAAAAATTTCTGGTCTCAAAAGGAGAAATTTTGACTTCTTTTATGAAGTTTTTCTTTAACAAATATCAGAACTTAAAACTATCTCATGAACTTTTGTTTATCAATTATAGCCAAAAGGGCCTGAAAGATTTGCCTGAGTTTTATAGAGACATATTAACGGCATGGAACACTATCACAAGCCAAAAAAGAGTAAAATATACCACTTATACTGAAATAGTAAACCAGCCACTTTTTTATAACCCAAATATTCTACTTAACAGTAAACCATTGTATTTTCCTAATTATGTGAGTAAAGGTCTCCGTAAGATATATGATATTAGCTATGTTTTTGTCCCCGGCCTTTTACCAACACATTCTATTATTGATTGTTTTGATCTTGATGAAGATTCCGATGATGATTGTAAACATGAAGAGATAATAACAAAACAATATAAACAAATTGTATCATCCTTACCGAGGGACTGGGTTGATATTATAAATACTAACTCCTACAGTGGTCAAACGCCTTCAAATCTATTTATCGAAGTTGAAGACGGGAGACAACTCCAGATTATAAATTTCTCATCAAAAGTCTGCTATGATATTCTTAGGAATAAATATGTACAAGAACCCACGGGAATGGCAAAATGGATTCAAAAAGGCTACGACATTACAAATTGGCAGGAAATCTGGAAATCTATTAATTTTAATCTAAAAAGCACAGATATGATAGAAAATGATTATAAAATTGTACACGATATTATATGGACTAATGAAAAGCTATACAATATCGGTAAAATAGATTCGCCATATTGTAAATTATGTAAACCTGTTAATAGTGTAAATAATGTTATAGAAGATATAGAACACATTTTTCTTAATTGTAAAAAACTAAACAGCCTCCAAGAATTAGTTAAATCAATCATTTCATTCTTCTTTAAAGAGACAGGTTACACGATGTACAGTTTAAATTGTTGGCTCTTGTTTGGATACCCAGTCAAAAAACACAATCAGCAAAGTAAATTCCTTAACATCGTTTTTTCCTCGTATAGAATAAGCATAATGAAGAGTGGGCTCTTTTTCAGTATGCACAATTCAAAAATAAATGTTTGTATTTTATTTAAGAAGATTTTGTCCGATCACTGTGAATATATGTACCATTACATGAAAAACACAAATATGATTTATAAATTTGAAAATTTTATTAGCCAGAACCCATACATTGATATTATTGACAACGAATTAAAAATTGATTTTACATAAATTTTATCTGTACATTAACTTCCTTTTATCTTAAATGTTTTAGATTAAATTGCACATACGTATCATTATAATTATATGTAATATTTTCGTGAATAAATAATTTAAAAAAAAAAAAAAGAGAGAGCCACGCTTCAACCTCTAGCTGGCCGGTCACCTCTGGCTTGCGGCTGTGGTTTCGAGCCCTGGTGTGAGCGTATGTGGCATGGAGATAGGAGCGCTTTCTCAACCTCGTGGGCTTCCTCCGGGCACTCCGGTTTCCTCCCACTGCTAAAGACCCCTACGCGCAAGCGAATTATTGAAATAAAAATAAAACCATGTGACCTAGTTTGTGTCAAGTGGACGTTAAACCCCATTTCTCCCTCCTTAAAAACACTACTTATATTATAGGCCTATATCCCGTTTTCTCCTTTACAATTCTGTGTTTTCAGTGTTAATTCCAAAGAGAATAGCACAAATTCGTCTTTTTTTAAAAAATATAGGATTACATTACTTAACTTTATTTTACAAGCCCGTATCCCATATTCTTCTACACAATTTAAAATTCTGCATTTCAATGTTAATTAAATACAAAAAAGTCCAAATTTATTTTTTAGAAATAGATAAAATCCTTATAGGGCATTTAGTAACTGAAAATATGATAAATAACACAAATTAATATGGATAACAGTCAGTGAGTAATGACTGGATATTGACAAGAAATCAAATTAACAAGTTAACAAAAACAATAACTGATATGAACCATCAAAGGGCTAATAAAACGAACAATCATAACCTTACATAGTGGACACCAAAGATGTAGATTAATTAAGTTATGAATCCATCTAAGGACTTAGAAATACATGTATATAGGCCTTACACCATTTTTTCTTTTACTTTTCGGTAATTTCACAGTTAATGTTGGAGGGAAAAAAACTCATGTATTGTCCAGTTATTTTTTCTTCTTTCGTCTTGTGGTCAGTATAATCTGTAATTTTAGAGTCTTTATTTAAAAAAAAAAAAAAAAAAACAACCCTGGGCTATTCACATATAGGCCTATATTTGCATCTGATTTCTAGTAATTTTAGGAACGTTCAAGATATAATATAGGCCTGTAATAATTATTTTTCTTTATTTGGTCTATATATGAATAAACACCAGTCAATTGCATAGGCCTATCTTTTTTTCTTTAAAAATAAATTACTTATATTATAGGCCTATGTCATTTTTTAAAAAAATAAGTTATATTATAAATTATAGGCCTATATCATTTTAAAAAAAAAAATACTTAAGAGTTTTGACCTATATCCTATTTTTTAAAACTACTAAATACTTATATTATAGGCCTATATCACATTCACATTCTTGCCTTTACTATTTATAATGTTTTTAAATGGTAATTTCAGAGAGAATAAAAGCACAAATGTATTTGCAATAAACAATAGAATTATATTATATTTTATAAATATGCTCAAGATAGACTACTGCCTCTTATAACAAAGCTGTTTAATTCAATATTTGTCACGGGTAAATTTCCAGAATCTTGGTCATCTAGCATCATAGTTCCGCTACATAAAAAGGGGGACCCCACACTGCCAAGTAATTATAGGGGTATATCACTCTCTGATGCTATAGGTAAACTGTTTACATCGGTATTACATGGCCGGTTGGTAAAATGGTGCGATGAGCAGCAACTAATCGTGGAGGAACAAGCTGGATTCAGAAAAGGGTATTTAACCATTGACAATGCTTTTGTATTAAACTGTCTTGTGCAAAAGTATATGGGTAACTGTAAAGGGGGTCGACTATACGTTGGTTTTGTCGATTTCAGGCGCGCCTTCGACGGAATCAACCGAACAAAATTATTTTATATACTGTTGGAACATAATTTGCATGGACCTATGATTACAATGTTACAAAGTATTTACAGTAATGTCAAGAGTAAAGTCAGGTGTAATGGCCATGTAACGGGAGAATTCTTATGTCAATCTGGGGTCAAACAAGGCTGCATCCTGAGTCCTTTTTTGTTTGGATTATTCATAAATGAGCTTGCTTTAAAACTAAAATTAGAATGTAAAAATGGTATCTTTGTAGATCAGTCGATTGAAGATATATTTTCGCTATTATTTGCTGATGATTTATCACTAGTTGCTGACAGTATTGGTAACCTACAAGATGGATTAAATGTTTTAGAGAATTATTGTAAGCAATGGAATGTGTCTGTAAACTTAGAAAAGTCAAATATTGTTGTATTCAAGAATGGGGGTGTGTTATCAAAAAAAGAAAAGTGGGTTTTTATGGGGTCAGAAATTGAAGCTGTGTTTAACTATAAATATTTAGGAATCCATTTCTCCAGCAGATTGAAATGGAATTATTTATGTTGCACAAATCTTGCCCAACAAGCTGTAAAAGCACTTAATGTAATAAAGAAATGTCTGACCAAATATGGGATTAGAAATTGTAAAGCAGGTTTTAAATTGTTTGATTCTATGATAGCACCTATTCTATATTATGGATCAGAACTATGGGGGCTAGAAGTAAGACCACAGATTGAGTTTGTACAAAATAAATTTTGTAAATGGATGCTATATACGGGAGAAAAGACTACAAACTATATGATTAGAGGTGAATGTGGTAGATATGATTTGTATGTAAATTATATGTGCAGGCCTATCAAATATTTTCTTAAACTGCAACTCATGGATGATAATAGATTACCGAAATTGTGTTATAAAATGTTGTTTAAGCAGGACTTATTGGGTAGAAAAAACTGGTGCACTTCTGTTAGGAATGTTTTATATAATTATGGGTTTGGGGATGTGTGGGTTGCTCAAGGGGTAGGTAGTATATCACATTTCATGTTTGTCTTCAAACAACGTCTCCGTGATACCAGTCTACAGTCTTGGCAATCAAACATCACCCAATCAACTAAATGTGCATTTTATTCAGTCATAAAGTCAGAATTTGAATGTGAGAATTACTTAAATATTAATTTACCCCAACCACTAAGATTTTATTTAGCAAATTTTAGATGTTCAAAGCATAAACTTAACATTGAATTAGGTCGTAGAAATGGTATTCCTGCTTCTAGACGTTTGTGTAAAATTTGTAATCTAAACTGTGTTGAAAACGAGTATCATTTTATTCTTGTCTGTCCTATCCTGCAAGATCTCAGAATGAACTTCCTGCCTAAATATTGCCACTCATCACCAAACGAAATGAAATTGAAATCGTTATTCCAATGTAAAAGCGAAAATGATATTAAGAATCTTTGTGTATATATAAAAAAAGGTATGGAAATAAGAGAAGAATCATTATCAATATAATCAACATAAGTGTAAAATTGTATATTTCTCTGTAATATGTGCTGTCTGTTTTCTTCAATCGTATTGATTAATTATGTGTTGTGTTTTAAATTCTTTTATATTGTATACATTTTGTACCATTGGCTTTTGGCCACAAAGTACTTGAATAAAGATATTATTATTATTACATATTACATTATATCACTATATTTTTTGGGCCTACATGTATATCAAAATTTTAACTTCGTTATTTTCACTGTTTATTAAAAAAAATATATTCAAAATTTATATTTTCATCAATATACAGGCCCATATTATATACCATTTTCGTCTTTACTTTTCTTTGTGTAATTTCACAGATAATTTTAGAGGGGGCAAAACTAAGATTTGACGTTAGTTAGTTATTTCATTGGCATTTTGGACAGAATAATTTGAAATTTTAAAGTCTTTATTTTAAAAATTATAGGCTATTCACATAATAAAATAATTATAGGCCCATATGTGTTTATGATATGTGTCTATCGTCTTTTAATACTTCTTTTTTTCGCTGATGTTTAAACATCATTTTTTCTATTTTGTATTCTCTAATATTTTTTTAAAGTTTAAGGATAGCCTACATGAGGTAATTGTACGATAAAAAAAATTTCCATAGCTTTGGCAGGCCTACATCCTATTTTCTTCTTAAAAGAATCTTACTTATTTCATAGTCCTACTTATATCACATTTTCTTTTCTACACTTTACAATTTTGTATTTTCACTGTTTATTCACTCATCACTGTCTAAATTTATTCTTTAAAAATACAAATAGGCCTATATTATTATAGATTATTCTGTAATTGCACAGTTAATTCTAGAGGAAAAAATCACAGCCCGGATGTAGTGATTATTATTTTTTTATTTTTTTTTAAAAAGGCTATTCATATATATGCCTAAATATGTATCCAATTTCTTTTTTGCTCTCACTCTTTAATTCAAAGTTAATAGCAAATGAATAAATATTAAAAAGGATAAAATATATATAACAAAAAAAAACAAGGAAAAGAAAACTTGAAGAACTAGACTATATTAAAATACATAAATATAATTATGACTCTTGTAGTTAGCCTTATGATAGGCCTATAAATAGCTGCATGTGTTTGGCCTTTAATGCTTAATCTATAAATCCTATCTGTATTTATTTGCTTTTCTTTTCAACCGTGAATTCACCACATCCCGATGAATGTAAAGAAAGACCAAGGTATGCCCACGTAAAACAGTAATTTCACGTTATACATTATTTTATTTTCATAAACTGTCGGCACATTTCATTCAGGACAACTTGTTATCAACGGTAGAAACAAATGTTTTGCGAGGTTAAACATGGCGGAATTGGTACTTCCGGTGACTTCACATTTCTCAGACAATGAGCTATCCAGTTATTATCTAGATCAGGGGTCTAGTCTCGGCTGTATGACGAAATCCGCCATATTGGAACTACTTTGAAGGTCCCGGATGAAACATGGCTGCGCCCATGGTGTCTTGTTTGTTTATAATAGCATCAAATTTCCCTGTTACAGTAAACCGGTAGCCCCTTCGCAAATTTTTTGGCGTAGGTACACATCACTTACTGTCATACAGTCGAGACTAGATGTAGGTTCCGGAATCTGTCGAGATTTGCCGAGTGACAGGTTTTCATTAATAATATGTTGTTGTAATGTTTAATTTTGAATTATAAAAACGAAACGAAATAGCATCTGTCTTTTTAATCACATAGGTGTGATATGTACTACTTTTGTTGGGTTATACTGTACTAATGCGTTATATAAAACATATAAATAAACATTGCCCAAATTTCAACAATTCTAAAAGAGGCAGTAATTTGATTTAAAATTCAATATAACGAATTAAACGAATTAATATTTCGTTTAAACGAATTAATTATTTCGTTTCAACGAATTAATTATTTCGTTTCAACGAATTAATCAATGTCGATTTAACACGTCGACTAACCCAAATGCTCCAAACAACGAAGTTGAAAAAAATTTTAAAAAAAATCGTGATCTCTATCGTTATCGATATACAGGATATACACGTGGTTCATTTTTATCTCAAAAGGGCTCCGTAATAATAACTTATTATGTTTTGTATTGTAAAAATGTGTAGATGTACAGACAAATATGAATTGTTACGGAGCCCCTTAAGTGCACGATTCAACTCTTATATATTTTTTTTGTACATGATTCCACTCTTATATAATTATTTCGTTATAACGAAATATTAATTCGTTTAAACGAATTATTAATTCGTTATAACGAAATAATTAATTCGTTTAAACGAAATAATTAATTCGTTATAACGAAATAATAATTCGTTTAAAACGAATTAATTATTTCGTTATAACGAAATAATAATTCGTTTAAACGAATTAATATTTCGTTTAAACGAATTAATAAAAATTATTTCGTTTAAACGAATTAATATTTCGTTATAACGAATTAATATTTCGTTTAAACGTCGATTTAACACGTCGACTAACCCCAATGCTCCAAACACCGAAGTTAAAAAAAAATTAACAATCGTGATCTCTATCGTTATCGATATACGGGATATACACGTGGTTTATTTCTATCTCAATAATTCGTTTGCGCGTAAGGATATGTAGCAGTGGGCCCAGGGAGAACCCACGAGGTTGGACAAGCGATCCCGCTGCTTGTCGCGTAGAGATTAATTGAAATAAGGGCACTTGACCCAATAACAGACCTCATGTTTTTGTGATAAGGCATTCGTGAAAAGGTTATAATAATTTAGTTTTAAATATTTCAACCGATCTTCATTCCATTCCTGTGAGTACTGATCGTTTATTCTAAGTTTAAGTTCATCATATACAGGTAAAACAACATATTGATCATCAAAATCTTAGGCGAATCCAAGAGATTCCAATAAACATTTTATATTATGCGCCCAATTAAAGCCTTTATTTTTGTTCGTCATGGATACATCGTGGAGAATAGCATTGTAGACATGAAGTAATAGACTTGTTTTAGATGAGATAATATGTAGCCAATATTCAATTATAAGTTGGAGACGTGTAAATCGAAGTGGTACTCTGCCTAGGCCACCATAGACTGCTGGTGTTGGGGTGGATCGCTTTACACATAGGATTCTTTTACCAAATTTTAGATGTAATCGTTCAATGTGTCATCACAGCAAATCAAATCAGCGCTCGTCTTCAAACAGACACTGGTGTGAGACGATTCGGAATCGACTGCAAATGGGTCACCTTCGCGCCCGACGTCCTCGCGTGACCCCTTGTTTGAGAGATCATCACATTCAGACAAGACGTCGTTGGTGTAGGGATCGTCAACACTGGGATAATCGACGCTGGAGCAATGTGATGTTTTCAGATGAGTCAAGGTTCACTGTTGATTTTTTGGACAGACATAGGAAACGAGCGCTTCCAAGACGTTAACGTCATCAGACATGATCGATTTGGGGGTGGTTCTGTTATGGTGTGGGGAGGCATCACTGTTGCTGGAAGAACGGCTTTACATGTTATTGCAGGGCGTGTTACATGCCAGTACTACCGGGACAACATCTTGACAGTCCATGTTGTGCCGTTCGCACGACGTCATGGCCGCCGCTTCATCTTCCAGGATGACAACGCAAGATGTCACAGGGCCAGGATCGTTACAGGTTACCTCCAACAACAGAAAATCACCACATTACCTTGGCCAGCACTGAGTCCCGACCTCTCCCCCATCGAGCATGTCTGGGACATGCTTGGACAGAGTTTACGTCAACGTCAAAAACGTCCTGCCAATGTCCAAGAACTTGCTGCTGCGTTGCAACAGGAATGGGACAATCTGGACCAAAATGACCTTAGACGTCTCATTAGGAGTATGCCACGTCGGACCAATGCTTGTTTGGCAAACAGAGGAGGATTTACCCGTTACTGACTTTGTTATTTGTGATAACGTTGCTGTTTGACCCCGGGTATCATTTTACCCTTATAATGGTCAGTCTGTGCCTTACTTATTCTAACGATCATTTGGAATAAATCGATGAATGTGAACTTCATTTCATTTTGTCATTTGTTTCTTCGTCAGTTTCATTAGGTGACTTTAATAACACTTAAAAATCAAATATCCCCTACTTTTTTTGAATAGTATATATTGTATTTTGTAGGAATAAATATATATAAAAATGAGTGCCGCTCTTCGACCTCTAGCTGGCCGGTCACCTCTGGCTTGATGCTGTGGTTTCGAGCCCTGGTGTGAGCTTATGTGGCGTGGAGATAGTGGCGCCTCTTAACCTCGTGGGTTTCCCCCGGGCACTCCGGTTTCCTCCCACTGCTAAAGACCCCTACGCGCAAGCGAATTATTCAAATAAAATTAACCCATATGTTAGTCCCGAAATGACCTAGTTTGTATCGAGTGGACGTTAAACCCCATCTCTATTTAGACTCTTTAATTGAGTCCCGTCGTGCCAAATTGGGATGCAATGTTGTTTAATTTGTCTCGTTGCATTCACCTTATGTCTAGCACAATACAACCCCGTCGCAGCTCAAGTGCCATGAAACCCCATTTCGTTCATTCATTCCATTCTGATTTTTGAGTGGACGTTAAACCCCATTTCCCTCTCTCTCTCCAAAGCTGTGAGAAATCCTGGATGAATAATAAATTGAAATTAAACGATGAAAATACAGAAGCAATACTTGTTGGAACACCAAAGCGCCTCGCATCAACTCCTGATTCGTGTCTTGTAATATGCGACTCTAGTATTGAATTTGCAACAAGGGTTAAAAAATCTAGGTGTTATATTTGATCCGTCTTTGACAGTGGAAGAACAGGTTGATCAGATATGTCGTGTTTGTAATTTTCATCTGAGTGTTGTATGAAACATTAGTCATCTATTGACTGCTGCTGCTTGTCATCTGTTGGTGCAGTCTCTAATTTTTTAAGATTGGACTATTGCAATATTACTCTGGCTGGAATATCTCAACATTTATTAAAGCGATTTCAAATAATTCAGAACAACTGTGCCAAATTCATCAATAAAACAGCGAAACGTAAACAGATAACTGTCCTTAAATCGCTTCACTGATTACTAATAGAGGCTCCTAACACTGGTCTACAAGTCTCAGCATGATTCAGCTCCATCGTATGTCACAGATCTTAAGCAGCCGTATGTACCGACCACTCCGTTCACAGAATAATCTATCACTTGTTGTACCTTCAACTAAATAATTTTTTTTTTGGGGGGGGGGGGTGATAAAGCCTTCAGTGTGTATGGTCCACGACTATGGAATGACTTAAAATAAGTGAAAAGAGTATGTACAGTTCTAGGGGAGAATAGCGTCAAGAATAAACTGACGTTTAATAAATGATAAATGTATATATTTTGCTAACGAGTTTAAAATAACTGGTGATGTGGAAGACATAATATCTATAAATTTTTGGAGTGAAGGGTGATTTCTATAATAAATAGGAATAAGCTGTACTCTTAAATCTTTATAAAATGGACAACAAAGTAAAAAATGATATTCATCTTCCACGTTATTTAAATTGCATAATTTACAAATTCTATCATTTCTGTTAATTTTATCGTATCTTCCAGTTTCACTTAGCAAGTTATGTGATACACATCTAAATTTGGATAGAGATACACAGTAATTATGATTTGAGATATTTGATAAATATTCTTTTTGTTATAAGGCATTCGTGAAAAGGTTATAATAATTTAGTTTTGAATATTTCAACCGATCCTCATTCCATTCCTGTGTGTACTGATCGTTTATTCTAAGTTTAAGTTCATCATATACAGGTAAAACAACATATTGATCATCAAAATCTGAGGCGAATCCAAGAGATTCCAATAAACATTTTATATTATGCGCCCAATTAAAGCCTTTATTTTTGTTCGTCATGGATACATCGTGGAGAATAGCATTGTAGACATGAAATAATAGACTTGTTTTAGATGAGATAATATGTAGCCAATATTTAATTATAAGTTGGAGACGTGTAAATCGAAGTGGTACTCTGCCTAGGTCACCATAGACTGCTGGTGTTGGGGTGGATCGCTTTACACATAGGATTCTTTTACCAAATTGTAGATGCAATCGTTCAATGTCTGGTGATTTATGGAAGCCCCATACAGGACGAGCGTAAGAAAGGATAGAACCAACATAAGTATCAAATAAAAAAACATTGTTGTTTAACATTTAGGTGTACATTTTCTAAAACATTACATAGTTGATAAAGTGCTTTAGAACCTTTTACAGATAGTGCTTTCTGCGTATTATTAAATCTACCGTTGGAAGACAACTCTATTCCTAAATATGTAAAAGTTTTCACACATTCAACCCTATTATTATTGTACATGAAGTTATAATTGCTACACTTTAAATGACCTCGTTGAAATATAAGAATTTTAGTCTTTTCTGTGTTAACAGTTAGCTTCCATTTATTACAATAAGAAAGTAATTTATCTAGTAAAAGTTGCAATCCCTTTTCTGACGTAGATATTAGAGTAGTGTCGTCAGCATACATAATAGAGGTTAATATCAGATTATCTAGAATAACTGGATCTACAGCATTATCATTCATATAAGTATTAAAATCATTCAAATATAGTAAAAATAGGAGAGGTGAGAGATTATCACCTTGTTTAACTCCAGAAAGAGACGAAAAATAATTTGAATATTTGCCATTGTACTTCACTCATATATTTACATTATCATACATTGATTTAATACATCTGATCAATTTTGAGCTTACACCAGTCAGTTGAAGTTTATCTAATAAACACTTTCTATCTATTTTGTCAAATGCCTTTGAATAGTCAATAAAAACACAATATAACTTATTGCCCGCTGACACATACTTGTTTACCATCATTTGTAAGACAAACATACAATCAACTGTGCTTTTGTGAGGTTGAAACCCGAATTGCGTATTTGACAGTACACCCTCCTTAATAGCCCATGAAAGCAGACGATTATTTATAACAATAGAAAATAATTTGCTAAATACACACATTAAGGTTATCCCTCTGTAATTATTTACGTCATTGTTGTTACCTTTTTTGGGGACGGGGACTATATTACAATTTGACCATTCTGAAGGGTACACAACACATTTGTACACAATATTAAAAAGTTTGCACAGTGGTACACACAAAATATCGGTAAAATGTTTAACTATTTCTGGAATAATACCATCTCTTCCAGCGCTTTTGCCTGCTTTAAGCTTAGAAATTGCTAGTTGTATTACTGAAATTGTGAATTCATTATCAATTGGGAGGGGACGGCATTGTGATACACTCTTTTAATAGTGATATGATCAGTAATAAGATGGGTACCGTGAGTTTGAAAGACATTCTGAAAATGGTCATGAAAATCAGACAAATTCAACTGGGAGGAATGTTGGGGTGTATCTTTACCATTTTTATAAAGTTGAATGTCTCTCCAGAATCCTTTCGGGTTGTCTTTAGCCTTTTTACATAATTCTAGACCAGACCTAAATCTGCACAAACTTTTAGCATATTTTTTGACATTTTATTATATTTTGTTCTGCTTTTAACAAAAATAGCTCGGTTCTGGTCAGATTTTGTTTTATTAAATGTATTTCTACTCTTTATGAAGTCACTTCTAGCGCAAATACAATTATTATTAAACCATGTATTTGTATACTTACTATGAGGTTTTCGATAGGTTTTACTTTGAATTTTCCTCTGTGAACCAATAACCTCATAGCACAAATCAAACAACTTTGAACAAAGACATTTGTTTATATTATTAATATTATCTTGGTTTGGTGTAGAATACTCTTCGTTTAATACATTATTAATTTTATTTAAATTATATGTTAAGGATGACCGTAAAACATCGATCTTGTCCTGATCCCATTTAAGATAAGGGACGTAACTCACATTATTAACTTATAGCGCTTAAAGCATGCTCATGGCAGGCGCGGATCCAGAGGGGGGGGGGGGGGTCCAGGGGGTCCGGACCCCCCCCCCCTTGCTCAGACTTGAAAAATTTTTTATGCGATTTTATTGGCGATTTAGACCTGTTATTTTGGAATTTACCTTCCGGAAATACGTCAGAATGAACCAAATTGAATCTAATTTACCAAATTATCGGTTGAGCGCAATTAGTTAAGCAATTATCAAACCTAGACCCCCCCCCCCCCTTGCAAAAAATCCTGGATCCGCACCCGCATGGGTGGATTAAGCGCTATATAAATGTACATTATTATTATTATTGGGAAATTAGTATGTTTTATTATCCGGTTTACGAGATATAATCTCTGTAACAGTATTTTTAATGGAGCCCCCCACTCCCCCCCGTTTTACCCCACTTTTGAATGTTTTGATGGAGGATTAGGACTGTGAGTGTAGGACTATAGTCTGTTCTAATTAAATAGTATCACTGGTGTAAACTGCTCAATCCTTTGGAGCTCGCTCATTAATATACTGTTTTATTCAAGATTAGGACAGTATCTGTGATCGATATATATTAACAGAAAACCAAGTTTGCTCCGACTTTGGAACTTTAAGATATTTTTGCTTTAAATGATAGAACTAAATGTTCTGAACATTATATCAAAAGTTCCTAGATGGGACAGAAGCAGTAAATTAGTTCTTTGATCATATTTGTTTGTTGCGCGAAGAGTTGCTTTTATACTATATTTAGACTAGCGTGTTACTTAGTATTCTTAAGTAGCCAATCACCGGCAAGTAAACACTTAAAACACGTGGTCTTTTCCACGAACTGCGTGAGATGTTTTAGACACTACGGTAAACAAAACTACACGACACACTTTAATTAAACTTAAACGTATGAAAACTTCGATTCTAACATGATCTTAATTGTACCTTGATAGCGTAAATACCAATTTTACATAGTTTGATAATATTTTTCATTCAAGTTTTGTAAATTAATAGTTACGCGGTAATTAAATCCAACTCTCGAACTCGCCGGAGAATAGCGCACGGCTGAACGTGTTTCCTTGACAAATACTCGCTTATTTTTAGTTGTCAATAAAATAACTTTCCCAGTTTAGTCTTTATTAAAACGGATCTTGTTAAATCAAATTAAATTTCACTCTGCATTGAACTACAATCTATTTATAATTACTATGCTACGTTTGAAACTGGGGTCATTAGTTACAAGTACAAACAGTAGGCCTACTAATATACTTTTTTTTGCACACTTTACTCCCTAGTCCGATACACATATACTTGGCCAGTGCTTCAGTATTACTTATTTCATAACACAAATAACACCCCTTTGGCCTCCCTCTTTCCCATATATTACTCCGTAGATTTTGGCAAATGCTTTTGTATTATTTATCTCATAATACATATTACACCAATACATATTACACCACCCTCCCATTCCCACATGTTACTCCATGTCATTACACATATTAGGCAAATGCTTTTGTAATATTATCTTATGACAGAAATTACACATGTTCATAGTCCAATACACATACTTCGACTATTGCTTTTGTATTATTTATCTCAAAACAAATAATTACACTTTTCATTTTCATATGTTTCCTTGAAAAATAACTACATGTTTAAAGTATTGAATGGCCTATTTCCATACTTTAAACTTGTAATTATTAACACGAAAAAAATATGAAAATGAATAAAATCATACACCCCTCCCCACCCCCATATCACACTTTATAATTGACTGATTGCACTGTAGTGTGTTTAACTTCCCACTGCAGCTCCGGTTAATTATTAATACCAAAATGAATTTTCAGAAAGACACCAAATTATGTTCCTGCAGCCCCCTCTAACCCAAGCACCAAAATCAATTTCCACTTCCTTTCCTCCTTTACAATACAATTGTCTAAATTGTACTTCCAAGTTTAGACAAGGGTTTGACAGATTGGCTAGGTAGCAGCGGTCTGGTAAGAAAAGGGTTTAAATTATGTGCTTTTTTAAGAACTACATACATGTACCTCTGTCTGCTCAGTATCATGTTTTTTCACTTAGAGGGTTTTAATACACATTATTTTAAAAAGAAACATACTTAAAACAACATTTAAAATCTAATGCCAAAAAAGTGTTCATACAATATAATTGAAACATACAGAAAAAAAATTGCACCGAAACCCGGTCTTTGACCCCAAAATATGAGTGAAACAGAAAACCTAAGTGTACATGTCAAATATTGGATTATTATTTAAAATCATTAACGCATAAGACACTTTCTTTTAACCGTTGTCGACATTTCCTTTCTTCACTCCACTCCTTCGTTTTGCTGTACACGTGAAGTTTGTTGCAGGTTAAAACGTAAAACATAAGCTTTGAATGATAGCAAAACAATATTTACTGGGGGCTGCCACTTTCGTTATTGTTGATTTATTATTGGTCAAGATGCGTCACATGGTCCCTTTGGTCACCTTTGACCGTGTCACATGACCAGTTTAATCAACACCGACAATATCAAAATTAAACCATTTATTTAGCAATAACTGCTGCGCCGTTACCTAGGAACTTTTTCGTGAGGCTTCAATATACGTTAATAAAGTTATTTGTTTTCTAAATTCTTAACGTTCCAGTTGTCGGAGCAAGGGTGACACGATAATCGATGTCAGAATCTTGCCTATATAAATAGCAACAGCATGCGGAAATGTTCAAAACACCAAACACTACTACAGCCGTAAAAAATAGGTTGCCAGGCAACGAAACATACGCCCACACAGCAGCCAAATCGTCCGGGCAGTCAACAAGAGTTGTCGCATATTAAGGAATTATCAGAAAATCATTAGAATTTGTTTGGTTTTTATAATCAAACGTTTTTCTTTAAATCAGATAATAATTGTGACCTCCAGAGGGACCACAAGCTAAAAAGAGTGATTTTTCGTACAATCAGGGGACATAATTCAGGAAGTAATGACCCGATGGGCACAAATATCGAAAGGAACCAAGATCTTTGGGTTATAAACATACATGTCAAGTTTCATCAAAATCGGTTCAAAATTGTGACCTCTATAGGGTCCACAACCTTGATATAACATGTTTTCACACTATTCGTGTACAAACGACGGCCATTTTGTCCGTCAATTCTAGTCCGATTTTCACGTAATTCAAACTCTCTCTTCATTACCATGTAACGGTGATATAGTCAAACGTTTTTTTAAATCGGGTAATAATTTTGACCTCCAGAGGGACCAAAAGCTAACAAAAGCGATTTTTTTGACAATCCGGGGACATAATTCAGGAAGTTATGATCCAATGGGTGCAAATATCGAAATGAACCAAGATCTTTGGGTTATAAACATACATGTCAAGTTTCATCAAAATCGGTTCAAAATTGTGACCTCTATAAGGTCCACAACCTTGATATAACATATTTTCACACTATTCGCGTACAAACGGCGGCCATTTTGTCCGTCAATTTTGGTCCGATTTTCCCAAATTCAAACTCAACCTTCATAACCATGGAATCGTGATATAATCAAACGTTTTTTTAAATCGGATAACAATTTTGACCTCCAGAGGGACCACAAGCTAAAAAGGGCGATTTTTTGGACAATCAGGGGCCATAATTGAGGAAGTTACGATCCGATGGGCGCAAATATCGAAAGGAACCAAGATCTTTGGGTTATAAACATACATGTCAAGTTTCATCAAAATTGGTTGAAAATTGTGACCTCTATAAGGTCCACAACCTTGATATAACATATTTTCACACTATTCGCGTACAAACGGCGGCCATTTTGTCCGTCAATTTTGGTCCGATTTTCACGAAATTCGAACTCAACCTTCATAACCATGGAACGGTGATATAATCAAACGTTTTTTTAAATCCGATAACAATTTTGAACTCCAGAGGGACCACAAGCTAAAAAGGGCAATTTTTCAGACAATCAGTGACCATAATTCAGGAAGTTACGATCCGATGGGCGCAAATATCGAAAGGAACCAAGATCTTTGGGTTATAAACATACATGTCAAGTTTCATCCAAATCGGTTCAAAATTGTGACCTCTACGCTGTTCACAAGCTAAAAAACGTGATTTTTCGTACAATCAGGGGCCATAACCCATGAAGTTACAGTCCGATACATGCCAATATCGAAAGGAACCGAGATCTTATGGTGATAAACCTATATTTTAAGTTTAATTGAAATCGGATAAAAATTGTGACCTGTAGACTGTTCACAAAAAAATGTGGACGGACGGACGGACGGACAGGGGCGACGACAATATACGTCCACATAAAAATGTGGGCGTATAAAAATCTATTGTTGACGATTCTGAATAGCAATAATATTTAACTTTTTGGTTATTACGGCATCTTTAGAAATTACGCTCGTTTTATTTTTTAAATTGCCTTATAATTAGCTGTACCATTAGAAGCTGCATATTTTGGTTAAGTGCAAATAATATCTCTGACTCAACATCCGTATGGAAGAATAATGATCAAAGCAGTAGTTTCATTTTACTTTTACAAGGTTCTTAAAAATATTGTTGAGATGCCTCATGTTGGTGCTTCTAAATTCAATTTCTTGTTCCATGTTTCGTAAAAAAAAAGTAGTCTTGATTATCCCGACCCGTCAATTAGACGTAGAATGATCGGTAGACTAGTTAAGCGAGACTAATTTCAAAACAAGGTCACGTAACCTATCTTTTACTCAAAAGTGTCTGGATGTTATGGACGCCACTCCAAACCATTTTTCAGTATTCTTTATGTATGGTTTAATGATCATAGCTTATGAAGTACAGCATGGTCGTTTATTCAGTGACTATAAATGTGTGAAACAGATTTAAGGCTTTCTAAATATATTAGTATTGTGGTGTAATTGTCGAGATATTTGGAGATATTCATTTAGGGTGGGGCACCCTATATCTTGAAATATTAATTGATAATGAACAGCTTGAATAGTTTGCTATGCATTATTGATGCCTTTGTTATTGGCTCTAATTTCTGATATATGAATATCAAATTACCCAGGATCTTATCATTTGAGATGCCTTTGAATTGATAATTTTAATTAAATGTTGTAATATTATAATTCAACATGCCTGAACTTGGTTAATCCGGCTCTAATTTCTGATATATGAATATCAAATTACCCAGGATCTTATCCTTTGAATTGATCATTTTAATTAAATGTTGAAATATCATAATTCAACATGCCTGAACTCCACCTGTTTCACAGAGAATTACTAACGAAATATCCCTGTAACGGATTGCTGTCCAAAACACGTGCGTTGACTTGCACGCCTCGTAGTCATTGGCTCAACGGCTCGTGCAATGTTTACTTATTATAATTAACACCTAACTGCTTCGGGCAAAATGATGCATTTGACTCATTTTAATACCCATTTACACTAAATTGGAATTATTTTTTAACTACAAATACTTCAAACGTCTTTATTTATTTTTCTTTTACCTCAAAAAAATGTTTGAGAATTTAATTTGTCGGAGTAAAAAAGTTAATATGCCGTACTCATTAAGCCTCGTCAATGTCATGCTTATCAGTGATTGTAGCGGCCAAGCGAATATTCACTGCGGGATCAGTTTGGCCTGAACTTGGTTAATCCGGAATGGCTAGATGAAAAACGAATAATAAACATTTTCGTTGAAATAGATTAAATATACCGTGTTACGTTACTTGCTAGGTTTATATTCCCGGAGAATAGTGAATTACTTGGCACAAATGCCCGACTAGGACTTAATCATGTGACAATCGATTCAATGTAAAATAGCCCATTTTGATATTTTCGCGTATGTTTAGAGCCTATCGGGTTTTATTTTTCTGCATAAAATTGAAATCTATAGTATTTCAAATCCAAAATTATTTATCAATCTTAGAAAAACTTCAATTCACAACGATTTACGTGGAGTAGAGCAAAATAGGATATAAATGGAATCGAAGCTACAAGTACGGTTTTCTCAGAAAACCTTTGAGTTGCACACCATATAGTACATTGCAAACCTCGACTGCATGTCTGCAATTATTTCCGTTTGAGACCATTAGCCGTAGCAGAACAAGAGGACGTAAAACCCCATTGGATTATTGATAGCAACGTAAGCGGTGACTATTTACAATGTTACAAATAATATTTTAAAATCGATTTTATTTAAATCATGCACAGATGAAGACAAAGGAAAGAAAACGTGATTTGGAACCAATGCATTTTTGTTTAGATTAATATATAGACTGATGACGAATTACAATGTGCATATGGTGGAAAATATAATTTGGTTCTTATTGCGTGCATGTCTTGCTATAAGCCATGTGTGCAGCGATGCATGCAGCGATGAGCACTCGTCAAATCATAATAAATTGTGACCTTAGCAACAAAGCTAATAGTTACACTTTTTGTGCAGCTTTGAGGTAGGTATATTTCGTGTATATCTTGCACGGAATATAGAGATAGCAGCTATGGGGCGCTCATTTAGCGAAAAGTTTTCCGAGATTCTCTCTGGAATATCACCCTTACTGTTGAAATTGTTTGGTGTTTTAACACCTGACATCAATGGCAGACTCGCCATTGAAGAAACGGCCTTTTACATCTCATTATTTTAGTTTTATCTAAGTTGTTGCTTATGTGCATGATTGTGTTTTCTTATAATATCATGTTACCTATGAGGGGGGATTTGACTCAAAAGGCAGTGCTATGTTGTTAGTTCTATTACATGTCTAGTGTTGCAAATGTTTAATGTTGGGTGTAAATTAGACAAAGTCAAATGTAAAAAAATCTTACATCGTGTAACTTGACATCTAATTTTTGTCATTTAACATTTCACATTAGACATTTCACAACAAACCTAAGTCCATCTACCCAGAACTCTGACATCTTCTCATTTGACACTCGCGCTATGTATTGTAATCTTCAACATTCTTTTGCATCGCAACATAGAACAAGTAATGGAATCAGATATGCAAATTAGTTCACACGGCACCAAATTTAAATCACGTCAGATCTCGCGCGAAGAAATAACGGTCAAGCGTGAAACCAATGACGTATGCACGGATGATTATTATACTGCTGATATCCTGCATCTTACCCCAATGGCTTATACAGTGTCTTATCGTTCCTACTAGTCTGTAATATAGGTCATCAAGACTATATATTATGTACGCTTATACATTGTATTGTATACATGATGTTTATATAATAAACAGTAGGCTATGTCCGTTCCATGTATCTGAAAACAGCCATATACAGAATATTTATCTGATTAGATAAATCCACTGTGACCCTCATACTCTAATAATCAAATAGAAATTAGTTAAAAGAAAACATTGTTAATTAACTGAATTCAGTAATTTTAATTTCTTAGACTGAATCTTCCAAGACATTCATTCATGTACCATTAATGAAATTCTATTTTGAAAAATGCTTATAAATACGGCAAAGAACGGAATTGAATAAATGCTGATACAGAGCTATATATCAAAAACTGATTAATACGGGAAAGTCGTTTTTTTCTTCTACTTTTCGGTAAAACACCTTGTGCAAACGTACAACTCGGAACTGTTAAAGTGATGCAATGAAAACAAAATTAAATACCATAATGATTACATTTAAGTCTCCAAATGAGTCGAAAAAATCGAACTGCCGACAGCCAAGTCCCGAGTCTATCAAATACAGTTTGAAGAAGAGTAGGCGAGACCTATGTGATATACTATAAAAATGTGATTTAATTTATTAATCTTCCATCAAAAGCCCCCAATTTTCGTCAAGAGAGATAGAGAGAAATGTGGTTTACGTCCATTCGACACTAGGTCATTTTGGGACAAACATATGGTACAATTTAATTTCAATAATTGGCTTGTCCGTAGGATTCTTTAGAAATGGGACGAAACCAGAGGACACGGAGAAGAACCACGATGTTAAGCTGGCAACCCCACTCCTTGTCACTCGGCCCAATGACAAACCTTATGATCTAAAGTACACACGTTAGACCACTCGACAACCCAACCTCCAAAAAATATTAACAGATAAAAATAAATCCGAGTTTTCATTTTTACTCTATGCAAAAAACGAAAACCAGAGTTTTCCTGTGCCGAAAACTTTTTTTCCAAGATCGGGTTATATGTGGAAGCCGAGACATTTTACTTTCCTTTTTTACTTTCACTTTATGCTAAAAACAAATCCTAAAATCAGCATCTGGTTGAAGGTCTCATGTTGGGGAATTCCCTGCTTGAAAATTAACATATCACGTGATGAACTAATTTGCATATTGGCCGATTTCATTACTTGTTCTGTGTTGGGATGTAAAAGTGAAATGTTGATGGTTACAATACATAGTGCGCGTGTCATATGAGAAGATGTAAGAGTTGAAAGTTTAAAGTTCTGGGTAGATGGAGTTAGGCTTGTTGTGATATGTCTAGTGTGAAATGTTTAATGATAAAAAGTAGATGTCAATTTACACGATGTATTTGTCAGTATTACAGGATGTTTTACTCGTGACTTTGTTCATTTTACACCTAACATAAAACATTTGCAACATTGGACATGTAATAGCACTAACAACATAGCATTGACTTTTGAGTCAAATCACCCGTCATAGTTACCATGATGTGATATAGCAGTAATCATATTACTGATAATGGACCCTTTATATCAATGTGTGTATACACTAGCACATTGATACCTTTTGACCACTTTCCGAGTTTTCCGTTTTCGTATAGGCCAAAATACAAAACTCGGAAAACTCGGATATTCGATTATAACTGCCATATTGCATTATTTTGGTTAAAATATAACTGAAAAGTTACAGATTATGTCCAACTTATTAAATAGATGTATTACTACAACTACTTTCGCCAATTTAAAAAAAATAATATTTTTGATAATTTTCCAACTTTTTCTTTTCTTAATTTTATGATTCGACTCGATTGAAAATTCGGAAAGACCGGAAAAAATTGTTCGAATAGAAAACTCGGAAAATATTTTCTGACTTCTCAGTTTGAAACAAAAAGTCGGACAATTTTTTCCGAGTTTTGTGTTTTCAATCGAGTGAATTCATAAAACTCGGAAAGGAGGAAAGTCGGAAAATATTTTCTATAAGAAACTAACGAATGAAAGTTCCGCTTAGCCTCGGTCATCGTTACTAAAGTCGGTAAGACAACACTAGTAGTCTCGGTTTTCCATTTAATCCTTAAATCACGAAGGAAAATTCTTCAGGAAATCGAACTTCGATCCAACAAAAATCTCTTGCTAGCCTCGACATCGAGAGTTGATTATGGCCTGGATAAGTTAATTAATGTCTCATTAATAGTTTTCATAACATTTCAGGCCTAAGAATGGTCCAGATGGTGTAAATCACAATTGAAACGAAAATAAGGATTTTAGGATTATTGAATTAAATATTGACTTCAAAACTTAATTTCGAATGGGATTGTCATACACCAAATTCGTGAGTAAGCTAGAAACATCAGGACAAATTACAGAAAACATTTGTTGTCGTCAATTTTATAAAATCAAGGAAAGAACTCTTAAATGAATATATGGTTAACCCTCTGTAAATATCGGGATGCAATTATGTGCGATATTTTTTTGTTCATTTTGAAGAATATAACTGCTTAACTTTGTGTTAAAATCCCCATACCAAAGGGCCAAGTAACTATAACAACCCAATATATGTGATATGTTTTCAAACAACTTGAACGCGTCAGTCTTCTTCTGGAAATTGAGACCAGTGTCTCAAGCTGTAATATGCGGTGTCTACGTAAAACCAGGCTTTCTTTTAAATAAAAATAATGTGTAGTTGAAATTTGCCTTTAGCTATCCAGTATAGCACATGGGTCATTTACTATAAAGACCTCTCAAGGAACGAGAATCGATCATCAGCTCACCAACGAAAAAATTGACCCGAAATCTTAAAAGGGTTACGCGTGTCTGGATAAGCAGTTTTGACGTTCACGTCCAAACGACTCCATATTTTGAGCTGAAATTTTGAGACAAGGTCAATACACCATTCTCCTATTTTAATGGAACATTCACGATTATGATTTAGACGAGATTAAGTCATATTTCGTTCGTCCAAAGAAATATATCGCTATCACAAAAAAATCTCTAAGTACTAACAATAGACTACTTTCAATTGCTTTTACTTAATGTGAGATCAGATGAACCAATATTAGGTTATTTTGGGATAGTGACATATTTCTTTGGACGACTTTAGTGTATAATCACCTGCGTTTATGTTTCTACGGCCAGGTTCAAAACTCGGAAAATATTTTCCGACCTTTCTCCTCTCCGAGTTTTATGGTTTTATGAATTGACTCGATTAAAAACACAAAACTCGGAAAAAAATTTCCGACTTTTTGTTTCAAACTGAAAAGTCGGAAAATATTTTCCGAGTTTTCTATTCAAACAAAAAAGTCGAACATTTTTTTCCGAGTTTTGTGTTTGTGTTTTCAATCGAGTCGAATCATAAAGCTCAGAAAGAGAAAAAATTGCAAAATTATCAAAAATATTTTTTTTAAAATTGGCGAAAGTAGTTGTAGTAATACATCTATTTAATAAGTTGGACATAATCTGTAACTTTTCACTTATATTTTAACCAAAGTAATGCAATATGGCAGTTATAATCGAATATCCGAGTTTTCGAGTTTTGTATTTTGGCCCATCGTTGGTATGGTACAAGCGTGGCGACCAGTAACATAATACTTTGTAAAATATAATTTGGACTGATCATAACTTAAAGATGTGCTTACCTGAACAAGGTGGTGCTAGAAAAGCAGTTAATATTTGAAGAGCGACTAAATATATAACAAACGAGCCACTAGCAATTACAGCACGTCCAGGCATGCATAACGAAACAACGTGTTGTGACACAACGTAAAATATTCCCGGTTTCCACGAACTGGTACATAAAGATTATTATTTATTTATTTATTTATTAAAGTGTCACAAATCATAAAATATATCAATATATAAAATTCAGTACATGGTGCATTAAGATTTCCGGCCAATATTGGCCTACGAAACACTGCATTTAAATACTATATGTTAGTGTAAAATGTCCGGACATACTAAAACTTAGTAAAAACAATGTACTGTAAGATACTCTACACTATACATAAAATATATTAAGGTCTATTATGATGATTCAAGTGCTGTTTAAAACATTTTATGTAGCTGATCAGGGGAGGGGGTCTCCCTTCCCTCTTAAACCGCCTGTGATATAAACCATATAATTATATTACTACGAGAGCATGCATATAATAAGGAGTTTAGAATTACAAGTAAATTTAGCTCCTCGCCACTCGTGTGTATCCCAACCAAATAGATTTATCGTGTCAAAAGTAATAAGAGCATTTACTGATCTAACTACACACACACATCAAAAAATAAACCAAACATATTTAAAGACGATATAACCATGATCCATTTCCACAACCTGGTTCTCTCTCTCTCACATAAACACAACCTGATTCACTTTCTACTACACTAATTTGGTAAAAACGTATATATCAAAATCTGTACACGACAAAGGTTAATTGTTACCATGGCTACGAATGCAATCGAGAATCTACCTCAAGGGTACACTTTATTATATACTGCTATCAAACTTTTAATAATTTAAAAAAAAAAACAATCTTATAATTTAGCTACCCCTTGTCACGTACAAATGGGGAATCAAGACAGTTGACTCAATGACAGACCTTATGATACCGCGTGCGTTCTAACCATTCGACCACACAGTCCCAATATTGATTGGAAACACAATACATTTTACAATGAGGTATTTTTCAAACTGTACATGTGTACTAAAAATCGGGGGGGTTGGGATGGCCTAGTGGACTAGAGTGCCGCGCTTCGACCTCTAGCTGGCCGGTCACCTTCGACCGCTAGCTGGCCGGTCACCTTTATTAATTTTTCTAATACATACAAAAATGTTCATGAATTTAATTTCCAGAAGGACAAATGTTGACCTTCCACCGATATCACCCATTTCAGCGAACGTAACGGCCTAGCTAATCAGTGTGGTGTACTATTGCATACAATGCTGCCATAGCGACATAATATATACTTTGGCTATTGCTGCGTCGTAGTCTTGTTTTCAGGTATATGCGCAGGGACACCGAAACTTGCGGCAATCAAACCAAGGATGTTTTTCAATGATAGCGTTCTTCAGTAAACGTACACTTGTCTATATTATTGATATATTTCATCGTAGCAGTATTAAGGTGGCTATATTATTGATAACAGTGAGTAAATTACTAATTATAGAGTCTAACACGATATTTTAACGATACGGTGAAATTGTGATAATTAGTCCTGTCCAGATTATTGGGTGATGAAAAATATTAATTGATATTTTGCCGGTAAGTGAAGCCAACAGTGAGGCATAATTATTTATACATGTATTGTTTATAACACTTTATAACCTATTAGTGTGGTAGGATAGGTAATAGAAACAGCTATTCTTTGAATGGCATTTAGTAATTGGAACATAATCAAATAACACACTTTTTAGGGATAACAATTACTATGGTTTATTTCACTGCGACGTTTCAACAAGATTTCACAAGTCGTTATCAAGCATATTGTGTTATATGCTTGATAACGACTTGTGAAATCTTGTTGAAACGTCGCAGTGAAATAAACCATAGTAATTGTTATCCATAAAAAGTGTGTTATTTGAATAGAAACAGCTCCCGGGGGATTTGTTTGCTAAAATTGATTTTTTTGTTGTTGTTTTGGGTTGATTAAGGTCCACGCTATCCAAAAATGTCGGGGTTCAAATTTTCCGAACTCTTGGGCCCCTCTTGGAGGGGAGGGGCATTTTCGAAATCAGGACCCCTCTGAAGGAGAGCATGGCGTTCTCCGCCAATAATGGTTGGATTTTCATGATCTAAAGTCCATTCTCGTAATTGTTATCATGCCGATCCCATCTATAATACACTTAAAGCGATTGACTTCCGGTGGGGAATACCATATCAGGTATCAAACTCGGATCGATTTCAGTTTGGATAAATCTATCACGCAGTCACTTGTGGGCCATTGGAATGTTCTGTCATGAGATTCAAGACAAATCTGACGTTTGTGACAAGCAAACAAGTTTGATATCAAAAACAAAAAGAAATCATAACAAGTCTGAAGTCACAAGAAACAAAAACAACGAAATTTCTATCTTTGAAATAAATATGCAGTTGACGGCATAAGCGATGCATCATCCTCGTGCCCTTTAACACCCCATGGACAAACGGGTACGCTCCATATTAAAACCCTTGCACAGAGATGTACAAGGTCAACCATTATTCCGGAAACTGCACCGGCCCGCGCAGTCTTTTTACAATCACTTTCTTGGTTAAGTTAAAGCACGAGGGTCGAGCATAGTAAGATTCTGCGCAGGTATACACATGTCTTTTTTCAGCTTTTTCACGGTCGTATTTCATTAGTATCACAATCGGTCGCCTAAACTCTGTCGCGTGGCTCGCCCAAACTGTTTACCTGTAATAAATTAAGGCTCGCACAAACTGTCTGCATGCGATGCACGTGCATACTTTTGAGTGAGAGGTGTTTCCACTGGCTCGTGTTGGATTGTCGCCCCATAACACAGGAACACTGCGATACGCGACAAGTCATACGTAACCAGATTCCCGAACCTTCCTGCTATTTAACGAAAGCGCCTGGCAGTTGGGACAAGAGCATTTATCTTTCCGGGCTGAATCTTGGTTCGCCCGTCTTGCTGTAAAACAGGCTGCATGGGGCGATTAGTTGCAGCAAAAATGGTCTGCCTTAACATCATTGCACGTGTTATGATAGGGTCCGTACCAATATGATTAGGGGTGTGCAGGAGGACGAGGATGATGAATAACTTATTTACAAGATAGGATCTAATGTAACCTGACAAAGTGTCTTGAATCTCATGACCTATCATTCCAGTCACCTAGAAGTGTCCATGCTTCAAAAGCAACTTAAGGTGGTAGGCCGAGACCCCGGAAATTGGTATTCCCCACCGGAATTCAATGAGAACTGTTCCTATTTGCTATCGTCATGATGACAAAACCACAGAATGAACTTCAGATTATGAACATCCAACCATGATTAGCAGAGATAGCCAATAGACTAGGGTCAAGGGGGTTCGGATCTCAAAAAAGCCCCTCACAGAGAGGTCAAGAGTCGCAAAATTGGAACTTTAGAATGAGGTTCGTGTGATGAACAAACCGCAAAATGAACTTCCAATCATGAAAATCGGAAGTCAATGGACACTACTTCCATTCGCTTTAATTGTCACATATGGGGTCGGCATGATGAAAACCCTCAGAATGAACATCAGATTGTGAAAATCTAAAAGATTATTGGCTGATGCAGGAAGTTGTTGTTCCACACCGGAAGTCAATGAAGACTGCATCCAATAGCTTTCAGATGATGAAAACACACGAGAATGAACTGCAGATCATGAAAATCCAATCATTATTGCCGGATAAAGCCACGTCAATCGTTCATAGGGGTCCCGATTCCAAAAATCCCCGTCCCAGGGGGTCGAAAATTTTGAACCCCGACATTTGGGATAGCTTGGTCCCTAATCAACCCAAAACTACAAAAAAATCAATTTTAGCATACAAATCCTACTATATGCAGAAAATAGCCGTTATCACTGAAGTAATGGAACTATACAGCATTATATTTAACACTTCAACAGTGCCTACAATCTGAACAACAGACTCACCCTACCTGCAGGGAAGGGACTCTGACACAATGAATAGCCATGATATCCATATGATGTCATCTAAACGTTACAGGTCATGAAATCACATCAACAAACAAATATCAACACCGTCATTATTTTCATTATCAACATTACAAGACACAATGTTTCATTGCAAACAATAGGCTTCTTTTCCTTTGGCGTTCGTCACTTCCGATTCACGAATCCTTTATTACTCCTCTATGGTAGCGATGATCTCTGTGTTAATATTATATTTGGAAAGTGTTTAATCAGTTCTATCACATATGTGATAAAGACTGGCACCAATATTGTCCTTTAATGTTACTTCTCGTCCATTGTCCGACTCTTAAAATTTTTCTAAATTTAAGTTGAGTTGAATGCTTTCTACCACAGATGAAGAAACATGTGGGAACCCCTTGCTGAATAGCAGAGCAGATATAATTAATAATGACCATCTTTTAAAGTGCCAATAATCTTCCACCTTTCAGATAGCCAGGGTGACAAGGAAAAAAATTAGAAACTTTGAACTGCTGACAAGGAAAAAACATTATAAACTTTGAACTATATGCAAAAATGTACATGAAATATCTTTCAAAACTCGCATGATTTTCCACTTTTCAGATAACCAGGCTGGCAAGGAACATACTTTAGAAACTGTAACCAATATGCAAACAGTTCAAACAAAAACATAATCTCCTCAAAAACTTATCCTAATCTTAGATAGATGAGTTTCACTAAATGATTTTAAGCATTTTAAATAAAATCCACTGAATAATACCATTCCCTTACTAAAAACACCTACGTGCAATAATTAATGAAATACAATTTAACCATGTTGTCCCGAAATAAGATAGCTTGTGTCCAGTGAACGTTACCCCCTCCCCCTCCCCATTGAAATGTACCAGATAATTATTAGTGAAAAATAGCATTCCTTATAACTGTAATTCAGCACGATATGGCAATTAATATCTCTCATAACACAATTAATTTTAATGCTTTAATTTAGCGTCACAATGGTCGGGCGCAATAATCCATATTTTGTGGTTGAAAGTGGGCATTATAGAAAAAAATTCGGAATGAAGCATGAATATATATGTTTTAATTTGGAGGTGTTGAAATAGTTTCTGGCTTGATTTTATTGAAAAAAATTCGGAATGAAGCATGAATATATACGTTTTAATTTGGGGATGTTGAAATAGTTTCGGGCTTGATTTTATTGAAATATATTCATCAATATGATCTTTCTAAGTAAGATTATGACTGAGAACAACACCAAATATTTTTACCGAGGAGACAACTTCTAATGGATCAAAGTAGCAGGGGGGACATTTCCCTTTTTGTTGCCTCGTGATAAGAACAGTTGTTTTATTGTCGATATAATTAATCTCATGTTTATTTTTTATCAAACCAGGTTAATACTTTATTGGCATCAAGTTGAAGTGTCTGTTCTAATTCTTCCAGGATAAGTATAAAGATAAAGCATTTATAAAAATTAATATTAAGTAATATTGGTCCTTGGGATCCACCGTGATAATGGGTTTATTTTTTTATCAAACCAGGTTAATATTATATTGGCATCAAGTTGAAGTGTGTGTTCTAATTCTTCCAGGATAAGTATAAAAGGTTAGGTTCCTCATTGTCAGGGATGCCGCTGCAACCCTTATGTGATCATATCAGGGCATGATTACGGAAATTATCTGTTAGCAGGATCTTTGAAAGAAGAGCTTAATACCGGATTCAACAAATTTAGAACCGCTGTGCCAGAATCGTCGCGATCTCCAAGTCTAAACCCGGCGTGATTTCTCCTTGTCAGAGATTCAGGAGGGCCTGACAAGGACAGCTGCCTAGTCGTTCGGATGGGACGAAAAGCCGAGGTTCCGTGTACACATTTGAGTGCACGTAAAATATCCCTTGGCAGTTGGAATTTGATATAAGAGTAGGCCGTAACGCCGCTGCCCGGGTAAAATTTCCCTCATAGCACACTGTATGGCGTATGCCCGTCTTCCATTAGCCAGGTTAGGTGCAAAAGAGTAGGACGTTAAACCCCATTTCATTTCCAACTCTAAACTCTGGCTTGGAATTCAGTAACGGATCGAGGTTAAAGTGCTAAATTTATCATTTCAAAACTTGTCAAATATTGCTCACCAATATATTCCACACAGGGCTCTGTGTTGCACTCACAATTTGAAAACATATGGTGACCTCTATCTGCAACGCTTTGGAATTCCTTACCCCCAAAATTAAATTATTCTAAAATATATACTTAATTTAATTTGTAGCGCGTTGTCAGTGTTTAGGGCATTTTCCAATTGTGATGCTGATATTAGCGCATTACAGGACCCACATTGTTATATCGTAATGGACTTCAATTTGTTTTCTAAATCAACAAAAAGACAAAGTATAATGTGTGAAAGACGAAAACAATTATTTGTTATTTGTTTCTCTCAAAATTTACCTTTTAGAAAATGTCCTAGCATTCAACATCACAATTTGGGACTTTACTGTTCTGCTCCTAAGCTGGGCTAATGGCGATGGGCATGCGCCATACAGTGTGCGTGTGATGAGGGAAATATTGCCCGGAAAGCGACGCCACAGACTTCTCTTATATCGAATTTCAACTGATCTTTTACGTACACGCCACGTAACCTCGGTTTTTCCTCCCACCCAAACGACTAGACAGCTGTCCTTGTCAGGCATTAATCTAGTCATTCAGTACAACCAACATTATCAGAGCGTATCAAAAACCTTTTAGGGCGGTTGAGCCCCTCGTTTATCGATGAATTGAGTGATCAAGTACTCTGTATGCCAACGGCAGCCAGTGTAAGACAAGGGTTGTCTACAAGAAATTTATTGTGTCTCCGCATTTCCAAATTGAACTAAGAGTTTTAGCGAAAGGCGCGTGACTGGAGAGTTACAGTTATCAAACATTGAAGATCTAAATAAACTGACTAAATATGTAGTTACATCTAAGGCGATGGGCTGTGTAATGTGACCAACATTTGTGCAAATAGTACAACCAATTTATGTACTCTATCTTTTGTTGATTTTGATATTGTAGAGTTAAAGACTTGTCATTTACTATGACCACGTGGTCGAACTTACAACAATATATTCCACTTCATCATCATTTAATTTAAGACATTTTGTGATATCCAGTATGTAATATGCCATGCATACGAGATCTCCCTGTAATGCATATGTGCCAACTACCACATTAGAGGTAGAGTTATTGTGTCCCAACGCCTTGACACGTGTTCTATATAAGAGAATGGATCCACTATAATATAATAACACAAACAATATCATTTATTTGTTCATATTTTCTAGTTTTATAGTGGTTGACATGGCGATGCAGGAAAAAGGTAAGACTAAGTAAATGTTCATTTTCATCTATAACAAAGACCATCCAGTTTCGTTTCCTTAAATAAACAAATATCGTGAATATGTATTGGAAACGTTTTGCTTAGAATTGGTTTGGTCTTTCCTATGTGTGAAGGATGTTGTCTGGGGTAATTTAATAAGCATGTGTAGTCTGGCAGCAGTGCGACAAACCTGGAAATATCGTCAAACTAATGGTTTTTGTTTGGTATGCGTCGATTCAGAATCTAGATGATGCCACTCTGGCACCCCTTGGGAAATTTATTTTCCAAGACGGCCGCCATGAGGTATTTTCTGGTTATTTATTGGGGTACAATATATGACAGATTTTCTCGAACTGTTGTTATTCTTAGCCTTTAACGTCCGCTTCCACCGAAGGTGATATCGCAGACAAATCTTATTTTTCATTTTTATTATCTTAGCGCACGCGCAGGGGTCTTTGCTGTGGGAGGAAACACACGAGGTTGAGAACTCGCCCCTGGTTCCATGTCACATACGCTCACACCAGGGATCGAAACCACAACCACTAGCCAGCGGTGAACGGTCAGCTAGAGGTCGAAGCGCGGCACTATAGACCACTAGGCCATCCCACCCACACACACCCTCAATCGAACTTGGGTTTGAATAGGCTTTCTATAAGAATTCGACCCGCAGAATCCAATGAGCTTGGGTATTCCTCCTAGGGGGGCAAATTCAAAATTGCGGTTCCTTTGCCAAATTCAAAATTGTGGTTCCTTTTTAAGGTATTTATATACCTTCTTATATTTCTGCAGATATAAACTTAAAAAGTATTTCAACTCGATGATATTCCTTCACTTGTATTCTAATAAGGACACAAATTATACACGACCATACGCAATCAAATGTTTCTAATCGTTAGAAAACCTCACGTATTTGCCAAACTCACCCTCTCTTGAATGACTGGAATACTCGCAATAGGTGGAAGAGTCCGATTTTCCCCTTCCTATCCGTGCCATGTCAATTATTTATTCATTCATACAAGTCGACAAAGCTGGGAATTTGTATGACGGTGACAAGATAAGAAGTAACAAACCAGAAAATCCCTCATAACAGTCATCTGGAATATTTTATTTTCCCCAAAGGTATCAGGGTGGCATCATCCTGATTCTGAAACGATACATACAGAAGATATATGATACACCAAAAACCTATATTGCAATATATTAAAATATATTATTTTGAGAACTTTATAAGTCTCCTGCCAGAATAAGGTTGAATTTGCCCCCCCCCCCCCCCCTTAGCCGCCACTTTTGGAATAAATATTCAGTCTGTTGACTTATTATCGAAATCATCTTCAAACTGAGGTCTGAGAGAATCTGTAACATGCACCCCGCAAAAAAACCCGAAAATGCCTGATGGCGGCCGTCTTGAACATTTTAATTCCCCCAACGGTACCAGGGTGGCATCCATCCGGATTCTGAATAACACATGTTGAAGATATATAATCCACCAAAAAACATACGGTGAATTATATTTCCACGTCAAGTCTTAAAATGGGGTTTGGCAACCGGACTAATGTCAAAGATGATAATTTAAGTCATACAAATTCACCTTCATAGGCACTTCAATTTCTGAAGGAGTTCAGAAGCAACTGGATTTGTTAGAAAGTTTAAGACGAATACCGGAGGAGGATGTCCGGGAGCTTCAACAACAAGAAAGAGACATAAGAGAAGGACATGTTTCTGCTGCGCGAAAACTGTTCAACAAAGTTAACATCTTGGGCGAAAGTATGGAGGATAAAATTAAGAGATCAAACAGAGAGATGAAAGAGAGACTAGCTCAAAAGAGAAGAACAAAACAACTAGAAAGGTGAGTAATCGAAATTTGGGTGCTAATATTACATACTATGTTATATTATCACCATAAAGCCTATTAGTATGATTTCTACGTGATCAAAAGCATGTAATTTGAATTGCCCCAAACGCACCTCTGTACATGGGAATGTAATCTGTACTTGTGAGTGGCGTACTCATTTCCTGATGTCTTATTTTATACCTCAGAGAGAGAGAGAGGGAGAGAAATGGGTTTAACGTCCACTCAACACAAACTAGGTCATTTCGGGACTAACATATGGTTTAATTTTAATTCAATAATTCGCTTACGCGTAGGGGTCTTTAGCAGTGGGAGGAAACCGAAGTGCCCGGAGGAAACCCACGAGGTTGAGAAGGTGCCCCTATCTCCATGCCACATACGCTCAGGGCTCGAAATCACAGCCGCAAGCCAGAGGTGACCGGCCAGCTAGAGTTCGAAGCGCGGCACTCTAGACCACTAGGCCATCCAAATCCCCTTTTATACCTATGGCTCCAATTGTTCACCTGTCATGCAATGGAATATATGTAATCCTGCAATGGAGCCGAGGTGGATCGCTAACCTGGAGGTAACGTATTCGTTCCTGGTTCTTGAAGTACAATGTATGTTTTTATTAAACCAGACAGTAGGACATTCTTTTGTTAACATTGGGGGGGGGGGGGGGGGGGGGCGGTAATTAGCCGAGAGGAGAGAGAGTGGGTTTAACTTCCACAGTAGTGGGAGAAAACCCACGAGGTTGGGCGTTTTATTTAATCGGATAAAATCGTGACCTTCAGAGGGAACACAAACTAAACGTGACTTTTTCGTACGATTTGGAGCCATCATTCAGGAAGTTGCGCGAATATCTAAGGGAACCGCGATTGTTGGGTTATAAACATGAATTTCTATTTCCATCTTAATCGGATAAAAAGATGTGACATGTAGAGTGGGGACGACAATATATGTCCACATAAAAATAAAATTAGAAACACTAGCAAAACATTGATCCAGGGTAAGAGCAACGGATCATCCAGTACGATGCATGTCAGAGAAAGTTTGTATAATATGGAAATTAATTACGCCCTTGCAGAACATTATACTTAATTTTTAAAACCGTATTTATATCAGTCTGGACTATTTTATTACAGGCATGGTAACACACTTCTCGGCCCTAACGGTATGTATCAGTTCCTCATATGTCATCACGCGTGTCCGTTCGTCAATAAGTGGCTGGTAAACGTAATCTTCAGTGTTTAATTGGGGTTGAAGCACTGGGATCGTGCGACGGCAACTCTAATCATTCCGGAGTTATCGCCCATCCCCTTTTCCGAAAATCTTGTTAATGCATTTCCGCGACCAAGATATACACTGTTGATTTTCAACAATCTTAAGATTTTCTGTTACAAAATCAGTTATTTGTGAGAAAAAATCGTGACATCTTATTAATGTTGTGTTAGCTGCAATAACGTTTGTGGGGCTAAAAAAACCTATTGCGACCACACGGTTAGTAACTATAAACACTTATAAGGTCGTGTTGGTGCCAATCGGATTCAAATACCGATCATACTCTCGATGGTCTACATTACATGACGATTTGGCCGGTCGCGTCCGTGGTCCTACTAGTGGCTTTTGTCCCTATGACATTAGATATTTGATTAACCAACCAGCATTTATGTATCTAGTGGATTACCCACAGTTCCGTGCAAAACACGCCTTAAGCTCGCCGTAACTGATCTGTAAATTTGTTAATCCCTCACATTAGCCAGTGTAGTAAAGACGCGTGAAACGAAATTTGGACTATATAAACGAAACAAAATAGGACCGTGTGTTATTCAGATTGTGTTGGTTCTCAAAAATATCTTGTACGCATATGGTTCAATTTGGTCAAGGAAGCTGTAAAATTTTTGCTTTTGACCCATGGCCATGTATGGTTTCATCTACTGATGCCCTTTAAGTCGATGTTGTGTTGCCTGTAATCAAGCTTTTGTGTTCGCATGTCCGTTAACAATCGGTCGGTACTGAATAAAAATAATGACCATGAAATGTTCCTGGTGGTTATTCAAGAGATTTCCAGCATTCACTTAACTGTTAATGAATGCTGATGCGAAGCTATTTTACCTCATGTCTTCTAATACGATTGACTATTCCATAAAATGCATATATAATATTTCTAATGGCCATTTTGCAAAGTATATTCAGCAAGGTGATACTTCCTGATGTTTATTAAAGATTGAAACCGGGCGTGGTCCGATCCACTTCGTACAAAAGACCACTGTCCAGGTAAATTCTCCTAGCTTTTATTGAACTCAATCTAATTAATACCCATGACCACATTATCGTCCCAAATGACCCAACGATTGATCGATTTCACTATCCCAGTTTACATGTAGCCAGTGTACAAACGACCAGTGTACAGGTCAATTCTCCTGGCTGGCATTGAACTCAATCTGGGCAATAACAATGACCACATTATTGTCTCCAAATGACATAACTATTGTTTGACTTAATTATCCCAGTGGTTGCGCACGATAGGGCGTTAAAACCCATTTCATTTCATTTCCCAAATATGGTATGGCGAAACATAAAGCAACTTTTGATCCATTCCAGAAGTATGTAGAAATCAGTTAAAATAATGACCATCTTTACAATGTCTTGCACTAGAACAACAGCTAAATCGAGTCATACCACCATTAAAATTCACCATACTTCGTCTTTAAATGTCCATATTTGTTGATTTTTTGGTCTAGAATGGATGGGGGGGGGGGTCACATTCTCTGTCAGGTTTCGGTAATTATGCATGATTTTGAGGCGGAAGGATACCAGGGTTATCGGTTTGGTTACGGTGGTAATAAGTACGGCAACTAGTTACATCTGGTTAGTATGCTTCTTCAAGTTAGTGTATCTCAAAGTTTTGGTGCTCATACTCAAATATTTTTTAATTCAGATATGACCATTTAATTTTGTTACTTTGTCGTGGGCAAAAGGGCCATAATGAACATTGACCTCAATGGAGAAATTTGTGGTGGTCACTCTCCAAAGAATACTGGATTACCCCCCCCCCCCCCTTTTACCCTACTGATAATCGCTATTCAAACCACTGTTCTTTCATTTCAGGTGATGTACGAGTAGCATTGGTTGGAAAAACAGGAATAGGAAAAAGCCACCTTGGTAGTAATCTTTTAAAGACGAAGGTCTTTAAGTTTATTATGAGCTTAATGTCAGTTACTAAACAATGCAAGTTTGAAGAAAGGCGATTAGACGAAACAACTACCCTATTGGTCGTGGACACACCAGGGTTGTTCGATACGAGAGAGCCTAACGAACAAACGAGTAAGGAAATTGTAAGAAGCATTGCCCTTGCATCACCTGGTCCGCATATCTATATCTTTGTCATCTCTCTTTTACGATTTACACCAGAAGAAGCCGATACTGTGAATATCTTGCAGGAAATGTTTGGTGAAGACGTCATAAAACACGTCATCGTCGTTTTTACTCGCAAAGATGAATTGGCTGATAATAATTCACTTAAAGAGTTCATTTTAAAATCACCACCTGTGTTGCAGAATCTACTGGAACGATGCGGTTACAGGTTCGCGTTCATCAATAACAAGGCCGATAAAGAAGAACTACGAGAAGACGTTGACGTTATATTGGATTTAATCTACAAAACTATTGGTGAAAACAATGGAGCGTACTACACAAACGACATGTATCAAAAAGCTGATGCAGTTCTAGAGGAAAGGCGAAAAGAAATTCGAAATGAAAGGGAACGCAAGCAAACAGAACTCCGTCAACAAATGGATCAGATTTTCGAAGAAGCGGAAAGGAAAGACTTCTACAGCACAGACGGTATGCAACTTTTGAAGGACACCCGAGAAGCCGAAAACATGCTTGAGGAGAAACGCCGACAGGTAGAAGAAATTGAAGAAAAAAACAAATTGCTAACTCATAAGTTGCAAGCAGAATTAAGGCGTCAGTCTACCCTAGAAGATGAAATAAAGTTTCGTGAGGAAGATGCAGCTAAACGACAGGCAGTACAAATTGAGGAAAATAGGCTGAAGGACCTGCAGGAAAAGCAAAGACGGCTGGTAGAGGAGGACGCGATAAGACGACAAGAAATGAACAGTGAACAAGAACGATTAAATAAACTTCAGGACCAGGCGCAGAAGATAGTCGATGAAGACAGCGATTCCTCTCTCACGAAAACATTACTAACGTTAACTGAAATTATCGAGAAGATGGCTGAAAATGCCAAAAGAAACCCCAAAATTGAGGCTAAGAAGGAAGTGGAAACAGACGACATATTACTTAAGACCATAGGTTCTGCAGTGGTTAAAGCTGGGTCAGCTGTTTTGGGTATCGGGTCAACTGCTGTGTCAGCTGCTGTGGGGTTGGGCTCAGCTGCTGTGGGGTGGTTGAAGAGGTGGTGGTCAAAGTAAAGTGAAGGGTGTCAAGATATTTTTGCTTTCGTTTACTTTTTGCTTGCTAGGTACTTAACATTCGCTACTTGGCATACTATTAGACAGGCGCAACTCCTCCGGACACCCGTTGCCACAGTCTTTTATGTATTTTGTACACGGTGAACAATCTATTTGCTGATTACACCATTTTGACTATACCGTTTTTTTAGCACTTCGAATTTTATCTTATGGTTTGGATTGTTCGTACTTGGTTTTATTTTTTACATGACCTTAGTTATTACATAACATTATTTTATTACATAACCCGGCTCGTGGCTGTAGTTTTATTTAAGCGAATAAATGCGACGAGTGTTCCAGAAGCGATCGTAATTTTTGTTGTGTAACAATGAACTATTCGCAAGCCATATTGTTGAAACACCAGCCAGTCTGTCATTCTATTTTAATTTAATGTAGTAAAATGCAAATCCAACTGATATCCAGTGAATCAAATTTTATTTCAAATTAAAAGCAAATTATCTATTCCGGGCTGTTGGGGTGGTCTTCGATCTATAGCTGGCCGGTCACCTCTGGCTTGCGGCTGTGGTTTCGATCCCTGGTGTGAGCGTATGTGGTATGGAGATAGGGGCGCCTCCTCAACCTCGTGGGTTTCCTCTGGGCACTCCGGTTTCCTCCCACTGCTAAAGACCCCTATGCGCAAGCGAATTATTGAAATAAAATTGAAACCATATGATAGTCCCAAAATGACCTAGTTTGTGTCGAGTGAACGTTAAACCCCATCTCTCTCTTTCTCTCTCTCCTTATCTATACTACCTTTTCCGAAACCCGTGTAAACGCGACAGACGCTGCAGGTTTTAACGAAACGAATTATTTTCTAAATTGGGCTCGAGGAGTTGGTGTCATGAGTGGACTAATCAGTTTGATTTTGAGACTCCACCACCTGTACTTATGCCTCTTTTACTGAAAACCTTGATACACATTGATTTACATCATCCCGTTACTTTAAATCACATCAAATAATAAAAAAAGTATTTAAGTCGGCACGAATTAATTGGTTCATTATGAAATTTTGGAGACAATAACAAACTTCCCGAAGTGGTATGGATAAGATATAGGATCGATTAAAATCGTGCCTATGAAATATGTCACTTGAAACTACAACAGGGGCGGATCCAGAGGGGGGGGGGGGTCCCAACCCCCCGCCTCCCTGCTCAGCACATAAAAAATAATACCTTGCATCCATGAAGTTAAATCACAATATGATCATACGTCAGTATAAAATGATTTCTCTGTTTAATAAGCTCAATTTGTATGTATGCCTGGGTTAATTTAGAGACGAGGATGGCAGATTTCCGTAACAGAAACCTAGCAAATCCCCTCCTGCAAAAATTCTTGGATCCGCCCCTGACATATAATTTTTAAACACAGACACATTAACTACCATTGCAAAGGAGGTATTGATATTGGATATAACCGATGGGAGATAACTCCAAATAAGTAAGCAATAATCAATTCTGGCCAAATATCACAGGAATTTGACATAATGTAATATTAATATCCTGACGTTCCACTTCAAATTTGATAATTTGAGCGGACAATGTTAATCGGTTCCCTTGAAACTGTGGCCATATTGGATTTTCTGTGTATTTACGTCCGGTATATAAGGAAATCAAAATGCAGTTCACTCTACACTCACACTGCATACATGTAGTTAATTATTTGATATTGTAAATAATTATATTTTATTTCTAAAAAGTCCAGAAACCAAAGGCATATCTTCCCTAATCCACTCCTCATATGGCAGATCACAGAATTCTGAATATCAAAGGATTCCTCAAAGTTCACAAGTGTGTTACAGAAGCTAAATATAGTTCTGGGATGATTAAAGTCAACAGGATTCAACCTATTCGTAACGGAGGGGTGTGGGGTGGATGACCGAATGGTTAGCATTGGAGGTCTGTCATTGATTCAACTAGCGTGGTCTCGATTCCCCAGTTGTACGTGGCAAAGAAGGGTCGCATGTCCAACCTCGGGGATTTTCTCCGGGTTCTCAGGTTTCTCCCCGCGACTAAAGATCCCCCCACTACAGGGAAGGTCACAGGATTCGTCAATGCTTCACGCCAGTTGATGTAGAATAAATTGACGTTCAAATTCATTTTATTGTATTTCCAAATTTGAAACGAAAAATCGACGAATGCTTTACACAAAACTTGAAAAAGCAATATTAAAACTGTCGCCTCTATATGGCTTCACAAAGTTTTCAGAAAAGAGGTGTAACTGCAAGGACAAATAACACGGAATATCGATAGCATTCGTATTCTGATATGACCATAATGCTTTACTCCCAATTTTTATCTTAAAAAGAAAAATGCTAAAACCGACGAGCAAAATGAAAATGTACCCTAGTTAGCGGGACCCTAAAGGCAGACAAAAGTGCCCCTCTGGCCAAGGGAAAGGGCCCTCGTGTCCGAGTCAATCGTTTCTATACACTGTTACTGTCGAATCCATTACTGAATGAGAATGCAGTCATTGTATTGGCATAAAAATCATCAATCAAGATGAACCTAAGTTATCTTGTCCCAAAGTATCAACCAATCAAATTGCTTATCTCTGCCTACCCTAAGAAGAAAATGCTTATCTTCGAACTCCATCAAGGCATTGACCTAATAAGCATACACACCAATTTTGAACATTTTAACTCAATTCGAGAGTTATTGTTTTCCAAAGTCTCGGCAAATCAAATTGCTTATCGCTCTGCTTACCCTGAGCAGAAAATGCTCATTATCGATCTTAGTCAAGGTATTACTGTAATGAAACTATACACCAAGTTTCATCACTCTCACTTAATTAGAACTAAAGGTATCGTGTCCCAAAGCATCAACCAATCAAATTGCTTATCTCTGCTTACCCTAAGCGGAAAATGATCATATTCGGACTCCATCAAGACATTGACCTAATCAGCATATACACCAAGTTTGGACATTTTAACTCAATTAGAAGGAGAGTTATTGTGTCCCAAAAAGTGTGACGGACAGACGGACAGACAGACAAACAGAAGGACAGACAGACAGACAGACAGACGGACGAACCCATTTTAATAGTCCTCTTCGAAAGGCGGTGGACAAAAAAAAAAAAGTTAAAACTTATGAATGGACAAAGAGACTGCTTAATACACACGCTGACTGAAATATGGGCGTATAATAACATACCTGTGGAGATAAGAAAGGGGCTAGCTATAACCAGTTACAACTGAGTTCAAACACCTAACAACAAGTAGACCAGCGTACTGATAGTTCGATATATTTTTTAACACAGTGCATACCTATAACAGTTATGTGGATATATACAGGGTACCGGTACGTATATAATATGTATTGTTTTATGGTCAAAATGAAAATGAAATGGGGTTTAACGTCCTACTCTTTTGCACCTAACCTGGGCTAATGGAAAACGGGCATACGCCATACAGTGTGCTATGAGGGAAATTTTGCCCGGGCAGTGGCGCTACGGCCTACTTTTATATCGAATTCCAACTGCCAAGGGATCTTTTACGTGCACTCCAATGTGTACACGGGACACAATTTCTTCTTTTGTGGTGGTGGTCGGGGGGGGGGGCGTGGCGGCCCTATACGTCTGTGATTAGAAATGTATTGGGGCATTTCAGGTTCCTTCCTAACATTGATCGAACCCGTACAACTGTGGATAATGGACTCAGCCATTAATAGTTTAAACGAAAGTCTGTTCAATGTGGGTCAGTAACTGAGAGGTGAAATGTACATGCCAGTTATTTTTAATAAAAGGATGGATATATTGATGTACATGTATGGTGAATAGTTAGTGACGAAGTGTTTAGTTTGTTTAGTAACACGGCCAACAAGTGGTATTAACGGTAATATTCTTTTTAGAAAGCCATAAATCTTGATAGCAAGGTGCATGTTTCACCTGTGTTAGGTAGGCATTGTCTGTGTGAAATGAGAGAGAGAAATGGGGTTTAACGTCCACTCGACACACTCTAAGTCATTTCGGGTCTAACATATGGTTTAATTGTATTTCAATAATTCGCTTGCGCGTAGGGGTCTTTAGCAGTGGGGGAGACCAGAGTACCCGGAGAAAACCCATGAGGCTTGACAGGCGACCCTGCTCCTTGCCATGCACAACACAACCGGGATTCGAAACCACACCAGTTGACTCAATGACCTTCTGTATAATACAGCGCGCGTACGGTAACCATTCAGCCATCCACCCTCAACCCCACCCCCTGTGAAATGAGAGAAAAGAGAGAAAAGGATGGTTTTAACTTCCACTCGACACATGGTTAAAATCAATTTGAATAATTCGATTGCGTGTAGTCGTCTTTAGTATTTTGGTAGAGGGACGAAACCCACGAGGCTGCAAGGATATATATATATATATATATATGAACAATTATTTTGAAAAAAGAAATAAACACATGTTTATGGCTAACGTTTTCAGTTCTCTTGAACCTCCTCAGACCATTTTGATATAATATAATATTGAAGTCGGGAGTAAAGTAGGATTCAATGTTACTTCAATAATTTGCGGAGGAGACCGTGGGACAACGAAGTAGGTCTGACAACCCGTTCTTGTCACGTACAAGCGGCGGGAAATCTAAATCACGTCACTTGACTATAACTGTACATGGAAAGTGTTTAATACAACCATATTCTCCATTAATAGCTGTGTTTACAAGACTGGTGTTCAAACAAATCAGACACGATAACTTTTGTTGGTGAAGAACATGGGAATAATCTTAGATAAAAACCTGTCAAGCTCAAGTATCTGCTGTATCGTTATCTTATAGAAGAATGCTAGATCGAAGACGGTCCTACGCATTTTAGCACATATGACGTCATATATAGATTGTGGGTTAGGGTAAGGGCTAGGACCCGTAGATTTCGCTTCGCCAAAGTCTCGAGATGCCCTAAGCCTGGTCCAAGCCTAACCCTTACCCTAACTCACAATCCACATGTGATGTCATAAAATGCGTAGGACCGTCTCCGATCTAGCACTCTCCTATGTTATACACCATCTGATAAACATCGAACACTATTATCTTTGGATAACCTCAAACGTCTTGTCTCGTCTCTTGTAATATCTAAACTGGACTATCATAATGCAATATTATACGGAATTCTTGACCAACAAATCCAAAGGCTCCAAGCCGACCAAAACGTTGCCGCAAGGCTGATCACTGGCACCACGAAATGAGTCTACACCCCTTGCGATTTGCGTGATCTCCACTTGCTGCCAATCAGACCTCAAATTGAATACAACATTTTCTGTTGACTTACAAATCATTACGCGGTTTGACCCCAGACCACATTCATAACAAATTTAATATCAAAGCCACTGTCCATCTCCAAGTTCAGAAGATAAAAACCTTCTTGTCATCCCAAAATCCAACCTTCTCCAACTAAGTAGTTGTTCCCTCCAATTCTCTTCACCTAAAATATGGAAATCAATATCATCTAATAGCAACCTGAAGAAATCGGAACCATTTGTCATATTCAAGCAAAGACTCAAAACATATTTGTTTCAATTACACTTTGGATAATCAGTGGATCTCTTAAAGGGACAATAACATTCTTGCTGGCTTGGTAGCTCCAGAAAATAAATAATACCCTTATTCTAAGTACTAGATGTTTAAGTGTCCTACCTGTTGTGTAAATTATCCATTACAACCTATTTTACTTGTCCTGAGGGTTCGAAAATATTTTAAAATCCAAGTCACATTTGAAAAGGTTTACGTTAGACTTTTCAAATCAATTGGTTGAATTTTTCCAATTTTTCAAAAAAGATGTGTTAAGATGAAATTTATATCATCATTTAATTGGAATATTCTAAAATAATACGATTTGTTGACCAGAATGAAGATTGGGACATATTTTTCAGTTACAACAAGAGTGTTATTGGGGCTTTAATCAACCATGTGCCTTTAGGACCATTCATTTTGTGTGTAGACGCTATATAAATAGTTTAATGTTTGATGTTTAATTTTTAATTCTATAAAATGTAAATATTTGATTGTCGTTTACCCGCCACGACGGCACGTTTTGATATATATGCCATACCGGACAGGTTGATTAAAAAGTGTACATGGATTCTTTCATACGCCGGAGATCGTGTTTTCCTGCGAGTAGAAGTGTAGTGTTACAGTCTACATTCTGCGTCATGTAGTATTATTAGTTATCTGACAAACTTTTCACTAAATATCTAGAAAACACGTGAGGATATTATGCGTTTGCCGTGTATTATGATATGTCGCTTGTTATCTAACATGCTGGTATTAACATAGACATTGATCTATATCATCGATACTTGTAGATAATCCCTTGAACCAGGACCGTATCTAGCGGGGGTGCAAGGGGGTGCATTACACCCCCAGAAAAACAAGGCGCCCCGAGAACTGGCGCCCCCTCCACCACCCAAAACAATATAATTTGGCAATCTTTCAATTATAAAATAATACACTTAATTATATATAAGATCACACAGTGGTGCTCTTCAGGCTCTGATCAGTCGGTCAGTTTTAAGGGCGCCCACACGCCAATGGTTTGTTTCGTTTGCCCTGATCCAAACTTCCATACGACAGTTACGTGGAGGCTATGGTGCCCCACCACTCTTCTGCACCCCCACTTTTAAAATCCTACATACGGCCCTGTCTTGAACTTAAAGTAGGTCGTATACATGTTCAAACTATCTCAATATAGTTTAAAAATAGATAGTTGTTAAGGCGAGTACACATCAAAACAAAGACTCAAATTGTCCATTAGATAACCTACATTAAATAAAACATATATATATTACCACTCGTCAATCATACACTACTACTATTATTATTATTACATCCTATTTATAGCGCTCTCTTTCATATCGCGAGCGGGCACGGTGGCTATGTAGATATAAGTCGTTAGCTTTTTAGTCTGGGCTCGAGAAGGTTCGTAGGGATTTTCCGACGTGGATTTCCCCATAGTCAGTGGTGCAGGACGAAGGGCCTGACAGGGACAGCTTTCTAGCCATTCGTGTGAGGGGAAGACAAAGCCAAGGTTCCGTTTATACATTTTTGTGCACGTAAAAGATCCTTTGGCAGTTGGAATTCGATATAAGCTGCCGGGCAACGTTTCCCTCAAAGCACACTGTATGGAATGTTCCCATTTTGATCAGCCCTGTCGGAGCAGAACAGTAGAAAACGTTTACAAACCCCATTTCATTTCATTTTACAACACCTGTTCAATGGAACTTTACAACGTGACAATATAATCATAAAATATAAAATAGCCAATATTGAAATAAACAATATAATTATTATAGAGCTTCAATGACCTAGCATACATTACTTAAATGTCACCATTCATCATCTTTTAAAATTAATAGACAATCGTGGTTTAAATTATTTCGAAGAGGAGTACCTCGATATACGATTTTCGCCACTCGTTTGTCTTCAATTTTTATTGACGATTTCTTGATTTTTCGATTTTTTCTTTTTTTTTATCTTATTTACGAACTTTTGTCTGCGATTAAAGTTTTGTAAATTGATATAAGTTATACAAATAATGCAGAAACAATCTGATTTAAATATCATTTTCATATGTTATAAAATATCTCTGTTTTCTACTTTTTCTCTACTGCTCGGAATAATAAGAAATGAAATGAAATGGGGTTTAACGTCCTACTTCTCTGCACCTAACCTGGGCTAATAAAGACGGGCATACGCCATACAGTGTGCTATGAGGGAAAATTTAGCCGCGTAGCGGCGCTACGATCTACTCTTATACCCTTTACCTGCACGCCTCGGTTTGCGTTCCATCCGAACGACTAGAAAACAGCTGTCCTTGTCAGGCCCTTCGTCCTTCATCACTGAACCTACGCCGGAAAATATGGGCGAACCTTCTTGGCCAATGTAGGAATCGAACACCGGACTTCCAGGCGTTCGTTGTGAATAGCTACGAGAAAACCTGGCCCCAAGTTCACAAAACATTCTCAAACTTAAGTTGAGAATTTACTCAAAATTGAGCCCTTTATTTAAGCTAAAATGTAGCTCTTTATAAAACGTTGGTTGTTTTAATTTATCAAATACATCAATAAGACACGCTATGGAAAGTTTTGTGTTTCTGGATCAACAGTGATTGAAACTTGAGTAAATTCTTAACTTAAGTCTGAGAATGCTTTGTGAACTCCGTGCCTGGTCTCTCTGATACATACAATGTAGCACAATCGAACTGACCCAGTGTTTTGTTGCGCAAGATGTCGATATGCGATATGTTTGATACTACCGATGGGACTAAAGGAAGAGTTTCTACCGGTCATAAAAGTGGGGCACATCAAATCCAAACTTACTTGAACTTTGTGTCATAGACCTTTCATCTTGTTGTTGCTATGAATGGTTTCAACCGTGGTGTTGTAATTCGGTCTATATATATGTTAATTCAGATTTTGTTATCTTGTATTAGCTTGAAAACGTTGAGAGGATACTCTTCGAAACGTCGCCTAAATAAATCAGTAGCTGTTTTTTTCCATAAGTATGTTTATAGTTTATTTATCTGCCCAGCCACAACATGCCACTTAAAGAATACTGAACTTTGTTGATCTGGGGCGGTATTTATAAAACTTCTAAGAGTTGGAACCAACTCTTAACTGTCAAAAATTACTCCTAACTTTGTAGATTTTCCTAAGACCTATTTATAAAACATTTTACTTTAAGAATTACTCCTAACTATGACACATATTTAGGAGTCCTCCTGTAGCACCCCTAACTTGTTAAAAGTACTCTTATCTTGGTTAACATGGCCGTCCGTGTACGCCGCCTAAGAGAGTTTAAAACAAGAAGAGATTTCTTAGTGGAGTACAACAATGACGAGTTGATAAGGAGATATCGAATGGACATGGGTGGGATTCTTTTTGTGACAGATTTAGTTCGGCATCTACTTACGAGTCCTACTAAACGAAATTTCTCAATCGACGCTGAGATGAAGATCGCCATTACGCTTCGTTTCCTAGCTACTGGTAAAATGCAACTGTGCTGTGTAGTGGTGACGATTTCGGTGTCAGTCAACCTACAGTGAGTAGAGTGATTGCAGAAACGTTTGATGTACTGTCTGACATCAACACTGAGCTATAAATAACTTCATGGAATCCCCGGATTTCCCATGGTTACATCGCTACGAGTTTGGTTAGGACCCAAGTCTTACATTTAGTTAAAAGTAACTCTAAGACCCTTTATAAATATTTCTAAAGAGTAACTTTTAACTAAATGTTGTGTAAGTAAGTCTTAGAGTAAAAGTTATGAAAACTCTTAGAATTTTTATAAATACGGCCCCTGATTTTTGATTAAAGCCGCATAGAGGTGGGAAATATTTTAACAGAATGTTTGTTTGATTAGTATCATGTTGTACAAACCAAAAAAATGAAATGAGGTTTGACGTCTTACTGTTTGGCTATAAAGGATATCAAATTTCAACCATAAAGGGATCTTTTACATACACGTCAATGTTTGCACGGGGCCTCGCTTTTTCGTCCCACCCGAATGACTAGAGAGTTGCTCCCTCCGGTATAAACAATGATCAGATATTATTCTGTATGGCATGGCGAACGTCAGTCCAGGATCGAAATAAACCGTTCACCAATGTATGGAGAGGGAGAGAGAAATAGGGTTTAACGTCCACTCGACACAAATTAGGTCATTTTGAGACTAACATATGGTTTTTAATTTTATTTCAATAATTCGCTTGCGCGTAGGGATCTTTAGCAGTGGGAGGAAACCGGGGTTCCCGGAGGAAACCCACGAGGTTGAGAAGGCGCCCCTATCTCCATGCCACATACGCTCACACCAGTGACCGAAACCACAGCCGCGAGCCAGATGTGACCGGCCAGCTAAAGGTCGAAGCGCGGCACTCTAGACCACTAGGCCATCCCAACCCCCCACCAATGTATGGAGTATAATAACTGTTTATTATCGCTCGACAATTCGACAAGAGTTATCCAGTCGAAATAAAATGTATGGCAAATGCCCGTTTTCCTTAGCGCAGTCGGAACAGAACAGTAGAACGTTAAACCGCATTCATTTTTAGTTCAATTACCTAATGACATTGAAACATGTATAATTTGTGTATCGATCATGAATAGATCAATATTTTTAATCAATACCCATGGGGCTAATGATTTATCAACTTATCACGATTTTGAATTTACAATATGAACGCCATTAGCGACAACACGATCGCCATGCAATGTTATTATTATGAACGTGTTTCAAGATAAACTGTGACCCAACGTGTTTAAATAACAAGTGTAGACACTGAAATACATACTCAAAAGACTACCATACATTCTTATATTTAAGGTGTGTATAATATGAATAGAAGACGTACAGGACTAATATCGTAAATACATTGAAATGGAATTACTTAATGTTCAGCCTTTATGTAACGGCCGGTCTAACGAATAGGAGCATACATCATAGATTGTGCTATACGTGACATGTTGCCCGAAAAAAGGGGTCCTTTACGTACACTACACTAAACGGTGCCTTTGCTAGACCTTACATCGTGCACCCCTGTCAAATGAAATGGAATCGGGTTTATCGTCCAACTGTTCTGGTCAGAAACTGGGCTAATGAAGACGGCCATACAGTGTGTTATGAGGGGGAATTTTTGCTCGGGCAGCGGCGCAACGGCCTACTCTTATATCGACTTCCAACGGCCAAGGTATCTTTTTACGTGCACGCCAATGTGTACACGGGTGCTCGGTCGGTTTTCCGTCCCATTTGAACAACTTGACAGCTGTCCTTGCCAGGCCCTCCGCCCTGCATCACTGACAAGGGGAAACCACGCCGGAAAAACTGGATAAACTTTCTTGGCCAACGCAGGAATCGAACACGCGACCTCCAGGCTGGTGAGCCACCGTCTTACCCACTTAGCCACGTGATCACCATACAAGGTACATTAATCATAATTCCCGAGTATGTAGTGACAAAGCAATAATAGCCGTCATTGATTAACTCTATAAAGCAAATAGAAAATATTTCACAATACAGATATACAGCTTAACGACCACACGGAAATATTTTACGATATACCTTACCGAACTTTTATCCAATGACCTGAAGTAAACTGTGCATAAAATGGATTCTTCCGTAGGATATAGTTCTTCTTCATTAGATCTTTCAAATCATACTCTTATCTGTGGAGTTCACAATGCAGAATAATTTGTACGATATGACATCTCAATTCATGGATACGAGAGCAAGACATCTACATGTGGAGTTGACAATATAGACAAGCTCGTACTATATGACACCTCGATTCATAGATCGAAGCAGGCAGGATGGATGCGAAGGTAAGACATCTATACTAGACTTTACATCTTACCGTAGCCCACAGCGTACCAGTATGATTAGGTACCGTACATCATTTTGTATTTGTATACATTTCCCGTAGTCCTGAAATGACCTAGTTTTTGTCGAGTGGACGTTTAACCCCATTTCAGGGGCGGATCCAGGAATTTTTGCAGGGGGGGGGGGGTGCCAGGTTTCTGTTACGGGAATCTGCCATCATCGTCTCTAAATTACATATAGGCATACATACAAATTGAGCTTTTTAAACAGAGAAATCATTTTTATACTGATGTAGGATCCCTTTGTGATGTAATTTCATTGATGCAAGGCATTATTTTTTTTATGTAGCTGAGCAGAGGGGGGCGGACCCCCCCCCCCTGGATCCGCCCCAGCATTTATCTCTCTCTCTCTCTCCATTCCCCAATGATCGACTTATGATACACAAAGTGTAACCTGTTTTCAAGTGAATCTCATTTCCCTAATCAGCAATCTATGTCACAGAGTTTAAAGCCCCAATAACACTCTTGTTGTAACTGAATAATATGTCCCAATCTTCATTCTGGTCAACAAATCGTATTATTTTAGAATATTCCAAATAATTGATGATATAAAATTCATCTTAACACACCTATTTTGAAAAATTGGAAAAATTCAACCAATTGATTTGAAAAGTCTAACGTAAACCTTTTCAAGTGTGACTTGGATTTTAAAATATTTTCGAACCCTCTGGACAAGTAAAATGGGTTGTAATGGATAATTTACATAACAGGTAGGACACTTAAACATCTAGTACTTAGAATAAGGGTATTATTTTTTTTCTGGAGCTACCAAGCCAGCAAGAATGTCCATGGTCCAGTTCTTGCTCGTTCTGGAATATCCGGTACTGTGTCTCGCGTTGTCAAAATTCTGACGCCGATAAATTAATATTCAACACGGTCTAGTACTTGCTCGTTCGGAACGCCGGATACTGTGCCTCGTTTTGTCTAATTCTCGGTACCCATACTTTATTTCGAACAGCGTTGTCTTGTTGCTTTGCTCTGTCCCAGATAGTCTCGGTCACCCAGAACCTCCATAGTTTTCAACGTACCGAGGGTCTGGGTATCATTGTCAATATTTGACGTAAGGACGATTTTCCATGCGTATTACCGGGAGTTTGGTTTTTAATGTGGTTTGGGGGTCACGTTGGCTAAGTGGATAAGGCGCTGGTTCGCTAGCCAGGAGGTCGGGTGTTCGATCCCTGCATTTGCCGAGAAAGTTCATCTCGATTTTCCAGTGTGATTTCCCTTTGTCAGTGATGCTGAAGGAGGTCCTGATAAGGACAGTTTCCTAATCGTTCGGATTGGACGAAAAACCAAGGTCCCGTGTACACATTGGAGTGCACATAAAAGATCCCTTGGCAGTTGAAATTCGATATAAGAGTAGGCCTTAGCGCCGCTGCCTGGGCAAAATTTCCCTCCTAGCACACTGTATGGCGTATGCCCGTCTTCCATTAGCCCAGGTTAGGTGCAAAAGAGTAGGACGTAAAACCCCATTTCATTTCATTTAATGAGGTTTATGGCCACAGACCCCATTGACTTCAATGTTAATTCTCCTCTCTTACACAGGCTGTAACTTTTTCCCAAATATTCGTTGGGAAGAACGCTTTCTGCCACAGATGGAGCAACATGTGACAAACTCTTGCCCAAAAAGCATGTATGAGGTTCACCATGAAAACTTGAGATACATATGCTGGAAGTAGAGACAACTAAATAAGCAATTTCAACGTAACCAACCTCACAACTCTTGTATCCTTCCGCCTCAAAATCATGAATATTCACCAAAACCGGACAGAAAATGTATTTACAAACCCTTTTCTTTGATTCTACACCAAAACGTCAACAAAAATCGCCATGCAAAAGGGTGGAAAATGGAAAGGGAGAGAAAGACTAAAAATAACTTGGCCCTTCAATTTGTGTACCGGCGTAGAAATATTTAGTGATCTGTGTCCTTATTAACCAGTACCTTTGGCCAAATCAATTAAGAGTTGCGACCCTTCTCCCAATTATTGCATTAATTAAACGAACATGAAACGACCAATTAGGATTAATGAGGAGAGACATTTTGCAATTTAAAGATGATTAAATTGTTATAGCTTATCAAGTACAACATGACCGTTTATTTAGTGACTATAAATGTGCGCAGATGAGTTAAGGCTTGGTAATATATATAAATATTGTTGTGTTATTGTCGAGATTTTGGAGATACTTATTTATGGTGGGTTATCCTACCAGTTTGTAAGGAAAAATAGTTTAAATCCGTATTGATCTAATAATATATATTTTCTATGCTTTTAACAATCCCGTGTAACTTATGTTTATCCACCTTACGTCAACGAACACAATCTATAATTTTCTATGCCTTTGTGTGCGTTTCCAGATGCTACATATTATTAACATAACAAAAGAAACTTCATCGCCTGTTTCTGTTTCTTTAGCTTTCAAGGTTATAGAAAAGCGGCTTAAGACGTGATTTCCAATAGAATCCCTCACTTCTGGACTAAAGCACGTAACTGTTTACAGCGGTAAGTAGTACGAAACCTAAACCATCGGCTACCATCTAATTAACGGTGGTGTGTGTTGGGGATGGGACGCCTACGTATCTAAAGGTTTTTTTTGTTGTTGTTGTTGGGGGGGGGGGGGGAGGGGGTAGCACGATGTACCATAAGGTCTATCATTTAGTTGTCTTTCCCAGCCTCGTGGGTTTTCCGGTTCCCCCCCCCCCCACTGCTAAAGACCACTACGCACAAGCGATCTATTGAATTAAAATTGAACCATGTGTTAGTCCCGTACTGACCTAGTTTGTGTCTAGTGGACGTTACACCCCAAACCTCTCTCTCTCTCAGTCTCTCTCTCCGATGAGATGAATAGTTGATGTACTTTCTCCGGCGGTTGTCACTACAATAGTAAACAATCCATGCGCAAGAACACGAGGTTAACATACAGAAGACGCCCTCGGCAGGGCTCATGCTGAAGAAACACATACTTTAATAATTTCTATATCAGGTTTGAAGCCAGGGTGGCTAAGTGGGTAAAGACTCTGGCTCACCAGCATTGGTCTAGAAAGTTTATCGGAATTTTCCGGCGTGGTGTCCTCTTGTCAGTGGTGCAGAACGGATAGCCTGATAAGGGCAGCCGTCTAGTCGCTCGGATGGGAAAACCGAAGTCCACCGTAAACATTGGCGTGCACGTAAAAGATCACTTGACATTTGGAATTCTATATAACAGTAGGCCACAGTGTCTCTGTGTGGGAGAGAGAAAGAGAAATGGGGTTTAACGTCCACTCAACACAAACTAGGTCATTTCGGGAGGAAACCGGAGTGCCCGGAGGAAACCCACGAGGTTGAGAAGGCGCCCCTATCTCCATGTCACATACGCTCTCACCAGGGCTCGAAACCACAGCCGCAAGCCAGAGGTGACCGGCCAGCTAGAGGTCGAAGCGCGGCACTCTAGACCACTAGGCCATCCCAACCCCCCGTCTCTGTGTGGACAAAATTGCACTCGCTGCAAACTGTATGGCTTATGCACGCGATCTTCATTAGCCCAGTCGGAGAAGAGCAGTAGGGCGTAAACCCCAATTCATTTCCATCTGGTTTTGTCTAGACTAGTCAATTTCACCCCCAACAATTTCAATCATTTGGTTTATCATAAAACGAGATCACCAATAGTAGCAGGGTGTAATCTATTAACAGGAATTACTAAATGGCCGTTACTAATATTATCCTAAACTATACACTTGTCTTAAACTTGTTGTTTCATTGTCATTTCAGAAATGGTTCTAGTGTGTCACATTAGTTGAAATGGTACGTTTTTTTAAAAGGCGTTTCCTTGTGCTTATGTCAACAATCAGCGTTATTTTTACCTTTAGATACTTTCATAACCAGTTCAAAATAAATGGAGACAACGGCTTGATACAACACGATACGGTTAATATTCCACACATCAATCCAGAACGCAGTAGTAGGAAGTATGATATAAAAGAAGAAGACAAATTGATAAAACACGTCACGGCTCGTATTCCACATAGAAATCCAGAACGCAGTAGCAGGAAGTATGATGTAAATGATGCGGACGATTTACAAAAACTCTTCGATGATTTCAACACGGATCAGTATATACGAAATTCAAACTATAATCTTGATTTATCTGATTCAGGAGTTGTTATTTTAGTGCAAGTTCATGACCGAGAAAAAGAATTAAAAATGTTGGTAGATTCTTTGAAAAATGTCCAGGACATAGAAAAATCTTTGGTCGTTTTCAGCCATGATATATTTTTACCCAAGATTTATAACATTATTGACAGTATTGATTTTTGTTCCGTTATGCAAATTTATTTTCCATATGCTCAACAAATAATGAAAAATAAATTTCCAGCAGAATCAGCGAGTGACTGTCCACGCGACATAGGAATTGAAAAGGCAAAACAATTGGGGTGTACCAATGCCGATCATCCGGACCAGTATGGTCATTATAGAGAAGCAAAGTTTACGCAAACAAAACATCACTGGGTGTGGAAACTTAACTTTGTTTTTAACAAGATACACGTGTTAAAAGATTTTAAAGGATTAGTCCTCAGAATTGAAGATGATTATTATCTAGGCCCCGATATACTGGCTGTCATACGATTGATGAACCAACATGAAAAAGTTAGTGGCTTGGACGTCAATAAAATGTTGATAATGGGGAATTATGAGGATTATAATGACGATGAATTTCGCCATGGCGGAGATAGGTTTACGTCCGATTATTGGCACACTGGAATAGGGAGGGGTATGACCTTTAATAAAGACCTGTGGAACAAAATATACAATTGTAGAAAAGTATTCTGTACATTTGACGATTATAACTGGGATTGGAGCCTACAGAAATTGATAGACTCTTGTTTAAAAGGACTATTTGTTTTCATGCCAACCGGAAGTCGTGTGTTTCACGTCGGTAAATGCAATGGATTCCACAGACAAAATCTTTGCTCTTCGGATAAAATTTTATCGCATATCACGAATTTTTTAAAACGACATCACCAGTATATGTTTCCAAAACAAATGATCTTAATTGATAATGACCCATTTGTTCGAGAGGGGTACAATCAGGTGGGAAATGGTGGCTGGGGTGATCCGAGGGATCACAATTTATGTCTGACATTGTTTAACGACAGTTCAATCGTACACGACTGAAACGAAACTATGCAATAAATGAAACGAAATGGGTCTTTTGTGTCCAACTTTTTGGCTCCACGCAGTGCTATTGAAGACGGACATGCACTGTGCCTTGAGTGAGAGAGGGAAATGGGGCTTAACGTCCACTCGACACAACTAGGTCATTTCGGGACTTACATGTTTTTTTAAAAAATTTATTTCAATAATTCGCTTGCGCGTAGGGGCCTTTTGCAGTGGGAAGAAACCGGAGTGACCAGAGGAAACCCACGAGGTTGAGTGTGCCTTGAGTACTGTTCCCCGGTCTACTCTTTATTTTAAATTCCAATTGCTTCACGGGTTCTGTTACATGAAATGCAACCATCGTTTCTAATGTGCCGCACAGAGTCGTATTATATTAATTGATTACTGTGCGCGCGTTTACCACAAACTCCTCGCCATCTTGGGGGAATGCTAACCAGTCCTTCACTAGCCCGCGGTTTCATTAGTCCACCGAATTCTATTATTAGGGATGGGCTAGGTTTAGGGTTCATTAGTCCATTGATATCTATTATTAGGGTTGGGTCAGGGTTAGGTTTATTAATACCCATTTTTATAGTATATCTTATAGCGGCGGACAAGTCCATCCAAGGACTAGTGAAGCCCTCTCGTCATCTCTCATCTACATAGAAATGTGATTTAGCGTGCTGCTTTATGTAATCGGTGATATGAAATCTATTAGAGAATAATTTACAAGTATATATATTAATATTATACAATTATATTTCTATAAAAGTATTTAAATTATTGTGTTTTTCTTAATGTGAACTATAAGTACACGACCGTCATTTCGTCCCCCATAAGAATCGAACGTCCACTTTTGTGCATAGGACCGAGGAACTAGCTCAACACATTATAGCTTCCATGTTGCATAGTCTCCACCAGATCACCTCAAATGTAATAAGTAAAGCAACATCTTGTTAGTGGTTTGACAACTTCCAGAATTAACCCCTGCGTATATAGAAACTCGACTCCCTTGGCAAAGTATGGTATGGTTGCCATACTTTTTAACTTGAATTATAATATAACATTTTGTGACAGGGATCGAGGAATTATCTGAACACTTCACAGCCTCCTTGTTCCACCTGAACACCTCACCGCAACATGAATTTAACATTACATCGTTGGTAATAACAGATTTTATTCACACGATTTTAACGTCCTACTCTGTTGCACCTAACCTGGGCTTATGGAAGACGGGCATACGCCATACAGTGTGCTATGAGGGACATTTTGTTAGGGCAGCGGCGCTACGGCCTACTCTTATATCAAATTCCAACTGCAAAGGGATCTTTTATGTGCACTCCAATGTGTACACGGGACCTCGGTTTTTCGTCCCATCCGAACGACTAGGCAGCTGTCCTTGTCAGGCCCTCCATTATCAGTGACGAAGGGAAATCACGCCAGAAAACCAAAATGAACTTTCTCGGCCAATGCAGGGTTCGAACACCCGACCTCCAGGCTAGCGAACCAGCGCCTTATCCACTTAGCCACTGTTACCCCCACGAGCCTCTGAACCTAAGTGACTATAAAACAGCACACTGATGTTTCTGACAGTATTAACTGGTTCTACAAACTCAGCTATTATCTTTCAGCTTTAAAGAAAAATATTTGACATCCATTTGTCTGTCATTTGTACAAGATTTTGAATGAGAATTATTACTTAAAACAAAACCATCTTGAAAGATTATGAATGAGAATTATTGCTTAAAACAAAATCATCTTAAAAGACTGGTTTGGGCGAAATATACATCTGTTCATAATTATACTGGGTATAATATTGAAATGTTAAGAATGGTATTATTAGAAATCTGTGTGTCACGGTCGATTATTTTCAAATGACCGCCAATATTATATAGAAATATTACGAATGTCATTATTAGAAAGTTTTGTTTGGTCACTGACCCACTGTCGATTGTTTTTAAATGACCACTGACTATCATCTATTTTTACATTACAATTGGAGTGCCACAGGGATCGGCACTAGATCCACTTATCTTCTTACTGTATGTAAACTGTTTCAATGGCTTTTAGTAATTGAACTTGAGTATACACGTCACAATTTCGACTAGGCTCCTCTTGTCATTATCAAGCAATGATCAAATATGAAAATGTTACAGGACAATTTATATACACTTGGTATTACTATTCTGTTACATGGTATTGGCTATCGCGTTTTTGCCAATGATACAGAATTGTATAATACATTCATTCCCGCAGACTGTATTTCAATACACGGTTCCTTAAAGAAGTCAGATTCCTGTATCAGTGATATCCGAACATGGGTGGATCAAAATAAATTCAAGCTAAACGATGGGAAGACAAGATTAAAGTTGTACAAAGTGACTAGTAGCCATGTCAGTTTCTACAGATAATATCATAGAAACGGCTAAAAGTCTCCATTGGTTCCCGGTGAAAGTAACAATTATTCACATTCCACAAACAGGAAAGACAAAATCTTCGTCCGTCTACAGATACTACCTATAAGAGACTTTTAATTCGGAGTTAAAACCACCATCAAATATTAATACAAACTGTAAGTTCCGCGAGTCAAATACGTTATTGTGGTTTAATAAAATTTATGACTTTTTGGTGACGAAACCAGACAGTGCTTCCCTCATATTTATGATTATATTATTGTATAGAAACATATTATATTATAACAAAATTACAAAAATATGTAGAAATGTTCATTGTATAGACAATTCAACATGTTCTGGAAACTACCGTGCGTTTTATATTGAAAACCCTGAAGGGGAAGATGTCAACAAACTAAGAAACCTGGAATGCAGGAGGAGAGCACTTTCACGCAAAAGTACTACAAGTAAGTATAAGTAGGAGGTTCGCCATAAGGCATTTTGTTGTCTATGTCATCTTCAAAAATAAAAGGAAATCAAAATGACACATTTTTAACCAAGGAGCAAATGATATGGGTTTAACGTCCTACTCTTTTGCACCTAACCTGGGCTAATGGAAGACGGGCAAACGCCATACAGCGTGCTATGAGGGAAATTTTGCCCGGGCAGCGGCGCTACGGCCTACTCTTACATCGAATTCCAACTGCCAAGGGATCTTTTACGTGCACTCCAATGATTACACGGGACCTCGGTTTTTCGTGCCATCCGATCGACTAGTTAGCTGTCCTTGTCAGGCCCTCCTTTTGCATCACTGACGAGGGAAATTTACGCCGGAAAATCGAGATTAACTTTCTCGGCCAATGCAGGGATCGAACACCCGAACTCCAGCCTAGCGAACCAGTAACCAAGGAGGAACGCTCACATAACGAAACATATAGTAATAGAAAAATCAGTTGTCATTTGAAGATATTCTTTGGTCAACGGTTCAAAGATGCTGCTTTGGTTAGGTTGTGCTAGTATAAAAGCTTGCCATCCCAGCACATGCATTTACACACTTCCCTGCTACTAATAGTTAAATTCAGATAAGAATAATCGTGCTCTGATCCTGCACAGTTGTACACGAGTTATGCCCCTTCACTTCGGCACCCGTTTAAGTTATAGTTTTGTAACGAATACATTATGTATTTTCACCAATAAACATGTTAGGCTAAACAAATTATAGAGGATAATAAAATTGTCCGAAGGAGAAATCGCGTGGAAAAAGACGGCGTTATTTACGCATTTTCCGAAAAAAAGCCACACTGTAGTTGGATGAGGTCAGCTCAGTGTTTTCGTCTGACACATACTTAGAGGAATGAACGAACCACACCCAGCAAGGGCGATCGCCCGAAGGGCCGGTCGGACAAAAAATGAAAAAAATAATTTTGTCCAATTCGTGTAAAAAAAACAACTCTTTTCTGCTGAATATTATGGGGGAGGGGGTATTGGACCGGCCATGGAGCGATGATGATCATGTCGTATGTGGTCGGTGGCTTAAACGGGCCACGAGACCATTACTGGAGTCTGGAATGGGCTGGTAATAGACTTTCTGGGCTGGGTGTGGGCCAGAATTCGGAATCCTGCAATGGGGATTCCGAATACCATCCGAAATTTTCGTTGGATTCTCAGGACACTGTCGCCTGCAAATTTACTAATTATTAAGTCACCTGCACCCTGTTTGTGGGGATATGTCAGAATCTAAAATTGTAAAAAACAGCTTTTATGAATTATACTTTCGCCACTCTGTACCAATGCGTCTCGTGGCCTTTAACCACAGGAGGAATCAACAAGGGCTCCCGGTAACAAAAATGGGACATTTTTCATTGAAAATACTTCTACCTATTCATTATTATTATCTGGTTAATCAAATGGTCAAAATTGTCTTAACTGGTCCCATTGTTTAACGAGTTAAGTTCGCTCGACTCTTGACGATACAATGATAATGCGTTAATTTATAATAATTATGACGATGTGAAAATTTCACAGGTTGATGGTTGTTAATTACATGCAGGTCGGGGTTTTGGCCTCAATTATTCGATTTATAAAATATATTATTTAACAGAGATTATAATCAGTTTCAGATATGCCACCTAATCGCATATTTGGGGTTCATTTTTCAAAAATTTCAGGGGGAGAGACCCTGCCTCCCCAGTCCGATATGCCACCAAATCGCATATTTGGGGTTCATTTTTCAAAAATTTCAGGGGGAGAGACCCTGCCTCCCCACCCTCCCCCGTCCGGGCTCAGCGGTCAGTTAAGGGGCCGCTCCGACACGGGAACCCGGGCCGATTCCAATCCGCCCCTGCACCCAGCAACGTTATATCAGACTTGCAAATAAGCGACTCGTTTTGAGATTGCGATGGAAGAGATCAGCGCTGTATAAATGGCGTTTTGATAATAATAATTAAGACAACTCAGTTAAAACCAGTAGTCTTGTCATTGGTGCTGGGAGGAGAATTTGGTAAGGGACGGGTTCTAGTAGATCGTATTAGATAATAAAGCGTGGCCCCCTTCATACAACTTTAAATGGACGGTGAGTAAGCGTAAACGGCTCTGTTAGTGTAGTGGTAACCCTGATAGCAAAACATTACAACGTACATGTATATGCCATTGTAATAATATGCCCAATAGCAAACTGCAACTCAAACATCCGGATTCATTGGACAATCATTCATCTTCCTTTTTCAAACAATCTGATTAAATCACAGATCCTGTTTCTCTACATTCAATTCGTCAAAACTGCTATTGCATTCCATGTTAAAATTCATTCCATTCTTAATACCAACATGGTAATGTACGTACCTTTTTCTATTTTTCTCGTTCTCTCTAAGCAATTATTGTTTTTTATACGCCCAAATTTTCATGTGGACGTATATTGTCGTCGCCCCTGTTCGTCCGTCCGTCCGTTGTGAACAGTCTACAGGTCACAATTTTTATCCGATTTCAATGAAACTTAAAATATAGGTTTATCACCCTAAGATCTCGATTCCTTTCGATATTGGCATGTATCGGACTGTAACTTCATGGGTTACGGCCCCTGATTGTACGAAATATCACGTTTTTTAGCTTGTGAACAGTGTAGAGGTCACAATTTTGAACCGATTTGGATGAAACTTGAAATGCATGTTTATAACCCAATGATCTTGGTTCCCTTCGATATATGCGCCAATCGGGTAATAAATTCCTGAATTATGGCCCCTGATTGTCCGAAAATCGCCCTTTTTTAGCCTGTGATCCCTCTGGAGGTCAAAATTGTTATCCGATTTAAAAAACCGTTTGATTATATCACCGTTCCATCGTTATGAAGGTTGAGTTCGAATTTCGTGAAAATCGGACCAAAATTGACGGACAAAATGGACGCCGTTTGTACGCGAATAGTGTGAAAATATGTTATATCAAGGTTGTAGAGGTCACAATTTTGTACCGATTTTGATGAAACTTGACATGTATGTTTATAACCCAAAGATCTTGGTTCCTTTCGATATTTGCGCCCATCGGCTCGTAACTTCCTGAATAATGGCCCCTGATTGTCCGAAAAATCGCTTTTGTTAGCTTGTGGTCCCTCTGGAGGTCAAGATTATTATCCGATTTAAAAAATCGTTTGATTAAATCACGGTTTCATGGTAATGAAGAGAGAATTTGAATTTCGTGAAAATCGGACCAGAGTTGACGGATAAAATGGCCGCCGTCTGTACGCGAATTGTGTGAAAATATGTTATATCAAGGTTGAGAACCCTATAGAGGTCACAATTTTGAACTGATTTTGATGAAACTTGACATACATGTTTATAACCTAATGATCTTGGTTCCATTGCATATTTGCCCATATCGGATCGTAACTTCCTGAAGTATGGCCCCTGATTGTACGAAAAATCACCCTTTTTTAGCTCGTGGTCCCTCTGGAGGTCACAATTATTATCTGATTTAAAAAAACGTTTGATTATATCACAGTTACACCGTAGTTATGGGTGAGTTTGAATTATGATTTTCTGATGATTACTTAAAATGCAACAACTCTTGTTGACTGCCCGGACGATTTGGCTGCTGTGTGGGCGTATGTTTCGTTGCCTGGCAACCTATTTTAAATTATCAGATATCACATCACAGACTCATAACTTTTGGTGATCGAAGGAAATGTTAGTGAGTAGAAATTCGCCTGTGTATCTGTTATCACTCGACGCTGCAGCCAGTTATATTATTAGTGTATCTTTCGTTCGTCACTTCCGTTTCGAACATCTATCATGGCAATGATCTCTGTGTTTAAATGATGTCCTTTAAATCCGCATGTAAACATCTGGCAGGTCAATAAAATTTAAAATTCACCTCAACGATAAAACTGAATTCAATAAAACTCATATCTCTGTATTTAATACTATGAAACTGATATAGCTACCTTATGAGTCATAAACATTTACTAATAAAAATGAAAATGTTTTCCATTATTTAGTGCAGGCCATCAGTATCAGTAGAATATCTTCAATAGAAGCCTAGATCTCGCCTTACTACGTAGATCTTATCAAGCCCTTCAAGCAATACCTTGCATATTTCACCACTAAGTTCGATTGGGTAACAAGCCCAGGTTGGGAGTCGATCAGATTCATCGGTCGTCGTGAATACAAAGTCTCGCGCTTCTAGCTAAAATGTTTACATTTGGCAATCAAGTTGTAAAGTTCAAAGATCGATCAATGTCAAGGTAACTGGTCGTCCGTGAGTTTCTCAATTTAAGAAAAAAAACCTTCAACGCACGGCTGTATACTTGTTAGTTTACAGTGTGTTATTTGCCACGACCTGGGATTGGACAGTGCTAATTAGTCACGTGTCTACACAACGGGCGCAAAACTTTGGGAATTGCTAAACATTGAAGCAACGGTTAGATGTGGTAAAACACGTGGACGTTGCTTAAGGAACATGTCAATAGAAGTAATCACCAATAATCCTTATAAGAAAGGGAAAAACCGAAGTTGAAATAGGGTTTAACAACCACTCGACAAAAACTAGGTCATTTCGAGACAAACATGGTTTAATCATATTTCAATAATTCGCTTGCTCGTAGGGGCCTCTAGCAGTGGGAGGAAATCGGAGGACCCGGAGAAAACCCACGAGGTTGGACAGGCCCTATACTCCTTGTGCCGTACAACAGGGGAATCGAAACCACCCCAGTTGATTTAATGATACAACGTTCACGTGCTAACCATTCGGACATCCACCTTCCGCTCTTCCGCCCTAATACAATTTAAAAACTGATGCTCTACCATACGGCCTGTACTTTTAATTCTCTATTAATCTAATTCCTATTCAATTTCGGAGTTTAGCCACTTGTTTTTATAGGAACGGTGTCTAGTTTTTCGGATGGGGCGTAAAAGACCTTAGCAGATGGAATTGCAAATTTGCGCCGCAGACAAGTAGATCGTTAAACAAAAGCCATTGTATTTTTTTTATATAGATGTATACCCCGTTGATGTATACACACCAAAGAGATCACCAACTGTTGGATGGGGAATTTAAACTAGAATCACTGAAAAGGAATGAGAAGCCGTCTTTAGGAGAAAACATTAAAATTTGACAATTTGAGCGACATACTTCTAAGCCCCCTAGAACTTAGCATACTTGACAAAGGCCTTAAGTTAATTCCACCCCCCACAATAACATCGATAGACCCCATTTTTCAGGTAACCGATCGATTCCGAAATATTTAAAATATTATTCACAAGAAAAAATCGACATGGAACTCACCGAACAATTGATTATCACCAGCCATCCTAAAAACTTTAGACCACATGAACACCGAAATACCATCCCTTCAATCACAATCCTCAACCAAGCAACTCAAACAGCATAACACACCCTGAAAAAAGACAAAAACTTAATAATTTAGAAAAGCTACAATGGCTCGTGTTGTGTCATAATGAATAGCATGGACTATATTTCTGATACAGAAAAACAATTGAATAATCCTTAACATTATACTTAATAGGACCAACTCATCTTTAAGGACACGGAACAAGATCCTAAATAAATATGCAACATACTTTTAAGGAATATACCATGATTATCTATCCGTTAAATCTGACTGTCGACAACTCTATGCGCTACCAAAAACACATAAAAATCCAGAAACGGAATGGGTTATTCTTAATAAATTACCGAAGAGACGCCCAATAATATCAGACTGTGGCAGCGAATCACACAACATATCACAATATAGAGACCATTTCTTATTTGATCCTAGCACGGCACCACCCATCCTACCTAAAACTAAAAGACACTAACGATTTTATTCAAACACACCTTTTTATTATCCATCGACGTGCAGGGCATAGTCTGGACACACAAGACGAATTTTGGACATTTTTCAACACCGAACAATCATCATCCATCTGTGAAATTAACAGCAAATGTAAGTCGTATCAGCATTGTTTCCCTTGACCATACCGTCTTTAAAAGTAGCATCACCAAAAACACAGGCCAATCAGAAACTAAAGTATTTTTCAAAGAAACCAATTCACATTAATTATTGTTCAAGAGCTCCTTTCATGCAAGACATACCTTCTCTGACACTTAGGATATGCACTCAGAAGACCGATTGAGTCGGTTATCTCCGGCGTAAAAAATCATATCAGCTGAACATGCCGCTAAAGAAACAAATATTATGCAATCAGCAGTTAAAACCAAAACTTATGGTCATCCAAGATGTCAAACATGCAAAATTATAAACATATCCGGCCATTTCCATAATAGTCTGACGGCTTAGTGTGGAGGGGTGTCCATCAAATGAGTAAAGTAACATTTTACGTAGAATACGATGCCGAGTGGTAATCAGTTCCCCATTGGGGCGTTTTCGAGATATTTATGGTCAAAGGTCAAGTAGGTTCATTTGAACTGGAAGTGAATTATTATTATTATTATAGCCCATCTTTCACATAAGTGCCCAGATGTGCTTTACAATAAAATAATTAAATAAATAAATAGATAATTCAAAAAAAAATAAATCAAAATAAATAAATTGAAATGAATAAATTAAATAAATAAATAAATTAAAATAAATCGAATTAAAATAAATCGAATTAAAATAAATTGAATTGAAATAAATCAAAGTAAAATAAATAGAATTACAATAAATCAAATTACAATAAGTCAAATTAAAATAAATCAAATTAAAATAAATCAAATTAAAATAAATAAATAAATCAAATTAAAATAGGTCAAATTAAAATACGTCTAAACGGTAAAAAATCAAATCATTGACAATTTAAGAGGTGTTATAAAAGGCAATTTTAAAAAGATGCGTTTTGAGCTTGATTTAAAAACATTTAGAGAAGTACAACATCGTAATTGATGGGGCAGCTTGTTCCATAGTTTAGGTGCTTTAAATGAAAAGGCCTTTTCTCCGTAGGAAACTTGTTTAACATTACGTTCGATTAGTATGAACTTGTCTGCACTGGGACGGAGCTGTCTTATAGGTTTATAAAATTGGAGGAGATCAGATAAATATTTTGGTGCGATGTTGTTAATGCATTTAAAAGTATAATTTTATAGTCAATTCGATAGGGCACAGGTAACCAGTGGAGTTTTATTAATATTTCAGTAATATGACAGTAGCGAGGTGCACGTGTAATGAGTCTGGCAGTAGAGTTTTGTAACGACTGAAGTTGGTTGAGAAGTTTCTGTGGAACACCAGTAAGCAGAGAGTTAAAAGTGTCAAGTCTAGCAGTGACAGGGGCTTGAACCAAGGTCTTGATTGTATCATCAGGCAGATAGTTTCTAATTTTACTTATGTTACGGAGATGATAATGTCCTATTTTACATATGTGTTTAATTTGAGATTCCATTGTCATGTGACTGTCAAATATAGCACCGATGTTTCGAGCGTAAGCGGAGGAGAAGATTGTGGCATCACCAACACGAATGTCGTTTGGTACATTAAAACTGATCTGTGTTTTAGAGCCAATTATCATGTATTCTGTCTTTTCGTCGTTCAACTTGAGAAAATTCAACTTCATCCATTGTTTTATTTCGACGACACAGAGCTCAACATTGCACTTACTAACTTGGAAACTATCAGGGTCTGAAACTCACATAGAGCTGGTTGTCATCTGCGTAGAGGTGGAATGAAAGACCGTATTTCTTGACGATCGAACCAAGTGGAGATGTGTAAAGGCTAAACAACACCGGTCCAAGCACAGAACCCTGTGGAACACTGAATTCTAGATCCTTAGTCGAAGAACTGGCATCTCTTACACTGACGTTCTGATTTCGGTTGGTTAGGTATGATCGTAAGAGTTTCAGCGCGTTACCGGAAATGCCAAAAGTCTTTCTAGAAGTATAGCATGTTCCACGGTGTCAAACGCAGCTGACAGATCAAGTAATATTAGTAGCACAGACTGATGGTCATCAGTTGAAAGACAGATATCATTGTGTACTCTCAGAAGAGCCGTCTCGGTACTGTGGTGTATGCGATCCGCGCTTTGGAAGGTCTCTAATAGATTGTTGTCACTAATGTGATCAACAATTTGATGGCAGATCACTTTCTAAAGTAACTTAGACACAAAACTTAAAGCCCCAATAACACTCTTGTTGTAATTGAATAATATGTCCCAATCTTTATTCTGGTCAACAAATTGTATTATTTTACAATATTCAAATAAATTGATGATACAAATTTCATCGTAACACCCATAATTTAAAAAATTGGAAAAATTCAACTACATGATTTGAAAAGGTTAACGTAAACCTTTTCAAATGTGACTTGGATTTTAAAATATTTTCGAACCCTCTGGACAAGTAAAATGGGTTGTAATGGATAATTTACACAACACATAGGACACATAAACATCTGGTACTTAGAATAAGACTATTATTTATTTTCTAGAGCTGCCAAGCCAGCAATAGTGTCCCTTTAAATTAGAGATTGGGCGGTAGTTTTTCAAAATGTTCTTATCAAGTGTTAGTTTCTTAATCAATGGCGTGAACAAAGCAGACTTAAAGATGTCCGACACTACACCCTCTATTAATGCAGAATTAAGAAGGTCAGTAACAACTGGTAATAATTCAGGAAGACAATCCTTTAGGAACTGGGTGGGAATGGGGTCCAATTGACAGCTTTTGGAAGCACATTTTAGAACTAGTTTGGAAACGTCTGATTCAGTTTGGAGGACAAAATCACTCAAAGAAGGGGGTAACACAAGAATAGGTATACATATACTATCGGGAGTACTGCCGTGTTGACTTGGTTGTAGATTGTCACGTATGGTCTGAATCTTGCAAGTAAAGTAGTCTGAAAATGTGTTTGCCGATTCAGATGAAGATTCACAATTGGGCAGGATACTTTGTCCGTAGTTATGGCTGAGCAAGGCATTAGACACGCGAAACAGCTCTTTAGCCTTATTGGAACTTGCATCAATCTTGTTCATGTAGTAGGATTTATTGGCAGATTTTACGAGAGCTTGAAAATTCAACTTCTCTTCTCTGTAGATATCCTTGTGAACGTGTAAGTTAGATAAGCGCCAGACCCTTTCAGCCTTGTTACGATCCCTCTTCGCCTGTAGAACTTCGTCATTAAACCATTCTGTATTTGGTCTGAGAATAAATGTTTTAGTCCGCTCAGGGAGCGAGAGAGGGAGAGAAATGGGGTTTAACGTCCACTCAATACAAACTAGGTCATTTCGGGACTAACATATGGTTCAATTTTATTTCAACAATTCGCTTGCGCGTAGGGGTCTTTAGCAGTGGGAGGAAACCGGAGTGCCCGGAAGAAATCCACGAGGTTGAGAAGGCGCCCCTATCTCAATGCCACATACGCTCACACCGGGGCTCGAAACCACAGCCGTAAGCCAGAGGTGATCGGCCAGCTAGAGGTCGAAGCGCGGCACTCTAGACCACTAGGCCATCCAAACCCCCCGCTCAGGGAGCACCTTATCATAAGCACAGTAAAGTGAAGAATAGTAGGCTAAATCTTTACTGTTAACATCTGGAAGAGAACCAATGCTAGAGAAATCTGTGCTGTCAAGTTCTTTAATAAACTGATCTTTATTGAAATCTGACTGTTTTCGGAACGTCACAGTTTTTGTCACAAGATCTGGCTTTTTAATGTTTAAGTCAACAAAAACTGGAAAATGATCGGAGATGACGGAGAGATTACGGAATGAGATTTTGGAGTCACGGGTTAACACAAGATCGATGATGTGCCCTTTCGCATGTGTTGCTGTTTTGACATGTTGAGTTAGAGAGTTGATGCTCAGAATATCTATAAAGCGTGTAGTGTTGGAATCATGTTGCTTATCAAAGTGAATATTGAAGTCACCCACGATAAGGATTTTACAGTTTGATTTAGAGAGTTCATTAAGCAGAATTTGAAAATCATCAAGACATGTTTGGATAGGTAGGTGTGGTGGTCTGTATATAACAACAGACCGTATAGTTTCACCAGATATGGTCACGACTGCAGTATTAATGTGCTCAAACGACCTAAAACGTTTGGTTTTCTGTGAACATGCCTTGATGGAGGTTCTATGAAGAATTGCAACACCGCCCCTCGTGAACCTCTAGGTACGTGTTGAATAGAATAACCAGAGGGAACCAGGGATGCTAGAGTAACGTCATCATTATCATGGAGCCATGTTTCAGTCAGTGCTAGGATATCAATGTCTCTGTCACAGATATACAGGGTTAATTGTTCAGCTTTATTACAGACAGATCTACTGTTCAGTAGGCATAGGTTTGTTTTACTTACAGAGAGCGCCTTGCTTGAAGTGTCTTTGGAAATCTGAATACAAACCAGATTCTTGGGGTTACTGGATCTTGTCTTGTTGCAGTTAGTATTTTCATGAATATCACGGGCAGTTAATCGAGTAGAAATATAGTGGGTTTCTTTGCGCCTTGTTGGTTTTGTTTCTCAGCAGATGTTTTGATAACTTTTAATTTCATTATAGATTGTTTTAGAAGTAGAGAGTGACACAGTATCTTTAAGCAGTAAGATTTCAGAACGGTCATAACTCCGTGTTAGACCTGATGATTTGAGTTCACAATTGACTGACATGTTGAGAAGACTGAACAAAACAATAACACCAAACTTTACCATGCTCCACTGATCACTATATGACTCGGTTTAATGGATGGTTAAACACAGATATTCAGCTGAAAGATTTCTGTTTTATCCAAATATTCCACAAGTAAACATCCAAACAGCCACAAATGTTATCAAAAATGATGCACTGGTATATGAGTAACGTTTTAGACATAAAATATCCAACTAAAAATATATAGTCTTGCAGAAAAAGTAAAAACTATCACAGAGCTATGAGGAGCAGCCTACACGCTCGACTCACCACTCGGTTCCTGTCGCCATGCGCAGCCATTCTTTTTTCATGAAAAGAAGCACATAATGATCGAAAGAAATCTCCCTTTCAATAAAATTGCAAACTTGCTAACGGTCAAATTTTCCGTTTTAGCACTAGGGAGATTTAAATCAATACAATGTCAACGTAATATTGGCATTTATCGGATAGTAACTTCATGGATTATGGCCCCTGATTGTACGAAATATCATATGTTTAGCTTGTGAACCCTATAGAGGTCACAATTTTGAACCGATTTATATGAAACTTGCAATGCGTGTTTATAACCTAAGGATCATGGTTTCTCTTTTCGATATTTGCGCATATCGGATTGTATTTTTCTGAATTATGGCCCGAGTGTACTAAATATTGACCTTTTCGGCTTGTGGTCCCTCTGGAGGTCACAATTATTATCTGCTTTAAAGAAAAAACATTAAATTTATCACCGTTACACATCAATGAAGGTTGAGTTCGAATTTCATCAAAATCTATGTAATACGAAGGATGTGGACCCCCTAGAGGTCACAATTTTATCCATTTTGATGAAATTTAAAATATATGTTTATGTTCAAAAGGACTCCGTCCCTTCCAATATTTGCGCACTTCAGGCCATAACTATCTGGCTTTTACTTTAATTTATTCTCTATCCATCTCTTGGAAAATGTATCCTGCCTGGTAGCTACTGGTTAATAAAACTAGGAAATATCACAAACCAATTTTACATCATCCTAGGCCTATGCTTATGTGGAGACTTGGGCTCTTTCCCAGGTTCTTAAACCTAAGCCAACACTAATAATATAAGTCGGTGGACTAATAAACCCGTTACTAGTGATCATGTGGACTGGTGCAGCCGCGGACTACTGAGAATTCCCCCTTTGGTGTATTTTAATTTTATTTCATTTTAATTGCAGTAGGACGTTAAACTTCATTTCATGTGATTTCATTTTATTTGTTTATTAGCCCGTGGATAAATTAACATCACATTGTACAGAAATAATAACAGAAAAACGATAACAAGTCTTTATCTCACCCATAAATTTCACGCTTTGATGCCTTAAAATTCCCTATATAAGTACTGATTATAAACATTGGGTATTATCGGCGGCTATCAGCAGTAGAGCGTTCATAACTTGTACGAGAAAGGTAAGTATGCTCTTTTTTTCCTAAACTTGGGGATCACGGTAGCTAAGTCGGTAAGGTACGTAAAAGATCCCATGGCAGTTGGAATTCGATATAAGAGTAGGCCGTGGCCCCGCCTCTGCCCTGGTAAAACTTCCCTCTGTTTGGCGTCTTCATTAGCCAAGTCAAGGAGGGGCGTTAAACATCCTTTTCATTTCATGTGTATATGCTCATATTTTCATATGGACGTATATTGTAGTCGCCCCTGTCCGTCCGTCCACAATTGTTTGTGAACACTCTACAAGTCACAATTTTTATCCGATTTCAATGAAACTTGACATATAGGTTAATCACCGAGAGATCTCGGTTCCTGTCGATATTGACATGTATCGGACTGTGACTTCATAGATTATGACCCCTGAGTGCACGAAACTCACGTTTTTAGCTTGTGAATACTTTAGAGGTCACAATTTTAATCCGATTTTGATGAAACTTGAAATGCATGTTTAAAATACAAAGATCGAGGTTCCTGAAAATAATTGCGCACATCGGATCGTAACTTCCTGAATCATGACCCCTGATTGTACGAAAAATCGTCCATTTTAGCTTGACGTCCCTCTAGAGGTAACAATAATTATCTGATTTTAAAAAGAAAAAGGTCTGATTATATCACCGTCACATCGTAATGAAGGTTGAATTCGAATTTCGTGAAAATCGGACCAAAACTGCCTGCTTGTATGCGAATAGTGTAAAATAAAACTATGGTTGTGGACCCAGTAGAAGTAACAATTTTAATCCAATGTTTATGAAACTTGAAATGTATGTTTATAACCCAAAGATCTTGGTTGCTTTCAATATTCATGCATATCGGATTATAACTTCCGGAGTTATAGCCTCTGTATGTACGAAAAATCACGTTTTAGCTTGTGGTCTCACTAGAGGTCATAATTATTACCCGATTTAAAATAATACGTTGGGAAATATCACAGTTACACCGTAAATCTGACTAAAACTGCCAGACAAAATGGCCGCCCCTCGTATGCAAATTTTGTAAACGCTAATAGTGTGGACACTCTAGAAGTTACAATTTTGATGAAACTTGAAATTGATCTTCTTAACCCATAGCCCTGTCGATATTCGCGTCTATTGGATCGTAGCTTCCAGAATTATGGCCCTTGATTGTTCGGAAAATCGCTTTTTCTTTTGTATGTTCTCTATCCATCTCTTGCAAAATGTGAGCGTATCCTGCCTGGCAGCCGCTGGTTGTTTATAAAAAAAGTCTAATTAATAGTTAATTTAATATTTCATGTCTAACGAAACACGTATAATAGGCAGATTTAGCTCTTGCATAATGTATGTTTAAAGCACAGTGTAAATAAATGAAATTGGGTTTAACGTCCTACTGTTCTGCTTCGAACAGGGCGAATACAGTGTGCTATGAGGGACATTTTGTCCAAGCAGCGGCGCTACGGTCTACTCTTATATCGAATTCCAACTGCCATGTAATCATTTACCTGAATAAATGTGTTGGGTTTTTTTTTTGGGGGGGGGGGGATTTGTTTTTTTCTGACTTTAAATAAGACATTTTCCGGTGTGATAAGTGTCATATTCTGCTGAGCGATATATTCTATAAGATGTCGCTTTATGTATAGGATATTAACCTACCCAAGGTTGATATGATAGAGAACACGCGGGCGCAGCCCAAGTGTTCTCTATCATATCAATCCGAGGGAGGGTAGGTTTATATCTGACATATCGTCGCTGCGCTATCCAAATCTCGTATGTCGATTTATGCAACTTTTCAGGGGAAACAAAAAACATTATAAAAATGTTACTACTAAACCAAATTCTACAATTTTTCCACACAATGACTTATTACCTAAACATGAATTATTGCATATAGTGGGGTGGGGGTGGGACACCTATGACGTCACAAAAAAGACATACGATAATTTGACGCATTTTATTTTCTCCAAAATTGGACATACGAAGTTTGGATATGATGCATATGTCCCAAAAAACGATTTACGATAATTTGCCGATAACAAAACGGGCGTGGCCGTATACCATTTACGTGGTTAAAATCCTTATTCTGGCTTGAGTATCTCGATGTCATTCATTTGATTAATGAGACACGTTTATTAAAAATAAATGAAGTGAAATGGAGTTTAACATCCAACTTTTCAGCACTATCCAGGTTAATGAAACGGGCCAAAATATACTATTCAAAAAAAGTAGGGGATATTTGATTTTTAAGTGTTATTAAAGTCACCTAATGAAACTGACAAAATGAAATGACAAAATGAAATGAAGTTCACATTCATCGATTTATTCCAAATGATCGTTAGACTAAGTAAGGCACAGACTGACCATTATAAGGGTAAAATGATACCCGGGGTCAAACAGCAAAGTTACCACATCATCACAACAAAGTCAGTAACGGGTAAATCCTCCTCTGTTTGCCAAACAAGCATTGATCCGACGTGGCATACTCCTAATGAGACGTCTAAGGTCATTTTGGTCCAGATTGTCCCATTCCGGTTGCAACGCAGCAGCAAGTTCTTGGACATTGGCAGGACGTTGTTGACGTTGACGTAACCTCTGTCCAAGCATGTCCCAGACATGCTCTATGGGGGAGAGGTCGGGACTCAGTGCTGGCCAAGGTAATGTTGTGGTGTTCTGTTGTTGGAGGTAACCTGTAACGATCTTGGCCCTGTGATATCTTGCGTTGTCATCCTGGAAGATGAAACGGCGGCCATGACGTCGTGCGAACGGCACAACATGGACTGCCAAGATGTTGTCCCGGTAGTACTGGCCTGTAACACGCCCTGCAACAACATGTTAAGCCGTTCTTCCAGCAACTGTGATGCCTCCCCACACCATAACAGAACCACCCCCAAATCGATCATGTCTGGTGACGTTAACATCTTGGAAGCGCTCGTTTCGACGACGCCACACCCTCCTACGTCTGTCCAAAAAATCAACAGTGAACCTTGACTCATCTGAAAACATCACATTGCTCCAGCGTCGATTATCCCAGTGTTGGCGATCCCTACACCAACGACGTCTTGCCTGAATGTGATGATCTCTCAAACAAGGGATCACGCGAGGACGTCGGGCGCGAAGGTGACCCCTATGCAGTCGATTCCGAATCGTCTGGCCATTCACTCTCACACCAGTGTCTGTTTGAAGACGAGCGCTGATCTGATTTGCTGTGATGACACGATTTCTCAAGGCCAAGGTACGGATAAATCGATCCTGGGCTTGAGTTGTCGACCTGAGCGTGGTCTGTCCTGCACAGATTGTGTATCATGGTATCTGGACCATAGCATGCTTATGACAGACTGAGAAACAGTCATCGTGCGCGCCACAACTGCCTGTGTTGTGCCGATCTGAAGCATGCCAAGGGCACGTAACCTTTCATTTTGGGTAAGCCGACGCATATCAAAATTTGTTTTCTGGTCACTAAAACAATTAAACTGATGTCCCCCCCCCCCCCCTGGAATTCAATGCCACAATGACTGTAACATTCAAAGTCAGAGTCGTGCAAATCTTGGGTTGGACCCCCATGATGATCCCAAGCATCACCTGCATTCCATGCGGTAGCTATTGGTGCGTTTGGGCGTCACATGTAACTGGAAATGTTTCTTCGGTTAGGTTCTATAGTGACTTTTTTCGTAGTCATTTGCATATTTTAGTATTATGCCCCCAAAATCAAATATCCCCTACATTTTTTGAATAGTATAAGTCAAAGTGGCTCAGTGAGAAAGGCTCTTACTCGCTAACCCGGATGTACCGGTCTTAGCACGGATTTTCCCGTGTCCTCTCCCATTGTGAGGCCGGACTAGCAACACAATCTAGTCGTTCGGATAGGAAGAAAACCCGAGGTCTCGTGTACAGTTCTAATTTGAATTTAAAGTAGGCTTTTGTGCCACTGCATAGCCTTTGATTTCTCCTTTTTTCTGACATTATGATTTTCTATTATTTCATTATCTTCATTTATTTCATTATCTTCATTTATTTCATTTGCTTTATTATCTTCAATTATTTCAATATCATCATTTATTTCAGTTATTTCGTTATCTTCAGTTATTTCAATATCTCCAGTCATTTCAGTTATTTCATTATCTTCAGTTATTTCATTATCTTCAGTGTGTGATCTAGCCATATACCTACATCCCAATCCGGATCTTTTGATAATGTCATCAGAGTCTGAAAGTGTGTCACTTAATTCATAAATTTTATCTTCTAGGCTATTTCCGGCTCTCATATTTTCTATTTCGGGTTGTTTTAAGTGTTCGAATTTTATTTTATTTGAGTGGGTAGGGGTAGAATAAAGCTTTAGGCTGCATTTCCTTTAGTATGGATCCGGTCCGGCTCAGGTCCGGTTGCGGATACGGAAATAATCACTTTCATAGAATTTTATTAAGAGTGTTTCCTTATTTGCCGGTTCGGATATGGTTCTCTATGCGGCGTCCGGTACGATTTTTCGAAACAGACTATGTCCGTAAACGCAAATAACGCACGTAAGGAAAGGCAGTTTGGGTAGCCCGCACGGCAAATAGCTAAAAATAGGTAGGGAAATTTCAATTTTCGCCCTTTCTTAGACACGTGTCATGTTGAAAAGAGAGCCCTCCCGCTTGAATAATCGCATATAAGGACACACAAGCTGTCGTTTGCCATTTCTGCTCCCGGACCGGAGCCGTACTAAAGGAAATGCAGCATTATTCGAATTAGTAGCAATCAAACTCGTCGCCTTTGGTGCGTGTTTAGCCCGGACCATATTTACGAGTATCTGACCCCTTATTAAGGCTTCTGGCAGACTAGTAGACTTATACTGATGTAGATTAAAAAGACAGAAACCGTTCTGAAATTTAATAAAAAAAATATGTCAAAATGTCGTATCTCTGTACGTTATTCGCCGATGGGGTATACCATTCATCTGTGTCGTTAATGTCAAATTATCGTATATCAGAATTTCCCACTAATATCTTACTTATTAGTGTGTTATCAGTAAAAGATGCACGTATTCATTAAATAATGATAGCATGTACTGTAATATATTTTATATTTAGCCAATTTTTTACAAATTGTAACTAAATAACCCCAAATCAATGAAAATGGGTTAATCAAAGTATTTGTAATTGTAATTCGATATATATGCAAAATATTGATTTACTGTTTAAAGAAATTTAAGTTTTCTTTCTGGATTAGTTATGGTTTACCTCGTACAGCATTTAAAAGTGACTTCAAACTACACAAAACATCCATGTCGTCTGATTTTGCCACGTGGTACCGAGATACGATATTTTGTCAGAAATACGATGTTTTGGAGAAATTAATTTTGGCGAATCAGATTCCGAGAAATTGTCACATGCTCGAAAATCCTATTTCTAATTGGCGTAGAGGTACGAACTTTTGATAGATGGTGCGCGGCAGGAATTTGATTCTGATCAAGCAAAAATGTAAATTTGGCAAAAAACCGAGATACGAGGTTTGGATAGCACAGCGACGATATACAACGTTCACCCTTAAATTTAATGGACTCTTCTAAAAAAAGGCAACAGTGATTGGTTAATTGCTCGACATCACGTGACGTGTTTGTTTATACGTCGCCATTTTGTAGTAATTGAACTGAAGAAAGCTAAAACAAAATGGATAGTAAAACGAAGTCAGACGAATAATCAAATCCTTTTTAGTCATAATATTGACGATAGAATAGATGTGAATGCAACTATGATGAGGATCTATACAAAGCCTGAAGAAAATTTGGATCAAAAGGCAATCTTTTCCGATAATTCTGACAATGAACCGTGACTGAAGGTTACTTTTCGGTATGTTCAGAGAAAGATTTGACCGACCGTTTTGAGTGGATTGTAGCCGTAGCCAAAAATGCTTTACAAAGGAACTCTTGGGTGATAAATACTTTCACGTCTTCGGATGTGTGGAGAAATGATTTGGGCAGAAAGAACATTCTGAAAGATATCTTAGACATGGACTGGAGTGTGGATAACCGATTTAAATAAGCCGATAAGTACGCCGTCTATTTAGGTCCTGAATGCTACAAACTGTACCAAAACAATTTTTTTTTTATTGTCAAAAGAATAAAAATTTATTTCTGTGTTCTTTGTATTATTTCGATCATCTACGTCAAGAGCGGTTGATATGAGCCGAATATATCGACCTGTAATGACGTCATCAGCGGTTGATATGGAATATCAACCTCTCAGGACGTCATCAGCGGTTGATATGAACCGAATATATCAACCTCTGATGATGTCACGAGAGATTGTTATAAGATACAAGCCAACAGTGAGGCTGATGTCCCCCGCCGAAATCCCAAAATAAATAGATGACACATATTAATTAATCGCACATTTATTTTTTTCAAAAGTATCGAGCAATCAAACTGTACACGAAGTGCCATCCAAAAGTGTTTTATAAAGAAAAATGCTAAAACCGACGAGAAAAATGAAAATGTACCCTAGTTAGGGGGACCCTAAAGACAGACAAAAGGGCCCCCTCGCTTGACAAAAGGGCCCCTCTGGCCAAGGGAAAGGGCCCTCGTGTCTGAGTCAATTGTTTCTTTCCACTGTTACTGTCGAATCCATTACTGAATGAGAATGCAGTCATTGTATTGGCATAAAAATCATCAATCAAGATGAACCTAAGTTATCTTGTCCCAAAGTATCAACCAATCAAATTGCTTATCTCTGCCTACCCTAAGAAGAAAATGCTCATCTTCGAACTCCATCAAGGCATTGACCTAATAAGCATACACGCCAATTTTGAACATTTTAATGCAATTCGAAGGAGAGTTATTGTGTTCCAAAGTCTCGGCAAATCAAATTGCTTATCGCTCTGCTTACCCTGAGCAGAAAATGTTCATTATCGATCTTAGTCAAGGTATTATTGTAATGAAACTATACACCAAGTTTCATCACTCTCACTTAATTAGAACTAAAGTTATCGTGTGTCAAAGCATCAACCAATCAAATTGCTTATCTCTGCTCACCCTAAGCGGAAAATGCTCATCTTCGAACTCCATCAAGGCATTGACATAATAAGCATATACACCAAGTTTGAACATTTTAACTCAATTAGAAGGAGAGTTATTGTGTTCCAAGGTCTCGACCAATCAAATTGCGTATCACTCTGCTTACCCTGAGCAGAAAATGCTCATTATCGAACTTAGTAAAGGTATTACTGTAATGAAACTATACACCAAGTTTCATCACTCTCACTTAATTAGAACTAAAGTTATCGTATCCTAAAGCATTAACCAATCAAATTGCTTATCTCTGCTTACCCTAAGCAGAAAATGCTCATCTTCGAACTCCATCAAGGCATTTACCTAATAAGCATATACACCAAGTTTGAACATTTTAACTCAATAAGAAGGAGAGTTATTGTGTTCCAAAGTCTCGACCAATCAAATTGTGTATCGCTCTGCTTACCCTGGGCAGAAAATGCTCATTATCAAACTTAGTCAAGGTATTACTGTAATGAAACTATACACCAAGTTTCATCAATCTCACTTAATTAGAACTAAAGTTATCGTGTCCCAAAGCATCAACCAATCAAATTGCTTATCTCTGCTTACCCTAAGCGGAAAATGCTCATCGTCGAACTCCATCAAGGCATTGACCTAATCAACACATACTCCAAGTTTGAACATTCTAGCTCAATTAGGAAGAGAGTTATCGTGTCCCAAAGTATCAACCAATCAAATTGCTTATCTCTGCTTACCCTAAGCGGAAAATGCTCATCTTCGAACTCCATCAAGGCATTGACCTAATAAACACATACACTAAGTTTGAACATTCTAGCTCAATTAAAAGTTATCGTGTCCCAAAGCATCACCCAATCAAATTGCTTATCTCTGCTTACCCTATCGGAAAATGCTCATCTTCGAACGCCATCAAGGCATTGACCTAATAAACACATACACCAAGTTTGAACATTCTAGCCCAATTAGGAAGAGAGTTATCGTGTCCCAAAGCATCAACCAATCAAATTGCTTATCTCTGCTTACCCTAAGCGGAAAATGTTCATCTTCGAACTCCATCAAGGCATTGACCTAATAAACACATACACCAAGTTTGAGCATTCTAGCTCAATTAGGAAGAGAGTTATTGTGTCCCAAAAAGTGTGACGGACAGACAGACGGACAGACAGACGGACGAACCCATTTTAATAGTCCCCTGCTTTCTTCGAAAGGCGGGGGACAATAACTGCTATGGACATCAAAGAAAAAAACTACTACCAGTTGTATATATGAATTTAATACATCATGATACCAAAAGAATTCTATATATATATATTTGTGCGATTTCAGAAAGGGTTGAGTGCTAAATAAAACCTTAATACTCGTCATTTTTTATAACAAAATACCAGCCTCGTTCTTACATTATCGTGTTGATATAATTTGATATTTAAAACAAAATGTCTTGTTCGTTCGTTTGTTTCTGGAGTTTAACGTCCACTTCCACCAGGGGTGATATTGTAGGATCTTCTCCATTGATCAAGTTAGTTCATTGAAATATGCAGATTGTGATTGGTTAATACTAGACTAACTTACCAACCAAATCCCGCGGTATTGTCTCTGCTCGTTGTTCATCACCATTGCACTTGTGATTAAGTCTCAAATTAATCAAGGTATTATCACATACAGTAACGTCTGTGTAGCTCGGCGGTCTATCACTCGATGTAGATCATAAGTTTACAGGGTAGACTTTACTGTGTGGTTTTCCAAACCTTGTGAGGGTTGCGTAGGTGATTCGAGCCCTTCCTTCCTGAAATAGATATATATGTTAGCCTTTCACATTGCGAATATATGTATTCCAATTAAAATTATTTCCAGCATGGCCGAGGTAAAGACCCTGTTGGTAGGATTGTTGGTGCTATGTTTCGTGAATTCATGCTTTTGGTAAGTTTAGATAAAAAAAAATCTGCCCTAGTAGTTAGGATGGGGCGAACAATCGAGGCCACAAGTACACATTAGCATGCACGCAAACGATCCCTTGACAGATGGAATTTGATATAAGAGTAGGCCATTGTGCCGATGCTCGGGCACAATTTCCCCCCATAGCACACTGCATAGCATATGCCTGTCGTCATTAACCCAGTTTAGGAGCAGGGCGTTAAAGTAGCTAAGTCGCTAATTCTGCACCCGAAGTCTTCGACATTGAAAACCCGATTTATTTCTCAATTTAAATCCACGTTTGTGTTTTAATCCTACCGGGAAAAGGTGGACTTCTGATGTCTAATATTGATAACAAAATAAACATGTTACCATTGGTACGTGAACTCTGTACCATAATGCGTTTCAGCACCATTTGTAACAAGGAACTCGAAAGAACGACGCTAGACATAGTCAACGCGTCATGTCAAACCGTAACATAGTCAACACGTCATGTCAAACCGTGACGACATAACCTTACCCGGAGAGCATGCGCAATAAATACCTTCGGCGTAGACTGGAATAAACAGACGCTAGAGGTTGACATTCGGTTAAGACTCCTGGCGTATTTCGTTAAAAATAATTGAATTGAAAAAAAAAATCAGAGTAAAAATGGAAACTTGAATGTAAATCATTTTGTATGCATTCAGATAATTTTTGTTTAGGCTTTATATTGATTTTCAGTATACCGACCAGATTGTTCATCCATAAATGATCCTCTTAGATGTTATGTTATAATTGTATGACCATCTCTCCTTTAAAATGTGTATGCTGTCCTTAGTGGATGAAATGATACAATAAAATCTTATCTTATCGTATTACATTATTTTATGCATTTTAGCTCGTTTGTGTCATATTCTAGAAATATTATATATTTTAGCAATAGCTGGGATAGTTATATATATAATCTGATAGGCCAGAGTAAAGATAACAGTGGTACTCCACATGTAGATGCAGCTGCTATAATTGGTCTAGATCGATCCAGATGGACATCACAGAACACCGCTGATGTAATAAATATTGAATTAATAATACTCATCGCTTATAACATCCCTTGAAATAAAACGCTAACGACTTTTCTGCACAGACTAGGCTAATGACAACGGATATGGTGCTATGCATGAGTTACATTTTGCCCGGGCAGCGGCGCTACCATAGATACATATTGTCATTTCTAACTACCAGTGGATCTTTTATGTGCACGTCAAGGTGTATGTCGTAGATTTTTGTAAATTTGTTACGACAACGGGTGGAAACTCAACTCTAGAATAATGGAGTAACTAGCAGAGTTCAAAGTCAAGATAAAGTCATTTGGATGGCGTTATGATTAGCACGTCTGTGTTGCACCATAAGATCTGTCATTGCGTCTGGTGGCATGTCTCGAGGGTTTCCTCCCGCTCCTCCAGTCCCCCTCATCACACTGCTAAAGACCCCTACGTGCATATGTTAGTCCCTAGATGAATTTATTTCTCCATATATGACCCCCATTTCTCTCTCTATTTATTGATGTCTTTTCAGGCGTTAAAACTGTCTCAGACGGAAGTGGATACGATTGCGGCATCCTTTAAATCTAGCGATTACAACAGTTTCATGCAGAACGGTGTCTATGTCGATGGTGTTAAATATCAGTTTTTGAGAGTAGTAGATGAAAAAGAAGTAAGTATTATTACTAAATACTTAACGATGCACACCCATGTCGGCTGATTTAAACATTACATCTTTATGATTTATTATATTATAGGTATTCGCCAAGAAGAAAAACCACGGTGGCATTGTAATGATGAAGTCAAAAACAGGTAAATTATATCCGTTTCCTTTCCTTTTGTTGTCCCTTAACAACATCTCTATCCAATAAAATCATAGCAATATTGGTATATATGGAAAGTAGAGACAATTTTACTCTTCAATGGTATCGTTAAAGTTCCAATAGCATATTTTTTAAGTTATATTTTAAAAATGTATTAAAATAAAGCCCTAAAATAGATTGTACCTATAAACAGTCCTACCTTGTTAAAGAATAATCCTATAATTCACTATTGCCAGTTGAGAAATTGGCAAAAATATCATTTTCAACTTCAAATTCAAACGTCTGAAGATGGCCGTCCATGGAGAGGAATGGGAAAACAAGGGAGGTAATTGAGTTACTATTTCCTCAATCAGCCTGTGTCAGCCATTATAACGCCTTTGAAATTTTGCCCATAATAGTGAGTTGACAACCTTTTGAGCAAAAGACATAGAAATAATTATGTTTTGACTTTCTTAGAAAATATGAAATTGGAACTTTAAATGGAGTAAGACGGGATGCTCGACTTGTTTCAAGTTTGTTATTTTGGGGGACTTTTCGCACGAAATGCTGACCACCCTTTGAATTTTCTGGTCGCCATACGACCGCAGCGGCGGGGCATAACGTATAGTGATAAATTGCCACTTTAGACCTGAGTGGAGACCTTACTAGGCTGCTGCGACCGTACGGCGTCCAGCAAATGCATAATGTCGCCGGTAAATATGAACACAACGCGCGACAATGTCCCAAAAAATTACAAACTTGATAAACATATAAGGACGCCACCACCACTAGAAGTATCACGGGAATTCAGTATGGGGTCAGGAAAAAAATGGGTACTAACAGACTTTCAGAGATTTATTCACTCAAGATGATATTTATATTTCAGCTGTGGTTATTGCTCATTATCCAGAAGGCAAACAAATGGGTAATGCCGCGAAAGGCGTTAGTGTTATCGCTGAATACTTGGATTCATTGGGCATGTAACAATACCAAATTACCTACTAGATTATCCACAAGAACTACGACAACTTATTTTAGAAAATAAACTATCCAAACGCATATTCTAGTAGTTTTTCATCAATAAAACAAATGTGGAACGTTAAAGCTGAACCCCGGTTACAAAAATACCGAAATAATTAAATAAAAAAGTTAACGCCTCCAGATCCATACTTGTTTCCAATGTGAAATAAATATGGCGGACATGGAGGGTTATGACCTTTAAAGGTTAGTCCGCTATATTTATTTCACATATTGGAAATCAGTATGGCGGCTAGAGGCGTTAATTTTTTTTATTTAGTTATTGTAAAGAAACCGAGGCAAAATATCCCTCATAGCACACAGTCTGATATATTCCCGTCTTCATATGCCCAGTTGGAGCAGAACAATAGAGCGTTAACCCTCGTTTCATTTCTAATGCATGCTCCTAAATGAGTAGAAATGTTGTCCCACGGCTTCTAGTTGGATGAAATTGTCAAGTTATCCCCAACCCTCACGTTGGTTAAATTATTATATATTCAGGCGCGGATCCAGAGGGGGGGGGGGGGGGGCTTGCATCAATGAAATTACATCACAAAGTGATCCTACATCAGTATAAAAATGATTTCTCTGTTTAAATAGCTCAATTTGTATGTATACCTATGTAATTTAGAGACGATGATGGCAGATTTCCGTAACAGAAACCTGGCAAACCCCCTCCTGTAGAAATGGTGTCCCACGGCTGCTGGGGGGGGGGGTTGGATGGGATGGCTTACTGGACTAGAGTGCCGCGCTTTGACAGCTGGCTGTGGTTTCGAGCCCTGGTGTGAGCGTATGTGGCATGGAGATAGGGGCGCTTTCTCAACCTCGTCGGTTTCCTCCGGGCACTCCGGTTTCCTCCCACTGCTAAAGAACCCTACACGCAAGCCAATTATTGAAATAAAATTAAACCATATGTTAGTCCCAAAATGACCTAGGTTGTGGCGAGTGGACGTTAAACCCCATTTCTCTCTCTCTCTCCCCACGGCTGCTGGTTGGATGAAATTGTCAAGTTATCCCCAACCCTCACGTTGGTTAAATTATTATATATTGTACATTTTAACTAATCGTGCATGATTTAGGATTTTAAAAATACGTGGTTGTTCCCAAGCTAACTCAAATTAGAATGGCAGTCTATTTCAAAATGTACAATGATATGTGATAAAACAAGTACATGTATAGCCAGCCATCTATATCAAATGTATATTATGGACAATGACGTAATGAAGTCGCGTGGCTGTGACAATAGGTCATGAATGTTATTTATTAGTAACGCATGTTGACATAATGGCTTATTCCAAAATGCACAAAGATATGTGATAAAACGAGTGTATGCAAATAAATAAAATTAATACAAATGAATATAACGTCGCGTGGCTGTGACAATAGGTAAATGATGTTATATTTTAAACGAATATATAGAATGCGTATGGATGTGATGTTTATGTAATGGATATAACAATACGTAAAGAGTATATATATATTTTAATGCATGTTGATGTATCAAGTCGTGTGGCTGTGACAATAGGTAAAGAGTTATATTTTTAATAGTTAGTGTATATAAGTCTATCTGTCAACTGTTATTGAGTATCTTTCTGTTCCCTGACTCGCTGTACAGATATACTTACACCCGACTCCCTGTATCTACATCTACACCAGAACAACTATCATGAGGTGCTTAATGGTATGTTTTAACTTATATTGTGTATTGTTAATTTGTTTTTCTGTACCGAGAGGGCTAAGTATTAATGGAGACGGACATACACAATGCATGTCGCTAGCCACGGCATACTCTTATATCGAATTCCATTCATAAGGTTTTTCTTAAGCGCACACCGGAAAAATCCCGAGACGAACCCGAGACTTGCAGGGTCACGAGCCAGTGTCTTACTCACTGATCCACCACGGTTCCTTAATGTTTTACTGATGATTAAATATATAGAAGTTATATAGTGTAGAACTATAATACTGTAAGAATATATATATAGAAGTTATATGGTGGATCCTTATGAACTATAACACTGTAATATTAAAGTGTTTTATTAGATTAAGTTTGGCACCGCGAGTAATACGCTGGCTTTTATCTACAGTATTCCATCTTTTTTCCCCGTTGATTTTCTAGCGTTTTTACATTTTACGCTTGTCGGTAATGGTGCAGGGTGAAGGTCGTTGCACAGTGCAGTCTATAGTCAGTTGGATTTGACAAGATGGAGTAGGGCGGGCGCTATGTCCCTCACAGGACACTGCATGGCATAAAATAATATCAGTATGTCCAATTGTTCTTGAACGGTTGGTGAAGATACGTAGGAGGTAACCCACCTTCCTCCTTTTATTTCGTGATAACACCCTCTTTCTCCGCCGATTTTCATTTGTAAAATCATGACATAAGCATGTGTGGAAAGAAAAATGTACCTGGTGATATTTCAGATGCTTCACTGAACTTGGACCTGACATTTTGCACTTTTTACCTGACATGTATCAATAATACGTAATAAAAACAAAACTATTACAGAAACAAACCCCAGACACCCGAGGGATTGAGACTATATTTACATGTGTCTATTTACAGCTTTGTATTCTTAAACACGATGTAAGACTTATTTGTAATATTTAGTTTATCTATTCCAGATTACCGTGTGTATTGTCCTGTGCACAGTTACATTTGGAGAATCTAAAAAAAGAAGTAAGAGACAAGCTGGTTATGGATATGGTGCTGTAGATCCTGCTGCTTATGGTGGGGCAGCGGTTGATCCAGCTCAGTACTCTGCTTATGGTGCAGCAGCCAATCCAGCTGCTTACCAGCCTGCTTACCAACCAGCTGTAGCTAATCCAGCTGCTTATCAACCTGCTGCTTATGCGCAACCAGCTTACCAACAGGCAGCAGCTAACCCTGCGTATGCTCAACCTGCCAGTCCATACGGTTATGCAACTATAATTTAGATTACTTATTCTATCTGAATCACGATCCTTGTTGGACAGTCTGAAAATGTCCCCCAAAATGCGTATTGAAATGACGGTATAGGCTTTCTATTCTTGTAAATATATTAATTATATGAAATAAAATATATTTAAAAACCAACGTTAAATAGTTTGTTCATAATCGAAGAACTCCACCAGTCCACACGGTTACCCGCCAGCTACTACTCCTTAGATTACTAATTCTATCGGTATCGCGACCCTTTTTTGACAGTCCATAATGTCTTCTAATATGCGATGGGTTCTGGGTATTATTTGCAAAGCTTTATGTTGCAGGATATTGCACGTGCAATGACATAACGTGGCGACAATCATTGGCTCAAAGGCTCGTGCATTGTTTAAAGGAGACGTTACTGCTCCGGGCAAAATGACGCCTTTTACTCATTGTAATACCCATTTACACTAAATAGGAAATACTTTTAAATACAAATACTCAAACGTCTTTACTTATTTTTCTTATACATACAAAAATGTTGATTTTAATTTGTCGAAAGAAAAACATTAATTAAGTCGCGTCGATGTCATCCTTATCAGTGACTGTAGCGGCCTAGCGAATATTCACTGCTGATCAGTGTGTTAAATTATATGAAATAAAGATATTATATAATGGGGGAAAACATATATCAATCATTTCCTATTATGGTGACAGCATAGGAAAAGAAACTGTTTTCGGCACTTTCACAACAATTTAAGTTTGGTTTGAGAATAAGCTGTACGCCTCGACTCGGTATTGAGCGTTTAGACACATAACAACCCACGTTCCTTTATTTTGCTACCGTCATAATATTTTGATTAGCGACTCGGATGGAATAATTTTCTTTTGAACACGCATGCGGCACAAACACAACCATAATCGTTTTACGGGCCTTTAATATACCCAGGAATGGTTAATATGATATACAAAATGTTAATATATTTATTGGAATTACTTAAGTCTGACTGAATGTTTGGTTTCAAATTGTACTAATCCTGCATTCACTGAATACAGGGTTGCATCCATTGTTCTTGATACTGAGTCTGATGCGTCTAACACCACCCACAGGTCATTTCTAAACTCGAAATTTGCTAATAAAGGCATTGGTGCTATCTTGTTAAGCCAAATTTTACACCATAAGCAAGTCACAGCACACACCCCTCCTTACTTCAAAACTGTTACTGTTGCAAGGATTTCGTATACATATACCAAACCCATTGCATCCAAAATATTTAATTACAGAAACGCATTATATGACATTAATGCAAAATACTTATATGATAACCCTCTACCATGGACCAAGAAGGAACAAAGAATATACATGCAACGTTTGTCAGTTGACACTAGCCCTAAGTCTTATTTTCAATGATATGTTATTAGTTTTGAAAATCCCAACGCCTAGCACGACAAGTATTTGTTCCGACTGACAAACCTGTTCTGTTCAAAGCACTTAATTACGGAAATTCAATCGACAGTGCTATGTTTAAACGATCTACTCTTAGTAAGGATGAAATTATATCCAATCACAGATATCTGTACTCTATTCATTTGGTACTCCATGTGGAGATACCTGTTCAGAAACTACATAAAAAAACCTACAAGCAAGGTTTTATAGCAGGTTCATCCCGTTGTTCCACAAAACCACTTTCAAAAGTATTGACATATTGTGACAAAATATACTCTCATAGTGGTATTAACCCAATGGGGATATTAAAAAACTCCAACGAATTACTTGGTGGTTTGCAATCTAGACCCTTTGCTTCAGCTTTTTCAGTGTCTTTTCGTCTAAATGTTAATTACAATTTTACATATTTAGTTAAGAATCACAGTGATTCCAAAAATAAACTCACCGCCATCAAGATAAGTCAGATCTTGATTTTTTAATTGATAACAGCATTGTTGAATTTGGAAATATATCAGCAAGTGGTAGATATCCCCATGGGGCATCACCTGTGCACCTTTGCTGCTGATTTGTTTCTCTATTCGTAAAGGCGCTCGTAAAATCAAATAAACGGTTAGTCACATTTTAATTTCACTTTTCGATATATTGATGATATTTTATCACTAAATATTCCTAAATTTAGTGATAATGTAGAATTCATATATCCTGGTGAGCTCGAAATTAAAACACCACTGACAGTGACAATTACGCTTCCTACTTGGGTCTGTGTCTCGATTTTGACAATTGCCATAAACTGATTGTTAAATTGAACAATAAACGTGATGACTTTGATTTTCCGATTGTTAACTTTTTCATGTATTAGTAGTAACATTCCAATGTGGAGTTTTTGTGTCTCAGCTAAATCGTTACGCGAGAGCTTGTTCCTTTATTCTGATTTATTACGTAGATCGAGGCATGTGTCATCTAAACTTCAACTGCAAGGATACTTGCGCACTTAACTTTTAAAAAAAAAACTTTACAAGTGTCTCTCTCGGCTATTATTCTAGATGTATTTAATTGACACGTATACTATTACTATATCTCCCTGATTATGTCTACTACATCGTTAACACTGTAAATCACGTACAGTTTGCTTACCGATAGGCCATTGGCCAATCACGTTATTTTACCGACATTTCGCCTAAGAGTTTGGATGCAGCTATGGCGAGTGTGGCGCCAGGCAGGATAAGCTTACTCTTCGGGACACCTGTTGCCAATGTTTGTCGTGTATTTTGTACACAATGAGCAGTCCATTTACTGATGACAATTTTGCCTGTGACTTTTTTTTTCTCTCTAATGGTTTGAATTGTTCGTACTTGGTTTTGTTTCATTATTATTTAACATATGTACAGGCCATTCACAATTATGGGGCAATGGTGTGATAAGTATTAACCATAAATTAAAAGATGATTAATGATAGAGAATATAATTACAGTATGAACAATGAAATATTGCACCTTCCTCCAGTCTGTCACCAATACAAACGACATGCCATCACTCATCATACACACACAATCTACATCTTTATCAGAATCAGTCAGTGGTGGTTCCGCAGCACCACATACCTTACACACACTGTTCATCGACACATTCAGCAACATTTTTCCTTGCATCCTAACCACACCAAGCACTCTACTCTCGTCCACATTGTTATTCTTGTCTGCAATCAACCACGCTCACCCACATTCTCAACACTCGCATCCACTCTCCTTCACACGTTTTATTTTGACCCCTCTGACTTTGTACCGTTGATTACAGATTAAACATCGACAAGTGTATAAATGTGTTGTCATTGATGTGAATATTGTTCACAATAAGAAGCAAAATAAATAAGATATGGTTACAGGATCATTTTGTTATACGAAAATCTTATTGATCGATGCGTTTATATGGCGCTCAGTATAATAAGTGGAGTTGTGCTTACTTACCGTTTATTTTGTCGTGATAGTCGGCACTTTTCCTACTTTCGAAGTAAATCCCCTGTTCCCAGATCCTGCGTCCACAATTATTAGGCGACTGCCCTTTCCGACAGCAATGTACCGACCACAGTCCTAACAAATCTGAACGCAATACGTCAATGGGACCTGGAAAAATAAAAATTCCCACATCAAATCGTTTTCGAAAACTAAACTCAGAATATATTTTGAATTTAACTTTAATCTTGGTTTTACCTTTTCGACTTTCTGTCCAAACGCCATGTTTGCAGTAATAAGCGATAAGCCAGGTTTCATCACGATATACAATTTCATATCCTTCATCTCTGCAATAATAAAAAATATATATGGAAACTAAAATTTTTATCATAATGATGCTTTCTTACTAACATTGTTGTATGTTCAAAAGTTACCAGGATATTTAATACTTATGGTTAAAACATCTTTAAATGATTATGCATCAAACCATTTGTGAACAAAACGACTTCTTTTAGGTTACTTCGTGTATCTGTTTACAAGTATTTCCTTGTTATTTCGTTATTAACCACAATCTCCGTGGTTTCTTTAGCGAATCGCTTGCCATGTGAATTATAAAATTTAAACCCAATTTCTTTTAATAGCCTTTATTGGTGGGTTTCAGACATTAAGATGTCTTTTTCTTCATGTACAGTCTTGATAAAATTCAACAAATTAAATCTTATTAAGTGTAGAATCATTGAAGATTCAAACTTCCTAAAAGAATTGTCCAAAATTACATATATTTTGAATAGATATAGAATTAACTGAAAAGGATTTTAAAAGTAATATAAAAATACGCCTCGTGGAGTGCTTATATAATGTTCACCAAGTTTTAACTATAAGATAGAAGGGTCTATGTTCTGTCTGGTCTGCAGGATTTTCTTGTCGTTTTTTGTTTTGCGTGTAGAGTTTTTCTCTTGCACTTACCAATAGACATTACAAGAAATAATGAACAATTATCAAATCAAATGAATAGATCCGGTCCCGTGTTCACAAAGCATTCTCAGACTTAAGTTAGGAATTTACTCAACTTTAAATCACTGTTTTTATGAGAAATATCTTTGTACATACATGTATTTAAGTAAATTCTCAACTCATGTCTGAGAATGCTTTGTGAAATCGGGTCCAGGTGACCAGTCGTTAACCTCCGTATATTTGAATAATGTATCTTGAATCTACATTAGAACTTGCGCCCACACACCAGCTTGGATATCATTGCGTATCAATTTCATGACAACTTCGCTGGAAGTAAATAAAAGCACATTTTATAACCTTATGAAAATAACATTTCGTCTGTCTGGTTTTTTCTTCGTCTTGTGGGGGATCACGTGGCTAAGTTGGTAAGACATTGGATCGCTATCCTGGAGGTCGGTTGTTTCATCCCAGCATTAGCCGAGAAAGTTCATCCAGATTTTCCGAAGTGGTTTCCCCTTGCCAGTGATGCAAGATGGAAGGCCTGACAAGGACAACTGCCTAGTCGTTCAGATGGTCCGAAAAACCAAGACACATAGGCGTGCATGTTAAACATCCCTTGGCAGTTGCAATTAGATATAACAGTAAGCCGTAATGCCGCTGTCCGGGCAAAAAATCCCTCATAGCATATGCCCGTCTTAATTAGCCTAGTTGAAGAGTAGGACGTTAAACCGAAATTCATTTCCATTTCTTCGTGTTTTTCACTTCTGCTTGTGTTTCTTTAAATTCCCTGAGGGCCTTTAAGGTGTTCCCTTTAAAGTCGGATAATTTTACTAATGTAAATTGCTTGATGGCTTCTACCGTTCTTCAAGCTCCCAGTGTGGGGTAATGGGATTTTCGTCGGAGATAGGGTCGAAAACGTCCATTTTCTACGATCCCTTGGTGTCAAAGTCTTCATTTTCTGCTTATCAGGCCAGGTTATGTCTGTCTGAACGATGATGGATCTGGTGGAAACTTTAACTGCCCTTGCAAAAGATTTCCCTTGTGGTGCAATGGAAGCCGATGCAGTTAAATCGACATGTTTTCGAGCATCGAAATAAGGTATTTGTCGTTCAGACATGACCTGTTGGATTCTTTCCTCCTTTTGCAGTAATGGACTTTTACGGGAATAAAGAAAGTGCTTTCCCTTATAATTCACAAAAAAAAGTTAGTCTGGCAGGTAGCGCTCACGTGGTTATCATGACAACACTGACCGCAGGTGTCTTTACCCTTGCAGACTGTTTTGCTGTGTCCACAAGAGGATTGGATATGTAAGAATCCACAGATATGTTTAAATAACCTGCCTTGAGAGTCTTTGGTATGTCGGGACGATTGAAAGAAGGGATGTAGGTGCTTGTTGGAATCACGTTATCTCTTCGGCGAACACCAATTCTTTTGACGTGTTTAAATAACCTGCCTGAGAGTCTTTGGTATGTCGGGACGATTGAAAGAAGGGGTGTAGGTGCTTGATGGAATCACGTTATCTCTTCGACGAACACCAATTCTTCTTCTTCCTCACTGCTACCTTATTAGGAATATCTGATGAAGAGCTAAGAACCATGGTAGCATGCTGGTCTTTGGCACTTTCTATCAAGAGTGTCCCGTTTTTTGACAGCCTTAGGCTGGAATAAAAAGCTCTGTCCCTTACAATTCACAAAACAGGCCAATTTATGTCACATAATAAAACCTTAAGATATCACTTTAGAAAGTAAATCGACCAATGAAAAAAATACAGCAAAATACTAAACATATCTGTTATACAAAACAGTTTTGACAATCACACGAACTGACGAACATTAACTCACTACACAAGTAATATCACTAACCCGTAACGAAATCATCAAATGCTGCGAATTCGTCCTGTATTTTTGTAATAGATGGATGCTCGTAGCCTTTTCTGTACCAGGTTCTTTAATCCGTTTTGAAGATATACATCTCTTCAACCAGTTCTGTTTCCGTCTTCTGCTCATCACTATTAGCAACCAAGCCCTCCGTTACTGTTAGACATCGGTTTTGAAGATCTACATTTCGTGTGTTAAATTACTGCTGGGTGACCATCCTTGCGCCCATGCGTCTGCTGGAATACCACCGCGTATTAACTTCACAATAACGGCGTGAGAGATTTTATAATAATCTCGCTGCGGAGTAGTGCAGCTGCGGTTTTGACAACTCTTTTCTCGTTTCAGTCTAAATACCCCTTTCGTGGATCATGATTGAATTCTTGAATAGTCCGGTTAAACGTTACCAGGTAGTTTCGTCCGTTCACATTACTGTCGGTTAAAGTTTCAATCAGTTACTGTTGCATATACTTATTACTGTGTGGATTATTTACGATTTTTCCCATCTCCTCAACCAGCTCTGTTTCCGTGCTCTGTTCATCACTATTAGCAATCACATCCTTCATTACTGTTAACAACGCGTTTTACCTTTGAATATCTGTTGGTCTCCCATGAGTGTTACCTTGTGTAGCATGTGTTTCTTCGACATATAGAAATTTAACTGGCTTATCTTTACCCGACTACTGTTCCTTCAGTCTATCTCGGCAGTCATTACTACGCAGGACTGATGCAATAACGAGCTTGTCGTGCATGATCGTAGTGCTGTATTGTTCCCTTTTACAATATTCCTTTAAGTCACATTCCTCGATCACTTTCAGGAAATTCTGTGCATTTTTATTGGCGGTATTAAACACGTCTCCATCCATTGCTGGTATATCCCCAAGACAGTGTTGCAACAATAGTCATTGGTTGGAACCATTTAGGCTTAATAGGGGTGGTGTGCACAAGGTACGTCAACCCACGATTGCCTGTTAGTTGTATCCTTTCATTTTTCCCTGTTAGTTTTGTACTCTTTCATTTTGCCCTCTTCTCAACCTCGTGTGCTAACTCCGAGCACTCCGGTTTCCCCCCACTGCTGAAGACGCCTACTCGCAAGGGAATTATTGAAATAAAATTAAACCATATGTTAGTCCCCAAATGACCTAGTTTGTGTCGAGTGGACGTAAGACCCCATCTCTCTCTCTCATATTTTGCCCTGTGCGCACTGCGTGTGTGTATTTTTGTGGACCCCGTATTTTCCTTTACATTTACTAAATTCACGATACGTTTATTGGAAATAGGGGGTTGGGTGGTAGTACGTGCGTGTTGTATCATAAGGTATGTCATTGACTCACCGAATGTACGTGACGAGGAGTAGGGTCACCTGTCCATCCTCGTAGAATTTCTCCGGGTCCACCGGTTTCGTCCCCCTGCTAAAGACCCCTACGCACCAACGAATTATTGATATAAAACTAAACCATGTGTTAATCCCCAAATCAACTTGTTGATTGGCAAGTATTTATATGGTTTATTATTATTACAGCCTCATTATGTACAGCCTTCCAATTGCGTTTGTGAATATCATTCAGCTGAAGTGTATTCTGACTCATCCTCACCTATGTGAAGGTATTAATGCGGCTCTCCATAAATAATTATTTGTTGCATTCTATTTTCATCCCCACCACACACACGCACACTGACCTCGTGAAGGTATTAATACATATTCCTGAAGCAATGGCGCGAGAAATCCCTCTCTTGCCATTGCTGGATTGAAGTCATATTCTTTAACTTTGGAGGGGATGTCTCTATTCAACGTCCATCTCTTTGATGAGGAGTCTTTCCTTAGACTTACGACAGTTGATAAAATGTAGCAAACGATGGAGAAAATATTAAACGCCTGTTGCGTGGTCCAACAGAAGAAAAGCAGATTCTACATATGGCAATGTTGACATTTGCATCTATTCTGTATAGCCTCGTTTGTCACACAATTAACTTTTCTGTTATATTCTGCTGCGCGCTGGACAATTGAGCATAATAAATTTCGCGTAAACTAGTCGGATTGTCACTAGATACATTGCGGTAACATTATTTTGAGGTCTGATTAACCCCGATTGATTGTTACAATGTAAGCCATTGGTTGATAATAGCACTATATTGACCAATTATAATTTAGGACAAGAATGTTCACTCTATACAGCAGTAGGGTTAGGTCTAATCAAACGGAACACTGTGAGGAGTATGGTATTAATGGGGCTTTTTACCATGTTTTGCTACGGTCTATTCTCACTAGCTCTCTTCAGGATTGCAAAAAGGATTTGTCAAGGATTTTTCATTTATATTATTTAGTTATGGTCAGTGTCTGATATACATATAGCCTTGGCTCACAACTTAACTATCTTGAAATCTCCGGCTTAAGCCTTGGAAACACGCTTCACCAACATGCCTGTCATTCTGAAGCCGAGGGACTCGAGACCTATGGGCATTCGGCCAATATGTATAATATATTTCAATCTGTCCTTTTGTCTGAACCTGCGTAATTTTTAAACGAATTTCTTCGATTATGAATTAACTACTAAAATTTGGTTATTAACTATCTTTTATTTAATATAATTGATATATTTACAAGAATAGAAAACATATACTGTTATTTAAATTATACATATGTGCATTATGCCGCTTCACGAAGCTTTTCAAATAATACCTACAACCCATCGCATATTTGAGGACACTTTTAGACTGTCCAACAAGGACCGTGATTCAAATAGTTGCATAACCGTATGGACTGGCAGGTTGAGCATATGCAGGGTTAGCTGCTGCCTGTTGATAAGCTGGTTGTGCATAAGCAGCATTGCCATAAGCTGCTGGATTAGCTGCAGGTTGATAAGCCGCCGGATTAGCTGCAGCTTGTTGGTAAGCGGGTTGTTGGTAAGCAGCTGGATTGGCTGCTGCACTATAAGCAGAGTATTGAGCTGGATCAACCGCTGCCCCACCATAAGCAGCAGGATCTACAGCACCATATCCATAAGCAGCTTGTCTCTTGCTTCTTATTTTAGATTCTCCAAATGTAACTGTGCACAGGACAATACACACGGTAATCTGGAATAGATAAACTAAATATTACTAATAAATAAGTCTTACATGTTTTTTTACAATACAAAGCTGTAAATAGACACATGTAAATATAGTCTCAATGTCTCAGGTGCCTGGGGTTTGTTTCTGTTAAAATAAATGTCTTTAGTGTGTATTATTTGATACATGTCTAGTTAAAAGTGTAAAACATCGGGTCCAAATTTAGCGTCTGACATTTCATCAGGTACAACTTCATTTTTTCTTTCCACACCTGATTACGTCATGATTTTACAAATGAAAATCGGTGAAAAATGAGGGTGTTGTTAGTGGGGGGGGGGGGTCTACGCATCTTCACCAACCGTTAAAAAACAAGTGAACATACTAATATTATTATATGTCATGCAGCGTGCTGTGAGAAACCTCGTGCCCGGTCTACTCTTCTATCGTATTCTGTCAATTGTTCATTTAACACGTAATCCCCGGTTGTTAGTGGCAAGGAGTAGGGTCGCCTGTCCAACATCGTGGGTTTTCTCCGGGTACTCCGGTTTCCTCCCACTGCTTAAATGCTAAAGACCCCCACGCTCAAGCAGTTTGTGTCGAGTGGACGTTAAACCCTATATCCGTACAGCATATACCTCAGTTTGTCGTCCAATCCGAATGACTAGAGACCTTCGCCCAGCAACACTACTGACAAGCGTAGGGAAAATGGATGGAATATCGTATCTCCTGGTTAGTTAGCCAGCGTACTACTCACACAGCCAAGCTTAGTCCAATAAAACACTTTAATATTACAGTAATATTGTTCAACTTTATATTTAATCATCAGTGAAACGTTAATGAACCGCGGTGGCTCAATGAGTAAGACACTGACTCGCAACCCTGCAAGTCGCGGGTTCGTCTCCCGGTGTAGGCTTGAGAAAAACGGAATTCGATACAAGAGTATGCCGTGGCTAGCAAAATGCATTCTGTATGTCCGTCTTCATTAGTTCTTAGCCAAGTTGGTGCAGAAAAACATAATATTTAAAAATACAAAATATAAGTTTTTACCATACCATTAAGCACCCCATGATAGTTGTTCTGGCGTAGATACAGGGTTAGATGTCGTAATTATACTGAAAGATACTCAATAACAGTTGCCACATAGACTTATATACACTAACTATTAAAAATGCATCTCTGTGCGTATTGTCACAGCCACGCGACTATTAAAAAAATAACCCTTTACCTATTGTCATAGCCACACGACTTCATAATCAGTCATTAAAAATATATAGAACAGTTTACGTATTGTCACAACCACGTGACCACATAAACCTCACATCCATATACATTCTATATATCTGCATATATTCATTAAAAATAAAACACATTTGCCCTATTGTCACGGTCACACGTCCGCATTACGTCAACATTGCATTTTATTTATTTGCATATACTTTTTATCACATGTCTTTGTGCATCTTGAAATAGTCAGCCATTTTAATTTGAATTAGATTGTGGATCACCATGCATTGTTAAAATCCCGAATCATGCACGATTAGTTAAAAAAAATAATATTTAGGTCCATACATATACATGAAATGAAGAAGACGGGCATATGTAATGCAGTGTGCTATTACAGAGAGAGAGAGATGGGGTTTAACGTCCACTCAAAACAAACTAGGTCATTTCGGGACTAACATATGGTTTAATTTTATTTCAATAATTCGCTTGCGCGTAGGGGTCTTTAGCAGTGGGAGGAAACCCACGAGGTTGAGAAGGCGCCCCTATCTCCATGCCACATAGTGGTCTAGAGTGTCGCGCTTCGACCTCTTAGCTGGCTGGTCACCTTTGGCTTGCGGCTGTGGTTTCGATCCCTGGTGTGAGCGTGTGTGGCATGGAGATTGGGGCGCCTTCTCAACCTCATGGGTTTCCTCCGGGCACTCCGGTTTCCTCCCACTGCTAAAGACCCCTACGCGCAAGCGAATTATTGAAATAAAATTAAAACCTAGTTTGTGTGGACGTTAAAACCCATCTCTCTGTCTCTCTCTCTGTTTGGGTGTCTAGCGGTCCTCAGCCTCCTCTTACTATTCGACGTTAATTTGATGAATGTCGGTGAAGGGAATATGCTGAGTGCAAACCTTTGGTGGTGGTGGTGGTGGTGGGGGGATCTGGACGCCTTACCTCTTCCTCGGGACCATATAATGACGCAAATCAGGTAATTCAATTTGTATGCTGGGTTGAATTAGGTTTTATGACGATAACAACCAAAATATGCATGTAGAGGGGGAGGGTTGGCCGACTGGTTAGCGCGTGCGCATTGCATTGCACGATATGTCATTGAGTCAACTGGCGTGGTTGGGGTTCCCCAAAGTAGGCTCCCCTATTCAACCTCCTGGGGTTTCTCGGGTTCCTCTAAAGACCCCTGCGCACAAGCGAATTATTGAAATGAAATGACACCATGTTAGTCCCAAAATGACTCAGTTTGTGTCGAATAGACGTTAAATCCCATTTCTATCTCGCTCGCCTATCGTGTTATGCCAGTGTTCGACTCGAAGTGGACTAAGGTTTCAACTAACGTCCCACTTTTCTGCTTCGACTGGGTCAATGAAGACAGGCATACATCATACAGAGTACTATCAGGGAAATTGTGCCCGGGTAGCGGTATTATCTTCTACTCTTATATTGAAAGCCTTCAGAAGTGATTTTGCCGACAAGGCTTAAGATAAGTGAACAGAAACCTGTTCTGGTATTATAGAATATGATTTTACAATCTTTCCTTTTAGGGCCAATGAGTGGTTTAGTTCTGTCCTTAATATAAACAAAAACCATTGAGTATGGTAGCTGATCAATGGACCCATAACTTATAATTGTTTAAAGAACCTAACCAATGGGGTCGTTTAGTTCGGCACATAATAACATGGAGTTTGGTACCTGATCAATGGACCCACAAATCATAATTGCGTTCTTAGATATATCCACCCCCTTGTGTTGATAAATTTAGATACTGCTATTAATGTATCATATTTTTTATTTATCATAAACCTCTACACCGTGCATTTGAATGGTTTATTTTCTGAAATAAGTTGTCGCTCTTGTAGATAATCTTGAAGGTAATTTGGAATTGTTACATGCCCAATGACAATAAGTACTCGACGATAACCTCAACGCCTTCCGCAGCATTACCCACGTGACTGTCTTCTGGATAATGGGCAATAACCACAGCTGAAATATAAATATCTTGAGTGAATAAATCTGTGAAAGTCTGTTAGTATCCATTTTTTTCCGGACCCCATTCTGAATTCCCGTGATACGACTTGTAGTTTCTTGACTAGCTATCACGTTGTGTCTGGATTAAATTATCACACACACCCGTCAGATTGGGGTGGCATCCTTACTGCGCTGTTACGGCGACGGAAAATGATCTTAGAGCGCCGCAAAATCGTCATAATTGTGGTAAAAGCGTGGTGGATACGTCATATACTGTGCTGTGGTCGCCAGTGCTCGCAGAGTCGCGGCTTTGTGTTTCAGCATATTCACGCTTGAGTTCACCCTTGCCGGCGACATTATGCATTACCTGGACGCCGTACGGTTGTAGCAGCGCAGAAAGAATGCCGACCCGGTCTGGCGGGGGCATAGTGTAACTTTATGCCCCCGTCAGACGGGGGGGGGGGGGGTGAACAGAAAATTCAAAGTTTCGTCAGCTAACGTGAGCATTAAGCGAGAAAATAACCCCCAAAATAACAAGTCGGTCATCCCACCCCAGTGCCCCCTCCTATCACATTTAAGGATACCATCCTTTAAATTCGAGTAAAATTGTCTCTACCAATATTGCCACGATTTTATTGGATAAATATTGTTAGGGGACAACGTAGGGAAATGAAACGGAAATAATTTACCTGTTTTAGATTTGATTTAAAAAGTATTTATTCAGAATTCTTATATACAATTAAGGAGGGAATAATATGAATAAGTTGGATACAGTAACAAGCAACTTAATGCTTATATAAAACTGCTTCCAGAATGGAGTCAAATGAATATAAATTTAATGATCAGCTGGTAGATTTCATCATTACAATGCCGCCGTGGTATTTCTTCTTAGCGAATACCTATAATATAATAAATTATAAAGACGTAATGTTTAAATCAGACTACATGAGTCATCTGAATCAAGTATTCGCTCATTTATCTGAACATGTAAACCCAGTTCATAATAACGAATCGCGACTTTCAGTTTGTCAAAGCAGCTATTCCAAAGTACTATCTTTTGTAAATTGCTCTGCTTGGAGCGAGTCATCACCTCAGTTCCTCCACGAATTTCTAAACACAAAAGAACCTCTTGCTAGAACTAACTGTTCAAACAATCTGATTAAAATACAGATCCTGTTTCGTTTCGCTTTTTATAGTTCGAAATTTTTTTTTACTTTACTTCACCACACTAGGAGCTGGGCGATTTGTTCTATTAATGGCGTTTTGGTTGAAGTGAGGGATTAATCAATCAAACGGTTTGTTACGGCGACTTCTGTCGGTAAAATACTAGAAAAGTCAACACCGATTCATAAATCAACGTGTGACGTCATAGGGTCTAACACCGCTCGAATGACCTCACCTGACGCAAACTTCCACTACAACTGAAGGGATCTTCATGTAGTGTAGATCATCGCAAGTATAAAAGAAAATGAAACGAAATATAGATGTATTATTTAATCACATTGTCGGTCAAAGGTCATTGTATTCTATATCGAACCTTACTAAAGCGCAAATTAAATGGTTTTGATGACCAGCCGGTATGTAATGAATTCTCCTATGTCCTACTACTAAAGACGAGCCCTAGTCTTCCCCACTGAACCACCGTGGTTCCGGTTTGATACGCATTTGAAGTAAAATCGTGATAGATTAATTAGTTTGAATATGATTTTAGCACCCGGTTTGTAGATTTGTACACGAGTATAGCTTTAAATATTTAGTAATAATACTCACTGCAAACGGGTCATCCCGTTTTTCCGGCGTGGTCCCCCCTTGTCAGTGATACAGGATGGACACCTGAAAGATCCATTGACAGTTGGAATTCGATATAAGAGTAGGCCGTAGTGCCGCTGTCCGGGCAAAATTTCCCTCATAGCACACTGTATGGCGTTAGTCGACTTCATTAGCCTAGTTCGAAGCAGAACAGTAGGACGTTAAACCCGATTTCATTTCATTTTAGTAATAATACTCACTTCATTACCATCCACCACTTTCACAAACTGATATTTAATGCCATTGACAAGAACACCGCTCATCTCAAAACTCACGTAATTCTTAGATTTAAAGGATGCCGCAATCGTTTCCACTTTCGCCTGAGACATTTTTAACGACTGAAAAGACACCAATAAATATATTTAGAAATGGGGTCTAACGTCCACTTGACACGAACTAGGTCATTTCGGGACTAACATATGGTTCAATTTAATTTTAATAATTCGCTTGCGCGTAAGGGTCTTTAGCACTGGGAGAAACCGGATGGACTCGGGGAAATGATCTTAGGAAGGATATTATTAGTATCTCACAAATGCTTTAATATTAATGGTATCTCCAAATCATTTTATCCGTGGCTTTTAAAGAATTCTGCAAGTTACTTATTATTCCTTAGTCTGTCCTAACAAACAACAAAATCTACATGTAAAATCCGTGACACCATCTGAGACCATTTCTGTCCGCCTCCCACCTGCTGCTTCCATCTTTACAGCTGAACTCCTGGCCATTATCCAGGCATTGGAGTTCATTCAATCATCATCTAATCTCAAATATATAATTTTTACTGATTCTTTGTCCTCATTGCAAGCAATACATAACAAACAGCTTGATCACCCACTAGTAGTAGATATTTACCGTCTGCTACTAGCGAACGAGTTCAACAGCAAGGACATTGTTCTTTGCTGGCTCCCCAGTCATATGGATATTAAAGTGAATGATCAAGCAGACTCGACTGCCAAGTCTGCTTTAGATCTTCCCATTTCCGAATTTTACATTCCTTATAAGGATTTTAAATTTATTATCAATTCATTTATTAATGACCGCTGGCAACGGTCTTGGGATCTTGCAGGAACAAATAAACTTCATCACAGTAAGCCTTTCTTAGGAGACTGGCCAAGCTCCTATAAGAACCAACAGGAGGGATGAAGTTGTTTTATGTCGCTCTCGTATTGGTCATACCTTTTTAACACACATTTTCATTTTGAAGCGAGAGCCTCAACCAGAATGTGTTCACTGTCATGTTCCTTTGATAGTTAAGCATATTTTGATTGAGTGCAATCATCTCAAGAACGTAAGATCAAAATATTACCGTTGCCAGTCGCTACACCAATTGTTTGCTCAGCCGGAGCTATATGGAAAATTGTTAAACTTTTTAAAAGAGACAAACTTTTATTACAAATTTTAATTGTACATGTATATATATATATTCCGTATTTTTTATTTTAACTATTTATATACATAAAGGACTTATATTTAGTTGTATTTATTTTTAGTACCTTTATTGACTGTGATACTTGTTTTTATTTATGTATATAAATATATTTATGTGATATTTATTTAATTTGTCTCGTTAAAATCATCATTTGTTTGGCACCATATAGTCCGGTTGGAGCTGACGTGCCATAAAACTCCATTTCATTCATTCATACATGTAAAATGGTTGTTTTATTCACGAGGTAGTATTGAGTTAAAATTTTAGGATATATATGTACATTATCATACACCTTTTCGTGCACGTAAAGGATCCACTGATAGTTGGAAATGAAAATATGTATCTATGGTAGCGCCGCTGCCCGGGCAAAATGTCACTCATGCATAGCACCATATCCGTCGTCATTAGCCTAGTCTGTGCAGAACAGTCGTTAGCATTTTATTTCAAGGATGAGTTTTATTAATTCGATATTTATTACCTCAGCGGTGTTCTGTGATGTCCACCTGGATCGATCTAGACCAATTATAGAAGCTGCATCTACATGTGGAGTACCACTGGCATCTTTACTCTCGGCTATCAGATTATATATATATATAACTATCCAAGCTATTGCTGAAATATATAACATAGCTAGAATATGACACAAACGAGTCACAATGAATACAATAATGTAATATGAATGTATATAAACTGATTTACATTCAAACGATTCCGTTTTACTCTGATTTCAAATGAATTACTTATGTTCGGTGAAGTATGCCAGAAGACTCAATCGAATGGCAATCTCTATTATCTGGTTATTCCAGTCTGCACCGATAGCATTTATTGCACGTGCTCTCCGGGTAAGACCATGCCTTACCGTTTGACATGACTTGTTGAATATGTCTAGCCTCGTTCTTCGAGACTCTTGTTACAAATGACGCTGAAACACATTATGGTACACGATTGGCAAAATGTTTATTTTGTCCTAAATATTGGATATCAGACACCCATCTTTTCCCGGTAAGATCACAACACGAATGTTGATTTAAATTGACAAATAATTCGCGTTTTCAATGTCGAAGACTTTGGATGCAGAATAAGCGACTTAGCTACTTTAACGTCCTGCTTCGATACTAGGTTAATGAAGACGAGCAAACGCCATACAGTTTGCTATGAAGGACAGGGGTGCTACGGTCTACTCTTATATCGAACTCCAACTGACAAGTTTAGGAGCAGAACAGCAGGAGCTTAAACTCCGTTTCATTTCAATTGATTTTTTTTATCTAAACTTACCAAAAGCATGAATTCACCAAACACAGCGCCAACAATCCTACCAACTGGGTCTTTACCTCAGTCATGCTGGAAATAATTTTATTTGGAATACATATTATTATTAACAGAGATCATGTCGGGGCTAACATATATATCTATTTCATAGGTGAGAAGGGCTCGGGTCACCAAGGCAACCCTCGCAAGGTTCGGAAAACTACTCCACTCCTAATCAGACATAAACATTAGAGTCTGGTAAACGTATGATTTTGCCCGGGCAGCCATTTTCCCGGAAAATGATATGTAATTCCTACGCGCGAAATTTCTCGTTTATTTGCGTCGTACACCCCTGATTTTACGTGCCTGGATGACCGAATCACTTAAAAATATACCCACGCGTAGAGAAATAGATCTTTACAAAAACTTGAATTTGTTCGTTTAGGATCCAAGTTTTTGTTTCAGTGAGTTGACTTTGACTCAAGGATCATTTTACAACAAACGAAACGACGATCCGACCTCTAGTTTTCGAGAAATCGACCCAAAAAAAATGACAAATCAGGTCAGAATGGGCGGGACTTAGGTTTGGAAAAAATGAACGGTCTAATGTGCCAGAGGCCTTCGGCTCCGCGGCTGCCTCTGGGAACGAGATTGGATACTAGCAGTATTTTCATTTAAATTTTTTTAAGGCACTTAAAATAATTGTTGAGTCGCCCACCGTGCCTTATTTCTAAATTCAATTTCTAGTTCCAGCTTTCTGTCATGTTACGTAAAAAAAGTAGTCTTGATTATCCCGGCCTGTCAATCAGGCAGAGTATGGTCGGTAGACTGGTTAAGTGAGACTAATTTCAAAACAAGGACACGTCACCTATTTTTTGCTCAAAATTGTTCGGATGTTATGGACGGCACTCCGAACCATTTTTCAGTGTATAATTTATAGATGGTTACATAGTCACAGTTTATTATGTACAACATTACCGTTTAATTAGCCTAGTGACTATAAATGTGCGAAACTAATTTAAGGCTTGGTATATATTATATAAGTATTGTGATGTCGGGATACACCAAGTTTGAACATTCTAGCTCAATTAGAAAGTGAGTTATTGTGACCAAACGAGTGTGACAGACAGACGGCCGAACCCATTTTAGTAGACCTCCACTAGAATGCTCACTAGTACGCGGACTCATTAGGGTTGGGTAAGGATTAGGGATGACCACTGTGAAAATAGTCACTTGCCTTTCTTTATCTTTATATACCTTACTTACTAATATCAATACGTGAACATTAAAAAATATAATACTTACAGTCATTACTTCACTACAAAGGTATTCTATATCTGTTAGTCCTGATTCCATCTTTTTAACTGTTATACCATATCTTTAATCTTATCACCCCACTTATCCTTTTCAGAAACCATGACTCTTCTAATCTTTGTGGATTTAACAAATTGTTTACTTTTCGTAAGTTTGGTCTTTTAAAATTGGACAATTTTGATAACCTACTGCTGTCATCAACACAATGTTATGAATTGTATACTTCTGCTAAGGACTCGAACGAAGCTCCCATCACTTGTATTTCCTTAGAACAATATTTCAAGTACGCAACAGAAAAAACGGTCTGTGATGAACTGAGAAAATACTTTGCATCCTTAACATCATGATAATAACGGATGTCTCTATTTGAAGCAGTGGTGTAATACGACACATTGTATCTCGGTTTTGAGCTGCATTTCCGACACTCGGAAGTATAACTTGCTGCAATAAATGTACCATTTTCTGTAAAAACATATGGAAAACTTGGTGTGACAATTGTTGTCAGCTTGGCATTGCACAAAACACATTCGCTCATGGGTGCATTTAAAATAATTCCCTTAAAACCGTCTTTCTTGTGTCCACTAGGTCCATAAAACAATTCGGAATAGTCCTCTGGGTAAACTAGGTGGGAGTATTCGTCAGATATTAATTTAATCAGTTTTCGGCACGTTTTATCATCAAAATCACAAATTACCTCTACTTTTTTTTATGATCATTAGGCCTAGGCCTATGGTCATTATTACCACTAAGTCCAACTCCAAGTGTAATTTCTGTAGGCCTATCTGTCCAATCCTTCGGACTTCTTACACAATTCACATATTCTGAGATATACTTAAAACGATTTGGCGTTTCCTCTTTAAAATGTGTAATTGCATATAAAAGTCTGCATAAGTCATAAGTGATGAAAAGATAAAACCAACGCCATTCCCGGAGAATTTTTGACATCAAAACTTCTTTATAAGTTAACCTCACAGAAATAATCTCAAAGTAACACGATGATTCGCAAACCTTGAATAAACGAACAGCCACCGCTACAAAATGCCTTTGTTGTTTTTCATCACTATGCATCGTTATTCAAAAATCTATGTTACGTCATTTACATAAACAACGCAACGTCCTTTTCATAACGGATTAATTTCGTTAATTTCAAAACAACTACTATTACATTAACCTAACACTACAGTAAGAAGATGGCATCCGTAAATCAGCAGTTTCGAGACCGATTTCGAAAAGCTCAAAACGTTGAATTTCCAGGAATGGAGGAATTGACCAATTCCTACATTAATTCTTTATTAAAAGCTCACTGTGATGCGGTTGGATGTCCGGAGGAGTTTTTGTTTGAGCCGTTTCTTTCTGTCAGTATGTGAAGGTAAATTTAATTTTTGCCCCAAACATTTTTAGTATTCATTAGGATTAAAACAATTAAACATATATTAGTAGTGGGCCTGTCTCACTCAGATCTGAGATAGCCTACAAATCAATCTTATCAAAACTAAAAGTGAAAAGCAACCTTATCTAGGTTATCAATATCATCTCGGTGCTATTAATACTAATAGCTGTTTAATGAAGCTTAAGTAAAATTAACCTTGATGAAGATGGAATTATTGAAGAAATGGTTTTTGAGGACGAAGAAATGGAATCCAATACATATGAATTCGATGAAATGGTATCAGTAATATCCGTGGAACAACAGCCTGATTATTCAAAGCCAAAGTGAGTAGGAAAATTTTAAATTTATGAACCAGTAACAGTAAATGTAGTTACATAGCTATTACTAGAAAAAAATTGTCAACTTGGATTATCTATGAAACCTTATTATTGCATGTTAGTATCCTACACCTTATTTAGGTTGTAAGCTTCTGTCTAAGTGCGTTAAGGGGGTCGAGTGAGTTAGGATGCTTGCTGCTCATGGTGGAGATCCCAGGTTCGCACCCTGGCAAATGCCTGTCTCTTGTTAACCTAAGCAGTGTGTAAAATGGGGCGTTAAACTCCATTTCAATTCATTTATGTCTTAAGTTTTATTATTTATTCACTTATTTAGTGTATATCTTGATGGGCAGTATGTTTGTGTAAAACATGGAATGTCTACTTACCCTGCTTGAGTTCAAGAAATTATAATTTGCGACATTGTTGTTTTTTTTATTTAATTTGTTGATCTTTTATTTTTAGATTGTTGTTCGTTAATTGTTTTTGTTTATTTTATTTTCTTACAAAAGTTGTAAATAGAGGATCTTACATGAGTGTCCATTTGATTATAGCACAAGCCTTTAGGCTAGTAAAATTATTGAACGAGTTTAATAAATTCAATATGCCATGGACACGAATGTAAGATTCTATTTATCACATAACATTCATAATTTGAAAAAAAACCTTCTGGATTATTTTGTATGTAGTTCTCAGTCTCCAGATGAAGTCAAATGCACATGACGTCACATAACTCAGGACGTTATATATTTTAGACCAAATTAGAAACTTGAAAGTGTCCTTTAAATTTTGGGTTGTAATTGTACACTTTCATCATTTTTTCATATGCTACACACCCTGTTAAAATTCAGAATAGTAACAGGAGCACTCTGTCAACATAAGCAGAAAAAGCTTCAATATTTATAGATAGAGTGGCATAATCTACTGTTTTCTTCTTCGAAATGATAAAAAGATCAGGGTTGAACAAAATGACCTAGTTTGTGTCGAGTGGACGTTAAACCCCATTTCTCTCCCTCTCTCTAATAATGATTATATTTATAACGTTTAGTGTATAATATAACCTACTAGGCTTCAAAACTAGCATATCTAACTAATGAAAACACTATTTACACATGGATTATTATATTCCCTTTTTTTTTTCTTTTGTTTTATATTAAATTTTCACATCTTCTATTTTCATACTAACTAATAATTAACACGGTTATGTGATTGTATGTTATTACCACGTGTATCATTCAAGTCAGTATTTCAATTTGAGTTATCATGCAATTTAATTTTCAGGATAATTAAGTAAGTTAATATTTAAATATGCTTGCTTCTTTCTCTAGCTATCTAATTTCATGTCCAAAAGAAGTCCAATACATTTCGTCGGATTACGTGGTACCAATCAAAGAGGCCCATAAAGATGGAATTGAAAACATTTTCAGAAGAATAATATCACAACATAAAAATAAAAAATTAATATACCAATTTTCTAAGGAGGCAACAACCACGTTTAACAAATGTCACGACGAATACTATTTACCAATGAGAAAAAGATATATGGAAGATGAAAACAAAAGAGGCGTCCTATCGAAAAGTTTAGGCTATAGCATCCGACTTTCTGGAATTCTAACAGCAATTATTAATGCCTTTACCCCAACTGACAGTGAGTATGGTAATACTAGTAAAAAACGCTCACTGTACGCAAATTTAGGATTATGATAAGTTATAATATATTTAATATGCTTTTATTTAATAAATATGCAATATACAAACAATAATTTTGGCAATTGATAATACTTCCCACTGTTATCCAATAAAAGCATAATAATAAATTTCAATGCTTTATTTTTATAAACCTCAGTATGCATAGGCCCATATTTAATTATGAAATAAGACAAACAATTCTTTATTTACAGATGTCTTAGATGATGATATTACGCTACATTTGTCTTCTACTTTTGTTTCTAAAGAAACAGTAACTAAGGGAGTGGATATTGGCCCCCAGACCCATAAGGATGGTTATTCGCCATTCGTTTTATATAATAAACTTAAAATCCTTGCAGATTGTTTGTGCTTTTATTGAAACTGCATGCCTAGAATCCATTTTTAATTGTTATTTGAAGCTTCACCGTGTAAATGAAAGCCTTCGTTCACAGCGAAGCGAAGACAGAGAAACCGACAGCGTGTGTACATTGAAGTAGAACACATGTGAAAAGTTCCGTACTCTGTAAAGCATCTTGTCTCTTTGTGAATCGATATTAGCTGGAACTATTAACCAACGATTGTGGATATCGGATCTTATGACGGCCTTTAAACCATATGTCATGTTTTTGGCCATTATGTGGCGACACGGTAGCTCCAGTTGTTTATAAAAACTGCAGCTGCACCCACCCATACCTAGAACAACAACATCCTTGCCCTCTTGGAATGTCCATACCTGTCCATCTTGCTCTGAATTAACATCAGACGTGTTTAGAAACTCTTTTCCCAATAATGATATAACAGGTTGTGATACGATCTGATATGCTATGGACAACTGTGGCTTATCATTTTCGGTTGGAATTCGGGGTTTCATATTGTCTGTAAAATGAGTATTACTAATAAGAGCATAATGTTGCTCTTCAAACTTTAATAATGAAATAATGACTTTGTCAAGACTGGTGTAAAGGCTTGAAACACACCACTTTATTTTTTGGTTAAATGATTCTATCCTGTTGTTGTCGTCAATAACAAGATTATTTATGTCATTTCTGTTGGACTTTGCCCATTTATCTCTACATTCCCCCCAATTTCCAAGAATCTTTTAGGCAAAAAGGGACAATCAAGCAACTCGTTGTATGATTCCGCAAATTTAGAATCGTCAGTAGTATTTAATAAAATGTAAAGAACAGATCTAAGATAATCTTTCATGATATGATCTTTAGATTTATCCAGCTTTAATTTCTTTGTCGGTCTGGTTAGCTCAATTTTTAACTTACCTTGACCGTATTTTTCATACAGGGCGTTCAGGTCTGTTTTCATTAAAAGTTCATGTTCTTCATTAGACCATTTTAAGCAGTGGACCATTTTCTCAAAATTTCGCCACGTATGTACTGCACAGAGCAAAATGGCCGCAGACGGTATTTTACTTTGTAATGTGTCTAATGTTGACAATTCAATAAAAGATTTGTCCACGATGATTGTTTTAATATCTTTGCAACAGTGAGAATTTGTATTGAAGAAGGTTTCCACAGCTGTGTTTAAAATTTCTTTCTTATCACATGAAATAAGTGACCATGCCAATAAACGACCCTTTAAGTTGTTATCTACCCCCAACCATACGTAGAGTACATAGCCAGAATTGCTTAATCGATAGGTTCCGTCAAGCAATAAAACATTGCTGTAGATTTGGGAAGAATTATACATTTGCTGAGACTGGTAAAATACATGATTGAGCTCCCCCGTGTCGTCATCAACCGTACATACAACATGCGCACCTTTCTGCCGTTCAGGTTCCAAATGGTGCATTACCCTTTCTATTTCTGATTGATGTGTAGCGGTGTCTAATTTATGGATGAAATTCCCTACATCCCTGATGCTTACATGCGGATGGTCAAAGAGTAGACCCTCCTGAGTTCTCAACTCATTGGCAACCTTACTCCGAGAAACCCCCAAACACTTAACTGATGATATATAATCCTGTTGTTTAGTAGTCAGTTTCCTGACCTCTGGCAAGTGACCAAGCGTTTCCGGATCTAAATCATGAACACTTCCATTTTGGTCTTTATGATCAAAACACGAAAATGTGACTTTTAATTTTTTATTTTTCTGCTGATATCGAATTCTGATTTTTGATCTGCAACTAAGTGCCCCGTAATATCTTTGATTTGTTCTCTTTAGACACGTTTGCCTTATCCTGATGCCAAATTTACATCGAAATTCGACAACTTCGTACACGCAGGGATTGTCAAAGTTGAGCCTTTTCCCTAGGTGCATAGAATACACGATTCCGTGCGACCGAAAATTTTGGAGAATTTCATTTACCTCTTCCCAAGCGTGAAACAACGTCAGGCGCGGATCCAGAGGGGGGGGGGGGTCCAGGGGGTCCGGACCCCCCCCCCCCCCCCCCGCCCCCTGCTCAGACTTGAAATTTTGTATGCGATTTTATTGGCGACTTTTAGACCTGTAATTTTCGAATTTACCTTTCGGAAATACGTCAGAATGCACCAAATTGAATCTAATTTATCAAATTACCAAAACCCCCGTTAATTGGTTCAGTGCCTTTTATCAAACCTAGACCCCCCCCCCCCCCCTGCAAAAAATCCTGGATCCGCGCCTGAACGTGCCAGGAACTAGTTTTGACTCTAGTTCTTCTTTGGATAACATTACTTGTTGCAAAGAATATTGATAAACTTATACTTATATTATACTAAAGTGAATTAATGGCACTGTCGTGTTCGAATGGTCTTACCCTTTGCAATAACACGTTTAAATTGTAAGTAATTGAAAACAATAAGCAAACCAACAACAAATTAATGGCACTGGCGTTTTAATAATACATTTCACTCTTCGGTGATTTGGAAGAAAAACTAATGTTCTACGAATTATTTATAGCTAGTCCTGCCTCTAAAAGTTATTGGATTAATCAGAAATTATATTATCTAGATGACAATCAAATCTTGTATAGGAAAGATGTGGACGGTCATTCTCAACTAGTAGTGCCCAAACCTTTAGTTTCGGAACTTTTACGATTAAATCATGACGTACCGCTGGCGGGTCATCAGGGTAGAGATCGAACTAGACAGAGGATCAGAACAAAATATTATTGGTATGGAATGACCCAAGAAATCAAGTTATATGTGGCATCATGTATGAAATGTAATCATAGTAAAAAGGCAACTAGGATAGCTAGACATGATTTAGTCAATTATCACGCAGGAGCCCCTATGGAAAGAGTTCATTTGGATTTCTTAGGTCCTTTGCCCAAATCCAATCAGGGAAATGAATATATTTTGATGGTGGATCAATTCACCAAATGGGTCGAATGTATCCCTTTGCCATCTCAGGCTGCGGAAATAACAGCACAGGCTGCTGTCAATGAATTCTTTTCGAGGTTTGGAGTACCGTTCCATATCTTCACCGATCAGGGACGGAATTTTCAAAGTGATTTATTTATCTCCTTGTGTGATTTATTGAAAATACATCGAGCCCGCACCACCCCCTATCGCCCTTCGTCGAATGGGCAGGTTGAGCGATACAATATGACGCTAATGGACGCCTTACGCTGTTATATGGTGGATACACAAGCAGGTTGGGATATTTATTTACCTCAATTAGCCGGTGCTCTTCGTTCCTCTGTCAACCGGAGTACTGGGTATACGCCCAATAGATTAATGTTGGAGAGAGAGATCAATATGCCCACTGACCTCATGTTTGGGTCTCCAGCGGAAGAACAAGAACCCCTGCCTGATTTATATTTTAAAAATCTTAAGGAAAATATAGTTAAGTCACATGAAATTGCCCGTAAAACTTTGCAAACTAGACAAAAGCGCATGAAAAAGGATTACGATGTGAAAATATGGAAAAAAACCTATGAAATAGGGGATTGTGTATATATCTTGGATACTGCCTGTCTTAAGGGAAAGAACAAAAATTAAGTCCTTATTGGAAAGGCCCAGGGGTGATTGATAAGGTCTTGACCCCTTATGTCTTAAGGGTGAAAACGCGTAATGCCCAGTCCATTATGCATCATGATCGAATAAAACCATGTAGAGATAGGGAGATCCCCCCTGGTCCCTTACGCAAATGAAGCAATGACGCCACCCATAAGAAGCGTGGATGACACTTAACCGAGACCTGTTCGAAGTGAAAAATTTGATATCCGAAGTGTTCATTTCTACCGCACTTGCCCAACAACACTTCAAATTTTCAATGAAATAAAGAAGGCAGAAGTGATATTGAAGCGAGGAAGAAGCCATACCAAATATGCTAATTAGGCTTCCACGAAGTGTTCACTTCAAGCCAGTGCTTATCGCGTGTTTTTCTCACTTCCAGCCAATGCTCATTGCGTGTTGTGCTCACTTCAAACCAGTGGTCATCGCGTGTTTTGTTCACTTCAAGCCACTGCTTATTGAGTGTTTTGCCCACTTCAGGTGAGTGCCCATCGCGTGTTTTGCTTACTTCAAGCCAGTGCTTATTGCGTGTTTTGCTCACTTCAACCCGGTGCTTATTAAGTGTTTTGCTCACTTCAACCCGGTGCTTATTAAGTGTTTTGCTCACTTCAAGCCAGTGCTTATTGAGTGTTTTGCTCACTTCAGGTCAGTACCCATCGCGTGTTTTGCTCACTTCAAGCCAGTGCATATTGCGTGTTTTGCTCACTTCAACCCGGTGCTTTTTGAGTGTTTGCCCACTTCAGGTGAGTGCCCATCGCGTGTTTTGCTTACTTCAAGCCAGTGCTTATTGCGTGTTTTGCTCACTTTAACCCAGTGCTTATCAAGTGTTTGGCTCACTTCAACCCAGTGCTTATCAAGTGTTTTGAGCATGTTCAGGGTCAATTCATGTAGTTTCGCCCCCTTTCTATCTTTTAAACTCACTCGTGCAACAACAACAACTTGCCAATGTTAGGCCGTGAAATTTACTTTTATTTAACGGTGCTGGCTTCGTGGGGGGGGGGGGGGGGGTCTGGACGGCAGTGAAGTTTTTAGGATGGGCACACCTGTTACATTCTACAGTAGGCATTTTAGAGTTCTGCAGGGTTTTTTTGTGGGGGGGGGGGGGGCGGGGGCGGCAGTGAAGTTTTTATGAGGGGCACACCTATTACAGTCTACAGTAGGTATTTTAGAGTTATGGTTGGCAAATTTTCTTTGGGTGGGGGTATTGTAACATTTTTTCAGGGGGCTTGTCTATGGTGGCCCATGGTCGCAATAGCGTTTTTTTTTTATTTCATTTAAAAAAATGAAAAATTTTAGAAAAAAAAGAAACTTTTTTTTTTGTTTTACAAAATAAATAAAAAAAACTTTTAAAATTTAAAATAATTTTTTTTTTTTTTTAAATTTAAGATAATAAAAAAAATTCAAAATAATAAAAAAAAAATATTTTTTTTTTTTAAATTTATAATAAATTTTTTTTTTTAAATTTTTTTTTAAATTCAAAATATTTTTTTTTTAAATTTAAAATAAAAAAAATATCTTTTTAAAAATTAAAATAAAAAAATATTTTTGAAAATTTAAAATAAAAATTTTTTTTTTTTTAAAAATTTAAAATAAAAAAAAATCTATACCGTCGTGGCCCATCGTCGCAATAGAGTCTAGAGTATCCAGACCCAGTATACAACTGTCATTAGCCAAGCGAGACTATAAACATTGTGGCTCATTGTTGCAGTAGTATCTCGATTATCATGTGTGGGATCTATGAAGAAGGTATAGACTCGAACGACAAGAAACGAGCCTGTAGTTATCTTACATCAACCTATGAGTGACGGAACTTTGGCATGTTTATGTTCACCTGACGATGTCCACCAAGGCTATTATGCTCTATTTTATCTTTGAAATTGATATTGTGTGCCATTACACTTTCGGACCTCAGGGTGAACAGGGATTTCACAAAACTAAAGCTAAAATCACTAAACATTGACTTTTACTAAAAAGAAAAAGAAGTAAAATTTTAAATTTTATAAGTTTCACGAACACGAAGATCGATTTTAACTAAAATTTAAATTTAATTTTAATCGATAATCTTAACAACAGACACATCTTACATGCAGAGCCTTATATATAGTTATGAGGCCCTGCCTACATGTACCTGCAACATGTGGAGAAGTTACACAGGTCATGAGGTAAACCCACTACATTTTGTACGGTACTGGAAACAGCTTGTAAACAAACAAACGAACGTAAAATATGGCTTCAACGAACAGAAAACCTGCGTCGTATCAAGGCTGTCACTGTCTGTGGGATAACACCCATTCAGTAATATATCCCCCGATATATAATATATCCCTCGATGAAAATGTGATTTTAAAAGAATTAGCAAGTTGTACAGGACATTTGGCACGCGAAGAACGCTAGGCCTATCTCATATCTGTCGATCACAATTATGCCGTGTGGAAGAAAAACCTGCGTTTACACCAATAATCTCTTGGTTTATATAAAATATTTAAATAGAGAAAATCATCCTGTTGTTGTTATTCGACAAGAATATTGGTGAATCGGTGTTTTTTCCTTCGACGGCATAATTGCGACAGATGGTGAGATAGGCCTAGCGTTCCTCGATAATTCTTTTAAAATCCCATTTTCTTCCGGGGATTTCTTACTCAATGAGTGTTATTACACTGACAGTGACAGCTTTGATACGGCGCAGATTTTCTGCTCATTGAAGCAATATTTTACGTTCGTTTGTTTGTTTATAATCTGTTCCAGTACAAAATGTAGTTTGTTGACCTCATGACCTCTGACCTGTGTCACTTCTCCGTAAGCTGTGCCTTATATCTACAATCTACATAAGGCTCTGCATATTGGGCGGGCCTGTCGTTCAGATTGTCGATTATCTTGTGTGGGATCTATGATAGACTTAGACTCAGCGACAACGAACAAGTCTATAGTTACCTCACAACAAAGTGAAATTTTATTAATTTTATAAGTTTTGATCACGAAGATCGATTCTAAATTAAAATTCAGTTTTCATAGATTTTATTTAAAATTACTTGTGCCTTGATGCGAGGTAACTATAGACTTCCAATCATCCAATCAGACTGTTGCAGCTGCATTCACAAATAATAATCGATGTCAGAAGAAGTGTCGCACAAAGTAGTGTGGATCCAGTCAAAATGTTTTAATCCAGTCAACTGAATTCGTGGTATTCAATTAAAAGAAAAGTAAAAGTAGCGTTTTATTAGGGTTCGGTGACAGTTAAGGAAGCAAAACTAGAAATGCCCGAAAAGAAATTAAGATTTACAGACAGCGGCGCCGATTCTCTTCGAGAGACGAAGAAGTGGGGCTGAATTTGTATGGACCCCAACAAAAATTTGGAATATTTGACGACCGCAAACGCGTCTTACTGCTCTTCCAGTCGGTAAAATTAGTGTTTTATTAGATGTAGCGCACTTTAATTTGCCAAGTTTATGAAATAATTTTTTTTTACTTTACCCGTCTGCCCGAAAAGTCAGCTTGCCCGAAAGTTACGGGGCAGCTGCACCCCCCCCCCCTCCGCCCCCTGGCTCGTTCGCCTATGGGCCTCATGTCTACTATATATAAGGCACTGCATGAAGGATGGGTCTGTTGTTCAGATTATCGATTAAAATTAAATATAAATCTTAGTTAAAATCGATCTTCGTGAAACTTATAAAATTTAAAATTTCACTTCTTCAATGTTTAGTGATTTTAGCTTTAGTTTTGTGAAATCCCTGCTCACCCGTTAGAGGTGTGAAAGTGCAATGGCACACAATATCAATTTCAAAGATAAAATAGAGCATAATAGCCTTGGTGGACATCGTCAGGTGAACATAAACATGCCAAAGTTCCGTCACTCACACGTTGATGTAAGATAACCACAGGCTCGTTTCTTGTCGTTCGAGTCTATACCTTCTTCATAGATCCCACACATGATAATCGAGATACTACTGCAACAATGAGCCACACTGTTTCTAGTCTCGCTTGTCTAATGACAGTTGTATACTGAGTCTGGATACTCTAGACTCTATTGCGACGATGGGCCACGACGGTATAGATTTTTTTTTATTTTAAATTTTTAAAAAGTTTTTTTTTTATTTTAAATTATCAAAAAGATTTTTTTATTTTAATTTTTAAAAAGATTTTTTTTTATTTTAAATTTAAAAAAACAAAAATATTTTGAATCTAAAAAAAAAAAATTATTTTAAATTTTAAAAAAAATATTTTTTATTTTAAATTTTAAAAAAATTTTTTTTATTATTTTGAATTTAAAAAAAAAAAAAAATTATTATCTTAAATTTAAAAAAAAATATTTTAAATTTTAAAAGTTTTTTATTTATTTTGTAAAACAAAAAAAAAGTTTCTTTTTTTTTCTAATATTTTTCATTTTTTTAAATGAAATACAAAAAAACGCTATTGCGACCATGGGCCACCATACTTGTCACAAGCCTGATCTGGACTAAATTTCTATAGGACACTGATTTATCCCAGTTATGCTGAAAAGTAGCAAACATGAAACAAAATAACACTTTGATATTGATTATTTATTACTGTTTTCAAAATATTAAGTGGTTGCCATCTACGTTACACTTAACATCAGGGAATATCAATAGGGCCCATCCACTCACTGGTCCCAATGTTTCATATAGAATTGAAAACAAATTTGTCAATAAATTGTAGTCTTTATCGATTTCACATGTTTTCCGAAAAAGAGGTTTAAGTCTGAATGGCTGAAATTTACATATGATTTGTCCTCTCATGGCCCCAATGCTCACTCCAAATTAAAAACTGACGTCCCATCACATTCACAAGCTTTTTTTGACAAAGGAGGTCATTTTTGAATTGCTGCATATCGATGAGGTTTGTGATTTCATGAATCCAAAGCTTCACATCAAATCTGAATGGACGGATGACGTGTTGACACGCAAATATTTTCCGTGCCCAGAGACGGTTGACGTGTTAACACGTCACACGTGACACCCTGAACCAGTCCTCATTTAAATATGCTAAATTTAGCACGGGGAATCCCCCTTTGCCTTGCGATCATAAACTAGTTATCTCCCGTTGTTCTAGATGGCATCACTTGTATTTTATCGTGTAATTTTCTCGAATTTTCCAATTTTCTGCATAGTTACGACATGTAAACAATGGCGGTTGCCAGGAAGCGCCAGCTGTCTTTCGACGAAGTAAAATAGACAATAAGGCAAGGAAAATTCATTTTGTGAACTCAAAACATCATAAAATTACAACAGGAATTCTTTTTTAAGAATTTAAGCCAAGCAGATTGAAGATAAATTCACATTTTAAAAAAAATGATTTTTTCCCCTAAATAATCCCGTCCAGGGTTACGAATTTTCGTCGAAAATCCCGTCCACAAGGGGTTAAGAATTGGGACCTCTATGGAATTCAGTTTTTTGTTATGGGGCATAACAGAATTTTTTAACCTTACGCAAATGAAGCAATGACGCCACCCATAAGAAGCGTGGATGACACTTAACCGAGACCTGTTCGAAGTGAAAAATTTGATATCCGAAGTGTTCATTTCTACCGCACTTGCCCAACAACACTTCAAATTTTCAATGAAATAAAGAAGGCAGAAGTGATATTGAAGCGAGGAAGAAGCCATACCAAATATGCTAATTAGGCTTCCACGAAGTGTTCACTTCAAGCCAGTGCTTATCGCGTGTTTTTCTCACTTCCAGCCAATGCTCATTGCGTGTTGTGCTCACTTCAAACCAGTGGTCATCGCGTGTTTTGTTCACTTCAAGCCACTGCTTATTGAGTGTTTTGCCCACTTCAGGTGAGTGCCCATCGCGTGTTTTGCTTACTTCAAGCCAGTGCTTATTGCGTGTTTTGCTCACTTCAACCCGGTGCTTATTAAGTGTTTTGCTCACTTCAACCCGGTGCTTATTAAGTGTTTTGCTCACTTCAAGCCAGTGCTTATTGAGTGTTTTGCTCACTTCAGGTCAGTACCCATCGCGTGTTTTGCTCACTTCAAGCCAGTGCATATTGCGTGTTTTGCTCACTTCAACCCGGTGCTTTTTGAGTGTTTGCCCACTTCAGGTGAGTGCCCATCGCGTGTTTTGCTTACTTCAAGCCAGTGCTTATTGCGTGTTTTGCTCACTTTAACCCAGTGCTTATCAAGTGTTTGGCTCACTTCAACCCAGTGCTTATCAAGTGTTTTGAGCATGTTCAGGGTCAATTCATGTAGTTTCGCCCCCTTTCTATCTTTTAAACTCACTCGTGCAACAACAACAACTTGCCAATGTTAGGCCGTGAAATTTACTTTTATTTAACGGTGCTGGCTTCGTGGGGGGGGGGGGGGTCTGGACGGCAGTGAAGTTTTTAGGATGGGCACACCTGTTACATTCTACAGTAGGCATTTTAGAGTTCTGCAGGGTTTTTTTGTGGGGGGGGGGGGGGCGGGGGCGGCAGTGAAGTTTTTATGAGGGGCACACCTATTACAGTCTACAGTAGGTATTTTAGAGTTATGGTTGGCAAATTTTCTTTGGGTGGGGGTATTGTAACATTTTTTCAGGGGGCTTGTCACAAGCCTGATCTGGACTAAATTTCTATAGGACACTGATTTATCCCAGTTATGCTGAAAAGTAGCAAACATGAAACAAAATAACACTTTGATATTGATTATTTATTACTGTTTTCAAAATATTAAGTGGTTGCCATCTACGTTACACTTAACATCAGGGAATATCAATAGGGCCCATCCACTCACTGGTCCCAATGTTTCATATAGAATTGAAAACAAATTTGTCAATAAATTGTAGTCTTTATCGATTTCACATGTTTTCCGAAAAAGAGGTTTAAGTCTGAATGGCTGAAATTTACATATGATTTGTCCTCTCATGGCCCCAATGCTCACTCCAAATTAAAAACTGACGTCCCATCACATTCACAAGCTTTTTTTGACAAAGGAGGTCATTTTTGAATTGCTGCATATCGATGAGGTTTGTGATTTCATGAATCCAAAGCTTCACATCAAATCTGAATGGACGGATGACGTGTTGACACGCAAATATTTTCCGTGCCCAGAGACGGTTGACGTGTTAACACGTCACACGTGACACCCTGAACCAGTCCTCATTTAAATATGCTAAATTTAGCACGGGGAATCCCCCTTTGCCTTGCGATCATAAACTAGTTATCTCCCGTTGTTCTAGATGGCATCACTTGTATTTTATCGTGTAATTTTCTCGAATTTTCCAATTTTCTGCATAGTTACGACATGTAAACAATGGCGGTTGCCAGGAAGCGCCAGCTGTCTTTCGACGAAGTAAAATAGACAATAAGGCAAGGAAAATTCATTTTGTGAACTCAAAACATCATAAAATTACAACAGGAATTCTTTTTTAAGAATTTAAGCCAAGCAGATTGAAGATAAATTCACATTTTAAAAAAAATGATTTTTTCCCCTAAATAATCCCGTCCAGGGTTACGAATTTTCGTCGAAAATCCCGTCCACAAGGGGTTAAGAATTGGGACCTCTATGGAATTCAGTTTTTTGTTATGGGGCATAACAGAATTTTTTAACCTCCAGAAGGAATACAAGCACAATTTTGAACTGATTTTGATGAAACTTGACATGCATCATTATAACCCAAAGATCTTGGTTTCTTTTGATATTTGCACCCATCGGATCGTAACTTCCTGAATTATGGCCCCTGATTGTCCGAAAAATCGCCCTTTTTTGCTTGTATTCCTTCTGGAGGTTAAATTATTATCCGATTTAAAAAAAAACAACATTTGATTATATCACCGTTACACCATACCGAAGGTTGAGTTCGAATTTTGTGAAAATCGGACCAAAATTGACAGACAAAATGGCCGCCGCTTGTAAAAATATGGTATATAAGTTGTGGAACTTGTAGAGGTCACTATTTTAAATCAATTTTGATGAAACTTGACATACATGTTTATAACCTAAAGATCTTGGTTCATTTCGATATTTGCGCATATCGGATCATAACTTCCTGAATTATGGCCCCTGATTGTATACGAAAAATTGCCTTTATTAGATTGTGGTCCCTTTCGAGGTCTCAATTATTATCCAATTTTAGAAATGATATTAAATGTTTGGTATACTAAACGTTAGCATGGGGCAGAATTTTATAAAAAACCAAACAAATTCTAATGATTTTCTGATAATTACTTAATATGCGGCAACTCTTGTTGACTGCCCGGACGATTTAGCTGCTGTGTGGGTGTATGTTTCGTTGCCTGGCAACCTATTTTACTTCAGGTCTCCTAGTTTTCTCCCACTGCTAAAGACCCCTACGTGCAAGCGAATTATTGAAATGAAAATAGGACCATGTTAGTCCCAATATGACCTATTTTGTATCGAGTGGAGGTTAAACCCCATATTCTGACTTGCCATACTTTTATTGGAAATAACCACCCTATAATAATTACTTTTTTCGGAATGCATCTTTAACTATATATTTTTTTGGTTTTAATTTCAGGTTAATCAAACCAGAATACCAGCCCAGCATGTATGAATGTGACGGAACAAGGTGTGGAGGGGATTGATAGCAACATTGAATATCCGCTTGCATTAGTCATCTGCGGGTTGAATATTGTGTTTTAAAGGTGCAAGAAAATGCCTCAAATGTGTAAACTGTACAGGATTATACCTGCCCTTTTTTAAGCTCCCGCTTTTACATATCGGTCCAGATATACATCTGTTGAGATTTGTTTGTGGACAACTCTACAGGTCACAATTTACAATGTAAATTGATTTTGAACATGTTCAACAGTGACCTCATGGGTTATTGCCCCTTATTGTGAAAAAATTCTGTTATGCCCCATAACAAAAAACTGAATTCCATAGAGGTCCCAATTCTTAACAGATCCTATTCAGATTTGATGTGAAGCTTTGGATTCATGAAATCACAAACCTCATCGATATGCAGCAATTCAAAAATGACCTCCTTTGTCAAAAAAAGCTTGTGAATGTGATGGGACGTCAGTTTTTAATTTGGAGTGAGCATTGGGGCCATGAGAGGACAAATCATATGTAAATTTCAGCCATTCAGACTTAAACCTCTTTTTCGGAAAACATGTGAAATCGATAAAGACTACAATTTATTGACAAATTTGTTTTCAATTCTATATGAAACATTGGGACCAGTGAGTGGATGGGCCCTATTGATATTCCCTGATGTTAAGTGTATCGTAGATGGCAACCACTTGTTAATTATATTAATTGTATTTTAATATTTTGAAAACAGTAATAAATAATCAATATCAAAGTGTTATTTTGTTTCATGTTTGCTACTTTTCAGCATAACTGGGATAAATCAGTGTCCTATAGAAATTTAGTCCAGATCAGGCCTGTGACAAGCCCCCTGAAAAAATGTTACAATACCCCCACCCAAAGAAAATTTGCCAACCATAACTCTAAAATACCTACTGTAGACTGTAATAGGTGTGCCCCTCATAAAAACTTCACTGCCGCCCCCGCCCCCCCCCCCACAAAAAAACCCTGCAGAACTCTAAAATGCCTACTGTAGAATGTAACAGGTGTGCCCATCCTAAAAACTTCACTGCCGTCCAGACCCCCCCCCCCCCCACGAAGCCAGCACCGTTAAATAAAAGTAATGGGATATTAGCCATTGAAACGGCTTGTTACGCGAGATTTTGGCGGGTTTTACACGGAACTGTGGGTAATCCACTTATAACATCAATGCTGTGTGGTTGATCAATGTCTGACGTCATAGGGTCAAAATCCGCTCGTTTGAAATCTGACTCGACCTATCGCTACAACTGGTCAGTTCTTCATCTAGTGTAGGTCATAACGAAACAAAATATAGATCTTAATTTTAATCAGATTGTGTCACATCAAATCAGTTCTCGGTACTCTCTGGAATGTCGTAAATCGTGTTTGTTACACGTCCCAAGTTCGTAGTCACTTTGTCACTCGGTCTAATTGATGAAAGGGAAACATTTTTGAACAAGCTCAAAGTTCTAAACCCTCTTCCCGTCCATAAAGTTCATAAGCAGGTCGCAAATAGTTTGAGTCACACTGATCAGCAGTGAATGAATATTCGCTAGGTCACTGCATTACTATACCAACAAGACTCCAGTATAGGACATAATACTCATCTGAGAAAGGGGAATATTTGAAATATTGTTCCGTAAACTTATTGATTATCTCCTACTGAACTTAACATGAAATTTTACACGCATTTACTTTATACATTTATTTCGTAAAAATAAACAACAATATGTTAACAACCCATGTACTTTGATTCTGTTTACGTCCAAGTTGAATCACACTGGTGGAATTTTCCATACACAATATTGAATATTATTTCAGAATTTGATTTTTTAAATTTCTGTTTCCTGTCCTTTCTGCACGAATGGGGTGTTATGGAGATTGACATACACCATGTAGTGTACCCTCGAATTCCCAATGACTGGGCGTCATACATTGTCAAACTCTCCGTCCTGCAGAAAAAACTTGAGGAAACCACAACTGAAAATCATGTGGTACTATCTCGGCTAACCCTGAGCCCCCCAAATATTTCGCCAACAACAATGATTTCTTAGGAGTGTTCTTAGCCGGCCACACCCTCAGCCCACTTAAATTTTATGAGCTGGCTACGGGCCAGCAGCAGGGTCGAACTTAACCCTAACCCTAACCCAGGGGTATATTGCACCCTAGCAAATAAGGCGCCCAGAAAAATATCGAATGCAAATTTGACAAATTTTCAATTATAAAGTAATACACTAGATTATATTCGTTTTAGTGTTTCACATCAAAATGAGAAGTAGTGCCGCCAAAATTGACAATGGGGTCACATGTTAGTGACTTTGAATGCGGCTCTAAGTGCGTCGCCGCTCTGCGCTCAGTGACTTGGGCATTAGAGTGGCGCCCCACCACTCTGCTGCAACCCCACTTTTAAAATCCTGCATAAGGCCCTGTTCGACAGTTGGAGAATAGGGCATAAAATTCTGTTTCAAAACAAGGGGGATCGTAGAATAGAGCAAAAATGAAATAAAATAAAATGGGGATATAACATCCTACTGGTCTGCTCCAAACTGGGCTAATGAAGACGGGCATGTGCCATACAATGTGCTACTAGTGAAATTTTGCTCGGACAGCGGCACTACAGCTTACTCTTATATCGAATTCTAACTGTCAAGGGAACTTTTACGTGCACGCCAATGGGTACACGGGAACTCGGGTTTTCATATCATCCGAAGGAAGCTGATAATCTAAATCCAAGTTCAAAATAGTCCAATATTATTCTTGTAGTTTGAAATACTTACTTCCTTGTTTTACATCGAAGGGGGTTGGATGGCCTGGTTTCGAATCCCCGGTTGTACGTGACAAGGAGTAAGGTCGCCTTTCCAACCTCGTGGATTTTCTCCAGTTTCAGGCCATTGCTAAAGACCCCTACGCGCAAGCGAATTATTGAAATAAAATTAACATATAATTTAGTCCCGAAATGACCTTCTTTGTGCCAAATTGACGTTAAACCCATTTCCCTCTCTCTCTCGCTCTCCCTCTCTCTTTCTCCCTATCTCTCTCTTTAAATCAAATATACACACGTTTTTAGGTTTATTTTAAAATATACTTCCTTGTTTTTACACTTTTCTAACGTTCATATATTGGTTGTTTTAGGTAAAAAACAGGAAGTATCACCCATATTATCGTACTATTATATTGATTGGTTATATTGAACAGGAAGTAACATCCACATTACCCTACTTTAAATGGAATGGGTTTTTAAGCCACGTCAGTGCAAGTCAGGATGAACAATAAGACATAACAATTTATCTATATTAATATTTGTCACTGTCGTTTGTTTGTCTGCTTATCTGTCTGTCCAGGGTTGGCAGCTACACCAGCGCTGAACCGGGGCTGAAATTTGGAGTAAAGAGGTATCTTGGACCGGGGAGTAACATAGGCTATTTGGCATCGGTCTTCCACTTTCTGCTGTGGAGTTATACTACTTTTAATCCGTGCTGCACCGGATCATTCACATAATTTAGATCAAAAGAAAAAAATGTTTCTGAAAGATTATATATGCGTATTAATTTATTTTTCTTTTCTTTTTTGTTTTTGCAAAATTTCAGTTTAATTGTTCTTGATTCAGTCTGAAAGCGAATTATTTGACAATCTGATTATAAAACAGATCTTATTTTGTTTTGTTTTCATAGTTTAAAATTTCATTTTACTTGTCTTTACTACATTATGAGTGAGTGGTCAAATCCTATTAGGCCTAACCCCATCCCTTCTCCTGTTCCTTTAAGACCCAAGTCCCAGGATATTAGAGTATATGATGGTCCTCACCTGGGAGGGGATGAATTGACCCTATATATTTCACCTACCCAGAATAAGATTCGGCAACCTCCTATACCTTTGGCTAGTTGGCAAATAAGACCCACCCAAAGAGGGAGTAGTCGGATGCCTGTACCGTTAAGGGTGGCACCACCTACCTATTATACTAGGCCCTCTTTTTTGTCGCCGTTAACCACGGGGCCTAGAAAACCAATAACCATCACTAGTTCTGACGGGACTCAGCCGGGTCCGTTGCCGAGAAGTAATTATGGGGTAAATGTTGCTGATAGGTTTAGGGTTCCGGAAACGGTCTTTGCTAGTAGAAGACCCCCAACTGTCGCTCAAAGTTGTAAGGGTATGATTCCTGACAGGATTATAGGGGGAGGAAGGTATGGCCAACAGTCATCTGGATATGGATCGATAAGCAACAGGGATAGGTTGCCAGTGAATTCAGGGGGGTATCAAAGGAAAATAGGCTTAGATTCGGGTCCTATAGGGAATTTGCCGGTGCCTCCAAAGAGGAAATTAACGTATGATGAATATGTCCAGGTAGAACCTGGTTGTAGACCAGTCCCGGAGAGAGGTATTCACCCTTTTCAAGGTCATGGGATACCTCGGAGTCAGGCATGGGAGAGGGTAGACAGATCGAGATTAGTGAAGGCCTCCTTATGTCCAGTTCCGGGGTGTGGTTATAAGACCAATTCCTTAAAAATACATGTATTTGACAAACATCTACCCCCTTATTTTAGATTCCAAGAGGGGGGGGGGATGTCAGTTCCCAGTGTGGAAATTGTCAGTAAGAGGGTATTGGCAGTAAGAGCTCTGGCAAGAGCGATCCCCGAGGTAGGAGAATCGTTGTGGGAAATCATGGATAAGCTTAACCGGGACAAATTAATACCAGCAGACAGTAAGTTGGATCCCGCGACCTATGGGGCGTTCTGGGAATTGGCAAGGCAATCAGGGTGGGTCCCCATTAGGGATTTTTCTCTTCACCCCTTAACACATCCAGCCCTATTGTCGCATTGGAGGATATCTTTCCCCGGGGGATCAGAAAGTTTTCCGGAAGAGATTTGTGTAGGGGGGAGTTGAGGGAAGTGGGGAATAGGATAAGGGAAGCGTCCCGGGGAAATTGGTGAATGGAGTTGTAAGAAGATTCCACTAAAGGAAAATTAAAAGGAAAGTTAGAATAGGAGGAAGGAAGAAAAAAGAGAAAGAAAGATAGATCAGACAGAAATAGATAGATAATTGGTTATGATCTCTATTTTTTTTCAGATGGAAGAGATTAATCAATTGCCACCTATCCCCCCACACCCGCTCGGGGAGGGGGGTAACACCAAGCCGGAGTCTTTCCTTAGGTCCCTCATTGACCAATTTGAATGGTTTGGGGGCCTGGGGAAGAGACCCAGGGTCTGCAGGGGGCAGACCGTGGCTTCTCCCGAAAGGGAGAATGTCCGAGGGGTGGGGAGATCTCGTGCTTTCCCCCGGGCTAGGGGGAAAGGCCGAGGTCGGGCAACTCACACTGGATCCCCTCTACCCGCCGCTCCATCCCAAGGAGCGGTAGAGGGTATGCCAGGGCGGGCTCCAACTGTAGCGGAATCTACTTCAGGGCAGGTGAGGGTCCGCCGAGGTTTTGGCCTCCCTCCTATCCACCCTAGCCCTCCTGACTATGTAGGACGGGCTGGGGAGGGTAAGGGGCCTGTTGTCCCCTACTGATCCGAGCGGACAACCAGTTCCGCTGATGTCGCTAGTGCTTCCCCGGCGTGAGTCCTCCAGTCAGAGGAGGACTCGTAAACGCGAGGAACGCCGGCGGCGCCAGCGGGCACGGGAGTTAGTGGGGGCCGTCCCGTTCATCTCTCGCCACTGTTGCGGCGAGAGTTGTTGGGCCGGATTAGCTCCCGGGAAAGACGGATAAATGTCTGCTGTCCCCACTGCCGCCGCCCTACCACCCCTCTGTGTTAAGCCTTTAGGGGATTAATATTTTTTTTTATGTTTAGTTCTTTTTCCTCTGGTCCTTGTTTTTTTTTGTTCCTTTCGGTTTATTTAGATTAGCGAGCCAACGTCTTACTGACTGAGCTACCGTGCCCACCCACCCTATTTGGTACACTAAAGTGCATTAAGGTTGGTTGGCGGGAAGGGGGTTATGCATGCACTTTGAATCAGAAGGTGTTATGTAGTCAAGTAGCGAGCGTGTATTTGATTCTGTGCTTGTACACGTCGAGGAGTAAGACCGTTTTTCCAATCTCGTGAGTTTTCTCCGAGTCCTCCCACGACTAATGACCTCTATGCATAAGTGAATTATTAAAATTGAACTAAACCATATGTTAGTCCAGAAATGACCTAGTTTGTTTCGAATAGAGGTAATTCGAACCGACTCTCTCTGTCTGTGTAGTCCATCAGGGTATACGGTGAATATCAAGGAGTAAGGCCGTGTCTAATATCGTGGGTTTTCTCCGGGTCCTCCCAAGGCTAAAGACCTCTATGCGCAAGTGAATTATTAAAATAAAATTGAACCATATGTTAGTCAGACCCGTAGCCAGGGGGTGGCAAGGGACCCATCTTTTTTTGTACGATTCGTTTTTATTTTTCATTATTTAGCAGCATGTTTTGTTTTCATTTGGTTTTTTTTTTATCTACTCGAACCTTTTATTTTCAAGAAATGTTTATTTCCAATTCATATACTTGAATAAAACTATTTTGTCTTATTTAAACTTTTCAAAGACAGGTCATAAGGTATGGTACTCTTTCGGGTAGTCACCGCTAGGCTATAAATATACCTCCAATGGCGCTCTGCCAAACGACGTTTGTTGTAGTATTTATTTTCGCATTTTTACTGCAACGAAAATGATATATGTTCATTTTGTATGATGAGGTTAAACTAGTTTAAGTGCTTTGTGGCATTACCACTCGACCAGACATCGTGATAGGTCAGAGAATATCGATTTAAAAAAAAAGAATGGCGAGAAACAAAGATAGGCTGGCACTGCCAGGCAGGATACGCCCACATTTTCGAGAGATGGACAGAGAACAAGCAATACCGAAAGTGATTTTTCCTACATCTTTAAGTCCTGTATTTCATACTGTATTGGGAGCAGCCATTTAGTTGGTCAGTTCCAGTCTGATATTAATGAAATTCGAAACCGACAATGATTATGGTGTGACGGTACACAACCTAGAAATGTGACTTTTCATCAAAATCGGATAAGAATTGTGACCTGTAGAGAGTCCACAACCATGATATACCATATTTTTACACTATTCGCGTACAAACGGCGACCATTTCGTCCGGCAATTTTGGTACGATTTTCACGAAATTAGAACTCAACCTTCCTCATCAAAATCGAATTAAAAATTGTTACCTATACAGGGTCCACAACCATGATATATCATTTTTTTTAACAGTATTCGCGTACAAACGGCGTCCATTTTGTCTGTCAATTTTGGTCCGATTTTCCCGAAATTCAAACTCAACCTTCCTTACAGTGTAACGGTGATATAATTAAACGTTTTTTTAAATTGGATAATAATTGTGACCTCCAGAGGGACCACAAGCTAAAGAAAGGGGGATTTATCGTATAACCAGGGGCCATAATTCAGGAAGTTACGATCCGATATGCGCAAATATCGAAAAGAGCCAAGATCTTTGGGTTATAACCATGAATTTCAAGTTTCATCAAAATCGAATTAAAATTGTGACCTTTACAGGGTCCACAACCTTGATATACCATTTTTTAACAGTATTCGCGTACAAACGGCGGCCATTTTGTATGGCAATTTTGGTCTGATTTTCCCGAAATTCGAACTCAACCTTCCTTACAGTGTAACGGTAATATAATCAAACGTTTTTTTAAATCAGATAATAATTGTGACCTCCAAGCTAAAATAAAGGCGATTTTGCGTATAATCAGGGGCCATAATTCAGGAAGTTACAATCCGATATGCGCAAATATCGAAAGGAAGCAAGATCTTTGGGTTATAACCATGAATTTCAAGTTTCATCAAAATCGAATCAAAATTGTGACCTCCACAGGGTCCACAACCTTGATATACCATTTTTTAACAGTATTCGCGTACAAACGGCGGCCATTTTATATGGCAATTTTTGTCCGATTTTCCCGAAATTCGAACTCAACCTTCCTTAGGGTGTAACGGTGATATAATCAAACGTTTTTTTAAATCGAATAATAAGTGTGACCTCCAAGCTAAAAAAAAGGCGATTTTTCGTATAATCAGGGGCCATAATTCAGGAAGTTACGATCCGATATGCGCAAATATCGAAAGGAAGCAAGATCTTTGGGTTATAACCATGAATTTCAAGTTTCATCCAAATCAAATCAAAATTGTGACCTCCACAGGGTCCACAACCTTGATATACCATTTTTTAACTGTCTTCGCGTATAATCGGCGGCCATTTTGTATGGCAATTTTCGTCCGATTTTCCCGAAATTCGAACTCAACCTTCCTTAGGGTGTAACGGTGATATAATCAAACGGTTTTTTAAATCGAATAATAATTGTGACCTCCAGAGGGACCACAAGCTAAAAAGGGTGATTTTTCGGACAATCAGGGGCCATAATCTAGGAAATTACATTCCGATAGCCGCAAATATCGAAAGGAACCAAGATATTTGGGTTACAAACATGCATGTCAAGTTTCATCAAAATCGGTTCAAAATTGTGACCTCTATATGGTCCACAAGCTAAAAACGTGATTTTTCGTACAATCAGGGGCCATAATCCATGAAGTTTTGATCCGATACATGCCAATATCGAAAGCAGCCGAGATCTTTTGGGGATAAACCTATATTTCAAGTTTCGTCAAAATCGGATAAGAATTGTGACCTGTAGAGAGTCCACAAACAAATTGTGGACGGACGGACGGACGGACGTCCGGACGGACAGGGGCGACGACATAATACGTCCACATGAAAATGTGGGCGTATAAAAACGAATGGCAAATAACTTTTAATAACGTAAACGAATGGCGAATAACTCTTTGCCCTTCGCATGGCGAATATCCTCTGCCAGTAATTAAAGCAATCAAGTTAATGTACTATTTTACGGATACTGAATTCAGCATGTTGCCCGATGTTCAACCCACAGAATTATATGATATTATTAGTCAAAAAGGTAAAATAACAAATATTGAAAGAAACAATTAAGAATGAAAGAAATAATGATAAATAAATATCTTGCAGATAAGTGGTTATACTTGACTTGTACACAAAAACAGGATTCTTGGCTGCATAACATAAATCATGTTATTTATGGTCTATTAATACTATCAAAATTATAAATTGTATTTGAAATACATGTACATTGTAACTATTTCAGAAAATACTGAAAAATCCTGCAACAAACTAAAAAGGCTTTTAGAATTTGAAGAAGATAAAATCATCATTCCGGCACTTGCACGCAGGCATGCTTTAATTCCACAAGTAAAGAAAGAGGACAGTGTCAATGCATCCAATAATAAATTTCCAACGTGGGCTGCAGGAAAATTTTTTCAAGGAGGTTAATAATAATATTCATTTCAATGTTTGAATAGTAGCAAAAAAATAAAATAATAGAGTTTGTATTATTATTATATCTTATTACTTATGTCATCACATCATTACAACGTTCATATCGGAACATTATGGTAATTATTTTATTAGATATTTTATTCAAACTCTCTATAAGATACAAACATATTATTTAATGGTTTGGCAGGTTTGTAAAATCGGACTGGGAGACATCGTCGAAAAGCAACACACCTTAAACAAGACATCATGCATTGGTTTCAAGAATACCAAAATTAAACAGAAGCAGACAAAATTACATTTAACGGCACCAGAGAAGTAAATTCAAGTGTATGGTACCAGTTATCATGTGAATCTATTCCAACTAACCTAAACCCAACACAGTATCGCCAAGCATCAAAGGAAGAACAAGATCTGTTAAAGGAAGAAATGATGTCATCAATGAAGTGGTTAAACACAAGGAGACGTTTCATACATATCATTTATCAACAGGTGGAATTAAGGCCATGGCTGCTAAAGAGGGTCTTATACCTAGAATCCAAAATTGATGTCCTGTTTTCTCGAAAGATTGGGAAGGCAGTGCTACCAAAAATATCCAAAGAAATAATTGGAATATCTGATCACCTGAATCCAGCACCTCTTGATGATTCAAGTGATAGTCATTCCCATGAATATGATTCTTCTATTGACAGCTTTAATTAATTGTATTGATTTAATGTATACGATTCTTATAAATGGCTATTTGTAGAATTTAATTTGTAACCGTATGTTATATTATGTGACACATCAGTGATATTAGGAAATTCAAAGATACACCCGTAGCTAACCATTTTAACAATTCGGGACACCAGGTCCAGATTGTCGCCAAAACGTCACGCAATACCAACGTTCACCCAATCCATCTTAAGTTATACGCTTCAAGCAAGAAAACATATGTCCCAGTCTTACGCCTCAATCATGGACGTGATGTAATTTTATCGCATGATCGGAAATTCTCTTACGTCAAGCCTTCAATCATGACTTGAGACAATCTTGAGACATGGTCGTACGGCTGCGCATGTTGTAAGCATGTTTCCAATTGGATAATATTTAGCCTGTTGTGGTTTTTTTACTAAATATGTAAAAATAAACCCGCGAAAACAGAAAATGGACGGTAAGGGCGTGTTTGTTTTTAGCCTATGGATAGTTGAGATGTAGGCTAGCGATAGGCAATAAAAAAATCATATCAGGTCCGTAGGAAACATTTAGCAATGTATGCGGCCAAATACATGTACAGAGAAAGAAAAAACAACAGCCAGTCGCCTGGAATTAGGCCACATAGTTGCACATGGTTAGGCCCTACATGGTCGGATCCAGGTTTTTTAAATAGGGAGGGGGTGTAAATACTCGAGCACCGGAGTAGCGGCCCGGACTGGAGGCGTCACAGAAAGTGATACTAGTAGACTAACAAGCCAACAGTGAGGCTGATGTCCCCCGCCGAAATCCCAAAATAAATAGATGACACATTAATTAATCGCACATTTATTTTTTTCAAACGTATCAAGCAATCAAACTGTACACGAAGAGTCATCTAAAAGTGTATTATAAAGAAAAATGCTAAAACCGACGAGAAAAATGAAAATGTACCCTCGTGAGGGGGACCCTAAAGGCAGACAAAAGGGCCCCCACGCTTGACAAAAGGGCCCCTCTGGCCAAGGGAAAGGGCCCTCGTGTCCGAGTCAATCGTTTCTATACACTGTTACTGTCGAACCCATTACTGAATGAGAATGCAGTCATTGTATTGGCATAAAAATCATCAATCAAGATGAACCGAAGTTATCTTGTCCCAAAGTATCAACCAATCAAATTGCTTATCTCTGCCTACCCTAAGCAGAAAATGTTCATCTTCGAATTCCATCAAGGCCTTGACCTAATAAGCATACACACCAATTTTGAACATTTTAACTCAATTAGAAGGAGAGTTATTGTGTTCCTAAGTCTCGGCAAATCAAATTGCTTATCGCTCTGCTTACCCTGAGCAGAAAATGCTCATTATCGATCTTAGTCAAGGCATTATACTGTAATGAAACTATACACCAAGTTCCATAACTTAATTAGAACTAAGGTTATCGTGTCCCAAATCATCAACCAATCAAATTGCTTATCTCTGCTTACCCTAATCGGAAAATGCTCATCTTCGAACTCCATTGAAAGGCATTGACCTAATAAGCATGTATACACCAAGTTTGAACATTTTAACTCAATTAGAAGGAGAGTTATTGTGTTCCAAAGTCTCGACCAATCAAATTGCGTATCGCTCTGCTTACCCTGAGCAGAAAATGCTCATTATCGAACTTAGTCAAGGTATTACTGTAATGAAACTATACATCAAGTTTCATTACTCTCACTTAATTAGAACTAAAGTTATCGTGTCCCAAAGCATCAACCAATCAAATTGCTTATCTCTGCTTACCCTAAGCGGAAAATGCTCATCTTCAAACTCCATCAAGGCATTGACCTAATAAGCATATACACCAAGTTTGAACATTTTAACTCAATTAGAAGGAGAGTTATTGTGTTCCAAAGTCTCGACCAATCAAATTGCGTATCGCTCTGCTGAGCAGAAAATGCTCATTATCGAACATTATCAAATCAGTTATGTTTGGCGAAGTACACCAGAAGTCTCGATTGAATCACTATATATTTAGCGTATGATTATTCCAGTCTACATTATTCCAGATGTAATGTGGAGTATACCTAGCCTTGTTCTTTGGCCTTTTTTTAGCTTGGAGGTCACAATTATTATCCGATTTAAAAAACGTTTGATTATATTACCGTTACACCGTAAGGAAGCTTGAGTTCGAATTTCGGGCCGCCGTTTGTACGCGAATACTGTTAAAAAATGGTATATCAAGGTTGTGGACCCTGTAAAGGTCACAATTTTAATTCGATTTTGATGAAACTTGAAATTCATGGTTATAACCCAAAGTTCTTGGTTCTTTTCGATATTTGCGCATATCGGATCGTAACTTCCTGAATTATGGCCCTGGTTATACGCAAAATCCCCCTTTCTTTAGCTTGTGGTCCCTCTGGAGGTCACAATTATTATCCAATTTAAAAAAAAACGTTTGATTATATCACCGTTACACTGTAAGGAAGGTTGAGTTTGAATTTCGGGAAAATCGGACCAAAATTGACAGACAAAATGGCCGCCGTTTGTACGCGAATACTGTTAAAAAAATGATATATCATGGTTGTGGACCCTGTATAGGTCACAATTTTAATTCGATTTTGATGAGGAAGGTTGAGTTCTAATTTCGTGAAAATCGTACCAAAATTGCCGGACGAAATGGTCGCCGTTTGTACGCGAACAGTGTAAAAATATGGTATATCATGGTTGTGGACTCTCTACAGGTCACAATTCTTATCCGATTTGATGAAAAGTCACATTTCTAGGTTGTGTACCGTCAAACCATAATCATTGTCGGTTTCGAATTTCATTAATATCAGACTGGAACTGACCAACTAAATGGCTGCTCCCAATACAGTATGAAATACAGGACTTAAAGATGGAGGAAAACTCACTTTCGGTATTGCTTGTTCTCTGTCCATCTCTCGAAAATGTGAGCGTATCCTGCCTGGCAGTGCCAGCCTATCTTTCTTTTCTTTTCTGTCTTTGCAGACAGGTGGTATCGTTTCTTTCGGACACTAGTTTATTACATGAGCTGTAAATATGTGCTAAAATGACGAATCACATGACTGTCACATGACATGTATTTACTTTACGTGCCTGGATGACCGAATCATTTAAAAATATACCCACGCGTAGAAAAATAGATCTTTATAAAAACTTGAATTGGTACGTTTAGGGTCCATTTTTTTATGTCAGAGAGTTGACTTTGACTCAAGTATCATTTTACAACAAACGAAACGACGATCCGACCTCTAGTTTTCGAGAAATCGACCCAGAAAGATAGACCAATCAGAGGTCAGAATGGGCGGTCAAAGAACCAGAGGCCTCCGGCCCCGCGGCTGCTCTTGGGAACGAGATAGGATCAATTGGTTTGAAAATTGATTAACATTGCCTTTTTGGGGGGTTGTTTTTGTATTGATTGCTATAACAACCAAATATTAAGTATTATAGAGGAGAAAAGATAAGTAATTGTAAAAATTCACTACATTTACCAGTACGGTATACAAATTTCACTTGAAAATCTCAATTCCGTCAAAATGTTTTTAAGCCTAAAATTGGGCAGGCAATTTCCAATTACGGAATGTATTTCAAAAGTAAACTCCTTTCCAGCGTATAAAGAGATGGCATATAAATATTTTGTTATTATTTATTTGTTCAATCTTGCCTGACAGCTACAGCTGACTTAAAATAATATAAAAATAAATTTTAATGAGAAAATTATCGAAAAATGATGCTTTTAAAAAAAGAAAATATACGGTGGTTGCTATGGTAACCACTCAAACTCCTTAATATTTTGCTCAACTTATACAATCCATATCATTTGACATTACTTGGGTTTGAAATATTTCAAAATGCTTATTTTTAAATGTGGTGATCACCTTTTGGGGTTATGGTAAATAGCGTTGAAAATGGTCAAAAATTGCATTTTTTCCATTTTGGTTGACCAAAATTGATAGTATTTGGCGGATTGGAAATATATCATTTCAAAAATTCACAAACTTTTTGACATATTCCCATAATTTCACCTCCGTATCTCCATTCTTTCTGTATAGTTGTCCCCAAAACGCTCCAAAAATAGGCAAATGTGTGCCGCGGACAATTGTTCAAAAATGACCAAAAATCCAGCTCTCGAGAAAAGGCATATAGATATTTTTACGCTTTTTTTTTCTTTTAATCTTACTTGATAGCTACTGATTTTAAAATGCATAATAACCAGGTTCAATATTTCAGATACAACATGGATGAAAAATGGACCAAAATCACTTAACAATGTGATTTTTGAGAAAATCTACGTATTTTGGAGTTGCTGGTGAAACCGGAGTTATTGATACACAAATGTGAAAATTGAAACATCATTAGCCTTAAAGATGTATTTCATGAATATACATCTACATTTTTGATAGTTTCGATATGAAATGAACTATGGCATCACAAAAAACACCATCAGATTGCAAATTCATGTTCTAAAACAACAGGAAGATTCGGCACAAGGTTTGTTTGAGATATCACTTCGGTGGAAGCAGCCGTTATTGACCCAACTGAAATTTGTAGATATTATAAATAATGGAAATTAAATATGAATGACATGTTATGTATCTAAATTTACAAAATGGAATTTTCCATATTATGGTTGATAAATTAAAAGGAATACAAACATATTCACCGAACTAAAAGGGTGACAATTCTGTTTATCACGATTATACAGTACGGCAGACAAGTTCAAAAGCACAAGTGAATAATAATAAGGGGCCACAGGGGATAGTTGCAGATCAAACAAAGAGAGAAAATCCAAATGACAGTCAAAAAATATGATATAACAATATACAAATTAGGGAGTAGGCACAAAGGTTTCATGCCGATGAAAAATGACTCAAGAGTACATTATTGAATAAATGAAATGGGGTTTAACGTCCTACTGTTTACAACTTAAGTTAGTGATCTTCAATATACAAAGTGGCACGGGAGATAAATATAAGTTGGCCGATAAGAAAAAGGGCTCATGAGAACATTATAATGGAAGGGAGATAAATCGATTTAACTCTATGGTTACAGACCAATACAGCAACTTAAATAAGTCATCTTCATGTAAAGTCTCATGCTGTGTGGTGTTTAGTACTTGTATACACCCCTCCCCCCCCCCCGTCTGCTTTTTCTTTATAGGCTTAGGCCCACTTTTTTTAATGAGCTTAGGCCCAACAGTCGTGGACAGGTGGGCCATTCCGGCACTGGGAAAATATCAAGCCAGTTATCATGTATACATCTATACACTGCAGGCCCACATGTACACGGTTGGTCGACCCTATGACATAATTACAGTGTGATGGCGGGCATCTTGTTCTATTTTCAGTACTCTTTTGAAGGACTGTCCGTTCGGAATACAAGTACGTGCAACAGATGACGGTGAAAGACTTTTGGTGAAGAAGATGCATGATGCATCCTCCCATAACCATGAACTTAGACAAGTAAGTACGCCTACTACTGGACATCCTTTGAATTTAGTGACATGCCCTCGTTCGGTACCATGTTCATTGTTCATATGGCTAGAAAAAGAACAAACATGCTCAATTACGTCTCTCTTCAGAAAAAGTAGCTAAATAAGTGTAGTACATTCACGATTATTCTTTCCTTTCAGTCCATTTTCCAGTTCATGCCCAAGCAAAGGAAGTTGTCTGCAGCTGAGGAGCAAGACGTTGAAAACATGGTTAAACTCAAGGCCAACCGAAAACTAATACAGAACCACCTCCAGAGACCGGGTAAATATCATACGAATCCTACCAACTATCGCCCGATCGCTTTAACTAGCTGTATTTGCAAAACCATGGAGAGATTGATCAATCGAAGGCTTGTTTGGTACCTCAAGTCAAACAACCTCATTACAGACCTCCAATGTGGATTTCGGTCCCAAAGGAGCACTCTTGAACATCTCGTCAGATTTGAAACGTTCGTCAGGGACGCTTTCATCCAGAAGCAACATTTAGTTGCTATTTTTTTCGATCTGGAGAAAGCATATGATACTACGTGGAAACACGGTATCATGCGCGACCTCCATAACCTCGGCCTACGAGGTCGCTTACCTATCTTCATTAAAAATTTCCTGAAAGATAGGTCATTTAAGGTACGACTGGGATCAATATTCTCTGACCCATTTCCTCAGGAAATGGGGGTCCCCCAGGGAAGTATTTTATCTCCAACATTATTTGCAATAAAAATTTATACTATCCCAGCGTGCCTTAAACCAGGTACAAACGGCGCTCTTTATGTTGATGACTTTCAGATGTGCTATGGTTCTACAGACATGCGGATAATCGAACGTAAGTTGCAGCTTTGTTTGAATTCACTTCAACAATGGGCAACCGAAAATGGATTTCGTTTTTCGAAATCCAAGACTGTCTGCATGCATTTCTGTCAGAAACGAGGTTTACATCCAGATCCAGAACTTTTCTTGGATGGCAACCGCCTTCCAGTTGTGGATGAAACCAAATTTCTGGGGCTGATATTTGATAAGAAATTATCATTTATCCCCCATATTAAAAACCTAAAAAAGAAATGTCTGAAAGCCCTCAACATATTGAGAGTCTTATCAAATACTGACTGGGGAGCAGACCGTAAGGTCCTGCTCAGATTATATCGAGCTTTAATAAGATCAAAACTTGATTATGGGTTTATTGTGTATGGGTCTGCCCGCGAGTCTTATCTCAAAGAGCTCGACACCATACACAATCAGGGACTTAGAATCAGTTTAGGAGCATTTCGTACATCTCCAGTGGAAAGTTTATACGTCGAGGCGCATGAGCCCTCACTGCACAACAGGCGTGATAAGCTGGCCCTGCAGTATGCTACGAAAATTGCATCACTTCCAAATCACATTTCATTTAACACCATATTTAGACCTCTCCATGAGCATTTGTATCTAGTGAAGACTAATACTATTCCATCATTCGGTATTCGCATACAACCCCTTTTGTCTGAGGCTGGTATCAGCCTCGACAGTATTGCGAATACCTCTGTCTTTAAGACTCCACCATGGGCTATATCTCCGCCAAAGATTGATTTCGATCTTTCTCGGCACAAAAAGAGAGATACTAGCTCAACGGTGTTCCAATCTCTCTTTAGAGAGTTAAGGTCTAAGTATGGTGATTATATTCCTATTTACACAGATGGGTCGAAAGATGGTGATCGGGTAGCTTCGGCTACCGTGACGCCATCCGAGACCATTTCTGTCCGCCTTCCACCTGCTGCTTCTATCTTTACAGGCCATTCTTCAGGCTTTGGAGTTCATTCAATCATCTTCTGATTCAAAATATATCATATTTACTGATTCTTTGTCCTCGTTACAAGCAATAAACAACAAACAGCTTGAACACCCATTAGTAGCAGACATTTATGGTCTGCTACTATCAAATGAGATCATCAGCAAGGACACTGTCCTTTGCTGGCTCCCCAGTCATACGGATATAAAGGGGAATGATCAAGCAGACTCGGCTGCCAAGTCTGCTTTAGATCTTCCCGTATCTGATTTTTACATTCCATTTAAAGATTTTAAATACATTATAAACTCATTTATATGTGACCGCTGGCAACGGTCTTGGGATCTTGCAGGCACAAACAAACTGCATCACATAAAGCCTCTCCTTGGAGATTGGCCAAGCTCCTACAGGTCTAACAGGAGAGATGAAGTTGTTTTGTGTCGCTCTCGTCTTGGTCATACCTTTTTAACACATATTTTCATTTTAAAGCGAGAGCCTCAACCAGAATGTGAACACTGTCATGTTCCTTTGACAGTTAATCACATTTTGATTGAGTGCAAGCATCTTAAGCAAACAAGATCACGGTATTACCGTTGTCAGTCACTACATCATCTGTTTGCCCAGCCGGGTCTATATGGTAAAGCGCTAGACTTTTTAAAAGAGACAAATTTTTATCGAAAATTTTAATTGTTTATATCCTGATATTATATTTCATGTTTTAAATATATATACATAAAGTTGATATTTATTTTTAGTTGATATTTACTGTGATATTTGTTTTTATTTATGTATATATAGATAATGTGATTATTTGTTTCTAGTTTGTCTCGTAACATCATCATATGTTTGGCGCAATATAGCCCGGTTGGAGCGGATGTGCCATTAAACCACATTTCATTCATTCATTCCACCTCCAGAGATCAACAGGCAAAACAGTGGTTAAGAAAGATCTCCACAACATTGGTACACACTGCAATGTGAAAAAGAATGATCTGCAAGAACTTGTCAACCACATGAAAAGTGTACAAGGTATGAAAACTGCCCCCTAATTGTCTAATGCCAAATTGGTGTGGAAAATACAACGTGGGTTTCCTCCAGTCTCCACCCACTGCTAAAGACTCCTAGACGCAAGCGAATGAATGTAATAAAATTACACGTGGGTTTCCGCTCACTGCTAAAGACTCCTAGACGCAAGCGAATTAATGAAATAAAATCAATCATAAACTTAATCCTTACAATTACAGGTGCATCAGTTGAGGTCATTGTCGATGACTCAGAAACCCTCCTGGCCATATACTTCCAAACCAACGAAATGAAAGAGACTTTCCAGGCGTATCCGGAACTTCTGCTTTTAGATGCCACATACAAGTTAAATGACTTGAAGATTCCCCTTTATGTGTTGATGAATGTGGATGGAAATGGTGAAAGCGAAATCATCTGCTTCTGGTTGACGGCACTGGAAGACAAGGACACAATCAGTGCCTTGATGGAAGTCTTCAAGGAAAACAATGAACATGGGGGGGGGCTGACATACAGGTAATAATGGCGGATAAGGACATGACAGAAAGACAGGTTCTAACCGAGAAACTTCCAAATGCTGAAATACTAATCTGACTCTAACACACACTAAGGACTTTTCACCGAGAGGTCGCAATGGACAAGTTAGGAATATCTTTTGGTGAAAGAAATCATGCCCTAGAGATATTGGGGAAAATGGCATATGCAGTCACGGAAGAGGAATACCAGGCGTTGTTTCAAGAGATGAAGGCATCGGTACCTAGGTCGGTAACAGAGTATTTCACAGCCAACTGGCATGACATTAGGGCCCAGTGGGTTGATGGCTTGAAGAACCAAACTGCGAACTTCATGAACCGCACTAACAACAGATTATAATCTACAAATCAGAAACTGAAAAGTGTAATTTCGAGGTACTCAGGACTCGCAGTGTTTTTTGAGGACATAATGAAATGTGTTGACCATTTGAAGTGTGAAAGAGATCACCGTGTAGCAGATTTGATACTGAAGTCTCCTGTTCTTCAAGAAAAACGTAAACCTGTGCATCAAGAATACTATCTGTACTTAAGTCCATATGCTTACGGTTTTGATTGCTATGAGAAGATCAACATCATCCGCACCATTGATGAAAACTCTGTTTTGGTAAAGTCACAAAAATATGGCGAAATGGTAATTTCTTCACAAGTCGATGCTTTTGCCCTGTTGTCACATTTTTGCCGTCAGGAAACACCTAGACAAGCCTCTCTTTGACCCAAACCTTTGCAGTCGGAGATAGAGCCAGCAGCACTTCAGGTTCTTCCGAAGTGCTCATCCTACCAAGGACCCGCAGGAAGCAATGTCAGATGAAGGGTATGAAGTAATTGTTAGTTCAGCCACAGTAAAAACCCTCACTGAGCATCAAAAATACAGGAAAGCCATAGCCGTTTCTCAATCTACCAGCGGAACCTGCAGTTACTGGAGCAGCTGAGGACAATGCTAAATTCAAGGAAAAACATTGTCATCGCAGAGCTAGTGGAACCCTGGTAAGTGACATCAAATACAGACATGCCCGAAAAACAATAAAAACAATACGTATACGAATAAAATAGTCGACAATTTCTAATCTAGAGTCTGGTTATTCCAGTCTACATCGATAGAATTTTATGCGCATGCTCCCCAGATAAGAATATGGCATCACCTTTTGACATGACTTTTGGAATATGTCTAATTTCGTTCTTTGAGACCCTTATTACAAATGGCGCTGAAACGCATTATGGTACACGGTTCGTGTACCAATGGTAAAATGTTTATTTTGTCTTAAATATTTGACATCAGAAGCCCATCTTTTCCCGGTAAGATCATGCTATCAATGTTGTTCTAAATTGACAAATTTGATATGCTTTCAATAATTATGTCTTTTCAGATACCATTGAAGAAGACGCAGAGATAATTAGAGAGGTATATGTCGAGCCTTGTATAATCGATGTTGGACAATATGGAAGAAACCCTGTTGCCAGTGTAACTGTCACTGAGGGTTCCATCCAGCCAGCTGCCGTCGCCCATGCCGAAGATTCCACTGTTGTAGTTGACCGCACCTCCCCTGTCACTGTGGGTTCCCTTCTGTCTAATGTAATTACCCACAACAACGCAGTGCCCAGTTCATTTCCTACATCAGACACTGCAATTATATCCAGTAACGTTGGTATGTAATATAAGCTACTTCAGCTTACTGTCAAAAATTGATCAAAGATGTAAACTGTTAGTGTCTTTCAAATGCATAATGTTATGGGTAGACTAATCAAAGCGTCTATTAAAGGTGGCATTATTGGAGATTAAAAAAGAGTTTGCAGTTCTCGCAATGACAGTTAAACCAGTGGCTGTTAGACAGGATACGCCCACATTTTCCTAGAGATATATTAAACCTTTTACAACATATTATCTAATTAAGAATTAATTATAAGCTTCCTTCACTGGTAACCTTTAAAGTTTTAGTATTTAACCATGATCAAAATAACTTATTTTCGCGTCTTCATCCAGTTAAAATGAAAGACTACATTTTTTCCTTCACAGAGCCAACCGACTCAGTCTTTCAGGAAGTATTTTCAAATTTAAGTGTAATCAAGTTGCCACCAAAGATGGGTTAAACGTGGACGTCCCAAGGGAGCAGGAATGACCGTGATTGGTTTACCCAAGAAGAAACTGAAGAACGGTGGCCCTGTTGCGTTTCGATTACGATCGTCAACTGAAAAGGTGATAAGTGAGTATATAAATTCAATATAGTTGTTACACTCTCAGATTGTAAATGAAACATTTAAAGAATTTATTGGCTTAATAATACATCAAATCAATTTGCAAAAGTATACCATGTACCGGGGTTGATCAGCAAATTGATACATGGTTATAGTGGTATGAAGGGAATTTGGTTGTTAATTATGACTTATACATGACGTTTCTTATTGTAGTCATGCTGGGTTAGTTTGTTCATCCGGATGTAGATGAAAAGATAGTCCACTGCAGTGATTTCCTTGTAGACGAACACGAAATAGAAGCACGTCCGGAACGCATTCCAATGAAATGTTTGGATGAGCATTTGTGCCTTCATGCAATTAGGAAGTATTTCACGTTTGATGCCTGGCTTTTTGTTGAGGAAAATATTAACATCTTAAAGGAAAGTGGTATTTGGTTATGCGCTAGTTGCCATAAAGACTTTCACTCATTAGACAGCATATGCTGTGATTCATGTTTAGATTGGTTTCATCTAACATGTATACAAAAGAAAAAAGCACCAAAGCGCAGAATCTGGTTTTGTACAGTGTGTAATGATGCTGTATGTTGTTAAACCATTACCATTTAGACCGGCAGCCCAGACCTTCGAACTTCAACCTAAGTTCACCTATAGAGTTATTTAGGGGTATTTCCTTGAATAATGAAAGTGGACGTCTGTCAGCTTATATCAGGGGCCTAACCCCACTAGCCCCCTAAACTGACCCCTAAAAACATGTCTGTATCCAACATTAAAGGTACTGAGTGAATGGGTCTAAAATCCAATATTGGGGATACCAACTAAAAATTTGTTAGATTGGGGGCCATTTGATAGTAAATCATCTACTATGAACCTCTAATGTTGGACATTTGTTTAGGGGTCAGTTTAAGGGGGCTACTGCGGTCAGGACCCTGATATATGCTGACAGACGTCCACTTTCTTTATTCAAGGAAATACCCGCTACTTGTTGGAGTTGGAGTTGGAGGGCCTGGGCTGCCACACTAACTGTGGACACTCTAGAGGACACCATTTTGATCCGATTTTGATGAAACTTAAAATTTATGTCACAAAGATCTATAGTTTCCTATAGTTTCCTATAGTTGCCTGAGTCATGGTGCCTGAGGTACAAAAATTACATTATGTTATTTAGCTCGTAGATGTGAAATTAAATAGGACAAATATATTTTTCTGCCAAACTGAGAATAATCACTATAATAAATATTTGTGTATGAATTATTATTTCTATATATATGTACTACTCAAAAGATTTAAGGGTCAACCAATTATATTTGTTTGATTATATTAGAACAAGGGAAGATGTAAATCAAAACTTTTAGGCACACCTTTGGTCAGAATGAGTTCAATATGTCTCAATGTTGAGTCTGTTATGTAAATCAAATATGCACTTTTCAGATTCTGAGGATCTGATGAAAATTCGTCATTTTGAGCATAATGAGGTCCAACAAAACTGTCTCAAATTCGTTAACATTGTTAATAACGAGTGAAACTACCAGTGCTTGTAAGCAGTCGGCACAACGACGAGGCATGCTGTCGATCAGACGTCGCAAAAAACATTACCATACAAACCTCCAAAGCGATGGCGTTGTCTGACGTTAACATCAGCAAGTCTTTCTCAATTTTTACACGATTTCCGCCAATAATTATATATATATATATATATATATATATATGTGTGTGTGTGTGTGTGCATAGACAATTACCCGGTAGAAAAAAAGCTTTTCGAGGATGTGTATGTACATGTGTTACATAATCTTAGTAGAATTAAAGAGGCCGGGGATGTGAACTAATGGTTTTGAGATATATTTGGTTTGTCTCATCTATTTCTTTTCATCGATTTTCGGAGAAATCTACAGTTAATTATAATTCAATCTTTTAGATACTTGTTTGGGTTAAGGAAGATTGTTATACGCCATACAGTGTGCAATGTGTGACAGGGAATTCGCTTTTTCGTCAAATCCGAACGACTATAATATTATGTTGTCCCTTGCCAGGCCATCCGCCCTGCACCACTGACAAGGCAACACAACTCTCTCGGCCAACACCGGGATCGAACACGGGACCTCCAGGTTAGTGAGTATTATCCGAACAACTAGACGCACCTCGTCGTCAGTCTATAGCCGTTACACTTGGTAACGTGGAATCATTGACAGCCGAAATGTATTCCATTGTAGTAAATCGCTCGTAGGATGTGGTGTTTCGTTAACCTATTGTATTTCCACTTAATGACATGATCACTTCGGCCTTATAATATTACACTTCAGAAGCAGCTGTCTTGTCCTCGCGCCTGGAATGAGAAAGGGGCGACTTAAAGGAGCTAAATCACTAACATTTAGGGCCTAGTGTTACTAGAAATTGACACAAGTGGGTCGCAACGCATATAATACTGTAATATGAATCTATATAAACTGATTTACATTCAATGGTTTCCGTTTTTAGTCTATAATTTCAATTCAGTTATTTTCGGCGAAATAAGCCAGCAGTCTCAACCGAATGCAAATTTCTAGCGTCTGGTTATTCCAGTCTACATACACAGTTTGATTTGATTTGGTGTAATGCGTCAAACCTTGTTACTCTAATTGTCTCTGTTACAACAGGGACTGAAGCCCATCTGTTCCCGGTATGATCACAGCATCAATGTTGATTTACATTGACAAATAATCCGTGTTTTCAATGTTGAAGATTTTGGGTGATATTGAGTTAGAGACTTAGCTACTTCTAAGATGTAATAAACGGCAAAGGATTGATATATGATTGTGATATGATCCCTTTATCCAGATTACAAACTGGTCTCATTTTTTAATAAATGCACTTAAGTACAAAAGCTACTGTTTATTCTTAAAATGACTCTAATAGGCAGCAGCAAAGGGTGTGAGTGCCAAGCTTTACGTGCAGTGACGGACCATGGCGATTTGCCAACACGTTGAGTAGCAATTTATTTGGTCGGGGGACTTCTGTAGCAAATAGTTAATCAGGATCCGTAACCTTTTTTCTGCCACCAATGGTCTTTCGACCGACCACAAGCCATTGTATAGCTATAGTAGGGCTTCAGCTCTTCAGAGGAGAGTGTAGACTAGCTAAAACGTAGTTGTGCTATGATCGGCTCTCTCTCTTCGAACAAACGAAAAATAGTATAAAACTATAAAGTTTTATTATGTATTATAACATATATACAGGTAAGTTTTAATGGACCGGAGAAAAACTCTTTTATACTATTTATAAAGAGGCGAACTGTTCCAGTTTAAGCCGTTCTAGGAGCAATTACCCAAACCTATTGGTGTAAATACATCTGTATAGCTTCTAAAGGCGGTTTCGCAGTGGGGAACAACTGGCCCAGGGGGGTACCAATTCTAGGTTACACGTTTGCCCAGCCGTCTCGACAGATGAGTATATCTGACGAGAATTAATTCCCATCTCATCCAAAATTATAAACATACTATTCACAGTTATCAAATATCCATACCCTCACTATATATAACTACAGTGACCTATATCTAAATATAGATGTTTCTAGTCTCGACTATTTAGGCGCCTACAGACTATAAATAAAACAATACGAGCAAAATGAAACTAACTTTACGGCACAGGCTCCGACGGTGCCCGGCGATTTACAAATCTAGTAATCGACAGTAACTGCCTAGAACTAAGTGTATGACTCCCCGCCCGGGATATATACCTCAGACCTCAATTTCAGGTCGAAATTTCAAAAGAAAAGATTTTATTGTATCATAACACCCATTGCATGCCGCATACAATTCATAGGCCTATACATGACATGACATAAGGAACATACAATAAATAGCAATATACATATGTGAAAAATGAAATAAAGGTTCGTGTTAAGAGTGAATGACATAAAAGGAACATAAGATAAATAGCAATATAGCCTACAGTCTATATTTATAAGAATATGAAAAATGAAATCCGGGTTCGTATCACTTTTTATCAGGCTATGCTTAGCATGCAAGTTGGACAATGTAATAGTCGTAAAACTAGCCAGTCTCATATTCTTACGAGATCGTCGTAAGAATAGGAGACAGGTTAGTTTTACGACGATCTCGTCGTAAAAATAAAGCATTGCCTATTCTTACGACACCCCGTCATGAAAACGGCAAAATAGTTCAAGTCCAACATTGAGTAACCTGCGCATGCGCTGCCAGAACTTCCACATTGTCGTAAGAATAGTCCATCATTTATTCTTACGCCTCGTCGTAAGAATAGCCACGGCGAATTAAATAATCTATACGAGAATGAGATAATTAATATTATACAAAATAAAAAATAAATTTTGTAAGAAATAATTTAGTTCTTTTAGTTAAAAATATCTGTTAAATTGGTGGTTCTTCGTTGGTATTTAAGTTGAAATTGGCAGTAGTGGTGACTGTTTTACTTTCTTCTTTTGTTGAAGGACTAGTTGATGGAGTTGTTTTTCTGGAATTTCTTCAACTGCTTTTCTTGTGAAAGACTGGTTTTTAATGGTTATACTTCGTACTTAAATCCATTTATATAGATGAATCGCGGATTCGATTCAAATGGACGAATCCATTCGGATGAAGGTAGTGCTACATGATATCTTCCGGTTACTTCGTTAGCATTCTTGTAAGTATTTTCTGGTTTTGGTGAAGTGGAAGCCGGTTTGACAGTTTTGTATAATAATCCTTTTTTTCCCTTCTTCTTGATAGGATTGATCTGGTGAATGTTTCTAATGTGCCTTTTCCGTTACTGGCGTTGACGAAAATCTTGTCGCAGAAGGGACAGGTGAACATCTTTTTATGTCTGTTCGTTTAAACTTCCTGGCGTTTGGGTTGCTAGGAGGTCGATGATCGATTCTTCGTGACGTACTCGTACGTTGGTATTGCGTGACGTTTTGGCGGCAATCCGTTGTCCCGTATTATTAAAATGGATGGCTAGACGGGTTTTAAGAGAGTTACTAGATTGGCCTACGTACTGTATATTACAGTTTTTACATGTGATTAAATAAATGATAAATTTAGTATTGCAATCCAGATAGTTCCTAATGTTATATGTCGTACCAGTGTAGCTGGATTTTACATCAGTTGATTCGTGTAGTAGTTTACAGCCTATGCAATTCATTCTGCATTTGTAGCAACCCCTGGGTATGGTGTCATCTTTGGGTATATCGGATCTGATGAGTAGGTTCCTAATATTCAGGGGGGGGGGGGCTAGTGGTCTAGAGTGCCGCGCTTCGACCTCTAGCTGGCCGGTCACCTCTGGCTTGCGACTGTGGTTTCGAGCCCTGGTGTGAGTGTATGTGGCATGGAGATAGGGGTGCCTTCTCAACCTCGTGGGTTTCTCCGGGCACTCCGGTTTCCTCCCACTGCTAAAGACCCCTACGCGCAAGCGAATTATTGAAATAAAATTAAATTATATGTTAGTCCCGAAATGACCTCGTTTGTGTTGAGTGGACGTTAAACCCCATTTCTCTCTCTCTCCTAATATTCAAGTTCTTTTTATAGCAGATACGAATTTGGCAGTTGTGTAGCAATTCGGTGTCTCCATGATTTGCTAAGAGTTTCTGATTCGTGGTGATGATAGATTTTAAGTTGATTTTTGGTATATGAAGTTGGTGGTTTAGAATAAAGCTTGGTTTGGGTTTGGTGGTTAGAGTCCTATCCGAACGAATATACTAATAATTCTACATGAACACCTGAACGAATATACTAATAATTCTATAAGGACACCAATTTAATCTAAAAACGATTCGTCATAGTATAACACATAATAGTATAACTATAAAGAAAACTTTACAATAAAAGACTTTAAAAATTGCACCAACCATTCATTATGTCAAAGCTAAGAGACGGGCTTCACGACAATATAAGAGTAACTCTAAGAATACTGATATTTAATGGGTCGACATTTTACTCTTGTCTTCATTGAGTTAATAATTTATGATCCACCGAGACCTGGTTTTTACCAGATATCATCTTATGGACATTTAGGACAAAACATGTGCGGTTTACAGAAATACTGTATTCTGGTTACTCTGTCTCCATAAGCTGTTTTTCGCCTTTCAGCTTCTAAAATGATTAACAAATTGCGTTTAAATATACTTAGTTAATATAAACCCAGTGTCATACATGCAGAATTCAAACCATGAACTAGAGTGCATATTATTGACCTAATCCACTGATAATGCCGGGGTGGGTTGCTCTTTAAAAAAAAAATTCGCGGAGGGAGGGGGCTGAATGCTTAGCACGTGCGCGCTGTTTCAAAAAGCCTGTCATTGAGTCAACTGGTGCAGTTTCGAATCCCCGGTTGTACGTGACAAGGGGTAGGATCGCCTGTCCAACTTCGTGGATTTTCTCCGGGTCCTCCGGTTTCCTCAATTTAACCATATGTTAGTCCTGAAATGGCTTGTTAAAAATGAGATACTATCTTTTCTTAGTTAGAGCTTACTATAATCCATCAACTTCGAAGGTCATGGGATCTTAAATGTACTACAATATCGGATAAAGCACCACACCCGGTTATTCAATGTGCCATGATTGGTGCTTGAACCTGGGGGTTCTCCTTTCGTGTTTTTAACATAACGAAATAACATGGTCAACAAACCGACCATTAAAATGGCAGAGACCCACAAGAACAGTTTAAAGTGACAGAGGCCCAAATAAACAGTTTAAAGGGGCAGAGGCCCACACGAACAACTTAAAGTGGCAGAGGGATTCTGAAAGAATCTTACCTTCTTTACAGATGATGACAATCCAATGCGATTGTAAACCATCACAATAGTTAGCAATATGTTGACCTACAAGGTCTATCAATATTCTGGGGTTAATTAGGTCTCGGATGTAGTGGAAATATCCAGTGACCAATGACTGTAAAAATTAAATTTATCTGGGCCCTGTTTCTCAAAATCTCAACTTCAGTTAAAATCCAAATTTTAGTAGATACGTCACTTTTGATTGGTTAAGCGCTAAAATCAATCTAATATTATCCAATCATATAACTAAAATTTGGGTATTATCTTAGATAAAATTTCGTGAAACAGGCCCCAGGACTTAAAAATCATATCACCACTATTATTCACTAACCAGAAAATCCGGCCTTCCATTCTGATATTGTCAAGAGAGAGAGAGAGAGAAATGTTGTTTAACGTCCACTCAACACAAACTAGGTCATTTCGGGACTAACATATGGTTCAATTTTATTTCAATAATTCGCTTGCGCGTAGGGGTCTTTAGCAGTGGGAGGAAACCGGAGTGCCCGGAGGAAACCCACGAAGTTGAGAAGGCGCCCTTATCTCCATGCCACATACGCTCACACCGGGGCTCGAAACCACAACCGCAAACCAGAGGTGACCGGCCAGCTAGAGGTCGAAGCGCAGCACTCTAGACCACTAGGCCATCCCAACCCCCCGATATTGTCAAGAGAAAGTTTTCCGGGATTTTCCAGCGTGAATCCCTCCTTGTCGGAGTTGTGCAGGACAGAACGTGTGCGTTAACTCTTACTCTCAAAACACACTGCTACATCCGTCCTCAGTATACCGGTTGGTTTAAAAGAGAGAGGGAGAGAGAGAAATGGGGTTTAACGTCAACTCGACACACACTAGGTCATTTCGGGACTAACATATGGTTTAATTTTATTTCAATAATTCGCTTGCGCATAGGCGTCTTTAGCAGTGGGAGGAAACCAGAGTACCCGGAGAAAACCCACGAGGTGGAACAGGCGACCCTACTCCTTGCCATGGGTTGGTTTAAACAAAATGAAAGTAGATTTTTAAACTCCATTTAATTTCTTTTACCCAGTTGTTAACTTCTAAAACGTGTTCCACTCCTCATTTAAAATACATGGGGGTGGGGGATAAGGACGCCTTCTCAACCCCCCGTGGGTTTTCACGGGGCACTCCGGTTTCCTCCCACTGCTAAAGACCCCTATGCGCATGCGAATTGTTGAAAAAAAAATGAAACATGTTAGTCCCGAAATTACCTAGTTTGTGTCGAGTAGACGTTAAACCCCACTTCTCTCTCTCGCTTAAAATCTATGGGGTGTCGGATGGTACGCAAAACCGACGACCCGTGTAGACATTTTATTACCTCTTGAGCAGACCAAAATCCCATTTCCTTTTCAAATGTCTCATCCCATACATTAATATAACAACGACCATTGGTAAAATCTCTGAAAGCTAGAATTGTCTAAATAAAAAAAAATGTTTAAAAGGTCTGATATACTTTGAGGAATAAAATAAAAACCAAGTACGAACAATCCAAACCACTAGTCAAAATTCGAAGTCCAATTCCATTGGGTTTGGCGATCTAGGCATTTACATTTTATCTTTGCATTACATGCTTGTTTCTTACCCGTCTCACAATGGTCTGAGAAATCCCTCTCTGGCCATTGCAGGATTCACGTCTGATACTTTTTGGGGGAATGTGTATATTCTTCCCGTCCAATGAGATATGTCAAAAGTGTAGCAAAATGACATTCAGAGGCGGATTCAATGAGGGGTGCCCTTTTTTACTACTGAAAGTGCCTTTCAACTAGTTTTTTGCTCGATTTTGAGGCTCTTTTTCTACGATTTCCGAACTTTTAGACGAAAATATCGGCCAAATAGCTCTTGAATTGGCTAGAGAGGCAAGGAAATGACGAATAATTTTCTTGGGGTCCCACCCCCCTCTCAGCGGCGTGCCCCGTCTCCGCGGTTAGTGCCCTCATTTTGCGGCGCCCCGCCCCCTTTTCAAAATACCTAGATCCGCGCCTGTGATTTAAGATATTTAAAACGGTAACAGATTTGTTTGTCTCCAGACAATATTATTTACATTGTAGCCATTTTGATAGCCTCGTTTTGTCACGCAATTAGTTTTTTTGCAATAATTGACAAACTAGGCCTGTGCGTGGGGATCTTTAGCAGTGAGAGGAAAACCCCACGAGGCTGGACAGGCGACCCGACCCTTCTCTTTGTCACGTACAACCGAGGAATCAAAACAACGCCAGTTGTCTCAATGACAGACCTTACGATACAACCCACACGTGCTAACCATTGCCCCCCCCCCAATCCGAGTTAAATAACATGTATATCAATATTACAAACACACCTTATTATCGTTGTGTACAGCAACCAAACTACATGGTATAGTATTGCCGTAGTCCACTTCCACGTCCTCAGACATTTTGGGGTAAAGTTTCTGAAATAAAATGGACTTAAATGTAAATATTATAATTAGATTTAATCAGTTAACTCACAGCGTATCATCTACTGTCAACTCTACGGTAGCTCTTTCACAAATTGTGTGTAAATTATATATTCCAAAAATTTTACAAACGAACATTGTAGAGAAATAGTCGGTGATGATCGTATAGCGTCAGACATATCCTAATCACGTGTTTCTTTAATTGTTAAAGATGCATTATGCAAGCGTTCAATCGGCCTACTGCTGGGTGGGGGGGGGGTAACTTCCACTCGACACAAACGAAGTCATGTGGTTAAAATTCAATTCAGTAATTCGCTAGCAGTGGGAGGAAATCGCGGGACCCAGGGAAAACTCACAAGGATGGACAGGCGACCCTACTCTTCGTCACACACAAGCAAATAATCGAAACAACGCCACTCGACTCAATGATAGACCGTTCGATTAAATATTTAGGTACATGTATATAAATATATAAAGTATGTTTTTATTTAATGGTACCTCTTATTGAGAAAATGGAACCATTCAAAAATGAAAACATAAAATTGTATCAACTTACGTTCTGTAATTCTCCCAGTAAATTCATGACACCGAAAATAAAAAAAATACCATAAATCAATAGGATCATCATCCAAACCGTTGAGTATATACTAGTACTTCCAATTGTCGGTTTGGGTTCTGGAATATTGGCGCTGACTGAAATCTAAATAAGAGAGAAAAATCATGTTAGCATTCGGCACCTTCAAGAATGGGTGACCGGAGCCGCCGTGGCTCAGTGTGCGAGATGTTGTCCCTCAACCTGTTGGTCCCGCGTTCGATCCCGATGTTGGCCTAGGATATTAAAATCGGTATTTTTCGGCGTGGTTCCAGCTTGTCACTGATGTAGGACATGAACTCGCAAGCAACATTGTGTACGTTAAAGAACCCTACTTGATATATGGAATTGGATATAAGAGTACATCGTCGGAGCAGAACTGTAAACCTGCATATTATGATGTCTACATTTCAGAGTAATAGATCATTGACTATCTTAAATAAAGCCCAGGTAGGTTACAAGTCCAAAAACAAGATGTTGACGCCCACGAATTTAATTTAGGAATGCCATTTCAAAACATCCATTTGATTGCATTGCCAATTCAATATCCAACACTCTCATTTTTTTGTTGTAACCTTGGGCCATATTCTAATTCTTTTGTTTATATTAATGCAAGAATTAAAGAATTATGCGATTTATTGTGGCAAGGGGCGCAACTCTTATATGACTCGGCCAAAGATACTGGATAATCAACCACGCAAAAAACAACCCCCGATTATGCATGAAACTTTTCGTCAAATTAATGACAATAGTCCCAGGCCCTCCGTACGTTGAAAACTAGAAGGTTCTGGGTGACCGAGACTTATCCTGATGGAATGAACGATCAGCGGTTTAATTCATGATATAAAAATGTCTTGGTCGACATAATTTTAAAACTGAAATTGAATTGTACTTCTTCAATACTTTCTACTAGTTTGAAAACCATAAAAGAAATAAAATATATCTCACCTCATCATTTCCTGGTTTTACTGAAAGCTTAAGTTTAAGCGGTGGCATTTTTGACAGGATCACGCTGGACGATTAACTAAAATCGTAGAAGCCTTAGCAAAACATAATTTTATTTATTACTCAAATTGATATACATCAGTCAAATACAATAGATGACGAGATTATTGGTTGTTAGAGAAGAAGGCGGGCCCGTATCTACCGGGAGCGCGGGGGGCATATCCGCTCAGAAATTGCTAACAATCATTAAAGTATACACAGTTCCTTATATTAACCTAAAAAAAAAAAGCTAATTTTTTGGTTTGAATACTTATTTTAAAATGCTTATTTGACGCCTAGGTAACTACATAGCATGATGATTACAGCAGTCTGTTAGAATGACCTTTCCGAAAATTTCCTCAAAAAGTTCGCCCCCCCCCTACCGAAAGGTAATGCCCCCCCCCCCTTAATGGTGTCTAGATACAGACCCGGAAGAGGGGGTGAGGGCGAATGGTAAGCACGTGTGCGCTAGCTGTATCATAAGGCCTGTCATTGATTCAACTTGTGTGGTTTCAGTTCCCCGGTTTTACGTGACAAGAAGTAATGTCACCTGTTCAACGTGGTGGGTTTTCTCCGGGTCCTCCGGTTTCCTCTCAATGCAAAACAACCCTACGCGCAAGTGAATTACTGAAATAAAATTGAACCACGGGTTAGTCCCGAAATGACCTAAATTGTGTCGTCTGGACGTTAAACCCTCACTCTCTCCCATTTCTCTCTCTCTCTCTCTCTTCTCTCTCTCTCTCTCTCTCTTCAGGGGGTTGGGATGGCCTAGTGGTCTAGAGTGCTGCGCTTCGACCTCTAGCTGGCCGGTCACCTCTGGCTTGCGGCTGTGGTTTCGAGCCCTGGTGTGAGCATATGTGGCATGGAGATAGGGGCGCCTTCTCAACCTTGTGGGTTGCCTCCGGGCACTCCGGTTTCCTCCCACTGCTAAAGACCCCTACGCGTAAGCGAATTATTGAAATAAAATGAAACCATATGTTAGTCCCAAAATGACCTGGTTTGTGTCGTGTGGACGTTACACCCCATTTCTCTCTCTCTTTCTCTCTCTCTTCCTGCTCGGGGGGGGGGGGGGGCGTTGAACCAATTAACGCGCGTTAAAAGCGTTGACTTATACGACCAAAACAATTTTATTTTATCACAAATGTATGACTTGAATTACTTTCGAAGGCAGTCATGTGGGACAAAAAACATGTATAATATATTATAATTATAGATAAACGAATCCACAATAATGTATACAGGTTATTTGTTGACTTATATAAACAAGCATTATTTATATGAGTACAAATGTGTGTTTGATTCATTTTATAGGGTGTTGGGAGATCGAGTTATATCACTGGGTCTGTTAGGTTGTTAGAGTCCCAAACTAGTACGTTACCGGAGGAGTTTTGTCTTCTTTCCGGTTCACTCAACTTCCTTCGATTTTTAAAGACCCCTACTCCCTGTCACGTACAACCTGGGTATCGAAACCACGCCAATTGACTCAATGACAGACCTCATGTTTACATCGCGCACACGCTATCCGGCGCCCTGAAATGACAGACATAGTATAGTAGATATAGTATAGATATTATCATACTCCTCGCAGTGTTCCGTTTGATTAGAGCTAATCCCACTACTCACTGCTGTAAATAGAGAAAATTATTGTTCTAAATTAGTATTGGTTAACAGTCCCATTATCAACCAATGGCTTACTGCGTAACAAAATCGTTAAATTAGAAACAAAGTTCAAAATTGGACAAAATACGTTTACATAGCGTTACGTCATGACTCATGATTTTATTATGCCCAATTAACCAGTGCATAGCAGAATATCGTAGGAAAACTAATTGTGTGACAAAGGCGGCTATCAACAATGTTAACAATACTGTATGAAGACGAACCGTTTTTAATACCTTAAATCACTGTCCAAAGTTTTAGGGAACGAAGGGCTGTCATGTTCCTGTACATGGGATAGATTTGATTGAACGGGGAGAATACACAAAAGCTCAAGTATCAGAAATCAGAAGCCAATCCAGCAATGGACAGAGAGGGATTTCTCGGACCATAGCTTCAGGAAAATGTGATAGTATATAACTACTCTTGAGTTACCACGATAAAGAATTATAAGCATTAAAAATACAAATGTGTTGTCATCCTTTGATGTTGGGGTGCCATTATTTAAAATAATGGCAAGAGCAATGTGCCAAGCGTATATTATTTATACTAGTTGAAATATTGCACCCGCGTGACTTATTTCATTGAAATGCACGTGCTGGATAGTGTCTGTATTGTAAGTTGTTTAATGGTCTCGTACAAGACATTACGTAATATACATAATCAGCACGCGAGCCAAACCCACTCGTACAATACCAATATAATCCGACACTCGACCATTGAGCAACACATAATTTACGATAGACATTGTAGCAATATGACGTAAACTATTTGACTGTATTGACCACCAGGCCACCTGTGTGACTAGCATAGATAGCCTACCTGTAACCTATTTGACTGTATTAGATATCAGGCCACCTGTACATGTCAACTGTGTAACTGGTGTACGCTAACTGGAACTACATGTTGTAGATAACTATTTGACTGTACTAAATATCCGGTACACCTGTATACGATGTGTAACTGGTGTATACATGTACATGTATATTATTGTATGATATTTACTTTATTTCAATAGGACGTCTAAGTCACCAGATTACGTCACAATAGATAATTCAAAAGTGTATAATAAATGCACGTAATATAACTAACGGACTATCCAGCTACCTGTATACGGCTAAACTATAGTATTATATAAGCCCGGTTGGGGATCGAGATGGCTCATTGGATAAGACACTGGCTCGCTAGCCTGGGCCCGGTTGCTAGAAAATTCTTAAAGTAAGCACAAGTTATGCATCACTTTTTCTTACGTAAGAATCTTGATAAAATACCGTCTCTGGAAAAATTCTCAAGACCGTTCTTACGCAAGCACAAGTCAAGTACGAGTCTAAGCACGTCGTGACTGGTAAAATGAGACTATGGTGCTCTCAAACGTCATAAAAACAATTTGGTATGCGAATTACATCATAAATTTCTCGTCTGCTTCCCGGCAAATGGTCGATTTAGATGCATTTGACATGTCCCTTATATACACATATGAAATGTGACACGAGCTAAAAATAACAAAAAAACACAAGCACCCTGAACAATTGCGGGAGCGCCTGATCCTAAAATAGTCTGTGTGTTTGTGTTGTTTACTAATAACTGGTAAATAAATAAAATGGTTTCAGGACAGAAGCAAAATTGTCTCTCGATAATATGTTTCTAAAGGATTTTCTCTGCCTTTAAATTGTCTCCTACGTATCAAAAGATGTAGGAAATGCCGTGGAATAAATAGCTGTCAGCCATCTTGTTTGAAGCAGAAACAGCCCTATACCTTGCTTGAGACTTAGATAATAAGAACAAAGTTGTGCTTAAGTTTTTTCTAGGAACACATAATAACGTACTTGTGCTTACACCGAAGTCTACTTAAAATCTAAGCACAAGGACGTTCTTAAAAATTTTCTAGGAACACAAAATGCGATAAGTTTACTTTAATGCAAAGTGTACTTGAAATCTAAGCACAAGAACCTGCTTAAGAATTTTATAGCAACCGGGCCCTTGGCAGCCTTTAGGTGCGCTTGTATTGTCACGACTATACGGCAGCCTTTGGGTGCACTTGTATGGTCACTACACCCGAACGTAAGTTAGTTCGATCATAGTCGTCAAAATGGACACCGCTCTCTTCAATGAACTGCTACAAAACCTTTTACTTCACGATGAAAACGTTGATATGACCACATTATACCTTGGATAAAAATTCCCGGAACGTTTGCCAAAAGTTTTTGACTATGCTGAAAAAAAACCCTGTACTAGAGGTAGAATATGATAACGACGATTTCAAGAAATCTACTCACAGTTGAGTTATTGACCGCGTTATCCCCAAACAATAAGATAATTAAACAAACCAACAAAATATCCAGAGTTTATTTACAGTTATATAATTTCTTTTTACAATGTATATCAAACGGATGTATTCAATGAACAAAATCGTTTGTTTGTGATACTGTTTTTTCCAAATAAAATTCCAAATATTTTTACTATAGTTGGATTAAATATTGATCATTATTTAATTTATTTATATCCTTGCTATTGATAACCTTGTTGACCATTCTATTTGTTTAAGAGAATTACATAAGCCTTCAAAATTAGCCTGGTTATAATTTCTGATATGATAATTGTTTCTAGGTGTTAAATTTAATTTCTACAGTTATTAACGAATGAGTTAATAAACAGATCTATGCATGTTACGGGATGGGTTGTATAGTTAGTTGATTCATATAATTATATGAGATTTACTATATGAGCGTTTGCTGCATGGAGTTAAGGGCGCCTTCTCAACCTCGTGGGTTTCCTCCGGGCACTCCGGTTTCTTCCCACTGCTAAAGACCCCTACGCGCAAGCGAATTATTGAAATAAGAATAAACCATGTGTTAGTCCCGAATTGACCTAGTTTGTGTCGAGTTGACGTTAAACCCCATTTCTCTCTCTCTAGATTAAAGCGTTGTAATATTACGTCTAGTTGTTTTGGCAGTACTGGAAATAGACAAAACACTAATATTAAAATCCCCTGTTTATATCCAGGGGACGGGGGTATCATTGCAGTCTTAACCTTAACTTACTTTATCATAAAATGAATCCACAATGGTAATTGGCGTGTTTGATGGATGATATGAACTTCTACTAGAAACGTACTCTTAGAATTTCTAATACTGAAAAGAATTATTTCTAAATCGTTATGGCGCCGGTATTTCTTAGATGAAGAGAACGAGAGAGAGAGAGAGAGAGAAATGGGGTTTAACGTCCACTCGACACAAACTAGGTCATTCCGGGACTAACATATGGTTTAATTTTATTTCAATAATTCGCTTGCGCGTAGGGATCTTTAGCTGGTTTAACCTCTCTTTCCCCACATTTGAATGTTTTGATAAAGGATTAGAGAGAGAGAGAGTAATGGGGTTTAACGTCCACTCGACACAAACCAGGTCATTTTGGGACTAACATATGGTTTAATTTTTATTTCAATAATTCGCTTGCGCGTAGGGGTCTTTAGCAGTGGGAGGAAACGGGAGTGCCCGGAGGAAACCCACGAGGTTGAGAAGGCGCCCCTTTCTCCATGCCACATACGCTCACACCAGGGCTCGAAACCACAGCCGCAAGCCAGGGGTGACCGGCCAGCTAGAGGTCGAAGCGCGGCACTCGGGACCACTAGGCCATCCCAACCCCACTAAAGGATTAGGACTGTGGGTGTAGGACTGGTGTAAACTTCACAATATAATTATTGTTACTGGTGAACACTTCCCACTACCAATAGATTGGGTTTTTTAGCAGTGGGGGGAAACCGGAGTACCCGGTGAAAACCCATGAGATTGGACAGGCGACCCTACTCCTTGTCACATACAACCGTGGATTCGAAACCACGCCAGTTGACTCAATGACAGGCTGTATGATACAGCGCGCTCACGCTAACCATTCGGCCATCCAACCCCCCTATATGAAAAGAAAGGATGCTGTTTATTAATATTCTTATACCACCACCGTAAAGCGATGACTTTTAGCTGTCTTAAATTTATAAATAAATCATGGTCACGCATTCACACTGGTTAATTTGATACCACGAATGTGGGGAGAGGGGGATCGCGGCGACGACGCGTGATGGGCGAACATACATACACTCATCTTTTTAAAAATACATGTATATATAATAATAATATGTTCGTTCTGAAAGTACAATATAAAACAATACACTTACAAAAATAAATACATGTCTTTAAACTTATTTTGTACACAGGTATTCTAAAATACAGCTTAAATGCTCTTTATTTTCATACGAACAGAAATAACAGCAGCAGTCATAGAAACATCATTGTTGGCATTATTTTCATCACATCGAACAACGTCGGACAGAATGCAATTCATATCAGTCACATGAATATCCTATGTACAGAGGTTGCATTTAAAATAAATAAATTTAACGTAGAACTGCGGTCAATGGTGATTAACAATGAGGATGCTCGATTCACAGTCCAGTCCAGAATCGACAGAATTACAATCGAGTGACGCGGAATTCAGTCCTGTCACAGTTCTGCCAGTCCCGACAGCTGAGGTGGAGTGAGTAGCATCGTGACTTATTCCTGGGTAAAAAATATGTTCAGCTGTCATGATTGGTTGAGATATTTTTAATAGGCATTGGTCAAAGCTGAGAATTGATCGAATCGATATAAAATGTCGCGAAGCTTGTTGATGTTATGGACCCGGGTGGGACAGAAATGATAAATCCAAATTTATCCACTTAGGCAGATTATAGTACAATCTGATTTTCGTTTTTTATAGTTCAAAATATCGTTTTTCTTGTTTTTACATTAGGATCTGAAAGAGTTGTTATAGAACTTGTGCTCTGGTTGGTATGATGCATTACCAATGAACGGTTTGTTACGGCTAGTTCTTGGCGTGTGGTGCTTGCAACAGATTGGTTGCAGCACCGTAAAAAACACTTTTTAAACATCGTTACCATTTCAGCACGACAGGCCTTTAACCGCCAAATGTAAAGGATGGGGCCAGCAAAAGTATTCGTCAAATACAATGACGACAAAACCAGAATTTCGGTATCCAGTGTATTTCGGTTGCCAGGGTAAACAAGACCAGCGTAGACCATTTCAATGCCCAGAGGAGAATACGACAACCCGAAAATGCCAACGATTAACGCAACTGTAATTGTTGTCCGTCGTTCACTCGCCACTTGTCTCTGTAGTACGGCATTAGCTACCGTGTCGCTCCCGACCATTGTAACGGCGAGTTCAGCGGACAGTTTTCTAATCTCCTTAAAAATGTAGACATACATCACCATAAGTGTCACAAACACCGCGCAAAATATAAAACCACACACAATGTATCCAATAGCGTTTCCACACACAATGAATTGACATTTCTCGGGACTGGCAAAACCATCGTAGAATACCACAGAAACGATGGCAGTTGACAAGAACAGGAGTAATACAACAGTAAATAGGAGTCGTGTCCACGTGACCACGGTGTCAAAGTTAAAGGGAATAAGTACTATTAGCAACCGTTCAGTAGTTATGAGTAAATTAACAAAAGAAGTAAACAAGGCGAGGGTAATTGAAATACGCAGACTAATTTCACAATAAACGTCTTCGCCTCTGTAAGCATGTATGGGTAAATGATGAAGAAAGAGAAGCAGGCAGCAGATTAAGACATTACACAGCAGTACAGCCGTAAAACACACCTTTTGTCGAGTGGGAACTGTACGGCTAATTGCCACTGCCAATCCAGATCCAACATTTAGAAGTACAGATGTAACTGCTATGCAATCAGCAGTAAGAGCAATGACTTGGTCGTAATCCATGGCTTAAATCAATAATATAATATTATCAGAATTGATCATCAACATCAACACAGATACCACATTTAGAAGTAAGTCCGCAACAGCTATGTCACAAAGTATAGCATGGCCTCATACTTGGACATATATTCCTTCACAGCAGACTGATCACGTATATCCGCCTTCATTTGCATAACTTTTGTTAGCAGAGATAAAAGCCTAGCAACAGATTGGAATCACCACCTTTCCCAGATATAAAATACTGCCTTCAACCGGAACTTATTGTTAACAGATAATGGCAAATCTGCTTAATAACTAAAATATTTATGGATCGGCCATAGGCGATTAAAATATATATATATAAAAAGATACATTAATCAGCTATTAGCTTTTACCATTAAAAAAAATTCAAAACAAAGAGTTCAGTTCGTTAAACTTATCCATGCAGTGTAATTAGGAGGACCAATCAATAGCCGCGGTATTTGAAATAGCATTCCGCGCAGTTTTATCAAGTACTTTTCAAATACCTTTCTCAAATAGGATGTTTAGTGGCGGCATGGGTTAACACGTGCCCTTAGTCTTAAAGTTCCAATAGCATTTTTTTAAGTTATATTTTTAAAATTTATTAAAATTGTTATAGTACATATTTTGATATACATATATTTACTTATCTTAATTGATTAATTGCTTTAAAGTGGATAAGTTAATCTTTACTCCGAACCCTGATCGTTCTAATCTGGACGCACTGTCTTATCTATTTACCTTTTCTTAACATCTATCTTAAAATAATTTAATATTACTTAACATGCATCTTAGTCATTGATTTAGTATGTACCTATATTTGAGTTATGTCTCAGTAATGTAAATATGTTAATTTATATCACATTTTGTATTATATGTTTAACTATTATCATGTATATGTTCAAATAATTCTAGTTTAATTATTATTAAGATATTAAGTTGGCGATAGCGACTGGGTATAAATATAAGAGACGAAATACGGACAATTATGTTCATTCGTTAATAAACCCAGATCGACGTCAAATAATTAGTACTTATGTTTCTTATAGGTGAGTTAGTTTATAATTGTGTCGCCTAATAATTCATTTGGTATATATGTTTATGTTATTCCTAATATTATAATGTGTAATAGTTTACTATACTTATTCACATAATATGATAATACTTTATATTCGCTTATTGATAAATGTATGTTTCTTTTATGCATAATATGATAATGTGAAATAGCTTACCATTGCACTTGATCACATAATATATGCTAACTTTATATATTCAATTATTCATTACTAGATAATTTGTAAATGATTTTTTAATTATGATTTCAATATATCTTTATTTGTGTTATTATGTTCATTCGTTAATAAACCCAGATCGACGTCAAATAATTAGTACTTATGTTTCTTATAGATTAAAGCTCCTTGAATAACAATTATTGTGAGAGCGCTGTGTGCTTCGACGTATTAGAGCTACGCACCCCCAGCAAAAGAAATCTTAAAATACGTCAAGCTAACACAAAAGAGCACGCTCGCAAAATAAAGCCCCAAAATAGATTGAACCTATAAACAGTCCTACCTTGTTAAAGAATAATCCTATTAATCCTATAATTCACTATTGCCAGTTGAGAAATTGGCAAAAATATCATTTTCAACTTCAAATTCAAACGTTTGAAGATGGCCGTCCATGGAGAAGAATGGGAAAACAAGGGAGGTAATTGAGTAACTATTTCCTCAATCAACCAGTGTCACCCTTTCTAACCCCCCCAAAATTTTGTCCATGATCGTATAATAGTGAGTTGACAACCTTTTGAGCAAAAAACATAGAAATAATTATATTTTGACTTTCTTAGAAAAAGTGAAATTGGAACTTTAAGGTATTCTGGCGCGTGGAAACAGGGTAACGCAGTGAGAGAGAGAGGGAGACGGAGAGAGAGAGAGAGAGATATGGCGTTTAACGTCCACTCGACACAAACTAGGTCATTTCGGAACTAACATATGGTTTAATTTTATTTCAATAATTCGCTTGCGCGTAGGGGTCTTTAGCAATGGGAGGAAACCGGAATACCCGAAAAACCCACGAGGTTGGACAGGCGACCCTAATCCTTGCCACGTACAACGGTGGATTTGAAACCACGGCAGTTGACTCAATGACAGGCCGTATAATACAACGCAAGCACGCTAACCATACGGCCATCAACACCGCGCCCCCCTCCCCGTTAACGAAGAGGGTAAGACACTGGCTCGCTAGCCTAGCGGCTGCGTGCTCATTGGATTGTTCTGACATGGGCATGCTGTGTAGTCGTTCGTTCGAGATCCCGTGTATAAATTTGCGTGCGCGTAAAGGACCCCTTGGGAGTTTATATTTGATATGGGAGTGGGTCATAGTGCCGCGCCCGGGCACGATTTCCCACACAGCACAGTGTATGGCGTATGCTCGTCGTTATTATTCCAGTTCGGGCAGAACAATTGAAGGTTAAAGCCCCAATAACACTCTTGTTGTAACTGAAAAATATGTCCCAATCTTTATTCTGGTCAACAAATCGTATTATTTTACAATATTCCAATTAATTGATGATATAAATTTCATCTTAACACATTTATTTTAAAAAATTGGAAAAATTCAACCAATTGATTTGAAAAGTCTAACGTAAACCTTTTCAAATGTGTCTTGGATTTTAAAATATTTTCAAACCCTCTGGACAAGTAAAATAGGTTGTAATGGATAATTTACACAACAGGTAGAACACTTAAACATCTAGTACTTAGAATAAGGGTATTATTTATTTTCTGGAGCTTCCAAGCCAGCAAGAATGTTATTGTCCCTTTAAACTGCCGAAATGCTCTGGTGTATCCATTAACTTTGTGGAACCTCGTTATTTCTGATAAGTTAAAAACTATTAATAAATATTTTATTGGTTAAAATAAAGCCTTAACATGGAGAGAGACGGGTGAGGAGATAGGGTTTTACGTCCACTAATGATAATAATAATGTACATTTGTAGAACGCCTAATCCATCCAAAAGCATGCTCAAAGCGCAATGAGACATTGCGAAATACGTGAGTCTTTAGTTGCGATTTGAAAGTAGTTAAAGTTTCACTGTTTCGGATTTTCAATGACAAATCATTCCAGAATTTAGGAGCAACTACACTAAAGCTTCTGTCGCCAAAATGTTGCAGTTTTGAGTGAGGAACGACAAACGTGTTCTGGTAGTAAGGTTTCAAGGGCCGATTTGGTTGATATACTGTTAGTAGTTCTGATAAAATAGCTGGGTGCAAGATTTCGTAGACACTGGACTACTATATGCTTCAATTTTATTTTATTTTAATAATTAGCGTGTGCGTAGTGGGAGGAAATCTGAGAACCCAGAGAAAACCCACAAGGTTCCATGGACAAGAGGCTCTAGCGTTGACATGGAATCTATACACAATCCTACCTTGGTTGAATAATTATCACATTAATCGTAGTACAGCTATTTTTTCCGGTGATATTATTAGAACAATATCGCGTTTTAAGATTGTCTGATTGTTCCGTTTTTACATGTGAACGTAAAATATTACTTAACGACAGCCATGATTAAAACCAATAATATTTGGTCTCTCAAATGGAACAATCAACATGCCTTATATGTAATCTTACATCTTATCTCGTGTTATGGTATAAAAACTCATCTATTGCTGGTAATTAAAACATTGCTAATTGTCGGTTGCGTTGAACTAAAACCCCAGTCCTTTTAATATATTAAGTACAGGTAATACTTCCATTGACCACACTATTGTATGTAGTTTATTGCCAAAACAAGATATAATTGAAGCTGATTTCTCCAACTATGATATAATATAAATTACTGAATCCCACCTGGACAACACTATTAAAGATTCATTGATTTTACAATTAGAAACAGGCGCGGGGCTGAAGTTGTTGGTTATATGAAAAATAATCTACCCTTTCAGACAAGGCAAGATCTCATTAGCCCCGATATTGAATATTTTTTATAGATTTATTTACTGATTACACCAAATTCTTACTCGGAGTAACATATAGACCCTAAATACAAAGGGTTGCCTTTTGGATATATTTTATGATACGTTACCTAATGCATTAGATAGTGGTTCCTTTTTTTTAACCTAACATGGGATTTTAATACAAACATTTTAAGTAATTCAGGTAATTGTGTTAAGTTTTACAAAAATATTACAAAGATTAAATCTTGAACATCTTATAAAAGAACCGACTAATTTCACAACGCTTATACCAGGTTCGGAGGGGGGGGGTGGGGGGTGGTAGCATGTGCGTGCTGTATCATAAAGCCTGTCATTGAGTCAACTGGTGTGGTTTCCAATCCCCGGTTGTACGTGATAAGGAGTAGGGTTTCCTGTCCAACCTCGTGGGTATTCTCCGGGTACTCCGGTTTCCTCCCACTGCTAAAGACCCCTTCGGGCAAGCGAAATAAAATGAAACATTTGTTAGTCTCGAAATGACCTAAGTTTGTGTCGAGTGGACGTTACCCCCCCCCCCCCCTCTCTCTCTCTTTCTCTCTCGCTACCATGTATTGATCTTTTTATTACTAATAGGAAATCACTTATCGATTTCCCCTGCGCTGTCTAGTCGTTCGGATGGGACGAAAAACCGAGGCAGTTGGAATTCGATATAAGAGTAGGCCGTAGCGCCACTGCCCGGGAAAAATTTCCCTCAAAGCACACTGTATGGCGTATGCCCGTCTTCCATTAGCCCAGGTTAGGTGCAAAAGAGTAGGACGTTAAACCCCATTTCATTTCATTTCATTTCATTTCCGTGGAACAATTATATAAAATGAGTTTAAAGTCCTACTTTTTTGCTCCTAACCTGGGCTAAGGAAGATAGGCATACGCCATACAGTGTGCTATGAGGGGAATTTTGTCTGGGCAGTGGCGCTACGGCCTACTCTTATATTGAATTCTAAATGATAAGGGCATGTTTCAAAGTAATTGACTTAATAAACCATTTAACTATATTCACTTTGCAAACTCTTGAATAATTAATCCGCTTTCTAAAATCTTGAATAATTAATCCGCTTTCTAAAATCTTGAATAATTAATTCACAGCGCAAAATCTTGAATAATTAATCCACTTTTTAAAACTCTTGGTTAATTTATTCGTGGTCCAAATGTGTTCATTTATTCGTGGTCTGAATGCCTTGATTAATGTATTCATAGTCTAAAGTCTTGACTAGTCCAAACGTCTTAATTAATTCAAGGTCCAAATGTATTGAATAATTGCTCCTCCGTTGAAATGCCCTGCCTACTTTCATTACAGCACCGTCAAAATTCCTAATTAATTACCCATACATCAAATGTTTTGACTGATTATGCCACCGTCAATTGTCTGGATTAATTAATATCCTCACTTCATTATAATAGACAAGCATATGATAGTAGCTAAACTAGATATTATTAGATAGGACCAAAAACAAAACGTGTCCAATGATTCCGACACTTCCTGCCACGTTACCATGGTTGCATCAAAATCATCATCGTCTCCAACATACGTGACGCGTGTTTGTGTATCACCCACTGGAGATATGTCGTTCTGGTTTGATTTCCGCTGACACAACAAGCATCGCCATTGCACTATCCTTTTAATAATCCTTGGAACCCCGTGACCAGGCTTTTTGTGGTAAATCCGCAGGATAATTATAGACAATAAGACAGACAGGGCGCTGAAGAATACCAACAGTGCTATGTACACGGCTAACACCGAAACTTGCAACGATGTCTGTGGCATGTCGCTACTTAAGATGGACAGGAAGAGGATATAACCCAGGAGAATTGTTACCGCCAAGGAGATTTTCTCACCGGAGTCTGCAGGTAAAGCAAATACAGTGGACAGCAGCAGTGCCAAGCAACCTATGGGGACGATTATATTCAGAACGTAGAAGGTCGTGCGTCTATTTATGGTTAAATTGATTGTAATCCCCGCTTTCGTTATTTCGTCCTTTTTTGTTATTTCAATATTAGCAAGGTCCCATTCTCCATTGGGACCGTACTCAAATGTCATATCCCCTGACGATAAGCTGAAGTTACCCACAATAAGATCTATCTCAGTGAGGTCAGAGACCATGGTTTCCAAGGTGATGGAACACACTTGCTGGTCAAAAGGATAGTACTTGACGTTAATGTCACAAGAGGTCTGGAAAAGAACACTAGGCGTCCATAAAACAGTTCCATCCGCGTTCAGTCGTATTGGCATTTCATCGAATCCCAGCTTGGATCTTTTTTCATTCGAGTTGCCCACCACCAAGTCGGGTTTCCAGACTTCGTCCTGCGACACAACCAGGGTATCGATGCCCCCATAGCTGTTCATATCCCAAGCAAGAAAGTCGTCATGCCATTCTAATGTGAGATATCCGAATGATATAAGAACTTGGTCCTTCTCTTGAAGTTCATTGATGGATATGAGACTAAACGATGTATATATCTTCGTTACTTGTGTATCAACAGCCACTGGTCGGATGTTGCGGTTGTAGTTGCTAAACGTTGCATTGTACAGGTTGTAGTAGTCTGTTTTAACAGCTGCGTCAGTCGTTACAAATATAACACCGTAGCACGCAATCGTTAACACAAAATACATCTTGTTCAATGGCCATGTAACTTACTGAAAAAAACCAGATTGTTATAATTGCGCGTAGGGATCTTTAGCAGTGGGAGGAAACAGGAAGACCAAGAGAAAAGCCCACGATGTTGGACAGACGACCCAAATCCTGGTCACGTACAACTGGGGAATCGAAACCACGCCAGTGTTGACTCAATGACAGACCTTATAATACGCGTGCACGCTCTAACCATTCGCCCACCCCCACCAATGAATGACTTATTTCGGTTACTTACTTATTTTAACTAAATACATCCCTTTATAAAACTTATGTTGTTTTGATACATCAATAAAAAACTATGTGCAAAGTTTTATGTATCTGGATAAAAAAAAGTGATTGAAAGTTGAGTAAATTCTCAACTTAAGTCTGGGAATGCTTTGTGAACTCGGGTCAGTATTTAGTATTGGTGCCGAGGAGTCGAATTGTAGCATATCTGACATTTTTGACACCGACTGAAATAAAATAAAAGGGGTTTAACGTGCCACTGTTCTGCTCCGACTAGACATACGTACACATCATCCAAACGACTATACACGTCTTGTCGTTGTCAGTCCTTTGTTCTACACCACGGACAAGGGGAAACAGCGCGGGAAAATGAAGTTCCTCGGCCAATGCAAAGAGGGGGTTAGGATGGCCAATTGGTCTAGAGTGCCACGCTTCGACTTCTAGCTGATCGGTCACCTGGTGTGAGCGTATGTGGCATGGAGATGGGGGTGCCTTCTTAACCTCGTGGATAGAACACGCGAACCCAGGCTATTAATCCAGCGTCTTATCCACTTAGCCATCGCTGCTCCCGTTTGAGCAAAATGATTATCATATAGATAAAGATCGCAATCTAATCCTTGTCAAAAACTCAAGAGGGTTACAAAAAACAACAACGGATCGAAAACTGTAAACACACGATGCAATAACTTTTTATTTATAAAAGTCAATACCAACCTTATTTCTTGAGGCGCTGTGTTGGTCACCAATAAAACTATACTACTGGGGATTTGCGTTAGCTTCCTTGTTGCTAAGGGAAACTGACCAGTCTTACACTACGGTGAAAACCATTACGCAATCTACTGGTCACAACACAATACGTGACCTAGTATATCAACTGGTGAGAGCATGTGTCTGTACCTGAATTACTGTTATTAATAAACCTATTACGGTAAATCTCTTTGATCTGTGGGGTATATTCTAGGCCCGGAATAACTTGCGGGATATTTTGACAAAGGCAGAAGACGACCCGCCCTCTCTTCTCACGACAGCGAATTTATGTGTGATTAAGGAACTTTTGATATCCGAGGAGTTTTTTTTATACAATTGTGTTTTTAACAATTTTCAAGTGTAAATAATTGAATTAAATCACCCTTCGATAATATTATATTTATTGTATTGGGCGTTAAATCTGTAATAAACATCAACAACAGCTTGCGGTCTACAGGCCCGGATCCAGGATTTTGTCGAGGGTGGGGGGGGGGCACACATTGTAGTTCAGCTCTGAACGTAGGTCAGACCTGCTGAACTACACACATTGGATCCGGAGCAAAGGGTAATATGTTGCAACCTTGGATTGTTTGGGAGGAGACAATACGTAAATCATGTTTATATCATCTATTAAAGAGCGGATATGTGAACTACAACAGTAACAAAGCAAACGAAAATGAATATCAACTATGTCACTGGCGCTGACCCGTGCCCCCCCCCCCCCCCGGATCCGCGCCTGAGTTACATGCTGTGCTATGATCCAAATCATATTTCGTTTCGTTTCCATAGTTAGTGGGGTGACATTTGTCACATACATGATCCAAAGCGCACACTGCCCCCCCCCCCCCCAAACACACCCACAACGTCAGCCTCATGTAATCCGTTCCAAACACAACAATATCAATATTGATTGAAATTCGTGTTTTCATTACGAATGATGGAGGTTGGGATCCTTTAAGCACTAGAGTTTTTAAACGTATACTTCAGACAATTGGGGGTTGGGATGGCCTAGTGGTCTAGAGTGCCGGGCTTCGATCTCTAGCTGGCCGGTCACCTCTGGCTTGCGGCTGTGGTTTCGATCCCTGGTGTGAGCGTATGTGACATGGAGATAGGGGCTCCTTCTCAACCTCGTGGGTTTCCTCCGGGCACTCCGGTTTCCTCCCACTGCGCACAAGCGAATTATTGAAATTAAATTAAAACCATATGTTAGTCCCGAAATGACCTAGTTTGTGTCGAGTGGATGTTAAACCCCATCTCTCTCTCTACCCCTATACAAAAAAATAATTTTGTAAAAATAATTAATTTATTTTTATCTTTATTATAATTGTATACACAATAGACCATTGTTATAAAATGATTGTTTTTAAAAATGAAAAATTATCACTAAGAGACAGTTTTACACATAAAAAAACATAGAATAAATAATATATCAAAAATATTTTCTTATATACAAGCTGCATATAGTTATTCATTAATAATTCAATAATTACAAGTGTTAAAACGAGAATTTCATATTTTCTAAGCAGGAATTTCATTTTAAAGCAGGAATTTCATATTTTCTAAGAAAGTCAAACATAATTATTTCTATGTCGTTTCCTCAATAGGTTGTCAACTCACTATTATACCATCATGGGTATCATTTTCATACTTAAAAATCATTCACACCAGAAATAATAACACAATTACCTCCCATGTTTTTCTATCCTCCACGTGAATTTGAAGTTGAAAATGATATTTTTGCCAATTTCTCAACTGGCAATAGTGATTAATAGGATTATTCTTTAACAAGGTAGGACTGTTTATAGATAACATCTTTTTTAAGGCTTTATTTTAATACATTTTAAAAATAAAAAAATATTTAAAAAAATCGTATATAATAATCTTCTATTTGGTAACAAACACATTTTTAAAACATTAGGAAATGTCAGCCTGGAACCATTCGTAACTTCCACATTTGTAAAATGTGCCATCTTAATAAAATTAGAAAACCATTTTTTGATTAGTGGAATAAGTAATAAATATTCATTATTAAAATTTGTTCTTTGGTTAAATTCTTAAAATAAAAAATGGAAATGAAAATATATGATCTATTATAAAAAAATTGAGACAAACCCAAAGCGTACTATTGATAAACTATGACTGTATTTTTAATCAGAACTATACTGAGCGAAATAGAAAAAGAATGATGTTAAAACTGTAATCAACGGTACAAAGTCAGAGGGGTCAAAACCAAAAGTACGACACAGATGGTTAATTCCATGCTAAGTGTACAAATGTGTTGTTATTGATGTGTTCCCATTTGAATGTTGTTCACAATAAGAAGCAAAATAAATAAGATATGTTTGCAGGATCATTTTGTTATACGAAAAACTAAGTGATGTGTTTTCTATGGCGTTCAGTATATGTTTCAACAATGGCTTCACTTAAAGATACAGTAGTTAAAATTTAATAAAGAGTTGGTCATTCTTGCTATAATAATTAAAAAATAGATAATAAAAAAAAGAAAATATTTAACACTTCAGTCAAATTACTTCATTCAGAGCCAAATTATCACAGTTTATTGTTTTGACAAGATGTGTGCATAGTGGTAACTAGTGCACTGGTATATTCGAGACTTAGCCCCGCTTTCCCATTTTTAAATTAAATTTTTAAATGGCAAACTGTACTAATCTAGTTGAAATTGCGAATAGTTGATAGTGGTCTTGTTTTGTTAATAAATGTCTAATTAATAGTTTATATAACATTTCAGGTCTAAAGAAAGACCTGCAATACACAGATTTACTTCTTGCATGTTTAACCTTGGTGTAAATTAGTTTGTGTTGAATATCCCCTCCCCAATATATGATCTTGTTGTTGTCCAAGATAGTTTCATGAATTGTTGTTATAGTTTTTCTGTATATTGACCTCATAATTTTTGCATGATGTATTAGCTTGATAACTTTGAGAGACTACTCTTCAAAACGTCGCCCAAATAAATAAATAGCTGTTTTCCATAAAGTAGGCCTATGTGTTTTTGATATGATTCTATTGTTGTTTTCAAGCACACTACTGATAAAGACAGAAAGAATGAAATATATACAATGTACAATCAAAACAGGAATAAAACCAATTAATTATAAAAAAAACAGTGATCTTTTAATTACTAAATATCATTCAAACAGTATAAAAATATAATCTTTAGAGAATAATTAGGTTAACTATATATAATTTGACCCACAAAAGGTTGTTCCTTTTGCTAATCAGTAATATGAGTTCCTGTGACCATTTTAACTCAAAAGGGAGCCAACCATTCTTAAATGACTTAAATTTAAAGAGGAATGCAGTCTGATGCCACCGTATAGAGGCCTGATGCCAGCCTACATACAGAGGTTTAGGAGTTACAATATACCCCTAAAACACGGTTGATGGCTAATAAATATCACCATATTTAAAATTTAAATGAACAAATTATTTTTTTACAAATATAATGATATAAAAATGAACACAAAATAATTACAAATATTATGATTCTAATAACTGACATTAAAATAAACTCCATAATTTAAAATAATTGGAATAAACACAATTACACATAAAATTACAGGATTTTGTATCCAATTTTCTGCAAGGATTAGGTCATAATTTAGTTTCTGAGAAATTTTGTTGTATGTTCCGTTTCCCATATCCGACACACAAATACTAAATTAACAGTTTCAATTTATTATATGGAGTCTATTTTAAATACCTCTCAAGTTTCATGAAGTATACTTAGTGTTTTTGACTAAAATCGTTGATTTAGGACTTAAAATGTCGGTCAACTAGTTTAGTGTCTGTACTCAATCTGAGATAACTGTAGACAGACAGCCTAAGTTTAGTATTTAATTATTTAGCACAATAAGTGATTGAACACATTAATTTAACAACGAAAAGAAATAAACTTAATACAATTATATACACTTAGGGGATGTTTTGAGAACTTCCTAGTAAGTAAACTGGCGCCGCATCGCAATAGTATAGGCGTAGGTACATATCACTCACTGTCATACAGGCGAAGCTAGATGTAGGTTCAGAAATCTGCCGAGCTTTGCCAAGTGCATGAAATGGATTCAAAAATAGGGGGATAACCCAGGAATGAACACATTGTAACGTCCAGAAGTGACATGACCATAAAGTGAAGTGGAATTCATTTCTGTCACAGTTCTGTCAGAATCGTGTCATGGTTGGTTGAGTATTTTCTCATGCAATCGGCGTATTCCTCTCTTCATTCAAGACTGTCACTATAAGGGATTGAGAGAATTCAGTTCCAGAACATTCAATCGAGTATCCCCTCAGACTTTAATTTGAAGACAATAAGTTAGAAAAATAATTGAATGAAGACAACAATAATATATACAACAAACAACAATCTGATCAAAACACAGATCCTATTTCGTTTCGTTTTTTATAGTTCAAAATTTTGTTTTTCTTGTCTTTACTACACCAGGATCTGGAAGAGTTGTTATATAACCAGCATTCTGGAAATCATGGGGTATTCTCCAATGAAACCATCTGTTACTGCGATATCTTGGCACACTATCCAGGGAACTGTCGGTTAACCACTAAAAACGTCAACGCTGACTGAATATGACCCCTGATGCAACCTTCCAGTACAACTTGTGAGATCTTCATGTAGTGTAGGCCATCGAAAGTATCAAAAAATGAAACGAAATATAAATCTGTATTTTAATCAGATTTAACAAACATAAATATTGTATTGTACTTGAGACAGCAAGTATCTACAAGGAATGGATTCAGAAAAGAGGGGATAACCCAGGAAGGCATACTGTAGTAATTTGGATGTTGATACCATATTATATCATTGACCAAAATTTGTTTTCAAATTTATTAACACGGTTGAGAGCAATACGATGGCTGAAACAATATTGATATCTTTACAAAATATCGATTCTATAACTTCATAACCAAAAATATAGAAAGTAAGTATGCTGATTATTTTGATGGTACAATAAACAAAAGAAATGAAGTTGTATAGTACTGTAATATAACGATTTTGATTGGACGACAATTATCTGCAAGGAATGGATTCTATTTTCTGTATTGCGTTGTTAATGGATGCTTTTGTTTCTGAGAAGCTTTTATTGGTTGTTTTAAGCTGAAGTTGTAGCAGCATCTGTTTCAAGACCTCGACACATCTCAATAACATGATAGATTTTACATGGACCACACCTTGTTTCTTCTCCATTGTTCTCGACGTTCGAATTAGTTTATGATGCTGGAAGAACAAAAATCAGAGAAAACCTATACAAAAGTGAGTGAGCGGGGGGGGGGGGGGGAAAGAGATAAAAAGAGAGAGAGAGAGAGTTGAACCTTGACTCCACAGAGAGAGAGGGAGAGAGAGAGAGAGAGAGAGAGATGGGGTTTAAAGTCCACTCAACACAAACTAGGTTATTTCTGGACCAACATATGGTTTTAATTTTATTTCAACAATTCGATTGCGCGTAGGGGTCTTTAGCAGTGGGAGGAAACAAGAGTACCCGGCGAAAACCCACGAGGTTGGACAGGCGACCCTACTCCTTGCCACGTACCACCGACACAGAGATTGATAGAATGGGGTTTAACATACACTCAACACAAACTATACCAGGCCATTACAACACTAACATATGGTTCAATTTTATTTCAATAATTCGCCTGATGTAATAAAACTATACACTAAGTTCCATCTCCCCCATACCTTCATTTGTGACTTGATCATTTCTTGAACTAACTCTTCATGTTGGTCATAGTCTTCATCATCCAGTCGTAAACATAATGACACATCTTTTTCTATTCTCTATAAAATGTTTTAGTACAAACAAATAAAATAATGGGTACAACTAATTTCAGTGTGTCTTTACTATGGGTTGGCTAAGAAAGTAAGACCCTGGCTCGCTAATCAGGAGTTCTTGGGTTCCCTCAAGGTGTTGCCCCAGGAAGTCGGGTCTTTCAAGCATGGTTTCTCCTTGTTCGTAGTGCAGGACTAAAGTGCTAGTTGTTCAGATTTGAAGAAAAACTGACCTTTGATGACTGAAATTCGAAATTTAGAGTAGGCCTTATTGCCAATGTCTTGCACATAACCGTTTTAATTATTCCAGTCAGAGCAGAACAATAGGATGTTCAACAGATTCAAACCCCACTTCATTTACCGGTACAAATTAAATCAAATATATGTAATTACCTCTTCTGCAACCATTAATAATTTTGTTAGAGTTAAAACTCATTTCATTTGCTATGGGAGAAATGTAATCAAATATATGTAATTACCTCTTCTGCAACCATTAATAATTTAGGTAGATGTTCATCTAGATGATATTTACCACAGAGATTAATAGTTTCATAGATCAGTTGTCTGATATAAACATGACCACTGATAATAGACTGAAATATACACAGAATAAACAACATGGGGCCTGTTTCTCGAAATTTTAACTAAGATAAAGTGCAAATTTTAGTAATTTGATTAGATAATATTAGATTGATTTTAGTGCTTAGCCAATCGGGGGGTTCGGATGGCCTAGTGGTCTAGAGAGAGAGAGAAATGGGGTTTAACGTCCACTCAACACAAACTAGGTCATTTTGGGACTAACATATGGTTCAATTTTATTTCAATAATTCGCTTGCGCGTTGGGGTCTTTAGCAGTGGGATAGTGGTCTAGAATGCTGTGCTTCGACCTCTAGCTGGCCGGTCACCTCTGGCTTGCGGCTGTGGTTTCGATCCCTGGTGTGAGCGTATGTGGCATGGAGATACGGGCGCCTTCTCAACCTTGTGGGTTTCCTCCGGGCAACCCGGTTTCCTCCCACTGCTAAAGACCCCTACGTGCAAGCGAATTATCTAAATAAAATTAAACCATAAGTTAGTCCCGAAATGACCTAATTTGTGTCCAGTGGATGTTAAACCCCATTTCATTTCATGAGTGAACAATACATTATGAGAGACTTGATAAAGAGCTAGCAGTACTCACTATATAGTTAAAAACTACATAATATAAAGGGAACTTTGCTACAAATTTATGTCAAATTGATCCATTCTGAACAAAGATTTTAGCGATTTGAATTTTCGGCCAAGCCGCGATCATCAATACTCAAGTCGGTACAATAAAAAACATAGTTTCGATTATCTATTTCATGATTAAATCATAAATAAAAGTTGAGCATCAAATCGGATCCTAATACAGGGATTAAAAAACAAATTTTTATTTCGTTACGTTTTTTTATACTTTCGATGGCCTACGCTACATAACGATCTCACCGGTTGCTACCATAGGTGATGTCAGAGGTCATACAAGCGGGCCTTTGACCCTATGACATCAGACATTTGATTAACCAATCAGCATTGATGTTACCCACAGTTCTGTGCAAAACACAATCAAAGATTGCTGTAACAGACCGTTTCATTGGCTAATCCCTCAAATCAGCCAGACCACGGGTTATATAACAACTCTTTCAGATCCTAGTGTAGTAAAGACAAGTAAAACGAAATTTTGAACTATAAAAAACGAAATAGGATATGTATTTTAATCAGTTTGTGGGAATACGTACATCTTTGTTCATAATTCTTTGTATAAACTCGAGAACTTCTGGCGGTGACGTCTGACTCAGTTGTTTACCTAATCTACGAAATCGTGACATATTCTCCATATAGTAGTCACATTTACTCTGAAAAAACATGGAAAAAAACCCTTATGAGGAAAATTTTGCCTGGACAGCGGCACAACGGCCTACTCTTATATCGAATACCAACTGTCAAGGGATCTTTAATAGTGCACGCCAATGTGTACAGAAAATCTCGTTTTTTTGTCCAATACAAAAGACTAGACAGCTGTTCTGGTAAGGCCAATCCCAATAAAATAAAACAAACCTTAATATAACATTTAAATATGTTGGACTGTGTATTGGTTTCTGGTTTAAGTCGTTTTAACTGTTGTGTCGAGGTCACATGTTCGGTCAAATAATCAGCCAGATCTTCCTGTAATAACCAAGATAAAAACATGTGATACATGATGCTCCGGTAAGGATTCAAACCCAGGACTAGAGGCATGGAATTGTACACGTCTTGGCTAATGATGACATATGCCATGTTACCCCCACCTGACAGCGAGGTACATTTTATGAGTCAACTGCCATGGTTTTGATTCCCTGTTAGGGCATGACAAGGAGTAGGATTAGTTGTCCAAACTCGTTGATTTTCTCCGGGGCCTCCTGTTTCCTCCCAATAAAGACCCATACGCTCAAGAGATTTATGACATAATGACATAATTTGTGTTGAGTGGACGTTAAACCCCATCTCTATCTCTCTTTAATGAGTTATGAATGGGTTGAGTCTTGCTTGTCAATGTGTATGGCAGCATCTGACGAATGAGACAAGATATTGTTGAAACATCCATTTTATCAACCTGAAACGAAGAGCGACTACAATAGCACTCATCACAATCCACTCAGGATACAAAAGTGGAGTTATCTCCCTTAAGACAGACCAAGGCCTTAATTATATAATGTACATGTTCTTGCATTGATATACATTCATTGTGTACATGCGAACAAAACATCAAGACAATTTACTAATCAGTCTTTATTGAAGTATTGTTTGCGCTATACAAATGCTGTGTTGATTGATGATTGATTGATAATGTGCATAAAAGACTTGTGGTGCTGCGCAGAAATACAGTATGGTTTCCCGCCAATTTACATACACCTATTTGAGGGACTATGCTTACATTTACATTCAAATTAATTTTATGTGACATACAGAAGAAGATGGCTGGGTTATATTCTTGATTGATTGTTTTCAATTTTAAGTGAAGGCCCGGGACTGTACAATCCAGTGGACGATTACAGCGCTAGTCCTGGAATCCATTCACTTAGTCGGATATGCATGTTAATTGTTGATCGATGAAGTAGAAGAGTATTACCTGAGCCTTGGCTAATGTTTTCATGTTACTTTTCCCATTTTGACCGTCACCTCCTCGACTGTTATTATTCAGTGATGACACGATCAATTCATACTGAAATTACAAATTGCAATAAAAACCATGGTATATAGATATAGTTGATATCTATCACAACAATACTTAAACTCTTTACCTTGTCTTAATGGGGATAGTCTGTGATATCACTTATGTGGAAGCGGACATTAAACCACTACTACTTAATGGGGCAAAAATGTTACGTCGAAATAATCTATAATGCTGGAAAAACAAAAATCAGAGAGAGAGAGAAATGGGGTTTAAGACCACTAGGCATACACTAGGTTTATTTGGGACACATGGTTTAATTTTATTTCAATAATACGCTTATGCATTGGGGTCGTTAGCAGTAGGAGGAAACTTGAGGTCCTAAAGAAAACTCACGAGGTTGGACAGGCGACTCTACTCCTTGACACATACAACCGGGGATTCGAAACCATGCCAGTTGACTCAATGACAGGCCTTATGATACAGCACGCACGTGCTAAGCATTCGGTCATCCAAACCCCCTGATCTAGTAAAACCACACCAGTTGACCCAATGACAGACCTTATGATACCAAATCAGGAAATGCTCAGCATCTCACTTTGTTAAGGTATTGATGTAATAAAACTATACACAATTTGAATCAAAGTTGTCGAACTCCAAATCTCGACCAATCAAATTGCTTATCGCTCTGCATAACCTGAACTGGAAATGCTCATTATGGAACTTAGTCAAGGTATTAATGTCTTTACTAAACTAGGATCTGGAGGAGTTGTTATATTACCAGCGTTCTTGTTGAAGTGAAGGATTAGCCGATGAAACTGTCGGTTACAGCAAGTTTTTGGCGTGTGATGCATGGAACCGTGGGTAAACCACTCTTCCGTCACTAGGATCTGGAAGAGTTGTTATATAACACACGTTCTAGTTGATGTGAGGAATTAGCCAATGGAACTGTCTGTTACGGCAAGTTCTTGGCATGTGATGCATGGAACTGACAAGTTGTACTGGAAGGTTGCATCAGAGGTCACACGGACCCCTTTTGAAAGTCCATTGTAAGTATAAAAAGCGTAAAGAATAATAGATCTGTATTTTTAAAAATATTGGAATGTGAAACGAACCTCTGGTAAATGTACATTAATTTTTTCTTCCACGCCATGAAATTTCTCGTGTAATCTGAGTAACTTGGTAAGAAAATCGTTGTCTGTGGTTGATATTTGACTTCGTTGATATGTAGCTACTTGTTTGGTCTCCAATAGATTCCGACAAGTACCACAAACTCTCAGTTGGAGACTGACTTCTGGTTGAACGGCGGGACACTGTAATACAATTAATCATCAAAGAAACAACTAAGTTCATCAGTCGTGTAGGTTGAGGGCCTGACAAGGACAGCTGTCTAGTCGTTCGGATGGGACAAAAAAACGAGGTCCCCTGTACATATTGGAGTGCACGTAAAAGATCCCTTGGCGTCGCTGCCCGGGCAAAATTTCCCTCATAGCACACTGTATGGCGTATACCCGTCTTCCATTAGCCCAGGTTAGGTGCAAAAGTGTAGGACGTTAAACCCCATTTCATTTCATTTCATTTCCAATTTGGTTATTAAGGGAAATAACCTACCCCAACTATTTTGATGATAACCAGTTCGGGTTCAGCATACTCGTCTTCATCTGGTATAAAAACCAACAAATCTTTACTTGAACAGGATTTACAGACAACCATCCCACATACAGTACAACTACACTTGGACCGTAATAAATTAAATTCACTTGAACAAGTGCCACACTTACTACTCATATTCTCTTGCTGTAAATACACAATGATAAATTATATAAACACATTATAGAAGATAAAGAGGTGGCAGTTCTCACTAATAGTTAATAATTATATAATGCAGAGGCAATTGACTGCAAATTTTATTTCAATTATTCGCATGCACATAGCGGTATTTAGCAGTGGGAGAATGTTTTGTGAACCCAGAGAACCCAGGAGAACCAAGGAGAACCCAGAGAAAACCCACAGTACAACTGGAGAATCGAAACCACACCAGTTAACTCAATGACAGGCTTTATGATACAGCGCGCACACGCTAACCATTCGGCGATTCAAACCCGCCATTTTGAGTACACTATTTTAACGGGACTCCTTCTTATGATATCATAATTCTTGATCTCACAAACAGTTGTAAAAACAGGGATTTGACCTTTTGACCCTGCAGCAACAATAACTTACGATCCATATTGCCGATTTCTGCCAGTCGGGTTTCGTCACCATGCCCCTCATCTCTTGCAGTGTTCGTTTGACCTCTGACCTGGTGATGTTGTTCTTAAAACCCTGGATCAATCTCTGACATTCTGTTTCCAAGTTCAGTCGGCTTCGTCGTGATTTCGTCTGCTGACCATTGGCTAGAGCCCACCGATTATTCTGACCAGCAACTCGAAATTGTCTGAAGTCACTCAACCAGCTTCTTTGGACCCCCTCGGTAACTTTTCCCTCTTCGTAACAACTAAAACACACCTGAAATAGTAATTAGTTTATTATTAAAAAAGGTAGGTTGCCAGTAGTGCTGGGTATTGTGACAATACAATTGATATCACTGTTTGGGTGCTACGATGTCATTCGTTTCACAATCTCATAGGTCAATAATCCCCAAGTAAACAACAGGATAAATGAATAATTGATATTTTACTTGAGTCATAAATGGTAATTACTGTCCGGATCTTGAAATTTTGTTTTGTCTAATTGTGGCAGACAGATCAAAATAAGGACTAAAACAATTTAAGGGTGTTTGTGTACCAATGGATAATGTGTGATGTGGATAATTAAGAGTGATGCCAGCGACATAAAAACATAAAAAAAAGAATCACGATGCATCGATTCGTTGTCTCTTAATGTCATGAGAAGATGAATCACGATATATTGATTCAACAAAATATCATGCCAGCACTACTCCCGTAATCTGGAAAAACCTAGTAACAGTGTTGAATGTATATTCGAGAAAACAAAGGAAAACTGTTTTGTTTCAGAATCAAGCTACTGAATATAAAACCAATTTTATTTTGTCGTTTTAGACGAAGATAATTAAAGGCCTTTTCAGTGAAGGAGAAAAAAAACTATTATCATATACATGTGTAGTACAAATATGGGTTTAACTCAGTGATGGGATTTCAAAATTTTCCTTGTCGGACATTTTTAACGAAAATAAAGGAATATAACTCTTACCGTTTTCACCAAAATTTGACTGGCTAGGTTTTTCCAGATTATGGGAGAGTAGTTGTCAGGCAATGAATTAAACAACCACGATAGATTTAACGATTATCGTCTAGGTAATAAATGATTAATAATTACCTACCTTGTAAGATTTTCCATCTGGATCAGGATTGGCTAATTTATTTAGTTTACGTTGATATTTCACACAATTAAAACAAAAGACTTCTCCACATCTACAATAAAATATATAAAATATAAACAGGTATAAATATAAACAGGTTCAGTCACTTTCACAGAGGAAATATAAACAGGTTCAGTCACTTTCACAGAGATAATATAAACAGGTTCAGTCACTTTCACAGAGATAATATAAACAGGTTCAGTCACTTTCACAGAGATAATATAAACAGGTTCAATCACTTTCACAGAGAAAATACAAACAGGTTCAATCGCTTTCAGAGAAAATATAAACAGATTTAATCACCTTCACAAGGAAAATATAACAGGTTCATAACTCAATGCCACATAAAGGAAATTGAGCATCTAGGCCCTAATCACATATATAGAGCTTGTTTAACCAATTACAATGCATATGTCGTGGTGTTTGATAGAAGTGTTTGACATGGAGACAAATTTATCCCTATTAAACACCGTTATATCCGAATATTAATGAGTTACCTTCGACAGTGATGTGGTCTGTCAATCAAAGAAAATGGTTTACGACAAGATCGTGTAAAACATAATTTTCTGGAGTCGTTACTCTTCCAATGTTTCTTTGTAATATCTGAAATAAATATTTATAAATATTTAGCATACATTTGTAGTTAGAGCTTAGCTCTGCTGCCCAACCCCCAAATATGGAGGGACCCTTTAGACTCAGTGAGTAAGGCTCTCTCGGCGATTAGTCTAGATATATTTAATTGACGCGTATACTATTACTATCTGATTTATGTCTACTACATTGTTAGCACTGTTCATCACGTGAGATTTGCATACCGATAGTCCATTGGCCGTGATTTTGTCTAATAGTTTGGATGCAGCTATGGCAGGGTAAGCTTACTACAGTTTGTTGTGTATTTTGTACACGGTGAACAGTACATTTTCTGATTACAATATTTTGCCTATAACGTTTTTTAGGACTTCGAATTTTGTCTAATGGTTTGGAGTTTGGATTGTTTGTAATTGTTTTTATTTTATTATTATCCCTAAACAGACGGTCTCAGACTCGATCATGGTGTGGGTCTAGAAAGTTCTTCAGTATTTTTCAGTCTGGTATCCCTTTTACGTGTACTCAAACATGCACATGGGACCTGATTGATCCAGAACATAAGGACGTCAAACCTATCTAATTTCTTGTCATATCTCTTGAACTGGACAAGCATGACACCAAAACTTGCCCTCAATTCCACTCTGATTAAAACACAGATTCGTTTCATTTTTTATAGTTCAAAAATTTTGCCCGGGCAGCGGCGCTACGACCTACTCTTATATCGAATTCCAACTGCCAAGGGATCTTTTACGTGCACTCCAATGTGTACATGGGACCTCGGTTTTTCATCCCATCTGAACGACTAGGAGGTTGTTCTTGTCATGCCCTCCTTCTGCATCAGTGACAAGGGGAAATCACGCTGGAAAATCGAGATGTACTTTCTCAGCCAATGCAGGGATCGAACACCCAAACTCCAGGCTAGCGAAACAGCGCCTTATCCACTTAGCCACCATGACACCCCCCCCCCCTATCGGATCAAAAGCTGTATGTATGACCTCTGACGCGAAAGTATAAAAACACGGAACATAATAAAATATAGAATTGAAACAAGAGACAATTAGGACTGGAGTAATCAAGACTATATTTACCTTTAATTTGATCATAGTCTTCTGTCGTTAAAGCATCGATACGATGAAGATAGGTTGATAATTCGCCACTCTCAATCATGACTTAATCAAGTATCTACAAAAAACAAGAATAGAATTAAGGCCCATGTTAATGACAAAGCCAGGCACAAATTCACGCTTTATTAAGCACAAAATCTAAGGTTCCTGTCAGTTTTCCTGCTTTTAGGGAGGTTATTAATCGAAAGTTCAAAATGTTAAGTAATTGTACTATTTCCAGGTATGACAAAAAAAATATAGACAACCATGTCATAAGGCTGCTATTATATAGGGGTAGGCCTATAATAGGCCGTATTCGGCATAAAGGAATACTTGTTTTCGAACAACAGCCAACAGGGATTTACTTAGCGGTTTACATGGGACTATTCAGTGCCTGTATACCTTATGTAATAGCAGCCTTAGGACTTAGCAGTCTAAAATGCACAATCTAAAGCTAGTAAGTTTTGTTCATAAGATATGACATTTTTTGTTATTTGCGGTGATAAACTACATATTTGATCAGCAAAACATTAACAAATTTATTTACCAATCATATTCCAAACTTTGGACAAAAGCATGATAATTATAAAGGGTGCTATGACAACTAAAGTCTAATTTTCGCAGTTATGCCTGTATGGATTTCCAAGAAACTCAACAGGCATTATAGGCTATGGGGTTTGGTATCTAAGGAAACGCCCCAAAACAAAGAGTTTTCTTTGAAATGCTATTTAGTACATGCTAAAAAGAGATATCAATAATCCCTCCCTAAGACCGAAAGTAGGTTTTTTTTTATCAAGCAGAAATCTTAAAGATCCAAGATGGCACCATAATATACAGTACGTTGTTATATGGCAGAAATCTTAAGGATCCAAGGTGGCCCCCATAACATACAGTAGGTTTGTCATAGCAGAAATCTTAAAGATCCAAGATGGACACCATAATATACAGTAAGTTGTTACATAGCTGAAATCTTAAAGATCCAAGATGGCCCCCATAACATACAGTAGGTTTGTCATAGCAGAAATCTTAAAGATCCAAGATGGACACCATAATATATAGTAAGTTGTTACATAGCTGAAATCTTAAAGATCCAAGATGGCTCCAATAACATACAGTAGGTTTGTCATAGCAGAAATCTTAAAGATCCAAGATGGACACCATAAGTTATTTGGAGGACGTGGTGCCTCTAAAAAATAGACAGCTGACATAATGGTAGTTCAGCTCTGAACGTCGGTCTCATTACACTCACCCTGAACGTTCAGGGACTGGCCCATTCAATCAATGTCGAAAATAACTTGACCCCCAATTTTACTGGGCAACTTTTCACTGCTAAACGATGGGTGTCACTCCGCGTGGACGCGTGTAACAGTGTAAAGGAACATCTCAGTGAGAAAATAAGACCTTGCTCATTTCGCTAGAGTCAGTATGAGCATCACAACACGCTGTGTCATGGTGGCGAAAGGGTAGATTGATAGGCGGGGACGTATTTTTAAACAGCGTGTTGTTTCGCTCATACTGAGTCTAGCGAGGTAAACAAGGTCTTATTTTGTCACTAAGATGTTCCTTTACATTGTACAGACGTACACACGTATTGACACTCCGATGTTTCGCAGTGAAAAGTTGCCCAGTAAAATTGACTGGGGTTAAAATTATTTTCGACATTGATTGAATAGGCCAGTCCCTGAACGGTCAGGGTGAGTGTAATGAGACCGACGTTCAGAGCTGAACTAACATAATGGGTAACATCTGGGGAAAAAATGGTGGTTTTCACATCAACTTGCTAAGCTGCTTTATAACTACAATAAAAATATAGAAAGAATACATATTCCCAAATACCTGTTCAGTTGCAAAAAGACAAAACATGATTTCAAGCAGGAAACTGGTAATTTCTATTAATAGGTCTTTGGTTTCTGTTAGTCTTTGACGATGATTGAATCATGAAAAATTACATACACTGTACTGTTGACGGGTATTGCATTGATGAATTTAACATTAATCCTAAAGTTCCTGAAGAGCGATAATTTTCAAATGTTCTATATATTCTGGTCAATTGTCACCTATAATAAAGAGTTAACACATCACTGATTCATGTCCTTCCTTTATAATTACAGTTGGTTATAACCCATTAATTATTAATTATATATTTAAATATTTGATAATCATATACTTAATTAAATATACGATAATCATATACACATGGTGTAATTAGCTCATAGTTTTAATTCAGTTATCTGATGATTTTATATATATTGATAAATTAGTGTGGCGAAAGTTTCTTTCGGAATGGGGGTGTGGGGGCTGAAAAGTTAGCACATGCGTGCTGTATCATGAAGCCTGTCATTGAGTCAACTGGCGTGGTTTCTAATCCCCGGTTATATGTGGCAAGGAGTAGGGACTCCTGTCCAACCTTGTGGGTTTTCTTCGGGTTCTTCAGGTTGAGAAGGCGCCCCTATCTCGACTATATACGTAATACTAATCAAATGTCATAGATTGATATATTGAAAATAAATATGAAGCCTTCCTCGAATCATTATCAATTCTGAATAATCAATCAAAGCAGTGTTTATTTGATATTTCATTTAGTTTTAAAGGCATGGATAGACTCGACAGAGTACTTCATCCGTGAGAGACCATTTTGAAGGAAAATTAGCCATTAGGTCGTTGTCGTGACCTGAGAAATTTGAAATTATATGTCATATGAAAATGTATTACGATACTTATTATCTGATAAACAACAACACAATACGTCACTGACCATATATGTACATCTATACGGTACTTACATTATGTTGATCACTCTCACATGACTGTTGTTGTGTTGTTATCAACTTATCATAGAAATATATTTGTTATCATCACGCTTATCATCTCGACGTCACTGAAGAAAACAAACAAACAAATTGAAACCTCCATTTATTCCACGTCAAGACTAATACTTAACTAGAATGAAAACCAAACATTATTGTGAAATGCGGATAATATTACATCACGGCATTCCAGATAGTCTTATTTACGGGAAAAAAATCAAGGGCAAAAATAGAAAAACTTACTTTCAGTTTAGCTTTCAGAAACATATCTCTACCGATGAAAATCTATCGAAGGGAGGTAACTCACTAAATTAATTGGGAACAGCCCACCGTTTACCAGCGGTGATAATAATGTAAAAAATTAAATTGCTTGTAAATCGAGCGATTACTATTGTGGCATATTGAAAGATATTTCATCTTGTGACAGTGTATCTAATCCCAACAACTAATACTTTATTGTAATAGATAATTACATCAATTTACGAACGTGTTGATACCAGTACATTCTTAATATTTCAAAACAGAAAAGTGCACCTGGTGTTAGAGAGGGAGAAAGAGAGTAATGGATGACACAAACTAGATCAATTTTATTTCTATGTTTCGTTTGTGCGTAGGGGTATTTACATGTAGCAGTGGGAGAAAACTGGAGGACCCGAAGAAAACCTATGAGGTGGGCAAGGTGATCCTACTACTTGTCACGGAAAAGAACCCTTGATATTTGCTGTCTAAGCAAAATGTCTTGCACATGCCATCTTCATATTATTGAGAGACACCGCTCATTAGAAGGGTTAGTGGGAGAGAGAGAAATGGGGTTTAATGTCCACTCAACACAAAACTAGGTCATTTCGAGACCAACATATGGTTTAATTTTATTTCAAAAATTTGCTTGCGCGTAGGGGTTTTTAGCAGTGGAAGGAAACCTGAGTAAAAGGGGAAAACACACGAGACTAGACAGACGACAATACTCCTTGCCACGTACAACCGGGGATTCGAAACCACGCAAGTTAACTCAATGAATGGCGCACGCTAACCATCCCCCCCCCCCCGGAAGGGTTAGTACCACTCTGATTAAAATACAGATCTACATTTAATTTGTTTTTTTTTTAAAACTTTTGATGGCTTCAACAACATGAACTGACCGTGAAGATACATTGGTAACGAAATATAATCTGTATTTTAACCACATTGTGGCATGAACAAGCTTATTGCGTACAAGTTTGAGATTGAAACCATGCCACTTACATCACTGACAGACCTTATGGTCTAAACCATACACATTAAATCACTCAACCCCCTTTCCCTCCCCTCATAAACGATATAAGAGTAGGCCGTAGTGCCGCTGTCCAGGCAAAATTTCCCCCATCGCACACTGTATGGCGTATGTTCATTTTCATTCGTCCAGTTTAAGAGCAGAACAGTAGGACGTTAAACTCCATTTCATTTCTTTTCCCCTCATGAAATGAAGCAAAAATATCAAATAAAAATAAAATTAATAAACATCTTTTTATTAAAAAATTGTACATTCCTTCACTTGACTGGTTAAAATGGCAATATTATTATTTGCTGGAAATTCAACAAAATAAAAAGCATATGGTTAATTTGTACTGCTGTAGATTCATTTGGTTTCGTTCAATTTATCATTGGAATATTCATATTAATTGTACAATGGATTGTATTTAATCACAGGCAATTTCAAACACATACATAAGTAAGTTTTTAATACATGTAACATTATTAAGTTGTTTGTTAACATTATAGGAACAAAGATGCAATTTTTATTTCCGAGGTTTCATAATCTTTTCTGATTTACACCATAAAACTAATAACGTTCACTTTAAAAGATACATGTACGTGTATGACTTTTAATAACAAAACCAAAACAAATCTGATTAAAACACAGATATTATTTCGTTTCGTTTTTTATAGTTCAAAATTTTACATGTCTTTTCTACACTAGTTGTGCAAACTGGTTTAATTATGAACATGCATCAAATTGTTTTTGTCAAATCATACGACTGATCAGCTAGGGATCACAGAAAGTTTGAGCAGTTGACTAATCAACACGGATTACATTTTAACCTAATAATATAATATTAAACATAAAACAACAAGACATTCTATTTTATTTTAAAGACACATTATGTATGGTTTAAAGCTGAACTCCGGTTACAAAAATAACGAAATTATTAAATAAAAAAAAGTTGACGACCTCAAGCCGCCATACTTGTTTCCAATTTGTGAAATAAATATGGCGGACATAGAGGCTTATGACCTGGAAAGGATGTGTATAGCTGACTGACAACAAACAAACTGGAAGTGAGATCGGCTAACCTTTCCAGGTCATAAGCCTCAATGTCCGCCATATTTATTTCACAATATGGAAACAAGTATGGCGGCTTGAGGGCGTTAACTATTTTTTATTTAATTATTTCGGTATTTTTGTAACCGGAGTTCAGCTTTAATGGACAAGAGTGAGACATTAAGTAATATATTGATACTGCACAAGGCATTAGGGGGGGTTGGGATGGCATAGTGGGCTAGAGTGTCGCGCTTAGACCTCTAGCTGGCCGGTCACATCTGGCTTGCGGCTGTGGTTTCGAGCCCTGGTGTGAGCGAATGTGGCATGGAGATACATGTAGGCGCGCCTTCTCAACTTCGTGGGTTTCCTCCGTGCACTCCGGTTTCCTCCCACTGCTAAAGACCCCTACGCGCAAGCGAATTATTGAAATAAAATTGAACCATGTGTTAGTCCCGATATGACCTATTTTGTGTTGAGTGGACGTTAAACCCCATTTCTCTCTCCCTCTCTCCCAAGGCATTAGCTGAGTGTTGTTTCAACATATTACGCAATGTCTTTAGCTCGAGACCATTAAACAACTTAAAATACAGACACTATCCCAAACATGGTTTTCAATGAAATACGTCAGGCGAGTCCAATATTTCATTTAGTATAGATAATGTACGATTGGCAAGTTGCCCGTACATTATTGGAAATAATGGTACGCAAACATCAATGGATGACGTCACATCCGTAATATATGTAAGATTTACATCGGTTTAATGAGTTGATTTTAGGGTTGTCATGTAAATTAATGTCTTAATAATAATTTATTTAAGAATTGAAGCCAGAATCGGTAGATTCAGCTCTTACATAATACATCTCGCATCTCTAAGGAATAGGACAATATAATTTTTTAAGGTTCTTGATCAAGCTTCAACTTCATCTAGCACCTGAATCTAGATCCTTGTGACAGGCCCTTTTCGACCACCTGCAATTTTTATATTTTATTTTACATCATGATCATTAACAAACAGTCAAAAGTCACTGTGCTATTGTGTATGCTCCTCATGCTATTTATTGACTCTAAATCTTGTATTTTAAGTACATGTACATGTACCTCTGTCTTATGAACTAAAAGAGAGGCTATTCTTATCATGATGTAGATTTGTAATTGTCCTTATGTACATACATGGACATGTAACACTCCGTGTCCAAGCTTGAGGAGCTTATAACAGAGGCTTGATTCACTGCCCCCCCCCCCCCTAATTGTCGACGTTGCCCTTTTTTACTGCTGAAAGTGTCTTTTCTCAGACCCAAATATGTCTGTTCGAATGTTAACTTAGACGAAAATAGCCAAATAGCTCATGGATTGGCTACAGATGCAAGGAAATGACGGCTAATTTTCGTGGGGGGGGGGGGGAGGGGGGACGCCCCCCAAACCCCCTCTTAGCGGTGAAATTCAGACGGTTTCAAAATGGCTGGTGAATTTTACCAGATATAAACGAAGTGTAAACTTATCTCTGAAATTAAGAATGAATTTATTGCTACACATCTCAAATTACTAAATGTCTTTAAAATAATACAATTGTTTACACCTTACAGGAATTGATAATGTGGCCCGTGGGAACCGAACCCAAGGAAAAGATAACTAAGCTTTTCCTAACAAGAGTTTTTACATGTGCAATAGTAAGTGCTGATATACATACTCCATAGTGCTGAGAGGTACATGTGACTCTGTTTGTTGACTTTCACACAAATTCCCACCTTGACCAAATACTCATGACAAGATGAAAGGCGCCAGTTGATAAACTCTGCATGTATGTCCTAGCTTATTTAAGTGTCAATCATCGAACAACAATATGTAAATGTATGCCCTAGCTAATTTTAGTGTCCGAAATTGAACAACAATAAAACTCACTGTCAATCAAAAACTATTCAATAAACAGACATTTACGGTATCTAGACCTTATAGATTTATACTCGACATCGTTGGGATAATTTTACCTATATCATATATAACTTTCAAAAATGTAACTCAAAACGAAATACAATTCTATCTATCGTCACAGGTTTTCGAACTACATGTATATATATGCCTGTCGAGACACATCCATGGTAAATTTCCTGTTTGAAGGTTTGGAGTTGCTTGTTAGCAGAGTAGATAAATAAAAATTTGGAATTTTGCCGTTCACTGAAGAAAGAAGTAAAGTACATGTGGTTACATGTATCCACTTTTGCACCAAATGTTATGTCGTCAGTATCAAAATGTAACATCTTTCTTTTTGGATTAGTGCTGATAACGCAAATTCACCACAACACAAATTCGTTAACTATTGTTTTTAATAAATCATATTTTTCAACAGTCTAATGCTGTACAGTAGATGTATTGCAAGTCATACATGTTCATTTACCCCAAATAAGAAAATATTAGGAATAAAATGGTTCTTGAAGCAGGGGCCATTACAAGTATGGCAGGTATTTGGGTCTATATTAACAACAGGGTCTCTACATTCGGCATTCAAATGCTGTCCTTCCTCGCAGATTTTCCAACATTCATAGGCAACAACTTTAACTCACTCAGTTTCTCTTTCCAACAATTATTTCACATTTTGGTTAGCACTAAGAAGATTTTTTTTCTACTAAATTTTTATAAGCGTATTTTTTGTAAATTTCTTTTAATTAAGTGGCTTGCATTATTTCTCTTTGTTCTGAGATTCGGCTGGAGTATTTTTTGATTGTTCCTCCATGTTTACATTGCTGTCATCTTCCTCGTCATCTTCATCATCCTCCTCGGCCATTAATTTCTTCGCAAGTTGCACAGCTTGGAATTCATTATAATGAAGTTTTCTTTTTAGCTCAAATTTATGTCGTTCTTCCTGATCTTCTTCAGTCTCTTCTTCATCGTCGTCGTCATCCTCTTCTCCGTCATCAGCTAATCGAGGATGACACAGAACTGCAGCTTCTGTATGATCTGATAGTCTGGATGTTAATGACGAGGGGTCAAGACTACACGATTTACCAACACTACCCCTTCTCTCGCCTTCAACTTCAATCACATCATCGTCCTCAACGTCACTATTCTTGCTGTAAGGGGTGGGCGGTTCATCTATTTTCATATGACCGTAATCCTTGTCTGGCGGATGATGAGTTGCTAATATATTCATTTCATCCCAGGACATTTCTTTATGTGACTGAGAATGAGAACTGTCGGTTCGTTGATCTAAACTGGATGAACGTTTTAAAATACCCTTTTTTGGCCTCATTTCTTCAGAAGTAGCCATTTTTATAAGTTACACTCCTTGCAGTGGACTGCTTGGGTATGATTCGTACAACTTCAAATCTTCACAGGATTCTGCATGTATGCAACCAATAATTTAGTCAGAAAAACAAATAAATATTATTATTTTCTCAGATAATTAGTTTTGAGAAACTCATCTCATTCATTAGAGATCTACATAGGGGAGGTGACTCCATATAGTCATGTATAATTTCAGGTTTCAGACCACCTTATTATCTTATATTATTCGAAAAATAAATAATGAAACACCAATAGATTTATGAAATGTGGGAAGATAATCAAAGGAAATTATACATCCTCGATGGAATCGCTCGTGGTTGATCGCGAAGTTATAATTCTGTGCCTCTGTTTATCATTAAAATCAAAAGATAGTTAGAATCCACCGATTTTAATAAGGTTTGAACCAATATGTTTTCTGTAGTTAGAAAACATCTTTTATTTCTTATTGTGTGTAATCTGAAAGGTATTAAAGGGCCAATCCCGATAACTTTTTGGGGAATAAAACTGCTTAATTTTGTGTTAAAATCCCTTATAAGGCATTATCTAATGCCGACCAACTAACCCGATATTTGTGAGCTGAAACTTTGAGCCAAGGTATATACACCATGCCTCTATATTTTGGTCCATAAATTTCATAAATGCTCGGACTTTAATTTTTGAGACTCTGTTCTTATCGGGATTGTCCCTTTAAAGTCTACATGTGTCTTTTAGTGTGGGATACCGTATCTTTAATTGATAACCTTTCACCCTTAAATTTGTATGAAATAATTGAGTGGAGGAGACAGAGATGGGGGGGGGGGGCGGGGATGCCGCCCATTTGACAAAAACAAGAGAATTTCGGGACTAACATTTAGCGAAATTTTATTTCAGTAATTTGTTTGTGTGTAGGGGCTTTTGCAGAGGGAGGAAACCAAGGGTCCCAGAGAAAATCCACAAAGTTGGACACGAAATCAGGCTTCGACTTGTTTACATAGGCCCACTAGTCGAATTGAAATCAAGTCACTTGATTCAGTGGCAGGCCCTATGATCTAAAACCAAAACATTAAACCAATCAATTATATGGATGTAAACTAAAATTGTTATCAGTTAATAAAAAAGAACAACCACACCCTGTCTTTACACTGAGTTCAAAATGCTGTATTACTATGGAGCCGAATCCTTGCCATATTAAAGGAGCTAAATCGCTAACATTTGGGACCTAGAAATTGACTCAAGTGGGTCGCAACGCATATAATACTGTAATATGAATTGAATAAACTGATTTGCATTCAATGGTTTCCGTTTTACTCTAATTTCAAATCAGTTATATTCGGCGAAATAAACCAGCAGTGTCAACCGAAGGCATTTTCTTTTTAGCGTCTAGTTATTCCAGTCTACATGCGCCGTTTGATTTGGTACAATGTTTCTAGCCTCGTTCCTCGAGTCTCTTGCTAGAACTGGGGCTGAAACGCATTATGGTACACGATTCGTGTACTAATGGTAAAATATTTATTTTGTCTTAAATATTGGATATCAGAAGCCCATCTTTTTCCTGTAAGATCGCATCATCAATTTTGATTTAAATTGACAAATAATTTGTGTTTTCAATGTTCAAGATTTTGGATGATATTGAGTTAAAGACTTAGCTCCTTTAAGAGAAAATATCATAGTTAAAATTGACAAAAATGTTCGCCCCCGCCCAAATTCCGGGGAAAAAATTGTCGACCATAAAACAATAGATATACACTGTCCGTCAATTCACAGCACCCCTGAAAACACTTTCCGCCCCAATCGTTGCTCTGAGCTAGTTACGGCCCTGGTTGGTGCGTGTGTTGGGGGTTTGAGGGAGGAGGGGTCGTGCAGAGTGGTGTTGTTGGTGGGGTGTGGCGAGTGTGGTGTACCGTGCTCGGCAGTATTGTTGGGGCCTTATGCAGTGTGCGCACGTATTGTTGGGGCGTTGTGTGGTGTGTGTCCGTATTTTGGGGCCGTTCTGTTATTATATACTCGCCTGTAATCTGACCACTGCCTACCATCTTCAAGCTAGTTGATTGTAATTATTCGACATGTTATTGGAGGGCTGCGAGTTTTTGGTTTTTTTTTACCAATCCACCATCCACACAGAGCTACGCTAGCTTCTTTATTTGCTGTATTTATATACTCCAGACTCCACCAAATATCGATAATTCTTGATGATGGTCAGAACATTCTGACCCCATTAGGTCACTAGACGACTCGTTTTCAATATGGGTAACTGAATGAATCCCATTCATTGAAGATAACAGTCTTTGTTTGCTACATTCGCGTATAGTATGTTATCTCGGATCCTTAAATGTTGTATATGAATTATTAATTGTAATTAATTAACATGACAAAACCATAATCATCTCTTGGTGAACTGTTCGGCCAATTAACGATTTAATTCAAAAATACAATAATTAACAAACAATGCACACATCTTGTCAAACTACAAACTCTCAGATTTAAGTGTGTGTGTGAGAGAAAGTGAGAGAGAGAAAGAGAGAGAGAGAGAGGGTTTAACTCCACTCGACACAAACTAGGTCATTTCGGGACTAACATATGGTTTAATTTCATTTCAATAATTCGCTTGCGCATGGGAGTCTTTAGCAGTAGGTGGAAAGCGGAATACCCGGGAAAACACACGAGGTTGGACAGGCGACCCTACGCCTTGATATGTACTATCGGGGATTCGAAACCACGCCAGTTGACTCAATGGCAGGACGTATGGTACATCGCGTGCACGTTAACCATTTGGCAACCCCCCGGGAAGGGTTAGTACCACTCTAATTAAAATACAGATCTACATTTAATTTTTTTTTTAAACTTTTGACGGCCTCAACATCATGAACTGATCTTGAAGATACAACATTGTAAACCAGTTGACTCAATGGCGCGCTACCCCCCCCCTCATTTTGCATTATCTTTTGTTGAGTTATATAGCAAGAACAGTCAGCTCTGTATCTAAACCTAACATGACATATCTTTAAATGCAACAAAAAATTAATTTGACTAAAATTTTCAATATATATTCATTTTGCATAATCTATTTTTGAACTACTATAACAAGAACAGTCAGCTCTTTATCTTATCTAAATCTTACATATTGCCCCTTAAAATTTAATTTCGAATTTCGGAACTCGATAATCGTTTTTCGGATCGCGTATTAACGTCTACGATTGTTTCTTAATCCATGGAAGTGGTTTAACATCTCGTCAACACCGCTGCGTCTATCATTTTGAGACTAACATATCTAACACGTGGTTAATTTCATTCTATGATCACGTTGATGGAAGGGGTGGGGGCAGTGACTTTATTTTACACCGATTAACGCATGTGCGTCGCGTCATAGGATCTGATATTGAGCCATTGAGCCAAGAGGTCCCGGCTTCGATCTCGCATTGTAGACTTAGAAACTTCCTGCGGATTTTAGTCTCGCTGCTAATGCTGCAGGACGGTGGGTCCGATATGAAATATTGGCTAATCGTTCGAACGGGATGAACAACCGAAATTGACAGATGGAATTCGACGAAGGGAATAGTGGACCGAATGTTTAGCTCGTGCGCGTTGTATCATAAGATGTGTCATTCGGTCAACTGGCATGGTTTCGATTTCCTGGTCGTAGGTTTTCTCCTGCGCCCCCCTTCCTCCCACCACTAAAGAAAGTGAATTGTTTAATTAACATTGCGCCATGTTAGTCAAAAATGACCTAGTTTGTGTCGAGTGGACGTTAAAGCCCCCCCCCCCCCATCTCTCTCTCTCTCTCTCTCTCTCTCTCTGTGTCTTGCAACCCCATCTGTCTTTAAAGATTTCTGATTCCACAGCAAAAAATCCACAATGTCAACTGAAATGACAAATTATTAATCATGTTTAGTCGCAATAAATAAACTAATCGTTCAATGCATATACTGTACCGATGACTCAGATCACAAACCAGCGACACGGCTCTCGTTTACAGACTTACACTACTAGAAACCCACATATACACAGGCCTACCATAGACTGAATGCTGAATACAGAAACCCAGATCGATATTCTGACTGGCTTGTGTGTTAATAACATGAGCAACACGTGTGGCAGGTTAGTTCATATATATTGCTAGGATTTTCAATTGGACGATCGCAGACCAACTTCCGACTCACACGACATCAGTTCTCGTCCACGTGAGTGTAATTCCCGACTCGTGTTTAAAATCCATCTTCTATTTTTGGTTGTATTTTGTTAGAAGAAAAAGAATACTCTAGTTCCAGAATATCTCAGTATCATCATAAACCATGGTAAGTTCTATCTTTAATGCATAGATTATATGCCCATAACTCTAGACCGGTTTTACTAAATGCCGGTTTGTAGACGTCTAGGATGTTATTGTATTACAATGATTTAATTGTCTGGTTCAGAAAGATACGACGCTCAAATTCAGTCTGTTTCTGTTTCATTTCATTCTTATAATGCCTAACGTTGATATGACGTACCATCTTTATGTGGTAGGTTCCGGTTTGCACCAGTTGTAAATGAAATGGGGGGCTAACGTGCTACTGGTCTGCCGGGCGACTGGGCTAATGAAAAGAGAGTTAATGACTGATCTGCCTACTGGGCTAATTAAACTGAAAAATGAAATGAAATGGGGTTTAACGTCCGACTGTTCTGCCCGACTGGGCTAATGAAGACAGGTGTTTTACAGGTATAAAAGATGGGGTTCAATTGTGTCTGGGATGGAACCCCAATTATTCGGTTGCATTTAATGTATGGCCCCTCGTCTGGATCAGTAGTAGTTGACGGCTTGTATTAAATGCCCCGGATCTGATATAATAAAGGGGTTTGATTGTGTCTGATGCAAAAACGTAGAACCTGTACCCCTTATCTCATCTCATGTCATGTCTTTAGTGCAAGGCAGTGATGAGGTGGCATCTAACCTATGGCCATCTTTCTTGACCCGTAGTTACAGCCGGTTTGCACTTGATATCTCGAATGGTCTACACGGGGATTCGGATGGGGTTAAATTCAGTCTGATCGATCTAAATCGAGAACGGAAAAATCGTCCAGGATTTCTATACAGATTATTACTTCTTATGTTGTGTGGTGCCATAGGAAGACGGGAAGGGTCATCGTGACTTGTCTATTAGCCAGTTCATGGTGTTCAAAGCTTAGATTATCTGTTTTCTTCTGAGGAATATTTCCATCATTAATACCCGCTTTATCGATATTATTCTGCAAACAGAGATCTAGCTACTTCATACGCCAAGAATACGTCTCTGCCCTGACTGGCCGCCATATCTAAAAATTAGTATATTAATGCGGCTCTACTCTGGTTCATATATGCTCTGAATGGCCGCCATATCCAAAAAATTGGTATATTAATGCGGTTCTACCCCGTTTCACATATGGTATACACACAGAGACTATGTGGCATACACACAGAGACTTAAAATGTCGGTCAACTAACTTAGTGTCTGTTCTCAAGCGGAGCTAACTGAAGACAGACAGCCTAAGTTTAGTATGTATCTATATATTGCAATACGATCACCCGTGACACACTGTACCGATACATTTTGGCCGTATCGATATTTTTCTATTTTTATTTTATATTATAATGACTGTCCAGGCATTTATTTTTTCCTTCATTCAATCTGGAGGTTAATGCACGCTGCTTCCACAAAGTGTGATATCGCATTTCTGATGCATTTGTTCTGAATCATTTAGTAAAAGCGTATTTGTCATGCATAAACGTACCCGTGTCCGCTTAATCTTAGGGAATAACATTATATTTCCTTTCAAATAGTTACAAAAATTCCTGCAATCGGGTACGTTTTCAGGTATTGGTTGAAGGACCAGGTGGAGTTGGGGCAGGCAGTTCCATGAACTTATCTTTCACAGCATGAATGTTACAATGTAGGCAATAGGGACCTTTCGCATCGGCACGAAAACTAAAACAAACACGTCATCGATTCGTGTGTACTTGTTACGTCAATCCGTAATGGGTGTTCGGCCAGTAAAAAACGTAACTGATCACATGTTCGTTCTGATGTTCGTTTTCGTACCGATGCGAAAGATCCCTATTATCAAACTTCTAACACGAACACCCCCCCCCCCACCTTCAACTCTAGGGCCTCGGTCGAGCACCCTTTGTCTTTATTATAAGATATACATGTATAAGGTATTTTATATAAATATAGATATTTTACAACTGCAGTGTGTATGACTGTAATTTATTGATCAACAAATAATATAGGGCATGATTCACTATAATGGAATCTAAATTGTTTTCGTGTACTGCAATAGTATGTGTTATTCTGCATCCACGGTGGCTGAGTAACACGCTGTCTCTCTAACGTCGCGGGTTCGATCCCGATGTTGATCGAGAACGTTCATCGAGTTTTTACGACGTGGCTTACTCTTGTCAGTGGAGTATGATGGAGGACATGACGAAAACACGTGACTAGTCGTTCGGATAGAAAGAAAGACTGTCAGTTGCCTCAATGACAGACCCTATGGTATAGCGCGCACGCACTAACTATTCGGTCATCCCCACCACACTGTAATGTTGTATATATTGCAATGACAGACCTCACGCGCTAACACCCCCCCCCCCCCAATGTAATGGTGTATATATTGCAATGACAGACCTCACGCGCTAACCCCCCCCCCCCCCCCCCATGTAATGGTGTATATATTGTAATGACAGACCTCACGCGCTAACACCCCCCCCCCCCATGTAATGGTGTATATATTGCAATGACAGACCTCACGCGCTAACAATCCCCCCACCCCAATGTAATGGTTTATTTATTGTAATGGTAGATATATTGTAATGGTAATTATATATATTACAAAAACAATACAACGTCAACATTTCGTTTTATGTATATATACTGTAATCTTACCGGATGTATATATCCTAATGAACAAATTGTATTTCAACCATGTGTTGTTTTATATATATTTGAATTTTATATTTGTTCTGGGGAAGAGAATGAAAATATGTTGACTCATCACTAAACCAATCAATATATATAAGCTTGTATCGGGCCCGTATCTACAGGGGGAGCGTGGGGGCATGCCCCCTCCCCCCCCCCGCGTGAAATGCTCGCCCCCCTCCCCCGCTCGGAAATTGCTAACAATCATTAAAGTATACACAGTTCCTTATATTAACCTAAAAAAGCTAAAAATTTTTGTTTGAATACTTATTTTAAAATGCTTATTAGACGCCTAGGTAACTACATAGCATGATGATTACAACAGTCTGTTAGAATGACCTTTCCGAAAATTTCCTCAAAATGTTCGCCCCCTCCCCCCCTACCGAAAGGTAATGCCCCCCCCCCCCGCTTAATGGTGTCTAGATACGGGCCTGGCTTGTATTATACTATAAAAGTTTCTATTCTTTCTAATTTTTTTTATTGGGAGGGTGGCGGAGTTGGAGGGGGTATGTGCGCTTTACATCCAGCGGTCTCCAGCCCCACCCTCTCTCTCCCTCTCTCTCTTTCTCGGTGGTTTGGATGGCCGAATGGTTTGTATCATTAAGCCTGTCATTGAGTCAACTGGCGTGGTGTCGAATCCCCGGTTGTACGTGGGTGTTATCCGGGTCCTCCGGTTTCCTTCCAACCCTACGCGAAAGCGAATTCTTGAAATAAAATTAAACCATATGTTAGTCCCGAAATGATCGAGTTTATGTTGAGTGGACGTTAAACCCCATTTCTCTCTCTCTCTCTCTCTCTCTCTCTCCGTCTCTCCCTCTCTCTCGTAAACGGCCGGTCCGTTTCCTTGCCACATCATACGGTCCGTGAGCAAATACAGTCATATATCGGCCCTTGAATTGTTAAAGCCCAAACCGTGCAGTGAAAAATTTACATACTACGTTTTCAAATTCAGAATTAATGCCATTAATTTCATTGAAATTTCTATTTTTCTACCATTTGTATATATAAAATAGGTATTTAGCATAAGCTTTGACGTCCATATTGACAAATTGTGAAGCAGGTAACACGTGCTGTTGATCGACAAACGTATCATATCTTTTCCTCATTGAATATGGTATTGTTGGAATTTCTCGCCATTATTTTCAACAGTATTGATTTTAAAATAGTATACCAGGTTGTACGTGAACTAGATTGATTTACGGCACAACTAACGACACAGGTGTATGCTAGTGTAATGTAAATGAAATGATATGAAATGGGGTTTAACGTCCTACTGTTCTGCTTCTAACTGGGCTAATGAAGACCGACATACGCCATACAGTGTGGTATGAGGGGCAACATTCAGGGGATCTTTTACGTGCATGCCAATGTATACACGGGACCACGGTTTTTCGTACCATCCGAACGACTAGACAGCTGTTTTTGTCACCCCCCCCCCCCCTCATTCCCGCACCACTGACAAGGTAAAACCACGTCGGGAAATCCCGATGAAGTATAGTGAAATGGTGACAGATCTTGTATTATGCCAGTCGATCACCTAAAATAAAATAACTACAGACCTTATGACTGAAAGAACACATGTTAGTTGTAAAATATTGATATTTATATAATATATACCATATATATTTATTACTAAAGACAATGAGTCCTCGCCCAAGGCCCCGAGGCTGAAGGGGTGTGGCGGTCGTGTCAGACGTGTACAAAAGCCTTCCGGAACTCTTAACATTCATGCTGTGAAAGATGAATTTCATGGCCCAACTCCACCTTGTGCATCAACCCATTCATGACACCTCATACACACATTAGTTCACGCGGCCACCTATAACAATAATAGACATTATAATGGCAAGAACATGGGGTGGATGGCTGAATGGTTAGCCATAGAGTCAACTGGCGTGGTTTCGAATTCCCGGTTGTACGTGGCAAGGAGTAGGTTCGCCTGTCCGACCTCGTGAACTTTCTCCGGGTACTCCGGTTTCCTCCCAATGCTAAAGACCCCTAAGCGCAAGCGAATAATTGAAATAAAATTGAACCATATGTTAGTCTCGAAATGACCTACTTTGTTTTGAGTGGACGTTAATCCCCATCTCTTTTTCTGCACCAACCCGTGCCAGGGGCGTGGTGAGGGCATGATGACTTTACTAGGCTCGTAACTTGCCAGGGGCGTGGTGAGGCCATAACAGCTTTACTGGGCTCGCAAAGTAGTGACACAGATATTTCTGGTTTTACTTAGTGCCCCAACCCATCCATGAATCTGCCTAGAACCGATAAAATTCGACCCACTATCCTTACCTTTCTAACTGCCTTCAAATTGTGCCCCCCTCTCTCTCCCCCCCCTCTCTCTCTCTCTCTCTCTCTCTCTCTCTCACTCTCAACTATTCTAATTCACGAATTCCTTTTTGTTTCATTTTTCAGCGTGAATGTATCAATATCCATGTCGGCCAGGCCGGATGTCAGATGGGGAACTCATGTTGGGAGTTATACTGTTTAGAACATGGTATTCATGCTGATGGACAGATGCCAGCGGATACGACGATTGGCAAGGAAGACGATTCCTTCAATACGTTCTTTAGTGAAACTGGTAACGGTAAACATGTACCGAGGGCCATCTTTGTGGACTTGGAGCCCACAGTAGTAGGTAAGGAAGCTGACACCATTAATAATCTGGGTCCAGTTTCTCGAAATCTTAACTTCAAATTCAAATTTTAGTAGATATATATATACTTCAATTTGGATTGGCTAAGCACTAAAATCAATCTAATATTATCCAATCTCCAATCAAATTATATTAAAATTTGGTTTTCACCTTGTATTAGTTAAAATATTATGAATCAGACCTTATGTCTTCGAGAACCTGATCAATAATATACACTTTATTCCTATGAAAGATGTTTTGGTTAAAATTACAGAACTTTAAAAGTTCTTGAATAGAACAAACCGGCCCCGAGTTCACGAAGCATTCTCAGACTTAAGTTATGAAATTACTCAAATACTGTTCGCCTTACTTTAACATATGTATCAAATACATGAATAAGAAACCATGTCCAAAGTCTTCTCTTTCTAGATCAAAGATATTTCTCATAAACAGGGGTTGAAAATTTAGTAAATTCTTAACTCAATTCTTAGAATGCTTTGTGAACTCGGCCCTAAGTATTTGTTTTTTACGACGAAACAAGAAGGACATTTTCTACAGGAGTTATCATTGAACAGAAAATAAATCCATTTTATAATCTCTTTGCAATTTATCTGTCTGGAGTAGAAACATCAATACTTTGTTGGCCACACCGCCACGATCTCAAGCTAATACTAAAAATAGCGATTTCTGGCGCTAAGATGTCAGTTTAGCACATGTTATTTAGTAAATTAAATTGAAAAATGTTTTTGACTGTACAGTGACAGAATGTGGAAGGATTGGGGGGAGGGGGGCATTGATAATCATTTAAACACGTCAAACATGGATGACTTCCACCAGACGTTAAAATATGTTGATAACGTGCCAGATAGAAAATGAAATGAAATATGATTTAAAGCCCTACTGCCTTCTCCAATCGGCCTAATAATGCTGCTCATGAATAATGCAGTGTGCTCTGGACGAGATTTCTGTCGAACAGCAAGGGTTCTTTTACGTGCACACCAAGTCACCCCATTTTTACAACCCATCCGAATAATTAGACGGTGTTCGAAACCCTCGATCTGTGCTATGCGGGACATCCAGCCTCCACGTCCAGCATCACCGGGAAAGGGGAAACCCCGAGGAACGTTTTCGCGATCGAAATTGGGGCAACCTAGCTAGTGAACCATCACCATATTACAAGGTTACGGGGGATAGTTGTTACTTCTCCTACTGCCTGGAGTGCCGCGCTTCGACCTCTAGCTGGCTGGTCACCTCTGGCTTGCGGCTGTGGTTTCGATCCCTGGTGTGAGCGTGTGTGGCATGGAGATAGGGGCGCCTTCTCAACCTCGTGGGTTTCCTCCGGGCACTTCGGTTTCCTCCCACTGCTAAAGAGCCCTACGCGCAAGCGAATTATTGAAAAAAATTGAAACCACATGTTAGTCCCAAAATGACCTAGTTTGTGTTGAGTGGACGTTAAACCCCATTTCTCTCTCTCTCGCTAATGCCTACTTATTACAAAACCCAAGACAGACCCCAACATGCTACCGACGGATCATTTGTGGAATTCCTTGTTACTGATGCCTACTAATTACAGCTTGTGTCTAATATTTTTCAGATGAAATCCGAACTGGCGTTTACCGACGACTCTTCCATCCCGAGCAAATGATAACCGGTAAAGAAGATGCCGCCAACAATTACGCTCGAGGTCATTATACGGTCGGTAAAGAGGTCATCGACCTTGTTCTTGACAGAGTCAGAAAATTGGCAGATCAGTGTACTGGTCTTCAGGGTTTCCTCATCTTTCACAGTTTTGGTGGCGGAACTGGTTCTGGGTTCACGTCCCTGCTTCTGGAGAGACTGAGCGTCGATTATGGAAAAAAATCGAAATTAGAGTTCTCCATCTATCCAGCTCCCAGGATATCAACTGCCGTTGTCGAGCCTTACAATTCTATTTTAGCCACGCATACAACTCTCGAACATTCCGACGTCGCCTTCATGGTGGACAACGAAGCCATTTACGACATCTGTCGACGTAATTTAGATATTGAGCGACCCACCTACACAAATCTCAATCGTTTGATTGGTCAGATTGTCAGCTCTATTACTGCTTCTCTCCGATTTGATGGCGCCTTAAATGTGGATCTGACTGAGTTCCAGACCAATTTGGTACCTTATCCACGTATTCATTTCCCCATGGCTTCCTACGCGCCTATTATTTCTGTCGAGAAAGCTCACCACGAGCAACATTCAATATCAGACCTCACTAATGCGTGTTTTGAACCCCACAACCAAATGGTAAAATGCGATCCTACCCGTGGAAAATATATGGCTTGTTGCCTTCTTTATCGAGGCGATGTTGTTCCCAAGGACATCAATGCGTCCATCGCTGCCATCAAGACTAAAAAGACTATCCAATTTGTGGACTGGTGTCCAACTGGTTTCAAAGTCGGTATCAACTACCAACCACCAACTGTTGTGCCAGGGGGTGATGTTGCTAAATTAACCAGAGCTGTTTGTATGTTGAGTAACAATACGGCTGTTGTCGAGGCCTGGGCTCGTCTAGATCATAAATTCGATCTGATGTATGCTAAGAGAGCTTTCGTCCACTGGTATGTTGGGGAAGGTATGGAAGAAGGTGAATTCTCTGAAGCTAGAGAAGATTTAGCGGCTCTGGAGAAGGACTATGAGGAAGTTGCTCTCGACGGTTTAGAGGATGACGAAAATGACAAAGATGGAGAAGGAAAAGACTTTTAAAAAGTGGCTATTGTTGTCATGGAGACCATTGCAAGGTGCTGTGTATTCTTCTTTTTTTCTCACGTATTGATAGGATTGGAAACTATGCGCGATCTCCTACTAAATGGCTGTGGTTTTAATAGTTGTGATTTAAAGGGGAATTTACTCCACATAAAGACATCAGATATAGTTAAAGGACAGTGTTATCACGCCAAAGGACAGATGTTTAATCTTTTGTTAACGTAATGGATATACTTGTCTCACTGTTGAAAGACATGCAATGTTTGAGATTGAAGGGAGATAACCCGCTCGTTTTATGACTATAAATGGAAACAGAGTTGCTAATATACTTGACAAGAATTCAAAGAGTCTTTCTCGAAGAAATGATTATAAGGTTTCGATGTAATATATCTTAGACCATTCCTTTCAGACCCGTTGATATTACACCCTGGCTGTATTTGTTCGGTATACCGAATACACGTTTGTCTTCCCGACGGCCCGGCATACTGGGATGTAACTGTTCGTATCACTCGGTAAACCTCGACAGATTCCGGAACCTACATCTAGTCTTGTCTGTATGACAGTAAGTGATATGTACCTACGCCCATACATTTGCGATGCGGCTACCGGTTTACTTTAACATGAAAACATGACGCTATTACAAACAAACAAGAAACCATGGGCGCAGTCATGTTTCATCCGGGACCTTTAAAGTAGTTCCAATATGGCGGAATTCGGTATACCGAATACACGTTTGTTTTCCCGACGGCCCGGCATACTGGGGCTTACAATACAAATTTAAAACACGAAACAGCTGTCGTTATTGGAATATACAGAGGACAATGTGATTTGTGACTTTCGGATTTGTTAGAAGCCGGGGACTATTAACTTTGTCTCTGTGGAGTAAATCTTCCAAATGCACTTTTTTAGATCGTTTAATGAATATTCCTTCCTTAAAATCGTACACTTTGTCTTTCCATTGTTGCCATAGTGATATCATATGTGACATTATTGCTGCCAAAAGTATTGCTTTTACGCCAGTATATAGAAATGCTGCCTTGTCTCTTTATATTGTTACCTGGGCCCTTATTCACACAATTTGATCCTATTTCATTTCGTTTTTTTTTTACGACGGTTAATAAAATGTCTAGCGTAATAGGGTCAAAAGTTGATCGGATGACCACTGACGCGACCTTCCACTACAACCGTTGGGATCTTCATGGGTGGAGGCTATCGAAAGTATAAAAAAAGCGCAATGAAATATAAATCTTGGATCTGTGTCTCGAAATCTTAGCTAAAGTAAAATCCAAATTTAAGTTGAGACTAAGCACCAAAATCAGTCTAATATTATCCAATCAAATTACTAAAATTTGGATTTTATCTTAGTTAAAATTTCGTGAAACAGGCTCCTGTATTTTATTCATATTATTATTGTCATTCACGAACTTTTAAACTAAGATATGTTGAGAAAGCGGCCTTTTCATTTGCCGAGAGTATAAATTTCTCAAAGGATTTTAACCCACAATGAATGAAAAGGTCACAACATTGCTGAATAGGGTCTATGTTCTTCCATTACTTGCATTTTCTGACCTCGTGCTGTCTTCCTAGCTTTCAAAAAATCGTTATGGGATTTTTACCATTTTTATTTTCAAGAATTGCTCGAGTCGTAATATATAGTTTTTAAAATGATTTTTTGAATTTATTTTAATATTTTTTCACTATTGTAGCATCTAGCTTTAACACTGAGCATAATTTCTATTTTGTAGATTTTCTTAATATATAACTCAATTTTAACGGTCATTTTTTCTTGTTTTTATTTTTTTAACGCATTAGCTCTTAGGGAGGCATTTAGATTTAAACTCGAGACCTGGATTCTAGTATCAGGTTCCGGAGACAAGAAATGCACATGCGCTCAAATACCTCGTACTTGCTTTTGGATCGCAGTCTACAACATTATTGTTATTTGTCAATAATGTTGTAGACTTGTTCAAATAATAGTTTTATTTATTAATATTTTCAACTTATTATGAACTTTATTTATTGATTTCAAATTTGTGTTGACCGACATCCAGAACTATTAATTAGTTATAATGGGATTTAGTATTTTGATAGCGCAATAAACTATAACACATATACTTATGAATGAAGAATTACTAACATGGTCGGCGTTGGTTCTCAATGTTTTCAAGCAAGTTTAGGAAAAGATTTGTGCGACATAGTATAGCATGATTCCAGATAAAACTTGATCTAAGATTTCACAAACCATTCTCAGACTTAAGAAATTACTCAATTTCAATCACTGTTCATGAGAAATATATTTAATCTAGAAACACAAAACTTTGCACATAGTTTCTTATTGGAGTATTTGATACATTACAACAACAAAAGTTTTATAAAGGGTTATATTTTAGTTATAATAAGGCGAACAATTTTGAGTACATTCTTGACCTAAGTCTGAGAATCGTTGGTGAACTCGGGGCCTGATCTAAGATTTCAATACCGGAATAAAATTAGAAGTCATATGGTCATTACTCTAATAACTACATGCACATAAAATACAGATATCAGACCGTAACTATAGCTGCCCAACCTCGTGGGTTTTCTCCAGATCCTCCGGTTTCGTCCCACTGATAAAGACCCTACGAACAAGCGAATTATTGAAATAAAATTGACTCCCATGTTAGTCCCGAAATTACCTAGTGTGTGTTGAGTGGAAGTTAAACCCCATTTCTCTATCTCTCCCCTTGTCTATATAATGGGAGGCGGGTTGGGTGGCCGAACTGTTAGTACGTGCGTGCTGTATCATAAAGCCTGTCATTGAGTCAACTGGCGTGGTTTCGAATCCCGTGTTGTACGTGACAAGGAGTAGGATCGCCTGTCCAACCTCATGGTTTTCTCCGGGTCATCCGGTTTCCTCCCACTGCTAAAGACCCCTACGCGCAAGGGAATTATTGAAATAAATTTAAACGATATGTTAGTCCCGAAATGACATAGTGTGTGTCGACTGGAAGTTAAACCCCATTTCTCTATCTCTATCTCTCCCCTTAACTGTAGAATGGGTATAACCCCTTAAGCCACAATCACCCCCCCCCCCCGCTGTCCATGCTCTGTCTTATAGGTCATTTATTTAAAATGGTAAAAATGCTAATAGGCAGCATTTACACACGATACATTTAGCAGGCTTCGTTAAAACGACGGCGTATACGATTATGTAATACGATATCTATATCTAACAAACTAAATTAATTGCTAGAACGACCAACTGGAGAAGAGATTAACCTGTATAACATCATTTTTAGTGATGTGTTATGAGATTTGATGTATATGACCCGCAAGATGCAAGTATACTACTGAGAAGTGAGAGAAGGAAGATATTTTGAATATGTGAAAAGCGATGAAATAAACATTACAACGATAATATCATATTTTATAAAATGCTATTTTAAAGTCGCTTTCATATCGCAGAGTGAGATAAAAAGAAATGAAAGAGAGAGAGAGGGGTAGGGGGAGATATAGGGAGGTCATTTAGGGACTAATAAATGGATCGCTTCTATTTAAATTATTCGCTCGCGCGTAGAGGTTTTGAGCTATGGGATGAAAAAATCGAATGTCCAGAATAAAACCGATCAGGTTGGACAGACGACTCTATTCCTTGTACAAGCCGAAAATCGAAATAACTACATCACTTGACTCAATGACTCAATGACCGACCTTATAATCGAGAGATAGAGAAATGGGGTTTAACGTCCACTCAACACAAACTAGGTCATTTCGGGACTAACATATGGTTCAATTTTATTTCAATAATTCGCTTGCGCGTAGAGGTCTTTAGCAGTGGGAGGAAACCGAGTGCCCGGAGGAAACCCACGAGGTTGAGAACCTTATGATCGCACGCGCACCTGTTAATCATTCGCTCACCCAACAAAAAATCATAGAAATCAGGCATTCTTCTATAATCTGAATTGTTTTCTGCTCTAAGTGATCTTGATAAAATAAATTGTCACTTCAATCACGTCATTTCAAAGATATTTTGTTCAAAATTTCAAAACTTAATGAAAGACAGCATGAATGAGTACTTCTGGTTTTTAAACTTTTTCAGGAGGAAATAACCATCTTTATTATCCCAGTTGGAGTAGAACAGTAGGACGTTAAACCCCGACGCGATAAAAAAAAAGGGAGTTTGTACACGTGCTCCCACAGAGCAGGAAAATAAATTAATGTGATCTAGGCATGTGTTATGTGTGCTTTAATGGAGAGCGAGACATTAAAACGATAAGATAATTTCATATTTTCAAAGAAAGTCAAAACATAATTATTGCTCTGTCTTTTGCTCAATAGGTTGTCAACTCACTATTATACGATCATAGGCATTATTTTCCACTCTTATAACTCATTAACACAGGAAATTGATAACACAATTACCTCCCTTGTTTTCTATTTCCCCCATGCAATAGCTATCTTCAAACGTTTGAATTTGAAGTTGAAAATGACATTTTTGCCAATTTCTCTACTGGCAATAGTGAATTATAGCATTAATAGGATTATTCTTTAACAAGGTAGGAATGTTTATAGATACCATCTATTTTAAGGCCTTATTTTAATTAATTTATAAAATATAACTAAGAAATATGAAATTGCAGCTTTAAGTACTATATTGTAACAACATGAGGGCCGTAGACCTGAATGTTTTTACAATATATTACGCAATGTCTTAAGCGCGAGACCATTAAACTACTTAAAATACAGACACTCCGCACTTGAAATACGTCACACTAGTTCAATATTTCACTGCGTATGATTAACGTACGGTTAGTTGAAATAATGGTACGCCAACATCAAAGGGTGACGTCACATCTGTATTTTAAAGTATATTCGGTAATAATTAGTTGCGTATTTTCTTTATGTTTTCTCAAACATTTTATTGTAAGACTTTGTGTGCTACGCAAACAGACAAATAGACGTTATTAGTTTTAAGGCTGCACGTTTATTGGTTGACCAGGGGTTGGCCCCGAGTTCACAAAGCATTCTTAATTTAAGAATTTACTCAACTATTAATTACTATTTATGAGAAATATCCTCGATCCAGAAACAAGAAACTTTCTGCATAGTTTCTTATTGATGTATTTCATACATTAAAAGAACAAAACCTTTTACAAAAGACAATATTAATTTAGTTAAAAAGTGGACCGTGGGCTTATATCCGGTCCATGACTAAAATAAGGCGAACGAAGTCTGAGAACGCTTTTTGAGCTCTGAGTCTGCTCCACACATTGTTCCCATCTTGTTCTTGGACTGCGATTTTAGATATGACGTTATAAATTCCACGATGACGTCATATTCAGTTTCCGTTCGATAGTGTGGTGGTACTTGTTATTTCATTTTTTTGATTTTTTTATTTTAAAGGTGATTTTACCAGGTAAAATATATTAAATTCTTCCACGATTGTGTGTAAATACCTCGGCTGGTCTTCATATTTTATTAACATTTACACTGTATATAATTAAACATATACTACTTTCGTTTCATTTATTTTTATAAGAGAGTCACAGTGATTCAGTGGATAAGACGCTGGATCAGTAACCAGGGCGCCTCGAGTTCGATCGTGTTTAGGGATTTTAAAGCGTCGTTACCCCTTGACAGTTGTGTAACACTAAGGGCCTCGCAAGGAAAATGGTTTAGTCGCTCGTATGGGTAAAAAATTTGAGGTCGCGTGCATGGAAAGATGCCCTGTATTAGGAATTTTAATCCGGTCACAACCCCTCTCCCTTGCCCTGCATTGTATACTTAACCAAAACGACTGACCAGGAACAGCGTATAGTCGTTCGTATAGGTTCAAAAACCGAGATCACGTGCACGTGAACGATCCCCTGTCAGTAAGAATTTTAATCCGGTCACAATTCCCCCGCATTGTGCACTAAACAAAAACGACTGACCGGACGCTAAACCCAACCTCTTATTTGCCAAACGCCTGTGGTGCAATAAAAAGGGCGGGTCACGGAACAACTTCGTTCGGCCTCAAATCATGAAATATTCACTAAACCTAGTGGAAATCAGGGGCGTTTTAAGGTTTATCAGGGCGGAGGCTATACTATTTTGAGGGCCCTTTTTCGCGGGGGGGGGGGGAGGGGGGCTTGATTGATGATTTTTATCCCAATGCAATGACCACATTCTCATTCAGTAATGGATTCGATAGTAACAGTGTATAGAAAACGATTGACTCGGACTCGGGACCCTTTCCCTTGGTCAAAGGGGCTCTTTTGTCAGAAGTGGGGCTCGTTTTTCTGCCTTTAGGCCCCTCTAACTAGCATACATTTTCATTTTTCTCATCGGTTTTAGCATTTTTCTCCTGTTTTATTTTTCCAATTTCTTTGATTTTTTTCGCGAGGAGGCTGGCGCCTCTGGTGGAAATGTGAGGAAAAAGGGGGAGAAAAAACTTTGAAGTTAAAGAACGTTTGTTTGTTTCTACACCGGCTAAGATTAGTGATTAATTAGTTTGTCCGAAGTTCATCGGTGTATATAGCAACATTAACCTCTTACGTGTCAAAAAAATTGTGTGTGAATATACTATTTACAATTCTAATCGCGTGAATCCAGAACCCTAACCCTAGCTTGCGTACGACATTAAAGCCTTTGGAGTAACAAAAAATGTCCAGATGATCAACCCCCTGCAATCAGATTATTGCGATATGTTGGTCTCTTTGCGGTTATTAGCCAAGTAGTATGGTCAATGGGGAATGGATTATTGGTCTGATTCCAGATAAGACGCTTTAGAACTAGACTTACTTCCGGTGAATTGCTTTGAAATACTTGTCCAGTCTCTAAAGTTGTGTCCTTCAGTAGCCATATTAAAACAGAACAGTTGGACGTTAAACCCCATTTCATTTCCTAACTTTTCCCCAAATCTTCACTAGGCTGGGGACATTCTCTACCACAAACGGTAAAACAGCTCCGGTTAAACCAGGCGTGGATCCAGGATTTTTTGCAGGGGGGGGGGGGGTCTAGGTTTGATAATTGTTTAACCATGGACCTTATGGTCCATGGTTTAACTAATTGCGCTCAACTGATTAACGGGGGGTTGGTAAATTAGATTCAATTTGGTTCATTCTGACGTATTTCCGGAAGGTAAATTCCAAAATTACAGGTCTAAATCGCCAATAAAATCGCATAAAGTCTGAGCAGGGGGGAGGGGTCCGGACCCCCTGGACCCCCCCTCTGGATCCGCGCCTGTAAACCGGAGGTGGACAAGATGTTGTTATTGACAACCCCGATTTTTTTTTTTTTTTTTAAAAATGGTATATTTCACACCGGTATATCCATGTACACCCTGAAGTAGCTCAAATCAACAGCTCTCTATGATCACCCAAAAACCGACCAAAGTACGTCTGTATTGTAGAACATTGTATACAACTATGCTAAGCCCCCCTCAAAAAAAAAATAGTGATTTCTTAGGAGTGTTCTTAACCGGCCACATCCTCAGCCCCTCCAAAACATTCTGTAGCCGCTCGCCCCAAATTTTATGAGCTGGCTACGGACCCGTAGCACCACAACTGTTCTCGAGACTTTGGCGGTTTGGGACGGAATAAGGTTTCGAGAGTGCTCAACTTCTACTCCCTCGGCCACATGCACTAAACCGCCCATTAATATTGTCAACATTGCAGGACGGTATACTAGGGTACAGCAGCTAATCACGTGAGACGTCCATATTGAAACGAGACTTTGACAGTGTGGAACGGTAAGAGTGCTCAGTGTTTACTCACTTGGCCACATGCACCAAACCGCTCATTAATAATGTCAACATTGCATAGCGTTATACTAGGGCTAGAGTACAACAACAAATAACGTCCATATTGAAACTAGAGAAAGAGAGATGGGGTTTAACGTCCACATATGGTTTAATTTTATTTCAATAATTCGCTTGCGCGTAGGGGTCTTTAGCAGTGGGAGGAAACGGGAGTGCCCGGAGGAAACCCACGAAGTTGAGAAGGCCACATACGCACACACCAGGGATCGAAACCACAGCCGCAAGCCAGAGGTGACCGGCCAGCTAGAGGTCGAAGCGCGGCACTCTAGACCACTAGCCCCCCCCCCCCTAATGAAACTAGAAATGAAATGGAGTTTAACGCCCAATTGTTCTGCTCCGGCCTGGGCTAATGGAAGACGGGCATACGCTATACAGTATGCTATGAAGGAAATTTTGCCCGGACAGCGGCTCTACGGCCTACTCTTATATCGAATTCCAACTGCCAAGGGTTCTTTTACGTGTACGCCAATCTGTATACGGAACCCCGGTTTTTCGTCCCACCCAAACAACTAGACAGTTTTTCTTGTCAAGCCTCCGTCCTGCATCACTATGAAGGGGAAACCCACTTAGGCACCGTGATCCCCCTACCCCACCCTATTGAAACGAGATATTGAATTCCAATTGTCAAAGGATCTTTTACGTGCACGTCAATGTGTATACGGGACCTCGATTTTTCGTCCTACCCGAATGGCTAGACAGCTGTTCTTGTCAGGCTCTCCGTCCCGTATTACTCTCATGAGCAAACCACGCCGGAATATCTGGATGAACTTTCTCGGTTAATGCACGAATTGACCGCCAGGCTAGCGAGCCAGCGTCTTACCCACTTAGCCACCGTGATTCCTCTACCCCCCTCCCCATATTGAAACGTTAAATTGATAAACTAGGGCCTATAATAACAAATTAGATTTTATTGATTGCAATTCTCGATAGGCTAAACAGATGATCAACATTAATATTACGGAAGTAGTTCTCTCTTCTCTTTCGTCCGGGAAACAAATAAAATTTCAGAGGCGGATACGAAAATATCAGTCAAATAGCTCTCGGAATTGCTACAGATGCACGGAAATGACGGATAGTTTTCTTGGGGGGGGGGGGGGCGTCCCCCTCTAAGCGACGTGCCCCCTCTCCGCGGTTAGTGCCCTAATTTTGCGCCCCCCCCCCCCCCTTTCAAAATTCCTAGAACCGCCCCTGAATTATCAGTGTCGGGTATACGTAATATCACGAAATGCGCCACTTCTACAGTAAAGAAAAACTTTGATTAAATACAATGCTAGAAGCAGGACTGGTTTTAGTTTCCTGACGAAATGTGAAGCACTAATGAAATAGTACCTGACATTTTCAACTTAGTGCCGGACGTGTATTAATAATTTCAATAAAAAAGACAAATCGGTGACTGACAAAATGACAGGCAACAGAGGTTTTGTGCATGGCAAAGACTGAATCTGTGCTTGACATTGTCTGTTTTGTGTCAGGTACCTTATTTCCCGGCATGGCTAGAAGATACATTTATTTTAAATTTAACTCTGACGTAGGAAAGAAGTTTGAGATCAATAGAATCTGGAACCGAATCGTACATTTGAATATGAATGAAAATATAAACTTAATTTTGTCCTAAAATAGCAGTTTGAAATCAATGGACGGAACACAAGCCCTGGACTACCAGAAACGGCTCACAGTTCAATATTCATCTTCTCCTTCTCCCCCATCATCGTTGTCTTCAGCTCCAACTTCTTCATAGTCCTTCTCCAGGGCAGCTAAATCTTCTCTAGCTTCAGAGAATTCACCTTCTTCCATACCTTCACCAACATACCAATGGACGAAAGCTCTCTTAGCATACATCAGATCGAATTTATGATCCAGACGAGCCCAGGCTTCAGCAATCGCTGTGGTGTTGCTCAACATACACACTGCTCTCTGAACCTTGGCTAAATCACCTCCTGGTACAACTGTTGGTGGTTGGTAGTTGATACCCACTTTAAAACCTGTTGGACACCAATCCACAAACTGGATGGTTCTCTTGGTTTTAATGGCAGCAATTGCAGCATTGACATCTTTAGGTACAACGTCTCCGCGGTACAACATACAACAAGCCATGTATTTTCCATGACGAGGATCACATTTTACCATGGAGTTCGCTGGTTCGAAACAAGCGTTGGTTATTTCTGCAACAGTTAGTTGTTCATGATAAGCTTTATCAGCAGATATAATAGGTGCATACGTAGCAAGTGGGAAATGAATCCGGGGATAAGGCACCAAGTTGGTCTGAAATTCAGTTAAGTCAACATTCAGCGCGCCATCAAATCGGAGAGAAGCTGTGATGGAACTAACCACCTGAGAGATGATCCTGTTGAGGTTGGTGTAAGTAGGTCTACCAATGTCAAGGTTGCGGCGACAGATGTCGTAAATAGCTTCGTTGTCAACCATGAAAGCGACCTCTGAATGTTCCAGAGTCGTATGTGTGGTGAGGATAGCGTTGTAGGGTTCAACCACGGCAGTGGATATCTGAGGAGCTGGGTAGATGGCGAATTCGAGTTTAGATTTCTTGCCATAATCCACACTTAGTCTTTCCAGGAGCAGGGACGTAAAACCCGAACCGGTTCCTCCACCGAAGCTATGGAAGATGAGGAAACCTTGAAGGCCAGTGCAACTATCGCTTAATTTTCTGATTCTGTCAAGAACCAAATCAACGATTTCTTTACCGACGGTGTAGTGACCTCGAGCGTAGTTGTTGGCTGCATCTTCCTTACCAGTGATGAGTTGTTCAGGGTGGAACAGTTGACGGTATGTACCAGTTCGTACTTCATCTGAAATAACAAAGAAGTGTTTCTGTTAAAGCCGACCTTCATGTCATAAACTAAAGTCATAAATTAAAACATATAGTACCATAAGCCAAATTCTATTTATTCAGTACAAGATAATCCTTCTAACTTACAAGTGTATCCATGGTTCAGCTCCTAATTACCTGCGTGATCTTATAAAAATCAAAAGTGGATATCAACATCAAAACGCCACCTTGTTGTTCCAAAAGCTTTTAAAGTGTCGTGTGATGATAGGGCATTTTCAGTGGCAGCACCCACCCAATGGAATAAACTCCCAGCAACATTAAAGGAAGCCAGAACATTATTCGAGTCCTTTAAAACATCCCTTAAGACTCGCCTATTTAACTGTGAATACCAAACGTGACAGTGCGGCTCAGCGCCATCGAGTAGAACAGTTCTAGATGAGAGGCGCTATATAAATTCATTATTATTATTATTATTATTATTATTATTATTATTATTAAAGGGATATAAGAATTGTCATAAGTTGTCAATATTTTTAATTAATGAAGCGTACCTTTTTGTAAACAAATTTCAAAAGATTCGAGACATTTTGGGAATTCGATTACAATGCTAATCGGAACAGTGACCTGGGATTTTCCAGTGGGTAAGACACTGGCTAGCTAGCCTGGTGGTTGTGTGTTCGATCCCTGCATTAGCCAAAAATGTTTATACAGATTTTCAGGCGTGGTGTCCCCTTGTCTGGGATGCATGGCGGAGGGCCCGACAAGGACAGCTGTCTACTCGTTCGGTAGAGGGGAAACAAAAAGGTCCCGTGTATACGTTGGCGTCATCTGGGATATTCTAGTTAAGAGTTCCCGCTAGCGTACGTCCGTTTTCGCTAGGCTCCACCAGTTTCCGCTAGGCTACATCAATTTACTTACCAACAACACTTGGTTCCAGATCTACAAAGTTTTTGTTAATGATACAAGCTTTACTGTCAAGACAAGAAGTGACCAAGTGTGACTTGGCGTCCTTAAAAGTGTTTCCATGGCCATATATCGTCACAGACATATTATAGAGGATTTACTCGAAGAAAGAACCAAACTTTACTTACCGACAACACTTGGTTCCAGATCTACAAAGATAGCTCTAGGTACATGTTTACCAGCTCCTGTTTCACTGAAGAAAGTATTGAAGGAATCGTCTCCACCTCCAATAGTTTTATCTGATGGCATCTGACCATCAGGCTGGATACCATGTTCTAAACAGTACAACTCCCAACAGGCATTGCCCATCTGACATCCGGCCTGACCAACATGGATAGAAATACACTCACGCTGAAAACAAAATGTAAAAATTACGTTCAACGTAATCCACCAGCGGTTCACGCATTTCAAGAAGAAAAAAAAACATTCTTGGAAGAAATAGTGGCTGTATGTGAACTCAAGGTGCTCTTAAACGTAATCATATTATCTCGGACAGAGCGCAAGGTAAGCAATGTAGAGGAATGTTGTCACACATGATTTTGAAATAACAACTTTTATATTTTAAGAAATGACTTTCGGGCCGTAAAACCTTGAATGGGAAATAAAATGAAAAGGGATTGAACACTCCACTGTTCTGCTTCGACAGAGCAAATGAAGACTGGCATACGCTATACAGTCTACTATGAAGGAATTTGTTTGCCCTGCTCTGCTGAGACCCCGGTATTTCATCCCAGCAGAAGCATTGAACGTCATCCCTATTTCCTGCACCACAGGCGGGTTGGGAGGGGGTCGGAAAAACCGTTGAACTTTCTCGGACAAAGTAGGGTTCGGTCACGATTCAGGTAGCGAGGCCAAGGTCTGGAATGAGGAAAGGTTTGCCGGAAATGTGTTTCCGTTTATTCTTCGTCAAATTTCAACAGTGAACGCGTACACCAACGTGTACATCAAAGTGTACATCAACGTGTGTGCCAAAATTTCACATCAACGTGTACGCCAACTTGTGTACGTTAACGTGTACGCCAACGCGTACATCCACGTGTACGCCACCATGTAAAACAACGTGTACATCAACGTGTACGCTAACGTGTACGCCAACGCGTATATCTACGTGTACGCCACCATGTAAACCAACGTGTACATCAACGTGTACGCTAACGTGTAAACCAACGTGTACATCCACGTGTACGCCACCATGTAAACCAACGTGTACATCCACGTGTACGCCACCGTGTAAACCAACGTGTACATCAACGTGTACGCTAACGTGTACATCAACACTCCGCCTTGAACCACTGACAAGAGAAAACTACGCGTAATTTCCCAGAAGCGCCTCACACACTGAGCTTATACGGCCCTCACAAGAGCATGTCTCAATAATCTCTTATAACTGCAGATAAATATTCAATACAATCTTAATAATAATAATAATAATAATAATAATAATATCTTTATTCGTACTTAATTGTACACTTTAAATGGAAAAAGAAAACACAATGAATATGTGCAATAGTTCATTAGGTATTTACAGTTAAAGCTATACACCATCCTTATGAAATACACAAATAATCAATGATTTCGTCAATGTTAGGGTCTTGTTTTGAGTCTCTGAACATAATAAAGTCTCTAATTCTATTAGCCACCATAACATCGTTTACATTATTATGTTCAGTGTCACATTTATTAATCGTATTCAATATGTCATTTACATTCATGTTGCTAATATTATATTTATTAACATTATATTTGTAACATATATAATCAATATTATTACAAATAGTGGATTTACTTCCATGCAGAGCATGGAGAGCACACATGTGCGTGCATCCATTTTTACTTTTTGGTATACTGCTAATGAATATAAAATCTTAAAGATACATTATGGGAGATAAGATAAGGAGTTGGCAGTTCTGCCTATAATAATTAAAAACTAGATAGTGTAAAGGTAATTTGCTGACATTTTCACTCAAATTGATTCACTGTGGGCCGAGAACGAAGCGGGTGAAATTTACGCGTAGCCTCGGGTATCATTACTAAAATCATTAATGTAAACAGCATAGTCTGGAATAAACACTTTTTGATTTAATTATCAATGGCCGTTAAGCGGCATATAGGAATCTAATCCAGCCAACATCGAAATCTAGCCTTGACATCGATAGTCCATTATGGTCTGGATAAGTTAATTAATGTCTAATTGATAATTTAGATAACATTTCAGGCCTAAAGAAAGACTTGTAATAAGCAGATTTTGCATGTTTAATAGATATGAATTTTAAAAAAAATAGAGATAATGTCTTACCATGATGAAGAGATGAAATTTTCCGCTAAATCACACAAGTTTACGATATAAAATTGTTTGGAGATGATGTCGATATGATGACCAACAAGATCTCTGTGTGATGTGTCGCGTGGCATCTGTATTTATAACGGTTGCCATGGTTATTACTGATTGATTTTTATTTTAAAATATCACAAGTCAGGTGATCGGAGATGCATCGTTGGATTTTGTCTTTACGTTAATTGAACCAACAACACATGTTTTGTTTCCTATAAGCCACTTGTGCGTGCCATTGATCAAGTTGTTATATGTCGCATTTTGTTTTAGTTCAAATAATATAACTGCTGTGTGAATTATACACGCGTGTAAGAAGCATGTGTGCACTTTTTAATTATAAGTGCGAGTGTGGGGGGGCTACACCATACAACGCTGCCTAGTGCACGTAAAAGATCCCTTGGCAGTTGAAATTCGATATAAGAGTAGGCCGTAGCGCCGCTGCCGGGCAAAATTTCCCTCGTAGCACACTGTATGGCGTATGCCCGTCTACCATTAGCCCAGGTTAGGTGCAAAAGAGTAGGACGTTAAACCCCATTTCATTTCATTTCATTTCATACACAACTTACACAACAAATAACAAACAAACGAACATATCAAATTAGTGGACAAGTCGTAAGCGCCCAATGCGTTGTTCAATTACGGGGCCGTAATGATACACACGTCACTTAGGGAGAGGGGTTTTACATTAAGCCTGTTCCCCAATCCCATTCAGACAACCTGAATAAAAACAAACTTAAAATTGATAAACAAACAATCATGGGATTGTTTCACGAAATTTTAACTGCGATAAAATCAAATTTTAGTAATTTGATTGGACAATATTAGATTAATTTTAGCTCTTAGCCAATCAAAATTGAAGTATCGACTAAAATTTGGATTTTATTTTTAGTTAAAATTTCGTGAAACAGGGACCAGGAATATAACCCAGAGAAACCATTATGTCATGCCAGCATGTATCATGATCTGCTATATGTTACATGGAAAATGAATATAAGCATATTGAAGTAAAAAATTACGTTTACAAGTAACCACATCGGTGATATGTATTAAAAAAAACAGGCCTCGAGTTCACAAAGCATTCTTAGACTCAAGTCAAGAATTTATTCCAAATTGCTCGCCTCATTTTATTTAGAATATAGCTCATTTTAAAACATTTGTTGTTTTAATGTATCAAATACTTCAATAAGAAACAATGTCCAAAGTTTTTTTTTATTATTTATGGATAAATATTTCTCATAAATAGTAATTGAAAGTTGAGTAAAATTACTTATGAACTCGGGGCCAGTTAGTCTGAAATTAAATGGTATATGTCAAGTAGGAAACATTTTAAGTATTCAACAGAATTGACTATACAACTAGGACACGATCGATCTGTTTCACGCCAGCTCCATGAGTACGCTGATTTAAATAATTATAAACAAACTGATGAAACCCGCCAGACGCGTTTGTTTAAGTGTTTAGAGTTGTTATTCAACCCAACCTAACAACGCACGGCATCTTCATCCCGCCATTATTGTGTTGTATTGATACCGTATAAACACCAGAAATCATCAATAGATGTCTGATCAATAAATATGAACTATAATGTTTAACATTAAAGGGTCGTTACTCTGTTTCCATTAAATACGATGTTACATAATTTACAGGTTAAATTAGAATTTTGGAGACTCGATGATTATAGTCAACGATTCATGTTTGCTCATATCATGAATATCGCGTTTCACTCTAGTAAGATATAATGGCAACATTATCCAATCTTCCCAACAGAATGGGTTTATTTTAAGCGGTATGTCTCTTTAATTACATTAGTTTGAAGTTAGCAAACAGTAAAATGTCCTGTAACGCAGCAACGCCACAAACAGAACAACAAATCTTCAAAAAGAAAAAGATCTTGTAACACCGCAACGACAGAAACATAGTAAATGGGGTTAAACGTCTTATCTGTATGCACCGATTGGACTATTGGAGAAGGAACGCCATTAACAAAACAACAAAACCTCTTGGTACCACATATCACGACTTCGTGTAGTTTTTAAATTTTGCATACTATTCAACGTGGATCATTAAATTAAGTATAAGTGTTAAAGAATATTAGCCTGATTTGAGTAATGAGAGAGAGAGAGAGGGAGAGAGAGAGAGAGCGTGAAATTAGCGGTTGAAGGGAACGAAAGGGCACGCCGAGGAGGTTCTGGGCCCTGTTTCACGAAATTTTAACTTAAGATAAAATCCAATTATAGTAGATACTTCAATTTTGATTGGCTAAGCACTAAAATCAATCTAATATTATCCAATCAAATTACTAAAATTGGGATCTTATCTTAGTTAAAATTTCGTGAAATAGGCCCCTGGTTTGACAGGCGACCCTACGCGTTATCATGCAGAGGCGTGGAAAGGAAGCCACGCCTCTTGAGTCATTGAACGAATATATGATGCATCCCACACGCGTTAACCATTTAGCCGCCCAACAACTCTTTCTGTTGGTTGAAACAGAGCATGGCCCTCCGTTTGATTAAATAGAGCTTGATTCCTGCTGGATCATGCCCCCCCCCCCTCCCCATATTACATAGAGCTTGAACTAATACCCCCCCCACCCCGCATCTTAGATAAAATAGAGCATGAACCATGCAGACAGCGTTTGATGAAACATATCCCGAGCAATTGTGTCTTTTCCGTTTCATACACAGCTTAAATTGTTCTTATCACAGGAATTTACTGTGGTTTGAGACAAGATAAGGTTTCAAGCAGTCCAAATGCTAGCTAAACTACTCGTCCATTCAACCCAAACGATTAGTTTCAGAATTATAGAACCGCATGCTTCTTCTGTAGGGCACCACAGTTATTCGCGTGACTTAGGTGGTTTGGGACGATCTAAGGTTTCGAGTCGTACACCTGCTAAACTACGCTAATATCTCCGACCACTGCAAACCTCCCGTGATACATGAATAGTTTCTGTATTGTGACTTCAGTGTTTTGGGGCGATCTAAGGTTTAGAGCCGTACACATTGTACACAACAACCCCACCCCAACCACCGTAAACCGTCCGCGATAAGTGAAGAGTTTCCGTATTGTAGGAATTCGGATACTGAAATGTAAATTGTTAATCTTGGCAGCTTCCTTGGATTCTTTTATGTTTACCGTTTAAGGTGGGTTGTATGTAAGTTACAAATAATTTGACCCCAGTTATTTTTAACGCTGGTTAGCATGGGGGTTACGGTGGAATCCTACAACTGCATTTATCGAGATGCTTTATATCCAAGGGACTGATCATTCCGTGAGCTATTTGTCCAAATATGATATAGACGCACTGGAACGTGAAATCTTTGAGTATAGAATAAGTCTTATCCATGTAAGATCTGTTCTACAAACTACCAAGCACACCACCTGGATCAAGAATCGCACCCCATTAAACTTCTCGTTTAAGACCTTTGCCGAGATTTGTCTCAAAGAATCAACACACCAGTGGTACCCAGCCATTCAATTTCATGAAAGTATTGACACAGGAATTTAATTTGATATATTTATTGCATTTCGTAACATATGCAAAACATGACAGCCCATGTTCAGAAGGACGGATAGTGATAAGGACCTGATTATTGAATTTTAACATTTTAGATTATGTAGGCGAATGAATTTGAGGAATGAAATTGGAATATAATTTATAACTGGTTTCACCTGCGATAGAAATATTACAGCCTTGAGTTCGGCATTCGTTTTGGTCCAAATATGGTAATTAACACAGCCAAATAAAAGTAAAAATTCACATTTTAATATTCATCTTCTTCCTCTTCAGCATCATCACCTCCATCTACACCAACTTCCTCATAGTCCTTCTCCAGAGCTGCTAAATCTTCTCTAGCTTCAGAGAATTCACCTTCTTCCATACCTTCACCAACATACCAGTGGACGAAGGCTCTCTTAGCATACATCAAATCAAATTTATGATCCAGACGAGCCCAGGCTTCAGCAATCGCTGTAGTGTTGCTCAACATACAAACAGCTCTCTGAACCTTGGCTAAATCACCTCCTGGTACAACTGTTGGTGGCTGGTAGTTGATACCCACTTTAAAACCTGTTGGACACCAGTCCACAAACTGGATGGTTCTCTTGGTTTTAATGGTGGCAATTGCAGCATTGACATCTTTAGGTACAACGTCTCCGCGATACAACATACAACACGCCATGTATTTTCCATGACGAGGATCACATTTTACCATGGAGTTCGCTGGTTCGAAACATGCGTTTGTGAGTTCAGCAACAGTTAGTTGTTCATGGTAAGCTTTCTCCGCAGATACAATAGGTGCATACGTAGCAAGTGGGAAATGGATCCGGGGATAAGGCACCAAGTTGGTCTGGAATTCAGTTAAATCAACATTCAGCGCGCCATCAAATCGGAGAGAAGCTGTGATGGAACTAACCACCTGTGCGATGATTCTGTTGAGGTTGGTGTAAGTAGGTCTACCAATGTCCAGGTTGCGGCGACAGATGTCGTAAATAGCTTCGTTGTCCACCATGAAAGCCACATCTGAATGTTCTAGGGTTGTGTGGGTTGTTAGGATAGCGTTGTAGGGTTCAACCACAGCAGTGGATATCTGAGGAGCTGGGTAGATGGCGAATTCGAGTTTAGATTTCTTGCCATAATCAACACTTAGTCTCTCCAGGAGTAGGGACGTAAAACCCGAACCGGTTCCTCCACCGAAGCTGTGGAAGATGAGGAAACCTTGAAGGCCAGTGCAAATATCAGCTATTTTTCTGATTTTGTCAAGGACCATATCAACGATTTCTTTACCAACGGTGTAGTGACCTCGAGCGTAGTTGTTGGCAGCATCTTCTTTACCAGTGATGAGTTGTTCAGGGTGGAACAGTTGACGGTATGTACCAGTTCGTACTTCATCTGAAATAAATTGAACGATGATTTCTTTTATTTGTTTTCAGCAATGAGTTGGCATATTAGATTGGGTGGGCGGCCAAGTTCCTCCTACACCCAAATGATGGTTGTAAATTGGATCAGTAAGCTCAGGCCTCGGCTTCACAAAGCATTTACAGACTTAAGTCAAGAACTTTTATGAAAAATATCTTTCACACAGTTTCTTATTTATCTATTAGATACATTAAAAAAACACACGTTTTATTAATTGCTATATATTTCTAATTAAAAAGAGCAAACGATATTAAATCAAATCATGTTTTCTGAAACCAGGGCCAGATCTTCTCTTCGAATTCCACTCCAGTGTGCACAAGTGGCCCCTACTGCATGCCCCTTCCGAAGGACTAGCCTATGTTTCGTTCTAGACCCATATCGTGCACAACACTATACATTTATGACTAAGCATGTACACGATGTCAGTGATTCGTGATATTATATCTTTAATGTTCAGATGAAAGCTGACTACATACCCAGAAAGATCTTTTTAAAAATTGCCTGAGCCTTACCACAGCTTCCTTTCATCACAACGATATGGACACTTTTCTAAAAAAAAGAGGGATACAAAATGTACTCACCAACAACACTTGGTTCCAGATCAACAAAGATAGCTCTAGGTACATGTTTACCAGCTCCTGTTTCACTGAAGAAAGTATTGAAGGAATCGTCTCCACCTCCAATAGTTTTATCTGATGGCATCTGACCATCAGGCTGGATACCATGTTCTAAACAGTACAACTCCCAACAGGCATTGCCCATCTGACATCCGGCCTGACCAACATGGATAGAAATACACTCACGCTGAAATAATGGTAATAAATACACGTATGGATAGAAAAACAGAATATCACAATACCAATAAAACGGCCTGATACGTGACGTTCTCTGCAAGGAGCTGTGGGTAAACCCCTAGAAATATCAATGCTGATTGATTAATCTAATGCCTAACGTCATTGGATCAAAATCCGCTCGAAAGAACCTTGGCGCAACCTCCCAATACAATTGATCAGATCTACGTGTAGTGTAGGCAATTAAAAGTGTAAAAAATCACCCGAAACTAAATATAGATCTGTATCATATTTCTCCAAATTGATCTAGAGTGCCGCGCTTCGACCTCTAGCTGGCCGGTCACCTCTAGCTTGCGGCTGTCGTTTCGATCCCTGGTGTGAGCGTATGTGGCACGGAGATAGGGGCGCCTTCTCAACCTCGTGGGTTTCCTCCGGGCACTCCGGTTTCCTCCCACTGCTAAAGACACCTACGCGCAAGTGAATTATCGAAATGAAATTAAAACCATATGTTAGTCCCGCAATGACCTAGTTGGTGTCGAGTTCACGTTAAACCCCGTTTCTCTCTCTCTCTCTCTCTCTATTCAGCGATAAACGTCGAAGGTCTCAATCGAATGGCAGTCACCAGTGTCTGGTTATTCCAATCTACTTTTTGTCTTTAATATTTGATATCAGAAGCCCCATCTTTTTACATATCGCAACATCAATGTTGATTTAGATTAACAAATAATTCGTGTTTCAATGTTAACGTCTTTGGCTGATACTGAGTTAGAGGCTTAGCCCCTTTAATACTTCTTATAACTATCCATTTATTCACTCTAAGTATATGAAATGTTAAATTACAAGGAATTTGTATATTATTAAAGAACTGGAAACAATTAAACCGGGGTTTATATAAATTCATCTCACCTGCAATCAGGTAGGTGGGGAGAGAGAGAGAAATGGGGTTCAACGTCCGCTCGACCCAAACTAGGTGATTTCGGAACTAACATATGGTTTAATTTTATTTCAATTATTCACTTGCACGTAAGGGTCTTTAGCAGGCCGCAATGATACAGCGCGCACGCTAACCATTCGGCCACCCAACCCCCAGGTTGGATGGGAGTGATGGTCTAGTGTCGCGCTTCGAGCTGGCCGGTTACGTCTGGCTTGCGGTCGTGGTTTGGATTCATAGTGTGAACTAATGTGGCGTTGAGATATGGGACATTTTGCCGGGGCAGCGGCACTATGGCCTACGCTTATATCGAATTCCAACTGCCAATGGATATTTTACGTGCACGCCAAATGAAAACGCGTGACCTCCGTTTTTCGTTCCGTAGTTAAAACCTAGCGGTAGTTATTATTCTCTCAATCGTGTCTTTTGGAACGGTCACAAAAATAACCACATATTATTAATATATTTGAATTAAATACTTAGATAATGTCTTACCATGATGACGAGATGAAATAATCCGCTAAATAACACAAGTTTACGATAAAAAATTGTTTGGAGATGATGTCGATATGATGACCAACAAGATCTCTGTGTGATGCCGTGTCGCGTGGCATCTGTATTTATAACGGTTGTCATGGTTATTACTGATTGATTTTTTATAAAGACATAATGTACATCATAGTGGCCAGACATGCCTCATTGGTTTTTCTCTTTACGTCAATTGACCCAACAAACACATTTTGTGTATCATTTAAGCTATCGGTTGCCATTGAAAACATTTTATGCATTTCATAATCAACGTTAAACAGTTCGGAGATAGAAACTTTAATACTGCTGCACCAAAACTGTGGAACAATTAATCTCCAGATATTCACGACAGCAAAACTCTTAAAAGTTTCAAATTTCAATTAAAAACCCTACTTTTTCAAACAATCTTATGTCGACTAAATGGTTAGCGCGTGCGCATTGCAATATTCACAATTTCAATATAGGGGGGTTGATGGCCGAATGGTTAGCGCGTGCGGGGTGTATCATAAGGTCTGTCATTGAGTCAACCAGTTTCAATTCTCCGATTTCCCCGGTTGTACGTGACAAGGAGAAGGGTCGCCAGTCCAACTTCGTGGGTTTTCTCCGGGTTCGGTTTCCTCCTATTGCTAGAGCCCTACGCTCAAGCGAATTATTAGAATAAAATTGAATCATATGTTAGTCCCGACATGACATAGTTTGTGTCGAGTGAACGTTAAACTCTATCTCTCTATGACGTAGTTTGTGTCGCGTTGACTCTCTCTCTCTCTCGTTCTCTCTCTCGCTCTCTCGCACTTTGTTTTTTCTAATAATAATTTAATAGTTTTCCAAACTCATTGGGCTGTTTATATTGTTAACAATAACTGTTTATTGTTAACAAATATACTTGGCATGGGAGACAGCTGTTAATAAATACTCTATCCAGTTATGGTTGGACCTATATAATATCGTACATTTTTTTTTCGAATTGTCGACTCACTATCTCCGTCGCCCACCCTAGTTACGGTCTTCCATTGTCATTGTCTATTTATATAAATGTTTAGTAACACACGGCATCTTCATCCCAACATCACTGTGTGTATGGTTACCTTAGCAACCAGAATCATTGTTGTATGTATTGTTACCAGAGAAACCAGAATCAACTATACATACGTCATCAATACACATACAAATTGTAAGGCAGGGTTTAAAAGCCGTCATTGCGTTGGGTTTCTTTATCGATATAATTTGATTTTACACAATTTTAAAGATACGTTATGGGAAATTAGATAAAGAGTTGTCAGTCCTCACTATAATCGTTAAAAACTAGATAGTGTAAAGGTAATTTGCTGAAAATGTCAGTCAAATTGATTCACTATAAGCCGAGAACTGCTCTAGAGGTTGAAATTTCCGCATAGCCTCGATCATCATTACTAAAATCAGTAAGATAAACATCATAGCCTCGATTATCCATTTTATAATTTAATTATCAATGGATATTAAGCAGCATATAGGATTCTAATCCAGCCAATATCGAAGGCTAGCCAAGACATTGAGAGTTGATTATGGTCTTGTTTTGTTAATAAATGTCTAATCAATAATTTAGATAACATTTCAAGCCTAAAGACAGACTTGTAATAGGCAGATTTAGCTCTTGCATAATGTATGTTTAATAGAACAATTAACATATTGAAAACTTCATGAGTTGTCCACCGCTCACTTTTGTTTGCGCCATGGGGATCACGGTAACTAAGTGGGTTGGGCGCTGGTTCGCTACCCCGGGTGTTCCACCATCCCTGCATTGGATGAGAAAGTTCAGCCAGATTTTCCGGCGTGGTTTCCCCTTTGTCAGTGATGCAGGACTGAGGGTCTGACAAGGACAGCTTACAAGTTATTCGGATGGGACGAAAAAAACGATGTCCCGTGTACACATTGACGTGCACGTAAAAGATCCCTTGGCAGTTGGAATAGAGTGTTGACGGCTATGTTGGCGTGTACCTGGGCAGTCCTCTCTCGCATTTATCTGCGTTATTGCCGAATCCCGAATTACAAAATCTTGCCACCATCTTACCGGCAAGATTTTGTAATTCGGGATATTGTAAATGCGAGGAAGGACTGTCTAGTGCACGCCGACACTCTCCTCGCTTGGCAAACGGTCGTCTCATTGATAGTCGGCCACCTCCGTTCACTTACCAATACTGTCGGGGCTATGGGGAAATGGTCGGGTGGTATATTTTATTGCCGAATTCTGAATCCCGAGTCCATCGTTATTTAAAAGAGAGAGAGAGGGCGAGAAATGGGGTTTAACGTGCACTCGACACAAACAAACAGGGGCGGATCCAGGGAATTTTTGCAGGAGGGGGTTTGCCAGGTTTCTGTCACGGAAATCTGCCATCATCGTCCCTAAATTACATAGGCATACATACAAATTGAGCTTTTTAAAGAGAGAAATCATTTTTATACTGATGTAGGATCACTTTGTGATGTAATTTCAATGATGCAAGGCATTGGGGTTTTTTTTCGTGTAGCTGAGCAGGTGGGAGGGGTGTGGTGGTGGACCCCCCCCCCTCTGAATCCGCCCCTGACAAGGTCATTTCGGGACTAACACATGGTTTAATCTTATTTCATTAATTCACTTGCACGTAGAAGTCTTTAGCAGTGGGAGGAAACCGGAGTACCCGGAGAAAACCCACGAAGTTGGACAGGCGACCCTACTCCTTGCCGCGTACGACCGGGGGTTTGCAACCACGCCACCCCCCCCCCCATCGTTATTTGAATCTGGAATTGAAAAGTATGTGAGAAATTCACGTTGCCTCATAAGCAAAACAACTAAATTGTCGGCTTTTAATTATTGCGATTAAGCCTTCACATTATTGTACGTGATAAGAGTTATACAAGAATTCCTTCCAGGTAAATCGCGTTTTCGATCCTTGCATTGGTCGAGAAAGTCAACGCGATTTTCCGGCATGAATTCTCCTTGATGCCCAACCAAGGGCCTGATATATAGATGGAACGAAAAATCAAGGACCTGAGTGTACTTTGGCGTTCACGTTAAGCATTGTGATAAAGATTGTAATGTTGAATACCGCATTGCAACCGCGTGATTTTTTGCCATTTGCGAAGGGGAGCAAACATTCAAAGGGCGCAAAAACTCAAAACCATGACGCGAAGCTAAACTAAATAAACTTTTGACCCAGAAATATATTCGTTATCTATATTTCGTAGCATACACAGATCATAGAAGTCAGCGCTCAGATGGACAGATTGCGACAAAGGCGAATGCATTTGGAATTTAGTTTGTCCCTGGTTTCACCTGTGAGAGCGATATTACAGCTAATGATGCAGTTAACGGTTCTGTTTGAAGTTCGTTGATGCAACAGTGATAACGCATATTGCCACGAATTTAACATTTTCGATTGTGTGGACGACTGGATTTCGATTATAATTTGTCACTAGTTTGTTCCAAGGGAGAGATACTACAGATTTATGAGAGAGAGAGAGCGAGAGAGAGAGGGATGGGGTTTAACGCCCACTCGACACAAACTAGGTCATTTCGGACTAACAATGATTCGCTTGCGCGTAGGGGTCTTTAGCAGTGGGAGGAAACAGGTTTATGAAGCCAGTAGGAAATGTTATGAAATGAAGTTTAACGTCATATTTTTCTGCTTAGAACTGGTATAATGGAGACGACCATAACCCATGCAGTGTGCTATGTGGGGAAATTCTGCACTTTGGCCTACTGTTATATCGAATTCCAACTGTCAATGTATCTTTCTTTTACGTGCACGTCAATGTGCTCACGGGACCCCGGGTTTTCGTCCCATCCGAACGACTAGACAGCTTTCCTTTTCAGGACAAACATATTCAGATTAAGAAAGATATTTTATTCTAGTGCTAGCAAATTCAAGTTGTCATTATTAGCGGTTACAAATAACCATAATACCCTAGTATATTCAGAACAATAAACTAAACACCTTGCAAATTTACCTTTTCATTAAAACACTATTATCATAGCCAGGACGCTAAGTTAAACCCCTTACAGGTGCTGTTTAGATACAGCTTAAGAACTATGGACGGAAAGAAGAGGATTGAAGGACAATATCCTTAAAAATGTTATATTATAATTATAGTCTGCGAGAACTCCTTAACAAAAACTTTACACATAAGACATTTTAATATTCATCTTCGTCTTCAGCATCCTCGACACTATCCACACCAACTTCCTCATAGTCCTTCTCCAGAGCAGCTAAATCTTCTCTAGCTTCAGAGAATTCACCTTCTTCCATACCTTCACCAACATACCAGTGGACGAAAGCTCTCTTAGCATACATCAAATCAAATTTATGATCTAGACGAGCCCAGGCTTCAGCGATCGCTGTGGTGTTGCTCAACATACAAACTGCTCTCTGAACCTTGGCTAAATCACCTCCTGGTACGACTGTTGGTGGTTGGTAGTTGATACCCACTTTAAAACCTGTTGGACACCAGTCCACAAACTGGATGGTTCTCTTGGTTTTAATGGTGGCTATGGCAGCATTGACATCTTTAGGTACAACGTCTCCGCGGTACAACATACAACACGCCATGTATTTTCCATGACGAGGATCGCACTTGACCATCTGATTGGCCGGTTCAAAACAAGCGCTGGTTATATCTGCAACAGTCAGTTGTTCATGGTATGCCTTTTCAGCTGATATTACTGGTGCGTAGGTCGCAAGCGGGAAGTGGACCCGAGGATATGGTACCAAATTAGTCTGGAACTCGGTCAGATCTACATTTAAGGCGCCATCAAATCGGAGAGAAGCAGTAATAGAGCTGACAATCTGACCAATCAAACGATTAAGATTAGTGTAGGTGGGTCGCCCAATATCTAAATTACGGCGACAGATGTCGTAAATAGCTTCGTTGTCCACCATAAAAGCGACATCTGAATGTTCCAGCGTTGTATGGGTGGTTAGGATAGCGTTGTAGGGTTCAACCACAGCAGTGGATATCTGAGGAGCTGGATAGATTGCGAATTCGAGTTTAGATTTCTTACCATAATCCACACTTAGTCTCTCCAGAAGTAGGGACGTTAAACCAGAACCGGTTCCCCCACCGAAGCTATGGAAAATGAGGAAACCTTGAAGGCCAGTGCAACTATCAGCTAATTTTCTGATTCTGTTAAGAACCAAATCAATTATTTCTTTACCAACGGTGTAGTGACCTCGGGCGTAGTTGTTGGCTGCATCTTCCTTACCAGTGATGAGTTGTTCAGGGTGGAACAGTTGACGGTATGTACCAGTTCGCACTTCATCTGAAATAACATAGAATAAATAAGATTGCTGTTATTTATTTTCAGCGACTGATTGGCATAATACATTTGATGGTTGTAAATTTGATCCGAGACGCATTAGCATATTGGTATGGTTTTGTTTGGGCGACTCATACTCGTGGATTATAGCAATGGAATAGGGATACGCTTACGCCCCAACCGAAGTTATTGAAGACCGGGATACACCATCCTGTGTGTAATGGGCGAAATTAAGCCCAGAAAGTCGAGCCATGTCCTTTTTCTATTTAGAATGGGTCTTTTACTTGCACGGGATCCTGATTTTTCGTCGCATCCGAACATCTAGACGCTGCTCTCTGACAGGCGCTTCACGGACAACGCATGGATTGAATCCAGTTGGCAAGGCAACGCCTGAATCACTACGCCACAAGCGAATCAGCGATTCTTCTAATGGCTGACTGACATTCAGCATCTATGGCACATAACATCCCTTCAATTTTGAGGCTAATCAAGACGAACAAAATTTATTCTGTACGGGTCCCAATTATCTACCGATAGTCCTAATCTGGACACCGGAAATATATCAATAATTATGGTCAATCATGGTAAGTACTAACAACTTGTTCAATTTTATTTCAATAATTCACTTGCGCGTGGGGGTCTTTAGCAGTTGGAGTAAACCGAAGTACCCGGAGATAAGACACGAGGTTAGACAGGTGAATCTTCTCCTCTCGCGTACTACTAGGAAATCGAAATCACAGACGTTTGAATGAAATGTGCACGAGTTAATGAATCGACATCAACTGTACATATCTTGTATAACCCTTGTTGTGGAGGGGGGGGTATGGGTCTAGGGGTGGGGGGGTGTAGTATGGCGCTTGTGCCAACACTGTTTTCGGGTGAAGGGTGATATTAACCAAAGCTGTCTCCTCTTTACAAGCAGACCGCACCTTGGAAGAGGGTATGCACCTAATATATTCCTGGCAATGGGTGACACAGGCCTAGAAAACATAATCTTACAAATGTAAAATAACAAAACGTTTTTGTTAATGATACAAGCTTTACTGTGAAGACAAGAAGTGATCAAGTGTGACTTGGCGTCCTTAAATGATTTCAAAGTGTTTCCATGGCCATATATCGTCACAGACATATTATAGAGGATTTACTCGAAGAAAGAACCAAACTTTACTTACCGACAACACTTGGTTCCAGATCTACAAAGATGGCTCTAGGTACATGTTTACCAGCTCCAATAGTTTTATCTGATGGCATCTGACCATCAGGCTGGATACCATGTTCTAAACAGTACAACTCCCAACAGGCATTGCCCATCTGACATCCGGCCTGACCAACATGGATAGAAATACACTCACGCTGAAATAAATACACGTAGTAAACGACAAGTAGAAAGGGCGTGTTAAGGAATTTTATCAGGGAGGGTCCGGGAGGAACAACACGAAGTCCGGCGAGAGGTCTGAGATATTACCAGAGAACTTGACAGAATCAGAAGCTTTCAGGAAATATTCTGCTCAATTACGTGCATACAAGTATAAGATTAGCATTCTCCGCATGAGCAGCGACGGTTCCGGATCCCCTGTAGACGACCCGCCCCCAAACCGGTCGTTTTATAACTCCGATGTACACACTCTCCTCCGTCCCTACTCGAGCTGTCCTTATGCCTCTAATGTCAGCGTCGGGGCAGTCCCAGTGTAACCACCCACCCAAGCTGACAAACAGACATGTTTATTGCCGATCATTACACATTTATGATAACAACTAGCAACGTTTATTTACTTTTATTGTTGTCATGACAACGGTCTTTCACTATAGTAAATACGATTTAAATGTTTATCTTTCTATGTCAAAAAACTGGATTCTAAAGAAAATTGTTCTAGAGAGATATACAGAGAAATGGGGTTTAACATCAACTCGACACAACCTAGGTCATTATGGGACTAACGCATAGTTCAATTTTATTTCAATAATTCGTTTACGCGTAGGGTCTTTTAGCAGTGGGAGGAAACAGGGGGACTGCGTGGAAAACCACGAGACTGGACAAGCGTCCTTACTTACTGTCACGTACATTTGACGGACCTTATGATTTCAAGCACGCACACCCGCAATATGTGTTTACTCAAGTTGATTAAATTAACCAAAACAAACACACGAATGACTGTTGTCACTATCTAAATCATTACAAATATACATGTACTTGTGAAATATGTACCGGTGACCGACCATGACGTCACCACAGTTATCATAAAATTATGACGTCATATAAAGAATTCGAAGTCTAACAATCGATGAACAATAGTCCAAGGAACAATGCTTGAATTAGGATTTCATCGGAGAGCGTCCCTCCCATCCACTCCCCGTAATATATCCACGCGGGTAGGGATGACTTGCAGGGAAAAGATGACAGATTAATCACACTCATCTGTAATACTTTTTATTTGCAGGCGCGGATCCAGAGGGAGGGGGGGTCCAGGGGGTCCGGACGCCCCCTGCTCAGGCTTGAAAATTTTCTATGCGATTTTATTGGCGATTTAGACCTGCAATTTTGGAAATTACCTTCCGGAAATACGTCAGAATGAACCAAATTGAAACTAATTTACCAAATTAATCGGTTGAGAGCAATTAGTTAAGCAATTATCAAACCTAGACCCCCCCCCCCCTCTGCAAAAAATCCTGGATCCGCGCCTGATTTGTCGACCATACGATGGCGTCATCAAAACAATGTTTATTGTTTTCAATGTGGTTATCGTTAATCTACCTTCAGAATGACTTACGGTGGAGATGCTTGGGCAACAAAACTTTTTTTACGATTTCACGTTATGATACCAGGTTTGAAAAAGAAAACACGTTATTGAGTCATATAAAATTCTAAAAGTATTTTGAATTACAACTTTTTCTCTATTTTAAAAACACACTACAACTCAGATCCTTCCATTTGAAGAAAAGACCGAGAGATAAATATGAACATATAGACGACAGTCGGGTTTTCGATCCCAGCGATGGCCGGAAAAGTTCATCGGGATTTTCCTACGTGGTTTCCCCTTTTCATTGATGCAGAACGGAGGGTCTGACAAGGACAGCTGTTTAGCCATTCGGGTGAGACGAAAAGCCGAGGTTCCGTTTATACATTAGCGTTCACGTAATAGATCCCTTGGCAGCTGGAATTCGATACAAGGGTAGGCCATAGTGCCGCTGCCCTGGCATAATTTCCCTCATATCACACTGTATGCCGTGTGCCCATTTCCATTAGCCCAGTCCGGAGCGGAAAGGCAGGACGTTGAACCCCGTTAAACCATTCGACAAGCCCCCCCCCCCCCCCACACACACACACACACCTCTAAGCTATAAGAAGTAATAATAACTTACCATTTTGAAGAAATACAAATCTCTACGTCAACTCGAACAATTCGAAATTGAAATTTAAGAGATGTCGTTGAGATGATGGTCAACAAGATCTATGTGTGATGCCGCGTCGCGTGTCACCTGCCCTTACAACACAAACACTCGGGCTGCCATGGTTTTCACTTATTGATTTTTATCAACTACTTTTCCCATGAAAGGACACGGTTCGTTAGTTTTCATGATTACGTATTAACTAATCAATTTTGTATCTTTTTGTTTCATTGTTCCAGTGTTTGCCGAAGCATCACTCTTCAATCGACCAACCTCATCCTCGCTCGTGATGAATGCGCGTGTTGATTCCTTAGAAACCAAAGAGAAATAAAGTTTTATTCACAATCAATAAGTGTGAACTTAAACAATATACTTGAGTTTTTATAATATTATTTCTGAATTCCACATAAGGACGACATCACACCATAACATTTATACTGTGTTACACAATCATCTTTACACAATCATTCTGTCATTGAGTCAAGTGGCATGGTTTCGATCCCGGAATGGTATGTGACAAAGAATAAAGCCGTCTTTCAAACCTCATGGGCTTTAATTTTTTGTTTTGTTTTTGTTTGATTGTATTTTCATTTTCGAGTTATATATTATTGCATTATTTCTTTTAATTGTTGTCTGAGTTGGTTTTATTATTGAAACAATCTTCGCCTTTCTATTTTCCAATATTCTATTGTCCAAACTAGAAAATATTTGACCCGAAATTAGTCATTTCTGTCAATTATGTATAAAAGGAGGTGTCATATAGCATCTTCTCCATGTTCAGACATGCCCAAAACGATGTTAGTAATGGTTCTACTGGTAAAACTGTCGAAACAGGAAAGTCGTTAGAGCGGATTTCAATTGATTAAAAGTCAGTTGATTCATGATCTGTTGTGGAAGTTCATTCCATAATCTAGGACCAACTGAACTGAAAAACCTGGAAAGACTAGTGACTGTTTATTGTGAGAGAGAGAGAGAGAGAAATGGGGTTTAACGTCCACTCAACACAACTAGGTCATTTCGGGACTAACATATGGTTTAATTTTATTTCAATAATTCGCTTGCTCGTAGGGGTCTTTAGCAGTGGAAGGAAACCGGAGTGCCCGGAGGAAACCCACGAGGTTGAGAAGGCGCCCCTATCTCCATGCCATATACGCTCACACCAGGGCTCGAAACCACAGCCGCAAGCCAGAGGTGACCGGCCAGCTAGAGGTCGAAGCGCGGCACTCTAGACCACTAGGCCATCCCAACCCCCTGTTTATTGTGAGAGCGAAGTGAGTGATTGGGTTGTAGTCGTTAGATGAGTTTATATTCATAATTTATTTCAAATTTAATTAAAACAGCGATAAATATCCTGGCATTTTCTGTATAATTTCCATTCAACTTCGAGTATTATTTCCACGGAGTTACCCCCCTATTTTGTTTTATTTTTAAATGACAGGCGCTATTTTTGATAAAATAAAAGACATCCATAAATTATGGAATATATAACAAAGGCCGTCACTGGTATTAATGTGGGTTATGATTGATCCACGGGGGTTATATGGGTAAGACGTTGACTCGCTAGCCTGGAGGTCGGGTGTTCGATCCTTGAAGTAGCCAGAGCGGTTCCCACTTGTCATTGATATGGGACGGTAGGCCTGGCAAAGATAGCTGTCTAGTCGTTCGGGTTGTACAAAAAAAAACCAGGCCCCATGTACAAATTGACGTGCACGTAAAAGATCACTTTGCATTATTTTTTTTTATGTACCTGAGGAGGGTGGGGTTTAGACCCCCCCCCCCCGGATCCGCCCCTGCATGACTGTGAATACTGAATGTTCAAAATACGAAGCAAACCTGACACTGCTTTGAAGAAAGGGCAGAACTTTGTAACATATAGACCATTGACTTCAGCGTTAAATGGGTGTAACATCACAGGCTGTAGTTTTTTGCTCAACATTCTACTGGTTCCAATCTTTATAGGCACAATGGGGACCACATTTGGCAATCTTTTCATCATAATTTGGGGGTTGACCGTTTAGATGACTTTTTGCTACGGCTATTTGATATTGACTAGGGTGAAAATCTCACTTCCGACACATAATTGCTCTGCAGAAAGACACTTTACACCCCCTATCCCGCCGCTGTAATATCGTCTGTGTTAAACTGCAAGTTTGATCCCCTTTCTGCAATTCAAGACCAAAAATTCATCCAAAAATTGCAAAAAGAGGGATAAAAATTATAGGAAAGATAGGCTGGCACTGCCAGGCAGGATACGCCCACATTTTTGAGAGATGGATAGAGAACAAGCAATACCGAAAGTGATTTTTCCTACATGTACATCATTAAGTCCTGTATTTCATACTGTATTGGGAGCAGCCATTTTGTTGCTCAGTTCCAGTCTGATATTCATGAAATTCGAAGCCGACAATGATTATGGTGTGACGGTACACAACCTAGAAATGTTACTTTTCGTCAAAATCGGATAAGAATTGTGACCTGTAGAGAGTGCACAACCATGATATACCATATTTTTACACTATTCGCGTACAAACGGTGACCATTTCGTGTGGCAATTTTGGTACGATTTTCACGAAATTCGAGCTCAACCTTCCTTACGTATGTACGGTGCAACAATAATATAATCAGAGTTTTTTTTATAAATCAGATAATAATTGTTCGAGAGATAGACAGAGAACAAGCAATACCGAAAGTGATTTTTCTACAATCAAAGGCCATAATTTATTAAGTTATAATTTGATATGTGCAAATATCGATAAGAATAAAGATCTTTAGGTTATAAGCAAGCATTTCAGGTTTCATCAAAATCGAATTAAAAATTGTGACCTCTACAGGGTCCACAGCTTTGATATACCATATTTTCACACTGTTCGCGTACAAACGGCGGCCATTTTTTCTGGCAATTATGGTCCGATTTTCTCGAAATTCGAACTCAACCTTCCGTAGGGTGTAACGGTGATAGAGTCAAACGTTTTTTTAAATCGGATAATAATTGTGACCTCCAGAGGGACCATAGGTGATTTTTCGGACAATCAGGGGCCATAATTCAGGAAGTTACGATCCGATATGGGCAAATAACGAAAGGAACCAAGATCTTTGGGTTATAACCATGCATTTCAAGTTTCATCAAAATCAAATTAACATTGTGACCTCTACAGGGTCCACAACCATGATATACAGTTTTTTAACAGTATTCGCGTACAAACGGCGGCCATTTTGTATGGCAATTTTGGTCTGATTTTCCCGAAATTCGAACTCAACCTTCCTTACGGTGTAACGGTAATATTATCAACCGTTTTATTAAATCGGATAATAATTGTGACCACCAGAGGGACCACAAGCTAAAATAAGGCGATTTTGCGTATAATCAGGGGCCATAATTCAGGAAGTTACAATCCGATATGCGCAAATATCGAAAGGAACCAAGATCTTTGGGTTATAACCATGAATTTCAAGTTTCATCAAAATCGATTTAAAAATGTGACTTTTACAAGGTCCACAAACCATGATATACAATTTTTTAACAGTATTCGCGTACAAACGGCGGCCATTTTGTATGGCAATTTTCGTCCGATTTTCCCGAAATTCGAACTCAACCTTCCTTAGGGTGTAACGGTGATATAATCAAACGGTTTTTTAAATCGGATAATAATTGTGACCTCCAGAGGGACCACAAGCTAAAAAGGGTGATTTTTCGGACAATCAGGGGCCATAATTCAGGAAATTACATTCCGATAGGTGCAAATATCGAAAGGAACCAAGATCTTTGGGTTATAAACATACATGTCAAGTTTCATCAAAATCGGTTCAAAATTGTGACCTCTATAGGGTCCACAAGCTAAAAACGTGATTTTTCGTACAATCAGGGGCCATAATCCATGAAGTTTTCATCCGATACATGCCAATATCGAAAGGAACCGAGATCTTTTGGGGATAAACCTATATTTCAAGTTTCGTCAAAATCGGATAAGAATTGTGACCTGTAGAGAGTCCACAAACAAATTGTGGACGGACGGACGGACGGACAGACGGACGGACGGACGGACGTCCGGACGGACGGACGTCCGGACGGACAGGGGCGACGACAATATACGTCCACATAAAAATGTGGGCGTATAAAAATTGTATATTTACAAGGAGTCTAGGCAGCGGTGAGCAGACCTTGAAACACTAATAACATTAATTTTTAAATAGTGTGACTGAAATAAAACTTTGCATAATATTCTAAAATTCAACAAGTGGACTTAACTTCAGTCGCACTTTTTCCCACAAGTTTGCTAATCAAGTCTACTAATCAGGTTCGGGAAGCTATCGCGACTCCAGTATCCATCCTGCCTCAAACGAATCAGTAGAATATATTGCCTTGACTGTTGCTATCACGGATTGTATTTGGAATGGATAAACAGTAGTTATTAAGAAATGAATGTTTAAACCGGAGGCGACGTGTCTAGCATATTTATAATAATTTATTGAACTTGTATAGGGCCAAAATCGAGCTTGTAAAACTGCTATGTTTCGCTTGTACAAAAGAAAACTTTATAAATATGTAAACCCCATTTCATTTCATTTCACTGTCCAACCAAGTTCATTTGACCAACAAGATGATAAATATTACTTTTAATAAAAGACAAATAAATTCATTTTGAAATTTTGTTTAGATTCTTAAAAATATAAAATAAAGAAACAAACGGTTGGTTAAAATGTTCCATTTGAGCCAGATATTTAAAGATGCAAATTGGGAATGTTAAAGATTACTCATAAAACTTAAATATTGTGATAATTTGAATTTCAATAATGATTATCTGTCTTCTCGATTTGACTAACCGAAACGATTCATAGTTTAATATTCGTTTTCCCCTTCTCCCTCACCATCGTCATCTGCTTGATCAAGTCCAACTTCTTCATAGTCCTTCTCCAGGGCAGCTAAATCTTCTCTAGCTTCAGAGAATTCACCTTCTTCCATACCTTCACCAACATACCAATGGACGAAAGCTCTCTTAGCATACATCAAATCAAATTTATGATCCAGACGAGCCCAGGCTTCAGCAATCGCTGTGGTGTTGCTCAACATACAAACTGCTCTCTGAACCTTGGCTAAATCACCTCCTGGTACAACTGTTGGTGGTTGGTAGTTGATACCCACTTTAAAACCTGTTGGACACCAGTCCACAAACTGGATGGTTCTCTTGGTTTTAATGGTGGCAATTGCAGCGTTGACATCTTTAGGTACAACGTCTCCGCGGTACAACATACAACAAGCCATGTATTTTCCATGACGAGGATCACATTTTACCATGGAGTTCGCTGGTTCGAAACAAGCATTTGTGAGTTCAGCTACAGTTAGTTGTTCATGGAAAGCTTTCTCAGCAGATATAACAGGCGCATACGTAGCAAGTGGAAAATGGATCCGGGGATAAGGCACCAAGTTGGTCTGGAATTCAGTTAAGTCAACATTCAGCGCGCCATCAAATCGGAGAGAAGCTGTGATGGAACTTACAACCTGGGAGATGATTCGGTTCAGATTGGTGTAAGTAGGTCTACCAACGTCAAGGTTACGGCGACAGATGTCGTAAATAGCTTCGTTGTCAACCATGAAAGCGACATCGGTATATTCAAGTGTTGTGTGGGTTGTGAGGATAGCGTTGTAGGGTTCAACCACAGCAGTGGATATCTGAGGAGCTGGGTAGATGGCGAATTCCAATTTCGATTTTTTACCATACTCTACTCCCAATCGTTCCAAAAGCAGGGATGTAAAACCGGAACCAGTTCCTCCACCGAAGCTATGGAAGATGAGGAACCCTTGAAGACCAGTGCATTGATCTGCCAATTTTCTGATTTTGTCCAGAACCATGTCAATGCATTCTTTACCAACGGTGTAGTGACCTCGAGCGTAGTTGTTGGCAGCATCTTCTTTACCAGTGATGAGTTGTTCAGGGTGGAACAGTTGACGGTATGTACCAGTTCGTACTTCATCTGAAATAAAACATGGCTTACAGTTTCTGTGTTGTATGTGGTAGGACTGTTTATCTTGATCAACCCGAGGCATTTTATCTGACATACTTATTGATGAAGAAATGAAATGAAATGTGGTTTAACGTCCTACTGTTCTACTGCGACTGGGCTAATAAAGACGGGCACACGCCATGTAGTGTGCTATGGGGGGAATTTGGCCCGGGCAGCGGCGCTACGGCCTACTCTTATATCGAATTCCAACTGCCAAGGGATCTTTTACGTGCATGCCAATGTGTACACGGGACCTCGACTTTTCGTCCCACCCGAACGACTAGGCTGCTATCCTTGTCAGGCCATCCTTCTGCATCACTGACAAGGAAAAACAACTCCGGAATTATTGATGAAGAACCCCGAGATCGAATATGTGGTACTTAGTGGAGAGAGACAGAGAGAGAGAGGGAGATAGAGAGAGAGAGGGGGAAGACGGGGTGGGGTGGGGGTAGGTCAATTCGATACTAACATAAGGGTTATTTATATTTGAATAATCTGCTTGCGCGTGGGGTTTTAACAGTAAAGGCATCAGGAGAAGACTCACGAGGGTGTCACATTCAAGTTTGGTACCAAAACAACGCCACTTGACTCAATAGGGTGTTAACGCCAATCCAGACAAATATGGTCACGAGGACTAATATAACCACTGCATATGGATTAACTAAAATTGCAAATAATAAAAGGCAAGGGCAACCCAATCATCCATAATTCACATTTAATGATTGTGTTTTAAGATCGCCCCCGCACTATGACAGGACTGGATAATCGAAACTAGGAACTTACCGACTACACTGGATTCGAGATCTGCAAAGATAGCTCTAGGCACATGTTTACCAGATCCTGTTTCACTGAAGAAAGTATTGAAGGAATCGTCTCCACCTCCAATAGTTTTATCTGATGGCATCTGACCATCCGGCTGGATACCATGTTCTAAACAGTACAACTCCCAACAGGCATTGCCCATCTGACATCCAGCCTGGCCGATATGGATATTGATACATTCACGCTGAAAGGAAAACCATTTCAAAATGTCAGTTGCATAAACAAATCCATAGCAAGGACCGTGTGCGATTCCTGTATTGGTCGAGAACATTCCCGTGAGATATCTGGGAGCTGTTTTCCTGTGTTAGTAGTGCAGGTTGGGGGACATGGCAAAGGACGAATGGGAGAAATGGCACGAAAAACAAGGTTCATATTATGTACACTTTGGCGTGCATGTAAAAGGGCCCTTTACTGTTGGATTTTGAAATAGGTGTAAGCCGTAGTTCTGTTGTCTGGGCAAATTTTTACGGAAAGTATTTAGTGTATTCATTCAATGATATCGATATTAATCTCGCGCATATGCTTTTCTGTCCCAGACCCTGCGCCTTGCACAAGTTTTAGGAAGACCAGTTTAGGAGTACGCCGAGGATAAACTGCGGGAGTTCCTGTGTTAACTCTTAACTATATCGTCTTTTAACACTTTTATTATGCCATTTCTCTTCCCTAAACAACTCTCTTCACTTGCGCCATATTCACAACCTCCGCTCCTCGGTTCCTCTCGCGCATGCGTACACCTCTCTCATACACAAAAAGTTATGCATGTAAACAATGCAGTTGACAAAGGCAACACCTTCTGGTTGTACAAGCGAATACCCTAGTCCTGCCTACCTAACAAGGGGCGACGATCTCCTCGTTTTATTCTTTTTCTAAAGAAATTACCCCGGGGTTGCTATGGAGTGTATAAATCTATTTTTTAACGTACAGCTGAAAATGTTAGATACATTTGAATCCTTCCAGAAAAAGATAAGCATAACCTAAAGTAATCTAGTCGATTCACAAGAAGAGGGTATTGAACAATTGGACATTACAAAAAGCCGGGGATAAAGTTGCTGGAAGTAAGGATTTATTGCAAGATAAACGATGGTCAGAAACTAATAAAATTGGCTGATAGCAGCAGAATACGAATTAGATAAGATCGCATACGATACTAGCGACCATATTAAACTTAGTAGGTTGTCTGTCTGGAGAACGCTAGATCGGAGACGGTCCTACGCATTTTAGCACATATGACGTCATATATAGATTGTGGGTTAAGGGTTAGGGTAAGGGCTAGGACCTGTAGATTTGGTCAAAGTCCCGAGATGTAAACAGGGCTAGCCCTAACCCTAACCCATGATCACGCCTAACCCTTACCCTAACCCACAATTCACATATGACGTCACAATTTGCGTAGGACCGTCTCCGATCTAGCGTTCTCCTGTCTGTCTACAATTAGCCTCGATTGGACATGGCGGCCATTGAGGACAGAGATAGATCTATGTGTACAGAATGACTAACGACGAGAATAAGACTTAAAGCGTTGCAACAGACTTAAAGCCCCAATAACACTCTTGTTGTAACTGAATAATATCTCCCAATCTTCATTCTGGTCAACAAATCGTATTATTTTAGAATATTTCAATTACATTATGATATAAATTTCATCTTAACACACCTATTTTAAAAAATTGGAAAAATTCAACCAATTGATTTGAAAAGTCTAACGTAAACCTTTTCAAATGTGACTTGGGTTTTAAAATATTTTTGAACCCGCTGGACAAGTAAAATAGGTTGTAATGGATAATTTACACAACAGGTAGGACACTTAAACATCTAGTACTTAGAATAAGGGTATTATTTATTTTCTGGAGCTACCAAGCCAGCAAGAATGTTATTGTCCCTTTAAAGCGGGAATTTCATATTTTGTAAGAAAGTCAAAACATAATTATTTCTATGTCTTTTGCTCAAATTGTTGTCGACTCACTATTTTACGATCATAGACATTATTTCACAGGCATAAAAATCAGTGACACAGGAAATGATAACACAATTACCTCCCTTGGTTGTCCATTCACCTCATGGAATGGCAATCATATTTTGTAAGAAAGTCAAAACATAATTATTTCTATGTCTTTTGCTCAAATTGTTGTCAACTCACTATTTTACGATCATAGACATTATTTCACAGGCATAAAAATCAGTGACACAGGAAATGATAACACAATTACCTCCCTTGGTTGTCCATTCACCTCATGGAATGGCAATCATATTTTGTAAGAAAGTCAAAACATAATTATTTCTATGTCTTTTGCTCAAACTGTTGTCAACTCACTATTTTACGATCATAGGTATTATTTCCCAGTCATAAAAATCAGTGACACAGGAAATGATAACACAATTACCTCCCTTGGTTGTCCATTCACCTCATGGAATGGCAATCATATTTTGTAAGAAAGTCAAAACATAATTATTTCTATGTCTTTTGCTCAAATTGTTGTCAAGTCACTATTTTACGATCATAGGCATTATTTCCCAGGCGTAAAAATCAGTGACACAGGAAATAATGACACAATTACCTCCCTTGGTTTGCCATTCACCTCGTGGAATGACTATTCTCAAACGTTTGAATGTGAAGTTGAAAATGATGTTTTGCCAATTTCTCTACTGGCAATGGTTAATTATAGGATTTTTCTTTAACAAGGTAAGGCTTGTATAGATACAATATATTTTAGGGCTTTATTTTAAAATATTTTAAAAATATATAGAGGATATCTCTAAGCAAGAAAACGTTTTCTTGCTTCTCGATGAAATAAAAAATGTTATTCACGACAAAACGACAAATGTTCTATTTATTTTATGATTTTACAATCATTTTAGGTAAAACAACGTGGACTACTACTAGCCAGTGGAATAACACTTTTATTTCACTGATAAAACGCGGTATTCCACTACTGATTATAAAATAAAACTTAAGAATATAAAATTGCAACTTTAATGCATATTATTTGTTATTTTTTCATGTATTGTGTGTGCGTTAAAATCAATCACCAGTCAACTATATTGATTGTTTTGTTATTACTTACCGACCTTGACACTTTACATTTTGTCTCAGGTGGGAATTACCCTAGAAGTTGTGGACAATGACTCAACTGATGCAGAACCCATTAAAAGATGTTGTTTATTGTTTATAAACGATAGAGCTAGGAACCAATAATTAATAATTGAACTACCAAATATCTTTAATTGCCAAACCTGTTATCGACTGGGTTTATGGAGTTTTATTTTAAACAACAGACCGTGAATTGACTTAATTTGGAGGTCCCCCGGCTCGATCACAGCGTTGGTCGCGAAAGTCCCATGGGGTCAAGGGGATGGTCAGGACGGGTGTACACATTCATTATGTATCTGGTCCCCGTCTCCATTAGCAGAGTCGGACCAGAACAGTAGGACATCTGGCTATTTGATTTTTGTTTTAAAAGGTAGTCGAAGCCATAAATGACTGAAGATTCCATTTTTTCTTGGTTTCCTCAATTTCGTTTCGTTTGCGCGTATCTCAGACGTTCTTCAATTTGTGCGTTGACATAATTTTAGAAAGCAATGGCCCTAAGCTTTTTGACAGGAAAGGGTGGTTGTTAACACCATGCTGTGTAGCACATACTGTGTAGCACATACTAACGAGATCAGTTATGGAATCAAGGTGGATCCTAAAGGCAGGGGTCGGGGTGGGGGCAAACCCACCCTCCTCGGCTTCATATTTTTTTTTGTAAAACAACACTTTATGAGAAAAGTGTAAGGCCGTGTTCCATCCTTTATCATCAGATGGTAGGATAAGATGGACATTCAAAGTACGACATAATGATATAGACGTGTGATATCCCAATTAATGCTTTGTATCAATGAGAGAGAGAGAGAGAAATGGGGTTTAACATCCACTCAACACAACTAGGTCATTTCGGGACTAACATATGGTTTAATTTTTATTTCAATAATTCGCTTGTGCGGAGGGGTCTTTAGCAGTGGGAGAAAACCGGAGTGCCCGGAGGAAACCCACGAGGTTGAGAAGGCGCCCCTATCTCCATGTCACATACGCTCACACCAGGGCTCGAAACCACAGCCGCAAACCAGAGGTGACTGGCCAGCTAGAGGTCGAAGCGCGGCACTCTCGACCACTAGGCCATCCCAACCCCCTTGCCCTTGTATCAATGAAATTGAACCACAATGTCAAATGTCGTTAACGGCAGTCTGGCTAACCCCTCCTGCAAACATTCCTTTATACGCTCCTTGGGAGGGTATCGCTGCCAATATTAAATGCTCTGCGACTATGTCGTTTCCATTGGTAAATGTAAAAAATACAATGCACAAAGTAAACCAATACCGGTAATGTTAATGTCAAAATACCTTTATGGCAAGAGTTAAATGTAAAACGTCAAATGTTAAATGTCAAATGACACACGGTCGTTAAGCAGTAAAATGTTGACCTGTAAAATTTACGGAAGGAGGGGTGGATGAGTGAAGTTTCGAGAAGGAGCCAATTATAGGTCTGTCCTTGAACGTACAGGACGAGTATGACACATGATCGCTCCCGGGGCTTCTTTTACTTACAGAGCCACAGTGTTTACCGCCGTAAATAAAAAAGAAATAAAATTAAGGTTAACGTCCTCCTGTTCTACTCCGATAATGACTAATGAACACTGGCATCGTTATACATTGTGCTGTGAGGAAAATTTTGCCCGGCGCTACTGCCTACTCTTATATCGAATTTAAACTGCAAATGGATCTTTTACGTGCACTCCAATATGTACACTAGATCTAGGTTTTATCGTCCCAGCCGAACGACTAGACAGTTGTCTTTGTTAGGCCCCCCATCCTGCACCACTGACAAGGAAAAATACTCCGGAAAATCTGGATGTACGTTCTCAGCCAATGCAGGAATCGAACACCCGACTTCCAGACTAACAATCCAGCCTCTTAACCACTTATCCACCATTGTCCACCATCGTAAATGAATTTCTCAAAAATACGTTAGAGACTAATAGTAAGTACAAAAGTATCACACTACACGCAAAATAAAAATTGTTCGTCCCATCCGCAAGACTAGATAGCTGTCCATCCGGCATCAGTGACAAGGAGAAGCGAAGAATCCCGAGAGCTTATCCGAGATCCACGTCACATACTAGCTTGTCAGCGCGTCTTATTCACTGAGCTTCCGCGGCTCCTTGTCTATGTGCGTTACTTTTGAAATAAAAATGGCGCCTTGTACTTACCATGATGAGGAATAAGATGCCGAGACAAAGAACTGGCCAAACTAATGCTGATGTTAAGATGATGCCTAACAATCGCAGAATGAAATCATGTCAGTGTTTTTATTTCATATATTCAGTGATGTTTTAACTTGTTGTTATGGAGATGTATTTAGTCACGCAGAACACTCGAGACTTTACAAATACGATAGCACGAGGAGGATGCTTCATTGATTATTCCAATTGACAAGCGACTATTCCGTTTGTGTATTTATTTATAAAATAGGTGGCGTCAAGCGATTTGTGGACAATATAGTCAATTAAATTAAAGTAATATTCAAAAAACCACAGAGGGGGTAGGAAAACAATCCCTAAAGATGTCGGCGGGGAGAGTCATTAATAAAAAGTTAAGATGATTAAACAAACTCTCATTTCTACCTAATGGCGGGGGTCGGATGGCCGAATGATAAGCGCGTGTGCGTTGTTTAATAAGGTCTGTCATTGAGTCAACTGATGTCGTTTCGATTCCCCAGTTTTCTCCCACTGCTATTGGGGGGGGGGGGATAATCGTCGATTCCTTTGGTACGGTGTTTAAAACATGTGGAGAGACATAATAATTAATAATATAAAAACAATTTCGACCCTCGACACCCCTACTTGTTAGTAATGAAATGACAGAAAAACTGATATTTTGGCTAATTTGCGGTACCCAATTTTCAGGGGGTATGTACATGTGGGTCAGGGTGGTCGGGGCCAATTTTTTTCCGTATTATGGATTATGATACTCTTGCACATATTTTAAACACCGTACGGCTTGACTTTCAGAATATTTGTCAAATAACACACACCCTTACTGCTATAGAGCCCTGAGCGATAGCGAATTATTGAAATAATGTTAGTCCCGAAATTACCTAGTTTGTGCCGAGTGGATGTGCTGTAAAAAATGTGTGGTAGCCTTGGAATATCTTGCAAGATTGTATGGGGAAACTGAGCCAGCATTGTTGACGTATTTTCACCACCACCTAAAGCACGACAATTAAGTAACAGGTGACACTGCATGTAGTTTCAATTGCCTTTGGATATTTCTTTGAAGTGCTTATGAAACCGAGAGGCGGTTATGAATATATAAATTCCGTCATATTTTGGTTATAAATGTGTTAGTGTCATATCGTGTTATGCAAGGTCAAATTCTGATGTTTTCACGGAGAGAGAGAGAGAGAGAGAGAGAGAGAGAGAGAGAGAGAGGCGGTGAGAGTGAGGGAGAGAGAGAGAAAAAAAATTGGGTTTAACGTCCACTCGACACAAACTAGGTTATTTCGGGACTCTTTTAGTTTTATTACAATAATTCGCTTGCTCCTAGAGGTCGTTATAGGTGGGGAGAAACCGGAGGACCAAGAGAAAACCCACGAGGATGGACAGGCGACCCAAGTCTTTCTTGTGGCCCCAAGTTCACAAAGCATTCTCAGACAGAATTTACTCAAAATTGTTCGCCTTATTTTAACTAAAATATAACCCTTTATGAAGCTTTTGTAGTTTTAAAGCCCCAATAACACTCTTGTTGTAACTGAATAATATGTCCCAATCTTCATTCTGGTCAACAAATCGTATTATTTAAGAATATTCCAATTAAATGATGATATAAATTTCATCTTAACACACCTATTTTAAAAAAATTGGAAAAATTCAACCAATTGATTTGAAAAGTCTAACGTAAACCTTTTCAAATGTGACTTGGATTTTAAAATATTTTCGAACCCTCTGGACAAGTAAAATAGGTTGTAATGGATAATTTACACAACAGGTAGGACACTTTAACATCTAGTACTTAGAATAAGGGTATTATTTATTTTCTGGAGCTACCAAGCCAGCAAGAATGTTATTGTCCCTTTAATGTATCAAATACATCAATAAGAAACTATATGCCAAATTTTGTATTTCTGGACCAAAGATATTTCTCATAAACAGTGATTGAAAGTTGAATGAATTCTTAACTTAGTTCGAGAACGCTTTGTGAACTCGGGGCCTGAAATCTAAGTAAAAGACCATTTCTAACAAAGTGTTTATCAGAAATCGATAGAATTTAACGACATGTTGTAGTGTCAACTAAACATTAAGACCGATCAGCAGATGATATTATGTATACATCAATTATTTGTCTTATGTTCTCTAATAATGGCTTCCCTCGGGTATTATTGATTCCATGCAAAGATTCACAATGACATTTTAAGTAGGTTTAAAATTTAAACAGGTACACAACATAGGTACACTGTTCTTTGCAAACGGGACCAGGAAACAGATACAGACAATGGAATCAAATGAAATGAGGTTTAACGTCCTACTGTTCTACTCCGATTGAGGTAATAAAGACAGGCAATCCTTTTTTGCCCGGACAGGGCACTATGGCCTTCTCTCATATCGAATTACAACTACCAGGGGATCTTTAACGTGAACGCCAATGCATACACAGCTGCCAGGGGATCTTTAACGTGAACGTCAATGTATACACAGGGCCTCGGTTTTCCGTCCCATCCGAACGACAAGACAGCTGTACGTCCTTGCGCACTGTACCACTGACCAATTAAACTATGTCTGAATATCACGATGAATTTGCTCTGACCCACTTAGCCACCGTGTACCACTGACCCGTACTGCACAACTGATAAGTGGGAACCAAGTCGGACAATAAAAAGGCATAGCCCATATCACCCCTCTCCTCATACAAATAATGTGGCTTATAAACAGATCTGGGAATTAAATAATAACGTGGCTTATAAACAGATCTGTATATAAAAAAAATGGGAATTAAATAAAACCAAGGTTTCCACTTGGGGCAAGGTGAGGCTCTGGCGAGGTCAGTATCTAGATGTTCGGATAGGACGAAAACGAAAAACTGAGATCCGCTTACGCAATGACGTAATAAAAAACCCTGCCATTTGGAATTAGATGTAAGGAAGACAACAAACAGCGCCGCTGTCGTTCAAAAACGTGGTCCCAATGGGCGGGGGGGGGGGGGGCAAGGATACTGATGGTATGCCAAAAATCCATATCCCGTGTACACTATGCCGTGCACGTAAAAGAACCCCTAATTTGGAATTCGATATAAGAGACGGACATAGCTCTGCCGTCAGGCAAAATTGCCTTTAAAGCTCACGACATGGATCGTAAACTAGATCCCAGTCAGCACAGAAAGGTTACACCCTCCAATGTTTCTGTACGAACACCGACACCAATGACTCGGAAGTGTCTGGTAGTGTTTGGAGACGTAATAGAATTGGGAAAATATAGTAAATGACACATCTCATGTTGGCTCAGCGGGATTGTTTTGATTTGTAAGGCATGCAGGACGGAAGGTCTGGAATCGTTGGGATAGGAAAAAAAAACAAACCTTGGAATACGAGTAGGCCGACAATATAAGTTTGTTAACTGGGTGAAGTCATTACATTTATTTACTGGGTGAAGCCACCAAATTTGTCAACTGGTTGAAGCCATCAAATTTGTCAACTGGTTGAAGCCATCAAATTTGTTAACTGGTTGAAGTAACTGGGAGAAGCCATTAAATTTGTTAACTGGGTTAAACCATCAAATTTATTAAATAGGTGAAGCCATTAAATTTGTTAACTGGTTGAATCAGTTAAATTTGTTAACTGGGTGAAGCCATTACATTTGTTAACTGGGTGAAGCCATTAACTGGGTGAAGCCATTAAATTTGTTAACTGGGTGAAGCCATTACATTTGTTAACTGGGTGAAGCCATTACATTTGTTAACTGGGTGAAGTCATTAACTGGGCGAAGCCATTACATTTGTTAACTGGGTGAAGCCATTAATTATGTCATCTAGCAATTTTTAAATGTACGAACCATAATATTATCCAATAGACATGTCCTGAGATCATTAGGACCCAAGACGCGGGTTCTAATGTAAAATCTCAGGACATTTCTATTGGACAATAACACCCCTCTAAATGTGAAACAGGAGGTGCTTATCTCCTAACTATGTGACGCCATTAATTTTGCTAATTTTTTGAAGCCATTTTATTTTTAAACTCTAACTTCAAATGCATGAAACTATTAACTTTGTTTACTATTTGAAGACATTAAATTCATTAATTGTAAGAATTTGAAATGACATGAATTGTTCTAGGAGGCCATTACATGTTAATTACACGACACCATTACAAAAGAAATGTGTGAAAATATTGATTTTGATAAATTTGTGCAACCTTTAAATTTATAATCTGTAAGCATGAAGTGGCATGAGGTGTTCTAGAGAATAGTAAAGATGATTTCAGACGACGAATTACTTATCTGATAATATTATGTTCACCCCGTTTCCGCGCTCTTCCTTTAATCAAATAATTATTTTATATGATCTGTCAACCGGGGCTAGTAGATCGATAAGTAATCGATTAATTTGAGAGGCTTGTGCTCAGTTGATATTTGTACATTAACTGTTATATTTGTTAAATAGTTCGAGTTGATTGATTGCATGTTCTGGATGTTTTGTTTACTGTTGCTAAGATACAGTGGTTCCGCTGGTTTGTTTCATTTTAAGAAGATGAGGATGCGACATCACGATGCTGTTTGTGTTACTATTGACAACCAGCGCCATTCGATCAATCATCTTGTTAAAATTCCAACTGCAGGTTGGGACAATAAAAAATGTTATTTTAAAAATAATCATGTTTTAACTACGTGGTAAAACAAAGCCAAAACTCGCCGGCGCATGTAGGTTGCTATAACTACGTGATGTATGCGGCAGGTTGATATTGCTTTAACAGGAATCGTCGCGAGCTTATCTTCATTAAGCAGGGATTGATCATCGCGTCAACTTCAGCCACGGGCGACTCAATTTTACTTCTAATTTGAAGAGCTTAATTATTCTCAAAACATGGTAAGTTTGGACAGCGCAATCAGATTTTTATATTTTTAAATAGTTTATTACTTTATGTTATCTTCGATGAAATTGTTGCTGGATTTTATTGTTGTATGTATTAGGACTTAGTAGTAGCCCTAAATTGGATTACCTTGAGCCAGTCCTAACCAATGTTCTAGTCCGCTATACACAGGGTATGCCCAGGTTCAAATCCTGTTTCCACCTTGCTATGATATATGGCAGTGTCGTACACAAGCAAGTAATGCTTACCCTGATACCACTTTACGTTTGAGGGGTTCATATTGCTAACCAATTTGAACTTATTCTTCTGATAACCATTTATTACTGGAGGTCTTCAACCATGCATTATGCACGAGCTAAACCTGCCTATTGCAAATCTTTGTTTAGGCTTGAAATGTTATCTAAATTATCAATTATGTATTAATTAACTTATCCAGACCATAATTAACCCTCGATGGCATCTCTAGCATGTAGCCCTTTATAAAACTTTTATACAAATATGTGCAAATTTTTGTGTTTCTAGATTAAAGATATTTCTCATAAACAGTGATTAACAGCTGAGGAAAATCTTAAATTACGTTTGGAAATGCGTTGTGAAGGGGCCAGGTCATTTCCGTTTTTAACTGCGCCTTTCGATAAACATTTGAAATATTTTATTGTTCCTGGTTGTCTTTAAAGCGGTAATTTCATTTTATTAGGTTATATTTTCAAAATTTATTAAAATAAAGGCTTGAAATAGACGGTAACTATAAACAGTCTTACCGGTTAAAGAAAAATCCTATAATTCATATTGCCAGTTAGTATGTAAGGATTCCAAAATAGCCTTAGAACAGAGGTGGGGAAGAGCGGTATTTTCATATTGCTGCTTTGTAAGGTCGGATAAGAACTGTCTGTGGACATCGTCCGCCCAAAGAGAGTTGCGAAAGGAACCAGGAAGAGTATAGCTGGTTAGATCTTCATGTAGTGGAAGCCATTCAATGTATAAAGTAAAGAAACGATATATAGATCTTTATTAAAAAATGTTGTTATAATTATACGTATGTGAAATAATGATTCCTTGGTCGTCGTATTAAGTATAATCAGAATGTTGTTATAATCATAAGTATGTGAAATAATGATTCCTTGGTCGTCGTAAATTAATATCCTTTATCAATTTTATGAGCACGCGTCCTATTTCGTTTGGGAGGGGGTGAATGGTTATAGCGCGTGTGCGCTGTATCATAAGGTCTGTCATTGTGTCAACTCTCGTGATTTCGATTCCTCCCAGGTTGAACGTGCTGGGAGTAGGATCACCTCCCACTGCTACAGACCCCTACGCGCAAGCCAATTATTGAAATAAAATTGAACCACGTGTTAGTCCCGATCTAGTTAGGGTCGAGTGGGCGCCGCAAAATGAGGGCACTGACCGCAGAGATGGGGCACGCCGGTGAGAATGGGGTTTCGGGGGGGGGGGCTTCCCCCAAGAAAATTATCCGTCATTTCCTTGCATCTGTAGCCATTCCAAGAGCTATTTGGTTCTGAGAAAAGGCAATTTCTGCAGTATAAAAGGGCACTGTCGAAAATTGGGGGGCACCCCCCTCGCGCCCCCCATTGAATCCACCTCTGTAATTTGTCTACATTATTAATCGATTGTTCATTCATAGTACAAATGACGGGTTTATTCGTGACATTTCGTGGCATTAACCTCTTTACTCTCTATCTACTCCGTTTGTTAAATATTAATCTTTTGCATTATTTCAGCGTGAGTGTATTTCTATCCATGTTGGTCAGGCCGGATGTCAGATGGGCAATGCCTGTTGGGAGTTGTACTGTTTAGAACATGGTATCCAGCCTGATGGTCAGATGCCATCAGATACAACTGTTGGAGGTGGAGACGATTCCTTCAATACTTTCTTCAGTGAAACGGGAGCGGGTAAACATGTGCCTAGAGCTATCTTCGTCGACCTTGAGCCCAGTGTTGTTGGTTAGTTGTTGTAGCTATTATTCCTTTGTGCTTTTAACAATATACAGTCCATCGGGTTTACGAAAGTAACCTTTTTATTTTTTGAGGTTGTAGTTTTGTTTTTTTTTATCTGGGGACAAACCTTGAGACAGGAAAAACATACTGCACAAACATTGGTTCGCGCTTCGGATGACTAGTCGTCCATCCCTCAGAATATTATGGGTAGTTCATCACATAATTCTGATCCTGTATACCACATATTCCCAATCTTCAACAACCACTGTCGTAAGTAATAAGACTTCTGATCATTTATGTCACATATTGCCCCCGTGAAAAACAGCTTAGCAATCCTTGATTACTCGCTTGTACGTGGCAAGAAGTAGGGTCGCCTGTCCAACCTCGTGAGTTTGCTCCTGGTGCTCTTGTGTCCACCCACTTGTCAGGGTGACAGACTTGATGATGCAACGCGTTAAGCACAGACGGACCGCACCACATATACCAAATAATCCAGAAGATCATTGTGCGATTAGGACTAAACAGAGAAACTGTAAGCCATGTTTTATTTCAGATGAAGTGCGAACTGGTACATACCGTCAACTGTTCCACCCTGAACAACTCATCACTGGTAAAGAAGATGCTGCTAACAACTACGCTCGAGGTCATTACACCATCGGAAAAGAAATAATTGATTTGGTTCTTGACAGAATCAGAAAATTAGCTGATAGTTGCACTGGCCTTCAAGGTTTCCTCATTTTCCATAGCTTCGGTGGGGGAACCGGTTCTGGTTTAACGTCCCTACTTCTGGAGAGACTAAGTGTGGATTATGGCAAGAAATCTAAACTCGAATTCGCCATCTACCCAGCTCCCCAGATATCCACTGCTGTGGTTGAACCCTACAACGCTATCCTCACCACCCATACAACGCTGGAACATTCAGATGTCGCTTTTATGGTGGACAACGAAGCTATTTACGACATCTGTCGCCGTAATTTAGATATTGGTAGACCTACTTACACCAATCTCAATCGTTTGATTGGTCAGATTGTCAGCTCTATTACTGCTTCTCTCCGATTTGATGGCGCCTTAAATGTAGATCTGACCGAGTTCCAGACTAATTTGGTACCGTACCCTCGTATCCACTTCCCGCTTGCAACCTACGCACCAGTAATATCAGCTGAAAAGGCATACCATGAACAACTGACTGTTGCAGATATAACCAGCGCCTGTTTTGAACCGGCGAATCAGATGGTCAAGTGCGATCCTCGTCATGGAAAATACATGGCTTGTTGTATGTTGTATCGCGGAGACGTTGTACCTAAAGATGTCAATGCTGCCATTGCTACCATTAAAACCAAGAGAACCATCCAGTTCGTGGACTGGTGTCCAACAGGTTTTAAAGTGGGTATCAACTACCAACCGCCAACAGTTGTACCAGGAGGAGATTTAGCCAAGGTTCAGAGAGCAGTTTCAATGTTGAGCAACACCACAGCGATTGCTGAAGCCTGGGCTCGCCTGGATCATAAATTCGATCTGATGTATGCTAAGAGAGCTTTCGTCCACTGGTATGTTGGTGAAGGTATGGAAGAAGGTGAATTCTCTGAAGCTAGAGAAGACTTAGCGGCTCTGGAGAAGGACTATGAGGAAGTTGGTGTAGATGCTGCTGAGGATGCCGAAGACGAAGATGAATATTAAAATGTTTCATGTGTAAAAAAAATTTTATGAGTTTTCGCAGACTATAATTATGATAGAACATTTTTAAGAATATTGTCCTTAAATCTTCTTCTTTCCGTCCATAGTTCTTAAGCTGTACCTAATCAGCACCTGTGAGGGGTTTAACGTTGGGTCCTTGTTATACCAGTGTAACTGCTGATAACGATTATAGTGTTTAACTATTGTTCTTAAATCTTTGTCTTTTCTCACTATTATGAATAAGGAGAGGTATTTTTTTTTCGTTGTTTTTTTTTCAATAAATTTTATTGACTGAAAGACAATATCTACAATAAGAAAAATATAAGCGTTGGCCGGGAAAGTTCATCCAGGTTTTCTGTGATGGTTTTCCCAATGTCCGTGATGCAGAGTGGAGGGCCCGACAAGGACAGCTGTCTAGTCGTTCTGATGGGACGAAAAACCGAATTCCCGTGTACGCAATGGTGTGCACGTAAAAGATCCCTTGGCAGCTGGAATTCGATATAAGGGTTGTCCGTAGTGCCGCTGGAGGGCCAAAATTCCCTCGTAGCACACTGTAGGGGGTATGCCCGTCGTCATTGGCCCAGTTAAGGAGCAGAATATTTAATTAAAAAACAAAATCAATAATTAATTATTTCAGTTGTCGATAGCGTAAGACATAGTGACCTTTGTTTTATTTTTTAAAATTCTGAAAACTCTAATATCAAGATGTCCACTGTATTGTAATGTATTGCTAATGTATGTGCCCTTTATCGATGTCCACAAATTTCTAACAAAAACAAATTTGTTGATAGTATGCGTCAACATAGTTTTAATTCTCTAACATCACAAACTACTTGTATTGTAAAGGTTGCTAATAAATGTGTACTCAAATTTGTGATTGACACTCATCGTAATGGTCAATTTTACCTCCACTTCTCCACAAAGAACACCCAAAAATTATCGCCAAATTCGAATTTTAATCGCCACTTTCATTTGTTTTATTTTTTATCGGAATTTGCGACTGTGGCGACAGAGTGTGGGTCCGGTTACTGACTGACTGGCGGTAACTGAGACAAAAGAAAAGGTCGAGGAAACGCTCACAACAATCCAAATGATGTTCTGTCTTGCGTCCAATTCGGAACAATAATCATCAATGAAGATACGGTCCGATACAAACCTAAATCGAACTCATCAAGTTTCATCAAATTTGGATAAAAATTGTGACCTGTAGAGTATCCACAAACAATTGTGGTCTGTATCCTACTGCTAAAGAGATTTGGATTTGTCTCCCTTTCAAAAATTTGATGATAGATAATGGAAACTAAAATCACAGGTACATGGGGCCAGGGACTGCCTTACTACTATGGCACACCAGACCTATAATAATGGAGTCTATGTGATTTTTAAAAAAAATTGAGTTTCAGTTTTTTTCTGAACATGTTTTAAATTTTGAATCTTATTTTATCCATATTTGATGCTAAATGATATAATATTTACTATCAAACATGTAATTCATATCTTTTTAAAAAAAAAATACTTTCTGATGTATTTATAAAAGAGAAAGGTAAGACACTTTTCTGTTGACGTTTCTTTGCCGTGAGGTACCTCTGTCGCTATTTACTTCAAAATAGTGAATAAAATTGGGTTACAATACAAATTAACTACCCAGTTCCTTTCCATATATATTTCTTTCGATAAAAACACACGTTTCAGATTTTTGAAAAATGTAAAGTCAATTTATTTGCCATAAATCACTCGAGATTTTTTTTACATTTTACCGACATTTGAGTAGAAATGACGGAAGTGGTAATTATAGGTCAGGTGTGCCACAGTCTAATAAGGACGTTCCTGTCCCCATGTACCTGTGACTGAAATAACCTATAATTAGGAAATATATTTAATGTGAAGACAGGCAGCTATAGGGTGACCCACCATAAATAAATATCTCCAAATATTTCGACGATTACGCCACAATATATATATATATACAAGCCTTAAATCAGTTTCACACATTTATTGTCACTAAATAAACGATCATGTTGTACTTAATAAGCTATGACCTATGGCTACAAAGTACTTCAACATTTCTCGAATGTACTTCATTGATTTGAGAAAAATAGTCTGTATCCTACATCTGAGTTGTCTCCCTTCCAATGTAATCTCTATCTATCCGTATGCAAAATAACTAGTGTTATACTCCAGCCAGGGAAAGTAAAATGAGAAGAGAGAGAGAGAGAGAGAGAGAGAGAGAGAGAAATGGGGTTTAACTAGGTCAATTCGGGACTAACATATGTTTTAATTTTATTTCAATAATTCGCTTGCGCGTAGGGCTCTTTAGCAGTGGGAGGAAACCCACGAGGTTGAGAGGGCGCCCCTATCTCCATGCCACATACGCTCACACCAGGGCTCGAAACCACAGCCGCAAGCCAGAGGTTACCGGCCAGCTAGGGGTCGAAGCGCGGCACTCTAGACCACTAGGCCATCCCAACCCCCAAAAATGAGAAGAACATATATATAATGTTATGGTGGGCATTGGCAAAGCACATTACACATCCCCCTAAAGTCCTCTCTTGATATGTAGCAGGAATTGCCTGAGTAGAGCGAAGATGATGGGAATTTAGTTCCTAATCCGAATTGTGATTTTAATTTTTGTTAAATATAAACCTTCATTATTAATATTAAGTTTCCCTAGTTGTACAAATAATGCAAAATAATTCCGTTTTTTCCGAATTTAATTTATATCTAAATTTTAGGATTAAATAATGTTTTACAAAAAATTGACGTCAAAAATATGTGACGTCATATAGTAGCGTTATAGAAATATCTCTATGAGACGCATGATCTTGCCTCGGCGAAATTTGATAAGTTGGCATGCGCATTGCCAGTTTTGGCCAGTGACAGTGTATCTGGTTTCGGTCTGAATTTTCTTTAACCAACAGTTTGTGGGTGACAGTTTTACAGTGCCGAACTGGTGGGCCAGGGAGCTCTGGGGTGGGTGTCTGGTTTGAGGGTCTCCCCCTGGAAAATTTTGCCTTCTTCTGCTTTGTTCTTAAATGCTTGGAAAATGTGTATGTGGTTGTCAATTTTAAAAATTTTCTTGGGGGAGACACTCCCCACGACCCCCTCGGATGATTGCGCGCCTTTGGCGCGCTCGTGACGCGCCTTCGGTGCGTACTTGTGTGGGCCTTGGTCAATGACCTGACAGGTGGGCTGACGGCCCATCAGTTCGGCACTGATTTAGACGGGCATACACCTTGCAATGTGGCATGGGGCACATTTTGCTAGATATTGACATTTCCGTTTCTTATTAATCGATTTCTAATCATCACAGGGTCTTTGATACATGAGGTGGTTGAATGACCGAATAGTTAGTGAGAGAGAGAGAGCGAAATGGGGTTTTAACGTCCACTCGACACAAACTATGTCATTTCGGGACTAATGTAGGGGTCTTTAGCAGGGGGGGGGGGGGGAATCGGAGAGAGAGAGAGAGAGAGAGATATGTGGTTTAACGTCCACTGGACACAAACTAGGTCATTTCGGGACTAACATGGTTTAATTTTATTTCAATAATTCGCTTGCGCGTAGGGATCTTTAGCAGTGGGAGGAAACCGGAGTGCCCAGAGGAAACCCACGAGATTGAGAAGGCGCCCCTATCTCCATGCCACATACGCTCACACCAGAAATCGAAACCACAGCCGCAAGCCAGAGGTGACCGAGCAGCTGGAGGTCGAAGCGCGGCCCTCTAGACCACTAGGCCATCCCAACCCCCGGATGGGAGAGTCATTCAAAGCTCGAGATAATGATTTCCTTAAGAGGAGCCTGGAAAACCACCTCATACAAAAATTTCTAGATTCACCCCTGGGTCCCCTTTTTTGTCTGCCACTACCAGTGGTGTGGTTTCGTTTTTCCGCTTGTACGTGAGAAGGAGTAAGATCACGTGTCCACCCCGTGGGTTTTCTCATCGAATTATTGAAACGAAATTGAACCATAAAGAAATTACGTAGTTTGTGTCGAGTGGACGTTGACCACACTCTTGTTATTATGGTCCTTTGTTTTGCTCACGTGACCATAGAATAAGATAAAATAGACATCCAAAATTAATTTTTAATTGTTTTGGGGAGACGCTTAACTCCAACCCTTCCGCTCGGCCACGAAAAGGTGCTCCTTGCTTTACGACCTGCCGGGGGATGTTGTTTCTACCTTTATGACCGGCCGCGGGATGAAGTTTTCAGAGGCGGACACAGTGGGGGGGGGGGGGTCGAGGGGCGCGCGCCGCCCCTTAATTTTCAACAGTGCCCTATTTTACTGCTGAAAGTGCCTTTTCTCACACCCAAATATGTCCGTTCCGAACGTTTACTAAGACGAAAATATGTGCTAAATAACTCTTGGAATGGCTACAGATGCAAGGAAATGACAGATAATTGTATAACCCCACCCTCGCAGTGCCCTCATTTTGCGGCGCCACCCTTTCAAAATTCTTAGATCCGCCCCTGGCTTTTATCTTTGCGACCAGTCGCGAGATGCTGTTTTTTCTACATGTCGCGGAATAGTGTTTCTATCTTTACGGCTGACCGCGGGATAGTGTTTCTGTCTTTACGGCTGACCGCGGGATAGTGTTTCTGTTTTTACGGCTGACCGCAGGATAGTGTTTCTGTTTTTACGACCTGCCGCGGAATAGTCTTTCTGTTTTTACGACCTGGCGCGGGATAGTCTTTCTGTTTTTACCACCTGCCGCGGAATAGTGTTTCTACCTTTACGACCTACTTTGCTTCTCCTACTGCCCGTACAGCGGCCTATACTTATGTCTTAATCCAGCTGTCAAGTTTTTCTTACGTCAACGCCAATGTGTACACGGTACGTTTGTTTTCGTTCAACCCGAACGACTAGACACTGCCTCTTGCCATGTTCTGCACAACTGACAAATGGAACAACATTGGAAAAGCCGGAGGTACCGCCTTGACCAAAACTGGGAATGAACCATGGACCTCTTAGTTAGCGAGCAAAACTCTTACTCACTGAGCAGCCCACTCCCCCATCCCTTGTACACGTACATCCACCCATCCCTGACTTTCTGACTTAAATTAAATTGAAACATATGTTCTCTTATTTTAATAGTCCCAAGGGTGTGGACAAGTAAATGCATTAATAATGTTATTATCTCCTCTTAGACAGTGATAGTATCAATAAAATAAACTATTTATAACAATATCGTTTGTTAGTATGAACACGTGTTATATTAAACAACAGCCTTGTGAAAACCCTTGACAACAAGATAACCAACCCATCCTATTGTCCGGTACACTACGGCCGTCTATATGCTCATTAATATATTAATGGTCTTAGAGTCATGCCAGTGCCAATCAATAATAGTTACCATAGAAACGCATCAAAATAAAAGAGCATGCATAAATAAAGGGAGATTTTTATATTTCTCTATGAGCTTTAGTTGACCATCACATCAACAACGTCTCCTTATAGTTGCCACTTTTTGTAATTTCTGTTGTTAAAAATCTGATTTTATTTTCAACGTTTTCTTCAAAATGGTAAGATCACCTTTTGTTTACTTCTTGTAGCGATTCGCCAGGCGGATCGTTTTACTCCACAATGGATTCTTTTATTATTGTTCTATGCATGAACCGATTCGTATGTCTGGGGACGACCAACCATTGTTCGGAGCATCACCAATTGTTCGTACCTACATACCGTTAACTGTCTTAATTGAACGTTTTCAATTCATGATGTTTTTTTTATTCTCTCGGGTTTCGCTTATTTGATGATTGTTTGTTGTGAAATGAAATGAAATGAAATGGGGTTTAACGTCCTACTCTTCTACTCCATCTTGGCTAATGAAGACGGGTATACGCCACACAGTGTGCTATGTGGGAAATCTTGCCCCGGCAGCAACGCTACGGGATCTTTTACGTGCACCCCAATGTGTACACGGGACCTCGGTTTTTCGTCCATCAGAACGACTAGACAGCTGACCTTGCCGGAAAATCTGAATGAATTTTTTCGACCAATGCAAGGATCGAACACCCGACCTCCATTCTAGCGAGTCGGCGTCTTACCCACTTAACCACGTGACCCCCTATTGTTTGTTGTAGTCATGGAGTAAAACTCGTCTTGAATCTGCAATATATCTGACTTTGGATCTTGACAGCAGTGGACAAACTCTTCTCAAGGACATTTCGATTGGGCGAAATATTTGCAAAGAAGTTTTAAGTTGAGGGGACTGTGGAAGGGGGCAGGGGGCTAGATCCTCCGCAATTGTCTTCAAGTACTAAGAAATCTTAATGCATACGGAAACGAGTCATTAGCAAGCTGTAACCCGCGGAATGCAGTCAAAGGTGTGATAATTACGTATACATAAATCAATTCGGGCGTCTGTTTCGACAACACCGATTATAAAGGCTCTAGCGCTTTTATTTGCTAGCTATACAGTTGCAACGTGATACCCATTTTGAGTTGCGGTCGAAAAATTAAAACAATCATAACATTATTAAAACCACCACGACAGATTTCAAGCTTCTTTCCCTTTTTTCAAAGTCGCCTTCGGTTAATCGTCGAGATATTTCAAGCTATTTTCTATTTTGATGTCTCCCTCGTTCATTGTCGATAGATTTCAAGCTACAAGCTAATTTTCTTTTTCAATATCCCTCTTGCTTTAGTCGACAGATTTGATAGTATAGACTCGTAAAATGTTTACATATGCCTGTCACACGGACTAAAGGAAGGCGGGAAGGAGGGGGGGGGGGGGGGTCGCGCACTTTGTTTCGTGGATTTAGAATTTTTCTGATCCTGCTCAAATTGAAAAAAAATGAATGCGATTTCTGGTGCTATTGGCTAATTATTTCATAACCATATTGTTCGAACAGCCGTGGTCTGAAATGTTTCTCAGAAATCACCATTTACAACATAATTATTGGGATTTTGTACCCTCTCTGATTCTTACTCATTATGGGGGGGGGGGGGCCTAGTGGTCTAGAGTGCCGCGCTTTGACCTCTAGCTGGCCGGTCACCTCTGGCTTGCGGCTGTGGTTTCGAGCCCTGGTGTGAGCGTATGTGGCATGGAGATAGGGGCGCCTTCTCAACCTCGTGAGTTTCCTCCTGACACTCCGGTTTCCTCCCACTGCTAAAGACCCCTACGCGCAAGCGAATTATTGTAATACAATTTAAAAAAAAACATATGTTAGTCCCGAAATGACCTAGTTTGTGTTGAGTGGACGTTAAACCCCATCTCTCTCTCTTACCCATTATGCAGTTCAGCGATCCTGATCGAGTGGTGTAATATCCTTTAGGTCATAAGGCCTGTTACTGAGTTAAATGGCGTGGCATCGAACCTTCTCCAAAATAAGCTAGTTTGCGTCAGTGGACATACCCTCTCTCTCTCACTTTCTCTCTCTCTCTCTCTCTCTCTCTCTCTCTGGTATAAGGCAAGGTATCCAGTATATACGGCTCTGAAGTACGTTACCCCCGCGTGACGTATTAGTATCAGTGTCACTATAAGATTAATTAGGTTATCTAGTTTTTCGCACGACAGTCTTTATTTATATAATGTAGTGCATTAAATTTTAATTGCAATCAATAAGGACGACAAGGACGACTTAAATCTCGGTCAAACAACACGTGACCTGATCTCTTTTTCCTTTAATTATTCATGATTACACTCGGCAAATCTCGACAGATTCCGGAACCTACATCCAGTCTAGGCTGTTTGACGAATTCCGCCGTATTGGAACTACTTTAAAGGTCCCGGATGAAACATGGCTGCGCCCACGGTATCTTGGAACTACATCAAAGGTCCCAGATAAAACATGGCTGCGCCCATGGTGTCTTGAAACTACTTTAAAGGTCCCAGATGAAACATGGCCGCGCCATGGTGTCTTGTTTGTAACAGCGTCAAGTTATCCTGTTAAAGTAAACAGGTAGCCGCATCGCAAATGTATGGGCGTAGACACATATCACTTACTGTCATACAGCCGAGACTAGCCGTAGGTTCCGGAATCTGTCGAGATTTGCGGAGTGTTCATGATTATTGTCATTCATTAAATAAACAAAGTGGCTGCCATCAATCAACAGTAGCACATCACGTGATGTTTTTATTGCAATCAACAGTAGCACATCACGTGATATCTTTTACCATCAACAGTAGCGAGAGAGAGAGAGAGAAAGAGGGAGAGAGAGAGAGAGAGAAATGGGGTTTAACATCCACTCGACACAAACCAGGTCATTTCGGGACTAACGTATGGTTCAACTTTATTTCAATTAGTCGCTTGCTCGTAGAGGTCTTTAGCAGTGGGAGGAAACCGGAGTACCCGGAGAAAACCCACGAGGTGTGTCAGGCTACCCTACTCCTTGCCCCGTAAAACCAGGCATTGGAAACAACGCCAACCGACTCAATGACAGGCCGTATGATACATCGCGCACGCTAACCATCAATAGTAGTAGCACATCGCTTTCATGTTTGTGTTGTTGCGGTATATAGCTGAGCGGCGGATCTTCCGCCCAAACTTCCGCCAACATGCATCTTTAAAAGATGAACGCAATTGATCAATTTGCTGACCACCAGCTTTATTATAGAGATTAATCTATCGCATTTTTCTAGTTTTTCGCGTGATTATATAACTCCAAAAGGGCGCATCAAGATTTAAACTATAAAAGAATGAGCAGCATACTTGTGAGATTGACTGTAATACTCAAGGACGGGTCCAGTGGGGGGAGAGGGTCGATCCGCGCACTTCTACCCCAACCCCGCCTCTCCAACGAGATTCTTGTCTCAGATCACTTCAAATGGCTTTCCCGGTCTTCTGGTTTTTGAAATTTTCCAGGGGGAGGGGGGCGGTTGTGCGTTTCAAGCCGCTGCAGCTCACAGTGTGCGGTCTGGCGTTCCCCCTCCTATCCTCGGTATCTTGCCCCGCCCTTGGCGCGACTTACTATAGACGTAGATGCTACACATGGCCGAATGGTTAGCGTGCGAGTCGACGTTAAATCCCCTCTCTCCCCCTCTCTCTCTCTCTCTCTCTCCCTCTCTCTCCACACAGACTCCACGCATGTGCTAAAAGAATGGATCCATAAAATATGTGTTTCTTTTCCAGCGTGAGTGTATTTCTATCCACGTCGGTCAGGCCGGATGTCAGATGGGCAATGCCTGTTGGGAGTTGTACTGTTTAGAACATGGTATCCAACCTGATGGCCAGATGCCATCAGATAAAACTATTGGAGGTGGAGACGATTCCTTCAATACTTTCTTCAGTGAAACAGGAGCTGGTAAACATGTACCTAGAGCTATCTTTGTAGATATGGAACCAAGTGTTGTCGGTAGGTACATGGCACAATCTGATTCATATACAGACCAATATTTCATTTCCGGTTTCAATTCTTTCGGTGGCCTACACTACGTGACCGGCCGTAGCGATATGTGACGTCAGAGGTCACACGAAAGGCTTTTGACCTATGACGTTAGACATTTGATTAACCAATCAGCATTGATGTTACTAATGGATTACCCACAGTTCCGTGTAAAACACGCCTAAAGTACGCCGTAACAGACTGTTTCATTGGCTAATGCCTCACACAATTCAGGACACGTCATTGATTACAACTCTCCCAGATCCTAGTGTAGTAACGACAAGTAAAACGAAATTTTGAACTATAAAAACGAAACGAAATAGGGTCTATGTTTTAAATAGATTGGCACAATATATATTTGTAAATTACAACTAATATGGCCTAGTGGAAACTCGGAAACATAATATCCCTCACTCGAATCATGTAATTTTCAAGCTTGGTCCCGTCTTGCCAATGGTAGCTTATAGGGATGGCAAGAGAGGCATGGACCTTCCAAAGTCTAGACACAAATGCCACTGTCCGGGCAAAATTCTCCTCCATTGCATTGTCCTTCGACAGTATGTTTATCGCTGTCGCACACCAGGGGTCCTCCGGTTCGATGGCGCTGTTAGATGAGAAATGTCGGGCTCCGATGGGCCGTGCGAATGATTTATAATAAGGCGTGCGAGTTAGATTGGATTGGGTTGTTTGTGATTGGCTATATCATTATATGGTCTGTAAGTGAGTCACGTGGTATGGTTTCGATACTTTTACGTGACACGATGTCCTCCCACTGCTAAAGATCCCTATTCACAAGCAAATCATCGAACCATTGACGACATGACCTAATTTGTGTCGAGTAGACGTTTCTCTCCCCTTTCCCTAATAAAACCCCCAAATATAGTACACTATATTTCCATTTGATCCGTTCGTTCATAAAACAAAACTCTATTTTACAGAAACTGCTTTATTTTATTTCAGATGAAGTACGAACTGGTACATACCGTCAACTGTTCCACCCTGAACAACTCATCACTGGTAAGGAAGACGCTGCCAATAACTACGCTCGAGGTCATTACACCATCGGCAAAGAAATTATTGATTTGGTTCTTGACAGAATCAGAAAATTAGCTGACCAGTGCACGGGCCTTCAGGGTTTCCTTGTCTTCCATAGCTTCGGTGGAGGAACCGGTTCGGGTTTTACGTCCCTACTTCTGGAGAGACTAAGTGTTGATTATGGCAAGAAATCTAAACTCGAATTCGCCATCTACCCCGCTCCTCAGATATCCACTGCCGTGGTTGAACCCTACAACGCTATCCTCACCACACATACGACTCTGGAACATTCAGAGGTCGCTTTTATGGTGGACAACGAAGCTATTTACGACATCTGTCGCCGTAATTTAGATATTGAGCGACCCACCTACACAAATCTCAATCGTTTGATTGGTCAAATTGTCAGCTCTATTACTGCTTCTCTCCGATTTGATGGCGCGCTGAACGTTGACTTAACCGAATTCCAGACCAATTTGGTACCATATCCTCGGATCCACTTCCCGCTTGCTACCTACGCACCGGTGATATCTGCTGAAAAGGCTTATCATGAGCAGCTGTCCGTTTCGGATATTACTAATTCTTGCTTTGAACCTGCCAATCAGATGGTCAAGTGCGATCCTCGTCATGGAAAATACATGGCTTGTTGTATGTTGTATCGCGGAGACGTTGTACCTAAAGATGTCAATGCTGCCATTGCTACCATTAAAACCAAGAGAACCATCCAGTTCGTGGACTGGTGTCCAACAGGTTTTAAAGTGGGTATCAACTACCAACCACCAACAGTTGTACCAGGAGGTGATTTAGCCAAGGTTCAGAGAGCAGTTTGTATGTTGAGTAACACCACAGCGATCGCTGAAGCCTGGGCTCGTCTGGATCATAAATTTGATTTGATGTATGCTAAGAGAGCTTTCGTCCACTGGTATGTTGGTGAAGGTATGGAAGAAGGTGAATTCTCTGAAGCTAGAGAAGACTTAGCGGCTCTCGAGAAGGACTATGAGGAAGTTGGTGTGGATGGTGGTGACGGCGAAGGTGACGAAGAAGGAGATGAATATTAGAAAAAATCATAACCAAAGTAAAATCCTTCTCAACAAGTTCATTTTTTTCTGGTGTAGCAAATAAAAATTTTGGAAACTAAATCATGCTGTATTTCCTTAAGGATACATTATGGGACGTTGGAAAAGAGCAGGCAGTTCTCACATAATAATGTAAAGGGAATTTGCTGAAATTTTCAGTCAAATTGATTCTCTCTGAAACGAGATCAATCTAATTAAAATATAGATCTATATTTCGCTTCGTTTTTTATACTTTCGATGGCCTACACTCATGTAGATCTAACAAGTTATAGTGGGAGCTCACGTTCTATGACGTCAGATATCAAGTACGGGACATTTGACCCGATAACATCAGTCATTGATTAACCAATTAGCTTTTTAAAATCTATTTTTGTTTTGTTTTGATTCTATCCGCTAGTAATATCTACCCACAGTTCCACGCATGAAAAGGTCAAACGGTCGATTCGACAGACCATTTGATTGGCTGACTCCTCATTTCAGGCAGAACACGACAAGACAAGTAAAAACGAAACTTTGAACTATAAAAAACGAAACGAAATTGGATCTGTGTTTTAATCAGATTGAGTCTCGATTATCAACTGCCAAGGGATCCTTTACGTGCACGCCAGTGTGTAAGTGACCTCGGTTATTTGTCCCATCCGAACGACTGAACAGCTGTCAGGTTCCCCATTCTGCATCGCTGCCAAGGGGAAACCACGCCAGAAAAAAAAAATTGAGATGAACTTTCTCGGCCAATTCAAGGATCGAACACCCGATCTTCAGGCTAGCGAGCCATTGCCTTACCAAATTAGCCACTCGATCCCCTGTATTGTGTAGATAACATTGGGCATAGGCAGGACTATAAAATGAGTAAGGATCTTTTAAGAAGAAAATAGGATGTAGGCCTGCCTAAGCTATGAAAGTTTTTGTTTTTATCAGAATAGAAATAAAATCTTTCTTGTTACATGCATGTATATTGACTATATTTCGTTCATTCTTGGTTTTTCCCCTTTTGTAAATAACTAACGTCAAATCTTGCCCCCCCCCACCATCTAAAATTAACTGTAAAATTGCAGAAAAGTAAAGACGAAAATGGAAATGGTATATAATGTAGGCCTGTATATTGAATATTTATTATTTAATAAACAGTGAAAAAACTGAATAAAATATTGGGATATAGCCCCATAAAATATACTTATATAATATAATCCTATACTTTATTACAAATAAATTTGCACTTTTATGCTGTGAAATTACTATTGAAAAACAACATTATAAATAGTGAAGAAGAGAATGTGATATAGGCCTATAATATAAGTAGTTAGGCTCTAAAATTACAGATTATGTTATAGTGACCACACGACAAAAGAAAAATAGGTTGCCAGGCAACGAAACATAAGCCCACCAGCAGCTAAATCGTCCGGGCAATCAACAAGAGTTGTCGCATATTAAGTAATATCAAAAATCATTAGAATTTGTTGGTTTTTTTTATAAAGTTATGCCCCATGCTAACATTTAGAATACGAAACATTTAATATTATGGATTTAGCTGTACAAATTTCAAAATTCATTGAAAATCAATATACTTGCTTCTCTCAAGATCTTAAACTGTTTCAAGTTTCATCCAAATCAAATTAAAATTGTGACCTCTACAGGTCCACAACCTTGGTATACAATAGTGTTACACTATTCGCGTATAAGCGACGGCCATTTTGTCCAGCCATTTTGGTCCGATTTTCACGAAATTCGAACTCAACCTTCATTATGGCGTAACGGTTATATAATCAAATGGGTTTTTAAATCGGATAGTAATTGTGATCTCCAGGAAAACCACAAGCCATAAAAGCCGATTTTTCGGACAATCGGGGGCAATAATTCAGGAAGTTGCAATCCGATATGCGCAAATATTTTAAGTTTTATCAAAATCGAATTACAATTGTGACCTCTAGAGGGTCCACAACTTTGATATAACATATTTGTACACTATTCGTGTACAATCGACGGCCATTTTATCGGTCAAATTTGGTCCGATTATCACGAAATTTAATCTCAACCTTCATTACCAAGCAACGGTGATATAATCAAACGTTTATTTTTAATTCGGATAATAATTTTGACCTTCAGAAGGACCATAATCTATAAAGGAAGTTACGATCTGATATGCGCAAATGTCGAAAGGAACCAAGATGTTTGAATTATAGATATGCCTTTCAAGTTTCATCAAATTCGGTTCAAAATTGTGACCTCTACAGTGTTCCAGTCCCTGAAACAGTAAATGGTCTGATATAGCCTAACTTAGATGACCGAGTCGAATTCCAATCTATCGTTTATATTCCACGGAGACGGGGCCGTCGGGAGCAAATTTTGTCTACCGCAAACGTGTTTCCTGCTATTCCTGACCGTGAATACAGCAACTGAAATGTGGTCCGATATAGTCTACCCACGGTGGCGTACCATACTCCTCGCAGTGTTTCGTTTGATTAGAACTAATCCCACTTAACACTTTGTTGTAATGGAAGCAAATTTCTGTTCACAATTATGACTGGTCAATTGTCCGATTAACAATCATAGCTAACTGCGTAACAATGCCATTACGCTTTAAACATAGATCCAAATTAGACCAAACATGTTTATATAACTATTATAACGTTACGGCACGGCTCGCGATTTTATCGTACCCAATTAACCAGTGGCTATATAGCAGAATGTTGCAAAGAAGTAATTGCGTGACAAACGAGGATGTATGTAAAAGAATAGAATACTATCACTGTCCCAAATTTTTAGGGAAGACCCCGGATTAAAAGAAGGGCTGTCATGTTGCTGGCCAGAGAGGGATTTCATGGGCCATTGTTGTAGTTGAATTCACAAATAATCAATGCCCGAAAAATGTGACACACAGTAGGGTGGTTGTTTTAATCCACAGTCAATTTAGTACAAATTCGCGGTATTCGATTAAAAGATTTCGGGCACTTATTTTGCCAACCAGATGAATTAATATATTTTTGTTTTCACTTTACCCGTCTGCCCGAAAAATCAGATTGCCTATGCCCCCCCCCCCCCGCGAAAATTTTGGAAAATAGGGTTTGCATCTGAAAATGACGGAAAATGATACTTGGATATGAACAATATCAACATTTGTAAGGAAGGAATACGACCTATAATAATATATGAGAATAATGCGGAAACGGGTAAGAGTGCGACTTGTTACAATTTTGAAGATATCACATTTTCGGCGACTAATTCATTCGTGGGCGCTTAACCAATCTCACTAGCATTATATTACGGGCGCCTAACCAATCTCACTAGCATTATATTATACGCGCCCATGATCTCGGCATTATAGGCGTCCCTCTGGGGGGGGGGGGCTTGGTCTAGAGTGCCGCGCTTCGACCTTTAGCTGGCCGGTCACCTCTGGCTTGCGGCTGTGGTTTCGAGCCCTGGTGTGAGCGCATTTGGCATGGAGATAGGGGCGCCTTCTCAACCTCGTGGGTTTCCTCCTGGCACCCCGGTTTCTCCCCACTGCTAAAGACCCCTACGCACAAGCGTATTTTTGAAATGAAATTAAACCATGCCATATGTTAGTCCCGAAATGACCTAGTTTGTGTTGAGTGGACAGTAAACTCCATTTCTCTCTCTCCCTCTCTTTCGTCCTTCTGGGATGAGGCACTCCACAAATCATGCCGTTTTTAAAGCCCCATTGAACAAGCTGTGGGCGCCCAACAAATCTGATTCAGCATTATGTACTATTTGCGGCCAACCATTTTAGAGTGCCCCACCATTTATGTCATTATGGTCGCCTCTCCGGGATAAGGCAACCCACAGATCAAGCCATTTTGGACGCCTAACTAATCTCCCTAGCATTATATCATGGGCGCCCCTCCTGGATGGGGCACCGCACAAATCATATCGTTTGAATTTTGAAGACTCATTCATGGGCGCCTAACCAATCTTATAAACATTATGGGTTGCCATGATCTCGGCATTATGCGCGTCCCTCTGAGATGAAGCACCCCACAAAACATGCCGTTTCAATTTCGAAAATTATCACGCCCTTTTGGGCGCCCAATTCATCGTGGGCGCCTAACTATGGGCGCCCGTGATTCCTGCATTATGGGCGCCCCTCTGGGATAAGGCACTCCGCAAATCATGCCGTCGTGGGCGCCCAACGAATCTGTTGGTATTATGCACTGTGCGCCGCCCAACATTATAAGGCGTCCCACCAATCATGTCATTATGGGCGCCTCTCCGGGATAAGGCACCCCACAGATCAAGCCGCTTGGGCGTCCCATCTGTTGTGGTGTTAAAATCGTGTGGGACTTTATGCGCCTCAACATTTGGCGAGGCGCCCATAAGACCAAGAGGCATTGGTTGGACGCCAATATTATGAGGCGCCTCACCATTTGGCGAGGCGCCCTTAAAACCAAGTGGCAACCAATGCCGCTCGACTATATGTGGCGCCCATACGTTGGTCGTTGGTCTCGTATTGAGTCATTTGGCGCACATCGAGGGAGCCGATTTTTCCCCCTTGCCCCCCCCCCCCCCGCTAGCTACGGGACAGTTAACAGAATGTTTCTACGCCGACTTTAGGCGTTCATGCACATTAAACTCTACAAGTCATATTTTATAAGAAAATTAGTGACAATGGTGTTGACACAATAACATACTTACTTATAAGCTTAAGTTCAACAACTTCCGCCTGTAATGTGCTAGGCTCTTCCTCGTAATTATGACGTCGGTTGCACTTGTTACATTTAATATTCCTCGAATGGGCGCCTTGCCCCATCCTACCCTATTAGGCCTAGCCTAGTTAGGCCTATATTAGAAAGTAACCTACATACCTACAAATGACCGACAATAATTATTAAATACCGTTGTCAAACAGGTAAAGGCGGGGGGGAGAAATGGGGTTTAACGTCCACTTGACACAAACTAGGTCATTTTGGGACTAACATATAGTTTCATTTTAATTCAATAATTGGCTTGCGCGTAGAGGTCTTTAGCATTGGGAGGAAACCGGAGTGCCCGGAGGAAACCCACGAGGTTGAGAAGGCGCCCCTATCTCCATGCCACATAGGGGAGAGCGAAGCTACGTTTCCATAGACTATACCAGATTAAAGACAGTGGAGTCGGCTAATTTACGGCATACATTAAAGGGATTTATCGCCAGGCGTATGCAAGTAATTTCATCTTAAAGTCACCATGTCCGAATGGGCAAATTCGCCTCCTGGTTGGGTGAGTTCGAATGGAGAAATAAAAAGACGTTTATTTATTCAGTTATTTATTTATTCAATGAAACTAAAATAATACTACACATATATCCACCTTCTCGATACAGTTTCGATATAGTATCTATTTCTGGTAGTATTAAATTAATTTTTTTATAGGTTTTATACTAAATAGTAAAAGTTAGAACTATTATAAAACCAACACGTTTAGTCAAGTTGAACTAATAACTTCTTTTACTTGAGCTGTAGACAAATCAGTTATATAAAATGTTCTCTAATAATCATTCCATATCAGGACTGCTTTTATAATGTTCTAAAGCCTGCCGTTTGATCTCTTGTATTTGTGTACTATGGTTTCGCTCTGTCGTTTTAAATTCTGAAAAAAAACTAAATGCAAAGAAAAATTTACTCACCAGGACAAAAAATGAAATTTACTGCACAAAGTCGACCGTTATGTTCTCATGTCCACCATAATGAAAGTAAAACAGTCGTATCGGTCAGGTGACCAATCAATTTGGCGGCGGTTACGTCATCATCAACTAGGCGCGAAATATGAGTGGGGTGCGGACTTGCACCTGGTACGAACTAGCCCCGCTCTCCCCTACGCTCGAAACCACAGACGCAAGCCAGAGGTGACCGGCCAGCTAGAGGTCGAAGCGCGGCACTCTAGACCACTAGGCCATCCCAACCCCACAAACAGGTAGGCTAGGTTAGTCAGTTAATAAGCTGAATTTTGTGTAAAAAAAAAAAATTGTATTGCTTATTACTTATTCGTACTGTAGTAAAGCTCTGTCTGTATAGATTATCATCGCCGTCGGTAAGGGACTAAGATAGTTGCTGAAGCACAAAGGTGGGCTATAGCCTATCTCAGGCTAAGGATGGGCCTATTTCTTTTACACAAAAGCTTACGTTCCAGGATATAACCATGGAGGTGTATGAGTGTATGGTGGTCACGTGATCGCGTGCCGACTATGGAGGTTGGCAGCCATTTTACAACCGGGAAGCTTTAGCCTGCGTTGGCATATACCAATATGTCGGAAAGTTGTTAATATTTTGGTAAATTCAATGACAGGCGAAAAGGGAGTGGATTATCATTTCATAAGTAGGCATGATAAGTTATAAGTGAAATAGTGAATTAATAGATATGGTAATACCATGATAATTGTGTAAAATAATTAAATAAACACGGCGAGAAGACGTCGAACACTCGAAGCTTGAGGCTGAGCCTCATACTGCACACAGCGATCCACCTACGTCATACAGGGGCGGATCCAGGACTTTTTAGAAAGGGGGGCGTGCTGCACCAAGTTGCCCACCAAAAATGCCCACAAAGGACTAATTTCATACTAGTACTGTAAATTACGATTTCCAACCTAAACTGTTTTTGTTCTCCTTTCCCGTGAGAATATATGGATCTAAAAATTGTTCTACACCGCAAGAAATAGAGGGGGCGTGCGCCGGGTGCGCCCCCCTCTGTATCCGCGCCTGTCATACTTCCGAGAATGTTATCACTGTCCTATTTACCCTCCATTTAAAACACTCACGTGATCATTTTGGGGCGGGACTTATCGACTAGACGCCGCTTTGTTTAGACAACAGAGTAAAAATAACACAAGCACGTGTGTTTTATGTAAACACGCCATGTTGCCGACACTCACGTAAAAGCGATATATAATATGTGCTATGGGTAATATTGCAATAAATTCTTTACTATTGTAAACTGAATTTAGAGTTTCAATCTGTTTATCTTTCAAAACAAGGTTAGATACTCCTAAATTTGTTTTCGCAAACAAAACCGCCTATTTGAAATTGTCTGTCATAGGTGCTGCCATATTGAATAATTAGGGAACTTTTTTGTGATTCGGCTCTGATTCGTTTGACATCTTTCATACACACAACGGCTAAATAAACATATTTAATTTCATTCAATATGACAATAGAAGAGAAATAAATACTTCTAAAAATTTCTAAAAGCATACTCAGTGTTTTCGACTAAAATCGCCGATGTAGGAATTAAAATGTCGGTTAATTAGGTTAGGGCCTATTCTCAGCCGGAGCTAGCTGTAGATAGGCAGCCTAAGTTTGGGATGGCTGAGCCTGAGGCCGAAAACCCGGTGGGTCCATTCACTTAATTTATTAGTACTGATACTTTTATTATGTAATGATTACAAGGTCCGTCTGTTTAGCAAACCTCCAAATTAATGTTTTATTTAATTATTCGAAAATTGCGCAAATTATTTATTATACACACATGCGGCCTTGTACGAAAAATATCGCGGGGAGTAAGTCTGTTTATTGGAGTGGAGTGTTTAGTCACAGACATGCACTCACTGGCCAGTAGTTGCTTTGTTATCTTTTAGTTTCACTCCCTCGGATTTAATTAATTAGGACGACATTGTGTTCACACCACACAGATGTACAGAATGAATATAAAGCGAAAGTTTCTTGCAATATCAGTTTATGCTTCTTTTATTTTCTTCAGAAAACCCGCTTAAAACCCCCGAACTAATTTTTAAAAAAGGAAGGTTAATTATATTAAGGACAAATAAGTGAAAGTCTTGAAAACTTCATTCCCCAAACAAATTTTGTAAAAAATAAATTTTTAATTAGGCATAATATTTTTTTTTTTTTTTTATTTTAATCGCTGCTGCTACTACGAAAATCTCATACCGCCGTATTTTTCAAGCAAAGAAAAATCACACACCAGTTCATGGAAATTGAAAACCATAGGCCTACTAAGGCCTTGCTAGTCCTGTTTATATTAAATTATATTTTCTTTTTTTAAAAAAAAAAAAAAAAGAAATCCCATCGGCAACAGATATTATTCTACTGGTAAATGATAGAAGTCCTATATTATTTTTAAAATCTATTTTATTTCTTTATTCATCACCTGGATGACGCTATTTATTTTATAGTATAGTCAGTTATCTCTGCCAATCACGCAGAACATTCATTGCAAATCGTCCAACAAATTATTTAGATCTATCCAAAATAAAGGTTTATGAGAACTGCGAGGAGCAATCTTCAAAATTTTGCTGAATACTCTATAGATATATGGCGGGGGAAAGCGGCAAAAACCTAATGCTATGTAGAAATGTATGGCGGGGGAAAGCGGCAAAAACCTAATGATATGTAGAAATGTCTGATGCAAAACACACATGTAACATAATGCCATACCAAATACCTAAAACGTCTAATGCAAAAAACAAAATACAAGAAACCTCTAATACAAAATACCTCATACGTCTATTGCAAAAGACAAAATACAAGAAACCTCTAATACAAAATACATATAACCTCTTATGCACAATTGATTTTACAATCTGAAACAATCTACCATAAGCATTAGATGACATATCTCGTTGTCATTACTTACATTTCTCCACTGAATTATCTTTATTTAGGTCAATGTCAAGGTCACCGAACACAACTTGGCGACCTATTCGGCTAGCGAGCTATTCGACCGATCCAGCTGGCAACCTGTTCGTTGACAACCTATTCAGAATTAAGACAACAGTCGCCCAAACTCATCTATTTTTAACAACCAATAAAATCCAACGTTACGTCTATCAAATGAAAGTAGAATAATATATTATTTTTATCAATTCCTTTAGCTCAGAATAGAGATGTAATTTCGCATTATCGTACAAAATTCTAGACATCCAACTAAATATATTCCGAAAGGTAATTAAATAGGCTTTCTAAGTATTATCAGTAAAAATTGGCACATTCATATTAAAGGGGTGCACTCTCTTCCTAAACATGACCAATTTTTTAAAAAATTTAAAGGGAAAAACTGTTAATATCCCGTGTCAAAATTCGGACCATCGTACAGAATTCTGATGATCCAACTAAATATATTCTAAAAGTTAATTGAATAAGCTTTCCAAATATTATTAGTAAAAGTTGGCACAATCATATTAAAGGGGTGCGCTCTCAACCTGAACATAGCCAATTTTTCAATATTTTAAAGTGAAAGAACGGTAATATTTCGAGTCGAAATTCGGACCATCGTACAAAATTCTTAGCAACCAGCTTCTGAAAGGTAATTGAATAAGCTTTCTAAATATTATTAGTAAAAGTTGGCACAGTCATATTAAAGGGGCACGCTCTCAACCTGAACATAGCCAATTTTTCAATATTTTAAAATGAAAGAACGGTAATATTCCGAGTCGAAATTCGGACCATCGTACAAAATTCTGAGCATCCAGCTATATATTTTCTGAATGGTAATTCAATAAGCTTTCTAAATATTATTAGTAAAAGTAGGCACAATCATATTAAAGAGGCGCGCTCTCAACCTGAACATAGCCAATTTTTCAATATTCTATATGTAAAGATAGACCGGTATTTTTTTCGAAGTCCAACTTTTACTAATGATATTTGGAAAGCTTATCCAATTACCTTTAAGAATATATATAGCTGGATGTTCAGAATTTTGTACGATGGTCCTAATTTCGACTCGGATTATTACCGTTCTTTCACTTTAAAATGGTGAAAAATTGGCTATGTTCAGGTTGAGAGCGCGCCCCTTTAATATGATTGTGCCAACTTTTACTAATAATATTTGGAAAGCTTATTCAGATACCTTTCCGAATTTATATAGCTGGATGCTCAGAATTTTGTACGATGGTTCGAAATTGGACTTCAAAAAAAATACCGGTCTATCTTCACATATAAAATATTGAAAAATTGGATATGTTCAGGTTGAGGGTGCGCCCCTTTAATATGATTGTGCCACTTTTTACTAATAATATTTGGAAAGCTTACCCAATTACCTTTCAGAACATATATAGCTGGATGCCCCAAATTTTGTACGATGGTCCGAATTCGGACTTCGAAAAAAATACCGGTCTATCTTTACATATAGAATATTGAAAAATTGGCTATGTTCAGGTTGAGAGCGCACCCCTTTAATATGATTGTGCCAACTTTTACTAATAATATTTGGAAAGCTTATTTTATTACCTTTTTGAATACATTTAGTTGGATCATCAGAATTTTGTACGATGGTCCGAATTTTGACACGGGATATTAACAGTTTTTCCCTTTAAAATTTTTAAAAAATTGGTCATGTCTAGGAAGAGAGTGCACCCCTTTAATATGAATGTGCCAATTTTTACTGATAATACTTAGAAAGCCTATTTAATTACCTTTCGGAATATATTTAACGAACAGGTTGCCAGCTGGACCGGTCGAATAGCTCGCTAGCCGAATAGGTCGCCAAGTTGTGTTCGGTGACCTTGACATTGACCTAAATAAAGATAATTCAGTGGAGAAATGTAAGTAATGACAACGAGATATGTCATCTAATGCTTATGGTAGATGTTTCAGATTGTAAAATCAATTGTGCATAAGAGGTTATATGTATTTTGAATTAGAGGTTTCTTGTATTTTGTCTTTTGCAATAGACGTATGAGGTATTTTGTATTAGAGGTTTCTTGTATTTTGTTTTTTGCATTAGACGTTTTAGGTATTTGGTATGGCATTATGTTACATGTGTGTTTTGAATTAGACATTTCTACATAGCATTAGGTTTTTGCCGCTTTCCCCCGCCATAGAAATGTCTAACTGAGTATAACTGAGTCAAGAGGCAAATGAGAAATTTTTAAATGAACTATCAGGTTTAGGTATAAAAGTTTTAATAATGAAGTAAATAAAATGACCTACACGTTTTTAATTATTTCATATGCTTAAGAAGGTAGCTATGGAATAGAATAAAATTTTGGTAACAAAAATTTCCAACATAAAAAAATGGGTGTAGCAATTTCAAAATCCCCCCACCACCACAATACCAGCTAGTTTGTGTAATTTTTAAAATATATAAAAATTGAAATAAAAAATATGATCTTTGCATTTTTAATTATTTCATACACTTAAGAAAATTGTGACACAATTTCCAGCAGCCATCTAAATTATGATTTTGACAAAAAAAAATTAAATTCCATAATTGGACCCTAAAACTTCCAAGTTTTTTCTTCAAGAACATCTGTATTATACCTTTTAAAAATATAAATAATGAAGTAAAAAAATATGATCTTCATGTTTATAATTTTTCATATACTTATGAAAGTTGTTGTAGAAGTTCCAATAGCTCTCTCAATTATTACAAAAAAAATAGAATAAAATATGGGTGCCAAATTTTCAAGATTAAAATATGGGCGTGGCAGTTTTAAAATTTGATTTAAACAAAAACTACTAACTCTAAAATTTCAAACTAAACATTTTTGTAAATCGCAGGACATAGCCTTTTAGAGCGCAAGTTTTTAAAGCAATGACTTTTATTTTTCAATATTAAATTATTGATTTATTTTATTCTAAAAATACTTTTTACAGGCGCTATCGGTCTGTATTTCCCTATGAAATAAATGTTTAACGCTTTATAATTCCCCAAAAACTATACAAAAATAAAGCTACGGTTTCAATTAAATAAATTAATGTGTTGGGTTTGTCGATAGGACCCTAAATTCCACCAAAAATTGATTGACTTTCACCATCAGTTTGCCGTTTGTTTACATTGGTTTTCGCGGCTTCTGCCCTGAAGGGAAATCTTGCGCTGTGTGTCATGGCGGCCCTGGCCAATCATAAGGCGTGAGCGGTCTATCTATCGGAGACGGTCCTACGCAAATTGTGACGTCATATGTGAATTGTGGGTTAGGGTAAGGGTTAGGCTTGATCATGGGTTAGGGTTAGGGCTAGCCCTGTTTATATCTCGGGACTTTGACCAAATCTACTGCAGGTCCTAGCCCTTGCCCTAACCCTAACCCACAATCTATATATGACGTCATATGTGCTAAAATGCGTAGGACCGTCGCCGATCTAGCGTTCTCCGAAAGAATGACGGAAGTGCCCGGATGAACGCTATGTAAACAAAGGGAAATAGAATGACGAAGTGTTGGTAAGTCCATTAAAAAGCAGTTCTAATTCAACAATATCAACCCAAAAAAAAAAAAAAATGATGATTGAAAGGTCTTACCTTACAGTCCTAAAAACAAAATCGCTTTGGTCAACTGGCATATTTTGGGGGCTTTATTAATTATTAAGAGTCACCGTGGCAATGTGTAAATTGTGCGCATAACTACGAAATCATGTTTATTTTATTAATTGAGCTAAGTGAACGTCCTCGAATGTCTAGATATCTATATGGCGGGGGAAAGCGGCAAAAACCTAATGCTATGTAGAAATGTCTAATTCAAAACACACATGTAACATAATGCCATACCAAATACCTAAAACGTCTAATGCAAAAAACAAAATACAAGAAACCTCTAATACAAAATACCTCATACGTCTATTGCAAAAGACAAAATACAAGAAACCTCTAATACAAAATACATATAACCTCTTATGCACAATTGATTTTACAATCTGAAACATCTACCATAAGCATTAGATGACATATCTCTCATGCATTACTTACGTTTCTCCACTGAATTATCTTTATTTAGGTCAATGTCAAGGTCACCGAACACAACTTGGCGACCTATTCGGCTAGCGAGCTATTCGACCGATCCAGCTGGCAACCTGTTCGTTGGCAACCTATTAAGACAACAGTCGCCCAAACTCATCTATTTTTAACAACCAATAAAATCCAACGTTACGTCTATCAAATGAAAGTAGAACAATATATTATTTTTATCAATTCCTTTAGCTCAGAATAGAGATGTAATTTCGCATTATCGTACAAAATTCTAGACATCCAACTAAATATATTCCGAAAGGTAATTAAATAGGCTTTCTAAGTATTATCAGTAAAAATTGGCACATTCATATTAAAGGGGTGCACTCTCTTCCTAAACATGACCAATTTTTTAAAAATTTTAAAGAGAAAAACTGTTAATATCCCGTGTCAAAATTCGGACCATCGTAAAAAATTCTCATGATCCAACTAAATATATTCTAAAAGGTAATTGAATAAGCTTTCCAAATATTATTAGTAAAAGTTGGCAGAATCATATTAAAGGGGCGCGCTCTCAACCTGAACATGGCCAATTTTTCAATATTTTAAAGTGAAACAACGGTAATATTCCAAGTCGAAATTCGGACCATCGTACAAAATTCTGATGATCCAGCTATATATATTCTGAAAGGTAATTGAATAAGCTTTCTAAATATTATTAGTAAAAGTTGGCACAATCATATTAAAGGGGCTTGCTCTCAACCTGAACATCGCCAATTTTTCAATATTTTAAAGTGAAAGAACGGTAATATTCCGTGTCAAAGTTCGGACCATCGTACAAAATTTGGAGCATCCAGCTATATATATTCTGAAAGGTAATTGAATAAGCTTTCCAAATATTATTAGTAAAAGTTGGCACAATCATATTAAAGGGGCGCGCTCTCAACCTGAACATCGCCAATTTTTTAATATTTTAAAGTGATGGAACGGTAATATTCCGTGTCAAAGTTCGGACCATCGTACAAAATTCTGATGATCCAACTAAATATATTCTAAAAGGTAATTTAAAGTGAAAGAACGGTAATATTTCGAGTCGAAATTCGGACCATCGTACAAAATTCTGAGCATCCAGGTATATATATTCTAAAAGGTAATTGAATAAGCTTTCTAAATATTATTAGTAAAAGTTGGCACAATCATATTAAAGGGGCTTGCTCTCAACCTGAACATCGCCAATTTTTCAATATTTTAAAGTGAAAGAACGGTAATATTCCGTGTCAAAGTTCGGACTATCGTACAAAATTTTGAGCATCCAGCTATATATATTCTGAAAGGTTATTGAATAAGCTTTCCAAATATTATTAGTAAAAGTTGGCACAATCATATTAAAGGGGCGCGCCCTCAACCTGAACATATCCAATTTTTCAATATTCTATATGTGAAGATAGACAGGTATTTTTTTTTGAAGTCCAAATTCGAACCATCGTACAAAATTCTGAGCATCTAGCTTTATAAATTCGGAAAGGTATCTGAATGCGCTTTCCAAATATTATTAGTAAAAGTTGGCACAATCATATTAAAGGGGCGCGCTCTCAACCTGAACATCGCCACTTTTTTAATATTTTAAAGTGAAAGAACGGTAATATTCCGAGTCAAAATTCGGACCATCGTACAAAATATATATGGCTGGATGCTCAGAATTTTGTACGATGGTCCGAATTCGGACTTCGAACAAAATACCGGTCTATCTTCATATATAGAATATTGAAAAATTGGCTATGTTCAGGTTGAGAGCGCGCCCCTTTAATATGATTCTGCCAACTTTTACTATTAATATTTGGAAAGCTTATCCAATTACCTTTCAGAATATATATAGCTGGATGGTCAGAATTTTGTACGATGGTCCAAATTCGGACTTCGAAAAAAATTCCGGTCTATCTTTACATATAGAATATTGAAAAATTGGCTATGTTCAGGTTGAGAGCGCACCCCTTTAATATGATTGTGCCAACTTTTACTAATAATATTTGGAAAGCTTATTCAAATACCTTTTCCGAATTTATATAGCTGGATGCTCAGAATTTTGTACGATGGTCCGAATTTTGACTCGGAATATTACCGTTCTTTCACATTAAAATATTAAAAAATTGGCGACGTTTGGGTTGAGAGTGCACCCCTTTAATATGATTATGCCAACTTTTACCAATAATATCTGGAAAGCTTATTCAAATACCTTTTCCGAATATATTTAGTTGGATCATCAGAATTTTTTACGATGGTCCGAATTTTGACACGGGATGTTTAAAAAATTGGTCATGTTTAGGAAGAGAGTGAACCCCTTTAATATGAAAATGCCAATTTTTACTGATAATACTTAGAAAGCCTATTTAATTACCTTTCGGAATATATTTAGTTGGATGTCTAGAATTTTGTACGATAATGCGAAATTACATCTCTATTCTGAGCTAAAGGAATTGATAAAAATAATATATTATTCTACTTTCATTTGATAGACGTAACGTTGGATTTTATTGGTTGTTAACAAGCCAACAGTGAGGCTGATGTCCCCCGCCGAAATCCCAAAATAAATAGATGACACATATTAATTAATCGCACATTTATTTTTTTCAAACGTATCAAGCAATCAAACTGTACACGAAGTGTCATCCAAAAGTGTTTTATAAAGAAAAATGCTAAAACCGATGAGAAAAATGAAAATGTACCCTAGTTAGGGGGACCCTAAAGGCAGACAAAAGGGCCCCCACGCTTGACAAAAGGGCCCCTCTGGCCAAGGGAAAAAGCCCTCGTGTCTGAGTCAATCGTTTCTATACACTGTTACTGTCGAATCCATTACTGAATGAAAATGCAGTCATTGTATTGGCATAAAAATCATCAATCAAGATGAACCTAAGTTATCTTGTCCCAAAGTGTCAACCAATCAAATTGCTTATCTCTGCCTACCCTAAGCAGAAAATGCTCATCTTCGAACTCCATCAAGGCATTGACCTAACAAGCATACACACCAATTTTGAACATTTTAACTCAATTAGAAGGAGGGTTATTGTGTTCCAAAGTCTCGGTAAATCAAATTGCTTATCGCTCTGCTTACCCTGAGCAGAAAATGCTCATTATCGATCTTAGTCAAGGCATTACGGTGATGAAACTATACACCAAGTTTCATCACTCTCACTTTATTAGAACTAAAGTTATCGTGTCTCAAAGCATCAACCAATCAAATTGCTTATCTCTGCTTACCCTAAGCGGAAAATGCTCATCTTAGAACTCCATCAAGGCATTGACCTAATTAGCATATACACCAAGTTTAAACATTTTAACTCAATTAGAAGGAGAGTTATTGTGTTCCAAAGTCTCGACCAATCAAATTTGCGTATCGCTCTGCTTACCCTGAGCAGAAAATGCTCATTATCGAACTTAGTCAAGGTATTACTGTAATGAAACTATACACCAAGTTTCATCACTCTCACTTAATTAGAACTAAAGTTATCCTGTCCCAAAGCATCAACCAATCAAATTGCTTATCTCGGCTTACCCAAGCGGAAAATGCTCATCTTCGAACTCCATCAAGGCATTGACCTAATAAGCATATACACCAAGTTTGAACATTTTAACTCAATTAGAAGGAGCGTTATTGTGTTCCAAAGTCTCGAACAATCAAATTTTCGTATCGCTCTGCTTACCCTGAGCAGAAAATGCTCATTATCGAACTTAGTCAAGGTATTACTGTAATGAAACTATACACCAAGTTTCATCACTCTCACTTAATTAGAACTAAAGTTATCGTGTCCCAAAGCATCAACCAATCAAATTGCTTATCTCTGCTTAACCTAAGCGGAAAATGCTCATCTTCGAACTCCATCAAGGCATTGACCTAATAAACACATACACCAAGTTTGAACATTCTAGCTCAATTAGGGAGAGAGTTATTGTGTCCCAAAAAGTGTGACGGACAGACAGACGGACAGACAGACAGACGGACGAACCCATTTTAATAGTCCCCCAACTTTCTTTGAAAGGCGGGGGACAAAAATAGATGAGTTTGGGCGACTGTTGTCTTAATTCTGAATAGGTTGTCAACGAACAGGTTGCCAGCTGGATCGGTCGAATAGCTCGCTAGCCGAATAGGTCGCCAAGTTGTGTTCGGTGACCTTGACATTGACCTAAATAAAGATAATTCAGTGGAGAAACGTAAGTAATGCATGAGAGATATGTCATCTAATGCTTATGGTAGATGTTTCAGATTGTAAAATCAATTGTGCATAAGAGGTTATATGTATTTTGTATTAGAGGTTTCTTGTATTTTGTCTTTTGCAATAGACGTATGAGGTATTTTGTATTAGAGGTTTCTTGTATTTTGTTTTTTGCATTAGACGTTTTAGGTATTTGGTATGGCATTATGTTACATGTGTGTTTTGAATTAGACATTTCTACATAGCATTAGGTTTTTGCCGCTTTCCCCCGCCATATAGATATCTAGACATTCGAGGACGTTCACTTAGCTCAATTAATAAAATAAACATGATTTCGTAGTTATGCGCACAATTTACACATTGCCACGGTGACTCTTAATAATTAATAAAGCCCCCAAAATATGCCAGTTGACCAAAGCGATTTTGTTTTTAGGACTGTAAGGTAAGACCTTTCAATCATCATTTTTTTTTTTTTTTGGGTTGATATTGTTGAATTAGAACTGCTTTTTAATGGACTTACCAACACTTCGTCATTCTATTTCCCTTTGTTTACATAGCGTTCATCCGGGCACTTCCGTCATTCTTTCGGAGAACGCTAGATCGGCGACGGTCCTACGCATTTTAGCACATATGACGTCATATATAGATTGTGGGTTAGGGTTAGGGCAAGGGCTAGGACCTGCAGTAGATTTGGTCAAAGTCCCGAGATATAAACAGGGCTAGCCCTAACCCTAACCCATGATCAAGCCTAACCCTTACCCTAACCCACAATTCACATATGACGTCACAATTTGCGTAGGACCGTCTCCGATAGATAGACCGCTCACGCCTTATGATTGGCCAGGGCCGCCATGACACACAGCGCAAGATTTCCCTTCAGGGCAGAAGCCGCGAAAACCAATGTAAACAAACGGCAAACTGATGGTGAAAGTCAATCAATTTTTGGTGGAATTTAGGGTCCTATCGACAAACCCAACACATTAATTTATTTAATTGAAACCGTAGCTTTATTTTTGTATAGTTTTTGGGGAATTATAAAGCGTTAAACATTTATTTCATAGGGAAATACAGACCGATAGCGCCTGTAAAAAGTATTTTTAGAATAAAATAAATCAATAATTTAATATTGAAAAATAAAAGTCATTGCTTTAAAAACTTGCGCTCTAAAAGGCTATGTCCTGCGATTTACAAAAATGTTTAGTTTGAAATTTTAGAGTTAGTAGTTTTTGTTTAAATCAAATTTTAAAACTGCCACGCCCATATTTTAATCTTGAAAATTTGGCACCCATATTTTATTCTATTTTTTTTGTAATAATTGAGAGAGCTATTGGAACTTCTACAACAACTTTCATAAGTATATGAAAAATTATAAACATGAAGATCATATTTTTTTACTTCATTATTTATATTTTTAAAAGGTATAATACAGATGTTCTTGAAGAAAAAACTTGGAAGTTTTAGGGTCCAATTATGGAATTTAATTTTTTTTTGTCAAAATCATAATTTAGATGGCTGCTGGAAATTGTGTCACAATTTTCTTAAGTGTATGAAATAATTAAAAATGCAAAGATCATATTTTTTATTTCAATTTTTATATATTTTAAAAATTACACAAACTAGCTGGTATTGTGGTGGTGGGGGGATTTTGAAATTGCTACACCCATTTTTTTATGTTGGAAATTTTTGTTACCAAAATTTTATTCTATTCCATAGCTACCTTCTTAAGCATATGAAATAATTAAAAACGTGTAGGTCATTTTATTTACTTCATTATTAAAACTTTTATACCTAAACCTGATAGTTCATTTAAAAATTTCTCATTTGCCTCTTGACTCAGTTATACTTAGACAAGAAATTTGGTATGATTTATCAAAATAGATAAAAAGTAATAATGAAAATGTATTTTAATATGAACAAACCAACAATGAGGCTAATAAAAAGAGTAATTAGTAGATGGCACACTTGACATTTTTTAATTGCTTATTTTCGCCATGTATCAAAGTTCAAATTGCTCATCATCGAACTTAGTCAAGGTAATAATGAAATGAAATGGGGTTTAACGTCCTACTGTTATGCTCCTAACGTGGGCTAATGAACACAGGCATACACCATACAGTGTGCTATGAGGGAAAATTTGCCCCGGGCAGCAGTGCTACGGCCTACTCTTATATCAAATTCCAACTGCCAAGAGATTTTTTTACGTGTACGTACGTCTGTGTGTACATAGGACCTCTGTTTTTTGCACCATCCGAATGACTAGACAGCTGTCCTTGTCAGGCCATCCGTCCTGCACCACTGACAAGGGGAAACCACGCCAGAAAATCTGGACGAACTATCTCTGCCAATGCAGGGATCGAACACCTGACCTCCAGGCTAGCCAGCCAGTGTCTTACCCACTTAGCCATGTGATCCCCCTTAGTCTAGGTATTTTTGTGATGATAATTTTTTCAATAATTCACTTGCACATACGGTTCATTTGCAGTGGGAGGAAACCGGACGACCCGGACAAAACCCTCAAGGTTTGATAGCCGACCCTACACCTTGTCATGTACAACCAAGGAATCAAAAACCACCCCAGTTCACTCAATGACAGACCTTATGATACAAGGCACTTACACACATGGCCCCTGTATAATATTGGCAATACAAGTTATATTGCTTGTCTGATAAATTAACACACACTTATGATTTTTTTGCCTCATTGACTTATCTTTTCAAAATAAGAATATTCTTAAAATTGTAATCACATGATTTCTGAATGTACAGGTTAGCCTCTGTGGACGATTCTAACTTAGGCCAAAAAAAAAAAATGTTATGTTTCCGGTAACCCGACCGACCCATTACAAAACCTGCCGACTCAAATTTTTTTTTAGTGTCAAGAGAAATAAAAAAAAAAATTCTTCACCAAGCGACCGTTCAGAATACTCTAACCCTACCGGATTCGTGAAAATATATATATTATTTGTTGCTATAAATGAATATTAATGTCATCGTTCTTTGAATCGGCATTTACCGATCGGAATAAGCGGGTACAACGAACGTTTATTAAGATCTGCCATACTTTTGACGCGAGATCGCTAACTGACGTGAAAAACGAGACTACGGGTTTCGTATAGATAATGCCAATCTGTTTCACAGAGAATTACTTAGGAATTAACTCTGTAACAGATGAGTGTCCATAGCACGTGCGTTGACTGCAGTCATTGGCTCAACGGCTCGTGCAATGTTTACTTAACACCTAACTGCTTCGGGCAAAATGACGCATTTTACTCATTTTAATACCCATTTACACTTAATAGGAAATATTTTTTAACTTCAATTACTTCAAACGTCTTTATTTATTTTTCTGTTACCTCAAAAAAATGTTTGAGAATTTAATTTGTCGGAGTAAAAAAGTTAATATACCGTACTAATTAAGCCTCGCCGATGTCATGCTTATCAGTGATTGTAGCGGCCAAGCGAATATTCACTGCGGGATCAGTTTGAGATAATGCAAGTTCCGAAAAACTATGAAGCTCACAACTTTTGTTCTAATTATCAACGGCTCGCAGATGGACATAAACAAGTGAACCTATATTTCAAACAGGTGGATAGGATCTGTTCGATTGGTATTTAAAAGAAGACAAATAAATTTATTACGGACCAATTTCGTGCAACGGTACGAGTTTTCAGCGCGAGTTATTTCCCTTAAACAAAATGGCCTCCCCACGCTATTGTTTTTGGTAAGCATTTTTTTCCGTCCACCGGAGCCTGGTCTTATGACGTCATATGAGGATTGTGGGTTAGGATATGGGTTAGGACAAGGGCTGTGGCCTGCAGATTTCGTCACAGTCTCGAGATGTAGACAGGGCTAGCCCTAACCCTAACCCTGGGCCAAGCCTAACCCTTATCCTAACCCACAATCCACATATGACGTCATAAGACCAGGCTCCGGTGGACGGTAAAAAACGTTTACCATTGTTTTTATCATCATTGAACGATTAAAAGTTCTTTTGCCACCAAAGATAATATTTAAATCGTAATCGAGTCTCTGATACATTTTAAACAATTATCCAAGAATACCACACATCTATTCGTATTTTATGTTCACGGCACCGACTCAACCCAACATAAAATTGAAGATTTTCGCACAGAATATTATACGACATACGGACAGTTTTGATTACATTTTTGACGTCGATCTCGGATTTTAAAATTCCATGATTTTGGATCTAATTGGAATATTTCGATGAAATAAAAAAAAACTGGGTAGCTTTTTATGTATGTTTTCAAAAAATATTTTTAAAAAAAATTGTTTCTGTCATTTGAAACTTTGACCTGAACCCCCTGTGGAGGAGATCTAATATTAATATTAAAAAAAAAAAAAAAAAAAAAAAAAAAACCCTACCTACCGACCCAACCCTATTTTCCATCCGTTACAGGAAACAGAACTCTTTTTTTTTTTGGCCTTATGATTATTTTGCCTCATTTACTTTTAGTCAATGATGCAGGATGGAGGACCTGACAAGGACAGCTGTCTAGTCATTTGGATGGGACAAAAAACTGAGGTCCTGTGCACATGTTGGCATGCAAGTAAAAGATCCCTTAGTAGTTGGAATTCGATATAAGAGTAGGCTGTAGTGCCACACACGCTAATCATTCCACCCCACCCCCACCCCAATTCAACGTCACGTTTCAAATTGGGTCCTGGAACTCACCAACTTGAAACAATTTCCACGTAATCTGGATGTCAGGTGGCTATTTTCATATATATGAATGAATACACAAAATTGAAAAAAGAACTACATTATTTGTCGATTACTAGTACTTTCGCTTATTTTATTAAGCTCTTCAGATAATCAACATTTAGTTAATACAACAAATAATGTAGTTCTTTTTTCAAAAACTTTTATATTTTTGTGTATTCAATACCTAAGAGTAGTTATCTTCAACTTTTCATATATGAATGAATATATAGACCTAGGTAAAGTTATTCATATCTTGCAATGTATTCATATCCTTTAAGTTAAGGCCTTCCAAATTGGGCCCTGCATTTTCTACAACTGGAACTGACTGGACGTATGTTTTATTCTCCATCTGAACGAGTAGACCACACTGTCTTTGTTAGAACGTTATAGAACAATATTCATCACAAAAATATCAACAAATAAGAATCATATTCATAAAAATAATTTCTTTATTCATTCTTGAACACTTTTTGTCTGTTATATGAGTTGCTGGTTTGCTCTCGGTGTTGGCCGAGAAAATTCATCTGGATTTTCCGGCGTGGTTCCCCTTGTCAGTGGTGCAGTAGGCCTACAGAGGGCTGAACTTGGACAATTTTCGAGTCATTTAGATGGGACGAAAAACCAAGGTCCAATGTACACATTGCACAGCCCGGACAGAACAGCAGAATGTTAAACTCCATTTCGTTTCTCTTGTGAGTCGAAATGTTTGAATCTTTTAGTTAAATAACAGTAAAATATCATTTTCTGTGTGACATAAAGTCTTCTTTTAAAAAACTTGTTATGTTATTCATGGCTGAATGTAGCAGGAAACATTTCATCTTATGAGACCTACAAATACAAAGAAAGTAGTACAGGGTTTAGAAATGTATCATCACTTGCATAAAAGATAGGTTGCCAGGCAACGAAACATACGCCCACAGCAGCTAAATCGTCCGGGCAGTCAACAAGAGTTGTCGCATATTTTTACTTTTTTCGGTAATGAAACATTTGTAATACTCTAAAAACTGATTAAGAGTAACAACTCATTATGTAATTATCAGAAAATCATTAGAATTTGATTGCTTTTTATAAAGTTTTACCCCACGCTAACAATTGAATTAGTATATATACATGAAACATTTAAAATCACGGATTTAGCTGTTCAGTTATCAAAATTCATTGAAAATCAATATACTTGTTCGTTTTAACACCTTAAACTCTGTGTATCAATCTGAAGTCAATCAGATGATAAGTTTGGCCTTTAAAGCGTCCACAAGATTTTTTGAAGTGATCAAGGGCCATAACTCTGGCACTAATTATCGGAAATTGCTGAAAATCAATAGGCTTCTTCGTCTCATGACCTTAAACACTGTGTATAAATTTAAAGCCAATCGGATATTAACTTTGGCCTCTATAGCGTCCACAAGATTTTTTGAAGTGATCAAGGACCATAACTCTGGCACTAATTATCGGAAATCGCTGAAAATCAATAGGCTTCTTCGTCTAATGACTTTAAACACTGTGTATAAATTTAAAGCCAATCGGATATTAACTTTGGCCTCTATAGCGTCCACAAGATTTTTTGAAGTGATCAAGGGCCATAACTCTGGCACTAATTATCGGAAATGGATGAAAATCAATAGGCTTCTTCGTCTCATGACCTTAAACACTGTGTATAAATTTAAAGCCAATCGGATATTAACTTTGGCCTATAGAGCGTCCACAAGATTTTTTGAAGTGATCAAGGGCCATAACTCTGGTAGTTATTATCGGAAATCGCTGAAAAACAATAGGCTTCTTCGTCTCATGACCTTAAACACTGTGTATAAATTTAAAGTCAATCGGACTTTAGCTTGTGGATGGACGGACGGACGGACGACAATATACGACCACATTTCAATGTGGGCGTATAAAAATGACGTTTCGTCAAATTAATTACACAATTTAGGGTAGTTAATGTTTTAAAATTAAAAACGGCACGCTTAACAGGTTAAATACAGTAGAAGTGATTATATATATATATATAAACATGACTTACTTATATACAGTGGTAGTGGGCGTGGTTACTTTCTCATTCAATATCCTTTGTTTAAATTTATTATACTACAAATAAAAATAACAAATAATGTAAACCAAATGTAAAGGAAAATAGTCTTCTTATCTGAATCCATCATTTGAATGGAATCGGGATTAATATGTTGTCAACACAAAACTTTGACTAAATGACAGACGTTATGATACAGTGCGCACATGCTAATCCTTCGATTATACAACCCCCCCACATCAACAATGATAACTAAACGAAATGAAGTGTGGTTTAACATACTACTGTTCTGCTCCTAAACTGGGCTAATGAAGACGGGCCTGCACAATACAGTGGGCTGTGAGAGAAATTTTTCCCAGGCAGCTGTCCTATGGCCTACTTTTATATTGAATTCCAACTGTCAAGGGATCTTTTTTGTGTACACCAATGTGAACACAGAACCTTGGTTTTTCGTACTATCTGAACGACTAGACAGCTGTTTTTTCCAGGCCCTCCGTTCTGCATCACTGACAAGGGGGAACCCATGCCTGAAAATCTGGATGAGCTTTCTCGACCAATGCAGGGATCGATCATCTGACCTCCAGGCTAGCAAGCCAGAATCTTACCCACAGTGATCCCCTACTCAATGACAGACCTTATAATACAGCATGCACATGCTAACCATTCCGCCATCCAACCCCCTACATCAACAACTTAACATGAAATACGGAAACTCATGCTAAAACTGCTCAACTACATGATAACTGCGGGACAAACATATGGTTTAATTTTTATTTCAATAATTCGCTTGCGCATAGGGGTCTTTAGCAGTGGGAGGAAACCGGTGTACCCAGAGAAAACCCACGAGGCTGTAACTGAGTTGTAATGCTGGAACGACCAACAATGCCCCCTGAAATAAATTCCAAAAGGAATAAAATCATACCTCAAACATCTTGAGTAAATCTTCTTTCTTCATTTCAAGTCTTTCGAACGGTTGTTTTTCCTTGGCTATATTTTTAACTAATGTCTCTAAGTTGGGGAAATCATTACTAGATACCTGTCTGAAATACAAACAATCGAATGGGAATAAACAATCAACTTGATTTCATATTTGTTGCTTGTTGCTTACAATGTTTGGGGTGGGGGGGATGGCCTAGTGGTCTAGAGTGCCGCGCTTCGACATCTAGCTGGCCGGACACCTCTGGCTTACGGCTGTGGTTTCGATCCCAGGTGTGAGCATATGTGACATGGAGATGGGGGCGCCTTCTCAACCTCGTGGGTTTCCTCCGGACACTCCGGTTTCCTCCCACTGCTAAAGAACCCTACGCGCATGCGAATTATTAAAAACCGTGGGACCAGTAGAAAAGAGAGAGAGAGATGGGGTTTAACATTCACTCGACACAAACTAGGTCAGTTCGGGACTAACATATGGTTTAATCTTATTTCAATCATTCATGAAGGGGTCTTTATCAGTGGGAGGAAACCAGAGTAGCCGGGGAAAACCCACGAGATTGGACAGGCGACCTTACTCCTGCCACGTACAACCGGGGATTTGAAACCACGCCAGTTGACTCAATGACAGGCTTTTTGGACCAGGAGAAAACTCACAATGGAAACCACCCAGTTGATTCAATGCCAGACCTTATGATACAGCGCACGAGTGCCAGTTTATCAACTTACCTTCCTTCGAGACTCATATCGTAATAAAAACCGCCTTCAATAGGAGGACCATAACAAAGATGGCCACCATAATGTAACTCCATTGCTTCACCTAACATATGTGCACTTGAATGCCAAAAAATAGGTTGCCAGGCAACGAAACATACGCCCACACAGCAGCCAAATCGTCCGGGCAGTCAACAAGAGTTGTCGCATATTAAGGAATTATTAGAAAATCATTAGAATTTGTTTGGTTTTTATAATCAAACGTTTTTTTTTAAATCAGATAATAATTGTGACCTCCAGAGGCACCACAAGCTAAAAAGGGTGATTTTTCGTACAATCAGGGGACATAATTCAGGAAGTAATGACCTGATGGGCGCAAATATCGAAAGGAACCAAGATCTTTGGGTTATAAACATACCTGTCAAGTTTCATCAAAATCGATTCAAAATTGTGACCTCTATAGGGTCCACAACCTTGATATAACATATTTTCACACTATTCGTGTACAAACGGCAGCCATTTTGTCCGTCAATTCTAGTCCGATTTTCGCGAAATTCAAACTCTCTCTTCATTACCATGTAACGGTGATATAGTCAAACGTTTTTTTAAATCGGATAATAATTTTGACCTCCAGAGGGACCAAAAGCGAACAAAAGCGATTTTTTCGGACAATCCGGGGACATAATTCAGGAAGTTATGAACCAATGGGCACAAATATCGAAAGGAACCAAGATCTTTGGGTTATAAACATACATGTCAAGTTTCATCAAAATCGGTTCAAAATTGTGACCTCTATAAGGTAAGCAACCTTTACATAACATATTTTCACAATATTCGCGTACAAACGGCGGCCATTTTGTCCGTCAATTTTGGTCCGATTTTCACAAAATTCATACTCAACCTTCATAACCATGGAATGGTGATATAATCAAACGTTTTTTTAAATCGGATAACAATTTTGACCTCCAGAGGGACCACAAGCTAAAAAGGGCAATTTTTCGGACAATCAGGGGCCATAACTCATGAAGTTACGATCCGATTGGCGCAAATATCGAAAGGAACCAAGATCTTTGGGTGATAAACATGCATTTCAAGTTTCATCCAAATCGGTTCAAAGTTGTGTCCTCTACACTGTTCACAACCTTGATATAACATATTTTCACACTATTCGCGTACAAATGGCGGCCATTTAGTCCCTCAATTTTGGTCCGATTTTCACGAAATTCGAACTCAGCCTTCATAACCATGGAACGGTGATATAATCAAACGTTTTTTTAAATCGGATAACAATTTTGACCTCCAGAGGGACCACAAGCTAAAAAGGGCAATTTTTCGGACAATCAGGGGCCATAACTCAGGAAGTTACGATCCGATTGGCGCAAATATCGAATGGAACCAAGATCTTTGGGTTATAAACATGCATTTCAAGTTTCATCCAAATCGGTTCAAAATTGTGACCTCTACACTGTTCACAAGCTAAAAAACGTGATTTTTCGTACAATCAGGGGCCATAACCCATGAAGTTACAGTCCGATACATGCCAATATCGAAAGGAACCGAGATCTTAGGGTGATAAACCTATGTTTTAAGTTTCATTGAAATCGGATAAAAATTGTGGCCTGTAGACTGTTCACAAACAATTGTGGACGGACGGACGTCCGGACGGACGGACGGACGGACGTCCGGACGGACGGACGGACGAACAGGGGCGACGACAATATACGTCCACATGAAAATGTGGGCGTATAAAAATATCAAGCAGTCCGAGAGGAGGTCATATTTCCAGGGCCTGTGTGTCAACCCTTTATTGTACCTAAATTTAGATTTTGAAGAAAGCTAATTTAAATTTATCCTAAAACCTCTTTCTGATCAAATATATATATACAAATCGCTTTTATTGAAGTTTTAATGCATATCTTTATAAAAAGCACTTTGAATTGACAAAATGCCTAGACCCTTTTTTTTTTTTAAGTAGAAATTTTTATTGGGAATTGGTTTATAATTTTAATCGAATGTCAAACACTAGCGTCTGGTTATTCCAGTCTACATGGTATTTTTTGTGCGTGCTCTGCAAAAAAGAATATGCTTCACCGTCTAGCCTCGTTTAGACTGGCCCAGTCTCTTCTATTTATTTTACATTTCGATTTATATAAAAGTATTAATTTTTAGTAAACCAACACTTTCGTTTCCATTTGTATATAAAAAAAAATTTGAGTAAACCTGTAACCAGAGATTACGTTTTTTTTTTGAGAGGACTGGCCAATTTTTGGTGTGTGGAGAAGACTGGCCACCAGTCTAAGCCTCGTTCTTCAAGTCTCTAGTTAAAAAATGGCCTGAAATGTATTATGGTACACGATTCGTATACCACTGGTAAATTTTGTATTTTGTCTTATATATTGCATATCAGAAGCCCATCTTTTCATGGTAAGATCACAACATCAATGTTGATTTGAACTGACAAATAATTTGTGTTTTCAATGCTGAAGACTTTGGATGATATTGAGTTAGAGATTTAGGTACTTTAATTTAAGTTAATGAAAATGATGTAAAGTTTCTTTTTCATTTCATTAATTTGGGGCTATTAATATTACTATCATTATCATCATATGGGCCTAGATCTATTGTGTAATATATAATTATTTTGGGTTCAGCCCCTTTTAAATAAAGTAATCTTAATTATCCTATTTTAATACAAAAAAAGTTATAATCGACAGGGGTTTTTTTTCTTGCAAAACAAAAATTAAATTTGTAAAATAATTAAAATGGTAGGCCTATAAGAACACAACTGGCTGGGTAAATAGAAACAATGATTGATAAATAATAATACTGCTAAACATGAATAATATATATGTTGTAGGCCTTAGCGATGTCACTTAAAATTAATTGTTCTTTATTTCTTAAATTTATCTTGTTTTGAATTGGTAATAAAATAAGTTTTATAACGCCACGGTACGGCCCATGTCATTGCACTGTCACCGTTCCAACTTACGGCAAGGCCTAACGATAAAATGCTTATTATACGAACGAAATATTTACTGAAAACTAATAATATCGATAAAAAAATTTACTTACGCACTTTCAAATATTTATTTCGGGCACAGTTTGTCAGTTTTGCAGTGGTAGTTTTGATTTTCTATTATTCCAAAACTCAAAACACTGTCGTACAGATGGCAGCCATATTGGTTTCTTCCCTCAACGGAAGTCGCAACGTCTCTACCACGCGATTCTGGCGAATAGGCGGTCTATCTATATATGACGTCAATGGGTTAGACGTAGAGGCGAATATCTCCATGCTGTTAGACGACTCAATGTTTCCTTCAGAGAAATTTCAATGAAAAACAAAATGAGCGACAATATAAATAAACTCTTCTTAGGACTTCGGGTCTAGTTGTTTATATTTAAAATGAAGTTACACAGTGTGAAATGTAAAGACTTTAAACGGTAGGCTACCGGCAATCAATAACCCCGCAGATAAAAAGTGAATCGGCTGAACTTGAACGGTTACTGTCGCGTTTTTGTCCGATTCAATTTGTTGTTTGTATTTGTTTTGTTTTTTGTTTTTTTTTGTTTTTTGTTGTTTTTACTCGTTAGGGCTAATTATAACTTATGCTTATTTCTTGTTCTTAATAAAGGTCTTATCATTGTGTGGATCTTCTGTTATCTGGGGCGGGGGGGGGGGGGGTACTACAGCCTAAACGATAATCTAAACTACTCTGCTCGGGAGAATTTGCTAACTTGTTATGACCTTTGGCGGCATTGACGTCAAACTTTGCAGACGGCGGAATGTGAACACAGAGAGGCTAATGTGAATACAGACAAAATGGGGAAAGGAATGTATATATGTCTAGCAGCAGGAGTCCTATTGTACGGGATTATATTGACCGGTATTGTGCCCGTACAATCCGCAGATGACGGTGAGTATATACTAGAATCTATACTTATAATACGTAGAATGGTTCCACCCACGCCTCGAGGGATGACTGACCAGACCACTGTCACTAGGGATGACAATGAAAATTTCAAACTTCTTGTATCCCCCCAAGTTTATAATTTCTGGAAAGGGGCTTTAAAATCCTTTCCAAAAAGCCCAAGATGAACACAATAGGACTAATATTAAGGAAGTTACTGCTAATTAACCATTAGAAATTAACGACCCTTTTCGTATTAGAACAATGAAGGAAACGTGCGACCTTCAACGTTTGAAAAAAAAACCACAAAAAAGGACATAACTTTTTTATTTTTTTAGTAGGCCTATTTATCATCAGTAAACCAGTTCACTTTCAGGCCATGATTTCACATAGATATAGCGAGCTCGTCTTTCGATATAGCGGAATTAAAAAAGGCGCGCTATCTATCTTAATCTAATCTGGCAATCTTATCTAGGCTACAATTTAATCTTGACTTTGACTCGTTTTGCGAAATTAGAAACAAGCAATGTGAGGCCTATCTATCTACATTGTCATTATCTACTTTATCTAGGCTAGATTTCAGAATCAGAGATGGAATAGGCCTAAACACATGTTATTAAATCAAATACCGGTAGCCTAAAAAAAAATAGGCCTAAGCTCGTTTTTTCGACATACAAACTTGAATCCCCAAATAACACATTTTAATAATAATGGTTTATAAATCTAACTAGGCCTAGCCGATCTACTACTAGGGCCTAATGCTAATGATGATAACGGAAAAGACTTCTTGCATTGAGATAGGCCTAGACAAAACAAAAGGTATTTCTAATATCTTTCTAATGGTAATCAAACATATTACACTTAGACAACTCGAGCCAAATTAATGATTTTAAATTTTTGTCTTTTTCGTTACCGTATGCTCTTCTTACTGTTTACATCATACATAGTCTTTTGCAGTTTTACATGGTAATAGCCTAGGCTAACGGAAAAGACATTCTTACAAATTTGATTTTGATTTTGTGACATTTTTGTTATTTGTAAGATTCCAGGGCCCTTGTTTCACAAAAACTAAACAGATAAATCAATAGTCTCAAATGTGTTTATTGAAAAATGTTATAGGCCTAGGCCTCGGCCTATTTGTTATGGAGGTCAATCGTATTCAGAATTAGATGTTATGTACTTATGTCTAATACTGCTTTTGCAATACAAAAAACCTCTATTACTTATGTCATGATACCGCTAATTCAAAATACAAATGTTACTTTACATAAAACAATCGACACAATACCTAAAATGATACGTGCAATGTCTTTTCACTTTCGACATTGAACATTGAACAAAGCATAATTGTCTTGGCATCTTCTACATTTCACTATCTACATTACATCTTCGTGTTAGTAACTTCTACATTGCATTAGCGAACGTGTTTTATCTCGACTGCATTATCTTTTTATGACATGTGGGCGGAGCCTAAAAGAGGTATGAAATCATCAACAATAACTTCTCCCAAAATAGACCTTAAGGATGTCAATTCAAAATATACTATTAGAACTCAGTCGAAGATTCAGAGTAATAATAGCTAATAGCTTAGAATATATCGTTAATGTCTTGATGAAACAAAACATCGAATTGAAAGTTCATGTAATATTTTATCTACACTAGATCTTGAATACAGCAGTGCTTGAACTTAATATAACGTGAAATTGTTGAAACTAGAATCCAATCTATTGGCGGATCATTTGAACATTTGTGTTAAGGTCCATTTTTGACTAAAAAAGGCACATAACAAGGTTATCAGAGTTGTCTTTCCTTGGGAGAAGTTATTGTTGATGATTTCATACCTCTTTTAGGCTCCGCCCACATGTCATAAAAAGATAATGCAGTCGAGATAAAACACGTTCGCTAATGCAATGTAGAAGTTACTAATACGAAGATGTAATGTAGATAGTGAAATGTAGAAGATGCCAAGACAATTATGCATTGTTCAATGTTCAATGTCTAAAGTGAAAAGACATTGCACGTATCATTTTAGGTATTGTGTCGATTGTTTTATGTAAAGTAACATTTGTATTTTGAATTAGCGGTATCATGACATAAGTAATAGAGGTATTTTGTATTGCAAAAGCAGTATTAGACATAAGTACATAACATCTAATTCTGAATACGATTGACCTCCATAATTTAGTATTTGAAATTAAATTTTAATATAAAATTATTATTTCTTAATGAAGTCTTACGTTAATAAAACAACAAAAATAATTGGCATTTTAGCAGCCAAAGCTATTTTATCTTATGGAAAAAAAAAATATTTAATTGAGTAAGTATCATTTTCAAAGTATCATTGAAAGGGTGGGTCTATGAAAATGACATGTCAAATCTTTAAGGCATCGGAACATTGGCGATTTGGTGTATTAGCCTAATTTCAAAGTTGATAAATACTTTTAAAATGCGACGAAAATTACAACCTAGATTAGCCGTTTGAGTCAGAAATATCATAATATGTTTGTGACAATTCTCAATAAAACTACAAATCCATACGATTTAGTTTATCGATACACATTATTTCCATTGAAGCCTGTGGGTATCAAATTCCCATGTCACGAATCAAAGGCCAAGTTCAAGGCCAACCCACCGATACTTTTCGAATCACATATTATGCAGTACACTCATTTATTTCACCTCTCTACGAATGTCTAATCGTGTGCAAACATTGCTTCAACGAATGAAACTCTCCCCATTGATATTGCAACCGTTAATTCAACCTGCCAACAGTTTTCAGTTTCGAAGCGTATTTGTTTTCGCCGTAAGTACCCGCAGCGGAAATGTGCACTGCGCGGGCGCAAGCGATTTTAACTAAAATCTATTAAAATCGCATTTTAGGTTAGGGCCTACAATCAATCTTCGTGAAACGCAAAGAATTTAAAATTTCAGTTTGATTTTAGTGATTTTAGCTTAAGTTTTTGTGAAACAGGGCCCTGCATGACTATTGCACATCCTCTTAAGTTATAAGCCTAAAGAATACAGTGAAAATTTCCATAAAAATTTATAATTACTTTTCAAAATTTGTCTTTACCGATACCGTTATTTTGTGAAAATAGCCCATGTATTGCCATTGGCGTGGCCGTAAAAGATCCCCTTTGAATTCGATACGAGTAGGCTTTAATTTCCCCCATACCACACTGTATACGGTACCCGTCTTCATTAACCCATTCGAAGCAGAATAATAGGACATTATACTCTATTTCATTTCATTTTCTTTCACCAGTTCGCTAAAATTGTCTATTTATTTGAGACAATAGCACCACGACAGGAGATGTCCCAGAGCTATTACGCCATGGAAAGCTATTTTTAACAGGAAGTCATTGAAACTTAGATTTGAAAATATTTTCGAACCCTCTTTTTTTTTTTGTAAGCAATATTTTTATTCAGATTTCTATCTGAATAGGGATTGGGGAACAGGCATAGCCTATATTAAACCCTTCTCCCTTTCGAACCCTCTGGACAAGTAAAATGAGATTGAATGGAGGACAGTAACACATCTTGCTAGATTGACTGTCCATTTAAAATTTAAAATCAATATTTTTACATAACAGACTAATTTTATCATTAATTAGTAGATTAGTAAATTTTTGTTTAATTTGATTCTTATTTAATACAGAGATAAATTAATTTTAGAAAATGAAAAAAAATATCCTACAGAGACATACAACGAAACAAATCTCGAACAACAAATTTGCAAATACAAATGAAATCTCCAAACAAAAATATTGCAAAACATGTAAATTTTCGAAAAACATTACCAAACATTCCTGAAATTCATCGAACCAGAACAATATGCCGAAATCTACCCGGTAGAGTTATGTTTCTGTAATAATATATACTGGGTAATCCGATTTGGCATCAGACTACCAGACATCTCAACGTTTTCATTTTTACCTACGTTCTCGTAGCTAGCAGCAGACGAAATATTCAAAGAGGTAAGAGCGATAGAAACATATTTTGGTCGAGGGCTAATGGTATCAAACACTTAAAATAGTTGAACATCGTCCTACAAAATGAACATATATCATTTTCGTTGCAATAAAAATGCGAAAATTACTACTACAAGAAACGTTGTCTGACAGAGTGCCATTGGAGGTCTATTTATAGCCTACCCGAAAAGTACCATACTTTATGACCTGTCCGTCAAAGGTTTAAAAAAGACAAAATAGTTTTATTCAAGTAGGCCAATTTGGATTGGAAATAATGAAAAATAAAAACGAATGGCACTCTGTTTTATATAATGTTGATATTTACTGTATACACTGATGAGAGAGAAGAGAGAGGGGGAGAGAAGAGAGAGAAATAGGAGAGGGGAAGAGAAGAGAGAAAGGGAGGGAGAGAAGACAGAGAGAAGAGGAGAGAGGGAAAGAGAGAGAGGAGAGAGAGAGAGAAAAGAAGAGGGAGAGGACAGGGAGAAGAGAGCGAGAAGATGAGAGAGGGAGGGAGAGAGAAGTGGATAGAAAAGAAGGAGAGAGTGGAGGAGAGAGAGGGGAGGAGAGGAGAGAGAAGAGAAGGAGAGAGAAAGAAGAGAGAGAGGGAGACAAACTAAGTAATTTCTAGACAAACATATGGTTTAATTTTATTTTAATAATTCACTTTCGCATATAGGTTTTTAGCAGTGGGATTACCCGGAGAAAACCCACGAGAGTAGTGTTGTCTGGCCAACCACTGCTAAAGACCCCTACGCGCAAGCGAATTATTAAAATGAAATTAGACCATTTGACAGTCCCGAAATGAACTACATTGTGTCGAGTTGACGTTAAACTTTCTCTCTCTCTCCCTCTCTCCGCAGTTTGAAATGGAATGTATAAATAGAAATATACGGATGGCAAATATAACAAGCAGATGGGAACGAAATGTATTGGTAGGAAATGAAATATAGGAATGGTTAATAAAATACATTAACTACGGGTCGCAGATACAATATTTCTGGATTAGTAATAGATACAAAATTTCACAGAATACGGAACTTTTCACGTGTGTGTTACTTCCGTCTCTGTCTTCGCTTCGCTGTGAACGAAGGTTTTCATTTACACGGTGAAGATTCAAATAACAAATGCCAATTAAAAAGGGGTTCTGGGTCTGTAATTTGAAAAAAGCACACAAAATCTGCAAGAATTTCAAGTTTATTATATAAATGGCGAATAACTATCCTTATGTGCCTGGGCTATTTTCCATTCGAATAGCGAAAAATCCACTCCGAATAACTAATACTCGTCTATTCAAAGAGCGATAGAAAAATACTGTGGCGACATTGTAATATGCCAGGTTTTATAGCCGCACATTGACATTATTAAAACCTAATCAATCATTGTATACTCCGTAACCAGTTATCCATTTACCAATTTACTGCCTTTACAGGTGGATGTTGTTATTAGCATTAAACTTTAAAATCCTGAATTAAGTTACATTCCCTTTGGCTGTAATTATAAGGGGTTGGTCAGCATTAACTAAGTATTGTATTATATTGTTTGTCGTATAATTTGCATATTTCCTCATTGCTTGAAAATGACAAGAGAAGCCTAATCAAAACGTCGCTCAGTTACAATCAGTGATTGTATTCCATAGAACTGTGACCTGCATGCTCCAGCTCAATTACTAAATGCCATTGAAACAGTTTAGCTCTGAATGCTCATTAAACGCATTTCTTTCCCAGATATCTGATCACCCAGTGTGCATGCAATAAAGAAATAAAGTGGTTTGTGGCAAAATTATATTATATTATAATAAACCATTTTAATCCTTTACAGGTTTAGCGGGAATGCCCATCTTGGAAATGGGTCTGATCGGACATATTTACTATGGGAGAGTTTGTCAGAGCTGTATCATTAAATTAGACGTAGGAGAATTCCTTGAATGTGATAGAAGCAGCACAAGAGGTTTTTACCATAGATATCGTGTTTTAAATAGCAAAACGCACACCTGTTCCCAAATGACAAATTGTTCCTCTAATATAGACCAACCTGCATGCTGCATGTCTATCTTCAACGCCACAGATAAAAGAGATGCTGCATGTATTAACACAATCAGAACCGATACCCTTAGACAGTATTCAAAAGCTTGTTTTGATGAAAATCCGTGGAAATGCAAAGTAATGATAAATTCGAGTCTTACGGCAGGTGTAAATGTGGAGTGTAATTCTGTCTCAAGGCCAGCTATGGTGTTGGAGGTTCGATCTTACTGTGTAAAAGGTGGGTACACAAAGGAGTGAACCGGTGGGTAATGCTCCGTTTTCCATGATTTTCCTATTTCGTTACATTTACATCGGAGGTGATCATATGAGACCCATTTAATGATTTTGTGCCATACGTTGGACACTGAGATATGCATTTTGGTGGATTGGGCGTGGCAGACAAATAGATGTAGTGACATTTGACCTTCTCACAAGTGGGTTAATTACTTAATTCTCAAAGATGCTGCCAATGAACAGCTTGACACATATTTTATCCTTGTACTGAAATTTACAATGCTACTTTTGACCTACTTATTGAGTACCTAGGCGTCGATGATACTCACGATTAAGTCAAGATGTATTACAAAATCCACTAGACGGTAAAGTGAACAACGTCCGTGGTGGTTTCCCCAAAAGCATAACTTAAAGCGTGAATTTCATATTTTCTAAGAAAGTCAAAACATAATTATTTCTATGTCTTTTGCTCAATAGGTTGTCAACTCACTATTATACAATCATAGGCATTATTTTCAACACTTAAACATGTTTCGCATAGGAAATAATAACACAATTGCCTCCCTTGCCCCCCCCCCCCATGCAATAGCTGTCTTCAAACGTTTGAATTGTTCCACTAATAAAGACCAACCTGCATGCTGCCAGTCTATCTTCAATGTCACAGATGTAAGAGATGCTGCATGTATTAACAAAATCAGTTGCAAGTGATATTTTTGCAAATTTCTCAACTGGCAATAGTGAATTATAGGATTAATAGGATTATTCTTTAATAAGGTAGGACTGTTTATAGATATCATCTATTTTAAGGCTTTAATATATTTTTAAAATATGACTTAAAAATATGAAATTGTAGCTTTAAGAGTAGGGTTTTTTGTGGTCCGAATCAACTCTACTCCATCCGGACATTACGGATCATCCCGGGCAGTGTTGACCAGGACTTATGGTCGGTCTAGTAGACGTGTATTATCCTCCCCCCCCCCCCACCAAAAAAAGTCCAATTCCCAAATCAGTATCTAAACTGGCCAAAATCTAAAATGGCCACCAGTTTTTTGTTTCCAATTATAATGGTCGAGTTTATGTTAATAAAAGACGGACGAAGGTGAAGTATAAGCTATAACTTGCGATGAACTTTCTCGTTCAACAGTTAACACCGACATCGGAAACGGGGCCTCGAGGTTTGCTAGGCTAGGCCTTATTCACCGAGCCATTGCTGAGTTGGTTTTTGTATTTAACGCGTTATGTTTTACATGGTTGGTTGAAAGGCCAAATGGTTAGCACGTGCGCGCTGTATCACAAAACCTGTCATTGAGTCCGGGTAATTCCGCTGCTTAAGACCCCGACGCCCAAGAGAATTATTAAAATAAAATTCAACCATGTGTTAGTCCCGAAATGACCTTGCTTGTGCCTAGTGGACGTTAAACCCCATTTCTCTCTGTGTTTTACGTTTCGTTATGTTGTCATATTTACCACCATGTACACAATGTTATTATTTTTATTTCAGATAATATTGATGAACATTATTATGTTTTTGAAAATTTAACTACTCGGCATTTGTACAATTCCATTTACCCCAATTCAAGCTTTGAAGCATTCGGTAATACCACTCTTAACTGCTCGGTAACAATCACGACTCCAGTCACATATGAAGTTTTTGTAATGAATGGAGCTGGTGGAGATTGCGCAGGTGTCCATTTAAAAGATACTGACGGTAATGACTTATATCCCAGAAACAGAACAACTTGCAACTACGACCTCACTAAAGATGTTGTATCTATCAACAAAAACTTTACCCTCACCTTGTTTTCAAGCAACGCGCAAGCAACCGGCGTGAATGCTACTATACTTGTGGTACTTAGTTCAAGTAAGTTTCAAATTTTAATTTATGAATATTTATGAACATTAAACCAGTTCTACTTGGGAATCTACGTATAGTTAAAAAATTCATTCGACAATAAAATGGAGTGAAACCAGTTTAGAATACATGATAGTCTCAGCCATTACCAATAGGACGGGGGGGGGGGGTCATTTACTTTACTGCATTATTATTTCCATAGACAGTGAAAAAACATTGTTTCTCTGTAGATTCAGGAAAGGGTTATAAGCAGCGGTTTTATTTTTATACGCCCACATTTTCATGTGGACGTATTATGTCGTCGCCCCTGTCCGTCCGCGTCCGGACGTCCGTCCGTCCGTCCGTCCGTCCACAATTTGTTTGTGGACTCTCTACAGGTCACAATTCTTATCCGATTTTGACGAAACTTGAAATATAGATTTATCCCCAAAAGATCTCGGCTGCTTTCGATATTGGCATGTATCGGATCAAAACTTCATGGATTATGGCCCCTGATTGTACGAAAAATCACGTTTTTAGCTTGTGGACCCTATAGAGGTCACAATTTTGAACCAATTTTGATGAAACTTGACATGCATGTTTGTAACCCAAAGATCTTGGTTCCTGTCGATATTTGCGGCTATCGGAATGTAATTTCCTGAATTATGGCCCCTGATTGTCCGAAAAATCACCCTTTTTAGCTTGTGGTCCCTCTGGAGGTCACAATTATTATTCGATTTAAAAAACCGTTTGATTATATCACCGTTACACCCTAAGGAAGGTTGAGTTCGAATTTCGGGAAAATCGGACGAAAATTGCCATACAAAATGGCCGCCGTTTGTACGCGAATACTGTTTAAAAATGGTATTTCAAGGTTGTGGACCCTGTGGAGGTCACAATTTTGATTCGATTTTGATGAAACTTGAAATTCATGGTTATAACCCAAAGATCTTGCTTCCTTTCGATATTTGTGCATATCGGATCGTAACTTCCTGAATTATGGCCCCTGATTATACGCAAAATCGCCTTTTTTTTAGCTTGGAGGTCACAATTATTATTCGATTTAAAAAACCGTTTGATTATATCACCGTTACACCCTAAGGAAAATTGAGTTCGAATTTCGGGTAAATCGGACGAAAATTGCCATACAAAATGGCCGCCGTTTGTACGCGAATACTGTTAAAAAATGGTATATCAAGGTTGTGGACCCTGTGGAGGTCACAATTTTGATTCGATTTTGATGAACTTGAAATTCATGGTTATAACCCAAAGATCTTGCTTCCTTTTGATATTTGCGCATATCGGATCGTAACTTCCTGAATTATGGCCCCTGATTATACGCAAAATCGCCTTTTTTTTTAGCTTGGAGGTCACAATTATTATCCGATTTAAAAAAACGTTTGATTATATTACCGTTACACCGTAAGGAAGGTTGAGTTCGAATTTCGGGAAAATCAGACCAAAATTGCCATACAAAATGGCCGCCGTTTGTACGCGAATACTGTTAAAAAATGGTATATCAAGGTTGTGGACCCTGTAAAGGTCACAATTTTAATTCGATTTTGATGAAACTTGAAATTCATGGTTATAACCCAAAGATCTTGGTTCTTTTCGATATTTGCGCATATCGGATCGTAACTTCCTGAATTATGACCCCTGGTTATACGCAAAATCCCCCTTTCTTTAGCTTGTGGTCCCTCTGGAGGTCACAATTATTATCCAATTTAAAAAAACGTTTGATTATATCACCGTTACACTGTAAGGAAGGTTGAGTTTGAATTTCGGGAAAATCGGACCAAAATTGACAGACAAAATGGCTGCCGTTTGTACGCGAATACTGTTAAAAAAATGATATATCATGGTTGTGGACCCTGTATAGGTCACAATTTTAATTCGATTTTGATGAGGAAGGTTGAGTTCTAATTTCGTGAAAATCGTACCAAAATTACCGGACGAAATGGTCGCCGTTTGTACGCGAATAGTGTAAGAATATGGTATATCATGGTTGTGGACTCTCTACAGGTCACAATTCTTATCCGATTTTGATGAAAAGTCACATTTCTAGGTTGTGTACCGTCACACCATAATCATTGTCGGTTTCGAATTTCATTAATATCAGACTGGAACTGACCAACTAAATGGCTGCTCCCAATACAGTATGAAATACAGGACTTAAAGATGTAGGACAAATCACTTTCGGTATTGCTTGTTCTCTGTCCATCTCTCGAAAATGTGGGCGTATCCTGCCTGGCAGTGCCAGCCTATCTTTCAACGAAATCGCGGCCGACAACAGTTTAAAGATTATTTGAGGATTTAAAGGGGCCAATGAAACCAGGCGCGAATCCAGACTTTAAATTTTTTATGCGATTTTATTGGCGACTTTTAGACCTGTAATTTTGGAATTTACCTTCCGGAAATACGTCAGAATGCACCAAATTGAATCTAATTTACCAAATTTTCCTGGGGAAGGGATCCCCCCCCCCCGTTAATTGGTTGAGTGCCTTTTATCAAACCTAGACCTAAGACCCCCCCCCCCCTGCAAAAAATCCTGGATCCGCGCCTGGAAACCTGTTCTAGTTTTCAGACAAAAGCGTCGCATGACCTTTTTTTATAATTTAAAAATATGAAAATTGTCTCAATAAGTCAATACCGCGATTAAATGATTTCCCTGGGACAGGAATTTACTCTCTAATAAAACATATTCGTTTTTTGTATAATAAACACCTGATAAATGCTGTGGACAATCGAAAATGGGTGTTTAACCTCCATTCGACACAAACTCAGCCATTTCGGGACGTTAAACCCCATTTCTCCCTCTGTCTCCGCCCTTTTCATCTGGGTCAAAAATATATTGTGGAGTTTCTGAATGTTTATTTGTTTTGTGGAATGACAATTTCATCTGTCTCGATTACAAGTTAAACATGATCGGGGAGATATAATCTGTTTTGTGTTTGAAACTTTAAAGATGCATTGTGTAAGAGCATTATTAGCCTATTGCAGGCCTTTATTCTGGCTCATATGTAATATAAACTATTATTGGGACGTTTATTCACGCGACAAGCATATCAATTAAGTCGCTAGACCATTGGATAGCCGATATTAAAATGCATTGAAACACTCATGATTTAAAAATTTAACGATAAAACTGAAAATCTAGTCTAAGCCTCGATTGTCAAGTGCCGCTGCTGTGTCATATCAGTAGATTGAACGGTCGGCACTTTATGTAACTTCATATAATGCATCTTTAATCTTTCCAGACCAGAATATTTATAATGGTAAATAGTTTGTCATGTCGCTAATCCACATGACCATACTCCTTTTCGCATTCAAAGTTAACTCTATGATAAACCTTATAAATACATATGTACTTATAATATATACAGCGGGGTTGGGGTGGCCTAGTGGTTTAGAGTGCCGCGCTTCGACCTCTAGCTGGCCGGTCACCTCTGGCTTGCGGCTGTGGTTTCGAGCCCTGGTGTGAGCGTATGGTGGCATGGAGATAGGGGCGCCTTCTCAACCTCGTGGGTTTCCTCCGGGCACTCCGGTTTCCTCCCACTGCTAAAGACCCCTACGCGCAAGCGAATTATTTAAAAAAAAATAAAATTAAACCATGTGTTAGTCCCGTAATGACCTGGTTTGTGTTGAGTGGACGTTAAATCCCATTTCTCTCTCTCTCTCTCTATAATATATACAGTAGCGGATCAAGACTCCGGTGGGCCCTAGGTGCGGATCAAGACCAGCTGGGCCCTTTGCGGAACTGGTTTCGGAAATCAGTCTGGTTCGTCTTGGTCGGTTGGCGACTCATTATTTTCGATGATATCATTTGTGGTTTCTTCTCCCATTCACACCTTTGGCCCATATCAACGGCGAACTGGCCTGCGTTGAAATGACGCGGCCTTCGCATAATGAAAGAAAGACAATTTTCAAGACAAAATGATAATAAAAAATTTTTAAGCTGAATGTAGTAATTTAGCGAAACCGGCTACCAGACTTATCGTTCCTATTATTTCTTGGGCACCTGGGAGCTGCCCGCACCGCCTTTATAGGGTAATCCCCCCTATACACCACACACATGCACACGCACTAAACACTGCCCATCTTATTCTAAGTTATTAAGGGCGGGGGGGGGGGGGGGGCTGAATGGTTTGCACGTGTGCCATATATCATAAAGTCTGTTATTGAGCCAACTATCGTGGTTTCGATTCCCCGGTTGTACGTGAGTAACAAGGAGTGGGGTCGCCTGTCCAACCTCATCCATGTGTTTTCTACGCCCCCCCCCCCCACTGCTAAAGACCCCTACGCGCAAACGAATTATTAAAATAAAATTGATCCATAAGTTATACCCGAAATGGCATATTTTGTATTGAGTGGACGTTAACACACACACACACCCCCCTCTCTCTCTCTCCCCCCCTCTCTCTCTCTCTCGTTAAAGTTCAAATAACTTGCGCATATACCATTGTTACTGGCAGGAATCTTATTTATATAGTAGAAGAATGTTGGCCTCCTAATGACATGTGATATTTGTTCCTGTTGATAATTATATTAAATTGTAATTTATAGGACATAACTTTACTGCCAAGTGTGAAGGAGATCCAATAATAAGTGAGTACAACCACACATCATATTATTTTCATCTCTCTCATCCTATAACCTAATTAAGGGGACATTTGTCTCACCCTAAACCATTTGTCCCGATTTCTCGGATCATCTAAATTGGGGTCTTGCTGTGATTTTTTGCAGACAAACTAATTTTAATTTCAGTATTTACAACAGTCTGAATGGCAATTGTTGTCTATATCCTTAGTCCCTGACTCAGTTTTCAAGCCAATCTGAACAACAGACTCATCCTACCTGCAGAGAAGTGACTCTGAAACAGTGACTAGCCATGATATACATATGTTATCTAAACGTAACAGGTCATGAGGTCACATCAACAAACAATGTTAAATTGTAAACAATAGCCTTCTTGCAGCCTTTAGGACTGTATAATCCATACAGCCATAACATTTGACAAGTTCACAAAGCATTCTCAGACTTAAGTTGAGAATTTACACAACTTTCAATCACTGTTTATGAGAAATATCTTTGATCCAGAAACACAAAACTTTGCATATAGTTTCTTATTGGGGTATTTGATACAGTAACATAACAAAGATTTATAAAGGGCTATATATTAGTTACAATAAGGCGAACAATTTTTAGTAAATTCTTGACTTAAGTCTGAGAGTGCTTCGTGAACTGGGGCCTGGGTATATGATATATCTTTTGTAACATAAAAGATTAACTCCCATTTGTTGGTTTTGCTTAGATAGAATATATGATGTTCATGTTTGTAGACGATATAACTTTTATAGAATATTTATTCCCGATTATTTCCCCCACAAATGAATTTTTATACGCCGACATTTTCGTGTGGACGTATATTGTCGTCGCCCCTGTTCGTCCGTCCGTCTGTCCACAATTGTTTGTGAACAGTCTACAGGTCACAATTTTTATCCGATTTCAATGAAACTTAAAATATAGGTTTATCTCCTCGGTTCTTTTCGATATTGGCATGTATCGAACTTTAATTTAATGGGTTATGGCCCCTTATTGTCCGAAAAATCATATTTCTAGCTTTTGAACAGTGTAGAGGTCACAATTTTGAACCAATTTGGATGAAACTTGAAATGTATGTTTATAACCCAAAAATATGCGCCCGTCAGATTATAACTTCCTGAATTATGACCCCTGATTGTCCGAAAAATCGCCCTTTTTAGCTTGTGGTACTTTTGGGGGTCAAAATTATCATCCGATTTCGAAAACCGTTTGATTATATCACTGTTACATGGTAATGAAGGTTGAGTTCGAATTTCGTGAATATCGGACCAAAATTGACGGACAAAATGACTGCCGTTTGTACGCGAATAGTGTGAACGTATAGAGGTCACAATTTTAATTTCATTTTGATGAAACTTGAAATACATGTTTATAACCTAATGATATTGGTTCCATTGCATATTTGGGCATATCGGATCGTAACTTCCTGAATTATGGCCCCTGATTGTATGAAAAATTGCTTTTATTAGCTTGTGGTCCCTCTGGGGGTCACAATTATTTCCTGATTTGAAAAAAAAACCGTTTGTTAAAAAAACTAAACAAATTCTAATGATTTTCTGATAATTCCTTAAAGTGCGACAACTTTTGTTGACTGCCCGGACGATTTAGCTGCCGTGTGGGCGTATGTTTCGTTGCCTGGCAACCTATTTTTTTTTAAAACATGAATTTGGGCCGCATGATCTCCTTGTCTAAAATATGGATTTGGGCCGCATGGTCTCGTTGTCTACAAAAAATAATGTTTAAATTTTATTACAAGCAACCACACCAGCACCAACCACAACAAGACCACCCACAACAACCGGTCCCACAACCATACCACCGTCCACAACTACACCACCGCCAACAACTACAACCACAGCACCGCCCACGACTACACCACCGCCGACAACTACACCACCGCCGACAACTACAACCACACCACCGCCCACAACTACACCACCGCCTACCACTACACCACCGCCTACCACTACACCGCCGCCTACCACTACACCACCGCCTACCACTACACCGCCGCCTACCACTACACCGCCGCCTACCACTACACCACCGCCTACCACTACACCGCCGCCTACCACTACACCACCGCCTACCACTACACCACCGCCTACTACTACACCACCGCCTACCACTACACCACCGCCTACCACTACGCCACCACCCACAACAACCACTACAAGTCCAAGCAGTACGACCGAATCTTCAAGTGAATCAGCACCAACCACAGGTAACAATAATTCAAATATGACATAAAATATTGTAATATAAGAAGTCCACACAAAAGAGACAATTCCTTTAATATAATTGATGCGGTAGGATGATTTGGGTTTTTTTATTTTGATAAAAAGAAACAAACAAAATTATTATAAATTCAATATTTATTCAACTCTCATATAGAATTACAAAAAAAAAGTAAAAAATATGAAATAGCGTAATTCATTCCATGACTTCATTTACTCCTTGGAAAATTTTCCCAAATCCCCCTGCTTTTATTCTAGCGAACATGTATTACATTTATGTTGTATCCATCCTCTACTAGTTGTTAAAGCATGAGGTTTCCTATCGATTTAAATCGAAGTCCCGCCCCTCCCTCAATCAATCTCAGTCATATTTCTCATAGATAAGGCATTTTGGTCATAAATTAGACAGGTGATATCAACAGTCTCACCATCTTTATTTGCGAATAATATAAACATTCAATTATCCAGTGCCGTTCGTGATTGTCAATTCAAAAGTGTTTCCCAATGAAAGCCGAGTCGAGTGTTCATTTCCTGTTATCAAGAAACATTCAATATAATTACTTCCCTTGGTCACGTTGAATATGAAAGACTGGAAATTAATGACTTTTTTTAAAATAAAATAACCACGCGTGATTTGATAGCCAGAATATTTTTTTGTGTGTGTGGCCTAACCTTATGTATCACTGTATCCCAATTATCCCGATTCCCTATGTTCACTGTGTCCCTATGTTCACTGTATCTCCATGTTCACTGTGTCTCAATGTTCACTGTATCTCCATGTTCACTGTATCCCTATGTTCACTGTATCTCTATGTTCACTGTATCTCAATGTTCACTGTATCCCTATGTTCACTGTATCTCCATGTTCACTGTATCTCAATGTTCACTGTATCCCTATGTTCACTGTATCTCCATGTTCACTGTATCTCAATGTTCACTGTAAGACCCTTACGCGCAAGCGAATTATTGAAATAAAAAAATTAAACCATATGTTAGTCCCGAAATGATCTAGTTTGTGTTGATTGGACGTTAAACCCCATTTCATGTCTCTCGTTGAGAAAACCCCATATACATTTACAAGGAGCCACGGTGGCTCACAGACTAAGACGTTGGCTCGCTAACCTTGGTGTCCCTTGTTCGATCGGTATATTCCCAACTGGTTCCCCCTGATGATTGCTGACGGACTAAGTGCCAATGTATAGTCATTCGGGTTGCAGTTGGAATTCAATATAAGAGTATGGCGTAGCAACGCTGCCGGGACAAAATTTCTCTCATAGCACACTGTATGACGTATGCCCGTCTTTATTATCCCAGTACGGTGGAAGACAGTAAGACGTTAAACCCGATTTTATTTGATTTCTCTATTTTTATATTTTATAGAAGAAGAAGGAGGGTCTACGGGAATAATAATAGGGGCAGTAGTAGGCGTTGTTGTCGTAGCGGGTGCCGGAGTTGGTGGATTCTTCTTACTCAAGATGTTGAAAAAGGTAACAGCCTAAACCTAAAGTAGCCAAATTTCTTGGAATTTTGTGAAAATAGAGGATTGGATTTTGCTGACCTTTTCAAAAAAAAAAACCCGAACCCTAATGAAACCCCTTGACCACTCATCGAAGATTGAATTTGTTTTAATCTACTATTCAATGCTTACTAAAGATACGTTATGCAAAAGCTAAATCTGCCTATTTCAGGCTTTTTTTTTATTATTTCAACTGTTATATTAACTTTTATTTAGACATCGATTCAAATGACGAGTCTATAATGGTCGCCCTTGACGACCGAATGGCCGAGGTTTAAACATTTAACTATAAAATGGATTAGTCTCTATTGACAAGTACCGTTGCTATGATAATAAATAACCAACGCTACATCTTCGAATATTTTTAACTTAAAGGACACAATTGGTGCCAGTCATTATTACATATGTGATAGAACTGGTAAAATACATTCCAAATATAATTTTAACACAGAGATCATTCCTACGGCAGATGTGTAACAAACTCTTAAATATACGGGAAGTGACGTCAAACATGACAAACGCGAGTTGTTCTTCTATATAACTGACTGAACTAACAGACACGCTGGAAATATGCTCCATTAATCCAATTGAGACAGAACAGTAGGACGTTAAACCCTATTTCATTTCACTTCACTGATGTCACATTGTCTTTTCAATATTTCAGCCTGTAATTCCGTCACCAACCGTGTCACCGGCAGCAAAATCAAAGTAAAAGACGCAGGTTGTGGTATCTACAAACAGACCAACCCATTATTGTTAAATTATAATTAATTTATTTTCCTTGAATTGTAAATATTTCTTTAATCAAAGTAAAATGGCAGCATTAGAACAATAATCAGGTTATGATCATATTTTCCTATTTAATTAGTTATATTATAACCTTTATGGAAGTGTATATTTAACTTGGCGGTCGGGGATAATGTTGGCTTGGAGGGCCAAGATGTCTAACGTTCCTGTTAGCTGGGTTGTTTGGTGGCTAAAGGCCTAAAAGGTTCGCTTTAGGTCATAAAATCTGTCATTGAGTCATAGGGGGTGTACACGAGAGTCCTCCCCTGGAAAATTTCGAAAACTAGAAGCCCGGGAATGCCATTTCAGTGATCTGGGACTAAAAGTTGGTTCTAAAGTGCGCCCCTTGGTTTTAAGAATTAGAGTCACGTGAGGATGAACCCTATTACTGATATTCAGCGTTTGACGAGTGACGACTTTCCATTCCAGAGTTATTCCCCTTTGTTCCAACTGATCAGAATGTCTCGGGTTCGAGTCACGAATGGCACCTACAGGCAGACAGTAATTAACGGACGGGAGTCTTGGCACGGGCATTATTCAGATGGGACGTAAACCGAAGTCACGTGCAAGCGGTGGCAGAAAAGTCGGACGTTAAACCCCATTCTAATTCTATTCATTAGAACCCGGCTCTCGTTGGCATGAACGGTTATAAATATTTTGTCCTTTGGATTGAGAGAAAGAAATGGGGTTTAACGTCCACTCGACACAAACTAGGTCATTTCGGGAATAACATATGGTTTAATTTTATTTCAATAATTCGCTTGCGCGTAGGGGTCTTTAGCAGTGGGAGGAAATCCACGAGGTTGAGAAGGCGCCCCTATCTCCATGGCACATACGCTCACACCAGAGATAGAAACCACAGCCGCGAGCCAGAGGTGACCGGACAGCTAAAGGTGATAATATTAAAGTGCACATCTTAGACGGAAATATCTGCAAAATAGCTCTTGGAATGGCTACAGATGCAAAGAAATGACGGATAATTTTCTTGATCCACCCCCATCCTGTCAACAACGTGCCTCGTCTCTGCGGTCAGTGCCCTCATTTATTAGGCACCCCCACCCCTTTTCAAAATTCCTAGATCCGCCCCTGCCTTTTATTCCACGATTCTCATGTGGGACCTCATACATGCTTACCACATGGTGCTCCATGCGTTCTACTTCGTTAGAGCAGATCAAAAGAACGATTATAAACATTATTTAGAGGAAACTAATGGTGCAGTGTAGTGATCTGTTTGTGTCACAGAGAATTACTTACGAATTATCTCTGTCCCAGATGACTGTGTGGAACACGTGTAATGACACCAAGCGGCTTCAATCATTGGCTAGTGCATTGTTAACATAAGACGTAACTACTTCGGGCAAATTGATGCCTTTTACTCATTTTAAAAACACTTCACACTAAATAGGAAATACTTTTTAACTACAAATACTTCAAACGTCTTTACTTATTTTTCTAATACATACAAAAAATGTTTTAGAACTTAATATGTCGAAAGAAAAAAGTTAATATGGGGGACTAATTAAGTAGCGTCGATGTCATCCTTATCAATGACTGTAGCGGCCAAGCAAATATTCAACGCTTAAGGGCGTTGAGCAGTCTAAGATTCGCACTAACTTTTCAACGCCAATCTTATTAAGTCTTTGCAAACTTGTTCCACTTATAAAATAACTCAGAAAACTCTCGAAAGTCGCGTCGTTTTATGTGTAACAATGGAGATACGAGGCGGAGGAATAAAACTATTTATAGCAAACGAGACTGATTCCCCGACCTAGATCAGGTGTTGAATAAATTATGACGTCGTGCACGCCAGTCACGTGATCAACACAAACGTGGCTTCAACGGGAGTGGAAGATGTCACGTGACCAGAAGGAATTCCCTGTATGACGCGATTATCCAGGTCTATTTACTATATGACATGATTATCCAGGTCTACTTATCTATCACGAAAGGAACATGACGGATTTTTTTTTTTTATGGTCAAAGATTACTATTTTTTGAATGCATAACATGATTTAGAGTGCGGTGGAGTAGTGCAGTGAAGTAATTATTTACTTTTACATCCGAATTGTTGTATTTTAATACTTGTTGTCGACGTATTCAAAGAATTAACCCAAAATGGCAAAATCTCGTTTGAAGGTAAATAATGAACAACAATTTTAAAATACTTTGAGTTGGTATTTTTTAACGTTTTTGGTGTCGAAATGTAGCTTATAACCTCCACTTTCGATCTACTGGTGGGATTATCAATAAATCTTTTGAGCTTGTACTAATAGAATTTCCAAGAAAACGCATCGTTTTTTTGCGTTTCCATGGATACAAGACAAACCACAACCTATAGCCAAAAATTGACCAGTGTATTTTTGGGACTTGCTATTAGCATTGTTCATGCGAAATTTGATGAAAATATCTGCAGGCATAACTGAGAAAATTCTACTTTTGTTGTCATCAATACCCCTTTTTATCATGCTTTTGGGCCAAGTTTGGAACATAGTTGGTAAATAAAATTGGTATTTATTTGGTGATTAATATGTAGTTTATCACCCCAAATAACAAAAAATGTCATATCTTATCAACAAAAATTACAGTGCTAGCTTTAAAATTTGCATTTTAGACTACTCAACGCCCTTAAGCCAGGCTGACACTTGCACGATTCCGTGGCACGCATTGGCACGACTCGAGTCGGCACGACACCATCCGATTTGCGCAAACTCGTCGTGCCAATGCGGGAAGTGCGTAAACAATACGCAAACTATGCGTGAACTCGTCGTGACACTGTGGGCACGACAAAATCGTCGCCAAGAGTCGTGCAAGTGTCAGCCTGGCTTTACATTGCATTGATTCAATAGTCTTGATAGTGCCAAGGGAGACAACCATCATATCCCATGTTGAAGAACCAGGATTCAGACTAGTAGTAATCTCGTCATTGACATCAATGTTCAATCCATGACATTTCTTGGTCTATAATAACTGTTTATTAACATTCCAGTGACCTTTATCATTTTAGCCACAAAGAGCCCAACATGTCCCAATCACCCGAAGAAAAATAATAATTGGGGGAGGGCGAGTTTTTAAAGGCAGTGACGTCATTTTAGTAAGCAAGCATGGTGATCACGGTGGCTAACTAGGTAAGAAGCTAACTCACTAGCCTGGAAGTCGGGTGTTCGATCCCTGCATTGGCCAAGAAAGTTCATTCAGATTTTCCGTCGCGGTTCCAATTTGTCAGTGATGCAGGACTGGATGTCTGACAGCGATAGATAGGGTTTAACATCCACTCAACACAAACTAGGTCATTTCTGGACTAACATATGGTTCAATTTTATTTCAATAATTCGCTTGCGCGTAGGGGTCTTTAGCAGTGGGAGGAAACCGGAGTGCCCGGAGAAAACCCACGAGGTTGAGAAGGCGCTCCTATCTCCATGCCACATACGCTCACACCAGGGCTCGAAACCACAGCCGCAAGCCAGAGGTGACCGGCCAGCTAGAGGTCGAAGCGCGGCACTCTAGACCACTAGGCCATCCCAACCCCCCGTATGTAATAAAGAATATGACAACTTGTCTACGATATCGGACGTTAAAACACTAAGAACAACATTCTGGATATAGTCACCATGGCCGAATTGTTAGCACGTGCGTGGTGTATAAAATATCCTGTCATTGAGTCAACTGGCGTGGTTTCAAATCCCCGGTTGCACGTGACAAGGAGAGGGGTCGCCTGTCCAAACCTCGTGGGTTTTCTACGGGTCCCCCGGTTTCCTCCCACTGCTAAAGACCCCTAAGCGCAAGCGAATCATTGAAATAAAATTAAACCATATGTTAGTCCCGAAATGACCTAGTTTGTGTCGACTGGACGTTAAACCCCATTTCCCTCTCTCTGTCTCTCTCTCTCTTACATATTGTTGTCGTAGTTTACAATTTCGTAAAATGAATACAACGGACACAAAAGACATAACAATTACACAGATTTAATTTCTTTAAAAAAATATAATATCCCATCATATAATAACTATATCAAATGTGACGTCATCCGTTTTAAGTCCACGTGTCATTACCGGGAATTTTCCTATCTAAGCCCTGTCGTCATGGCCTCAATAACGAGTTTAAATTTCGTATTTAAAATTTATTTTAAGAGTGTTCTCCCTTTTAAATTTTCAAACCACGTGTGTTGGCATTGATGGAGTTACGTCGAATTGGTGTACATTGTACTTTTTGAAGAAATGGTTCATCACTGACACGGTCAAATTCGAAATTAAGCCCTGGACTTAAATAGGAGAATTCCCGGAATATCATATTATGACACGGACAAAGCGCTAGTCGTATAATGTCTTATACTTCTAATGAAATATTAGTGCAATATAAGATAACCATGACTACATTTATATCAAAAATAATCAACGTAATATACAAAATTATTAATTATATCAAAATAAATTTTACAATGTATATTTAACTTATTTACATAACAATCTTTATTCTTCGAGGTTTCCGGGTTTTTTTTTGTAAAACTTGCCTCCAATCCCATACTAAACTTAGGCTGCTGTCTACGGTTATAGCTCTGCTTAAGAACAGACACTAAGCTACTTGACCGACATTTTAAGACCTAAATCGACGATTTTATCCAAAAACATTAGGTATAATTCCCGAATTTTCCTAGGTTATTATTCTGCTTCCATTTAATAAAATTGGAAATAATTATTGAATCTGTGTGTGTATTACAGATGTGAAACGGACGAGAACCACATTACCACTCGGCAATCCTCGACAGATTCCGTAACCGTCATCTAGTCTCAACTGTATGACGAATTCCGCCATATTGGAACTACTTTGAAGGTCCCGGGTGAAACATGGCTGCGCACATGGTGTATTGTGTTTTTAATAGCGTCAAGTTTTCCTGTTAACTGTTAAAATAAACCGCTAGCCGCGTGGGCGTGGGTACATATCACTTACTGCCATACAGCCGAGGCTAAATGTAGGTTACGGAATCTGTCGAGATTTGCCGAGTGCTACATTACAAAGCGGTATACTAATTTTTGGATATGGCGGTCATTTAGCACAGAGATCTATTCTTTAGTTTTACACTAAATAGTATTATGCCATTCGGTAAACCTCGTTTTCCGCTTTCCTACATCGGTTGTGTGACGAATTCTGCCATTGGACTTACTTTCAAATACCCGGATTAAAATTTGGCGTCTCCCATGAAGAGTGTTTTATATCAATGTCTGAAGCTGTTTTTCTTTCAAGTTTGTCTCAAGTTTGCTATCAAAAGTCTACACACTCTTCGATCGAAGCGGAAAGATTTCCTTATATAAGTAAACAGGTAACCGCGTCACAATTGTATAGATGTAGTTACATAATCTGTTACCGCCATACAGCCGAGGGTAGCTGTAGGGTACCGGAGTATGCCGAGGATTGCCGAATGTGTATTATATATTTGATAACAATTCATTTATATAACAATTCTTCTTGTTTCGCCCTTTCGATTCGCCAAATGCAGAGTGTATTATCCTATTGGGCATATGTCAAACACATGGTGTCAATTTTTTAAGCAGACTATGGTTATTGGAAGCAGTGTTTTTCCTCATTCCCTGCTGGTTGAGGATGGGGTTGGAGGTCGAGGTCAAGGTTATATAAGATTATGGGCGTGAAACTAAACCACAATGGATCTTTTAATATAAGCTAAACACGGGTCGCAGAGACAAAATCCCAAACAAAACAAATCATAGATTTGCAAATTCCAAAATGGAAATGAGGTTTAGCGTATTACTTTTCTGTACCAACCGGACTATAGAAGACTACGTTAGTATCGTTGTCTATACCCAAGAGGAGACACTGTGGACGAAAGGGCTACGAAACACGGGTTGTGACAATTTCGGTAATCCGTTGTCGGGTGTTTTGGTAGCATCGGTAGCCGCAGCAATAGCGACAGCGTCATGGGTACTGTTTCCTGAAGGGTGAATCTGCAAAGGTAGTGGTTCCTTTTTCGTCTTGTCTCCGGTGGGGTACATACCAATAGGGTAATACAGTGGGGATAGACCTGGGTCCTGAAAGGTAAGATCAGGAAGCAGGTGTGGATTCTGAACAGTGAACTGTGGGTCATTGTACAGAGGCTGTGTCGATAGTCGTTCATTGAACAAAGGCTGTGATGATAGTCGTTCATTGTACAAAGGCTGTGTTGGTGGTGGGTCATTGAACAAAGGCCGTGTTGATAGTGGTTCATTGTACAGAGGCTGTGTTGATAGTGGTGCATTGTACAGAGGCTGTGTTGATAATGGTTCATTTGATAAAGGCTTGGTTGATAGTGGTTCATTTGATAAAGGCTGGGTTGATAGCAGTTCATTTGGTAAAGGCTGAGGTCCCTGGGCCGTCTGTTGATCAACAAAGCTACCAATTGTCATTTTGTGTTGATGCTGTCCTTGGACTACACTGTTACTTGAATATGTGGGTTGATTTCTCTGGGCTTCAATATTCCTGGAATATTCGGGTTGATTTCTCTGGGCTTCAATAGTACTTGAATATACGGGCTGATTTTTCTGGGCTTCACTGTTACTTGAATATATGGGCTGATTTCTCTGGGCTTCAATGTTACTTGAATATGTGGGTTGATTTCTCTGGGCTTCAATATTCCTCGAATATTCGAGTTGATTTCTCTGGGCTTCAATAGTACTTGAATATACGGGCTGATTTTTCTGGGTTTCAATGTTACTTGAATATAAGGGCTGATTTCTCTGGGCTTCAATGTTACTTGAATATATGGGCTGATTTCTCTGGGCTTCAATGTTACTTGAATATATGGGCTGATTTCTCTGGGCTTCAATATTCCTGGAATATATCGGTTGGTTTCTCTGGGCTTCAATGTTCCTGGTATATGCGGGTTGATTTTTCTGGGCTTCAATGTTACTTGAATATATGGGCTGATTTCTCTGGGCTTCAATATTCCTGGAATATTCGGGTTGATTTCTCTGGGCTTCAATAGTACTTGAATATAAGGGCTGATTTCTCTGGGCTTCAATGTTACTTGAATATATGGGCTGGTTTATCTGGGCTTCAATATTCCTGGAATATGCGGGTTGATTTCTCTGGGCATTACTGTTCCCTGAAGATGCATACTGATTTCTACTTGTCGGGTTATATCTGTTATTTGAACGATAGTTATAGGGCGACATATTACCCCATAGCCTGTTGTAAAATTGGGACAGCGGTAATCCTGATCGACTTCTGAATCTATTGCCATTATTGCGCGATGGCATCTGTGCTCTAAAACTTGTCCTTCTGAACGGTTGCTGTCGTCTCTGGGGTGGTCTTTGAAATGTATCAGTATCCGAGAATACACTGCGATTTTGTTCAAATTGACCTCTATCCATTCGAACAGATGGTCCGGGAATCCGTTGTGCCTGTGGCTTGAGCTGTGACTGTGATGGCTGCCGTAATCGCCGCTCACCATTCGCATCTTGTCCTTGCCATTTCCGTTGTGATTCTAGGGCTTGTTGGAGTTGATTTCCCTGTCTTCCTTGTGCTGCATGCGTTAGTTGTTGGCCACGATCGGACTGCCTCATCTGTGAAGCTTGCCGCTGTTGTTGATTTCCTGCTACGTCTACCCACGCTTGGTTCTGAGATTGTGCTGCCTGCACCGATTGTCCTAGTTGTTGACCTTGTGATGTACGCCGAGATTGTACTACATTTTTCTGGTATTGTACTTTTGCTGTCTGTAACCGTGTGGCTTGTGCTGCTTCTTCAGCTTGTTCAGCGGCTTCGAGATGCTGTTGGACTTGTGCTACCTGCCTTAACTGTTGGTATTGGGAGCCTTTTCCTAACTGTTGAGATTGTGCTAATTGTGATGCTTGTCGTGGATGTTGAGCTTCAGCTGCATGTAGTAGCTGTTGGGCATGTCCGGCTTGTCGAAGATGTTGGGTTTGTGATTTCTGTCCAAGCAGATTAGCTTTTGCTGCTTGTTTTGGCTGTTTGGCCTGCGCTGTTTGTTGTAGTTGTGTATTTTGTGTTCCTTGTCTTAGAAGTTGAGTTTGTGCGGCTTGTCCTCGATGTTTTCGCTGTGCTGCTTGTCCTAAATATTGGACTTGTGCTCTTTGCCCTCGCTGATTAACCTTTGCTATCTGTCTTAGCTGTTTAGATTGAGCTGACTGCTGTAGCTGTTCAGCTTGTGCTGACTGCGGTAGCTGTTTAGCTCTTTGTCCTAGCGGATTAACTTTTGTTGACTGTCGTTGCTGTTTAGCTTGAGCTGACTGCTGTAGCTGTTTAACTTGTGCTGACTGTAGTAGCTGTTTACCTTGTGCTGACTGTAGTAGCTGTTTAGCTTGAGCTGACTGTTGTTTTAGCTGTTTAGCTTGTGCTGACTGCTGTAGTTGTTTAGCTTGTGCTGATTGTCGTAGTTGTTTAGCTTGTGTTGACTTCAGTAGCTGTTTAGCCTTGGCTGACTGTTCTGCCTCTCGTAGCTGTTTAGCTTGAGCTGACTGCTGTAGCTGTTTAGCTTGTGCTGATTGTCGTAGCTGTTTAGCTTGAGCTGACTGCTGTAGCTGTTTAACTTGTGCTGACTGTAGTAGCTGTTTAGCTTGAGCTGACTGTAGTAGCTGTTTAGCCTGGGCTGACTGTTCTGCTTCTCTTAGCTGTTTAGATTGAGCTGGCTGCTGTAGCTGTTTAGCTTGAGCTGACTGCTGTAGCTGTTTAACTTGTGCTGACTGTAGTAGCTGTTTAGCTTGAGCTGACTGTTGTTGTAGCTGTTTAACTTGTGCTGACTGCAGTAGCTGTTTAGCCTGGGCTGACTGTTCTGCTTCTCTTAGTTGTTTAGCTTGAGCTGACTGCTGTAGCTGTTTAGCTTGTGCTGACTGTCGTAGCTGTTTAGCTTGAGCTGACTGCTGTAGCTGTTTAACTTGTGCTGACTGTAGCAGCTGCTTAGCTTGAGCTGACTGCTGTAGCTGTTGAGCTTGTGCTGATTGCTGTAGTTGTTTAGCTTGTGCTGACTGCAGTAGCTGTTTAGCCTGGGCTGACTGTTCTGCTTCTCTTAGTTGTTTAACTTGAGCTGACTGTTGTAGCTGTTTAACTTGTGCTGACTGTAGTAGCTGTTTAGCTTGAACTGACTGTTGTTGTAGCTGTTGAGCTTGTGCTGACTGTAGTAGCTGTTTAGCTTCAGCTGACTTCTGTAGCTGTTTAGCCTGGACTGACTGATCTGCCTCTCTTAGCTGTTTAACTTGTGCTGACTGTGGGGTTTGTACTGCTTGTCCAATCTGTTTAGATTGTGCTTCTCGTTCTAGATATTGGGCTTGTGCTGCTTTCCTTTGCTCTTGGGCGTGTGATGTATGTTGTGCTTGACCTAGCCCTTTAGCTTGTGCCACTTGTCCTAAATGTTGGGCTTGTTGGGATATATGTCCGTGCTGTGTAGCTTGGGCAACTTGTTCTATCTGCTGGGCTTGCTTTCCCTCTGCTAGCGACAGACCTTGGGCAATGTTGAAGGTTTGCTGGGGGCTTACTACAGGTAAAGATCCTTGGGCTGTGGGCTGTATCTCTTGCGACAATACACCGGCTTGCATTTGATTTTGACTTAGTGCATCCAGTTGATTCAGATTTTTCGACATTATCGGATCAATGTTTGTGGCTGGTCCTTGGTTTTGGTCTGCTGGCACTATTGGAAGAGATGGTACTGCAGCGCGGTCAACGTATGTTTGTTGACTCTGATTTGTGAACATTAGTGGGTCAATGTTTATGGCGTTTCCATGGTTTGACCCTACTGACACTATTTGGTTAAGTGAAAGATTTGGTACTGAAGCGATGTCAAGGTATGTTTGTTGGTTCAGATGTGATGCTGGAGCGACATCAACGTATGGTTGTTGATATGAAGTTGCGGCGGAGTCAAGGATCACATTACCGGGATTTGTGGCATACCCTATAGATGTTAATTGTTCAGTGACAGGGTTGATTGATGCCAAGTCTGCGACCATGTTTAGGTGCCCAGGCTGATTCGGATGTACGAAGAAGTCTCTAAGCGCTTGAGTATTTATGGCTCCACCTAATCCAGGCAACGCGGAACAGGGTTTACCATTACTACACCGACAAATACAATATTTATCTTGGTAGCCATCGCCTGGACATAAGGTTGTTTTGAATTTCGGACAACGAGCTGTAAAAATTGTAATTCATTATATGCATGAGAAAAATAATATGGACTATATGGTATGAATATAATATGGTTAAATTAATGGAATATGCATAATATGGTTTAGTTGGGCTATATGGTCTGAATAATATGGTTTAGTTGATTGAATATGGGCTATATGGTCTGAATAATATGGTTTAGTTGATTGAATATGGACTATATGGTCTGAATAATATGGCTTAGTTGATTGAATATGGACTATATGGTATAAATAATATGGCTTAGTTGATTGAATATGGGCTATATGGTATGACCATAATTATTGAATAAAGCCTACAATTACTGTCTTATTTCTATAAAAATATTAATAATAGGGTTTTGGGATTAAATATGGTTTGTATAAATATTATTAAGAGGGTTAAGGGATTAAATATGGTTGGTATGTATATTGATAATAGGGTTTTGGGGATTATATTGATAATAGGGTTAGGGGGTTTGAAAATGGGTGGTATAAAAATTAATAATAGGGTTCACGAATTAAATGTTGTTGGTATATATATGTTATTAATAGAGTTTAGAGAATTGAAAATGGATAGTATGACAATAATAATATGGTTTAGTATATTGAATATTCATTGTGTTACTAAGCAACCATATTATAAATAATAATAACATGGTTTAGTATATTGAATAGTGACTGTGTTACTTAGCAACCGGATTATAAATAATGATGATAATAATAATAATATGGTTTAGTATATTGAATATTGACTGTGTTACTTAGCAACCGGATTATATATGATCATAAAATAAATTTGGCATTATTTGAACTGATTAAAAAGCTTAAACAAATCCAAAATTTCACGACATGCAGATATGTGGTACTTTCTAAAATATTGCCTAAAGCGATATCATAAATTTTACGGAAACGGTTTTACTACGGATAACATGAATACGTTCTCGGTTATTCGTCGATTCTTTAGCATATATGCGTAATTACTTTTTAAAAAAGCCCTTGTTTTTTTCATAAACTTGTCAAGACGTGAATCATCCATTATTTCACACAAGTTTTTCAAGACACGTTCCGTCATTTCTTTAGCCAATATGAAAAATTACGTAACACAAAATCTCGCTTTTTCATTCGGTTTTGAAGACACGCGTACATATTCATGCCATTTCAATTCTAGCTCTGCCATTACAATTCAAATAGTACCTTTACATTTTAATATTCGGGTTCTTCCTCACCGTTACAACTGTACATTGTATTGACGGCTTTAATATCGATAAACGACAACTGTTCGGTTCGACCAATCAAATCTTGAAAATTGGGGTCGTTCGTTTGAATTGTAGGACTCTGGCCATCTTTAGAGAAAAACTGAAAAATAGTAAAATACCAAATCAAACAGGCAACTATTAATAGTTATGCTTCCATTTCGTTTATGACAAGACGTAGGATCACCTGCCTCCCAGACCTAAAGACCCCTACCCATCTATAAAGTTATCTTCTTTTATTTATGGGGGCATGGTGACTGGAAGAAAAGAGGGCTTGGAGGTTTCCTGTGTCCGCCGTGCATGACGGAGAGCTCGGTCGGCATGGACTATGGTGTCTTGTCGGGAGAGGGGGAGAACAAGGGTTTAAGGTCCACTCGAGATAAACATATGACTCAATTATTTTTCAAAAATTATTGTATTTAGGGTGTCCTTAATAAACCTGAGGACCCGGAGATTTCCCCTTGTCAGTGATGCAGATAGAGGGCCTGACAAGGACAGCTGCCTAGTCGTTCGGATGGGAGGAAAACCCGAGGTCCCGTGTACACATTGGAGTGTACGTAAAAGATCCCTTGGCAGTTGGAATTCGATATAAGAGTAGGCCGTAGCGCCGCTGCCCGGGCACAATTTCCCTCATAGCACACAGTATGGCGTTTGCCCGTCTTCCATTAGCCCAGGTTAGGCGCAAAAGAGTAGGACGTTAAACCCCATTTCATTTCATTTTATTTCGATACGAAAGAAAAAAGGAAAACTCACATTTTTGCCGTAATGCATGATGGATAGGTAATCATAGGGAACCGAGTAAACATCGACAATATTTCTGGAGAATTTTCGAAACTGATCCATGACTGCTGGTCTTACGTTCTGTCTTAATATAGTGATATGTTGGTCTCTGTCCGATCTCTGATGCTCGTGTACCATTCCAATAGCATGACCTAGTTCATGTATAATCACTCGTTTCTGTAAATAATAGCAGTCATAATCCGTATAAGAGATGTAGAAAATAGATTTCACTAAAAATAAACACACTTATATGGATATGCTTCTTCTGAATGGTATTTGTTTGAAAACGATACCTTTTTGTGTATTGAAACGTAGCACGTTAATAAAATTCAGAAGTAGTATATCCATATAAGTGTGTTTATTAATAGTAGTTATTTTTATATGATGTACAAAGTCAATGCCAAATGCTCATTTAGCCACTAAACTAATGCCTTCTCTCTTCTCTCAACAATTAGCTTCGCTTTGGAACAGACACTAAGTCAGGTGGCCGACATTTTAACTACTAAATCGACTCTAAGTATACTTCGAGAATTGTGAGAAGTATTTATTCCACTAGTGAAATAAATGAAAAGGTTTAATTAGCCTTTATGTGTGTGTGATGTGACACGGAGAGGAGCAGCTTTACAACCTGTTGGATATGGAGGTCATGCAGGACAATATCTATCCTCGAAGTATGCTGTTCTATTCCTTGTAACCCAAAGTAATAGACATCAGTATTTGTAATTCCGTTTCCATTTGCCCAGTCCGAGCAGAACAGTAAGGCACAAATTTGACCCTTGTGACGCTGGCGTACGTCCGTCTTCATTAGCCCAGTCGGAGTAGAACAGTATGGCGTTAAACCAGTGTCTAAGCAAAATATCCCTCATAACACACTGTATGGCATGTGTCTATCTTCATAAGCCTAGTCACAGTACAAGAGATAAACCCCGTGTTATTTAAAGATACATTATGGGATATAAGATAACGAGTTGTCAGTTCTCAGTATAATAGTTAAGGGAATTTGCTGAAAATTTCAGTCAAATTGATCCACTATGAACCGAGAACTAAGCGAATGAAAGTTCCGCTTAGCCTTGATCATCATTACTAAAGTCGGTAAGACAAAACTAGTAGTCGCGGTTATCCATTTAATCACGAAGGGAAATTTAGCAGCAAAATCGAACTGCAGTCCAACAAATATCGCAGGCTAGCCTTGACATCGAGAGGTGATTATGGTTTGAATTAGTTAATAAATGTCTAATTAATAGTTTCAAAACATATCAAGCCTAAAGAAAGACCTACAATAAGCAGATTTTGTTCTTGCATAATGTATGTTTAAGTAAAATATCAGAAATACCTTTCTACAGTTGCCTTTATCAAGGACAAGTCGTTGTGTTCCACCTACCATGCCAATATTAGAATAGCATCTAGAAGAAAAAATCACATTAAAACATCAGATATGATCTATTAGAGAAATCACATGTTCAAACATTACATATGATCTAAAAGAGAAATCACATGTCGAAACATTGCATATGATCTAAAAGAGGAATCAAATCGACACATTACATACGATCTTATCGCAGAGTGAAATTAAATTCATTATCACCGTTAATTGCAATCTGCCGTACTTAGTTCATATTTTATCTGACATGGGCCTTATACTTTGATCCTTGGGGGCATACAATAAAAGAGGCGACCCGGGCATCATCAATTCTCTCTTCGCCTCTGATCTCACACTAAACCTTACGCTGTATGTCTATAATTATCTCTCCGCATGATAACAGACACTTATACCTCTCTCTTTCCCTCTCTCTCTCTAGAGACGGAGGGAGGGAGGGGGTGGTAACGTCCACTCGATACAAACGAGGTCATTTCGGGACTAACACACGCTTCAATTTTCATTCAATAATTCGAGATTGGACATGCAAAACAAGAAGAAGGAGTCGATTTGTTATATGTCCACCCTAAAATAACTATCTGCGCTTTCACACTCCAACCTCGTGGGTTTTCTCCGGGTCCTCAGATTTCCTCAAACTGCTAAAGACCCTACCCGCAAGCGAATTATTGAAATAAAATTGAACCGTGTGTTAGTCCAGAAACGACCTAGTCTGTGTCGTGTGCACGTTAAACTCTGTCTCTCTCTCTCTCTCTCTCTCTCTGTCTCTCTCCATCTCCCCCTCTCTCTCTCTCCCTCTCCCCCCTCTCTCTCTCTCCCTCTCCCCCTCTCTCTCTCCCTCTCCCCCCTCTCTCTGTCTCTCTCTCTCTGTCTCTCTCCATCTCCCTCTCTCTCTCTCCCTCTCCCTCTCTCTCTCTCTCCCTCCCCCCCTCTCTCTCTGTCTCTCTCTCCACACTTTTAACTAGATTCTACTTACCCGTGACCGCCCATAATTACCAATTTATTTCGATCATTTGCTGTTGCCGGTTTAAAAATGATACAAGTGTGCATTTCATATTCTGTTATGGCGTCGATGATATTTTGAAGTTCGGGAACAGCTGTAATAAATTTATAATAAGATGTATTCATAATACGCTTGACTAACAAGATTTGTGCCCAATGGGAGATACAATCACTATCTTTTTATCGTCATTTTTTTCTTGTAAATAAATCGGCAAAACTTTTATCATTTGGAGATCGATCTTTTTGTTACCGTCCAGGCACCCAAATTATGGAATTCTGTACCTTTTAATATATGATGCTGCACAAATTTATTCTGTTTTATGTCACTTCTTAAAGTTCCAATAGCATTTTTTTAAGTTATATTCTTAAAATTTATTAAAATAAAGCCCCAAAATAGATTGAACCTATAAACAGTCCTACCTTGTTAAAGAATAATCCTATTAATCCTATAATTCACTATTGCCAGTTGAGAAATTGGCAAAAATATCATTTTCAACTTCAAATTCAAACGTTTGAAGATGGCCGTCCATGGAGAAGAATAGGAAAACAAGGGAGGTAATTGAGTAACTATTTCCTCAATCAACCAATGTCACCCTTTCTAACCCCCCCCAAAAATTTTGTCCATGATCGTGTAATAGTGAGTTGACAACCTTTTGAGCAAAAAACATAGAAATAATTATATTTTGACTTTCTTAGAAAAAGTGAAATTGGAACTTTAAGTCACTACTTTATCTTATAATTCTTTTAAAACCCACCGGTGATATCATGTTATGTTTCACTTCTACGTTTTCTTTTGTTTTTGTTTGTTTTTTGTTTTGTTTTTTTTTTGTTTTTTGGGTTTTTTTTTTTGGGGGGGGGGGGGGTGTTACTATATTCTATATCTACTTTTATTGCATATTTTATTGACTTGTGCTGCCAGTGCATCTATGGAAGACAGTGCTCTGTAAATGTTAATAATAATAATATCCTGGGTGATATTGCATTAAACATAATATCAATCCCAATAGTTGCAACCGAGTCGAATTATGGGTTAACACACGTAAACCAATTGCCTTATAAAATACAATTCTTCAAACTAGTCAACAATTCATGTCGAATGCGGCAAGTTATCTAGAGTTATGCACCCCCTCACACCGCGACCCAAACTCTATCATACTATCGCTATAAAATATATTTTACCAAACTTTCGCTATGAAATATATTTTATCATAATGTTACTATTGCTATAAAATATACTTTAGCATAATATTACTATCCAATATATAATATCCATCCTATTACTATAAATATATCATGCTATCCCTATAAATATACTTTATCATACTCTATTATACTATCGCTATAAAGATATAATCTATCATGCTATAGCTATGAAATATATTTCATCATACTCTATCATGCTATCGCTATAAATATATTTTGTCATACTCTATCATGCTATCACTATGAAATATATTTTATCATACTCTATCATGCTATCGCTATAAATACATTTTATCATACTCTATAATACTATCGCTATAAATATATTTTATCATACTATCGCTATAAATATATTTTGTCATACTACTATTATAAATATACTTTACCAAACTCTATCATATTATCGCTAAAAAAATATATTTACCAAACTCTATCATACTAATGCTATAAAATATATTTACCAAACTCTATCATACTATTGCTATAAAATATAATTTATTATACTATTATTACTGTAAAATATAACTCTATCATGCCCTCACGTTGAAATAATAATAAAAAAGTTTGAAATCTTACTGAAGTCTGCTTCGTGGATTTCATAAGGAATGGTATTTTGTGGCCACCTGGCGGAGAAATCTTTTACTACCTTTCTTTTCTTTCTTATTAGACCCATCCTGCAATTAAATATACATACACTTTCTGTCATTCAGTTATACAAGAACTAAATCTGTCTATTGCAGGTTCGCTATCCTGGAGGTCGGGTGTTCGATCCGTGCATTGGCCGAGAAAGTTCATCGAGATTTTCCGGCAAGGACAGCGATGCAGGACGGAGGGCCTGACAAGGGAAGCTGTCTAGTCGTTCGTGCACGTAAAATATCCCTGGGATAATTTCCTTCATAGCACACTGTATGGCGTATGCCCATCTTCATTATCCCGGAGCAGAACAGTAGGACATTAAACCCCATTTCATTTCATTTATATAAACTATATAACTAGACATTAATCATACTCCGCACAATGTTGCGTTTGATTAGAGAGAGGGAAATGGGGTTTAAGGTCAACTCAACACAAACTAGGTCATTTCGGGACTAAATTTTATTTCAATAATTCGCTTGCGTGTAGGGGTCTTTAGCAGTGGGAGGAAAATCGGAGTGCCCGGAGGAAACCCACGAGGTTGAGAAGGCGCCCCTTTCTCCATGCCACATACGTTCACACCAGGGCGCGTTTGATTAGAGGTAATCCTACTACACACTGCTATTATGAGTGGATATTGTTGTTTTAAATTTTGATTGGTCAGTAGTCCGTCTACCAACCAATCACTAGCTGCCCTACAAAAGCTTTACATTTAAAACGAGTGCCAATATTGGACCAAATATGTTTACATAACGTTACGTCATGACTCACGATTTTATTATGCCTAATTAACCCGTGCATAGCAGAATACTGCAGTAAAACTAATTGCGTGACACACGAGGCTATCAAGTCGAATGAAATGTAAACAATACTGTTTGGAAACGAACATACTTTCACCGTTTTTAATACCTTAAATCACTGTCAAAAGTTTTAGGGAAGACCCAGATTAAACGAAGGTGTCATGTTGCTGTACTTAAGTGATAGCTTTCATTGAACGGAAAGAATAGACACACTCCCGCATAAGTTCAAGAAACAGACGCTATTCCAGCAATGGCCAGAGATGGATTTCTCGGGCCATTGCTTCAGGAATATGGACATTAATTAACACATCAAACCCATAATCAACCCTCGATGTCATCTTATCTGTCGGATTTTCACGGGATTTGATTCCGATCTGCTGATCAACGCTCATTGATGATTAATCCAAATTTGGATAATCGAGCCTACGTTTTTTTATTTTTTTATGTACCGATTTTAGTAATGATGATCGAGGCTAGACTTAGAATGCAAAAGTTAATATCTCGGTTCAGACTGGAGCAATTTGACCGAAATTTTTTAACATTTCTATTTACGTTATCTATTTTTTTTTAATCATTACAGCGAGAACTGTCAACTTTTTATATAATCTCTCGTGGTGCCCTTTTAAAAGAAGAATTAGTATTTTTAAATATCAAAATGTACGCAGAATTAAGTCAGACTGTTTCCCTGTAATATCAAGAACATATCATAATGTAAAACAAACAATTAACTCACGGCATGAAGTCGGATTTCAGATCTCGGTCCTGGAATGGCGTTAAGCACATATCCAGGTCGACCATGATTCCATCACATACTGTAGGCGGAACAACAGGCTCCACTACGCCTATGAAATAAAAACATAATCTCTAATAATATCAGAGTCGAGAGAGAGAGATAGAGAGAGAGGGGGAGAGAGAGAGCGGGAAGGAAAGAGGGAGAGAGAGGGTAGGGGAGAGAGAGAGGCGAAATAAAATTGAATGATACATACGTTAGCCCCGAAATGATCTCGATGTTGACACCAGGGACTATAAATATATAAATATTACCAGCGTGTTGTTTAGTACGGTAAATAGTGGATCAAACCTGACAGCAATAAAAAGCAGCGGGACAATACGGATGACGTGCAGTGAAAATTACACGTTTTTTGGTACTAATTGACGAACGGGGAAATGGCATTTTAAGGAAAAATTACTATTGTACCACAAAACACGGGGCGTTTACATCTTCAAAACTTCAAAACATTTCTTTCGCGCTTCGGGGTGAACATTTGCACCTGACGCTGCTATAGTCCCGCCTGCTAAGAACAGCAGGTAGTTAAACCCATTTGGTTTCATTTCCCATGTTCTGTTGCCATCGATTCATTGCGTGCAACATACCTTCTGGGAGTTCCTGTTGGGCTTCCTGGTTGTTGGGGTTGGTGCCTGGATCTGTTACTGTTAACTCTTCATCTAGGGAGGTCGGTGCTATTTTTAAAATTGGGGAGTACACGGGAATACTGCAGAGCGTTTGATTCGATGATTCAGCACTTCTCGACGTTCTGCCATCTTGCCCGTCGTTGGTTGCGACATTATTCTGAATTAGAGCTATCATTCCATTTGGGAGTACTTCACAGGGGACCTAACAAAATATAGTTTTAAAAAAAAAAATTTAAAAAAAAATAAATAAAAAAGAGAGTGAAATGGGGTTTAACGTCCACTGGCAAAAATTAGGTATTTCGTGGTCCATTTTTTCTTCAATAATTCGTACTTGGCATTGGGGGGGGGGGGAGAAAGCCCATGAGAAAACCCACGAGACCGGCCAGGCGACCCTACTCCTTGTCACGTAGGATCGCGAAGGATCAAAATCACGCCACTTGACCCAATGAAAGACCTTGGGATTTCACGCGTAATCGTAAAACACTAGCCCCCCCCCCTCTGAAATTTTGTCCGAGGCAGCGACGCCAAGTCCTGCTCTTACATCGAACTCAAACTGCTAAGCGCCGCACCAATTGAAGGCAGGCGTGTACGTTAAAGAACTATTGAAAGTTACATTTCAATAAAGATTAGGTGGACACGCCTATATCCGGGCAAAGTATCTCTCATAGCACATTTCAATATACGTTGGCTCAGTGGGTAGGAGGCCCCGTGTTCGATCCCTGCGTCGGCCGAGAAATTCCATCGGCATTTTTTTACGGCGTAGTTCCCTCTTGTCAGTGGTGCAGTACGGAGGGTTAGACAAGGTCAGTTGTCTAGTCGACTGGACAGGACTAAAAACCGAGCTCTCGTGTATGCATCGGCGTGCACGTGAAAGACCTGTAAGAGTTGTTATTCAATATATGAGTAGGCCGTAGCGTCGCTGTCCGGGCAAAATATGCCTCATACCACACTGTATGCCGCCTTTCTTCATTAAACCAGTCGGAGCAGAACAGTAGGAGGTCAAACTCCATTTGTTTTTTTTTTATTTTAAACAATATTGTCTTCAAATAGTGTATATTGTTTGGATCAGCTACTGGTCCGCAAGCCCTACTTATGACGTTCTGTGAAGATCCCATAAGACTCCGCCAGCTCGATATGATACCAGGCAGGATGGTTCCCTAGACAATTGCGCATATATATAAATGACGTCACAATTTCAAGATGACTGTTATGACGTCATGCTCGGTTCGCGCTCCATGTAGTACGCTCAGTTGTGTTGTTTATATCTTATCATTGCTTGAAGTATGAACCGCGGAAAACATGTTAAAAAGTGCCTAAGTCTCTATAGTAAGTGCAGGGGGACTGCACCACACACAATTTACATTAAAACAAATACATCGACAATACACAATACGCAGAAATCACAAACAAACGAATAATTCAAATTAGGTGAATAATATCATCCAAAGTCAAGGACATAAGAAATACGAATTATTTGTCAATTGAAATCAACGTGCTGTACTTGATAGCGAAAGGTACATCTCATCTACACATTTTTTTTTATATAAAATAAAAGTCTGGTTTTCTCCAGACACCGCATAATACAGCTTGGAACATCAGTCTCCATTTCCAAATGAAAACTGGCGAGTTTAAGTTGTTTGAAAACGTATCACAAATATTGAGTTAAATGTTCGGCATTTGTGTGGTTTTATCCAGACACTGTACAATACAGCTTGGAGCATCAGTCTCCATTTCCAAATGTAAACTGGCGGTTTAAGTTGTTTGACAACGTATCACAAAAATTGAGTTAGTTGCTCGGCCTTTAGGTGGAGGATTTTAAGGGATTATAACACAAAATTAAGCCGTTTTATTCTCCTACATATTATAGGGATTTCCCTTTTAAACATAGTAACATATAATTTATGATGTAGCCTACTCACCAAATCAGTAGCGGTTATCACCATTCCCGGAACAAACCGTATAAAACATAACAGAATCGAACTTGTTACGGTAATCCACATGGTTGTTTACGTTTGTTGCATTCAAATTCTTACATTAAAAGTTCTCTTTGGTGGAGCTCGTTAACGCCGCTGTTTGTCCCTTAGGGTTCGGAGACAGGAAATACACTGACAAGATAATCCCGCGTATGCGTGTTATATACGTGCAATTGTTCACCTCTGTTCGGACATTTTCCATTTCTCAAAGGTTATAGTCAATCTAATTTATGTAGTGTTATGCATGGAAACAATGACTGGTGACAGGGTAGTTTCAATTTGATTGACACTCCCATAATTAATGTATTATTACATCGTTCTACAAGAAGGACGAACTAACCGCTTACCTACGCGTGAGAAAATATTTCCTAATTGGTCTACGTATGTATCAGTAACCTAACGATTCTTATTATCACCTGGAACAAGGTGTGTCGATAGAGAGAGGGAGAGAGAGAGAGAGAGAGAGAGAGAGAGAGAGAGAGAGAGAGAGAGAGGGGGGTGGGTGGATAGAGATAGAGTGGGTGGGGGCACACGCACTCGCTCGTCCTCTCTATCTGTATAACGTTTTATTAGGCCTTCGAATTCTGTCTAATGGTTTGGATTGTTCGTACTTGGTTTTATTGTATTATCTCTCTCTCTTGTGTCTGGAACAAAATGTGGGCGGGGGGGGGCAGACAAAGAGGGAGAGAGGGTGACAGAGAAAGAGAGAGAGAGAGCGATAGACTTGGGGGGGGGGGAGTAGAGATAATTATAGATATACAGGGTAAGGTTTAGTGTGAGATCAGAGGCGAAGAGAGAATTGGTGGATCTTTTTCAGAGTTGCGGGACGGAGGGTTTGACAATGGTCAGTCTCGTCTTTCGGATGAAGAACCAAGGTCGCATGTACACATTTGGCGTGCACGTTAAAGATGCCCTGGACTTAAAGTTCGATATAAGATTAGGCCGTAGCGTCGCAGTCCAGGTCTTCATTAAACCCAACGTGAGCAGAACAGCTGGACTTTAAACCATGGACGGAATATAGATGGACAGGCCACGCCCACGAAGTGCCGCGACAAAGAAACAAAAATCAAATTATAAATTTTTTGCTACTCCTTTTTCTCAACTCATAGGCCTACACAGATAGATTACTGATGATTGTGGTGTAAAACATCGTCTTCGCTTACTTCGGACTTCCGACACTCCCGTGTGAATTCGAAAAAAACCATGGCGAGTTTTCGTTTAAAACAAACCTACTAAAACACTCTTTTAATTTTTACTTCTACACAATTAATCATTATACCGGACATTATTAGCCTATAACTTGGTAATGTTTCTCGAAATCTCAACAACAGATAAAAATCCAAATTTTAGTAGATACTTCAATTTTGATTGGTTAAGCAACAAAATGAATCGAATATTATCCAATCAAAGTACTAAAATTTGGATTTTTTCTTAGTCAAAATTTCGTGACACAGCAGGGGCGTATCCAGAGGGGGGGGGGGGGCACCTGCATAGCTATATAAAAAAAAATTAATGCCTTGCATGAATGAAATTACATCACAAAGTGATCTTACATAGGTATAAAAATGATTTCTCTGTTTGAAAAGCTCAATTTGTATGTATGCCTATGTAATTTAGAGACGATGATGGCAGATTTCCGTAACAGAATCCTGCCAAACCCTCTCCTGCAAAAATTCCTGGATCTGCCCCTGAACAGGCTCCAGAACTTAATTTAGGCCTACTTTTATTATTTTAAAATCATTCACACGCAAACGGAAATTTGGATAATTAAGCAAATCCAAAACGCTTACTACGGAAATATTGACATTTATCATTTCACAATTTTCAACTATACTGCATTTGGAAATTTCAAAGTTATAAACTGGAGAAACTCGTCACTACCCGACTGTCTTGTAGAATGTTCGTGCAATACCTGGATACCTGTGACTAAGGGACTAGTTAATCTGGATAAGACACGGTTGAGAAATGTTTCAAGGGAGGTAACTCCAAAGGGACTAGAGGGAAATTCTACGGTAAATCATCTGGGAAATAAATATGCTTAGATATCACGAAAGTAAACAATGTTATGATATCCACAAATCATAATTATTCTAGAAATAAATAAACGTCCCATTTAAAATGTATTTGAAGCAATTTTATTCTCCAGGAACTTGCAGATATAAATATTTTGAGCGTTCATATTTGCAATGTTTCATTTTACTTCTCCGGTGTTCCATAGTTTTCACAAACTGTAAATAGACGAGTTCGCACTTGTAATAATAGGTAATGTTTCTAATTATACTTAATACAAATTGACTTCAATACACGCCCGAGAACGTAGATTAGTATTTTGACGCAAGTTGCAGACGTCCGTTATATTTAGAACACCTGCAACGCAAAAGTCACAGTTTGATGGAGTTTGAAGGTCAAGTCACGGTGGTGAGGTTGTCGAGCTTCTTTCGTTGCCAGTATTCTGCGTTCAGTAATTGGTTGGGACTTTTATAATAGTTACGCTAGCTTATAAATCCAAAAGATCCACAACACCGACAGGCTGATTAGTTCTGGGAAATTTGCCCTGTCCACACCGGGTTCGAACCCAGGCCCTCAAGCCTCATCACGATGATCATATAAATTGTGTTGTGGTTTTTTTTTTCACGATGATCATGCCTCGTCAGTCGTGTCGTGGTTAACCAACTGCCATGTGTGATGTACTATGTAGGCTATACCATGCACCTTATAATTGTATGGCTATACGAACTTAATTGTAATAATTCGGATTTTTATTTTTTATTTTCTTTTTTATTTGTTAATACCCGGTTTCTGAGCTTTTATTTCTTTTCTCCCAATACTAATTACTATTCTTACAGTAGCAATGAGTGTATAAAACCTGGCCTGGACTGATTTGTTGGCATCTATGGGCCGGGGTGGGGTGGAGTGGGACTAGACTAGGTAGCAAATTAGTCATCCTTCTGGTCTATTTAAACTGGTTAGCACGTGCTTGCTGTATCATGCGGTCTGTCTTTGAGTAAAGTGACGTGTTTCGATTCGCCGGTTGTACATGACAAGAAGTAGGATGCCTATCCAACCTCGTGGATTTTCTCCGGGTCCTCCGGTTTCCTCCTTCTGCTATGGACCCCCATGAGCAAACAAATTATTGAAATAGAATTGAATCTTGAGTTAGTTCCGAAATGACATAGTCTGTGTCGAGTGGACGTTAACCCCCTCCCCCTCTCTCTACCCCTCTCTCTCTACCCCCCTCTCTCTCTCCCCCCTCTCTCTCTCCCTGGCCCAAGTAAGTTCAATAAATTATTATAAGTGTACACGTCACTTCAGTCTGCCCCACATTAATTACAAAATCTAATTTGGTTCACGCTCTTAAACTTCGCACATGTCATTAATGTTTATGTGTTGTCAAGTTTGTTAACCTTTGATTCTATTGACTCTATTGACAAATTTATAGCCATTATTTGTTGTTTATTGACGTTGAAGATTCAAGCTGAAATGGGGTTTAACGTCCACTCGAATCAATTTAGGTCATTTCGGGACTAACATATGGTTCAATTTTATTGCAATAATTCGCTTGCGCGTAGGTGTCTTTAGCAGTGGTGGAAACCCGGAGTTATACTCACGAGGTTGGACAGGCGACCATACTCCTTGCCACGTGACGTTGACGATGCAAGGTGAACTAAAATGAAATAGGTTTTAACGTTCTACTGTTCTTCTCCGACTGGGCTAATGAAGACGAACATAGTGTGCTCTGAATTATATCGAATTCCATTTGCGAAGGGATCTTTTACGTGTACACCGACTGGTTCAGAAAATTTAGACATTCATGACTATTTTCATTCCATTTATAGTTGGGATTGGCCCTTTAAAACTAATTTATCCCAAACGTATCAAATATTCAAATATTCTTTAAAATAGCATTATGCAAGATCAAAATCTGCTTATTACAGGTCATTCTCTAAGCCTGAAATGTTATCTAAATAATCAATTAGACATTAATTAACATATCCAGACCATAATAAACTCTTGATGTCAAGGGTAGCCTTCGATGTTGGCGGATTAAAATCCTATATGCCGCTTAATGGCCGTTGATAATTAAATCAATCAAGTGGATAATCGAGACTATGCTGTTTATATTAATGATTTGAGTAATGATGACCGAGGCTATGTAAATATTTCAAACGCGTTTCTCTCGGCTAACAGTGGACCAATTTGACTGAAATTTTCAGCAAATTACCTTTACACTATCTAGTTTTTAACTATTATAATGAGAACTGTCATCTCTTTATCTTATCTCCCATAATGTATCTTTAAGATCCCGAATCGTCACTAAGAATTGCCTCTTTAAATCATACCCCCCCCCCCCCTGTCAGTGTTGTAGGACGAACAATTTGCAGAAATCACAAACAAACGTACATAATTTAAATTAAGATTTGGAATTCGAAATGAGAGTACGCTGCTGTCCGGGCAAAATTTCCCCTCATATAGCACACAGTATGTCCGTCTTCGGACGTTAAACCCCATTTTCTTTGATAATAAATACTAATTAAAATTATAATTCTTTAATGTCCCGTCTGAAGATTGACATTACACCGAAAGATTTCATTTAAATAGCTCCGATGAAATAAGAGAGATGTAACCTGGCACCTCTAGAGAGACCGAGTGTGAATATTATGTACGATAATGACAATACGGGTTGTTATTGTGACGTTTGACGGCCGTACATCCCTTTATAGTTTATTCTCAGTCTGTAATACAGGACTAGTTACGTGCTCGTCATCGTCTGACGTAATGCTACACCCAATGACGTAACACCTGGTCACAGGTTGACATTGCCAATAGATCTGCTATGGCATGCGCAACGCTTCAATTATTGTACTCCGTTGTAATGAATGTTGTTTTCTTTGTCAAATTCAAAATTAACAACATATTTAGACATTAATTAATGGTCCTTTTTCCTATACGAATTTCGAAACCCCGATGTTTGACCCAAAATGACATTGTTGTGTTATTTAATTTAGTAATTAAACATTAATATAATCACGTCAGTTTTTGGGAGACGCGGAGGCGCCAGCTTCGTATCAGAAAATATTTAGAAAATCTCCCCCAGAAATCTGAAAGATTACACTGAATCCGGGGACGAAACGCGGTATCCCCCCACCCCAACCCCGAAATACAAGAAAACGGTCCCGAATCCGAGGAAAGCTCCCCTTTGACTTCATTGTAAGGACCCCTATGTAGCCCAAGTGCCCGTGCAACACCCTATCATCCGCCAGTGGCAGGGCAAGGTATCATCTTGTTTGGGAGGGGGTTGGATGGCAGAATGTAATTGAGCCAACTGACATGGTTTCGATCCCCCAGTAGAGTCGCCTGTCCAGTAGGTTTCCTTTCCGCTGCTAAAGACGCCGACGCGAAAGCGCATTATTGAAATAAAATTGAACCATAAATGTTAGTCCCGAAATGGCCTCGTGTGTGTCGTGTGGACATTAAACCCCATTTCTCTCCAGCTCTCTCGCATTCATAAGCCCAATCCGTGCAGAACATTACGGCCTTAATATCAGACTAATCCCGGTCATGCAGAACATTACGGATGACTACTAATGACTACAAATCCCGGTCATTAAACATACATTATACAAGAGCTAAATCTATCTATTGCAGGTCTTTCTTTATTCCGGGGGGGGGGGGGGGGCTAGTGGTCTAGAGTGCCGTGCTTCGACATCTAGCTGGCCGATCACCTCTGGCTTACGGCTGTGGTTTCGAGCCCTGGTGTGAGCGTATGTGGCATGGATATAAGGGCGCCTTCTCAACCTCGTGGGTTTCTTCCGGGCATTCCGGTTTCCTCCCACTGCTAAAGACCCCTACGCACAAGCGAATTATTGAAATAGAATGAAACCATATGTTAGTCCCAAAATGACCTAGTTTGTGTCGAGTGGACGTTAAACCTGAAATGTTATCTAAATTATTAAATTGGTCATTAATTAACTTATCCAGACCATAATCAACTCACGATGTTAACGCTAGCCTGCGATATTTACTGGATTTTAATCCGATCTGCTGATCAACGCTCATTGATGATTTAATCCAAAGCTGAATAATCGAAACTATGGTTTTTTTTCTATCGTACCGACTTTATTAATGATGATCGAAGCTAATATCTAGATTCAGAGTTGATAAATTTGACTTATTCCCCTTAAATTATCTAAATTATTTTTTGTCCCCCGCCTTTCGAAGAAAGTTGGGGGACTATTAAAATGGGTTCGTCCGTCTGTCTGGCTGTCTGTCTGTCTGTACGTCCGTCCGTCCGTCTGTTTGTCTGTCCGTCACACTTTTTGGGACACAATAACTCTCTTCCTAATTGAGCTAGAATGTTCAAACTTGGTGTATGTGTTTATCAGGCCAATTCCTCGATGGAGTGCGAAGATGAACATTTTCCGCTTAGGGTAAGCAGAGATAAGCAATTTGATTGTTTGATGCTTTGGGACACGATAACTTTAGTTCTAATGAAGTGAGAGTGATGAAACTTGGTGTATAGTTTCATTACAGTAATACCTTGACTAAGATCGATAATGAGCATTTTTTCTGCTCAAGGTAAGCAGAGCGATACGCAATTTGATTTGCCGAGACTTTGGAACACAATAACTTGATTGATGATTGTATGCCAATACAATGACTGCATTCTCATTCACTAATGGATTCGACAGTAACAGTGTATAGAAATGATTGACTCGGACACGAGGGCCTTTCCCTTGGCCAGAGGGGCCCTTTTGTCAAGCGTGGGGCCCTGTTGTCTGCCTTTATGGTCCCCCTAACTAGGGTACCTTTCATTTTTCTCGTCGGTTTTAGCATTTTTCTTTATAAACCACTTTTGGATGACACTTCGTGTACAGTTTGATTGCTCGATACGTTTGAAAAAAATAAATGTGCGATTAATTAATATATTTCTATCTATTTATTTTGGGATTTCGGCGGGGGACATCAGCCACACTGTTGGCTTGTTTACTATTATAGTGAGTACTGACAGCACTTTATCAAATCTTCTCTAATGTATCTTTAATTTTCCTCCCTTGTTCTTTTACTAGATGTGAAGTAAAGTCGGTGTGATAGATGTATCCACAACCTATATGTTTTGTATTTTTTAACGATGGCCGAGGCTTCCACAACGACAGATGCAATGGCCGAGGCTGCCACAACGACAGATGCAATGGCCGAGGCTGCCACAACGACAGATGCAATGGCCGAGGCTGCCACAACGACAGATGCAATGGCCGAGGCTTCCACAACGACAGATGCAATGGCCGAGGCTGCCACAACGACAGATGCAATGGCCGAGGCTTCCACAACCACAGATCTGCCAGATGCAATGAATGGTCAGTAGACTTTTCTTTACTAAATAACACGTGCGCTTTAGATTATATGGTCTGTCACTGAGTCGAGATTTAGAAGGCGGAATGCCATGGTTAAAACATATGCGATGTATCATAAGGTCTGGCATGGTTTCGATTCCCCGGTCAGGCGCGGATCCAGAGGGGGGGTCTAGGGGGTCCGGACCCCCCCCCCCCGCTCAGACTTTTTTATGCGATTTTATTGGCGACTTTTAGACCTGTAATTTTGGAATTTACCTTCCGGAAATACGTCAGAATGCACCAAATTGAATCTAATTTACCAAATTGTCCTGGGGGAGGGACCCCAAACCCCCCGTTAATTGGTTGAGTGCCTTTTATCAAACCTAGACCCTCCCCCTGCAAAAAATCCTGGATCCGCGCCTGCCAGTTGTACCTGACAAAGAGTAGCATCGTGGATCACGCGGCTAAATGGGTAACATTCTGGCTCGCTAGCCTGGGGTTCGGGTGTTCGATCCCTGCATTGGCCGAGAAAATTCATCCACATTTTCCGGCGTCGTTCTCCTTGTCATTGATGCAGGACGTTGGGCCTGACAACGACAGCTGTCTATTTGTGTGGATGGGACGAAAAACCGAGGTCCCGTGTACACATTAGCTTAAAGGGTCTCTTGGCACTTTGAATTCGATATGTAGCGCAACTGCTCCGGCGACATTTCCCTCATAGCACACTATATGGTGTATGTCCGTCTTCGGGGGGTTGGGATGGCCTAGTGGTCTAGAGTGTCGCGCTTCGACCTCTAGCTGGCTGGTCACCTCTGGCTTGCGGCTGTGGTTTCGATCCCTGGTGTGAGCATATGTGGCATGGAGATAGGGGCGCCTTCTCAACCTCGTGGGTTTCCTCTGGGCACTCCAGTTTCCTCCCACTGCTAAAGACCCCTAAGCGCAAGCGAATTATTGAAATAAAAAAATTAAACCATATGTTAGTCCCGAAATGACCTAGTTTGTGTTGAGTGGACGTTAAGCCCCATTTCTCTCTCTCTCTCTCTCTCTCTCTCTCTCTCTCTCTCTCTCTCTCTCTCTCTCTCTCTATGTCCGTCTTCATTAGCTCAGGTTAGCAGCTGGGCCCCGATTCACAAAATCTTAACTAAAGATAAAATCCAAATTTTAGTAGATACTTCAGTTTTGATTGGCTAAGCTCTAAAATCAATCTAATATTATCCAATCAAAATACTAAAATTTGGATTTTATCTTAGTTAAAATTTCGTGAATAAGGCCGCAGAACAGTAGGACGCTAAACTCCATTTCAATTCATTTACTTTGTTTTAGTTCAGATAAAAAGAGATGAGTCCAGTACTCCAACCATTTACTATCTAATGAAGGGTGCCCAGAAAAACGATCATTTTACCTGGGATGTACTGGAAGAAACGCATGACGAAGTTACTGTAATGTAAGTTTCATCAAATTATCATTAAATCATCCAACATGTTCCTGTGTTTATTGGATGCGGGGCGGAGCGGGGCGGGGGGGGGGGGGGGGGCTAGTGGTTTAGAGTGCTGTGCTTCGACCTCTAGCTGGCCGGTCAACTCTAGCTTGCGGCTGTGGTTTCGAGATCTGGTGTGAGCGTATGTGGCATGGATATAGGGGCGCCTTCTCAACCTCGTGGGTTTCCTCCGGGCACTCCGGTTTCCTCCCACTGCTAAAGACCCCTACGGGCAAGTGTATTATTGAAATGAAATTGAACCATATGTTAGTCCCGAAATGACCTAGTTTGTGTCGGGTGGACGTTAAACCCATTTCTCTCGCTCTCTGTTGTTGGATGGGGCCGTGGTGATTCAGTGAGTATGGCGCTGGTTCGACAACTTGGAGGTACCAGTTTCAATCCAGGTTTTCATACGCAGCCCACCTCCCCTCATAATCATGCCATGAAAAGAAATAACCGAAGCCTCATGTACACATTTACCCTTAACATAACCTTTTCATTAACCCGATTGGGGCTGGAAATGTGATATATTGGGGTGATGTGATCTGGTATGTTGATGCCATTTATTGATGTGATGTGGGGTATTTATGTGATGTGGGGTATAAAGTGTGATATATTGGATGTAATTTGATGTATTGATGTGATCTGTATATTAATGTGATGTGATATATTGATGTGATGTGGTATTTTATGATGTGATATATTGGTGTGATGTGGTTTGTTATTATGTGATAGGAGGTTGGGATGGCCTAGTGGGCTAGAGTGCCGCGCTTTGACCTCTAGCTGGCCGGTCACCTCTGGCTTGCGGCTGTGGTTTCGAGCCCTGGTGTGAGCGTATGTGGCATGGAGATAGGGGCGCCTTCTCAACCTCGTGGGTTTCCTCTGGGCACTCCGGTTTCCTCCCACTGCTAAAGACCCCTACGCGCAAGCGAATTATTGAAATAAAATGAAACCATTTAGTCTCAAAATGACCTAATTAGTGTCGAGTGGATGTTAAACCCCATTTCTCTCTCTATTATGTGATATATTAGTGTGATGTGATATATTGATGTGATGTGATATATTGATGTGATGTGATATATTGATGAAATGTGGTATATTATTGATGTGATGTATTGATGTGATGTGATGTGGTATATTAATGTGATTATTGATGTGATTATTGATATATTGATGTGATGTGATGTGATATATTAGTGTGATGTGATAATTGATATATGTTGATGTGATTATTGATGTGATTATTGAAGTTATATATTTGTCTTTTCTTTTAGGTTTACAGTATTTGAGGCTAATTTAAAATCAGGTAGAAAATATTATCATCAATCAAAACCAATACCTAAAGATGTCTGGCAGAATATATCTGTCGTCAGAAAGGTGAAATACTTTATTAGTTCTATGAGCGTAACCTCGTGGATTTACTGTGAGGTGTTCAAGGTATCTCCTTCTACTGATTTCCGGTGTGGTTTCCGCTTGAGAAGGACAGCTGGCTAGACGAAAAAATCGAGGCCCCGTGTACATATTGGCGTGCACATAAAAGAGCCCTTAGCAGTTGGAATTCGATATCAGAGTAAGCCGTAGCGCCGCTGCCCTGGCAAAATTTCCCTCATAGCACACTGTATGGCGTATGCCCGTCTTCCATTAGCCCAGGTTAGGCGCAGAACAGAAAAAATTAAACCCGATTTCATCCCCTTCTACTGAAGATATACCCTGAATTAGACGAGTCAGTCTGTGAACGTTAAATCCCAGTGTTTCTCTCGCTCTTCTACTTTAAAAAAACAGAACCACTTTAAAGCGGAAATTTCATATTTTCTAAGAAAGTCAAAACATAATTATTTCTATGTCTTTTGCTCGAAAGGTTGTCAACTCACTATTATACGATCATGGGCAATATTTCACAGGCATAAAATTCCCTAACACAGAAAATAATAACACAATTACTTGAATCACCTCCCTTGTTTTCCCATTCCTTCCATGCAATAGCGATCTTCAAACGTTTGAATTTAAAGTTGAAAATGATACTTTTGCCAATTTCTCAACTGACAATAGTGAATTATAGGATTAATAGGATTATTCTTTAACAAGGTTGGACTGTTTATAGATACAATCTATTTTAGGGCCTTATTTTAATATATTTTAAAAATATAACTAAAAAATATGAAATTGCCATTTTAAATAAGATTCAATCTGATGTTTATTTTTATAAACTTTAATTTGTTTGTTCTTTAGACACGTGATAAACATTAAAGATACAATATGGAAGATTAGATAAAAAGGGTTGACGATTCTCGCTATAATAGTTAAACACTGGATAACGTAAATGAAATATGCTGAAAATATCAGGCAAATTACTCCACTTGGAACCAAGATATTAGCTTCTGATTTTAGACTATTCTCGATCATCATTACTCAAGTCGGTAACATAAAAAAAAGTCTCGATTATCCAGTTTCACGTTTAATTATTTTTCAAAAAATGTATTCCAATCAAAAGTTAATATCTGGGTTCTAGCGATGACATCGAAATTGTCAAATTAATAGTTTATATAACATTTGAGGCCTAAAGAAAGACCTACAATAGGCAGATTTAGCTCTTGTATAATGTATGTTTAATTGTCTATCATTTACTTTGTTATTTCAGAAATATAAAAGTGGTAACTACAAAGTAAAGTTAAATAAATCGCCGGATATTAAACTTGGACAGTATTTTTAACTGATAGTGAAAATATTTGTATATATACATAATATTTGTGTGTGTGAAGATAGGAGCGGGACACGGGAGGGTGGGGTGAGGTGGGGTGACTTTACCGGGTGATGGTGAGTCGAAAATGGGTATTGGGTTTAACATAATGTAACGTGCTCACTGTAAATGTTTTTGCTCAACATATTTAAAGGAGGTAAAAATTGAACCAAATGGGACGCAACGCATTTACTATGTATATGAACTGATTTACATTCAATTGTGCTCGTTTTGACTCTTAATTTCAAATCAGTTATGTCCAACAAACTACGGATTGAGTCTCAACCAATTAGAAATTTATATATAGTGTCTGGTTATTCCAGTCTATTGCGCATGCTCTACAGCTAAGTTATAAGTTATTGAATATGTCTAGCCTCGTCCTTTCTGGTCACTTGTTACAAATGATGCTGAAACGTACTATGGTACGCGACTCGTGTACCAATGGTAAAATTTTTGTCTTTAATAATAAAGGGAATTTTTTTATAGTTTTACCTCATTAGTCACGGAGAACATTCGCCATTTCAAATCGCCAATCTTGGGATTCTTTTTTCTACGGAATGCCAACACTGGCCTTGCTGTAATAGACGTCGATGTTTTGTCACAAATTGAGATTGGATCATTGGATTGTTACCATATAGACGTTATCTTTGTATGGTGAGCTGTACAGAACACAATTCCTTTGAGCACAGCTGCTGTTTCTTAGTCAACTAGGATTATTTATCAGTTAGTTAAAATTTATGAATATATCGTAGCGGACGTTTCGTTTTCTATTTATAGAATAAGAAAACTCCATTTGTTGATTGATCGACTTCTGATGATTTGACGGAGTTGAAATAATGATAAAAGACATTATTTAAAGGACAATATTGGTTTCAGTCATTATTACATATGTGAAAGAACTGGTTAAACTTTTTTTTATTTTTCTTGTTTCCTCTTATCTACTGACAGCCAATTCTATTTTTGAATGATCGAGGGATATCCTCTGGTCGTCTTATAAAACAACTTTCCATCTTCAACGGAATTATCAATGAAATGAAATTCGTATGTATATATCTGTTATCGCTGGTGACTTCAGTCAGTTATATAGAAGGATAACTCGTGTTTGTCATGTTTGTCGTCACTTCCCGTATATTCAAGTTTTTCTTGCACATCTCCCGTAGCAATGATCTCTATGTTGAAATTATATTTGGAATATAAGTTCTATCATATATGTAATAATGACTGACACCAATATTGTCATTTAAACCGTGTTATTTTGTACACATGTTTATTGTGGCCAGTTATCATATTTATAAACAATTGTGTGCATTTCTAGTCTTTATCAGAACCAGTGAGTAAGACGTTTAATCGCTAACCTGAAAATCCCACCGGAAGTCCTACTGGAATTTTCACGACCAAATGGATCGGAAACGGGACCCCCGGTTAGCGAGCCAACGTCTTAAACAGATTCTGAGAAAAAGTCGGGTAGGTAAAGTGACAAAATTGTCACAACACCTGAAATTGAGAAGTGGGTCAACACTTTTAGTGCCTTTATTTTAGTGTTTAAGTGTGCTTAAGATGATACTGAACAATAAAAAAAATGGATAAAAATCAACAGTAATGCCTTTGGAATTTGTGACTTTGGAAAGTATGAAGCAAGTATAATACCGTTCAGCACGGTGCAGTTACACTGCTGCAAGGTAAACAACTCAACGTGAGAAATCACAACCTTTGTGTGTCTGTGTATTGCCCACACGCCTATTGAACTTGGTGTAATGCATTCCTATTGATTTGTGTGCATGTCTTGATCCCCAGGGACAGAGCCAAGTCCAATTTTTGTGTTTATATACAGATTGCAATTCTGAATGGATCATCTCGGAACTTGGCATATTTACCCCTTGGAGCCTAAGGACGGCAACTATTGATTTTGGTGCATGATCCGACCCCCTTGGGTGGTACCACACCCACTTTTTTGTAAATATTTTGTCTGTAAATACTCGAAGGTTTGAAACATATTTGGATCCAGTTCAGCACGACCCACGAAAAACCGAGGTCCCGTGTATACATTGACATGTACGGAAAAGATGCCTAGTCGTTTGGAATTCGATATAGGAGTAGGCCGTAGCGCCGCTGTCTGGGCAAAATTTCCCTCATCCACTGCCTTGCGTATGCCCGTCTTCATTAGTCCTGGTTAGGAGCAGAACAGTAGGACGTTAAACCCCATTATTCACTGTTCTTAATTTCTTATTTCATAATTCTCTGTTTTTAATTCTCATTTCATAATTCACTGTTCTTAATTCTCATATCTTCATTTGTTGTCGTATTTCGAAATATTTACACTAAAATTAAGGAGCTGTTTGGTTTTCCATAGAATCACCCTTTCAGTTTTGACGAAATCTGTATGTTTTTTTTGAAGTGCGTTATAAAATACCCTATTTAGTTTTTAAACGCCCACAATTTTACGTGGACATATACACACTGATCCCGCAGTGAATATTCGCTTGGCCGCTGCAATCACTGATAAACAGAGAGAGAGAGAGAGAGAGAGAGAGAGAAATGGGGTTAACATCCACTCAACACAAACTAGGTCATTTCGGGACTAACATATGGTTTAATTTTATTTCAATAATTTGCTTGTGCGTAGGGGTCTTTAGCAGTGGGAGGAAACCGGAGTGCCCGGAGGAAACCCACGAGGTTGAGAAGGCGCCCCTATCTCCATGCCACATACGCTCACACCAGGGCTAGAAACCACAGCCGCAAGCCAGAGGTGACCAGCCAGCTAGAGGTCGAAGCGCGGCACTCTAGACCACTAGGCCATCCCAACCCCCCACTGATAAACATGACATCGACGAGGCTTAATGAGTACGGAATATTAACTTTTTTACTCCGACAATTTAAATTCTCAAACATTTTTTTGAGGTAAAAGAAAAATAAATAAAGACGTTTGAAGTATTTGTAGTTAAAAATATTTCCTATTTAGTGTAAATTGGTATTAAAATGAGTAAAATGCATCATTTTGCCCGAAGCAGTTAGGTGTTAAGTAAACATTGCACGAGCCGTTGAGCCAATGACTACGAGGCGTAACGACATACATCCGTTACAGAGATAATTCGTAAATAATTCTCTGTGAAACAGATTGGGACATATATTGTCGTCGTCCCTGTGGACACTCACTTTACATATCGCAATTTGTATTCGATTTTGACGAAACTTAAAATGTAGATCTCGGTTCCTTTCGATATTGGCATGTATCGGACATGGCTTAATGGCCCCTGATTGTACGAAAAAAAATTCACGTGTTTAGCCTGTGCACATTCTAGCGGTCACATTCTTTTTATCCAACTTTGATGAAACCACGCCAATATTTTATTAAATTTAGGTGGTCCTAAGTTCGATCCCGCTGGAGTGAACCGAATGGTTAACATGTGAGTGCTGCTTCATATAAGGTCTGGAATTGAGTCAAGTAGCGCGATTTCGATTCCCCGTGTGTGCGTGTGAAGGAGAAAGGTCGACTATCCAAAGGAATAGGGTCGCCTATCTATCATCGTGGTTTTCCCCGGGTCCGGTTACCTCCAACTGGCACAGAGAGAGAGAGAGAGAGAGAGAGATGGGGTTTAACGTCCACTCAACACAAACTAGGTCATTTCGGGACTAACATATGGTTTTTAATTTTTTATTTCAATAATTCGCTTGCGCGTAGGGGTCTTTAGCAGTGGGAGGAAACCGGAGTGCCCGGAGGAAACCCACGAGGTTGAGAAGGCGCCCCTATCTCCATGCCATATACGCTCACACCAGGGCTCGAAACCACAGCCGCAAGCCAGAGGTGACCGGCCAGCTAGAGGTCGAAGCGCGGCACTCTAGACCACTAGGCCCCCCACCCCCCACCCCCTCCCCCACTGGCACAGAACCTACGCACAAGCGAAATAATGATATAAAGTTGAACATGAACAATATGTGTGCCGAAATCAGTTTGTGTCGAGTGGACGTTAAGCCTCCTTTCGCTTTCTCTCTCTCCGGTTTCTTTCCACTGTTACGGACCCCTAGGTACAAGCAAAATAATGAAATAAAATTTAAGTATATGCGTGTCCCGAAATTACATACACGCAGTTTGTTTTGTCGGATTATGAAAAGGGCGAGATTTTATGGGGCCACTATCCCGCACCATAGACAGACATCTGTTGCTAATTTTTGGTATATTCATAAAAAATAATAGGCTTCAGGAAGAATCATAAACCTTTTTTTTTACCTTCATCTCTTTAATATCAAAGACTATTTAATTTTGTTCTTTCAGTTTGATATTTCATTTTTCTCATAAATAATTTAATTCTAAAAATATAATTTACTAACAACAATAATAATGACCTTTAACATAAAACGTATCAAACATTTTTTATTTCTTTTGTGTTTTCGACATCATAGAATTTACCAGTGTTTTATATTCGGCCACGTTTTTATCTCGAAACATATAAATACAAGCATATTTTCTAGATTTACATCAGATTCCAGATTTGTTTTCTTAGTATCAGCAGTACATATTGCAGTATGAAGTTTGCAATAATTCTCGTCGTTTTGACCATCGCGGTGGCTGTTCATGGCGGAGGAAGTAAAAGTAACGGTTCAGGTGTTGTACGTGGGCGATTTGTTGGAGGACGAGGCCGTGGATTTCAGTTCAAGTGGCCAGAGGTTGCTGTAAGACGAGTCTTTCCACGAAGGAGACCATTCCTAATAAGAAGGAGACCAGTTCTTGTAAAAAGTAAACGATTCAATAGAAGACACCCCTGGAGTAAATTGTTTTCTCAGTTCAAAAGATTTAGAGGCAATGCCAACGGTAAGTGGGATTTATCTATACATACAATATCTTTAAAAACTAGTTGATTGGTTTTACTGACTTACCTGGTGTGAACGACTTTACACTTGGTGTGCACGAGCACGACTTTACTTTTGGTGTGATCAACGACTTCACTCGTGGTCTGGAAGCCTTTACTCGTGGTCTGGAAGACTTTACTACTTGGGTGGACGACTTTGAAGCTGGTTTGAACAGCTTACCATGGTTACCTTTATACCCCCATCCTCGTTTTACCATGGTTACATATATACCCCCGTCTTGTTATTACCATGGTTACCTTTATACCCCTGTCCTCGTATTACCATGGTAACCTTTTTACCACTGTCTTCAATGGTATTTTGAAGTAGCTTTACCTTTATTATTCGACAATTTATTCCCTTCATCGTTGTGTAAATGCATTCTGAATAAATACATTGTTTCACTTACACTCTTAAAATACTCATTCTTTTTTACTGCTCACTTAAACCAATGTCTATATAGTCAAATACATTGTCTATCTTTCAAAATTACCGCTAAAATACTATAATATTCTTAAGAGTATTACTCGTGCATTCTTCTCGGTGTTTGGTGACCACCCGGGACTGCAAATTGTTATTTTAAGCACGTGTGAAGTTTGGGTAATAGTTAATGATTATAATGAACATAAGGCTGGATGAAAGAGACTGTTGAATAACTTGCTATTCAGTCGTTGTGCTGGGCCCAAATCAGGTGAACCCCTATCTACAAGTTTATTATGACGTCATGGGCGCTAACAAATTACAATACGATAAAGAGATGCCACAAACGCCACGGTCGAGACACAATTATTCTCCTTATATGTATTGGATTTATTTTAAATTAATTTGAACAGCTGATGTTACCTAAATAGACGTTAAATGCCAATAATTTGATTCATGTAATTTTGTTTTTGATTCACGGTAGATGATAGCCCAGCAGTAGAGGTTAGCGCGTTAGAGGACAACTCGGTAGAAGCTAGCGGTAATGGTACAGTAGTAGAAACAACTCAAGAACCAGTTTCAGTTGAAGCTAGCGGTAATGGTACAGTAGTAGAAACAACTCAAGAACCAGTTTCAGTTGAAGCTAACGGTAACGGTACAGTAGTAGAAACAACTCAAGAACCAGTTTCAGTTAATAGCACAGAAGTAGAAGCTAACAGTAACGGTACACTAGCAGAACCAACTCTACAGCAAATCGCAGCCATCCCTAGCTTTGAAACCCCACCCCCATTCACAACAGGATTTCTAACTCCAGCACCAATCGTATCTACACAATTTGAAGCTATCCCTAGCTTTGAAACCCCACCCCCTCCAACTTCAGCACCAATCGCTGCCACACAGTTTGAAGCTAGCCCTAGTTTTGAAACCCCACCCCCATTCAGAACAGGAAATAAAACTCCAGCACCAGTCGCAGTCACACAGTTTGAAGCTAGCCCTATCTTTGAAACCCCACCCCCATTCAGAACAGGAAATAAAACTCCAGCACCAGTCGCAGTCACACAGTTTGAAGCTAGCCCTATCTTTGAAACCCCACCCCCATTCAGAACAGGAAATAAAACTCCAGCACCAGTCGCAGTCACACAGTTTGAAGCTAGCCCTAGTTTTGAAACCCCACCCCCATTCAGAACAGGAAATAAAACTCCAGCACCAGTCGCCTAAGCCTTCATGGATAACAGACCAATAATTGAAACCAACACTAGATTAATTTTATCAACAAAATAAAAGCTGATTAAACAATAGAGACATAAATTATACGTCGTTTGTTGTTTTCTCAAGCTCCAAGATGATATAAATTCCCGCCAAAAGACGCCATTTTGGTATCAGGGATGTGTCCTATATATCGAACACAATTAAGAAATATAATTGCGTCTTGGCATCGGTCGACTTGAATATTGGACAAGGGATAGGGTGATAGGATGGTTTATCATGCCCGTTTTAGATTATAAGGATATGATTTTGGAAATTTTGTTAGTTTGGAGATTCCGATCTAAACTTTGGTCAACAGTTAGACCTAATAACACTGCTTCAGAAACATTTTCTAATTATTCGCCATTAATTTTTAATGATAAGCTGTTTGTGTTTGTTTGGTGTTTTGAATCATTACACCAATTAAATACATTTAGTAACTCCTCTTGAAGGGCAATCTTTATATTACCTAGATTGTTGCTAGAGGAATGAAGGGCATTGCCATTAGCAAAAAAGGATCAGTATGACATTTACTGGCATGAAGTGGGGGATCGTTTATAAAGACCAAGAAATGTAACGGACCAATACGGATCCTTGTGGGACACCACATTTCGCATCAGTAAAAATTGACTGACATTCCCTGAAGACTAATTGCTGCTTTCGAAATTCCAGGAAATTAGTTTATTCGATTTCGAGTCAAATTTGTATCATTTCAATTTTTGGGGGATCAATCTATGGTCTTACTAAGATCGGGATAAACAACTCCGGTCATATTACTCGAGTCTACTTCTTTCAGTCAGATATCTGTAATTCTCAAAGGTGTTTTCTAAACTAAATTGAAATTCATAAAATAGTTTGCAATTTTCAAAATATTCTGTAATTTGAGAACTAATGTGTTTTTCAAATATTTTTGACATTGATAGATTTTTGTCTTTCTTCTTGGGGATCGGGATAAGTTTAGCAAATTTCAAATGTTCGGGAATATATTTTTGAGATGAATGAAGTTGTTATGTAATTTGGATCGAGAGAGAGAGAGAGAGAGAGAGAGAGAGAGAGAGAGATGAGTTTAACGTCCACTCGACACAAAAGAGGTCATTTCGAGACTAACATGGTTTAATTTTTATTTCAATAATTCGCGTGCGTGTAGGGGTCTGTAGCAGTGGGAGGAAACCGCGGAGTACCCAGAGAAAACCCACGAGGTTGGACAAGCGACCCTAATCATTGCCACTTACAACCGGGGATTCGAAACCACGGCAGTTGACTCAATGGCAGGCCATATGATACAGTGCGTGCATCTAACTATTCGCCCCCCCCCACACACTCAACTGGGATCGAGAATGTTAAGATATGTGTACATCTACACACGAGATATAATTGATGGTAAATTCTTTGTTAGGAGTCCGGGGGTTGGGATGGCCTAGTGGTCTAGAGTGCCGCGCTTCGACCTCTAGCTGGCCGGTCACCTCTTGCTTGCAGCTGTGGTTTCGATCCCTGGTGTGAGCGTATGTGGCATGGAGATAGGGGCGCCTTCTCAACCTTGTGGGTTTCCTCCGGGCACTCCGGTTTCCTCCCACTGCTAAAGACCCCTACGCGCAAGCGAATTATTGAAATAAAATTAAACCATATGTTAGTCCCGAAATGACATAGTTTGTGTTGAGTGGACCTTAAACCCCATATTCTTCAATATTTGAAATGAAGTAATCTTATTCCGCCGTTGTTTAAATTAAAGAATTAAAAATTTGTATTAAAGGTTAACACTTGACTCACTTGGCATATTTACCCCTTGGAGCCTAAGGACGGCAACTATTGATTTTGGTGCATGATCCGACCCCCTTGGGTGGTACCACACCCACTTTTTTGTAAATATTTTGTCTGTAAATACTCGAAGGTATGAAACATATTTGGATCCAGTTCAGCACGACCCACGAAAAACCGAGGTCCCGTGTATACATTGACATGTACGGAAAAGATGCCTAGTCGTTTGGAATTCGATATAGGAGTAGGCTGTAGCGCCGCTGTCTGGGCAAAATTTCCCTCATCTACTGCCTTGCGTATGCCCGTCTTCATTAGTCCTGGTTAGGAGCAGAACAGTAGGACGTTAAACCCCATTATTCACTGTTCTTAATTTCTTATTTCATAATTCTCTGTTTTTAATTCTCATTTCATAATTCACAGTTCTTAATTCTCATATCTTCATTTGTTGTCGTATTTCGAAATATTTACACTAAAATTAAAGAGCTGTTTGGTTTTCCATAAAATCACCCTTTCAGTTTTGACGAAATCTGTATGTTTTTTTTGAAGTGCGTTATAAAATACCCTATTTAGTTTTTAAACGCCCACAATTTTACGTGGACATATACAAACTGATCCCGCAGTGAATATTCGCTTGGCCGCTACAATCACTGATAAGCATGACATCGACGAGGCTTAATGAGTACGGAATATTAACTTTTTTACTCCGACAATTTAAATTCTCAAACATTTTTTTGAGGTAAAAGAAAAATAAATAAAGACGTTTGAAGTATTTGTAGTTAAAAATATTTCCTATTTAGTGTAAATTGGTATTAAAATGAGTAAAATGCATCATTTTGCCCGAAGCAGTTAGGTGTTAAGTAAACATTGCACGAGCCGTTGAGCCAATGACTACGAGGCGTAACGACATACATCCGTTACAGAGATAATTCGTAAATAATTCTCTGTGAATCAGATTGGGACATATATTGTCGTCGTCCCTGTGGACACTCACTTTACATATCGCAATTTGTATTCGATTTTGACGAAACTTAAAATGTAGATCTCGGTTCCTTTCGATATTGGCATGTATCGGACATGGCTTAATGGCCCCTGATTGTACGAAAAAATATTCACGTGTTTAGCCTGTGCACACTCTAGCGGTCACATTCTTTTTATCCAACTTTGATGAAACCACGCCAATATTTTATTAAATTTAGGTGGTCCTAAGTTCGATCCCGCTGGAGTGAACCGAATGGTTAACATGTGAGTGCTGCTTCATATAAGGTCTGGAATTGAGTCAAGTAGCGTGATTTCGATTCCCCGTGTGTGCGTGTGAAGGAGAAAGGTCGACTATCCAAAGGAATAGGGTCGCCTATCTATCATCGTGGTTTTCCCCGGGTCCGGTTACCTCCAACTGGCACAGAGAGAGAGAGATGGGGTTTAACGTCCACTCAACACAAACTAGGTCATTTCGGGACTAACATATGGTTTTTAATTTTTTATTTCAATAATTCGCTTGCGCGTAGGGGTCTTTAGCAGTGGGAGGAAACCGGAGTGCCCGGAGGAAACCCACGAGGTTGAGAAGGCGCCCCTATCTCCATGCCATATACGCTCACACCAGGGCTCGAAACCACAGCCGCAAGCCAGAGGTGACCGGCCAGCTAGAGGTCGAAGCGCGGCACTCTAGACCACTAGGCCCCCCACCCCCCACCCCCCTCCCCCACTGGCACAGAACCTACGCACAAGCGAAATAATGATATAAAGTTGAACATGAACAATATGTGTGCCGAAATCAGTTTGTGTCGAGTGGACGTTAAGCCTCCTTTCGCTTTCTCTCTCTCCGGTTTCTTTCCACTGTTACAGACCCCTAGGTACAAGCAAAATAATGAAATAAAATTTAAGTATATGCGTGTCCCGAAATTACATACACGCAGTTTGTTTTGTCGGATTATGAAAAGGGCGAGATTTTATGGGGCCACTATCCCGCACCATAGACAGACATCTGTTGCTAATTTTTGGTATATTCATAAAAAATAATAGGCTTCAGGAAGAATCATAAACCTTTTTTTTTACCTTCATCTCTTTAATATCAAAGACTATTTAATTTTGTTCTTTCAGTTTGATATTTCATTTTTCTCATAAATAATTTAATTCTAAAAATATAATTTACTAACAACAATAATAATGACCTTTAACATAAAACGTATCAAACATTTTTTATTTCTTTTGTGTTTTCGACATCATAGAATTTACCAGTGTTTTATATTCGGCCACGTTTTTATCTCGAAACATATAAATACAAGCATATTTTCTAGATTTACATCAGATTCCAGATTTGTTTTCTTAGTATCAGCAGTACATATTGCAGTATGAAGTTTGCAATAATTCTCGTCGTTTTGACCATCGCGGTGGCTGTTCATGGCGGAGGAAGTAAAAGTAACGGTTCAGGTGTTGTACGTGGGCGATTTGTTGGAGGACGAGGCCGTGGATTTCAGTTCAAGTGGCCAGAGGTTGCTGTAAGACGAGTCTTTCCACGAAGGAGACCATTCCTAATAAGAAGGAGACCAGTTCTTGTAAAAAGTAAACGATTCAATAGAAGACACCCCTGGAGTAAATTGTTTTCTCAGTTCAAAAGATTTAGAGGCAATGCCAACGGTAAGTGGGATTTATCTATACATACAATATCTTTAAAAACTAGTTGATTGGTTTTACTGACTTACCTGGTGTGAACGACTTTACACTTGGTGTGCACGAGCACGACTTTACTTTTGGTGTGATCAACGACTTCACTCGTGGTCTGGAAGCCTTTACTCGTGGTCTGGAAGACTTTACTACTTGGGTGGACGACTTTGAAGCTGGTTTGAACAGCTTACCATGGTTACCTTTATACCCCCATCCTCGTTTTACCATGGTTACATATATACCCCCGTCTTGTTATTACCATGGTTACCTTTATACCCCTGTCCTCGTATTACCATGGTAACCTTTTTACCACTGTCTTCAATGGTATTTTGAAGTAGCTTTACCTTTATTATTCGACAATTTATTCCCTTCATCGTTGTGTAAATGCATTCTGAATAAATACATTGTTTCACTTACACTCTTAAAATACTCATTCTTTTTTACTGTTCACTTAAACCAATGTCTATATAGTCAAATACATTGTCTATCTTTCAAAATTACCGCTAAAATACTATAATATTCTTAAGAGTATTACTCGTGCATTCTTCTCGGTGTTTGGTGACCACCCGGGACTGCAAATTGTTATTTTAAGCACGTGTGAAGTTTGGGTAATAGTTAATGATTATAATGAACATAAGGCTGGATGAAAGAGACTGTTGAATAACTTGCTATTCAGTCGTTGTGCTGGGCCCAAATCAGGTGAACCCCTATCTACAAGTTTATTATGACGTCATGGGCGCTAACAAATTACAGTACGATAAAGAGATGCCACAAACGCCACGGTCGAGACACAATTATTCTCCTTATATGTATTGGATTTATTTTAAATTAATTTGAACAGCTGATGTTACCTAAATAGACGTTAAATGCCAATAATTTGATTCATGTAATTTTGTTTTTGATTCACGGTAGATGATAGCCCAGCAGTAGAGGTTAGCGCGTTAGAGGACAACTCGGTAGAAGCTAGCGGTAATGGTACAGTAGTAGAAACAACTCAAGAACCAGTTTCAGTTGAAGCTAGCGGTAATGGTACAGTAGTAGAAACAACTCAAGAACCAGTTTCAGTTGAAGCTAACGGTAACGGTACAGTAGTAGAAACAACTCAAGAACCAGTTTCAGTTAATAGCACAGAAGTAGAAGCTAACAGTAACGGTACACTAGCAGAACCAACTCTACAGCAAATCGCAGCCATCCCTAGCTTTGAAACCCCACCCCCATTCACAACAGGATTTCTAACTCCAGCACCAATCGTATCTACACAATTTGAAGCTATCCCTAGTTTTGAAACCCCACCCCCATTCAGAACAGGAAATAAAACTCCAGCACCAGTCGCAGTCACACAGTTTGAAGCTAGCCCTAGTTTTGAAACCCCACCCCCATTCAGAACAGGAAATAAAACTCCAGCACCAGTCGCAGTCACACAGTTTGAAGCTAGCCCTAGTTTTGAAACCCCACCCCCATTCAGAACAGGAAATAAAACTCCAGCACCAGTCGCAGCCACACAGTTTGAAGCAATCCCTATCTTTGAAACCCCACCCCCATTCAGAACAGGAAATAAAACTCCAGCACCAGTCGCAGCCACACAGTTTGAAGCTATCCCTATCTTTGAAACCCTAGCCTCTCCAACTTCAGCACCAATTGCAGCCACAACGGGAAACCCAACTCCAGCACCTATCGCAACTTCCCCTCCCTAAGCCTTCATGGATAACAGACCAATAATTGAAACCAACACTAGATTAATTTTATCAACAAAATAAAAGCTGATTAAACAATAGAGACATAAATTATACGTCGTTTGTTGTTTTCTCAAGCTCCAAGATGATATAAATTCCCGCCAAAAGACGCCATTTTGGTATCAGGGATGTGTCCTATATATCGAACACAATTAAGAAATATAATTGCGTCTTGGCATCGGTCGACTTGAATATTGGACAAGGGATAGGGTGATAGGATGGTTTATCATGCCCGTTTTAGATTATAAGGATATGATTTTGGAAATTTTGTTAGTTTGGAGATACCGATCTAAACTTTGGTCAACAGTTAGACCTAATAACACTGCTTCAGAAACATTTTCTAATTATTCGCCATTAATTTTTAATGATAAGCTGTTTGTGTTTGTTTGGTGTTTTGAATCATTACACCAATTAAATACATTTAGTAACTCCTCTTGAAGGGCAATCTTTATATTACCTAGATTGTTGCTAGAGGAATGAAGGGCATTGCCATTAGCAAAAAAGGATCAGTATGACATTTACTGGCATGAAGTGGGGGATCGTTTATAAAGACCAAGACATGTAACGGACCAATACGGATCCTTGTGGGATACCACATTTCGCATCAGTAAAAATTGACTGACATGACTGAAAGATTTCGAGACTAACATGGTTAAATTTTTATTTCAATAATTCGCGTGCGTGTAGGGGTCTGTAGCAGTGGGGGGAAACCGCGGAGTACCCAGAGAAAACCCACGAGGTTGGACAAGCGACCCTAATCATTGCCACTTACAACCGGGGATTCGAAACCACGGCAGTTGACTCAATGGCAGGCCATATGATACAGTGCGTGCATCTAACTATTCGCCCCCCCCCCCCCCCATACACACTCAACTGGGATCGAGAATGTTAAGATATGTGTACATCTACACACGAGATATAATTTATGGTAAATTCTTTGTTAGGAGTCCGGGGGTTGGGATGGCCTAGTGGTCTAGAGTGCCGCGCTTCGACCTCTAGCTGGCCGGTCACCTCTTGCTTGCGGCTGTGGTTTCGATCCCTGGTGTCAGCGTATGTGGCATGGAGATAGGGGCGCCTTCTCAACCTTGTGGGTTTCCTCCGGGCACTCCGGTTTCCTCCCACTGCTAAAGACCCCTACGCGCAAGCGAATTATTGAAATAAAATTAAACCATATGTTAGTCCCGAAATGACCTAGTTTGTGTTGAGTGGACGTTAAACCCCATATTCTTCAATATTTGAAATGAAGTAATCTTATTCCGCCGTTGTTTAAATTAAAGAATTAAAAATTTGTATTAAAGGTTAACACTTGACTCATTGATATTAGCATAAGGTCAAGGACGTACGAGATATTCGGAGCCGAAAGCTACCTACCAAACAATGTTTGCATTTATAAAACCGTTAACTTTTATTATTACTACAGAGCGGATTTTGCTCGATTTTGAGGCTCCTTTTCAACGATTTCCGAACGTTTAGACGAAAATATCAGCCAAATAGTTCTTGGAATGGCTACAGATGCAAGGAAATGGCGGATAATTTTCTCGGGGCCCCCCAACCCACCTCTCAGCGGCGTGCCCCGTCTCCGCGGTCAGTGCCCTTATTTTGCAGTGCCCCCCCCCCCCTTTCAAAATTCCTAGATCCGCCCCTGTACTAAACTGGATACGACATAATCCCATGAAATGCATGAAATGCATGAAATGAAATGAAATGGGGTTTAGTGTTCTCTTGTTCTCCTCTGACCGGGCTGATGAAGACGGGCATATGCCATACAGTGTACTATGAGGCCCGGTCAGCGGTTCTACGACCTACTCTTATATCGACTTCCAACTGTCAAGGGATCTTTTACGTGGACGCCAATGTGTACACAGAACCTCGGCAGGGATCGAACACCCAACCGCCAGACTAGCGATCCAACGCCTTACCCACTTAGCCTCCGTGACTGCCTGTATGCATATGGGGATATACATAAAACATCTCCGTATAATGATCTGGAAAACGTTATCAGTTTATAACCAATTAGGAGGTTAGGATGGCCAAGTGGTCTAGAGTGCCGCGCTTCGACCTCTAGTTGGCCGGTCACCTCTGGCTTGCGGCTGTGGTTTCGAGCCCTGGTGTGAGCGTATGGGGCATGGAGATAGGGGCGCCTTCTCAACCTCGTGGGTTTCCTCCGGGCACTCCGGTTTCCTCCCACTGCTAAAGACCCCTACGCGCAAGCGAATTATTGAAATAAAATGAAACCATATGTTAGTCCCGAAATGACCTAGTTTGTGTCGAGTGGACGTTAAACCCCATCTCTCCCATTTTCTCTTATAACCAATTATTCAAAACACTCACAAAACAATCCGATTCTAATAAAGATCTATAGTTCGTTTCTTTCTTTTATTCTCTCGATGGTCTACACTGGCCATATGTACTGGAAACTCGAAATTTGGAATTAAAGACATATTGACACAAACACCGGTGAATCATGAAGAGAAGTTCAGGTGTCTTTTAAAATATTTTAGATCAATCCTCTACTAGAAGCTCTTGGGAATGCCCAGACTGTCATGAACGACAACTCTAGTAGATATGCCAAGTTACTGGAAATTAAATTTAACTCACAGAATATAATATCAGGCGGTAAGTAAACTATTGTATATACTCGGAACACCATACGTTATGAGAGACCTTACGATACAGCGCGCACGTTATGACTCAATGACAGACCTAACGATACAGCGTCCATTCCCCCCTCCCACCCATGCTTTATGATCTATGGCGCAGACGCGTTGAATCCCTCCACGACTCTTTCAGACCCAAGACAATGTGACACGCCATGCAGGAATGTAGAAAATACTTTCATGTCGACTATAAAAATACTGTTTAAACATGCATTATGCAAGAGCTAAATCTGCCTACTGCAGGTCTTTCTTTAGGCCTTAAATTATAAATTAAACATTAATCATCTTACCCAGGCCATAATCAACTCTCGATGTTGAGCTAGCATGAGATTTTTGTTGGATTATAATTCGATCTGCTGCTCCGCGCTCATTGATGATAAATCAAAACGTGAATAATCGAGACTGTGTTTTTAGTCAAACCGACTTTAGTAATGATGATCGAAGTTAGGCCGAAAATTCAATCGCTAAATTCTCGGTTCAGAGTGAATCAATTTGACTGAAATTTTCAGCGAATTCCCTTTATATTATCTAGTTTTTAACTATTGTAGTGAGGACTACCAACTCCTGATCTAATCTCCCATTATATATCTTTACCTATTGTATCTAAGAAATTTGACCATCAGATAAAACGATATATGTTCTGTTATAAAGATTCGATTGTGGCCAGGCAGGGTACGCTTACACTCGGCAATTCTCGGCAGATTCCGTAAACTACATCTGGCTTCGGCTGTATGACAGTAAGTGATATGTACCTACGCCCATACATTTGCGATGCGGCTATCGGTTTATTTTAACAGGAAAACTTGACGCTATTACACAAATTGGGAACCTATTCGGCTAGCGACCTATTCGACCGATCGAGCTGCAACCTGTTCGTTGGAAACCTATTTAGAATAAAGACAACAGTCGCCTTAAGTCATCTATTTATCAACCAATAAAATCCAACGTTATGCCTTTCAAATGAAAGTAGAATATATTATTTTTTATCAATTCCTTTAGCTCAGAATAGAAGTGTAATTTCGTCAGCTGGATCGGTCGAATAGGTCGCTAGCAAAATAGGTCGCCAACTTGTGTTCGGAATGGACGCAGCCATGTTTCATCCGAAACCTTTAAAGTAGTTCCAATATGGCGGAATTCATCATACAGCCGAGTTTAGATTTTCCGAAATCTTCCGAGGTTTGCCGAGTGGTGTGAGCGGCTATTCACTCTATGGCGCCAGGCATTGATTAATCAACCAGCGTTGATGTTTCTAGTGTTTTTAACCTGTAGTTCCGTGCATCGTAATGAAATTAAAAGTTTGGCTTACATGATAATATGCGGGTGTGCGATTTAAAGGGGCAATGGCGGTGAATTGTGATTGTGCGTAATATAGTTTACTCAATGACATACCTTATGATACAGTGCGCACCTGCTACCCCCCCCCCCCTCTCACACACACACACACACACCATCACACACACACACACACACACACCCACACACCATCACACACACACACACACCTTACTCACTCAATATACAGGTGGCACCGTTTCACCTCCTTTCTACAGATGTGAGGTCTGGAGTGAAAATATGTCGGAATTGCTGTAGAAAGAAAGCGAAATTATCAACAACAAAAAAGCAATATGCAATGATTACTTTATAATCTACCCTCGCTTTACGGCCGTTGATGAATGGCGCACACTTAAGATCACATGTTCCCATCTTCCGGTCAGGTTTCAAAGGTCAAAGGTACGAACAGTGACATAGATGCTGGCTTAAAGGTTTAGTATATTCAACGTATCCCCTTCTATACCCTGCATTAGTCCTACATTAGTCTTGACGGGAGCCACGCTAGCTTCGTGTGTATGTCGTTGGCTCGATAACCTGGAGTTCGTCTGGATTTTACGGCGTCAATACAGGGGCGGATCCAGAGCCCCCCCCCCCTGCTCAGCTACATAAAAAAAATAATGCCTTGCATCAATGAAATTACGTCACAAAGTGATCCTACATCAGTATAAAAATTAATTTCTCTGTTTAAAAAGCTCAATTTGTATGTATGCCTATGTAATTTAGAGACGATGATGGCAGATTTCCGTAACCGAAACCGAGAGAGAGAGAGAGAGAGAGAGAGAGAGAGAGAGAGAGAGGGAGAGAAATGGGGTTTAACGTCCACTCGACACAAACTAGGTCATTTCGGAAATAATATACGGTTTAATTTTATTTCAGTAATTCGTTTGCGCGTAGGGGTCTTTAGCAGTGGGAGGAAACCGGAGTGCCCGGAGGAAACCCACGAGGTTGAGAAGGCGCCCCTGACGTCGACTCGACACAAACTAGGTCATTTCGAGACTAACATATGGTTTGATTTTTAATCTTATTTCAATAATTCGCTTGTGCGTAGGTGTCTTTAGCATTGAGGGGAAACCAGAGGACCCGGAGAAAACCCACGGGGTAGCTACGTACAACCGGGGGGTTCGAAACCACGCCAGTTGACTAAATGACAGATTTTTTGATACAGCACGTACCAGATTTAAAGTATATAGAATCCAAGACACGAGGCCATTGGTTGCTTTAACCAGTCTTTACACAAAGTTGTCGATTCCATGGAAGACACCCTTCAATCAATTATTGTCTTATGACAGCAGATTTAGAGGCAATTCAATAACGACGTTAAGTGTAAACTTTCACAGTACATGTATTTAAAATCTCGTTGATTGGTTTACACTTTCGTGCGTTTGTTCATTTCTGGGGTTAAACGTCTACTTCCGTCATGAGTTATATCGCAGACAAAGACTTAAGAGCTGGTGAGAGAGAGAGAGAAATGGGGTTTCACGTCCATTCGACACAAACTAGGTCATTTCGGGACTAAGATATAGTTTAATTTTATTTCAATAATTCGCTTGCGTGGGAGGAAACGGGAGGACCCGGAGAAAACCCACAAGATTAAACAAGCGACCCTACTCATGGCCACGTGCAACCACCTGGTGTGAACAACTTTACTCATGGTTTCAACGACTTTATTCATGGTTTTCAACGACTTGACACCTGGTGTAAACGACTTGACACCTGGTGTAAACGACTTTACTCGTGGTGTGGACGATTTTTTTTCGTGATTTGGACGACTTTACTCGTGATGTGAACGACTTTACTCGTGATGTGAACGACTCTACATCTAGTGTAAACGACTTTATACCTGTTGTAAACGACTTTATACCTGATGTAAACGACTTTACCACTGGTGTAAACGATTTTATGACGAGTGTGAACGATTTTACATGTAACTTAGATGACTTTACTATTGATGTGACCGACTTACACCATATGTGAATGACTTTACATCTGATGGGGACGAAGCCTTTACTCCTGGTGTGGACGACTTTACTCCTGATGTGGAGATTACTCCACCACTTCAACTGCCTGGCAATTACATGGCTCTGTCAGGGGTACCCCACCTATAGAAATGTCTGTCAGAGTGTTTTTGTGATATATGAAGATGTACGGTACACTGCTGTGCGATTTTCATGTAGTACACTTTTGAGCTAATCTAGCCCAGTTGGGGGGCATCGAATTTTGGGCGAGGAATACCACATCTACCACCAGAAACCTGACATAATTACATTCTGATGATGCCAGATACACATGCATTGATACGATATAGTACAAAATTGTTACACTTTTGAGCTAGGTTAACCCCAAACTGATCCCGCAGTGAATATTCGCTTGGCCGCTACAATCACTGATAAGCATGACATCGACGAGGCTTAATGAGTACGGCATATTAACTTTCTTACTCCGACAACTTAAATTCTCAAACATTTTTTTGAGGTAAAAGAAAAATAAATAAAGACGTTTGAAGTATTTGTAGTTAAAAAATATTTCCTATTTAGTGTAAATGGGTATTAAAATGAGTAAAATGCATCATTTTGCCCGAAGCAGTTAATAGGTGTTAAGTAAACATTGCACGAGCCGTTGAGCCAATGACTACCGCCGCGTGCAAGTCAACGCACGTGTTGTGGACAGTCATCTGTTACAGAGATAATTCGTAAGTAATTCTTTGTGAAACAGATTGGGTTAACCCCCAGGGCTCTGTAAGGTCTGTTATCTACTTGACTCAATGGCAGACCTTATGATCTAAAGCACAGACATAAGACCATTCGGCCACCAAACCGAATCGGAAGACCCCTAGAAACCCACGAGGTTTGACAGACGACCCTACACCTTATCACGTACGACCGAGGAATTGAATCCCCGTCAGTTGACTCACTGACCGACCTTTTGATACACACATAGGGGATGCTCGATTCAAAGTTCCGGAATTGAATTCCGAAACCGGTGTCAATCGAGTGAAAGGGTTATTTCGGAGTACAACGCATGTGCCGACTGCATAAAAAATATCTCAACATATTTTTTTGCTTAGAATACGTCTCGATTCTGTCGGGACTGGCAGAACTGTGACAGGACTGAATTCCGCGTCACTCGATTGCAATTCTGTCAGTTCGGGACGTTCTGGACTGTGAATCGAGCATCCCCATACACAAGTTTAAGAAGCCATTGACGTTGGAATTCGATGATGGTTAGTTCCGCTAGTAGTAACCACCACTGTCGAGTCAAATTTGCCACTGTAAAATGTACTCAGACGAATTATTTAAACAGGGTTCCTGTTCACGGCCTGTAAATTAACTATAATACAGCAGTATCAGGGGAGTTAATACTATGAATATCAATGGAATAAGACCACTGAAGAAATAACTGCCATTCATAATTTCTACTTTTCGCCCCTTCAAATCACGAAAGTAGAAAAGTAGACGTTACGACAAAATGTAAGGCGATAGCACGGTATACAAGCCAAAATCAACTCGAAAATAGGAAATTAAGAAATAATACAATGCGATAATAGCGCCTCTCGTTATTTCCTAATTTCTTATTTTCGACTTGCATTTTGGCTTGTATACCGTCTTGGCGACTTTCGAATTAGTCATATTTTTGTATTTATTGATGTCGAAAGTCGCCAAGACGGTATACAAGCCAAAATGCAAGTCGAAAATAAGAAATTAGGAAACAATGATTATTTCTTAATTTCCTATTTTCGGGTTGCATTATGGCTTGGTATGCGTGTTGTCGCCTTCTTACAGACATCAAAAAATACAAAAATATGACTATCTTAATTTCATAATTCATTTATTTTTCGTCTAGCTTGAAAATCAAAGGGGCTAAATCGCCGATATTTGGGACCTGGAAATCAATGTCTAATTAATAATTTAAGTAACATTTCAGGCCTAAAGAAAGACTTGCAATAGGTAGATTTAGCTCTTGCATAATGTATGGTTAAGTTGTAACGTATTTTGCCAATGGGCATAGATCTAAAAGACGTTATATATGCGTGTGTAAAGTTAGAGGTTTGGTTTTGGCCATTCTTCTAAGTGTGTGTAGCAGACTGTAACTAAGATTTAAACGACAGACACGTCACCGTTGACATGTAAATTATATATTCTTAATGGCGCCTCTTAAAAGCTTTAATTCTCAAGACTTGTCTCTTTTTTTACTTATGTCTGATGGCGTCATTATTGACATCTTGCACGCGATTAGATGACTTCATATACATCACTTGGGATTTTCCGCCGGCGTGGCTCCCTTTTGTCAACGGCGGAGAACCGAGGGAGAGAGAGCGTGGGAGAGAGGGGGTATTAAGCAGGGGTAGGAAACCGGAGGACCCACACACAACCCACGAGGATAGACAGGCGACCCTACTCCTTGTTAGGTCCAGGCGGAGAATCGAAACAACGCCAGTTAAAGCACGCGCTAACCATTCGGCAAACCCAACCCAACCCCCAGTGCAGAACGGAAAACCCGTGTAAACAATTGGAATTCAAAAAAAAAAGTAGCGCCACTGTCTGGGCAAAATTTACAGTGATGCGATCAATCTGTTTCACGGAGAATTACTTACGAATTATCTCTGTAACAGATGACTGTCCACAACACGTGCGTTGACTGCACGCGGTGGTAGTCATTGGCTCAACGGCTCGTGCAATGTTTACTTAACACCTAACTGCTTCGGGCAAAATGATGCATTTTACTCATTTTAATACCCATTTACACTATTAAAATAGGAAATATTTTTTAACTACAAATACTTTAAACGTCTTTATTTATTTTTCTTTTACCCCCCAAAAATGTTTGAGAATTTAATTTGTCGGAGTAAAAAGGTTAATATGCCGTACTCATTAAGCCTCGTCGATGTCATGTTTATCAGTGATTGTAGCGGCCAAGCGAATATTCACTGCGGGATCAGTTTGTGGTGCGATATGCTGCTGGAGATGCGTCATGAGCCGTTAGTCTCCATTTTACATCCACGATGACAATAAAAAAAAACACAGGCTAGTATAATTATTACCATGGTGATCAATTTCTTTTATAAAAAAAACAAACAATATCTCATTAAAATTAATTACTGAAAAATGATTAAATAGAAACTATGTTTCCGGAAATCGCCGAAAACCTTCGAATGGTGAAAGAATTATATAAACAGACAAAGAATTCTCTGACTAAAGTTAAGAGTGAACCCCAAATTGCTCGCCTTATTTTAACTAAAATATAGCTCTGTATACAAAGTTTATTGTGTTAAAGCCCCAATAACACTCTTGTTGTAACTGAAAAATATGTCCCAATCTTCATTCTGGTCAACAAATCGTATTATTTTAGAATATTCCAATTAAATGATGATATAAATTTCATCTTAACACACCTAATTTAAAAAATTGGAAAAATTCAACCAATTGATTTGAAAAGTCTAACGTAAACCTTTTCAAATGTGACTTGGATTTTTAAATATTTTCGAACCCTCTGGACAAATAAAATAGGTTGTAATGGATAATTTACACAACAGGTGGGACATTTAAACATCTAGTACTTAGAATAAGGGTATTATTTATTTTCTGGAGCTACCAAGCCAGCAAGAATGTTATCGTCCCTTTAATGTATTAAATACCACAATAAGAGACTATATGCAAATTTTGGTGTTACTGGATAAAAGATATTCCTCATAAACTGAGATTGAAAGTTGGAAAAATTCTTTACTGAAGTTTTACAATGCGTTGTGAATTCGGGGCCAGGTCCCGAGTTCACAAAGCATTCTCAGACTAAAGTTGAGAAATTACTCAACTTTCAATCACTGATTCAGAAAAAACAAAACTTTGCACATGGTTTCTTATTGACGTATCTGATACCATAACACAACAAACGCTTTACAAACGGTTATATCTTAGTTAAAATAAGGAGAACAATTTTGATTAAATTCTTAACTGAAGTCTGAGAACGCTTTGTGAACTCGGGCCCTGATGTGTCGACCCCCCCCCCCCTCCCCCACCAATGGTGATACATTAAATAAACAGAAAATTGTTAATTAAATCGGTAAAAATGTGATAATCACTTCTGGAGATAGTCGGCTCGAAACTATCGGTTGGTGAAATAAGTAAATAGATAAACATGTATAAAGTATTTTAAATTCGAATTACAGAAAACTCCCGATCGGTGAAAACATGATAATCATTCCTGGAAACTACCGATTGGTGAAAACAGTAAATAACAGGACGTATTAAATCCATAAATAACTTTTATAATCACTTCCGGAAATTGTCGAAAACACACGAGTGGTGAAAATGGTGAATATAATGCATGTAATCCTGATAGATAAGTCTAGGATGCACATACGGAAATTGCCGATAATTCCCGGGTGGTGAAAATTAGTAAACAGAACGTGTAAATCCTTATAGTAAATTCGTACAATCACGTACGGAAAATACTGAAAAGTTCCGAGTGGTGAAAACTGTGATCTGTGATGGCAGGTGTTAATCTTTTTATAGAAAATTCGAAGAGTCCAGTACGGAAATAACGAGGTGTCCTGACTGGTGAAAACTGTGATAATAGGAAGTGAATAGAACACACGTAAAAACACTCGACAAATCTCGACAGATTCCGTAAACTACATCTAGTCTCGGATGTATGACAGTAAGTGATATGTACCTACGCCCATACATTTGCGATGCGGCTACCGGTTTACTTTAACAGGGAAACTTGGCGCTATTACACAAATTGGGAACCTATTCGACTAGCAACCTATTCGACCGATCGAGCTGCAACCCGTTCGTTGGAAACCTATTTAGAATAAAGACAACAGTCGAATTAACTCATCTATTTATCAACCAATAAAATCCAACGTTATGTCTATCAAATGAAAGTAGAATATAGAAGTGTAATTTCGTCATTATCTTACAGCTGGATCGGTCAAGTAGGTCGCTAGCCAAATAGGTCGCCAATTTGTGTTCAGTATGGGCGCAGCCATGTTTCATCCGGGACCTTTAAAGTAGTTCAAATATGGCGGAATTCGTCATACAGTAGTCTCTGTCACACAGAACCCCCTAGTCTTCAAAGCACGGAGGGTCTGGGTCGGTTCTCAATTTTTGACGAAAATTACTGGATAATCTACCACATAAAAAACCAAACATTTGGTTACGCATGGGCAATGGAACCTTTTGGCTAAAGTATCCAAAGAAAGTATCGGTAAGTGCTAGATCTGATGAAGCCGGGCCGATTTTGCTAGATTCTATAAAGCGTGGTTGAAATATATCCCACAATTCACTTGGCACATCTATTATTAGAAACAAAATAGAGACGAGGAATAAGCATGCATCGCGATGAAGAATTAAGAAGATTGTGAGAAGCCATACGTCTGATTCATGACGAGAGAAAATTACCATTTCAATTGAAACCTTTACACAACAAAATTTTAAAGAGTGTCATCGTTGACAAGCGAGCTGTTTTGATAGATTCAGTACGTGGTAACTTAAAAGACTGGATAATCCAGACAATGACCTATTTTCCGTCAAATTTTGAGGACCCATCCAGACTAATATTCGTAGAATATTTGTGTGGATGATAGAGACTAGTCATACAGCCGAGGTTAGATGTAGGTTCCGTAGGTTACGGAATCTGCCGAGTTTTGCCGAGTGACGTAAAAACACACGTTTCACGTGACATATATCACATGACAGAGATCATTTATATTATATATCTAACACAAGTTGTAGTAAATTCCATAAAACACAAAATAAAGTGTAAGGTATCACGTGACACAAAAAATAACACGTGTCAACCATGTGTATACAAACAAACCACCGGCGGATCGATACATACAGAGTGCACTTCTTTAAAATGTAGTAATTGACCGACTCCTCCTAGGGCCAGTTCAGGATCGGGATGAAGAAAGTGTTTCGCTCGGCAAACCTCAGCAGACCCCAGTACCTTACATCTAGCCTCAGCTGTATGACGAAGTCCGCCATTAGAACCACTTCCGAATTCCCGAAGTATCAAAGGCGTTGCCCATGAGATGGTCTTTGAAGAATTTTTTTTATTATACAAAGCTTTCAAAGTCTGAAGCCAATTATTACGACTCAACATCCTCCTACCAGGTCGGCCAATTATTACAAGTCGGGCATCATTCTCCAGCTAGATGATTCCACTATTCTCAAATTGGGAAAATAGACAAATATCTTCTTTTCAGCCTGGATATCTGGGTTTTTTTTCATTCAGTCCATCGGCTCAGTTACTTCCCAAGCCAAATGTGTATCGCCCATCATGTCTTTTTCATTGTGGTGTGAAATTGTCTACAGGAAAAAAAGTAACCTAGAATGTGTTGCATTAAAATTGTTGGATTCGATTCGGTCGAAAATCAGTATGTTGATTTCATTGATTTATATGTTGATTGGTTTTGTGGAATGGCAACCTATCTTTGTTGAAAATTTTACGTCTATACGTAAATCCAATATTGAGATGTGTTCTACTGTTCAGACAGTCAGCCAAGGATGAATCTAAAATCAGTACGTTAACCTTTCGCAACAACACCAAACCTATTCCCAAAAACAAATGAAATATCGAACCTATCCCGCAGCAGATTACTTAAGTTTTACACTTTATTGTACCCTAAATCAAAGATATTTATCCACCTACGACCTCTTTAATTGTTGCTATGGTTTTAAAGAGAAATTAAAGAGAGAACCAGTACGATAGGTTGCCTGTGCGCATCATCAAACACTCGTCATTTTAGATAATTTTGGTCTTTGAGTCTGTGGGCTGGTACCTTGGAAAGACGACGATGGGCTGTTCATTAGAAGAGGACTCTTAGGGCGCCCGCTTCTTTTGGGTGTCACTTCCCGTAGTCGATGTTTAGGAAATGCAGCTTCGCTATCACTGGGAACTGGAGATACTCGGGGTGTTGTGGGAGAGGTTTTAATAATTGTGGGTATTTTGGGTGTCTGAAGTATCTTCGTTTCGGGGGAAGAGGCGGTCAGGCTTGTATAGTTTTCTCCAAATTGATTGAACCGTTTAAACGATGTTCGTCTCTCCGTGGCCGTTTGGGGATCCCTTAAACGGTCCACTGCTTTGGCATCCGTGGTGTCGTCAGTTGTGACTTTTACGCTGGTGTCTTCCTTGCTGGTTGTTGTCGGGGTGATGGGTGTTCCCAAGTCCGTTGGACGAGCAAGTGTCGGTGGGACTATGTCAAGGGTTGACGTAGACTTGTCCTCACTCTCTATCTTTTTAGAGTCTAAGAAAATCTGTTGATCAGAAAGTTGCACCCCTTCCACGATCCCAGAAGTCCTGATTTTTACAGAGTATGTTTGAGATTTGCCATCAGCGGAGCGTTGCGGAATAAATTCAACGTTCGGAAAGTCCAAAAAAACATCCTTTAAGTTCTCGATGTAAAATGAAGATAAGACCTCGCCGCCTTTGCGTTTCCTAATCGCGACTGGTGCTTTGTTAAGAGGCATAGTAATGATTGTGTCCAGAGTAAAGTCATAAGATACATCCCTATGTTTTAAAATCACCCCTGTGATATAGCTGTGTTTTTTCTCTACAGCGATATCACTCGTAGTTTCCAACACCAACGTATCCTCAAAATTCTCGGCATCGGTCTTCGTCACTTGCAAGGTCATGTTTACGTCGCCAGAGGACCTTCCTCCAGCAACTGGAAGTCCAAGAGAAAAATGAGCTTTCCCGCCAAATGTGAATCCTTTCTGGAACGTAACAGTAACGCTTGCCTTACGCGTGCGTTCAAATCTGAATTTGTACGTTTGATTTGTCCCCGTGTTATTACGGAATTCCGTTCTGAGGTCTGAAGTATGGTCGCCATGTTTGTGGTCATATCCTGAGCGTGAAGGTTCTTTCTTGCGTTGCCGAGGAGTCAGCTGTTGGTTGACGTCCTCAGTGTGGTAGAAATTCAGAGGAACATCAACAATGAAATCTCGTCGACGTAAAAATGTTTTAGCACACACACCCTGAGAAGACTTAAAATTGTTCCAAACGAAATCTTCTAAAATCTTTTTGATGTCTAGGATTTCGGACTCCTCGGTAGGCGGTGCCCCACGCAGGCACAGCATTGCAATTTTCATTCAGCTCTGTGGAATCAAAAACGGGCAAAACTGCAATTCCTAGGCTTGGAGTTATTCTGAAATTAAACAGAAATATACTATGATTAAATTTTGCCCATAATAGATAAAATAAATTCAGATACCATGCATGAAACGGGATTTCACTGTTTGGCTACGTGGATGAGACGCTGGCTTGCTAAGCTGTTTGATCCCTGCATTGGCGAGCAGGTTCGCGTGGATTTTCCGGTGTGGTTTCCCCTTGTCAGTGATGCAGGGCGGAGGGCCTGACAAGGACAGTTGTCTAGTGGCTCGCCGAGGTCTCGTGCATACACTGACGTGTACGTAAAATATCCCTTGGCAAAATGCCCGGGAAATATGACCTTCATAGCACACTGTATGGCGTATGCCCGTCTTCATTAACCCAGTTCGGAGCAGAACAGTAGGACGTTAAACCCCATTTCATTTTCACGTTTCACTGTCAATAATTCTTCAACGTGCACAGTAAAAATTGTTATTCTTGTACCTCTGAAAGGGACAATCACACTCAAAAATACCAAGGAACATTTTCGGCTGAGCAAGAGAGGGGAAGAGGAGGAGAGAGGGAGATAGATGGGGTAACGCAAATAATTCGTATGCGCGTAGATGTCTGTCGCTGGTGGAGGTGGAATAGGAGGACCTGGAGAAAATCCACGTGATTAGATAGGCAATCATGCTCCATGTCACGTGTGAATCAAACCCACATCAGTTGACGCAATGAAAAGTGTCCTGTCTTGAACATTCGACCATCAAAGTCCCGGCAGGTAGACGGATGAAGGACAGGCACCAATATAGATAGAATGATTATAATATTTATTCAAGGTGAGACACAACAGATGTGACGGGCTCTAATTGATAAGTAGACAGTCTGACAAATGCCGCATCCATAATCTTAAAGTTACATTAGATAAGATAAACAATTGTCAGTTCTCACTATAGTAGTTCAAAACTAGATAGTGTAAAAGTAATTTGCTTACAATTTCAGTCACATTGTTCCACTACGAGCCGAGAACGAAGCGGGTGAAATTTTTGCTAGCCTCGGTCATCATTACTAAAATCATTAATATAAACCGCATAGCCTCGATTATCCACGTTTTTGAAATTTAATTACCAATGGCCGATAAGCAGCATATAGGAATCTAATACAGCCAACATCGAAGGCTAGCCTAGACATCGAGAGTTTATTATGGTCTGTATAAGTTAATTAATGTCTAATTGATAATTTAGGTAATATGTCAGGCCTAAAGAAAGACTGTAATAAGCAAATTTTGCTCTTGCATAATGTATGTTTAATAAAATCGAAAAGGTTTAACAGAGATGAGCCTAAATCATCAATTAGACATTAATTAACTTATCCAGATCATAATAAACTCTCGATGTCTAGGCTAGCCTTCGATGCTGGATGGATTAGATCCCTATATGCCGCTTAACGGCCATTGATAATTAAACCTAAAAAGTGGATAATCGATAGTATGTTGTTTATATTAATGATTTTAGTAATGATGACCGAGGCTAGGTGGAAATTTCGCGGCTCTTAGTGGATCAATTTGTCTGAAATTTTCAGCAAATTACCTTTACACTATCTAGTTTTTAACTATTATAGTGAGAACTGCCAACTCGTTATCTTATCTCCCATAATGTATCTTTAAATGAAAGCAGAATATATACTTCTCAGAATTCTGAAATATACTAGTATGGGACGGAAACCCGAGGCAGACCTTATGATACAGAGCGCACGTGCTAACCATTCAGCCATCCAACCCCTCGTGACTGATCGAGATTTTCCGGTGTGGTTTCCCCTTGTTCGGGGTACGGGACGGAGGGAATGACAGGGATGGGACCAAAAGCTGAGCACGGGGGTGCACATTGGCTTTCACGTAAAAGATCCCATGGCAGTTGGAATTCTATATAAGAGTAGTGGGCCATAGTGCTGCTGTCCGGGCAAAATTTGCCTCTATATCACACCGTATGGCGTATGCCCATCTACATTACTCCCGTCAAAAGGCAAAACCTAGTAACTCACTAGTTTCTTATTTTGAGAAAACAAAGGAAAACGTAATGAATGAATATTAAAACCGATCTTATCCATTAATTTTAGTTTTAAGTTACTAGGTTTTTCCGTGGCATACTAGGCAAATGAACGGAGTTTCTAAGTTGTGTCATGGGTATAACTGCTTACAAAATCAAAAAATCGTAATATCGGTACAACAGGCAGCACACACCCTAGTAACTACAAATTTGGTCCTAACTCAATTTTGATAATAAAAAAAGTGAGTTACTAGGTATCGTCTTTTGACGGAAGATAAACCCAGTTGGAGCTGAAGAGTAGGACGTTAAACCCCCTTTCATCTGATTGCATGCAGCAAGGCGTTAAATCCAATTTCATGGCATAGCATGGCGTACTATCATTGAGTATGATGAAGTCACACGTTAAAGCAAATCATCGTCTAAATAATTAGTGGAGTTGTCTGAATCCAGTTGTCAAGGAAATCACGCGGGTGAACCAGGTTAGAATTATCAATGAGCCAATTGAAGTAAGAACCAATGGTTATCGTTAATAGAATTAGGTTTCTAGGGAGAGTGAAGAAAGGCAACGATTAATGGTGATTAAAGGAATAATGATGGCTAACCGCCTTCTCTATAATCATCAAAGAGTCGCTCGGTCCAGAGAGAGGAATAAAGAGAGAGAGAGGGAGAGAGAGAGAGGGGGGGTAACATTCACTCGACACAAACTAGAAACTAGGTAATTTCGGGAGAGAAAGAGAGAGAGTGAGGGGGGCAGAGGGGGGGGGGGAGGGGGTAACGTCCAATAGGTCGTTTCGGGACAAACACATGGTTCAATTTATTTCAATAATTCGCTTGCACGTTGACTGAAATGTGGTTAAACGTTTAATGTGAGAGAATTTTGCCCACGCAGTGGCTTTTCTACCTTTTCATTTTCAAATCCAAATTGCACTATACTCGGAAATCTTATCGGTTGATGAAAAAAAAATGTCATTTCCGAGTTAACGTAATTTAACCGATTACTCGTTTAATGCGAGCGATTTGGCATTTCTGCCAACTCGTTTTCGATTTCGAAATTACAAGGGATATAACATAGACTCGATTGTATAGTCTTTTATCTTAAAGCATTTAAGACATCAAAAGGTGGACTAAAAGACCGAGTAAATCTCGATTGAGAAAGAAGTTATTAGTCGTCTATTTCAATATTCCACCATATTAATGATATTTAAGTAGGTTTTCGTCTAAAAGTATTTCATAAAAACTACAAACCATTATCCACTTCTTCTGATCCGCCATTTTAAGTTTTAAAAAGTTAACGTATAAAATATTTTTTAAAGGGATGGGGCGTAGGTGTCTTTAGCAATGAGGGAATAGGAAATGAAAAAATGGGTGTTTAGCGTCTTATTCATCTACTCTCACTGGGCTGATGAAGACAGGACGAACATGCGACGGACATATTGCCCACACAGTGGCGCTACGGTCTACGCTTGTTTTTATATTACAGTTGTCAAGCGTTCTTTTACGTGCTTGGCGCAATATAGCCCGGTTGGAGCTGACGTGTCATAAAACAATATTGCATTCATTCTTTTACGTGAATGCAATAATGTGTACATGGGACCTAATGAGAGGGAAGCATCGGATCCAGAGAAAACTCATGAGGCTGGACAAGCCATCCTATTACTTGTCACCCTCACCCTCAATTTCGCCCCCCCCCCCCCACCGGAATCGTAATCTCGCCACTTGGCTCAATGACAGCAGATTTTATGATCTAAAGTGCAGCGTTAGGCCACTCGACCACCCATCCTGCTTTGCTACACCAGCCTGGATGACGAAGACGGAAATTGTGCCCAAACAGCGGCACCACGATCTAAGTCATGCCCATCTTCATTAAGCGGGTTGCTTCGCAAAAAATTGGACGCTGAACCCATTTTATTTTTATTTGTCATCGCTCCTATTGTCACTTTAAATTCGCTAATCACCCAATTATGTCTTCGTGCGCCTGCCATTTTCTTACAAGACACTAAGACATCGTTGGCTTCGGTTTTAAATAAAAGAAAAAAACCATGGCGGTATTAAGTAATGTTATTGGATATTTTTAACTGTTCTGACATTATAAGGATTATTCGACTGTTTATGGAGCCGTGTTGTGGTTCGTCAGCTATTCTCACGTGTATGTTTGACATTTGTGATATAGTGATGAGTTGTCACTAATGGGTATTGGCTCTACATATTTAATACTTTCTACAGTACCCTCGAGTCGTTTAGTAATGGCGTTCGTTTCCAAGGTCAAACAACAATATACGGTTAAACACTCCGGCTACCCCCTTGGCTCTCTCTCTCTCTCCCTCTCTCTCTCTCTATCTCTCTCTCGTCATTATGAGCTCTTCGTCTTATCATTAAAACGAAAGAGTGAGTATTTTTTTTATTTTAAACCTAATTAGACAGTGCCAGATTAATGGGTCTTTCACGTGGACGCCAATGTGGACTCGGGACCTAGGTTTATCGTTTTTGTCCGAACGAATATACTCTGCCCCTTGTCAGGCCATAGAGGGAAGGAGAGCAAGAGAAATGGGGTTTAACGTCCACTTGACACAAACTGGGAGTAACATATGATTCAATTTATTTTTTTTCAATAACCCGCTTGCGGGTAGGGGTCTTCAGGAGCGGGGAAAACCCAGAGAAAACACACGGTTGGACAGACGATCCTTCTCCTTATCACGTAAGACCGGGGAATCGAAACTATGCCAGTTAACTCAATGACGGAGCTTATAAAGCAACGCACACGCGCTAACCATTCGTCCATCCAACCCTTGCACGAGAATTAGACTGTGAACGCATTGTACTGTACTGTACATGGCCGAGTGAATTTACATATTGATGAACTCTCGTTACATAATTGTAGAAGACAAAAGAGACCGTCGTGTGTAATATGAATAAAATACATATATAATGATTACTCCCTGTATGTAGACCTGATCACTAGGGTATATTAATTAATCTGACTTGACTGCGCTGATGGAGTTGAAATGGATATTAAACATTTTACCTTTCTGAACCAACGTGACTAGTGAAAATGGGCATAAACCATTCAATGCACTATGGGGGAAATTTGGAGCGGATTTCAAATTTCAAATTTAATTTAAATCTGGGAATGCGAGGCTAAGTCTCGAATATACCAGTGCACCGGTTACCACTATGCACATATTTCATCAAAACTACCAACAGCGATAACTTGGATCAGAATGAAGTCATTTGAATGAAATTACCAACAGTGATAACAGAATGAAGTAATTTGAATAAAATTTTCCATATTTTCATTTTACATTCTCTATTTTTAAACTCTTATAGCAAGAATGGACAGCTCCATATCTAAATCTTTCATTATATGTCTTTAATTAAAGCTGAACTCCGATTATAAAACTACCGAAATAATTGAATAAAAAAAGGGTAACGCCCAAAGCAACCGCCATACTTGTTTTCAATTTCTTGAACTAACATGGCGATCGATTTGAGCGCAAACACACAAGCAGGCCACGCCTTCTTACTCTATATACCTTTTCAAGCGAAGTGTGCACACCCGGCTAGGTAGTCAACAGCCAATTGATGCATGTACATAATGTCCTAAATAGTTTTATGACTTAAAATTTTGCATGTCTTTAACATTCTGCTTGATACAGTGTATCTCGCCATAAGTCGTGATGACATGTCAATGAGAATGATAATAATTGTGTTGACCTTATATGGCATGTAACGGAATGTATAATAATTAATAGATTAACAATAACTCCAGAGGGAAACACGTCACGTGTCACATTCTAAACAAATGCTTCGTTATATGTTCCATTTACTATTTATGCTACTATCATATCTTATTCCTGAAGGAATGGCCCGAGAAATCCATCTCTGGCCATTGCTGGATTAGCATATTATGCGTCTGTTCTTCCCGTTCAATCAAATTTATCCCCAAGCACAGCAGCATGACAACCCTTCGTTCAATTAAGGGTCTTCCCTAAAACTTTGGGCAGTGATTTAATGTTTTAAAAGTGTTGTTCGTCTCATAACAATATTGTTTACATTATATCCGTGTTGATAGCCTCGTTTGTCACACAATCAGTTTTTTTTTCTGCAATATTCTGCTGTGCACTGGTTAATTGGGCAAAATAAAATCGTGAGTCCTGGCGTAACGTTATGTAAACATATTTGGTCCAATTTGGAGCTCTGTTACGCAGTCAGATATTGGTTGTTAATCGGACAATTGACCAGTCACAATTTAGAACAACAATTTGCTTTCTTTACAGCAGTGAGTAGTGAGATTAGCTATCATCAAACGGAACACTGCGAGAAGTATGGTATCATACAGGTTTGTAGTTTGACAAACAGTACTGTGGGAACTGTAACATATTGGTAATATTTTGAGGGGTCATCCACGTGACAGGAGAATGACAGAGTGGGGGGCGGGGGCGACAAAGCCCTCCAGGCCCTGGTACAAACGACTTGGAGAAGGTGGGGTCACCTCTGGCTTGCGGCTGTGGTTTCGAGCCCTGGTGTGAGCGTATGTGGCATGGAGATAGGGGTGCATTCTCAACCTCGTGGGTTTCCTCTAGGCACTCCGGTTTCCTCCCACTGCTAAAGACCCCTACGCGCAAGCGAATTATTGAAATAATGTTAAACCATATGTTAGTCCCGAAATGACCTAGTTTGTGTTGAGTGGACGTTAAACCCCATCTCTCTCTCTCTCTCTCTCTCTCTCTCTGGAGAAGGTGGGATAGTCAGGGGTGTCGGACAGAGCTTCAAAACTTTTGAAGATGGTCTGTAGTGTCGTTTTGGTGTACATTATATCCAGAGAAACTGGAGGTCACTTTGCCAAGACACCGAACCTTCGATTTAATACAACAACATCTGCCATATCCAATATTATTTTTTACTTTTTACTTATTTGACAGAAAATTGTGTGCAAGAAAATAAAAGGAAAAAGAAAAAACAAACATTTTTTCGTCACTAAGTTTTCATCACTATTATTTTTCTTTTCAATACCCAATACCGCGTTGAATTGAGAGAGAGCGGTAGAGGGGTGGGGAGCTCTATCCGACTGAAGTTAGGACATTATTACAGTACTAACATTTAATATCATAATCTTCTCCTCTGCTCGGGATTATTTAGCAATGGGTGCAAAATATCTAATCCGGAAGAAGAAAAAAATCCAAGAATTTCGGTAGGCGATGCGACTTTTAGTTTCATACACGCGTGTTACCGAATCTACGACACATGCATCGGTAACTCTGGTTTCTTCGCTTCCCGTGTTTAATTTGTGTCTTTCCACTTTAACGTATAATTATTAAAGCCGCGTAAAAACGTAATAACAAATTTTGATTTCCAATAAGAACTAGACAAATTATTCCCGGTCTGTCAATCAATGGGGCTTCTACATTTCCCGTCGTTTTTCATCAGCGTATTATCTGTTTAAATAGATTAGTTCATAAACACACAGCAATACTGGAAAACGTTTTTCAATTATTAATTATCTAAAATGATAAAACCCATCAGTTAAGGCCAAACCAGTTTTAATTTTGTGTTCTTCTAGGGCCTTGATTAAAGGGATATTAGGCAAGAGGTGATAGTGTTCGCTATAATAATTAAATACTGAGGATTAAAAGTCAAATTGCTTCAATAAAGTCTCTATTATCTATTGTTAACGTTAAAGTATCCATCACAAAGTGTATTCAATTCCGGCTAGCGATGACATTAATCGTTTATGTAACATTTTACGCCCAAAGAAATAGGCGTATTTATTTCTTGAATAATGCCTGTGTAATAAAATAGGCACGTGAATGATTTGTTTAAAAGTTCAAAACATAAAAATAATGAACTAACAGAGTTTAATCGGTGCAGACAGATACTCTTTTTTTTAATGAGTCTGTTTCCTGAAAAAAATCAATCTGATTAAAACACAGATCCCATTTCGTTTCGTTTTTTATAGTTCAACATTTCGTTTTACTTTTTTCACAACACTGGGATCTGGAAGAGTTGTTATCATAGATGGGTTCTAGTTGATGTGAAGGATTAGCCAACGTAAATTGTTAGTTACTGCGAGCTTTGGGCGCGAGGTATACGGACCTGTGGATAATCCACTAGAAACGTCAATGGTGGTTGGTTAATTAAATATCTGACGTCATAGGGCCAAAAGTTTCTCGCGCGAACCATGACGCGATCTTCGAGTAAAATTTGTCAGATCGTCATATAGTGTAGGCCATCGAAAGTATAAAAAAAAAACCAAATATAGATCTGTATTATGAAGAAATAAGAACCACAATGTTTCATCGACGAACAACAAATGAAATTGGTACGGCCTATATCGAGTTTCAGTTGATTGTTCGCGTCTCTAATTGATATTTGAGATGTAAAATGATATGATTTCGATTTTTTGCGTCAAATGCTCAGTTGAATTTATTAACAACATACATAAGAACAAGGCAATTATTTATGTGCACTGAGGTCGACTGTTTCAGTTTTGGAAGAATCACAAAGCAATTCGATTTTCCACGATGAAAAATTAAATATTTATAAGTTCTGAAATTACTAGAGACACGAAATATGCTTAGTATCAATATTAGTCGTAAAAGATATTAGTTTTCTGTTTTTCATCGGTGTAAATGGTTTCCCTGGAGAAGAATTTATATAATAATCAAAATAAACGACACGTGAATGCTGTCTCCTCGAGAGACAACACGCCAAACAGATGACTCTTGTCCAACGCATTAGTATCTACATATCTAAAATAGCTTTGGTGAGTTTCGTCCACGAATAGAAGGCTTAGGTTGTGTGTAAAATTGTCGCTAAACCCCATTGGTTGGACGCGACCGGGACCCGCTGTGATTCGGTGAGTAAGGCGCTTGCTCATCAACTAGGGGTCTTAGGTTCACTCTCGCTGGTGACCGAGAAAGTTCTACGAGCTTTTCCGGCGCTACCCCCCCCCCCCCCCACCACACACTTGTCATTGGTGCAGAACGGGGTTCTCGTGTCCTGGGTACACGTTGATGTGCACGTAAAAGACCCCATGAAAATTAAACTTTGATGCAAAGTACAAGGAAACGGCTTTGTCCGAGCAAAAAGTCCCTGAATGATGTACGACCATCATCCTTAAATGGATTTCAGTCAGAATAGTCTTATAGCACACTGAATGGTGTACGACCATCATCCTCATACTGATTTCAGTCAGAACAGTCTAATATATTTTAATTTTAAATTGTCAAAGTCAAATCAATTTAAGTCGGAATAGTCAAATTTATTTCAGTCTGAACAGTCAAATTAGAATAGTCAACTATGTGTAATCTAATGTCATTTAGAAAATTCTGATTCATATACATGCATTGTAATTTCATTCACAATAATCAAATCTAATTTCAGTCAGAATACTGAAATCTAATTTCAGTCAGAATTGTCAAATCTAATTTCAGTTAGAATAGTCAAATCTATTTTCAGTCAGAATAAACAAATTTATATATTCTAATCCAGACATTTTTCTTTTAAAAATGTTACCAACTAATCCAAATGCCAGCAACCCTATTATTCACACTACAACGTCAGTACCTCCCCTGTATGTAGTACCTCTCCAATATTATTCAATATATCTCCAATATCATTCAATATATCTCCAATATTATTCAGCACCTCTCCAATATCATTCAGTATATCTCCAATATTCAGTACCTCTCCTATATTATCTCCCCAATATCATTCAGTGTCTCTCCTATATCATTCAGTATCTCCCAAATATCATCCAGTATTCCCCAATATTATTCAGTACCTATCCTGTAGTATTCAGTACCTCTCCAATATTATTCAGCCAGTACCTCTCCAATATTATTCAGTCGGTATCTCTCCTATATTATTCAGTACTTCCTCTATTATTCAGTACTTCCCCATATCATTCAGTATCTCTCCTATACTATTCAGTACATCTCCAATATTATCCAGTCAGTACCTCTCCAATATTATTCAGTCTAGTCTGTATATCTCCTTTATTATCCAGTCAGTATCTCTCTCCAATATTATTCAGTACTTCTCCTGTTTATTATTCACCCTGAATAGACCACATGTTTAAATTCATATTATGATTGATGTCGTGTTACAAGGAATGAATTTATGAATAACCGTCTGATATAACGAATACACGAGATTTACAAATTCCCCGTCAATCTAACGATAGGAAATGAAACAAAGATTAAGTGCTTAAACGTTTTATCTCCTTCAATTAGCTTTGTATTACGAGATAAACCCTTTTACGTAATAGTACGTGCGCGTTGTATCATAAGGTCTGTCATTGAGTCAACTGACGTGGTTTCGATTCCCCTGTTGTACGTGACAAGATTTCCTCCCACTGCTAAAGACCTCTACGCGCACGGGAATTGTTGAAATAAAATTAAACAATATGTTAGTCCCGAAATGATCAAGTTTGTTTCGAGTGGACGTTAAATCCCATTTATCTCTCTCCCTTTTATTTAAAGCAATTGTCAACTTCTCTCGGTAACTTTTCAGTTAAAAAGAATTCATAGGTTGGAGGTGGGGGTGGGGGGTATAAAAATTGAAATTGTAGAAAATTTGTTGAGAGAGTTGAAAGATTGGGCGAGGCACATGAAAAGCGTAGGAATATTATCACTACGCCATCGACAAGGTCCAATTTGTGACTGGTGTGGTTGTTTCTAAGAATTAGCTCATGAACATGTCCAGTCGTCACTTGAGATAAGGTCCAGACCACACGGAAGATAATGATAAGGTCCAGACCACACGGAAGATAATCTTAAATTGGATAATAGAGTTTGGCATTCTGAAGGAAAACTTCCGAGTTATTCAGAAAATGGAATTAGTCTCGATATTCCCAACGGCATATTGGCAAACGTTTGATCTCTCTCTCTCTCTCTCTCCCTCTCTCTCTCTCTCTCTCTCTTATCTGTGTGTTGGTAGTGCCAAGCTATCTAATTTACCGTCTACAATCAGATCCAATCATAAAAGACGATGATGCCTTATACCGGATGAGTCTGATCGAACGAGTAAACCTATATGAAAGGTCGTATCGGTTGTGTATAATTTGACTGCGATGCAAGTTAATTCTGTGCGTCTTGAACTCATAAATTACTAATAGTTCTTGGAGGTACGAGAAGATCAAATCAATTAGTGGAATAAATACGGTATCAAGTGGATGGAATATTATCGGAAATAGATCAGAGAAGAAAGAGAGAGGGAGAAAGGGAGAGAGAGGGGGGCTTAACGATCACTCTCACAAAAAGGGTCATTTCGGGGCTAACATTTCTATACTTCGCGTGCGCGTAAGCGTCTGTAGCAGTGGGAAGAACTCGGAGAAAACTCAAGAAGTTGGACAAGCGACCCTATACTTGTCACATACGGCAGGGTCGACAAGCAACTCAGCAATGACCACGTGTACAAGCAACATTACCTCCAATTGTCAAACTATTTGACGGACGACTTCTATGCATGGTTACCAGATGAAATACCCCGATAAGGACAGCTGTCTAGTCGTTCGGATGGTACGAAAAACCGAAGTCCTGTGTACACATTGGCGTGAACGTAAAAGAACCCTTGGTGTGCCGTAGCGCAGCTGCGCGGGCAAAATTTTCCTCATAGCACACTGTATGACGTATGCCCGTCTTCATTAGCCGAAGTAAGGAGCAGACGGCAAACCCCCATTTCATTTCATTTGAAATACTAGGATTTAAGCTAGTTTGAATTATCGGCTGATTTTCACAGCTAATTTTCCAAGAAACCCACAAATAATTGGCTTCGAAATTGTCTGTTCTAAAAACACATATCGATGTATGTGCTAAATAACCTCATTTAATGTACTAAAATTTCTACCGTTTCGAAATATTGATATTTTTTTTACCGCCCAGTATTGATTTTTGGCACTTACTGCACACCATACTTAGTCGACCGTGCTTGTTCGGAAATTATGATAGAGTATCATTTATCGACATAAAAAGTTGTTCCAAATCCCGAGAGGTCCAATGGTTAGCGCGTGTCACAAGGTTTGTCATTGCGTCAACTGGTGTGGCTTCGATTTTCCGGTTGTACATGAGAAGTAGTACGGTCGCCTGTCCATCCTCGCCCCCCCCCCTACTGCTAAAGACCCCTATGCACAAGCAAATTATTGAAATAAAACTGACCCATGTGTTAGTCCCGAAATGACCTAGTAAGTGTCCACTGGACGTTAAACCCCATTTCCCTTATCCCCATTAATACAGAGAAGGAAAACATAATTTATGAATAAATTTACAAAATAAACGTCTTTCTAAACTGTTCAAAACAATTCGATTTCCGAGAACATTGGAAAAAAACTAATGAGAAATTAACTATTTATAAGTTCCGAAATTACTAGAGACTCGAAATATGCTTGGTATCAATATTAGTCGTAAAATATATTAGTTTTCTGTTTTTCATCTGTGTAAATGGTTTCCCTGGAGAAGAATTTATATAATAATCAAAATAAAACAGCTTAGAATTTTTTTCTCTTCAAGAGACTGTTCGCCAAACGGTTTACAATTTTCTTCAAAAGTCAACCAGTCTAGCCCAAAGCTTTCTTTTTAAAGTGACAATACATTAAACTTGGGTTTTTCTCCGGGTCCACCGGTTTCCTCCTCCACTTTCTTTTCTCTTCAATAATCTAATCTACGCGTTTGAACGACTTCGATGCTTGATTATATCATCAATGTTTTTATCTGAGACTGGCAGATTTCCGGCGTTTTATTCATTTCTTTAAGTGACATTAGGGAGTAATAAGCACGCCACTCGAACTATTCAGCACGGTAAAACGAAATACAAACTAACATTAAGAAAAGAAAGATGCTAATTTGCTCTACTCGATTCGTCTATTTATGGCGTTAATGTCCGGATTCTTCACATTGACATATGTCGTCATCTTTATAGGTGACAGAATGTTGTCTATAAACGACTTCTTTCACCAATGGCGCAATCTAGTCAACACAAATTTGTGCTGATTCAGCAACGTCAAAGGTAAACTATTATATAATGTTATCTGTATTTAGAATAATCCTTTACATCCAAAAATCCAGGTTTGAAAGTTTCCTTGGCGATACCATGTCCTCGGTAAAAAGACGGAGTGGGCTAATTGTGTCTCGGTCAATCAGGAATCATTATCCAATCTGAATAAACAAAGACCTTGACAATCGAGACACTTCCTTATTTCCATTATGTAGAATTAGTTTTCCAGTAAAAAGAATAAAGTTATTATCTAGCTTTTAACCATTGTAGTGAGAACTGCCAACTCGTTATCTAATCTCCCATAGTGTATCTTTAAACTTGTAGTGAGAACTGCTAGTCTGGGGGTCGGGTTTTGCATCTCTAAATTTGCCAAGAGGATTCATCCAGATTTTCCGTCGTGTTTGTGATGCAAGACGGAGGATCTGGCAAGGTCTAGTCGTTCGGATGGGACGTAAACCCGAGGTCTCGTGTGCAAATTGGTGTGGACGTAAAAGATCCCTTGGCAGTTAGACATACTGCCGCTGTGTAGGCGAAAATTTCCCCAATAGCACACTGTATGGTGTACATGTATGCCCGTCTTCATTAGCCCAGTTGGAGCAGAACAGTAGGACGTTAAACCCCATTTCATTCCATTTTTCTAATCTCCCATAATGTATCTTTAATCAAAAGATAGAGAAACTGTGTAAGTTTAAAGAAATAAGAATATATACCAGATTAGATGACACCTACATGTCATAAACTACTGTCTGTAGGGAAAACAGGTTTTATTACCTTAATATCACCTGGTCACGTGATTAACAATAATCGCTACAAACACGTACAGCTATAGATCTGTATTCTAACATATCGTCAACACAAAAACATCGCTCTCTTGAAGACTAACAATATATATGATGTAGGCAAGATTAGACAGAGCTGACATTTGTCGCTATAATAGTTAAAATGATCAGAGAGAGAGCGGGAGAGAGAGAGAGAGAGAAATGGGGTTTAACGTCCACTCAACACAAACTAGGTCATTTCGGGACTAACATATGATTTAATTTTATTTCAATAATTCGCTTGCGCGTAGGGGTCTTTAGCTGTGGGAGGAAACCGTAGTGCCCGGAGGAAACACACGAGGTTGAGAAGGCACCCCTATCTCCATGCCACATACGCTCACACCAGGGCTCGAAACCACAGCCGCAAGCCAGAGGTGACCGGCCAGCTAGAGGTCGAAGCGCGGCACTCTAGACCACTAGGCCATACCAACCCCCTAATTCGCTTGCGCGTAAGGGTCTTTAACAATGGGAAAAACCGAAGTAAACCATGACATTAGACAGGCGACCCTAATCTTTGTCACGTACAACCGGAGCATCAAAACCACACGAGTTGACTTTGACAGATCATATGATACAGCGCACACGCGCTAACCATTCAACCATCCAACCCCCTTTTATTGACGGGAAACAGAATAATTATTTGTAGACTAAAGTCGGCAATTTAGGAATCAAAATGTCTGTCAAATATATTCGTGTTTGTAATTTGTATTTATTTTAACCATCAGTTCCAGACGATTCTTTAACTCTGATTGTCTTCTGTCAGTTCACGCGAGACTTTATCAATTATACACGGCTTTAACGTTTTACTCATATTACGCATGTAGATGTTTTTAAAACCCCAAATGGAGAGAACATTACGCATCCCCAGACATGGATAGATAAAAGTTCAAACTGGATCGATCGGTATAGCGCCATTAAAAACACGACAATCTAAGTGTAATGATGTTATGACTGAAACCAAATTGCATTCTTAAAGAACAATTCAGGTTTCCTTCCACTGTTAACTATTGAAATAAAATTAAACTATATGTTAGTCCCGAAATGATATAGTTTGTGGTCAAGTGGCCGTTAAATCCCATCTCGCTCTGTCTCTCTTAAAGGACCAACATTAACATACAGTTCATTGCTACCGATGGATGAGAAACGAACATTTGAAGAGACGGAAGTGACGCAAAAAATAGGAAACAAGAGTTATCCTTCTAGATAACTGACTGAGGTAACGAACGATAACAGATACATGGACGAAATTCTGCTCACTACTAATTCCTTCGAAGACGAACAGTTTTCATGTGACACTGTGACTGTGAGAGGATATCTGACTATTCAAAAATCATAATGGAAGGTTGCAGCATCACAGAGGCAAACACTGCTTATTCTGGAATGCAAATAGTATCAAGTTATAATGGCATTGATATCTGCTGTAAATGGTTAAATGGTATTTACCGGAAATGATATTGGTATCTATTGGAAATGATATTTGAATGGTATCCGTCACAAATGGTATCTAATGGAAATGGTATTAACTGAATACATTTCAAATCAAAGTTAATAGAACAGCGGATAACGTTTTTGTATCATGTGAAATTTATAATATTGAAGAACTCAGCCGACGTATTCCAGGTTTACACAATGAGACCCAATCGTGCGTTAATTGCTATTAAAAACACTTGTTATTCTTTCTATGACTCTGTCATCTGGGGAATTCCCAGCACGTGAATTTGTTCTATTTGCTATGATATACACGAAGCTGATCTAGTCCAAACAGAATGTCGATTTATAATCAGAGAGATATAACACAGTTGGGAATACTGGATATCTCTCCGTGTCATGGCTGACTAGATAAATCCAATTCCAGTTGTCTAGCGTTTTCTACATCACATACTGGTGTTTTAAAAACAAGCGGTGTCGGTTCCCCGGTTGTACGTGACAAGGAGTAGAGTCACCTGTCCAACCTCGTGGGTTTTCTCCGGGTCTTCCGGTTTCCTCCCACTGCTAAAGACCCCTACACGCAAGCGAATTATTGAGATATAATTGAACCATGTTTGTACCGAAATGACCTAGTTTGTGCCGAGTGGACGTTAAACTCATTCTCGCTCTCTTTAACGCAGATAAAAAATATTTCGTTTCGTTTTTTGTTATACTTAAGGATGGCGAAGACCAATCTGTTCCACAGAGAATTACTTACGAATTTTCTCTGTCACAGATGACTGTTTTCAACACGTACATTGACATCACGTGGCTACAATCATTAGTTCAATGGCTCGTGCATTGTTTACATAAGACGTAACTGCTCCGGGCAAAATGATGCCTTTTACTCATTTTAATACCCATTTACACTAAATAGGAAATACTTTTTAACTTCAAATACTTCAAACGTCTTTACTTATTTTTCTAATACATACAAAAAATGTTTTAGAATTTAATTTGCCGAAAGAAAAAAGTTAATATATATAAACGTCGTTTTAGGAAAGAAATCGTGGTTTTTGCGAGTACTTTCCGCTTTATTAAAGGCTCAATGCCACTCTTGTAACTGAATAATATGTCTCAATCTTTATTCTGGTCAACAAATTGTGTTATTTTACAATATTCCAATTAATTGATGATACAAATTTCATCTTAACACACCTATTTTTAAAAATTGGAAAAATTCAACTACATGTACATGTACATGATTTGAACGGGTTAACGTAAACCTTTTCAAATGTGACTTGGATTTTAAAATATTTTCGAACCCTCTGGGCAAGTAAAATAGGATGTAATGCACAATTTACACAACAGGTAGGACACTTCAACATCTAGTACTTAGAATAAGGCTATTATTTATTTTCTGGAGCTGCCAAGTCAGCAAGAGTGTTTTTGTTCCTTTAAACTTCTTCAGGCAAGCTTTACCAATAAATGTCTTGTATTTGAACTTCTCAAATGGATTTAACCTGTCAGATTACAATAACATGTCAGTTTAGTTTCAGGGAAAAGGGGAAAGAAATTACACATCGCATTTTAATCTGGCTGGAATACGAATCATTATTTATAATATTAGTTGTTACTTAGTTTTGTATATAAACCCTCTGTGTATTATTTTCATTATGCTTGATAACGTTCAGAGAATTCTCAGCCAAACGTCGTTTTGATTAAAAGAGAGAGAGAGAGAGAGAGAGAGAGAGAGAGAAATGACGTTTGACATCCACCTGACACAAACTAGGTCATTTCGGAAATAACCTGATTAAATTTTATTTCAATAATTCGCCTGCGCGTAGGGTTCTTTAGCAGTGTGGGGAAACGGAATATCCTGAGAAAACCCACGAGGTTGGATACACGACGTTGCCAGTTGACTCAATGGCAGACCGTATGACATAGCGCGCGCACGCTGACCGTTCTGCCATCCAAACCCCCGCTTTAATTAAAACAGTAATTGTGTTCCATATTATGGTTTTGTGTATATTATAATGTTATCAAGTTAAACGGATACTGTTTGATTTGTTGAACGCGGCTACCATAAAATTTGGCACGCTTGAACTTTAGACTTTTAATATGATGTCAGTAAAGTCTAAAAAATAGAGCTAACTTCAGATTTCATCAAGTAGGTCTGTGGCATGGGCTTGCTGTGGGTTAGGGTTTGTGTTAGTGCGAGTATCAAAGATACATTCCCGGATACAAATTGGGTGATCTGATGATATATTTGGAATGCCCTGTTATAAAATTCAATCACGTGACTTACCTCTCTCCGTACCTATAGCAACGAAGGTCGCTGACGAAGGAGAATTCAATGCATACACAAGACGATGTTGACTGTAATCGCTGACTATTTATTAATACATATTGACTAATTAAAGATACATTATGAGAGATAAGATAAAGAGATAACAGTTCTCACTATAATAAAAACTAGATAGCGTAAAGGTAATTTGCTGAAAATTTCAGTCAAATTGATCCACTATTAGCCGAGAACAAAGCGAGTGAAATATTCACATAGCCTCGGTCATCATTACTCAAATCATTAATATAAACAGCATAGTCTCGATTACCCACTCCATTGATTTAATTATCAATGAAATTTAATCCGCCAACATCGAAGGCTAGCCTTGAAATCAAGAGTTTATTATTGTCTGGATAAGTTAATTAATGTCTAATTGATTATTTAGATAACATTTCAGGCCTAAAGAAAGACCGATAATAAGCATAATGCTATTCTAAATTGTCGGATTATCCACTGCCCGCGTTTTTTCCTGTGATTTTTATCTCATAAAGTTTATCAACATGTACACAAAGCGCTCAGCCTTCGACTTCACGCGTGTAGATATTCTTAATCGTCGGGCTGTTGATTACGGGAACCCTTACATTTTTGTCCTGAATGCGGTCCATGAGTGTTTTTCAGGGGATCCAGTATTTTTCAAGTAAGATTGCATATCTCTACTTTCAATATACACCAAAATTGTCATACTTTTATGGGCAATAACCACCCGAGAAATACGTTTCTGGGAACCCATCTTTAAGTGATGTATAATGGCCGAAGACTGTCCATTATGTAAATAGAAAGAAAGAGTTATATTTAATCATTTAGAGTAGTCTATATTACTTACTCTTCTTACTTTCCTTTTATATAAATCGAGATAGCTATTGCTAGTCTACTGGAGCACCCAGATTATAATATTTTCCAATATTAAATGGGTTTCAAGAAGAATTCCATTAATATGTGACCAACGGACGAGGCGGCGCTGCGCGGGTTGGAAGTAGTATAAATCCGAAACCGGAAGTGATATTCAAACGCCACCTCGTTCATGTTCCTTCCCGGCCCGACCTACCCCTATTACATCAAATTTTAGCCTCGCGGAAACTCTGATGTAGCCGCCAACCCCATGAACAGACAAGAGAAATGACACAAATTGGGTCATTTAGGGACTTCATTGCGCGTAGGGTCTTTAGCAGTGGGGGTGGGGGTGGGAGGAATCGAAGAAAATCCACGAGGCTGGACATGCGTTCCAACCCCGTGTTCATAGAACCGTGATATCGAAACAACGCCAGTTGACTCAATGATAACAAACTGCCAATCAAATATGACGGTATCGAGCCCGTAGCTCGCATGTGGGTGGACAAGACGGGCATGCTAGTCGCTGGTTTCGTATTGCATCCAATGGAAAGGTCGCCTTTGGGTAACTGATTCTTTCCCCATTTGGTAAAGGCACCAAATGGGTATACAAGCGCGGATCCAGGATTTTTTGCAGGGGGGGGGGTCTAGGTTTGATAAAAGGCACTCAACCAATTAACGGGGGGTTTGGGGTCCCTCCCCCAGGACAATTTGGTAAATTAGATTCAATTTGGTGCATTCTGACGTATTTCCGGAAGGTAAATTCCAAAATTACAGGCCTAAAAGTCGCCAATAAAATCGCATAAAAAATTTTCAAGTCTGAGCATGGGGGGGGGGGGGGTCCGGACCCCCTGGACCCCCCCTCTGGATCCGCGCCTGGTATACAATTTGTTGCAGGGGGGAGGGGGGCAATTGCTTCTGTTGCCCCCCTCCCCCGCTAGTTACGGGACTGCTGGAGATTTCCACATCAACAATATCCCCAAATTGACCAACATTCTTTCCATACAGGATAAAACACGAGACTGGGGTTATACTGGGGAAGAAAGGTGCAAAAATTGACCAACATTCGTTAAGTGTGGGATAAAGCACGAGACTCAGGTTATGCTGGAGAAAAGGGTTGAAGAAAATAACCCGAGGAAAAGACCGAGGTTTGTTGTCGAGGGTTTTGTCTGAAGTCTTTCTTCCCCGGCATAGCCGAAGTCGTTGACTTTATCTATGTTTATGTGTACGCAAAATGAGAATATTCCAGAATTCCAGTAAGAAAACCCTTAACATATGTTTGCTTGTCTGGAAGAATAAAATGTTTAAAGAAAAACTTTCAGGCGACACTCCTCCCCCACCCCCAACCCCACCCAATTCCCCCACCCCCCAATTCCCCTACATAGAGTCAAATCCACCCAGACTTCCAGACCGCAAGTTATTCAGGGCATAAAGTATACCCCAAAGATGTAAGAGATTTGCCGTTATAGGTTTATAAAATTAGTTGACATCTAGTACAGAGAGCGCATAGGGTAAGGAATATCTGTGTTTCCTTAGCCAAACCAAACATGTCAGTTTTTTGTGTATTTAATCATTTTAAAACATTTTAAACAAAAACTCATTATTTCTATTACTGTCGACAACGTGAAAGTATAATATTGTATTGTTTGTATTTCAGACATTTTCACATTTTTTCAAAGAAATAAAAACATTATTAATTTTCACTACTTTGTTTCTATTGTATTCCAGACAAAAATGTACGGTCGATATCGCGGAAGTAAAAAGTTTTTTTCTGGTGTGAATATACATGGAGATTTTTATTGAATCCGACTTCACATTTGACAAATTGGTCACCCATTCGTGCTTTATTAATGACACGTCATACAAAATGGCGAGCGACTCTAATATAATCTATAATTTTCACGGTTGCTAAGAAGACGTGACGTAATGAATACAAAAAAGTCTCGTATCTTCACGTACAGTTGGACAGTGATATAGGGAGATAGAAATTGGATTTATCAAGTTTATGTACGACTAAACATCTTTAATAAAACACGGGGCTATGGTTAATGTTTAATAGGGGCGTGTTCAGAAATCTGAACAGCGAGGGAACCAAGGTGGAGAGACCACGCCAAGTATATCGCAAGGACTGGGGGATTACCGGCGAATTTTATTAAATTAAAGACCAAAAAGCGGCAATATTTCGAACGTTGGTTTCTTCGACGTTATTTACATGAATAAGTAAGTCAAATGTTCTGCGTGTGTGAGAGAAAGATGGCGTTTAACGTCCACTTGACACAAACTAGGTCATTTCGGGAGTAACACATGGTTCAATTTTATTCCAATAATTCGTTTGCGCATATGTATCTTTAATAGCAATGCGATGAAACCAGAGGACCCGCAGAAAACCCACGAGGTTGGACGGGCGATCCTATGCCTTGTCTGGTATAACCAGTGAATCTACATGGTTTGTGCCTTTCCTATAATACCTGGTTGATGTGGGAATATATATTACGTTTATGCCACGTTTATTTGTTCGACGTTTCGAATCCCCGGTTGTACGTGACAAGGAGTAGGGTCGCCTGTCCCACGAGTAATCCGATTTCCTCCCACTGCTAAAGACCCCTACGCGCAAGCGAATAATTGAAATAAAATTAAAAACCATATGTTAGTCCCGAAATGACCTAGTTTGTGTCGAGTGGACGTTAAACCCCATTCCCCCTCTCTCTCTCTCTCTCTCTCTCTATTTGTTTGACGTTATTCCCATGACTGTAAACGTACAGCAAACGGATGGGAGAGAGGGGGCGGACCCCTCAGCCCCGCCCCTTGTCACGCGCATGGCTTGTGCGTTTCTTTTAATGCATGGTAGATATGATTGATGGACTGTGTAATAGGTTTATACCACGAACTATAATCGATTTAATTCATCCATTTGGGAATATCATAAATACAATAATACATCGGTTGAATAATACACAGTTTTCCTGGAATATATCCCGTTATTAAATACTTCACCCACTTTAATATAACGATTTATAGGAAATATTCATTTAAAACGACATTTTGTCTCGATATTACTGCAGGGATAAATTAAATTGCAGCTTTATGACGAACATTTGATTATGTTATTTGGTTCATGTGAATCGCAGAATATTTAATAGCGTGTCTAGAATAATAAAGCAGACTACACACAGCAATAAATAAAATAAAGTTTAATGTCCAGCTGTTAGCACTAACCAGGCTGATGGAGACATGCGGGACTGTGGTTTGTCGTACTATCCGAACTACTAGACACTGTCCTACTTTTCTACACCAACAGGCTTGATGAGAGAGAGAGAAAAATGGGGTTTAACGTCCACTCAACACAAACTAGGTCATTTCGGGACTAACTTACGGTTTTAATTTTATTTCAATAATTCGCATGCGCGTTGGGGTCTTTAGCAGTGGGGGAAACCGGAGTGCCCGGAGGAAACCTACGAGGTTGAGAAGGCGCCCCTATCTCCATGCCACATACGGTCACACCAGGGCTCGAAACCACAGCCGCAAGCCAGAGGTGACCGGCGAGCTAAATGTCGAAGCGCGGCAATCTAGACCACAAGGCCATCCCAACCTCCCAGGCTTGATGAAAACGAGCATATGAAATAAAAAGAAATGAAATGGGGTTTCACGTCCTATTGTTCTGCTTCAACTGGGCTAATGAAGACGGGCATACGCCATGCAGTGTACTAAGTGAAATTTTGCCCACGCAGCGGCGCTACGGCATACTCATAAATCGAATTCCAACTGCCGAGGGATCTTTTACGTTCACATCCATGTGTATACGGAACCTCGGATTTTCGTATACCATCCGAACAACTAGACAGCTGTTCTTGTTAAGCGTTCCGTCCTGAACCACTGACAAGGGGAAACCACGTCGGGAAATCACGATGAGCCCCCCTTGGCCAACACTGGGATCGCCACTGCGACCACACCCACCTACTTTTCTGTACCAACCGGGAATATGAAGATAGAATAGTGAAATAAAATGGGGTTTAACGTCCTACTTTTCAGGGGCGGAACCAGGTACATAAAACATTTGTAAAACAACACTTTTGATGGGAAAAGGGTCACGTGCTTTATCCTTTATCATCAGATGGTAGGATAAGATGGACATTCAAAGTACGACATAATGATATGGACGTGTGATATCACAATTAATGTTTTACATCAATGAAATTGAACCACAATGTCAAATGTCGTTAACAACACTTTATGTTAGAGTGTGTTACGACCGAGAGCTTTATCCTTTATCATCAGATCGTGGGATGGGATGGGCATTCAAAGTACGACATAATGATATAGACGTGTGACATCACAATTAATGATTTACATCAATGAAATTAAATCTTACAAAATGTGATCCTATTACTTCATTATAAAAATGGGATTTCTCTCTTTAAAAAGCTAAGTGTGTATGTGTAAGTTTCACCATAAACTTATTTGAAGATCTTAAATCTAGCAAGATAAGAGAGACAGAGAGAGAGAGAGAGAGGGAGAGAAATGGGGTTTTACGTCCACTCGACACTAGGTCATTTCGGGACTAACACATGGTTTAATTTTATTTCAATAATTCGCTTGTGCGTAGGGGTCTTTAGCAGTGGGCCCACAGAGAGAACGAGAAAGAGAGAGAGAGAGTAGGGACGGGGGGTAACGTCCACTCGACACAAGCCAGGTCATTTCGGGACTAACACATGGTTTAATTTTATTTCAATAATTCGCTTGCGCGTAGGGGTCTTTAGCAGTGGGGGGAAACCGTAAGGGCCGGAGAAAACCCACGAGGCTGGACAGGCGATCCTACTCCTTGTCACGTACAACCCGGAGAAAACCCACGAGGTTGGACAGACGACCCTTAGAGAATATAAGATTGTATTGTATAATTGAAAGGAATCAAGAATAAATGAGGCAGTTACGACCAGTTTAACATATAGCTTATAGGATACCTGACACTTGCCACACTTAAACTTTAAACTACTTCAGTAATTTTCAGATTATGTCTTGTTACCATGGTTACAAGAGTAGAAGACATGTCAGCCTACTCTTCTTTTTATTACAAATGTCACTGGATCTTGTTTTTACTTTTTGTCCGTCATATCCAAATTATTACCATAGAAGCATGTATCAAAACCCGGGGAAGTTAGTTGTAGTTTTGAGTCAACTGGCGTGGTTTCGATTCCTCGGTTGTACGTGACAAGGAGTGAGTTCGCCTGTACAACCTCGTGGGTTTTCCCCGGCCCCGGGTCTTTCAATCTCCGTCAACTGCTAAAGAACCCTACGCGGAAGCGAATTATTAAAATACAATAAAAACATATGTTAGTACCAAAATGACCTAGTTTGTGTCGAGTGGACGTTAAACCATTTCTCTGCCTTTTTTTCCATTCCTCCCACTGCTAAAGACTCCTATGCGCAAGCGAATTATTGAAATAAAATTAAACCATATGTTAGTACCAAAATGGCCTAGTTTGTGTCTAGTGGACGTTAAACCCCATTTCTCTCTCGTTCTTTCCATTGACGTGAACGATATTAAATTTGGCGAAGATCTGTTGCTAACCTGAATAGTTTTATAATTACTCGTCCTGTGTTCTCCACCCAGTCAAATATTCCACAACTGCGATGATTGGTGTAATTATTCTCAAATCATGGCGGTTGAGATGACGTAATAAACAAGTACAAACTGAGTCAGTGATAAGGAGTTCTGATAAAATATCAAACCAGTAGAAAGAACAAAATCAGAGAGTGAGAAAGAGAGAGATAGAGTGGGAGAGAGAGAGAAAGAGAGGGAGAGGGAGAAAGACTGGGGGTAAGGTACACTCGACACATTTCGGGACAGAGAGAGAGCGAGAGACCGAGAGAGTGAGAGAAATGGGGTTTAGCGTACACTGGACATAAACTAGGTCATTTCGGGACTAACGTATGGTTTAATTGTATTTCAATAATTCGCTTGCGCGTAGGGGTCTTTAGCAGTGTGAGGAAACCGCAGTGTGAGGAGGAAACCCACGGGGTTGAGAAGGCGCCCCTATCTCCATGCCACATACGCTCACAACAGGGCTCGAAACCACAGCCTCAAGCCAGAGGTGACCGGCCAGCTAGAGGTCAAAGCGCGGCACTCTAGACCACTAGGCCATCCCAACCCCCCAAGAAAGAGAGAGAGAGAGAGAGAGAGAGAGAGAGAGAGAGGTGGGTAAGGTACACTCGACACATTTCGGGACTAACATATGGTCACATTTTATTTCAAAATAGGTTATCTTTAGCACTTGGATGCAAACCTAACTCAATACCACGTACAAGTTGGGATTTGAAACCATATGATCTAAAGCGCAGGGATTAAACCATTCGACCATGACCTATCCCATATATTCAGATAGGAACGTGTTTAGACAGGGGCGGATCCAGGAATTTTTGCAGGAGGGGGTTTGCCAGGTTTCGGTTACGGAAATCTGTCATCATCGTCTCTAAATTACATAGGCATACATACAAATTGAGCTTTTTAAATAGAGAAATCGTTTTTATACTGACGTAGGATCACTTTGTGATGTAATTTCATTGATGCAAGCCATTATTTTTTGATGTGATAGCTGAGCAGGGGGGGGGGGGGTGCGGTTGGACCCCCCCCCCCCCCAAACCCCCCTCTGGATCCGCCCCTGTTAGAACCATCAGTATGTCTGATAACCCGGTATTTATAAGCTCACACGAAACTTCTCTTAATAACCTACATAATGAAAATGACAACTTCAATAGCTATAATTTACCAGACGTTTAACGGAAATCACCAACAATCAAAAAAACAAAAAAAGCCAAATGTCAAATGTTGATAGAAAAACAACAGAATACACGCGGACTTTCCAAATACATAAATACAAAATAACTTCCGGTGGTCTTTAAAGAGTGTGTTTATCTTGCGCTCTGTACGATATTATGTAATACATTTCATTAAATGTTGCCCATTTCTTCGGAAGGTGCAAAAACCCACAATTAGGACACATCGCCGTGCATTTCAACGATGACTTGGCAGTTCGAACTCGACAAAGTGTAAGCGGAAACGTCGATGTCCTGCAAATGTTCGGAGGGAACGAAAACCCCACAGTTAGAACACATCGCCGTGTATTTAAAAGATGCCTTGGCAGTTGGAATTCGACGAAGTGTAATTGGATACGTCGGTGTCCTGCAAATGTAACCGCGATAAATCAATGTTTAAGGCCCTGGTTAACTGAGCAGGAGGTTCCCAGTCCAATCCCAGTGTTGGAAGCGAACCTTTCTCGGGATTGTCGAGTCTGGTTTCTCGTCTGGAGGTGGTTCTTTGGGCGTTGCAGGGCGACGGCGTCTAATCTTTCGGATGAGACGATTAATCGAGAAAAGCCACTTTTCCCTAATAGATGGTATAGTAATACGCTCTTTATTATTCCCGATAAAGATAAATACAAATAAAATGTACTGAAATGTGGTTTAACGTCCTACTGTTCAGCCTCTAAACTGGGTAATGAAGATGGGAATACGCCATACAGTGTGCTACGTTGGACATTTTATCCCGGGCAGCGGCGCTACGGCATACTCTTACATCGAATTTCAACTACTAAGGGATCTTTTACGTGCACACCAATATGTATACGGGACCTCGGTTTTTCGTACCAACCGAATGACTCGACGTTGTTCTTGCCTGTAGAAAAATAAAAGTTCAACAGCATTTCATAATATTTTATATGAATGTAAAACGAGTGTCCCGAGGGTATTCCCCAGATCTAGATTAACATCTTTTGGTTGTCACATTTACCCTAGGGTAATTAGGTTGAGTGTTACAGGGGCCTGTTTCACCAATTTTTAACTAAAATAGAATTCAATTTTTAGTCATTTAATTGAATAATATTAGATTAATCGAATTCCGACGGTTCCTACACGTGCACGACCAGTCCTTATTGTTGCTGCGTCACGGACGAGTATGAAGCGACATGTAGAGTAACTACGTATTTCTGAAATGTTATATAAACTATTAATTAGACATTAGCAGGGGCGGATCTAGGAATTTTGAAAAGGGAGGGGGCGCAAAATAAGGGCACTGACCGCGGAGACGGGGCACGCCGTTGAGAGGGGGAGGCGGGCGCCAAAAAAATTATCCGTCATTTCCTTGCATCTGTAGCCATTCCAAGAGCTATTTGGTTGATATTTAAGTCTAAGTAAACGTTCGGAACGGACATATTTGGGTCTGAGAAAAGGCACTTTCAGCAGTAAAAAAGGGCACTCTAGGAAATTAGGGGAGGGGGGCGCCCCTCGCACTCCCCCTCTCTCCATTGAATCCGCCTCTGCATTAGGTAACATGAAAAGACCTCACATCTAATAATTGTTAACCAATATCAAAATGGCGGCTGTCAAAGCGTGAATTATGATGTAAAATGACGCAATTGATCAAAATGGCGATACAAAAACCAAAGTGACGCAAATGTAGTGTGAATATACGATAATGAAACAATGTGACGTCATAGTGATAAAAATGTAGCGTAATGAGACTAATTCTTCCTTCAAGTAAAGATGTTAAAAAAAACAAAACATTACTCTGTAGACAGAGAAAGGGCATTGGACTTAACGCATCCTTTTCTACACCGGCGACGTAAATTTTGAGTCTAATAAGGTCACACTTATGTCCCCGTCGTTCTGCTCAACCGACAAGGGTAAACCACGCTGCTGTAAAATCCCGAATAACTTTCGCGACCATCACCAGGACTGAATCCGGAACCTCTAGGTTAAAGAGCGAGTGCCTAATTCACTGTGTCAAAGTAAGTAACACTTTAATTTGCTTTCTGTTTTAAGATAAATCTAAATTCACGAGTTACCCCTGCTTTTTCCATCTTCATTTTCCTAACAATTGCCGAAGTGTTGATTTCTGGGGGTTGTAGCTTATTCCAACACTAACGACGAAAACTCAAATAATTAGTTAAAATTGTACTTTTAATAACGAATGTTTAAAACTAACGACGAAAACTCAGATAATTAGTTAAAATTGTACTTTTAATAACAAATGTTTAAAACTGGCTAACGGTCACAATAACGAGATAGGTATCGCTAAGGCGAGCCGGTCACCAGACTAAAATTACAGTAGAATAAAGAACATATACACAAGCTTAGGAGATTAAAATAATTATATAATGATATTTGATAAGATGTTAAATTGCACATAGGAAACAGATTGTTTAAATACAGAAGAAGATATGGATATAGCAAGAACGCGGGTTGACTATAATTACGTAATATATATCGTTACATTAAGTTTAAACTCAAACAGTTAAAGGGCTTAAAGATTAGTGAAATATCATATACTAAAATATATACAAAGATACCCTATGACACAATAAAGGGAAGGGGTGGGGTGGAATGGCCGAATGGTTAACACTTGCGCGTATCATAAGGTCTGTCATTGAGTCAACTGGTGACGTTTCGATTCCCTGGTTGTACGTGACGTAACATTTATTGGCAGTTGCTCTTCGAATAGAGAGTAGATCGTTGTGCCACTGCCTGGACAAAGTTCCCTTCAAGGCACAATGCATGACGCATGTCGTCTTTATTAATCGAGTCGAAGCAGAACAGCAGGACGTTTAATCCAATTTCATTTATCCCAAATGTTTGTTCAGCTGATTAAATTGAGGCTGGAAAAATGAACCACGACCATTATCCAACATGTCGTTGTTTTAATTGGCACGATGAGGATTACATCCACGTATTGTCAATAACAGTTTGAATAATGGTTGGTAAGGTCTGTCACTGAGTCAAGTGACGTGGAGTAGATTCAGGGCTTGTACGTGACAAGGATTAGGGTCGCCTGTCCAACGTCGTGGCTTTTCTCCGGGTTCTCAAGTTCCCTTCCCCTTTTAAACACCTCTTACGTTCAAACGAATTATTGAAATAAAATTGTCATGTTAGTCTCAAAATGACCTAGTTTGTGTCGAGTGCGTGTTTAACCTCATAGAGAGAGAAATGGGGTTTACCCTCCGCTCGACACAAGCTGGGTCATTTCGGACTAACACATAGTTCGAATTTATTTCCATAATTCGGTTGCGCGTAGGGAAGTGGGAAGAAACCGTGGACTCAGAGAAAACCCACGAGGTTGGAGATTTTGATGGGTCTCTTTTAAATCCGATTTAAAGCCTGTAAATTATCTACCTTTGCTATATCTTGGTTAAATAAATGTTGAATTATCCATTTTAGTACATCTTAGGATATTATACCGCGGAAATCGTGATATTTTCCGAAAAATGCAAATGGCATTTTCTGCATCTTCTTAACAAAAACAAGGGAATCATATTGGCCCGCACGTAAAAAATCCCTTTGCAGTTGGAATTCAATATAAGGGTAGGCCGTAGCACACTGTATGGCGTATGCCCATCTTCATTAGCCCAGATTAGGAGCCGAACAGTAGGACTTTAAACCCCATTTCATTTCATTTCATTTTACTTAATAAAAACAAAAATACAACAACCTGTTGATAGTGTGGGGGGTTGTGATGGCCTAGTGGTCTAGAGTGCCGCGCTTCGACCTCTAGCTGGCCGGTCACCTCTGGCTTGCGGCTGTGGTTTCGAGCCCTGGTGTGAGCGTATGTGGCATGGAGATAAGGGTACCTTCTCAACCTCGTGGGTTTCCTCCGGGCACTCCGGTTTCCTCCCACTGCTAAAGACCCCTACGCGCAAGCGAATCATTGAAATAAAATTAAACCATATGTTAGTGTCGAGTGGACGTTAAACCCCATTTCTCTCTCTCTCTGTGTTGATAGTGTATCTTTAACTACAGGGATTTTATATAATTCCTGGCTATCGAAATCCGTCGACTGTGACACAATTGACGTAAACAGTTTAAAAGCTGGTAACTTCAGAATATAGATAGAATCCAAGGGGAATTCACCGCTATATTATTTTCTATTGCTATCATCCTACACAAAGCAAAGAACGAACACACAATTTGTCTGGCATCGCGTTTTAAGATCTCTCATCGTTCGCATTAGTATTCGTTAATTGATATGGAGAGAGAGAGAGAGGGAGAGAGGGAGAGAGAGAGAGAGATTTTGGAACAAACACATGATTCAATTTATTTCAATAATTCGCTTGGTGCGTGGGGGTCTTTAGCAGAGGGAGGAAACTGGAGGACCCAGAGAGAGAAACAGAGAGGGGGGGGGGAACATCCACTCGACACAAACTAGGTCATTTTTGAACTAACATATGGTTCATTTTTATTTCATAAATTCCCAGAGGACCTGAAGAGTTGACTCAATGACACATCTTGTGATGCAGCGCGCACACGCGAAACATTCGCCCCCCCCCCCCAAATAATATTATAAATTGTTATGAAGTTAGGCGTTACGTTAATAAAGTCGCCATTAGTTTCCGAAATATGCATAACAATGTTAAAAAGTCTTCCGAGGTATATATTGTCATTAACACTGGATGTTTCCGGAAGCAGTGCCCTTCGAAACCCTAATGTGAGAGTGGTGTGGTGAATGGGGTTGGGGTGGAAGCGGATACAGTCCATACAGACCACACATAATTTACACAAAACAAATCTACGGACACGACACAATACAGGTGCGGATCCAGGAATTTTTGCAGGAGGGGGTTTGCCAGCTTTCGGTTAGGGAAATCTGCCATCATCGTCTCTAAATTACATAGGCAATCATACAAATTGAGCTTTTTAAAAAGAGAAATCACTTTGTGGTGTAATTTCATTGATGCAAGGCATTATTTTTTTTTATGTAGCTGAGGAGCCCCCCCCCCCCACTCTGGATCCGCCCCTGCTATACGCAGAAATCACAAACATATATACATATCAAATTAAGTGAATGGATTCCGGAACTAGCCGCAAGCGTCCACTGCGCTGTACAGTGTCGCGCCTGTAGTGACACAGACTTCACTCAAAATTGAAAACAAACAATCAGGAATATAAAACTCCATTCCATTTCTAAATCATAATCATTTCGGCCGTTTATTATAATTCTTAGGTTGAAATGACCCGTTCAACTCGTCTATAACTAAACCTTTACGACTCTCAAATATGAATTCAGGAAATCTGCCTTTAATCAATTTGGTGACGGTTGTCTCATGTAGCGGAACCCAAGGTGGTTCAATGAGTGTTTATGCTGCGAATTTCCTTCCTGTCCCGTGCTGAAAATAGCCCCAGGAATACGACTGGCTTTACTTTTCTGGAAAGTTTCACAGAAAACAATAGTCTGCAATAAGCTCCACAAACGAATGAGAGAGAGATAGAGAGGGCGAGAGTGAAAGAGAGAGAGAGGGGGTGAAGAATAACATAACCTCCAATATAATTTCGATAATTCGCTTGCGAGAAGGGGTCTTTAGTCGTGGCAGGAAACAGGAGGACGGGGGAGGGGGGGCGTGGAAGAACGCAAACTAATGAACAGCGAGTTAGTACCAAAAGCAATCCTGATCTATCCCTCTCCATCCTGGGAGTCACGGAGGCTAATTAAGTAGTTAAGATGTTGGCAGCTAGCCTGTAGGTCAGGTATTCAGTAATGCAGGTCGGAGGGTCTGACGAGGACAGCTGTCTAGTCGCTCGGATGGGACGATAAAACAGGCCCCGTGTACACATTGGCGTGCACGTACAAGATCCCTTGACAGTTGGAATTCTATATAAGAGTGGGATGTAGAACCGCTGCTCGGGCAAAATTTCTCTCGTAGCACAAAGTATGGTGTATTTCGTCTTCATTAGCCCAGTCAGGAGTAGAACAGTAGGACGTTAAACCCAATTTCATTTCCACTCCATCCTGTTATCCTGCTAAAGACCCCTACGCGCAAGCGAATTCTTGAAATAAAATTAAACCATATGTTAGTCCCGAAATGACGTTAAACTCTATTTCTCTGTCTCTGTTATATATTCGAGAATATATCATGGTTTGTTAATTGCCTTAGAAACTGAACTGGTGTGTGGCCTTGATCGAATTCAATATAGCTGGAACGCTGGTTATTCCACGGAGAATTGCTATTATCTAAACAGTTATTAACGGCATATGGTTATTTCTTCCCGTACGCCTCAATACGATTATTAAAATATAATGCCTTGGGATTATTAGACGAGCTGGAAGCTTGGAATTACAGTTTTCCTAATCTAGTTTAAGCAAATAATCTTCTTGATAAAAAAAACCCGAAACACTTTATTTTTTTATCATCTTTGTTAAGATGACGTCTTCTAATAAAAATGGTTTTAAATAAAAAAAACAAAAAACATGAAATATCCATCGATTCCGAACATCAAATCGACACGCACATTAAATTCCTTTAATGATTGAATTTTAAGCCGGGGCATTATATAGTGTGCATATTGTGATTTTTGTTCTTAGTTAAATATTAAATAATCGAACTGGTTACATATCACACTGATCAGCAGTGAATATTCGCTAGGCCGCTACAGTCACTAATAGGGATGAATTCGAAGCGACTTAATGAGCCCCTTATTAACTCCTTTTTCTTCCGACAAATTAAATTCTAAAACATTTTTTTGTATGTATTAGGAAAATAAGTAAAGAAGTTTGAAGTATTTGTAGTTAAAACTTATTTCCTATTTAGTGTAAATGGGTATTAAAATGAGTAAAAGGCATCATTTTGTTCGAAGCAGTTACGTGTTATGTAAACAATGCACGCGCCATTGAGCCAATGATTGGCGCCGTGTGATGTCATTGCACGTGTTGAAGACAGTCATCTGTGACAGAGATAATTCGTAATTCTCTGTGAAACAGATTGGGTACATCACTTAAACAATATATCATAGATAAAATGCAAACGACACCTGGTTAATTTTTTTGTATAAAAACATATCTATAGAACATTTTGTATGCTTTCAACCTTTTTTAATGGCTCATTCATTTGTAAATCATCTAAAGTAAATCATCAATTAAGTGTCCATAATATGATTGATAATTTATTAAACGCTGTGATAAACAATTACAAACAGGCTGAATTTTGTTCCTCGTATTTCTTGAAATCCCAACATGAAATCGACACACACATTCGATTCCCTATCTTCATATAAACCAGCGCCATCTTAAAATGGACCGGAAGCTGAGTATGACGTCATCGCGGCCATTTAGAAGCGATATGCGATTAACCCAGGGACGAGTGCCGTCTGATTGTAGTACCATCTTACAATGGACCGGAAGCTGAGTATGGCGTCATCATGGCCATTTTGAACCGATGCGCGATTATCCAAGGAACACACGTTCCGTCTTATTTCAAGGATGTTCCATTCCAGTATTCTAATTCCGTTAGAATAGACATACACATAAAAGAAATCAGAAATTTGTAATTTATCCTGTGTGAAAAATTCAATAAAGGCTTCAGATATTTGAACTATTTTTATATAATCAGCCATTGGGGAAATAAAGCGATAGTCATCTCAAACAGTTAATCAATGTGTACAATCATAGGTTTAGTCATTTCAAGATATCTCTCTACCTGTCATGGCTGACGGTGGGTGTTCTCTTACAGACAGACTCGCATCTAAATGACTGTAGCATGCTAGAATTATACACTAAAATATACCAGTTTCATACAATAACATGTAAGCTTAGCGCGAAAGAGGGGGAGAGAGAGAATAAGAGAGAGAGGGGGGAGAGAGAGGGAGAGAGAGAGGGAGAGGGGCAGAGAGAGACGGAAAGAGAGAGAGAGAGAGATGTCGGGTGCAGACGATGGTTTAATTTTCATATAATAGCATGTAATTGTAACGCTTGCGTGTTGTATTAAAGGGTCTATGAATAGGTCAATTGGCGTGGTTTGTATTCACCGCTTGTACGTGACAAGGAGCGGGGTCGCCTTGTGGTTTTTCTCTAGGATTGAACCGTATGTTAGTCTAGTGGACCTAAAACCCCATATCTCTCTCTCTCTCTCTCTCTTTTCTCGGTCTGTCTCTCTTTCTTTCCCCTCGAAAACCAAGTCTGAAAATCAGGAGGGACGCGCCACTAGCTCGCGGAGCGAACCAGAGACCTCCTGCAACACCGCGGTTCCAAAAATAAGAAATTAACAGCATGATAATTCCCATCCATGAAGTAATCTCGTGTGTTCTAATAACAGTAAGCATACTCTGCCCCCAGCAACAATCATACCATATAGCTATTGTCGAGATAAAATAAAATGTAATGAAATGGGGTTTAGCGTCCTACTCTCTTGCACCTAACAGAGATTAAATAAAACCAAGTACGAACAATCCAAACCATTAGACAAAATTCGAAGTCCAAAAAATCATTACAGGCTGAATAGTGTAATCAGCAAATGGACTGTTCACCGTGTACAAAATACACGACAAACAGTGGTAACAGGTGTCCGGAAGAGTAAGCTTACTTTTCCTGGCGCCACATCCGACATAGCTGCATCCAAACCTTTAGACGAAATCTCGGTAAAATAGCGTGAAGGGACAATGGGTTATCCGTATGCACAATCCACGTGATGAACACTGTTAACGATGTTGTAGGCATTATCAGGGAAATAGCATACGGGTCAATTAAATATATATGGAATAATAGCCGAAAGAAAGACGTTATATTTACCAATCAAGTCAATATGACGGCCAAGAAACAGATTCTATTTTTAAGTTTAGGCCGAATGATATTTACCGTGTCTAAAATTATGAAACGTCAACAAACGTTAGTCGACGTCATTACCGTAGCAAATTCCATTATCCCTTTGTTGAAGTAGTTTATTAAACAAAAACACGCTCAGTAGCGACAGCGTTGGCAATTTTTGTTAAAGCTTTTGTTAAAGTAGCTAGTAGTCGATGCCAATAACGTAGCAAATATCATTATCATTTTGTTAAAGTAGCAACAGTGCTGTGTATTTATAAAAACCAACCACGTTCAGTAGCGACAGTGTTGTTTATTGAAAAAGAAACTAACAAAGTCCAGTTTTTGTTAAAGTCGCCATAAAGCTATTCCTTTATCAAAACCAACCCTGTCCTGTAGCGACATTAGTGTTCATGGATAAAAACCAGCAACATCCAGTCTTGGTTGTAACAGGGTCGGATCCAGTATTTTTAGAAAGGGGGAGCGTGCTGCACCCACTTGAGAGTGCGAAGCCCGGCCCGTGATTTTTGAGTGGAAAAAATGCCTACAAGGGCTAATTTCATACCAGTACTTTAAATTACGATTTCCAACCTAAACAATGTTGTTTTGGTGGTGTTTAACGTCTGCTTCCACATAAGTGATATCGCAAATGTTGTTTCCCTTTCCCGCGTGATTATATTGAGCTAAAAATTGTTCTCCACCTCAAAAAAAGAGGGGGCGTGCGCCGGGTGCGTCCCCCTCTGGATCCGCGCCTGTGTAATATTGTTATTAAACTATAAAAACAAAACAACCATATCCAGTTTTTGTTAAAGGAGCAAGATCATTATTAAACTAAAATAAAAACAACCAAGCTCAGTGTTTGTTAAAGTAAGAGCAGTGTTATTAATTTATGAAAACCAACCACGCCCAGTCATTCTTATTAAGTTGTGATATTGTTATTACCATGTAAACACCAACCACGTCCAGTCGTTGTGGTTAAGTTAAAAGATTATTATTTTACTATGTAAAAACTGAACAAGTCCAGTCGTTGTTAAAGTAGCAGCAGTGCTATTCATTCATAAAAAAAAATAACCAGACCCTGTCATTATTAAGGCAGCAATATTAATTCATAAAAAAAACAACCACGTCCGGCCATTGTTAAAGCAGCAGCAGTATCATTCATTCACAAAAAAAACCAACAAGAATCATGCCCAGTCTTTGAATGGAGTTAAATATACTATATATTATTGACTATCATCAAAAACATCGAGATTTCTCAAATACAACGTTTGAAAATTTGAATATTTTTAAATTGAAGCTCTACCGACATATATGGGTTGTTTTACAGTGATGTTATAATCAGATAAACAATGAGAATTATTCAAGAATATTTAAAATGAAATAAAATGAAATGGGGTTTAACGTCCGACTGTTCTGCTCTAACTGGACTAGTAAAAACGGGCATACGTCATACAGTGTGCTTAGGGGAAATACTACCCAGATAGCGAACCTGGGACGACCTGTTTCACGAAATTTTAACTAAGATAAAATCTAAATTTTAATAATTTGATTGTATAATATTAGATTGATTTTAGTGCTTAGCCAATTAAAATTTTGATTTTATCTTTAGTTAAGATTTCGAGAAACAGAGCCCAGAATATTTCAAGTACCAGAGCTTATTAAGCTGGTAGAAATTATAGACGCCCATACAACAATTTATAATGGGAAAAGATGATTTATGACGATAAATTATTCTGGCTTCGATAAACGTATCACCGCGTAGATAAAAAAAAATGTATCATTCAAAACATTTTTAATGAATTTATACTACATAAACAATGATGTGAAACTCATAACAAGGGTGCTGTGCAACAAAAACAAGACTTCAGAAAAAATATATTGTCATCTTGCAAACCACCATGAGGAATCGGACTCAATGATAACAATTTCTACATACATAAGCACAAAAGCAATACTAATATAATAATTCCAAATAGTGTTTTGTTGGGAGTTTTTTGAAATTTTGTATAAACATTGAAAAAAGGAAGAATTATTTTTCAAAATGCTGACTTACCATTACATGAGAATCTAATCCCTGTTCGGTGTTTAAACACAGGAAATGGTCGCATTGTAAGAACCAACAATACGCAGCTCGACTTGTTTGATTAGCTCTGGATAGAGAGAGCTAGTCCAGGCCAATACAAGTAGGCCTATGGCACATTGCAAGTTATAGGAAAGTAGAGCGAGCGTTCAATAAGCTGCTATAACGTGTCGCGCTTCAAGCAAATACCAATGACAAGTCCAAGTTCGTTAGCTAGTCTCGACAACACACGAATTCACTCTCAAATAACACACTTTTATGGAATAACAATTACTATGGTTTATTTCACTGCGACGTTTCAACAAGATTTCACAAGTCGTTATCAAGCACTATACACAAATACATTTGTGTATAGTGCTTGATAACGACTTGTGAAATCTTGTTGAAACGTCGCAGTGAAATAAACCATAGTAATTGTTATTCCATAAAAGTGTGTTATTTGATTATGTTCCAATTACTAAATGCCATTCAAAGAATACACGAATTCACTATACATAAATAGTCATATATAATAAGTGAAAGGAACTTCTGTTTAATATCCTACCACACCGCTGGTTTCGATTCATCCGGCTGTACGTGACAACGAGCACGGTCGCATGCCCAACTTTGAGGGGTTTCGCCAGGTCCTCTCGGCAAACCTCAGCAGATTCCAGAACCCTACATCTAGCCTCGGCTGTATGGCGAAGTCCGCCATTAGAACTACTTTCACGTTCACGGATTACTAACGGCGTTGCCCGTGACGACGCCTTTGAAAAATGTTTTCAAAGTTTGAAGCTGTTTTTCTTTCAACTTTATCCGATTTTCTTTAGACAAGGACAAGTTAATTTGCACTGAAAATTCTACACACTCTTCGAGCGAAGCAATTTTGAGAACCTCTTTCTAAAAGCGGCAAGTTTTCCTAATAAGTAAACCGGCGCCACATCGCAATTGTATAGGCGTAGGTACATATCACTTACTGTCATACAGCCGAGGCTAGATGTAGGTTCCGGAATCTGCCGAGGTTTGCCGAGTGTCGCCGGGTCCTCCGGTTTCCTCCGTGTTAAATCCCGGAATGACATAGATTGTGTCGAGTGAATGTTAACCCCCCTATGTCTCTCTCCCTACTATACCCACTGGTTTAATGAAGACTAACATGCGCCACGCAATGTGCTATGAAGGAAATTTTACCTAGCCAAGGGTTCTCTTACATGCTTGCCAATCTGTACAGGGGACCTCGGTTGTTCGTTCCATCCCTTTGACTAGAAGCTTCCTTTGTCAGACCCCCAATCCTGCATCACGGACAAGAGAAAACTATGCTGGAAAATCTTGGGAAGTAGAGACTATATAACAATTTCAGAGGCGACAGCAAGCCAAAATGACAGATCGCTAATAGCGCGATGTGTTAATTTCCTAATTTCTACTCTTTGAGTTGTATTGTGGCTGGGTATGCGTGTTGTCGCCTTCTTAAAGTAGCTAAGTCTCTAACTTAATATCATCCAAAATCTTCAACATTGAAAACACGAATTATTTGTCAATTTAAATTAACAGTGATGCTGCGATCGTACCGCAAAATGGTGGGCTTCTGATATCAAATATTTTTAAATACAAAATAGCCATTTTATTATTGGTACACGAATCGTGCACCATAATGCGTTTGAGCCATAGTTCTAGCAAGAGACTCGAGGAACGAGGCAAGAAACATTGCACTAAATCAAACGGCGTGTGTAGACTGGAATAACCAGACGCTATAAATTTGCAGTCCATTGAAACTGCTGGCTTATTTCGCCGAACATAACTGATTTGAAATTAGAGTAAAAACGGAAACAACTGAATTTAAATCAGTTTATATATAAAGCCAAAATGCAAATTAAAAATAAGAAATGCAAGTCGAAAATAAGAAATTGGGAACATAACTGATTTGAAATTAGAGTAAAAACGGAAACAACTGAATTTAAATCAGTTTATATAGAAAGCCAAAATGCAAATTAAAAATAAGAAATGCAAGTCGAAAATAAGAAATTGGGAAAAAACGAGGGGCGCAATTTTCGCAGTGTATTATTTCTTAATTTCCTATTTCAAGTCGATTTTGTGTTGTATGGCGTGCTGTTGCCTCACATTTTGTCGTAACTTCTACTTTTCGACTATTCCACTTTCGTGTTTTGAAGGGGCGAGAAATAGAAATTATGAGAGGTATTATAGGCTTCCATAGTCTTAAACAGTTTGAGAAAAATGCACCCTATACCACCTATACAAACAAATGACATGAAATGGAGTTTAACGTCCTACTGTTCTGCTCCGATTGGGCTATGAAGACGGGCATACGCCGTACAGTTGCTATGAGGGAAATTTTGCCAAGACAGCGGCACTACGGCCTACTCTTATATCAAATTCCAACTGCTAACGGATCTTTTACGTGTACATCAATGTATACAAACACATTTAGACCCATGTTTGAGAAACCAACAACCGTGAAACGACCCGTGATTAATTGAATTATTTTTGATTTTAATTCATTTTTAATTTTAATTCATTTTTAACTGATCAGTCAAATGTTTATCTGTTTAATGATTAATTAAATAGTCATTAAGACCACGTGTTCGTAATTATGTCAATGAGTACACACAAAAAAAAACACGAAACGAAATAAATTAGACAAAAAATAATATTATTTTTATCTGTCAAGCGTTTATCAATAGGAAGCCATTGACGATGAGAGTAAGTATTCTTCAAATTTGAAACTATCTTGGCCTCCATGATAACGGTTTTACGGAAACTCGTTGACGAGACTAGGAAATCATTCACGAGGATAGGACCTATTTATTTTAAATTTAGAAATGAAATGGATTATAACGTCCTGTTGTTGTGCCCCGACTGGGCTAATGAAGACGGTTTAAATTTAAAAAGTAGATTTTCAAATTTTAACGAGTTACGGTCTCTACGTTATCTGTTGTTAACTCATTAAAGAGAGTAGGAAATGATTTGTTGTGACGTAGCTAATTCTAGATTTTAAATTGGTATCTAATTTATGATCTGTTAAAGCGTTAAAGAGTTTGGGAACAAATCAATTCCTACAATAGAGAGAAATGGGGTTTAACGTCCACTCGACACAAACTAGGTCATTTCGGGACTAACATATGGTTTTTAATTTATTTCAATAATTCGATTGCGCGTAGGGGTCTTTAGCAGTGGGAGGAAACCGGAGTGCCCGGAGGAAACCCCATTGGACGTTAAACCCCATTTCTCTCTGTATCTCTTTATTCACATCTCAGCGACCTTGATGAAAATTGAACTGGCCTTAACAAATAGAATTAGCCACGTCAATAGGCCTAATGTACTTCATGTTTATCTAGATTCAAGTTTACATGTATTAAAAGCGGAAATGATACAGTAAGTGTTAGAGGTCTGGTTAGACGGACTTCCGTTAGGCCAAACCAATATGAGTTTTAGTAAGTCAGGGAGTTGCAAATAAATAACCATTTACATAACATGAAAGATATTTACTTTAAAATTTCAAAACTTATAAATTATGAACTCAAATATTTTGAACATCGCAACCAAGTCCCCTTAGTTTTAAAATTAGTCTTTTCCTGAAGAAATAAGGAGGAAAACTTTATAAGCATTAACGAAAACATAAAAAAAAAGATTGGTATGGCCTTACATGTATGTAACTGACTAAAAGGAGGAAGGGACACATCATTTCTCTTCAAAGGTTGTCTGAATTTACTTCGTTAGAAACGTCGATGTAAATATTCCTTTAAGGTTCTCGCGACACTTAAACCTAATGAAGACCTTCCTCGTTATGGATTTGTTGAAGAAGCAGGAATCGATCAAAGCAAGTAAGTCAACTAGGAGACAGTCGCTGAACTTTCCTTCATGTCAAAAACAGGAAAAGTTTAAAAAATAAAAATACGAAAGCATGGTTGGAGCTTCGACAATCGATAAATCTAATAGAAGAGTTTAGGGATAAGAGAGAGAGGGAGAGAGAGAGAGAGAGAGAGAGAGAGAGAGGGGTGTAACGCCCACTCCAAACAAACTATGTTTTTTGGGGTATGTATTTTATCTCAATAATTCGCTTGTGAGTGGGGTTGGGAAATTCGGGTACCCAGAAAAAAATCACGGGGATAGACAGGCTACATACCTAAAATCAACGATTTATTTGATTTTTGTTTACGTAATCTATATTCGCCCCACCTCACCCCCACATACATTAGTAGATTCGCCCAACCAACCGCTTATCCTTAAGGTAGGGGTGTGTTTGAGCGAGTGGTTAACGCGTGCGGGTTGCATCATAAGGTCGGTCATTGAGTCAAGTGGAGTGGTTTCGATTCCCCGCGTGTACGTGACAAGGAGTAGGGTCGGTTTCATTGCATTGCAAAAGACCCCTACACGCAAGCGAATAAAAAAAATACAATTAAACATGTTAGTTCGCGAATGACTTAGTTTGTGTCGAGTGGCCCTTATACTCTCTCTCCCTCCCTCTCTCTCTCTCTCTCCCTTTCTCTCTCTCCATCTATCTTAGCTGCAGATGGTTGATTTATTAATTTCAGTTTCACTTCTGACATCACAGAAATATAATATTATAAAAAAAACATGGCGGGTATTATTTTGTATAGAAGACAAGCCGTGTGTAATGTTTGTTTAAATGGTTGGTGAATATATAGAAATGGCGGAGTGATATTCACTGATATTAATGTAACGGTTATTAATCACCATATAAGTAGACATGTGATCAAATACACGTTTATTTAACGTCCGTATTCCACGATTCTACACAAGACCGACTGACAAGCTGGCTAAATTGATTCACAGATCGACACGGATTTCAATTTATTCATTCAACGACCGATTGTAATTTACTGGTTTTTATGTATGAGAAATGAAATGAAATGTGGTTTAACATCGTACTGATCTGCACTGAACTGTTTAATTTAGACGGACACGTGGTACATGCAGTGTGCTATGAAGGCAGTACGGTCTACTCTTATAACAAATTCCTATGTTGTTGTTCTCGGTGTTTAACGTCCGCTTCCACCGAAGGTGTTATCGCAGACAAGTCTTATTTTTTCCATTTTCATTATCTTAGCGCACGCGCAGGGGTCTTTGCAGTGGGAGGAAACCGGAGTGTCCGGAGGAAAACTACGAGGTTGAGAAGGCGCCCCCTATCTCCATGCCACATACGCTCACACCAGGGCTCGAAACCACAGCCGCAAGCCAGAGGTGACCGGCCAGCTAGAGGTCGAAGCGCGGCACTCTAGACCGCTAGGCAATCCCAACCCCCAACAAATCAACAAATTCCTACTGTTAAGGGATCTTTTATGTGCACGTCAATGTGTACACGGGACCTCTGTTTTTTCGTCCCATCCGAACTACTAGACAGTTGTCCTTGTCAGACCCTCCGTCCTGCACCACTGACAAGGGGATCCACGCCGGATGGATGGTCGAATGGTTAGCACGTGCGTGCTGTATCATAAAGCCTCTCCTTGAGTTAACTGACGTGGTTTCGAATCCCTGGTTGCACGTGACAAAGAGTAGGGTTTCTGTTCAGCCTCGTGGGTTTTCTCCGGTTGGTCCGGTTTTCCCCCACTGCTAAAGCCCCCTACCCGTAAGCGAATTATTGACATAAAATTAAACCGTGTGTTAGTCTCGAAATGACCTAGTTTTTGTCGAGTGAACGTTAAACCCCATTTCTCTTTCTCTCTCTCTCTCTCTCTCTCTCTCTCTCTCTCTTTTATTTAATTAAAGGTTCAGACCAAGTTTAGAAACTAAGAGGATTAAAAGTTACTCAACACTGACGATAAGGGTTAGCGCAGTTAGCGTAAATATGGCAGTGAGTCCCGCCTCCTTTTACTCACTCACACTGTATATGCGAGCATCCGAAATATACATCAGCTGTTCTTTAAGTATTCTTTTCCTCTAGTTTGTAGACACTCCAGCACCACGTTCACCCCTTAACGACATCGCATCGTTATATATTTAATATTCAGTGGGACAATTGTTTCCAGTTGCGACGGTAGACTGTATCATATTCCCGAGACAAATTATTTCCAATGGATTATCAAGGTATCCTCGAGTAAGGACGGATAGATAATTGGAAATAAAAGCCCCGTCCTCATTTAAAAACTCCTTAACTTGGGCAAAATGCCGCTCATAACACACTGCGTGACGAAGACCGGTCCTCGTTAATGCGATTAGTGTAAAGGAGTATGACAATAACGCTTTTTTCGTTCCATTTCACCGCCGCCAAATGTAAGCTTGCGCTAATGAACTCTTTCATTCGCAAACCCCAGAAATCTATACACGTCCATGTCACTGAATGTCCGTTCCAAGACGTGGAGGCTAGGTTCTAAATAGTGACTACATGATAAAGAATTCCTGGAACTGTTTGTTGTCTGCGGGTCTCCATTGTTATCATCCAGACAGTTTCTTTCTCTTGTCGTCAGCATAAGACTGATTTAATTCCTGTTAAAGCCACACTTTCCTGTTCACAAACTGTCATACATAACTAAATTGTTTCAATGGCATTTAGTAATTGAACTGGAAGTAGGCGCGACACATTTCTATGGAATACAATTACTGCTTATTACTGAGCGACGTTCCACGGTGATGCTCAACATACTAAACTTACGCTGTTTTTGGCAATTAGCCCCGCTTGATAACAGACACTTGGCTAGTTGACCGACATTTTAAGTACTAAATCAACAATTTTAGTCGAAAACATGAAGTATAGTTCGCGAATTTCCATTCTTCCAGGTTTCCGTTTTTTAAAACTCGCCTTCAATCCCACGAGAAATTTGGGAAGTTTTTATTCTGCTTCCTTAGTAAACTTGGGGTTCATATTGAAATATACACGATGTTCATGGTGACGCCATTTTCCTGTGTGGTTCCCCTTGCCAGTGATGCGGGACGAAGGGTCTGACAAGGACAGCTGTCTAGTCCATCGGATGGGACAAAAAAAACCCCGAGTTACCGTGTATACATTGCGACGGTCGGTTATAACCATATCCCCTTTTCCAAAATCCATGTGAACGCGATATCGGTAGGCCTAACAGGTTTTAACATAATTTGTCAAACTCATCAGTTGGTATAATGTCTTTTGGTTGTATGTCGTGCATATGAATATAAGGGACATGTCAGCAGAAAATGATAAGGATCTTCAAAATTGTGTCCACATCGACAGGTTGGAGAGTAGGTTATGTGTCTTTAAAATGCATGTCCATTAAGATCACAGTTTGATAAACGAAGTCTTGAATGGATGATTTGAACTTTTCTTTTTCCAATATTGTAATATGAAGGTACCAAGTGATCATGTTTTGAAAGTTTTTGTTTAAATGTGAAGTTCTAGATTGTTCCAAAGTCGTGTAGTTGAAGGAAAGAAAGAATTATAAAATAGATGTTTTGCGTGGTTACCAATGCTTGCTAAAAGCCCAGTCTAAACTAGTCTGACAGCTTAACAAGTTGATGTGAATTTTTCGGACATATATCTATAGGCCTATTTAAAGGGCAAGTAGGGCGTTAAATCTCATTTCAAATTCCATATTTTGTATCACCCGACCTTGACCCTGCCGAGCGCTAATGGCTGTTTAAGTGTGCCGTAGACATATTAAGGAAGAAATGTTTGATGACAAGCAGGTGTTAGTTATATAATTAGAGACCGTGTGGAGCTTGAAGCGTCTGAATACAATCATAATACCGTTATACGCTTACAGGATTTTAAAGATAGAGAGGCAGAGAGAGAAAGAGAGAGAAAAAAATGTGGTTTAACGTCCACTCGACACAAACTAGGTCATTTCGGGACTACCATATGTTTGTTTTTTCAATTTTGTTTCAATAATTCGCTTGTGTGTAGGGGTCTTTAGGTGTGGGAGGAAACCGGAGCACCCGGAGAAAACCCACGAGGTTGGACAAGCGACCCAACTCCTTGTCACGTACAACCGGATATTCGAAACCACGCCAGTTGACTCAATGACAGGTTTTATGTGATTTTAAAGAGACAATCCTTCTAATGTTTCGAGATTTTGTTTTGGGTGGCCGAATGGTTAGCAGAGCAGTAGCTGATGTCGCACTTTAATTTCTTTGTTGAAGTTACTTTACTCGACGGGAGATTGGGGGGGGGGGGGGGTATGGGATGGCCGAGTGGTCTAGAGTGCCGCGCTTCGTCCTCTAGATGGTCGGTCACCTCTCGCTTGCGGCTATGGTTTTGATCCCTGGTGTGAGCGTATGTGGCATGGAGATAGGGGCACCTTCTCAACCTCGTGGGTTTCCTCCGGGCACTCCGGTTTCCTCATACTGCTATAGACCCCTACGCGCAAGCGAATTATTGATATAAAATGAATCCATATGTTAGTCCCGAAATGACCTAGTTTGTGTCGCGTAGACGTTAAACCCCATTTCTCTCTCTCTTTCTCTCTCTCTTTCTCTCTCTTGACGGGAGATTGTGTGTCCGAATAGTTTAACGCGTGTGTTTTAGATCATAAGGTCTGTCATTGAGTCAGGTGGTGTGGATTCGATTCCCCGGTTGTACGTGACAAGGAGTAGGGTCGCCTGTCCAATCTCGTAGGGGTTTTTTGTCCAGACCTTCTCGTTTCCTTCCAATGCAAAGGATCCCAACCATAAGTAAGTCCCATTATGGCTTAATTTTGTCGAGTGGACGTAAATTGCATCTCTCGCTCTCGTTACAAGATTTTAAAGAGACAATCCCTCTTTTGTTATATTCTTACTAGATTTTAAAACGAGAGAGAGAGAGAGAGAGAGAGAGAGAGAGAGGGGTTGGGGTGGGGGTTTAACGTCCACTCGACACAAACTAGGTCATTTCGGGACCAACATATGGTTTCATTTTATTTTAATAATACGCTTGCGCGTAGGGGTTTTTAGCAGTGGGAGAAAACCGGAGTACCCGGGGAAAACCCACGAGGCTGGACAGGCGAATTTTAAAACGAACCCCGCTTGTTTGGTTTCTTTCTTGTCAGAGATTTTAAGGAGTCAAGTTTATATATCATACTGTTGCATTCTTACACAATTTTAAATAGGCGACACTATTAAAAGATTTTAAAGTTACAATATTTCTACAAGACTTTAAAGAGTCATCTCTTCAATTGTTAGGGGGGTTGGGATGGCCTAGTGGACTAGAGTGCCGCGCTTCCACCTCTAGCTGGCCAGTCACCTCTGGCTTGCGGCTGTGGTTTCGAGCCCTAGTGTGAGCGTATGTGGCATGGAGATAGGGACGCCTTCTCAACCTCGTGGGTTTCCTCCGGGCACTCCGGTTTCCTCCCACTGCTAAAGACCCCTACGCGCAAGCGAATTATTGAAATAAAATTGGACCATATGTTAGTCCCGAAATGACCTAGTTTGTGTTGAGTGGACGTTAAACCCCATTTCTCTCTCTCTCTCTCTCTCTCTCTTCAATTGTTATACGCTTGCACCGTCTGTGGACAATGAAGACGGACATATGCCATACAGTGTGCTCTGAGGGAAATTTGCCTGTACCGTCGGTTAGATATGTTACGAATCGACTCTAGCATGTCCCAGAGAGTACAATATTACCCGGCGACATCTAGCGCCCCTGATATACATTCCCTAATTACCCTAGGGTAAATATGACAACCAATAGATGTTAATCTAGATCTGATAAAAACCCTTGGGACACTCATTCTTCATAAAATATTATGAAATGGTGTTGAACTTTTATTTTTGTGCTGGCAAGAAAAACGTATTCGGTTGGTACGAAAAACGGAGGTCCTGTTGTACGTAACCAGGAGAGGGGTCGCCTGTCCAACCTCGTGGGTTCTCTGGGTTCTCAAGTTTCCTCCCACTGCTAAAGACCCCTACGCGCAAGCGAATTATTGAAATAAATTTAAAACCATGTTAGTCCTAAAATGACCTAGTTTGTGTCGAGTGGACGTTAAACCCCATTTCCCTCTCTCTCTATAACGTATAGTCGTTCGGATCAGTAAAGTTGGACGTTAACCCCATTTCATTTCATTTTATCCAAGGCTGCACTTGTATCAAATCGACCTCTTCTCGTCACGCTTCAGTGAAGCTAGACAAACTTTCACACCTGAATGAGTACAATCAGTCGAGATTAATCAGGAGAAGTATATCCAATATTTTTATTGCTCACCACGAGAAAGAATTTGTAAATCACACTTATCGGAGAAATACAACACGCTGAAAGTCTCATTGTCGGCTTGTCTTCAACTGTGCTTGTAACATAGAGCCTGTCATTGAGCCAAGTGGCGTGGTTTCGATTTTCAATTTGTACGTGGGGAGGGGGATGGCCTAGTGGTCTAGCGTGCCGCGCTTCGACCTCTAGCTGGCCGGTCACCTCTGGCTTGCGGCTTTCGATTCAATCCCTGGTGTGAGCGTATGTGGCATGGAGATAGCGGCGCCTTCTCAACCTCGTGGGTTTCCCTCGGGCACTCCGGTTTCCTCCCACTGCTAAAGACCCCTACGCGCAAGCGAATTATTGAAATAAAATGAAACCATATGTTAGTCCCAAAATGAACTAGTTTGTTCAAGTGGACGTTAAACCCCATTTCTCTCTCTCTCTCCCCACTTGTACGTGACAAGGAGTAGGGTCGCCTGTCCAGCCTTGTGTGTTTTTTTGCGGGGCGTCCGGGTTCCTCCCACTGCTAAAGAACCCAAGGTGCAGGGGAATTAATTTAATAAAATTCAACCATATGTTAGTCCCAAAAGGAACTAGTTTGTGTCAAATGGACGTTAGCTTACAACTCGCCGTCTACGGTGGGGGGGGGGACTTTAGTAAACCCGTCCGTAAGACTGACGCGTCACTTGTACGTGTTCGGTACCGTAGAGTATCGCAGACTGGTCGTAAAGACTGTTGGTCCTGCACACAAAAAAATTCCATCCCCTTTTCTTGCGGCTTGTGACAAGGAATAGCGTCACCTGTCCAACCTCGTGGATTTTCTCCTGGTCCTCCGGTTTCCTCCAACTTCTAAAGACTCCTACACCCAAGCGAATTATTGAAATAAAATTAAACCATATGTTAGTCCCGAAATGACCTAGTTTGTGTCGAGTGGGTGTTAAACCTCCCTCTCTCTCTCCTCTCTCCTCTCTCTCTCTCTCCCTCTCTTGGCTTGTCTGCGAACTACCAAACACTACAACACGCGCATTTCAAAACACGTTCACCTGGTTGTGAGCTAGGCCTTAGGCTCCGGAAGTTCGAGTACGATGGACATGAAAATTGGCATGCTTGTTCCTCGGACAGTTGCGCATACAATGACTGGCAGTTTTAATAGTTCAGTTCTTGAGTAAGCGAATGTTTGACAAAATTAATTGAATGAATGAATGAATGAATGAATGAATGAATGAATGAATGAATGAATGAATGGGTGAATGATTGAATTAATATTTGAATGTATGACTGATCACTGTATCAAATCCTGACCACCGTCCAGCGCCACTTGAGAGATTAAATGATGCATCCGAAACAGAGCAGAACAAAATTGGTGTTTTTATCATCAGTGAACCTGTAACCCTATAGGTATATTGTATTTATTGTAATACGAGGAGAGTGAAAATAGGGGGAAGATTAGACAGAAATCCCTGACCATGGATCATGTACACTAAATATACTTAATACATGACCTTCATTTCATATAGACATATTTTACATATAGGGGGCGTTTTCATTGATAAAATTTACACCTGGATATTAGCTGCTGCAGGTTTTCCCAGGTAGAGTACTTTGATGTCTTTTATTTATTAGTTAGTGGCATTTGTGTTCTTTATGTAATTACTTTTTGCTTTGTTTAAAAAAAACAAGAGAACAAGCAATAGTTACTGTTTTGTGGTGGCTCGAATTGTTGAAATTGTCACTTTGTGGTGGTGTGAATTGTCACTTTAAATTGTCACTTTGTGGTGGTTTGAATTGTCACTTTGTTGGAGTAATTCTCACAAATTTGTTTTTCGTGCAGTAGACCAAAAGCGCATTACCATTTTGTTCTCATCGGGGTTGAATTGTAATAACTCAAACTTGACCAATAAATCTAATTTGAACAGTTGAAATCTAATGATTCTAACTTGTAATAATTCTAACCCGACCAGTTAAATTGTTGGAATGATTCTTACTTTAACAGTTGCATTAAAAATCGAATTATTGAAATAGTTATCAGTTTTCGGGATATATCATATTTCTCACCGCTTAATCCACATTAATTTGTACACAGATTAATTAATTAACATTTAATTATGAAAACAAAATCAAAACACTGACCGTTGATAATCTCTAGACATATTTAATCGGAATTTAAACAGGCCTATCAATTTGGTTCACGGAAAGTAAAGGTGGTAGCCACATTAATCAAGGGAATTTTTTAATTAGTAATATCTTTGTACATCCTTAAACATGCATAATGCAAGAGTTAAATATGCCCATTGCTGGACTTTCTTTGGTCCTGAAATGTTAAATAAACTATTAATTAGACATTTATTAACATGAAAAGATCATAATCAACTCTCGATGCCGCCTTATGTGTCGGATGTTCACTGGATTTGAATCCAATTTGCATCTCAACCCTATTGATGTTTTAATTCAAAAGTGGATAATCGAGCCTATGATTTTATCGTAACGACTTTAGCAATGATGATCGAGACTAGGCCTCAAAATCAAAGGCTGATATCTCAAGACCTCATCTCTTCAAATGTGGTGCTGTTGATCGAACACTTGCACATGGTCTGACTAACTGCTTGGGTGTTTACCGAGTGTTTCTGTCACCTCTGACTACCAAAGATCTCCGCAGGGAAGTGAATATAGCATATGTTTGTTCGGAAATATATGTTTGTTTGGCGGCTAAGTGGGTAAGACGCTGGCTAGCCAGGAAATCGAGTGATGCAGGACGGAGGGTCTGACAAGGGCTGCTGTCTCGTCGCTCGGGTGGCACGAACAACCGAGGTACCGTGTACAAATTGGACGGACGTTAAAGATCCCTTGGCAGTTGGAATTCGATATAAGAGTAGGCCGTAGTGCCGCTGCCTGCTTTCATTAGCCCAGTTCGGAGCAGTACATTAAACCCAATTTCATTTCATTTTGGAAATAACTTAGTTTATGTCGAGTGTACATTAAACCTCACGTTTCTTGAAACATCGTCAAAAGAAACCGAGGTGTTGGCGTGTCATTTACATGTGCCTTTTAAACATGCATTATGCAAGACAAAATCTGCTTATTACAAGTCTTTCTTTACGCCTGAAATATTATCTAAATTATTAATTAGACATTAATTAACTTATCCAGACCACAATAAACTCTCGATGTCTAGGCTAGCCTTCGATGTTGGCTGGATTAGATTCCTATATGCCGCTTGACGGCCATTAATAATTAAATTTAAAAAAGTTGATAATCGAGAATATGCTGTTTATATTAATGAATTTAGTAATGATGACCGGGGCTATGGGAAAATTTCACCCGTTTCGTTCTGGGCTCATAGTGGATCAACTTGACTGAAATTTTCAGCAAATTACATTTACACTGCCAGCTCTTTATCTAATCTCCCATAATGTATCTTTAAGTAAATAAAACAAATACTGTAAGAATGGATTCGATCGTGTAATTAACACCTACTGTGCTGGCTTTTCCCGCGGAACTTTCGATGTCTGCAATACTTCTTTCTTTATCAGCCAAACGAACAGTTGCCTAGCAACTCACAATAATTGGCCAAAGATTGAAAACCTTGAAAGAGCTAAGTTTTAAAGGGCAGCTATTTCTCTGTTTTATACGTACATGCATTTCGATCGTAATGAAAATAAAGCAAATTGCTAAGCAAATTGCTAAGCAAATTGCTACACGGTGTGTAATTATTACATTAAAGTTGATAGATGCTTGATTACATTTTAATAATTGTTCAACAAAAGTGTGTAATTACGTTTTTGTTACGATTGATAATGGTTCATTGCAAGTGTTGTTAAGTGTGTAATTAATTACATTTTGATAAGGCTGATAAGCGTGTAATAACATATTGTAAAAGGTCGATAAGTGTGTAATTGCCTTTTGATAAGGGTCAATAAGTGTGTATTTACTGATAAAAGACTGATAAATGTGTAATTACATTTTGATAAGGCTTGATTACATTTTAATAATTGTTCAACAAAAGTGTGTAATTACGTTTTTGTTACCATTGATTATGGTTCATTGCAAGTGTTGTTAAGTGTGTAATTACATTTTGATAGGCTGATAAGTGTGTAATTACATATTGTTAAAGGTCGATAAGTGTGTAATTGCCTTTTGATAAGGGTCGATAAGGTTGTAATTGCTGATAAAAGGCTGATAAATGTGTAATTACATTTTGATAAGGCTGCTAAGTGTGTAATTACATATTGTTAAGGGCTGTTAAGGGTGTAATTACATTTTGATAAGGCTGATAGATGTTGATAAGTGTGTAATTACATTTTGTTTAAACAAAAGAGAGAAATGGGGTTTAACGTCCAATCGACAAATACACGTCATTTCGGGACTAACATATGGTTTAATTACATATTGATAAGGGTTGATAAGTGTGTAATTACATATTGATAAGGGTTGATAAGTGTGTAATTACATTTTGATAAGGCTGATAAGTGTGTAATTACCTTTGATACGGCTGATAAGTGTGTAATTACATTTTGATAAGGCTGATAAGTGTGTAATTACCTTTTGATAAGGCTGATAAGTGTGTAATTACCTTTTGTTAAGGCTGATATGTGTGTAATTACGTTTTGATAAGGGTTGATACGTGGGTAATTATCTTTTGATAAAGCTGATAAGTGTGTAATTACCTTTCGTTAAGGGTTGATAAGTGTGTAATTGCATATTGTTAAGAGTTGTTAAGTGTGAAATTACATTTTGATAAGGCTGATACATGTGTAATTACCCTTTGATAAGGCTGATAAGTGTGTAATTACATATTTTGTAAAGGGTTGATAAACGTGTAATTACATTTTTATGGGGTTTAACGCCCACTCGACACAAACCAGGTCATTTCAGGACTAACATATGTTTTTTAAAATTTTATTTCAATAATTCGCTTGTGCGTAGGGGGCTTAAGCAGTGGGAGGAATCTATCGAACAAATGGTCCAATCTATGGTACCACTACGTTTGTTCTACAGCATGGAAGAACACGTTTATTCAGTCTTAAAGAGGCCATTGTTGGCGAATGATGACGTCGGTGTCTTTAACTGGTCATTGATTATGAATGACGTAGAATTAAATATGAGTTTGGCGTTGTACAGTAACGATCAATTTCTCTTTTCATATTTCAATAAGACGCGTCTCTTAGTGCAAGCAAGTTAGAAACACAATGATTAACAGATGCTCTCTCTCCTCTCTTTCTTTCTCTCTCTCTCTTTCTCTCTCTCTTTTCATCCAAAAAAATGCCTATAATATAAGATAAGAAAATTGTGTATAGTTCTTTACTCAGGTCGTGAGTGACGTCACATCCGGCTTGGTCGGCCATATTAGTCTAATCCACTCAATATATAAGACATACGATGGCATAGAGAGTTATCACGTGATTTATTATCTAAATAATAATTGATATAACATTTAAACCCAGAAATGAAAACTAAAATATCAACGACAAAATAATCTCCCAGGCTTGGATGAAATCAAGACCCTTCGAAAGATTGGAGCTAAATAAGCCACTAGTGCACAGAGGGGGAGGCAGAGACCACTGTTAAATTTTTTGACCTACGTCATTTGAATAAAACGTTTATTGCAACCGTCTTCCGTGTCCTATATGCCTTAATAATAGGGTTGGATCTAAATATTAAGGTCACCAACATATGTCGTCAAGGTTTACTCTGAATAGGCCAAATAGATTTAAAACAGCATGCAAAATAGAATCCATAAAGGCATATTTTTCCGTGTGTATATTGTCTTTAATGTGAGGTTTTCAGGGTTACTGAATTCTATATTGGGTTCAAAATTAAATTTAAGAATTGCAAACATCTGTTTAGAGTTCCTATTTCAAGTGACATTTTCTTTATTTGACATGTCTTTGCGCCGTTTTCACCGGAGTTAAAAATTGTGCCACTAAAATTATATTAGCTGAAAAGGGACAAATACTATTTATTTGTAGAGGGATCACGTGGCTAAGTGGGTAAGACGCTGGTTCGCTAGCCTGGGAGTCCAGTTTCGATCCCTGTATTGGCCGAGAAAGTTCTTCCAAGAACAGCTGCCTAGTCGTTCGGATGGGACGAAAACCCTAGGTTCCGTGTACACATTGTCGTGCACGTAAAAAAATCCATTGGCAGTTTGAATTCGATATAAGAGTAGGCAGTAGCGCCGCTGCCCGAGCAAAATTTCCCTCATAGCACACAGTATGGCGTATGCCCGTCTTCCATTAGCCGTGGTTAGGTGCAGAAGAGTAGGACGTTAAACCCCATTTCATTTCATTTCATCCCATTTCATTTCTTTTGAAGATGATTGTAACCCGTTCTGTAGAAACAGATATTGGATGTCAGTGATTCCAGACCACATGTGTCACACAAAATCTTATTTTCTATCCAGACGGACCTTCCGTATATGAAACTACATTTTTCTGCATACAGAGTTTATGAAAATACATGTACACAATTAATATTTAAATATGGTCTACCAAATGAAATGAAATGGAGTTTAACGTCCTACTCTTTTGCACCTAACCTGGGATAATGGAGGACGGATATGGTCTACCACCTGCAGGACCCCTTTTCAACCTAAAAATAAATTGTTGACAGGATTTTCGATTAAATGTTAACCTTCTTGCAGCTATAAAATACCCATTGTGAATTTGTAATGCGTTTAACATCATATCTTTCTGCACGCATGAACAATTGATAAAACAGAAACATTTGTACGTGTAAAATAATATAATGATTAATACGGTCTACCATGTAATACGGATATTGGTAACACGTTTTAAAACATTATTTTTCTACGACCTAACAATAAATTTTTCATTGCATAAAACAGAATTGTTTATAAATATATAACTGTAAAATAATATATGAATTATCATTTTATATGGCGTATTTTAAGTGATGGTCTGAAATGAAGTATGGTAGTTTTAGGGGGTCTTCAACCAGTTTATATTCTTGCGTAGTCATTATGTGGCAGTATTGGTTCTTTAATCATGTTCTTTGATGACAACACTGGTATAACTTCTAATAATACTTTTATTCTGCTTCTTACAATATTAGGTACAAACCTCATAATGTAAACGACTTATATGGAGGCAGTCGAATGTCTTAGCTTGGCTTAGCACGAGTGTGCTAACTCCAGAAGCTTTCGTCTCGTCTCGTCTCGTGCCAAGGCGCCCATGGCCTTCGCTCAATCCTGGCCGGACCTAACTCCTAGCCCTGACTGGACCTCACTCACGATTCGTTTCTGTTTTGAGTTTATTAAAATATCATAGACAAAGGAGCTCATTAGACACCTGTCTAAAGTATCATGCATCATATCAGGTTTAACATTCAATATAGTTTATCAGACAAAGAAAGTTAGATAAGATATGCCAACAACAGGTTAAAGTCACACAATGACATAAGGAATGCTACCAAGATCTCCAGCCGGGTGTTGATAGCAACAGGTTTATGTTACAATCACTTACACGTATTTAAATATGGCAGGACGCTTCTATGACAGAATTTACGTCGGTTTTGATGAATTGCTTAACATTTATGCATAAAATAGGAACATCAGGATATACTCTAGGAGGCACTATTTACAGTGAGTACTCCCGAGTTTATTTATCGGTCTAGAAACTAGATGATGCCACGGGCGAGGGTTGCGGGGGGCTAAAAGCCCCGAACCTGGCAACGTGAGGAGTTCCATCATATGGTGGTCAGTTGTGGGTCTCTCTTCCCGTGCGCGAAATTTCGTTGAAAAACTGACTGTAAATTTAAGTTTTATATAGCATGCCTTGGTGTTTCTAGCGAGAGAGAGAGGAGAGAGAGAGAGAAATGGGGTTTAACGTCCACTCGACACAAACTAGGTCATTTCGGGACTAACATATGGTTTAATTTTATTTCAATAATTCGCTTGCGTGTAGGGGTCTTTAGCAGTGGGAGGAAACCGGAGTGCCCGGAGGAAACCCACGAGGTTGAGAAGGCGCCCCTATCTCCATGCCACATACGCTCACACTGGGGATCGAAACCACAACCGCAAGCCAGAGGTGACCAGCCAGCTAGAGGTCGGAGCGCGGCACTCTAGACCACTAGGCCATCCCAACCCCCTGATGTCTCTAGCTTATATAATGAAATGAATCGAAATGGGGTTTAACGTCCTACATTTCTGCCCTGAACTGGGCTAAATGAAGACGGACAGTGGCCTACTTTTAAATTGAATTCCAACTGTCAATGGATCTTTTACGTGCAAGCCAATGTTTACACGGGACCTCGGGTGATCGAATGACTAGACAGCTGTCTTTATCAGACCCTCCGTCCTGCAATTTGATGTGTGACAATCTTATCGGAAATTAAATAACAATACTCAACACAACAAAAATCGCAACTGTGGATTCTATTTTTTGATTGCCGTTTTAAATTTACAGAATCCTGGCTAGGTTCTTGGGTCGACACTGAACTCCTCAACCTCGAAATCCTTACAAAAGACATATTACAAGGCATATACCAACGGAAACAATTGACGATTAAATATTATTCTGAATTTTGGATTTCATTTTGAATTTCTGCCATCATGGATTCTCGAAAAACATTTTTGAGATAAGAATTAAACCCAGCGACATCGACAACCACATAAATGACATGCTACAAGCCATAACCATATTAACCATTGGCAGTATGTTATGTTACTGTCGCCAACACCCCTCCCCAACCACCGCCCTCTCCATTCACACACATATCCATGGTAACCATTGACACTATGTTATGTTACTATGTTATTGCTTTTGCATTGCCTTACATATGTTATATTTTTATCTCTTTTCAGAAAAATACCAAATATAGAAATTCTAGTTTTTGCCGTTTTCCATTCGATAAACCTGTATGAAAATTGCAATGTTTTGCTGCGTGCGTGGGGCACCGCGTACCAAGGCGTACGAAATCTTGGACATCAAAAAGATTTTAGAAGATTTCGCCTGGAACAATTTTAAGTCTACTCAGGGTCGGTGTGCTAAAACATTTTTACGTCGACGAGATTTCATTGTTGATGTTCCTCTGAATTTCTACCACACTGAGGACGTCAACCAACAGCTGACTCCTCGGCAACGCAAGAAAGAACCTTCACGCTCAGGATATGACCACAAACATGGCGACCATACTTCAGACCTTAGAACCGAATTCCGTAATAACACAGGAACAAATCAAATGTACAAATTCAGATTTGAACGCACGCGTAAGGCAAGCGTGACGGTTACGTTCCAGAAAGGATTCACAATTGGCGGGAAAGCTCATTTTTCTCTTGGACTTCCAGTTGCTGGAGGAACTGCCGACGTAAACATGACCTTGCAAGTGACAAAGACTGATGCCGAGAATTTTGAGGATACATTGGTGTTGGAAACTACGAGTGATATTTCTGTAGAGAAAAAACACAGCTATATCACAGGCGTGATTTTAAAGCACCGAGATGTATCTTACGACTTTACTCTGGACACAATCATAACTATGCCTCTCAATAAAGCACCAGTCGCGATTAAGAAACGCAAAGGCGGCGAGGTCGTGTCCTCATTTTACATCGAGAATTTAAAGGATGTTTTCATGGATTTTCCGAACGTTGAATTTATTCCGCAACGCTCCGCTGATGGAAAATCTCAAACATATTCCGTAAAAATCAGGACTTCTGGAATCGTGGAAGGTGTACAACTATCCAATCAGGAGATTGTCCTAGACTCTAAAAAGATTGAGAGTGAGGACAAGTCTACGTCAACTCTGGATCTAGTTCCACCAACGGTAGATGGGGCAACAACCGCCACCTCGGGGACCAAAGTCCCCACTGGAATAATGACCAACTCGGGAACTACGACTTTCCCGAGGGCTACAACCTCGACAACCACCACGCCAGGGACAATGACCAGATCGGGGGAGGAAACTAGATGCACCACAACTGGTGCCAACATGGGCACAAAGTCATTGGAAAAATCCGAAGATGCACAAACGAATCGAGGGGAAGACACTGGTGTCAATGAATTGTCGATTGTTAAAACCTCATCAACAACACCACGCGCTTCCCAAATTACCAGCGATAACGACGTGTCACCTGAGCAAGGGGCGCGTCCTAAAAGTCCACTTCCAATGCACAACCTTGTCGCATCCCCTCAAGACACAAGTCCCAAGCCTCAAAGACTCAAATCACCTAGAGTGACCTATTTGTGATTCGTGTAGGGTGTTTAAAATCTCGTCAAGATTTAGATAGAGAACACTCGGCAAACCTCAGCAGATTCCAGTACCCTACATCCGCCATTAGAACTACTTTCAAGTTCCCTGATTACCAAATGCGTTGTCCATGACGACGCCTTTGAGGAATGTTTCTTACAAAGTTTTCAGAGTTTGAGGCTGTTTTTCCTTCAAGTTTATCATTGTTTCTGTAAACAAGGACAAGTTTGCACTGGAAATTCTACCCACCCTTCGAACAAGGCAATTTTGAGAACTTCTTTCTAAAAGCGGCAAGTTTTCCTAATAAGTAAACCGACGCCGCATCGCAATTGTGTAGGTTCCGGAATCTGCCGAGTGGATAAAGAACTGACAGTCCTCACTATAATAGTTCTATTCAAGGGTAATTATGTAAGATTTAGGTAAAGAGCTGACAGTCCTCGTTATAATAGTTCTATTAATGGGACATTATGTGTGGTTTAGATAAAGAGCTGACAGTTCTCAGTTATAATAGTTCTATTAAAGGGACATTATGTGTGGTTTAGATAAAGAGCTGACAGTCCTCGTTATAATAGTTCTATTAAAGGGACATTATGTGTGGTTTAGATAAAGAGCTGACAGTTCTCAGTTATAATATTAAAGATACAGACGTAGATCAAGAACTGACAGTTCCATAGTTAAAAAATAGATACTGAAAATGTTGAAACTATCAGTCAATTTACTTCATTCCCAGCGGAGTTATGGTCGGTTCAAGATTCATGAACAGTGTAGTCTCCCTTGACATTGTTACCGTTGTTCCCATAAGAAATAAAGTCTCAATTGTCCATTTTTAAATTAAGGTATTAACTAGTAATCATGTTTAAAACCGTTAAAAATCACAACCATCCGATGATCTAGAGAGTGGATTATGGGCGTGGCATTTGAATGAATGTTTCACTAAAGATTTATATTATGTATTTGAGGCTACTAAACAAGGAAGATCTGAACTAGGCAGATTTAGCGCTTGCAGAATGCAATGAAATTAAATCCGGATTTACCCTCCTAATGTTCTCCTATCAAAACTGGGCTTATAAAGGACTGGGCTAATGAAGACGGGCATATGCCATACAGACACAGTGTGCTATAAGGGACATTTTGCCCAAGCAGCGGCGCTACAGCCTACTCTTATGTCGAATTCAAACTGACAATTTGTACATGGGACCTCTGTTTTCCGTCCCATCCAAATGACTAGACAGCTGTCAAAGGGACAACACGTCGAACAGGACAGAGGGCCTTGCATCGAAAGTTGGGATGGGACATACAAGCCTATGGTCACATTACATGTAGACATTGATGGGAACTTGGAAGCTAACTTGACAGTTTGAATTCGAAAGAGAAAAAGTTGGAAATTTCCCTCAAATCCTCCCCGTCATTAGCTCAGTCTTCATGTTACTGATTACATAAAATAATCACAAAAATAAATATTTTGTTTTTTTGTATAAATACAAAAACCTTTGTTTATGATCAGTATACATTGTTTATGGTAAATGGTGTATACATTGTTTATCATTTATGATGTATCCATTATTCATGATGTATCCATTATTCATGGTGTATACATCGTTTATGGTGTATACATTGTTTATGATCACCTATCCATTATTCATGGTGTATATATTGTTTATGGTATATACATCCATTGTTCATACATCGTTTATGGTGCATACACTGTTTATGGTGCATCCATTGTTTATGATGTACACATTGTTCATGGTGTATACATTGTCTTTAATGTATCAGAACTTTTATCATCTTCTTTACTGAAGAAATTCTTTTTGACTATATAATGTACACATTGTAGAATAACATTTCTCTCATGTCGAATTTCTTTTGCCAATAACTGTAAAGATAAAAGGAATATGATTATTTACAAATAGGCGAGAGGTAATATAGACCTAGCCTGTTCCTCAATCCTTTTCTGAGAATGAAATATTGTGTATACAAAAAAAAAAGATTATTTCCTAATAAAAACATCATATTTAAAGTAATGATGCATCATTTAATTATTTACCAACTTTAAATAATCTCTTAGCTTGGAGTACATCGGATTAAAAACAGGTCTATCAATTAGATGGAGGCAGTATAACACAATGAGTGGCACAGATGGATGGAATTTGTAGATACTGAGACTGAACCAATTTTGCTTCAGTAATTCAATTGTGGGTAGAAACCTGTGACAGGCCAACCTTCTGCTTGTCATGTACAAGCTGGGAATCAAAACAACTTGACTCAATGACAGACATTAAAAAGAGAGTTAGAAATAGGGTTTAAAGTTTAACATCCACTCGACACAAACCAGGTCATTTCAGGACTAACATATGGTTAATTTTATTTCAATAATTCGCTTGCGGGTAGGGGTCTTTAGCAGTGGGAGGAAACTGGAGTGCCCGGAGGAAACCCACGAGGTTGAGAAGGCGCCCCTATCTCCATGCCACATACGCTCACACCAGGGCTCGAAACCGGATGTCAGCTGTTTCGTAACATGGCTGTTTCGTACTTAGTTCATTCGTACCTCACGTGAGCTGTTTCGTACCTTCGGAAATTTCAAGTTTTACATGTACCAGCTTCCTCACATGAGCTGTTTCGTACCTTCGTTAATTTAAACTTTTACAATGCACTTAAGCTTAACCCTCCTCCTTTTGCACCCGGGCTTGGGATCGGCGTTGATGGAGTTTCTTCTATTCTATCGACACTATCGTGCTAAGTTAAAGTTTGTTTTTTTAAAATTATTTCTTCTTTTGTGCTGTCCTTCTATTCTATTGTGCAACAGAAGTGGCAGTGGGGCCGTAAACAAACAGGGAGCTGATATCTGGTTCTGTGCGTATTACTCCCACAGACTAAAAATATGATCCTGGTTTAGAGTGCGAATTTGTTGATATCTTTTTACCCCCCCCCCCCCTTACACAAGCTTTATCTGTAATGGCAATATCGATGCTTCTTTATGCAGCAATCTACAGAGCAGGTAAAATTGAGGATTGACAATAACTGCTTGCGCCGCCTGACCCTTTGAAGTTAACAATCGCCGGTCAATATTGACAAAAATCACAACTCATAGTCAATAATCACATCTCACCCAGCAGAATGGACTCAATAATCAACACCAGATTCAATATTTTTCAATATCTTTTTAACCGCTTTAACAATCTCCAATCAATTATCGTCAAGAATCACAACTCACTCGCTTAATAAGTTCAGTTCAACACCAGATTATAAACAACAAAGGCAGATCGCAGTGTTTGGGTTTTTTTTTGGCTAACTTATATTTTAAAATTTCTTTCAACATATTTAAAAAAGTACAAAGCAAATGGGTTCTAATTCTGGTTCAGCAGCTATTTTTATAAAATTTGCGCACCAAGCAGCCATCTTTGTTTTATAAAGTTCGCGTTGCAGCCATTTTATAAAATTTTTGTAGTGGTTGGATATTATTAAGTCGTCATGTTTCAACGTTATTTCAACAACACGTAGGAAAATGTACGAATCATGTTTCAACGTTATTTCAACAACACGTAGGAAAAGGTACGAATCATGTTTCAACTTTATTTCAACAACACGTAGGAAAAGGTACGAATCAATCTGAGGTACGAAACGAGGTACGAAAGAACTAAGTACGAAACAGCCAGGTTACGAAACAGCCTGCACCGGCCAGCTAGGGGTCGAAGCGCGGCACTCTAGACCACTAGGCCATCCCACCCCCCCCCCCTCCCAAAGAAAGAAATACTGACCAACAACCTTGTCATGCACATGCAAGGGATCGAAACCATGAAACTGGACTCAATGATTGATCTACAACGCACACATGTTAAACTATTTGGCCACCAAACTCCCCGAGAGAAATAAAAATCATACACTGACCATTTCTAACAAAGATGGTTTGTTATATGGGTGATGTCCATCGTTTTGCTTCATATTTGGTTTATTTTTCAATACTTGTGATTTGTTATTGTTATTATCATTCGTCTTCTCATCTTTATTCTTCCTCCTGATATTTTTATCATTAATAATTTCAGTATTTTCAACTTCCAAAACATTGCCATCTTCCATTTTAGTTTTCTTGGTATCTGTAACTTTTGTAATACCGTCCTCCTCTGGAACAAAATAGACACAGCATTACATTAAAAATGTAAAAGAAAGAATAAAAAAATCTGTGTACATTTTAGATCTAGGAACACAAACTAGGTTATTTCAGGACTAACACATGGATCAATTTTATTTTAATAATTCGATTGCGCACAGGGGACTTTAGTCGTGGGAGGAATCTGGAGTACCCAGAGAAAACCCACAAGGTTGGACAGGCGACCCTACTCCTTGCCACATACAACTGAGAATTCAAAACCATGCCAGTAGACTCAATGATACTGCGCGCACACGCTAACCTTTCAGCCACCCAACCGATTAACACATGGATCAATTTTATTTTAATAATTCAATTGCGCACAGGGACTTAAGCCGTGGGAGGAAATCAGAGGATCCGGAGAAAATCCACGAGGATGTACAACCGGGCCCGGATTCACGAAATCTTAACATGAGATAAAATCCAAATTTTAGTAGATACTTCAGTTTTGATTGGATAAGCACTAAAATCAGTCTCATATTATCCAATCATATGGGTTTTATCTTTGTTAAAATTTCGTGAATAAGGCCCCTGACCTTATTCCTTTTAATGTGTGGAATCCAAACCATGCCAATTGACTCAATGACAGTGTGCCAATTGCACAGAATATTTAAAGTCAAGACAAAGTTCAAAGTTTATTAAAATAATCAGTGGGCTCAATCCCATATATGAAACACCCTGAAATTCAAAACAGTCAACCCATGTACATACTAAATGTATCAGAAAAACAGTTTACCGAATGTGTTTAGATATCCGCACATTAACAAATTCATTTAACTCACTGGATTCACTGGTTTTCAAGTTGTTTGGGATCACATCCTCAAACAAATACCAAAGGAACCGTCCACACTTGGCAGTGACAACCACGCTATAATTTCAACTGCGAGCTACCAAACTTTTTCCGAAAATCAGTGAAGCCAAAAGTAGACATCAAACCCTACCCTTATTCATTTTACAAAATAATAATATTAAACATATACTGAAGGGATATGGTAGCTACAGACAGGCCTTCTCCCATAAAAAGGCAAAACCTAGTAACTCACTTTTTCATCAAAATTGAGTTAGGACCAAATTTGTAGTTACTAGGGTATGTGTTTCCTGTTGTTGGACTAGATATTCCAATCTTTTGATTTTGAAGCAGTTACACCCATGATCCAACCTAGCAACTCGGTTTATTTGCCCAGCATGCCACGGAAAAACCTAGTAACTCAATAGTAACATCAATGGATAAGCTGAGGCTTAATATTCATTCATTACGTTATCCTTTGTTTTCTCAAAATAAGAAAAAAGTGAGTTACTAGGTTTTGCCTTTTGACGGGAGCCTTATGATCTAAAGTACACGCATTAACCCATGCAGCCATCCAACACCCATTTCATCAAATTAAAAAATAATTTGCCATTTATCATCATACTGTTGTGCTAAGGACTGGACTAATGAAGACGGGCAAACACCAGACAGCGGGGCTACAGTCTACTCATATATCGAATTCCAACTGTCAAGGGATCTTTTACGTGTACACGGGGGTTGGGATGGCCTAATGGACTAGAGTGCCGCGCTTCGACCTCTAGCTGGCCGGTCACCTCTGGCTTGCGGCTGTGGTTTCGAGCCCTGTTGTGAGCGTATGTGGCATGGAGATAGGGGCGCCTTCTCAACCTCGTGGGTTTCCTCCGGACACTCCGGTTTCCTCCCACTGCTAAAGACCCCTACGCGCAAGCGAATTATTGAAATAAAATTAAACCATATGTTAGTCCCGAAATGACCCAGTTTGTGTTGAGTGGACGTTAAACCCCATTTCTCTCTCTCTCTCTCTTTACGTGTACACAGGACCCCAGTTTTCCATCCCATCCCAACGACTATACAACTGTTTTGCATCACTTACAAGAGGAAACCACTCCAGAAAACCCTAATAAGAGAGAGAGAAATCGGGTTTAACGTCCACTCGACACAAACTAGGTCATTTCGGGACTAACATATGGTCTAATTTTATATCAATACTTCGCTTGCGCGTAGGGGTCTTTAGCAGTGGGAGGAAACCGGTGTGCCGGGAGGAAACCCACGAGGTTGAGAATGCGCCCCTATCTCCATGCCACATACGCTCACACCAGGGATCGAAACCACAGCCAGAGGTGACCGGCCAGCTAGAGGTCGAAGCGCGGAACTCCAGACCACTAGCCCCCCCCCCCCCCCCAAAATCCTGATAAACTCATGAAATAAAAGCAATAAACATCATTAATACCTGTATCAGATTTACTGTCATCGGAATCAGCGTAACAAGTTAAAATGGCTGACAGGGCATTAGTTGCTTCATATACCCTCGAATCTTCACCGTCTAAAAATATAAATACAATATTTCAATCTGATAATCATGTATTTAGAGAAATAAAATAAGGTTTATAATGAGGACGAGCATACAGCGTGCTATGTCGGAAACTGTACCATGACAGCAGCACAATGGTCTTCTATTATATCAAATTCCAAATAACGTATTTTTCGGTGTATAAGGCACACTTTTTTTACAAGATATTTTTTTTTACAGAAGGGGTGCGCCTTATACATTGTAATAAGCAAATCTTGGCTTTTCCATATGTCAACATTGGCGTCTGAAGTTGATTGATGATGTCGGCCTTTCCCGTGCCATAAAGATGGCGGCCATTTTACAGACGGCAATTCAGTATACCGTTAGTCATAAACGACAGTGCTAACAATATGGGCCGATAGCTGTTTAGTTTAAATTATCGTAAATATTTCTGCTATTTCCACGTAATTCCAAATACCGGTAATAACCATTCATATACTGTCTAGTTCAGCAGGAATATATACTAAAAGTTTACAAGTATATTATAGTAAATCAATACATCACATGCTGAAGTTTTAATTTATATATTTCATATATTAATAAATAATTACTAATGTTAGTAATACTTATTTTTCAAGACAATATTCAAGTGTTGCATTATTCTATTAATAAAAATATTTTCCTTTTTTAAGAAAATTATCCTGAGTTTTTATTCTTCAGTAAGGATTTTTAAGACATTAATTTTTTTAGTTTTTTGATCAGATATGTAATAAATTTTGTAAATTGTAAATGAAACAATAGTTAACAAGTAATTTAATTCAAAATAGTTTTTTATACTTTCGATGGCCTACACTACATGAAGATCTGACTAGTTGTACTGGAAGTTTGTGTCAGGGTGGATGTTACGATCGGTGTACATACATTACCATGCATGGCACGCCAAGAAGTCGCTATAACAGGCCGTTTCATTGGCTAATCCCTCACTTCAACCACAAACGCCGGTAATATAACAACTCTTCCAGATCCTAGCTAGTGTATTAAAGACAAATAAAACGAAATTTTGAAAAGAAACGGGATCTGTTTTAATCCGATTGACGTAGTTCTACTAACCTGGATCACTGGTTGTATCTGATGATTTACGCTGTATTAACATTCCTAGTGGATCACTCTCTTTTATATCTTTCTATAATCAGAAAAAAGCAGGTTACTTTAAGGAAAAGAGAGAGAGAGAGAAATGGGGTTTAACGTCCACGCGACACAAACTGGGTCATTTTGGGACTAACATATGGTTTCATTTTATTTCAATAATTCGCTTGCGCGTAGGGGTCTTTAGCAGTGGGAGGAAACCGGAGTGCCCGGAGGAAACCCACGAGGTTGAGAAGGCGCCCCTATCTCCATGCCACATACGTTCACACCAGGGCTCGAAACCACAGCCGCAAGCCAGAGGTGACCGGCCAGCTAGAGGTCGAAGCGCGGCACTCTAGACCACTAGGCCATTCCAACCCCCCCTTAAGGAAAAGAATTACTGCAAAGTGAAAATATTGAGTAATATTTAAATACTAAATTCAAATTAATTTCCTTGTGCGATATCAATATAAATATCACTTGCTCTCGACTATTAACCCACACATAATAGTACCTTTGGACTAGTTTTTATTTTTTTCTCCATCGTTTCTGTTTCTTCTCCATCTGCTTTTCTTTTAAAATTGTTTTCTCTGTTTCTGCCGTGGTTCTTTTTTCTATCCCGCATTTTTCTGTTAAAAACATACATAAAGATAAACAAAACTTTTTATTTTACAAACATTTCAAATCTATGAATGCTATTTGTGGGATTGAGGAATCTCTTACTAAAACTTTTTAATGGAATAACAATCCACAAATGGTTCAAATCATTTCATTATTTATAAAAAGACTTGAAATTTATCAACAATCGGCATCCTCTGCTGGTGATGTAGATTTGATATGGTCATAAGTCGCCCACAAAAGGTTAATGAAGGATGCGCGGAACCATGCAGGGAGGGATATAGGAATTTTGAAAGGGGGGGGGGAGGCAAAATGAGGGCACTGACCGCTGAGACGGGGCACGCTGCTGTGGGGGTGGGGGGGTGCGGGTGGGCTGATATTTTTGTCTACGTAAATATGTCGGAACGAACATATTTGGGTCTGAGAAAAGGCACTTTCAGCAGTAAAAGATAGGTTGCCAGGCAACGAAACATACGCCCACAACAGCTAAGTCGTCCGGGCAGTCAACAAGGGTTGTCGCATATTGTTTCTTTTATCAGTAAGGAGAACATTTACAACACATGATAATCTTATTACGAGTAATAGCCCATTAAATAATTATCAGAAATGATTAGAATAGTTTTGATGGTTTGTCTCAAGGCCTTTGTCCACAAGATATTTCAAAGTGATCAACTGCCAGAAATTATCAGATATCACTGAAAATCAAATAGGATTCTTCGTATCATGACCCTAAACACTGTGTACAAATTTAAAGTCAATCGGATATTAACTTTAGCCTTTAGAGCATTCACAGGGTTTTTCAAAGTGATCAAGGGTCATAACTCTGGCAGTAATTATCGGATATCGCTGAAAATAAATAGGCTATTTTGTATCATGACCGTAATAGTGTGTATAAATTTAAAGTCAATCGGATATTAACTTTAGATTTTTCAAAGTGATCAAGGGTCATAACTCTGGATGTAATTATCGGATATTGCTGAAAATCAATAGGATTCTTTGTATCATGACTTTAAACACTGTGTATAAATTTAAATTCAATCGGATATTAACTTTAGCCTCTAGAGCGTTCACAAGATTTTTCAAAGTGATCAAGGGTCATAACTCGGGCAGGAATTATCGGATATTGCTGAAAATCAACAGGTTTCTTCTTATCATGACCTTACACACTGTGTATAAATTTAAAGTCAATCGGATATTAACTTTAGCCTCTAGAGCGTTCACAAGATTTTTCAAAGTGATCAAGGGTCATAACTCTGGTAGTAATTATCGGATATCACCGAAAATCAATAGGCTCCTTCGTCTCATGACCTTAAACACTGTGTATAAATTTAAAGTCAATCGGATATTAACTTTAGCCTCTAAAGCGTTCACAAGATTTTTCAAAGTGATCAAGGGTCATAACTCTGGCAGTAATTATCAGATATCACCGAAAATCAATAGTCTTCTTCGTCTCATGACCTCACTGTGTATAAATTTAAAGTCAATCGGATATTAACTATAGCCTCTAGAGTGTTCACAAGATTTTTCAAAGTGATCAAGGGTCATAACTCTGGTAGTAATTATCGGATATCACCAATAGGCTTCTTCGTCTCATGACCTTAAACACTGTGTATAAATTTAAAGTCAATCGGATATTAACTTTAGCCTCTAAAGCGTTCACAAGATTTTTCAAAGTGATCAAGGGTCATAACTCTGGCAGTAATTATCAGATATCACCGAAAATCAATAGGCTTCTTCGTCTCCTGACCTTAAACACTGTGTATAAATTTAAAGTCAATCGGATATTAACTATAGCCTCTAGAGCGTTCACAAGATTTTTCAAAGTGATCAAGGGTCGTAACTCTGGTAGTAATTATCGGATATCGCTGAAAATCAATAGGCTTCTTCGTCTCACGACCTTAACCACTGTGTATAATTTTAAAGTCAATTGGATATTAACTTTAGCCTTTAGAGCGTTCACAAGAAATTGTGGACGATGGACGGACGGACCGACGGACGGACGGACGGACCGACGGACCGACAGACGGACGGGGGCGACGGCAATATACGACCACATTTCCATGTGGGCGTATAAAAAGGGTATTGTCAAAAAAAAATTTTTTGGGAGGGGGGGGGGCTCGTGCCCTGACTCCGCCTCTGTCATGTACGGAAAATTAAGTGAAGGATATAATTCAGACAAATAAGGCATTAACGTCAAACTGTTCTACTCCATACAGTGTGCTATGAGGGAAATTTTACTCAGACAGCAGCACTACGGTCTACTCTTAAATCGTATTCCAAACAGGGCTTATGTGTACACAGGACTTCGGTTTTCGGTCAGAGTGGGCAGACATATAGAAGCATAGAAGCTCCCCTTAAACGTGAAGGGCTGGTCGTTTAAGAGCAAGACAGGGAACATATTAACCAGTCTGGGAAAATATGATTTGACATTCTTGTTTAAAACTCACACTAACTTGAATAGAGGTGTAAGTCAAACATTCATTTTGTATCACATTGTGAATTATTCTACTTTAAATAGTGTAGTAGGTTTTTTTTTCTGGCTGGGCCATCAGAGATACCTACCCAAACTGTTTAGTTTCTAACACTTCTCCTCTGGATTGTTTTTCTTCTAATGCCATTTTCTTTCTCAATATATTCGAGGCTGTGGGATATTTCCTGAAAATTCACAAGAGAAAACATAAAACAGTCCCAACATTCGAGAATAAGGGATAAAATATACCAAGGCCCGTCATTCTGCATCCACTGACAGCGGAAAACATGCTGCAATTCCAGTGGACGTCCACTGCCAACACCGTGATGGACATACAAACAGTTTGGTTTGCGACGTCTGACACCGAGAGTTCATGTTCTGACATTAATTATAACTTTAAAATGACGTTTAACACGAACCATATAAATACCAGGGCCCTGTTTCACGAAATTTTAACGAAAGATAAAATCAAAATTTTAGTAGATACTTCAATTTTGATTGGCTAAGAACTAAAATCAATCTAATATTATCCAATCAAATAACTAAAATTCAGATCTTATCTTAGCTAAAATTTTGTGAAATAGGCCCCAGTACAACAACCCATCTCAACTTTTCAGGCAAATTAAGTTTAAATAAAAGGTATAATGAACAGGAGGCCATTAAAGAAGTGCCTTGGTTTGATGTGACTCGGAGGTTTTTACCTACTATACTGACTGTTCCACAAAAAGCTTATACAATTTGCTACCAGGTGGAGCCATTAACTGGGGTTCATGGAAAAGGTGACTTAGTTCGTTCTTCCCATCATACCTTACCTTTTTCTTTCATTTATCCAAGCATCCAGTTCCTCTTTAGATTCTGTACACCATATTTTTTTGGCAAAACCAGTTCTGTGTTGCTATATAAAATGTCAGGTACTAAGGTTTTTAAACATTCAATATTGTGTAAATCAACATGGTGCCCAAGGGGTTCAGTATATTTAGGAACAAGTTAATACCAAATAGCACCCTAACCATTTTTATTTTTGTTTTACAATTCTCTACACTGAGTGTTCTAACTTTGGGTTTATATTTAGCCTTATAATCATCTCACAGGTGTTACCATTACACCCTTGTCTACATAATATCCCTGGATATCACATTTCCAAGTGGGTAAGCTGCTGGCTCGCTTGTCTGGAGGTCAGGTGTTCAAGATCCCTGCATTGGCAGAGAAAGTTCATCCAGATTTTCCTTGTTAGTGATGCAGTATGGAGGGCCAAGGGACAAGGACAGCTGTCTAGTCCTCCAGATGGGACCAAAAAACCTTGGCGTGCACATAAAAGAACCCTCAGCAGTTGGAAAATCAATATAAGAGTAATCCGTAGCGCCGCTGCCTGGGCAAAATTTCCCTCATAGCGCACTGTCTTCATTAGTCCTGATTACAAGCAGAACAATAGGACGTTAAACCCCATTGCGTTTCATTTACATATACTATTCCTTTATTGTTATGACGATAACAATGTACAATCCAACAATAGGCATCCTAGAGAATAGAATTATCATACTCCTGCGCAGTGTTTCGTTTGATTAGAACACTGCTATCTTGAGTGAACATTGTTGTGCTAAATTATTATTGGTCAGTAGTGCCATTTCCAACCAATGACCTACATTGTAACAAAAAATAACGGGGTTAACCAGACCTCAAAATATGTTACCGCAATTTATCTAGTGACAATCGCGACTTGTTTACGTCATAACCCGCGAAATTTATTATGCTCGATTATCCAGTGCCAACTTGTTTTCTTCGTGGGCCATTTTGAAAATTATGCCGAATGCGAGAAGAGAGGAGGGATTTGATTGGACGTTAAAAAGAGACACGCCCCGCCCAATTTCAAGAATATGACTTCTATCCAGCAATGGTAAGAAAGGGATTTCTCGCGCCATTGCTTCAGGAATATGAGAATTATGGGCACAAGCATTTCAATCTAAATAATCAGATCTGTATAACCCCGGTAAGCGAGCCACCAACCGTAATCCCCGCCGAGAGGCCAACCCCAGTAACCCTGATAATTTGTAACCATGGAAACCTCATCGGTGTTTTGGAATTGTATAAATAAAAATATCGGCCATGTGAGTCTAATCAGCATGAAGAGATCAATACAAACGAAACTAGCAGAAGTCACTGGTTCCCTGGATAAACACCAGGTCTTCATTGCCACTCTTATCTCTTATAGTATCCAATTATTTTTTAAAAAAATTGTTATACACCTAACAAATAAAAAACATTAAAATAAAACACATGTTGATTGTAAGACTTACCAAATCAAAATGAAGCCGAACTAATTTCGGAGCAGCAACATATGGACAGCCATCTACTTTACACTGCAAGGGAGATAACTACATATTACACAACAGCAAATTTAAACCAGAAACATTTTAGCCATTTTTCATAAATGGAGTTAAACGTTCACGCGTCACAAACTAGGTGATTTCGGGACTAACATATGGTTTAATTTCATTTCAATAATTCGCTTGCGCGTAGGGGTCTTTAGCAGTGGGGGGAAACCGGAGGACCCAGAAAAAAGCCATGAGGCTGGACAGACGACCCAACTCCTAGTCACATACGATCAGGGAATTAAAATCACCCCATTTGGCCATCCAGTGTATAACACTGTTTTGCTCCTAAACTGGGCTAATGAAAACGAGCATACGCCACACAGTGTGCGTTGAGGGATAATATTGCCCGGGCAGCGGCGCTACGGCCTACTCCTATATCGAATTCCAACTGCCACTGTGATCCCCAGTAGGACGTTAAACCCTATTTAATTTACCTGCTGATGTTCGGCAACATGTTTTGTATAGATGTTATTTACAACATATCACTAGTTACATATAGAGAGAAAAATCGGGTTTAACGTCCATTTAATACAAACTAAGTGATTTCGGAAATATGTGCGCAAGGGTTTTTTAGTAGTGGGAGGAAACCGAAGGATCTGGAGAAAACAAACGAGGTTAAGACAGGCGACTCTACTCCTTGGCACGTACAACCGGGGAATCGAAACTCTGCCAGTTAAATGACTCAATGACAGACCTAACCATTTGGCCATTCAACCCCCTTAGCCCAACCCGTGTAGAACAGTTGGACGTTAAACCTGTTGATGTTCGCTGACATGTTTTGTATAGATGGACGTTAAACCCTATTTAATTTACCTGTTGATGTTCGCTGACATGTTTTGTATAGATGTCCTCCCGTTTAAATCCACGATCACATACATCACAATAATACAGATTATTCTCCGCTAAATCTCCCTTATCAACATGTACTTTATTTTTCTACAGGAAAAAAAATAAAATAAAAACATAAATAATCTAATTTGAAACACCAGAACATATAGAGGAATCAGGATTTACATGGATCTGAATTTGGATGAATAGCAATTTCCCATTGATTAGATTGTCAGGGGGAAAATAGCACAGAATATTAAATAAAAATCATAGTGTTTTTGTGTTAAAAATGACCCTCAAACTGAGATTTCTAAGAATGGACATCACTCTTGTATTGTAAGAAATTGCTGGCTTGGAAATGATATCTTAAATGTGAATGGCATTTTTGAAACAAAAATGATACATTTTTAAATCAGAAATGACAATTTTGCATAAAGAATGGTAAATTATCAATTATGGATATCAATTATATTGACAAGATTCTTTGAAATAATCTTCTAAATGAGTAAATCGTGCTACCCAATCTTTCGATTTAATTACTGTTGTGATTTTACCGACCTTACCAACTTCCAGTATACATTTTGAGACCCGAATGGATATCTGGGCCGGGACTAATCACGACAACCAACCCGTGTTCCTCCAACGAACAGTACATATACATGATATATAACCCATATTCAATGGATCGGTCTTCAAACCATCACTGAGATTCATAGAGACTTCTGCAGTAAAGTTGGCTGGAAAGCACTATTAACGGTCACTACGTGTACATTACCTTATTATTTTTCTTGTTCTGATAGTTGTGCTGTGGTCCTTTATTCTGCGCATTAAATGATCTGTTTTCGTACGAATCAAATTGCCCTCTATTTGTATTGAATCTTTTATTCTCATACGGATTCCTAGACGGATCAAACTGGCCTGGATCAAAATGCCTAGGAAAATTACCATGGGCCTGATGGCAAGTCTGTTGTTGACCGAAATGTTGCTGTGGTGACTGAGACGACCAGATATTATTGACAGGGCGGTTACCACGGAATCCATTATTCCCGCAACTTTGAGGATTAAACTGATTATTTTGAAATGGCATCCTCCCGTTGTTATTGTTAAAACCGTTCATGTTCATTTGGTGGTTATAATAATTCATTTGTTGTGACTGAAATTGTTGTCTCTGTCCACTGCCAAAACCATAGTTTGTGGGGTTCCTTATCTGTTGTCCTTTATGAAAATTAGGTGGACGTGAAAATGGGGTCGGAAGATTATTCATTTTACGATTTTGTCACTGACACAAGAAATAGTTTAAGACAATTATCCCTGGAACTAACTACATGTACCATTCAACTTCTAACATTAACGTCTTCTGCAACACGTGCTCCGTGTACCGGAAGTAAACAAATGGTCAAGGTCATTTTAGCGCACCTGCTGCTCGGCAGACAAAATTGATTTAAAAAACGACAAAATTAATTTCTTAAATATTATTACATGTATTAAAATAGAAACTATTTCACAAAAAAGATTAGCTTAGCTTTCAAAAAAATATTTAATATATTTGGAAATTATCCATTTCCAGAATTATCCAATGGAATTAGTCGAATTTCGTGGCTGCTGCGTGATTGACTCCCAATGTAAACAGTAACGAAAATAACAATTTTTTGTTGAATGAATGTCAAAAATCACCAAAATGCCTGGTAAGTATCATTAAATGTATTGAATTAATTATTTAACTGAGATATTAAAGGGACAATAACACTCTTGCTGGCTTGGTAGCTCCAGAAAATAAATAATAGCCTTATTCTATGTACTAGATGTATTAGTGTCTTACCTGTTGTGTAAATTATCCATTACATCCTATTTTACTTTTCCAGAGGGTTCGAAAATATTTTAAAATCCAAGTCACATTTGAAAAGGTTTACGTTAGACTTTTCAAATCAATAAGTTGAATTTTTCCAATTTTTTAAATTAGGTGTATTACAATGAAATTTATATCATCAATTAATTGGAATATTGTAAAATAATACAATTTGTTGACCAGAATGAAGATTGGGACATATTATTCAGTTACGACAAGAGTGTTATTGGGGCTTTAAACAAAATTCTGTTTATAAAAACAAAATTAAACCTTAGTATACGTATTACACTGATTCTAAATGGGAAAGATTACTGTGTAACTGTTTTTTTGCGGGTCGGGTGTTCGATCCCTGCATTGGCAAGCCATTGTCCGAGAAAGTTCATCTCGTTTTTCCTGCGTGGTTTCCCCTTGTCAGTGCTTCAGAAGGAAGGCCTGACAACGGCAGCTGTCTAGTCGTTCGGATGGGACGAAAAACCGAGGTCCCGTGTGCACATAAAAGATCCCTTGGCAGTTGAAATTCGATATAAGAGTAGGATGTAGCGCCGCTGCCCGGTCAAAATTTCCCTCATAGTATAGCACATGATTAGCACACTGTATGGCATATGCCCGTCTTCCATTAGCCCAGGTTAGGTGCCAAAGAGTAGTAGTACGTTAAACCCCATTTCATTTCATTTCATTGCTGTAACTGTTTCAGATGGTGTTGATTATACATTAAATTAATAATGACATTAATTATTAAAGAAATGGGCCATATATATGACTGTAACCCAGCCGTATCATTAATTATTCATGTGTATTTAGCACCAATTTTTTTTACATTCAATATCAAATCTTTGAAAAAAATTATGGCCTAGTATGTTGACCCGACTACTTCCAAGCTACTTTACTAATCCAAACCCTAACCCAAAAAGTAGCTGGATCACGAACTGCGCCAAAATCGTTTACAATCACCAAAAATCATCTATTTGTCTTTGTGTCCAGTTATGGGTGTTGTAAATGACCTTACGATCGGCAATGGACCACTTCCGCTGCAATGATAAGGATATTGACCAAAAACCTCTGGCACTAGCAGTTTAATTGACGAGCGATCAATAAATATCAAAGGAACCTCGATTCTATTATTATATTTAAAATATACACACATGCATGTAATTGCAACAGATACACAAATCTGGATATAGATAGACATCTCTCACCGACTTTTTCAAATACAAATTATAACAATATACCCCAAAAAAAACCATCAATTTAAAATCCTACAAACAATACTACCTCTACATAATGTTAAAACTATATAATTATATCCATTTATATAGGGCTGGGGCTATTTGCCGCATATTCTAGGACAATTCGGACGGCCATTTGACACATGTGGTAAATCCTCGTACCACACTTATCAACCTGATTTCAACAATTATGATAACATTAATAATATCTCAAGAGAAGCAAAATTTCGACTAATTTTCTGTTATTTTAGGTAAAGTAATACCTCACAGACCTCACTCGATCCACGAAGCCGTGAAACAATCAGATGTCTTATCACTCGAATTTATGACCAAAAATGGTGGCAGTATCAATGAAGTAGAGGATGTTGATAAATTTACACCGTTACACACAGCCTGTAATAATGGTGCTTTAGAGGTAATTTGATTTTATTAACAATAAAATATCTTCTCAGTAATTTCACAATCAGAAATTGGACTCGATACAATCTTTGGCAGAGAAAGTTCCCTTCGAGATAACTTGTGCTAAATTCTGTCCAGACAGCAACATTTCTGAGTGTTATTGGCGAAATTCTAACTGACAAACATTTTTTTTTCATGTGAACATTCTAAATCGTATAGAAATCCTAGATTGGCATGACATTCAACAACTACAAGCTATTTCATGCCAGGCCCCCCCCCACCCCCCGTCCTGCGCCAGGGGGTTGGATGGCCGAATGGTTAATGTATATAGAAAAGTCTGTCATTGAATCCATTGGCGTGGTTTCGATTCTTCAGTTGTACATGACAAGGAGTAGATTCGGCAGGCAAATGACTTCCTCCCACTGCGAAGTAATGAAATAAAATTTAACCATATGTTAGTCCCAAAATGACCCAGTTTGTGTCAAGTGGACATTAAACCCCATTTCTCTCCCTCTCTATTTGATGTCAGGTGCCACGTCCAGCGCCATTGACAAGGGGTAACCACACCAGGAAATTCTGAGGAAGTTTATCTGTCAACACCAGGACGCAATCAGGTTATAGGGGCAGCAGCGGCTTCCTAAAAAGAAAGAAAACAAAACACAAATTGAAAAAACAACCCCAAGGTTTTGATTAGATTTATTATGAAATTCTCTCTTCTTTGTTTTCATGTATACAGTGTGTACATTGGTTGTTATGGCATGGAGCAGATCCTAATATTACCACACCTAAAGGTTGGACAGCAGCTCATATAGCAGCCATACGAGGTCAAGATGGTTGTTTACAGGTAGATACACTAACACTTTCTCACTTAAACTTTAACTCTCTAGGACCACAAAAGAGAGTGTTTCACTTGATTTTTTTATTTGACTTTCTTTTTTTGAATCTGCTATTCAAATCTGCTATTTGACTGTTCTATTTAACTAATCTATTGAACTGTATGATTTGGCTCTTTTGGTCGACTGTTTTATATGACTGTTTTTCTTTGACTGTTTTATTGGACTGTTTTATTTGACTAATTTTATTTGACTGTATTATATTTAGCTGTTTTATTTGACTGTTTTATTTGACTGTTCTTTTTGTTTTATTTGACTGTTCTATTTTGCTGTTTTAAAATGACTGTTTTAATGACTGTTCTATTTGACTCTTTTAGTTGTTTTATATGACTGCTCTGTTTGACTGTTTTGAATGACTGTTCTATTTGACTGTTTTATGTGATTTATTTGATTATTTAATGTATTTTAAAGGCATTAACGAATAGTGGAGTTAGTTTAGCGGAGAAAGATGTTCGTGGTTGTACACCAACTCATCTGGCTGCCTCTCATGGTCATGCCTTTAGTTTAAATGCCATTCTTCGATCCGGAGTCGTGAGTATACTTTTTTGTTTTCAAATATGTTAGACCAGATCAGAAAGACCAATGTTGACACTGGGAATTAAGCCCAATGTTGACACCAGGCAGGCGAGGTAGCCCAATGTTGACAACGCACAGACCAGTGTTGGCATCAGGTAGCCCAATGTTGGCATCAGACAGACAACAGTTGGCACCAGGTAGCCCAATGTTGACATCGGGCAGACAAGTGTTGTCATCAGGTAGTCCAGTGTTGGCACCGGGCAGACCAGTGTTGGCACCGGGCAGACCAGTGTTGGCATCACATGAATTTAGACGGAAGAAATTCAACCATTTTCAAGCGTGGTCCTATTCTTTTGGCCACGACTGTATATGCCAATCTTGACCAGAGACCAATCTTGGCGTCTTCATAAAACAATTCCTTGACAATTGGGATTTTAAGAAAAGTACGCATCACTACGGTCTGGACAAATTTCCTGTCCTTACATTTCCCATCACGTAATCATAGAAATAAAAAACAATCTAAAAATGACCCAAGTATTCTGTTGATTCTCATATACCATATTGGTGGAGACGCGTTGGCACGGGGTAGGGACCCTAATGTGGGTTAGATCATAAGGTCAGTCATTGAGTCAATTGGTGGGGTTTTCGATTCCCCACTTGTACGTGAACGCTAGGAGTGGGGTCGCCTGTCTAGCCTTCTGTGGGTTTTCTCTACCTATGTGATAGTGAATTATTGAAATGAAATTGAACCAAATGTTAGTCCCAAAATGACCTAGCTCGTGTCAGTGGACATTAAACCCTTTGGAGTATTCCTGCGTGGTTCCCCCATGTCAGTAGTTGGGATCTTAGGGATTTGGAGTTCCCCTTGTACACATTGGAGTGCACGTAAAAGATCCCTTGGCAGTTGGAATTTGATTTACTATAGTGCTGCTGACGGGGCAAAATGTCCCTCATCGCACGTTGTATTGCATATTAGTGTTAGTCTTCTTTAGCCCAGTCGGTCAAGAAAAGTAGGACGTTAATCCACATTTTATTTCGTGGCAGGAGGGGGTTGGGATGGCCTAGTGGTCTAGAGTGCCGCGCTTCGACCTCTAGCTGACCGGTCACCTCTGGCTTGCGGCTGGGGTTTCGAGCCCTGGTGTGAGCGTATGTGGCATGGAGATAGGTTCGCCTTCTCAACCTCGTGGGTTTCCTCCGGGCACTCCAGTTTCTTCCCACTGCTAAAGACCCCTACGCGCAAGCAAATTATTGAAATAACTAGTGACTTAGTTTGTGTTGAGTGGATGTTAAACCCCATTTCTCTCTCTCTCGTGGCAGGATGTAAACCCCATTTCTCTCTCTCTCGTGGCAGGATGTAAACCCCATTTCTCTCTCTCTCGTGGCAGGATGTAAATGCTGTGGATAGAAATGGCTGGATGCCGATACATTATGCAGCGTATCATGGTAGACTCGGTTGTTTGCAGACGTTGATCAAATGGGGAGCGAATCCTGACGAAGTAGAAAATAACGGTAACACGCCAGGTTAGTGCAGATAGGATATTACAGTCGTATGACGCTATGAAATGTTATTTTATATTGTATAAAACCTGAAGTATCTGAGAAAGAAGGATATTACTATTATTACTGTTAAACATACATTATGTAAGAGCAAAATTTGTCTATTGTAGGTCTTTCTTTAGGCCTGAAATGTTATATAAATTATTAATTAGACATAAATCAACTTATCCAGACCATTTGTTGTACGGACTTTAGTAACGATGATCGAGGTTAGGCGGAACTTTCATTCGCTTAATTCTAGGTTCATAGTGGATTAATGTGACTGAAATTTTCATCAAATCGCCTTTACATAATCTAGTTTGTAATTATTGTAGTGAGAACTGCCAACTCGTTATCTAATCTCCCATTATGTATATTTAATATATATAGTTAAAGAAGAGATGAGAGATGAACATTATGTTATTAAACATTGTAAATATATCTACATCATAGGCGTACAAGGCCGAACTTGTTTGGGGGGGCAATTTTCCTGGCTTTTGTAATGATGATTGAGGCTAGGCGAACATTTTACTTGCTTAATCGTCGGTTCATAGTGGATCAATTTGACTGAAATTTTCAGCAAATAGCCTTTACATTATCGAGATTTTAACTATTATAGTGAGAACTGCCAACTTGTTATCTAATCTCACATAATGTATCTTTAATAAAGAGATATATGGGGTTTAACATCCAACTTGTTACAAAATTAGCCGATTTTGGGACTAACATATGGTTCAATTTTATTCCAATATTTGATTTGAACTTAAGTGGTAGGAAACTGGAGGAAACAAAGATAACTTATGAGATTTGACAGAGGATGCTAATCCTTGCCACTACATACAGGGAATTACTGGTGTTGAAATGAAATTGAACCATATGTTAGTCTCGAAATGTCCTAGTATGTGTTGATTGAACATTAGACCCCCATTACTCTTTCTAGCTGTTTTCTTTATGTATTCTTTTAAAGGGGGATGGATGGCCAAATGGTTAGCAAGCGCATGCTGTATTTTAAGGTCTGTCATTGAGTCAACTGGCGTGGTTTCGAATCCCTAGTTGTACATGACCAGGAGTAGGGTCGCATGTCCGACCTCATGGGTTTTCTCCGCTCCTCCAGTTTCCTCCCGTAAGCGCAAGCGAATTATTGAAATAAAATTGAACCATATGTTAGTCCCAAAATGACCTAGTTTGTGTTGAGTGGACGTTAAACTCCATTTCTTTTCCTTCTTTCTTTTAAATTTGATTTCATGTTTTACAGCCCATCTAGCAGCCCAGGAAGGCCATCTGCCTTGTCTGAAATATCTGGTGACATATACGAGAAACCAGACCCATACACTAGGAGTGAGGAATGATAATGGGGAAATGCCGAAAGACCTGGCCGAACAGTTTTATAAACAGAATATTCTAGATTATATCAACAATATCGAGTGGGAAGAAGAACACCCAGAAGTTGAAGACAGTAAGATCTTTGAAAATACAACTCGGGGCAGTAAGATCTTTGAAAATACAACCTGGCCATGCCGGGTATTATAACTCTGGGGCCTATTTCACGAAATTTTAACTAAGATAAGATCCCAATTTTAGTAATTTGATTGGATAATATTAGATTGATTTTAGTGCTTAGCCAATCAAAATTGAAGTATCTACTAAAATTGGATTTTATCTTAAGTTAAAATTTCGTGAAACAGGGCCCAGGGCAGTAAGATCTTTGAAAATACAATCTGGGCATGTTGGGAATTATAACTTGGGGCAGTAAGATCTTAAAATATTATAACCCAGGCACAACCTTTACACCTATCTTATAAACTACAATCCGGGGGAGGGACGGGGTAATTTTTTTTATTAAATGATCATGTTTTGCACAGGCCACGCAAACAGAATGTCCCAGCCCAGATTCAATTCCCACTGTTCCCACCTGTCTAGTCTTTCAGTCAACTGGGGATTAGAATTAGGTCAGGTGATAATTTAAACGAATATCAAAAGCTTTTTTAAATGGACTGTTCTAATTTTTGTGTTTCAGATTCGGCGTTCCCTGCTCATGTAGCTGCGTATGCCGGTGATCTGGATCAGTTAAAGACCCTGGTGGAGAACGGAGTGGTTAATATTAACGAAAAAGATACAAAGGGTTCAACCCCAGCACATAAAGGTATGGCTCATGAATGCTGGGTTCCCACTAACACGATTCATGCTGCGATTGAAATCGTAGTTTTAATCGTGGAGTAACCAACCATGGTGATCCTCTCAAATTTTATCATATATTGACTGAGTTGATCAAGACATAACCGAACGTATCTGCACATATCAGGCCACAAATTCACAAAGCATTCCCAGACTTAAGTTAAGAATTTACTCAACTTTCAATCACCGACAAATGTCTTTGATCCGGAAACACTAAACTTTGCACATAGTTTCTTATTGATGTATTTGATACATTAAAACAACAAAAGTTTTATAAACGACTATATTTTAGTTAAAATAAGGCAAACAATTTTGAGTAATACACAAAAACACATACTTATGGAGTAACAGCTACTTAATTTATTTAGGCGACGTTTCAAAGAGTATTCTCTCAACGTTATCAAGCGTCGCCTTCGAAACGTCGCCTAAATAAATTAAGTAGCTGTTACTCCATAAGTATGTGTTTTTGTGTATTGCTCTATCCAGTTACTAAATGCCTCTAAAAGATTAATTTTGAGTAAATTCTCAAGTTAAGCCTGAGAATACATCGCACGACTGTGGGAACCTGATGTTATCTAATTCTTGCACAATGCATCTTTTTAAAGGAGCTAAATGGCTGTACATGCTTTCTAGATTAAGAATATTTAGTCACCGCTGGCCTTGTTCTTTGAGTCCCTCGATTAATCTAACCTAATTTTTTGGGCTAAATTTCAGCTGCTGGTCAAGGTCATCTACGTGTTTTACAGTGGTTGGTTGAAATGGGTAGTGATATGACTATAGAAAATAGCGCTGGGGAAACACCACGTGATGTGGCATTACGATTCTCACATCTAGCGTGCGTTAAAATACTCGGAGGTGATCCTGGTAAGTGTAGTTTTAAATACAACAGAATTTTTAATATGTTATTCATTGAATGTGAAATGAAATGAAATAGAGTTTAAAGTTCTGTTCCGGCTGGGATGACAAAGACAGAACCAGATCGTGCCTTGGTTCGCAATCTTTTTTCACCAACGTCCAATGGCACACATTGGAACAAAAGAAATAAGTAACGACACACCTGACTAAATATATGGTAAAAACATGGCAAATCATAGACGACATACAACGGTAGACACATATCTGATTCAAACTAAATAAAGAAAAAACACAGCCATGAACTTGCCAGTAGGCACCAGTGAATACTCAATTAGGATCATGTGGCTTTTCTCATTTTCTTAGAGTGCCGTTGAAAATTTTGTGGCACACTTCGGAAGATTTTGCGGCACACTGGTTGAGAACCGCTGAGATAATAGAACGGGATCAAGTCCTGAAGAAAGTTGTTAGCAATGACCCACTGACTGGACTATACATAATAACTGTTCGCTTCTAGTCATTGTGGTTTACACTTTGGTGGGTGATATTCTAACCTAAGTCCCATTTTCTCGGTACATGTTTATTCTGCAAACATTTTATCAAGTGGAACAAGTCTCGGGAGTTAAGGTCCGAGTCAAGTCCTAAGTCGTTGCACGTTGAGTCTGCGTCAAGTCCTAAGTCGTTGCGCGTCGAGTTCGAGTCAAGTCTAAATTTGTTGCATGTCGAGTTCCCACCTCTGCATTTTAGTTAATGAAATGGAAATTATTCTAAAGGGTAGTCAAATAAGGCCTAGCCTGTTCGCTAATGCATTTTCAAATGGAATAATAAAACAATGTTTATAAAATAAGAATATTCTGATATTGTGCCATGTTAGATGCAGATGAGATTGACGAAGATGATGATTTAGATCTTGATGAAGATGATGATGATGTGGATGATGATGATGATAGTTTTGATGGTGCGTCAGGTCGTCGAGGTGGAAGACATGCCAAGGCTAAAAGAAGGGCAGCAAGAAGAGAGAAAGGTCTTTCAAAAGGTTTGTTAACATACATTTCTAGTTCACAGACTTATCTCAGGCCTTAATCAAATATTTTTCGAATTGCGATTATTTTTTGCATTTATGAGTTTAGCGTTTCCATTAGCATGGAATTAATAATTCAGCATTTCCGTTAAGCTTAGAATTAAGAATTCATTATTTCCATTGGCTGAGAAATACTAATTTAGCATTTCCATTGGTTCAGGATTAAGAATTCAACATTTCTATTTGTTCAGAATTAAGAATTCAGCATTTTTTCATTTGTTCAGAATGTCCCAAATATTAGCGATTTAGCTCCTTTAAGGCGTTCTCGTGAAATGATACGAGCTGTCATTGAGTCAAGTGATGTGGTTTCAATTCCCCACTTGTACGTGACAAGGAGTTGGGTCACCTGTCCAACCCCTGCATTCAAGCAAATTATTGAAATAAAATTGATACCATATGTTAGTCCCGAAATGACCTAGTTTGTGTTGAGTGGATGTTAAACCCCATTTCTCTCTCTCTAAAAGTGGAGGTTACCCTCCTCTCTCTCTCTCTCTCTGGGTTCATCCCACTGCAGACTCCTACGCGCAAGCGAATTATTGAAATAAAATTAAACCAAAGGTTAGTCCCGAAATGACCTACATGTATTATGTGCTGAGTGGACGTTACCCCCCTCCCCCACTCTCTCTTTCTCTCTGTGGGCCCTACGGGTTCATCCCACTGCTAAAGACCCCTAAGCGCAAGCGAATTATTGAAATAAAATTAAACCATATCTTAGTCCCGAAATGACATAGTTTGTGTCGAGTGGACTCTGATTGTTCTAATCCATTTGAAAGAAATCAAAAAAATAATGTTTATTTTATTTTTTGTGTTAAAATCTCAGAAGTAAAAAGTAAGTATACATAAGAAATAAATACAATTTATTTGTTTTAGAAAGTTTTTAAATCTTGGAAGTAGCTCTATTAATTATTAGTTTTCTTATCTTTAGTGATTGAGCACAATAAAAACAACACAAAAAAATTATATCGAAAACAGTTACTGGATTAAACGCATATATTATGACCTTTTGACAGGTGATCTCGCATCCTTTACATGCATACAAACCAGTGATTGCTTTTCATTTAGATTCTTTTTTTCTTTTTTTTTCGTTTTCATGTTTTTTGTGTAGCCGGTTATATTATTTTGTAGATTCACTCATATTAGTTTTTCCTATATTATATATCGGATCCACCAAATTCTGATATTATTCACATAGTTGTAAAAAATAAAAACCTAACCATCAAGCCTGGAAATAAAGCACCTGTTATTGACAATGTCAGGCACTAATACAAGCTTTGTCATGCACAAAACCTATTTCCAAGCCTGATAACCATATAATATGTTAGGTAGAACTATTAGCTTGTCTGGTTTAGTGTCTCCAATATTAGATACTGTAGTTATTAAATATTATTTGATTATCTGGTTTAGTGTTTCCTAATAGTAGATACTGGAGTTGTTGAATAGATATACACCTATATATATATGTATAAGTTCTTTATGACACCTATCACATATTGTTTCATATGGCATATCACAGGGTGTCAGAGTGTTATGTGGTCAATTGGTTAGCATGTTAGGTTCTATTTCTTAATCTTTGAAATTCTGAGATACACCCTTTTGACACTTCACCGACGACGTGCGCTGTATCATAAGGTCTGTCATTGATTCAACTGGTGTGGTTTCAATTTCCCAGCTGTGTCTGTCCAACATCATGGGTTTTCTCCAGGTCCTCTGGTTTCCTCCCACTGCTAAAGACCCTACGCACCAATTATTGAAATTTAACTGTATGGTAGTCTCGAAATAACCTAGTTTGTGTCCAGTGGACATTAAACCCCATTTCTCTCTCTTTAATTTTAGATATGTAAATTAATTTTTATTTTAGATATGTGAATTAGTTTAAGCACATTTGTTCATTTGGAACAAATTTGTGTGTGCTTCCTTGTGAGTAAGGTTTACAAAAGATTTAGGTTATATATATATAATAATATAAATTAAGCACTAAACCCGCGTATTGTAGTTCTTTCTTTAGGCCTTAATGTAATCTAAACTATTAATTAGACCAATGATTCTTTACCAGTGTGCCCCGCAATTTTGAGTGGCACACTAAGAAAATTTCTCTCTAAAGATGCCAGTTATTGTACTCATACAATTCGTAACACTACAATAAAGTAAGCTCATAGCTGTATTTTTCTTTATTTAGTTTCAGTCTTTCTATGTGTCCATGACTTTGCCATGTTTTTATTTTTTCGAAATTCAAATATTTTTCTAATAATATATTTAGCCAGGTGTGCCGCTAATTTTTTATGTGTTTCAAGGTGTGACGTTGGCAAAAAAAGGTTGAGAACCATTGAATTAGACATTAATTAATTTATCCAGACCATGAGTTTGATTAGAACAGTTCGGCTATACAATGATTTAATTTAAAAAGTGGGAAGCAAAGCCGACTCAAATGACCATTAGTTGGTTACAATCCAATCTACTACTGAATGCTCATTTATGATTAAATCAAAAAGATGGATAATCAAGACTATGCTTTTATTATCGTTAATAAATAATTAATTATATTGTATTTGCAGGTAGAGCATGCACAAGAATAGAAGAATTAGAAAAACAATTAGAAATAGCTAAGAAGAATTTTGTTCAACTTGGTGGTGTTGTACCCGAATATAGGAAGGAGAGAATTGAATTGCAGAGTAAAAACCAGTAAGATTTATTTTATGTAATCTCATGGACCAGTAGGTGAAGGCGCTTGCTCTATAATCAAGACGTACAGTGATCGATTTGGTGTTGGTCAAGAATTTTCCCTGACTTCAACAGTAATGTACGTTTTGCCACATACAAATTCCTTGATAAAAGGGCACCACGTGGCTAAGTGGGTAAGGCACTGGTTCCCTAGCCTGGAGGTCTGGTTTTTGATCCCTGCATTGGCCGAGAAAGTTTATCTCAATTTTCTGGCGTGGCTTCCCCTTGTCAGTGATGCAGAACTTAAGGCCTGACAAAGACAGCTGCCTAGTCGTTCAGATGGGACGAAAAACCAAGGTCCTGTGTACACATTGGAGTGCATGTAAAAGATCCCTTGGAAGTTGGAATTCGATATAAAAGTAGACCATAGCACCGCTGCCCAGGCAAAATTTCCCTCATAGTGTATGGCGTATGCCTGTGTTCCATTAGCCCAGGTTAGGTGCTGAAGAGTAGGACGTTAAACCCCATTTCATTTCATTTCCTCGATAAAACAATCTGTGTCTGGAGTGGGAGAGTAGGATTCTAATTCTCTCTCTCTCTCTCTCTCTCTCTCTCTCTCTCTCCATCCAAAATCTTGCACTGTTTATCTTGTTTTAATTTATTTCCAGCACAATCCGAGAATTAGAATCGCAGCTGGATTATGAAAGATTAAAAAGAGAGAAGTTAGAAGCTGATTTAGACGCCTATAGGAAAGAATTAGCCTACTTAACATCCCAATTAGATTCAAGACTCGGACATTCAGTAAGTTTATAAATAAATCTCTTATTGTGAAGTTGTGTTGTTATGCTCGGAGTTTCTGTATTCAATGTTTAGTTTGAAACCTGAGTTGGCAAATTGTTCGAATTCAGAGAGAGAGAGAGAGAAATGGGCTTTAACGTCCACTCGACACAAACTAGGTCATTTTGGGACTAACATATGGTTTCATTTTATTTCAATAATTCGCTTGGGCGTAGGGGTCTTTAGCAGTGGGAGGAAACCGGAGTGCCCGGAGGAAACCCACGAGGTTGAGAAGGCGGCCGTATCTCCATGCCACATACGCACACACCAGGGCTCGAAACCACAACCGCAAGCCAGAGGTGACCGGCCAGCTAAAGGTCGAAGCGCGGCACTCCAGACCACTAGGCCATCCCAACCCCCCTTTGAATTCAGTGAGAATCTTTTAAAATTATGGGTTCCTTCTGTTGCGATGTTTAAAATAGTCTAATTAGATTAGATAATAATTGTTAGGTTTACAACTGTTTGCCTTCTAGAGTAATTAGTCGAGTTGACGTTAAATCCTAGTTCTCTCTCTCCCTAACAGCTAATGTACAGCACTTGTCTGTAACTCTGTAATCATAATGAACAAGCACCTCCACTCATTATATTAGGAGAGCGAGAGAAATAGGGTTTGGCATCCTTTCGACACAAACAAGGTCATTTGGGGACAAAAATATGATTCAATTTATATTTTCAAAAATCAGTTTTAAGTAGTGGGAGGAAATCGGAGGACCCGAGAAAACCCACGAGGTTGGTCTGCTGACCCTACTTCTTGTCACGTACAAGCAGAAAATCAAAACCATGCCACCTGACTATATATGACAGATTCTATGATTTAATGCATACTATGCTAGCCATTGTCTCTCAATTCCCCACTTTCATTTTGGGGGTTGGGATGGCCCAGTGGTCTAGCTTGCCGCGCTTCGACCTCTAGCTAGCTGGTCAACTCTGGCTTGCGAGTGTGGTTTCGATCCCTGGTGTGAGCGTATGTGACATGGAGATAGGGGCACCTTCTCAACCTCGTGGGTTTCCTCCAGGCACTCCGGTTTCCTCCCACTTCTAAAGACCTCTACGCGCAAGCGAATTATTGAAATAAAATTAAACCATATGTTAGTCCCGAAATGACCTAGTTTGTGTCGAGTGGACGTTAAACCCCATTTCTCTCTCTCACTTTCATTTTATGCAACTATTGCAATAAGGAGCATTTTGTTGTCATGGCAACTGTTGATTGATGTTTTACAGGACGGTGAAGATACCAGATATCCACGAGGAAGAAGCGCCAAGCGCCGAACATCTAAGTCAAAAAACAAGAAACCTCAGAGTGACGATAGAAATCTTCTCAAACGAAATTACGTACCGAAGAAAAACTGACATAGTCTTTAGTTTCTTTTATTGATCTCAAACGCAAATAGATTAAATATTCTAAAATAACATTCCATTGACAGAACAAAATTTTTTTATGGGAAACATTCACTGGTTTTGTTATGTAAGAAGGTTTCGACAAGATTTTTTCCCACAAAAATTATGTTCTGTTAATTTGTTTCTTAGTCAATAAATGTGTACATTTTCTGATGCGTAATATTAAATGATATAATTAGTAAGTCTTTATGATAACATTCCAATCATTCAAAAATTATATTCTTGTTCAATTAAAGATACATTATAGTAGATTAGATCAATAGGTAACAGTTCGCACAAAAATAGTTAAAAACTAGATTATAATGTACAGCTAATTTGCTGAAAATTTCAGTCAAATTGATCCACTATGAACTGAGAATTAAGCGAATGAAATTTGAGGTTTGACTTGATCATCATTACTAAAGTCGGTACGATAAAAAACATAGTCACGATTATCCATTTTATGATTATAAACTAGACTGTAATGCCATGAATGTCGCAGGTAAGCGTTGACATTGAATGTTGATTATGGTCTGGATACGTTAATTAATAATTCAGATAACATTTCAGGCCTAAAGAAAGACCTGCAATTGTCAGATTTAGCTCTTGCATAATGTATGTTTAACAAGTGCTCATTTTATGTACGATATGCAGGACTGAAAGTAATGATTTTTGTTGCATCTGACAAGGTATCAGGCACCAGTGGACAATTTTAGTTATCTTTTTCTTGTTATTATTCTTGATGCCATAGTCTGCCACCCAGATCCTTTTTCGTTTTTTAGATAATTCAAAATTTAGTTTTAATTGTCTTTACTACACTAGGATGATGTGGAAGATTAGTCAATGATACAGTCCGTTACAGCGAGTTCTTGTCGTGTGACACAGGGGTTGGGATGGCCGAGTGGTCTAGAGTGCTGCGCTTCGACCTCTAGCTGGCCGGTCACCTCTGGCTTGCGGCTGTGGTTTCGATCCCTGGTGTGAGCGTATATGTAGCATGGAGATAGGGGCGCCTTCTCAACCTCATGGGTTTCCTTCGGGCACTTCGGTTTCCTCCCACTGCTAAAGACCCCTACGCGCAAGCGAATTATTGAAATAAAATTAAACCATGTGTTAGTCCGGAAATGACCTAGTTTGTGTTGAGTGGACGTTAAACCTCATTTCTCTCTCTCCCTCGTTGTTTGAGTCCTTTGTTACAAATGGCACTGAAGCGCATTATGTTACACGATTCAAGTACCAAAGAAACCCATCTTTTCCCGGTTACATCACAGCATCCATCAGGGGCGGATCCAGGATTTTTAGAAAGAGGGGGCGTGCTGCATCCACTTGGGAGTGCGAAACCGTGAAAAAAAGGTCACAAGGACTAATTTCATACTAGTACTGTAAATTACGATTTCCAACCTAAACTATTTTTGTTCTCCTTTCTCGCGAGAATATATAGAGCTAAAGATTGTTCGCAACCTCAAAAAATAGAGGGGGCGTGCACCGGGTGTGCCCCCCTCTGGATCCGCGCCTGTCCATGTTAGATTTAAATTGATAAATAATTTGTCTTTTCAACGTGTAAGACTTGGGATGATAATAATGAGTTAGAGACTTAGCTACTTTAATACGAGTTAAAGTGTTTTGTGAATAATAACTATTTATTTATTTATAACTGACTTAACATATTTATTTTGTGAAATATAAGACGGATAACTCTGTATCGTGCCTATTATCTCCCCTTAGACCACGAAACTGGTTTTGAAATGCTTACTGTGATAATCAATTTGTTGTAGATATTAGTTTATTTTGTCCTTCATATCAGTATGATTTATATACTTATTAGACCTTGTTATCTCCCCTTAGACCACAATATAAGTCCGATCACTCTGGGATGTTTATACGATAGTAATCCTTATGTTGTATATTTAAGTTTTTATTTCATGTGTAATTCATATCTTGTATTATCAGCAATTCTACATCTTTTATAAAAAAAAAACAACTTATTTCATAAAATAATAAATTATTTATCATCAGGTTTAGTTTTTACTTGTGGGTAGAAAGGCATTATGTTTCAATTAACAGCTATCAGATCATTTTGATTAGATTATTCATGAGGGGGGATCACCTTGGCTAAGTGGTTTAGACGCTGGCTTGCTAGCCGGGAGGTTGGTTGTTAGATCCCTGCATTGGCTGAGAAAGTTCTTCCAGTTTTTCTGGGGTGTTGGAATGGCCTAGTGGTCTAGAGTGCCGCGCTTCGACCTCTAGCTGGCCGGTCACCTCTGGCTTGCGGCTGTGGTTTCGAGCCCTGTTGAGAGCGTATGTGGCATGGAGATAGGGGTGCCTTCTCAACCTCGTGGGTTTCCTCCGGGCACTCCGGTTTCCTCCAACTGCTAAAGACTCCTACGCGCAAGCGAATTATTGAAATAAAAAATTAAACCATATGTTAGTCCCAAAATGACCTAGTTGTGTTGAGTGAACGTTAAACCCCATTTCTCTCTCTCTCTCTCGCTAGGCGGGAGGTCTGTTGTTAGATCCCTGCATTGGCCGAGAAACTTCCACCAGATTTTCTGAGGAGGTTTCTCCTTGACAGTTATACAGCACAGATTGCCTGACAAGGACAGTTGTCTAGTTGTTTGGTTGGGATGAAAAACCAAGGTCCCATGTACACATTTGCGTACACATAAAAGATCCCTTGGCAGTTAGAATATGAGAGTAGGCTGTAGCACCGTTTCCAGGGGCAACATGTCCCTCATAGCACACTGTATTGCGTATGCCCATCTTAGGACCAGAACAGAAGGACGTTAAACTCCGATTTTATTTAATTTCTATTCCTGGCTGTTTGATTTCGTTGTTTATGTTAACGTATTTTTTAATAGTCACCTATCGTCTTGCATTATAGACTAGCACCACCATTTTTCCTACTCTATTTCTAGAATTCCTGTCCAATATTAATTTCTTTAGGCCTGACGCACATTGCCCAGATTCAAAACATCGCCCCAAAATTTCTTTATCTAAGTGATATTTAAGGAGTTGCATCTCAGGATTTACTTGTTGCTGCCCCGACTTCTGAAAGACCGTCTGTAGTCCCATCTGAAACATCGAAACATCGCCCCAAAATTTCTTTTTCTATGTGATATGTAAGGGGTTGATTTTCTCAGGATTTACTTGTTGCTGCCCCGACTTCTGAAAGACCGTTTGTAGTCCCACCTGACTGTCCCGTCTGTTAGTCCCATCTCTTATATAGGCTACAGTTACATTTGGGGTCCAGTCAACGGTTATTGGGCATGGTTACCCATTATGGCCATGGTTACACATTGGTCATGCAAACCAAACTTGGATTGTCTGTCTACAGTTAGCTATGCGTGGGGTTTACAAGTTGTGACAAGTATTTATATTAGGCCTACCCTTGGTGTAAACATTTACAAAATAACATAAATCCTAAAATTTTAAAACAAGGTTTTCATTTAACCAATTGACAATTTTAGTGTCAGTCATTATCACGGTTTCATTAATCGGAAGTGACGCACGCCAAAGCAAAACACGAGTAATCTTACTATATAACTGACTAAAGGGACAAGTGAAAACAGATATAATACAAAGGCGTTTATAGCTGAGGCATCAAAGAAGTTGAACAAATAAAATGGGAGAAAAATGCTAAAACCGATGAGAAAAATGAAATGTACCTTAGTTAGGGAGGGCCCTAAAGGCAGACAAAAGGCCCCCTCGATCCTCTGACAAAAGGGCCCCTCTGGCCAAGGGAAAGGAACCTCGAGTCCGAGTCAATCGTTTTCTTTACACAGTTACTGTTGAATCCACTACTGAATGGGAATGTAGTCATTGCACTGGTATGATGAAAGTCATCAATCAAGACTACCCCCGGACCCCCGCGATAGAGGGCCCTCAAAATAGTATAGCCTCCTCAAAATAGTATAGCCTCCGCCATGATAAAACTTAAAATGCCCCTGATATAATATGCACATATTTATACTAGATATGAGCAGGGGCGGATCCAGGGGGGGGGGGGTCCAAAACCCCGTGCTTAGCTACATGAAAAAAAATAATGACTTGCATCAATGAAATTACATCACAACGTGATCCTACATCAGTATAAAACTGATTTCTCTGTTTAAATAGCTCAATTTGTATGTGTATGCCTATGTAATTTAGAGACGATGATGGGAGATTTCCGTAACAGAAACGTGGCAAACCCCCTCCTGCAAAAATTCCTGGATCCGCCCCTGATGAGATAACGGGTGCGAATTAGAACATCGCGATAGTCTAATAGTAAAGATCTAGGGCTACCTGGCGTGTAGTGTTATAAAAGGACACAATGAACTACCTTTATATCACAATAATCAACAATGTCGTAATATCATTTCTAACGGACATGGACACTGTTGTTGTCTCAATATACGACTGATAATATTATTGATTTAAATGTTGCTTATTACATATTTACGGAAGCCCATAAGGGTCAATCAAATGAAAAAAAAATATTCTGACTATCTTGTAATTACAAGATAGCTATCTTGTAGTTACAAGATAGCTATCTTGTAGTTACAAGATAGCCTATCTTGTAATTACAAGATAGCCTATCTTGTTATTACAAGATAGCCAAAGCCTTATGACTATCTTGTAATTACAAGATAGCTATCTTGTAATTACAAGATAGGCTATCTTGTAGTTACAAGATAGGCTATCTTGTAGTTACAAGATAGGCTATCTTGTAGTTACAAGATAGGCTATCTTGTAGTTACAAGATAGGCTATCTTGTAGTTACAAGATAGGCTATCTTGTAGTTACAAGATAGGTTATCTTGTAATTACAAGATAGCCTATCTTGTAGTTACAAGATAGCTATCTTGTAGTTACAAGATAGGCTATCTTGTAATTACAAGATAGCCTATCTTGTAATTACAAGATAGCCAAATTAGTTTTCTTGTATTTCAAGGTCGTCCCACACTGATTTATCGGATAGTTATAAGCCAAAGTGTGTGTGTGTGGGAGAGAGAGAGAGAGAGATAGAGAGAGAGAGGGGGAGGGAGAGGGGGAATGGGGTTTAACGTCTACTCGACACAAACTAGGTCATTTCGGGACTAACATATGGTTTAATTTAATTCCAATAATTCGTTTGCGCGTAGGGGTCTTTAGTAGTGGGGTGGGGGTTGGATGGCGAATGGTTAGCACGTGCACGCAGTATCACAAAGCCTGTAATTGAGTCAACTGGCGTGGTTTCGAAACCCCTGTTGTACGTGACAAGGAGTAGGGTCGCCTGTCCAGCATCGTGGGTTTTCTCCGGGTCCTCCTCTTTCCTCCCGCTGCTAAAGACGCCTACACGCAAGTGCATTATTGAAATAAAATTAAACCATATGTTAGTCCCGAAATGACCTAGTTTGTGTCGAGTGGACGTTAAACCACATCCCCCTCTCTGTTAAGCAGTTGGAGGAAACCGGAGGACTGACAACCTGATGATGCCGATCCCGTAACATACAATAATACTTCGTTGAGCTGTGGAGGGTTGGCAGGTCGATTTGTTAGCACATGCGCACTGTATCGTAAAGCCTGTCATTGAGTCAACTGGCGTGATTTCGAATCCCCCGTTGTACGCGACAAGGAGTAGTATCGCCTGTCCAACATCGTGGGGTTTCTCCGGGTCCTCTGCTTTCCTCCCACTGCTAAAGATCCATACGTGCAAGCGATTATTGAAATTAAACTATATGTTAGTCGCGAAATGACCTAGTTTGTGTCGAGTGGACGTTACACCTCCCCTCACTCTCTTTAGCAGTTGGAGGAAACCGGTGGACAGGCGAGGATCGACAGGCGATCCTACTCCTTGTCACGTACAAATGGGGATTCGAAATGACCTAGTTTGTGAAACTGTGTGATTTGATGATATATTTGGGCTAAAAATATATTCAAGCTAATTAATCTATCAAACGTTTGCTTCAAATCCCTCTCAAAACATTGTATACATCAGGAGATACCGCAAGCTATAAATAATCTGCTTTTAAACGCTATGTCAGTCAGCTCATTTCATTGATGGAGGGTCCGTTTTTCAGAATATCCCTTTCCTTACTTACTTTTCAAAAATCAAAATTTAAAGAAGTTTGAAAAATAGAAATAGCGTTCTGTGGCTTCAAAGAGCGTATTAAAATTGATGAGTCATGATATAAATATGCAGTTGGTGGGTGTATGAAGGCAATGGTATTTATGGGAGCATGAAATCGGTGTATGGTGACCTTTAAATTGGCATCTCGGTATCTTGTAATTACAAGATAGTCAGAATTTTTTTTTTCATTTGATTGACCCTTATGGGCTTCCGTACATATTGGCTGGAAATGAGAGTCTATAATCTGAAACAGGAAGTTAATATTTCTTAGAAAATCTACTTTCAATTTCGGTGGTCTGAATCCATTTCCAAGAATATTTTACTATCAGTGAGTATCAGTTCGTGTGTCCGTGTGTTAGTAGGGCCTATTGATATTTATACAGTTACAATCAATGATAAACTGAATTCTGTGAGATATATAACGTTTAGTAGTACGACTTCAATGTGTTTCGGTTGTGTATATTCATCTATACTGGTATATACGCGTATAAAACCCACTGTGATGTGTAACTGGTACTAGATCAAATATGAACTATATTCTTTAGTTATTGTTGACAGATAAAGTAAATATATTGACAAGTGAATTTCAGAAAGACGTGTAGCTTGTTTAGTTACTGCACTAGATAGACTGTATGGCCCATTGTCTTGTGTGTTTGAAATCTGTGACAAAATTTTATATGTAGCTGTATACTCAGAGATGTCTAAATGTATATAATCTATATATATATTACTATATATACACGTATATCCTAGGGATAGTCGAGCGTGTAATTGTCACAACAATATATGCGGTGTATATAATATCCACATTGCACTGTTAGACAAATTCAGTTGTTGTTCTTTGTGCTTAACTTCCGCTTCCACCGACGGTAATAATTGCAGACAAGTCTTACTTTTTCGTTTCCTGTGGGAGGAAACCGGAGTACCCAGAGTAAACCCACGAGGTTAAGAAGGCGTCACGTACACCCATACCAGGGATCGAAACTATAACCGCAAGCCAGATTGGACCGACCAGCTAGGGGTCGAAGCGAGTCAATCTTGACCGCTGGGCCGAGGCAACCCCAACCCCTCAGACAAATCAAGGTGTAGAAACTTGTTATATACTGTATAATCACCTTTATAGATAATCAAGTCTAGAGTGTATGGTAATACCGTTATGGATAATCAAGTCTACTTTGTATGATACATACTGATATAGCTAATCAAGTCTAGGGTGTATGGTAAATACCGTCATAGATAATCGAGTCTAGGGTGTATTGTAAATACCGTTATATATGGCCAATGCTACAGTATTATAGATAATCAAGTCTAGAGTGTATGGTAACTATTGTTAAAGATACAAGCGACATTAATCATCGAAAATAGAGTATGTGTTGAAAACTGTATGGAGACAATGTTTATAGGTAACCAAGTTTACTAGATCTAACGCAGACTATAATAAATATGGCTACTAATATCTCGGATAGACAACTGTGTAGTATTTGTTTAAATGACCTCCAACAACCCAAGATAATCGACTGTAACCATTCGTTCTGCTTCACCTGTCTAGAAGATTATATCAACAAAGTCTCTATTAACAATCAGTTTCCGTGCCCATTATGTCGTAATATGATTAAAATTCCTGATGGCGGAGTGATGGACTTTAAGTCTAATCTTCAACAGGCGTCAGTGAGTTATAAAGCAGAATTACCAGCATGCGGTGTTTGTAAAACCGGCGTCAATTCTCAGTTCAGGTGTGAGGATTGTGAACAATATTTGTGTAGTTCTTGTATAAACATGCACGATGCGCTTAAAGTATGTCAGGATCATGTGATAGTAGATGTTAATGCCACGGTAAGGAGGACAAGTGAGGATAATCCAATAAGTAAAGATGTATGTCCAAACCACCCAGATAAAGAAGTAAGATGTTATTGTAAAGACTGTTCTTTATCAGTCTGTCTAGAATGTTTTGTGATCGGTCACAATGGGCACCAATTCTTAGATTTACAAGACGAACAGATCAAGGTAGAGACCAGAGATAAACTGAAACAATTAAAAGTGGATCTAGAAGCCCGAATTGAACAATTCGTGAAATATTCAGATTCTTTGAAAGCACTTGTTGCAGATATCGACAGCTCTGCTGACAAATCGTGTGAAGCTGTCGACAAACAAGTTGAAACAATTTGCTCTGAAGTCGAACAACTCGGCGATGATGTTAAAATACAGATACAGAAGTCACGTGATGGTGAAGTAAGTAAGCTAACCCAACCCGTGAAAGAGATGGAAATATTAATAGAAGATTTAAAAGCCAGTGTTAAATGTACGGTAGATGTTATAGAAGATAAATCTATTGTCCAGGTCTTAAACAGAATACCACAAGTTGAACAAGAACAAGAAGAATGTGGGTTAAGAAAGTTGGATATACCTGATGTAAAATACACGTGGTTTCAACAATCAGTGATTGATAAAACATTGCTAGTAAATCAACTAGGAATTTTAGAGAATCGCGACGGACCAACATTTACAACTAGTTTCAACTTGGATGAAGTTGAGTCACAGGGAGATTATGGGGCAGAGTATTATATTCAAGGTTTACCATGGTGTATTGTGGCTATAAAGAAAGAGACGACAGATACTGAACCAACTCTAGGTATTTACCTACGACTAAGAAAAACAGACGACACAGCTGATATTAAATCATGCCAGGCTAACCGACGCATAACACTGATCAATATAAAAGATAAACAACGATCTAAGAATAGAAAAGATACTGGTGATACATATAAACCTGGTAAAGGGGTGGGTTGGCATGCATTTATAGACTGGAATAGATTGTCTGATAAACAAAATGGTTTTATTGGTGAAAACAACAAATTTACTGTACAGGCAACCGTCAAAGTAATTAAAACCGATCGTGGTTAACGTTTCATAACCGATAACAGTAACATCATAAACAGAGCCGGACTGGGCCCTCCTGTCCACACGACCGTGACAGATGGGCCTAAGTTCATTAAGCAAGTGGGCATGAGCCTATAAAGAAAAAAGAAAAAGAAAAAAGAAGGGGGGGGGGGGGGGTAAGAAAAGAAAAGAAGGAAGGAGAGGACATGATAGGACACCGGAAAGGAGAAAGAAAAGATAGGGAAAAAATGACTGACAAACAATGCAAACGAAAGTGTACCACAACGAAAGAACTTTATGAGTTTGGCCTCACTATACCGAGAACCGTGTAATTTATCTTTTAACCTCTACTTAGTTCTTCATAAGTCATTATCGCTTATGCTTTGGTCTGTAATGCTTAGAAAATGTGTTTGTGGTTGTCAATTTTCGCGCGCCTTGGTCAGTGACCTGACAGGTGGGCCTTGTATAGTATTACAGACTTTAAAGAGTGTTCACATTCATTCAGTGTATCCAGTAAATAAAAATAGACTCTAAAGGATGTTCACATTCATTCAATAAACATTACTGACTATTGATTTGACGCGGTTAATGACGCGACATTAAGGCGGCATTTGCAGTAAAGCGGCATGGCATGACGATTTTTGAAAGAAATGAACACCATACCCTCAACAGTGAATTAAAAAGTCTTCTTAATATGCTAGTCAGTCACGACTAAAAACAGATGATGAAACATGTATTTTCCAGAATGACTATTGATGAAAGTTTCACCATTGACCGCTACTTTTGATTTGGAGACCGTAGAATTTTTATAATAAGCTGTAAATTAAACAGATTTGAATACGTGAAAATTGATAATCGAGACATTGTTTATTATCGTATCCACGGTAACAATGACAGTCGAGGATACAGTGTTTTTCAAATTCGTTTTTCTGGACTGACTGAAATTTACAGCATAATCTATTTTTCTAAAATATTTTTTTATTATATATTTAAGTTTGCGTTGTGCCCTATGTTTCATTTGTGCCCGGTTAAGTGATAAATTGCAAAATATAAAGCACATATTGTGTTGTGAGAAACCTAATTAAATTACAACTTTTTTATTATTATTGATTAAAGATTATACATATTTTCACCACCTTGATGTTTATGATTAATCATAGTTAAAACCAGATGGGACGAAAATCCGAGGTACCATGTCATGTACACATTGGCGTGCACGTAAAAGATCCCTTGATGGTTGGAATTCGATATAAGAGTAGGTCGCCGTGCAGATTTGGTAGTTTTGATATTTACGAAGCTTGGAGTATTATATGTTTATTATCAATCATAGTAGTTATAAACAAATGTTAGAGTTGTGGTTTGATATATTTATGATGAAACATATTGTAGTAAAATCCGGTTGTTGGATTATATAATTAATCATGGTATATCATTAGTAGAAGTTAGAGTATCACGAACAGCTGATATATCAACAGGGATTAGAGTATATCAACAGGGGTTGGCATATCAACGGAGACTGGGGTATCAATAGAGGTTTGGGTATTAACAGGGTTAGGGCATCAATAGAGGTTGGAGTATCAATAGAGGTTTGGGTATCAATAGAGGTTGGGGTATCAATAGAGGTTGTGGTATCAATAGAGGTTGGAGTATCAATAGATGTTTGGGTATCAATAGAGGTTGGGGTATCAATAGACTGGGGTATCAATAGAGGTTTGGGTATTAACAGGGTTAGGGTATCAATAGAGGTTGGAGTATCAATAGAGGTTTGGGTATAAATAGAGACTGGGGTATCAATAGACGTTGGGGTATTAACAGAGGTTGGGGTATGAACCGAGGTTGATTCGAAACATCGCCCCAAAATTTATTTTTCTAGGTGATATTTAAGGGGTTGATTTTCTCAGGATTTACTTGTTGCTGCCCCGACTTCTGAAAGCCCGTCTGTTATATAGGCTACAGTTACATTTGGGGTCAAGTCAAAGGTTATTGGGCATGGTTACCCATTTTGGCCATGGTCACACATGGTCATGCATACCAAACTTGTTTATATTAGGCCTACCTTTGGTGTAAACATTTACAAAAAAAACATAAATCCTAAAACTTTGGTGGTCTGAATCCATTTCCAAGAATATTTTATCAGTTAATATGTCCGTGTGTTAGTATTGATATTTATACAGTTACAATCAATGATAAACTGAATTCTGTGAGATGTATAACGTTTCGTAGTACGAATTCAGTGTGTTTCGGTTGTGTATATTCATCTATACTGGTATATACGTGTATAAAACCCACTGTGATGTGTAACTGTACTGAATCAACTATGAACTATATTCTTTAGTTATTGTTGACAGATAAAGTAATATTGACCAGCGAATTTCAGAAAGACGTGTAGCTTCTTTAGTGATACGTGGTTTGAACAATCACTGATTGATAAAACTATGTTAGTAAAACAAATAGAAACTTTAGAGAAACGAGATGGACCGACTGTTTCAACTAGTTTCAATGTGGATGATGTTGCACGCCAAGGAGATGATGGGGTATGTGGTGAAGATTATTATATTCAAGGTTTACCACGGTGTATTGTAACTATAAAGACAGAGATGACAGATACTGAAGCTACACTAGGTATTTACCTGCATCTAAGTGAAACAGACGACACAGCTGATATTAAATCATGGCAGACTAAATATACCTTCACACTGATTAATATAAAAGATAAACAACAATTTAAGAATAAGGAATACACTAGTTCTACATATAAACCCGGTGACGATTGGGGTTGGTCTGCATTTATAGACTGGAATAGAGTCTCTGGTAAACAAAATGGATTTATTGATGAAAACAACAAATTTACTGTACAAGCAACAGTTAAAGTAACCAAGTGTCATTAAAGACTATCTGAGGACCCGGCGGTCCAAGCAACCCCTATACACCAAATGTCAGTCCCGGGACAACTCCGAACAGACAGACTGTACCTTATTCACATAGCAGCTCGCGTTTTACACCCAACGGGCATATATCATACGGTGACTTGGAATTGTAGCATTTTATTTTAAAAAGTTATTTCAATCTAATTCAAAGCGTTGTTTCAATTTTATCTAAAAGGTTGTTTTAAATTGAAAAAATAGTTTAAATTTAAAAAAAAAGGGTTATTTTAGATTTAAAAAAAAGGTTATTTTAAATGAAAAAAGTTATATTTAATTATTTTAATTTAGATTTAGTTTGATTTTTTAAAAATATAATTCTAATTAATTTGATCATGTGATTTATGTTTTTATTTAGTTAAATTATGTATTTGTCACCTGTACTTTTGTGTGAGTTTGGGGAAATCATTTATTTTTTTTAAAGGAATTATGAGTTTACTAATTGTTTAAAAGGTTGTTCTGTACTATTTCAAACATTGATAGCAGTACATTAATACTCCCAAAATAAACTTAAACATCTTCTTTTGTATAATGCTATATCGTGCCAATAAATGGCTTTAAGAAGATTTGTTTGAAATACAGCCATAGTTTGACAATACCACGGTCAGTGGCGGCGCCAGCCGTCGGTGATTGGAGGGGCAAAGCTGGGGCAAAGTCCAAGGTTAAGGGGGCAAAGGCACGAGTTTCAACTAGAAAATTTTGAAAAACAGGCTGCCGGAAATGCAATGATTGTTGAGGTAAAGTGTCAAACGAACGGACTTGCGAACCTCGACGGATCCCACTGACGAGCGCCAATGTAGGGTGTTTTTTTTAAAAATAGACTGTCGGAAATGCTGTCTGTCAGTATTCAGTCAGGCACCGATCGTCGAGATAAATAAATCCGACCACATACTGTCCTTGTGGGGGTTTGGAAAATAGACTGTTGTAAAAGTGTTGTCTAACAGTATTCAGGCACTGATCGTAGAGATAAATAGAGCTGATCGGATGTCGTCTGTGGCCTGAGCACTAGTCTTTCCGACCCCAGAGAAGAAAGTGTCAGATGAAACTCAACGAAGTCCCCAATAATTTGAAAAGTAAACTGCCCGAAATGCAGTCTGGCAGTATTTCAGTTTTTTTAGGCATTGATCGTCGAGATAAATAGAGCTTAACAGATACCGCCTGTCGCCAAATCACTAGTTTATCCGACCAGAGAAGAAATTGACAAACGAGCGGAGTGAGTGACTCAAAGTGAATGAATATTTTCTCCACTATATTTTTGGAAATGAACGGACTTGCGAACCTCAACGAATTCCCCAATAATTTGAAAAGTAGACGGCCCGAAAAGCAGTCTGGCGGTATTTCAGGCATAGATCGTCGAGATAAATAGAGATTAACAGATACCGCCTGTCGCCAAATCACCAGGTCGCATTTCAGACAATAGTCGTTGAGATAAATAGAGCTGGCCAGATCACATTTTTTTTATTTTCGAAAATTATTGGGGGCAAACAGAGGGCAGGCCAGATTTTTGGGGGTGCCACTGAACACGGTTTTCTAGGTACAACCCTTCTATGTATAATTCTCTTCGGCTGACATGGATTTCGTATGTTTATTCGGTTACAAAGGGCGGATAATTGAGTATGAGGTTATTTCTTACAAAGTTACATACCAGGGAGACAAATAGGGTTTAACGTCCACTCGACACAACCCAGGTCATTTCGTAACTAACATATGGTTTAATTTTATTTCAATAACCCGCTTGCGCGTAGGAGTCTCTAGCAGCAGGAATAAACCGGAAGACCCGGAGAAAACTCACGAGGGTGGATAGGTGACCCTACTCCTAGTCACGTACAATATGGGAATAGAACCAAACCAGTAATTGACCCAATGACAGACCTTATCATTTCTTAGTCGTATTTATTCCCAGAAAGACATCAATACATTACGGGGGTTGGGATGACCTAGTGGTGCTAGAGTGCCAAGCTTCGACCTCTAGCTGGCTGGTCACCTCTGGCTTGCGGCTGTGCCTGTGGTTTCGATCCCTGGTTTGAGGGTATGTGGCTTGGAGATATGGGCGCCTTCTCAACCTCGTAGTTTTCCTCCGGACACTCCGGTTTCCTCCCACTGCTAAAGACCCCTACGCGCAAGCGAATTATTGAAATAGAATTAAACCATATTATGTTAGTCCCGAAATGACCTAGAGTGTGTTGAACCTCATCTCTCTCACTCTCTCTCTCTCTCTCTCTCAATACATGTTCATTGCAAGTATAATCGAAATTAATCATCATACATCTATTTACAATATAAAAACTTGTTTGGGGTATTTTGGGCCTATAGAAAAATGACACAAATGGGTCGCAACGCATATATTAATGTAATATGAATGTATATGGATAAGCTGATTTAAATTCAATCGTTTATGTTTTTACTGTATTTTCAAATCAGTCTCAATCGCATGCCAATCTCTAGCGTCTGGTTATTACAGTCTACATTATTGCAGATAAGAATATGCGTCACCGTGTAGTTTCGTTCTTCAGGCCCCTTGTTAAAAATGCGCCTGAAACGCATTATGGTACACGATTCGTGTACCAATTTTGTCTTAAATATTGGATATCAGTAGCCTATCTTTTCCGGGCAAGGTCACAACAGCAATGTTGATTAAAGTTGACAAATAATTCGTGTTTTCATTGTCGAAGATTTTGGATAATATTGAGTTAGAGACTTAGCTACTTTAAATATTGTATATCAGAACTCATCTTTTCTCGGCAAAATCACAACATCAATGTTGATTTAAATTGACAAATAATTCGTGTTTTCAATGTCAAAAACTTAGGATGATATTAAGTATTATATTTGAATAGGAAGGGGTTTGAAGTCTTGTAGATACAACAAGTTGGTCCTTTTGAGACTAACATATTATTGTTAATTTCTATGGTTACGCCATATGGCACGCAGCGACACATCTACGTCATACTTCGAGAATACAGGTGGAGCTTGCTGTAGACAGGAAGTCTTAGTTTGGGATGTGGTTACGTGTGTATTGCAAGGTCTCTCCACCAAACGTATAATTTTCCCAAGGTTACGAGTGCAAATAGGAATTTCGCTTGCCCCAATCCTTGCCCAAGACCTAGCCCCACACCGTACACTAACCCAAACCCACAATCCTCGGCAACATGTGCCCTAATCGTGTTTCCATCTTGTCACCTTGGGCAAATATGCGTTTGGGCTTGTCTAATAGATGCAGCCCCTTTTCACACGTACAAGAGAATATGCTCAACGGTAGATCTGGGCTCTTTGGTGACATTCAAGGGGAATCTGGCTTGATATTATTTTCTGTAGGCCTGAGTAACTTTGTAGTCTACGCAACCGATACGTCATTCTGGTGTCCACGCATCAAATGGACTCAAAATCTTTCTGATTATTACAAAGGTATAACGGAACAAGGGTTCTCCTCGGCTCACATCGTGATTCGAACCCGGGCTCTAGCATTGGTGGTAAATGGGTGTAATTTACGAACCCGGACTCCAGTATTGGGGATGAATGGGTGTGGGTTTCGATCTCGGACTCTAGCATTCGGTATAACTTAGTGTAGGTTACGAACCCGGACTCTAACATTGGTCATTTGAGGTTACTGGGTGTGAGGTACGTCAAACCCGGACCGTAACATTGGAAGGTAACTGTGTGCAGGGTCTACAGTAAATATAAGACTTGTGACACTCAACAAAAGATTTAAACTCCAACCTTCATTAGCCCAGTTGGGACAGAACAGTTGGACGCTAAACCTCATTTTATTTCGTTCCATTTGAGAAAATAACAGGTTTTGTTATGTAATTTGTAACCACGATCTATTAGTAGGCTAAGATAATTTATTGCACTGTTGGCTATTTTGTTTAAATCTCCGTTAAGGCATAAAACTACGCAACGAATAAATTATTACACCATAGCCCTGTTTTTATTTCCAGGTGCTACGCTTTGGATTTGTGTGGGCCTCCTCTTTTATGTTTGTAATTAAAAAATGTTTGCAAATTCATTGTAGCTTTAGGATCTTGACCTTTTGTGCCTTTATCCATTTTTCTGTGGTTCTTCTTCTTACGATTTTTACCACTAGATGGCGGTGTTGTGTCTAGATTTCGTTTCTTTCTGAACTTGATATTTGAATTTTTTAATCAAATATTTTCCTTTACTGATTATATTAGTTAAATTATGTTTTTGGGGCCTGTACTTTTGTGTGAATTTGGAGAAATCATTTATTATTACAAAGGTTACAAAGCATAATATAATATATGTTAGGTTTTTTTTTATCGAGTGATGATTTACATAAATAACTGATCTTGAGATCGAAACGGAAGCTGGTGTTGATCTTGTGGCTTCGTTAGTAATTGTAGCTAACTACAACCTGCATTTTTACACGGTCACATCGAATCGCAAGACCGTTAATTTATTAATAATATAAACTGGGTGATTTTTGACAAATATTTTATTAATAGTTCAAATTGAAAGGGGTTTTTCACTTTAATACGTATTGGATGTTACTATACGCATGGTATAGTTCATGATGTTACTTGATTGTTGACTTGACGTGACATGACGTGACATTATAGATAGCTGTGCACAGTATATAATTTTATATGTATATATTTTATATTAAATACTGTTTATTTTTGTATACAGTATATGTATATATTTTACTGTCTATGTTGGTAACTGCTCAGCTACATAAATAAAAATAATGCCTTGCATCAATGAAATTACATCACAAAGTGATCCTACATCAGTATAAAAATGATTTCTCTGTTTAAAAAGCTCAATTTGTATGCATGCCTATGTAATTTATGGCAAACCCCCTCCTGCAAAACTGCAAAAATTCCTAAATTCATCCCTGATATGCCCACAACAAATATTTAAATATTTTAAAATGTTGATATTGTTAGATAATCACGATGGCGACTCATATTATCAGATATAACATTAATTGAGTAAAAGCCCACGTTGTTTAAATATTGGCTGGATATGAGAGTCTATTAATAAGAAACAGGAAGTTAATATTTCTTAGAAATTCTACTTTCATTTTTGGTGGTCTGAATCCATTTCCAAGAATATTTACTATCAGTTTCGAGTTTATATATTGGTAATTGATATTTATACAGCTAGAATGATAAACTGGGTTGTGTGAGATATGCTGCTGGTTTAGTGGTAAGACTGCTGTGTAAGTGATTCATATTAATACAGTTATAACACGAACTGGGTAATAAAACAACTAGAGTCCTGTGAGATGTATAGCTTGTAGATGCATGTGTTCAGTGACTGTTATGGATGGTCATACACTATTATAGATATGACGTGTCACTTGTACTAGAAAACTTTAAACCATAGTCTAGTTATTGTTAATATCAAACTAGACTACATATTAAAGAAGAAGTTCAAGGACCAGTATGGTTATGGTGATATACGACCGATGTAATACCGACGGTATATATTGATATATTGTTACTGTCACGTGTCATACAGATTGACCCTAGGCTATTTATTGTAGTTATCTAACTTGTCTTTTGTATTAACTATATATTATATCACATACATGTATATCAATATATAGTATAGTTAATACAAAACACAAGTTAGATGATAATATGTGATATAATATATAGTTAATACAAAAGACAAGTTAGACTACAGGACGCAGGTGATAAACGTTATTTAATACTGTGCCTTATTGGTGTAATATATAATATATATTGAGTGGATATAGTGTTGTGACCTATAAAGATAGTTAATACACTAGTCTCTTATCATCCATACAAATATTCTACGAATATTAGTCTGGATGGGTCCTCAAAATTTGACGGAAAATAGGTCATTGTCTGGATTATCCAGTTTTTTAAGTTACCACGTACTGAATCTATCAAAACAGCTCGCTTAGTCAACGATGGCACTCTTTAAAATTTTGTTTGTAAAGGTTTCAATTGAAATGGTAATTTTCTCTCGTCACGAATCAGACGTAATGCTTCTCACAATCTTCTTAATTCCTCATCGTCTCTATTTTGTTTCTAATAATAGATGTGCCAAGTGAACTGTGGGATATATTTCAACTACGCTTTATAGAATCTAGCAAAATCGGCCCGGCTTCATAAGATTTAGCACTTACCGATACTTTCATTGGATACTTAAGCCAATAGGTTCCATTGCCCATGCGTAACCAAATGTTTGGTTTTTTATGTGGTAGATTATCCAGTAATTTTCGTCAAAAATTGAGAACCGACCCAGACCCTCCGCGCGTTGAAGACTAGGAGGTTCTGGGTGACCGAGACTATTAATACACTAGACAAATTAAACAACCACATGCCACATACTGTTATAAGACTGTAGTACGTAGACGGTATTACATGTAGGTAATCAAGGTCTAGGTTGTGTAACTGTGTGTTAAGTATTGTTTAATGGTCGAGGGAGGGAGGGAGGGAATTAGGGTTTAACGTCCACTCGACATAAACTAGGTCATTTTGGGACTAACATTGTTTAGTGAACGAGAGCGAGACATTAAGTAATATATTGTAACAACATGAGGGCCGTATGGTCCGAATGTTCTTACGAAATATTACGCAAGGTCGTAAGCTCGAGAGCATTAAATATCTTAAAATACTAACACTCCGCACGAGCTTTTACAGTGAATTACGTCTCCCTAGTCCAATATTTCACTGGTATAAATAAAGTGCTATTGGCAAGTTGCCCGTACGATTATTTGAAATAATGGTACGCCAACATCAAAGGGTGACGTCACATCTGTATTTTAAACACTGCTATGGATAATCAAGTCTAGGGTGTATGGTAAACACCCAATCTGTTTCACAGAGAATTACAGAAATCTTTTTATAATGTCTCTTTCAAAGATGACTGTCTTCAACACGTGCAATTCCATCACGCGGCGTAAATCATTGGCTCAATGGCGTATACATTGTTTACATAAGACGTAAATACTTCGGACAGAATGATGCCTTTTACTTATTTTAATACCAATTTCAGGGGCGTACATAACGATTTCGTTTGGGGGAGGGGGTGTTTAGTCAAAATGCGACCGACTGATGCACATACCCCACCCCCCACCCCAAGTGCGAGTGACGGAATCAGGAGCCGAGCACCGCGTGTGAGTTTTCTAGCGAATATGGGGTGGGTGGGGTAGGGGCGGTTTCAAATCTAGGGCGCCATCAACAATCCCACCCCACAATGAAAGTAAACAAAATACTGACTATAACATTAAGCGTCCCGGTAGATCATAGATAGTTATTGTAGAATTATATAGTTGTTCACCGATCGTTGTCTCGTCGGAAAGCAGTTTTATTTAAATTCACATAGTTTATGTCATATTTAATGATTGTGCCTATAACACTGAGTAATTTGAGAACATTTTGAAAAATTGATTCAATATCCTGCCATTTGAGGTCATTGTTAGGAGAAATTCTTGTGGACGCGTGGGCCAGAAATGTCAGTCAATGGGACAGAATCTCCAGATCTGTTTTGCACACACACACACACACACATTTGCGCCCCTGACCCATTTGCACTAAATAGGAAAAAAACTTTAACTACAAATACTTCAAACGCCCTTATTTTTTTTTCTAATACATAAAAAAGTTTTAGAATATAATTTTTTGGAGGAAAAAAGTTAATATTGGGGACTCATTATGTCGCGCAATCTGAACGACAGATTCACCCTACCTGCAGAGACGTGACTCTGACACAGTGAATATCCATATGTCGTTATCTAAACGTCACAGGTCATGAGGTCACATCAACAAACAAAATGTTAACAGTTATCAACATTACAAGACACAATGTTACATTGTAAACAATAGCCTTCCTGCAGCCTTTAGGACTGTATAATCCGTACAGCCATAACGTCTTATCGCTTCTTCAAATTAATGATTTTTCACAAAAATAACATCAACAACTCTAGATTTGACGTCGTCATATTGGTACTATTTTGTGCTTTGGTCGTGTCTATTTTAGATATACACAATCAATTTTGTTAGCGTGAGGATTGACAAATAGTTAATTTATTTCAGTTCTAAACAAAAATTTAACGCAACTTTTCAATATAGCCAAATTCTGGCTGGGATTACTGAGCAAAATGGCCATTCATTGCATACGTGCGAAAAAAGAGCCAGCTACCATTTAATTTTCGTACGTTAGTTACGTACGTATATGTCGTGTCGATGTCATGCTTATCAGTGATTGTAGCGGCCTAGCGAATATTCACTGCGGATCAGTGTGGTCTATACCATACTCCTCGCAGTGTTCGTTTGATTAGAGGTAATCTCACTACTCACTGCTGTAATGAGTGGATATTGTTGTTTTAAATTTTGATTGGTCAGTAGTCCGACTACCAACCAATGACTAGCAGCTCTACAAAAGCTTTACATTTAAAACGAGTGCCAATATTCGACCAAATATGTTTACATAACGTTACGTCATGGCTCACGATTTTATTATGCTTGGATTCCACCACTAAATTCGGCACACCTCAGTAAAACGGCAGTCCGTTATCAAGTTACGTCACAACCCTGTCTGACGTCAAAATTGATTTTTTTTTTATTTTTACGTCATTCAAACCGATTTTCTGTTTTGCGAATATTAAAGTTTACACAATAAAATAAGTCCTTTTAAAATCCAGAAAAATAGCATGTTACAATGTCGATAAACACCTCCTGTTTCGCATTTAGAGGGGTGTTATTGTCCAATAGACATGTCCTGAGATTTTACATTAGAACCCGCGACGCTAATGATCTCAGGACATGTCTATTGGACAATAACACCCCTCTAAATGCGAAACAGGAGGTGTTTATCTCCTAATTAACGCGTGCATAGCAGAATACTGCAGTAAAACTAATTGGGTGACAAACGAGGCTAGTAAGTCCAATGAAATGTAAATACTGTTTGGAAACGATCATACGTTCACCCTTTTAATACCTTGAATCACTTCCCAAAGTTTTAGTGAAGACCCAGATTAAATGAAGGACTGTCATGTTGCTGTACTCAAGTGATAGCTTTGATTGAACGGGAAGAATAGACACACTCCCGCAAAAGTTCAAGAATCAGAAGCTAATCCAGCAAGTACGAACAATCCAAACCATTAGACAAAATTCGAAGTCGGTATTTACCCATATTCCCGAAGCAATGGCCCGAGAAATCCCTCTCTGACCATTGCTTCAGGAATATGGGTGAATACCGACTTCGAATTTTGTCTAATGGTTTGGATTGTTCGTACTTGGTTTAGTTTTATTTATACAAGTGACCTTAATCACTGTTATGGACAACCGAGTCTAGAGTATGTAACTATGCGGTAAATATTGTGATAATCGTTACAGATAACCAAGACTAAGGTGTATGTTTAACACCATTAGAGTTAATCAAGTATACCAGGTGTAATATCACGGATAGACCACTGTGTAGTAGGGGGTTAGACATGTTCCTAACCGTTGCTTCAATACTCAGTAATTCCCGAACTTTTCCGCCCGTTGTGTTTACGCGTGACTAATTAGCATTGTCCAATCAGAGGTCGTGGCACATAACACGCTGTAAACATACATGGCGGCCTCCATAGTTTACAGCCATTGAAAGTTTGGGGTTTTTTGTCCCCCGCCTTTCGAAGAAAGTTTGGGGACTATTAAAATGGGTCCGTCTGTCTGTCTGTCTGTCTGTCTGTCTGTCTGTCTGTCTGTCTGTCTGTCTGTCTGTCTGTCCGTCCGTCCGTCCGTCCGTCCGTCCGTCCGTCCGTCCGTCACACTTTTTGGGACACAATAACTCTCTTCCTAATTGAGCTAGAATGTTCAAACTTGGTGTATGTGTTTATTAGGTCAATGCCTTGATGGAGTTCGAAGATGAGCATTTTCCGCTTAGGGTAAGCAGAGATAAGCAATTTGATTGGTTGATGCTTTGGGACACGATAACTTTAGTTCTAATTAAGTGAGATTGATGAAACTTGTGTATAGTTTCATTATAGTAATACCTTGACTAAGTTCGATAATGAGCATTTTCTGCTCAGGGTAAGCAGAGCTATACGCAATTTGATTGGTCGAGAATTTGGAACACAATAACTCTCCTTCTAATTGAGTTAAAATGTTCAAACTTGGTGTATATGCTTATTAGGTCAATGCCTTGATGGAGTTCGAAGATGAGCATTTTCCGCTTAGGGTAAGCAGAGATAAGCAATTTGATTGGTTGATGCTTTGGGACACGATAACTTTAGTTCTAATTAAGTGAGAGTGATGAAACTTGGTGTATAGTTTCATTATAGTAATACCTTGACTAAGTTCGATAATGAGCATTTTCTGCTCAGGGTAAGCAGAGCTATACGCAATTTGATTGGTCGAGAATTTGGAACACAATAACTCTCCTTCTAATTGAGTTAAAATGTTCAAACTTGGTGTATATGCTTATTAGGTCAATGCCTTGATGGAGTTCGAAGATGAGCATTTTCCGCTTAGGGTAGGCAGAGATAGGCAATTTGATTGGTTGATGCTTTGAGACATGATAACTTTAGTTCTAATTAAGTGAGAGTGATGAAACTTGGTGTATTGTTTCATTACAGTAATACCTTGACTATGATCGATAATGAGCATTTTCTGCTCAGGGTAAGCAGAGCGATAAGCAATTTGATTTGCCGAGACTTTGGAACACAATAACTCTCCTTCGAATTGAGTTAAAATGTTCAAAATTGGTGTGTATGCTTATTAGGTCAATGCCTTGATGGAGTTCGAAGATGAGCATTTTCTTCTTACGGTAGGCAGAGATAAGCAATTTTTGGATGACACTTCGTGTTCAGTTTGATTGGTCGATACGTTTGAAAAAAATAAATGTGCGATTAATTAATATCTGTCATCTATTTATTTTGGGATTTCGGCGGGGGACATCAGCCTCACTGTTGGCTTGTTTCAATTGAGAAACTCAAGGAAAACCAGCAACCTTGACATTGTTCGATCTTTGAACTTTTCAGCTCGATTGTCACATGTAGACATTTTAGCTAGAAGCGCGAGACTTGGTATTCATGACGACCAATGAATCTTTACCCAATGGAAATTAGTGGCGACATATGTAGGGTATTACGTGAAGAGCTCGATAAGATGTATGCAGTTAAGGCGAGATCAAGCCTTCTATTGAAGATAGGGGTTAAATGGCCGAATAGTTAGCACGTGCGCGCTATATCATAATGTCTGTTATTGAGTCAACTGACCTATATTGTGTCGACTAGGCCTCTCTCTCTCTCTCTCTCTCTCTCTCTCTCTCTCCCTCTCGCTTTGTAGTATTTGTTTAAACACCTTCCAACAACCCAAGATACTCGACAGTTATCAATCTTTCTGTTACAGATAATCAAGTCTACCTGATATAACCGTAAGATCATTACCAACATGGCTAGTAACATCACAGATAAACCCATGTGTAGTATTTGTTTAAACGACTTTCAACAACCTAAAGTACTCGACTGCAACCACTCTTTCTGCTTCACCTGTCTAGATGATTATATCAACAAAATCTCTACTAACAACCAGTTCCCGTGTCCATTATGTCGCCATATTGTTAATATCCCTACTGGTGGAGTTATGGACTTTACATCTAAATCAAATGTTCAACAGGAGTTGGTGAGTGATATTTGTAAAGCAGAAGTTCCAACATGCGATGTTTGTAAAACTGGTGTGAATTCTCAGTTCAGGTGTGAAGATTGTGAAAAATATTTGTGTAGTTCTTGTAGAGACATGCATGATACGTTTAAAGGATGCCGGGATCATGTGATAGTAGATGTTAATGCCCCGGAAGGAAGGACAAGAGGGGATAATCCAATAAGTAAATCTAAAGATTGGTGTCCAAACCACCCAGAAAAAGAAGTCAAGTGTTATTGTAAAGACTGTTCTCTGTCAATCTGTTCAGATTGTTTTGTGGTCGGACATAATGGGCACCAATTCTTAGATTTACAAGACGAACAGATCAAGGTAGAGACCAGAGATAAACTGAAACAATTAAAAGTGGATCTAGAAGCCCGAATTGAACAATTCGTTAAATATTCAGATTCTTTGAAAGCATTTGTTGTAGATATTGACAGCTCTGCTGACAAATCGTGTGAAGCTGTCGACAAACAAGTTGATTCGATTTGTTCTGAAGTCAAACAACTAGGCGATGATGTTAAAATACAGATACAGAAGTCACGTGATGGTGAAGCAAGTAAGCTAACCCAACCCCTGAAAGAGATGGAAATATTAATAGAAGATTTAAAAGCCAGTGTTAAATGTACGGTAGATGTAATAGAAGATAAATCTATTGTCCAGGTTTTAAACAGAATACCACAAGTTGAGCAAGAACAAGGAGAATGTAGTTTAAGGAAGTTGGATATTCCTGATGTAAAATACACGTGGTTTGAACAATCAGTGATTGATAAAACATTGCTAGTAAATCAACTAGGAATTTTAGAGAATCACGACGAACCAACCTTTACCGCTAGTTTCAACTTGGATGATGTTGCACCTCAAGGATATAATGGGGTATGTGGTGAAGATTATTATATTCAAGGTTTATCATGGTGTATTAATGCTGTAAAGATAGAGACGACAGATACTGAATCAACTCTAGGTATTTACCTACAACTACGTAAAACAGACGACACAGCTAATATTAAATCATGTCAGGCTAACCACAGCTCAACATTGATTAATATAAAAGATAAACAACAATCCGTGAATAGAGAAATCATTGGTCATGCATATATTCTTGGCAAAGGGTGGGGTTGGTTTGCATTTATAGACTGGAATAGATTGTCTGATAAACAAAATGGATTTATTGATGAAAATAACAATTTTACTATACAGGCAACGGTCAAAGTAATTAAAACCGATCGTGGTTAACGTTTCATAACCGATAACAGTAACATCATAAACAGAGCCGGACTGGGTCCACCTGTCCACCTGACCGTGACAGGTGGGCCTAAGCTCATTAAACAAGCAGGCCTGAGCCTATAAAGAAAAAAGAGAAAGAAAAAAGAAAGGGGGGAGGGGTAAGAAAAGAAAAGAAGGAAGGAGAGGACATGATAGGACACCGGAAAGGAGAAAGAAAAGATAGGGAAAAAATGACTGACAAACAATACAAACGAAAGTGTACCACAACGAAAGAACTTTATGAGTTTGACCTCAGTATACCGACAACCGTGTAATTTATCTTTTAACCTCTACTTTGTTCTTCATAAGTCATTATCGCTTCTGCTTTGGTCTGTAATGCTTAGAAAATGTGTTTGTGGTTGTCAATTTTCGCGCGTCTTGGTCAGTGACCTGACAGGTGGGCCTTGTATAGTATTACAGACTTTAAAGAGTGTTCACATTCATTCATTGTATCCAGTAAATAAATATAAACTCTAAAGGATGTTCACATTCATTCAATAAACATTACTGACTATTGATTTGACGTGGTTAATGACGCGACATTAAGGCGGCATTTGCAGTAAGGCGGCATGGCATGACGATTTTTGAAAGAAATGAACACCATTCCCTTAATACAATGGTCAACAGTGAATTAAAAAGTCTTCTTAATATGCTAGTCAGTCACGACTAAAAACAGCTGATGAAACATGTATTTTCCAGAATGATTATTGACATTTGGTCGTAGATGCTTCTCATACACTGTACCAAACCTATGGAATTCAATACCCTTGACCTTAAAGAATTCACAATCCCTTAGCTGTTTTAAGAAACAATTAAAGACTCATCCGTTTTCGACTGCTTATTAGTTATTAATATCTTGTGATAAGTGGACAGCTAAAAGCGCCCTGAGCATTAACTTTAATGGATTTGTGCGCTATATAAGAACTCACTATTATTATTATTATTGATGAAAGTTTCACCATTGACCGCTACTTTCGATTATTATAATAAACTGTAAATTAAACAGATTTGAATACGTGAAAACCGATAATCGAGTCATTGTTTATTATCGTATCCACGGTAACAATGACCGTCGAGGATACAGTGTTTTTCAAATTCGTTTTTCTGGACTGACTGAAATTTACAGCATATTCTATTTTTTTAAAATATTTTTTTATTACATACAAGTTTGCGTTTTGCCCCATGTTTCATTTGTGCCCGGTTAAGTGATAAATCGCAAAATATAAAGCACACATTGTGTTGTGAGAAACCTAATTAAATTACAACTTTTTATTATTATTGATTAAAGATTATACATATTTTCACCACCTTGATGTTTATGATTAATCATAGTTAAAACCAGTTGGGACGAAAATCCGAGGTACCATGTCGTGTACACATTGGCGTGCACGTAAAAGATCCCTTGACAGTTGGAATTCGATATAAGAGTAGGTCGCCGTGCAGATGTGGTAGTTTTGATATTTACGAGGCTTGGAGTATTATATGTTTATTATCAATCATAGTAGTTATAAACAAATGTTAGAGTTGTGGTTTGATATATTTATGATGAAAAATATTGTAGTAAAATCCGGTTGTAGGATTATGTAATTAATTATGGTATATCATTAGTAGAAGTTAGAGTATCACGAACAGCTGATGTATCAACATCGATTAAAGTATATCAACAGAGGTTGGGGTATCAATAGAGGTTTGGGTATTAACAGGGTTGGGGTATCAATAGAGGTTGGGATATCAATAGAGGTTTGGGTATGAATAGAGACTGGGGTATCAATAGACGTTGGGGGTATTAACTGAGGTCGGGGTATCAACAGGGTTTGGAGTATCAACCGAGGTTGGGGTATCAACTGAGATTGGGGTATCACTAGATGTTGGGGTATCACTAGTGGTTGGGTATGAAAGAGGTTGGGTATCAACAGAGTCTGGGGTATCAATAGAGGTTTGGGTATTAATAGGGTTAGGGTATCAGTAGAGGTTGGTATTAATAGGGTTGGGGTATCAATAGAGGTTTTGGTATCGATGGCGGTTGAGGTATCAACAGAGACCTGGGTATCAATAGAAGTTTGGGTATTAACAGGGTTAGGGTATCAATAGAGGTTGGAGTATCAATAGAGGTTTGGGTATAAATAGAGACTGGGGTATCAATAGACGTTGAGGTATTAACAGAGGTCGGGGTATCAACAGGGTTTGGAGTATCAACCGAGGTTGGGGTATCAACTGAAATTGAGGTATCACTAGATGTTGGGGTATCACTAGATGTTGGGGTATCACTAGAGCCTAGGGTATCACTAGATATTGGGGTATCAGCATAGACTGGGGCATCAACAGAGACTGGGGTATCAATAGAGCCTAGGGTATCAACAGAGACTGGGGTATCACTAGATGTTGGGTATCACTAGAGGTTGGGTATGAACAGAGCCTAGGGTATCAACAGAGACTGGGGTATCAACATAGACTGGGGTATCACTAAAGGCTTGGATATCAACAGAGGCGTGGGTATCAACAGAGGTTGCGGTACCAATAGAGGTTGTGGTATCAACAGAGATTGTGGTATCACTAGATGTTGGGGTATCTAAAAGCCTGTGGTATCAACAGAGACTGGGGTATCAATAGACATTGATAAAATTCTTAAAGAAGTTAATGACTTATTGTTTGAATATGAACTTGATGTAAAAAAGATGTGTGGGATTGCTACTGATGGTGCTGCGGTTATGGTTGGAAGTAAGAGTGGATTGACAACACGATTTAAGGAACTAGTTCCAGGATTGCTGAGTACACATTGTATTGCACATAGACTTGCCTTATGTTCATCCGGTGCTGCAGATGCTATACCATATCTAATAAAATATCAGGAACTAGTAGATTGCATATATAAATATTTTTCAAATTCACCCAAAAACCTATCCAGACTTGAAAAAATCCAGGAAATTCTTGCCTCTGTTAATGCTGATTCGGGTACCAGGTTAAAACAAATATCAAATACTAGGTGGTTATCATTTGAGGGATCCGTGACTGCGTTACTGAGAAACTATTCCAGCTTAATAACTGTGTTATCAGAAGATAATTCACCAAAAACTGTTGGTTTGCTGAAATCAATCACTTGTTTTAAATTTTTGTACATTACTCATTTTTTGTCAGATGTATTGCCAATACTATGTAGATTGTCCAAATGTTACCAGAGAAGTGATATTGTTTTTTCAAATGTAAATCCTCTGTTGGCTTCAACTATTTCACAGTTACAGGGCATAGAAACTGGGAATTATGGTATTAATGTATTAAATTTATTGGACACAGTCCCTACAGCGGTTAATGTTGATACATTAGGAGAGGCTCATTTTTTGTACAATGATCAAAAAATTAGGGATGGGAAAAAACAAAGAGAAGATGCTAGGGTGATAGGGATGAAATTTGTTAGGAATGTTGTAAATAATTTAGAATGTAGATTTGAGGAAAAGGGGGATAGTGTTGTTTTAAATAAATTATGTAAGTTATTTGATGTAAATTGTGATGTAGATCTGGGTTACATTAGTTCATTAAGTAATTTTTTCCAAACAATTGATCTTGATGTTAATGACTGTATATCAGAGATTGTGTCTTTCAGGGGTTATTTAAACCATGTTCATTGTCCAATAAATAGTATTGATGATGTGTTGAAGCTTGCCCTAAAAGAAAAATCAAATTTTGTCAATGTATATAAAATTGCTAGCAGATTATTATGTATACCAGTTGCAACAGTTGATTGTGAACGAGGTTTCAGTAAACAAAATATTATTAAAACAGCCAGCAGAAATTGTTTAAAACCCAGTACATTGTCAAATTTGATGTCAATCACATTAACAAAAAAACAACCTGATCTCAATACATCATTTACAAAATGGGCTAATGTAAAAAAAAGGAGAATCCTGTAAATTGTAAATATGGTTGTTAAAGAATGTTAAAGAAATAAAAAAATATTATGTTATTACAATATGTGTTTTATATTTTTGGCAGATAAAATATTCAAGTTGGCGGGAAAAAAATATCATCATTGTTTTACGTAAAAATTAGGATCCATTTTGGCGGAAAAAAATGAAAGCCAGTGTGAGCCCTGCATTGGGCTATCGATAGAGACTGGGGTATCACTAGATTTTTGAGGAATCACTAGAGGTTGGAGTATCACTAGATGTTTGGGTATCAATAGAGGCGATTTTTCCTATATACCGAAAAAAATCCGAAAAGTACCGAAAACGTTTTTGATATTCATTACCGAAACAATCCGAAACACCATTAATACCGAAAAAACAACAATACTTACCGAAATAGGCTACACGTAAAAATTGTAAGGTGCGTCATGTGTCAGGCTTGTACACATATAATAATTGTGGAGAACTCTAGGCGATGCATGAAAAAGGTGGACATTTTAGATAGGTAATGACAATATAATGCGACGCTATAGGTTGGCCACGGATTACACTAGGTCCCACTTAAAGGAGCTAAATCGCTAATATTTGAGACCTAGAAATTGCCACAAACGGGTCGCAACGCATATTTTATAATGTAATATGAATGTATACAAACCGATTTACATTCAATCGTTTTCGTTTGTACTCTAATTTCAAATTAGTTATGTTCGGCGAAATACGCCAGAAGTTTCGATCGAGTGGCTATTTCGAGTGTCTGGTTATGCCAGTCTACATACGCCGTTTGATTTGGTGCAAGGTTTCTTGCCAGAGCTGGGGCTGAAACGCATTATGGAACACGATTCGTGTACCAATGGTAAAATGTTTATTTTGTTTTAAATATTGGATATCAGTTTCCAATCTCAGCTTTATCTCCAAAATCCTCGAGAAATGCATAGCTAATCAATTAAAAACTTACATTTCTGACAATAGTCTTCTTGAAGTATTTCAGAGTGCATATCGCAAGCATCACAGCACAGAGACTGCTCTTATTCGAGTTCAAAATGACATTCTAAATTCACTAGACAATCACAATTGTGTTCTCCTTATATTGTTAGACCTGTCGGCCGCCTTTGATACCGTTGACCACAGCATCCTTATTTCTCGTTTAATATCTGATTTCGGTATATCTGGCTCTGCAATCAACCTACTCAGATCCTATTTAAATGATAGAAAACAATCTATTGTTGTCAGTGGCAAATCATCCGAAGATGTTGGCCTTCTATATGGTGTCCCACAGGGCTCTGTTTTGGGCCCAATTTTATTCAGCTTGTATACCTCACCCTTGGGTAAAATAATTAAAAAGTATAATATCCAGTAGCATCTGTATGCAGATGATACGCAGTTGTATATCTCATTCAAACCAATTGTTAAAGATGGCTTTGTTTTAACTAAGCATATTTTAGAATCCTGTATCAATGAAATCCGACAATGGATGTCAACCAATTTTTTAAAGCTGAACGATGATAAAACCGAGTATCTTTTAATTAGCTCACCAACAGTTGAAGCAAAAATTTCAGATAACATTGATATTTCTATAGGCGATGTTTCTGTGGAGCCAGTAAAAACTGCCAGAAACATTGGTGTAATGTTAGACATTCACCTAAACTTAGAGTCTCATGTAAATAATGTATGTAAATTATGTTATTATCACCTACGTAATATTAGTAAAATCCGCAGTAACCTCTCCACTGACGCAATACAAACACTTATAAGTACCTTAATTACCTCCAGACTGGACAGTTGCAATTCCTTACTGATTGGTCTTCCGTGTCGCATTATTGATAAACTCCAAAAAGTGTAGAATTCTGCCGCAGGACTGGTCACAAGCACGAAATATAATGAGCACATAACCCCAGTTTTATTTCAACTGCACTGGTTGCCTGTTGTTTTTAGAATTAAATATAAAATACTTTTATTAACTTTTAAATGTTTTAATGGTATTGCGCCCTTTTACTTGCCATGTCTCTTGAATATATATAAACCTTCTCGAACGTTACGGTCATCCAAAGACAACTTTTTATTAACGGAAAAAAGAGCCAACCTTTCAAGTTATGGAGAACGATCGTTTTCGTTTCAAGCCCCAAAGAAGTGGAATCTATTGCCTCTTAGTATACGCAGTTGTACCTCTTTAACAACTTTTAAATCTAAACTTAAAACTTTTTTATTCCGAGAGGCTTTTAATTGCTGAATTAATTTTAATTATTCACTATATGTATTTTATAGATATTTATTTTTGTACTGATTTTTATAGATATTTAGATTTTTACTGTTTCTATAACTATTATTTTCTTTTTAATGATTTTTTATATATCCTATACATTTATCTATCTATTGTAAAGCGCATCTGAACACGTATGTGGAAGTTAGCGCTATATAAGTGTTGTATAATAATAATAATAATAATAATATCAAAAGCCCATCTTTTCCCGGTAAAATGACAACATCAGTGTTGATTTAAATTGACAAATAATTCGCGTTTTGAATGCCGAAGGTTTTGGACGATAGTCAGTTAAGAGACTTAGCAATTTTAATATAAGACCTGTCGAGCATTGTAGGCTTTTCATGGGTCAGGCTGGGCGAATTATAATAATTGCCGTTCATGGGTTGGGTTTGTTTCGGTGGGTAATTTTTCCTGTTGGCAACATTCAGCATGGTATTTTCAGAATGAACATCCATATGCAGGTTGTGAAGATCATTCGACGGCTTCTGATCTGTTATTTATTGCCGTTCAGTATTCAACCCATCGTTGATATGGTATGTTTGAAGAAAAGGGGGAGGGGAAGTCGGAGCAGCCTATAATTACCCTACTCGCCATGATTTGAATTGTGGTCTACCTTTACTAGGGATTACGGTCTACCTTGTCACGGGAATAACGGTCAACCTTGTCCAGGGAATAACGGTCAACCTTATCCAGGGAATAACGGTCAACCCTGTCCAGGGAATTCCTTAATAACAATAAATGGTCTACATTGTCTGGGAAATACTATAGAGATCGCATAGAATGGTATAATCATCCACAGAATATCTGTACTTAGGCCAATTTCAACTAAATTGCTTCAATACATTTCAATACAACAATCAAATTGATATCGCAATACTTTGACATTTACTACGAGTACGATGTTCTGTGTCCCCATACTGCCACTGTATAGATAATTATGGAAGCGTATAGAGGCAATCACGCAATAGATACCAAAATAATCTTTAGGTTTCTTGTCAACACAAACAAGGTCATTACCGCATTAACATATGGATCAATTTTATTTTTTAAAAAATTCTTGCGCATAGGGGATCTTTAGCAGTGGGAGGAAACCGGATAACCCAGCGAAAACCCACGAGGTTGTGGGCGACTCTACTCCTTCCTTGCCACGTGCAAAGGTGGCATCGAAACCACGATCGTTGACTCGATGACAAATCTTGTGATGCAGTGCGCTAAAGCTAACCATTCGGCCACCCAAACCCCTTCGTGGTATACTGATGTCCAATGAATTGCACCTTTGTGGACACTCTACGGGTCACAATCTGTATCTGATTTTGACGAAACTTGAATTGTATGTTTATAGGTCAGTGATCTCGGTTCCATAACAGATTACAACTTCCTGGATTATGGCCCTTGATTGTTCTACAATTCGCGTTTGTAGCTTGCGGGCCCTCTAGCTAAAGGACACATTGTCATTTTACATCCGATTTTAAAAACCTATCTAATGTATTACCGTCACACCATAATGACAGCAGAGTTCGAATTTGAAACTACTCGAATGAAAAACTGGTTTGTCTATCCGCGTAGAATGGATGAGAGAGAGAGAGAGGGAGAGAGAAATAGGTTTTAACGTCCACTCAACACAAACTAGGTCATTTCGGGACTAACATATGGTTTAATTTTATTTCAATAATTCGCTTGCGCGTAGGGGTCTTTAGCAGTGGGAGGAAACCGGAGTGCCCGGAGGAAACCCACGAGGTTGAGAAGGCGCCCCTATCTCCATGCCACATACGCTCACACCGGGGCTCGAAACCACAGCCGCAAGCCAGAGGTGACCGGCCAGCTAGAGTTCGAAGCGCGGCACTCTAGACCACTAGGCCATCCCAACCCCCCCGTAGAATGGATGAACTGATTAAGAGAGAGAGAGAAATGAGGTTTAACGTCCACTCAACACAAACTAGGTCAATTTGGGACTAACATATGGTTTAATTTTATTTCAATAATTCGCTTGCGCATATGGGTCTTTAGCAGTGGGAGGAAATCGGAGTGCCCGGAGGAAACCCACGAGGTTGAGAAGTCGACCCTATCTCCATGCCACATACTCGCACACCAGGGATCGAAACCACAGCCGCAAGTCAGAGGTGACCGGCCAGCTAGAGATCGAAGCGCGGCACTCTAGACCACTAGGCCATCCCAACCCCCCGAACTGATAACGACAACGTCTTGTCATTTAAAAGGACAATGCGACATTAAAATGTCGCGATGATGTGATGTCGGGTAGTCGGCCATGTTCCTCTCTCAGTATACGGTATTATAAAGGGCCCAATCACGACATCACTTCCAGTCCGATTAAAACACAAACACAGATCCCATTTCGTTTCGTTTTCGTACACTAGGATCTGGAAGAGTTATTATCGTTGACGTGGTGTGAATGATGTGAGGGAGTAGCCAATGAAACGGTCTTTTAGCCTTTCAATGCACGGAACTATAGGTAAACCACCAGAAACGTCAACGCTGATTGATTAATCAATGTCTCGCGTCATAGGGTCAAAAGTCGCCCGTATGACCGTTCATGTGAACTCCCACTATAGCCGCCAATAGTCAGCTAGTATTATGACGTGCATTTGTTTAACTTTTGCTATGTACTGTAATTGTCATGTTTGACATTCAAAATAATTATTTTAATAGTGATGGTATGTTAATTAGTGTAATTCACCCGAGTGCCATTATACTGATAGAAAGATTTAAATAACTCTAGTAATTATACCGTTATTGTAGAGTTCAATACTCCAATTTATGCCTATCTCTTAATTTAACCTATTCATTTGAAACTGGACTTTAGTGCAGACATGACGTCTTTATTTGCTATTTTGTGGATGTTTCTACCAATCTATACGGAATCTCTAGTATTTCCCAGACAAGGTAAACTATTTATTACCATTATAGCATTTCCTAGACACGGTAAACCATTTATTATTATTATACCATTCTATACGGACTGTATAGTATTCCTTGGACAGGATAAACCATATATTATTTTTATAGTATTTCCTAGACAAGGTAAACCATTTATTATTATTCTACCATGGTATCTATAGTATTCCCTAGACAAGGTAAACCATTTTTTTAGTATTATTTAAGTCATATTACTGTACTCCCCAAAAGGAACCTGATTTGAAATCTTACAATTTTTCACGTTTGTGTGTTTCGGGCAAATTATCAAATATATTTCAGATGAAAGTCCTCTGATCGCCGTGTTGGATTTTGATCTGAGGTTGGAGATCTTTGACCCGTCTGATGGGGCTGATGCGACTTTTATGGAGCGAATCAATGTAACAGGAGGACGAGGTGGTGCTTCTGGTATCATGGATTTTAATTACAAGGGCAACATGATTTATTGGACTGATTTAGGTGTTAGTAAGGTCTACAGGTAAACTTTCATTCTGACGTATTTCCGGAAGGTAAATTCCAAAATAACAGGTCTAAATCGCCAATAAAATCGCATAAAAAAATTTTCAAGTCTGAGCATTGTCGGCAGTACAAAAGGCACTTTCAGCAGTAAAAAAGGCACTTTCAGCAGTAAAAAAGGCTGCGTATTTTTAGTTCTGACCCCTCTGACTTTGTGCCGTTGATTACAGTATAGATCTGTATTTTAATGAGCGGGACAATTTTGTGACATTTCAAGGCCGGTATATTTAGACATTTTATTTAATTCTGTTTTTCATGAAGCTTAAAGGCTGATGGTGGTGACCTTGACCAGAAGGTTATATTGGAAGGTGATTTGGGTGCACCGGAAGGTCTGGCGTATGATTGGATACATAATAATTTATACGTCTGCGACTTTAGAAAGCATAAAATTATGGTAATTAATCCAGATACTGGTGCCAAGAAAACTTTATTACCTGACGTATATGAAGCACGTGACGTGGAAGTAGATCCGAAAAATGGGTAACACATTAGCTTTATACACATATATGGACATAGACCACTAATGATTTCCCCATTTTAATTCTGGGTAATACAATAGCTTTATACACATATATGGATATAGATCACTGATGATTTCCCCGTTTTAATTCTGGTCTCTCAGACCGACTCTAACTGTTCCCCAAATTTTCGTTAGGTAGAATGTTTTCTGCCACGGATGAAGCAATGTGTGGCAAACTATTGTCCAAAAAAGCACGTATGAGGTTCTTCGTGAATAGCTTGAGATACACAAGCTGGAAGTAAAGACAAATAAACATGCAATTTTCGATCCTACATTTCAACCTATCAAACCTCTTAACTCTTGTATCCTTCCGCCTCAAAATCATGAATATTCACAAACACCTGGCAGAAAATGTATTTTCAAACCCTTCTCGTCGATTCTACACCAAAAGGTCAACGAAAATCGTCTTTCAAAAGGGAGAAGCGGGAACGGGGGAGAAAGAGCAAAAATAACTTTTGCAGTGAGCTGTGTCGATACACCCTTAAGTGAGACAGTAAAACCAAAATCATAGTTCTAGCTTCGTTTGGTCATTTCTGGAGTTTAACACCCGCTGCTACCTGGGGTGATATCGTTGAAAAACAGTTCAAGCAATGTTATGTCAGCTTGGTGGCTGTCTGGCTACCATCTTGGATTTCACAATGACGTCACGCCTCTTCCATCTGCCGGGCGGTTGTAATAGGTTGCTTCACGCCTAAGGCCTAGGTAAAGACATCAAAATTGCTACCCTGAAATGAATATTGGGGTTTTGCTATAGCCAGATTTATGGAATAGTGGCCATCTTGGACGCCATCTTGGATTTTATCTTTCGTAGTTAATACTGTATTGTTTTTTTACTAGCTGGTTATATTGGATAGCTGGTTGGGATGAATCAGCTAGGTTAATGAAGTCATCATTAGACGGAAAGAATCAAGTTCTATTAACTTCTGATCTAGACAGACCATTGAGTTTATCTTTAGGTGAGGTTCGGCTTTTTGAAATTCACGAAAACTGACATCAAGGCAATGTTGGATTAATCCTGAATGTGTGGGACGGGAAAGGGAATATGGGCTCAGGCCCGGATCCAGGATTTTGTCGAGGGAGGGGCCATACATTAGAGCAAAGGGTAATAATCAGGTTTGGTGTAGTCCCCAGCGGAGATAATGCGAAAATCATGTTTATATCATCTATTAAAGAGCAGGTATGTGAACTACAACAGAAACAAAGCAAACAAAAACGAAAATCGACAATGTCACACTGGGGCTGACGAGGGAAGGGGGCACGCCCCCCCCCCTGCCCCCCCCCCCTGGATCCGCGCCTTGAGCTGGACAAAGCTATGGGGTGGCGCGTCACAAAACGTCATGGATTTAACATTGAAGTCATTGGTCTTAATTAGTCCATGAACATCGAGGTCAAGGTAGTAATTAATCAAGTCAATCATCTTAACTTAATTAAATAAGGAAAATGGCTGTTATAGCGTTTTGGTCTAAGACCACAGAAATGTAATCTATACGTGTACTTAATCTGATGTATTATTAGTATACCCTGTCTCTAGCTCTACACGTGTAGACAGATTCTGGTATCTGATGTATTACATATATCTATAGATTATGATGAACAGAGATTATATTGGACTGAGCTTCCCCTTGTTAGCAGTATTAGAAGTATTGGTGTTGATGGACGAAATTTGACAACAGTTCGTCGTGTAGGCGGTGGTTGGAGAGCTTCTCCACCCAAGTATATCACTGTATCAGGGGTAGGTTCATTTAAAGCGGCTATTTCATATTTTGTAAGAAAGTCAAAACATATATATTTCTATGCTTTTGCTCAATAGGTTGTCAACTCACTATTATACAATCATAAGCATTATTTTCCACGCTTAAACATCATTCACATCGGAAATAATAACACAATTACCTCCCTTGTTTTCCCATTCCCCCCTGCAATAGCTATCTTTAAACGTTTGAATTTGAAGTTAAAAATGATATTTTTGCCAATTTCTCAACTGGCAATAGTGAATTATAGATAGGATTTATAGGATTATTCTTTAACAAGGTAGGACTGTTTATAGATACCATCTATTTTAAGGCTTTATTTCAATATATTTTAAAAATATAACTTAAAAATATGAAATAGCAGCTTTAAGAGATGTAATCACTTTTAACAAGAAATGAAACAAAATGAAATAGGATCTGTGTTTCTATGAGATTTCAAAATTGATTCATATACTCCTTCCAATCGAATATATTTAATAAAATGAAATGAGATGGGGTTTAACGTCTTTTAAGTTATATTTTTAAAGAGTATTAAAATAAAGCCTTAAAATAGATGATATCTATAAATAGTCCTACCTTGTTAAAGAATAATTCTATTAATCCTATAATTCACTATTACAAGTTGAGAAGTTGGCAAAAATATCATTTTCAATTTCAAATTCAAACGTTTGAAGATAGCCATTCCATGGGGGTGGGGGGGCAAGGGGGTAATTGTGCTATTATTCCCAGTGTCAATGTTTTTATATCTGGGAAATAATGCCTATGATCGTATAATAGTGAGTTGATAACCCATTGAGCTAAAGTGAAATGAAATGGGATTTAACGTCCTACTCTTTTGCACCTAACCTGGGCTAATAGAAGACGGGCATACGCCACACAGTGTGCTATGAGGGAAATTTTGCCCGGGCAGCGGCGCTACGGCCTCCTCTTATATCGAATTCCAACTGCCAAGGGATCTTTTATGTGCACTCCAATGTGTACACCTGACCTCGGTTTTTCGTCCCATCCGAACGACTATATTACATATAATAGAAATAACAAGGATTAAGCTTATCAATATCATACTGTCTAATCTATTAATGACTTGGCTGTCCACCATCGGTTACCAAGTTACATGATTAATGGCTTCTAGTATAATCGCTATTAAAAGACATCTATTGAAAATTAAATAAGTTATTAAAACAACACATGGGACATTAAGTGAATGAATGAAATAATAAAGAAACAAATGAATGAATGAACGAATTATATCCCAATTACAGTAGCACGATATACCCAACTGACCCAAATCCATCAAAATCCACCATTATTTAAACCCGATTTAGCATAAAAAAACGGTATCAAATATCGATATCGATAGCAATTTTTGTGATAGGAATTCAAATAATGGTGGTTTTGGGTAGATTGGGTGGAATTTGATAGATTGGGTGAATTCTGGTATTTTAAGTGGATTTCGGTAGATTTGGTGATTTGGGGTAGTGGGTGAATTGTGGCAGTATGGGTGGATTTTGGTAGATTTGTTGATTTTGGGTAGATATGGGGTAATTGTGTAGATTTGGGAATATTGGGGGTGATTTGGGGTAGATTGTGTTTATTTGGCCAGATTGGTGTATTTGGTCAAATCGTGCCTCCCGCCCAATACTGAAAGATTTGTTGATTTTCAGAACTACATCTACTGGAACCAAGGTCATGACACTATCAGACGAGCAGAAAAGGAACGGGCATCACGAAGTATCAGATACAGGAACCTTGAAACGCGTGGCTCTTATGGGCGCACGGAAAATCTGTTTATGGGCATTCTTGCCATTGATCCAAGAAAACAGATAGAAAGTAAGAAACGATACGGTTCTTTATTGTATTGAAGTTGCATGATGTAAGATTTAGATAAAGATAAAGAGAGCGAGAGAAATGGGGTTTAACGTCCACTCGACACAAACTAGGTCATTTTGGAACCAACATATGCCGCCATATGGTTTAATTTTATTTCAATAATTCGTTTGCGCGTAGGGGTCTTTAGCAGTGGGAGGAAACACACGAGGTTGAGAAGGCGCCCCTATCTCCATGTCACATACGCTCACACCAGGGATCGAAACCACAACCGCAAGCCAGAGGTGACTGGCCAGCTAGAGGTCGAAGCGCGGCACTCTTTTTTTCTTTTTTTTTATTATAAATATTTATTCCGACAAAATACAATATATAAGATACATAATTCTATTTTCATTCTACAAAATTAATTTCACAGGATATTTACAGTTTAAAAAAAAAAAAGAAAAGAAAAAAAAAAGAAATAATTACACCCCCCCCCCACACACACACACACACACACACACACACCCACACCCAAAGCGCGGCACTCTAGACCACTAGGCCATCCCAACCCCCTTAGACAAAGAGATGAGAGTTCTCGCTATGCATTATGTAAGACTGGGATAAAGAATTAACATCTGTAGCTATAATAGTTTCAAAATTAAAACATTGACAACGGAAAAAAAAATATATCGAAAATTTCATTCAGATCACAACATTCCGGGCGATGTTATGATTGATTGAAGACCAGCGTAGTCTTGATTTTCATAGCTACCGTTGTTACCGTAATAAATCAAGCCTTGATTATCAATTTTTAAATACAATTACTAAATGACGACCGTGTTTCAATCCGTTCAAAATCACAACCATTCGATAATCTAGAGAGAGAAAGAAGATTAGGGGTTTTCCATGTGAATAAACGTCCAATTAAAATATATATACGTGAAGAAGTTAATCAAAAAGTAGGCCATGAAAAAGAGAACATCTTGAAAATTTCAGTCGAAGTACTTTATGCTGAACGGAGTTGTCACTGTTGGAAATTTGGACTAGAAATAGGCATCAACTGTGTCCACACCTTCTATGAGAATAGTCGATCGTTTGATTGACAGTCGATAAATCCATCTAAATAATTTCGATTATCAAGTAACATTCTAAATGGCCATAGTAGCCTCGCTTGGCAATCTCGAAACCAGAAAAATTTTTGAAGAAATTTCTCTGGTGAATCGGGGTAGCCATTTTCCCGGCAGGTGACATGTAATTCCTACGCGTGAGCGAAATTTCTCGTTTATTTGCGTCGTACGTCCCTGATTTTACGTGCCTGGATGACCGAATCACTTAAAAATATACCCGCGCGTAGAAAAATAGATCTTTACAAAAACTTGAATTTGTTCGTTTAGGATCCAATTTTTTATGTCAGCGAGTTGACTTTGACTCAAGGATCATTTTACAACAAACGAAACAACGATTCGACCTCTAGTTTTCGAGACATCAACCCAAACAGATTGACCACTCAGAGGGCAGAATGGGCGGGGCTTAGGTTTGGAAAAAATTGGAAAAAATGGACGGTCTAATGCGCCAGAGGCCTTCGGCTCCGCGGCTGCCTCTGGGAACGAAATTGCTCGCTTGGCAGGCCTTTCATCAGTGGTAACCGGTTGTGATGTTAATGACTAACGGTAAACATATACCTTGGTCAGCCATAAATTGATTTGATTTTAAATGGAGGACTGTTTAAATCTAAGCTGTATTATCATGGAAGCAAACATTGAATCCAAACTAACATACAGTGTACCACATTGATCAACAGTGAATATTCACTAGGCAGCTACAATCACTGATAAGGATGACATCTATGCTACTTAATGAACCAAAAATATTATTTTTTTCCTCCGACAAATTAAATAAAGACGGTTGAAGTATTTGTAGGTTAAAATTATTTCCTGTTTAGAGTAAAAGGCAGCATTCTGTCCGATTCAGTAACGCCTTATGTAAACAATGCACTTGCCAATGATGACAAATTACTATATTCTAGTATAATTTTTTTTTTTTTTTTTAGGTCCAAGTCTGTGTGGAGATAATAATGGTGGATGTTCCCATTTCTGTCTACCGACATTGATACAGTCTACTCCACCATATAACTGCGCATGTCCAGATGGAATGAATTTAATGGATGACAACAAAACATGTTCAGATGAAGCACATAATTAATCTTATTAAACTAGATTTGATCCCCATCGAAACATTCTTATTTGTGGTATTTTTGTAATTGAACAATTTGTCTTGCATAATATGTACAAACAAAATATAACTGTTAAATTTAAGACAATTATGGAGAATCATTTATACGTTTGACCATAATAATAAGTCTTAGGGTAACCATGACAATAAATTGAACAATGACAATACGTGCAGTCATGTCAATACGTGTAGTCGTGTCAATACGTGTAACCATGACCATACGTGTTGTCATGTCAATACGCGCAACCATGTCAATACGTGTAGTCATGGCAATACGGTTAACCATGACCGTACGTGTAACCATGGCAATCCGCGCAACCATGCCAATACGTGTAATCATGTCAACACGTTTGACTTGACTCCCACATGCTATTCCGGTTCACTTCTCTTCCCAACTCCCAAGAAAAATAACGCCAAGAAAATTTGATATTGAGGTGCGATTATTTTAGAGCTTGGGGGTGTACAAATTAAGTAGTGCACCTAAAAGATCCATCAGCAATTGAAATTCTAGGAAGTGTAGTTAAAATGGTGGAGGTAGTCTCTTTATATAATGGAAGAACAATAGTGGATATTAAAAAGTATTTTACATAAACAAGCAATTCCAATGGTCAACCCGGGAAATGATATAATAGTGGCTAATTGAAAGATATTTCTTTCCTACACTGTTTATCGCGGTTTGGGGGGTTGGGATGGCCTAGTGGACTAGAGTGCCGGGCTTCGACCTCTAGCTGGCCGGTCACCTCTGGCTTGCGGCTGTTGTTTCGATCCCTGGTGTGAGCGTATGTTTCTTTCCCGCAATTCGGGCTAATGAAGACAGACATACACTGTACATCAGCTATAAGGGTCAGCTTTGTGTCCGCCCATTCTTTGTCGTGTTCCAAGTACCAGGATGAAAATGGAGAACCTTGGTTTTACATCAGAACAACGAGACGCTGTTCATGAGTTCTACAAAATTGTTATTTTTACAGGGAGCCTTGGTTTTACCTCAGAACAACCAGGTCATCCCTTCTACACAACTAACAAGGGCAGACCAGCGGCGGATCCAGAGAGGGGGGTGGGGTTACATAAAAAAAATAATGCCTTGCATCAATGAAATTACATCACAAAGTAATCCTACATCAGTATAAAAATGATTTCTCTGTTTAAAAAGCTCAATTTGTATGTATGCCTATGTAATTTAGAGACGATGGTGGCAGATTTCCGTGACAGAAACCTGGCAAACCCCCTCCTGAAAAAATTCCTGGATCCGCACTTGCAGACCAGGAGGGAAAGTCAGTCGGGAACTTATAGTACTATGAGAAGCGATAATCTTTGAGGTTACGATCTGATACGTGTCGGGATCAAAGGAACCACCGTGATCTTTGGGATATAAACCTGTGCCTAGCCGCCATTTGATTATCCTCGATGTCACCATCTCATTTTCTTGTATATGTTACGATGCTTCTTGATGGCCACTTTAAGTCTTCCGTCAAAGAGAATAGTTCCACCATTATTCCAGTACTTGATGATGGGGAGGGGAATTATCTAAATCGTCATGCTACTCGTTGTCACTGGATACCCTTACATCGAAATCCCACCTGTTAATCCGACGATGATCAGGGTAATGTTTTATTGACCTTAAAATCTTTAACAAACATAACCGGAGGGTCAAGTCAAGGTTATTGGTATGGTTACACATATTGTCTGGTTACACGTATTGTCATTGTTACACGTATTGACATGATAACACGCATTGTCATGGTTACATGTATCACCATGATTAAACGTATTGACATGATTACAGGTATTGACATGGTAACACATATTGTCATGGTTACACGTTTTATCATGGCTACACGTATTATCATGATGGTTATATATTGACATGGTTACGCGTGTTGCCATTTTTACATGTATTGGCCATGGTTTGATCTATTGTCATGGTTACTTGTAATTCCATGGTTACACATATTTATTCTGTTTAATGTCAACGTAAAATAAAGAATACTACCAGACGAATAACGACCCATTTGTGTCTATTTAGCTCCTTTAATGGTTACAATTCGTTTGTACATATTATGTATGACAACCATTTCAATTATAAAAGTGTCAAAGCTAAATTCGTCGCATTTAGCTAATAATTTGGCCCTTGGAGTAAATTCAATTCAAGGCATCGTTTAACAAGGTTAAATCTGTTTTTCATCTGAACATGTTGAGTTGTCATCCATTAAATTCATTCCATCTGGGCATGCGCAGTTGTATGGCGGAGTTGATTGTATCAGTGTCGGTAGACAGAAATGGGAACATTCACCATTATTATCTCCACACAGACTTGCACCTACAAAAAAACAAAATAAAATTTTATCAAGAAAATAGACGCTATTATGTAATTTATTATCTCCCCTTAAACCTTTTGATATTTTTATTAGTGAGAGAGAGAGAAATGGGATTTAACGTCCACTCAACACAAACTAGGTCATTTTGGGACTCACATATGGTTTAATTTTATTTCAATAATTGGCTTAGCGTGTAGGGGTCTTTAGCAGTATTAGGACACCGGGGGATACGGAGAAAACCCACGAGGTTGGACAGGCAACCCAACTCCTTGTCACGTACAACCACGCAATCGAAACCCGTCAGTTGACACAATGACAGATCCTATGATACAGCGCTAACCATTCGTCCGTCCCCCTTCCTACATTTTATCTAATAAGAGACACCAATACCGCATTTAACAAAATAAAGAAATTTCTACGTACTTTGTTGTTGTTTTCTTGGATCAATGGCCAGAATACCGGAAAACAGTTTTCTCGTGTAGCCATGGTCGCCATATTCCTCTAGGTTTCTATATCTGGTAATGTCGGTAGCATGTTGCTTATCTGCTCGTCTGATAGTTGCCATACCTTGGTTCCAGTAGATGTAGTCCTGAAACAAACAATTCGGGAAGCATGATTTGCTTAAATCCCCTAAATCTACCCAAACGCAACCAACCTCCCACCATTATTTCAATTTGATAATATAGCGTTCTTGAAATAATGGTGAATTTGGATAGATTTAGGTATGTACATCGTGCATATGTTCTGTACCGACTGGGAATATGTCACACAGTCACCCTCGGTATTTCCACTGGCATCGTTCCGCTCTACACCACAAACCACTGGCTTAATTCACGGAGGTTGAGAGAGAGAGAGAGAGAGAGAAATTGGGTTTAACGTCCACTCGACACAAACTAGGTCATTTCGGGACTAACATATGGTTTAATTATATTTCAATAATTCGTTTGCGCGTAGGGGTCTTTTAGCAGTGGGAGGAAACCAGAGTGCCCGGAGGAAATCCACGAGGTTGAGAAGGCGCCCCTATCTCCATGCCACATACGCTCACACCAGGGCTCGAAACCACAGCCGCAAGCCAGAGGTGACCGGCCAGCTAGAGGTCGAAGCGTGGCACTCTAGACCACTAGGTCATCCCACCCCCCCTAAATTCACAGAGGTTGAGAAGTGGGCGAAGGTGAAGGGTTATTGTCGGCAGGATTGTATAATTGATGAGTTTTATGTGATTTATATTTGAGAACGTCTGTGACAGGTATCTACGTTCAGGTATGTGTAAATATATTAGTAATTACACGTATGTGAATAGAAATATATTAAATTTATAGGATAATCAGAATAAGGCTACTGATGCCATTAAAGGGCATGTGGCTCTATTTTTTTAAACCATAAATGGCGACAAAATCTAGGTCAATAATTCACTTGTATATATGGAAATGTAGCAGTGAAACCTGAGGACCCGGAGAAAGCCAACGAGGTTAGACAGGAGAGTTTCGTAAAAACAACCTACCTGGCCACTTTGCTGGCCACTGCCCTGATCAAATGTCCCCCACAGCACACTATACGGGCGTCTTCATTAGACCAGTTGGGGCAGAAGCTTACGACGTTAAACAACATTTTACTTTATGATGAAAGCGATTATACCTACCCTCGATACAGTCAAGTATCTTGGTTGGGACGATAAACGACCGGCGAGTGTTTGGTGAATGGTTGTCATATTCTCGCCATCGACCCGAATACTTTTAATACGGTTGGCCAGATATACTTCGTTCCAGTATAATCTCTGTTCATCATAATCTATAAATATATATAATACATAAGATACGAGAATCTGTCTACACGTGTAGAGATAGAGACATGGTATACTAACAATACATCATATACCAGAACCTGAATACCACTCACACTATATGTATTACACGAGTAGAGACAGGGTTTACTACTAATAATAGAGCTCGAGACGGCGTATACTAATAATAAAAGAGCTAGAGACGGCGTATACTAATAATAATAAAACTAGAGACGGCTTATACTAATAATAATAAAGCTAGAGACGGTGTATACTAATAATAAAGCTAGAGACGGCGTATACTAATAATAATAAAGCTAGAGACGGCTTATACTACTAATAATAAAGCTAGAGACGGCTTATACTAATAATAATAGAGCTAGAGACGGCTTATACTAATAATAATAGAGCTAGAGACGGCTTATACTAATAATAAAAGAGCTAGAGACGGCTTATACTAATAATAATAGAGCTAGAGACGGCTTATACTAATAATAAAAGAGCTAGAGACGGCTTATACTAATAATAATAGAGCTAGAGACGGCTTATACTAATAATAATAGAGCTAGAGACGGCTTATACTAATAATAAAAGAGCTAGAGACGGCTTATACTAATAATAATAGAGCTAGAGACGGCTTATACTAATAATAATAAAGCTAGAGACGGCGTATTACACTTGCAGCTTGCAATTTTGTGATCGTAGCCCCAATCAGACGGAACACTTTAACAGACATTTTCTTCATTAAAATTAAGTCAGATGAATAACGTAATTTATTGCTATCCAGTCCTCGGTGTACGTAGACTAATTGACTTCAATCCATGGTGTTTAGTGATTAGTGATCCCTTGAAGTCATTATCGTGAACCTCACCTAAAGATAAACTAACTGGTTTGTTTAAGTCGGATGATAGTAAAACTTGATTCTGTCCGTCTAATGTTGACTTCATCAACACAGCTTTATCTTCCCAACCAGCTATCCAATATAACCAACTAAAATAAAATATTTATTGAATTAAATGGTCACTAGAATTGAATGGGGCGGGGTGAAATTCAAGATGGCGCCCAAGATATTCATGTTAGGAGCAATTTTTGTGTCTAGAACTAGGTTGTAGGAGAACGCTAGATCGGAGACGGTCCTACGCATATTATGACGTCATATGTGATTGTGGGTTAGGGTAAGCGTTAGGTTTAGCCAAGGGTTAGGGTTAGCGATCCCTTGGTGAAATCTACAGGTTCTAGCCCTTACCCTAACCCTAACCCTAACCCACAATCTATAAATGACGTCATATGTGCTAAATGCGTAGGACCGTCTTCGATCCCACTTGTTAGTGAAGTAGCAAGTAAGACAGAGCGCCTGGCAAGGGACGGCGTATAATTGTTCAGACGGGACATAAAACAGACGGAAAAGAACCATCAATAATTTCAATTCGATGGCGTATGCCCGTCGTCAGTAGTCTAGTCGGAGCATAACAGTAGCACATTAAACCCCGTTTTATGTTGATTTGAATATATAAATAAATTAATTATATCTGTTACCCAGTTTTCGGATCCACTTCCACATCTCGTATTTGATGGAGACCAGTTATTAAAGTTTTCCGGGCTCCTGCTTCTGGGTTGACCACCAGGATTCGATTAAGGGTATCACAGACGTATAAATTATTATGTATCCAATCATACGCCAGACCTACCGGTGAACCCAAATCACCTTCCAATAAAACTTTCTGATCCTGATCACCACCATCTGCCTTTAAGCTTTAAGAAAGATAGAATAAAATAAAATGTCGAAATATACCAGCCTTATTGCAACGTAACGAAATTGTATCATATATTCCTTGCAAAAAAGGGGGGTTGGGATGGCCTAGTGGTCTAGAGAGCCGCGGTTCGACTTCTAGCTGGCCGGTCACCTCTGGCTTGCGGCTGTGGTTTCGAGCCCTGGTGTAAGCGTATGTGGCATGGAGATAGGGGCGCCTTCTCAACCTCGTAGGTTTCCTCCGGGCACTCCTGTTTCCCCCCACTGCTAAAGACCCCTACATGCAAACGAATTATTGAAATAAAATTAAACCATTTGTTAGTCCCGAAATTACCTAGTTTGTGTTGAGTGGACGTTAAACCCCATTTCTCTCTCTCTCTCTCCATCTCTCTCTCTGTCTGTTACCCTTTTTCTTTGAAACACCCCCTTTCCCTCAGATAAAAATAGGGTTTAACGTCCTTCTGTTCAGGTGGGACTGGGATATTGAAGACGGCCGTATGCCATATAGTGTGTTATGATGGAAATTTTACCAGGGCAGCGGCACATCTCCTTTTTCGAATCCCATTTACGCACGACCTTTATCATTCTCCGATATGCACCAGCAGATACAATAACCACCTTCTGCCATGATGACGCTTGCTAACCTTGGGTCTGGCAAGAGACAATGTATAGTGTATCACGTATGTTACCTGCAGCCCCGGTGGTTCGGTGAGTAAGACGTTGGTTCGATAACCTTAAACTCACTTGTCAGCCCAGAAGTTCACATGGTTTTCCGGCGTGGTTCCAGCTTTTCAGTGGCGTAGGCAAAAGACAACATATTGTGTATGGCGAATGATCATCTACATTACTACCCCAATCGGAACAGAACAGTCGGACCTTAAACTCGATTTCATTTATTTTTTGAAATTTTACCTGTATACCTTCTTGGTAAAAATATCTGTCCAGTAAATCATATTGCCTCTGTAATTAAACTCCATGCTACGAGACGCACGTCCACCCATTAGGTTGATTTCTTCCATAAAAGTCGCATCAGCTCCATCAGACGGATCAAAGATCTCCATCCTCAGATCATATCCCAGCACGGCGATAAGAGGACCTTCATCTGAAATTTTTGTATTTCGAATTAATTTAAAAGTTACCCGGGAAAACAAGAACGTACCATTTGTACCATTTCAAGCCACGTCCTTTAGGGGTGTATAACAATATAAATCAAACAATAATGATAAATGGTTTATCTTGTCCAGGGAATACTATATAGCGTATGGAATTGTAGAATTATAATAAATGGTTTACCTCGTCTAGGAAATACTAGAGGTTCCGTATAGAAAGGTAGAAACATCCACAGAATGATAAGTAGAGTCGACATGTCTGTTGTAAAGTCAAGTCCAGTTTAAACTGAATAGCTTAAATTGATAGATATATAAGTAGAGCCGACATGTCTGTACTAAAGTCCAGTTTGAAATGAATAGCTTAAATTGATAGATATATAATTATATATCGCAGCACCGTGACATTAACCATGATATTTTAATGTAAATTTCATCCCCGTAGTTAAGTAGACTAAATAGGTGTAGTTAGTAATCGTGTAGTTTCATATTAATCGGGATGATTTATCAACGGCGGCGGGTCAAGACTCCATGGACAGGGTTTTGGGGCGCACGGGTGGCGAAAAAGACAGGGATAGTTAAGTAGACTAAATAGGTGTAGTTAGTAATCGTGTAGTTTCATATTAATCGGGATGATTTATCAACGGCGGCGGGTCAAGACTCCATGGACAGGGTTTTGGGGCGCACGGGTGGCGAAAAAGACAGGGATAGGGTGTTGAGGCGCACGGGAACGGCGAGACTGACAGGGATGGGGTGTTGGGGCCCTCGGGTGGCTTGGGTGCAGCTTAAAATTACATCAAGAAATGGCGGACCAAGCTAATGTTTATCGTTAGTCACTGACGTCACTACCGAAGACTGGTGATGAAAGGCCTGCCAAGCGACGGTACCATATCCTTTCATCACATATGTGTATGTGTTGTAAAATAGATTCTATTCGGTTTTATCTGATACAATCAAGGAAAGAATCCCAGTCAGTTCTTTTTTTAAAGACAAACAGTTACTAATGGAAGATTTGTATAAGAAAACATTAGCCAAAACTCACATTAGTTAATCATATCAATTCAGAATCTTCTATTCAACCCAAAATATGGTGGGGTAGGGGCCAGACAGGGTATGCTTACTCTTTCGGACACCTGTTACCACTGTTTGTCGTGTATTTTATATACGTTGGACCGTCCATTTTGCTAATTACACTATTTTACCTATACCGTTTTTTTTAGGACTTTTAATTTTGTCTAATAGTTTGGATTATTTGTACTTGGTTTATCGACAGGAACCGAGAACTTTGCGATAAATCGACTAAAATGGTGGTGTCCTGAGAATGTTCACAAAGGTGCAATCCATTGGCCATCAGAATACCACGAACAGGTAAACCCCCATTCAAAGAATTAGGAATTCTCTGTAAATTATACCTTTGTGAAAGTTGTATCTCTAGCATAAACTATTATTCCTAACATGCTTCAATTCCTTTCAACATTTACAAAGTTACAGGTAAAATCATTGTTAATAGTCACTTTAAGACATACATTCTCATTTTCAGTATATTCTCCAAATTTCCAATTGCTGGTGTGTCTTTTAAGTGCAGTACTAATTTTTTCACAGCACACTTCCATGTTTGGGAAAATCTACTCTAAATTTCTATTTCTAGGTGTTATTTAAGGGGTTGCGGGAGGGAAATTATCAAACTTCTCACATTGTCGATTATTTCTGGTTGCTTGCCCGACATCTAAAACAACAATGGTTAGTACCACAATTACATGGTAAATGCTGATGGGACCTTAAAATCTGTAACTAAACATTGGGGGTCAAGTCAAGGATGTTGCCATGGTTACACATGTTGTGGTTTCACTTATTGTAATGGATACATGCATTGACATGATTACACGAGATGACATAATGACATGTATTGTCATGGTTACATGATTACACGTGGTGACATGGTTACACCTATTGTCATGGTTACACCTATTGTCATGGTTACATGCATTGAAATGATTACAAGTTTCTACACGGTTACACAAAATATTTATTCTGTTTGCTACACATAACGAAATTAATGGTTACATTTCGTGAGTTCATATTATGTATGACAACCAATTCAGTTATAAAAATCTCTTAAGCTAAACTGGTTTTCTTATAGCTGAGAATACGACACCAAACTTAGACATCTTTTCATAAGGTTACATCTGCCTTTCATCGAAACATGAATAGTTGTCGTCCATTAAATTCATTCCATCTGGACATGCGCAGTTATATGGTGGAGTCGATTGTATCAATGTCGGTAAACAGAAATGGGAACATCCACCATTATTATTTCCACAGAAGTTTTCACCTAAAAAAAAATATAAAAGAATAGAATAGAATTTAATAAGCCGTTACCCACCCAAATAGAATAGATGACTTGGCAGTTGGAATTCGATATAACATATAGAAGTAGGTCATAGTGGCGCTGTCCTGACAAAATGTCCCTGTATGGCGTATGTATGGCGTATGTCTCTCTCAGACCCAAATATGTCCGTTCCGAACGTTTATTTAGACGAAAATATCAGCCAAATAGCTCTTGGAATGGCTACAGATGCAAGAAATTGCGGATAATTTTCTTGGGGGTACCCCCCCCCCCCGTCTCAGCGACGTGTCCCGTGTCCGCGGTCAGTGCCCTCATTTTGCGGCGCCCCCCCCCCCCTTTCAAAATTCCTAGCTCCGCCCCTGATATATCTTAGATACATGTAATGCATCTTTAATACAACTATTACAGCGAGAACTGTCTGGTCTTTATCTCAATCTTACATAAGGTATCTTTAATATAACTGTCTGGTCTTTATCTCCATCTTACATAAGGCATATTTGATAGAGCTTTCAGATTGAGAACTGTCAGCTCTTCATATCTTACATAATGTATTTTTAATAGAACTATTATAGGACGAATGGTCAGTTTTTTTATCTAAATCTTACATAAGGCATCTTTAATAGAATTATATCGACATTCTCGGCCCGCTATCTAAATTTTACATAGTGGTGCATCTTTAATAGAACTAATATAGCGGAGGCTGTCAGCTCTTTATCTAGATCTTACATAATACATTTTTAAGAACTCTATAATTTCTTACTTTCCATCTGTTTTCTTGGATCAATGGCAAGAATTCCCATAAACATATTTGTTGGTTTGCCTCTGGCGTCACGTTCTTCCACGTTCCTGTACCTGGTATTACCAGTTACCTCGTGCTTATCTGCTCGTCTGATAGTTTCATGACCTTGGTTCCAGTAGATGTAGTCCTGAAAATCAACAATTCCTTCAGTAATGGACCCGTAAATCTTGCACAAAATCCAAGCACTTGCGTGTACGTATTAATAGGACCCCTTTCTCACATTTCCAAGGTTCTATACTTGCGTCTTTGGGGGTGGGGAGGGCGGTGAACGGCCACAGAGAGTTGGCTCTATACTTGAGTCTGGGGTTGTGGAGGAGGGAACGACCAAGGGGTTTGCCTTATATTTTATTCTTGGTGTGTGTTGATCTATACTTGTGGAGGGGAAGTTGGGGGAATAAAATAAGGCAGTTGTACAATACATGAGCCTCAGGGGATGGGCATGTAATCAAGGAGTTAGCTAAATACTTTGGGCGGGGATATGCAATGGTAGAGTTGGCCCTACATTGGAATTTTTGGGAGTTTGTGGCACTGGATAGTTCTTAGTAATTCGGATGGAACGAAAAACAAATTACCATGCGCGTAAAAGGACCCTTCGTTGTTAGTTTTCAACAATGGCGTTAAACCAGACCTTTTATGTACATGTGAATGTGTAAGTGGGACCTCGGGTTTTCGTCCCACCGATTCCCCGTCTTACACGACTATCAACAGGGGACTACGCAGGAAAATCCAATTTCTCGGCCAAAGAGGGGTCATGTACGTGAAAAAAACGTAGACTTGTCTGTCCAACCTCGTGAGTTTTCTCTGGGACAAGCGTGGCCTAGTTTGTGTCAAGAGGGTGGTTAAACTCTCTCTCTCTCTCTCTCTCTCTCTCTCTCTCTCTCTCTCTCTCTAATACTACCTACCCTCGATATAGTCAAGTATTTAGGTGGTGTTGAGAGACGACCAGCGACTGTCTGATAAACTGTTGTCAGACCTTCTCCATCGACACCAATACTTTTAATAATGTTCAGAGGGGGAATTTCAGTCCAATATAATCTCTGTTCATCATAATCTATAAATATATATAATACATAAGATACTAGAATATGTATGTAGGGCTAGAGACAGGGTATACTAATAATATATTAGATTCCAGAATTTGTCTAACACTCACACTATATTTATTACACATGTAGAGCTACGAACAGTGTAGTTAAAATCCTGTATTTCAGAGGACGTAGCAAGGTATATTTCAGACATTGAAACTTCTTGAATTTCAGAGGACGACATTACTTGCGTTTCAGAATTTCAATGTACTTGGATTTCAGAATTTCAAACCCTCTGGATTTTGAGAGAGGGAGAGAGAGAGAGAGAGAGAGAGAGAGAGAGAGAGAGAGAGAGAGAGAGAAATAGGGTTTAACGTCCACTCAACACAAACTAGGTCATTTCGGGACTAACATATGGTTTAATTTTATTTCAATAATTCGCTTGCGCGTAGGGGTCTTTAGCAGTGGGGGGAAACCGGAGAGCACGGATGAAACCCACACCAGGGCTCGAAACCACAGTCGCAAGCCAGAGGTGACCGGCCAGCTAGAGGTCGAAGCGCGGCACTCTAGACCACTAGACCATAACCTGGATTTTGAAGTCGAGTCTATGTGACAAAGCTGTGTTAAAGACATATTGAAATAACATTGATAACATCGAAACGTCGAATCTCACCTAAAGATAAACTCTTTGGTTTGTCTAAGTCAGAAGTTATCACCATTTGATTCTGTCCATCTAATGTTGACTTCATTAACACAGCTGTCTCCTCCCAACCAGCTATCCAATATAACCAACTAAAATAAAATATTTATTAACAATGTAATTATATAAAATTAGGCATGCAGATTTTCTAGGAGTGAAATTTCGCTACATGCACCCCCACCGCCCCTCTCACAACTACAATCTGCCAACAGATGAGCATATTTCAACACAAATTCCGATTAGATCGACTCACGATATTTGCACAAACTCCATTTAGAGCCAGGTGAAAGTTGTGATAATTGTCCAATAAATGCTAAAGTTATAAAAACAATTCTAATGTCAACATAAAATTCAAAATTGATAATAAAAAAAATACCGAATGCCTTCATCTTCATCCTCGGTTACCCAGTGTACTCATTCCGTTCTACTCCACTATACCCTGGGTTAATCCATAGGGTTTCCACGATTTCAAACTATCTGAATGTAGTTAGAGCGTACGAACCAATCAAAAAACAGTTTACAAACCAGTCTTACGTAGACTCTTTAGCGTCATTTTTTACGTCACAGAACTACATTGTTTACAAACAATGTGGCGGCTTGTTTGATCGATTATGAGAAAGTTTGTAAAAGATTTTTGAAATATAAAAGAATCAAAATTAATGAATTACCCAGTTCTCGGATCGACTTCCACATCACGTATATCAGGCACACCAGTTATTAAAGTTCTCTTATCTCCAGTATCTGGATTAACTACCAGGATTTCATGACGTCTGAAGTCACTGACGTATAAATTATTATGTATCCAATCATACGCCAGACCTTCCGGGAAATCCAAACCATCTTCCAATATAACCCTCTGTTCTTGGTCACCGCCATCAACCTTTAAACTATGGAATAATACGGAAAACAAGTAAACACAAGGTAGTTTATGGATATACAATGATAATGTGCTTGATAAAGACGAAGAGTATCCTCATCGAAACATCGCTTAGTATCAAACCCAGTAATTATGTATCTATAAAATTGTACCGTGTGTTGATATGTTCAATTACTATACGCCAATCAAAGAAGAATGCAAGTTACTTTAGGAGCTTATTTCCCATCCATGACTAACATACAAGCTCGATAACCTGGCCCCGAGTTCACAAAGCATTCTCAGACTTAAGTTATGAATTTCCTAAACTTTCAATCACTGTTTATGAAAAATATCTTTCACCCAGAAACACAAAATTATTGATGTATTTGATACGTTAAAACAGCAAACGTTTTATAAAGGGCTATATTTTAGTTAAAATAAGGTAAACATATTTGAGTAAATTCTTAACTTAAGTCTGAGAATGCTTTGTAAAATCGGGGACCGGAGGTTCATAGTTTCACCTCTTTGTTGACCGAGAAAGTTCATCGGGATTTTCCGAAGTGATTCCCCCTTTTCAGTGGTGTAGGGGTCTTAAACGGTGGGAGAAAACCGGAGAACAAGCGACCCTACTCCTTGTCACGTACAACCGAGGAATCAAAATCACGCCAGTTGACTCAATGACGGAGCTTATGATATAAACGCGTATGCGCTAACCATTCAGCCACCCACACCCCTGTGAGTGATGCAGGATAGGTGACCTGGCAATGAACAATGTGTAGTGTATGGCGTAAGTCCGTCTTCATTAGCCTAATCATGTGAAAACAGCAGGCCCGACTTAAGTTGAGAATTTGCTCAACTTCCAATCGCTGTTTATGAGAATTATCTTTGAAGCCGAAACACAAAATTTTGAACATGGTTACTTATTGACACATTACATCAACAAAATTATTGTAAAGGGCTATGTTTTAATTAAAATAAGGCTAACAAGTTTGAGTAAATTCTCATTTCAAGACTGAGAATGCTTTGTGAACTCGGGGCCAGGACATTAAATCCTTATTTCAGTTATTTTTATTAGTAATTTTACCTGTAGACCTTGCTCTCGTAATAATCTGACCAATAAATCACATTATCTCTGTAATTGAAGTCGATACTACAAGAAGCACCGCCCCAGTTGCCACCCATTAGGTTGAATCGTTCCAGAACAGTAGCATTTGGTCCTTCAGAGGGATCAAAGATATCCATAAGTCGATCAAAACCCAACACGGCAATCAGTGGACTTTCATCTGAAATATTATTAATAATTTTAATTCTCTGACAAGTTTCCTGAAGTTGATTCGTTCCAGAATAGTAGCATTTGGTCCATCAGAGGGATCAAAGATATTCATAAATCGGTCGAAACCCAGCACTGCGATCAGTGGACTTTCATCTGAAAAATTATTATTAATTTTAATTCTCTGACAAGTTTCCTGAAACACACAATCTATACGTACATCATCTGTCTGTCAATTATTCCTGGAAACGTTCTACTAGTTTTGGGGAAACAAACACAAATTAGCTAGTTTTATTCAGCGAGTCTTATGGAAGAACCAACCCTATAGGACGATATTTTATGGTGTTACCCCATCCTAGGTCAATGGCCTTAGTTCCCCATATCAGTCAATTCGATAGAGAGGTTCTACTGAAATACAGAGACACACAACAGGTTGTCAGACTTGATAGAGGGAGAGGGAGAGGGAGAGAAATGGTTTTTTTTTTCAATAATTCACTTGCGCGTAAGGGTCTTTAGCAGTGGGAGGAAACCGGAGTGCCCGGAGGAAACCCACGAGTTTGAGAAGGCGCCCCTATCTCCATGTCACATACGCTCACACCAGGGCTCGAAACCACAGCCGCAATCCAGAGGTGACCGGCCAGCTAGAGGTCGAAGCGCGGCACTCTAGACCACTAGGCCATCCCACCCCCCCAGACTTGATAGAATCGGATCAATTAATTCTTCCAAATGTTCTTATACAATGGTATGGTAATATTAAAAAATGGTTTACCCTGCCCAGGAATACCAGACAGTCCGTACAGAATGGTATAATAATAATAAATGGTTAACCTTGTCTCGGAAATACTATAATAATAATAAATGGTTTATCCTGTCCAAGGAATACTATGCAACAGTCCACATAGAATGGTATAATAATAATAAATGGTTTACCTTGTATAGGAAATACTATAATAATAATAAATGGTTTACCTTGTCTAGGAAATACTAGAGATTCTGTACAGAAGGGTAGAATCATCCACAGAAAGATTAATAGAGTCGACATCTCTGTTCTAAAGTCCAGTGCCAAACGAAGAGCTAAAATTTCCTCACCGAAGTTAAATACCTTACTAAGTGTCGGTAGTCATCAAGTAGTATAACATTAATCATGATAATTTGGTTTGCATTCGGTGGCCTTCGAGTGTTAATTGTTCGGTGGTTGGGGTACCGGACTTGATGTGTCCAACAGAGTGAGGTTTAAATTGAGGTATAATTGATGAACATATGTAAATCTCTCCAACAGTGTAATGTCATCATGGTGAATTACACCGAATTAAAATACCGACGTTATTAGACGAATTATTTTGAATGTCAAACAGAATAACGATAGTAAACCGCTATTTCAATTATCATTAATTTAAATTTATTCGTGGGTCGGTCAAGGACGATGAAGATTGGACTGAATTTAAAAAAAAATAAATTGTAGAGTCCAGTAGAGAGTGAATCCTCCGGTAGCGCTGCACGGCTCCCCAAAATAAATTTAGTAAAAGGGTCGATTTGGTGGATTCTGAGGTATATAATTGGCAATCGAGCACAAGTTAAATGAAATAGAAATATCGAATGTTTTGGTTTTAGAAGATGAGTTTTAAAATACAATCAAGGTATGAATTCAAGTCAGTTCTTATTAAAGACAAGCCAATCACCAGCGAAAGTCTATACAAGATACCTTTAGCCAAAAGTCGATTACGTTGCAAACCACAGACAATCTTATCAATTCAAAATCTTGTATCTATAACCCCATATATTGGCTGGTGGGGAGAGGAGCATTTGTCCCACTTGGCCTTCCTAGATCTGGTACTGCTAACAAGTCAAACACTTTAAATAAATGAAATAACATTGATTTTAATGTCCTATTTTACTGTTGTTTTTCTGTTCGTCTTATACTTCAATGACTTTGAATCCAGTAGATGCAGTCCTAGAAATCAACAGTTCCTTCAGTATTAGATGGGTAGCACGATTTCTATAAATCCACCATTATTTCAACTTTTAAGTTAAGGTATTTTGATAATCATATATCGTTATTTATATCAAATTATACCGTAATATCGGCCACATAATGATATATAAAAAACTATCAAATACAAATATGTCCTTCGGGCTGAATTCATGACTTTGGTTTTGTGAAATACGAGGTGTATGGTGAAAGACTGGTTAACGTGTGCGCGTGGCATCATTAGTTGACGTGATTTGGATTTCCCCTCTCTCTCTCTCTCTCTCTCTCTCTCTCTCTCTCTCAAGGAGGCAAGGAGTCGACTGTATACTGGAGTCTTGGGAGGAATACAATCAAAAAGTTTTAATACGACACTTCAGTCTAGGTGAGGTAGGGGATACAGTCAAGGAGTGGGTCCTACGATAGAGTCTAGGTTTGTTGTGGGGGATACAATCAAAGAGATGACCCCCGGGAACCACTTCGACCACGGCCCATTTCGATGGCCTAAAACACTCACGGGGTCATCATGGTTGATTTAATACAACCTGTGAGGTTGAGCGCGGCGGTGAAGCGTGATGGGTGAATATATATATATACATATGCATGTACATACAAACTTCGATATAAATGCACATACAAACTTCGATGTTTTTTATTTAGATAGATGTATTGAGCTCTACGATAATCTCTCCATATCTCTTATATTTGAACTACTTTTGTTGCTTAACAAAAGCATGAACGAGTTTATATGCAAACACCCTTTTAAGCAATAAGCTCCCCTGTCTATTTTCTAAATCACGTTTAATATATAGTGGTTTTATTCCCCAGTAAATATAATATTTTATATTATTTATCATTGTATATCTGTTTTCATCTTTTATAGTTTTATTTCATACAGTTTTCTTGTCTTGTGATGTTTGTCCTGTAAAACGACTTTTGAACTGGACCCATCTGTCCACCTGCCTAAGTTCATTAAAAAAGTGGGCCTAAGCCTGTAAAGAAAAAAGAGATAGGAAAAAAGAGAAGAAAAAAAGAAAGAAAGAGAGAAAATAGAATTCTCAAATTAATCTAAAGATAGAGCTCTTACGTCATTTTGTTATCTAATTGTTTTAGGAAATCAAAAATTTGCCTTCTTCTGCTTTTGTCTGAAATGCTTGGAAAATGGGTTCGCGATTCTCAAATTTCCTTGGGGGAGAACACACCCCTCCCCCACGCCCCCTCGGACGCTCGCGCGTCATACGGCAGGCTCGTGACACGCCTTAATTATGCGCGTACATGTGTAGGCCTTGGTCAATGACCTGACAGGTGGGCACTCCTTGTGAACAATATTGTGACTGTAATATTGTTAACGTCCTACTGTTGTGCAGCGATTGGGCTGGAGAAGATGGACGTACGCCACACAGTGCACTCACTATGAGAAAAATTTTGCTCGCCTTACTCTTATTTAAAATTCCAATTGACAAAACCCACATTAATTTCATTCATATAGCGAGAGAGAGAGAGACAGAGAGACAGAGAGACAGAGGGAGAAATGGGGTTTAACATCCGCACGATATAATCTAGGTCATTTCGGGACTAACATATGGTTTAATTTTATTTCAATAATTCGCTTGCGCGTAGGGGTCTTTAGCAGTAGGAAGAAACCGGAGTGCTCGGAGGAAACCCACGAGGTTGAGAAAGCTCCCTATCCCCATGCCACATACGCTCACACCAAGGATCGAAACCACAGCCGCAACCCAGAGGTGTCCGTCCAGCTAGAGGTCGAAGCGCGGCACTCTAGATCACTAGGCCACCCCAACCCCCCGAGGATACCCGAGGACTCAGAGAAAACCCACGAGGTTTGTCAGGCAAACCTATTCCTTGTTGTTGTTCTTGGTGTTTGTCCAGCTAGAGGTCGAAGCGCGGCACTCTAGATCACTAGGCCATCCCACCCCCCACCCCCTCATTCTTATAGCATGTTCTCGTGTAATATTTATTCACTATTATATACCCATTAAAGTTATGTATACCAGTCACGTGAGCAGCCTACAAATCTATAAATAGACCTATTACCCAAATAGGTAGGTATAATATATATCCCTATTACGTACCTGTGTATATTATATAGAAAGGGATTTGAGTATTTTTCAACAAGGTAAGGGGACAAAATGTAGTTTATTAATGATATATTAGGTAAGTTTTATAGTTGATATTCAGGGACGGAAATCCCTACTGATGTATTTAAGGGTTTTGGGTTCTCTATATCTACCTTTAGGGGCTGAAGTATAAGTCGTTCCGCTCGGGTCGTTATACATCTACACAAATGACCAGTTAGTTTAACGTGTCTTATCTACCTGTTTTTAAAACCTGTATTTTACTTTTAAAATTTTATGTAATATCATCACTTGTCTCCTGGGGCAAACCCTTTTTGATTATCCCGGTTGGTGTTTAAAAAAAAGTAGGACGTTAAACTCCATTTCATTTAAGGAGTTCAAATAATTTAATAAAAGTTTATAGTACTCTTAATATGACGTAATAAAAACACTTTTAAAGTTCTCACAAGCTGCCCCCCCACCGGCTAGCATAGGGCGTATCACCGCCTGTATGAGTCCTGTTTGCTGTGGAATAAAAGTAGGTCGTTCAAACTAATTTCATTGTTTCATTCGTCCCTATTAAAATCTACAATCTATTCATCATTGTTGGGACTTTCTATATAAATACCTGAATGATATCGCCTTTCTTTGTAAATATATATATATCGCATTTCTTTGTAACTATATATATAGACTTATTATGGTATACATATTACCTACATATCTCTTTATATCAACGCGGAAGTTAGACGCACATTTAAGGCAGATTAATCTTACTTCGTTGTAGCTGAATATTCTCTCTCTCGTTGGTTTCTAGAATTTGTGAGATGTTTTTAAATAAAACGTTATGCATGCATTTCTTTGTTGTTTTGTTGCAATTGGGTGCGCCTAATTCGGACAACCGTCTAGTCGTCCGGGTGGAACAAAATGCCGAGGTCCCGTGTGCACATTGCCGTACTTGTCAAAGATCCTTTTGCATTTGGAATTTGATATAAGACGAGGCCGTATCGCCGATATCTGGTCAAAAATTCCCTCGTAGCACACCGTATGGCATTTGCTTGTCTTCGTTAGCACAGTCGGAGCAATCTGATTAAAACACAGATCCTATTTCGTTTCGTTTTTATAGTTCAAAATTTCGTTTTACTTGTCTTTATGACGTAGGCCGTCGAAAGTGTAAAAAAGGGAACGAAATATAGGTCTGTATTTTGATTAGATTGCAGTCGGAGCAGATGAAGAATAGGCCATGGTACAATTCCCCCTCAATAGCACACACTTTATTTTTGCTGTATGGTACCGGAAAGTAGGACGTTAAACCCTGTTTCATTTTCATCCACTTTTTTTTATATGAACAGGTTATAATTTTAATTAAACACCATGGAAACCGAAATATACCAAAGTACACTGGAAGCGTTGCCAGAGAAAGAACGATTGAAAATAACGAAGCAGATTCGTAAAAGACAAATTGAAAATTATATCCAAAACACAGCTAATGACAATGTGGAGTTGGGAAGACCGAGAAAACCAAATAAGAAAAAAACCAAGGTGTGCTTTAACTCTAATTATCGTGTTCAAGAAGCCATAGAAGACGGTGATGATTTACAAGGTAAGCTTCTCTAGACAAAAACTAGGTCATTTCGGAACTAACATATACTTTAATTTTATTTCAATAATTCGCTTGCGCGTGGGGGTCTTTAGCAGTAGGAGGAAACCGGAGGACCCAGAGAAAACGCTGTTTAACGTCCACTCGACACAAACTAGGTCATTTCGGAACTAACATATAGTTTCATAATTCGCTTACACATAGGTATCTTTAGCAGTGCTATGTAATCGGGGGACCAGGGGAAAACCCTCGAGATTGGACAGGCAACTCTACTCATTGTCCCGTATAACCGGGGAATCCAAACAACTCTACTTGATGCAGTGACGGACCTAATGATACAGCGCGCACGTGCTAACCATTCAGCCAACCACCCCCAGGTCATACTTTTGTGTGTCTCAATCCAGGAATCAATTAAAATATCTTAAAATGTCCTTTATCAATCAAAAAAAATTACAAACAAAAACAGTAATTAAAATAGGCTCCGGAGAACTCCAAATATCTTAAACTCCTTAGATCTTCCAATATCTTTATCTTCGAACTTCCGGCAGCTGTCAATATCTCGAGCTCCTAAGAACTCCCACTATTTAGAGCCTTGTGAATCTCCCCATTTCGCGCGCTACTTCGACCTCATATTCCTGAAGCAATGGCCCGAGAAATCCCTCTCTGACCATTGCTGGAATAGCGTCTGTTTCTTGAACTTATGAGGGAGTGTGTTTTTTCTTTCCGTTCAATGAAAGTACAGCAACATGACAGTCCTTCGTTTAATCTAGGTCTTCCCTAAAACTTTGGACAGTGATTTAAGGTATATAAACGGTGAAAGTATGTTCGTTTCCAAACAGTATTGTTTACATTTCATTCGACTTGATAGCCTCGTTTGTCACGCAATTAGTTTTACTGCAGTATTCTGCTATGTACGGGTTAATTAGGCATAACAAAATCGTGAGTCATGACGTAACGTTATGTAAACATATTTGGTCCAATATTGGCAGCTAGTGATTGGTTGGTAGACGGACTACTGACAAATCAAAATCTAAAACAACAATATCCACTCATAATAGCAGTGTGTAGTTGGATTATCTCTAATCAAACGCAACACTGCTCGGAGTATGCTTCGACCTCCCAATGACTAGAGCTCCTCGAATCTCCCCGTTTCTCGAGCCCCCGACAAATCTCCCAATATCTCGAGCTCCTTGAATCTCGCTGTTTCCTGTTCTGGTATGCAAAATGTTTACTGCTCGTGCTGATATACCGTTTTCCTTTTACAGTTCAGAAGTTAGCGAAAGAAAAATTTGATCCAAACTTTACAACAGGAAATGGGATATCTCTGTTACATAAGGTAAATTTTCTCGGTTTTAGCTTTTTGCCTTTTGGTATTTAAGACTTTAGATTAAAGCCCCAATAACACTCTTGTTGTAACTGAAAAATATGTTCCAATCTTCATTCTGGTCAACAAATCGTATTATTTTAGAATATTCCAATTAAATGATGATATAAATTTCATCTTAACACACCTAATTTAAAAATTGGAAAAATTCAACCAATTGATTTGAAAAGTCTAACGTAAACCTTTTCAAATGTGACTTGGATTTGAAAATATTTTCGAACCCTCTGGACAAATAAAATAGGTTGTGATGGATAATTTACACAACAGGTAGGACATTTAAACATCTAGTACTTAGAATAAGGGTATTATTTATTTTCTGGAGCTACCAAGCCAGCAAGAATGTTATTGTCCCTTTAAGGGCTATCAAAGATAGAAGTGGCGAACACTGGAAACAAAATAAAACCAAGTACAAATAATCCAAACCATTAGACTAAATTGGAAGTCCTTAAAACGATAGTGTAATCAGCAGATGGACTGTTCATCGCGTACTCAATACCCGACAAACAGTGGTAACAGGTGTCCGAAAGAGTAAGCTTACCCTGCCTGGCGCCACACCCGCCATAGCTGCATCCAAACTATTAGACGAAATCTCAGTAAAATAACACGATTGGCCAATGGACTACCCGGAACAAAGAGCTGAATCTGCCTATTACAGGTCTTTTGGCTTCGTACGTTATATAAATTATTCATTAGACATTTATTCATATGACGTGATTGTAAACGACTTAAAGCGAGATCGCCATTTGAAATTTAGTTTAAAAATGGATAACCGAGACTAAGTTATTTTTCGAGCACCCATTGCTTCTCTCAGAATAAAGTAATTTTCAATATGTATTCCTTTTTATTATCTTTTTTTGAACTGTTATAGCAAGAAGGACCAGCTCGTTATCCAAAACTTACATAATGCATATTCAACACTTTTGCCTGCTACTGACATTTTGCCTGCTACTGAGGCTACTCTTAGTTCGAATTCTGTCACGGGTTTTCTACGTGCACTCAAATGTGCTAACTGGGCCTGGTGTTTGCCAGGGGCGGATCCAGAGGGGGTGTTTGTGCCCCCCCCCCCTGCTCAGCTACATGAAAAAAAAAATAATGCCCTGCATCAATGAAATTACATCACAAAGTGATCCTACATCAGTATAAAAATGATTTCTCTGTTTAAAAAGCTCAATTTGTATGTATGCTTATGTAATTTAGAGACGATGATGGCAGTTTTTCGTAACAGAAACCTGACAAAAATTCTTGGATCCTTCTCTGTTTGCGCCCCACTGCCTTACACCACTGACAAGCGGGAACCACACCAAATCTGGGGTCGAACACGGGACCTCCAGCCCCAACGGCTTCCTCCCAGCCCCAATATTTTCAAACAATTCACCAGTTGATGAGAGACCTTTGACGCCAAATGTTGACATTAAAACTGTACTGTTATTGTGTCAGCAACATTTAGTCTATCGGTAGCCTATTTACGACCCCCACCTCACCCGACGGTTTGACCTTGCGTGTTGTTTTGTTTTTTAGTGTTGTATAGAGGGTAATGTGACGTCTGCCGAAATTATTATTTCTCGGGGAGCAGACGTCAACAAACAGGATGATGATTGGTGGACGCCATTACATATTGCTTGTTACCGTGACAACCCAGAATTAATTCAACTATTACTTAATGTAAGTTCTTCAAAAAAAAAATTTGACAATTTTCAGTACCTTTAGCTAGAGAGAGAGAGAGAGAGAGAGAGAGAAAGAGAGAGAAATGGGGTTTTACGTCCACTCGACACTAGGTCATTTCGGGACTAACATATGGTTTATTTTATTTCAATAAGGGTCTTTAGCAGTGGGAGGAAACCGGAGTGCCCGGAAGAACCCAACGAGGACGTTAAACCCCATTAATTTCCCGGCCAAGAGTAGGCTTGCCGACCTTACCTCTTGGGTTTTCTCCGGATAAACGTTAATGATATCATTTAGTAACCGGTTAGCTCAGGGGTGGGGTGGAATGGCCTAGTGGTCTAGAGTGCCGCGCTTCCACCTCTAGCTGGCCGGTCACCTCTGGCTTGCGGCTGTGGTTTCGATCGCTGGTGTGAGCGTATGTGGCATGGAAATAGGCAATCCGGTTTCATTCCACTGCTCAAGACCCCTACCCGTAAACGAATTATTGAAGTAAAATTAAACCATATGTTGGTCCCGAAATGTCCTAGTTTGTGTCGAGTGGACGTTAAACTCCGTCTCTCTCTCTTGTATAACGTTGATGGGTGTAATTATAATAATATAACGTTGATGAGTGTAATTGTATAACGTCAATGGGTGTAATTTGTATAATGGTGTAATTGTATTTACAGAATGGTAGTAATGTGAAGATACTAGATGTAGATAATAATTTTCCTATTGATTATGCACCACACGGCAGTGAATCCTGGTCGATCATGTGTAATCATCATAATGATAAAGGTGAGCAAGTCAATAATATTATCTATAGCGATAATATATGTTGATCTATAACGACACGATATGTTGATTTATAGCGACAATATGTTGATCTATAGCGACACGATATGTTGATCTATAACGACACGATATGTTGATCTATAGCGACAATATGTTGATCTATAGCGACACGATATGTTGATCTATAGCGATATGATATATTGATTTATAGCAACACGATGTTGATTTATAGCGATACGGTATGTCGATCTATAACGACACGATATGTTGATATGTAACGACATGATATGTTGATTTATAGCGACACGATGTTGATCTATAACGACACGATATGTTGATCTATAGCGACACGATGTTGATTTATAGCGACACGATATGTTGATCTATAACGACACGATATGTTGATCTATAGCGACACGATATGTTGATCTATTACGACACGATATGTTGATTTATAACGACTCGATCTATTGCGACACAATGTTGATCTATAGCGACACGATATGTGGATTTTAACCATGCTCTACAACGACACGATATGTTGATCTATAACGATACAATGTTAATGTGTATCAGTACAATGTTGACCTATAACGACACAATGTTGATCTTGAACAACAATGTGAATCTATAACTACCAAATATTGATTTCTTACGACACAAACTTGGCCAACAATAGCCCTTTCGTGAAAACAAATACTTGAAAATTGACATGGCGGTAGAATTGTAAACGTCACATATTCTTTGACCAGGAAAAGCTGAAATATTGGGTCTAAATATGAAGGCCATTAAACAGGGCTAGCGCTAACCCTAGCCCTGGACCTCGGCCTAGCCATAGCCGATAATCTTCGGCAACAATCAGCCTCAGGTATTAATGGCACTCTGCGTCCGTCTACTATGGGGAGAGTCGATTGTCAGTTCAGAACGTTCTAGATTGCACCTGAACAGTCCTCCAGAGTCATCGAACAGCATTCCAGCCTGAGTTTGTTAAATTAGCAACTATTAAAATTTTTAAAGTTGTCGGGACAGTCCGCCATATTTATCGAACAGCATTCCAGCCGGAGTTTGTTATATGAGCACCTATTAAATTTGTTATAATTGTCTGGCCAGTCCGTCATAGTTAACCATGGCGTTAAGTATCATTATTTTCTGATTCTGGAATATTTTTGCCTTTGTTTTAGGTATTGATAAAGAAATGTTAAAAACGATACGAATGGAAGGCAGTAGTTGTGTTAAATTAGAAATTGAAGGTTTCGTTAATCACGGTGTCAATGTCAGCAAACCGCTAACTGAGGGTATAACATGGGTAAGTTGGCAGATCGTTCATTTATAGACTAGTTGTTCGGATGGGACGAAAACACATTGGCATGCACGCTAAAGACCCCTTGACAGATGGAATTTGATATAAGAGTAGGTCGTAGTGCCGCTGCATGGGCAAAATTTCCCTCATAGCTACTGTACGGCGTATGTCCGACTTCATTAGCCCAGCAGAACAGTAGGACGTTAAACCCCATTTCATTTTGTAATTTACAGCATAGGCGTACGGGCTCGGTGACAGTTAGGGGGACAGAACCCGAAATGCCCGAAAAAAATTCGAGTTTACAGAAAATGGCACCGGTCTTCCTCGATTGGCGAAGAAGCGGAGCTCACCTTGTATGCCCCACCCCCCACCCCAAGGAAAATTTTAGAATATTTGACGGTTGTAAACACATTTTCCTGCTATTTCAGCCCGTGAACAAAGCAACTTCAAAGTGGTCTAATATAGCCTAATTAATTTTCCTGCTATTTCAGCCCGTGAACAAAGCAACTTCAAAGTGGTCTAATATAGCCTAATTAAGGTTGTTGACTCGAATTCCAATCAATCGTTTACAGTCCACGAAGACGGGACCTATTTGAGAAAAAAATTGAAAACTAAAATGACACAAACGCGGAAGTGACCTTGTATGGATCCCGAGAAAATTTTGGATTATTTGACGACCGAAAACGCCTTTTCCTGTCAGTCCAGCCGTAAAATTAGTGTTTTATCAGATACTGGGCACTTGCCAAGTAGATGAAATAAAATAAATTCTTTTCACTTCACCTGTCTGCCCGAAAAGTCAGCTTGCCCAAAAGTTAGGGGGCAGCTCCCCACCCCCTGCCCCTGGCTCGTACGCCTATGATTTACAGGGGCGGGGGCGGGCACACTGTTCAGCTACATAAAAAAAATGTAAACAATACTTTATAGGAGAAAAGTGTAACGGTCGAGTGCATTATCTTTTATCATCAGATGGTGGGATGACATGGGCAATAAAAGCACGAAATAGTGTTATAGAGATGTATGATATTACAATATCAACTTGAGCCACTTGTTACTAGTCGAGTGGATGTTTAACCCTATTTTTTTTCCCGACGTTTGCTATGAAATTTTCCAGCAGGGGAAAAAGGGCGTGTAGTCGTGCACGCGTTGGCATAAAAGAATCCTTGATGTTCGGGTAAAATTGACCTCATACCACATTGTATCGTAAGGTATGTTATTCAGCCAACTGCCGTGGATTCGATGTAGGCGACAAGGAGAAAGGACCTGTTCAACCTGGAGAATTTTTTTTCCGGGTATTCCGGTTTTCTCCGACTGTTAAATATCAGTACGCGCCGAAGTATTGAAACAAAATTGAATCATATGTTAAGCCCGAAATTACCTAAATTGTGTCGAGTGGACGTTAAACCTGTTGAGCAAAGAGGGAAGCCCTTCAGACCCAAATAATAAAAAAAAGATGGAATTTATATAAAAAATACCCCTACTTAATACTGAAGAGTGTAGAATATTGTCGTAGTTGGGATTTTATCCTGTTTGCTCACTGCACTTAAAGCCTCGATTATTGTTTAAATGATGCAAGTAATTAAGTCAACGTGAACCTGAATGTCATATTACCTACAACAGGTAAATTTCAACATTAGTGAGTTATTTTTCTGACTTGCATTACAGTTACATATTGTGTGTGCGAATGGATACAAGAAAGCCTTGAAACTTCTTCTAGATAACAGAGCAGATGTAAATGCTGTGGATTATAATGGTTGGACACCATTACACGTTGCTGCAAAATATGGCGAGGTAAGGAATCTCACAACATATATAATATACCATGCAGTTTTGCTGCTACTACAGGGTTTCTTACCGTCATGTCGCTGCTAATTAACTCTATGTGGCTGCTAATTAACTCCACGTGGCTGCTAATTGAGGATATCTTAACGTCATGTCGCTGCTAGTTGAACATTTCTTAGCGCCATGATGCTGCTAATTGAGAATCTCTTAACGTCACGTTGCTGCTAATTGAGAATCGCTTAGCGTCATGATGCTGCTAATTGAGAATTTTTTAACGTCATGTTGCTGCTAATTGAGAATCTCTTAGCGTCATGTGGCGGCTAATTGAGGATCTCTTAACGCCATTTTGCTGCTAATTGAGAATCTCTTAACGTCACGTAGCTGCTAATTAAGGATCTCTTAACGCCATATTGCTACTAATAAGGGATCTCTTAAGGTCATGTTGCTGCTAATTAAGGATCTCTTAACGTCATATTGCTGCTAATTAGGGATCTCTTAAGGTCACGTTGCTGCTAATTAAGGATCTCTTAACGTCATGTTATTAAGGATCTCTGAACGTCACTCTGCTGCTAAATATTGCGGGGTAACTTAAGTAAGGAATCGAACAGCCGTTATTTAACAGACATATCTTTCTATATCAGATTTCGTTTGGCTTCAAATATTATATAAATTAATAAACATACATTATGCAAGAGCTAAATCTGCCTATTGCACGTTTTTCTTTCGGTCTAAAATTTTATATAAACTATTAATTTTATATTGATTAAACTCTCCAGACCATAATCAATTCTCGAGGACATCGCTAGCCTGCGATATTTAACGGATTTAAATACGTTTTGCGAAAAATATTTAAACATAAAAATGGATAACCGAAACTTTGTTTTATTCTATCGTACTGACTTTAGTAATGATAATGGAGGTTAGCCCAAAATTCAAAAGCTAACTTCTCAGCATACTCTATTCAAGCGAATTATTGAAAGAAATTAAAAACCATATGTTATTCCCGAAATGACCTAGTTTGTGTCGAGTGGAGGTTAAACCCCATTCCTCTCACCCCCCACCCCCCCTCCTTTTTTCACGCCATTTTGTACAAGGGGCCTCAGGTTTTCATCCCATTAGGACGGCTAGACAGCGACGGTCGAAACCACGCCGAATAATCCTGAGAAACTGTGTAGGTCAACGCCGAGGGTGGGCGGGGGGGGGGGGGGTGAACCCGAGACCAAATGTTTAGCAAGCCAGTCTTGTAAAACATATTTATTGACAGAAACAATACAAATGACATACTTTACAAATGCGGTATTTGCTATTTTTTTTATTTATTTATTTTTTTGTTTGTTTTGTTTTGGTTTGGTTTTTTTTTAAATTAAGGAAGCGAATATAAAAATAAAATAGTATTAAAAGTAAATACATGATGAGATTCGCGGTATATAATATACAACTAACCTACTTAACATTTAACAAACAGTGAATATTAAATAATCCCTATTAACGAACGACAATTACAAAAGTTTCCTCCCTTGGCAGTTGGAATTTGATATAAAAGTTGATCATAGTACCGCTGCCCGGCCTAAATTTCTCTCATAGCTTACTGTATGGCGTATGCCCGTTTTCATTAGCCAAGTTCGGTGCAGAACAGTAGGACGTTAAACCCCATTTCTCTCTCTCTCCCTCTCTCTCTCTCTCTCTTGATTAAATCATTAACAACCAATGTTTTTTTAATTAAAACCATCTAACGGTCTAGCGAGTTAATTATGGGCCTGGCATGTCAATAAGTGTTGGATTAATGATTAATATAATATTTGAGGCCCAACGACCAATTCCAATCAATACTGATATGATTATATTTATTGTTGGGAATCTAACATCCAATATGTAACACAAAATTAAAATTTTATAATAAGTACACAATTGGTGTAACCTATGGTACAGAGTGCCATTTTGTAAATGAACATATAAAAACATATCCTACAACACAATGGTAAACTACTTAATAAAGGCTAATTCGCAAACGACAAAACAGAAATTGAAAAAATGTGTAGAACGCAATAAGGAGGCGTGAACGACAGCCGATTAAATTGAACTGTTAACGTATTTCATCGAACATAATTGATTAGAAATTGAAATATTCTTTTCAAAAATTCAATATAAATCACTTTACATACCACTCTGATTAAAACACACACTCTATTTCGTTTCGTTTTTTTATAGTTCAATATTTCGTTTTACTTGTTTTCACTACACATAGTCTCTTATCATCCAAACAAATATTCTACGAATATTAGTCTGGATGGGTCCTCAAAATTTGACAGAAAGTCGGTCATTGTCTGGATTATCCAGTCTTTCAAGTTACCACGTACTAAATCTATCAAAACATCTCGCTTGTCAACAATGGCACTCTCTAAAATTTTGTTTTAAAGGTTTTAATTGAAATGGTAATTTTCTCTCGTCATGAATCAAACGTATGGCTTCTCACAATCTCCTTAATCGCGATGCATGCTATTGTATCGTCTCTATTTTGTTTCTAATAATAGATGTGCCAAGTGAATTGTGGGATATATTTTATCCTCAATTATAGAATCTATCAAAATCAACCCGGCTTCATAATATCTATCACTTACCGAGACTTTAGCCAAAAGGTTCCATTGCCCATGCGTAACCGGGAGTTTGGTTTTTTATGTGGTAGATTATCCAGTAATTTTCGTCAATAATTGAGAACCGACCCAGACCCTCCGTGCGTTGAAGACTAGGGGGGTTCTGGGTGACCGAGACTACACTACACAGAGATCTGGAGTTTTTAATTACCGGCGTTTTGGTTGAAGTGAGGGGTTAGGCAATGAAACGCTCTGTTTCAGCGACTTCCTGGCGTGACATGCACGGAACTGTGGGTAAACCACTTGCTGAAACGTCAACCCTGATTGATTAATCAATGTCTGTCGTCATAGGTCAGAAGCCACTCGTACGACCCCGACACGACCTTCCAGTACAAGAGGCCAGATCTTCATGTAGTGTAGGCCATCGAAAGTATTGATAAACGAAACGAAATATAGATATGTATTCTAATCAGATTGTTAAACATACATTACGCAAGAGCTAAATTTGCCTATTTGGATCTCAAATGTTATTGAAATTATTAAACAGACCTTTATTAACATGACAAGCCTAAAATCAACTCTGCAGACCCACGGATGGCTTGGATACACCTTGGGTTTAAACAGTCGTCCATATAGAATTAAATCAATAAATGGCTGACCAAACTGAAGTTTACCGTTAGTCACTGACGTCACTATCGGTTATCGCCGTTGAAAGGCATGTCAAGTGAGACTACCGTAGCCATTGAGAATGTTACTTGATAATTGAGAATATGTAGGTGTTGTTATCGTCTGTCAATCAAACAATTGGCAATTCTCGTAGACGGTGCGGACACAGTGAATGCCTATTTCTAGTTCAAATTTCCAACATTGACAACTCTGCTCAGAATAATTTAATTTGACCGAAATTTTCAATGTTTTCCTTTTCTATCATCTGTTTTTGAATTATTAAAGCAAGAATAGCCAACTGTTTTTTTTAAACTCGTAACGAATGTATCTGTAATATGTAATTTTTTAGCCATTTTTGTCAATATCAATATTGATGTCGTTATCTTGCCGTGAATAGGAATCCATAATATCCACTATTTAAAACACAATGAACATTTAATCCGTACACAGGTAGACTATTGTTTCGGGTGTCATTCTTAATAAACTCTTAAAAACATACCCTACAAGACAACAGGGTCTCTTTAGATAATTTATATTCATAACCGTGTGGCAGCACCATTAACATAACTGTGCGGCAGCACCATTAAAAGAAACACCCAAAGTCTATCCAAAGGCAAACGAGGCTTCACTGTCACTTGTTCTGCTAAGTCATTTTCGTGCTTCAGGTGGTGGGAATACGTCTATAATAAAAACATTTTTTGAAAAAGAATTCTAACACCTTTACTTATATTTTTAATACTTCACAAATATATTCTAAAACTTAATTTGCAGTAGGAAAATTGTTATGTTGTGGGCTAATTAACTCCCACCGACGTCATCCTTCCCAGTGATTATAGCTAGTCAGTTTGATGTTTTCAACGTTGGAAACATCATGGTGAAGGACGTAGGTCTCGACTTGTCTTGCATGTGATTAATATGGATTTAATATGTTTTCTATGTGGCCCAGGAAACAGCATGGTGGTGGAAATAGTTTGCACCAAGTAATACATAACGTTTTCATGCCATCGCCATGTTGTCTACAGAATTGGAACTTTGTTACAAGAAAGTTCCAGAATGTAATCTATAGGATAAGTTGATTTCGTTTTGACAGCTATGTATCTGAGAGTAACGTTATTTGCCGACAAAAAATTCATGCCCTCTCCAACACGACTTCCGGCACCAAACATAAAATAATCCGTAGTCCATTTTATCCAGAAGGGTTTAAACTTCTTAGGGTTTGATTCCAATAATAGTTCCGGTTGATCAGTAACGCTTACTCTTCTGTTAAATCTATGCAATCTTGTCCGTGTATTCAAATCTCTTCCAATAACAATTCGAAACACAGACGACCCTGGTGTTTCGTCAAACAGTCCAATAACTGCATGAGCAATACCGCGAACGTAGAAGATTTTATCATTTAGATTCTCAACGTTTCTGAAATATGTATAATCCGTTCCTTTTTCCAAAGATAAGATTTCTCCATGGAATGAACGGAGTACGTTTATCATAAGAATGATCACGACACAGCCTGATACCCGCATACTCATGTTCGTTGTAAACGGATCTAACAATGTGGTTTCCGATGACACCAAAACACTAGACGAGACACAGCTTATTTGCTTTGAGACGCGACGCTCCCTCTGTTGCTCTGAGGCTCAACACGTACGCTTTTTGCCCTCGTGCTCACCACGTGCGCTTTGAGACGCGACGCTCCCTCTGTTGCTCTGAGACTCACCACGTACGCTTATTGCCCTGAGACTCACCACGTGCGCTTTGAGACGCGACGCTTCCTCTGATGCTCTGAGACTCACCACGTACGCTTTTTTGCCCTAAGACTCACCACGTGCGCTTTGAGACTCGACGCTTCGTCTGTTGCCCTGAGACACACTACGTAGGCTTTTTGCCCTGAGACTCACCACGTACGCTTTTTGCCCTGAGAATCACCACGTACGCTTTTTGCTCTGAGGCTCACCACACACGCCCTTTACTCTGATACTCAGCACTCTTTGCTTGGGTCTCACCACACCCACTGTTTGATTTTACTGACACCGTAAAACTGCACACAATTGGTTTTCTCTTACAAACAAAGATAAAGTTTGTTCTGAGTCAAACCGCACATTGTTTACTATGAGTCAATCCAATCCCCAACATGTTTACTCTGAGTCAATCCCCAGCATGTTTACTGTGAGTCAAACCGCACATTGTTTGCTTTGAGCGAGGCTTCGCACATTCTGAAGGTTCAACCGACACCGTTAGCTGCGTTGTTGTTAGACGTAACCGACACCATTTACCGTGAGGATCAACCGAAGCCGTTTGATTTGAGACACGACCTACCCCGTTTGCTGTGAGACTCAGTCGAAGCCGTTTGATTTGAGACTCGACGGAACCTATTTGCTGTGAGATTCCACACACGCAGTTTCCTCCGAGAAGTCGCTTGTTCTTGAAGGTGACAAAGTCTGTTTTCTATCCGATCTTTGTGGTTAATAAAATGGACGTGAGAAGCACCAAATGTATTGTTAAAGATAACATCAATAGTCAGTCGTTAAATTCCCATCTTTTGTGTTTACCCGATTGATTCTTTATTAATTATGAACATATATTTTCTTAATAAATCAATTATAACAGTTCTAATCAATTCAATCTTACAATATTACATGCCTCTAAAGAAACAAATGAAATGGAATGAAATGGGGTGTAAGGTCTTAAGCCAGGCTGACACTTGCACGATTCCGTGGCACGCATTGGCGAGACTCGAGTCGGCACGACACCGTCGGATTTTCTAAAACTCGTCGTGCCAATGCGGGAAGTGCGTAAACAATGCGCAAACTATGCGCAAACGATGCGTAAACTCGTCGTGCTAGTTCGTGTCAATGTGGACACTGATGGGCATGACAAAATCGTGGCCCAAAGTGGTGCAAGTCTCAGCCTGGCTTTACTGTTCTGCTCCGCTGAAGAAACAACGCGTGGAATTATTGTAGGCCTTGAGAGTTTGTAATCGTACTGTTGTCGGGTTTATGTTGTAATATATTGAGATTAAATATATATATATATATATATATATTAGAGAGAGAGAGAGAGAGAGAGAGGGGGAGAAATGGGGTTTAACGTCTATTCGACACCAACTAGGTCATTTTGGAACTGACATATAGCTCAATGATATGTCAATAATTCGCTTGCGCGTACGGATCTTTAGCGATGTGACGAAACCGGAGTACCCGTTACGATACAGCACGCACACACTAATCATTCGCCCATTCGGGAAGTCCGGGATACGTGACTTATTGTTTTTAATTTACCACTTTTCAAAACAAGTATATCAGTGATTGTTTTGTTTATTAATTGATACCAACAATTTTGTGTTAAAACATTACCCTCGACCCTTTAGACTCCAAGGCCCTAGACAAATGTTCTAGTTGCCCCCACCCTCTCATGAGTCCTGACAGTTAATAGGAAAACATCGGCGGTGCTTTGAAACGCTTTAGCAAATCATAAAGCTAATGGACATACATACTCCTCGCAGTGTTTCGTACTATTAGAGGTAATCCCACTACTTACTGCTGGAAAGAGTGAAAATTCTGGTTCTTAATTTTGATTGGTTGATAGTTCGATTAAGTACTAATCGCTAACTGCGTTACAATGGCATAACCCTTTAAACATGGCGTCAAATTAGGCCAAATATGTTTACATAACGTTACATCATGGCTCACGATTTAATTATGCCCAATTAACCAGTGCGTAGCAGAATATTGCAGAAAACTAATTGCGTGACAAACGAGGCTATCAATATTGACATAATGTAAACAATACTGTATGGAGACGAACAGACTTTCACAATTTTTAATGCCTAAAATCGCTGTCCAAAGTTTTATGGCAGACTCCAGATTAAACGAAGAGCTGTCGTGTTGCTGTACTCAAGAGATAGATTTGATTTAACTGGAAGAATAGACACACTCCCTCAAAAGTTCAAGTATCAGAAGCCAAAATATCCAGCAATGGCCAGAGAGGAATTTCATTTACAGAAGGCAAAAAGTTAATATCATTGTGAACTAATTAACTCCCGGCAATGTCATCCTTCCCAGTGATTGTAGCGGTCTAGCAGATATTCACAGCTGGTCAGTTAGATGGTCTCTGAAATAGGTCGCACCATTTTTGCTACAAGAAAGATCCAGAATGTAGTCTATGGGATAATCGACCTTTGTTGTGACAGCTATATATCTGAGAGTAACGTTATTTGCCGACAAAAAATGTTTGCCCTCTCCAACACGACTTCCGGCACCAAACATAAAATAATCCGTAGTCCATTTTATCCAGAAGGGTTTAAACTTCTTTGTGTTTGATTCCAGTAATAGTCCCGGTTGATCAGTCTGGTTTACTCTTTTGTTAAATCTATACAATCTTGTCTGTGTATTCAAAAGTCTGCCAATAACAATTCGAAACACATGATTCTCTGTTGTTTCCTCAAACAGACCAATAGCTGCATCTGCAACACCGCGAACCCAGAAAATCTTTTCATTTAGATTCTCAACGTTTCTGAAGAATTTGTACCCAGATCCTTTTTCCAAGGATAAGATTTCTCCACTGAAAGATCGGAATAAGGTTATCACAAGAATGATCACGGCACACCTCGATTTGCATCTTGGCCATGATATCCCCATACCCATCTTATATCCCCATACCCATCTTTGTTGTAAACGAATCTGGCGATGTGGTTTGCGATGAGGCGACACGCCCGCTGTTTGCCGTGATAGTCACCACGCACAATGTTTGTTCTGACCACGCACTTCGTTTGTTCTGACCACGCTCTATGTTTGTTCTGAAGCTCACCACGCACTCTGTTTGTTCTGAGACTCAATACGCACTATGTTTGTTCTGAGACTCACCGCGCACTCTGTTTGTTCTGAGACTCACCACGCACTCTGTTTGTTCTGAGACTCACCACGCACTCCGTTTGTTATAAGACTCTTCACGCACTCTGTTTTTGCTCTGGGACTAACCAAACCCTCCTGTTGGCTTCTAGTACCCAGAGACTCGACCGTTTCTGTTGACTGTGAGACAAAACCAACGCTGTAAGACGCAACCGACACCGTTTACTGTGAGACTCGCCTGACACCGTTTGCTATGAGACTCTACCAACACCGTTTGTTGTGAGACTCGGTCGACACTGTTTGTTGTAAGACGCGACCGACACCGTTTACTGTAAGACTCGCCTGACACCGTTTGCTATGAGACTCTACCAACCCTGTTTGCTGTGAGATTAGACCGACATCGTTTGCCGTAAGACGCGACCGATACCGTTGGCTCTGAGACGCGACCGATACTGTTGGCTATGAGACTCGATCGAGGCCGTTTGCTGTGAGATTCGACCGACACTGTTCGCTATGAGACGCAATGAGAACTGGATATGTAATGAGACTTCTAAAACTTGCGTGATCTTGGAAGTAATCTGTTTACTGTACGATGTTTGTTGTCTATACCCCAGGCAATAAAATGAATTAGACAGGCACCAATCTAATATGAATATAATTGTTAAAGCCCCAATAACACTCTTGTTGTAACTAAATAATATGTCCCAATCTTCATTCTGGTCAACAAATGATGATATAAATTTCATCTTAACACACCTATTTTAAAAAATTGGAAAAATTCAACCAATTGATTTGAAAAGTCTAACGTAAACCTTTTCAAACGTGACTTGGATTTTAAAATATTTTCGAACCCTCTGGACAAGTAAAATAGGTTGTAATGCATGGATAATTTACACAACAGGTAGGACACTTAAACATCTAGTACTTAGAATAAGGGTATTATTTATTTTCTGGAGCTACCAAGCCAGCAAGAATGTTATTGTCCCTTTAAAACATTGCATCAATAATCAGTTGTTAAAGGTGCTGAACGGCTAATATTTGGGATCTAGAAATGGACATTCGTCACAATGCATATAATAATGTAATATGCATGTAAATAAATTGATTTACATTCAATCATTTCCGTCTTCGTTCTTCAAGTCCCTTGATAAAAATGGAACTGAAACGCATTATGGTACACGATTCGTGTACCAATGGTAAAATGTTTATTTTGTCTTAAATATTGGATATCAGAAGCCCATCCTTTTCCGGTAAGATCACAACATCAATGTTGATTTAGATTGACAAATAATCCGTGTTTTCAATGGTGAAGATTTTGGATGATATTGAGTTAGAGACTTAGTTACTTTAAATCTCGGTGTTTTGTGTTTGGTTCTCGTTTATTATGTACAGATTTGTTTTTTTTCTAATAAATCATTTATAAAAGTGATAATTAAAAAAAATTACAAGCCTTAAAGCAAATAACCCATGGGATTACGGCTTGAGATTTTGATAACGTATTGTTGTCGGGTTTTTTTTATATTGCGATTATTGTGAAGCATTGACTGATTGTCTCCTACGAAATAACCCTTGGAATAAACATTAAGTAAATGTTTTCTTGTCGTTTCTAGGTTAAGGTATATTGGGAGTATTTTAAGATATAAAATGTTATGGTTCACATTTTGAAAAACATACTGTTATTGTTTTTTGTGTTTTAAAGGGACTATCCCGATTTCAGCAGAGTTTCAAAAAAAAACATCTGCGCCAATATACAGAGGAATGGTATGGTTACCATGTCTCAAAATTTCAACTCAAAATATTGAGTCGTTTGGACGTAAACGTCAAAGCTGCTTATCCAGATTTTTATGATTTCGGGTCAACTTTTCATTGGGTGACCTGTTAATCGATTCTCGTTCATTTAGAGATCTATACAATGAATGGCCCATATGTTCTGTACTTGATAACGAAAGGTAAAGTTTACTTACAAATTAGTTTTATTTTTTAAAAAAAGTCTGGTTTTATCCAGACAACGTATAATAAATACAGCTTGTAACACCGGTGTCTATTTCCAAACTAAGACTGTCGGGTTTACGTTGTTTGGAAACGTATCACATACATTGAGTTTGTTGCTCGGTCCTAAGGTAAGGGATTTTAACATGAAATTAAGCACTTTTATTCTCCAAAATATTATTGGGATTGGCCCTTTAAATGGATTTAGATTAAAGATACATTACCACGACAGTTTTTCCAATAAAAGTATGGCAAATTTTGTTGATATATGGAAAAACCCATGGGGCCAGCACTGGACAACGATGTAATATTAATCAGATAAACACGATTTTGACAGGAAGGTTTAAGCAACCAACCAAATGGAAAAACAAAACCCATACCATAGTGGTATGGTCGAACGGATGAAACCCATAGTGATATGGCCGAACGGATAAAACCCATAGTGGTATGGCCGAACGGATAAAACACATAGTGGTCGAACGGATAAAACCCACAGTGGTATGGTCAAACGGATAAAACCCATAGTGGTATGGTCGAACGGATAAAACCCATAGTGGTATGGTCGAACGGATAAAACCGAATGGTATGGTCGAACGTATAAAACCTATGGTGGCATGGCCGAACGTATAAAACCCGTGGTGGTATGGTCGAACGGATAAAACCCATGGTGGTATGGCCGAACGTATAAAACCCGTGGTGGTATGGTCGAACGGATAAAACCCATGGTGGTATGGCCGAACGGATAAAACTCGTGGTGGTATGGTCGAACGGATAACATTCTTCTACCGGACATATTAGTGACGAATCACGCTGTCATTGGTCGGAAAAGAGTCGGCATTCGGAATTTTAGCGATTAACGAGGTCAATTTGAAATTAAATTAAAAGATTCGTTTTCATTTTCTTTTTTTAGCGACCTATAACCGCGTGCACTAATGCGAAGTCCTGGGCAGGGGACTCATAGTTTTCAATTCAGCAATTATGCAATCCCCCCCCCCCAAAAAAAAATGAAAGAATTCGATACCGACATTCAGAAAAGTCACCGGTTCCTTCTACATGTACTTTACGATCAAGTAAAAAATAAATTTGGCAAAAAATTTATTAATTGATGCTAAATATTTGTTTTAATTTTCAAACATTAACCCGGGCCGTCTTTGCTCCAGGGTCCTGAAGAAGTGTCCCAGCTCTCACGGGTCCTTGGGTGTTTACGCGCCATAGGAAAATCATCGACGGTTCATTGAAATTCTTTAGGAAATCATACAGTTATGCACCGAGAATGTCTAATTGTCTCACGGGTCCTTGGGTGTTTACGCGCCATAGGAAAATCATCGACGGTTCATTGAAATTCTTTAGGAAATCATACAGTTATGCACCGAGAATGTCTAATTGTCTGCCAGCGCTTCTTCCATAATGTATCTTTAACTGATCAGGCGCGGTTCCAGGGGGGGGGGGGGGCGCACCTGGCGCACGACCCCTCTATTTTTTGAGGTGGCGAACAATTTTCAGCTCCATATATTCTCCCGAGAAAGGAGAACAAAATAGTTTAGGTTGGAAATCCTAATTTACAGTATTAGTATGGAATTAGTCCTTGTGGGCATTTTTTCCACTCACAAATCACTGTTCCGGGCTTCGCACTCACAAGTGGGTGCAGCACGCCACCTCTTTCTGAAAATCCTGGATTCGCCTCTGCTGATGGGCAATTTGAAGTCTCGCAGCAAACCGAGTGTGTGGCGTCTCACAGCAAATTGTGTGCGTGAGGTCCCACAGGAAACCGGGTGCGTTGAGTCCCATAGGAAACCGGGTGCGTTGAGTCCCATAGGAAACCGGGTGCGTTGAGTCCCACAGAAAACCGGGTGCCTTGCGTCCCACAGGAAACCGGGTTGTCAAGTTTCACAACAAACAGAGAGCGTGGAGTTTCACAGTAGTATTATTATGATCATCACAAACTATGTCATTTCGGGACTAACACATGGTTCAATTTTATTTCATAAATTCGCACGGGCGACCCCACAGTCATTTTTATTGATTTATTTATTCTTTTTATATATTGATTTATTTCATTTGTGTTTTTATTTTTTATCTATTTATTTTATGTTAATCTTTTTATTATTTTTCGTATCTCTTTATTTATCTATTTTAGGCATTTTTATTGATTAATTGATTGCTTTATTTATATTTTTATATATTGATTTAAGAAACGCGTGGTGGAGATACTGATGAATAATGATGCCCGAACAGATGTGATTGATATACATGGGTTTAGACCGGTAGATGTCGCTGCTACAGAAGACATACAGAAGTTAATTGTTGAAGCGCAGAAAAAACGGCTCATATCTTCGACAACCTCTCAAGACTCTGGTCTCCAATTTGAAGATGAAGAGGACGACGATTCGTATGTTACAAAGGCTATGTATGTTTTAAAACTCTGATTTTTATTTTACGAGGGGGGGGGTGGTTAGCACGTCCGCGCTGTATCATAAAGCCCGTCAATGAGTCAAATGGCATGGTTGCGAATTCCCGGTTGTACTTGACAAGGAGTATGGTCGCCTTTCCAGCCTCGTGGGTTTTCTCCGGGTTCCCCCAACTGCTAAAGACCCCTACGCACAAGCAAATTATTGCAATAAAATTAGACCAAATGTTAGTACCGAAATGACCTTGTTTGAGTAAAAAACCTCTCTCTCTCTCTCCCTCTCTCTCTCTCTCTCCCCCTCTCTCTCTCTCTCCCTCTCTCTCTCTCTCTCTCTCTCATTTTACTACTCTAATCAGCGTTTAGGATCCGTTGCACGGATGTAATTTTTGTCATTTTGTCTTCAGTGACTTGACGCAATACTTCAATCATTGAGGCTATAGCATGTTATTTGTAATTTGTTTCGATTTCCAGTCGGCCAAAAGAACTGCCTTTATCAAAAGCGGAGAAATTGATGGAAGCCCAGATGAGATTTCAATATCTAGAAGACGACAAAATACACCGCCTCGGAACTCATAAAGGGAATGACCATTCAGATAATGAAGAAATTGTTTCCTCCATTTTGAAAATTCTCCAATCGAAAGAGGTAAGAGTCGTATGCACCGTGCTATTGGTGTGCACGTAAAAGAACCCATGAAAGTTAAATTTGAAATACGCGTAGACAATAGCACCAACTTTCCAGGAACAATATCCTCCTCAACACACTGTTGGACATAAGCCTATATTCATTCGGTGCAGAAAAGTAAATCGCTAAACCCAATTGTATTTATTTATTTTCAATGTCGGGTCAGTTTGGCACCATCAGACACAGGCGACGACAAATCGATGCAAAAACATCTTAAGTGGCAAATTTTGCTAAAAATGTTTTTTGATTGTTTTAGAGTTCGAACACCTATATCCACCTTTTTGGGGTATGAGTATTAGTCCGTATTTGCATCAATACATCAGCTCATAGAAAATTGTAACATGCCTCAAGGTAAACCCAGCGTTTTGATTGGTCAATTAGACAATGTCTATTGTACAATAACACCCCTCTAAATGCGAAACAGGAATCGTTTATCTCCTAAATTGACGAGGGGGTATTTAACGAGGATTTAAAGATCACTAAAAATGTTTCCTCACTCTCAAATCACACCATACCAAAATCCGAACGCTGGTAAAGGAAAGCAGAACGGAAAACGTACGACGCTTTTGCACTAAACCAATCAAGTGAATATTAAATTTAATTTAGAGCAAAACCACCGTTAGTGATATTTGGAATAAAATTGGTGTAATTAACTGTAATTTCAAAATTGCGCTAAAACAGAGTGTACGTTATCGCGCCTTTCATTTCATTTCGACATTTTAGAGTGGGGTGAAGACGCCCTTCAGAACAAAAATTACTTGCTTATTCGTTGGGAAAATGCCTATCTGTTGGTTGACGTGGATTGTTTATATTGTTTTCAGGGGGGTTGGGATGGCCTAGTGGTCTAGAGTGCCGCGCTTCGACCTCTAGCTGGCCGGTCACCGCTGGCTTGCGGCTGTGGTTTCGAGCCCTGGTGTAAGCGTATGTAGCATGGAGATAGGGGCGCCTTCTTAACCTCGTGGGTTTCCTCTGGGCACTCCGGTTTCCTCCCACTGCTAAAGACCCCTACGCGCAAGCGAATTATTGAAATAAAATTAAAACCATATGTTAGTCCCGAAATGACCTAGTTTGTGTTGAGTGGACGTTAAACCCCATTTCTCTATATATGTATATATTGTTTTCACAAATCCAAGATGGCGTCATGTTTCATTTATTACGCCCACGGACCTGTTTATTTGCGTTTAGTAAGCGTTTCTAATAATTGTAGGCCTGTCTGCCATCAACCGGGCCTTCAGATGATTTAACAGGTTTTGAGTTAATGACAGAAAAACTGATGGTTGATACTCTTGAAGAACGATTTAGAGACCATAAAATATATGTAAGTATGTCTGTTTTATATGATTTTATAATACTTTTCAAAACGATTAAAGACGCACTAAGAGGGTTGGGTGGCCGAATGGTTAGCACGTACGCGTTCTTTCATAAGGTCTGTCATTGAATCAGCTGATGTGGTTTCGATTCCCGGTTGTACGCGACCAGGAGTAGGGTCGCCTGTCCAGCCTCGTGGGGTTTCTCCGGGTCCTCTGGTTTCCTCCCACTGATAAAGACCCATACACGAAGGCGAATTATTGAAATAAAATTGAACCATATGTTAGTCCTGAAATGATCTGGTTTGTGTCGAGTGGACGTTAGACCCTCTATATCTCTCTCTCTCCCTCTCTCTCTCCCTCCCTCTGGTCTAGAGAGTTGATTATTATCAAGTGAATAAATATTTTAATAATAATTTATGTAATATTTGAAGCCAAAAGGACATCCATTTCTTGACAGAGTAGAATTGATATCTTTGCACAATTTTATATTTTCCGACGGAATATCTAAGGGCTGTGGTGGCTCTGTGCGTACGACGTTGACTCGCAAACCCGGGGATTATTAAATTTCTTGGCAGAGTAGAATTAATATCTCCTCACATTTTGTTTTGTTTTCAGACTGATATAGGCGATATCTTATTGGCTGTGAATCCATTTGAAACGTTACCGTATTATTCTAAAGAGGTGAGATACATAAGAAGATATGTACGTGACAAGGAATAGGTTTGCCTGACAAACCTCGTGGGTTTTCTCTGAGTCCTCGGGTATCCTCGGGGGGTTGGGGTGGCCTAGTGGTCTAGAGTGCCGCGCTTCGACCTCTAGTTGGCCGGTCACCTCTGGCTTGCGGCTGTGGTTTCGAGCCCTGGTGTGAGCGTATGTGGCATAGAGATAGGGGCGCCTTCTCAATCTCGTGGGTTTCATCCGGGCACTCCGGTTTTCCCCCACTGCTAAAGACCCCTACGCGCAAGCGAATTATTGAAATAAAATTAAACCGTATGTTAGTCCCTCAATGACCTAGTTTGTGTTGAGTGGACGTTAAACCCCATTTCTCTCTCTCTCTCTCGGGTTTCCCCCCACTGTTAAAGAACCCTACCCGCAAGCCAGTTGTTGAAATAAAATATGTTAGTCGAGATGACGATAAACACTTCCTCTCTCTCTCTCCTTGATAAAGAACCTTATCTGTTGAATTTGGAATAATCTACAGTTTATTTTTACGAATCGATCCCTCAGTAAGTAAGACGGCAGACACTTGATTAAAAAACCAGCGTTGATGTTTCCAATGGAATACTCACAGGTCCGTATGACGACACCTGCAAACATTGGTGTCCACGTTGAAGGAGGCGAGACTGTCCTGGATGATGTATGTCTGCCCTCAATACAGAAACGCTGGACGTTAAACCCCATTTCATGTCCAATCATTAGTTAGCATCGTGGGGTTTAAGAGACAAACCTTCCAAATGAAACAAAATTTGAAGCATACTCTTAATATAATTCTTCATTTCCATGACAATTCAGGTTTCCAAGAAATACAACATCACAGAAAAATTAACACATTTACCACCACACATCTACGCTACAGCAGAACGGTGTTTAAGGGGGCTGAAGGCATCAAGGGGACCACAGTGTTGTATTATTGGCGGGGAAAGTGGAACCGGTAAAACAGAATCTTGTAAATGTATCATAAAACATTTAGTTGATGTTTCCGATGCTGTTGATAATCAACTGAGCCACAAAATAGAACAGGTGAGTTCGCAAAATAGAACAGGTGAGTTGGTAAAATAGAACAGGTGAGTTTAAAAAATAGAACAGGTGAGTTCGCAAAAGAAATCAAGTGAGTTTACAAAATAGAACAATTGAGTTTGCAAAATAGAACAAGTGAGTTTGCAAAATAGAACAGGCGAAACCCACAAAATAGAACAGCAATAGTACATGTCAGTTCGCAAAATAGAACAGGTGAAACCCACTAAATAGAATTGGTTAGTTTACAAAATAGGCCAGGTGAGCTAAAAAAATAGAACAAGTGAGGTAACAAAATAGAGCAGATGAGTTAACCAAATAGAACAAAATATATTATTAATAAGACATTTTATTAACTTACTGAAACCATAATCAACGCTCGGGTGCCATCGCGTGGCTCTGATATTTGGTAGATTTGAATACGTTTTACGACTGGTGAAATAAACGTAAACGTGGATAATCGAGACTTTGTTTATGATCATAACAACGGTAGCAATGTCAGTCAAGTCGGGGCTATGGTGTTATTGTGTCGCCATTACGACATTTGAACATCCAATCTTCTATAACCCCACCCCCTTTAATAAACGAGATCCCGTTTAACTCGAAATTTGGAATTAAAGACATATTGACACAAACACCGGTGAATCATGAAGAGAAGTTCAGGTGTCTTTTAAAATATTTTAGATCAATCCTCTACTAGAAGCTTTTGGGAATGCCCAGACTGTCATGAACGACAACTCTAGTAGATATGCCAAGTTACTGGAAATTAAATTTAACTCACAGAATATAATATCAGGCGGTAAGTAAACTATTGTATATACTCGGAACACCATACGTGATGAGAGACCTTACGATATAGCGCGCACGTTATGACTCAATGACAGACCTAACGATACAGCGTCCATTCCCCCATCCCACCCATACTTTATGATCTATGGCGCAGACGCGTTGGATCTCTTAGCGACTCTTTCAGACCCAAGACAATGTGACACGCCATGCAGGAATGTAGAAAATACTTTCATGTCGACTATAAAAATACTGTTTAAACATGCATTATGCAAGCGCTAAATCTGCCTGTTGCAGGTCTTTCTTTAGGCCTTAAATTATAAATTAAACATTAATTATCTTACCCAGGCCATAATCAACTCTCGATGTTGAGGCTATAGCATGAGATTTTTGTTGGATTAGAATTCGATCTGCTGCTCAGTGCTCATTGATGATAAAATCAAAACGTGAATAATCGAGACTATGTTTTTAGTCAAACGGACTTTAGTAATGATGATCGAGGTTAGGCCGAAAATTCAATCGCTAAATTCTCGGTTCAGAGTGGGTCAATTTGACTGAAATTTTCAGCAAATTCCCTTTAAATTATCTAGTTTTTAACTATTGTAGTGAGGACTACCAACTCCTAATCTAATCTCCCATTATACTTTATCTATTGTATCTAAGAAATTTGACCATCAGATAAAACAATGTTATGTTATAAAGATTCAATTGTGGCCAGGCAGGGTAAGCTTACTATTCCGGACACCTGTTATCGCTGTTTGTCGTGTATATTGTACACGGTGAACAGCCCATTTGCTAATCACGATATTTTGTCTTTACGGTTTTTTTTAACAATTTGTCATCTATTTCAAATCCTGCTTAACGTGATTTTTATCATTTGAATATTTTTAAAGGAATTTTTACATTTTTACCGTTTTTCAAGGGAATTATATCATTTTGCCATTTTCAAAGAATACTCATTATTTTTCGTCGTTTTTTACAGCATGTTTAAAAGAATATTTATTAGAGAAATGTCGAGTTGTCCACCAGAGTGAACAGGAATTAAATTTTCACATATTTTATTGGATGTTGGCTGGTTTAACACCTGAAGAATGTCGAAGTTGTCTTTTAGATAAAAACAAACCCTACAGGTAGATAGTTTATACTTTTACATAAACACATAAAACATCACAGAAAATATAAAATGTGAGTTAATCGGGTTGTAGATTCCGTGTTCCTAGAACATCACCCTCAGAGACGAGGTGAGCCGCAGTGTAATACTCGATTGAACGTTCCGAGATTGAATCCCCAAATTAGCAAAATGAAATAAAATGGGGTTTAATGCCTTACTATTCTGCTCAGAACTAGCCTAATCAAGACAGACATACGCCATACAGTTTGCTATGAGTGACATTCTGTCCGGACCGCGACACTATGATCTACTCATATATCCAATTCCAACTGTCAAGGGAACTTTTTGTTGCGTTTGATCGCCAAAAATAGTGATCTTAGCCGACCACCAAAACATTCCGTAGCCCCCCCCCCCCAAAAAAAAAAAAATTTATGAGCTGGCTACGGGCCCGCGTTTAATTACGCTACCATTCTACTCAGACCACTCCCGTTTTCTAGACTGACGGATATTAATTTGACAGGGCTGTGTTTCGCGTGAAGTGATTTGATCGAAACTTTTAGCAAATTCTCTTTTTATTATGATCTATTTTTTACTAATATAGTGAGAACGTCTTTATCTAATCTTACGTAATGACGCTTTTAAGTCGGTGTTTTGTATTTGTTTTATATTTTCTCATTGTTTTGTTTTATATTTTCTCATTGTTTTGTTTTGTATTTTCTCATTGTTTTGTTTTATATTTTCTCATTGTTTTGTTTTGTATTTTCTCATTGTTTTCCTGTGCTTGTTTTAGATATTCACATTGTTTTTGTTTGAGTCCGTTCGTCAATCCCGTTCTGAGAATAAAATATTGTTTTATATTGTCCCACTATTTATTGTATCATTGTTTTGTTTTGTATTTTCTCATTTTTTTTTACCGCACTTGTTTTAGATAGTCACATTGTTTTGTTTATTTAGATATCTGGGTAGTAATGTACAGAAGACGACGGCACACATGACCCTAGACAACAAACAGAAATTCTGGGAAGTTAAAGAAAGTTTGAAATATTTGGGTTTTACTCAGGATGTAAGTTAGAATAAAAGAACTGGAACTCCGTCTTGCCAAATTCTGTGATTTGTTATTGGGTGCTCTCTGATAATTCCCCACAACATCAGACATTTTTACTTGAACACCAGTTGACTCAATGACAGACCTTGTGACACAGCGCGCACGCGTTAACCATCCAATAGACATATAAACAAACAAACTGTTTTTAACTTGTTTTCCAACCGCGTGGGTTTTTTCCGGGTACTCCGGTTTCCTCCCACTGCTAAAGACCCTTTCGCGCAAGCGATTTATTGATATAAAATTAAAGTCATATGTTAGTCCCGAAATGACTTAGTTTGTGTCGAATGGACGTTAAACCCCATTTCTCTCTCTGTCTCTTTAACCTTTTGTCTTCGGTTTTTAGTCTTTATTTCAGTTCTTTTCTGGAGGAATCTCGGTGATTAAGACGGTGGTTCGTTGACCTGGAAATCCCGTATTCGATCCCTGCTTTGCCTGAGAAATTTCATCAGAGTTTTACCGGAAGGGTCCCCCCTTGTCAGAGGTGCAGGACGGTGGTCATGGCAATGGACAGCGTATAGTCGTTCGGATGGTACAAAAACAAGTTCCGTGTACAATTATTGACGTTCACGTCAAAGATCCTTCATTAGCCCAGTTGATGTAGAATAGAAGGGTGTTAGATGTTAGATTTTGTATTTATTTGTATTTTACAGGACCTAACTAGTGTTATTAATGTACTGGCGGCCATTTTACACATTGGTAATATAACATTTAGTAGAGATGCCAAAGATAACGCTCGGGTGACCAATCAAGAAGCTTTAAGAAACGGTAGGAATGATATTTAATATGAACAGAGAGAGAGAGAGAGGGAGAGAGAGATGGGGTTTAACGTCCACTCGACCCAGAGAAAACCCACGAGGTTGGACAAGTGACCTTTCTCCTAATGGTATCGAGAGAGAGAGAGAGTTTAACGTCCACGCGACACAAACTAGGATATTTCGGGACTAACATATGGTTTAATTTTGTTTCAATTATTCGCTTGCGCGTAGGGGGTCTGTAGCAATGGTAGGAAACTGGAGGCCTCGTTGGACACGAAGTTGGACAGGAAACCACACCAGTTGACCTAATGACAGACCTAATGATACAACGCGCACGCACTAACCATTCGAATCCCCCCCCCCCCCAATAAAAAAGGTCACGTGCAAAATACGATTTTCCCGCCAATTGCATCTGTCAACGGAGATGCACTATCTACTTGTACAGGGCGTTAAAAGGTTTCGTCTGACAGGAGTAGGCCGTAGTGCCGATATTCGGGCACAATATTTCTGATAACACACGGTATGGCGGACGCCCATCTTCATTAGCCTAGTTGTCGCACATGAAAAGAATTTTGTCATGTAAAAATAAAAGATTATATTTATTTTACAGTGTCAGTGATATTAAGAATACCATTTGAAGATTTGATGTCGGCGTTAGTCGAAGATGTCATTATAACACGAGGTAAGCTATAATGTCGGCCTTCTTATACTTCAGGCATTTTAACTCAATTTCACAATATTCCCGATCAGGTTGCTGCTATAAAAAAACAAAAAGTTCCAGTCCGAATGCCTGTCCAAATAGGTCAAATCCTATGACTGCCAATATTTGACTGGAAAATGCCAATGTCTATCCAATTATCATAATCTGATCGAAGTTGGTATCAAAATATATATCGGCGTTGGTTGAAGATACCCTTATAGCACGGGGTAAGATTTAATGTCGGCGTTAGAAGAAGATACCGTTATAACGGGGGTAATGTTTAATTCAGTGTTAGTCGATCTATCGAAAATTTGATGAGGCTGTTTCAATGTAACAAGCGAAAAAGCGCAGGGAAATGCGTAGATGGAAAACGCGTACATGGAAAAGGCATACATGGAAAACATATACGTGGAAAAAGCGTACATTGAAAATGCGTACGTAGATAATGCGTACATAGAAAACGGACTTCAGGGTGTACAAGATATTTTGGGACGTGTTACAGACAACTTGCCGCAGAGTGACGCTGCTTATTCATTGTTTGTTGTTTTCCAGGTGAACAAACGAAGATTTATTTAACTGTTGATCAAGCGATAGATAGTTGTGATGCCTTGGCTAAAACCCTCTACAGTCGACTATTCTCGTGGATTGTTAATGGTATCAATCAGATGGTTCAACCAGATGAAGACTCGGTGTAAGACTAGATCTGTTTTTATCCACCACTCCATCTTCCACTTCCTCTTAATGTAGGGCGTTAAACCCCATTCAAGGGAGCCACAGCTAGTAAGACCCTAGGTCGCGTGTTCGATCTCTGCATTGACCAAGAAGGTTCATCCAGATTTTCCGGCGTGGTTTCAACTTGTCAGTGGTACAGGACGGAGAGCCCGGCACGGACAGCTGTCTTGTCGTTTGGATGGTACAAAAACCCAGCTCCCATGTATACATTGGTGGAAATGGATATAAGAGTATGCAATAGTGCCGCTGTCTGGGCAATATTTCCCCCATAGCGGACTCCGAGCAGAACAGTTCGGCGTTAAACCTCATTTCAATTCAAGCGCCATTAGAATTTTATTTATACACCCCCACACACTGACATGGTCCATCTGTTTGAACACACAAATTTTTACTCACGCAAATATGAAATGAAAATTAAAAGAACCGAGATAATTAATACAGGCAGACACCATGCAGTGTGCTTTTAGAGAAAGTTTGACATGACAGCCGCATTTCCGCCTTCTTTTAGTAGAATTTTACAGCCTGTAGCTCGATTTTTTTTTGTCTCATCCAAAGAATTTCTCTTTCAGGAACAGCAATCTTTCTATCAGTATTCTTGATCTGTTTGGTTTTGAAAATTTACAAACAAACAGTTTTGAACAGGTAGGATCATTTTCATCTTCAATGGAAGGTTTGTTCCCGCTTTAACTCCGAACATCTTATCGAGCCCCTACATATGTCCCCTTTAATTTCGACTGGCTACTCACCCAGCTTGTGAACCTCGATAGTCGCGAAAAACAAGTCTCGTGCTCTACAGCTAAAATGTCTTATAATCGAGTTGCAAAGTTCAAGATTCGTTCGATGTCATGGTTTTCGTGGAGGTTGCCTAGTTTGATTTGCGTATGTTTGTGTCAAAACCTCTGATTGGACGCTACTAATCACGTGTCAGCAATAGATAATGTAGTTATGCGTACGGGAGTTGCAGACCAAGCTAACAACGTTTAGATGTTGTAAAACTCGCGGGCGTTGCTTCAGGTACATGGCTACTTTTATAGTGCCAGGTGTGTATTTACGCTGACAATGTTCACTTGTTTCTGGGGGTTTTTTCAGATTTAAATAAATGTTGATAATTAGAGCAGGAACCCAGGGGGTTAACCTACACTGTTAAAGATTTCCATTTTTTATGTCGCCTAATTCCGTAGTTTAACACCTTTTTTCTGTTAATTGATGGATTTTTTTGAGAAATTGTGTTAAAAGAGTGAATTATTTCTTCAAATTACGTGTTTTATGTAATTCTGTCGAATATTCAGTATTAAACAGGAAATTTCCGTGTAATTCTGTCGAATATTCAATATTAAACAGGAAATTTCCGTGAAATTTAGGGATATAATATTTTATTCCCTTCTATAACGGACTTAATTCTGTTATTTTACGGAATAAACTGTGGAATGGCAGGAAAGTTACGTAAAATTTAGGGATAAAATGTTTTATTCCATTATATAACGGACTATTTCTGTTTTCAAATGGAACGATAAGAAAGCGTATACATATATAATCATTCCTAATAATATTTTATAGTATTCATTTCAATTTATCAACCATAATATGAAGGATCATATTGTGTAAAGTTTGGTATATTAAAAGTCATGTATTGCTAATTTCCATTATTTATAAGATCTATATAGTGTACTCCCATTCATCATACGGTAATCAGATTGTAAGTATTTTCATAAATGTGTAAAAACAATTTTCAAAACCAGTGAGTACAGGTTGTATTGTCTGGTAACCAAGCACGCTTCAATCTGGATATTATAACCGATTGGCCAATGTAAGCCGCAAACTTACATGTGAAAGCCTCTAAACGGTCATAACACTGACCATTAATAGTTGTTCGACACACCCTTTTCTCGATGAGGGTATTCTTACATTAGCGGAAAGAGGTAAATTTCGCCAGCGATAGCACTTCGGCGGAAACCGACGTTAAATAAAGCTATATCGCACACGCATACAAAGTCAGTGGTTAATTCAATGAAATTCTTATCATTTTCGAGTCTAGGGAACAAAAATTACCAGGATTTATTTTTCTGTATTTGAAAATGGAATTTATGTTAAATGAGGGAATTTCTGTAAATTACAGGAAAAATAAATACGGATAAAATTTTCTTGGTATTTTTTGTTTCCGGATTTGTTTTCCGTTTTTTCACGGATATTTTTGTTACAGTGTAGCTGAAAATTGTACCATGTATATCTGGTATCATCAAATTGTAAGTCTGCCGGGTTTCTGGTGGTGGGTGTGGTATTCCACATCCAAAATGCGATACCTCTCAACTAGGCTAGATTAGCTCAAAAGTGTACTACATGAAAATCGCACAGCAGTGTACCGTACATCTTCATGTATCATAAAAACACTCTTACAGACATTTCTAGAGGTGGAGTACCCCTGACAGAGCTATGTAATTACTAGACATTTGTAATATACAGTTGTTTTGTGCTTTTTCAGATGTAAAAACACTATGCTAATAATGTTCACTCGTTTTCTGATATTTTTAGATGTGTATAAATATTGCTAATGAACAGCTACAGATGTATTTTGTGGATCACGTGTTCAAGCTGGAGGAAGCTGATTGTGCTGCTGAAGGAATTGAATCTTCTTCTGTAACAGTTCCATGGACGGATCTGGCCATATCCTTGTTCTTAGAGGTACTCATCTATTCAATTTGTTCATTTTATTATGCGCGCTGTATCATAAAGCCTGTCATTGAGTCAACTGTGCTTCATATTCCCCGGTTGTAGTGACCAAGAGTAGGGTAGCCTGCCTAGTACTCGAATTTCCTCCCACCGCACAAGCGAATTATTGAAATAAATAACATTGAACCATATGTTAGTACCGAAGTTTGTCTCGAGTGGACGTTAAACTCTAATTTTATTATGAAATGAAGAATGTGAAAAATATGTAATAGCGCTGATAAAATGTCACGGTTTCTTGGACTATAAAATGCTGGGTGTCGAACTGGTATGCGGAGTTGGAATAGGATTTGTAGAAGATTAACGGAGTACCTTTAATATTTTGACAGAAAGGAAGCGGTGTGTTAGCATTATTAGACGAAGAATGTGGTTTCCCTAAAGCTAGTGATAAAACATTAGCCACCAAATTACACCACGGACCAGGTGAGATATTGAGATATTGAATACACGTTACGGCTCTCTTGTACGTATTGGGTAGAAGGGAGTGAATACAAGTTACTTAGACGGTTCTCTTGTACGTATCGGGGGGGGGGGGGGCCTAGTGGTCTAGAGTGCCGCGCTTCGACCTCTAGCTGGCCGGTCACCTCTGGCTTGTGGCTGTGGTTTCGAGCCCTGGTGTGAGCGTATGTGGCATGGAGGTAGGGGCGCCTTCTCAACCTCGTGGGTTTCCTACGGGCACTCCGGTTTCCTCCCACTCCTAAAGACCCCTTCGTGCAAGCGAATTATTGAAATAAAAATTAAAAACCATATGTTAGTCCCGAAATGACCTAGTTGTGTTGAGTGGACGTTAAACCCCATTTCTCTCTCTCTCTCTCTCTGTACGTATCGGGTAGAAGGGAGTCGCTGTGGCTCAGTGAGTAAGACGTTGGCTCGCTAATCTGAAGGTTCCTTGTTCGATACTGGTGTAAGACGAGAAAATTCGTTATGATTTTTAGGCGTGGTTCCTGGCAAGGACCTGACAAGGGATAACATATAGTCGTTCGGAAGGGACGAAACACTGAAGAGCCTTATACTCAGTGACGTGCACGTAAAATCTCTTGGAAGCCTTAGCCTTACATAAACATATATATATATATTTACAAAAATACCTACGAGGCCTACATTTTCATATATGACACAGGCGATTTACGGGATTATATGGGCCTTATCAAAGCAACCACATATTTGAATATGTAGTTGCTTTAATAAGGCCCGAATATTAAAATTGAATGTCCAGAGTTTCGGCCAGCGACGATCGATCCTTAAGGTTTAGACCGCAGGGGTTTGGGACACCGACGTTTCGAACAGATAGGTTTTGACCACTGAGGTTTCGACCACCGACGATCGACGCCAAAGGATTAAAACAAAAATTTGTACCGCAAACATTAAATGTTTTGTATTATTTTGAAGTCGTTGTTTCTACGTAACAAGGAGTAGGATCGATTATCCAACCTCGTAGGTCTTCTCCTGGCCATCTGGATTCCTCCAACAGTAAAAACCCCTAAACGAATAACAGAAATAAAACTGAACCAGTTTTTGTGTCAACTCCATTTCTCTCTCTATTTAAAGGTAAGAAGTATAAGAGAATTTATAAGGAACCGCGAGATGGCGGCGTGACGTTTACAGCTGTACATTATGCAGGGGCGATAACCTACACTCTGACTGGAATCCTGGATAAAAACAGAGACAAATTACGTCATCATTTATCTTCGACCATGAGATGTAAGTTTTACCTGTCTGTTTATAATCGGGAGTAACAGTAGTAAAATTAAAGACACATTATGTACGAGATAAATCTGTCTATTGCAGACCTTCCTTTGGGTTTCAATTGTTATCTAAATTATTGATTAGACATTTATTTACATGAAAATCCTATAATAAAGCTTATAGATCACCGGGTGATCGAGAATTAAATAGATTGAAATATGATCGCCATTTAATAATTTGATTTAAAACAGGATAATCGGGACGACTTAGTCTCGGTTTTTAAGTACTGTTGCTACGATAATAAACAATCTACGCTACATCTTCAAAGAGTGATAACTTCGCTCAGAACATATTCATTTTGAATTATCTACATTTGAACTATTATAAAAAGAAAAGCCTCATGTGGGTCAAATGTCTCAGATGGATCACATGTCTCAGATCGTATCTCACATCAGGAGTTTGGGGGGAAGAATAAACCAGGAAAATTGGTCAATGTACAGAACATCTTGTGACTGTTGGTGCGTCTCCTCTTCTCCATTTGTCTTATTGCACTTCATTTCCCCGTCAAGTCCTTATTAATGAATCCTGTGAATGCGGCACAAGACAGACTTTTCAAAACTTCCACCAGAATAAAGGCAGAACCCTATTAAAATTCACGGAGCAGAACGGTGGACCGTTAAACCCATTCAATTTCTTTTGATGCGTTTAAGTTGATCTGATAGTTATACCGGACGCCCTTATCACTAGTAGCATCCCATAAATATGTATTTAAATACTTGCTTATTGTTTCTATCTTTTTTTGAATTTAGCCAGCAGTAACTTATTATTTAAAGACTTATTCCAAACAAGATTAAGTAAAATGGGTTCCCTGACAACTAGTAATCGTCAAGTCTCCATGAAGAAAAACAACAAAACCTCTAATGTCTTTATGAAGATGAAATTCAATAAACAGGTGAGATATGATCTTTATGGGTAATCCGTGATGGATGTTGAATTTCCATGGTTATATATAATGGGGCTCCTATCTGGACCTAGCAGGGGGGGGGGGGGGCATCATGAGGCCCGTCATTTCATCAACTGGCTTGGTTTCCATTCCACGTATGAACGTGACAAGGTGTTGGGTCGCATGTCCAACCTCGTGGGTTTCTCCGGGTTCCCCAGTTTCCTCCCACTGCTAAAGACCCCTATGAGCAAGCGAATTATTGAAATATAATTAAACCATATGTTAGTCCCGAAATGACATAGTGTTGAATGGGCGTTAAACCCAAATCTCCCTGCCCCCCCCTCTCTCTCTCTCTGTCTCTCTCTCTCCCGCTCTCTATTATAGTCTATAGTCATGATGAAATAAGTATTTAGGATCTACTCCCTGTGTAATATTGTTTTATAGGTCCGTAGAAGTAGAATCGGTCAACCAAACAAACATGCTACCAAAAGACCACCAGCCACAATGTCTTATCATTTCAGGGTAAGTGACGTCAGTAATCAAACTGATCTTTATATAAGATCATGCGGGTGGCTTTTGACCCTATGCCGTAAGACATTTGATTAATTTATCAGCGTTGATGTCTCTAGTGGGTTACCAACGGCTCTGTGTGCCTCACGCCATTGGACACTAGGCGGAACAGACCTTATCACACTCGGCAAATCTCGACAGATTTCGGAACCTACATCTGGTCTCGGCTATATGACAGTAAGTGTACCTACGCCCATACATTTGCGATGCGGCTACGGGTTTACTTTAACCTGAAAACTTGACGCTATTACAAACAAACAAGGCATCATGGGCGCTGTCATATTCATTCGGGACCTTTAAAGTAGTTCCAAGACACCATGGGCGCGGCCATGTTTCATCCGGGACCTCTAAAGTAGTTCCAATATGGCGGAATTCGTCATACAGCCGAGACTAGATGTAGGTTCCGAAATCTGTCTAGGATTGCCGAGTGACCTTATCACTGGTTGATAACGCCTCTTATATAACAACTCTTCCAGATCCTTGTGTAGTAAAGACAAGAAAAACAAAATTTTGAACTATAAAAAACGAAACGAAATAATATCTGTGTTTCAATAAGATTGTTGTAGTAACTCAGTGAGTATGACGCTGGCTCGCTAACCAGGAGATCTCGGGTTCGCTCACGGTGTTAACCGAGAAATTTACTCGGTTATTTCGTGTGCAGCTTCCCCTTGTTATTTGTGCAGGACGCCTCAGGACGATGGGCCTGTTAAGGAAAACGTTTTGATGTCGAAAAATAGCCTTTGATAGTTTTGATCAAAAATGAGAGTAGGCGGTACTTGCGTCGCTGTCACGGCACGCATTCCCTCATAGCATGTTGTATGAAGGGGGATTATTGTTAAAAACGATGTCGTATATGTTTAACTTGTATTTTATTGTAAAACACAGAATTCATTAAAAGATATGATGACGAAGATCAGTTATTGTCAGACACATTTCGTGAGATGTTTTAAACCTAACAGTGAAAAGAAACCATCACATTTTGTCAGAGATTACATTCAAGCGCAGCTTCGCTACACGGGTGTGCTGGAGACGGTCAGGATTAGAAAAAATGGCTACGCTCACAGGATTCGATTTGTTGATTTTCTGGACAGGTAATAAATACTTTAATATGAGAGAGAGAGAGAGAGAGAGAGAGAGACACACACACACACACACACACAGACACAGAGAGAGACAGAGAGAGAGATTAACCACCTCTCGACACAAACTAGGTCATTTCAGGACCGACAGATGGTTCAATTTTGTTTTACTAATTCGCTTTCGGGTAGGGGTCTTTGGCAATGGGAGGAGAACCCAGAGAAAACCCACGAGATTGGACAGGCGAACTGAATAGAGCAATAAACTACAACACATATTATGACAGTACGATTACTGATTTATTTGTGTGACTTTTCAACGACTATTCTTTTCACGTTTTCTATCAAGTACAGTATCTATTGTTTAGGGCAATAATATATAGACATAAACAACAAAGTTAAATTGAGTTGTTTGTGTTTTATCATATATATAAATAGAGTTGTTATGTTTAAGTATATATAATATAGATGTTTAAATTGAGTTGTTTTACATTTAATCGGATATTGATGGAGTTGTTTATCTTTTACCAGATATTGATGGGGTTGTTTATCTTTTACCACATATTGATGGGGTTGTTTATCTTTTACCAGATATTGATCGGGTTGTTTATCTTTTATCAGATATTGATGGAGTTGTTGATCTTTTATCAGATATTGATGGAGTTGTTTATCTTTTATCAGATATTGATGGAGTTGTTTATCTTTTACCAGATATTGATGAAGTTGTTTATCTTTTATCAGATATTGATGGAGTTTATCTTTTATCAGATATTGATGGAGTTGTTGATCTTTTATCAGATATTGATGGAGTTGTTTTTCTTTTATCAGATATTGATGGAGTTGTTTATCTTTTACCAGATATTGATGAAGTTGTTTATCTTTTATCAGATATTGATAGAGTTGTTGATCTTTTATCAGATATTGATGGGTTGTTTATGTTTTACTAGATATTGATGGAGTTGTTTGTCTTTAATGATAAATGAATGTTTTATATTTTATGAGATATGAATGTTTAAATGGCGCTGTTTTATATTTTATCAGATATAAATGTTTAAATGGAGTATCAGAAAGGAGGAATAAACGAAATATCAGCATAGTCAATCAAATTAGAAATATTTTAACCAGATGGCGGATTGAAAATTTTAAGGTAAATTATCTTTGTTTATTTTAAGACCGATAAATTCAAACTATTGTCTTTGTCCAAGTTTGTTCTATGTGTATACCTAAACCGACAACGCTCTCTCTCTCTCTCTCTCTCTCTCTCTCTCTCTCGTTGACATAATAATGAGGAGATTGCATTCCAACATAAAAACTTGTAAATCTGTGTATATAGGCCCGTCTTGTTTTTAACCCAGTTGATGAAGAAACGTAAAATTATGTTATTATATATCAATCCATTTCCATATAAATTATCTTTGTGTTTTATTCCTCTGAATTAAATTGTTGAACAATTCTGATTCAAACCCGGATCATACTTCGTTTCGTTTTTTATAGGTCAAAATATTGTTTTGTCTTTACTACACTAGGATCTGCACTCGGCAAATCTCGACAGATTCCGTAAACTACATCTAGTCTCGGCTGTATGACAGTAAGTGATATGTACCTACGCCCATACATTTGCGATGCGGCTACCGGTTTACTTTAACAGGAAAACTTGACGCTATTACACAAATTGGGAACCTATTCGGCTAGCGACCTATTCGACCGATCGAGCTGCAACCTGTTCGTTGGAAACCTATTTAGAACAAAGACAACAGTCGCCTTAACTCATCTTTTTATCAACCAATAAAATCCAACGTTATGTCCATCAAATGAAAGTAGGATATATTATTTTTTATCCATTCCTTTAGCTCAGAATAGAAGTGTAATTTCGTCATTATCTTACAGCTGGATTGGCCGAACAGGTCGCTAGCCAAATAGTTTGCCAATTTGTGTTCGGTATGGGCGCAGCCATGTTTCATCCGGGACCTTTAAAGTAGTTCCAATATGGCGGAATTCGTCATACAGCCGAGGTTAGATGTAGGTTCCGGAGGTTACGGAATCTGCCGAGGTTTGCCGAGTGTAGGATCTGTCGATGTGAGGGAAACGAAGCGGTCTATTACTGCAAAACATCAACGCTGATTGATTAATCGAATGTCATAGGTCAAAAGTCGCACAATCGGTCAGATATTCATGTGGTAGAGGCCATCTAAAGTATTAAAAAAAACGAAACGAAATATAGATATATTTTTTTTAATCAGATTGGTAGCTAAATAACACTCTAGGATTATACTGTTTTTCATGTTGCCAGATTGGGAAGACGAAGGTATTCTTACACCATGGTCAGACTGAACGACTTGATACCGCTGAAAATTACTTTTTACGCATGATCATCAAGGCGCAATCAGGTTTGTATTCTTGGTTCTAAAATTTTAATAGTGAGAGATAGTGAGAGAGAGAAATGTGGTTTAACGTCCGCTCGACACAAACTAGGTCATTTCAGGGTCAATTTTATTTCAAAAGTTCGCTTGCGCGTAAAGGTCTTTACCAATGAGAGAAAACCCGGAGGACCCAGAAAAACTTCACGAGGTTGGACAGGCAACCAACTCCTTTTTACATACGAGCGTGGAATCGAAACCTTGCCAGTTGACTCAATGATAGACCTTACCATACAGCGCACACACGCTAATCATTAGACCATACACTTCCCTTAAATGTTAAGACGGTTTACAATACTAAATATTATGCTGGCAGTTTAGTTATTTTTAGCATATTTGCCCGAAATGGAATGAATGAATGAAATGAAATGAAATGAAATGGGGTTTAACGTCCTACTCTTATATCGAATTCCAACTACCAGGGATCTTTTACGTGGACGCCATTGTGTACACGGGACCTCGGTTTATCGCCCCATCCGAACGAGTAGACATCCTTCCTTGTCAAGCCCTCCGTCCTGCATTAATGAACGAATGAAATAGTGCAGATAATCCTATGAGATAACTGACATTTACTCCACTGCCTTGGTAAAATATGAACCAGATAAACATTTTTAAATTTGATAGCACAATAGTATTGTCTTCTAAATTCCAAGTTCCGCCATGTTACGGAACACGACAGTGTTGGAATTTATTTTCAGTAAGAATGAGGAACCATGGTGCCTCAGAGGTCGGGACTGATTTTTCCGTGTTTTTCCCCTCGTCAGTATTGCAGGACGGAGGGTCTGGACAGGACGGTTGTCTAGTCGTTTGGTTGGGACGAAAAACTGAAAGTCCCGTTAGCCGTTGTAAGTCGTTAAATAAGTAGGCCATAGCTTCTATCCGGGCAATATTAGCCAAGTCTGGACAGAACCGTAGGTCGTAAAACACCATGTCATTTCATGTATTTACATTAAAACAAAGCGGATCAGAAAACAGAGTTGCTCCCCTTACATTAATAGTAAGTGCAGGAGGACCGCACTACACGCAAAACAAGTGAATGGATCCGGGGGCCAGCCGTAAGCGTCCACTGCGCTGTACAGTTGCGTGGTATGGCCTAGTGGTTTAGAGTGCCGCGCTTCGACCTCTAGCTGGCCGGTCACCTCTGGCTTGCGGCTATGGTTTCGAGCCCTGATGTGAGCGTATGTGGCATGGAGATAGGGGCGCCTCCTCAACCTTGTGGGTTTCCCCCCGGCACTCCGGTTTCCTCCGGCTGCTAAAGACCCCTACGCGCAAGCGAATTGTTAAAATAAAATTAAAAACCATATGTTAGTCCCGAAATGACCTAGTTTGTGTTGAGTGGACGTTAAACCCCATTTCTCTCTCTCTCTCTCTCTCTCTCTCTCCCAGGTTAGAAGTAGGACAGTTGGACGTTAAACCCCATTTCATTTCATTTTTATTTTTATTCTATCACCCGTCATCATATTTGTTTTTTTTTCTCAGATTGAAAATCCCTTTCATCTTGTCGTGTTGGGGGGGGGGGGGGTCTAAATACATTAAATGTTTAAATACATTTTAGCAATTGTCTTTGTATAATTATACCTTCATGATTTAATAAAGATAAAGCACATTCATATAGCAATAATTTTGATCCAGGTCTATTGGGATCTAAATCCCGTTTCATTTGTTTGCCAATTAAATGTTGAATTATTATTTTAATTCAATTTAAACTATTTAGTGATTCGAGGATTTGGTGTACGGAGGAAAATGGTTATAAGATATTCCAAGAGAGAGAGAAACATGTCTCATATTGAAGTATTTGGAAATTTAATTGGTAGAAATCAACAGAGGGTGTTCCAGTTATTGGACGTACAGAGAGATCATGATACGGTCAAATTCCAACGACAACAGTAAGCATACCTACTATTACATACTATTGTAACGAAATGTTGTACCGAGAACAATCCGGCCCCGAGTTCACAAAACATTCTCAGACTTAAAAGGACAAAATTGGTGCCAGTCATTATCACATATGTGATAGAACTGATTAAACACGTTCCAAATATAATATTAACACAGAGATGAGTAATAACGGTTTCATGGATCGGAAGTGACGAACGCCAAAGGAAAACACGAGTACACTGTATGGGGTATGTCCGTCTTCATTAGCCCAGTTCGGAGCAAAACTATTGGACGTTAAACCCAAGTTCGTTTCATTTCTTTTTATTATTGCATTCATTATACAATATGCATTACAGAAAAGACGATGTGGAAGCAGCGATAGGTTTTCTTGATTCTGTTATTGAAAACGAGCCACTCTATATAAATCTCCCCACTCGAGAAGGTAAATACAATTATCATAAAATATAATGGAGGTTGGGTGACCGAATGGTTTACACCATAAGGTCTGTTTTGTTAGTTAAGTAACCTCGTGTGTATATTCCGGGTCTTGACACTGCTAAAGACCCCTACTCCCACTCGGGTTATTGACGTAAATTGAACTATATATTAGCCCCGAAATGACTTGCATTAAAGGGCCATTGATCGATACATTTAATTAGATCAACCCATTCCCTGACCTTTGTGGGGGGGGGGATGGTTAGGACGTGCAGTTGCAGGGGGTACATTGCACCCGCAGAAAAATAAGGCGCCCCGAAAAATGACGCCCCTCAAAAACTTTGACAACCTTTCAATGATAAAATAATACACTTGGTTATGATCACACGGGGCACTGATCAATCGGCTGGTTTTAAGGCTGTTATATCACCTATCGGGGCTTTGGGCGCCCCACAGATGCGGATCCGAGGGGCGGGGGCTATAGGAGCAACTGCCTCTCCTGAAAAATATTCGGCAGTCAAATTTTCAAACTTTTCGTGGAGGCGGGGGCTGGGGAGTGATGTCTGGGTATCGTCGCTCCCGCTCTGTAACCCGCGCATTATTTTGTTGCCTCCTCCCACCGCTCTACCGCACCCCCCGTTTTAAAATCCTACATACGACCCTGCCCGGTTGTATTTGACGGGGAGTAGGGTCGCCTGTCCACCCTCGTGGGTTTTCTCAGGGTCCTCCGGTTTCCTCCCACTGCTAAAGACCCCTACTGTAATAATTATTTTTTATATTTTTATTATGTGAATATGATAGAAGTGGACAGCCATTATAGGCAACAAGACGTCACTGTATCCGATCAATCAGGTATGTTCTCTATATGAATATTTACTTTATTTTATCTTTGTTATTTGTAGCCTATAGTATTGGTAGCTAAATGCGTTCAGTGTGTAATGTATCCGACTCGTTCAATGTTTGGAATCAAACTAAAATCAATTCCGAACTTCAGCAATTACACACTGTCTGGAAAAAAAACAGGCACCGTATAGAGTAAAGCCAGGCATCTTCTAGATTATAACCGAGTACCGTCTAGAATAAAACCAGACACCATCTAGAGTAAAACTATACACCTAGAGTAAAAACAGCCACCTTCTAAATTATAACCAGACACCTTCCAGATTATAACCAGACACCTTCTACATTATAACCAGACACCTTCTAGATTATCACCTTCTAGAGTAAATTTAGACACCTTCTAGAGTATAACCCGACACCTTCTAGAGTAAAACAAGACACCTTCTAGAATAAAACCAGACACCTTCTAGAGTAAAACCAGACACCTTCTAGAGTAAAACCAGACACCTAGATTAAAATCAGACACCTTCTAGAGTAAAACCAGACACTGCCTACACGTAGTCTATCCTCGCTCACGATTGCGATATGTAATGAGTCATTTTCGTCTATTTAGGTCCCAACGAATAGCCATTTAGCTCCTTTAAATATATGAAGTATTTTTCAATGTGTGTTCCACAAACACGCCCTTATCGTCTTTGCATGACGGAGGGTGTGGCAAAGGGCAACGTATAGTCGTTTGGATGGGAAGAAAAAACGTAACAGAACCGTTAAAAGTTGGAATTCGAAATAAGTGTAGGCTGTAGTGTCGCTGTCCGGGCAAAATTACCCGAAAAGCATAATGTTGCCTATTCCCTGCATCATCAGCCCAGTCGGTGGAGAGCAATAAGACCCTAAACCCCTTATCAGTTCACCCCTATCGCCAACATTTAGCTTTACCGCCTTAGATATTGGTATCAGAAATTCATCCTTGCGGAAATCCTACATGAATCTGGTATTAGATTGTATATTATAAGTAAGTCGTGTTGTTGTATTTACTAATAATCACTTCCGGTACATAGAAGTAGCTCGCTCGCTCTCTCTCTCTCTCTCTCTCTGTTAAACGACTGCTGATTGTCGGTCAAGACAGTCTTTAAAGAGGCGCTAACACTTCAACCACAACAGCGTTTATTTTTAGTGAAAGATCTACAGGTCAAAGTTTATGATATATGACATATATAAGAGTATTACTTACTACCAGTGCATATAAGTAAAGATATAAACTATGAACATCCTGTCGGGAAGGATATAAATATACTAACGGTAGATAGATAAAACTCGGTATAAACTAGTACCAGTCTATTATTATCCCTGTACGATTCATTACTCCATAATAATGTATGGGGGTTGGGGTGGTCTAGTGGTCTAGAGTGCCGCGCTTCGGCCTCTAGCTGACCGGTCACCTCTGGCTTGCGGCTGTAGTTTCGATCCCTGGTGTGAGCTTATGTGGCATGGAGATAGGGGCGCCTTCTCAACCTCGTGAGTTTCCTCGTGGCACTCCGGTTTCCTCCCACTGCAAAAGATCCCTACGCGCTAGCGAAATATTGAAATAAAATTGAAACCATATGTTAGTCTCAAAATGACCTAGTTTGTGTCGAATGGACGTTAAACTCATCTCTCTCTCTCTCTCTCTTTCTCTCTCTCTCTCATAATAATGTAGTGTGCTAAGGGTGTGGCGAGGGGGTAGCTATAATAAATGCATCGTGATATGTGGCAGGAGTAAGGCGGAAGACATCAGTAGTGGAACCATTTCTAGGAGGACGATACGATCTACTCTTATTTCGAATCCTAACTACCAAGGGTGATGGAGGGGGGGGGCGTGTGCGTTGCATCATACGATCTGTCATTGTATCAACTGGCGGGTTTCGATTCCCCGGTTGTGCGTGACAAGGAGTTGGGTCGCCTGTCCAACCTCGTGTTTTTTCTCTGGGTTTCATCTCGCTGCTAAAGACCTCTACGCGCGAGGGAATTGTTAAAATACAATTGAACTATGTGTTAGTCCCGAAATGACCTAGTTTATGACGAGTGGATATTATTATTAACCCCAAGTCTTTGCGTAAATGTTTCCCCTTGACTTGGAAACTTGAAAACAGTGTTAATCGGCATAGGCTATATCGTTGTCATGAAAGGCTATAGGCCTAGTATGTTTTAAATTCAAATACAAATTTGATATAAAAGGAAAATGTGTAGGCCTTAGGTAAATTATAGAAATAAATCTCGTTAATGTACATGAAGTTCTAGAAGATAACAATAATTATTCCTCGTGGTGTTGAATATTCCCTACGTTACAGGAAGTAGCGTCGGTTTATTAGTCTCATAATTATAATGTTGGAGAAGATGCTACCTGAAACAGTAATCGCTTCCTACAGAAACTATCAATTAAACTGGGTATTGAAGTCTATACACGAAATGAAATGGGGTTTAACGTCCGTCCTACTGTTCTGCTCCGAACTGGGCTAATGAAGACGAGCATGGGCATACGACATTCAGTGTTCTATGATGGAAATTTTGCCCGGACAGCGGCATTACGGCCTACTCTTATATCGAATTCCAACTGCCAAGGGAACTTTTACGTGCACGCCAATGTGTACACGGGTCCTGTGTTTTTCGTCCCATCCGCACCACTAGACAGCTGCACTTGTAAAGCCCTCCATCCTGTATCACTGGGTGACCTTTCTCGGCCAATGCAGGGATCGTGCAACCCACCTCCAGGCTAGCGAGGTCTATATACGATATTATTGTTTATATTATAGGGTATCAGATGTATATTATATTAATGCCGTGGATTTGTGTGAAAAATTTTGATCGGGCAGCAGCGCTACGGCCTACTATTATATCGAATTCCATCTGTCAAGCGATCTTACGGGGACCTCGGTTGTTCGTCCACTCCGCACTGGGAAATATTTTGCTTGGGCAGCGGCACTATGGCCTACTCGAAAACCAACTACAAAGAGATCTTTTACGTGCATGCAAATATATACACAAGACCTCATGTTTTCGTTCCATCCGAACAACTAGATAGCTGTCCTTGGCAGGTCCTCCGTTATGTTAAAGATTTGTTTGAATGATGATAGAGGTGATGAGTTGAATTCGATCCATTAGAAACAGTGACAAGGGTGGACATTTAGAAACCAACACTGATGTTAGTAGTTTATCGTGTGATAATATTATAATAGATTAACCCCATCAATCAGAGGTCAAATTCAATAATAGCCTAACACAGTGGTCTAGTTATCTTCATCAATTCAGGCATCACCCCAGTGCTGGATTAACCATCAGGCAAATAAGTAGTTCAGCTCTGAACGTCGGTCTCATTACACTCACCCTGAACGTTCAGGGACTGGCCCATTCAATCAATGTCGAAAATAATTTGACCCCCAATTTTAATGGGCAACTTTTCACTGCTAAACGATGGGTGTCACTCCGTGTGGACGCGTGTACGGTGTAAAGGAACATCTCAGTGAGAAAATAAGACCTTGCTCATTTCGCTAGAGTCAGTATGAGCATCACAACACGCTGTGTCATGGTGGCGAAAGGATAATTTGATAGGAGGGGACGTATTTTAAACAGCGTGTTGTTTCGCTCATACTGAGTCTAGCGAGGTAAGCAAGGTCTTATTTTGTCACTAAGATGTTCCTTTACATTGTACAGACGTCCACACGGATTGACACTCCGATGTTTCGCAGTGAAAAGTTGCCCAGTAAAATTGACTGGGGTTCAAATTATTTTCGACATTGATTGAATAGGCCAGTCCCTGAACGGTCAGGGTGAGTGTAATGAGACCGACGTTCAGAGCTGAACTAGCAAATAAGGTACGTGTCTTAGGGCCATCCAAAAATCCAGGCCACAAATAATAAAGTGAAAAAAAATGGCCTGTAGTGTCATATTGGGTTGCATTCCACTCACATTGTGGTCGTAATCTAGGCAGTTAATGGGAATGCGTAGGCTGCTTATAGTAAATATACAGTACTGTCAATGTTCGGAATTTGTTTGTAATAAATTTTCTGTTGCTAAATTTAATTAATTCCTTTTGTCAATGAGCCCCGCATATCTGTATTTTCAGACCACCTATCAAAATGTGCCTTAGGGCCAGCTGAGCCTTTAATATAATCCGGCTCTGCATCACCCAATTCTTCTAATGACGTATGCAGCTAGGCCGGAAAGTTTTTCCCAGCCATGGGCGTTTCTGTCTATTCTTCATTAAGTTGTAACTGTAAAGGGTTCTTTTACGTGCACAATAACGTGTAGGCTACACGGGACCTCAATTTATACATCTTTTTTTAATTATAATTTCTAATTGATTATCTTCGCTAAAATACGAGAAAAGTCCAAATTGTACGCCTGCTTATAGTCCACTCTATAATGTTTTTGTTTATCATTATTATTTTGTCGTTTTGCCATTACTAATTACTTCTGCTTTGTCTTGTACGGTATGTTTTTATTCGTTCATTATAAATGGCGCCCGAAACCATTGAAAACACGACTCGTGTACTGATTTTAAAATATTAATTACATGTCGTATGTCATAAATATTTTTAAATCCGATATCTTCACGGCAAGATAACAACATCAAATGAATTGACATGGATCAATATTGAATTTTAATTCATGTTTTAAATTTCGATGGGAAATATTGAATTGGAGTTTACTTGTTTTGGATGTGTATAAAAGTCTGGTAAAATTGTGTTTTTCTGCTTGTCACATGGAACCAGCTATAAAAACATGACCAGTGTTTTCTTTACAACCTATAAATCTTATAGAACGCGTCCCGGGGGCGTTGATCTTTGGTATTAAATAAAATTACAGCTTCCCAACAAATATTTTCTCTTTTCCGTTGGGATTATATCTCTATGTGGGTGGTAGTTCCTTTGGAACTGTTTCTGATCAGACGATGTCCGGTAACAGTTCCTACCCTTTCCTGTATAGCTGAAATATGAAAATACGACAAAGTATACCTTCTATTTTTCACCGTGATTCTTTATTTTTCGCAACAGGACTAATTCCTCACCATATCTGACACGTACTCTAATCCATTTAATATCGGACAAATCCGATTACATCGAGAGTTGATTATGGTTTGGATATGTTCATTATTGTCAAATTAATATTTTAGAAAATTCTTCAGACCAAAAGTAAGATCAAAAATTAAAAGGTTAGTTCTTTATATTACATGCACGGAACTGGACATCTGTTTTTTGTCCCAACCAAACAACTAGGGATACCTTCATTGTATGCCACGCCCGGTTTTGAAAAATCTCTCAGCTTATACCGCATATTCCTGAAGCAATGGCCCGAGAAATTCATGGGATTAGTTTTAATCCAACGAAACATTGCTTAGAGTATCCCTTCATCGGAAGGGGGGTTGGGATGGACTAGTGGATAGAGTGCCGCGCTTCGACCTATAGCTGGCCGATCACCTCTGGCTTGCGGCTGTGGTTTCGATCCCTGGTGTGAGCGTAGGTGGCATGGAGATAGAGGCGCCTTCTCAACCTCGTGGGTTTCCTCCGGGCACTCCGGTTTCCTCCCACTGCTAAAGACCCCTACGCGCAAGCGAATTATTGAAATAAAATTGAACAATATGTTAGTCCCGAAATGACCTAGTGTGTGTCGAGTGGACGTTAAACCCCATTTCTCTCTCTCTCTCTCTCTCTCCCTCTCCCTCTCGTTTCATCGGAGAATCAATACATACATGGAAAAAATATAACGAAATGGGTGACATATTTGATTTGAAAAAAAAATAACGGAATAGGCGACATATTTGATTTGAAAAAAAAATAACGGAACAGGCGACATATTTCATTTGAAAAAAAAATAACGGAACAGGCGACATATTTCATTTGAAAAAAAAAAGAAATATTAAAAAAGAACCAATATTAAGCTATGACAAAGTTTATTTTCAATATGTGTAACAGTGCTTCTGGAATACAAAGCTCGGGAAACTGCGCGGAGATTTAGAGCGGTGACGATAAAGGATTACCGGCATATTAAATTACATTTAAAGCCGTCGGCGTCTTTGTGTTTACAGGTAAAGCGTACCTTTTTCTACAGGTGTAATTCATATCGAGAAGAAAATGTGATTTTATTTTTTGCTGGTCGTCAATAGAATTTGTGACACCAGCTGTAAACTATGATAAAAATTAATTACTCATATAGAAAAGAGCCTTTCTTTCTTTACAGCATGCGTAAGATTTGATAAAAATGGGGCGGATCGGAGTAAAGGGGGCAATGGCGCCTCTTCTCTCTCTCTCTCTCTCTCTCTCTCTCTTTCTCTCTCTCTCCCTCTCTTTCTCTCTCTCCAGGGTCTAGTCTTCAATGAATTTTCATCGGGTCGTTTACGTGCACACCAACGAATACATGGAACCACGGGTTTTCGAATCATCCGAATGACTAGACACATTTTGGGTGCACGTAATCTCTCGACAGTTGGAATTCGATATAAGTAGGCCGTAGGGCAGCTGTGCGGACAAAAAATCCCTCATAGCTCACGGTATGCCCGTCTTCATTAGCTCAGTCGAAGCAGGAAGGACGATAAACTCCATTTCATTTCATTTATAATATTGTACCATTTGCGCTCTGATCACTCGTTATAACAAAATAGAATTGAATATAATTTTCATTGCATAGCAAGGTGAAAAAAATATTAAAGCTAACATTCACGATTCCTTGTCGCTGCCTTGGTTAATTCGAACAAGCCCAATATTATTATTATTATTATTTACATGAACGGCTATATATACACTCGAATGAGAGCGTCCTGACTTTCTTTGTCAAATGGCTTCAGTATCCGCCCCAGAACACCAGCGCGTGGGCCAATATCATCATACACTACACAGCCAGCAGACGGCATGAACAATACAATGCTAAGAACATGTGCGTTATCCGTCAAGCTATGAATTATTCCAGCCTATCACCCCTTTTATACTGAATGGACTAATCCATGTCAACAAAGAATGCTTGTGTTCGGTAGACGCTGGGAACGGTACATTATTGCCTAACTGTGATGTCAGTGCTCCGCTAATTCGATGGCTAAATCAGGGATTTTTCAAACGTGACAAACTTGGAGTTTATTTTGGTCTGACTTGGAAAGAATTTTCGGTAGGTAGAAAGACAAACAATCAACATTTCTTTTTACTCAAATTGTCAATTCTTCGCTATCACTAGTTGAGTCGCTTGGTTGAGATAATAATTTGTGCACAGCTCGAACGGTGCGACACAGAGAGAGAATAATGGAATAGTTTATTTTCAGTGTGTAACGGTGGAATCGGTTTAGGAATATTTGAGAATTATTGTGTCTCATTGCTTGGCCGACAGATGAATCAGTCAGTTAGATTCAGCGTATAATAACGAGAGTATGTTACGCTGTGATGGTTGCTAGTTGCAGTCAGTCAGTGACTAATTATGAATTATAGTGAATAATAATTCTTGATAGTCATTGAGTCGGCGTATAATCACTGCTACTCTTGTAGAAGGTTTGACACGTTATGTACGTGCATAAAGTGTAATGGAGTAATCAAGCTAACGCGATACTGTACAAGCTTTGTGTGTAATGTACGTGCGTATGTGTTTTTATGTGCGGTAATATTACACGGTAACAGGAATAAAACAATTGGATAGTGTGTATATACAAGCAGGGTGCGGTTCATATTCAACAGTTAAATTACTGATATAAGCTCATTTCCTGTTGTACTGTACATTCAAATTAATTTAGGTAAGATATTTTTTGTTTTGAAATTTAAAAAAATGGCAGCTTGAATTATTTATACGCCCAGATTTACAGTTATCTAGGAATATATCTGTCTCCTTGAATTGTCTAGAGTGAAGATATTTTAATTACTCAGAGAATGGGAATTATTTGATATAATGTCATCAAGGGTGCTGCCATGGCATAATGTTACTTTTTTATTAAAGAATAATAAAATATCTTAAAAATGAAATGAAATGGGGTTTAACGTCCTACTGTTCTGCTGCGACTGGGCTATAGATGGAGACGCTATACAGTGTATCATGCATGTATCATGAGCGAAATTTTGGCAGGGCAGCTGCGCTATGGTCTACTCTTCATCGAATTCCAACGTAGTGATTTTTTATGTGCACCCCAATGTGTAAACAGGACCTCCGCTATAGATGAATAGAGACATATATATACTGTTCTGCTCCGACTGGGATATAGATGAAGACGCCATACCAGGGGCAGATCCAGGATTTTTTGCAGGAGGGGGTTTGTCAGGTTTCTGTCAAGGAAATCTGTCATCATCGTTTCTAAATTACATAGGAATACATACAAATTGAGCTTTTTAAAGAGAGAAATCATTTTATAATGATGTAGAATCACATTGTGATTTAATTTCATTGATGCAAGGCATTCATTTTTTATATGTAGCTGAACAGGGGTGGGGTTCGGACCCTGTGTACCATGAGCAAAATTTTGCCAGGGCGGCTGCGCTACGGCCTACACTTAGATCGAATTCCAACTGTCAAGTTGAATTGATCTTGTATGTGCACGCCAATATGTGCATGGTACCGTGGTTTTTCATCCCATCCGAACGACTAGACATTCTATTGTTATGCTCCGACTTAATTGGCTATACATGTAGATAATGTTTGCACAGGCATCAGCACTACTGCCTACTTTTATATTAAATTCCATTTGTTACAGATACTTTTTTTATGTACAAGCCAATGTGTACAAGGAACCTCATTTTTTGTCCCATCCAAATAACTATACGTTTCCCTTTCCCTTCGCATTGGAGTTGCCAAATATTTGAATATAATATGTGTCATTCTACAGTAGGCAAGTGTTACATTAGTTGATTATGTATAGAGTACTATACAGTAGCCGAGATTGTTATATCAAATTAAGTTTATTATTTAATTCCAGACATATTTACCCTGTATATGTCTATATCAGACAGTATATATATATATATATATATATATTTACCCTTTAGTACCAGTACAGTAGCTGAGATTGTTTTAATTAAGTATCAATGAGTTTATTTAATTCCAGACATATTTATATATATAAAGGCCATATACCGCAAACTGTGTACATACATGTATATTGTAACGTGACAGTAGCCTAGCTCCTGATCATTCTATCATACTTCATCTCCCTACTATATCAATCAAACATCAATCTCGGTCTAGTTATGTGGATGGTACAAAAAGCCGAAGTCCCATGTATACATCTGACTAGGGGAAAATCGCGATGACCTTTCTCAGCCAACAGCGGGAGCTAACCCATGACCTCCAGACTAACAAGCCAGCAACTTACTCACTTACCCAGCATGGCTCCTAGAACTAATAGAAAATAACCATGGACGGATCCAGGAATTTTTGCTTGAGGGGGTTAACCACGTTTCTGTTAAGGAAATCTGCCATCATCGTCTCTAAAGTACATAGGCATACATACAAATTGAGCTTTTTAAACAGAGAAATCATTTTTATACTAATGTAGGATCACTTTGTGATGTAATTTCATGGATGCAAGGCATTATTTTTTTTCATGTAGCTGAACAGGATGGGGTTATTAATATTTATTTCCTCATGACTGTATTATCGGTGAGTTTTATTATGAGGATATGGTATCAGTCACAAACTAATTTTATGTTAATTGACTGTAATTAGTATTGCATTAGGATAATTATAATGAAAGTCTGCCGACCCCTGTCTTTACAGACAATAATTAGGATAGGGTGTGATTCATATTAATTTAAGTTATTGCGTACCGAGATATCACACACTTAAAGTCTTGATACGTAATTTGAGCGATATACAAATCACTTGTAAATATCAGACCAACAAACTTTTAATTTTGTGCAGTATTTACAGATATATGTGGAATTGAAGTTTGATCGAGCTACATGTTTGTTGTAAGCCTGTCACCATTTTGTTGTCTGTGAAATGAAGTGGGGATTTAACATTCAACTGTTCTGCTCCGAACTGAGCTAATGAAGACGAACATACAGTGCACAATATGTGGGAGATTTTGACCGAACAGCAGCACTACAGCCTACTCTTATATCAAATTCCAACTGTCAAAAGATCTTTTACGTGCACGCCAATATTTACGTACAAAGGACCTCAGTTTTTCATCCCATCCGAATGACTTGACAGCTGTCCATGTCAGTGTCTCCGTCCTGCATCACTGACAAGGGAGAACCATGCCAAAAAATCCGGAAGCACTTTCTCAGCCAATACAGGGATCGAACACCTGTCCTGGCTATAGCAAGCCAGCATCCTACACACTTAGTCACCGCGATCCCCAGTTGTCTGTGAAACTGTATTTAGAGAGAGAGAGAGAGAGAGAGAGAGAGAAATGGGGTTAACTTCCACTCAACACAAGCTAGGTCATTTTGGGACTAACATATGGTTTAATTTTATATCAATAATTCTCTTGCGCTTAGGGGTCTTTAGCAGTGGGATTAAACCGGAGGTTCCGGAGAAAACCCATGAGGTTGAACAGACGACTCTACTCCTTGACATGTACAACTGGGGATTCGATACCACACCAGCTGACTCAATAACAGGCTTGTGCTAACCAATCCGCCATCCAACACCCCAAAACTTTATTTATAGGGGGGGTTGGGATGGCCTAGTGGTCTAGAGTGCCGCGCTTCGACCTCTAGCTGGCCTCTGCGGCTGTGGTTTCAAACCCTGGTGTGAGCGTATGTGGCATGGAGATAGGGGCGCCTTCTCAACCTCGTGGGTTTCCTCCGGGCACTCCGGTTTCCTCCCACTGCTAAAGACCTCTACGCGCTAGACTGGTGGCCAGTCTTCTCCACACACCAAAAATTGGCCAGTCCTCTCAAAAAAAAAAAAAACGAAAAAAAAACGTAATCTCTAGAGACTGGGCAAATAGAGCTTCATTCTCATCTAGTAGGTCAATCTGCATTATGTAGGTCGTGTGACGTCGTGCACGGGATTACTGCATTTGCACTGGCAAACTGGTGTAGGTGCGAGATGTTTGTTGTGGATAACAGTTATTGTTATTTAGTGATACTTTAACGATCTAAGAATTTTGTTGACGGACAATATGATAATATCTGTCGAATGAACGGATACAACGTATGGGATGAGGTGAATTAACATAAATAATTACACACGACATCATTATAACAACTTAACGAAGCCAGTTCATGCGTATCGGGGACGAAGCCGAATGCCCGAATGGCGAATGGAAACAAAAACGTGACATCAGCCCGCAGACGGTTTCAGCATGACTGCTTTGCACTCCATTCGAGACGCATGATTCATGAAGGTAAATATCGAACTTAATTTATCTTAGACATCACATTTACAAATTCGTGTCACGTGACTCGGGGCTTGCTTGACAACTGTCAATCATTCCAAATAAGGAACAACGTAAAACAGGACAAGAAACGCCCATTTTATTGTGAAGCTCGCAAATTGTCCAGTCTCTGGTGCTGGTTACAGGTTTACTCAAATTTTTTTTTTATACAAATGGAAACGAAAGTGTTGGTTTGCTAAAAATTACTACTTTTATATAAATCGAAATGTAAAATAAATAGAAGAGACTGGGCCAGTCTATCTACGCGCATGCGAATTATTGAAATAAAAATTGAAAACCATATGTTAGTCCCAAAATGACCTAGTTTGTGTCGAGTGGACGTTAAACCACATCTCTCTCTCTCTCTCTCTCTCTCTTTATTGATAGGCCTGTTTTAAATCGGATTGAATGCAAGTTTGGAGATTATAACGATTAATATTTTGATTTCTTACTTTAAATGTTAAATAATCAGTTGAGTAGATTAAGCCATGAAAAAATTGATATTTGTGACCCGTGTTTGCAAACTGAGTCGCAAATAAGGAAATTTTGAAAATTGAGTTATTGTTTTTTTCACATTCTCCGCCTGAATACCTTCAAATTGATGTATAGTGGGTATGAATCGTACAAACATTGACTGAGCTACATGTATTATGCATTTGAAGTTGCCCAAGTCAGAAAAAGTAGTTGTAAAACAAAATCACATCGCAATCATATATGTGCCATAATATTTGATATTTTACATTTGATACTTCTTTCAGTGTTATAATTTAGAACAAAAGATAATACATTAATATGGTTTTGTGTAACTTTTATGGGAATAATCTCGCCAATTAATTAGTAGCTTTGTGTAAGTGCTCAGGAGATATAGAGTGTTAATTGGATAATCAGGTTTAGTTTCTTGGTTATCAAAAATGCCGCCACAGTCGTCACACGACTGAAGTAAAATTTCATCATTTCATTTATACTAACTGAGCCACTACGGCTCTGTACAAAAACATTGCAAGTAATATATCATATTACAGTTTTACTTTATTGCGCTTTCATTAAGAAATAAGTACATCATAAAAAAGAATCGTAAGTTCATGAAACATGTTAAATATGACATGCAGACTCATAGGGGATGCTCGATTCACATTTCCAGAATTGAATTCCAAAACTGGTGTCAATCGAGTGAAAAGGAGAATTTCTGTGTACAACGCATGTGTCGACTGTATAAAAAATATCTCAACCAATCATGACAGCTGAAACATATTTTTTACCTAGGAATACGTCACGATTCTAATCACTCCACCTCAGCTGTCGGGACTGGCAGAACTGTGATGGGATTGAATTCCGCGTCACTCGATTGTAATTCTGTCGATTCGGGCCGTTCTGGACTGTGAATCGAGCATCTTGAATCAGTTATGTGAAATATCGCCTTATGTACAGCGCTATCGTGGCTCCCTCAGGCTCCGTCTTTATTAGCCAACTTGGTGCAGATTAGTAGGGCAGTAAACCCTATTTCATTTCATTTCATTTCAGCTCCCTAGGGAAAAAGTTAGAGAGAAATGGGGTTTAACCTCCACTCGACACAAACTAGATCATTTCGAGACTAACGCGTGCTTCAGTTTTATTTCAATAATTCGCTTGCGCATAGGGGTCTTTAGCAGTGGGAGGAAACCGACAGCGCCTTAGGAAAGCTCAGTATGTAATATAACATAATATGATATATATCAATAGTTTATCTTGGCAATAATTACAATATATACATGTACACACATACATACGGTATATATAGATATGTTAAACATGACATGCAGACGCACACACATTCACAGAGACATATGTATGCTGAACTAGTCGAAGTAAAAAGTCAAATTACCTGCAAGAATTTTCTATAATTAGATCTAATTACAAAATGTTCAGGTAAAATTCTTACAGCACTGTTACGATTATTTACATACATGTACTACCGAGGTATTTTCTACAGAAATTCTTACAGCAATGTTATACATGATATATGTGTACCAGGGTGAATTCTTCAGGTAAATTATCATAACGATGTTGATAGAACCATTTGTCACCCATCACATTAAAATGGGTACCAATAGTAAGTTGAAAATTTGGCCATATTGAGTTATGAACATAATCACATTCCTTTGGTACCATTCCTGGTATATATCGTTTTAAATGGCAGAGATATCGCCCGATATATCCAGATCAATTTACATACATTTTGAATATGAGGGCATTAGGAATGCTAGCACAACACTGGGCCCTGATTCCCAAAATCTTAACTAAAGATAAAATCCAAATTTTAGTAGATACTTCAATTTTGATTGGCTAAGCACTAAAATCAATCTAATATTATCCAATCAAATAACTGAAATTTGGATTTTATCTTAGTTCAAATTTCATGACTAAGGCCCCAGGTCTATGCGACTTACTACCCATTTCGATGGAACCCAGAACCTGATACATTTAAAATGAAATGAGATAAAACAGCCTACATTTGTGAACCAAGTATATGCCATATGGTGCGCTATGAAAGAAATTATATTTTACATTTACCTGGAAATTAAAGCAGCGTTTCTACCAGCTCATCATGTAAAGACTCGTCAAGGGCTCTTTTACAAACTGTGTATTTTGTCCCATCCGAATGACAAGACAATTTTACTGGTCAGGCCCCTCTCACCCGGACTGATCCACTGATAAGGGGTGGGGGGGGAACCAAAAGAAAAACTTTCTCAGCTAACACCAGAATGAAACTCGGGAAAAGTTTGTCACTGATTCACTGCCTTACTCAATTGGCCACTGTGGCCCCCCCCCCTACACCAACATGAAAATCCGGAATCCATGGCATACGGTGGCTCTCTAACTTGGAGATCCCGTTTTCAATCCTGACAAGGAGGGAGCAGTGTCTAGTCATTCGGATGGGACAACAAACCAAGGAAACAAAAGAATCCTTGGCAATTTGAATTCGATATAAGGAGAGGGCCGTAGTGCCGCTGTCCGGGTAAACTTTCCCTCATATCACACTGATGGCGTATGCCCGTCTTCAATAGCCCAGTCGGACGTTAAACTCCATTTAATTTCATCTCTTGGTCAGTGCCTCAGCAGCATACTCACTGAAATAGTGTGGGATGAAAAACCGAGGACACCTCACTTTCCCCACATCTATTGTTTAAGAGTCTAGGTCCACCCGGCCATGACTAATTAACCAACAAAGTGTTCACCATTAACAATAATTAGTGTGAGAAGTTTATACTAGTGATACTAATTAATTAAAACAGACTTTAGTCCTACACCCACGGTTTACTACCCTCCTAAACCTTTATCAAAACATTCAAATGTAGGGAAAGTGAGGTTAAACCGTAAACCGAGGTCCTCTGTACACACTGATATAGTTGAATTCAATTTCCTAATAGCCGTACACCGTATAGCGTATACCCGTCATCATTAATAGAATAGTAGGACGTTAAACCGGATTTCATTTCATTTATATCGCATTTCACCTTGGCTACCCCAGTGGATGGGTGGTTATGAATATTTGCTAGTTGTAGGTATGATTTATAATGATTTTAACAGACAGTAGAATTTGTTTATAATAAATGTTTATAATAGGTATAATTTGTTTTTGTAATATAATATAATAAATGTTTATAATAGTCATATGAATTAAATATTTATATCTATTTTAGTCAGTTTATAAAACACACATGGTTACTGTATCATGTCTTTATCTTCCAGTCTTAATTAGTAGGCTACAATATCCAGTCTGCAGAATACAGCTTGTTTTAATTAGTAGGCTGGAGTAACACAAAATAATGTAATTATTTAAATTGATATGAATGTCGAATTATTGAAATGGTTTAGATTACCCGCTTGAATGTCACAAAGAATATGGCACTTGTACAACCTGGTGGGTTTTCTTCAAGTCTTCTGGTTTCCGCCCACTGCTAAAGACCCCTACACGCAGGCCAGTTATTGAAATAAAATTTAACAATACATGTATGTTAGTTCCAAAATGACCTAGTTTGTGTCATGTGGACATTAAACCCCCATATCTCTCTATCTGATCTCGCTATTCGTAAATTCGAACAACTGAAATTAGTTGACGTCTGCACGTTAAACCACCCTCTTTTCTTTCGTTCTCTTGCACAACATCTACGAATGTTTTATGACTTGAGAATTCATTGTCAAACAATCAGACAAAAATCAATGGAATTTGATTTAAATTTGACCAATTAGATGTCTTGTTATATAACCATTGTATTATCAGACGGTTGTTTTCTGGTTACCATGGTGATATTGAAGGAATGATATTTATAGCTGTTGTCTCCATGTTTAAATTTTTTTATTCTCCCATCTCAATTACGATAATTATTCCGGTGATTTTCTTTCTTGAGAATAAATCCATATTATTATTAACATCATTGTTTTCTATGTTTGCCCGTCTTCATTAGCCCAGTCAAGCAGAAAAATACGACGTTAAACTTCTTTTTCATTTAATTTCTATATTTTGCCTGTGAGCTGGAATTTTGGTAAATACGGAGAGTTATTCCTGTGGCGGAATGATTAGCACGTGTGCACTGTATCATAAGGTCTGTATTCTTAGTAGGATGGTTTGAAGGTCTAGTGTAGAGAGTATATGCCTGTCTTTATTAGCCCAGGTCGACCTTAAACCCTATGTCATTTCATTTCTACATTTTGCTGGTCAGGTGGCGTTTTGGTAAAGACCCCCACATGCAATCAAATTATTGAAATAAAATTGAATCATATGTTTCTTTCAAGTGTACATTTATCTGTGTTTTATAATTTGAATGAAGTCTGTATCACTACAGGCCCGAGACTGTACAGCGCAGTGGACGCTTACGGCTAGCCCGGATCCATTCACTTAATTTGATATGTATGTTTGTTTGTGATTTCTGCGTTTTGTGTCTTTTCCATAATCTTGTTTTGTGTAAATTTTGTGTGTTGCAGTCCCCCTATACTTACTATTAAGGCCAAAACACCAGGGGCCCGATACCAATGTCATGACAAACCTTTTTACCAGACTCCTGCGGAAACATTAAAGATACATTATGGGAGATAAGATAAAAAAGAGTTGGCAGTTCTCACTATAATAATTAAAAACTAAATAGTGTAAAGGTAATTTGCTGAAAATTTCAGTCCAATTGATCCACTATGAGCTGAGAAATTTTCGCATAGCCTTGGTCATCATTACTAAAATCATTAATATAAACAGCATAGTGGAGATTATCCATGTTTTAAAATTTAATTATCAATTGCCATTAAGCAGCATATAGGAATCTAATCCAGCCAACATCGAAGGCTAGCCTAGACATCTAGATTTAAATGGATTTAAACATTTGCAAGATCAAATGATTTAACATTAAAATGAACGATCGAGTTTATCAAGTATCGTTTCCATGTGTTAATCTTCAAACATTCATAACATGTCTCGTAATTATGCATTAATCTATTTTTGAGCTATTACAGCAAGAATGTCAAGGTCTTTATCTAAATCTTACATAATGCATCTTTTTAAAAGAAAGTACTGGTAGTTCAAAAACAACCTATTTAGGATCCATGGAACGGCCAGGTTTTTATTTAAATCTTGCATAATGCATCTTTTTTAAAAAATGTACTGGTAGTTCAAAAACAAGCTATTTGCGCTCCACGTTAATCCTTTATGTTGTTGTTGGTTTTACGGGAGATGTTATCAATACAACCAACTTAAACTATTTCACATGTTGACACTACGACTTTCAGTTTGTTTTTAAAACTTTTTAAAAACAATGGTTTACCGACAAACAACACAATACAACTGTGTGTGTAATAGTGAGGCGAGGCATGTTGGATAATAACCTAGTCGTTCTTTTAACCATGTAAAAATGTCTGAAGTCGACTTTAGGTGGATAAATCGCGACCATTTCATGTTTTTATGTACAACTGGGTTTTTTTCTTAAAAAGCCTGTTGCTCTTAAAGATACCTTCCTGTGTACAAACTGGATGATTTGATGATATATTTGGACTAAATCATATTCAAACTAATTAGCTGTCTAGTTGTTCGGATGGGATGAAATACTGAGGTGCCATGTACACAATGGATCTCACGTAAAAGATCCCTTGGCAGATTGAATTTGATATAAGAGTAGGCCCTAGCTGTCTGGGCAGACTTGCCCCTCATAGCTCATCTGTATGACGTACGACCGTCTTCATTAGCCCAGTTGGACAAGAACAGTAGGACATTAAACCCTATTATATTTGATTTTATTTCATGTATTTTGAATTTTATGAAATACTCATTTCAAGACTTCACTAATTATTTTCCGATTTAAAAAAAACGTTTGACTATATCATCGTTACACCTTAAGGGAAAATCGGACCAAAATTGCCATACAAAATGGCCGCCGTTTGTACGCAAATACTGTTAAAAAATGGTATATCATGGTTGTGGACCCTGTATAGGTCACAACTTTAATTCGATTTTGATGAAACTTGAAATGCGTGGTTATAACCCAAAGATCTTGGTTCCTTTCGTAATTTGCGCATATCGGATCGTAACTTCCTGAATTATGGCCCCTGATTGTCTGAAAAATCGCCTATGGTCCCTCTGGAGGTCACAATTATTATCCGATTTAAAAAAACGTTTGACTCTATTACCGTTACACCCTACGGAAGGTTGAGTTCGAATTTCTTACCCACTTAGCAACATGATCCCCAGTCGAATTTGAAGCCTACTGAAATGCACCTTTATAACCCAAAGATCCTTAATTCATTTCGATATTTTGAATTTTATGAAATATTAATTTCAAGACTTCACTATAAGTAGGATAAGTAGAATTATTCAAGTGGTTCTCAATTTGATCCAATATTGCAAGACTGCATTGTATTATTTGTGGGCGTGTGTCATATTTCATATAACTATGCCAACCAACAATATACAATGGGTCATTGAGAATTTCTGAAATATTTGACTTATTTTATAAATTTGTGGCTGTTGGGTAAATTTTCACCATTCATAACATATTTTGTGTTCTATGTATATTTTTCTGTTTATTGGTTGTCATGGTTTTTTGTCTAAATTTTAAAGGTGAATAACACCTGATATTTCTAACAAGAGTTGAGGCCACCCAAATTCAATAAATATTGAAATCTTATAGTCTTTAATATCGTTATGTGAACATGTATCAAGTTGATAATACCCTAAGGTCTGGTGCGTGATTATAAAACGTTCATTTCTTGTTTTAATGTAATTTAAACCCAGGGTCAGGGCATAGACCGAGTGTGTATGTGTCAGGGTGGGGGGTGGAGGGGTTACTATCACACAAGTTAATAAATCAGTTGCAGGATTTTTGGCATCGGCAATGAAACAGCGTTAAGTATGTGTAGGCAGAAACACCCCCTTCAAAACAATGTGTTTTCCCCCTCCCCCCCCCTCTCTGATTAGTGACCGTGTCAAACAAGGTGTGTTTTGCCCTATCCTCCCCCCCACCCCCAATCAGTGCCCCTACCACAGCAAAATCAAATTAATTGTATGAACCAATTACTCTTGTGGTGAAAGTTTGTTAATAATTTATAAAAGTTAAATATTGTTTTGGTCTTGATAATTATTAAATATTGTGGTTGTGTAAGTTTGTTAATAATTTATAGAAGTTGTGGTTAGGATGTTTGATTGTAACACATGTTATAAATGTGTTTAATATGAGACTAAGGCAGGGAGGTGACTCATTTCAGTTAATGGAAATCAGATCTAAAAATCGTGAGATTTAACTTACATCACATATAACTTCCTTTGTTTACAGCCCTACATTCACATCATTGTATATGAATGTGTGGAACCAGGGTGGAATTAGCCAGGGTGGGTCCTGATGGGTGGGGTGGGGTGTCCTATCATTGTATATCTGATACAGAGTGGAACCAGGGGAAAATTTACTTACGGTGGTACCTGATGGGTAGGGGTGGGGGTGTACTACATTCACATCATGCTTTCTGATACAGAGTGGAACCAGGGGGGAATTTAGTTAGGGTTGTTCCTAATGGGTGGGGGTGGGGGGTTCCCTACACTTACACGGTGCTATCTCATACACAGTGGAGTCAGGGTGGTTCCTGATCTGTGTTTGTGGGGGTGCCCTACACTCTCACCATGCTGTCTGCCACAGGGTGGAACCAGGATGGTTCTTCTGATGGGTGGTGGTTGTGGTGCCCTATGCTGCACTCACACTATAGATTGAAACCACATCGGAATTAGTTACTAGTACAGCAGGGGTGGTTCCTGAGGAGTGATGGTGGTTGTGCACTTTTTATACGCCCACATTTTCATGTGGACGTATATTGTCGTCGCCCCTGTTCGTCCGTCCGTCCGGACGTCCGTCCGTCCGTCCGTTCACAATTGTTTGTGAACAGTCTACAGGTCACAATTTTTATCCGATTTCAATGAAACTTAAAACATAGGTTTATCACCCTAAGATCTCGGTTCCTTTCGATATTGGCATGTATCGGACTGTAACTTCATGGGTTATGGCCCCTGATTGTACGAAAAATCACGTTTTTTAGCTTGTGAACAGTTTAGAGGTCACAATTTTGAACCGATTTGGACGAAACTTGAAATGCATGTTTATAACCCAAAGACCTTGGTTCCTTTCGATATTTGCGCCAATCGGATCGTAACTTCCTGAATTATGGCCCCTGATTGTCCGAAAAATCGCCCTTTTTAGCTTGTGGTCCCTCTGGAGGTCAAAATTGTTATCCGATTTAAAAAACCGTTTGATTATATCACCGTTCCATGGTTATGAAGGTTGAGTTCGAATTTCGTGAAAATCGGACCAAAATTGACGGACAAAATGGCCGCCATTTGTACGCGAATAGTGTGAAAATATGTTAAATCAAGGTTGTGAACAGTGTAGAGGACACAATTTTGAACCGATTTGGATGAAACTTGAAATGCATGTTTATAACCCAAAGATCTTGGTTCCTTTCGATATTTGCGCCAATTGGATCGTAACTTCCTGAATTATGGCCCCTGATTGTCCGAAAAATTGCCCTTTTTAGCTTGTGGTCCCTCTGGAGGTCAAAATTGTTATCCGATTTAAAAAACCGTTTGATTATATCATTGTTCCATGGTTATGAAGGTCGAGTTCGAATTTCGTGAAAATCGGACCAAAATTGACGGACAAAATGGCCGCCATTTGTACGCGAATATTGTGAAAATATGTTATATAAAGGTTGTGGACCTCTAGAGGTCACAATTTTGAACCGATTTGGATGAATCTTGAAATGCATGTTTATAACCCAAAGATCTTGATTCCTTTCGATATTTGCGCCAATTGGATCGTAACTTCCTGAATTATGGCCCCTGATTGTCCGAAAAAATGCCCTTTTTAGCTTGTGGTCCCTCTGGAGGTCAAAATTGTTATCCGATTTAAAAAAACGTTTGACTATATCACCGTTACATGGTAATGAAGAGAGAGTTTGAATTACGTGAAAACGGGACTAGAATTGACGGACAAAATGGCCGCCGTTTGTACACGAATAGTGTGAAAATATGTTATATCAAGGTTGTGGACCCTATAGAGGTCACAATTTTGAATTGATTTTGATGAAACTTGACAGGTATGTTTTAAACCCAAAGATCTTGGTTCCTTTCGATATTTGCGCCCATCGGGTCATTACTTCCTGAATTATGTCCCCTGATTGTACGAAAAATCACCCTTTTTAGCTTGTGGTGCCTCTGGAGGTCACAATTATTATATGATTTAAAAAAAAACGTTTGATTATAAAAACCAAAAAAATTCTAATGATTTTCTGATAATTCCTTAATATGCGACAATTCTTGTTGACTGCCCGGACGATTTGGCTGCTGTGTGGGCGTATGTTTCGTTGCCTGGCAACCTATTTTTTGTACTGCGAAGGTTTTATGCTGTTTATTTACATTTTTTTTCTAAAGGTCCACTTTCATGGGGGCACCTCAAGTTCTATCGGTGTTCCTCTACTTTTCATCAGTGTTTAACTGGAGCACCCCTATTTCTGTGGTTGTGCCCTTTTCATTCCCTGTATTACATGCTTAAAAAATTACTTTAAAGAAAAAAAAAGTTTATCCATCGTTGTATACTAGATGGTGGGTGTCTCTTAAAAAGCGCCATATGTACTGATTTTATTCCCAGAAATGAAAAATTAAAAGTCTGTTTAATTACTGGATGTTCATATTTCCTTGGACCTTAAACCCCATCTCTCTCTCGCTCTCTCTCTCTCTCTCTCACTTTTTCCCTCGATAAAAAAAGAAAATTGAAACAGGAAGTGTAACACTAGCCATGGGATCCTTTGACAAAGTAAAAACGCAGAACTCATACATCAGATTCTGTGAAAGGATTGTATTATAATCAGAATATTTGAATTGTATGGACTGTATAACACCTTTGTGTAGAATTACCAATGGACTACAACATTTGTCTTTTAGTGGAACCCCGTGTGAATTTCTCGTAATACAGAGTAGGAATATCAGATGTAGAAGAAAGTGTGAAAACACTTCGAGTATACTTGTTAATAATTCTACATAATTGAAACTCACATCTTGAAAGAGGCAATATAGTTATTTCATTCGGAAAATATCTTGCTGTCATAAATCAGACTTTAGTCATACCAAATACATATTTATATATTCTAATTAGAGTTTAAAATATTTCCTTATATAAAGCAGGGGAGGGGGGCAGAATGGTTACCGCGTGAATGTTGGATCAGAAGGATTGTCATTGAGTCAAGTAGCGTTGTTTCGATTGTATGCGACAAGGAGTAGGATTGCCTGTCTAACCTTGTGGGTTTTGTCCCAGTCCTACAGTTCTCTTGCACTGCTAAACATCCCAAGCGAATTATTGATAGAAAATTGAACTATATGTTAGTCCTGAAATGACCTAGTTTGTACATCCAATTCACTCTCTCTCCTTTATATAAACCATTATCAAACAATATCCTGTATTTATTTCTCAAACAACACTGTTGATTTTGGTAGCAAACTTATTCAAGTTTTAGGATTTTCAAATGTTCATAAAATTTTTGAGGCTTTTGGATGCAACAAGTTTTAAAAGAGCTGTAATACAGGTATGGGTAAGATTTCAGTAATAGACTGGTAAAAATATGACTACCGTATTTTACGGGGTATAAGTCGATACTTTTTTTTCGTGGCGACCGGGAGTTCGTCTTATACTCGGCTTCGACATATGTATGGATGACGATCGAAAAATTGCGTCCACGTATATGTGGATGAAGGTTGATCTTGACGTTGTTTACGTATATTTTAATAGGTCAAATGATATCTATGTTTATTACCGGTACTTTGAAAACAGATGCTCTAACCCATTTTAAAAATAAAAATAAAATGAACAGCAGTTTTAAAATTAAAGTTATTCCAGAAATATTTTATAATTAAATCTGATTAGTTTTGAATGACAGGTACTTTAGAAATTTTAATCCTATGTGAAATCCAGGTGTGTTGCTTTAAATGGCATACATTAATTAATTGTGATCTAGTTTCACCTGTATCAAAATACAGGTATGTCCAAAGTAGATAATCCATACCGGATTAAGACAGATTATCTCCTGATTATGGATTAATCTTTTCTTGTTTTATATTAGTGGATTAGTGTGGATTAGTTAATCTCTAATGTATATTTATAAATACTGTAGGTAGGAATTGTGCAGGTTTGAGGTTTTGTCAGAACACCTGTATGGTCTGAAACCGAGATGTCAACCACAGCTCTGATCGTATGAATTTAGAATTCGTGACAGTTTTAATTTCATATTTAAAATGTGTTCTCAAAATTTCGGAATATTTGATTATAGCTTGAAACAGTTGGAAGGTAAAAGTTTGATATTTTTTAATGTGCAGATTATGTTTATTTTATTGTTGTAGGTCTCGATCTACCGGTAGATTGTCAAATGGTTACCATTCTCGTGCTCCTAAGGTCTGCCATTGGGTCAACTGGCATGCTTTCGATTCCCCGATTTGTACGTGACAAGGAGTAGGGTCGTCTGTCCAACCTCATGGTTTTTCTCCAGGTCCTCTGGATTCCTCCCACTGCTAAAGACCCCTATGTTAGGCCTGAAATGACCTAGCTTGTTTCAAGTGGACGTTAAAAAATTCAATTTCTCTTCCTTTCTCTCGCTCGTTGTCGGTTTAAAAAAAATCGAAGATTTTATTTATTCACAGGGAAATCTGATGCTAATATTCTAGTTCATGTTGGAAGTCCTACAGAAAGTTTGAAGCTCATTGGATTAAAATTATGCTAGCGTAATAGGAACCAATCGGAAACTCTATATCATTTACAATGTTGAATCCAGGCCAGGATCAGGCGCGGATCCAGTGGGGGGCGCACCCAGCGCACGCCCCCTCTATTTTTTGAGGTGTCGAACAATTTTTAGCTCCATATATTCTCGCGAGAAAGGAGAACGAAAATAGTTTAGGTTGGAAATCGTAATTTACAGTACTAGTACGAAATTAGTCCTTGTGGGCATTTTTTACACCCAAAAATCACGGTTCCGGGCTTCGCACTCCCAAGCTGGTGCAGCACGCCCCCTCTTTCTGGAAATCCTGGATCCGCCCCTGATGATACAACACACACTGGCTAACCAGTCAGGTCCCCCATCCACCCCACAAATTAAGGATAGTGGAGGTTGGTGGGAAGGCTGTTGTTGATGTTTGTTATAAATGTGGTTGTAACATGTTGTTGATGACAGTAAGTTTTAAGATTTCGACCGTGCTACACAAACACTTCAACTAACGGAAGTCAAATGATTGATGGCTATAATCATAGTTAAAGAGACATCATCATATATCAATCTTCATAACTACTGTGTTTAAAAACACCATTTGAGAGGGGGGAATCAAATGGCTAAGTGGGTAAGGTGCTGGCTCGCTAGCCTGGAGGTCAGTTGTTCGATCCCTGCATTGGCCGAGAAAATTCATCTCGATTTACTGGCGTGGTTTCTCCTTGTAAGTGATGCAGAATGGAGAGCCTGACAAGGACAGTGGTCTAGTCGTTCGGATGGGATGAAAAACCGAGGTCCAGTGTACACATTGGCGTGCACATGAAAGATCCTATGGCAGTTGGAATTCGATATAAAAGTAGAACTGGGCAAAATTTCCCTCATAGCACACTTTATGGCGTATGCCTGTCTTCCATTAGCCCAGTGGAACTGGGAGCAGAACAGTAGGACGTTAAACCACATTTTATTTCTCAACCTGGTTTGACTGTGTAGGCCAACAAAAGGTGTGATTTGTTGATTAAATGATATAATTTCCTCAGTAGCTATACAATACTTCTAGATTAGAGGATAAAATTTATGATCTAAATATCTTTTTAATGTTCAGTCATTTCCTTTTTCTTCATATCAAATTTATCACTTACATGAAGTCATGGTAGATATGTCACAACGTTAAAGCCCCAATAACACTCTTGTTGTAACTGAAAAATATGTCCCAATCTTCATTCTGGTCAAAAAATCGTATTATTTTAGAATATTCCAATTAAATGATGATATAAATTTCATCTTAACACATCTAATTTAAAAAATTGGAAAAATTCAACCAATTGATTTGAAAAGTCTAACGTAAACCTTTTCAAATGTGACTTAGATTTTAAAATATTTTCGACCTCTCTGGACAAGTAAAATAGGTTGTAATGGATAATTTACACAACAGGTAGGACATTTAAACATCTAGTACTTAGAATAAGGGTATTATTTATTTTCTGGAGCTACCAAGCCAGCAAGAATGTTATTGTCCCTTTAAAGATCTGGTTGTAACGATGTCCTAACTTTCAAGATTTAGCTGTAGCCTAAATATGTCACAAATTTCAATATTTTGTTGTAAATATGTCACAACTGTATGTCCTAACTATCAATGTTTGGTTGTAAATATGTCCAAACTTTTAAGATTTGGTTGTAAATATTTACTTGTAATTATGTCACAAATTTGAAAATCTGGTTGTCACAACATTAAAGATTTGGTTGTAAATATGTCCTAACTTTCAAAATTTGGTTGTAAATATGTCACAAATGTGGTTTTAAACATGAGTAGCGCTTGTATTGACTTTTTATTCACAACAATATCTTGATTTTAACTTTGAATTCCAACAATTTCTTTTAAATCCTCAACAAAGTGTACACCTTTGTTTCTGTGCCAGGCCTTTGCCATTGCACCACTGACAAGAGAAAACCACACTATAAAATCCTGGCCAACTATAGACGGTTCCTTGTCAGGCCTCTGCCTGCGCCAAAGAAATTTCTCAGCCAACACCATTAGCAAATCTGAGGACATCTGGATAGCAAACACATATGTCACTGAGTTACTACGCCTCCCAGTCTCAAAAAGCCTTTCTGCAAAGGCTTATTGAGTGATTGGTCTGAATCCACTTTCAAGCCCTTCGTCAAATATATGCCTTTGATTGAAGGTTTGATTTTATATCCCTTTTATCAAAATGATTTTGAAGACTTCCTTATTTTGTTTGATATCAATTCTTTAATTGTCAGGAAGCTTGTCAGACTAACAGAAGTTAACGGAAGTATGATAAATATATTGACATATTAATTATTTTCACGCAAGTCTGATAAGAGAGAGAGAGAAATGGGGTTTAACGTCCACTCGACACAAACTAGATCATTTCGAGACTAACATATGGTTTAATTTTATTTCAATAGTTCGCTTGCGCGTAGGGGTGTTTAGCAGTAGGAGGAACCGGAGCACCCAGAGAAAACCGATGAGGTTGAACAGGTGACCCTATTCCTTGTCACGTGCAGACGACGATACTCCTTGTCACGTACAAAGTTAGACCAAATCATTTCACTCAATGCCATCCACGCCATCCACTTTAAAGTTTTAGACGTACATGTATTATAACATGTCATTGTAATGAATGAGGAAATGCAGGACCAGAGAAAAGAAATCAGAGGGGGTTTTATTTACTTCCTACTGTTCTGCTCCAACTGGGATATTGAAATCAAACACACATCATAGACTCATACAGTATGCTATATGAGGACAATTTTGCCAGGACAGTAGTGCCACAACCTTCTCTTATATCAAATTCCATCTGTGAAGGGTTCTTTTACATGTGTGTGCAAATGTACACACAGCCTAGGACGTATGTTTTTCATCCTATCCAACTAACTATATGTTGTCCCTGCCCTCTGCCCTGCTCCTCTGACAAAAGGGGAACCACAGCGAAAAATCTGAATAAACTGTCTCTACCAACATGGGATCGAACATGAGACCTAAAGGTTTGCAAGCCAGCATCTCACTCACTGAACCACTGTGGCTCTATAGGAGGAGAGTAAAAATTATAAAAGAAAGTAACTACTGTCGCTTTAAAATTTCGAGATATTAATTGAAGGATACACATGTATTAACAGGAAACCTGAGTTTATATAACTATCTCGAGATTCTAGTATACATGTAACTACCAGCGACATATTGTTCTTGGTTTAAATTGGAATGAAATTACATCTGGAGAGGAATTCATATCATTATGGTTTTATTCTCAAATAATTTCTGAAAAAACTGATTAAAGTGTTTGGTGATTGATTGAGACAGAATCTTTTTTTGTGGACGTAGTTTAGATTAAAGTGTTTCTGTGTTCATGTTTGGATATAGTCATTATAGCGTAATAATTTTAGAAAAGTGTTGTATGAAATTGTAAATGAGCTGGATGTCAAAAGTTTTCACAACATCATCAGGCCAAGAAACTTTACTTTCGGTATGTTTATTTTATAATATCAAACTCCCGTTGTCTATTGGAATTAGGGGGTTGGGTGGCCGAATGGCTAGTATGTGGGTGCTGTATCATTTAGTCAAATGGCGTAGGTACAAATCTGGGGTTGTACGTGGCAAGGAGTAGGGTCACCTGTCCAACATCATGGGTTTTCTCATATTAAACCATATGTTAGTCCCGAAATGACCTAGTTTGTGTCGAGTGGACATTAAACCCCATTTCTCTCTCTCCATTGGAATTACCTATTGTTGAACCTTTTTAATCTTAAAAGAGCTTTTGCATTGGCTAATCAAAACAACATTGATTAAAATTTTATTAATTTGACGTCATTCAGAAATCATTTGAACTAAATTCAAGTGTGCTTGTTATGTTCTTAGATCTTAAGGTCTGTCATTGAGTCAAGTGGTGTGGTTTCATTCCCCGACTTGTACGTGTCACGGAGTAGTTTTGCCCATCCAACCGTGTGGGTTTTCTTCAGGTCCTCTGGTTTTAAAGACCCCTGTAGAAGCGAATTATTGAAATAATATTGATCCCAAAATGACGAGTTTGTGTTGAGATGAGGACTGGCTACCTAATCTGATGGGTTTCTCCAAGATTTCTGGTATCTTCCCACTGCTTATAAAGACCACTACGCTCAAGCAAATTATTTAACATGCATCATGTTAGTCTCGAAATAACCTAGTTTTTGTTGATTGAAGGTGAAACCGTATTCTCTTTCTCTAATAGAAGCTTAGATGTAGATAGTTATTTGTTCAGGGTTTATTTTTCCTGAAGTTGAGAGAGAGAGGGGAGAGAGAGAGAGAGGAATGGGGTTTAACGTCCACTTCACACAAACTAGGTCATTTCAGGACTAACACATGGTTTAATTCTATTTCAACAATTCGCTTGCCCGTAGGGGTCTTTAGCAGTGGGAGGAAACCAGTAGAAAACACACTAGGTCCGTCTGGCAACCCTACTCCTTGTCACATACAACCAGGGATTCCTGAAGTTAAGAGGCCGCTCCCTCCCTTAGTTACATTCGCTCATGCCTGGTGGATAGGGCCTAATATCTATATAATCATTGAACCATGATCGCTGATTGATATGAATGATGTTATCACTGACCCCTATTATAACTGACCCCTAATATAATAGATGTATAAACGATCACATCAAACATCTGTTACTATGTCAATATTCAACAGATGGTCTTTTGTTTATTCTTTATAATTATTGATTTAAATCAATGTTTCCCCCCCCCCCCCCCGATATTGATCCCTGTATGGTGATGGAGAGATATAAGATTCTGGTTTGTTTATTAACTGGAATATAAATACTTTGTAGCCTACAATTATTTTATTAGAATAAACATGGAACAGAAAGTACAGGTAATGTTTATTATGTGGATAGGGGGTGGAGATATTAGGTAGCGAGGAGTTGGGGGGGGGAGAAATTATGGAATATAACTACACTCTACAGTTCTGCTCTGACTAGGCTACTTATCGATGGCCATAATGCTCAGACAGCGACACTACAACCTACTCATATATGGAATTCCAACTGTCAAGGGACAAGAGATCTTTTATGTGCATGCCAATGTATGACTAAACAGCTTTCCTTGTCAGGTCCTCCGTCCTGCATCACTGACAAGGAGAAACCATGTCGGAAAATCTGGATGAACTTTTTCGGCCAATGCAGGGATTGCACATGCAACCTCCAGGCACTGAGTTTAACAAAATCAACACAAATGACCATTGAGATTAGATATATTGATAACCAACAGTAATTGTTTTTACATGGAATAATATTATACTGAACATAAGTTCATTTGAGACAGAAGAACTTCACAGACGACACAAATGACCTTTGGATAATCCAGATTAAGTCTATCCTAAACATTTAATATGACTTAAAATGAACTCAATAGAACTGAAACAAATGACCATTGGATTTAATATAGATTAAAAGATTTATAAAATGAATTAATCCAGATTAAATCTAATCACCATTTGTGTCCATTCTACAGTATTTAGTCTATTTTAAAGAACTAATTTATAAAATGTTGACTCACTGCTCCAGAGCCATTGTCCATCCACCATGGTCTGAGTGAAACCACTGGTCACCACGCTCCTGTCCCTTTGTTTAAACTGTTTATTGATTGGTTTACGGTCTTTAATTATAAGTGATTAGTTTTCTTGCGATTTAATGATGTATTAATTCATTGATGGTTTGGCCACTATTGTTTCTCATGTGAATCCTCGTCTCTTAGACAGGCTCCAATTTTTTCTCAAATTTTTATTATGTTGAAAACTTTCTAGAAGATTCAGCAAAATGTGGCAATGTCGTGCTCAAAAGCATGAATGAATTTTCATGAAAGTCTTAAGATACACAAACTGGAAGTAACATATAGCTATAAATATACAACTCATGTCCGCACTACATTTCAAAATAACCAACCTCCAACCTCTTAACTCTATTAACTTTCTGCTTTAAAATCATGAATATTCACAAAACCTGGCAGAAAATATATATTCTTGGATTCTAGACCAAAAAGTGAGCAAAACTTGCACACTGAAAGACCTTTTGCCAAATGATAAATGGCAAATGCTTTACTTTACATGGTAAAAGTTCCATTTTTTCAAATTCATTTAACAACTGAACTGGAATATAAAGGTCACAATTCTTAGCTGTGGAGTAAAATTACTGCTTTTTACTGAGCATTACATGATAATAACTAGAGAAGCCTAGTTGAAACATTGCTCAGTAATACTCCTGGTATTAATATTGATCTTTAAAGTCGCTAATCTCTATCTCAATATCATCCACATTCTTCAACATTGAAAACACAAATTATTTTTCAATTCAAATCAACTGTTGTTGTGATCTTACTGGGAAAAGACGGGCTTCTGACAAAATAAACATTTTATCATTGGTACACAAATCGCGTACCAGAAAGCGTTTCAACGCCATTTGTAACAAGGGACTTGAAGATTGAGGCTAGGCATATTCCAAAAGTGACATGTATATCAAACGGTGACTTCATATTCATATCTCTGGAGAGCATGCATAATAAATACTACTGGTTTAGACTTGAATAACCATACACTAGAAATTACCATTTGATTGAATATTCTCGCATATTTCACTGAACATAACTGATTAGAAATTACAGTAAAAGCAAATTAGGTTATTTACACTCATATTACATTATTATATGCGTTGCCACCCATATCTGTCAATTTCTAGGGATGGCCTAGTGGTCTAGAGTGCCGCGCTTCGACCTCTAGCTGGCTGGTCACCTCTGGCTTGCAGCTGTGGTTTCGAGCCCTGGTGTGAGCGTATGTGGCATGGAGATAGGGGCGCCTTCTCAACCTCGTGGGTTTCCTCCGAGCTCTCCGGTTTCTTCCCACTGCTAAAGACCCCTATGCGCAAGCGAATTATTGAAATAAAATTGAACCATGTGTTAGTCCCGAAATGATGTAGTTTGTGTTGAGTGGACGTTTAACCCCATTTCTCTCTCTCTCTCCCAAATATTAGGGGTTTAGCTCCTTTAAGTAATTAAAGTTCCCTTTTATTTGTTTTTTCCCAGATTTATGTCATGTGTATGAGGAGCCTAGGAAAGTGATATCCCAGAATGCTGATACTGATATGAATCAACATCGTGTCTACGTGAACGAGATGGATTCCGCGAGAAACTTTCCCCCGTCACCACGGGAGATGTACAGCACGATGATGTACGAAGACATGAGACATAACAGTAATAATAGGGTAAGATTTTATAAATTTTTATAAACCAACATTTTAATCAGGGGCCTTATTATAAAAAGACATCTTGAAGATACATTCCCAGGAAAGCATTTATCTGGTAGTTATTTCTAATTAGCCTATGACAAATTTAGTATATATGGAAAGTATGGATACCCAGTCTCACTAGAATAACATCCGTAAGACAACCACTGGGAAAAATGGTCTAGGTACCACTAACTTGCAGCCCAATATTTTCTGCCAGATTGGTGGGGGATTGGTTATTTCGGTTTGTGTCGAGTGGATGAGTGGACGTTAACCTCTCTCTCTCTCTATTTCTTTCTCTCTCTCTTGCTTAATGAAAGGGATGAGTAAAAGATGTCATTTCCTGTTCAGCTTTGAGCTGTAATATAGTCTATTGTAATCACTGTGTTCTGACAATATTAGCCAGGATCAGATCTGAAGCTGGCAGTTGCCTGAGGCAGATTTATATTGACATGCTCTTACAGTAGGAGTCTAATTCACCATAAGCATGGTTCCCTATCACAGCTTTTACTTCAAAGACGTATCAGACTTCGGTTTTTATGTTTGCTTCAGAATAGCTAAATGTTTTTATGAGAGTTCACCTAACAAACTAACTGGATATTTTGTGTTAAAGACTTAAATTCTTTGAAATTTAAATTGAGAGAAAGAGAGAAATGGGGTTTAACGTCCACTGGACACTATCCTAGTCATTTAATAATATACGTATACAAATTATATAGGGAGAGGGGTTTTACATAGGCTAAGCCTGTTCCTCAATCCTATTCAGACAACCGGAATAAATAAAATCAATATACATGTGGCAGTGGCAGCACCGACAGGGTAAAATATCCCCTCATAGCACAATTTATGGAATTTGCCTATCTCTCTCTCAGCTTTTCATCACATCAGAACGATAGTTGGTAACCAGACTAAAACGGCCAACACTGGGATATTATATTCTGGTTCGTTAGTCAGTGCAATACTCCTCTTCCGTAATCTGGAAAAACCTAGCAAGTCAAATTTTGGTGAAAATTGAGTTAGACCCATATTTGGACCCATATACACGCCATAGATGTAGGTGTAAAGCAACATCAGCTTGTATTCTTGTCTTGTCGATTTCTCTGAACATAATATCATAGTTTGGACTGGTTTTATTTTCGTATTAAATGACATAAATTTTAATTTTTACAAATTCGCTGATAGGAAATACTGCTAATAACTATCTTGAAAAAAACACGTTTAGTAAACGAGGCATTTTTACCAAGCCTCGTTCTGAACAAAATACCTATTTCCAAAAACAGGGTAATTTAAAAAAAAACTCGTTTTGGAACTCCAGACAACGAGGCATTTGTTTTACCTCGTTTGGACAGAAATGCCGAACGAGGCAATCTGCGGTTTATAGTGTATATTACACATTTGATTAGAGTGAATCATTCATGCAAATACAAATTCAGCCATATATAACACATTTGATTAGAGTGAATACAAATACAGTGTCAAGACCCTGGACACATCAAGCGATGTTTGGTGGTCATTGATTCACCTGTTGTGTCTCCCGCTTAAAAGCAGGAGCTTTCTCGTAAAACACCTGAAATGAATCATGGTTAATAAACCAGCACTGTACACACCTACCATATTGTTCGTCTTAATGATTCCATTAGGATGGGACAAAAAACCAAGGTCCCATGTACACATTGGCGTGCATGTAAAAGATTCCTTGGCAGTTTGAATTCGATATAAGAGTAGGCCGTAGTGCCGCTGTCTGGGCAAAATTTCCCTCATAGTACACTGTATGGCGTATGCCCGTCTTCCATTAGCCCAGGTTAGGTGCAGAAGAGTAGGATGTTAAACCCCATTTCATTTCATTTCTTCATTAGCCCAGACGGAGCAGAACATTATAGGACGTTAAGAGAGAGAGAGAGAAATGGGGTTTAACGTCCACTCGACACAAACTAGGTCATTTTGGGACTAACATATGGTTTCATTTTATTTCAATAATTCGCTTGCGCGTAGGGGTCTTTAGCATTGGGAGGAAACCGGAGTGCCCGGAGGAAACCCACCAGGTTGAGAAGGCGCACCTATCTCCATGCCACATACGCTCACACCAGGTCTCGAAACCACAGCCGCAAGCTAGAGGTGACCGGCCAGCTAGAGGTCGAAGCGCGGCACTCTAGACCACTAGGCCATCCCAACCCCCTAATAGGACGTTAAACATGATTTCATTTCATGATTACCAAAGCTAGCTAGAATATTGAATATTTTTTTCAGTCTATGGAGAGAATACCGCCTGTATTGCCACCTCGATCTCCGGATACCCGTCTGTCAAACAGTACCGGTACTTCCAGTAGGGTGAGTACACGATCTTTCATTCGTTATGACTGTCTGTCGATCTCTCATTTGTTACGACTGTCTGTCGATCTCTCATTCGTTATGACTGTCTGTCGATCTCTCATTCATTACCACTGTCTGTCGCTCTGTCGTCCACAGCATTCACCACATATTGGTCTGTCTAATAATTCCGATACTTTTAGGTATTCATTGCAACTGGCTTTCTGTCCATCATCCAAATTCTCTTGCTGCCGTGGTCAAATTCTATTGTACAAACAAACTCAATCATAGAAGTTGAAATACCTTGTGTTTGGATACGAGTCGCTGCCCGGGCCAAACTCTCCTCTGTGTTGCATAGATACTTAACCATAGAAAATAGAATGCAGCAGTATAACTGCCCTGGCTGAATTTTGTGTTGTATACATGTACAAACTCGAGTACAATATAACTGCCCTAGCTAAAATACAGCGTGTTAAAATATTGCTTGCTGCTCAGGCTGAAATCTCCTCTGCATATAAACTCAACACTAGAAAATAGAATACAATATATAGCTGCCCTGGCTGAATTCTTCTCTTCTTTTTTCTTAAAGGGCCAATCCCGATAACTTTTTGGGGAATAAAACTGCTTAATTTTGTGTTAAAATCCCTTATATCCCATTACCTAAGGCCGACCAACTAACCCGATATTTGTGATATGCTTGTAAATAACTTAAACCTGACAGTCTTCATCTGGAAATGGAGACCGTTGTATTATACAGTATCTGGATAAAACCAGACTTTTTTCTATAAAAATGATATGTAGGTGAAATTTACCTTTTGTTATCAAGTACAGTACATGGGTCATTCATTGTATAGACCTCTCAAGAAACTGGAATCGATTATTAGGTACCCAATCAAAAAATTGACCCAAAATCTTAAAAGGGTTACGTGTCCGGATAAGCAGTGTTGACGTTAACGTCAAAACGACTCAATATTTTGAGCTGAAACTTTGAGCCAAGGTAAATACACCATGCCTCTATATTTTGGTCCATAAATTTCATAAAGGCTCGGACTTTAATTTTTGAGACTCTGTTCTTATCGGGATTGTCCCTTTAAAGGAGAAGTTATAAATAATAAATGATTTGCTTCTAAAATTAAGTTCAATCAATATTCTTCGAAAAAAACATGATCTTATGAAATTCCTTGAAAATTATTCGAGAATACAATACCTAATGTTAAAAAGGAGTAGGGTCGCCTGTCCAACCTCATAGGGTTTTTCCGGTCCTCTGGTTTCCCATTGTTAAAGACCCCTACATGCAAGCAAATTGTTGAAATAAAATTGAACTATAAGTTTGTCCCAAAATGACCTACAATGTACATGTAGTTTGTGTCGGTGTGGAGTGGACTTAAATCCCATCTCTCTCTCTCTCTCTCTCTCTCTCTCTCTACTCTTCATTCCTGGCTTATTACATTATTCTCAAACTATCTGGACGAGAAGCTATAAATAATATTTCATTTCCTTTTGCAAATTCCAAGAAAAAATAAATTTGCCAGATCATGAATTTATTATGATTGATAAAAATTCTTTGAACAATAAACAGATGGCATTATTAGATAAACAAACGATTCCATATTAGCTTGGAATATTGGTTTAATTTCGCTTACAATCGATTGAAAAATTGGATTTTTATTGACTTTTTGTCTGGGTTTTCAAGCGCTACGATAACTAGAGAGATAGCTTTATGGAAATGAGAATTAAATTTTTGTACTTGCTTGAAAACATTGAATGAATACTCTTCAAAAAATAGAGATAAATATGCATACTGGGTCCTCTGGTTTCTTCCAACTGCTAAAAAACCCCTACATGCAAGCGAATTATTAAAATAAAATTGAACCGTATGTTAGTCCCAAAATGACCTATTTTGTATCAAGTGGAGTAAAACCCTCTCTCTCTCTCTCTCTCTCTCTCTCTCTCTCTCTAATAATTATCCTGATCTTTAAGTGGCATTTAGCTGTTGAGGAACACATTAACAGAACGTACTTGATGACAATCAGAGGATAATTATCGAAACTTTATGCTTTTAGAACAAAACCAATCATTGTTCCTGTTAAGATTGTCTTCTGTTTCATTATCCTGTGTGGTGCAGAAAAATATAGGACATCGACACTTATTTCATTTCGTTTCATTATTTACATTTTAATGCTGTCTATGACATTAAATTGGTGTGAGGAAATTGATAGCCTTGATTAACATGACAATATTAGTACTGTAGCAACAAGTAGTATTGATTTACCAGTACCTTTAAGACAACTAAGAAAGATGTAATTTGTTATAAAAGGGACGACCATTTTAACGTTGACTCGTCGTTGGGTTTCAACGTTAAAATATCGTTGTTGAGGTATTGATCTGCAGCGGTTGGAGGTTGACCGTCTGTTGGGTTAAGGATATAGAAATGTTCAAGGAATGGAATTGAGGCGGTAAGTGTGAGATTATGTTCGGCGGATTTATAGATGAGAAAATGGATAATACTTGGATATTTGGATGTTAACATGACGACGTCGTCGAATATGGAATTGTCGTAGAAGTTTTAGTTCTGAGTTGATTGATAATAATGTTGTGGGGGATAATCAAGTTATTTGTGTCAATGGAGGACGAGGAATATATTATTTGTAATGAAAAGAGACATGGTCGGTGAACTGACATGGTAAGTTTGGAAATGAAATGAAATGGAATGGGGTTTAACGTACTACTCTGCTGCACCTAACCTGGGCTAATAAAGACGGGCATATTCCATACAGTGTGCTATGAGGGAAATTTTGCCAGGGCAGCAGCGCTACGACCTACTCTTATATCATATTCCAATGGCCAAGGGATCTTTTACGTGCATGCCTATGTGTACACGGGACCTCGGTTTTTCGTTCCATCCGAATGACTAGACAGCTGTTCTTTTCAGGCCCTCTGTCCTGCATCACTGACAAGGGTAAAACCATGCCGGAAGAATTAAACGTTTGGTATGGTGATGGGAGTCTGAACGTTAGGTATGTTGGGGTTATTCGTCTGCATTAGCCCCAGTCAGTAAACCCCATTTAACCCCATCGTTGTAGAAGTGTAGGATGTTAAACCCCTTTTATAGACATGCTGGTTGAATTACCACGGTTACGATATTTGACGCATGCAGGCAATATTCATCTATCTGCATTCGCCGGGTTGGTGCAGGGGTAATGCGTGCCTGTTACATCATAAGGTGTCTCATTAATTCAAGTGGCGTAGTTTGGATGGCCTGTTTGTACGTGATATGCTGGTTAAAATACTATGGTTATGAATTTTGTACATGGCGTATGCAGGGGATATTCTTGGGGGGGGGGGGGGATGGGATCAAATGGTTAACGCGTGCCTGTCGCATCATAAAATCTCTCATTGAGTCAAGTGGGTGTGGTTTCAATTCCCAGCCTGAATGTGACGAGGAGTAGCGTCACCTGTCCATCCTTGTGGGTTTTCTCCGGGTTCCAATGCGTAATCAACTCGTATGAGCTGTAGTTACAGGTGACATTGATTACTTTACAGTTTGTTATAAGAATATAAAAGCCGCTTGTTTGACCTCTGACGTGAACTCCCACTATAGCTTGTCATTTCTTAATGTCGTGTCGGCCATCACTAGTTTAAAAAAAATGGAAGGAAATATAGATGTGTATTTTAACCAGTTGCTGTTCTCATTGATTCCTGGTAGCGTTTGTCTACGTAAATAAAATTTGATATCAGGTCGGAATATTTGCAGCATTTTTTTTTCTCTGAATATTTATTGATTATTGCTTCTAGTTGAAGTAAATATTAGATGGAATTGAAATATTTTTTGTCTGATATTTCTTTCTTAGCTGTAGTTTGCAAGTAAATCCTATATCGCACAAATTACACTCAGGAACTTTAGGCCATGGATAATTTGGTATTTTCAGAAATTTTAGATGTGTCAGTCATAATTAAAACAATACAATCCTTAAATTAATGGACAAACACAGGGTTTAATGTCCACTTGACACAAATTATGTCATTTCAGGACTAACATATTCTTATTTCATTAATTTGCTTTCGAGTAGTTTCTTTAGCAATTGAAGGTAACTGGCGTATCCAGAGAAAACCCACGAGGATTGCCAGGCAACCTTACTACTTGTTGTCCTGTACAAGCAAGGAATCGAAACCATGCCAGTTGACTCAGTCACTAACCATTCGGCTATCCAACCAACATCAGGATAATGTAAGCAGACATATGTTCTGCTGTGCTTTTTAATGAGAATTTTGCCCCAGCAGCGGCACTATGACCTACTGTTATTGCAATTTCCAACTACTACTGATGGTAAATGCATGGCATCAGATACTCAAGACTTTAACTAGATTACAACGGTTCGACGACTTAATGATTTAATTAAAAACTAGACTTATCGACAGACCTTATGTTGCAATACGTACAATTTAACAATAGGACGTTTAACCACATCATTCCAGTAAAAAAGAGTTGTACATGTAGACATCTCCAACCAATGTTTACAAGAATGCGACATTAATTTTAGAGAATATAGTAGCCCACATGTTGCGTACTTAAAACAGAATTCTACTCTAGACAAAATTGACCAATTATCTTAAATTTTACAAGAGATGTAGCGTAAGATGGAATCCTTCTCCAAACAAAATTTACCAATTACTGGTATTCTTACAAGAGATGTCGCTGACTGTTGTATATATTCAAATCAGTTTTAGCTCAGAGATAATAATATTATTCACAGTGAATAGTATACATCTTGAAGACAAAGACTACCATTAACTATGATCACTACCGACCAGACGGATGTTGTACATGTAATTGGTATAAGGAGTACTATTACAGGAAATGATTTCTCAGAGAACACGGTTTGATATCGTGGTGGGAGTGTATTATTGGGATCAGACATTGGTCACATACGATTTTATTTGTTGTGGAGGAAACCACTATTGTAGGAGTGTAGTATTTGGATTAGACATGGGTCCAGAGACGATTTTATTTATTGTGGAGGAAACCACTATTGTGGGGGTGTAGTATTTGGATTAGACATGGGTCAGAGACGATTTTATTTATTGTGTATAGATGAGAATCTATCCTCTTCTCGTTGATTAATGTCTTGGAAACCACAAACATGCATTGACATGTAAGATCGAACTAAAAGGAGGGAGACGAGAGAAGGGAGAGAAGGAGAGGGGGTGGAGAGAGGGAGAAGAGATAGAGAAAGAAAGAGGGAGGAGAGTAAAAAATGAGAGAGAGTGAGTGAGAGCCAGAGAGAGATGGGGTTTAACATCCACATAGAGATATATAACGCAGAGACATAAGCACACCACTACCAATAACACCACTATCCCCTAACACAGGCACAATTAGACTGATAAAAAAATAATAATTACATGTATTACATGATTTATTTGATAATGCAGGCTTACTACGTGCAACCAAAAGTTGAGACATATTGTATGGACAATTTCTGTTGCCGGTCAACATATTGTCATTCAATTAACATATTTTCACTTATCGCGAGAGCACATACCTTTATTTACACATCACTAGTTGAAGCTTTCCAGAGAGTTAGACTACAGATATCTAATCAAATAATCTATTAGTTTGTGTTCCATAGAATTTGGTCCTGTATTCAGTTGCTAAATGTAAATGTAGTTCGAAAATGATTGTTGTTTCTCTGACTGGTAGCTGCACTGACTCAGTGAGTAAGACGTAGGCTCACTAACCCGAGGGTTCCATGTTGGTCGACAAAATTCATCAGGATTTTCGGACATGGTTTCCTGATGGCAGTAGTGGAGGTCAGAGCGCCTGACAATGACAGTTTCTACTCATTCGAAAATGAGACAAAAAATGGTGCACGTAAAAGAACCCTTGACAGTTCGAATTCGAAATAAGAGTACGCAGTAGTACCACTGTCCAAGCAAAATTTTTATCATAGCGCACTGCATGGCGCCGGCTCGTCTTCATTAGCCCAGTCAGTACAGAACAGTAGGACGTTAAACCCCATTTTATTTCTCTACCTATGAAGCATGTCTCCCGTAATCTGGAAAAACCTAAAAAGTCAAATTTTGGTGAAAATTGAGTTAGACCCATACATGTATTTGTACTTAGTACACATGTGTATATAATATAGGGTTTTTTCTCCTTCACCAAAAGGGCTTCTAATTATCTTCATCTAAAAAGACAAAATAGAATTGGTTTTATATTCAGTAGCTTAACAAAACAGTGTTCCTTTGTTTTCTCAAATCTACATTCAACAGTGTTACTAGATTTTTCCAGATTATGGGAAATGTGTATAAACTTGATTTTGACTAGAATTTGGAACTAGTAATACGAACAGATGAGATGATTATGCTGGGTCATTGAAGTGTCGAGAGATTTTAATGTTTGCGATAATCGCATTAGAATGACGGAATCACATCCTGTTTAAAGGATTAGGTTCACGTTGATCAACAAAGCAATCAGTTGTTAATTATCCAGACTGGTTCGTCTGTGTTGTTAAAAAATGGCTTCTCTTTGATGTAATATTCAACTCAACTCCATTGTTCAGAATGAGAGAGAGAGATTAATATCAAATGGAGTATTTCAGTGTGGCATGGAATGGAAACAAGATCAATATTTGAATAACATGTGAATACAGTCCTTCACGTTTATAAAATTGTGCTGGTGCCATAAAAAGCTCCTCAAATGTATGCAGTTTAAAAGTAAACAAAAATTGAAAGTAGTTTATTAATCTCAATATTTAGGAAATCAATTTAGCCAATATGCAGGAGTCTTTAATCACTCCCGCAATGAAGGAAAGCCGACATGCTTCGAGAGCCGCAGGAGCAAAAGCTCACCTTAAGCGTGAAGGACTGTGCATTGCTCAGTGAGTGCGGTGCATTGCTCGGTGAGTACAGTGCATGGCTCTGCGAGTATTGTGAATTACTCAGTGTCTATGGTGCTTGGCTCAGTGAGTACGGTGCATTGCTCAGTGAGTATGGTGCATTGCTCAGTGAGTATGGTGCATTGCTCAGTGAGTACAGTGCATGGCTCAGTGAGTACAGTGCATGGCTCAGTGAGTATGGTGCTTGATTCAGTGAGTATGGTGCATTGCTCAGTGAATATGGTGCATTGCTCTGTGAGTACAGTCCATGGCTCAGCGAGTATGGTGCTTGATTCAGTGAGTATGGTGCATTGCTCAGTGAATATGGTGCTTGATTCAGTGAAAATGGTGTTCGGCTTAGTGAGTAAATGAACTTCAATCAGTGAGTCTGGTGCTTGGCATAGTGAGTAATGGTACTTGGCTTTGTGAGTAAATGGACTTCACTCAGCGAGTACGGTGCCTTGGCTTAGTGAGTAAATGGACTTCACTCAGTGAGTTTGGTGCATAGCTCAGCGAGTATGATTGTTACCTCACTAAGTAACATGATTGACTCAATGAGTAAACTGCTTCGTCCTGGGTTTAATCCTGGTATTAGCATGATTTTCGAGCCTAGATACACTTTTCTTGTCAGTTCAGACGTCTTAACCTACTGGTCTCATTATCTTCTTCTTGTAAATCCCTGTCTTCCATTAGCCCAGATTAGGTGCATAAGAGTAGGACGTTAAACCCCATTTCATTTCTTGAAAATTGTTTTGTTTTTTCTCATTTTGAGTGAAGCCAGTACAGAATAGTGTACGCTTACAGCTGGCCCCCCAGATCAATTCACTTGATTTGATATTTGTTTATTGCTTACACTTCCTGTGTTGTTTGTCTTGTCCACAGGTTTGTGTTATAGGTTTGTTTTGTGTGTATTGTGGTCTTCCTGCACTTACTATGAAAGTAATAGCAAGTATTTGAGCTGTAATAATGACGATAATTTATTTTGTTCTTATGTCTATATATCGATCTAATAATTTAATATTCATATCCCCCTGTGAAAATACACACTGAAATTTCAGTGAAATCCCAGTGAGATTTCAGTGAAATTTCAGTGAGAGATTTGGTCAAAATATTATTGAAATTTCAGTGAGATTTTACTGAAATTTCAGTGAAATTTCAATGAGATTTCACTGAAATTCAAAGAGATTTCACTGAAATTCAATGAGATTTTGGTGAAATTTCAATAAAATTTTGACCAAATTTCTCACTGAAATTCAGTAAAATCTCACTGAAATTTTGGTAAAATCTCACTGAAATTTTGGTAAAATCTCACTGAAATTTCAATAATATTTTGACCAAATCCCTCACTGAAATTTCAGTGAAATCTCACTGAAATTTCAGTGAAATCTCACTGAAATTTCAATAATATTTTAACTAAATTTGTCACTGAAATTTTACTGAAATCTCACCGAAATTTTAATGAAATCTTATATATTACTATTTCAAAGTGTTTATTAACATGCATTCTGAAAAAAAACTGCAAACAATTACAATATCATTACTATATTATTAATTATCCCTCAAATTTCTGTATTCCATTTTCTAATTTTCTTTTTCTTCTGGTGTTGTGCTTTTCTTCTTCCATAATAATAATAACAATGTATGGCCTGAAATGACACAATCAAAATAATATTAAATAAAGATAGGCATATGTGTCAAAAAGAAAGCATATAAATATAAATTTTGGAAACCATGGATAATATCAAATTAAATGTGCATAGACTGTCGAATAGCCCATATAGCCCATTAACTTCTGAATAGCCCACACAAGATTTATAACACTGATAATTTACTCTTAGTCTTAAAATATCTTTCGATTTATTTTTAGTGGATCGGTAGCCTATATGGACAGAACGGTTTTACCATATTTTTTTAAAAACTAAACATAGCCAGGTCACACATATAATTTGAATGATGGAAATTACTACCAATAGCCCGATCCACACTACTATAGTATATAGAATTTAAATTTAACACTAGTCTATACTCACCATGTAATTGTAATACGCCTTATCACTCAGTACATCCATTTAATATTTAACAACGTCCAAATTCACTCAACAAAACATTCTTTGATAGGTGTTTTGGGATCATATAATCCAGAAAATAACGTGTACAAACACAACTCTATTATTGTTAATTCGCGCCCGTTTACGGTAATTTAATCTTCCGATTATAAATGTGGAACACTTACGCGAAACGAACGTAACATAGTATAGTAATTAGCCCGTTAATTGTATAAAATAGCGGCATCAGTATATCAATTTAGCAATGAAACATGCACGCGAGGTTCGTTTTTGTTTGCATGCGAGTTTCATATATTTACAACCATTATAGAATTAAAAATTTGTTCGTTTGTTTTCCATTCCAAAATTTTTAAAAACCATGCCGCGCGTCTGAAATACGATACTCCGTCATTGGAATCTGTCATCGTTTACGCTAATCGGCAGTGACCTCATAACTTAACTTTAGATTTATTTTTTTCTTTTCGCAATAAAAGAGGTTGATTTCAAAACATGAAATCAATTGATCGTAAAATATTTACTGTAAATGAAATTTACGGGAGCCACAATGGGTGACCTCGTTTCCAAATATGGCTATTGAAACACGTGTATTACGTTCGAGAAAATAGCCATTCTATCACAATGCAACTATTATCGGAACATATCTGAAACATTTTTGATGCCGATTCATAAGTTTAGAAATCATTATATACATGTTGATAATATTAGGCTAATCAACACGAGTTCGTGAATTACGCACGGTGATTGACGAATAAAATAAACTCCAGTGTAATTGTCTACTTCAGGAAATAAACGTGATAATAATTAATAATGGAAATTAAAAACATTTAGTCTTCTCTCACTTCTGACACTCATAATTTCAAAGTGCTCTCTTTCACAAAGAATAAATCTGCATATGCAATTATTAAGATAGGCCTACTTGTGATAAAAAAAAAAAAATATGACATTTTTATGTTTTGTAATTTCAATGAAATTTCAATGAAATTTGCAATATAAATATTTCAGTGAAATTTCAATAGACTAAAATATATTTTATTTCAATGAAATTTCAGTAGATCAAAATTTTTGTTTATTTCAGTGAAATTTCAGTAATAGACCAAAATATTTTTTTATTTCAGTGAAATTTTGGTGAGATTTCAGTGAAATTTGGTCATTTCAATGAGATTGGGCAAAATTTTCAAATTTCAGTGAAATTCAGTGAAATCTCACCGAAATTTCAGTGAAATTTCAGTATCATTTTCTCTGGGGTCCCACTGTCTAGTATTGATGTAGGCAAGGACTTCCAGTATTCAATTCAAGTAGCCTGTGACTGCCAGCATCTGGAATCTGGAGAGTCCTTGATATAAACGATTTATTACCATTCATGTATTCCTGAGGCAGTATTACAGGTCATCTCTGTATTCTACATGCAATAAAAACCTTGACATATACACTGCGTCCTAACTATAACGTAGTTTCTATATTAGGCAGGGGTGGGTGGATGGCCGCATGGTTAGCATGTACGTGCTGTATCATTGAGTCTGTCATCGAGTCAACTGGCGGGGTGTTGAATCCCTGGTTGTACGTGACAGGGAGTATGGTCACCTGTCCAATTTCCTGGGTTTTCTCTGGGTCCTCCGGTTTCCTCCCACTGTTAAAGACCTCTACTTGCAAGCGAATTAGGGGGGTTGGGGTGGCCTAGTGGTCTAGAGTGCCGCGCTTCGACCTCTAGCTGGCCGGTCACCTCTGGCTTGCGGCTGTGGTTTCGAGCCCTGGTGTGAGCGTATGTGGCATGGAGATAGGGGCGCCTTCTCAACCTCGTGGGTTTCCTCCGGGCACTCCGGTTTCCTCCCACTGCTAAAGACCCCTACGCGCAGGCGAATTATTGAAATAAAATTAAAACCATATGTTAGTCCCGAAATGACCTAGTTTGTGTTGAGTGGACGTTAAACCCCATCTCTCTCTCTATATATATATATATATTAGGCAAATTTCAGAAAGAGACCGGGCTTGTGTGGCCAAATAGTATCTGAGAAACAGTTAGTTGTGGGTCAACCTTAAGTTTTGCCGCACGATGTTTAAATACTGTAATAAGTGTTAGTTTTAGTACTGACATGTACGGTGAAATATTTTTCAGGATTCCAACGACGGCAGGTATCTATATGTCTGCCATTGTCCTGGGATTAATTTCCAAGATTACTACGGTAAACAAATGCTCGATTTTTAATGGTGACGGGACAGTTCCGAAGCAAAGCTTTTATGAGATCCACATAACGTTTCGTCTCCAATTATAAAAAGTTTATCTATATATCCATTTAAATTTTATTTCCCACGAATGATAAATCTCGTGCATCTGATTTTCGTGTGTGTACACGTCGACTCCCTGTCCTGATTAAATCCTATACTGACGCTACTACATGTATATTCACCAAATATTAAACAAGACTAAAATATAAATACAAATTCAATTAAATGTAACCTTACTCCTGCAATATGATTACAAAGAGTTTTTTCTCATTTTTGAAATTGGCAGGAGCTTTCAATTATATAAATGTGAAGGACTGTTATGGCCTAATAATGATATATCAGTAGACAAGATATAAATATTCAGTTATAAATATATGTAAATCACCTGTAACATAAACCACAACACTATAGAGATGGTTGTCACATTATAGAAATATTCTAAATTATACAAGATATGGCTGTAGCCATTCACCCAAGGGAGACTCAGTGAGTCAGTGAGTTTGCTTATCAGGAGGTCTCGAGTTCTCTCTTATTGTAGACTGGGGAGGGTTCAATAAGGAACAGTGTCTAGTAGTTAGGATGGGACAAAAAAACTCCTGTCCCCGGTTGTAGCTTTGTTGACCTGGAGTAGGGTCGCCTGTCCATCCTCATGGGTTTTCTCCGGGTCCTCCGGTTCCCCCCACTGCTAAATACCCCTATGAGCAAGCAATTTATTAAAATGAAATTGAACCATGTGTTAGTCCCGAAATTACCTAGTTTGTGTTGAGTGGATGTTAAATCCCATCTCTCTCTCTCTCTCTCTCTCTCTCTCTCTCTCTCTCTATGCCAATATATAGTAATATTTTGTTTTATCTCTCTCTCTCTCTCTCTCTCTCTCTCTCTCTCTCTCTCTCTCTCTCTCTCTCTCTGTGCTTATACAAATGATTGATGCCAATATTATTTTCTGTTTATTTACTACGATATAGTAATAACCTTGTATTGTATATATACTAGTATCAACCAACTATAGATATTATTATATATACAGTGTTTATAATATAGAAGATTAAGATAGATGATATATAATCATACTTAAGCATGATTTATTGAACAATTATTCTGACAGTATAATTTATACACTTGAATTATTACTGTAGAAGGGAAAAGTTTGCTAGGACAGTCCTCAATAACTGGGACATGAAGTGAAATAAAATGGGGTTTAACCCATTCAGCGTGACGTTTTTAAAACGTTAACTACCCGCTATGTGTAATTAATTTGACGAAAAACATCATTTTTTAACCTTTTATTTCCTGATTGGGGAATAGGTTGGGGAAAATACCTCCAAGGCGTTATATTACGCCCTATACACAGTGAGTGGCAGTTGTCCAGGACATTACATAACAACCTACGCACTTAACGGTTTAACAGCTCTCTTTAACGTCCTACTGTTCTGCTCCGACTGGGCTAATGGTAATGGACATACACCATACAGTGTGATATGAACTAAAGTTTGTCCGGGCAGCGGTGCTAAGGCCTATTTATATATTGAATTCCAATTGCCATACATGTAGGATCTTTTTTACATGCATGAAAATGTGTACACAGGACCTCAGTTTTTTGTCCTATCTGAATGACTAGACAGTGAAACTTCTCTCAGCCAACATGAGAGTGAAACCTGCGACCTCCAAGCCAGCGAACCTACATCCTCAGGATTTCCCAGTTCAGTTTCCCCTTGTCAGTGGTGTACCTGGGATTTATTCAAATTAAAATATCTCTCTCTCTCTCTCTCTCTCTCTCTCTCTTTCTTACTCTTATTCCCTCGCTTTCCTTCTCCCTCTTACTCCTGTGGGGGTTGGGATGGCCTAGTGGACTAGAGTGCCGCGCTTCGACCTCTAGCTGGCTGGTCACCTCTGGCTTGCGGCTGTGGTTTCGAGCCCTGGTGTGAGCGTATGTGGCATGGAGATAGGGGCGCCTTCTCAACCTTGTGGGTTTCCTCCGGGCACTCCGGTATCCTCCCACTGCTAAAGACCCCTACGCGCAAGCGATTTATTGTAATAAAATTAAATCATATGTTAGTCCCGAAATGACCTAGTTTGTGTTGAGTGGACTTAAACCCCATTTCTCTCTCTCTCTCCCTCTTACTCCCTCGCCACACCCCTCAATCCCTCTTCTCTCTTTCTCTCACCCCTTCTATCTCTCTCTCTTTCTCTATACCCCTCTCCATCCTCCCTCTCACTCCCCCTTCTCTCTCTCTCCCACCCCTTCTATCTCTCTCTCTTTCTCTATACCCCTCTCCATCCCCTCTCTCTCTCTCTCTCTGAACCTTTCCATTCCCTCTGTACCAACCCTTTCTCCATCCCGTCATTCTCTAGCCCTCTACCCATCCCCTCTGTCTCTACCTCTCAAGACTAACTATCTGTTGAACTTTGTACTATGTTATAAATTTGAATGAGGATATTTCCACCAAGTCGACATGTAGAAATTGACGAACAGAAAATCAATGATTGTAGCATGTGTATGAGGTTTAGTGTGGAATCGGTCCGCTATCTCCAGGGGTTTCACATAATACCAAACGCCTCACGATATTATCTCCCACATCCAGTTATTCAATCTCCTCAATTTATTTAAATATAAGTCAATCCTTGTGGTAATACCCCACAATAAAAGGAGACAGAGGTCAACCATTGTTACGTTTGGCCTTGGTATTGTGTAATTTGCATGCTATTATAGACAGACAGATAGAGAGATAGATCGAGAGAGAGATTGAATGGTGATTGTAAAAAGAATGATAGTGTTTGTCAAATCAAGAGTTGAATTGGAATGGTTGTTTTGGAAATGAAATGAGAGAGAGAGTCTAGAGAAATGGAGTTTAAGCTCCGGTCTTTAGCAGTGGAAGGAAACCAGAGTACCTGGAGAAAACCCACGAGGTTGGACAGGCAACACTACTCCTTGTCATGTCAACCAGGGAATCACAACCACGCCAATAGATTCAATGACCGCATGCTAAACATTCTCCCATCAAATCCCCCCCCACCCCCCAAATAAAATGAGATGGGGTTTAATGTGCTACTGTTCTACTTCGAACTAAGCTATAGAATGAAGACAGACATACGCCAGTGTGCTATGAGGAAAATTTTGCATGGACAGTGGCACTACGGCCTACTCTTATATCGAATTTCAACTGTCAAGAAATCTTTTATGTGCAAGCCAATGTGTATACGATTACGGACCTCGGTTTTTCATCCCATCCGAATGACTAGACAGCTGGCGTGTCCTCCATCCTGTATCACTGACAAGAGGGAATTACACATGCGAATTTTTAAAGTAAAATGTAACTATATGTTAGTCCCAAAATGACCTCTTTTGTGAGGAATCGAGCTCTCTCTCTCTCTCTCTCTCACTTGTTTAAACTCTTGACTACTATTGGTCCAGGCATATCTATTTGTTTAAGGTTCTGCTACCTTGATTGGTCTACGAATAGCTGTTTGTCTACAACCTTTCGATACCAACAATAATTAACTCTATTACTAGAGATTTCAGCAACGACAGAACAAGATGTAAAATATTGACAGGAGTATTTTCGGTCTAGGAGATCTTGTGGTTGAACCATGGCAGTTGACCTCCAGACAAATCAATTCTACTAAGACATTAATTTCGTGTTTCATGAGCAAAGGTCAGACGTAGCGTAGAAACATGAAACGCAACACAAAGATTATGTGGATTAAATCCATAATTCAATTATTACCGAGGCTTTTAAACTAAGTTGGTCCGACGAGCTGTGAATTAAGGTTATGTGATGTTGTCGCAATCTGCAGTTCCTTCAATCCAACTCCTGAGGGGCTCGGAAAAAATCTCTAAATTTAGTAGTTCAGACGATCCATGAATAAATATTACGCGTTGTGGTCACCATCTGTAGTTCCTTTAATCCAACGTGTCAAGGGTAGCTGAAATCGCTTTAATTTGTGAGAAATGAAACAGGTTTTAGCATCTTATTGGGGCTTTTGAATTTATTTGGTCAGATGAATCAGTTTAATTTTCAACTCGTCAAGGGTCGATGTAATCCTGAAATTCAGTAAAGACGACTTCAGTAAGTCCTATATATGTACTTGTGTACGATCTGGGCAATTGATGACAGACATACAATGTGCTATGAGGGAAATTTTGCCCGGGCAGCGGCACTATGGCCTTCTCTTACATCAAAAATTCCACTGCCAAGGGATCTTTTATGTGCACGCCAATGTATACATGGGACATCAGATTTTCCATCCCATCCGGGGGGGTGGGATGGCCTAGTGATCTAGAGTGCCGCGCTTCGACCTCTAGCTGGCCGGTCACCTCTGGCTTGCGGCTGTGGCATGGAGATAGGGGCGCCTTCTCAACCTCGTGGGTTTCTATGGGCCCTCCGGTTTCCTCCCACTGCTAATTAAAGACCCCTACGTGCAAGCAAATTATTGAAATAAAATTAAAACCATATGTTAGTCCCGAAATGACCTAGTTTGTGTTGAGTGGACGTTAAACCCCATTTATCTCTCTCTCCATCCCATCCAAATGACAGGCCCTCTGTCCTGCACTCTAACATGGAGAAACAGCATCGGAAAATGCTGATGAACTTTCCTGGCCAATGCAGCGATCGAACACCTGACCTCCAAGTTAGCCAGCCAGCATCTTACATGTACACACTGTGATATTGTACATGCCTGTTTTCATTCATCCAGTCGCTTGGCACAGTAGGACTTCAAACCCCAGTTTCGCTTGACACAGTAGGTCCTTAAACCCCAGTTTCGCTTGACACAGTAGGACTTTAAACACCAGTTTCACTCTACACAGTATAGGACCCTAAACTTGAGTGTCGCTTGATACAATAGGACCTTAAACCCCAGTCTCACTCTACACAGTATAGGACCTTAAACTCGAGTGCCACTTGACAGAGTAGAACCTTAAACCATATGTTAGTCCCGAAATGGCCTAGTTTGTGTCGAGTGAACGTTGAATCCCTTTTCTGTCTCTCTCATTTGACAGAGTGTCAGTCTCTCATTTGACAGAGTGTCAGTTGACCCATTCACCCGATTAAATCCCTCTGATATTACACTAATTTGCCACAATCTATACAAAGATTCTGAACCTTGAGAGTTCTTAATGGTTGATGGTTCACCTCAGAATTCCACTATAATGAATTTGATTAGCAATCGTAACCTGATTATGATGTCATGTTCAGCGTGTAGGAATGGTATGAGAGGAATGGATGCTGTTATCTATTATGTATGAGGTAGACATTGAGTATAAAGGACTAAAGTTTGTTTTATGTCACTAGAGAGTTGTAATGATGTCTGTAATAGCTTGTCAAACTGATCCCACAGTGAATATTGCAGCTACAATCACTGATAAGCGTGACACTGATGATACTTAATGAGTTCGGCATATTAACTTTTTTACTCCGACAAATTAAATTCTCAAACATTTTTTTTGAAGTATAAGAAAAATAAATAAAGACGTTTGAAGTATTTGTAGTTAAAAAGTATTTCCTATTTAGTGTAAATGGGTATTAAAATAAGTAAAATGCATCATTTTGCCCGAAACAGTTAGGTGTTATGTAAACATTGCACGAGCCGTTGAACCAATGACTGACGCCACGTGAAGTCAATGCACGTGTTGTAGATAGTCATCTATGACAGAGATAATTGGTAAGTAATTCTCTGTGAAACAGATTGATAGCTTGTGTGTCTGTTTGTCATCAAATCAAACCAAGCATTGCTTATAGCCTATAGATGAGAGAGACAGAAAAGGAAAGAGAGAGAGAGAGAGAGTTTAAAGTCCACTCAACACAAACTATGTCATTTTGAGACTAATATATGGGGTCTTTAGCTGTAAAATGAAACCGGGGAATCCAAATCACACCAGTTGACTCACAATGGCAGACCTTACAGCGTGCACATGCTAACCATTCAGCCATCCGACCCCCCAAACAAACCTTTCAAATGGAGTACTGACTATAGCCTATAGATGAAGACAGTGTGCTACAGCCTACTTGTATTCAAATTACAACAGGCCATTAATATGACTAATTAGTTGTTACTTGTTTTGTGTTTATGTATTTTCCAATTGATGAATAAAATTCAGAGTGAACATAAATTCATAAAATCTTTAACACTGTTAATTGGGTCCTAATAACAACATGTCTCCCTTCAAACGAAAACCGATGTGTCGATATCTTCACCTTCAGGGGAAGAAGTAATTTTGGTCACGCTCTGTAACTGCGCCTTCGTGGGAATACACGATTTTTATACGCCCACATTGAAATGTGGTCGTATATTGTCGTCGCCCCCGTCTGTCCGTCTGTCCGTCCGTCCGTCCGTCCGTCCGTCGGTCCGGCGTCCACAATTGCTTGTGGATGCTCTAGAGGCTAAAGTTAATATCCGATTGACTTTAAATTTATACACAGTGTTTAAGGTCATGAGACGAAGAAGCCTATTGTTTTTCAGCGATTTCCGATAATAACTACCAGAGTTATTGCCCTTGATCACTTCAAAAAATCTTGTGGACGCTCTAGAGGCCAAAGTTAATATCCGATTGGCTTTAAATTTATGCACAGTGTTTAAGGTCATGAGACGAAGAAGCCTATTGATTTCCATCGATTTCCGATAATTAGTGCCAGAGTTATGGCCCTTGATCACTTCAAAAAATCTTGTGGACGATATAGAGGCCAAAGTTAATATCCGATTGGCTTTAAATTTATACACAGTGTTAAAGGTCATGAGACGAAGAAGCCTATTGATTTTCAGCGATTTCCGATAATTAGTGCCAGAGTTATGGCCCTTGATCACTTCAAAAAGTCTTGTGGACGCTATAGAGGCCAAAGTTAATATCCGATTGGCTTTAAATTTATACACAGTGTTTAAGGTCATGAGACGAAGAAGCCTATTGATTTTCAGCGATTTCCGATAATTAGTGCCAGAGTTATGGCCCTTGATCACTTCAAAAAATCTTGTGGACGCTTTAAAGGCCAAACTTATCATCTGATTGACTTCAGATTGATACACAGAGTTTAAGGTGTTGAAACGAACAAGTATATTGATTTTCAATGAATTTTGATAACTGAACAGCTAAATCGATGATTTTAAATGTTTCATGTATATATACTAATTCAATTGTTAGCGTGGGGTAAAACTTTATAAAAAGCAATCAAATTCTAATGATTTTCTGATAATTACATAATGAGTTGTTACTCTTAATCAGTTTTTAGAGTATTACCAATGTTTCATTACCGAAAAAAGTAAAAATATGCGACAACCCTTGTTGACTGCCCGGACGATTTAGCTGCTGTGGGCGTATGTTTCGTTGCCTGGCAACCTATCTTTTTAAACCTTGAAATATTCAGAAATGGTTCTAAAAGCACATATCAATGTAATATTGTATGTAAAGTGATTTATATTCAATTATCGTAATTTCTAATCAGTTATGTTCAGTGAAATATGCGAACAGTTCATATTGAACAACATTTGTTTACGCCTGTTTAGTACATTCTACAAGTTTTTAAAATTACTATTTTATCGTTTGTGAATCAGCCTTGCTAATTAGTTACTTTCACATTGTGTTGTAGGGTATGTTTTTATTTGTTCGTTACATAATGATACCCCAAACTGATTATAAAATGTTGATTATTTCTTAAATACTGGATGCTAGGATCCTATAGTTTCTTGGCAAGATAACAACATCAGTATTGATTGAAATTGATCAATATTGAATTCTAATTAGTGTATTTGATTTTGAATACTATGGAAAATATTGAGTTAGATACTTAGCTCCTTCAATTAAGATGATAAATGGAAAATTGTAAACTTTGACGAAAAATCATCTACGTGTATATCAGAATCAATATTTGTTGAATTGTAAATTTCATAAAATATTTTATTGTATATTTCAGGGATCATCTATATCAGAGCCGGATCTGGGCCAGGGATTATATCAAGATTCTCACTATTCAACACCAAGTCCTCCGATATCCCCCGCGAAAAAACATCCTCATCACCCATCAACCAATCAACCGTACTCATATGTGCCTAATGCTTCGTTGTTACAGCAACAGAAAAGACATTCCGAACAGGATTATTCAAATGGTGCTACGGATTCGCATAGTTTCTATTATTCCCCTGCGGAAAATACATACGCTTCTTATATCCATAATGAGGATGTCTCACAACAATATGAACAGTCTCCGAGGCACATGCAAATACGGAATAGTGTGAAAAAACTGACAAATGGGGTTCCAACCAGCCCCGTTTTAAGACGCAGCTCAGTTGGACAATCAGATTCTTACAATGAGCAGAAAAGTAAATGTAAAAACGTAGGATCTCCGAAACTTCCGAAAAAATTTCAACAAAGATCGGCATCGGTGGATTGTCAAATGAGTGTTCCTCCTCCCCCAAACTTCCCCGCTCCCCCACCCCCGCTTCAAGTGAAAGATCGTTATCTAGCTGGTGCTCAATCTACGAGATGTCCCTCTCCCCCGTTACCCCCACCCCCACCCGAACTCCATGCTGGACAAGCAGCGAATCCCCCTCCCCCACCTCCGGTTTCTACGATCCCCGGAAGACAAACCAGACCAGCAGGGAGAGAAGAAGCTGTGAAAAAGTCCCGATCTGGGTCGTTGTCCAGGAGTAATTCGGGTGTGGATGCCGCAATAATCCAGGAAATTGGAACGATTAAGCTGAAACCACGGAGCCAATCAACAGGTCAGTGGTTCTAGAAAAATTCCCAGGAAAATCCACACATTTGTTTTTCTTAAATTTCTAATCATTTCGAAACCACTAGACATCAAAACTTATTGAAATATCATAAAATTTGGATTTAGCATTTCTCTGTGTGTAGATTTTCGTGATTCATGTAGAAAATGTTACATGTACATGCAATTTTGGTGGGTAATCTGAAGATTAAAGGGGAATAACTCTGTTATTTTTTTCATCCCTTTTGCATTGTGGTGGTGTGTGGATGGATAATTGGTTAGCACGTGCACGCTCTCTCATAAAGCCTGTCATTGACTCAAATGGTGTGGTTTTGAATGCCCAGTCGTAGATGACAAAGACTAGGGTCAGCCGTCCAAGCTCGTGGGTTTTGTCTGGGTCATCCGGTTTCCCATCACTGCTAAAGACCCCTACATGCAAGCAAATAATTATTGAAATAAAATCAAAAAAAATGTTAGTCCCAAAATGACCTAGTTTGTGTCAAGTGGACGATAAACCCCATTTCTTTCTCTCTACCTTGAGCTGACCATATTCTTGACTTGACAATTTGGTTGATCAGCAAAAGTTTTAGAAACATTTATGTTTTATATTAAAAATCCATGAATCTTAGCAATAACAAACAAAATGTCAAATTCAAATTCTTGCTTGATAAAATCAAGTATAAAAATAAAGTCTGGGAGTTTTCTCCATTTTCATTAGCACAGTTGAAGTAGAACAATAGAAGGTAAACCTCATTTTTTTATAAGGAATCAGCTTTTGACAACATTGTGATTAGCCCTTCTTCATTTACCCAGTCTGAGCAGAACAGTAGGTAAAACCCCATATTTGTTCAGTTTTGGTTGAAGATTGAAGGGAAGTAACTCTAGTGTATATTATTTGTTTTACAGCTGGCATATTAAATGGTTCAAGTAGTGTCCCGTTGTCTATACCAGAGAACAATGGTGGAGGTAGCGGTGATGGCGGTGGGAATGAGTTGGGTCGAATTCAACTCAAGAAAACAAAAACAGATAAATTAGGAGATATTTATCAAACAGGTTCGTATTTACAGGGGATACAGTCACCTGCTTTGCATTGTAATTAATCATTCGGATGGGACAAAAAAGTCCTGTGTACACATTGGTGTTCATGTAAAAAGAACCTTGACAGTTGTAATTCGATCTATGCGTAGGCGGTAGCACCGCTGTCCAGGCAAAATTTTCCTCATAGCGCAATGTAGGCCTATACCCATCTTCATTAGCCCCGCCAGGACGGAACAGAACAGAACAGAACAGAACAGAACAGTAGGAGAAGGTTAAAACCGATTTCATTTCATTTCGTATTGTTATAAAAATCTTTTAGAGGCATTTATTAACTGGATAGAGCAATACACAAAAACACATACTTATGGAAAAACAGCTACTTAATTTATTTAGGCGACGTTTTGAAGAGTATTCTCTCAACGTTATCAAGCTAATACAGTAAAACAAGAATTATGAGATCAATATATACAGAAAAACTATAAACAACAATTCATGAAACCATACAGGACAACAAGATCAAAGGGGCTATTAAGGCGTAGGCCTTTGGGGATGATGTTATTGTTTCTGCATCGCATTAAAATAGCATTATGCAAGAGCAAAATCTGATTTTTACAGGTCTTTCTTTAAGCCTGAGATGTTATCTAAATAATCAATTAGACATTAATTAACATATTCAGACCATAATAAACTCTTTTTGTCAAAACTAGCCTTCGATGTTGGCAGATTAAAATCGTATATGCTGCTTAATGGCGGTTGATAATTAAATCAATCAAGTGGATAATCGAGACTATGCTGTTTATATTAATGATTTGAGTAATGATGACCGTGTTTTAGGTTTGGTACTTCACTGATAGTCATATGACTTTTATAAAAAAAAAAGTCGTCTTGTGCAACAGCATCATGGGCTTAGAGCTTTTGCACACCCTTTATTTTTTTTCTGAACTTGAAAAAATCATCCTGTGATTTCAATGCTGTGGTGTACATGTTTAACGCATGTGCGTGACATCATTGACTCAAGTGGCATGGTTTTGATTCCCCACTTGTACATGACAAGGAGTAGGGTCGCCTGTCCAACCTCGTGGGTTTTCTCCGGGTCCTCTAGTTTCCTCCTTCTGCTAAAGACCCCTAAGCGCAAGCAAACTAATGAAACACTAAATCTAGAGCATTAACACCTATAGAATTTATACGTGTAATTTCGATAATAATACTAAATATAAGAACCTTAGTAATCTTGAAAAAAATTGATCTTTTATCTACGTTAAGAAATAGCTGTTAAATCTGATAGTATTAACAATAATAAAATGATTAAAGGAGCTAAATCGCTAACATTTGGGACCTAGAAATTGACACAAGTGGGTCGCAACGCATATAATACTATAATATGAATGTATATAAACTGATTTACATTCAATCGTTACCGTTTTTACTCTATTTTCAAATCAGTTATGTTCAGCGAAATAAGCCAGCAGTGTCAATTGCATGCAAATTTGTAGCGTCAGGTTATAAATTCCAGTCTACATACTCCATTTGATTTGGTGCAACGTGTCTAGCCTCGTTTCCCCGAGTCTCTTGCTAGAACTGGGGCCTAAACGCATTATGGTACACGATTCGTGTACCAATGATAAAATGTTTATTTTGTCTTAAATATTGGAGATCAGAAGCCTATCTTTTTCCAGTAAGATCACAGCATCAATGTTGATTTAAATTGACAAATAATTTGTGTTTTCAAAGTTGAAGATTTAGGATGATTTTGAGCTTAGAGACTTAGCTACTTTAAGTCTGTATTATTTTTATTTATTTTCTTTTTTAGCGGAGGAATCCGTTGCTTCCAGTCCGCCATTATTTACTCCACCATTCGTTCCCGTTTGTGATATCGATGATTTTCCGCTTCCTCCACCACCAGAAGAACTACTTCCTGTTAAACCTCCCGTGGCTCCCCCTGTGGCGAAACAAGTAAACAACAGTGGACCGAGATCACCAATCGTTAAACAATCACCAGCGATTCCAGCAGTGCCCAAATCACCAACTGTCAAGCATACGCCATTTGGATCGGCACCGAAATCACCAGTGATCAAACATGTACCATTAACACCAAAATCACCCGTTGCCATGGCGCCTCCCGTCTCACCAAAATCACCCATCGTTACTCAAGCATCACCTGTGTCTTTTCCTACTCCTGCATCTCAAGTTGTCTCCCCTTCAAATGGTCATTCAAAATCAAAAGGTGAGTTGGATTTGTTTTTATATGCCCACATTGAAATGTGGTCGTATGTTGTCGTCCTGTCCGTCCAGCCATCGGTCTGGCCGTCCCGCCCCCACAACTGCTTGTGGACGCTCTAGAGGCTAAAGTTAATATCCGATTAACTATGAATTTATACACAGTGTCTAAGGTCATGAGACGAAGAAGCCTATTGATTTTCAGCAATTTCCTATAATTACTGCCAGAGTTATGGCCCTTGATAACTTCAAAAGTTGGGTTTAATTTGTTTTCTCATATTACCATGATGGGGGGCTGGGTGACTGGATGATTTAACTATTCTCAAAATAACGATAAAAGTCATCGTCCGATCCATATTAGATTTATATGCATTATTTAGATTAGTAAAAGGAAGAAGCCTATTGAATTTCAGCAATATCCATTAATTATGGCCTTTGTTTCACTTTGCTGAGACCCTTGTCAACATGCTAACGACAAAAAATTTATGAAATTGATATCAGTGTCTTGTAAATTCTCCCATTACCTGCAAAAGCATAAATATTTGACAACCTTTGTCGACTGCTTGAACAATTTACCTGCTGTAGATATATGTTTTGTTGCCTGGCAACCTATCTTTTAAATGATCAAGAAAAAATAAAGGATATATACTGATAAAAAAAATGGTTTCCTATATGGGTACCTAAAATATTACGTGGAGGCATAAAATGAGTAAAAGGTACTAATTCTGCCCATACAGCATAGCAGTTTGTATTACTACATCAGATGTGATGTCACACATTGACCTATGCTTCTAAAGAACTTAATGGTCATTCATCGTGTACATTGTTAAAAAGGCTTACTCATTACAGCTGTAAAACAGGTTCAGTTCAGTACACTGTCATGACATCATAGTCGTGATGACGTCATCATTCAAACATGCATGTGCATGTGTAATGAGCATACTTCACATAACCTATCCATCGATACCTCATTTGTGTAAATCGGCCTTCAGGTGGCTGATATATGATCACATGAATTTACAAACCAAGTAAGAAATCCAACCATTTTCAAGCGTGGTCCTATTCTTTTGGCCACGATTGTAGATTTAATTTCCAAAGGATGTTTGGATGGCCAAATACATGAACGATGGATGACAAGGTTGGTTTTCTCTGAATCCTCTGATTTCCTCCCACTGCTAAAGACCCCTGAGTTAGTCTCGAAATGACCTAGTTCGTGTCAAGAGGATATTTAACCCCATTTCTCTCCAGGTCCTCTGGTTTCCTCCCACTGCTGAATACACTGATGTTCAAATTTTTGAAATAAAATTGAACCATATGTTAGTCCTAAAATAACTAACGTAGTTTGTGTTGAGTGGATGTTAAACCCCATTTCTCTCTTTTTATCCGGTTTCCTCCCACTGCTAAAGACCCATACGCGCAAGCAAATTATTGAAATAAAATTAAACCATATGTTAGTCCTAAAATAACATAGTTTATGTTGAGTGGATATTAAACCCCATTTCTCTGTTTTTAACATAGAAATCCATTGTTTATAGGAAACCTCACATGATTTAAATTAATTTGAAACTCGGCCAAATTTTTGAATCCTGTTTTTGGTTATTTTACACGGCATGTAATAGAAAGATAAAGCATGTGTAAATATTATATTTCATGATTTTGTTTTTATAATATTTGATTTCAATTCATCCACATTCATATTTTTTTATAATATTATTTGATTGTGTATTTACCATGGGGTTGGGTGGTCTGAAAGAGAAAGATGGTTGTTGTTCTGAATGTTGAACGTCCACTTCCACCAAAGTCGTTTTATTTCTATTTTTATAATCTTAGCACACGCTCATGGGTTTTTCCTATGGGAGGAAATTGGATTACTCGGAGTAAACTCGCAAGGTTGAGAATACGCCCCCCTATCCAAGCCACATACGTTCACACCAGGGATTGAAACCACAACGGCATGTCAGAGGTGACCAACCAGAGGTCGAAGCGTGACACTCTAGACCACTAGGTCATCCCAACCCCCAGAGAAAGATGGGGTTTAGTATTCACTTTGTACAGCTGACACAATGAGAAACCAGGCTAGAAAATCTGAGGAATATTTTCAGCCAGTTTAGTTATTTGAGAGGCCAGTATGTTTCACATCATATTTACGTAGGCCCGGTTTTGGTACATTAAACCAATTTCCCTAAATTGAGCACTGCACTAGAAGGAGGCCACGCAGCTCTCAATGAAATAGCAAGGAACTGTAATAATTTGAGCAAATTTTGACAAGAAAGCAAGAAAGGTACCCTTATAAAAGTTCAACAGTAGGGTAATTGAGCCAGCACCTTACACAAAGTATTTACATGGGAGTTTGATTTTCTAAAGAAGGGGGGTTGCCAGGCTTCTGTTACTGAAATCTGCCATCATCGTCTCTAAATTACATAGGCATACATACAAATTGAGCTTTTTTTTAAAGAGAGAAATCATTTTTATACTGACCACCCCCCCCCCCCCTCTGGATCCGCCCCTGATTGGTGCCCTTGAACAATCTCTGCATGCAAAAAAAGGATTTATCTTTTGTTTAATTCCAAAATGACCTTGTTATGGCTAATTAATATAAAGTCCAATTTCTCTCCATTTTACATTCATGTTTGTTTTGCAACTTTTAATCAATTCTGGCAAAGGTGTGAAAATTAAAGAACTTTGGATTATTTGATGTATATAATTATAAAATAAAAGTTTATGGGTTTGGCAGTAATTGTATGCTATACCTCGTCTAAACCTACATGATTCACTTCACAAGAATTTCTATTTGAAACTTGTAGGTGTTATAACACCTAGCCCTGACACATCATTCCAACTGCTATCAATTTAAATAAAACTTTTACTGAAACATGCATTATGTAAGAGAACAAAGTCTGCCTACTGTATTTTGGCCTCAAGTATTGTATAAATTATTAGACTTTTATTCACAAGACAAGCTAATAATCAATTCTCTAGATTACCAGATGGCAGAGATTTAAATGGATTAGCATGCCAGCGAGATTTAAAAATTTCACGATAAGATGGTTAATCTAGATTTAGTCTTGTTTGTCCAGTAATATTGTTACATTAATAAACGGTCAATGCTACATATCTTTCAACAGTCATAACTTCACTAAACTGCTAAAGACCCCTACGCACAATAAATTATTGAAATGAAATTGAACCATATGTTAGTCCCAAAATGACCTAGTTTGTGTGGAGTGGACGTTAAACCCCATTTCCCTTCCTTCCCTTCATTTATCATATCATAAGCACGAGGGTGTAACCAGAATAAGAAATTGGAAACTAAAAACTTACACAGACATCATATTTTTATACAGATTCTTTAATTTGTTTCATTTGAATGTAAATATTCACGTAAATACTACTTTTTATCAAGGAAATGTTTTATTTGATTTTAAACACTTTCGTTATATAAACAGATAGTCTGGTAATAGAGATAAAAATCTTTTTAAAATATATCGTTGAAATGAATATGAATAAAAACGCAGTCAATATTTTTATATTCATCAACATTATAAGATTTGTGGATAAATTAAACTATTTGGGTATTAAGATATATTTGGAGCTAAATAGAAATTTATGTTTTAATCAAGAATAATATAAATGAAATCCAAATGAAATTTATCTGTTAAATAAACAGTTAATATTTGTTTAATTAAGCTGATATTTTTATAGACATCTTTATAAGAGTTGGTCTGTCATTGGGGGTCTCGGAGGGGGAGGGGGGGTATGGATGTCCGTATGGTGAGCATCAAGCATGTGTATCCTGTATCATAATGTCTGTCATTTAGTCAACTGACGTGGTTTCGATTCCCTGGTTGTACGTATGGTCGCCTGTCCCACCTCATGGGTTTTCTCAGGGTTCTGTCATGGTTTCTCCCCACTGCTAAAGACCGCTAAGCGCAAGAGAAATTAATGAAATAGAATTGAATCACGTGTTAATCCCAAAATGACCTAGTTTGTGTCGAACAAAACCCCATTTCCCTCTCTTTCTCTACATAAGAGTTGTGTTTAATAAAATTGTTTGGATATGTAAAGTATATAATTCAAAAAATCTCAATTTATTTTTAAATCCTCTTAACTCTAAATACTGAGAGTTTCTGGAAACGAATCAAATTTTCATTTCATCATGTCACTGCCAAAACATGAGAATTTTCACTTCCTGCTTTGTGTGGAAATTATAGTCTGATGATGGGCTAAATATCTAGTTGATTCAGACTACATGCTGTGCTATAACGATACAGAGAGACTGGGTGTCAGTGATAACTACCAATTCAATGCCAGATGGTCTACTCTCTCTTGACCTTATATAGTATAGGGTTTCCTTTCCTCATCTACACTAAGCTCCACCCATTATTCATCATTCAGCCAATAGAAATCAACCATCATAAACTATTCTTAGAAAATCTACAGGAATTCCTTGATGCCATGAATTCAGCCAATGAATATTCAGAATGAGTCTTTGGGATTCCCTGAATGAAATCCTGTAGCCAATGAGCAATCAGAAAATGTTACTAAATTAAGCCCAGGTGTAGGATTCCCTGTTTCTGATGTGTTTGAAGGACAGTTAGAATAATTAGTATTAATCTAAGAGAAACTTTCCTTGGTGCCCCATCAACTACAGACAGAACTTTCTCTTTGTTTTGCTGTAATTTTTTTGATATTACCTTTGGAATTGCGGGTCGGATTTTAATTTATTGAGGAGGTAGGTGCTCAGAATTTTATCAAATATTTTTGTTGGAGCAGAAAAGTTCTGATTTACCCCATAAACAGGTAATCAGAAGCTCCTCTCTTCAGAATCAGAAAACTTGCGACGCCATTTTGTTTTGTGGCAGCATGGTTCACCATGCAGATAAACTTGTTAATTTGTTTATTTTTTAAATAATTTATTGTGAATTAATTCTACGAGCCTTCATGTAGCATATCGTTAAGAACAATGGGTGAAGGAAAGTTATATAAAAAACAAATAAGTTTATCAAAATAATTCAGTTCTAATTCTTATTATCAAAAGATTATATTATTAGCTAAAGTTCTTAATTAATTCTACATAAAAAATAAATATAGATATAGGCCTACTGATTCGTTTGTTTCTGGAGTTTAATGTCCACTTCCACCGAGGGTGATATGGTAGACAAGGGCTTACTGATGAATGTATTCCGTTAATACTTAAATATCATAGAAATCCAAAAGATATTGGAATAGCCCTCACTGCGTCAAAGAATTCTGTTAAAAGATTTTTCTGATTCTTTTATTGAAATTGAAGATATTTTTGAAATATATATATAGAGGCCTATATTTTTGGAATTTGCGATATTTATGAACACAAAGAACAGTTCATTAAGTAAATTGCGAAGTGTTGAAGTGGAAAAGAAGAAACGAATGTGTCATTTGTGATTCACCAAGGGTCCAGCCCAATTCACCCTGGTGGCCTTATACAAATATACGTTCTGGCCCCGAGTTCACAAAGCATTCTCAGACTTAAATCAAGAATTTACTCAAAATTGTTCGCCTTATTAAAGCTAAAATATAGCCCCCTATAAAAAATTTGTTGTTTTAATATATCAAATACCCTAATAAGAAACAATATGCAAAGGTTTGTGTTTCTGGATCAAAGATATTTCTCATAAACAGTGATTGAAAGTTGAGTCTGAGAATGCTTTGTGAACTCGTGGCCAGGAGTACTGTTTATTTGATACCAAATAATGTATGGGGATGGTGGGGATGGATAGCAGTGACAAAGCGTGATGGGTGAACATACACATAATTGTTCATAAGTTTAAAAATTAATATAGGGATAGAATTATTACAGAATCCATATATAAAAGTCGTAACTAAATCGAAGGCTACAAGAAAATAGAGTTGTCATAAGAATAGAGATAGGAGAGGTTAGATTAGGAATTATGTAAATTGGATATTAAAGCTACGTAAATCAGAATAGAACATAGTTCCTGGGTTAGTCAGTGAAATATTTGTTTGTAGTCGTGTTCAATGGAAAGTAGCCAATAAAACGGTATGACTGTTGTTCATCAAGGTTTATATCAGACGTCCTGTATGGTTCGTTATGTTGGTAAATAACAAGGTGGCCGCTATAGATAGATAAAACAAACAGAGGTACAAACCATTATAGATTATTTTAGAAACGGCTGTTGTTAGAGTAACAAAGCTTTGATAATACTACATGTACATTAGTTCTCCAGGCCATGAGGCAGAGAGAGAGAGAGATACAGAGAGAGAGAGAGACGTGGGGTTTAACGTTTACTCGACATAACCAGGTCAACTTTTTTGTGAGTGGGGCTCTTTAGCAATGGGAGGAAACTGGAGGAGCCCACGAAATCCCATAAGGTTGGACAGGCGACCCTACTCCTTGTCACATACAACCTAAGAATCGAAGCGACGAGGCAGACGTTATGTATTCTAATCCATAAATATCGCAGGCTAGCGACGACATCAAGAGTTGATATGGTCTTGTTTCGTTAATTAATGTGTAACTAATAATTTAGATAACATACATGTATAGGGGGATTGGGATGGCCTAGTGGTCTAGAGTGCCGCGCTTCGACCTCTAGCTGGCCGGTCACCTCTGGCTTGCGGCTGTGGTTTCGAGCCCTGGTGTGAGCGTATGTGGCATGGAGATAGGGGCGCCTTCTCAACCTCGTGGGTTTCCTCTGGGCACTCCGGTTTCCTCCCACTGCTAAAGACCCCTAAGCGCAAGCGAATTATTGAAATGAAATTAAAAACCATATGTTAGTCCCGAAATGACCTAGGTTGTGTTGAGTGGACGTTAAACCCCATTTCTCTCTCTCTCTCTCATACATGTATAAGGCCAAAAGAAAGGCCTGCAATAGACAGGTTTAGTTCTTGTATAATGTGTGTTTAACCAAGACGGTTAACATTTTATAGGTGTTGGCTATTATTAGGTGCAATCTAAACCACAACATGATAAATTTGATCATGAAATTATTTGTATTTTTACATACCGACCCAACCTTAAAGAAGTTTTATAACTTTCAGTAAAGAAAACAAATGTCGTTATCTTTGGAATTATATCGTATTCAGAATAACAAGACTCGTCTACATCATCGAGAATGTATTTGGAAGGCTCTAGTTTAATATCAAACAGGGTGAATCCAGAAGGCAGGGCTCCAAACCCCACCCTGTTCAGTTACATAAAAAAATTTGTAAAACAACACTTTAACGATTGTGTGGTTTATCCTTTATCATCAGATAGTAGGATGAGATGGGCATTCAGAGTACGACATAATGATATAGAGATGTGTGATGTCACAATTAATGTTTTACATCAATAAAATTGAACCACAGTGTGATCATATTGATTCATTATAAAGATTGACATTAAACAGGGTCTTGGATCTCAATGTGTATGTATGCCTACGTAATTTGGAGGGTATCGTGCATTGTCACCTGTCAAATTTCCTTAACATGAACCTGGCAACCCCTCTCCTGGATTCGCCCATATGAAATATATATATAATATGTAGCTGTTAGAATGTTAAGCGTTAGTTCCACTTGGTGTCATCAAAGGCTACGATACTTGAAAAACACTTCAAATATAATGAACTTGTGAATCGAAATTTGAATCCCACCAATACGTATTTATGAGTTGATGATTTCATGGCATCCTGTAAAATATCAAAACGCTCCTTTGAAAACCACTTCAAAAGCATGTACATGAATTATCTACTTGTAGAATCAAATTTAAATCGCACAAATGAGTCAACAGGTTTGCCTGTGATATAATTTATTTGTTGCTGATTTCACTGTAATATAATGCAATCATGAAAATTGGGTATTAGTGAGGGTGAAGGATCAACATTACATACACAAAGCTGATCAATTTCGCTCCATTTTCGCATTTGCAGCGCTTGGTGGACCATATTTTAAATTCTTTACATTACTATACAGCCTATAACTGTAAAGTATTTCACTTGCACGTAGAGATCTTTAGCAGATAAGGTCTGTCAAAATGTCAACTGGCATGGTTTCGATTTCCTGGTTGTACGTGACAAGGAGTAAGGTCGCCTGGCCAACCTTGTGGGTTTTCTCTGGGTCCCCCGGTTTCCTCCCACTGCTAAAGACCCTTACGCGCAAGCAAATTATTGAAATAAAATTGAACCATATGTTAGTCCCAAAATCACTTAGTTTGTATTAAATGGACATTAAACCCCATTTTTCTCTCTATATGTAACTAGTAATGTGTTGTTCATGAAGCAGGGTATGCTTCCTCTATCTAGAAAACTGTACACCACTTCTCATTCAACAGTTCACATAGCAATAAAAATTAATACTTTTGTATCTAAATAGGGATTTGTAGTTGAGGGGATCATGGTGGCTAAGGGCGTAAGGCGCTGGCCTGGAGGTTGGGTTTTCGACCCCTGCATTGGCCGAGAAAGTTCACTCTTGTCTGTGATGCTGGACAGCTGTCTAGTCGTTCAGATGGGACGAAAATCCAAGGTCCCGTGTATACATTGCCGTGCACATAAAAGATCCCTTGGCAGTTGAAACTCGATGTAAGAGAAGGCCATAGTGCCGCTGCTTGGGCAAAATTTCCCTCATAGCACACTGTGTGCCCGTCTTCATTAGCACAGGTTAGGTGCAGAAGAGTAGGACGTTAAACCCCATTCCATTTGTTTTCACAGAGCTGGGCTCATGTTACTTTCTATAATGAGGAAGAATACACACATGTTGTGAATATATTTCAAGTATTTTACGATCCGACAGCGAGGGGAATAGAGGCATATACCATATAGCTATTTATAGTTGATTTATTTTGGTTTAAGAACAGTTGAGTCAAGCTAGAAATAGAATCACTTGGCGGAAATATTCACCCTAGAAATTCTTATCTTTATTGTGTGTATTATCATTAAACGCAACATAACTTGATGGGGATTTAATTTATATAAGTTACATGTACTTAAACATACATTATGCAAGAGCTAAATCTGACTATTGCAGGTCTTTCTTTAGGCCTGAAATGTAACCTAAATTATCAATTAGACATTAATTAACTTATCCAGACCATAATAAACTATTGATGTCAAGGCTAGCCTTCAATGTTGGCGGATTATGGACCAGGAAAAAACACTATTCCTTGACACAAACCACGCCACTTGGACTCAATGACAAACCTTATGACCTAAAGCACAAATCTCAGACCATTTAGCCACTCAACCCCCCCTAATTATATGTACCTGGTATTTCTTAGTTGATCAGCCCACATGCCGAAATGAAAACAAAATCAACCAGCGTGTCAAGACGAAAGAAAATTAATCAGCAACATTAACCTGCTAAAATAATTAGCAGTTCTCAAATAAACAATCAAACATTTTCATTTCAAATCAAAGAGGTATAATGCCCATATAGAATAACACCTCTATTTCTAAATGGTGAAATGAGGTGATATAGAGTCTATATGATGATGATTGTTATACACCATGTTGTGTATATGGGTAATTTTGCCCAGACAGTGGTGTTTATCACCTACTCTTCAACAGATTACAACCGTCGTGGATTCTCTTACCCAGTCATCAATCTTTACCCACAACCTTTGTTTTTGTCCAGTCCGCATGACTAAACACCTTTCTGTCCTTCACTGCTGATAAGAGGAAGCTGGACTGGAAATGTGTACATTATAAAGTTTGACCTCGCTTTGCTTTAACTCTGTAAATCATGTTTTCAGGAACATTGGTATACCCAGGACCTTTGTTTTTGTCCCATCCCAGTGACTAGACACTGTTGTCAAGCCCCTCTGTCCTGCACCACTGATAAGGGTGGAAGCCAGACAGAAATATGTGACGTGAGGCGCTTTCTCAGCAACATCAGGATTGAACATGGTACCCAATAGTTAAACAATATCTTTCTCACTAAGCCACTCCTGGTTTAGTCAGACAGCATCCTACTCACTAAGCCACTCGTGGCTTAGTCAGACAGCATCCTACTAACTAAGCCAATGTGGCTCCTGGAATTGTTTTTTTACTGTTTTTACAAGTTATGCATGTTGTGGTAAAGGACCTAGGATTACATGGTTTGAATGCAAATTTGGCCATCATTTACTGGAAAATGGCAAGATGTGATCCGTATAAATCTATCTCTAAAGGTTGATTTCATGGTATCTCTCTGTCTAGTTCTTAGAATTGACTGTTACATGACCAGGTTTTATGTGTGCTCTTTGGTAAAGGTCCCAGGATTACTATGTTCAATTGTAAATTTGGCCAATATATACTGGAGGTCTTAGAAGTAAATTTGGCCAGCATATACATGTAGGGTGGGTATAATTATAAATGTTGGAACAGTTTGAGTGGTTTTATTCCTGTAAAGCTGATGAACTCTCTGCCAACAACAGGTAGTAAATCATATCTACTAGTTACTAGAGATATATATCATCACATTCCAGAGGAAAACTTTTGTTTTTATTATTTCCACCAAGGTCTTATTGACAAGATAGTGTTTACATGTCACTATGTAAGTACATCTGCTCTTATATATTAGAAAAGAAATGTTACATTTTGAAATATCAAACAGACACCCTTTCAGCAGAATAATTGAAGGAGAATGTCATGTCTGGGGATTTCTTATGTGGATTACATCTAGTGAAAGTGGTCATTGATATTTACCACAATGTAACTCGTTTCTTGGCACATCGATACATAACATGAGATAGTATGGATTTAGCACACTCTCCTAGTGTTTATTGAAATATCAGCAAAAAATGATGGACAATACACAAAAAAAACAAGTGAGGGATTAAGACAACTGAGAGATTATGGCAACTGAGGGATTACTGTTTATACGCCCGCATGTGATGAAGAAGCCTATTGAATTTAAGCAATTTCCGATGATTACTGCCAGAGTTATCACCCTTGATCACTTTGAAAAATCTTTTGTAACGCTCTAGAGGCTAAACTTATCATCCAATTGACTTCAGATTGATAGGCAGTGTTTAAGGTCTTGAGACAAACAAGTATATTGATATTCAATGAATTTTGATAACTGAACAGCTAAATTCATGATTTTAAATGTTTCGTATACTTAGTGTTAACATGGGCAGAACTTTAAAACAAAACAAAAAATTCTAATGATTTTCTGATAATTACTTTATGAGTTCTTAATCTTAATCAGATTTCAGAGTTGTTTCATTACCGAAAAAAGTAAGAATTTGCGACAACTCTTGTTGACTCCCCCCCCCCCCCCCCGGACGATTTAGCTGCTGTGAACGTATGTTTTGTTGCCTGGCAACCTATTTCTAGAAGGTTATCTTCAAACAAGGTCTCTAATCGAAAGGGACTCGAAATATTTAGGGTATATTTTCTAGAAGGTTATCTTCAAACAAGGTCTCTAATCGAAAGGGACTCGAAATATTTAGGGTATATTTTTGAGGTAAATGACTGATAATTGAGAACACCTGTCCGTCTGTATATCAATGACTTTATCTGTTACTATGGAAATACCAGACAGGTCAAATAATCAGTCTCATCTTCATATATTGGGTTTAATTCATCTGTATTTAATATCAGGATTTATCTCACGGTCATCAGAGTTCACATCCTCCATCTCAATCTGAGGCTTCAAACACTGTAACCTGGGTATCATTTCATCTTGTGTATTTACCACCAATTTCTTTCATGTTCATTCAATATCAAATATTTGTAAAAATCATTTAAAATCACCCCAAATCATCCAGTTTGTACTTATGTCCAGTTTAAAGCTGACCATTTAATTTTGATAAGAGTGTTCGATCAATTTACACATGCTTAATTTCCTGACCACTGTTTAAAAATTAATCAATTGGGTTGGTTATTTTTTAACAGTGATCTAGAAATTAAACGGTTGTAAATTGGACACTCATTATCAAAATTAAATGGTCAGCTTTAAACTGGACACAAGTACAAATTACATGAATTTTGTTGATTTTAAATGATCTTTACAAATCTTAAACAAAGATTTGATATTAAACAAATGTGAATGAAATTAGTGCTAAATACACAAGATTAATTGATACCAGTGGTATGATGAATAATCTATGCAGATGGGGGGGGGTGGTTATCAAGTTGTATGATGTATGCATTGATCATGATGTCTGACATTGAGTCCAATGGTGTGGATTTGAGGTCAAGTATGACCAGAAGTAGGGTTGCCGGCCCAACCCCGTGGGATTTCCCTCATCCTGTATAGTTTCATCCTACTGATCCCTACATGCTAGCAGATTATTGAAGTATAATTGCACCATATATATGTCAGTCCCCAAAATGAGATATCTCTCTCTCTCTCTCTATCTCTCTCTCTCAATCTATCTCTCTCTCTCACTGTCTTTATCTATATAGTCAGTGCTCCGTTTGGGGGGTTTGGGGGGTCGGATGGCTGAATGGTTAGCATGGGCGCGCTGTGTCATAAGGTCTGCCATTGTGAGTCAACTGGTGTGGTTTCGATTCCCCAGATTCATTCTACACCTAAACACCCCATATATTGGTCTCAAAATGACATAGCTTGTGTTGAGTGGACATTAAACTCCGTCTCTCTGTCTCTCTCTCTCTCTCTCTCTCTCAGTGGTTATATGAATGTATAATATGATAGACATGTGGTGTAGGAGGGGGGTTATGTGGTCAAGTAGTGTGATCTATATGAATAATGTGAAGGTTAAAATAGATCTGTGTAGGTTTCTGGAACAATATAATAATAACCCATACATCATACTATTGGGGTTACATCATATACTAGAGGTCAAATCGATTGCTGGTTTGACTTTTCAAATATATTAGTTATTGGTACTGGAGAAAATATATTATATAATGTATAGACTGGATGATTGAGTATGGGGGAAGACTGCTGCAATTTGTAATGCGTACTGGGTATAGTGACTGAATTTTCCAACTTGTACATGAGACTTTACTCTGTTTAATTATGGCCGAGAAAATCAAGATTTTACGACGTGGTTTCCCCTTGTCATCTGTGCAAGAAGGAGAGCCTGACATCAAAAGCTGTCTAGTCATTTGGATGGAACAAAAAAACAAGGCCCAGTGTATATATGTAAAAGATCCCTTGCCACTTGTTGAAATTTGATATACGAGTAGACCACAGTAGTTCCGCTGCCTTGGCTAAATTTCCCTCATATCACACTGTGTGGCGTACATGTATGCCTGTCTTCATTAGCCCAGTCGGGGCAAAACAGAAGGTTGTTAAACCCCATTTCATTTTATTTATTTAGTCATATTTCCTCACACTGCTAATATGTTAGTCCCAAAATAACCTAGTTTATCCACATTAAAACCCATTTCTCTCTATATATTCCCAAGATTGAAGAGAGTTACATCATTATTCTTGAATCAAGGATATTAAGTTGAATACAAGTAGATAGCATGTGTATACAGTATGTGTAATGTATGTGCGCAGCAGGTACCATGTGCGTTATTTTTGGTAAGAATGTATCGAGTATGTAAGTAAGGAAATAATTGAGATAAGTCGCAGGTTAGTCTGATGTCAGGCAACATATTGATAATAACACATTGTACGATTATATAACACTATGTATATACTTCCAGTAATATCACGAGTGTGTTGTATCATACCGTCTGCCATTGAGTCAACTGGCGTGGTTTCGAATCCCCAGTTGCATGTGGTAAGGTGTAGGGTCGCCTGTCCAGCCTTGTGGGTTTTCTCTGGGTACTCCGGTTTCCTCCCACTGCTAAAGACCCCTATGCACAAGCTAATTATTTAAATAAAATTGAACCATATATGTTAGTCCTGAAATGACCTAGTTTGTATCGAGTGGACGTTAAAACCCATTTCTCTCTCTCTCCATGTAATATACTCAGTTTAGCTTCTCAAACCTTCTCTATCAATTTAGCAATGCGGTGTTCGAGAAGGATAGTAGGAGTCAAATTATTGTGTTGGCCAAGATTTTTTAAGCCAGGTTTCACATGTAATACTAAATAGCTGTTTGGCATCTCAAACCTTCTCTATCAACTTAGAGCCGCAGTGGTTGAGAGGTAGTAACTGGTTCCAATAGACCAATACTAATGTTGGCCGAAATTTTTCAAGTCCAGTTCTGACATTCTCAAAAGCCATTAAACGTTTAGCCCACAGGACATGTAAATATCAACTACCCCAGTTTAGTAATTAGAGTTTAAGATAGTTGTAGGGGTTCCAAGATCACAAAACATTCTCAGACTTAAGTTAAGAATTTACTCAAATATGTTCACCTTTATTAAACATTTGCTGTTTTAATGTATCAAATACATGATGAAGACACTATGTGTGAAATTTTGTGTTTCTGGATAAAAGATGTTTCTCAAAACAGTGAAATTTAAGTAAATTCTTAACTTAAGTCTAAGAATGCTTTGTGATCTATGGGTTAGGACAAGAGAAGGATTTGCAAGTATCTTTCACCCGGAATCAGCAAGTTATATTCACTAAAATATATCTGGCTTGTAATGGGGTGGGGGGTGATCCTTCTCAGCCTTATGGGTTTACTCTAGGTACTCCGGTTTCCTTCCACCACATATAGAGTTAAATTTACTAAATACATTGTGATCAGAGCCAGATTGATTGGAAGGGGGACTGACTGGGCAGCAAATAAGGACCTGAATATCAAAGCGGCCTCAAAATTAGTCACCGGTATTAAAAAAAATCTACCATAAATAAATATGTCATAAGTTATGATCAAGTTGAACAAATTTTCGAATTGCATTTGGGTCAGTTTGATGGACAATGACCAGAAGATATCCCCTTTTCACTGTTGATGCAAGGACGTGACATTTTAAAAACTAGGGGACGCATACAGGATTAATCCAACCCTGTCTGCCATATCACTCAAGAGTCTCAGAGTAAAAGTGGATTAAATTAACCAATGAACCTAAACTCTGTAGAAACTGTAGGAGGGGGTTGTATAGTACCAGTAATAGAATGTATATGTCGATAAGTTACCATAGTAACTGATAAGTTTGGCAGGTGATGTTATGGTTTCAGTTTGTATCAGAAGTTTGTAAGAAATGGAGTTAGGTTTCACACCCTGACTTCCAGTAAACAGACATGACACTAAGGTGATTTATAATCTTGTTCATGCTCATTAGTTTCCAGGAATGAATTGAAATGGGGTTTAACATTCTAATCGTTCTGCTCTGTTTAGGCTAACGAGACAAGCACACACTCACTCGCCATACAGTGTGCTATGACAGGAATTTTGCCCTGGACATTGTCACTACAGCCAGCTCTTATATTGAATTCGAACTGTCATGGGTTCTTTTACATGCATGTCGTGCTTTTTTTATCTCATCTGAAATAGGGCTTAACATCCTACTGTTCTGCTCTGCTTGGGCTAAGGACACAAGCACATGCTCGCCATACAGTGTACTATTGGGAATTTTGCTTGGACAGCCTACTCTTATATAATATTGAATTCAATGTGAACATGGGACCTTGGTTTTTCGTCTGTTTCTGGTCTGGCAAACCAAGACAAAACATTTAAAACTAATGGATGTGTTTAATGAACATCTGATGTCACATTTCATAATGGATATTGTTTTTATATGTCAGATTCTCTTATGTTCTAGTGGATGTTAAACCCCATTTCTCAATCTCTCTCTCTCTCTCTCTCTCTCTCTCTCTCTCTCTCTCATGTTGTTGCTTGATTGTTCTGATTTAATCCAATGGAATGTTTATTTTGAATGATGACTAAGAGCGATGTATATGAGAAAATTTCCCTTATTACAACCCACAAATCTTCATTATGCCACTTGGCACTACTACGTTAAACTTCATTTCCAAACATTTCATTTCAAATCTTATTCTCCTCCGGGGCGTGGGATGGCCGAATGGTTAGCGCATGCACGTTGTATCCTAAGGTCTGTCATTGAATCAACTGCTGTGGTTTCCATTCCCAGAATAGGGTCGTCGGTCCAACCTCTTGTGTTTTCTCCTGGCACTCTGGTTTCCTCCCATTTCTAAAGACCTCTTCACACTAGCGGTTTATTGAATTAAATTGAACCCTGTGTTTGTCCCAAAATGACTAGTTTGTGTCCAGTGGACGTTAAACACCATTTGTAACTCGGACGGGAGATCTTCCTTTGTTCTTTTCATTGAATAAGCAGATTGTTTTACCTCTGCTAAACTAACTGGAGCATAACTGTGCAATAACTAGATATTTTTAATGTTACTGCACACTTTTGCTGGCTAATTTTAGTGAAAATCATATAGAAAAGTTCTTTAAATATAACTTCTCTCTCTATCTCTATTCTCCCTCCTGCCCGGACAAAATTTCACTCATAGCACACTGTGTGGTGTATGTTTATCTTGATTAGTCCAATCAGAGAAGAACAGTAGGACGCCCAACTCAATTTCATATTATTTATTTTATATGTGGCATGGAGATAGGGGTCCCTTCTCAACCTCGTGGGTTTCCTCCGGGCACTGCGGTTTCCTCCCACTGCTAAAGACCCCTACGTGCAAGCGAATTATTGAAATAAATTAAGCCATGTGTTAGTCCCAAAATGACCTAGTTTGTGTTGAGCGGATGTTAAACCCCATTTCTCTCTCTATATTCTCCGTCTTACAGCATACCAGGGAATGTAGAAGGAGGCAAGGTTATTTAGAAGCGTGGGATGTTCGTTAGATTGAAATGTTAAATAAAGTACTTACTGATGCCGTTTAAATTAAATCATAATTTAACTAACATGTTTAACTATATAACCGGCATGTAATATAATTACTTACATGTACAACATATTTGGATGTGAGGTGCTGATCGTGGTATCCATAGCTGTACCTAGGCTAATGTATGATAAATAACGCTGGTTATTTATTAAATACTACCTCAAATTGATGTTTAAGTTTAATCGTCCACTCGACACAGACTAGGTTATTTCGGGTAACACATATTTCAATGTTATTTCAATAATTCACTTGGGAGGAAACTGAAAGACCCTGAAAAAAAACCCACGAGGTTGGACCTGCGACCCTACTCTTTGTCACATACAACCGGGGAATTAAAACCACACCAGTTGACTCAATGACAGACCTGACCATTTGGCCATACCCCCCCCCCTTAATGTTAACTGTTACATTAAGGGACAATGGTAGATGTCAATGTTAAGGGGTCATTTTAAACATCAATGTTAAGGGGCCATGGTAGACATCAATGTTAAGGGGTCAATGTAGACATCAGCTTTAAGGGGTCATGGTAGACAACAAAGGGAATGTCATGAAAAATAACTTGAGCCTGTTTGCCCCACCAGTAAAGCAAATTATTGATATTAAAATGATATAGTTGTGTCGAGTGGGCATGAATCTCTCTCTCTCTCTCTCTCTCTTCTCTCTCTCTGTGTTTTAAACCCTGTATGTGATATGAATCTCTCTCTCTCTCTCTCTTCTCTCTCTCTGTGTTTTAAACCCTGTATGTGATATGAAATGCTGTGTAGATTAGATGCTGTATACCTGGTGTACCTGAGCCAGGTGTTAACCGTTATACCTGTATAATAAACTCCAGCTCTATCTATAAATAGATCTCATGTATTCTTCTAGACCATACCATCAGTTGTCTATAGACTAGTTCTTACTCTTCAGATATATAACATGTACATGGCACCACATCACTATTCATTACTCAACAACACTCAGAAAATAGTCCCGAAATGTGTCGAGTGGACGTTAAACCCCATTTCTCTCTCCACTCAGGATATAGAGAGAGAATAATGGGGTTTAACATCCACTCGACACAAACTAGATCATTTTGGGACTACTCAGGAAATAAACACCATTATGTAATCTAGAGCACTATTTTACTGGCATCGTAGGACGCTAAACTCCATTTTATTTCAGACACTATTTTAAAGTAAGTGACATTAGGGACCCAGTAGTTTCTGATGATTCTCAACACATTTGTCAACAATGGTTTGAAATGGAACATTAAAGACAGAAACTCGTGTTAAAACAGTACCCAAGTGGCAGTTAACGTCTCTGGTCTTTCTATGGATGTAGGGGTTGGGATGGCCTAGTGGTCTAGAGTGCCGCACTTCGACCTCTAGCTGGCCGGTCACCTCTGGCTAGCTGCTGTGGTTTCAATCCCTGGTGTGAGTGTATGTGGCATGGAGATAGGGGCGCCTTCTCAACCTCGTGGGTTTCCTCCGGGCACTCCAGTTTCCTCCCACTGCTAATGACCCCTACACGCACGCAAATTATTGATATAAAAATAAACCATATGTTAGTCCCGAAATGACCTAGTTTGTGTTGAGTGGACGTTAAATCTCATTTCTCTCTCTGTCTTTCTATGGATGTAAATATGCTATTCAGATCTTGATATTAAACTGCTGGTGGATAGTTATTCATGTTGACATACTGCTAATTATTTTAATTTTATATTACAGATACAACCAATGCCAAAATGGATTTTGAGGTTCCAGCAGATATCGGTAAGAAAATATTGTTTTCTGCCACCTTTGGTTAAAGATACATTAGTTAAGAGTTAAAATCTTGCTATAATAATTCAAAAATAGATGATAAAAGAAAATACATACCGAAAATTTCATTTAAATTAACTGTTGGAAGTTTGGACAAAAATAGGCATCAATTATGTCTGCACCGTCTAAGAGATTTGCTGATTGCTTGCTTGTTTGACAAACAATACCTCCACCTACATATTCTCGATTATCAAGTAACATTCTCAAGGGCAATGGTAGCATCGCTTGACAGGCCTTTCACCAGTAGTCACCGGTAGTGACATCACTGACTAACAGTTAGCCATTTATTGATTTAATTTTAATTGGACGACTGTTTAAATCGAAGCCGTACTCAAGCCATCCACGGGTCGACAGAGTAGATTTTGAAATTGTCATGTAAATAAAGGTCTCATTAATAATTTCTATAATTTCTGCACCACATACAAGGGGGAAACTACGCTGGAAAATTCTGATGATCTTTCTAGGCCAACACCCTCGACCTCCAGGTTAGCGAGCCAGTGTCTTACTCCGTAAGCCATCCTGGCTCCAGTTTTGAGTAGAAGATATGAATACAGTTAATCTGGTTTTGCTTATAGTCTGTATCAACGCTTCCTCGCTTTAGATAAGAGAGAATTTACACCCATCCGGTTACACGAACGGAAAAACGTCAACGTGTTAAACCATCTATGTTCTGATTCGTGTAAATATTGATTTGAATAAAAAGCAATACAAAATGTATATTTCACATTTCATACGGATGAAACAGACAACCATGTGCCATGGAGCAGTTAACGGAATAATAAGCGCTATCTAAATATGTTATTATTATTATTATATCTCTGAATAGCTCAAAACTACTATTCTTAGAGCATCTCAAACCACCCAAGTTATGAAAATAGCTCGGACATTTTAAGGTGAACTAGTATTAGTTATAGGCAGGCATTCCAAGTGCTAATCAGTTAAACTAGTGTATATATAACCATTTGAAAGGCGTATTAAAGTTTGTGTCAGACTGATAAAACTGATAAAATAATATTTTAGGATGATGAGAGACACTGGAGTGGAGATAAATCACCTTGTAATAAAACGTAACGTAATGACTACGATAAACAGTGAACTTACTTTCTTTAAAAACAGATAAAATACAGTCATTATCACCATTTAATATGTCTTATTACCAACAGATAAATGTTTATTTAATCTCTTACTAGTGGTAATTTACCAACGATAAATCTTTATTTAAATCTAATTTTAATCTTATGTTGTAGTACTGCCCTTTCGCCAAAACTCTACCAAACATGTCTGATAAAATGAAAATTTGAAAATTTCATCCAAATTAGTTCATTCTTAGCCAAATTACCACCGTTTGTAGTTTGACTAGATGAGTGCACAGTGGTAACCAGGACACTGATATATTCGAAACTTAGGCTTCCTTTCACGTTTTTGAATTAGATTTTGAATGGCAGACTGTTCTAATCTAGTTAAAATTTTGAGTATCCAAAGGCATTTAGAGTTGATTATGATCTTGGTAAATGCCTAATTAATTATTTATAGAACATTTCAGGCCTAAAGAAAATTCTACGATAGGCAGATTTACCTCTTACATTATACATGTTTAATTAAATTTAAATTTTCAATTTGACTTCATTTTAGCTTAAATTAAGTCATGGAAAATTTGATTAATTTCCAAAATATGCTAATGCAGGCTAACGAGGGGTGGGGGCAAGAGAAGCAGCTGATACCCCTGGAACAAATCGGACACCCAATGGGTGCCTTTACCCAATGGATAAAGAATCTATTACCCCAATGGGCGCCTTTCGTGCTCTTCCCATTGGATGCAATACGGGCCTGTAATGACAAGCAGAGGCTTTATTTAGTCCAGGGGGAATTCAATCTGACTATTAGATAAATAAACTATCCATTTTATTTCAGATTTAAGTCAATGTCCAGGTTTGGTTCCGACACCAGCTCATTGTCCAGTATGGAAACGGGAGATGATAGATAAGAAAAATAAAGACAGAGTTGAAGAATATGTTGTAAGTTTTATTGAAGATTTATGCTGTCGATCTGCATTTTCGTCAATTCCAATAAAAATATAATTTTGGCAATAATATATTCTTGCAGTGTGCCTCATTTTTATCATCAATTCCCAGACATTTGTCCAGAGGGGGGAAGCAGTGGGTCCAGTCCCCCCCCCCTCTCTTGCTGGCACAGACAATATATTTTCTCTCCTACATTCATGGAAATCACTCTCCCTTGACTCTAATCCTATACATGTGTGCACCTAAATGAGCAGATTGTCTCAAAGCTTCTCATATTACCAAATTTCCAGGTAGTTCCCCCGACCTAATGCCAGGCTTGACATAGTCTCCACCTGGATCCCCTGCCGCTCGTTTTCCTCGACACGCCTCTGATTCCTCTCTCATGATTCTTTTCTTTTTTAGCGAGAAATTTTACAAGAAAGGGAAGAACAAGAAAAATGGAAAAATGTTCCTGAGTGGAAACGAAAAATATTAAAACAGAAAGCCGATGAAGACAGAGCTAAAGCTGTAAGAAATATTTTACTGATTACCCCCTTTATTGTAATCTATACCTTAGCCAAGAGTTCTCAACCTTATTTTTACAACGGCACACCTTGGAACATATGAAAAAATACCGGCATACCTGGCTTAATGTATATGAAAAATATTTGAATTTTGCAAAATCAGGCAGCATACAACCGTAGACACGGACAAGTGAAAAACAGAGCTATGAACTTTACTATAGACATCAGTGAATTTTCATTTGGGATCACGTGGTTTTTCACATTTTATTAGCGCACCATTCAAAATTTCGCAGCACACTGGTTGAGAATCACTGCCATACAGTGCGCTATGAGGGAAAATTACGTGGACAGTAGCCTGCTCTTTTATTCAAACTCCAACTGCCAAGAATCATTGACGTGCACACCAATTTCTACATTTGCGTACACGAAGTACTTCATGAGTTTTTACTTTGAATTAGTTTTAGTGTCATGTAAATGATCCCATTACCAACAAAAGAATAAATTTGTGAAAATCTTTGTGGAAATCTAGGACAACTCCTCTGTAGTGTGTGTATATTCTGTTGCCTGGCAATCTGTCGTCTCAATCTGGTTTTTTTTTTTACAGAAAGCCATGAAGGAAGGAACAGCTCCTGTGCCACCACCAGAACAAAAAACAACACAGCAGGAACTTCTCCACGCTGGTCAGGGACATAGAGACGACAATTTCGTTCCAGCGGCCATGAATATTGATCCTGAAGAATTTGAGAGCATGCCGCCATGGAAACAAGAATTATTAACCAAACGTAAAAATATCCCTGTTACATTCAACAACGAATTTAATCCGGATGAGGAAGGAGAACCGCAACCCCAACGTCAAGAATACAATCTCGATGTCAAGATGGCGAGTTGATTTGCTTCAGGGACGTTAAATCAAAAACTCTAAAACTACGTTAAAATAACGAACTATGTGATGTAACGATATTGTAAGAAATACTACACTTCGCGTTTAAACAACTCCATTTCAAGGTAAACTTAAAAAGAACGGTGCTGCGTTAGTTTATCAAATTAGCAACTACCATGCAGCATTGAATATCGCTCAGTCATTGGCAATAACTCTGTTAATATTTATTGTTAAATAAAAATTGGTCCGATTGCTGAAAATCCAAACCAAGAATCTCTCTGGATTTAAAACGTATTCACTTTGTTTATGACAGATTTACAATCCATTCTTATTGTTTTGGACCGATTTTAAAGTTTGAGTTTAGATGTAAGGATCTGTGGTGGTTTATTCACAAATTGACAGATGGGATGGAGGACAAAATCTGGATGACGAAAACAATTTTCAGATTTGAATCTGGAGAGAGTGAATCTAGATTTGGATTTTTGGCAATCAAGTAGAATTCAGTGGTTCCCAACCTTATTGCCACAGTCAGACTCCCTGGAACATTTAATAAAATTCCAAAGATCCCTTGAATTTATTCACTGCCACCATTTTCTACATCAATTTTTGATAAATCCTAACATGGGCCATCTTAAGCGCAATTTTGTTAAGAAAAAAAAATTGTGGTACATTAACCCATAGCAAGATGGTCGCCATAGTGACTCAGTTACAGAAATCCATATTCCAAATCTTGCTGATTTTAATTTGCATTTTTGTTTGTTTTTTTATTTCATTTACCGCCTTTTCCTTGCGACATTCTCTGAATTTGTGGGCCGTAGGTTGGGAAACACTGATTTTTATGTAGATAACTGATGTTTACATCATTGTTTGGTTTCAAAAATAATTTGTCAGTTTTGAAAACCAGAAAACCAAATGTTTAAAATTGACAAATCCTTTTAAAAAAATTTCTCAAGATATTACTGCTGATTTGAATTCTTTCCACAATTTTCGATTAATATTTGTCATAAATATTTTTAATGAATTTGTGTTTTGTAGACAAAATGCAATTGAAATGATTTTGTTTATGACATGTATGTTTTATTCATGATTTTAGTATGTAAATGAAAGCTTTTTCTTATTCTGAAGGAATTAACAATAAATTGTAGGCCTAAGTATGTGTTTTATTGATAATTAAATCGCTGTGTTAATATTGTCATAGCAAAGCTGTTTGAACTAAATAATGTACAGCAATAATAAGGCTATGCTGATACTTAGATAGCAAGGCTGCTTTGAAATAAACCATGTACAGTAATAATAAGGCTATTTTCACACTTAGATAGCAATGCTGCATTCACCCAAACCATGTAATAATAAGGTTATGTTCACTCAGCGATTGCAAGGCTACATGTACATTAAACCATGTAATAATAAGGCCATGTTCACACCGTGACTACGAGGCTGCTTTCATCCAAACCATGTTATAATAAGACCATATTCACACAGTGATTACGAAGCTGCTTTCATCCAAACCATGTAATAATAAGGCTATGCTCATACAGGGAGAAAATCTGGTGGCTGGATGGCATTAAACATTTTTATTCTCAACTCTACTCTGATTTGTAAACCTCTACACTTTTGAAATTTGAGTAAATTGAAAGTTGAATAAAAAATGTTTTATGGCTCTCGGCCCATATTCACTAAAATTTAAACCAAAATATTTTAATAATGCAACCCAACTATGATTTTTATTTTCAACCAATGAAAAGGCCCCATGCTTAACCAAATTTACTTTCAACCTATCAAAAGGCCCCGACCATAACATATTTTACCTTCAACAAATGAAAAGGCCCTACCCTAACATATTTTACTTTCAACAAATGAAAAGGCCCCCATCCTTAACATATTTTACATTCAACCAATCAAAAGGCCTGTAACATATTTTAGTTTAAATTTCTTGAAAAAAGCCCTGAGCTTTGATAAAAACTGAGCGTATTTATAAACCGTAATCTGTTGATATTTGGATGTTTTTTTACGTCGATGTTTATATCATAGATTATTGTATTAATGATGTAATTTGTATAATAAAATAGAGAGTGTTATTATTTTATCAGATAACCAACATGTGTTTATAATAGTATTTATAGCCATATTTAAAGCTTATGCAATCTTTTTCAACCAATCACAGCAGCTGTAACATACGATAGCTATATGTAAGCTTACTGTGGATTTGACCATGGTCATGTCCAAATTTATTAATGAAAATGTATTCTGTTGTTTTGTTAAGAACTATTCGAGTGTCTCATTGAATTTTTTTATTTTAATTGCTAAGTTATTTCTCAGTCAATTCTAAAATAATACATAGTATGTTTGCTTTGTTTTGGTGTTTGTGTCAGCCTGGAGACTAAAGGGAGACAACTGGTTAAGGGAGCTAACTCTTACCCTATGGTTGTTTTGCTGGGATCATTTGTGTTTCTCAATAGATGTACAGGACACATCAAGACTAGAATTTTTATCAAGTCCTATTTTTCTTCCATTATTCCAAAAGTGTTCTTGCCAATTTATTAAGAATTAAAATTTTTATCCCCTGCCAGGTCACATTATGTTCAATCAAACCTTGGAATATTACGACTATTTCCGTGAAGATTTTCCAGGTGTTTATTATATATGATATTGGAACTTGAAATGTTTTATCCAGAATTTTAAAGATCTTTTTATAAAATTTTAAGATAATTCTGACAGTATTATTAGATAAGTTTTATTTGTACAAAGTTTTGAATTATTTATATGTATAGCTTGTTCAACATATTCAATATTGTCATAAAATATTTGTATCATTTCATCACAATCAAGCTCCATGTAACCTTCTATGATTGTAGCATTAAAATCAAGTTCCATGTAACCTTCTCTGATTGTAGCATAAAAATCAAGCTCCATTTAACCGTCTGATTGTAGCATGTGTTAAAATCTTAGATAAAATGAGAAACAGAGACTCAGTGACTTTACATTTTTAATTAGGTGTCAATTTTCTGTGACAGACAAATCTGTTGGTATGCTGCAAAGCATCATTGGTGACAATCTTGCTGTTTAAGCAAGTTGCCTGACTATGTGCCGTTGCCCTGCAGCAATTGAGTCTTGGTTGTGCGAAAGCTACCAACGTTGAAATGAAATGAAATGAAATGGGGTTTAACGTCCTACTGTTAATTGGGCTAATGAAGACAACTGTTATTGAAGCCAGTTATTTTAGTGTAGTTGTCATTGAAGCTAGTTACCATAGCAATAGTGATCAGTTCTACTATTTTATTTTTTAAATGCGTATATAATATATATATATAGCTCACCCTATCATCACCCCATCCCATAATGCTCAAAGTTTAAACCAACATTAGGGTCATTTTCTTCCTGTAAATGATTAGAAAGAGAATAGTTTATTTTTTTTCTGGTAAAATAATTTTTAATTTTCAATATGCATGTTTTGATTATTTATCGTTAAAGAATCTCTGTTGTTTTTTGTTTTAGAAAAATATTTGTTTAATCTGATTAAAACACGGATCCTATTTCGTTAGAAACGTCAACTCTGATTAATCAATGGCTGACGTCATAGGGTCAAAAGTCACTTGCACGATCCCTGAGGCAACTTTCCTCAACATTGATCCGATCGTCATGCAGTATGGGCCTTCGAAAGTCTAAAAAAAAAAAGGAAATGTAGATCCGACGCTCGTACGACCTCTGAGGCGAACTTCCACTACAATGAAGTGAGATCTTCATGCATTTTAGGCCTTCGAAAGTATAGAGCCAACTTTCCTCAACATCTGGTTAGATCTTCAGGCAGTATAGGCCTTCGAAAGAATAAAAAAAAAGAAATGTAGATCCGACGCTCGTACGATCTCTGAAGCGAACTTCCACTACAATCAGTGAGATCTTCATGTAGTATAGGCCTTCGAAAGAATAAAAGAACGAAACGAAATATAGATCTGTAGTTTAATCAGATTGGTATTATTTTTATATCCGCTGGCCTACATCGAGAGACTTGTAGACAAAGCCTTTATTTATTTTAAAAGCCCGCGAGTGTTATTTATAATTGTGCTAACAGCAACACGTCTGCTCCTACTAGCCTATGTATATATATATATAACATATTGTCGACAACCTTCTCTCTTTAAATGTTTTGTATTGTGTGCAGTATTAAACATTATATAAAATACAGATACAAGTTTTACATCGTCTCTATATAAATGCATGGGGGGGGGGGCGTCACGTTGGCTAAAAGTGGGTAAGACGCTGGCTTGCTAGCCTGGAGGTTGTGTGTTCGATCCCTGCATTGGCCTAGAAAGTTGATCCAGATTTTCCGGCCTGACAAGGACAGCTGTCTAGTAGTTTGGATGGGACGAAAACCCATACACATTGGTGTGCACGTAAAAGATCCCTTGGCAATTGGAATTCGATACAAGAGTGAGCCGTAGCGCCTCTGTCCAAACAAACTTCCCTCATAGCACACTATATAGGGCGTATGTCCGTCTTCATTATTCCAGTTTGGAGCAGAACAGTAGGACATTAAACCCCATTTCATTTCCTACTACTCCGTAAACTGTTGGGGTTGGATGGCCAAATGGTTAGCAAGTGCGTGTAGTATCATAAGGTCTGTCATTGAGTCAGCTGGCCTGGTTTCGATTCCCTGATTGTACTGGACAAGGAGGAGGGTTGCTTATTTTTGGCTACTGTCTTACTTTACTCTACTGACGATGGGCCCAATACAATGTGGAATGAGGGACATTTGCCTGGGCAGTAAAACCTCCATAGCCTACTCTTATCTCCAACCATCAATGAGTTATATTTTTTTTGTCCCAGGTGGGGTTGGGATGGCCTAGTGCTTTAGAGTGCCGCGCTTCAACCTCTAGCTGGTCAGTCACCTCTGGCTTGCAGCTGTGGGTTCGATCCCTGGTGTGAGCATATGTGGCACCTTCTCAACCTCGTGGGTTTCCTCCGGGCCCTACGGTTTCCTACCACTGCTAAAGATCCCTATGCACAAGCGAATCATTGAAATAAAATTGAACCATATGTTAGTCCCGAAATAACCTAGTTTGTGTCGAGTGGAAGTTAAACCCCATTTCTCTCTCTCTTTTGTCCCAGCTTAACGACTAGACACTGTCCTGGTCAGGCCCTCCATCCTGCAACACTGACAATTGAGGGGAAACCGTACTGGAAATCCCGGAAGCAAATTCTGTTTAGGATTCATTATCTCCTCAATTACTAACGTCAAATGGGGGGTTCCACAAGGGTCGATGTTGGGTCCCCTCCTATTCCTTATTTTTATAAATGATCTCCCACTCAATATTGAATCAAGTCAAATAGATGATAATATAGTCTCTAACATCCAGAAAAATATTCTACGTTGAAGACTAGGTTCTGGGTGGCCGAGACTAATGAAAATACCCTGCATTGTTCATACAAAGATATTTTATCCATCGCCAATAATCTCCAAAATGATCTCTTGGTTGCTAAGTGGTATGTAAACAATGGGATGGTAATCAATCCGTCTAAAACAAAATCCGTGTCGATTTCATCAAAACACAAAAGAAATCAGAAAATCCGTCGAAAACAAAATCAGTGTTGATTTCATCAAAACACAAAAGAAATCAGAAAAAAATAACTTCATGGTAGGAAAATTGAAACGGTTACTACCGCAAAATTATTTGGAATTCAAATTGACCAAAGACCTTAATTGGGAAACACAGATAGCAGATATGTCTAAAGACTTGCATCAAAAGTATTTCTCCTAAATAAGACAAAAGATCATTTACCTTACGAAATAAGAATTTTGTTCTATAATAGTTACATACTACCAATATTTGACTATTGCTCTATTATTTGAGAGAATGTTACCAAAAGTAGATTAGACATGCTTTTAACATTACAAAAGAGGGCAGCAAGAAGTATTCTTGAGTCACCCATTGAAACTCCGTCCACCTCTTTATTTATTATTCTTGGTTGGCTTACCCTTACACAGAGGATTGTTTATAATAAAATTGTCTTATCATTCAAAATTATTACATTTAATACTCCACTTTATCCAAACTCCTATTTTATTGAAAAGTCTTTTATTTCCAAAACTGATATCTTGCTCCATTTACAGACCAGTTAATCTCCTTCCTTCCGAAATGCAAAAGGGAATCCATTAAACGTAACGTATTTTTCATTATTCTGCATGTCTTTTGTGGAACAATCTGCCTTCTGATATAAAGATGTGTAAAAATGTTGAAAATTTTAAGATTAAAATGAAAACCCATAATATTCAACTGATGATATACCAGGGCCGTATCTAGCGGGGGGGGGGGGGCAGGTGATACATTTCATCCCAGAAAAAATAAGGCACCCCGAGAAATGGCGCCCCTTCCCATCCAAAAAAAAAAAAGAAATTTGACAATCTTTCAATTATAAAATAATACCTTTGATTATGATCACACAGTGATGCTCTTAAGGCGCTGATCTGTCGGTCGGTTTTAATGGCGCCATGTTCCAAACTTTCTTACGTGGAGGCTATGGCACCCCACCACTGTGCTGCACCCCCACTTTTAAAATCATATGTACGGCCCTGTGACATACTTATTATTTTACGTGTATATTTAACTTGCTACTGCATTCTATCTTGGGGGGTTGGGATGGCGTAGTGGACTAGAGTGCCGCGCTTCGACCTCTAGCTGACCGGTCACCTCTGGCTTGCGGCTGTGGTTTCGAGCCCTGGTGTGAGCGTATGTGGCATGGAAAGAGGGGCGCCTTCTCAACCTCGTGGGTTTCCTCCGGGCACTCCGGTTTCCTCCCACTGCTAAAGACCCCTACGCGCAAGCGAATTATTGAAATAAAAATGTAACCATGTTAGTCCCAAAATGACCTAGTTTGTGTTGAGTGGACGTTAAACCCCATTTCTCTCTCTCTCTCTCTCTCGCATTCTATCTTATTTTGTGTATGATTATTGTGTTCTTGCTATATTTTACGTGTACATGTTTTGTAGTTTAGGAGTGATTTAGTAACCCAACCTTCACACTTTAAATTGCTATTGCATTTCAAAATCTATATAATTTATCCTGATATTACATGTACATGTCGCTTTGTAGCATTTGTAGCTTAGGAGGGACTTATGCAACGTAAAAGATCCCTTGACTGTTGGAATTTGATATGAGAAGGCCGTAATGTCGCGTCCGGGCAAAATTTCTCTCATAGCACACTGTATGGCGTATGCCCGTCTTCATTAGCCCAGTTTAGGAACCAGATTGTAGGACGTTAAACCCCATCTCATTTTCGTGGAGTAGCTATGATTCTCAGCAACAAAAGAAAGACCCCCACCGCCGAGCAGAGCAAGCAAGTTAACTTCTTTCTTGCTCGTCATGAATACATTGCAGATTGAAATGTGTGAACGTCTTATAACATTTTATAAAATATATTGATAACTCAATGATACGAAATTTGCATATTTCTTGCGCTAACCGGTCGAGCAAAGCTAATATATGGAAGATAATTAAACATTTTGAAGCTTGATATGTAGATATATATGTATATATTATAATGGCTGGTATGTTGAGACACACTTCACCAAACATACTGGGTCAAATTAACCATAAAGAGTACATAAATCAAAAACTAGTTAACCTGTAACGTAGTCATATTATGACACGGATAGATGTAACCTGTAACTTAGTCTTATTATGACACGGATAGATGTAACCTGTAACGTAGTCATATTATGACACGGATAGATGTAACTTGTGAGAGTGCACCATGTAGCTCAGATTTACACGCTTTAGCATCACGTCTGTGGTTGAAATTATAGAGTGGGAAACGTCCGTCTACTGACGGTAATAATAGGATTACTATGAACGACCCCACTACCTCAATTCACGTGTAACCATAGAAATAGCACAAGTAAAAATAGCATATGTAACCATAGAAATAGCACACGTAACCATAGAAATAGCACGGGTTACCATAGAAATAGCAGATGTAACCATAGAAATAGCATACGTAACCATAGAAATAGCACACGTAACCATGGAAATAGCACACGTAACCATAGAAATAGCAGATGTAACCATAAAAACAGCACATGTAACTACAGAAAAAGCAAATGTAACCACAGAAATAGCAAACGTAACTGTAACCATAGAAATAGCAAATGTAACCATAGAAATAGCACACATAACCATAGAAATGGCACCCATAAAAATAGCAGATGTAACCATAGAAATAGCATTGTACATTGAAAAAAAAAATCGTGGACTGATATTTATCAACGTGTTCACTGGCCGTCAAATGAAAGAAGACAAAAATTTTAGAAAAATAAAAGAAATTAGATTGCGATTGGTTTAAATATCAAAATTAAAATATTGAGGAAAGAAATATTGTATTATGTAGCTAGCGCTTTCAATTCCGTCTACAGACATATCTAAGTTGGGAAATATTTGAAAAACAACATTATTTTTTTAATATTTTCCACGTTGCAGGTGCATGTGCTTCCATCTGAACATCTTCAGGGCCCGAGTTCACAAAGCATTCTAAGATTTAAGTTGAGAATTTGCTCAACTTTAAATCACAGTTTATGAAAAATATATTTGTTCCAGAAATACAAAACTTTGCACATAGTTTTTTATTGGTGTATTTGATACATTAAAACATCAAAAGCATTTTAAAGGGCTATGTTTTAGTTAATATAAGGCGGACATATTTGATTAAATTCTCAACTTAAAGATATATTATGGGAGATAAGATAAAGAGATGGCAGTTCTCACTATAATAGTTAAAAACCAGATAGTGTAAAGGTAGTTTGCTGAAAATTTCAGTCAAATTGATCCACTATTAACCGAGAACGAAGCCAATGAAATATTCACATAGCCTCGGTCATCATTAATATAAACAGCATAGTCTCGATTATCCCCTTGACTGATTTAATTATCACTGGCCGTTAAGTGGCATATAGGAATTTAATCCGCCAGCATCGAAGGCTAGCCTTGACATCAAGGGTTGATTATGGTCTGGATAAGTTAATTAATGTCTGATTGATCATTTAGACAACATTTCAGTTCAGGCCTAAAGAAAGACCTGTAATAAGCAGATTTTGCTCTTGCATAATGCTATTTTAAGCCTGAGAATGCTTTGTGAACTCGGAGCCAGATCTTTAATACACGTTCTGCATGATTCACCACATTACGTAACAATCATGTTAGAATAAAGTCATGGGTACAATATCTGTATATCTATCTGTATATTTGTCATATAACAATATGTGACGCCTGACACCTTATGAAATTAACATAAATTTTATCTTGTCTTTATGTTGCAGACAAATTTACGAGTGTTAGAAGTGTACTGGGGTAACATGTCGCTATTCATTTAAATTAGTCGTCAACCCATTAAAACAACCAGGTTGTGGGTGGCCGAATGATTAGCACGTGCGCGCTGTATCATAAGGTCAATCATTGAATCACGTCGCATCGTTTCGATTTCACGGTTGTACGTGACAAGAAGTAGGATCACCTGCCCAATAGGGTGTTTCACTTTTCACTTTTTTTCAGGATTTTCGGACGTTTTGAGCTTGACAGATCTGTGCCAAGCTCAAAACGTCCCAAAATCATGAAAAAAGTAGCAATTTTGGAAAAAATGGCCGTCAGCAGCCATTTTTGGCAAGAAAATTCTGAAAATATTACGGTGTAAGTTTGACCCCAAGTGGACTTCGTTGACAGGTAAAAACCGTAGAAATTCCCCAAAAAGTGAAAAGTTAGTCCCAAAATGATCTAGTTTGTGTCGAGTGGACGTTAAACCCCATTATATCTCTCTCTGTATTAAAACTACCTGGATGTCTAAACTATATCCTACCAAGAAAACAAATTACATGTATCTATATTCCATTATGTATTCAAAGACATTGGGCGGGATGAGGGTGGTGGGTGTTCGTTCTCAGGGTGCGACAAAAAAAAGTACAAGTGCTTCGATATAAATTTATATCTGAGGCGGATTGGGTGCCGGGTTCCCGTGTCGGAGCGGCCCCTTTTACTGACCGCGTAGCCCGGAAGGGGGGGGTGCGGTCCGGCTTCTCTCCTCCGGAAAGGGAACATTTTTAAAAATTAACCCCAAATATGCGATTTGTTGGCATATCTGATTGTAATCTCTGTCAAATGATATATCTCATAAATCGATTAATTCAGGCCAAAACTTGACCTGCAAGTAATTTACCATCAACCTGTAAAATTATCATATCGTCATATTATTAATTAACGTATTATCATTGTATCATCAAGAGTCAAAAGAATTTAACTGGTTAAAAAAACCGATGAAATTTTCGGAACCCCCATTGCAGAATTCCTATTACACCAACTCATTCCAGACTCCAGTGATGGCGTGGCGGCCCGTTAACGCCACCGGCCACATACAACATGATCATCATCGCTCCATGGCCGGTCCAATACCCCCACCCCCATATAATGTTCAGCAGAAAAAGGTTTTTAGACGAATTGGACAAAATTATTTTTTTCATTTTGTGTCCGACCAGCCCTTTGGGCGATCTCCCAATGGTCCAATCCGCCCCTGAGTTACCTGTAGATTTCGTCAAGGTCACGAGACGTAAACAGGACTGTCGCGTGTTAAATCATTCCTCATAACCCAACAACAAGGAAACAGCATTATTTAAAATAAAAGTATTATACAATAAATTGTTCGTTTTATGAAATTCACAAAGCAAGAGTTCTAGCGTCAACATACCAAGTGGTGTATAGGGAGAAGGGGTAGGGGGCGGTGGGCACTGGCAACTAATTCAGGGAATGGAGGGTGGGGGGCATCAAATGAATGGAACGGAAATTACTGAACTAAGAATCCAAATTGAATCGCAATCTTTGGTGTCTGGTTATTCCAGTCTACACAGGTAGTAGTCCCTCGTTGGATATGTTTAGTCTCGGTCTTCAAGTCGCTTAATCACAAATGGCGTTCGAAAGCATTCTGGCACGCTATTCGTGTGCCGAATTTAAAATGTATCTTTTGTTTTAAATATTGGATATCAGAAGCCCTTAAGTGTTGATTTAAACTGGCCGGTAAGTCTTGTTTGCAATGTCGAATACTGGTATTAAGTTAGAGACTTGGCGGGGGTTTGGCCGGTCACCTCTGGCTTGCGGCTGTGGTTTCGAGCCCTGGTGTGAGCGTATGTGGCATGGAGATAGGGGCGCGTTCTCAACCTCGTGGGTTTCCTCCGGGCACACCGGATTCCTCCAACTGCTAAAGACCCCTACGCGCAAGCGAATTATTGAAATAAAATGAAACATGTTAGTCTCAAAATGACCTAGTTTTTGTCGAGTAGACGTTAAACCCCATTTCTATCTCTCTAGAGACTTGGCTCCTTTAACATTCTACTGTGCAAAATATGAAACTAAAATAAAAATGTCAAAAACTGTTTTAATGTAGCATGTGACAAATTGCACTCTTTATTCGGCTATGTCGTGAGATACATTTCTGGTATGGGAGAGCTCACTTGAAAACGTCAACCAAATAAAACTGCATTAGAAAAAGATTTCATTTTATTTTATTTTATCAATGCGCCCATTAAGAGCAGCAAACGTGCAAAAATGAAAGTAGTCCAAAAGAACAGGAAATGTTTGACGTAATAAAACAAAGATCCATACAAACAGTATAGCCATTGGCTCGCTAACTTGGAACTCCCCTGTTCCATCCGTATGGTGACTGATAAAGTTCATCTGGAATTCCCGGCATGGTTTCCGTCTTGTCTGTGGTGCAGAATGGAGGGTCTGGAAAGGAACAACCGTTCGGATGGGACGAAAACCCGAGGTCCCATATAGCATTGGCATGCACGTAAAATAACCTCTGCCAGTTGGAATTCGAAATAAGAGAAGGCCGTAGTGTTCTGCATGACGTATGTCCGTTTCCATTAGACCAGTCGGTTCAGAACACGCATCCTTAAAGCAATACGCCATTTTAAATAAAATCATTATCTACTTTCATATTTACGCCTTTACTCCTCTTACTTATAAAACTCTGTATCCGCCCATTTAATAGGAAAACCGGTTTTGGTGTTTATATTCAATTGTGCTCATATATTGAAATATCCAGATAAGCAAACATAAGCCCAACCTAGTTATAGTGGCGTACACCTGAGCTGAAACTTTTATATATATTTATATATTACCTGGACAACTCAGGTGGGAGTTAAACAATATGTAGGAATTCTAATGGATTAACAAGACAAACAGGTGCGTGTTTTTAAAGGTGTTATATAGATGATATTGTCGTGTTTTGTACGTGTAAAGTATGACAAATGTCACGTGTAATTAAAAGTGTTTTATTGTATAGTTTTAGTACTGTGTTTACCTTGAGGCTGTATTTTACAGGTAACCGGCTCAACAGGTATTTGTGTTTACCTTTTACTTTTTACCTGTAGGTAACAAAGATTGGTTTAATAAATCAGCTGCATTCTTTAATGATGGCTAACGGTTTATAGGTGGGCGATTGTCGAGAACATCGCCCTACAAGTTTTCAAACGAATTCAAATAATTTCATCGCGTATAGATATATTTTTTATTTATTTTATTGTCTATATTTATTCTTTTGATCGTATGTAACATGAAAGCACGAACCCAAGTCTAGAAGTTCTGCAAATAATGGAAAGATTTTATGGTGTATAACGATATTCTTGTCTCGATTTGTTTGTTATATTTATATTTAAAGTACCGTTGTCCTCGATCGTCTGAAACAGTCCCCAAAAATAGACAAACCACGACCGCGAACGCGTGTGGAGAAGTTTTGTAGCTAATGGAAAAAAGATTTATCGCGTTAAAATTATTTAGATCTGTTTTTGTCGACATATTGGACCAGTATTCCCAAATAATGAGCCTCACACTTAAAATAAATTCCAGGCAATCTGGCAGCACGACTGTCAGGTGTGGCTATGTTCGGGTATTGATCAATTACAAATTGTCAAGCAAACATAGTTGGCCTTACATACGAATGAATATAGGCCTAGTTAAAGTTATTTATATCCTGCAATGTATTCATATTCTGTAACTTCAAGTCTCCCAAATTGAGCCCCGCATTTTCTACAATTAGTCCTGCTTGTCGATATAATACACCGTCACCAACTAGAGTCATTGATTGTCTAGAACAGTCCCCATATTAGATCATGTCGTTTATGTAATGTAACGAATCAAGTGCGAATCTGAGACTAGAAGTTCTACAACTAATGAAAAAAAAAATAAATCGTTATATTTGTCTAGATTTACTTCTCGTAGATTTAAAGAGAGCTTGAAGAAAATTGATATGACGTATCTCGGAATACCACAAGCGTTTGTTATGAACGCCTCGAGCGATTACTGGTATCAAATGTTCTAGTTGGAATACGCACTTCCTGTCTCATGCACAACACCATTCAATGTATGTATAAACACATACAGTATGGCCTGTCATTGAGTCAACAGGCGTGGTTTCGAATCCCCGGTTGCACGTGACAAGGTGTAGGGTCGCCTGTCCAACTTCTTGAGTTTTCTCCGGGTCCTCCGGTTTCTTCCCACTGTTAAAGACCCCCTACGCCCAAGCGAATTATTGAAATAAAATGAAACACAGTAGTTTGTGTCGAGTGGACGTTAAACCCCATTTCTCCGGACCCCCCCCCCCCCCTGCTCAGGCTTGAAAATTTTTTATGCGATTTTATTGGCGATTTTTAGACCTGTAATTTTGGAATTTACCTTCCGGAAATACGTCAGAATGCACCAAATTGAATCTAATTTACCAAATCTTTCTGGGAGAGGGCCCCCAAACCCCCCGTTAATTGGTTGAGCGCCTTAGTTAAGCAATTATCAAACCTAGACCCCATTTCTCGCCCTCTCTTTCTCGCATAAAGTATGGCTACCTGCTCTCTGTGTTATACCCATAGCCAAATTTGTTTATTATAAAGACATTATAGGTATATTATAAGTTTATAAAGAACATACTATTCCATCAACTGTGGTATATACGTGTATATTCAATATGTATTGTATATAATAAAAGATCGCGATATAGATATCAAAGGTGTGCAGAATATAATAGACTAGGAATACATAGATATACGTGATCGACCTTGCATGGTGAGATCTATGACACAGATTTGACAAAATTGTACTTTTAAAGGGTCAATACCACTCTTGTTGTAACTGAATAATATGCCCCAATCTTTATTCTGGTCAACAAATTGTATTATTTTACAATATTCAAATTAATTGATGATACAAATTTCATCTTGATTTTAAAAATTGAAAAAATTCAACTAAATGATTTGAAAAGCCTTACGTAAACCTTTTCAAATGTGACTTGGATTTTAAAATATTTTCGAACCCTCTGGACAAGTAAAATAGGATGTAATGGATAATATACACAACAGGTAGGTCACTTAAACATTTTTTTTTTCTGGAGCTGCCAAGCCAGCAAGAATGTTATTGTCCCTTTAAGTAAATATCTCTAATAATATATATATTTATAGTGGGGAAGACTGTGACAAATAGTGTTCAGGAATTAAAGTTTTTCTAAAAATCTCTAAAAACAGATAGTATAAGTTACCGACCTTTCATGGTGGCGAGGGCTTGTAATATATTTATTACCGAATGTTTTCAAGAAATTGTGCTTTTGCCGTATTATCTCTGTTGTATTTGATACATTAAAACAAAAGTGTTATAAAGGGCTATATGTTAGTTAAAATCAGGTGGCCAATTCTTAACTAAGTCTGAGAATGGTTTGTGAACTCGGGCCGGGGAATAATCTGCACAAATTTGGTCTTTTCAGTTTAAAATTATTGTCCATGGGGCAACTGTCCACAACCTCACTGAGACTCGCTGTTGATTTTGAACACATCCATTTAACCATATCTGAGAGGGCTAGAAAACCCTCTCTACGTCGGTTAATACGGTAGGTCTGTTGATCATGTGATAGGTATGTTTACAAATCCATCTACAGCCAAAGTTCGATGACATTTCTACACTTCAAAAAAAGTCCTTTACAAATTGAGATTATAATTCGCCAATAAATACCATATGACAATGTGACATTACCTATTCAACAGTGCGTGACCTGACCTCGCCTGACCTGGTAAATCTATATATTTATTGATAATGCAAAACAGGACAACCGACCGTCACAATAACATTTCTCATGTTATAGGGGATTTCAGAGAGAGAGAGAGAGAGAGAGAGAGATAGAGAGAGAGAGAGAGAAATGGGGTTTAACGTCCACTCAACACAAACTAGGTCATTTCGGGACTAACATATGGTTTTAATTTTATTTCAATAATTCGCTTGCGCGTAGGGGTCTTTAGCAGTGGGTGAAAACCGGTTAGCCGAATGGTTAGCGTTTACGCGCTGCGTCATAAGGTCTGTCATTGAGTCAACTGGTGTGGTTTCGATTCCCCGGTTCTACGTGATTGAGAGTTGGGGTTGCCTGTCCAACTTCGTGGGTTTCCCCCAAGGGCCTCCCCCTCACCCACTGCTTAAAAAATAAACTTGAACCCAAGTTTGTGTCGCGTGGACGTTAAACCCCGCCTCCCTCTCTCTCTCTCTCTCTTGTTATTATTGTGCTTTTAAATCTTTGTGGGAACCGCCGAAGCTGAGTAAGTAAAGGGCTGACTCGCTAAGAAGAGATCATAGGCTCGCTCCCAATTGGACAGTGTCAAGTCGGATAGGACGAACAACTCATTTATATACGCGTTGGAGTGCACTTAAAAGAATTCTGGATAATTCGAATAAAATTGCACATGGAAAACGGCCCATAAGCTTTCCGTGAGTCTCTTATTTAAAACAAACTGTGCAACACTCTGCACAAAAATGTGTCTTGAATGCTCCTTTTGTCCCAATAAGCATAAGAGAAGTCTTTCCGCAATAATGTATACATATACAGGTATTTTTAGGGCCCATCCCTGCCCTTTTATTAGGCAAATGCTTCGTATACACACCTTCAAAGAAAACTTATTTGAAAAGAATTTAGAATGAACACATGATAATCTTGTTTAGCCACTTGAATTTTATTTTATTATCATTTTGAATACAGTTCGGTTTAATTGAAGATAAATTATAAACTGCAACGCCATCTTGAACTATGATGGAAACGAAAGGTCGTTACAGTACAATCTGATTCAAAAATACAGATCCAGCTTTTTATACTTTTGAAGGCCTGCACTACACGAAGATCACGCATACTAGCGGCTTATGACCCTATGACGTCAGCATTGATCTTTCTAGTGGTTTTACCCACAGTTCCGTGCCGTCACAGACCGTTTCATTGGCTAACCCCTCATTTCAACCATAACAACTCTTCCAGATCCTAGTGTAGTAAAGACAAGTAAAACGAAATTTTGAACTATAAAAAACGAAACAAAATAGGATCTGTGTTGTAACCAAATTGTTTACAGTACTAAACGAACTTTAATAAAGATTTGTGGGGGTCGCGTGGGTAAGGCGCTGGCTCGCTAGACTGGAGGTTGGGTGTTCGATCCCTGCATTGGCCGAGAAAGTTCATCTCGATTTTCCAGCGTGATTTCCCCTTGTCAGTGATGCAGAACGTAGGGCCTGACAAGGACAGCTGTCTAGTCGTGTGGATGGGACGAAAAACCTAGGTCCTGTGTACAATATGGCGTGCACGTAAAAGTTCCCTTGGGAACACCATCTTTGTCGTACTTTGGATTTGACCCCTCTGACTTTTATTACTGATTAAACATCCATCAGTGTGCAGATGTGTTGTTATTGATGTGTTCCCATTTGAATATTGTTCACAATAAGAAGCAAAATAAATAAGATATGTTTACAAGATCATTTTGTTATACGAAAAACTAAGTGATGCGTTTTCTATGGCGCTCAGTATATATTCAAAGTTATGAACGTTTAAAGACAAGCGTAGTCTCGATTTTCATTGATCTCGACGTTACAATAATTAACGAAATCTCGATTATCCATTTTTAAATTAAATTAGATTATTAAATGGAGACCGTGTTTAAAGTTCCAATAGCATTTTTTTAAGTTATATTTTTAAAATTTATTAAAATAAAGACCCAAAATAGATTGAACCTATAAACAGTCCTACCTTGTTAAAGAATAATCCTATTAATCCTACAATTCACTATTGCCAGTTGAGAAATTGGCAAAAATATCATTTTCAACTTCAAATTCAAACGTTTGAAGATGGCCGTCCATGGAGAAGAATAGGAAAACAAGGGAGGTAATTGCGTAACTATTTCCTCAATCAACCAGTGTCACCCTTTCTAACCCCCCAAAATTTTGTCCATGATCGTATAATAGTGAGTTGACAACCTTTTGAGCAAAAAACATAGAAATAATTATATTTTGACTTTCTTATAGAAAAAGTGAAATTGGAACTTTAAATCTGTTCAAATCACAAACACCGGGTAAACTAGGCTTGGCGTGTCTATAAATCTCTAATTAATAATTTATGTGACACGTGAAGCCTAAAACGAAAGATCTGCAATAGACAGATTTAGTTTTTACGTATATAAAGCGAACTTTAAATGAAGGTTATTGGTGACACGTCACAGTCAGGGGCGGATCGAAGATTTTCATAAAGGGGGGGGGGGCATGCTGCATCCACTTGGGAGTGCGAAGTCCGGTTCGTGATTTCTGTGTGGAAAAAATGCCCACAAGGACTAATTTCATACTAGTACTGTAAATTACGATTTCCAACCTCAACTATTTTTGTTTTCCTTTCCCACGAGAATATATGGAGCCAAAAATTGTTCGCCACCTCAAAAACTAGAGGGGACGTGCGCCTGGTGCGCCCCCCTCTGGATCCGCGCCTGACAGTTTCATGTTATTTTTAGCCGAGTACAAATAATTGCAAGCGTAGGCTAACTTTAACGAATTGCAATTGACTTGACATACATCTTATATAATTACGTGGTTTACGTGGTTTGCGTGGTTTACGTGGTTTACGTGGAATGGAAGTGGAACAGGGTTTAACGTTCTACTTTTCTGCATCAACAGCATGCAATGGGCTAGGTAGATGGGGAGGCTCGGGAATTCCCGGGGTCCACAATGGGTGCTTTATATAAATTATTTTGGGCAATATTAACCCTTTTTAGAGGGTTAAGTGGCAAACTGGATCCAAGTTCGGTCTTCTTAAAGGGGTTAGGGTTAGTATTCCCCCCAAATACTCATTTATATAAAATGGTCATTGTAAAGTCACATACCGACCAACAATTAGCATTATTCCCAGAGGGGTGACGGCGTTGCGACCTTCTCTTTTACGTTCGACTTACGCCAGCGTGTAGCCTACACGACCTCAGTGCCGCGTATCGTCCCAACGACTCTGACAAATTCTTTCCAATTTTAAGATTTGTACCGAAACATTGTCATTAATTAGAATTAACAGCCTATTCAACAATTATTGTTCGTAAAATATATTTAACATGCTATTCCATTTATTGTTCGTAAAATGTATTTAAGATAAATCGATTGAATTTATTTTTATATGATTTTAACAGGTGAGGAGTGATCAACTGTGGAATATATGGACGATAATTGTAGAAGTAAAATAGATGAAAATGTAAAAACGGTTTAATATAGTGAATGTGTACATGTAGTAAATTCCACACAGCGTGATGTTATCGGTGACAGGCTTATTTCAGACGTTGGATTAAAAACCGCGAAACGCTCCATTAACGATCCGCGTTTATTCAAGGGATAAAATATTATTTTAGTAAGCCTGAATGCCTGATTTCAAGGTCGGATTTCACGTATAATTAAAGCTGATGTTTGGTCAACTTAACAAGTTTGGATCGCTTTTCTAGATATTCATATATTGTCTTAATTCCAACTCTCGATTACAAACGGTTCCAATAGAAACGTTATCGTTCCTGTCGTGACTTTTCTCTGACGTTTTGAGCGCACTAAAAGTGTTTTATTTGAGGATTGTGTGTTTTGAGTTGAGTGTTATTATTTGAGTGTTTGGCCCCGAGGGTGTTGAAAACGGCCCACGATGATGATGGAAAATAATATACAGATGAGTATGAACGGATTCCGGACGATGAACACAATTACCGATGCGCAATGGATTCAAATTCAACGGAACACGTTTACGAATTGGGTTAACGAACAGTTAAAGCGACGGAATATTGTAATTGACGATATTAGCGAAGATCTAAAAAACGGTGTTATTTTAATAGCACTTGTGGAAGCACTGTCGGGCAACGTCATCAAAACTCGAGTTCCTCGACCACAGAATCAACATGAAAAATTACAGAATGTCTCTGTGGCGTTAGATGTGTTGTCACGTGATGGGGTCAGAATCTCTAATATAGGTAAGTCGACTTTGATTATTTTATAACACGTGCCGATATTATTACCTGCAACAGGTAAATTTTAACAAGTCTAGATTTCACTAGACAATCCGTTACGTCATTTGAGTTCTTCTTCAGCTGATTCTGGCCTATAATAAGATGGTCAGTGCAGGGCATTACTGGGGGGGGGCAGGTTGGGATGGCCTAGTGGTCTAGAGTGCCGCACTTTGACCTCTAGCTGGCCGGTCACCTTTGGCTTGCGGCAGTTGTTTTGATACCTGGTGTGAGCGTGTGTGGCATGGCAAGATAAGGACTCCTTCTCAACATCGTGGGTTTCCTCTGGGCACTCCGGTTTCCTCCCACAGGAAAAGACCCCTGCGGGTGCGCTAAGATAATGAAAATGAAAAATAAGACTTGTCTGCGATATCACCTTCGGTGGAAGCGGACGTTAAACGTTAAGAACAACAACAGGGCATTTACGTAATAAGATCAATCCCATGTGGAGACAACAGCAAAAATCTTTTGGAGCTCCATTCCAAATGGTGCCCACAGTGTTATTAACATAATAACATAATGTTTGACATGGTAACATGATATCTTGCATTGTGACATGACATCTCCGCTTGGTTTTGGTCTGGATAAGTTTGCCAGGTATGATAAAAGGAGAAAATTACACTTGCATAATCTCTTAAACTACCGCAGAATCTGTGAAAAAATAAATAGATCACATCATAACATGTTTTATAAATAGATCACATAATAAACATGTTTTATAAATAGATCACATCATAACATGTTTATAAATAGATCGCATAATAACATGTTTTATAAATAGATCACTTTATAACAGTTTTATAAATAGATCACATAATAAACATGTTTTATAAATAGATCACATCATAACATGTTTATAAATAGATCGCATAATAACATGTTTTATAAATAGATCACTTTATAACAGTTTTATAAATAGATCACATCATAACATATTTATATATAGATCACATCATAACAGTTTTATATACAGATCACATAATAACATATTTATATATAGATCACATCATAACAGTTTTATATACAGATCACATAATAACATATTTATATATAGATCACATCATAACAGTTTTATAAACACAAGGGCATACTGAATGCCAGAAAATCGTGAGGAACTTCCTCAAACAACTACTTTTCTATAAGATACTAGCCTGACCATCACCTTCTAGATCACTCGTACACCGGACTGGTAGTATTTGTTTTCGTCTCTACGTCGTTTGTTGAGATGAATAAATGTGTGTGGTCTGTTGAATATATACAATATAGGTATCTGTCAAGTAGATTTAATATATTCAAACACATATACTTATTTATCTTCTTGAACAGTCCACTACCCTTCTTTATTATTGATACTTGATCGTCAACATAACCTCATACATCATTACAGTATAACAAGATAAAATATACTTCATTATAGTGGAGGAGAAGACAAATACACATCATTATATATGAGAGACAGATAGAGAGAGAGACTGAGAGAGAGAGAGAGAGAGAGGGGCGGAGCGGCCCCTTTTACTGACCGAGGCGCCCAGGAGTGGGGGGTCCGAGGGCTCTCCCCCTGGACATTTTTGAAAAATGAACCCCAAATATGCGATTTGGTGCAATATCTGATTATAATCGCTGTCAATAATATATTTCATACATTGATAAACATAGGCCAAAATCACGACCTGCAAGTAATTTACACCATCAACCTGTGAAATTATCATATCCTCATATTATTAATCAACTATTATCATTGTATCGTCAAAAGTGGAGAGAATTTATCATCATGGCTCAATGGTCGGTCCAATACCCCCCTCTCCCATATAATGTTCAGCAGAAAAAGTTTGTTTTTTAGACGAATTGGACAAAATTATTTATTTACATTTTTTTTCCGACCGGCCCTTCGAGCGATCGCCCAACGGCCCAATCCGTCCCTGGAGAGAGAGAGAGAGAGATACATCAGTGCATATATACATCAGACCACTTGATACCCCCCCCCCACACCAACTGCATACATCATTTCTCAAACCTCTTGACAACATCCCCAGCATAGATGGGTTTTCTCCTCATTCTCCAGTTTCTTCCCACTGTTAAAGACCCCTGCATTATACCACTTGATAATGCAGGGGTCTTTAACAGTGGGAGGAAACTGGAGAATGAGGAGAAAACCCACAAGTTTAGGCAGGTGACCCCACTCTAAGTTTGGGTCTACAATCATGCAACTAATTGACTCAGTAGTACATCTTATTATGTTCGAAAGCGCTTGTGTTAGGCTACTCGTAATTACTTTAGTAACAAAATATTATGGAGAGCCTTGTCTGACGCCACTCGCACCTCTCACTCTCCATTCCTCGGTAGTCACCTGTATCTTATATATATTTAACAAGCCTTTGATTAAAGTCCAGACTGGATAACATTTTATTATGTCCATCGTTGGCTCCAGAAAAACAAAAATACCCCTCGTCCCTGTTTATTTACGCCTAAATCGCTGACCAAAAACTTTTGTGTCCTAATCACCGACCTTATAAATGTTGGTATTTACAATAGCCTGAATCAGCATTATTTCCAGATTAACCTTACTTATAATAGAAAGTATTATCTGTGACGAGGTAGTGAATAAAGGGAGATAATTTGTATAGTTATATTGATCTGATTGGTTGTAGATAAAGATCAATAATTGATTTCTTGTCAGCAGATTATAAAACTCTGTTTGTCTGTTGTATAATTTTACAATCTCTGTCATTGCCATGATTTTAAACCACTGCTCCTTTCACATATTCAGCCCTCCATCGCTTGGTTGCATCACTCCGTCATTTCATTGTCCTCTAAATGTAAATGTAATAGTTATTTTCTGTCTGGATTTTTTCTTAAACACATACTTCTTTTTGTATACAATTATCAAACACACAATTAAAGTCCCCATCTTCTATCAATTCAGCTTTTTTATATATTCTCAATAGAACTATTACATGTTCTGCTTCGTCGACCATGATTTGTGGTGGCTTGATGAGAAAATCATGCTGATACAAATAATTTTGAGGTTACAAAAATGAACATGGTTTGGTTTGCATCGGGCGTTTTTTTTTGAAAATGTCACTAAGTTCTTGCAAAGGGAACAGTGAAAAGGGGACATATTCTGGTCAACGTCGGTCACACTCGCACAAATGTGATTTGTATTTCGGTATGGTAAATAGAAAATGAAATGAAATTAACCATATGTTAGTCCCGAAATGATCTAGTTTGTGTCCAGTATAGGTTAACTGGATATCAGAGCTACGGCCTACTCTTATATCGAATTTCAACTACCAAGGGATCTTTTACATGCACTCCAATGTGTACACAGGACCTCGGTTTTCATCCCATCTGAATGACTAGTGTGCAATGGAGTAAATTTTTACACGGTCAGCAGCACTATGCCAAGGGATATTTTTATGCATGCTAATGTTTACACAGACATCTGCCCTTGTACATGTGACTTTCCTCACAGATTTAGCGGTTGGGTGACTAAGGAGTAGTGTTGCCTGCCAAACCTTGTGGGTTTTCTCTGGATGCTTGTGATTTCTCCCACAGCTATTGACCCTATATGGATGGACATGCAAATTATTCAATTGTGCCTGTCCCGAAATGATTTAGGTTATATTGAGTGGATTTTAAACACGATTCTCTCTCTGTGAAGATGTGCACTTTAATCTGTCCCTACTTACCCTATTTCATGTATCATTAAGATTTAATATAAAAGAATTTAGATAAGAGACAGGTCATAGGTCATGTGTAATTTTCAGGCTAAACCTAAAGCACCCTGAAAACATTAAAGAAAAGTAAACTGTTTATTTCTATCAGAGTGTAGAATAAGATTGAAAAACAAATAAACACCCACATCCAAATATTTCATACAGTCAACAGTTCTAGAATAACATAAAATGATGTCTGATCCAGTCAGCTTTGTGGCTGATCACAAACAAAATAAGAGAGAAAGAGAGAGAGAGTTTAACATCCATTCGACACAACCAGGGTGATTTTGGGACTAATATATGGTTTAATTTTATATCAATAATTAGCTTGCGTGTAGGATTCTTTAGTAGTGGGAGGAAACCATAGAACCTGGAAAAAAAACGTAGTTGGACAGGAAGACCTATTTCTTATCATATACATCCAGGGAATCGATATCACGCCACTTGACTCAATGACAGACCTTATGATCTAAACTAATCGGCCACCCAGCCCCCTTTAACGAGATAAGAGTATATAATGTCTTGTGCCATGCATCTTGTGAAAATGAAATAAAATGTGGTTTAACGTTCTTTTCTGCATCAACCGAACCAATCTTGTATGAGGGTAATTTTGCACTCAGATGGGCAAATCATTGTAGCAATTTAAACTGACAGATAATTTGTCATTGACAGCTCTGAGAGAGAGAGAGAAAGAGTGAGAGAGAGAGATTGATGAGGTTTAACTCGACACAAACTAGGTCATTTCAACACTAAAATATGGTTCAATTTTATTTCAATTATTTGCTTGTGTGTAGGGGCTTTTAGCAGTGGGAGGAAACCAGATGATATGGAGAAAACCCACGCGTTTGGACAGGTGACCATACTCCTTGTCACATACAACAGGGGATTTGAAACCACGCCAATTGACTCAATGACAGACGTTATGATACATTCGGCCATCCCCCCACCCCCCATAAAACAAATCTGGGAACAAGATGATAGGGTGATGCACGGACACTTGGGCTACATAGGGGTCCTTACAGGGGACCTTTCCTCAGACGTTATGATACAACGCTCGCGCTAACCATCGAGCATTGTAACGATTTCAACTGAAAGATAATTTGACCTTGACCACTATGATTATTGTGTATTGCAGATAGTACAGATGTAGTACGAGGTAATATTAAGTTAATCCTCTCGTTAATATGGCAGTTAGTCCTACGATACCAAGTAGGATTATCAGCAGTACAACACAGACAGTGGTTCCTGAAATGGCTGAAGGCTGTCCTACCTGATGTCACCATCACTAACTTCGGTAGAGATTGGAACGACGGCATCGCTTTATAGTAAGTGAAATTCTTGTGATATGTCAGAACGATTAGATAAGCCAATAAAAATACAAACAAAATAATTTGTTTTTAATTAAACTGAGAAATATTCAGCCTAGCAGTGTACATAGGTTTTATTTTAGTGTTGGGTATTGCCACTGTCCTCACCATACGCTACGATACGTCAGTTTAGGTATTACGATTCGTATCATGAATATGTTAACCAAGAAAACAACAGGATGGTGATGATTTTTAGTCCTGCCGATGTTGTAGAAATAGAATGGTTTTATATCATGATATGGATGTGCATCAAAATAAGGACCCAAAACATTTAAAGATGTTTGTGAAGGTTCTACCCATCGATAATGAGTGACAAGTTTTTATATGTTCATGTGCTGAGATGGTTGTCATGACAGGGGTGGCGTTGTGCTGAGAGGGTTGTCATGTCAGGGGTGGGGCTGTGCTGAGAGGGTTGTCATGTCAGGGGTGGGGCTGTGCTGAGAGAGTTGTCATGTCAGGGGTGGGGCTGTGCTGAGAGGGTTGTCATGACAGGGGTGGGGTTGTGCTGAGAGGGTTGTCATGACAGGGGTGGCGTTGTGCTGAGAGGGTTGTCATGACAGGGATGGGGTTGTGCTGAAATGGTTGTCATGAAAAGGGTGTGGTTGTGCTGAAATGGTTGTCATGTCAGGGGTGGCTTTGTGCTGAGAGATTTTAAGTAGAGGATTTGTTGGTGCTGTGGGTTTTTTTTATCATCATGGATGGAAGGATGGAGGGAGAGATTTTTTATCATGTCCTGGTTTTAGTAGGGGAGGATTTTTTTATCTTTTCTGGTTGGAGTGCGTGGGGAAGATTTTTTATCATGTCCGGGTGGAGGGGGGTGAGTATTATTAATTAACTAGTTTTATTTATTTTATTCCAGTGCATTATTAGAATTCTGTAGGCCAGGTCTTTGTTCCAACTGGCCGAACATCAACAAACATGACAGGTAAACACATTTTATATATTATACTATTTATAGTCAGGTCACTTAGGTTCATATTTTCTTTAATATTTACTCCCCTGGCTACAGTCCAGTCAGCCCCCCCCCCCCCCACTTTATGTCAATCATAATGAATGTCGTTAAGACAAAGTAGAATAATTTTCAGTATTTATTGTAAGGTGACATATTGAAAATAAAATTATTATTTGCAAGCCTGGAAATAAGGCACCTTTCACTGACAATGTCAGATACAGATTCAGGCTTTGTCAGGCACAAAACCTGTGGGGCCTGTCATTTTGTCCGGCACTGATTTGTCATTTTCAGTGATATTATTAATGTATGTCCAGCACTATCTTGAAAATGTCAGGTATTATTTCATCAGTGCCTGACACTTTGTCAGGTACGGGCCCGTAGCCATTGGGGGGGAGGGGGCGACGGAATGTTTTTAGGGGGCTACAGAATGTTTTGGAGGGGCTGAGGATGTGGCCGGCTAAGAACACTCCTAAGAAATCACTATTTTTGGCGAAATATTGTGGGGGGGGGCTAACTCGATTTTTTGGGGGGCCCCTCATACCCTCCCCCCCCCCACGTGGACCGGTCAGGTACAACTGAAACTGTTATTTCAATGCCTTATGATTAGCCTTTTCTAGTAGTAGTCAGGTCAATTAGGTGAAAAGTCATTCACATTTCGAAAAAATATAACAAAAGCTCTCTCCCCCCCCCCCCACAGACACACACTCTCTGTATATAACATATGAATATATAATATGTAGACCAAACAAAATATATAATATGTAGACCCTAATTTTCGACAGTGCCCTCTTTTACTGCTGAAAGTGCCTTTTCTCAGACCCAAATATGTCCGTTCGGAACGCTTACTTAGACGAAAATATCAGCCAAATAGCTCTTGGAAGGAAGGAAATGACGGTTAATTTTCTTGGGCGGACCCTCCACGGAATGTTTTGCGGGGGCTACGGTCAGTGCCCTCATTTTGCGCCCCCCCACTTTTCAAAATTTCTAGATCCACCACTGACAACTGGCCTGTTAAATACGTATAGCCCTTGTTCTTCTATTGTAAGAAGTAATCTGAACCAGGGTTGTGATAATAAAACTCTATTGTTATGATTCAACCAAACCCCAAATAACATAACGCCCACTAATACACATTCCAACATAAAGACCTGTTTTACAACCTGGGTTACTATATCAGTACAACAAGTCAATACATATTCTCTTGCATTATAACGCATCACAGGTTTAGGGGAACCTTTTTCTTTTTCTTTTTTGTAAGTTTAACGTCAACTAGACACGGACAAGGCCATTTTGGGACTAACATATGGTTCAATTTTATTTCAATGATTTGCTTGTGCATAGGGATCTTTAGCAGTGGGAGGAAACCAGACTACCTGGAGAAAATGTACGAGGTTGGACAGGCGACACTAGTCCTTGTAACATACAACTGGGAAATCATAACCACACCAGTTGACCAGAACTAATGATAAAACGAGCACATGCTAATCATTCAGCCATCCACCCCGCGTGTGGCTATGCGTATAATAACATTTTATTAATGTATATAAACTGATTATCAGATAGTCTTATCTTGGTTGTTTTTGTCCAAATCTAGATTCTTTGTACAGCTAATTAGCACAGTATGAAGTCAAGCTTTGAATTAAACCATTTGTAATATCATCAGCCAGAACTTGAATGATATTTCTAGACCTGTATGGAGTGTCTGCTTCGAACGTGTATGGAATGCTTGAAATGAAAGGAAATGGGGTTTAACGTCCTACTGTTCTACTCTAAACTGGGCTGATGAAGACGGGCATTCACCATAAAGTGTGCACTACGGCCTACTGTCAAGGGATCTTTTATGTGCACGCCAATGTGTACACAGGACCTCGGTTTTTCGTCCCCTCTGAAGAACAGGACAGCTGCATCAGTGACGGAGGAACCACGCCTGAAAATCTCCAGGCCAGCGAGTCAGTGCCTTACCCACTTAGCCTCCATGATCCCACGATGGAGTACTTGCTTACTCTATAATAAAACCAAGGACATCCCTGATAAAATGTGATCAAGCCACCATTGACTCAGAATAATAAAGTCACCTACTGGGCCTATAATGATTTAGATGTGAATACATGACATACTGTAATGAAGTGAGGCGTTACTATGGAAGCACCAGGGGGGTATATTTAACGCCATGCTTGTTCATACATACCAGAATATTGTTATTGTTCCCTACCACTCAAGGAAGAATAAAACTCTATATATTTTGTAAGGACTGGTTTGGGTATATTCAAGCCTCAAGCCCAATTTCCACTTGTCAGATGTGTTGGTTTGAACACAGGACTATCAGGGGTAACATACCGGTACCTTTACCACAGGGCTTCACGTCCTAACTAAAAATTCCTCTCCAACTTCATTGGTTTTCTTCAGGTCCTCTGGTTTCCTCTCACTGCTTAAAACCCCTACATTCAAGCAAATTATTGAAATAAAATTTCTCCAGTTACCTCTCACTGCTAAAGACCCCTACGCTCGAGCAAATTATTGAAATAAAATTGAAGGTTAAAAAAAGTGTCCTGGTATTGGAAAAATGTGACCCCAATTTGTTTTTTATAGTGGATATTACACAAGTTTGGGTTGAACGAATTTGATAGCCCAGTGTGGTGTGGACAGGTGGAAAGTACATTTCTTTCAGTGTCGGTTTACCTTTAATGATCTAAATATTCTATTCACTGTGTTGTCTATACAACTTAACCTTACTCAACAACAATACAATCACAATAGCTTTATACAACTTAACCTTACTCAACAACAATACAATATATTTAAAAAGACTGGTAGAATGGGACTTTACAATTTCTATGAGTTGCTGTCCACTCCAATATAATGATATAAACCACAGCCATGAAATTGTGGTTAATTTTTTTTATTTCAGGATGTGCCCATTTCAATATGGACTCATCATTAAAGTGCGACTTAATCACCCTCTGCAGGAACACGTTTTGAGAAAAATAATTTTCACTTTTATTCACATATATTAAAGGGACAATAACATTCTTGCTGGCTTGGTAGCTCCAGAAAATAAATAATACCCTTATTCTAAGTACTAGATGTTTAAGTGTCCTACCTGTTGTGTAAATTATCCATTACAACCTATTTTACTTGTCCAGGGGGTTCGAAAATATTTTAAAATCCAAGTCACATTTGAAAAGGTTTACGTTAGACTTTTCAAATCAATTGGTTGAATTTTTCCAATTTTTTAAAATAGGTGTGTTAGATGAAATTTATATCATCATTTAATTGGAATATTCTAAAATAATGCGATTTGTTGATCAGAATGAAGATTGGGACATATTATTCAATTACAACAAGAGTGTTGTTGGGGCTTTAATAAATCCTCATTCTAGAGCTGATATATCTCTTTACATAGATTCCCCAGTTGTGTGTGATGACAAGGATCAGGGTCGCATGTTCAACCTCATGGGTTTTCTCTGGGTTCTCTGGTTCCCTCTCTCTATGCTAAAGACCCCTACATGAAAGTGAATTATTGAAATAAAATTGTGATGTGTGTTAGTCCCAAAATGACCTAGTTTGTTTTGAGTGGAGCTTTAACCCTCTCTCTCCCTCTCTCTTTCTTTCTCAATGTCTCTATCTTTACATAACCTTTACCCCCCAGCTTTGGGTAAATACTGCTTAACCAGGGTCTATATTGCTGATTCTGAATAAGCACCCTTTTTTGGGGGGAAATTATATTTTTATAAAGATAAGAAATTGTGGCGCAGTGAAATAACATTGTTATACAATGTTCTAAAACAAGAACACATTTTGTTAGTTTTCATGTTTAGGGGCCGATTGTGTTATTAGGGGATCTGTTTATTCATAACTGATAACATTAACACAATACCTGGATAATATTTCAACGCCCATATGAGGACTCCCCACCTTCATAAGAATTCAATGTTTTTCTTCTACAGGACTGAAGAACAATGAATAGAAATGTGGACTGTAAAAAGATCAAATTATTCTGGCTAACTAAACATATTCAAACTATGTGAAATTAAGCTTGTCTTTTCACATACAACGTCCCAAAGAACACTGAATTAGCAAATAAGGCAACAATAAGTCTATATATTTATATATATAATTTATACAGAGTTATATGCTATAAGTATATATGGAGCAAATGTAGTGTATCTAATATGACTTCACGAATATCAAACACATTCTTTATATTAAATGTTTTTATTTCTTTATTTTCTGTAAGTCTTAAGATATTTATCTGATAATGTGAATGTTTATATTAACCATTAAATCTCTCCCACGCTAAACAGGCACTCGGATTGATTATTCAATATTTGATTAAACCATGGACTGTTTTATAAGGTCTATGATTAAAAATACACCCCACCCCGGTCTTCACTAGCCTAGTTTAGGAGCAGAACAGTAGGACGTTAAAATCCATTTCATTTCATTTCATTATGCAAGAGCTAAATTTGCCTACTGTAGGTCTTTCATTAAGACTGAAATGTTATCTAAATTATTAAGTAGACATTAATTAACTTATCCACACCATAATCAACTCTCGATGGCATCGGATATTCAAGATTTTAACTAGATTAGAACTAGAACGATTAAAAATTCAATTTAAAAATGGAAAAGCGCGGCTAATTCGCGAATATACAGGTGCGCTAGTTACAACAATGCATACATCTTGTCAAAACAACAAACAGTGATAACTTGACTCAGAATGAAGTAATTTGAATGAAATTTTCAATATTTTCACTTTACATTATCTATTTTTGAGCTATTATAGCAAATAGCAAGAATGGTCAGCTCTTTATCTAAATGTTGCATAATCTATCTTTAATAGTAAGTGCAGGCAAAACAAAAATCTACAAGATAAACCTGCGGACAAATCAGAAAATATAAACAAATATCAAATCAAGTGAATGGATCCGAGAGAAACTCCATGATTCTGAAATGACTGTATCGACATCATGCTAAGTTCATAGTTCCTTTTGTATGACATAAATTGTTTATAAAACTTTTAAAGATAAATTATTTACTTTATATTTTCAGATTAAACAATTGTAGAAATGCTATGAAATTAGCTCGTCAGCATTTTGGTATCCCGATGGTTTTACACCCGGAGGACTTAGCCAGTCCTGATTTAGACGAAAGATCAGCCATTACCTACCTGTCTTATTTTATTAAATATGGCGGCCCCGGTTACGTGGCAACGTTAGACAGATTACAGAATAGAATCAGATCAAAAATAGTTACTAATTTTACGGTAAGTTTCGTTTATTCGATAATCAAGCAAATAATAAAATTGATCAATATGTTAGTCCTGAAATGACCTAGTTTGTGGTTTTGAATCCCATGTTGTATGTGTCAGGATTAGGGGCGCCTTCCAACCTCTTGGGTTTTCTCTGTGTGGTCCAATTTCCTCCCAATGCTAAAGATCCCTACAAGCAAATGAATTATTTAAATAAAATTCAACCATATGTTAGGCCTTAAATGACCTATTTTGTGTCAAGTGGACTAAAACCCCATCTCTCTCTCTCTGTCCCCACCACGATTCCCCAATGACCATACCCAAACATTTCTCAGCCTTGTCATAAACAGATACTGAATCCATTGTCAAAATATTTTCACACATTGAAATGAAAAAGTTGCTAAGATATTTTTTAACAACAGTGTTGGTTGTCAGATGGATATAAATAAACACGTGTCATAGTTCACATCATGTAAACTGTCAAACACAGCGTGTGAGTGTCGAGAATTGAGATGCATAATTTAATTTAACTGTGCAATATACATGTATACTGAGGGCCATAGAAAACTCATCACTTAGTTTTTCGTATAACAAAATGATCCTGTAAACATATCTATTTATTTTGCTTCTTATTGTGAACAATATTCAAATGGGAACACATCAATAACAACACATTAGTACACTTATGGATGGTTAATCTGTTATCAATGGTACAAAGTCAGAGGGGTCATAACCTAAAGTACGTTGTTTACAGTATCATTTTGTTATACGAAAAACTAAGTGATGCGTTTTCTATGGCGCTCAGTATACATCATGGATATAATTTGATCTTTTATATTCAATTTAATCTATATATTGTACGGAGGTTGGGTGTCCAAATGGTTAATGTGTTTTGTATCATAATCTATATATTGTATGGAGGTTGGGTGTCCAAATGGTTAATGTGTTTTGTATCATAATCTATATATTGTACGGAGGTTGGGTGTCCAAATGGTTAAGTGTTGTATCATAAGGTCTGTCATTGAGTTAACTGGCGTGGTTTTGAATCCATGCTTGTACATAACAAGGAGTGGGATCCATTGTCCAACCTCGTGAGTTTTCTCCCTTTCCTCTCACTCCTAAAGACCAAACTGATCCCGCAGTGAATATTCGCTTGGCGGCTACAATCACTGATAAGCATGACATCGACGAGGCTTAACGAGTATGGCATATTAACTTTTTTACTCCGACAAATTAAATTCTCAAACATTTTTTTGAGGTAAAAGAAAAATAAATAAAGACGTTTGAAGTATTTGTAGTTAAAAAATATTTCCTATTTAGTGCAAATGGGTATTAAAATGAGTAAAATGCATCATTTTGCCCGAAGCAGTTAGGTGTTAAGTAAACATTGCATGAGCCGTTGAGCCAATGACTACGGCGCGTGCAGTCAATGCACGTGTACTGGACAGTCATCTGTTACAGAGATAATTCGTAAGTAATTCTCTGTGAAACAGATTGCCTAAAAACCCCTAAGCACAAACGAATCATTGAAATAAAATACAGTTTTAGTTATTAATAAATCTTGTATACTTATCACGTGATTTGCACAGAGCTCAAATTTAATGACTTAACAATTAGGACATATTAGAGAGCATTGTGACATTATATCAATTTACATAGCTTTAATAACAATTTTGGGGGGCTCACAAATTTTTAACGCTTATATAGGATTAAAGCAACAATATAGAAACTTGAAATATGTAAGTTGCTCCAACGTTACTAGGGTTGCAAAGGGTGGGAAACTTTCCGGGAATTTTGGAAAGTTTCCAGGGAAACTTTCTGGAAATTTTCAGTGTTGGGAATTTTTGAGAATTTTCAAATCTATTTTTAGAACTGAAAAATACTAAAATTATAATTATTTATTGACATTTCCTTTTTCTCTTTTACTTTCATCTATATAAACTATTAAAACTTATTTAACCATGTTAGTTGTGTTCCAAATGGTAAAACTTTATAAAGAGATAAATTTATGTAAATTCTGCTCTCAAAGGTATACAAAAAAATATAAGATCTAATTCGAAATTCTTCGAAGCTGACAACGAACCTTCCAGCACAGAAATTTCAGATATTCACGAGGATTCATCTGAACCTGAAATCTGCCTTTTATCCATCGATGATGATGTAGATAATGATTTTGAAGATAATGATGAAATGGCAGAGTTACCTGTGTATGAACAATTTAACAGAACTATCTCATTATTAGTTATTAGATTTTAGTATATAAGACATATCAGATAATATATTTTGTATCTTTTAGTTATTAAAACATTACTGTCACTTGCAACTCATTAATAGCGACACAGGTTTAAATTTATGACACCAAATTGAAAATTCACAAAATTCCCGGAAAATTTACCCGGTTTGAAAATTCCCGAGAATTTTGCAACCCTACACGTTACCCTCACATTTCGCCTACATCCCAATTAAACTATGGCTTATAACATCAGATTATATGGTCTGGTGGTTTTATTATCCCTACTTAATCCGTGGAACAGTTCAATGCTGATTTGTTAAGGGTCAGGATTTTTAGGGTAATAAAATTTGTAGTCGAAATTGGGTGTAGTCAAAATTGTGTGTAGTCGAAATGGTAGGCCTACGTAGTCGAAATGGGAGTGAACCGCTCCCACAAAACCAGGCTCTTAGTCATTTTTATAAAAATAGAGCTGGCACCATATTTGACTAGTCCACAGCTTAGATTTCCAAAAATGCAATTCTTATTAAATTTGTTGTATCATATCTGGAGTTGAGTTCGGCTCATTCACAGCAACAAGAAGCAGTTTATGCTTTTGTGCTTATTGTACAAAATGAAGCTGTGCAACAACTGCCTGGTTTATAGGCTACTGTGAGGTCATAGTGGCTAAGTGGGTAAGATGCTGGCTCGCTAGTTTGAAGGTCCATTGTGTCAGTGGTGCAGAATGGAAGACCTGACAAAGACAGCTGTCTAGCCATGGTGTGCATGTAAAAGATCCCTTAACCGTTGGAATTTCATCTTATTAACACCAAGATGAATGTAGCTCTTCGACTTGTGTTCTTGTATCAGAAATGACTACAGATTCTTAGAATGGATCTTCAACACTTTATTTTAGCAGCAATTTAACAACTTATAATTTTCTATTTATCGAACCTACAACTAGTATGTTGCCTAAACTGCTCTCTCCAACTAATGATCATCTGGCATACATTTGTCTATTTATACAAATCGGTTACTTAGAAAGTGTTGACATAAGCATATAATTATCGAAGGATTAAGACTTAAGACATTTAAAACAAAGAGATTTAACAGATCAACCACATTAGTTGGCAGTCTGTCATAATTTGACTGACAGGTTAATTGCTGTCTGCCTCTAATGACTAACCAAGCATTAATGAAAATTAAAATATAAATTTGAAATTTAAAACAGAATTGAAAATAATAAAAAAACAAAATAACATTTATAATATGGGGGGGGGGGAGGGATGGCCGAATAGTTAGTGTGTGTGCACTGTATCCTAAAGGTCTATCATTGAGTTCAGTATATGTTGCAAAGATATATTGAATGAGGTTACTGAACGAAAGGAATAGAAATATTGACATAATGCTAGGGTTGTTGTTTAAATGGGTTTCAAAATAAAGGGATGTGTCTGGTACTGAGAGATGTAACAACCACATGTGAACACGACTCTATATAATTCTATATCTATTCACGTTAAATTTAAATATACCTCAGTATACTCACTGTTCAAATATATACACAAGTAAAAAACTTGCTAGTTAAAGAGACAATGACACGATATATACAAATGTAAACAAAGAGGGTGGGGACCCTTTGGGACTAAATCTTTTCGTTGAGTTATGCATTGCGAGAATTCTTAAAGTGTGAATCCATTTTGATTCAGATATTTTTGTCCCTATTGGGATCAGTATTGAAATATTCATAATAAACTACACCTATTAGACAGTTAAAAGGAATTTAGGGGTGGGATACAGATATTGGAAGGGGACCTTGGCCGTGTAGTAGCTGGAGAGTCCTAAACATTACTATTCTTATTGTTCAAGGAAAGAAAACTTGTCCACCCTATATATATTTATATCAGGGACCTTATTTTTAATTATTCATAAACATTTAGGTCATAATTTTTTTAAAATGCTGCCTTATAATTGGTTAGGAGTTAATCTTTCCTGTGTAGTAGCTGTGCCCCCCCCCCCCCAGTCAAGCTCCCCACAACCCATGTCTATAGATGTTTAAAATCAATTGGGGGGGGGGGGCGATTGGGTGGTATGGCATCTTGGATGTTTAGTAGCTGGGGAGTCCATCGTTCCAGCTCTCCACTGCCCATGCCTATGGTTGTTTAGTAGCTGAGGAGTCCATCGTTCCAGCTCTCCACTGCCCATGTTCGTGCAAACTTGTCCGCACATAGAAATACAGAGCATTTTATATAGTACACAAAGGATAACAGGTATGCAATATCTGGTTGATAAGAATTAGAAATACAGAGAGAGGATATGACTATGCAGTAGATATGACTATGCAAATCTACTTCTCAATCTCAAGCCATCGAAACATATCAGAATTTTTAACTCATTAGGAGTAATTTATTTTTTATGATGTAATGTCCCTCGCTGCCCCCCCCTTCTCTATCTGATATACCACAGTCAACTCAAAGAATGGGCTAGAAAGAGAGAATGAGATATTCTGACTATCCTTTATTTAGATTATCTTTGCACATGGTACAAATAAAACATGGTAAATATAAAATATCGTCAGTGCATCTCTTTAACTCAGCCAAACCGTGGGATTGTATGCAAACTTTAATGGTACGATTCATCCCTATTCTTCTTAGTCTGAACTGAAGTCAACGCAAAATAACAGACGCAAAATAACAGAAGGGTCGAGAACACGGAGTCGATAGTAATCACTTATAGGAGTTTTACGAAATAGCCGTGTATGTAAAAGTATATAATTAGTTTATCCTGTTGGATAGTGTTTTTATTTCTAATCAAAATCATATACAAAGTGGATTTTATTGGAGTTTTAACAAATAGCTGTGCATGTAAATGTATAGATTTAGTTAAAACACATCTTTGAGATAGGATTATTATTAAATCTATAACATTGGATTACTATTAAATTTGTGAAATTGAATTTTAAGTCAATCTGTGAAGCAAGATTTTAAGTCAATCTGTGAGATAGGATTTTAAGTCAATCTGTGAAACAAGATTTTAAGTCAATCTGTGAAACAAGATTTCAGTCTGTCTATGATATTGGATTTCAAGTAAGTCTGTGAGATTGGATTTCAAGTATATCTGTGAAATTGGATTATAACATTACTAGTATAGAATAAAGTGTTGGATATTATTTAAAGGTACACCGAAGAATTTTATAGATCAGGTAATTAACAAACTGTTTAACTGTCCTTTGATTGCTTTTTTGTTTATTTCTAATTATTTTATCAAAGGATATGTACAAATATATATATAGTTTTGTAAAGAAATGCTCTTTAAGATTCATCGCTGTTCTGTTTGAACCTCAGGTAATTCTATATAAAATTAACAAACTGTTTATCTGTCCTTTGATTGATTTTTCGTTTATTTCTAATTATATTGTCAAAGGATATATAATTTCATAAACAAATGTTCTTAAAGATTCATTGCTGTTCTGTTTGGACTTCCATTAAGTAGGCTCTGAACTCTAGACTCTGGCATTTAGTTCAGTTTCACAGTTGCACGAATATAATTTCAGGGCAGACTGACAATCAACTCTTCGAGCCGTGGTTTTTGACAACTTGATCAGAACTAATTGGTCTTAATTGAATTTGATCTGAATCCTTAATGACCTGGTTTTCGTTTAATTTGATCTGATACTGAACCCTTGATGGTCAGGTTTGACCCCTGACATGAACCTCCACTAAAACTTGTGCAGAAGATTAGGACGTTAAACCCCATTCCATTTCATTTCTGCTAAAACTTTTCAGATCTTCATGCAGTGTTGGCAGGCCTGGAAATAAGGCACCTGTCAGGCACAGATTCAGGCTTTGTCAGGCACAAAACCTCTGGTGCCTGTCATTTTGTCCGGCACTGATTTGTCTTTGGTAATGATATTATTTATACATGTCCGGCACTAAGTTGAAAATGTCAGGTAGTATTTCATTAGTGCCTGAGGTTATTTCCAGGCCTGAGTGTAGGCCATCAAAAGTATAAATAAACAAAACGAAATATAGATCTATATTTGAATGAGATTGTAGATCATTCTGTATTGGAATCAGATTATTGTAACTAGTTGATAAAGATGAATAGAACATCGAGGGAGGGTTGCGTTGTTATATGATAATGATGTAAACATTACACAAGGGTGCGACACAATTATATAAATTCACAAGCTATCTGGGAAGGGTCGTGCCATTTAAACAAGCAACTTGGATGATGGCATGTAGAGCTAGGTCATATTATTTATAAACTAAAACAAACAACTTTTACAACCCCCGATTGTACTTGGCAAGGAGTAGGGTCGCCTTCCAACCTCGTGGGTTTTCTCTGGGTCATCCGGTTACCTCCCACTGTTAAAGACCCATACACGCAAACGAAATGTTGAAATAAAATTGAAGCATGTGTTAGTTTTTGTCAAGTAGACATTAAATTCCATTTCTCTGGTAATTAAAAATGTTAACTCTCGTTAGTTGCAAACCTCCGATCTAAACATCGTGTTAGTTTACCGACGAAGTTGCGGTCCTTACAAGGAAGATGTGTCAAGCCATTCAATTGGTCCCATTCACAAATTAAATATTCTCGTTAGCTGTAATTTGAAGAAGAGTAGCACATCGGCCCCTTTTTCTATACGTCACAGAAGTTATAGATTTATTTACCTAATCTTTAAGTGGCATTTTGAGATTGGGAGACACATTAACAGATGAAATTTTTATGGAAACCAATCACTAGGTTTATTCAATATCAGACGTTTCAACAAGAATCCTCTTATCGTTGTCAAGCACAAAAAAACTAGTCATTGTTTCCCATAAAGATTGTCTTCTGTTAATTTATTTATTTTGGGTTTTTTTGAAGTGCCAGCAGGAAGTTGTTTTAACATACATAACTGTAGCTGTATAACCCCTGTATAGACTGGGTAAATGATAAGTCTGACACTCTTTACCTGCCATATATCAGATTGTCAGTCATTAAAATAGCCATAAAATACATACATGGTCATGGTGGTAATACCTGCATCTCGGTTTAAAGGACAATATTGGTGTCAGACATTATCACATATTTCATAGAACTGGTTAAACACATTCCAAATATAATTTTAACGCAGAGATTATTGCTACGAAGGAATTATTAGTGAGCAGAAATTCGGCTGTGTACTTGTTATCACTCGTCATTTCAGTCAGTTATATAGAGGGATAATTTGTGTGTTCCTTTTGCGTTCGTCACTTCCGATTTCTTAAGCATATCATAGCAATAATCTCTGTGTTAAAATTATATTTGGAATGTGTTTATAACCAGTTCTATTAAATTTGCTAGGTTTTACTCAAAAATGGGTGTCAATATTCAAACCAGTAGTAATATGGTTGATTTATAATTTTAGACAATAAATCATGTCACAGTCACTTTAATTACTATCCAGACAATAAATCATAGAACAGTCCCTTTAATTATTGCCCAAACAATTTTAAAAACATTCGACACGTCTATTGCCTCGGGGCTCTGTATTTATGATTATATATATTTTTTTGTAATACTTCAAAAATACAATTGATGAGTGTTTTTACAGGCTTTGTTCTATGTTCGTACTGGGTGACACAATATTAACACGTTAATGTTAGTTACATATGGTGACGTAGGCGTCTGTTTGTTAATACACACACACCCCTTGGGTTTTAAACATACGGAAAACTTTCTGTTTTGTTTATCGATTGTTTTAGTGAAATTCTGACGACACTTTTGTTGATTTTAGATTTTATGCAAATGATTTGATTAGTCTATCTGATGCAGTTGCTATAGTTACGGATTGTTACTGGATTAACTGGGTGGGTAGGGTGTCATGTGTATAGCTTAAAGTTTTTATCAAATGGAATTGATTAATCTCTGCGGATTATCATCAAAAACATGGAATATAGCAGACTATTGAATTATCTCTCACGTAATATCTGGGCGTATTTGTGAATTATTTTGTGATTTTAGCAGAATATTGAGGTATCAGATGAATTAAATGGTCTGTCGCAGAAGAATTATTTTAATGTCTGTTAAGTGTTACTCAATAACAAATCAATTTCGCCCCGTTCCAAATATGAAAACTTTTAAGAGGTGTGGCTGTTTTGATATTTCCCATCATATTTAGTGGCGCTGTGTCGTATATTTCTGGCATCAAAATGTCTGTAGCTGATTCCAGTTCTCTGTCAGAAATTGACCTTGACCTTTTTACTCCACAGACGGACTGGCATGATGGTGAGGCATTAGCAGAATTAGTGTCGAACTCAGGAAAAAATTTACCCGATTTACAAGATGAGATAGGATTACCGGTGGAACTTATTAGAAAAAGTGAGTTGGTTTCATTTATCACATTCTTTATCTTTCATTTCCAGCGGGCTGGGTGTGGGTGGCTGAATGGTTAGCACGCGTGCGCTGTATCATTAAGCCTGTTATTGAATCAACTGGCGTGGTTTCGAATCTCTGGTTGTACGTGACAAGGAGTATGTTCACCTTTCCGTCCTTTTGGGTTTTTTCCAGGTCCTTCAGTTTCCTCCTTCTGCTCAAGCCCCCTACGCGCAAGTGAATTATTGAAATAAAATTTAAAAACGTGTTAGTCACGAAATGACCTAGTTTGTGTTGAGTTGACATTAAACCCCATTTCTCTCTCTCTCCTGGACAAAATGGTGGTTCAGTGAGTAAGGGATTGGCTCGCTGTCCTTGAGGAATTTCCGGCGTGGTTCCCCGTTGACAGTGGTGCAGGACAGAGCCCTGCATATTGGAATTCGAAATGACTTCCCACATTAGTCTGTCACTGCCTCTATGTCATTGCCTGGATACACAGGCAATGGCATAGAGGCATTGAATATTTTTCTCTTGCACAGCTCTTTTGTATACATCCATTCCGTCTTCAATAGCTGAGTCAATATGAATCGCACATGTAAGGCTTACAAGGGAAGGGAGTCATGGTGGGTCCGTAAGTAACACATTGGCTTGGTAAGCTAGAGTCCCTGCGTTGGCCATACGTGTTCATGCCGATCTTCATTGACCCCAGTCCATGCAGAAAAGTAGAATGTTAAACACCATTTCATTTCATTTCATTTAGTTCCACCTCGTGGGTTTTCTCCGGGATTCCGGTTTCCCCCCACTACTAAAGACCCCACTACTAAAGATTGAAATAAAATTGAACCGTATGTTAGTCCCTAAATGACCTGGTTTGTGTCGAGTGAATTTTAACCCCATTTCAGTTTATTTTGTCCGGTATTAATACAGGTATTGATCTTGTAATTCCAGGTATAAATGTAGGTAAATATTTGGGTGTGGAACCGGTTTTAACGGCTGAAGAAATCACCGAGGAAACAAGAGAACATCTGGGCATCATGACGTACGTTTCACAGTTTCTACCCCATTCAGAATATACACAGACAATAAATTATCATGACGTCTCCTTTAATAGGGTAAGTTATCATTTTGTAGAACACTTAGTACCACCTATCTGTAATATTGAAACCATATGTTAGTCCCAAAATGACCTCGTTTGTGTGGAGTGGAGGTTAAATCCCATTTATCTCTCTACTCGATCAGAAAGAAGAAATCAAATTTAAAAAATAAAAAAAGCACATGGTTCGTTTTTAAATTTGAAACTAAACACCATACACTTAGACACCAGAACAACTGATTTAGTTTGACCGTTTTAAGAAAATCTGAGAATTTAGTCCCCCCTCTCCCAATAAAATTGATCGCTAGAAACGAAATGAAATGGGGTTTAACATCCTACTATTCTGTTCCTATACTGGGCTAACTAAGACGGCTATACACCATATAGTGTGCTATGCTTGTAATTTTGCCAGGACAGTGGCGCTATGGGCTACTCTTGTATTTCAACTGCCAAGGGAGCTGTTATGTGCATGCCAATGTGTACATGGTTTTCCGTCCCATCCAAACTACTAGACAGCTGTCCTTGACCAGCCCTCCGTCTTGCAGCACTGACAAGGAGGGACCACACCAGGTTTGCTAGACTCATGTGTAGCTATATATCTATCATGATTCTGTAGATTGATTAAAAAAGTATTTATTCAGAATTCTTAAATATGCAATCATGAAAGGAATAATATGAATAACTTATATAAACAGCTTCCAGAATAGATCGAGTAATATTAATTTAGTTTGGCCTAAGAGAGGTCATATAGGCCTGTTCCTCAATCCATTTTAATTTGTGAAGAAAATATTGCTAAAAAAAATATTATCTCAACAATAAGCAGTTGACACACATACTGGTACATACATGACACACATACATGGGAAACTAAACCCAAAGAGCTAAATATGAAATTAGTTTTGGGCCTTTGAAGAATATCTGAGAATATATATCGACGATAGGTAATTGACATACATAAATATACAACAAATCGTACATAACAATGAATTATACTATTCCAACAAGTTTTCTGTTTATTGTCCAGTGTGAAAATACTGAAATACATTTATATTAATATCTAGAGCTATTAACAAATCATTACTAACTGTAAAACCGAGCGACAATCATAATCTCATTAAGTAGACTATAGCTGCCATGCAACCCCTGATCTCAACAATGGGAGGTCAAACCGTTTTAAGAGCTACAAAAAAAGAAGCGACCCCAGCAAGATTTTGATTTCTGTTGAAAGGCAGAATTGGGTAATAAAAGATTTAGAGGATTGCCAACCTGTTCGGGGACATTGTTCGTCTAAGCTTTTACTCTTGACGTAGTTACAGTTACAGGACCAATTCACCAGTGATACATCGACTTTTTGTCTGACTTCATTTCTGTTTTAACTGTTCGTAGTTTAGTTGTGTGTATTAAGACGATGAATTTGGTCTTAGAAACTAAATTTTCTGAGTGACAGACGTGTTCCAACATGGCCAACTACCTCAAACAATTCTATTTACGATTGTGTGGAATAAATTCAAATGATTTTAAAAGCTGATACTTTGGGATTTTTAAAATGTGTTTGTGCTAATGTCCTAATTGTTTCGTGATTTGACAGAAATCGTGCTCACCTTAGATTTAAAAAGGTGCTATTTTTAAATTAAAAACGACAAACTTTGGTTATTTGAAATCAAATCATCTCGTCACAATGTCGTCTATGTATTCCAAGCGAGGAAGTATGGAGAGTGTTTTCAGTACGTCTGACGGTCAGATATTACCAAGACGACAGGTTACGTTCAACGATTCGACGTCATCCTACGATACGACTGGAATGATGGATTCTATGAATTCGTCTTCATATGAGGCCAATCGTTCCTATCGAATATCACAAAGGTCTCAAAAGGTATTTTTATAAAAAAAAAATTGTTTCGTTTTCCCTTTAGGTGTTTTTGCATTGATTTTGATGAAGGCATTCAATTTCGATTAAGATGGCTGTTTAATTTTAAACATGTCACATAATATACAGAATAATAGAATATATATAAACATGAAACATATTAAAGCAAAAATTTCATATCTTCGAAGGAAGTCAAAACATAATTATTTCTATGTCTTTTGCTAAATAGTTTGTTTATTCACTATTATACGATCATAGGCATCATTCTCACACTTAAAAATCATTCACACCAGAAATTATATCACAATTACCTCCCATATTTGTCTATCCTCCATGTGAATAGCTTTCTTCAAACGTTTGAATTTGAAGTTGACAATGATATTTTTGCCAATTTCTCAACTGGCAATAGTGAATTATAGGATTAATAGGATTATTGTTTAACAAGGTAGGACTGTTTATAGATATAATCTATTTTAGGGCTTTATTTTAATACATTTTTAAAATATAACTTAAAAATATGAAATTCTTGCATTAAGGAGAAATGAAAGGGGGTTTAACGTCATACTGTTTTACTCCTTCTGGGCAGTGTAATTTAAGAGAACTTTGCACATGAAATATCCCTTGGCAGTTTAAATTCGATATAAAAGTAGACTATAGCTGTGCAAAATTTCCGTTATAGCACACAGTATGGCGTATGCCTTTCTTCATTAGCCTAGTTGGAGCAGTCCCTCTGCTAAAGACGCCTATGCGCAAGCGAATTATTGAAATAAAATGAAACCATATGTTAGTCCCAAAATGACCTAGTTTTGTGTCGAGTGGATGTTAAACCCCATTTCTCTCTCTCTAGTTGGAGCAGAACAGTAGGACGTTAAACCCCCAATTCATTTTATTTCATTTTTTTAATAAGAATTAAATATATTGACAATTAGTCTAATAAAGGAGGGCATATGCCATGCGTTGAGCATTGAGGTGAATTTTGCCCTGACAGCGGCGGTATGGTGCACTTTTGTTTGGATTTCTTCCAATGGTCATGAGATCTTTAACATGCTCCCAGGCCAGTTGTTTACACATGCAAGACCCTGTATTCCTTGGCAGCCCTTCCATTTTGCGTTATATCCAACACTATATCAGTGATAACAGAATATCAGTTTCATACATATATAAAATTTATTTACATCCAGAACAAGAATATAAAACAGGGACATAAATACAACAGGAACTAGAATATAACAGGAACTACACAAAACCAGCAATATAAACAATAACATCAACACTATAGGCCTACACATGCTTATGGAAAACAGTGATTTGTCGATATGCGATATGTTTGATACTACCAGTGGGACTAAAGGAGGAGTTTCTACCAGTCATAAAAGTGGGTCGCATCAAATTCATACTTACCTGAACTTTGTGTCATAGACCTTTCATCTTGTTGTTGCTATGAATGGTTTCAACCATGGTGTTGTAATTCGGTCTATATATATGTTAATTCAGATTTTGTTATCTTGTATTAGCTTGAAAACGTTGAGAGGATACTCTTCGAAACGTCACCTAAGTAAATTAGTAGCTTTTTTTCCATAAGTATTATAGTTTGTTTATTAACACAATTACTAAATGCTACCAAAAGAATAGTATATGAATAGTTTAAGATAACCATTCCACACACCTGCGATGGCACCCACTGAACACGGGTGAGTCCATTCGTCGGTCTGGTCTCTGCTCCTCTCTTGAGTCTCTTCCCCCCGTCACCCCATGTCTGTCATGGAGTCAAAGTGGCATGGTTTCGAGCCAAGACTTGTACGTTACAAGCAGAAGGGTTATCTGTCCAACCTCCATTGCTTCCCATCCATACAGACCCCTACACGCAATAATTAAAACGTACGTTAATCCTGAAATGACCTAGTTTGTGTCTTGTTGATGTTAAACCCCATTTCTCATCATGGCCAAATGGTTAATAGGTGCGCACGGTATCATAAGGTATCGTAAGGTCAACTGGTGTGGTTTCGATTTCCTTGTGGTAAGTGCCAAGGAGTTGGTGTTAAACCCCATCTCTCTCTCTCCCTCTCTCTCTCTCTGATAATACTAAATTAAAGTTACATTATGGGAGATAAGATAAAGACATGGCAGTTCTCACTATAATAGTTAAAAACTAGATAGTGTAAAGGTAATTTGCTCAAAACTTCAGTCAAATTGATCCACTATGAGCCGAGAAAAAAGCGTTTGAAATATTCACATAGCCTCGGTCATCATTACTCAAATCATTTATATAAACAGCATAGTCTCGATTATCCACTTGATTGATTTAATTATCAACGGCCATTAAGCGGCATATAGGATTTTAATCCACTAACATCGAAGGCTAGCTTTGACATCAAGAGTTTATTATGGTCTGGATATGTTAATTAATGTCTAAGTGATTATTTAGATAACATTTCAGGTCTAAAGAAAGACCTGTAATAAGCAGATTTTGCTCTTGCATAATGCTATTTTAATCTAGATAAGGAAGATTTATTTTTTTAAAAAAAGGAGATTTATTAACAATAGTGGGTGGTTTAATTCAGAAAAGGGATGATATAAATCGGAAAAAATATCTTGGGAAGACCTAATGACATTACAATGAATTGCCCTGTTATAGGATCTTTAGTATAACACTGTTGCCCAGCTCCCGTTGTAGGATCGTAGTATGATACTGTTGGGAGTAGCCTTGTCGACCTTCTGTTATAGGATCGTAGTATAACATTGTTGGGAGTAGCCTTGTCGACCTCCTGTCCTCCCACAAACATTCTTATATGGAGATCAATCCTCATCATTATCGCAACACTAAGAATCTAGCTTGTGAAGATTTACTATCTCTTACTATCATATTTACCTTATTATGAATACACTACTGTCACTAATAGGGGTGTAGGGTGGTCGAATGGTTACCAAGTGCGCGCTGTATCATAAAGCCCGTCATTGAGTCAACTGGCGTGGTTTTGAATGTACATGACAAGGAGTAGGGTTGCCTGTCCAACCTCATGGTTTTTTCTCTGGGTCCTCCAGTTTCCTACCACTGTTAAAGACCCCTATGCGCAAGTGAATTATTGAACCATATGTTAGTCCCAAAATGACCTAGTTTGTGTCGAGTGGACGTTAAACCCCATTTCTCTTTCTCCCTCTGTCACAAATATCATCAGTAAGGATCTGGCTTGTGAAGATGACATAAGATGATACATATGAATACATTATTATCATTAGTGTCAACAGTAAGAACCTAGCTTGTGAAGATGACATAGAATTGACTATGCACATGAATACACCGCAGTGTAACAAATATATTCAAAGTACACATCATGACATGCACAGCAACATAGAAATAAAGTTGAATAGTAAACAATGAGCTACCGTAGTAAAACTCTATTTATATCCCTATTCAAATACTTTGTATAAGACAAGAATATTTAATTCATAGAAATTTAAGATCTGAGGTTTTTTTGTTTCGTCATGTTTGTTGTGGTTCTAGTCTGCTAATAAAACCGCTGGGTTCTTCAATAGCTAATAAGTCTGGAATGGTTCTTCAAACGTTTAATTACTGGAACTTCTATCTTACTATCTAAAGCTGACTGATCATGCTAGAGAATGTTTTTGTGCACTCTATAGTCTAACTTTAACTTTAAAGCTTCTCCTATATTTCTTTGCGATTATAAATCTAGTCATAATAAGTATTAAGGGTGTGGCTGAAGACAGCACACACCAGGGAGGGTGGAAGGAGACAGTGAGTGGTGAGGGAGAAAGGAGACAATTAGTGTTCAGGGTGGAGAAGACAATTGGTATTCAGGGACCGATAGGACATTTGGTGTTCTAGGGAGAGATAGGACATTTGGTGTTCTAGGGACGGATAGGAAATTTGTTGTTCAAAGTCAGGACATTAGACATTCTAGGTGAGATTTTGAATGTTCTTAAGAATGGGGACATTGTGTGTTAGGGAGGATGGGGACTTGGGGTGTTAGGTAGGAAAAAGGGACTTGGAGTGTTAGGGAGGGAGGGGGGGACTTATAGTGTTTAGGGAGGGTAAGAATGTGATATGTTCAGGATTTGAGCAGACTTTGGAAGAACCTAGCATGAATATTTCAATGTTGTGTTTAGTGGCCAATCTGGCTACCTGTATATCTCTCATCATATTTCTTTACAAACTCCCTTTATAGCAGAAACTAATCATACCTCTCTCTCTCTCTCTCTCTCTCTCTCTTCTCCCTCTCTCTCTCTCTCTTGATGTCAGCCCTTATAACTCCCTTTAAACTGTATTTAGAGAGTAGCAGAAACTAATCACAACCTCCCTATCTCTCTCTCTCTCTCTCTCTCTTTCTCTCTCTCTATTATTGTAGCCGCCTACTGTTACAAACTCCCTTTAATCTGTATTTAGAGAGTAGGTTCTGTATGTCGTTAATTCATACCTTGTTGTTATTCATGTCGGGTGAACGTAAAAACTAGATAATGTTAGCGAATAGGTTATTGTTGTCGGTCGCTACCTTGAGAGAAGTCTGTATACATGTCTCTCTATTGGTGTCCTATTAACTTTATTCACATCTAACCAAGCGGAACACTGATCACATATAAAACTAATCATATATTTTAAAACCACTAGTAGACATATTTACGGCCAATTGTACTTGAATTGACTCCAATGTAATTCAGAGTTATATTATATTTAGGATATGTCTTATCAGAGTTTCTGTTTTAGCAAACACATTGGCGTGCATGTAAAAGATCCCTTGGCAGTTGGAATTCGATATAAGAGTAGGCAGTAGCGCTGCTGCCCGGGCAACATTTCCTTCGTAGCGCTGCTGTATGGTATATGCCCAGGTTGGGATCAGAACAGTAGGACGTAAAATCCCATTTTATTTCATTTCATTCCCTCTGTAAACCTATCTTTTCCGCTACCCACAAACCTTTACAAGAAGTTAAATTATGCTATGTTATGGTCATCCTCTACAAACTTATAGAATCTTACAAACATCCATGGGAAGCCACAGTGGCTAAGTGAGTAAGACACTGGTTCACTAGCCTGTAGGTTGCGGATTTGATTCCCGTGCGATTTCGCCTTAAATTATCCATTTACAATCACGAGATATTAATACATGAGAGTAAATTACTCTAGCGTGTGTGTTTCTGTGGGTGCAGGGTTGAAATTGGGAGCAATTGGTCCAATTGATTTAAACTTATCCCAGAGCCTTTGGGGAAGATGCATTCTATCAGAGAAAGATGTTAAAGAAATACAGATTACATGTATATCGTAACAAGGGACACAAGAAAGAGAAAAAAATTGGTTTCAATTATTTACAAATTATTTATAACTTTCTCATTTCAGATTACAACATATGAAAATGATTCCAATTTCTCCAACACCACCTCATCTCTTACGGGCAACTCCTTACAACATTCGCAACAACCACAGTCATCAAACTTTCATCTGGTGCGTCATCGTGAATCAACCGCAATTGATTACCCCACGAAAGAAACGACTAAAATAGATATTTATTCCGTCGGTGTTATTATCGACACAAAAGTAAGTATTATACCATTCTAATATTTTATAACAATTAAAAGATTTTGGTTTTATTGGGAGTCACAGTGAGGGGCATAACCCTAACTTACCTTATTTCAAATGAATCGCTGATTTATTTGATGAATGAGACTTGAACAGGACTTGGGATTCAACTCAGACTTGGACTCGAGGTGTGCGACTTGGGACTCAACTCGTACTCAAGGTGTGGCAGCTTGGGATTCAACTCGGACTTGAGGTGCTGCGACTTGTTCCCACCTCTCGGGATTACCAAAAGATTTGAATTGGAATAACATTTTAAAGAATTAAAGTATTTTTTCATGTCAACACATGAAGAGACACATTGCTTCTGCACATTTTCCCAGCCTAAAATTCTACAACAGCCTCAGTGACATAGTTGATTTTCATTTTCGTTTGCTTTGTTACTGTGTTAGATCACATATCTGCTCTTTAATAGATGATATAAACATGTTTATAGCATTGTCTCCGCCCAGACAATCCAACTTTGTAACATATTATCCTTTTCTCCAATGTGTGGGCTCCCCCCCTCGACAAAATCCTGGATCCGGGCCTGACCACAAAAAATGGAGGCAGGCTTTTTACATACGGAACAGCGTAGATCGACGACATTTCAATTCCACATATCTTTGTAAATATCGAATGGAACTGGACCATTTTTAGGCTCATGTTCGTATTAGAGATTCGTTTTTCACAATATTGTAGTGTCTCGCACAGATGATTATCGACTGAAAGAGGGCCAAGTCAAAATTGGATTGAAATTGAATTCAAAAAATTAAACTCATCTTTTATTCCAGGTTTACAAACCGTTTGATCCAGAGAGAGTGAGAATAGAGGCTGTAGCTCCGACTGGTCGGGTTATTAAAATGACGGGAGACGGACATTATTCCGCGCAGTTTATGCACACTGAAATCGGAGAATGGAAGGTGGCGTTGTATTATAAAGAGAAATATATCGACGGGTGTCCGATTGATATTTGTGATCCGTCACAAGTCCGTGTTGTAGGATTAAAGGCGGGTTCCGTAGGAAAATTACAAGAATTTCACAGTAAGTAGCAATGGGGTTTGCTAACCAGGGTTCGATCGCGGTGAAGTGCTTCCGGAATTGAGGATACTAGTTTCCATTTATTTATAGTGAAAAAGATAGTCTTTAAAAAAACAACCTGCCATTGCTTTTAAATAAGATCATTTGATTTTGTCAAATAAATCCACTTTTAGCAGATTTTGTCATCATCTTGTTCATTTTTATTATTTAATCATTTTTATCAAGGTATATGTCGATTTTAGGGTTTCAGTTTAAAAATATGAAAAAAATACTATTTTTGGCAGATTTTGTGAAATGGTACTTGTCCACCTTATTACACTAGCATCTTCAATTTTCATTGTGGTTTTCTTTCGATGTGGTGCCAGAAGGCAAAGGTGTAGCTGTTAACGCCAATTCCAGACATTGTTATAGTAAATATGTTTATTGACAGGTACATGTTTATGGTACAAACGCCAGCCCTAGACTGACGCTTAGACAGACAATCTTACAAGACATGCGCATGTCATAAGAATAATATTGACCTATGACCAATGACCTAATTCAATAAATTAACATAGCATTAGTTGTATGATCTGATGTAACAAAAATGAGTTCCTCCAATTGGGATTCGATGAAGAGTAGTAAAAATGAACCTGATTGGCCAAACCTTAAAAGATAACAACTAATGAGAGTGAAATATTTTGTATTTTTGTAGTTGATTGTACGAAAGGAGGAGATGGAGAAGTTGGGGTCGATGTCACACATAATGGGCGGCAGATTATATCAAACGTAACACGAGTAGAACGAGGCATGTATCGTGTAACATATACTCCGTATGATCCAGGTCCTTATTCCATAGATGTCACTTTTAACGGAGCAGAAGTTCGAGGTATGTATATTTATTTATTTATTTGTACGTTTGAATATCTATATTAAATCGGTGTTGAAATCAGTTTTATGTTGGCATACCTTTTATCTTTTCATCGTTTACCGGGAAACATAGTAGTCCACTTTTACCATAGTGCTATATTCTTTTGAATACCTGTCTCTAACATCAATTTGGCGTACTCGATGAGGTCACTGCCAAAACACAGAAACATACAACCTATTGTACATTATATATTTATTCATACAACTGTCTGTGAGCACAGTTTTCATTCGTAAAATAGGTTCTGAAAAGAGAGGGCGCCTTCTCAACTAGTGGGTTTCCTCCGGGCACTCCGGTTTCCTCGAACTGTTAAAGACCCCTACGCGCATGCGAATTATTGATATGAAATTAAACTGTATATGTTAGTCCTGAAATGACCTAGTTTGTGTTGAGTGGACGTTGAACCCCATTTCTCTCTCCCTCTCTCTCTCTCTCTCTCTGGGGGGGATAGCTTTTTATAAGAAAATGGCCTTTTTGACACATTTTTATTTTTGATATTTAACGGAAATAGGTGACAATTTCCCTGCAAAAAATCACCACTCATGTTATTAACCAGTAATGTCTTATTATATTTAGCTCCAGCAGTGACTCAATGAGTAAGACGCTAGTCTTGGGTTTACTCCTGGCAGAAAAAGTTCGTCAGAATTTTTCTGGTGTGGTTTCTCTTTGTTAGTGGCGCAGGACGGAGGGCAAGGTCAAGTGTGCATATTGAAAAGAACCCTTGATAGTTGAAATCGGATATTAGAGCACACTGGACTGCCTCTGTCCCGGCAAACTTTCTCTAATGGCATATGCTTGTCTTCATTAGCCCAGTCGGTGCTGAAAAGAGAAAGTTAAACCCCTTTTCACTTCATTTCAGGTCCAGATTTTTCAAACTCAGACCCTTTTTTTATATATTGGTATTGTTTTATATGTTGATATATTTTTTGTAGATTCTGATTTCTATACAACTGATCCCGAAGAACGACAGAGAAAGGCCGTGTTTTATACAGAATTTGAAAATGTTGACGAGCAGAGAATTAAAGTTAAAACTTCCTGTAAGTTTCTTATAAAAACAACAGAAATTGGAGCCCGGTCGCGTGGCCCAATGGTTTGACCCATGCATGCTTGATCATAAGGTCTGTCATTCCGTCAAGTGCCCTAGTTTCGATTGCCCTGTTGTACGCAACAAGTATTAGGGTCACATGTTTCCTCTCACAGCTCCCACTGCTAAAGACCCCTACGCGCAAGCAAATTATTAAAATATAACTGAAACCATATGTTAGTCCCAAAATGACCTAGTTTGTGTCCAGTGGACATTAAACCCCATTTCTCTCTCTCTCTCTCCCCTCTAACAGCTCAATTCTCCTAAGGGCAAGCGATTTAATAGAATAAAATTGAAACCATATGTTAGTCATGACATGACCTTGTTTGTGTTGAGTGGAGGTTAAACCCCTTTTCTCTCTCTCCCATGCAGAAGTTGAATCCCTAAAATATTCTGTTGAGAATAAAATAGATCCCATAATTGAAGATTGTACCTTTATAATATGCAAATATTGAATAAATATTGTTAGAAAAAAAAATAGAAAGTGGGAGAGTTGATCCATTTTGCACACAGTTCTGTCTACTTCATTCCTTGTAAATAGATCTCTGCCCTAATAGGCTGTCATATCCAATAATTGATGTACTGTTGTAAGTGAATTTGAGTAATGCGAAAAAGTTGGGTAATGTGAAAAATTAGAGTAATGTGAAATATTAGAGTAATGTGAAATATTAGAGTAATGTGAAATATTAGAGTAATGTGAAATATTTGGGTAATGTGAAATATTTGAGTAATGTGAAATATTTGAGTAATGTGAAATATTAGAGTAATGTGAATTGGAGTAATGTGAAATATTTGAGTAATGTGCAATATTAGAGTAATGTGAATTAGAGTAATGTGAAATATTTGAGTAATGTGAAATATTTGAGTAATGTGAAATACTTGAGTAATGTGAAATACTTGAGTGATGTGAAATATTTGAGTAATATTAGAGTAATGTGAAATATTAGAGTAATATTTGAGTAATGTGAAATATTAGAGTTATGTGAAATATTTGAGTAATGTTGTATTTGTTTTATTTTCAGGTGATTGGGAGATAGATTATATAACTGGTGGACCGTTTGTATGTCACGTGACTGATGGTTCCGATATTCAGGTGTACGGAATGAACGATGGAACGATATGTAGCACTCCTCAACTTATAGGTAATGATAGACGTATAATTATTGTTTGCATGGAATGATTGCTTATCCCCCTCCCCCCCCCCTTGTCTTGATTTTCTTGGATACATGCTGTATCTTAAGGTATGTCATTGAGTCAACTAAAGGAACTTTTAATCTGTCCTTCATACAGGTTGAGGGAAATCATAAGGTCTGCCATTGACTCAAGTGGCGTGGTTTCAATTCCTCCCTTTTATATGAGAAGGCGTAGGGTCTTTAGTCCAACCTCGTGGGTTTTCTCCAGTTTCTTCCCATTGTTAAAGACACATGGGGGATGCTCGATTCACAGTCCAGAACGTCCCGAATTGACAGAATTGCAATCGAGTGACACGAAATTGAGTCCTGTCACAGTTCTGCCAGTCCCGACAGCTGAGGTGGTGTGAGTGGAATCGTGACGTATTTTAAGTAACAAATATGTTTCAGCTGCAATGATTGGTTGAGATATTTTTTATGCAGTCGGCACTTGCGTTGTACTCCGAAATTCTCCTTTTCACTCGATTGACACTATTTTTGGAATTGAGAGAATTTAATTCCGGAACGTTCAATCGAGTACGCCCCTACGTGCAAACATATTATTGAATTCAAATTGAACTGGTTTGTCTCGAGTGGACGTTAAACTCCATTTCTATGTCGCTGTCTCTTCAACTGCCTTGCTGCTACCACTAGGGCTGCCCTGTCTCTGTTTCTGGTAACTCATGTGTATGAGCAACTTCTTAGTTGGAATTCTAGCTATAAATATGATGATTGTTGTATCTAATCATGGAGAAATTATCGTTAATTTATATATTTAATAGCCGATTGTTCTAAAGCTGGTAATGGAATCCTGCAAGCAGAGGTGATGTATAACGGACAGAAATATAGTGCTAGAATAACGGAAGAAAGATTGAACGTTTATAGAATAACCTTTAGACCTACTGGACCTGGTATTTATAAAATATGGCTCACATACGATGGGAAACCTGTAAAAGGTAAGAAAAACAAGTAAAACGAAATTTTGAACCATAAAAAACAAAAAGAAATAGGCTCTGTGTTTTAATTAGATTGCAGTTTTTCGTGCCCTCCAGATGTTGCTCCTGACCAGGACCTCGGCTCTCCACCACTGACAAGGGGAGATAATGCTGATAAATTCCAAGAAACTTTCCTACACTGGGATTCCACACGGGACCGTCTGCTTAGTGAGCTTCCACCTTACTCACTGAGCTACCGGGGTGTTGGACGGCTGAATGGTTAACGCGTGTGCATTGCATGATAAGGTTTGTCATTGAGTCAATCGGCATGGTTTCGAATCCCCGCTTGTATGTGGCAAGGAATAGGGTCACCTGTCCAACCTCGGGTCATCCGATTTCCTGCTGAATTATTGAAATAAAATGGGACCATATGTTAGTCCTGAAATTACCTAGCTTGTGTCGAGTTGACGTTAAACCCATTTTTTTTTTTCTCTTTTATCTCTCTCCTAGAATTTATAATTCCATTGTCTTGTTATTTTTAGGCTCCCCGTTTATACAAGAAATAGATGAACTAGAACAACCAATCGCTAGTGGAGAAGGATTATTACGAGCGATGCCTCAAAGAACGTCAACATTTATTGTAGATCCACGAGGTAGCCGTGGTAACCCAAGTGTTAATATTTTGGGTGAGTAAACTGTTAAAAGTGTCAGGGGCCCCAATATCAAAGCCGACCCTAAATTAGTTCTAATAAATTTTTTGTGCCTATATTGTATATTTTTGTGTGGTATAAATCTATCTATCTACCATACGGACTTACTCATCAACTTTCGATGCCATCATGTGTGTCGGTTTGTTACACGATTTAAGTCTGGTCTGCTGCTCAACGCTCACTGATTATTAAATCAAAAAATGGATAATCGAGACTATGATTTTTACTGTACCAACTTTAGTTATGATGAACGAGGCTAAACTGAAAAATCAATCGCTAAATTTTCAGCGTATTTACTTTACATTATCTTGTTTTTAACTATTATAGTGAGAACTGCCAGCTCTTTATCTAATCTCCTATACGGCATCTTTAATAATTAAGATAACATTTCAGGCCTAAAGAAAGACCTACAATATAGGCCAGATCTAGCTCTTGATGTATGTTTATTTAAACATATATTAACATGACAAGTCCTGAATCAACTCTCGCTGGCCCCGATTTTATTTACATTACAGTGTTTATGATTATGTTTGTGATCTTGCTTTGTGCAATTTTTGTGTTTTTGTTGTTTTCTTTTTTAAAGTGATGATGCCACTTGAAACTTTTTCGTTTAAAGTGATGTTTTGTTTTTATTTGAAGGTCCGACCCAAGTTGTTCCATGTCAGATAGAGCCCCAGTCGAACGGTACCTTTAAAGTTTATTATACAGCTATAGAGAAAGGACAGTATATTATAGATGTTAAATTTGATCATAAAGAGATAGAAGGTAAGTCAGGGTCTATTTTAACAACCGGGGGGGGGGGGGGGCGGATGGCCGAATAGTTAGCACTGCATACACATGTTATCATGGTTCTGTTTAGTGCGGGGGTTGGGTGGCCGAATGGTTAGCGTGTGCGTGTTGTATCTTAAGATATGTCATTGAGTCAACTGGTGTGGTTTTGATTCCTCAGTTGTACCCCTATTGTATCATTTCATTCACCAAGGACAGCATACACAGTTTAAACAAAAGTTGATCATACAATTATAACTTAACATATATGGATTTACAATGTGATATAATAAGTCTATAAGCATACAAATTGTTTTTTAGGTTCTCCATACAAATTATGAGCTATCAATATTTTGTTTTTTAGGTTCTCCATACAAATTATGGGTGGTAGATCCGTCGTTAGTTCGTGTATCAGGAGGATGGCGGCCATTGATGGGTGATAGTGGTTTTATTCCGCTTGTCGTCAATAAAGAGAAACACATACCATTTGATGCATCAGAGGCTGGCTATGGTGAGTAAATTATAGATACATTAAAGATGCATTACGTAAGATTTAGATATAGGGTTGATCAACCTAAAGTAGTTACAGATAAAAAAAAGGGAATAGATTTAAAATGTCATTTAGATTACTTTATTCTGACTTGCGGTCATGGTTTTCTGTTCTTGGTATTATCGTATGTGGCTGGTCAATAGGAGTGCCTTGAGGCCCAAATAAAGAACTGCATTAGGCAGATTTAGCTTTTACAGAATGCATCTCGACAATAAAAGAATACATGCTCTAACATCGCACGACATGTAGAACAACCAGTGATTATATTTTATTATACGCCCACATTTTCATGTGGACGTATTATGTCGTCGCCCCTGTCCGTCCGGACGTCCGTCCGTCCGTCCGTCCACAATTTGTTTGTGGACTCTCTACAGGTCACAATTCTTATCCGATTTTGACGAAACTTGAAATATAGGTTTATCCCCATAAGATCTCGGTTCCTTTCGATATTGGCATGTATCGGATCAAAACTTCATGGATTATGGCCCCTGATTGTACGAAAAATCACGTTTTTAGCTTGTGGACCCTATAGAGGTCACAATTTTGAACCGATTTTGATGAAACTTGACATGCATGTTTGTAACCCAAAGATCTTGGTTCCTTTCGATATTTGCGGCTTTCGGAATGTAATTTCCTGAATTATGGCCCCTGATTGTCCGAAAAATCACCCTTTTTAGCTTGTGGTCCCTCTGGAGGTCACAATTATTATTCGATTTAAAAAACCGTTTGATTATATCACCGTTACACCCTCAGGAAGGTTGAGTTCAAATTTCGGGAAAATCGGACGAAAATTGCCATACAAAATGGCCGCCGTTTGTACGCGAATACTGTTAAAAAATGGTATATCAAGGTTGTGGACCCTGTGGAGGTCACAATTTTGATTCGATTTTGATGAAACTTCAAATTCATTGTTATAACCCAAAGATCTTGCTTCCTTTCGATATTTGCGCATATCGGATCGTAACTTCCTGAATTATGGCCCCTGATTATACGCAAAATCGCCTTTTTTTTAGCTTGGAGGTCACAATTATTATTCGATTTAAAAAACCGTTTGATTATATCACCGTTACACCCTAAGGAAGGTTGAGTTCGAATTTCGGGAAAATCGGACGAAAATTGCCATACAAAATGGCCGCCGTTTGTACGCGAATACTGTTAAAAAATGGTATATCAAGGTTGTGGACCCTGTGGAGGTCACAATTTTTATTCGATTTTGATGAAACTTGAAATTCATGGTTATAACCCAAAGATCTTGGTTCCTTTCGATAATTGCGCATATCGGATCGTAACTTCCTGAATTATGGCCCCTGATTATACGCAAAATTGCCTTTTTTTTTAGCTTGGAGGTCACAATTATTATCCGATTTAAAAAAACGTTTGATTATATTACCGTTACACCGTAAGGAAGGTTGAGTTTGAATTTCGGGAAAATCAGACCAAAATTGCCACACAAAATGGCCGCCGTTTGTACGCGAATACTGTTAAAAAATGGTATATCAAGGTTGTGGACGCTTTAAAGGTCACAATTTTAATTTGATTTTGATGAAACTTGAAATTCATGGTTATAACCCAAAGATCTTGGTTCTTTTCGATATTTGTGCATATCGGATCGTAACTTCCTGAATTATGGCCCCTGGTTATACGCAAAATCCCCCTTTCTTTAGCTTGTGGTCCCTCTGGAGGTCACAATTATTATCCAATTTAAAAAAACGTTTGATTATATCACCGTTACACTGTAAGGAAGGTTGAGTTTGAATTTCGGGAAAATCGGACCAAAATTGACAGACAAAATGGCCGCCGTTTGTACGCGATTACTGTTAAAAAAATGATATATCATGATTGTGGATCCTGTATACGTCACAATTTTAATTCGATTTTGATGAGGATGGTTGAGTTCTAATTTCGTGAAAATCGTACCAAATTTGCCGGACGAAATGGTCGCCGTTTGTACGCGAATGGTGTAAAAATATGGTATATCATGGTTGTGGACTCTCTACAGGTCACAATTCTTATCCGATTTTGATGAAAAGTCACATTTCTAGGTTGTGTACCGTCACACCATAATCATTGTCGGTTTCGAATTTCATTAATATCAGACTGGAACTGACCAACTAAATGGCTGCTCCCAATACAGTATGAAATACAGGACTTAATGATGTACATGTAGGAAAAATCACTTTCGGTATTGCTTGTTCTCTGTCCATCTCTCGAAAATGTGGGCGTATCCTGCCTGGCAGTGCCAGCCTATCTTACATTCTCTTAGTATGGATTATTGCTACAAGTTAATGAAAGTTCTGAAGAAATATTTTAAAATATGAAAAGTCTGAATGGGTTGTGAATAGCTCATTTTTTCACCCTTTTTCGTTTTTAACCCTTTCATTACTAGTGGGTTTTAAAATGTATGACGCCAAATCCTGACAATATTCAGAAAAAACCTCGAAAAAATATGCGAAATGTTCATATGATTATAGCTCAAAACCTACCAAATTTCAAAGTTATGATTTTCTGAAAGGAAACTGAATTCTCTTTCCAATGGAGTCAACTTGAAATATGTATCTCTCACCACTACTTAGATAACATAAGATGTATCTGAAAAAAATTTGAAAATTTTTTCAAGATAACCTATGGAGAAAAACTTAATGCTACAAAGTTCAAAATTAATCTGACAAGTTAATTTCATTTTAAGCAGAATTTAATTTCCTTCAAAATGGTACAACATTTTTGAAAATCTGATGGTAAATAAAAAATGGCAAACATTTTAGTTAAAGAGAGATAAAGTCGTCGACCGTACTGTGATGGTCGCGACAGATGAAACCGTTAGGGTGTCGACATATTTTGCTTACATTGACTTATTTAAATTAATATTAATGTACGAAGCTGTAGTTTTTAAGGGCTTGTTTGTGTTAACATGTATTCCACACAATTGAAAAATTATCACGCGAATGACCAGATTAGTTGCTTTCATCGAACACCTTTTCTAATTTACGTTTTTGGGTGCGTCAGAATCTTTAAGAAACAGCTCCACCAATCAAACACTTAGCCAGAAAATGACGAAATTTAAGTTGTGTCATGGGGGTTTTACCCAGTGATTTCATGTGAAGTTTATAAATCAAAAAGCTGTTTACACATGCCACATTCAGTAAAAAGTAAAACAAATAGTGCCACCATTTGAGACTTCTACGACCAAAAGAATAGTATTGGCGGAGCTGGTCACCCAAGTCTACTCCCCCCATACATTTATTATAATTAATTATGCAAAGCGGTTTTGAAACATTTTCAATTGTTCCAGCTCTTGTTTTACGTTGTACTACCAACATTTCAGCATCACAGTTAGTAGACAGAATGTGCACAGTCTTTTTATACGCCCACATTGAAATGTGGTCGTATATTGTCATCGCCCCTGTCCGTCGGTCCGGCGTCCACAATTGCTTGTGGACGCTCTACAGGCTGAAGTTAATATCTGATTGACTTTAAATTTATACACAGTGTTTAAGGTCATGAGACGAAGAAGCCTATTGTTTTTCAGCGATTTCCGATAATAACTACCAGAGTTATGGCCCTTGATCACTTCAAAAAAGTCTTGTGGACGCTCTAGAGGCCAAAGTTAATATCCGATTTACTTTAAATTTATACACAGTGTTTAAGGTAATGAGACGAAGAATCCTATTGATTTTCAGCGATTTCCGATAATTAGTGCCAGAGTTATGGCCCTTGATCACTTCAAAAAATCCTGCAGACGCTCTGGAGGCCAAAGTTAATATCCGATTGACTTTAAATTTATACACAGTGTCTAAGGTCATGAGACGAAGAAGCCTTTTGATTTTCAGCGATTTCTCATAATTACTGCCAGAGTTATGACCCTTAATCACTTCAAAAAATCTTGTGGATGATCTAGAGGCCAAAGTTAATATCCGATTGACTTCAAATTTATACATAGTGTTTACAGTCATGAGACTAAGTCATCTATCGATTTTCAGTGATTTTCAATAATTGTTGCCAGAGTTATTGCCCTTGATCACTTCGAAAAAATCCTGTGGAAGCTCTAGAGGCCAAAGTTAATATCCGATCGACTTTAAATTAACACACAGTGTTTAGGGTCATGAGACGAAGAAGCCTATTGATTTTCAGAGATTTCAAATAATTATTGCCAGAGTTATCTCCCTTGAAAACTTCAAAAAATCTTGTTACGTTATAGAGGCCAAACTTATTATCCGACTGACTTTAGATTGATACACAGAGTTTAAGGTGTTGAAACGAACAAGTATTTTGATTTTCAATGAATTTTGATAACTGAACAGCTAAATCCATGATATTAAATGTTTCATGTATATACTAATTGTTAGCGTGGGGTAACACTTTATATAAAGCAATCAAATTCTAATGATTTTCTGATAATTACATAATGAGCTGTTACTCTTAATCAGTTTTTATACGCCCACATTTTCATGTGGACGTATTATGTCGTCGCCCCTGTCCGTCCGGACGTCCGTCCGTCCGGACGTCCGTCCGTCCACAATTTGTTTGTGGACTCTCTACAGGTCACAATTCTTATCCGATTTTGACGAAACTTGAAATATAGGTTTATCCCCATAAGATCTCGGTTCCTTTCGATATTGGCATGTATCAGATCAAAACTTCATGGATTATGGCCCCTGATTGTACGAAAAATCACGTTTTTAGCTTGTGGACCCTATAGAGGTCACAATTTTGAACCGATTTTGATGAAACTTGACATGCATGTTTGTAACCCAAAGATCTTGGTTCCTTTCGATATTTGCGGCTATCGGAATGTAATTTCCTGATTATGGCCCCTGATTGTCCGAAAAATCACCCTTTTTAGCTTGTGGTCCCTCTGGATGTCACAATTATTATTCGATTTAAAAAACCGTTTGATTATATCACCGTTACACCCTAAGGAAGGTTGAGTTCGAATTTCGGGAAAATCGGACGAAAATTGCCATACAAAATGGCCGCCGTTTGTACGCGAATACTGTTAAAAAATGGTATATCAAGGTTGTGGACCCTGTGGAGGTCACAATTTTGATTCGATTTTGATGAAACTTCAAATTCATGGTTATAACCCAAAGATCTTGCTTCCTTTCGATATTTGCGCATATCGGATCGTAACTTCCTGAATTATGGCCCCTGATTATACGCAAAATCGCCTTTTTTTTAGCTTGGAGGTCACAATTATTATTCGATTTAAAAAACCGTTTGATTATATCACCGTTACACCCTAAGGAAGGTTGAGTTCGAATTTCGGGAAAATCGGACGAAAATTGCCATACAAAATGGCCGCCGTTTGTACGCGAATACTGTTAAAAAATGGTATATCAAGGTTGTGGACCCTGTGGAGGTCACAATTTTGATTCGATTTTGATGAAACTTGAAATTCATGGTTATAACCCAAAGATCTTGCTTCCTTTCGATATTTGCGCATATCAGATCGTAACTTCCTGAATTATGTCCCCTGATTATACGCAAAATTGCCTTTTTTTATACGCCCACATTTTCATGTGGACGTATTATGTCGTCGCCCCTGTCCGTCCGGACGTCCGTCCGTCCGTCCGTCCACAATTTGTTTGTGGACTCTCTACAGGTCACAATTCTTATCCGATTTTGACGAAACTTGAAATATAGGTTTATCCCCTAAAGATCTCGGCTGCTTTCGATATTGGCATGTATCGGATCAAAACTTCATGGATTATGGCCCCTGATTGTACGAAAAATCACGTTTTTAGCTTGTGGACCCTATAGAGGTCACAATTTTGAACAGATTTTGATGAAACTTGACATGCATGTTTGTAACCCAAAGATCTTGGTTCCTTTCGATATTTGCGGCTATCGGAATGTAATTTCCTGAATTATGGCCCCTGATTGTCTGAAAAATCACCCTTTTCAGCTTGTGGTCCCTCTGGAGGTCACAATTATTATTCGATTTAAAAAACCGTTTGATTATATCACCGTTACACCCTAAGGAAGGTTGAGTTCGAATTTCGGGAAAATCGGACGAAAATTGCCATACAAAATGGCCGCCGTTTGTACGCGAATACTGTTAAAAAATGGTATATCAAGGTTGTGGACCCTGTGGAGGTCACAATTTTGATTCGATTTTGATGAAACTTGAAATTCATGGTTATAACCCAAAGATCTTGCTTCCTTTCGATATTTGCGCATATCGGATCGTAACTTCCTGAATTATGGCCCCTGATTATACGCAAAATCGCCTTTTTTTTTAGCTTGGAGGTCACAATTATTATTCGATTTAAAAAACCGTTTGTTTATATCACCGTTACACCCTAAGTTAAGGAAGGTTGAGTTTGAATTTCGGGAAAATCGGACCAAAATTGCCATACAAAATGGCCGCCGTTTGTACGCGAATACTGTTAAAAAATGGTATATCAAGGTTGTGGAGCCTGTAAAGGTCACAATTTTAATTCGATTTTGATGAAACTTGAAATTCATGGTTATAACCCAAAGATCTTGGTTCTTTTCGATATTTGCGCATATCGGATCGTAACTTCCTGAATTATGGCCCCTGGTTAAACGCAAAATCCCCCTTTCTTAGCTTGTGGTCCCTCTGGAGGTCACAATTATCCAATTTAAAAAAACGTTTGATTATATCACCGTTACACTGTAAGGAAGGTTGAGTGTGAATTTCAGGAAAATCGGGCCAAAATTGACAGACAAAATGGCCGCCGTTTGTACGCGAATACTGTTAAAAAAATGATATATCATGGTTGTGGACCCTGTATAGGTCACAATTTTAATTCGATTTTGATGAGGAAAGTTGAGTTCTAATTTCGTGAAAATCGTACCAAAATTGGCGGACGAAATGGTCGCCGTTTGTACGCGATGAGTGTAAAAATATGGTATATCATGGTTGTGGACTCTCTACAGGTCACAATTCTTATCCGATTTTGATGAAAAGTCACATTTCTAGGTTGTGTACCGTCACACCATAATCAATGTCGGTTTCGAGTTTCATTAATATCAGACTGGAACTGACCAACTAAATGGCTGCTCCCAATACAGTATGAAATACAGGACTTAAAGATGTAGGAAAAATCATTTCTAGGTTGTGTACCGTCACACCATAATCAATGTCGGTTTCGAGTTTCATTAATATCAGACTGGAACTGACCAACTAAATGGCTGCTCCCAATACAGTATGAAATACAGGACTTAAAGATGTAGGAAAAATCATTTTCGGTATTGCTTGTTCTCTGTCCATCTCTCGAAAATGTGGGCGTATCCTGCCTGGCAGTGCCAGCCTATCTTTATATTTTACTACTGAACGACAATTTTAATTTATTACTGTAAATGCCTTAATTTATGCCTGCGATGGTCTGTAACAGGTGTACTGTTATTTATGCGTTATATATTATATGATGTACTTACAGGTGAATTAACGGCAGAAGTACGTGGACCGTCTGGTCATAAGATACCTGTTGCCGTTGATGCTAGGAGTGATGGTAGAAATACTGTCATATTTACACCCAGAAACGAAGGTAAGTCCACGGAGTATATACCATATTTTTCAGTGTATTAGGCGCCTGCGTAGATAAGGCACAGAGCGAGTTTGGCAGAGGTGTTTCAGGAAAAAATAAAAGTGCATGGTTTCGGCGCACCTTTCTCCCGCGGCTTGTGGAACACTTGCCATTTTATGCATGACTCAAATACACCAATTCTAGAACACCAGTCATGCGATAACGAGGGTATGACACTGACTCGATAGTCTGGAAGTCGGGTGTTTGATCCCTGCATTGGCCAAGAAAGTTCATCAAGATTTTCCGGCTGTCTAGTCGTTTGGATGGGACAAAAAAAACAAGGTCCTGTGTGCACATTGACGTGCACATAAAAGATCCCTTGACAGTTGGAATTCCATATAAATATCAAGGATTATTATTATTATTATCTCCTCAACACAACAAACACAGAGGTTGTGTTAATACATGGTGCTAAATCGTATAATATTTTAGTCTCAATTAATCTTCAATATTTCGGATTCAATCGACCTTCAATGTTATATCAATTGACCTTCAACTTTATGGTCTCATTTGACCTTCGTAAACATTCGAGATTTTCCGAAGAGAAGGCGGAAACGCTGCTGTGTCTCTTTTCTTTAGGCCAGTTGGAGCAGAAGAGTAGGACAATAATCCCCATTTGTTTTATTTCAATTCTATTTTCTTTAAGGCATTAACGTAATCCTTGTTGTATTATTTATTTTTTCAGGAAAACATGAAATTGATGTATTCTGGGGAGGATATCCATTGTTGAACTCTCCGTATCCTGGTTGGGCGACGTACAAACCGGACAACATCGAACCACCTGTCCGATACGCTTACGCACCCCAGTCTCCTCCACCGTCCATTATAGGATCCGTGCGATCAGATGCTTACCCACAAGTCAGTGTTCATGGAAGTGATTATGATTATTACAGAACAACAACAAAGCATAATAACGCTGTTCATGTTCTGCCGGTGAATGGTGTGCCCCTTCAACCCCCAGGTCCCATTAAAAAAGTTCCGTTAAAGGTTGTTCTAAGAGGAAAGGGCCTGAAGGAGGCGTATCTTAATAAAGAGGCTAATTTTACGATCGATGCGACACAGTGCACAGAAGGTGAGATAGATCTATCTTTTCAACAATCATATTCTCTATCACTGTAGCTCCTCTACTACCTCCATCCCTTCAAAATAGCCCCTTTTCTACCCGTACACATCAAAATAGCACCAACTTCCACCCCCATCTCAAAAGCAGCTCTCCCACCCCATCAACATAGATCCTCTTCTACGCCATCAAAATAGTCCCTCTCCCACCCCCACTCTATTAAAGTAGCCGTTTTCCATCCACAACCACATCCAAAACAGACAACTCTCCTACCACTACCCCATTAAAATAGACCCTGTCCTGCCCCTTTCCTGTTGATATAGCACCTTGCCTACCCCACCCTATCAAATAGTCCCTCTCTTACCCCTGGCTCAATTACCCCTCCCCCCTCATATTACAACTAAATATCACAATACTAATATGTTCCATTTGAATATAATTGTAGGTATTCCAGATGTTAAGATGTCGAGTACCAGAACCAATATCCCAATTCACACGGCCAGAGTGAACCCTCGAGTTTATCAATGCACCTATGTACCGCAAGTTCCTGGAGAATACCTGCTCTACATAAAATGGAATAATCAACCGTTACGAGGCTCACCATTCAAGGTTATCGTACACGCCCCCTATCCCCTACCTGTTATAGATGTTATTGATACCGATTCACCACCTGCCGCCCATAGAGTTCGATTTGTTCACCATGATCAGGAATTTAGCCGTGTTGGGAAACACGTTGATTTCCATATCGATACCAGAGATGCTGGTCCAGGTAGGTTCGGGTTAAATGTCTCTTATCAAGGATAAAAGTTACATTATGGGAGATTAGATGAAGAGCTGGCAGTTCTCACTATAATAGTTAAAAACTACATAATGTAAAGGCAATTTGTTGAAACAAGATTTCGACTTTTGAATTTTATTTCTAGTCGTGATCATCATTACTATAGTCGGTATGATACAAAAACAAAACAGTCTCGATTATCCATTTCATGATTAAATCATGAATGAAAGTTGAGCAGCAATTCGGATTCAAATCGAGTAAATATCACAGGCAAGCGATGACATCTAGAGTTGATTATGGTCTGAATAAATTAATTAATGACAAATTAATAATTTACATGACATTCAGGCCCAAAGAAAGGCCTGCAATATGAATTATGTAAGTGCTAAATCTGCCTAATGCAGGTCTTCTGTTTGATTTCAAATTTTATATAAATCATTAATGAGACATGCCTACAATAAACTCTTTAGAATGTTGGATTGTTGTGATTTTTAATGGATTGAAACATGACCACCATACAATGCCCAATAGACCGGAATACCCAGACACTAGAAATTTCTATTCGGTTGAGATTCATGCCCTATTAGAGTCAAAATGGAAACAATTGAATGTAAATAAGTTCATGTACAATCAGATTACATTAGTATGTGCGTTGCGACCCATTTGGGTCAATTTCTAGGGCCCAAATATTAGCAATTTAGCTCCTTTAACTTTGCTCCAACAAAATTAATGCAACTGAAATTTTCAACCTACTCATGTTTCATTATCTATTTATATGGAGAACTGTCAGTGCTTTATCTAGATCATACATATTTAATAGAATTGTTATTGAATTATTATAAATATCTGTAATTAACTATGTTATAATAACCTGTATATTTTTATCAGGTGAGTTGATAACGAAGGTGATTGATCCACATGGTAATTACGTGGATCATGAGGTAACAGATAATAACGATGGAACCAGAAAGATGAAGTTTCTACCCAAGATGGTTGGTAGATATGTGGTGGATATACTTTATAATGGAAAACATATACATGGTTAGTACTGTAGTTTTAAACAAAGTGACAGAGACAGAGAAATGAAATGGGGTTTAACTTCCTACTGTTCCAGCTGGGCTACTGAAAATGGGTACAGTGTGCTATGATGGAAATTTTGCCCAGGCCTACTCTTATATCGAATTCCAACTGCCAAGGGATCTTTTACGTGCACATCAATGTATACATGGGATCTCAGTTTTTTATCCCATCCAAACAACTAGACAGCTGTCCTTGACAGACCCTCTGTCCCATGCCACTGAGGCACTGACAAGTGGAAGACTATCGGAAATGCAGGGATCAAACATACAACCACCAGACTAGCGAGCTAGTATCTTACTCACATAGATTCCGTGGCTCGTAACATGCAATCGGTTATTTTGGGCCTAACATATGGTTCGATTTGATCTTATTTCAATAATTCGCTTCCACTAAAGAACCCTAAGCCAAATAGAATTATTGAAATAAAATTGAACCATATGTTAGTCCTGAAATGACCTAGTTTGTGTGAGTGGACGTTAAACCCCATTTCTCTCTCTCTTCAATTTTTGATATATCCTTGCAATTCTTAAGATAGCAGCAGTGTAACACTTTTTGTTTTTTTATTTTTCAGGAAGTCCATATTTTATTGATATAACCGCTTCCATGCCGACGGGAAGCGTTAAAGTCTGGGGTCCAGGTATTGAGAGTGGTATTCTTGGACAGTTTCACTCCCATTTCTGGGTGGAAGCTACTGGCGCTGGAGCTGGTGAACTACGAGTTAAGATCATGGGTCCTAGAGGTAAGTCTATAATGTCTATTGCACATAATGTGTCTAACTAACTAATCTATTTCCCATGTGTCTCAAGGGTCTATAGCCCATTTGGGGAAGTGAATGGCCGAATGTTTATCATATGCACGCTGTATCATAATGTCTGTCATTGACTTAACTGGCATTGTTTCAATTCCCTGCTTGCCTGTCAAACCTCGTGGGTTTTCTTCGGGTCATCTGGTTTTCTCCCACTGCTAAAGACCCCCACACGCAAGCAAATTATTGAAATAAAAAATTGAACCATGTGTGAGTCCCGAAATGACCTAATTTGTGTTCAGTGGACCTTAAACCCCCTTTTCCTCTCTGTCGCTATTTGATTTTTAATAGGACGTTAAACCCCATATCATTTTTTGATTTTTGTGTTATAGGTGCTTTCCACGTCAAGATGCGTAAAGCAAGTAAGAAAGAGAAACTATACCAGTGTTTTTATAACCCGATCGAACCCGGAGAATATACGGTCAACGTCATGTGGTCCGGACGAGATATAGAGGGCAGTCCATTCAAAGTTTTATTAGCTAATAACAAAGAAGATTTAGAACGCTACCAACAAATGTCTTCCGTAATAAGAAGAAATTCATTGGATGATCATGAAGGGGGCGATGTTTTGTACTAATTTAACAAACGCTTCATTAAACAGACTTTTTAAGAATTGTCACCAGAGGGCGTTGTTTACTAATTGCTGCCAGCGGGCGATTTTTTATACTTAACAGACTCTTTAGGAATTGCTGCCAGCGGGCAATGTTTTATTCTAACTTAACAGACTCTTTAGGAATTGCAGCCAGCGGGCGATGTTTTATTCTAATTTAAAAGACTCTTTAGGAATTGCCACTAGTGTTTTATTCTAATTTAACAAACTTTTCAAGAACTGACGCCCATGTTTGTTGTTATTAAAGAGACTCTTAGACTTTAAGAATTGCCACCAGTGTTTTTTAAGAATTTTGTGAAGATCATTGTCGAAGATTATATGGAACTAGTACCAGGATCAAAAAGGTTTTAACTTGAGTTAGTAATCAGAGCTTAGTTGATTATTTAATAGAATACTTCTTTAGTTCGTAGACCTCACTGTGATATATCTTCAATATCACTTTGTAAATATCACTGCGATATGTCTTCCATTTCACTTTGTTTGAAGCAGGCATAGAATAAAGCTATTTAACATATTGTTTGTAGACCTCACTAATATGTATTTGATTGAATACAAAGATGGGGTTAAAACTTTCCTGTTTATCTCCAAAATTCATAACATATATCTAATGAAACATATGTTTTAGAATTATGATGTAATGTTTTATTGGTAATTATGTAAAGCTTAATTAAAACTACTGGCTATTGGTGCATGATAAACTTATATAGGCTAATATTTCGATTATTTATCCCTTGATCACCATTTGCCTTATACAGAAACTCTCCATAATGAGACCAGCCAGATACTCTCTATAGTTAGGCCAGTCTAAAAGTGAAAAACTCTGTAGTGAGACCAGTCTTATAATGTAACTCTCTATAGTGAGGCCAGTCTTATAGTGAAGCTCTCTATAGTGAGACCAGTGAATTTCTCTATAGTGACACCAGTTATAGTGAAACTCTCTGTAGTGAGACCTGTTATAGTGTAACTCTCTATGGTGAGACCAGCCTGATAGTGGAACTCTTTATAGTGAGACCCTGCTGATACATGTTATATCATTCGATTAGTGAACTCAGCTATTGTATAAATATATGTTATGGTTTTATTAATTAATAATCATATCTTTTCTATGCCTTATATGGAGATATTTAGTTTATGCCTTATATGGATTTACATTTAGTTTATTCGTTATATATCTATGGTGATAATTTGTGTATGCGTTAATGCCCTGTATGTTTATATTCAGCTATCATTAATACCCATATTTTGTTTCTGCCCTATAAATATATCATGGTAATTTGTTTCTGCCCTATATATATATATATGTCATCATATTTTGTTTATGCTCTGTATATATGGTGATATTTTTTTTAATTTTTTAGTACGACTGTAGCTTTAATTATTATCATACATTGCTTTACTTACCATTCCATTATACATAAACATATATATATATATATATAGCAGTAGTAAGTGGTTGTTCTAATGTACAGTATCATATATTATAGTATAAAATATAAAAATAACACCGATTTGCTCCTACATGTTTCAAAATAATTTCATCAGGAAGCCATTGATAATATACAACGTTAGAAAGTTACCTTGTACAAGCAAAAATCGGTGTTATTTTTATATTTTATGCTATAATAAATATATCTATATAATATTACATATCTCATAAATTGATCCCCGCTTGTACATGAAAAGGTGTAGGGTCGCCTGCTCAACCTCTCTCGATTTTACGGTTTCCTCTCATTGCCAAAAACACAGGACCCCTATACACAGGAAGCCTAACTGGCTAAGGTCTGGGATTACAGGGAGCCTACTCTGGCTCAGGTCTGGAAATAGAGGGAACTAATTCTAGATAGGGTCTGAGAATACAGGTAGCTAACTGTGGATAAGGTCTGGGAATACAGAAAGGTAACTCTAGCTAAGGTCCTGGAATACAGGGAGGTAATTCTAACATGTTAAATATTGATATAATAATCTAGACTGGCGTAGAATTTAATTAATATTAGACCGATTAGCCTGCTCTAACAAGTCAGACATGCTCCTACGTCAACTCTTTCTGGCTTATGTAGGAACAAGTCTAGACGTCATTTAGATTTGGTTATCCAGTCTTTAATAACATATATATATACATATATAAATATCATCCTGTTGCTGTATATTTTGTTTTTCTTTTAACCAAATATAAAATAGTTTCTATTTTTACACTTTTATTTTTATGTTGTCGTTATTCCTTAAAACAGGAGGCACAGTAGGCCGTAGCGCCGCTGCCAGGGCAAAAATTTCCCTCATGGATTACTGTATGACCTATACCTGTCTTCATCAACTAGTCGAAACAGTTCAATGTAAGAGTAGGCCGTAGCGCCCTCATAGCACAATGTATTGCGTATGCCCGTCTTCCATTAGCCCAGGTTAGGTACAGAAGAGTAGGACGTTAAACCCCCATTTCATTTCTTTTCCTCGATAAAATAATCTGTGTCGATTTTAAGAGTAGGCCGTAACGCCGCTGCCCGGGCAAAATTTCCCTCATAGCACACTGTATGACTGTCTTCCATTAGCCCAGGTTATAAGGTGCATAAGTTTAGGAGCAGAACAGTAGGATGGCAAAATCCCTTTAATTTCTTCATTAGCTTGTGTTTGGTTGTGACAGGAAAGCAGGACTAATCTCTATTTTATTTCCTATCCAATATCCTCGTCATCAGCCCAGTTGGGACAGAAAAGAAGGGTGTTAATCCTCATTTTATTTTCGATCGAATATCCGTCTCCATTAGTCCGATAGGGGCAGAATTGCAACATGTTAAACCCTAATCCTCTCCATTAATCCGAAGGAGCAGAAAAGCACGATGATAAAACCCTATCCATCTCCATTAACCTTGTTGAGAGAGGAAAGCAGGACATTAAACCCTATTTGCCTTCATTAATGTGGTAGGGGCCGAACAGCAGGACAATAAACAACAATCGTCCAGTACGGGCAAAACAGTAGGATGGTTGGGGCAGGACAATAAACCCCAATCGTCCAGTAAGGGCAAAACAGCAGGATGGTTGGGGCAGGACAATAAACCCCATTCGCCCAGTAAGGGCAAAACAGCAGGATGTTAAACCCAAGTCATCTACATTAGTCTGCTAAGGGCAGACAAGTCCGCAATTCAGCCTCATTTGACTTTCCAAACACAACAATAAAATATCAATTGACTTTATTAAACTGCTATCTGTTGTTCATGACTAAATTAATTAAATTATTTTGTATTTGTTGTAAGTTATCAGATGATAGAAGAGTTTTATTTATAATACTATATACATCTCGATCACCTGTGGACGACACTTGTGATATTTTACCTGGTAACGCACTTTTCTTTAACTTGCTATTAAAATCTTTGGATTTCTGTAAATGGAAAAAATAATGGTAAATACAAGTATTCCTTCACATTTCTATGTTTATTTTACCATTATAATAAAAAAAACCACCCACATCACAACTTTATAACCTATCCAATATGACTTGAAAACACACTTTGTCCCATATATGACAACACAACTTGTTCCATATGACAACACAACCAAACTATCCCATATGACAATACGACTCTATAACCTATCTATTCCATATGAGAGAGAAATCCACTCGATATAAACTGTCATTTTGGGACTAACATATGGTTCAATTTGATTTCAATAATTTGTTTGAGCTGTGGGGGCTCTGTGGGAGGAAACCGGAGAACATGCAACCCTACTCCTTATTAACCTAGGGGCGGATCCAGAGGCGGGGTTGGGGGGGGGGGGTCCAACCTCCCCCCCCCCCTGCTCATCTACATAAAAAAAAATAATAATGCCTTGCATCAATGAAATTACATCACAAAGTGATCCTACATCAGTATAAAAATGATTTCTCTGTTTAAAAAGCTCAATTTGTATGTATGCCTATGTAATTTAGAGACGATGATGGCAGATTTCCGTGACAGAAACCTGGCAAACCCCCTCCAGCAAAAATTCCTGGATCCGCCCCTGTAACCCATTCGACCACCAAACCTTGATTTTAGGACTTTAAAATATAAACTATTCAGCCATAAGACAAATTGATTTAATAACTTTATAAATTAAATGAACTTACATATGGTAGACAAATTAAAATTAAAGAAGGACTGATATGTTGACCTGACATCAGGATAATAGGTTTTGATATTTCAACATCTTTAATCGACTTCACCACCTAAAACAACACGAAGATATATTACACGATCAAACTAGAAAAACATGTAACCATCAATTTTATAATGAAATGAAATGGAGTTTATCAGCTAATGAATACTGACATACGCCATACAGTGTGCTACGAGGAAATTTCACCCAGGTAGCGACACTATGGCCTACTCCAGTGCTCACGCTGTCAATCGCCATTTCCGCCAATTGCGATAAAAATATAATTTTGGCGTTAAAATATTTAATCTGGCGAAATTTTTGGCGCTTCTTTTTTAACCATGACAGTTGGAATTCAATATTAGAGTAGGCCCTACTCTAATATTGAATTCCAACTGTCGAGGGATCTTTTATGTGTACACAGTCTAAGTTTTTTGTCCCATACGATTGATTAGACAGCTTTCGTCCTGCATCACTGACAAGAGAGAGAACCACGCTGGAAAATCTGGATGAACTTTCTCTGCCAATCCAGAGATCGTAAACCCGACCTCCCGGCTATCGAGCCATCGTCTTACCCACTTAGCCACCGTGATCGACACAATATCTTGTGATTGACATGAACTCAAAGACGTTTTTTTCGCAAGTGGTTATGGGCAATAACTATTGCAGTAATCATTAGTGATTTTAAAATAGGATATTTTTCTTTTAGGGCCATTCAATCTTATAGCAATACATATTAATATTAAGGAAATCAGACCTTACCTTGTACCACTGGAATCTTTAAATGATAAAGGACAAAAGATAAAGGGCAAATAAATAAAAGACGAATGATAAAGGGGGAATGATAAAAAGCAAATGATAAAGAGCAATAACTCTAGAAAAACTAATTGTTAATGATGGGCACACAAAATGATAAGGGACAAAATGATAAACGGCAAATGATAAACGGCAATAACTCTGGAAAAATAATTGTTGATGATGGGCACACAAAATGACACTCACCAGTTTTATATCATTTGTGGGTAAAGTTGTGATGATTTTTATATTTTTGTTGAACTCTGTACTCAATTCAGTTTCAACAAGCTGAAATATTGATAACTACAGTAATATGGTAAACAAAATTAGCGTAACCTTTACCAGTTTATTATGTGATGTCCTTTTCACTGGGCCATCAAACACTATATAAGAGAGAGAGAGAAATGGGGTTTAACGTCCACTCGACACAAGGGGTAGGAGTATTTAGCAGTGGGAGGAAACAGGAAGACCCAAAGAAAACCCATGAGGTTGGAGAGGTGATCCAACTCATTGTCATGTACAATCGGGGATTTGAAACCATGCCAGTTGACTCAATGACTGGCCGTATGATACAGTGCGTGCACGCTAACCATTCGGTCATCCCACCACCTGGCTATGAATGAGAGTACCAACCTGAGTAATGTGTTTAGCTGTCTGTTTATTTAATTCCGTTCTAATAACAGACTGTAATTGATCAACCTCGACTTGATAAACATCTCGCGTTACTTTAGGTAATAATTCTAGTCGTAACATCTGTAATTATAAATCAACAATTACGTTATTATCATATAAACCACAAACAGAGCATGACATCATTGCGGCCATCTTGCAAAATAACATCATATCCATGTTCTTGAAGCAACATGTAGACGTTGTTACTTTGCAATTCCCGAACTGATAACTAAATTATCTCCCTTTAGAGCAGACGTGTGAACAGCAGTGTCCAATAAGAGGTTGTGATGCTCAAATGAAACATCATGACCTCCAAAGAAACCTTGACGTTGAACAAGTCTTGTAATTTGCAGATAGACATTTTGGCAGGAAAGCGCAGGACTTGATATTACGTGGAGGGCTTGATAAGATGTACGTAGTTAAAAAGAGATGAAAATTTCCCTCATAGAACACTGTATGGCAAATGCCCGTTTTCATTACCCCAGTTCGGAGCAGAATAGTACGAAGTTAGACCCCATTTCATTTCATATCATTTCATTTCAATTGGTCTGTAGTCATGTATTGCTTTAGTGGGAATTACTTCCCTTTATTTAAAAGCATAGTGCGACTATGATATACCTACCTTGTAAATATCTTTAAGATCCTGTGTCCATGTTTGAGACCCGTGCAGAGATTTAACGCTATTTTCTAGTTTTTTATATTTTTCCTCTAATAAAGCCTTGTTTTTAGCTGCCTGAATCAAATACAAAGATTCACATATAGAATACATAAACAAGTATATGGGGATGCTTGATTCACAGTTCCGGAATTGAATTCCAAAACTGGTGTCAATCGAGTGAAAAGCAGAATTTCGCACTACAACGCATGTGTCGACTGTATAAAAAATATCTCAACCAATCATGACAGCTGAAACATATTTTTACCTAGGAATACGACACGATTCTACTCACTCCACCTCAGCTGTCGGGACTGGCAGAACTGTGACAGGACTGAAATCCGCGTCACTCGATTGTAATTCTGTCGATTCTGGACGTTCTGGACTGTGAATCGAGCATCCTCTATAAATACATCCACTGTAACCTGGATATCCTTTAATCGTGCGTATCTATTACTATCTTCTATCACAAGCATTCAATGCCAAATCTTTGTTTATACAAAAATTCTAAAATCACCCCAAACTATCTAATTTGTACTTGTCTAAATGGCATACTTTTTAGCAGTGGGAGGAAACCGGAGTGCCTGGAGGAAACCCTCGGGGTTGAGAAGGCGCCCCTATCTCCATCCCACATACGCTCACACCAGGGATCGAAACCACAGCCGCAAGCCAGAGGTGACCGGCCAGCTAGAGGTCGAATAGCGGCACTCTTGACTACTAGGCCATCCCAACCCCCCACCAGAGTAGCTCTGTCTCAAGTAACACAGGTCATCCTCCCACCCCATCCTCGTATCCTGTCATATATAATATATATATAAACCGTACCTGAGTAGCCCTGTCACCTGTAACACAGGTCACCCTCTTCTTACCCTGAGAAACACCTGATAATTTCATGATACAGAAATCTACGATATCTCTTGTATTAGTCACATGTCTACAATAACAAGCCAACAGTGAGGCTGATGTCCCCCGCCGAAATCCCAAAATAAATAGACGACACATATTAATTAATCGCACATTTATTTTTTTCAAACGTATCGAGTTATCGTGTCCCAAAGCATCAACCAGTCAAATTGCTTATCTCTGCTTACCCTAAGCGGAAAATGCTCATCTTCGAACTCCATCAAGGCATTGACCTAATAAGCATATACACCAAGTTTGAACATTTTAACTCAATTAGAAGGAGAGTTATTGTGTTCCTAAGTCTCGACCAATCAAATTGCGTATCGCTCTGCTTACCCTGAGCAGAAAATGCTCATTATCGAACTTAGTCGAGGTATTACTGTAATGAAACTATACACCAAGTTTCATCACTCTCACTTAATTAGAACTAAAGTTATCGTGTCCCAAAGCATCAACCAATCAAATTGCTTATCTCTGCTTACCCTAAGCGGAAAATGCTCATCTTCGAACTCCATCAAGGCATTGACCTAATTAACACATACACCAAGTTTGAACATTCTAGCTCAATTAGGAAGAGAGTTATTGTGCCCCAAAAAGTGTGACAGACAGACAGACAGACGGACGAACCCATTTTAATAGTCCCCCAACTTTCTTCGTAAGGCGGGGGACAAAAACATGATAAATAAAAAAATCATATTTCATATCTCTGGGACCTGTTTCATGAAATTTTAACTAACATAAAAGTTTTAGTAATTTGATTGGATAATATTAGATTGATTTTATACTTAGCTTATCAAAATTAAAATATTTACTAAAATTTGGATTTTATCTTGAGTTAAGATTTCGAGAAAGTGAACATTTACGAAAACCTATGGCACTAGACAAAATGGACCCTTCCAAGCAGCACATTGGACCACTCTAGCAGCTCACTGGACCACTACAAGCTGCATATTGGACCATTCCAAGAGGGTTATTGCACGAAATGTTCGGTTATTGGTTATAGATGAAATATTAGGTTATTGGTATTATGTGAAATATAAGGTTATTGCCAACCTATGGCACAAGACACAACAGACCATTCCAAGTGGTACATTTCAACATTCCAAGCGGCAAATGGGATCATTACAAGTGAACCTCCAGGTTAGCTAACCAACGTTTTTCAAGATACATTGCCCATCTGAATATTGAATCAAATATCAGCTGTAATAAAATGTTGAATAAAAGTAAAACTTACGTTCCACAACATAATTCTGTAGAAACATCATCTCCTATCTTTATAACACTCACTTCATCAGGGTAAACCTACAATAATATATATTAACTGTAAACACCACTTAACAAGTTGTGAATAATTTTAAACATACCATTTAGGTTCTGAGCCAGGTTGTTCACTTAAAAATTCCTGTCTTTATTAGCCGAGTCAAAGCAGACCAGGAGGACGTTAACCGTTGTACCCAATTTCATTTTATTTCACTTGGTTCAATCAGCTGCTATTGTACCTTACCTCATTTTGAAGGGAGACAACTCCAGGTATATTCATGGCTTGAGATAAGGACATGACCTGTCGGTCTACAGTATAACCATCTTGTATACATTGTTTCACTGTATCTTCTATTCTACCAATATTCTCTAAACTTAACGTACCCTGTAAGTATAATTACATCAACTATCGAGATCTGTGGTGACTCTGTGACGGAGGTCCCGGACTAGATCCCGGTTTTGGCAGAGAAAGTTCCTCAGAAATTACCAGTATGGTTTTCCCTTGTCATTGGTGGAGGCAAGCCCCTGACAAGGAGCAGCGGCTATTTGTTCACCACATCACAGATGCCTTGTAAATATCACTATATATCACCACAAATTTTCTAAATATTATTACAGTAATACCTTAAATATTATTCTATATATACCACATTACACTGATACCTGGTACATGTATATATCATTATACATATATAACACATTACACAGATACCCTGTAGATATCATTATATATACCACATTACACTGATACCTACATTACACAGATGCCCTGTAAATATTATCATATCACATTACACAGATGCCCTGTAAATATTATTATATCACATTACACAGATGTCCTGAAAATATCATTACATATATCATCAAATTACACTGAACAGTATCATCTAGATTTTAAAACAAACTATTGTCAACTTACCACGGACGTTAAATCAAAAGATAATTTATCAGCCTGGATGTCGGAACCATTTTGTTGTGCATCAACCAGTATTTTTTTAATGGCTGAATTCAAGAGATGTGTAGCTGTGTGATTCATCATGTGGTTTTTACGAGCATCCTGTGAAATATCAAATATATAAAAAAAATTTTCTGGCAGTGTAAATTTCGAATACTGCTGTTAACACCAGCCAGGATTTAAACCTGATTCTCCACACTGAGGGGAAGCTTGATTGTTAGTCCGGTACATTCACAGAATTCCATCCTGTCACAGTTTTATCAATAATGTCCTAATTTTATCAATCCTGCCACAGTTCAATCCATCTGGTCCCAGTTGAATGAATCCTGTCCCAGTTCAATCAATACTGTCCCAGTACAATCAATCCTGTCCCAGTTCAATCAATCCTGTCACAGTTCTATCAATCCTGCAACAGTTCTACCAGTCCTGAAAACTGAGGTAGTATGAGTAGAATTGTGGAATACTTAACCATGGCGAATATCTTATAGCTGTTATTGTTGGCTCAGATACTTTCTTACTCAGTTGGGGCATGTGCTGTAACCCAAAATCCACTAGATTGTCATTATTCATGGGATCGAGAGAAGATTCAGGTATGAAAAATTCTATTGTTGTTCTCAGCAAACACCAGGATTGAAACCCTAGACCTCTCCTTCGACCCCAAGTTTAACAGCGTTAAAATATAATACCTGATTAAGAAGAAGTTGAGCATCGTCATCCACTAGAAGATGACCTTGTGTGACCTTGACATTGTGTAATATATGACCTTTATACACCTGAACATCTGTTATATGACCTTGACCTGTCTAATATAATAATATAAACTTTACATACTCGTCTAATCAGACATATGGAGGGAAAGACAACCCTGTTATGCAAGAACTAAATCTGCCTATTGTAGGCCATTTATTGGGAGGGCCCGAAATGTTATCTAAACTATTAATTAGACATTAATTCACTTATCCGGTTGCATTGTTAAAATCAAACAATAAGTTAAATATAAATTATGCATGAGCTAACTCTGCCTATTGCAGATCTTTATTAAGGCCTTAAATGTTAGGGCCTATATAAACATTTATTAAATTATCCAGACCATAATCAACGCTCTATTCCATCATTAGACTACGATATTTCACGAATTCGAATACGTTTTGTGATGGAAGATGTAACATAAAAATTGAGACATTGTTTATTATCGTACCATCAGTAGTAATAACGAGAGAAAAAGAAATGGGGCTTAACGTCCACTCAACACAAACTAGGTCATTTCGGGAGTAACATGTTTTAATTTTATTTCAATAATTCGCTTGCGCGTAGGGGTCTTTAGCAGTGGGAAGAAACCAGAGTACCCGGAGAAAACCCAAGAGGGACCCTACTCCTTGCCACGTACAACCGGGGATCAGTAGTCATGACGCTTGAGGCTAGCCTAAACTGAATTGTTAATATCTCAGTTTAGAGTGAAACAATTTGACTGTAATTTTCAGCATATCCTGTCTTCATTTTTAAATATTTTTGAACTATTTTAGCAAGAAGCGTCAGGTCTGTATCTAACGTCAAGCTTTATGGGCTATCCTAAGTAAAGGTCTCTTCATGACATCATACCTATCATACTTCTCATTTTTCATACAATGCACCAGAACGTCTTTATTTCATATACACAACTTAATATATTGTTGCCACTTTCCCGATCATACAATGCAGCTCATAGTTCTTAGTACATGTACATTAATTTATTGTTGTCGTGTTGTAACCTTTACTTGAAGAATAAATAAATAAATAAATAAATAAATGGAGATTAGGTGTAATCACTAACCTTAGTTATAATTTGACCATTATCTGAACTTTGACCTCCACTCTCTGCATAGAAGTTTGTTTTATCAACAACAACATAGCCAGTGGTGCCCTCTTCTAGTCTCTTCGTTAAGATTCCGTCACAAATCATTCCCTTTATAGTAATTCCCTGTACATTCTCAAACTCTTCAAAAACAAAAAAGCAAGTTTGAAATTTTGTGGAAAGAACAAAATTCTCATTTGTGTCTTTATTCTTACTTGTGTCTAATTCTTACTTGTGTCTCATTCTTACTTGTGTCTGATTCGTCTTATTCTTACTTGTGTTTCATTCTTATACTTGTGTCTTATTCTTACTTAGAGCCACAGTGGGTAAGAAGCTGGCTCGCGAGTTGAAGCTCGCATGGGCCTAGAAAGTTCATCAGGATTTTACAAGGAGAGCTGTCTAGTTGTTCGGATGAGACAAAAAATTGAGAAATTTGATATAAGAGTAGGCCGTAGTGCCGATTCCTAAAAAATTTCCATCATATCACACTGCATATATAGCATATGCCTGTCTTCATTAGCCCAGTCGAAGCAGAACAGTAGGACGTTAAACCTCAAACTATCAATGACCAGGCTCGAGTACATACCATATTCTTTATCTTTCGATGTATATCTGTATTTATAGGAATCGTCAGTCATGATTCCATCACATTGTAGTTTCTCTAAAACATCGGCATTCAAGGTCTGTTTGTCTGCTGCTAGATCTGGTGTATGACCGGAACCATCCTATAAAATATACACAAATAAAGGTTGGTCTTGAAGATGTACTAGAGAGAAATCTAGATATATATTACAGGTTTTTATTTGGGCTACAAATGTTATATATAAATTATTTTTTAGACATTTATTGACATGACTGGCCTATATATAACCAACACTCATTTCGAACAAGTGGGTCAGAGATATACAAAAATACAAAGCTAAAGAATATTGTATTGATTTATTTGATTAAAATGGCTACATATTATAATGCAATTCATTACTTTAAAATGGACCAAATTAGCAAACTTAGATCTAGATATCTATAAAATACAATACAATTTTATTTCATAAGTTCGTTTGCATGTAGGAGTCTTTAGCAGTGGGAGGAATCCGGAGAACCAAGAGAAAATCTAACTCTTAGATGTTATTACATTTGAAATGTATAAAGGGAATGGATACCAATTTTTTTACAGTGCTAGATACACATGATTAAATGATAGCCCGGTTACAGTGAGTGAACAGATACCCACCTTTTTACTCTGTAAGATTGATTCAAACTCTACTTCATCAACTTGTAGGTTTCTATCAGCAGCCAGATCTAATATTAGATCTACTGGTACATGATAACCATATCTACCGTCATGTAATTCATACATCATATTACCTATAGAAATATAATACATGATAACCAAGTCTACCATCATTTTATCTATACATCATATGTAAAACAGGTTATCTAATAAACAGGGAGCCACAGTGACTCGGGGAGTAAAATAATTGGTTGGTGGATAATGGGCCTCCTCGCTGAAGGAATTCCCACCAGGTGTCGCCAGTAAAAAGGTGGTTCCATGTGACCATGTCGATGGTAAAAGGAACATGTTTCGACGTATTGGGATTAGAGTCCATATTAACGACAAAAACTAATGTTTATCAACACATCAGTTCGTATTGAATGTATTGGAAAACAATGCTGTGCGGTATACAATGAAGTCACATGGGACCCGCTCTTCTTTGAAATTATCTCCCTTTATCTCTAGCGAGGACGCCCATTGGTTTAATGAGTGCGCTTTAAATCATTGAGTGAAGTGGCGCAGTAAAAAATAAGATGTGGTTTCGATTCCCTACATGAACATGACAAGTAATAGCGTCGTCTGTCCAACCTCCTGGGTTTCTGCACATACCCTCTGGTTCTTCCCACTGCTAAAGGCTCCTACACGCAAATAAATACATGAAATGTGTTTGTGACCTAGTCTGTGTTGAGTAGACATTAAACCCCATGTCTGTCTGTCTGTCTGTCTGTTGAGTGGACATTAAACCCCTGTCTGTCTGTCTGTACAACTATGAACCTACCAGTTAATTTATTTATATCACCCTCTCTGTTCATCATTTTATTAAAAGCTTTTGTTCCTTTTTCTATATTCCTTTTATAATTATCCTCTGTTAGTGATATTACATCCTTGATCTGAAAATAATTAGACCATCTTTAGTATCACCATCTTTAGTTCAGTATAAAGCATTCTGAATAAAATACACATCTATATTTTGTTGTGTATTTTATACTTCTGATGGCCTCTACTGCACGAAGATCTGACGAGTTGTACTAGAAAGCTGTATCAGGGGTTACACGAGTGGCTTTTGACCCTATGAAGTCATACATTTGATTAACTAATCAGTATTGAGGTTTCTAGTAGGATACCCACAGTTCCATACATTGCACATGTTTTATTGGTTAATCCTTCACATCAACTAGAACGCTTGCTGTACAATAACTCCTCCAGATCCTAGTGTAGTAAATAAAGACAGGTAAAACAAAATTTTCAACTATAAAAACCTAAACAAAATAGGATCTGTTTTTATCAGATTGAATAATATTTACCACAAACAGATCAAACCCATTATGCTGCACAGGAAACCCATTCTTCTTGTCATGTACAAGCAAAAAATCGAAAAGCCTACAACTTGACTCAATGACAAACCTTATGATCTAAGGCACATGTGTTAAACCATTCGACAACCCCACCCACTACTTTTTTTACGGACACAGATTTACATGTGTTACTACATACTTTATCTGGACAACAGCACTATGGACTAATCTTAATTCGAATTTCAATTGTCAAGGGTTCTGATACTTGCACTCCCATGTGTACACCAGACCTTGTTTTTGTCCAATCTTATCGACTAGACACTGACCTTGCCAGGCCCTACATCCTACATGACAGCCAGAGCGAAACTATGTCGAAAAATCTCACTGACGTAGCCACCGCAGATCCCAAAATGTGACTTTAAACATACAGAGCAAAACAGGTAGATCATTTCACCTTTTGGTTATTCGTGGATATTTCTGGATAAGTTTCTCCCTAAAAAAAACAACAGAAAACATACTTAGTTGGATATCATAATAAAATTGGAAGAATTTGTAAATTTAACGTCCTACTGTTCTGTTCAAACTGAGCTAATGAAGGAAGTATACACCATGCCATGTGCTATGAGGGAAATTTTGCCAAGACAGTGGTTCTACGGTCTACTCTTTTATTGAATTCCAACTGCCAAGGGATCTTTTACGTGAACACAAATGAATACAAAGGATCTCTGTATTTCCCATACCATTCGAACAACTCGACAGTTGTCCTTGTCAGGCCCTCCGTCCTGCATCATTGACAAGGGGGCATAACAAACATATATCTGTATTAATTTTGTTCTATAATAAACTCCAAGATTGCGACAAAATAAAGTACAGCTGGGGTGTGAAGAATCCACGAAACAGTACAAGCAAATGTCCTAAATTCAACACAATCTCAAATGTCCTGAATTAAACAACTTCATTTTCATCACTGAGAACCTTTTTACCCCAACATGATTACATGTTTCCACAGGTTATTCCACCCACCCCTTGTACTTTTAGTTTATTTTCTTGTGCTTATGAATTGATAATTATCAATACTTGAACATACCAGACTATTTGTGACTTGATCAACAAGCGCTAATAGAAGAGTTTTATCACAATGGAAGACGTCTATAGACTGCTGTATAGCTCGATGCATCACATGTCGTACCTTAGATCTGTAAAATTCAAACTCAAATTATCCCACAAATCATCAATTCAATGTATTTGTTTTGTGGATGAGGCATTAATGCAGAGAGAGAGAGAGGGAGAGAGAGAGAGAGAGAGATGTAGAAGTCTTTAGCAGTGGGAGGAAACCGGTGAACTCGTAGAAAACCAACAAGGTATCAGCATGGCATCCTAGTCCTTGTCACATACAATCGGTGAATAGGCATTAATGCAAACAAGGAATAATGCAAAAGCATTCTTTTATCTCTTGAAGATGACATGCAGTATACCATGCCAATAACACATGCACTTACATTCGTCCTAGCAAGACAAAACGGCATGGACAGAATTGGTGCCTTTTACCAACTTTACTCCATCTCAAATTATTTTTTGCACCCATTTCCATTAAATAGAAAGAGAGAGATATGAGGTTTGACATCCACTCAATAGGAAGATTTTATTACAATAATTGGTTTGGGTGTTGGGGTCTTTATATACATTTTCTCTTACCCCAGACCAAGTCTATCTGGTAGACTTACAACAGGCCAAGTCTATCTGGTAGACTTACAACAGGCCAAGTCTATCTGGTAGATTTACCCCAGACCAAGTCTATTTGGTAGACTTACCCCAGACCAACTCGATCTGGTAGACTTACCCCAGACCAACTCGATCTGGTAGACTTACCCCAGGCCCACTCGATCTGGTAGACTTACCCCAGGCCCACTCTATTCCATAGACTTACCCCAGACCAAGTCCATCTGGTAGACTTACTAAGTCTATCTGATACTTACCCCAGACCAACACTATCTGGTAGACTTACCCGAGCCCAACTCCATCTGGTAGACTTACCCGGGACCAACTCTATCTGATAGACTTGCCCGAGACCATCTCTATCTGGTAGACTTACCCAAGCCCAACTCTATCTGGTAGAAGTCCATCTGCTATAGTAGCTGTTATCATTCTGGTATGATCTGCTAGTATTCTATAGGCTGTGTCAAACCCTGTAGTATCATCTTTACCAACTTTATCTCCATAGACTGGTACTTTACTTATCTGTCATATAAAAACAAACAATATGATTAAAATAAAGATCTATATTTCATTTCATTTTTTATACTTTTTGAAGAGTAGGACGTTAAACCCCATTTCATTTCATTTATACTTTCGATGGTCTACACTACATGAAAATCTGACCAGTTGTACCGGGGTTCGCGTCATGGGTCATACAACGGCTTTTGACTGTGAGACGTCAGACATTGATTTATCTTCACGTCAAGTAGAACATCTGTTATATATATAACAACTATTCCAGATCCTAGTTATGTGGAGGCAAATAAAAAGAGATTTAGAACTATAAAAAAACGAATCAAAATCAGATTACATTGAAAAACATATAGCCATTTTCCTAAAAAAAGCATTCTCAGACATAAGTCAAGAATTTACTCAAATTTGTTCGCCTTATTTTAGCTAAAACATATCCCTTTATAAAATTTTTGTTGTTTCAATGTATCAAATACCCTAATAATAAACTGTATGCAAAGTTTTGTGTTTCTGGATCAATGATATTTCTTATAAACAGTGATTGAAAGTTGAGTAAATTCTCAACTTAAGTCTGAGAATGCTTTGCGAACTTGGGGCCATATTTGCCGGTTTTATGTGATATCAAATTGGTGAGTATCACCTTATAGTATCAATCAGGGGAGTGAATAGAATAGCTCACCTTATGTATAGTATCAAATAATGGAGTGAATAAATCTGTTCTATAATTCGATTTTGTTCCATGAAGTACGGCACACATCCTTTCTAATCCCATTCCAGTATCAACATGTTGACTGGTCAACTTCCGCAAACGCTCCTCAGATTCTCTGTCAATTGAAATAAGATATGACATGAAATGGAGTCTAACGTCCTACTCCAACTGGGCATATGCCAAACCGTGTGCAAAGAGGTAAATTTTATCCGGCGCTACGGCCTACTCATATATCAAATTCAAACAGCCGAGGGATCTTTTACGTGCACACCAATGTGTACAAGGAAACTCGTTTTTTCATCTAATCCACACGACTATATGTTGTCCTTTACCAGGCCCTCTGTCGAATATGAATTTTAGAGCGTCTACAAGATCTAAAAGCATTTAGAGCGTCTACAAGTGATCGCGGGCCATAGCTCTGGCAGTAATTTACTTTAGCTTCTTGCTGGTGGATGCCGGACAGACGAACGGACTGACAGAGAAACAGACAGAAGCTGGCGACCACAATATATGACCACATTTCAATGTGAGCGTATAAAAAAAGAGTTGCACACGTGTTGCACCCTCCCCCCTCCCTCTGTATCAGAACCAGGTTTACTTACCTGTTATATTGCATAAACACCAGGTTCCATATCTCCACAACGTCTGCTGATCCTGTATTAACCAGAGAAGCTCCTCCCCCATTTCCTATATGGTCATAATGTATCTCGGTACATGGACCACATGGACCAGTCTCTCCCATATCCCAAAAATTATCTTTCATTCCAAAAGGTAGGATCTGATTGTCTGGAATGCTGCCAAAATCCAATAGATTGTCATACATTTCAAAACATCTTTAGCACTGAGAATAATCAAATGAATGAAACTAAAGCAAAACCTAAAGCTCTTGATAAATATTCTTTGAATGGCATTTAGTAATTGGAACATAATCAAAAAACACACTATTTATGGATAACAATTACTATGGTTTATTTCACTGCGACATTAACGACTTGTGAAATCTTGATGAAACGTCCCAGTGAAATAAACCATAGTAATTGTTATCCATAAATAGTGTGTTATTTGACTCTTGATAAATAAATTGCCAATTCGTAAGAAAACTGTTTTCTGGAAAACTTCAAAGTTGATTATGGTCTGGATAAGTTCATTAATGTCTAATTAATAATTTAAATAACATTTCAGGCCTAAAGACAGACATACTAAAGGCAGATTTAACCCTTGCGTAATGTATGTTTAAGCGAAATTATGCGGCTGTTCCTTTTATATAGTCGTCGGGGACCCGAACACAAAATAAATAGAAAAACGGCTAAAGAAAATTGAAATGAGCATTAGTGGATATCGGGTAGGTGACGACAATATGGATGTATAAAAAAAAGATAATGTTAAAGAATAAAATTTAACTTTGATTTGCACAGATATGTAAATATAAATATCCGATCACAATTCAACGTCGAAGCATAAAAAAAATATATTAAAGAATATATTAATTTAACTTTGACTTGCTCAGATAATAAAATATTCGCCTCACCCTAACTCTAACCATATAGTTCTACACTCTTCATCCGGTAATAAATTTAAAGATTTTTCTCCGCTAAAATACGTAAAATATAATCTATGTGGAGGCAGGCGATAAACTTCTGTTAATAATTTATATGCCATATTGCACGCTTCTTTCTGTAAAATATAAAAATAATTTCTACTGCATTTTCACCAGAGAGAGAAAGAGAGAGAGTGAGTGAGAGACAAAATAGGTAATTTCCGGACTAACACATGGTTCAATTTTATATCAATAATACGCTTGCGTGTAGGGGTCTTTAGCAGTGGACAGAAGTCGGAGGACCCGCAGAGAGAGAGGAATAGGATTCTGTACCTACTCCATAAATACTAGGCCATTTTGGGACTTAGTAACCTTGCTGCCATAAGAGTTAATAACAAAATCTCAAAGGACTTGGAAAAATTACATAATCATAATACATTCAGGTCCCAATTTAAACATGCCATTTATATTATATTTAACACATCATAGGAATGTGGGGGGGGGGCGGCATGGCCTGATGGTCCAGGGCTTTGTGCTGCATCTAGCTAGCTGATCACCTCTAGCTTGCAGTTGTTGTTTTGAACCCTGTTGTGAGTGCATGTGGCTTGGAGATAGGGGCACCTTCACAAACTTACAGGAAAGAACACTGCACCTGCACTTGGATAATAAAAATTACATTTAGACAACCTGTGTGTGATATAACCTTCGGTGAAAGCAGACATTAAACACTAAGAGAGAGATAGGGGGGTCATTCCAGCTCAGATCAACACACGGTGTTAACCCGACCCCCTCCGATTTTGATGAAATTTTGCATAAGTGATGTCTAAGACTAGAAAAGCCTAAATCTGAAATTTTAGCCAAATCGACCTATTGGTTACTGAGATATGACCTTTTCAACTTTTGACCTTTTCCACATATTTCGCGTTCCCCTGAAATTTCAAATCCTCATATCTCAGCAACCAGTAGGCCTATCATGGTGTAATTGGTGTCGTTGGAAAGCTAGAAAGACAAGGAATCCATTTATGGCATCAGAACTCATCAGGAACACTTTTGGGGGTTTCGATATCTTTACCCACGTTTTGACCTTGACCTTGACCCAAAGGCCCTGGTGACCTTGACCTGAACTTTTGTCCCAATGAAAGCTAAGACAGTCTACCATCATATATCAAAAGATCCCAATGGTAAAATTGTTCTTTCCCAAGATATCATCAATTCAATTGTACCATGCTTCCATAAATTCAGCATGGCAGCAGATCAGATTACTGTAATTAGCTTGGTAAAGTTCTCTGGTAGTGATTATTGTGAACCCCATTTATTTAGCTGCATTTTGGCGTTTGTTTATGTTACTCTGATAAGGAACTTGAACATCGAGATAACTCCTCACAAGTCACAGCCAATTTCAATGGTTGGTCAGTGTCTAGAGCGTCTTCTGTACATAGACAAATATGTAGCAGTTTCAAATTCATTTGATATTCGTTTCAATCAATAGTTAGTTTCTTCATTTTGCGGATATTGTTTTTCAATGCAAACATGGAGTTGGAGGATTGTAGCTTTTCTTCATTGGATCAGTGTCATCAGACTACCCACATTCGAACGCCGTCCATACGACGGGTGACGGATAGACAAGAGAGAGAGGTATTATCTCTGCGGACTAAATTGGACATGGAGTCTATCTCTAAAATCTGTGCACATCACTAACTGCTTCTGGTTCGGACCTCCTAATCGCTGTCCATATCTTACTTAGTTTATGTTGACTGAAATACTTATGCTGCAATCGTAGTGCTGCTTGTGTACCATAAAGATAGTTTGCCAGGCAACGAAACATACGCCCACAACAGCTAAGTCGTCCGGGCAGTCAACAAGGGTTGTCGCATATTGTTTCTTTTATCAGTAAGGAGAACATTTACAACACATGATAATCTTATTACGCCCATTAAATAATTATCAGAATTGATTAGAATAGTTTTGATGGTTTGTCTCAAGGCCTTTGTCCACAAGATATTTCAAAGTGATCAAGTGCCAGAAATTATCAGATATCACTGAAAATCAAACAGGATTCTTCGTCTCATGACCCTAACCACTGTGTACAAATTTAAAGTCAATCAGATATTAACTTTAGCCTTTAGAGCATTCACAGGGTTTTTCAAAGTGATCAAGGGTCATAACTCTGGCAGTAATTATCGGATATCGGTGAAAATAAATAGGCTATTTTGTATCATGACCGTAAATAGTGTGTATAAATTTAAAGTCAATCGGATATTAACTTTAGATTTTTCAAAGTGATCAAGGGTCATAACTCTGGCAGTAATTATCGAATATTGCTGAAAATCAAAAGGCTTCTTCGTATCATGACCTTAAACACCGTGTATAAATTTAAAGTCAATTGGATATTAACTTTAGCCTCTATAGAGCGATTACAAGATTTTTCAAAGTGATCAAGGGTCATAACTCTGGTAGTAATTATCGGATATCACCGAAAATCAATAGGATTCTTCGTCCCATGCCCTTTAACACTGTGTATAAATTTAAAGTCAATCGGATATTAACTTTAGCCTCTAAAGCGTTCACAAGATTTTTCAAAGTGATCAAGGGTCGTAACTCTGGCAGTAATTATCAGATATCACCGAAAATCAATAGGCTTCTTCGTATCATGACCTTAAACACTGTGTATAAATTTAAAGTCAATCGGATATTAACTATAGCCTCTAGAGCGTTCACAAGATTTTTCAAAGTGATCAAGGGTCATAACTCTGGTAGTAATTATCGGATATCGCTGAAAATCAATAGGCTTCTTCGTCTCACGGCCTTAAACACCGTGTATAAATTTCAAGTCAATCGGATATTGACTTTAGCCTCTAGAGCGTTCACAAGAAATTGTGGACGATGGACGGACGGACGGACGGACCGACCGACAGACGGACGGACGGGGGCGACGGCAATATACGACCACATTTCCATGTGGGCGTATAAAAATGATAAATGAAATCGATAAAATCTGATGATCAGTTTTAAATGAAAATGGCTCTCAATAAAGCTGAATTGAGTTTGAACTGAAGATTTTTTTATTTTGAATTTTTTATGTACCACATACTCCAGATATAGCTCCCACCCAGTGAAATACTGTGTTATTGATGTAACCATGGTGAAATTAAAGACATGGTATCTCGGAAAAGAACAATTTTACCATTGTGATCTTTTAACATATGATAGTAGACCGTCTTAGCTTTCATTGGGACAAAAGTTCAGGTCAAGGTCACCAGGGCCTTTGGGTCAAAATCAAGGTCAAAACTTGGGTGACAAAATCAAAACCACTAAACTTGCTTCAAGTTAGATTCTGAGACCGGAAATGAATTCCTTGTCTTTCTAGCTTTCCAACGACACCAATTACACCCTGATAGGCATACTGGTTGCTGAGATATGAGGATTTGAAAATTCAGGGGAACGCGAAAAATGTCAAAAAGGTCAAAAGTTCAAAAGGTCATATCTCGACCTCCAATGGGTCGATTTGGCTAAAATTTCAGATTTGGGCTTTTCTCGTCATAGACATCATGTGTACAAAATTTCATCAAAATCGAAGGGGTTCGGGTTAAAAAATTCAGATTTCTGTGTTGATCTGACCTGGAATGACCCAGGGGGGAGAGAGAGAGAGGGGAGAGAAATGGGGTTTAACATCCACTCGACACAAACTAAGTTATTTCGGGACTAACACATTTTTTAATTGTATTTCAATAATTTGCTTGCGCGTAAGTGGAAACCGGAGGACCCGGAGAAAACCAACGAGGCTGGATAAACACTAAGAAGAAGAACAACAACAACCATGAATGTACAAACGGTTCGAATCACAAAATATCTACCTTAAAATAATCACCAAACGACCAGTTTCCCAGCATCTCAAAAAACGTGTGATGAGAAAGGTCATGTCCCACATCATCAAGGTCGTTATGTTTACCACCAACACGGATACACTTCTGACTGTTAACAACACGTTTATAATCAGCCATGACACTTCCAGGTGGTACAGCGCCAAGAAATAAAGGCCGAAACTGAAATAAAAAACAAACTAGCCTATACAGAATTTATAAATGGGTCAGAACACTACTTTCAAAAGAAATGAAATGGGGTTTACCGTCCTCTGTTCTGCTCTGCACTGGGCTAATGAAGACAGGCATCTGCCATACAGTGTGCTTTGAGGGAAATTTTGTCCTGACAGCAGTACTAACGGCTACTATATATCTAATTGTAATTGTCAAGGGATCTTTTACGTGTATACCAAAGTGTACATGGGTCCTAAGTTTTTCATCCCTCCCAAATGACTAGACAGCTGTCCTTGTCAGACCCTCTAATTTAACATCCTACTGTTCTGCTCCAACTGGCCTATAATGACGAAGAGCATATGCCATGCAGTATGCTATAAGGGAGAGTTTGACCTACGGCCACACTATGTCCTACACATATCGAATTCCAACTGCCAAGGGACTTTTACATGCAATCCAATGTATACATGGGTCCTCAATTTTTGTCCTACCCGAATGACTACAGAGCTGTCCTTGTCAGGCCCTCTGTCCTGCATCACTGACAAGAGGGAACCACGCCGTAACATTTGGATGCAAGGATCAAACACCCAACCTCCAGGCTAGCAAGCCAGCATCTTACCCACTTAGCGAGCCAGCATCATCCCCCGCCCCACATGTGCCATGTGTTATGAATACAAACCTGATTCATTCCAGCATTGGTAAAATATGTTCCTTCCCCTTTTTTAGGTATAACTGAAGAAGATGGCACAAATTGGTGTTTTTGTTGGTTTTTAAAATAATCTATAAAACTCTGTCGCACGATCTGACTTCTCCAGACATGTTTCAATCTATTCATCTTAATCATGTGACTTCTGTATCCCGATTTTAAAATCACTTTCTGTCGGACTGGCAGACAAAACATCTTTCTGGCCAAATTTGTAATTCAACGACTAGGAATTAAAACATCTGAAGAACAGAAATAGATATCATCAGTTAATTACACACATAAGTTCAAGTCCAAATGATAGATGACAACTACGGATGTCAGTCCAAAAATGGTTGGAATCTGTTCCGTACTTACAAATGTGGAATTGAAATTTCACCGATCTATGCTGGTTTGCTATGTAATATAAATAAGTCTGTTGTCATTTTGTTGTCACTGTCATAGTAGGCCTACAGGTAAATTTATTGGTAGACCTATTCTTAATTAATTAATATAATTCTATTGAATCCAAGCCAGGAGAATATCTCTTTCTATCCAACCCACGACCCTACTATTTATGACCAGATAACCGTAAACACAGCTATCTTTTTATTGGCCTTAGCTTAGGCCTTAGGTGGATCTAAGAATAACCCTTGGAAAATATTGAATAGACTACTATAGTCTATAGGCCCATAATAATGCATAATATTATGGATTATTATGATGAAATTTCCTGTAGACACATGATATTTTCACCTCAAATGTCACTGAAATCTTTGTGCAATTTTGTCAATGTCTGAAATCGATACAGCTAACACTATTGTCAATTTTTATGCCTTGATCTATGATTCTGATTCTCTTTCAAATTATAAAAGTTGCATGGAAACTTTCTATCTCTATGCTGTTCTAACTTGATCTTGACTTGAGGTTCAAGGGAATTAACTCCATTTATTGCTGCCCAGAAAATGTTTGATTGGCAGGCAGGTTCTAGAAGGCAAAACCACACGAAAACTATTTCTTCTTTTATTTCATGTTTTAGTTTTAGACCAATCCATCTATGCATTATACATGCAATTGAATTATTATAAACTGCAATATATATGAAATAGATGTTTAACATAATAAAATAATTGATAAGAATAAGAAGAATTCGCACAAAATATGCACCGGATAATTTATCGGTTAGTTTTGTAATTTGTTCAGTCTTCCACAAATCCGCCATATTGAATAAGCTTACGGTAGTTGTTGAGGTAGAAGTCGAACGTTTGTGGTCGTTTTTTTCAGACCAGAATCGTCATGGGAAGGTCAAGAAGTCGCAGCAGATCCTCGAGCAGACATAGACACGCAAGAACAAAAAAGAAAAGAAGGAATACTTCGCGTTCACAGTCTAGAGAAAGAAGCAGTCGCCATGGCAGCAGTCGATATAGATCGAGGTCGCGGGATCGAGACCGAGAACGGGAGAGGAAAAGAAGGTGTGAAAAGTAAACAACTTGCTTAGCTTTGCTTGGCTTTTTTACAAATTTCATCTCAGAAAAGTTATTTTAGCGGATTAACTGTAAATATTTGCCGCGTTGCCATAATTTTTTAATGTTGTCAAAGACAGAACTAACTTGTCAATGTTGTCAGACATCTTTTTTACTTTTGCCTGCCGTGCGGTGGTATGGCTCCTCATTTGATTTGTAATTTGTAGGTGTTTGTAAAATGAAGGCCTACATGTTATGTACGGTTCTGAAACTATGATGATCTGTCACTATCTCTGTAGATCTGTTAACTTCTAAATTAAATATCTGACCTCTTCCCGGTCTCATAGTTTTTGTAGATGTCAACCAGGAAGAGTTATTCCTAAATAAAATAGGGGAGGTGGGGTAGATTGGATGACCGAATGGTTAGCATGTGGGCGATGTATCGTAACGACTATCAGTAAGTCAACTGACATGGATTTGATTCCCTGGTTGTACGTGACAAGACTAGGGTTGCCTTAGTTCAGTTCTGAACGTAGGTCTCATTACACTTGCAGTACTGTGTTCAGGTCTTGTGCCATTCAATACATGTCGAAACTGGAATCTGCCCCAGTCAATTTTACTGGGCAACTTTTTACTGCTAAACAGCTGTGTGTCAGTCCACGTGAACGTCTGAACAATGTAAATGAACATCTTAGTGAGAAAATAAGACGTTGCTTACCTCGCTAGAACCAGTATGACCGACACAACACGCTGTTACCCTATCAATGGCATCGGCCAAGTCGTCTAGAAGACGGAGAAGTATTTTTTAACAGCGGGTTGTGTCGGTCATACTGGTTAGAGCGAGGTAAGCAGGGTCTTATTTAAAAGTTGCCCAGTAAAATTGACTGGAGCAGATTCCAGTTTCGACATGTATTGAATGGCACGAGACCTGAATGTAGTACTGGCGAGTGTAATGAGGCCTACATTCAGAGCTGAACTAGGGTCGCCTGTACAAATATCTGACAACTCATTCCAAGACAGCTCATCCCAAGACAATTCATTCCAAGATATTGGCTACACTGAAAATAAAGATAAGGATATAATGTCATATTCTGACAAAATTCTGTTATAATGATGTTGGAACAATCAGCACGACTGGGGTCAACATTTTTAGTTGCATGTATTGTTCATAGAAAGAATTGAAACATGTACGCTATGACAAGTATACAGGGCGCCTAAAATTTAAGACAATATCAATATTAAGATACATTTTTATAACAAAATCAGCATGGCCTGAGGAAAGTGATTGTATTAAAACAAATATAACTGGCACTTATATTTATTGGGAGAGAGAGAGAAATGGGGTTTAACGTCCACTCGACACAAGCTAGGGACTAACATAATAATATGGTTTAATGTTATTTAAACAATTCGCCTGCACGCAGTGGGAAGAAACTGGAGTTCCTGGAGAACACCTGCGTGCAGTGGGAGGAAAACAGAGTACCGGTACCAGGAGAAATCCCACGAGGTTGGACAGTGGCCATACTCCTTGCCACGTACAACCGGGGATTCGAAACCACGGCAGTTGACTCAATGACAGGCTGTATGATACAACGCACGCTACTCATTCAACCATTTCCCCCCTCCCAATATTTGTTGGGAACCTGGGATGAGTTGTCTTATATTTTGGGATGAGTTGTCTTATATCTTGGGATGAGTTGTCTTGTATCGTGAGATGAGTTGTCTTAAGACGAATTATCTTAGGAATGAGTTGGACTCTATACCATTTTATTTATATTCCTGATTTTATTTATATTCACAGAAAGAGATCTGTATCATCAAGTAGTTCAAGTAGCGATGATGATCTTATTTTACGAGCAAAACGACGAGAAGAAGAAGAAAAGAAAGCGGAAATAGAAAAACAAAGAATATTGTAAGTTGATGAGAAAAAAAGTAAATACAAATGTTTTTAAAGAATGTGTGTCTTCATTCATGATTTTGATTCCCTTCGTGTACATGACGAGGAATCGGGTCACTTGTCCAACCTCATGGGTTTTCTCTGGGCCATTCAACTTCCTTTAATTGCCAAAGACCCCTACAAGTACAAATAAAATTGAACCATGTTAGTCCCAAAAGGATGAAGTGGACTGTATCTACCATTCCTTGGTTTGAATGACAGGTATGATATGTACAGCTACTTAACTTCCTGTGTTACGTATGGTCTTGGTTTTATATTTTGTCACATTCTAGCCCTGCTTACTTGTAATGTTCAACTTCAGGGTAATATTTATTGATGAACAGTCAATTTTAAAGATGGGTCCCCAGATAAGTATACATAGGGTGGTTATTGCCTATAAAAGACAATAAAAGTATGACAATTTTGGTATATATGGAAAGTAGAGATATCCAGTCTTACGAGAAAAATACTGTATTCCCTGAAAAACACTCACAGAGCGTATACTGGACCAAAATGTCTGATTAAGAATACCTGCACGCGGTTTATGTACATGTTGATAAACTTTGTGAAGAGTTAGACATTTAACACTTTCTGGGATAAAAATCGCGGAGAAAGACGTGGGCAGTGGATAATCCGAGAATTTAATTAGGATTGGATATTTGTAGTAAATAGTCAGCGATTACAGACATCGTCTAATGACTCCTCCCTTGTCTCCATCGCTGTTGCTATAGGTACGGAGAGTGGTAATCCCCAGATGCAAACATGGCCTCTTTTGATAGTTTTATAGCAGGGTATACTTGGCAATTACAATGTTTTAAGAACGATTTGAAGCAAAATTATGATAAATTAATTAGTTTGAATATGTTTTTACATGTGTAGTTCTAATATATCATCAAATCACCCAGTTTGTAACCAGGAATGTAACTTTAATGTGTTTATTCATTGTTCATATTTTAAGGCCAAAAAAAAAAGAGTTTTACAAATTTTACAGGGTGAATTTGTGTTTTTACTAACTTTAAGCAAATAAATTATAAAGGGGGATAATTATTACGGATAAAAACAGACATGTGGGTGGGTCAGGAGATACAATTAATTAATCATGGCCTTATAGTTGTTTTGCAATTTGCTAATTAGCAATCTCTGGACTTAATTTCATGTTTCTATGGAAACAAATTTTGACTGAATTTTGTCTACAAGGATGTTGTTGACAGTCTTGATTTTTTGCATATGGAAATTAATTTAATCTAAATTTATTTTAGCGGGTATTTAAGATTCAATCGAATGATTTCTGTAATATCAATTTCAGACGGCAGAAAGAATTAGAAGAAAAGTTGATAGAGGAGGAAGTCGCTAGACGGGTTGAGGAATTGGTGGCCAAACGTGTTGAAGAAGAATTAGAAAGACGGAAAGATGAGATTGAAGCTGAGGTTTTACGTCGAGTGGAAGAAGCCAAGCAGATCATGGAAAAACAAATGTTGATAGAACTGGAAAAACAGCGCGAGGCAGAGGTCGAGGCTCAAAAACTAAAAGAGGTAGGAGGTTGAATCTTTTTGGACGTGAGGTGCTTCTGGCATGCCTTTTAAATATACTCTTAGTTTCTTCTTTTTTAAACCTTTCCTACATTGAACACGATAAAGTTTATTACAGTAGCCCCTTACGTCATTAATCAATCAGCAAATTGCTGTAATCTGAGAACTTAATTTGTTATTGACATAGGTAAAACAAGTCTGTGTCTTAAATGTATGCAGCATATAATTTTAATTTTAAATTTTAAAATTCAAAATAAAGGTCAGTAAGAATTTAAATGTTTATGTATTTTTATTCAGTAGTTTACATCATTGATGTAAATGTGTGATTTTTTTAAAGTTATATTTATGTAAAGTGCCAGTGAGTAGCTCACAGTGTTGAATTTATATAGTTTTATATTATTTGAGTTATATTCACGATAGCTTTCGTCTCAGATCATAGCAATTTATGCGTCTTTTTTCTTCAAGGTATGCCAAAAGTACTCTCCAAAATTTTAGTTCAACATGCTGTCATGGCTGGGATGAAGTTGCACATACTTTAATTTAAATTACAAACTATTCGTATGTAATTAATACTTTCAAATTTTCTACCATCCAAATCGACTTCTACCCACCATGCACCAGCTAATGAACGAAGAAACCATTTTGTACAATAAATGATTAATAACGAACTTTCCTTTCAGCTAGTGGAAATTTTCAAAATATTTATCAGCAAGATGTCAGCAATTATCTGTTTGTATTTATAAAATATATTTTTAAGACTCTGGAGGGCGCTGTTTAGTTCATGTTCTTCCCTTCACAAGTTTTATAGGTCAAAGGTAAAAGGCCCGTTCAGTGGAGCGAACGTTTCCACGGAATTTAAATACTGTACACGCAATAAATGCAAGTATAGAAATTTCATCAGATTTTCTTTATTTTTGTCGTATTTGCATATCCGTTTAATTTTAAATGTGTAGACGTGAATCATTAACACAGGATTCAGACTCAGAAAAATCCTCTTATGGCCTACATTTATTAAGTGTTAAAACTTTAGGACGAATTCTATGAAAGTTTTCTGGTTTGTATAAATGTGTGAACGGACTGAAATCGAGTAGTGAAAGACCTGTTGAAAAGCGCAACTCAAAATAAACATTCATTGACTCAAAAAAAAATACAAACACTTCAGTCAAACACTATGTAAAAATTGTTCAGCCATATTGAAATGAAATGACGTGTAAAGAGTAGGATTGAAGAAAAACCAAGATGGACGCCCAGTTTGGCCGTGTGTGGTACGTACAAGATATCTTGGAGGTAACAAATGAATCATGTTTCACGCCCCTGTACATTACAAGTTCCTGTGTATACTATTACAAGAAGCCTGAGGCATAGCCTGTCATATGGTGAGAATACATAGACATGCATAACAAGAAGATAACCAACAACAAAATTTTGTTTTATTTTAATTTATTTCCTGTTTCTAATCAATAAAATCATTTATTACAGATATTTCTAGGGACAATTGGTCAAGAATTCTGGATTTATTTTATTGGTTTGCCAACATTTATGATTTTTTTTTTTTAAGAAAAATAATTAGACCTTTAAAGAAAATGTAATAATGATTGATCAAAACATAGTTTGATTTAGATTAAATTAAAAAAATTGTTAAAATCGTAAATGAATTCCAGAATTAGTGGTCAAAAGATTCCAGAGAGTGAGAGAATGGAAACGATATAAATGTTCTCTGAAGTTAGAATTCATTTCTATATTTGTCTTTAAAACAATTATATATAAGTTTGCAACCTACCCTCTTTTGTAGTTTTGAAACAGATTGGGTTTCATGTTAGTATTATATTTAATGTTTTGTCAGAACTAATTAAAGCAATATTTAATTAAACAAAAATCAGTCCAAGCTTTTTTCTTCGTTAATTAATGTTTTTTTTCTTTCTGATTAACCCATTTTGTCCCCACCCCCCTTGCCGTCCGTATTTGTCATAATTGTGTGACTGTGCATTTATTTAAAGGCAAGTCTACTAGCTGTTTATTTTCTGTTTTTTTAGGAAGAAGAACGTCAGAAGAGATTAGAATTGGAAAAAATTATGGAGGAAAATAATCGTAAAATGGAAGAGGCACAGAAAAAATTAGTAAGACACATTGAATTAATTACATTAAGGGTTGGCGTGCAAATGATTAAATCATAAGCTCTTGCAAGTGACATGGTTTTGCTTCCCTTATGCGTGACACTGAGTATGGTCTCCTGTCCAACCTCGAGGGATTTCTCCAGGTCCTGCCTTTTCCTAACCTTGCTAAAAAAAAACCTACATGCAAGCGAATTTTGAAATATAATTGAATCATATGGTAAAATAGCATTATGCAAGAGCAAAAATCTGCTTATTACAGGTCTTTCTTTAGGCCTGAAATGTTATCTAAATAATCAATTAGACATTAATTAACTTATAATAAACTCTTGATGTCAAGGCTAGCCTTCGATGTTGGCGGATTAAATTCCTGAATGCCGCTTAACCGCCATTGATAAATTAAATCCATCAAGTGGATAATCGAAACTAAGCTGTTTATATTAATGATTTTATTAATGATGACCGAGGCTATGTAAATATTTCACTTACTTCGTTCTCGGCTAATAGTGGATCAATTTGACTGAAATTTTCAGCAAATTACCCTTACACTATCTAGTTTTTAACTATTATAGTGAGAACTGCCATCAATTTATCTTTTCTCCCATAATGTATGTTTTTTCCTGTAATAAACAGTTTTGTAGAATGGAGTCTAAAACCCCATCTCTCCCTTTATTACCATGTTACCTGCGTACTCTTGTCTTCAAGTGGCTTGAGAGAGAAATGTGGTTTAACGTCCACTCGACACAAACTAGGTCATTTCGGAACTAACATGTGGTTTCATTTTATTTCAATAATTCGCTTGCGTTGTAGGGGTCTTTAGAAGTGGGAGGAAACCGGAGTGCCCGGAGACGAGGTTGAGAAGGCGCCCCTATCTCCATGCCACATACGCTCACACCAGGGATCAAAACCACAGCCGCAAGCCATACACTGTAGGTGACAGGCCAGCTAGAGGTCGAAGCGTGGCACTCTAGACCACTAGGCCATCCCACCCCACCCCCTGCTTGAACATCCATGACATTAATATTCAACCAATAAAAACATGTACCAATAAAAGTAAGTGTGGAAAATGGACCTTTTTTAATTCCACGCATACATTTTATTACCCTACTACATTCTTCTATGTAACAAGCAAATTTTAGCCTTAATATCCAGCCAAATTGAGTCTCATAACTTTTTAATAGAAGGTATTTCTTATCCACCCTAACCATTATATTTGCATTCAACCACTACGGACGGACCTGAGCCAAATTGAGTCTCATAACTTTTTAATAGAAGGTATTTCTTATCCACCCAAACCATTATATTTGCATTCAACCACTACGGACGGACCTCTGTTTTAATTCCAGACATAAAAATATTTCTAATTTCTTATCCACCCTAACCATTACATTTGTATTCAACCACTACGGACCCACCTCAGTTTTAATTCCAGACATCATAAAAATATTTCTAATTATTTTTCAGGCTGAAGAACAGTTGAAATTAGTTGAAGAACAACGAAAAATGTTGGAAGCAAAACAACAATTTGAGGAGGAGGACAAAAGACGTGTGAAACGTGAACAGGACATTGTTTTAAACAAAAAGAACAATCGACCGAAACTATCGTTCTCTTTTAAATGATGATCGGTGAATCTAACAGCACAAGTAAAAATCTTTTTTTTAAAAAAAAAAATTCTCCGCGAATAACTAACTTATCAAATACAAACACAATGATCATGTGTGGTCAAGTGATTTAATCGAGCAGTTCAACAACACACGTGTTCTACTGTTTCTAACGGAGAGAAAAAAACAAATATAATTTGTTTATAGTGATTCGTAGTGTGATAACCTGAAAGTGAGTGGCGCTGCATCCATGAAGAATTTGAGATCTTTGTTCAAGAAGGTTTCTGTGTATTAATGGAAGATTTCCTACCATGCAATGATTTCTATTCAGGGACAAAACAACAATTCGCCTGTTACTAAAATATTTCCTAATCGTGAAAATTAAAGACATGACAGTTAGTGGTTGGGTTGGGGGAGGTCAAGAACATCATGGTATTCGGAGCTGTCAATACAATGTTTTGTTAAACAAGATGAATCTATGACAGGCGGGATGGGGGGGGGGGTGGAGGGAGGGTGTTTGAGAACATTGTGAAACCGGGGTAAGGGGATGGCTGTGTGTGTGTTGTGCTCTTTTTCTCATCTATAATTATTTCAAATCATTTTTTTTACACTAAATATTCTATTATTTAAATTTATAAGAAGTAATTGTGTTTGGTATTTAGAAGTCCTTTGTATATTCTTTCAAATTCATTTCATATTTTCGGCATGGCCGCTGTCCTATTTTTTTCATTACTTAGGTAAGTATTTTTAAAAGAAACATGAAAAAAGGGTAACTTTAATAATGATGCTTTATGTAAGATCTGCTAATGTTATTTAAATTATTAGCCCGTTCTCACATTAGCCCAGTTTGGAACAGAACATAAGGACATTAAACCCCCATTTCATTTCATTTATTTAAATTATTAGACAATTATTAACATCTACATGGACACTGTAATCATCTCTCTAGACTGTCGCATGATCGCAATTTTCAGGGGATTGAAACATGATAGTCATTTAATAATTTAATTTTAAAAAGTATAATCAAAATCTTCTAATTGCATATGATCATTTTGGCCTCAAATGTTGTATAGATTATTAATTAGACATTTATTAATTTGTATATAATCCACTCTTTAGACTATCAGAGGATCGTGATTTTCACTGGATTGAAACAAAGCCATATAATTTCAAAAAGTATCTAAATCTCAAAGAATGCATCTTTAAATTGTGTTTGTCGCACTATTATAGCAAGAATTGTCAACTCTCTTATCTAAATCTTATTAAAAAAATGAATGATCAAACGATTGTAGCATAATGCATCTTTAATAGTACTGTCAGCTCTTTATCTAGATCTTACATAATGCATCTTTAATAGAACTAATTATAGCAAGAACGGTCAACTCTTTATCTAGATCTTACATAAGGCATCTTTAATAGAACTAATTATAGCAAGAACGGTCAACTCTTTATCTAGATCTTACATAAGGCATCTTCAATAGAACTAATTATAGCAAGAACGGTCAACTCTTTATCTAGATCTTACATAATGCATCTTTAATAGAACTAATTATAGCAAGAACGGTCAACTCTTTATCTAGATCTTACATAATGCATCTTCAATTAAAATCTTTGTGATGAAACATGAATTACGGTAATTTAATGATTCAGACTTGATTATTATGAAATTATTTTTCTGAATCCTGTTTGTGTGTATGTATATATCTGAGAGTGAATGCATGGGGTGGGGAAACAACTCTTCTTTTTTTTTTCAATAAAACTAGAAAATTGTGTTCTGTGTTCGTAAACAAAACCATAGAGTTATTGTGGAGGACTCGTACAAGATACAAACTTTGAATATAAATCCTCGTCTTGGGTCCTATAGGGAATGCTTGATTGTCAGTCCAGAACATCCAGACCCCAAGTTCACAAAGCATTCTCGGTTGAGAATTTGCTCAACTTTCAATCCCGGTTTATGAGCAATGTCTTTGATCCAGAAACACAAAAGTTTGCACAAAGTTTCTTAGTGGTGTTATTGATACAGATACATTAAAACAACATAATTATTATATAAAGGGCTATATTTTAGTTAAAATAAGGCAAACAATTTTGAGTAAATTCTCAACTTAAGTCTGAGAATGCTTTGTGAACTTGGGCCAGAATTGACTGAATTGCAATCTAATAAAGGAGAATTGAGTTCTCTCAGTCCCCATGTTTCTGAAGCAACGACTGCAAGTTTTACAACTTCTTGACGTTGCTAGATTAATTGTCAATTCCCGAAATTACAGCTATGTTATCTGCAGACACATGAACAGTAACGACCTCCATGGAAACATTAACATTGAATGAAAGTTGAACTGGAAACCCGAAACCGCAAGACTTTGGGTAGATGGCCGAATGGCTAGCATGATGCCGTTGTATCATAAGGCCTCTCATTGAGTTAACAGGCGTGGTTTTGATTCCCCTGTTGTACGGGACGAGTAGTAGAGTCGCCTGTCCAACCTCATACATTTGCTCTAGGTCCTCTGGTTTCCTCCCACTGCTATAGACCCCTACGCCAAAGCGTTATATTGAAATAAAATTGAACCATGTTAGTACCGAAATGACCAAGGTTGTGTAAAGTGGATGTTAAACCCCATTTCGCTCTCTGTCTTTGATCCCATTTGTTATTAACCAGTCTTTTGTTACGGAAGCCACGATGGCCCAGTGAGTAAGAATGCTCCTAATAAACTTGGAAGATCACCTGTTTGATCTGGGTTGACGTGAAAGTTATATCTGGATTTTCCTAGGTAGTTCCCTCTTGTCAGTTGGCAGGACAATGTATAATCGTTCCATTGTGACGGTTAAAATTGGCCACGTGTACACATTGGTGTCAATTTAAAACTAGCTCCTATTCGCATCGCCTTTTTCATTTATATTAGATGTAGTTAAACACATGTAATTAAGAACTATATATAAATCGACGAATTGCACCTGTCAAACTTTGAGAAAAGGGTTCAAACATTTTAATGGAATAAAATGGACAAGTTTATCACGAACAAATCAACACGACAATGATTCCCAGTTTACCTTGTTCGAAATTAAACACTCTTCTGAAGTTTGGTTTTGTTGTGAACACCAAAGCAGTCCCCACAATAGTAAGTAGAGCTTATGGGGTTCTATTCACCGAGAAGAGTTCACTGGTCCGCCGCTATATGAAACACTATAAACCTAACCCAACCCTCTCCCTTATAGACTAGCCAACCGCAACCATAATGAACCCGCGGACTAGGAAGCATCCCCCAATGCAGTAAATTTAAATATTCTGGTGGAATGTATTTACGACTCTATATTATGAGGCTTTAGTAGAACCAATATTGTAAGCCTATTAATGTTCTGGAGTCAGGGGTACAGCCTAGCTATTATTCATGTAAAAATTCAGTTCAACATAGAGCACATGGTCTTTAATTTAATGTCTCTTGTGGTAATCATTTTCTGGGCAATAATCAAAGGCGTTTTATAGCTGAGGCGCTGGAGGTTACCATAGATTGAATAAACCGAAACATTTAATTTATTTCCAAAAATGTACAGTCTAAATGGCAGAGAGGGATTATCAAAAGAAAGTAGGCTAATGGCTCTTAAATGTTTCGATTTAATTTTAATCTCTTTGGGCGTGCTGAGCGGCTTGACAGAGCTGCATACCCTAACCTCATAAATCCAAAAAACAGAAACTGGAGATGTTTGGTAGCCTTGGGGCCCGTAGGAAATAACGGCCAAAACATATTCAACAGTTGTAACGCGAATATCCTATAATAATACAGATTTATGGAAAAATAATACTTCTAGGTTATTTATTGCACTTTCTGTAGGATACTCTACAGTTATTTATAAGAAAGAATACTGCTGTATAATTCTGTAGTTTGCAAATTCAACCACTGTAGTTTTCTGTGGGAATGAGTGCTATACAATTTTATACAGCTTTTCTTTTATTAATTCTTACTTGGGAGAAAAATAATAATGGCAACATTATTCTTCCGTAGAAAACTGGCTGGGTAGGCGAGTCTATTATTCACAAACCGGAAGTAAATAATATTCAGAAAATCTACTTTCTTTCTCTGAAAGTTGTCTGGTTCTCGACCCCCTTCCTAAGAAAATTAGTGTTTGAAAAAGGGTGCTCTTGGCTATTTTCCTGCGTGAGTCAATTTTCAAAGCTAATTTTACAAGACACCGACAAAGATATGATTTTTAATAATAATGTTTGTTCAACCATTACCCATTGATTGATACATCATATTAAATAAACAAAAACATGATATCTAAATAATCTATCTAATAATTTATGTATAGTATCAACTTTAAATGTTCCGGGTAGTGTGAGAGAGAGAGAGAGACTAAGAGTGAGAGAGAGAGAGAGAAATGGGGTTTAAGTCCACTCAATACAAAATAGGTCATTTTGGGACTAACACATGGTTTGATTTTATTTCAATTTCAATCATTCGCTTGAGCGTAGGGCCAGGGGTCTTCAGCAGTGGGAGGACCCAGAATACTTTGTAGAATTCGAGGCCAGTGCACAAACATCTACACACTGATCAGTCAGCTGTGAATATTCGCTAGTCCGCTAATAATTAATATCACTGAGTAGTATGCAGTGGCGGCGCCAAGGGGGGGCAAGGGGGGGCATTTGCCCCCCAAAAAATCTTACCTGCCCTCTGTTTGCCCCCCCAATAATTTTCGGGAAAAAAAATGTCTAAAATGCTACCTGGCTGCGTTCTATTTTACAAAATATAGTGGCGAAAATATTCATTCACTTTGAGTCACTCTTACTCCGCCCGCTCGACACTTTCTTCGCTGATCGGATAAACTAGTGATTTGGCGACAGGCGGTATCTGTTAAGCTCTATTTATCTCGACGATCAATGCCTGAAATACTGCCAGACTGCATTTCGGGCCGTCTACTTTTCAAATTTTCGTTGAGGTTCGCAAGTCCGTTTATTTCACAAAATATAGTGGCGAAAATATTCATTCACTTTGAGTCACTCACTCCGCCCGTTTGTCACTTTCTTCTCTGGTCGGATAAACTAGTAATTTGGCGACAGGCGGTATCTTTATCTCGACGATCAATGCCTGAAATACTGCCAGACTGCATTTCGGGCAGCCTACTTTTCAAATTATTGGGGACTTCATTGAGTTTCATGTGACACTTTCCTCTCTAGGGTCGGAAAGACTAGTGATCAGGCCAGAGGTGACATCCGATCAGCTCTATTTATCTCTACGATCGGTGCCTGAATACTGTCAGGCAGCATTTCCAACAGTCTAGTTTTCAAAATTTTCTTGGGGAGGTCCCCAAAACCCCCACAAGGACTCGCTGCTTTAGCGCACACAAAGGTACTTCGTTGAGGTTCGCAAGTCCGTTCGTTTGCCATTTTGGTTTCTGATCGTATAAACTAGTGATCAGGCTACGGACAGTATGTGGTCAGATTTATTTATCTCGACGATCGGTGCCTGACTGAATACGCTGTCAGAGAGCATTTCCGAGAGTCTATTTTTCAAAATTTTCTGCCGACATTGGCGCTCGAGAGTGGGATTCGTCGAGTCCGTTCGTTTGACACTTCAACGGTCATTGCCTGAAATACTGCCAGGCTGCATTTCTGGCAGCCTGTTTTTCAAAATTTTCTGGGGGAGACCCCCCCCCCTTTGTTGATACTCGTGCCATTGCCCCCTTAACCTTGGACTTTGCCCCAGCTTTGCCCCTCCAAACACCGACGGCTGGCGCCGCCACTGGTAGTATGACATGTATGAGTTCACAATGTTAACTTTTTTTTCTACTGCAAATTTAATTCTAGAAATTTTTTGGAAGAGTTAGAAAAATAAATAAAAGTGTTTAAATTATATCCTGTTTAATGATAATGAGTATAATAATTTTTTTAATAATTTTTAGAACATTTTTTGGAAGTGTTAGAAAAATGAATAAAAATGAGGCTAGGAGGTGGGGGGGACGTAGCCCTCTCATAGCCCTACCAAATTTTATGTGCTGGCTATGCCTTGGGCCCAAAAAGGCACCAGTCATATTGTGTTTAAACATCGCACGATCTATCGTGTCAATGATCGACACGTGATGTGACGTCACTCGTAGAATGCATATTATGAAATCTGTAAAGGTCAGTCACCTTACAAGAAGGCCTTCGCAATCTTCGTTCGTTCAAAGATTACAAAATCGAAACCCAGATTCAATAGACTATATCTCAGTCAATATTAATGCTAGTCATGTACCTTTGCAGTTTTAGATAAGTTTTATGCAGGCATACTATAACGCAAGAGAGAGACGAGGGAGAGAGAATGGGGTTTACCGTCCACTCGACACAAACTAGGTCATTTCAGGACTAAAATATGGTTTAGTACGATTTCAATAATTCGCTGGCGCATAGGGGTCATTAGCATTGGGAGGAAACCGGAGGACCCGGAGAAAACCCACGAGGTTGGATAGGCAACCATAATCCTTGTCACGTACAACCGAGGATTCAAAACCACGCGAATTGACTCAATGACAGGTTTTATGATACAGTGCGCAGGTGCTAACCATTCGGCCATCCAACCCCCGTACTATAACATATATTCTTTCATAATATTCTTTGGGGATCACGGTGGCTAAGTGGGTTAGACGCTGATTGTCGTCACCCTCGTCCGTCGGTCCGGCGTCCACAATTGCTTGTGGACGCTCTAGAGGCTAAAGTTAATATCCGATTGACTTTAAATTTACACACAATGTTTAAGGTCATGAGACAAAGAATCCTATTGATTTTCAGGGATTTCAAATAATTATTACTGCCGGAGTTATCTCCTTTGATAACTTCAAAAAATCTTGTAACGACAGTAACGCTATAGAGGCCAAACTTATCATCCGATTGACTTCAGATTGATACACAGAGTTTAAGGTGTTGAAACGAACAAGTATTTTGATTTTCAATGAATTTTGATAACTGAACAGCTAAATCCATGATATTAAATGTTTCATGTATATACTAATTGTTAGCGTGGGGTAAAACTTTATAAAAAGCAATCAAATTCTAATGATTTTTTGATAATTACATAATGAGTTGTTACTCTTAATCAGTTTTTAGTGTATTACAAATGTTTCATCACCGAAAAAAGTAAAAATATGCGACAACCCTTGTTAACTGCCCGGACGATTTAGCTGCCGTGGGCGTATGTTTAGTTGCCTGGCAACCTATCTCATTGCATGGTTTCCCCTTGTCGGCGATGCTGGATGGAGTTGAAAGTCGATAGAAGAATACGCCGTAGTGCCGCTGTCCGGGCAAAATATCACTCACGGCCCAGTTCGGAGAAGATCAATTCACCACTTCGTCATTGTTGAATGGAGGTAACTCTACCAATAGGACGTTCAACCTCATTTCATTTCATAATATTCTGAGGAGTCACCTTACAGTGACAAGCACTGATACACTTGACATGGAATGGTCTTATAGTTAATCGAGTCTATGTTGTATGAACAATATCTTTCTAGTGTATCATAAAGTCTGTCGTTGAGTCAACTGACCTAGTTTGTGTGGAGAAAAAATTACCCCCCTCTCTCTCTCTCTCCCTCTCTCTCTCTCTCTTAAGATACTCGACTGTTACCAATCTTTCTGTTACAGATCATCAAATCTACCAGATATAATCGTAAGATCATTACCAATATGGATACTAATATCACGGATAGACCACTGTGTAGTATATGTTTAAACGACTTCCAACAACCTAAGATAGTCGACTGTCAACATTCTTTCTGTTTCACCTGTCTAGAAGATTATATAAACAAAGTTTCTACTAACAATCAGTTTCCATGTCCATTATGTCGTTATATTGTTAACGTTCCTGCTGGTGGAGCCATGGACTTTACGTCACATTTAGATATCGAACGGGAATTGGTGAGTGACAAAGCAGAAGTTCCACCATGCGATATTTGTAAAACTGGTGTTAATTCTCATTTCAGATGTGAGGATTGTGAACAATATTTGTGTAGTTCTTGTAGAGTCATGCATGATACGCTTAAGGGATGCCAGGGCCACGTGGTTGTAGACGCTAATGCCCCGGTAGGGAAGTTAAGACAAAATAATCCCATAAGTAAAACTAAAGATGTTTGCCCAAACCACCTGGAGCAAGAAGTCAGATGTTATTGTATGGATTGTTCTTTATCGGTCTGTCTAGAATGTTTTGTGATCGACCATAATGGACACAAATTCTTAGATTTACAGGATGGAAATACCAAGGTAGAGAAGAGAGATAAACTGAAACAATTAAAAGTGGACCTAGAAGCCCGAATTGAACAATTCGTTAAATATTCAGATTCTTTGAAAGCACTTGTTACTGATATTGGCCTCTCTGTTGACAAATCGTGTGAAGCTGTCGACAAACAAGTTGAAAAAATTTGCTCTGAAGTCAAACAACTCGGCGATGATGTTAAAATAGAGATACAGAAGTCACGTGATGCGGAAATAAATAAAATGACCAAACCCCTGAAAGAGATGGAAATATTAATTGAAGATTTAAAAGCCAGTGTTAAATGTACGGTAGATGTTATAGAAGATAAATCTATTGTCCAGGTCTTAAACAGAATACCACAAGTTGAGCAAGAACAAGAAGAATGTAGGTTAAGAAAGTTGGATATTCCTGATGTAAATTACACGTGGTTTGAACAATCAGTGATTGATAAAACACTGTTACTAAAACAACTAGGAAGATTACGGTATCAAGAACAATCAACTTTTACAGCTAGTTTTAACTTGGATAAAGTTTTGATTCGAGGAAAGAAAGGGGTATCTGGTAAAAATTATTATATTCAAGGTCTACCATGGTATATTGAAGCGATGAAGAAAAAGATGACAGATACCCAACCAACCCTAGGCATTTACCTGAATCTAAATATAGCAGCCGTTGCAGCTGATATTAAATCATGTCAGACTAACGGACGTTTTTCACTGATTAATATAAAGGATAAACAACAATCTAAGAATAGGGAATCGAAGGGTGATACATATAAACCTGATAAAGGGAGGGGTTGGCCTGCATTTATAGACTGGAATACTTTGTCTGATAAACAAAATGGATTTATCGATGATAACAACAACTTTACTATACAAGCAACAGTTAAAGTAATTAAAATAGATCATGATTAACGTTTCACGATTGATAACAACTTAAACATATAGGCCAAGGTATAGTATTGTAGAATCTAAAGAGTGTTCATTCATTCAATATATAAATATAGCCTCTAAAGGGTGTTCACATTCACTCATTATATAAATATAGCCTCTAAAGGGTGTTCATCCATTCAATATATAAATATAGACTCTAAAGGGTGTTCACATTCATTCAATATATAAATATAGTATTGTAGATTCTAAAGGGGGGTCACATTCCTTCATTAAACATAACATTCATCCAGTAAACATAATAAAAATTGAGCGTGATTAATGTGAAAAACTGACATATGAATAAATATAGAAACCCTGGAATCTGAGGGATATTTATTTTCAATCAATAGATTCATAATGATAAATTGATATAATGATATTTGTTAACATTTATTAATATTTAATATAACTATACATTACTTACCTGATTTCTTGGTGGGGTTTATTTACATATTGGTTATGTGTCTGTTGGCGAAGGAGGGGCACAGACTCGCTAGTCTGGAGGTCGGATGTTCGATCTAGATTTTCCGCCGTGGTTCCCCCTTGTCAGCGATGAAGGACGAGATGTCCTGATAAGGGCAGCTGTCTAATCGTTCGGGTGGGACGAAAATCCGAGGTCCCATGTCATGTACACATTGGAGTACAGGTACACGATCCCTGACAGTTGGAATTCAATATAAGAGCAGACCAGAGTGCCGATGTTAGAGTTTTGATATTTTCGAGGGGTTGTGGTGTGATATGTGTATGACTTTTTTTTGTTAAAACCAGATGTTGGGAGATTTTAAACGAAGTGTAGGGTATCAACAGAGACTGGGGTATATCCCCGGGGTTGTAGTATCAACAGAGTAGGAGTATCAATAGATTTTGACACATCAACAGAGACTGGGGTATCACCAATAATGGGGGTATTGATAGGATGGGGGTTCAACAGGACAGGGGTACCAACAGAGACCGGGGTATCAAAGGAGGTTGGGGTTATCAATAGAGGTTGGGGTATCAACAGAGACTAGGGGTATCAAAGGAGGTTGGGGTTATCAATAGAGGTTGGGGTTATCAACAGAGACCGGGTTATCAACATAGGTTGGGGTTATCAATAGAGGTTGGGTACCAACAGAGACTAGGGTATCAACAGAGGTTGTGATATCAATGTACTTTTTGGTATCAACAACATAAGGGTCCGAATAGAGATTACAGTATCAGTAAAGACTCATCAGTTTTGTGGTATAAATAGGATGGGATATTAACATACACTGATGCATCAGTAGAGCAGATATCTAAGAATTACCCATATAAATTACGGTATGTCAATCTCAAGACATGACGTAACATGCCAACGTTAAATGCCATTCCACTATGTTAGATTTATTCCCAAGTTCTTCACTTTCCATTTCACATCAAATGATTCAGAATTTTTTTACGTACGGGTACTCAATAGTTACAAAATCCATTTTACGGCAAGATCAAACTAATCTGATTAAAATTAATTCAGATATTTACGTTTTAGTATCCGACTGCCAAAAACGGTTTTCAAATTTTCAATTACAACCTTAATTCGGTTGATTGGCTGGTGACGTCACAGGCACTACACATAGTATACACATCATCTATACAATATATCACTGTATACACACAGCCAGTTGACACGTGTATATTTGTCGGTCCAATAAACATTTGACTGCCGTAATCATTAACGCGTAATTATTTACATGTAAGCTACATATCACTATTATCAGACAAAGCATTTTCAAAAGCCGACCTTTCTCGTCTTGAGTTGTAATAGATTATATATTTGTGACAAGAATATTACCGGCGGTTAACGAAAGAAAGAAGGCACTACGCCTACGGAAACGCCACTACAATGAGGTCAACCACCAAAACTACCTGAAGTTGAAATACGCCGCAAGAGACACCATCCGGAAGGCACAAAGCGGACACTGGATGACTTTCTGTAATGCGTTGAATCAAAACAGGTGTCGTCTGGAAGAAGCTGAACGCCATGAACGGGAAGCGCAGATCATTCAACATACCAAACCTAAAGAATGGAGATGAGTACGCTACCAACGGCAATGAAAAGGCAGACCTACTTGCGAAAGCGTTCGCTGACGCAAGCAGGGACGAAAACCAATCAGCAGAGTTCCTGAAGAGAAAGGAAATCTTTTACTCACAGCACCCTTCATTAGAAATTGAACCTAATGAAGGGGCTAAACCAATCAATCTACCCTTCTCTGAGGAGGAGCTAAATAAGGCTCTTTCCCCCAAGAAGGATAGTGCGGCTGGTGAGGACAAAGTAAAGTACTCAATGCTCAAACATCTGCCTAGATATGCCAAAAGGATACTATTAAACTTCTTCAACACATCCTGGCTGTCGGGAGAGGTACCTAAAGAATGGCGGAAAGCCAACGTCACCCCTCTTCCAAAACCAGGTAAAGAGAGAACAAAGGCAGAGTCCTATCGACCAGTAAGCTTGACATCCACACTGTGCAAAACCTTGGAAACAATGGTTAACATCCGACTACAGTTCTATCTGGAGAGCAACCAACTGATAGACGAAAATCAAAGCGGGTTCAGGAAAGGGCGTTCGACAATGGACCACTTGGTGAGACTACAGCAAGTCATGTCGCAGGCACTCCTCTCTGGGAACCTGTTATGTGCCGTGTTCGTAGATTTAACTAAGGCTTTCGATTTAGTCTGGCTAGACGGGCTGCTCTTCAAGTTAGGGCGTATTGGTATAACGGGCATAATGTTTCGGTGGATCAAAAGCTTTCTGAGCGATAGAAGGATACAGGTGAATGTTGGCAGATTCCTGAGTGCCGAGCAAACATTAGAAAATGGCACGCCTCAGGGGTCGGTTATCAGTCCCACTCTCTTCAATATCATGATCAACGACATACAGAAATCCCCCTACCTCGACGCCAAAACTGAGTTAGCTAAATTTGCTGATGATATTACCATATGGAGGACAGGGAGGCATTTTTGTGAACTACAAAAGAATATGCAAAGGGCCTTAGACAAATTCATGGCATGGGCAAACGACTGGGGATTTAAAGTTTCGGAGAAGAAAACGGTCGGCATGCTTGTAAGCAGGGATAGTGGGATAAGCAGAATGACTCTGTGTATGAACGGGAAAACCATCGAGTTCAAAGACCAAACCAAGTTCCTTGGCGTAATCTTCGACCGAAGGCTGACCTGGAAACCGCACATCGACGAGACTGTAGATAGATGCACCAAAATCCTAAACTTAATGAGGAAAATAACGGGCAGCACATGGGGGGCCAACAGAGTTACACTAATGATGGTGTATCGTGCTCTAATACGATCTGTATTAGACTACGGCTCTCTGGCCTTCATGAACTGCGCGCCATTACTCTTAAGGAAGCTTGACACCATCCAATACAAAGCTCTGTGTATTGCGACTGGCGTAGGGCAAGGGGTTAGGAGAGAGGCACTACTGCAGGAAGCCGGGAGTTGCCCCTATCCCTAAGAAGAAAAGAACTAGCGACAAGGTACTGGGCTAAGATCTCGCAACTGGGCGCAAGATCTCCAACTTTTGTCAGTCTACAAAAGACAAGATATGTGAGAGATCCAAGAAAGAAAAGCTTTGGCCAAGGTATCAGGGAAACAATCAAGGAACTGCGACTGTGGGAGCTCGTGATAAATGAACACGACCCCCCAGCGATCGCCCCGTGGACGCTCCCTATACCGCCGGTCAATCTAGATCTGTTACAGAAAACCGACAAGAAAAACAACCCCACTGCTGCACGAGCTTTCTCGCTAGAACACCTGGAAGACAACTGGCCGTCTGATGACTGGGACCATGTGTACACGGATGGCTCACGCAACCCTGAAAGGGGCACCAGCTCGTTTGGAATATACCTGCCAAACGGGGAACAGGGAATAAGCAGGAAACTGCCCAATAACTGTTCGGTGTACACTGCAGAGCTTGTGGCCATTCGTGACGCTATATCATGGATTTCCCACCAAAAGACTAGTAAGTTCGTCATTCCAAGCGACTCCCTGAGCAGTCTGATTTCAATCCAAACTGACAACTCGGACTCAAGACCAGAAGTCATTTTGGAAATCAGGCAGCTGTACCACAGGGTCTTAGAGAAAGGGAGAAAAGTAGAGCTCGTGTGGATTCCATCACATGTCAACATTAGAGGAAACGAGGAGGCAGATCGACTCGCAAACGAAGGTCTCAAGGATACAGCACCACTCCGCACCATAGACTACAGCACCACGGAAATCTACAGTATGGTTAAAAGACAGGTCAATTCAATCTGGGAATTACAACTCGTTGAACTTGACACATACAGATTCCGGCTGGATGACAAGATCTACACGAAGACAGCAATCAATCACCCTAGAAGAGATATATGCAGATTTATATCGAAACTAAGGGTGAGAGAGCGGCTGCGAGACCACAAACACCAAGTCATCGTCTGTGAGTGCGGGGAAGAATGTACCACCAACCATGTCCTGGTAGACTGCGAGGTATACAAGGAGGAGAGAAGGGAACTAGTGAGAATAATGGAGAACAACAACATACCGTTCAACACTAAGAACCTACTCTTCCCTAGACCAGATCTGAAACTGCAAATCTTTGAACAAATCCACGCCCTAATGGACACAGTTGGACTAAGTAGAATAGTGAAGTAAGAGGGGGTCATGATTAGACGGGCCCGGCATCTAAACACTAAACTACATAGGGGATTTATACCAAACTGGCCGGATAGTGGAGTAAGGGAGGGTCACGATCAGACGGACTCGGCATCTAAACACTATTCCGCCAAAAAACAGACACTAAACAGAATAGGATAGTGGAGTAAGGGGAGGTCACGATAAGACGGGCCTGGTACCTAAACACAAATCCCACAGATGACATCTACCAAACTAAGCAGGATAGTGGAGTAAGGGGGAGTTTCGGTCAGACGTACTCGGCACCTAAACACTATTTCGTAAATAAAACTGATACCAAACCCATGGAGTGGGATAGTGGAGTAAGGGGAGGCCACGATAAGACGGGTCTGGTACCTAAACACTAACCCCAAACGATGACACCAACCAACCCAGAAGCAAACGAGATCATCTACCAAATGATATGTTTTTTAATAAATAAAGGGAAGAACTTCCCATTAAACCCAATCCATGGCTTAAAGCCAAATAGAAAGATTGCAAAATCATATTCTAAAAAACAGGAATCAGCTTCGCTCTCCTAAGTCTTGTCTGCGATATCACTTATGTGGAAGCAGACGTTAAACACTAAGTAGTAGTAGTATTACCGAGTGTATTTCAAGATGCCATAGTACCGTTGTGTTATTGAGAGTTGTGGAAATTCCAGCAAGGGAAAGGGGAATAATGTACCGGCGTTTCATAAATTTCCCAAGGATGAAATCGTACGGAAAGAGTGGTATGCGTTGGTAAACATTTCAAATCCTGATTGGTAACCTACAGTCACAACAGTGATATGCAGTGAACATATTACGGACGATTGCTTAATTACCTATACACACCCGGCGTCAGGCGTGTGTATTTATTAACGCCTGACTGATTCCTTACCCCCCCCCCCTAATTAAATAAAACAATTGACTACGGAATAATTTGTTTTATAATACATTTTAATTCAAGATCCATTTTAAAATTTGTTTCATTATGTACGGCCGTTCTGTTTTCTCACGGAAGCGGTTTTAATACAATCTACCATCGCCTGCACTCCAAACTATTCGAGATGCATTTTCGTCAGTATTGTGGTTCTAATTTAGAAGGGAATTATCATTTTTTGTTACGCCGGCCAGATCAATTTGTAATGATGAATATCAAATACACTTGATCAAATGTGGAGTTCCTGGTGCCGTTTGGTGAGTGATTAAACTGTCAATTTAATTGTAAAATACTCGTATTCTTTATTTTAAAAAAAAAGTTAAATGATGTTAGACATTATAACCTTATCTTATCACAAACGTATATCCATCGAATGATTTATATTTAGATGTTGTTTAAACAACAATCAACAAATAATACGAGGCTACTTTATTACAAAAACATCGGTGAGCAAAGAAAAAGATAATTACCTAATTAGCATTCTTAATTACTTTATGACCCAATCACTGTTCAAATTTAGTCTGATTGATTAATGACAGGTATTAACAACACTACACTTGCGATACACATAGATAGTTAGGTGACCCTTCTCAATCTGTTAATTTTAACGTATATTGAGATATTTTTTCGTATCTCATTTTTGCGGTCTATTTCAGAGTAATCAAGTCAAATTCGCAAGCAGAAAGAAAGGCGCCGTACGTCGATAACTGATCGTCATTTACAAATCGCGTTTCAATCATATTTGACGTTTAAAATATATTTTGCGTGACTACATCTTTTAACTCCTATACTCTTTTACTCGGGGAAATTCGAACCACAATACTCTTCTGACGAAAATGTATCTCGAATCGTTTGGACTGCACACAATGGTGGATTGTATTAAAATCGCTGCCGTGAGTAAACAGAACGACCGTACATAATGAAACAGATTCTGAATTCGAACACTAAACTTCTGACGAAAATGTATCTCGAATCCTTTAAACCGTACACGATGGTAGAGTGTATTAAAATCGCTGCCGTGAAAAAACAGAACGACAGTACATTATGAAACAAATTCTACATTGGATCTTGAATTAAAATAAATTCTAAAACAAATCATTCCCCGTAGTCAATTGTTTTATTTAATCAGGGGGATTAAGGAATCAGTCAGGCGTTAATGAATACACACGCCAGCTGTATATAGATAATTAAGGAATAAACATTTCGAATATGCATTCGGTCACTGTGACGTCACTGGCGTCTGAGGGGATTAAGAGTGTTTTCAATAATTGGCAAAGTCGTTTTTACGGGAGGTCTATTTTTACGACTTTGAATGAAGATAGCTGAATTAATTTTAGTCGGATTGATGTGAATTTGCCGTAAAGTGGATAAAATAAGCATGGACTGCCCACATAGAGAAATTTTCAGGGCCATTTTATGTGCACTTTTAGTGTGAGATACATGCGTTAGCCGAGATATTTCATCAGATTTTCCGACATGGTTCCTCCTTTCCTCATCAGCAACACAGTCGTTCGGATGGTACGAAAACCGGGGTTCCATGTATACATTGACGTGAACGTAAAAGACCCATTCGCAGTTGGAATTCGATGATGAGAGTAGGTCGTAGCGCCACTGTCCGGGCAAAATATCACTCATGGCACATTGTATGGCATATTTCTGTTTTCATTAGCCCCAGATGATATTTTAGTTGATCCTCCTGAGTTAAATGAATGTTAGTGGGTTTTAATATGTACCCAGTCTTTCCATGTAATTAATTTCACAATCTTATTTGATTGAAACACAAGTTTGCAAATTGAGCTTTTAAATATTTCTCACTTAAATCTGGGGACAGGTCATTTCTTTCCCTAGACGCTTCATCCTCGGCATATATCATTTTATTTCAAATATACCAGTTAATAAGACTTGATCACTTCCTCACTTGGTAATTGTTTATATATATTCCGTGTGTTCCGGGTATAGATGCATCTGTTTTACATTTCACAGCCTTTTCTGTTATCAAATCTGGACGGTTTATATATATTATGAATTTGGATTTATGAACACATCCCTTTAACCCCACTTTTGAGAACGGATTTTCAAATTGTCCCCGTTCTGCATTAAATCCGTTGAGAATTAGTATAAAATTGGTCTTTTGGCGTAAAAACTTATATACAGACGGTTCCACCAAACTGCCATGGAATGTCTCCGCCACATTTAGTAATTGCTTCTAGTATACCAGCTCTATGAGATTGTTCAATGACATTTTGTCTGATGACAGTTTCAATGTCATATAGGTTAATTTGTCTTTGAGCTTGTTTGAAATGTTGAAAGGAAACACGATCTTTGGGTTATAAACATAGATTTTAAGTTTCATCAAAATCAGATGAAAATTGTGACCTCTAGGGGGCCAACGAGCTATTCTTCCATAGAAAATTGACCTGGATATGCGAGTCTATTAATCAGAAACGGAAAGTAAATAATTCTTAGAAAATCTACTTTCATTTTTGGTGGTGGTCTGAAATTAGTCTGAATCCATTTTCCAGGAAGATCTACTGCCAGTTTAAAATTCCCGTGTGTTAGTATTGGTATTTATACGGTTAAAATTATAAACTGAGTTTGGAAGATATATAACTTGTTTAGAGGTAACACTTCTGCGTGTTTCACTGTTCTGGGAGACGTGTACTTGTTTTTGGAAAAAGACCTCTATGTTTTTCACTGACTGCTTTGTGTTTCACTGACTGTTGTGAATGAGCATATTGTAACCTGTGCTGAATAAACAGCGAACTATACTCGAGGAGTTATTTAATTTTAATACTGTGGTGTACTGGTGTAATATATAACACAGATTGAATGTATATAGTGTCAGTAAATATGTGACCTATATAGATAGTTTTAACTATTAAAATATATTAGACAAGTTTTAACAAGTTTAAAAACAAAAAAAGGCACAGACATAAGACTCCAGTCAACTAATGTATTTTTAACAGTATGACATTTTACAACAATATACACCCAAGGTGGATATAACTTGTAGTTATATTTGCTTCAGTGATTGCAACGACGAGGCGACATTAACCATAGATAATCACGTCTAGGATGTTTGGTAAATACCGTTATAGATAATCAAGTCTAGGGTGTGTGTTAATACTTTATAGATAATCAAGTATTTAGCTTATATTTAATGCCATGGCTGCGGGTGTTGTTTCCTGCATATAACCGTTGTATTATAGATATTATAAAAAACATATCGACATAGTTTTAACAACACGATGTTCCAGAATTAATAAAGCACCGAATTTTATACACAACGTGAAAGTCAACCGAGACGAAGGATAGTGTTACGAGCCATTTTCTGGGAGTTCTGTCACAAGAGTCACATATTCAAGAGGCCATATCGCAGTCAATGTTAATGCTCGAGTCACATAACTGTGCAGTTTTACTTATGTTTTTATGTATTATAAAATATATTTTTTGTAATATTATGTGGATCACCTGACAAACACTGGTACACGTGACATGGTATGACCCTATAGATAACCAGGTCTTGGGTGTATGTTAAATATTCCCCTCTCTCTCTTCTCTCTCTCTTTTCCCTCTCTCTCAAGATACTCGACCAATCTTTTTGTATCAGATTATCAAGTCTACCAAGTGTAACCCGAAGCTCATTCACAACATGGCTACTAACATCACAGATAGACAACTGTGTAGTATTTGTTTAAATGACTTTCAGCAACCTAAGATACTCGACTGTAACCATTCTTTCTGTTTGACTTGTCTAGAAGATTATATTAACAAAGTATCAACTAACGATCAGTTTCCGTGTCCATTATGTCGCCATATTTGTAAAATTCCTGATGGTGGTATGAAGGAGTTGGTGAATGATACTTGTAAGGTAAATATTCAACCATGCGACGTTTGTAAAAGCGGCGTTGATTCTGAGTTCTGGTGTGGAGATTGTGAACAATATTTGTGCAAGTCTTGTAGAACAGCGCATGATGGGCTTAAAGTACTCCGCGGCCACGTGGTTAGAGGTATTATTGTTGCCTTAGAGACGCCAGGGGGAGACAATGCGAAGTCTACTGCTAAAGATATATGTCACAACCATCCTAAGAAAGAAGTCAGATATTATTGTAAAGACTGTTCTGTATCAGTCTGTGCAGAATGTTTTGTGATCGGTCATAATGGACACCAATTCTTAGATTTACTGGACGAACAGATCAAGGTAGAGACGAGGGAGAAACTGGAACAATTAAAAGTGGATCTAGAAGCCCGAATTGAAAAATTCGTTAAATATTCAGATTCTTTGAAAGCACTTGTTGCAGATATCGACAGCTCTGCTGACAAATTGAGAGAAGCTGTCGACAAACAAGTTGAAACAATTTGCTCTGAAGTCAAACAACTCGGTGATGACGTTAAAATAGAGATACAGAAGTCACGTGATGCAGAAATAGATAAAATGACCAAACCGCTGAAAGAGATGGAAATGTTAATAGAAGATTTAAAAGCCAGTGTTAAATGTACAGTAGATGTTATAGAAGATAAATCTATTGTCCAGGTTTTAAACAGAATACCACAAGTTGAACAAGAACAAGAAGAATGTAGTTTAAGGACGTTAGATATACCTGATGTAAAATACACGTGGTTTCAACAATCAGTGATTGATAAAACACTGTTAGTAAAACAACTAGGAACTTTAGAGAAACGAGACGGACCGACTTTTTCAACTAGTTTCAATGTCGATGATGTTGCACGTCAAGGAAAGAAAAGGCTATACAGTGCAGAGTATTGCATTCAAGGTTTACCATGGTGTATTTTGACTAAAAAGATAGGGAAAACAGATAGTGAACCAATTCTAGGTATTTACCTGTATCTACGTGACACAGTTAAGATTAAATCATGTCAGGCCAAATTTAGCTTAACATTGATTAATATGAAAGATAAACAACAATCTAAGAATAAGGAATACATTGGTCATGCATATGAACCAGGTAAGGGTTGTGGTTGCTCTGCATTTATAGACTGGAATAGACTCTCTGATAAACAAAATGGATTTATTGATGATAACAACAACTTTACTATACAAGCAACAGTTAAAGTAATTACAATAAATCGTGATTAACGTTTGAAACAGTAAAGCCATAAACATACAGGCCTGTATAATGTATAGTATTGTAGATTCTAAAGGGTGTTCATTCATTCAATATATAAATATAGACTCTAAAGTGGGGTTATCAATAGAGACCGGGGTATCAACAGAGGTTGGGGTTATTAATATAGGTTGGGTACCAACAGAGACTAGGGTATCAACAGAGGTTGTGATATCAATGTAGTTTTTGGTATCAACAACATAAGGGTCCGAATAGAGATTACAGTATCAGTAAAGACTCAACAGTTTTGTGGTATCGATAGGATGGGATATTAACATAGACTGATGCATCAGTAGAGCAGATATCTGAGAATTATCCATATAAATTACGGTATGTTAATCTCAAGACATGACGTAACATGCCAACGTTAAATCCCATTCCACTATGTTAGATTTATACCCAAGTTCTTCACTTTCTATTTCACTTTAAGTTTCTTTTAATGTGAGATACATGCGTTAGCCGAGATATTTCATCAGATTTTCCGACATGGTTCCACCTTTCCTCATCAGCAACACAGTCGCTCGGATGGTACGAAACCGGGGTCCCATGTATACATTGACGTGAACGTAAAAGACTCATTCGCAGTTGGAATTCGATGATGAGAGTAGGTCGTAGCGCCACTGTCCGGGTAAAATATCACTCCTGGCACATTGTATGGCATATTTCTGTTTTCGTTACCCCCAGATTAGTGGGTTTTAATATGTACCCAGTCTTTCCATGTAATTAATTTCGCAATCTATTTGATTCAAACACAAGTTTGCAAATTGATGTTTCAAATATTTGTCACTTAAATCTGGGGACAGGTCATTTCTTTCCCTAGACGCTTCATCCTCGACATATATCATTTAATTTCAAATATACCAGTTAATAAGACTTGATCACTTCCTCACTTGGTAATTGTTTATATTTATTCCGCGTGTTCCGGGTATAGATGTATCTGTTTCACATTTCACAGCTTTTTCTGTTATCAAATCTGGACGGTTTATATATATTATGAATTTGGATTTATGAACACATCCCTTTAACCCCACTTTTGAGAACGAATTTTCAAATTGTCCCCGTTCTGCATTAAATCCGTTGAGAATTAGTATAAAATTGGTCTTTTGGCGTAAAAACATATATACAGACGGTTCCACCAAACTGCCATGGAATGTCCCCGCCACATTTAGTAAAAGCTCTATGACCACGTTTCTCAACCTTTTCTCACCGCTCACCCCTAAATGAATTCTCAACCAACCCATTTACCCCCAGAGTTTTGAGGAGGTTACTGATCGCGGAGCCGTGGCCGGCGAAGTTGGTCACCGCGAGCGCCGTAGGCGCGAAGCCCGTCGAGGATGGTCATTGACATTGAATATGGAATGAATATGGATCGAAGGTGAGATTCAATAATCACCAAATTTATATTTCAATGAAAACACGTTGTTTCCAGTTCAGTGCGAAATTTGCTCCTGGTGATTGTCACAAACGATTTTTTTTATTCTCGGGACAGTGTTTGAGAGTGCTAATCTCAACTGCACAACCTTTATATGATCATTTTTGAAGTTATTGGGAGTGTGGTCATTCACCGCCTGGACGCGAGCCATTCCCCCCTTGGGGGTGATATCACCCCAGGTTGAGAAACGCGGCTCTATGAGATCGTTCAATGACATTTTGTCTGATGACAGTTCCAATGTCCTCTAGGTTAATTTGTCTTTGAGCTTGTTTGAAATGTCGAAAGGAACCACGATCTTTGTGTTATAAACATACATTTTAAGTTCCATCAAAATCAGATGAAAATTGTGACCTCTAGGGGGCCAACGAGCTATTCTTACATAAAAATTGACCTGGATATGCGAGTCTATTAATGAGAAACGGAAAGTAAATAATTCTTAGAAAATCTACTTTCATTTTTGGTGGTAGTCTGAAATTAGTCTGAATCCATTTTCCAGGAAGATCTACTGTCAGTTTAAAATTCCCGTGTGTTAGTATTGATATTTATACGGTTAAAATTATAAACTGAGTATTGGAGATATATAACTTGCTTAGGGTTAACACTTCTGCGTGTGTCACTGTTCTGGGAGACGTGTACTTTGTGTTTCACTGACTGTTGTGAATGAGCATATTGTAACCTGTGCTGAATAAACAGCGAACCATACTCGAGGAGTTATTTAATTTTAATACTGTGGTGTACTGGTGTAATATATAACACAGATTGAATGTATATAGTGTCAGTAAATATGTGACCTATATAGATAGTTTTAACTATTAAAATATATTAGACAAGTTAAACAAAAAACGACACAGACATAAGACTCCAGTCAACTAATGTATTTTTAACAGTATGACATTTTACAACAATATACACCCAAGGTGGATATAACTTGTAGTTATATTTGCTTCAGTGGTGTACACAGATTGCAACGACGAGGCGACATACATTAACCATGGATAATCACGTCTAGGATGTTTGGTAAATACCGTTATAGATAATCAAGTCTAGGGTGTGTGTTAATACTTTATAGATATTTAGCTTATATTTAATGCCATGGCCGTGGGTGTTGTTTCCTGCATATAACCTTTGTATTATAGATATTATAAAGACATATCGACATAGTTTTAACAACACGATGTTCCAGAATTAATAAAGCACCGAATTGTATACACACCGTGAAAGTCAACCGAGACGAAGGATAGTGTTACGAGCCATTTTCTGGGAGTTCTGTCACAGGAGTAACATATTCAAGAGGCCATATCGCAGTCAATGTTAATGCTCGAGTCACATAACTATGCAGTTTTACTTATGTTTTTATAGATAACCAGGTCTTGGGTGTATGTTAAATATTCCCTTCCCTCTCTTCTCTCTCTCTTTTCCCTCTCCCTCTCTCTCTCTCTCAAGATACTCGACCAATCTTTTTGTATCAGATTATCAAGTCTACCAAGTGTAACCCGTATCAGATTATCAAGTCTACCAAGTGTAACCCGAAGCTCATTCACAACATGGCTACTAACATCACAGATAGACAACTGTGTAGTATTTGTTTAAATGACTTTCAGCAACCTAAGATACTCGACTGTAACCATTCTTTCTGTTTGACTTGTCTCGAAGATTATATTAACAAAGTGTCAACTAACGATCAGTTCCCGTGTCCATTATGTCGCCATTTTTGTAAAATTCCTGATGGTGGTATGAAGGAGTTGGTGAATGATATTCGTAAGGTAAATATTCCACCATGCGACGTTTGTAAAAGCGGCGTTGATTCTGAGTTCTGGTGTGAAGATTGTGAACAATATTTGTGTAAGTCTTGTAGAACAGCGCATGATGGGCTTAAAGTACTCCGCGGCCACGTGGTTAGAGGTATTATTGTTGCCTTAGAGACGCCGGGGGGAGACAACGCGAAGTCTACTGCTAAAGATATATGTCACAACCACCCGAAGAAAGAAGTCAGATATTATTGTAAAGACTGTTCTGTATCAGTCTGTGCAGAATGTTTTGTGATCGGTCATAATGGACACCAATTCTTAGATTTACTGGACGAACAGATCAAGGTAGAGACGAGGGAGAAACTGGAACAATTAAAAGTGGATCTAGAAGCCCGAATTGAAAAATTCGTTAAATATTCAGATTCTTTGAAAGCACTTGTTGCAGATATCGACAGCTCTGCTGACAAATTGAGAGAAGCTGTCGACAAACAAGTTGAAACAATTTGCTCTGAAGTCAAACAACTCGGTGATGACGTTAAAATAGAGATACAGAAGTCACGTGATGCAGAAATAGATAAAATGACCAAACCGCTGAAAGAGATGGAAATGTTAATAGAAGATTTAAAAGCCAGTGTTAAATGTACAGTAGATGTTATAGAAGATAAATCTATTGTCCAGGTTTTAAACAGAATACCACAAGTTGAACAAGAACAAGAAGAATGTAGTTTAAGGACGTTAGATATACCTGATGTAAAATACACGTGGTTTCAACAATCAGTGATTGATAAAACACTGTTAGTAAAACAACTAGGAACTTTAGAGAAACGAGACGGACCGACTTTTTCAACTAGTTTCAATGTCGATGATGTTGCACGTCAAGGAAAGAAAAGGCTATACAGTGCAGAGTATTGCATTCAAGGTTTACCATGGTGTATTTTGACTATAAAGATAGGGGAAACAGATACTGAACCAACTCAAGGTATTTACCTGTATCTACGTGACACAGTTAAGATTAAATCATGTCTGACCATATTTAGCTTAACATTGATTAATATAAAAGATAAACAACAATCTGAGAATAAGGAATACATTGGTCATGTATATGAACCAGGTAATGGTTTTGGTTGCTCTACATTTATAGACTGGAATAGACTCTCTGATAAACAAAATGGATTTATTGATGATAACAACAACTTTACTATACAAGCAACAGTTAAAGTAATTAAAATAGATCGTGATTAACGTTTGAAAACTTATAACAGTAAAGCCATAAACATATAGGCCTGTATAATGTATAGTATTGTAGATTCTAAAGGGTGTTCATTCATTCAATATATAAATATAGACTCTAAAGTGTGTTCACATTCCTTCATCGGGGGTCACGGTGGCTAAGTGGATAAGGCGCTGGTTCGCTATCCTGGAGGTCGGGTGTTCGATCCTTGCATTGGCCGAGAACGTTCATCTCGATTTTCCGGCGTGATTTCCCCTTGTCAGTGATGCAGAAGGGGGGCCTGACAAGGACAGCTGCCTAGTCGTTCGGATGGTACAAAAAACCGAGGTCCCGTGTGCACATTGGAGTGTACGTAAAAGATCCCTCAACAGAGACTGGGGTATCACCAATAATGGGGGTATTGATAGGATGGGGGTTCAACAGGACAGGGGTACCAACAGAGACCGGGGTATCAAAGGAGGTTGGGGTTATAAATAGAGGCTGGGGTATCAACAGAGACTAGGGGTATCAACAGAGGTTGGGGTTATTAATATAGGTTGGGTACCAACAGAGACTAGGGTATCAACAGAGGTTGTGATATCAATGTAGTTTTTGGTATCAACAACATAAGGGTCCGAATAGAGATTACAGTATCAGTAAAGACTCAACAGTTTTGTGGTATCGATAGGATGGGATATTAACATAGACTGATGCATCAGTAGAGCAGATATCTGAGAATTATCCATATAAATTACGGTATGTTAATCTCAAGACATGACGTAACATGCCAACGTTAAATCCCATTCCACTATGTTAGATTTATACCCAAGTTCTTCACTTTCTATTTCACTTTAAGTTTCTTTTAATGTGAGATACATGCGTTAGCCGAGATATTTCATCAGATTTTCCGACATGGTTCCTCCTTTCGCCATCAGCAACACAGTCGTTCGGATGGTACGAAAACCGGGGTCACATGTATACATTGACGTGAAGGTAAAAGACCCATTCGCAGTGGGAATTCGATGACGAGAGTAGGTCGTAGCGCCACTGTCCGGGTAAAATATCACTCATGGCACATTGTATGGCATATTTCTGTTTTCGTTAGCCCCAGATGATATTTCAGTTGATCCTCCAAATGAATGTAAGTGGGTTTTAATATGTACCCAGTCTTTCCATGTAATTAATTTCGCAATCTATTTGATTGAAACACAAGTTTGCAAATTGAGCTTTTAAATATTTCCCACTTAAATCTGGGGACAGGTCATTTCTTTCCCTAGACGCTTCATCCTCGGCATATATCATTTAATTTCCAATATATCAGTTAATAAGACTTGATCACTTCCTCACTTGGTAATTGTTTATATATATTCCGTGTGTTCCGGGTATAGATGTATCTGTTTCACATTTCACAGCCTTTTCTGTTATCAAATCTGGACGGTTTATATATACTATTAAAAAAAGTAGGGGATATTTGATTTTGGGGGCATAATACTAAAATATGCAAATGACTACGAAAAAAGTCACTATAGAACCTAACTGAAGAAACATTCCCAGTTACATGTGACGCCCAAACGCACCAATAGCTACCGCATGGAATGCAGGTGATGCTTGGGAACATCATGGGGGTCCAACCCAAGATTTGCACGACTCTGACTTTGAATGTTACAGTCATTGTGGCATTGCATTCCAGGGTGGAAACATCAGTTTAATTGTTTTAGTGACCAGAAAACAAATTTTGATATGCGTCGGCTTACCCAAAATGAAAAGTTACGTGCCCTTGTCATGCTACAGATCGGCACAACACAGGCGGTTGTGGCGCGGACGATGAATGTTTCTCAGTCTGTCATAAGCAGGCTATGGTCCAGATACCGTGATACACAATCTGTACAGGACAGACCACGCTCAGGTCGACCAAGGGCGACAACTCAAGCCCAGGATCGATTTATCCGTACCTTGGCCTTGAGAAATCGTGTCATCACAGCAAATCAAATCAGCGCTCGTCTTCAAACAGACACTGGTGTGAGAGTGAGTGGCCAGACGATTCGGAATCGACTGCATTGGGGTCACCTTCGCGCCCGACGTCCTCGCGTGATCCCTTGTTTGAGAGATCATCACATTCAGGCAAGACGTCGTTGGTGTATGGATCGTCAACACTGGGATAATCGACGCTGGAGCAATGTGATGTTTTCAGATGAGTCAAGGTTCACTGTTGATTTTTTGGTTCAGACGTAGGAGGGTGTGGCGTCGTCGAAACGAGCGCTTCCAAGACGTTAACGTCATCAGACATGATCGATTTGGGGTGGTTCTGTTATGGTGTGGGGAGGCATCACTGTTGCTGGAAGAACGGCTTTACATGTTGTTGCAGGGCGTGTTACAGGCCAGTACTACCGGGACAACATCTTGGCAGTCCATGTTGTGCCATTCGCACGACGTCATGGCCGCCGTTTCATCTTCCAGGACGACAACGCAAGATGTCACAGGGCCAGGATCGTTACAGGTTACCTCCAACAACAGAACATCCCGACCTCTCTCCCATCGAGCATGTCTGGGACATGCTTGGATAGAGGTTACGTCAACGTCAACAACGTCCTGCCAATGTCCAAGAACTTGCTGCTGCGTTGCAACAGGAATGGGACAATCTGGACCAAAATGGCCTTAGACGTCTCATTAGGCGTATGCCACGTCGGATCAATGCTTGTTTGGCAAACAGAGGAGGATTTATCCGTTACTGACTTTGTTGTGATGCTGTGGTAACTTTGCTGTTTGACCCCGGGTATCATTTTACCCTTATAATGGTCAGTCTGTGCCTTACTTAGTCTAACGATCATTTGGAATAAATCGATGAATGTGAACTTCATTTCATTTTGTCATTTGTTTATTCGCCAGTTTCATTGGGTGACTTGAATAACACCTAAAAATCAAATATCCCCTACTTTTTTGAATAGTATATATTATGAATTTGGATTTATGAACACATCCCTTTAACCCCACTTTTGAGAACGGATTTTCAAATTGTCCCCATTCTGCATTAAATCCGTTGAGAATTAGTATAAAATTGGTCTTTTGGCGTAAAACTTATATACAGACGGTTCCACCAAACTGCCATGGAATGTCTCCGCCACATTTAGTAATTGCTTCTAGTATACCAGCCCTATGAGATCGTTCAATGACATGTTGTCTGATGACAGTTTCAATGTCCTCTAGGTTAATTTGTCTTTGAGCTTGTTTGAAATGTCGAAAGGAACCACGATCTTTGTGTTATAAACATACATTTTAAGTTTCATCAAAATCAGATGAAAATTGTGACCTCGAGGGGGCCAACGAGCTATTCTTCCATAAAAATTGACCTGGATATGCGAGTCTAGTAATCAGAAACTGAAAGTAAATAATTCATAGAAAATCTACTTTCATTTTTGGTGGTGGTCTGAAATTAGTCTGAATCCATTTTCCAGGAAGATTTACTGTCAGTTTAAAATTTCCGTGTGTTAGTATTGATATTATACGGTTAAAATTATAAACTGAGTTTGGAAGATATATAACTTGTTTAGGGGTAACACTTCTGCGTGTTTCACTGTTCTGGGAGACGTGTAGTTGTTTTTAGAAAAAAGACCTCTATGTTTTTCACTGACTGCTTTGTGTTTCACTGACAGTTGTGAATGAGCATATTGTAACCTGTGCTGAATAAACAGCGAACTATACTCGAGGAGTTATTTAATTTTAATACTGTGGTGTACTGGTGTAATATATAACACAGATTGAATGTATATAGTGTCAGTAAATATGTGACCTATATAGATACTTTTAACTATTAAAATATATTAGACAAGTTTTAACAAGTTTAAAAACAAAAAACGACACGGACATAAGACTCCAGTCAACTAATGTATTTTTAACAGTATGACATTTTACAACAATATACACCCAAGGTGGATATAACTTGTAGTTATATTTGCTTCAGTGATTGCAACGACGAGGCGACATTAACCATAGATAATCACGTCTAGGATGTTTGGTAAATACCGTTATAGATAATCAAGTCTAGGGTGTGTGTTAATACTTTATAGATAATCAAGTATTTAGCTTATATTTAATGCCATGGCTGCGGGTGTTGTTTCCTGCATATAACCTTTGTATTATAGATATTATAAAGATATATCAACATAGTTTTAACAACACGATGTTCCAGAATTAATAAAGCACCGAATTTTATACACAACGTGAAAGTCAACCGAGACGAAGGATAGTGTTACGAGCCATTTTCTGGGAGTTCTGTCACAAGAGTCACATATTCAAAAGGCCATATCGCAGTCAATGTTAATGCTCGAGTCACATAACTGTGCAGTTTTACTTATGTTTTGATGTACTATAAAATATATTTTTTGTAATATTATGCGGATCACCTGACAAACACTGGTACACGTGACATGGTATGACCCTATAGATAACCAGGTCTTGGGTGTATGTTAAATATTCCCCTCTCTCTCTTCTCTCTCTCTTTTCCCTCTCTCTCAAGATACTCGACCAATCTTTTTGTATCAGATTATCAAGTCTACCAAGTGTAACCCGAAGCTCATTCACAACATGGCTACTAACATCACAGATAGACAACTGTGTAGTATTTGTTTAAATGACTTTCAGCAACCTAAGATACTCGACTGTAACCATTCTTTCTGTTTGACTTGTCTAGAAGATTATATTAACAAAGTATCAACTAACGATCAGTTTCCGTGTCCATTATGTCGCCATATTTGTAAAATTCCTGATGGTGGTATGCAGGAGTTGGTGAATGATATTTGTAAGGTAAATATTCCACCATGCGACGTTTGTAAAAGCGGCGTTGATTCTGAGTTCTGGTGTGGAGATTGTGAACAATATTTGTGTAAGTCTTGTAGAACGGCGCATGATGGGCTTAAAGTACTCTGCGGCCACGTGGTTAGAGGTATTATTGTTGCCTTAGAGACGCCGGGGGGAGACAACGCGAAGTCTACTGCTAAAGATATATGTCCAAACCATCCGAAGAAAGAAGTCAGATATTATTGTAAAGACTGTTCTGTATCAGTCTGTGCAGAATGTTTTGTGATCGGTCATAATGGACACCAATTCTTAGATTTACTGGACGAACAGATCAAGGTAGAGACCAGAGATAAACTGAAACAATTAAAAGTGGATCTAGAAGCCCGAATTGAACAATTCGTTAAATATTCAGATTCTTTGAAAGCACTTGTTGCAGATATCGACAGCTCTGCTGACAAATCGAGTGAAGCTGTCGACAAACAAGTTGAAACAATTTGCTCTGAAGTCAAACAACTCGGCGATGACGTTAAAATAGAGATACAGAAGTCACGTGATGTAGAAATAGATAAAATGACCAAACCCCTGAAAGAGATGGAAATATTAATTGAAGATTTAAAAGCCAGTGTTGAATGTACAGTAGATGTTATAGAAGATAAATCTATTGTCCAGGTCTTAAACAGAATACCAGAAGTTGAACAAGAACAAGAAGAATGTAGTTTAAGAAAGTTGGATATACCTGATGTAACATACACGTGGTTTGAACAATCACTGATTGATAAAACAATGTTAATAAAACAACTGGGGAGTTTAGAGAATCGAGACGGACCGACTTTAAAAACTAGTTTCAACTTAGAAGTTGTTTGGGCAGGCGGGGAATGTGGTGCAGATAATTATATTCAAGGTTTACCATGGTGTATTTTAGCTGTACATGAAAAGAAGGAAGATACTGAACCAACTCTGAACATTTACTCATATCTACGTAAAACAGACGATACAGCTAATATTAAATCATGTCAGGCTAAATGCAGCTCAACACTGATTAACATAAAAGATAAACAACAATCTGTGAATAAAGATGGTGATGGTGATCCATTTGTAAAAACTGCTCATGGGTGGTTTAAGGTTTGGCATGGATTAATAGACTGGAATATAGTGGCTGATAAACAAAATGGATTTATTGATGATAACAACAACTTTACTATACAAACAACAGTTAAAGCAATTAACATAAATCGTGGTTAACGTTCGAAAACAGTAAAAACCATGAAGATATATGCCTATATATATGTATAGTTTTAGATTCTAAGGGTTTCATTCATTCAATAATCACATATATTTAAATGAAAACTGAGTATAAATTCTACATGATGAACGTGGTTACAATATGGACGCTTACATAAATGAATAATATAGAAAACATGGAAACTAAAGCGTGTTGGCTTTCAATCAACAAATTCATACTGACATAATATGAACCCTGTGTTATATTAGTTATATTAAAGTTATGTGACATTAAGAGTGTAACTGGATTTTAATACATTATGTACCTGATTTCTTTATTGGGGGGGGGGGGCTAGAGGTCTAGGGTGGCGCGCTTCGACCTATAGCTGGCCGGTCACCTCTGGCTTGCGGCTGTGCTTTCGAGCTCTGGTGTGAGCGTATGTGGCATGGTGATACTGATAGGGGCCCCTTCTCAACCTCGTGGGTTTCCTCCGGGCACTCCGGTTTCCTCCCACTACTAAAGACCCCTACGCGCAAGCGAATTATTGAAATAGAGTGAAACCATGTGCTAGTCTCAAAATGACCTAGTTTGTGTTGAGTGGACGTTAAAACCCCATTTCTCTCTATCCTTATGATGGCGTATTTATTTTCATATTTCCTTGGACACGTCTCAGTTATAAATTTCAAACTGTGAAACACAGATTATGTTGAGAGAAACCTAATTAAATTAAAATTACTTGTTAATTATTGAATATATTATAAATAATTTCACCAGCTAGATATTATGTAAAAAAACAGATGTTAGAGTTTTGATATTTACGGGGATGGGGTATGATATGTTTATAATAAATCATAATTAAAACTAAATGTTAGAGTTTTAATATTTACGGGGATGGGGTATGATATGTTTATAATAAATCATAATTAAAACTAAATGTTAGAGTTTTAATATTTACGAGGATTTAGTGTATGATATGTTTATAATCAATCATAATTAAAACTAAATGTTAGAGTTTTAATATTTACGAGGATTTAGTGATTTTAGTGTATGATATGTTTATAATAAATCATAGTTAAAACTAGATGTTAGAGTTTTGATATTTACAAGGATTTAGGGTATGACATGTTTAAAATCAATCATAGTTATAACTAGATGTTAGAGTTTTGATATTTATGGGAATAAATAAATAATCAATCATAGTTATAACCAGATGGGGGTTGTGGTGTGATATGTGTACGACTAGTTATTGTTAAAACCAGATGTTGGGAGATTTTAAACGAAGTGTAGGGTATCAACAGAGACTGGGGTAACCACGGGAATGTAGTATCAATAGGGTAGGGGTATAAGTAGATTTTGACGCATCGGCAGAGACTGAGGTATCACCAACGATGGGGGTATTGATAAGATGGGGGTTCAACAGGGCAGGGGTATCAATATAGGTTGTGGTATCACCAATAATGATATTATCAATTGAGGTTGTGGTATCAATAGAGGTTGGGGTATCAATAGAGAGAGATGAGAAATGGGGTTTAATGTCCGCTCGACACAAACTAGGTCATTTCGGGACTTACATGGTTTAATTTTATTTCAATAATTCGCTTGCCATGGGAGGATACAGAGAAAACCCACGAGGTTGGACAGACGACCCTATTCCTTGTCACGTACAACCAGGGATTCGAAACCACGCCAGCTGACTAAATAACAGACCTTATGATACAGGACGCACGTGCTAACCATTCGGTCATCCACCCCCTCAATTTATTGAAATAAAATTGAACCAAGCGTTAGTTCCGAAATGTGTCAAGTGGACATTAAACTGATACTTGGGTATCAACAGAGACTGGAGTACCAATAGTACCGATATTAGGAAATTGCTAACTGAAATAAAAAAAAAACTATATGTACAGAATGTAAATCTGAAGATGTGAAGTAGCAGTCCGTCCTTCTCTCAGGGTTGACAGTTTAATACGTGGTCTGTTGGTTGTCACTCCTTGTGGGGGGGGGGGGCGTGGAATGGTTAGCGTGCACGTGCTGTATCATACGGCCTGCCATTGAGTCACCTGAGTGGTTTCGAATCCCGGTTGTACATGGCAAGGAGTAGGGTCACCTGGATTTTCTCCGGGTACTCCGGTTTCCTCCCACTGGTAAAAACCCCTATGTGCAAGCGCATTATTGAAATAAAATTAAACCATATGTTAGTCTTTGTGTCGAGTGGAAATTAAACCCCATTTCTGTCTCTCTTTCTCTTGTCACTCCTTGCATTCAGGGTACCTTGAGGTACTCTCTCAGCACCATCATGATTGCAACACAGATCTTGGATTAGTAGGCCACATCCTTAGGACAGGACAATGATGGGACAAAAAATTCAAGAACCTTTGCACGTAAAAGAACCCTTGACCGTTGAAATTCGATACAATAGTAGTCAGTAGCTCCACTGTTCGAGTAAATTTTTTCCCAAAGCACACTGTATGCCGTATGCCTGTCTTCATTAACCCCGTCCAAGCAGAACACTCACTTCATATTGACTCATTCATCTCCATGTGTAGCTGTGTATTTAATAATTAAAGTGAGATTGCCAGGCAACGAAACATACGCCCATAGCAGCTAAATTGTCCGGGCAGTCAACAAGAGTTGTCACATATTTTTACGGTAATGAAATATTTATTATAATACACTAAAATCTGATTAAGAGTAACAACTCCTTCAGTAATTATCAGAAAATCATTAGAATGCTAACGTTTAGTATATAAAACATTTAATATCATGGATTTAGCTGTTCAGTTATCAAAATTCATTGAAAACAATATACTTGTTCGTCTCAAGACCTTAAACTGAAAATCAATAGCATTCTTTGTCTCAGGACCTTAAACACTTCGTATAAATTTAAGGTCAATCGAATATTACCTTTGGCCTCCACATCCTCCACAAGATTTTTTGAAGTGATCAAGGGCCATAACTCAGGCAGTAATTATCTGAAATAGCCGAAAATCAATAGGCTTCCTCGTCTCATGACCTTAAACATTGGATATTGACTTTAGCCTCTAGACCGTCCACAAGCAATTGTGGGCGACGGACGGACTGGGGAGACGACAATATACGACCACCACATTTCAATGTGGGCGTATAAAAACTAAGAAATTCTCTGTATGTACATTTGAATTAACTTACATCGGATCAAGGTGATCTCTCATCCTCTTGTGTGAATGATGTGGTATACATAAAATTCAATCCGATTCAAATACAGGGCCCTGTTTCACGAAATTTTAACTTAAGATAAAATCCAATTTTAGTAGATACTTCAATTTTGATTGGCTAAGCACTAAAATCAATCTAATATTATCCAATCAAATTACTAAAATTGGGATCTTATCTTAGTTAAAATTTCGTGAAATAGGCCCCAGGTCTATATTTTGTTTCGTTTTTTTATACTTTCAATGGCCTCTACTACATGACAAGTTATAGAGGAAGTTCACATCAGAGGTCAAACAGGACGCTTTTGACCCTACGACGTCAAGCATTGATTAATCAATCAGCGTTGACGTTTGCAGTGGTTTACCCACAGTTCCAGGCATCAAAAGGCCAAGAACTCACTGTAACATATCATTTCATTGGCTGACCCCTTACATCATACAGAACACGTCAATGATAACAGGAGAACGCTAGATTGGAGACATTCCTTACGCATTTTATGACGTCACATGTGGATTGTGGGTTAGGGTTAGGGTTGGTCTTGGCCCAGGGTTAGGGCTAGCCCTGTTTACATCCAGAGACTTTGACGAAATCTACGGATCCTAGCCCTTACCCTAACACACAATCTATATATGACGTCATATGTGCTAAAATGTGTAGGACCGTCTTCGATCTAGCGTTCTCCATGATAACAACTCTTCCAGATCCTAGTGTAGTAAAAACAAGTAAAACGAAACGAATTAGGATTTATGTTTTAATCAGATTGCATATAATTAAGACCCTTAATCATAAGTTGTAGCTAAAATTGGTTGTTACCTACTTGTCTAGCTTAACTACGTTGTTCCTGATGTAAATAAAATAATCAGAAAGTCTGATTGGAATGTGTAAAAAGGTAGTTAAAATTGAAAAGGTTTTAAAGTTTTAAAGTCCTCCATTTTGATTAAGACTTAAAATATACAATATCCCAATCGTTAACCCGTTTACATTCAAATTTTAAGCGTGCAAGGAACGGTACCTGGCACGGCACATTTTTTTGTAGTTTAAACGCGTTGTACTGAGAACCGTGCCAATCTGGCTCACTGAAATGAGGCGGCGTGCCGGCGTCTGCAAGGTACCAGACGCAGCACGTTTAAATTTTCTTAAGTGTAAACTTTGAGGGTTTAAAATGATATTTTTAATTTAAATAATGAACTCAAAATTTTCTGTATGTTATTGAGTGTAAGCTGCAGTAGCTCAATGAGTAAGTTGCTAGCTCGATAATTTTGAGGTCCCTTGGTACAGAGTTCACATACAATTTACTCAGCTTTCAATCACTGTTTATAAGGAATATATTTTATCCAGAAAAACAAAACTTTTCACATAGTTTCTTATTGATGTACCCGGTACTTGATACATTCAAACAACAAAAGTTTTACAAAAGACTATATTTTAGTTTAAAATAAGTTGAACAATTTTGAGCAAACTCTTCACTTAATCCTGAAATGCTTGGTAAATTTGGGACCTCGTTGATAAAGTTCTTCAGGATTTCCTGAAGTGCAGGACAGTCGGTCATTCTGCTGGTAGCAAAATACCGAAGTCCCGTCTTCATGTTGGCGTGCATGTAAAAGATCCCTTGGCAGTTGGAATTCAATCAAATCATACAAAGAGTAAATCGTAGCACTACTGCCTGGGCTAAATTTCCCTTATAGGACACTCTATGGAGTATGCTCGTCTTCGTTACCCTGGATGAAAAGAAATGGGGTTTAACGTCCTACTGTTCTGCTCCGTCTGGGCTCATGAAGATGCGAATCTTGGATTTAACAGAAAAGAAGGACGTCAAATTAAACCCCTATTTGTATTTTTTACTGGATTGAGATGTATGCATGTCATATTTTTTCTAGTATATGTTTTAAAATGTTTATCATGGCTATCTCCCGTTCTTTCGCAGATTCACTTTGTTTTCTGATTTCTTCTAAAAGTCTCTCATGGTCTGCTTTTCTCGCTGCTTCAGCATCTTCCAATAATTTTACGATTTTTGCGTATCGATCCTCCTGATCCATTTGATAATTTTTTCTTTTCCTCGAAGCTGGAGAATCAGGTTCCTCCTGTAGTTCGATCGTTATTTCTGTGTCATGAGGTTCGACAGACAAACGGGTGTCTCCAAACAGATTGGCGTCTCCATATAAACGCGTGTCTCCAGACAGACGAGTGTCTCCATACAGACTGGCGTCTCCAGTCAGATGGGTCTCTCCGTAAGGATGGCTGTCTCCGGACCTTAAGCTCAATGCACTCATATCAGGGGTCTGTGTGGAAGGCTCGTCACCCAGATAATTATCCAATTCATTGAAAAATTCACAGGTTATAGTGTTGAGTCCTGTTTTGTTGAAATGATCCTTGACTCTCTTGTAAGTAAGCACGAGGCTCGTCCATTTGTTAATCAGATGAATCCACGAGAAGGAGTAACCATGTTCCGCAAGATATTTGGACGCTGCTTCCCAAAATAATCTATTCTTTGAAGTATTGTTATTGGACATGGTCTTGTGAAATTCTATTAGTAGTAGAACAGCCTCGTTTGGCATCGAACCATTTTCACCTGCAAAGAAACAATATCAAACAAATATAGAGCTGGAGGGATAAAGAAAGACAAATGGGATTTAACGTCCAGTCGACACCAACTAGGACATTTCAGGACTAACATATGGTTCAAATAGCAGTGGGAGGAAACCCGAGGACCTGGAGAAAACACATGAGGTTTGACAGGCGACCCTACTCCTTGTCACGTAAAACCTGGGAATCGAAACCACGCCACTTGACTCAATGACTGACCTTATGATACAACGCACACTGTTCAGCCATCAAAACCCCGCTTAAAGATTTCCTACGGGAGATAAGATAAAGAGATGGCAGTTCTCACTATAACAGTTAAAAACTAGATCGTGTAAAAGTAATTTGCTGAAAATTTCAGTCAAATTGATCCACTATGAGCCGAGAATGAAACGGATGAAATTTCCACATAGCCTCGGTCATCATTACTAAAATCATTAATATAAACAGCAAAGTCTCGATTATCCACTTTTTTTATTTAATTATCAATGGCCGTTAAGCGGCATATAGGAATCTAATCCAGCCAACATGGAAAGCTAACCTTGACATCGAGAGTTTATTATGGTCTGGATAAGTTAATTAATGTCTAATTGATAGTTTAGATAACATTTCAGGCTTAAAGAAAGACTTGTAATAGGCAGATTTAGCTCTTGCATAATGTATGTTTAAGGGAGAGAGAGGGAAAGGGGTTTGAGAGTCCACCCGACACCAACCAGGTTTATCTCAATGTTGTAAGCCCTAGGTCGCATGTCCAACCTCATGGGTTTTCTCTGGGTACTCAAGTTTCCCCCTCCTGCTAAAGACCCCTACGCGCAAGCGAATTATTGAAATAAAATTAAACCATATGTTAGTCCCGAAATGGCCTAGTTTGTGTTGAGTGGACGTTAAACCCCATTTCTCTCTCTCTCTCTATACGCTCTGTTAAATTAAATACAAGAACAATATTGTGAATTTGAAAGCAGAATTAATTTGTCAACTCACCAGATGAGCTAGATACAGTAGTGCCATCGTCACCATCAGTAACATCATTTTTAACCTCAATAGTGCCATCTAAGCAACTTGTGTCCGTAGTTTTTTGACAGTTATCTATTCCCAGACATGTGTAGTTTGCTTTCAAGATCTCCATTGTCTCAGAATCTATAAATAAAAATTTGTTCCCATAATATACGATACCTGTAGGTGTAATACAGGATACATGTAGGCCTAATACTGTAAAACAGGATATTTGTAGGCATAATACTGTAATATAGTGAAACAAGGGCCATACTAGATGTAATAAATGGAAATTGTTCAAATTCAATTGGATTCTTCGTTTCACTAATTTAAAAATGCATAGAAATTTCATACAGATCGGATGATAATTTTTGTCGTTAGAAAGTTCACAAGCTGCAATAACGTGAAACAAGGGCCATAACTACTAAAGAAATTAACAAAAATTATTGAATCAAATACCGTAGGCGTCTACATCTCAATAATTAAAACAACATATGTCAATTTCATAACAATCAGATGATAAATATAGTCTGTAGAGTGTTCATGAAAAATTGTGGACCATGTATTTAGTTCTTCACCCTGAAGAAGTTAGTATTTTTACTAACGAAACGCTGGATAAAACGATGGTTTTTTGATACTTAGTCAAACTTGATTCCATCATACCATCTGTATTTGGTTTAAGTTTCCTGTTTCTATTGATTGTAAGTTTCACATTTCCATGTGGGAGTATAAAAACTATAATTAAATTTGTTTGAAGTAATAGTATTGTTTACGATATCACCCTAGGTGGAAGTGGACGTAAGAAACAAACGAACGAATTGCTGGAAGTACTTCACGAATTTATGGCTAACTTACCACCAGACATTGCCTTATCAAATGTTTCTTTGTCAAGTTGGAAAGTTACGCTGTTTCCATCTATCAACATTTCTAAATTTCTGAACCTGAAAAATAAAAGATAGGTTGCCAGGCAACGAAACATACGCCCACAGCAGCTAAATCGTCCGGGCAGTCAACAAGGGTTGTCGCATATTTTTACTTTTTTCGGTAATGAAACATTTGTAATACACTAAAAACTGATTAAGAGTAACAACTCATTATGTAATTATCAGAAAATCATTAGAATTTGATTGCTTTTTATAAAGTTTTACCCCAAGCTAACAATTAGTATATACATGAAACATTTAATATCATGGATTTAGCTGTTCAGTTATCTAAATTCATTGAAAATCAAAATACTTGTTCGTTTCAACACCTTAAACTCTATGTATCAATCTGAAGTCAATCGGATGGTAACTTTGGCCTCTATAGCGTCACAAGAATTTTTGAAGTTATCAAGGGAGATAACTCTGGCAGTAATTATTTGAAATCGCTGAAAATCAATAGGCTTCTTCGTCTCATGACTATAAACACTGTGTATAAATCTAAAGTCAATCGGATATTAACTTTGGCCTCCAGAGCGTCCACAAGATTTTTTGAGGTGATCAAGGGCCATAACTCTGGCACTAACTATCGGAAATCGCTGAAAATCAATAGGCGTCTTCGTCTTATAACCTTAAACACTGTGTATAAATTTAAAGTCAATCGGATATTAACTTTGGCCTCTAGAGCGTCCACAAGATTTTTTGAAGTGATCAAGAGCCATAACTCTGGCACTAATTATCGGAAATCGCTGAAAATCAATAGGCTTCTTCGTCTTATGACCTTAAACACTGTGTATAAATTTAAAGTCAATCGGATATTAACTTTGACCTTTAGAGCGTCCACAAGATTTTTTAAAGAGATCAAGGGCCATAACTCTGGCACTAATTATCGGAAATCGCCGAAAATCAATAGGCTTCATTGTCTTATGACCTTAAACGCTGTGTATAAATTTAAAGTCAATCGGATATTAACTTTGGCCTCTAGAGCGTCCACAAGATTTTTTGAAGTGATCAAGGGCCATAACTCTGGTAGTTATTATCGGAAATCGGCTTCTTCGTCTCATGACCTTAAACACTGTGTATAAATTTAAAGTCAATCGGATATTAACTTTAGCCTGTAGAGCGTCCACAAGCAATTGTGGACGCCGGACCGACGGACGGACGGACGGACGGACGGACGGGGGCGACGACAATATACGACCACATTTCAATGTGGGCGTATAAAAATGAATTTTACACAGTGTGGTATGAAAGAAATTTGGCCTGAATGACATATCTAAGGCCAACTATTGTATAGAATTCCAAATGTCAAGGGATCTTTTACGCTATGCCAAGGTGTATGCAGGACTTCGAATTTTTGTCCCATCCTAATGACTAGAAACTGTTCTCAGAGAGAGAAGGGGGAAAGAGAGAGAGAGAAGGGGAAGAGAGAGAGAGTGAACGGATCGGCACATACTAGGTCATAGTGTGAATAACATAGGGGGAAACCAGACGACCCAGAAGAAACCCACAAGGCTGGACAGACAACCCTACTCCTTGTCACATACAATCGTGGACTCGAAACCATGTAATTTGACTCAATGACAGGCCTTATGATGCAACACGCACACGTTAACCATTCGGCCATCCACGATTTTCATAATGATGAATACCAATCGGGTTAAATCACAAATCATATTTAGTTTCATTTTTTTTTTTTTGTTTTTTTGTTTTTCTTTGTCACGTACAATCCTGGAAATCGAAATCACGGTAGTTAACTCAATAGTTGACTCAATAACTATCGCATGCGCTAACCATTCAGCTATCCAACCCCCTGCTTGCATCTTTAAAGAAATGACACGACGACTTACTTAGCTTTTGATATTGCACGGTACATGTGGTTACGAATATTCTTGTCCGTGAGATAAAAACGTTGATTAGTTTTGGTAATGATGGTATCAGGGTAGTTTTTGAGAATATGATCAGCAACAAATAAGTCTAGGTGTACTTTCATTTCACGGACGCTACGAACACCTTCCTCTACTAACTTGTGTATTTGTTTAATAACTGCCACATCTGGTGATAGCACTGTACCAGCCAACTGAAATTATAATAAAAGTATGTCGATATATATAGCGTCAAATCCACAAAAAAATGTGTTCCTTGATAATAATAGCCAGCTAACTGAAATTCATGTTCCTCAAGTAACAACTGCGTTTTTTACAACATCTGGATGTTGCTACATTACTTCACAATTTCCGAAATTATTGCTATGTTATCTGCAGACATGTGAACAGTAGCATACCATCAGAGATTGCGACATAGCGACCTTCACGGAACTTTGCAGCTCGATTATCACAGGTAGACATTATATCTTGAACGCATGAGACTTGGTACCCAATGGAAATAAGTGCCCAGGGTATTACGTGAAGAGCTTGACAAGAAGTACATGATTAAAGTGAGATCGAGCCATCTATTGAAGAAGAGAGAGAGAGCAATAGAGTTTAACGTTCATTCCACACAAACTAGGTAATTTCGGGACTAACATATGATTCAATTTTATTTCAATAATTCGCTTGCGCATAGGGGTATTTAGCAGTGGTAGGAAACCGGAGGACCCGGAGAAAACCCTACTCCATGTCACGTACAAACTGGAAATCGAAACCAGGCCAGTTGACTCAATGACAGACCTTATGATACAGCACACACATGCTAACAATTCGGCCATTCGACCACAAACACGCACCAATAAGAATAAAATGGAAATCAAATTACCTCGGACAAATGATGATTTTCATGGCTATTGATGAATTGTACAGACACTTGTAGGACTTTTTTTGTCTTTTCGCTGAACTCTTTTCTTAGTTTGGTTACCATTTTATCTCTTCTATATTTTACTGTTTCCTTAGGGTCAACCTGAAAATATGACACAAATTACATGCAGAGGAATATAAAATGAAACAAAGATAGAGAGAGAATTGGGGTTTAACATCCACTCGACACAAAATAGGTAATTTCGGGACTAACACATTCAAATTTATTTCAGTAATTTGCTTGCGCGTAGGGGTGGGAGAAAACTGAAAGAACCCGGAGAGAAAACCATTCTGCCATCCAACCTCCATAAAATGAAATTAAATAGGATTTAACATACTAATGTTCTGCTCCTAACGTTGGCTAATGGAAGACGGGTATACGCCATACAGTGTGCAATGAGGGAAATTTTGCCTGGGCAGTGGCGCTACGGCCTACTCTTATATCGAATTCCTACTGCCAAGGGATTTTTACATGCAAGCCAATGTGTACATCAGGACCTCAGTTTTTCCTCCTTCCTGCATCACTGTGACAACTGAAGTCTGATGAGTAGAATTGTGTCGCAATTAAACACAACAAATACGTTTCGGCTGCATTGTTGGCTGAGATGTTTTCTTATTCAGTGGACACATGCATAGTAGTCTGAAATCTCCCTTTTCACCTGAATGTCAATATTTTGGAGTTTTAGTGAATTCAATTTCAGAACGTTCCATTGAATTCCCCGGATTTTAACTTGATATTCTGGATTCAATTCCGGAACATTCAATTGAATACTCCCTGAGTACTTACTTTATATTGTGGAAAATTCAAAATCTTTTTTAATACGATTTTTGCAGGACAGTTTACTTTCTTACTCTTATATGTTTGACGTTGTTTAGGCTGCACATATGCATCGTGATCCTCCACCACATCGCCCACGCTTAAATCTTCTTCTTTGCTCTGAAAGATAACAAGAGAGAGAGATAGAGGGAGAGAAAAGGGGTTTAATGTCCACTCGACACAAACTAGGTCATTTTGGGACTAACATATGGTTTCATTTTATTTCAATAATTCACTTGCGCGTAGGGGTCTTTAGCAGTGGGAGGAAACCGGAGTGCCCAGAGGAAACCCATGAGGTTGAGAAGGCGCCTCTATCTCCATGCCACATACGCTCACACCAGGGCTCGAAACCACAGCCGCAAGCCAGAGGTGACCGGCCAGCTTGAGGTCGAAGCGCGGCACTCTAGACCATTAGGCCATCCCAACCCCCCCCCCCCCCCGAAAAATAACGGCATGTTTATAATTTCATTTCTTTAAAGATAAATTACAAGAGATTAGATAAAGAGCTGGCAGTTCTCACTATAATAGTTAAAAAACTAGACGAAGTAAAGGGAATTTGCTGAAAATTTCAGTCAAATTGATCCTCTATGAATCCAGCTCAGCTACATAACAAAAAAATGTAAAACGACACTTTATTAGAAAAGTGTTATGGCCGTGTGCTTTGTCCTTTAAGCGTCAGATGATGGGATGGAATGGGCATTCGAAGCGAAATACATGAAATGATATATGTGTGATATAACAAAATGCTTTGTATCAATGAAATTGAGCGTGATCATATTAATTCATGATAAAAATGGATGTCAACTGGGGTGACCGATTTCTCTCTTTTATTTCTTCTATGTAATGTAGAGACAATGATGCCATCATGCATTGTCAATTGGCAAAACCCCTCCTGCAAAAATTCCTGGATCCACCCCCCATTAGGAGCATTTACATGGATATCCTTTTCATACAGATGAAAATGTTCACAAAGTTTAAAAAAGTAAAACGAGTGCCATAATTGTAGACGTTATAAACACAAATTGCTTAAATTTCAAAGGCTTTTAGATTTACCAATATCAAAGGACAATATTGGTGTCGGTCATTATCACATGTGATAGAACTGGATAAATTCTTGCCATGCCAGTTGACTCAATGACAGACCTTATAATACAACAGGCACGTGCTAACCATACACCATCCGACCAAGTTTGAAATTCAAACTCAACTAGGAGACAATTAGATGACAGATATTGATGATATACGCCACCTAATTGCACCATTCTCACTCAATTCAAATCAAAGTTGTTGAATTCTAAATCTAAAGTATGGACCAATCAAATTACTCATCATTGAACTTAATAAAGGTATTTACATTAAAATGTACTGGAACTATAGTTCGAAAAGGCTGGGGTGTGGGGGACAATAAAAATATCAAAATCAAATTCTCCAACAAACCTGTTTGACCCCTCCTTGATGACATTGCTTTGATGTGCACCCTAATATCATGAATGGTACAGTGTGGTCCTTTGACCAATATATCTTGTGTTTGGCTATAGATGTACATTCTGAATCTAAAAAATACAGAGTTTATTATTTCAATAATTCGCTTCCACACAGGGGTCTTTGGCATTGGCGGGAAACTGTAGGACCTTGAGTATCACAAATAGTGAAGACTGGACCACTAAAATAGTTACCGAACAGTTTTTCTTTCTGGTAACGTATTATACATATAGCGATGTTTATATACCGGCCAGTTGAATTTTCGTGTAGCAGTTTGGTTCCATATAATCATATAATTATGCGGTAAGGATACACTTTCATTTCAATGGGAATTGATTTATTATGTTAAGCTATGTGCAGTACAGTTTTGGGTTAGTTTATGTGTATATGTAAATTAAGGGAGCTAAAGGCCAGTAAATTTTTTGTAGTCATTTTGCGGAAAAACTTGCACTAAAACGGGAGACATCAGTGACAGTAGTGGAACAATTTCTACATTCTGGTTGGGTTACAAACAAACCCCTCTCATCAAAATGAATTTTCGACTTATTTATGTCTGGAGTTATGCTTGACTGTGGAGCTAAAGGCCAGTAAATTTTTTGTAGTCATTTTGCTAAAAAAACTTGCGGAAAAACTTGGACTAAGAGTAAGACAGGAGACATCAGTGACAGTAGTGGAACAATTTCTACATACTGGTTGGGTTACAAACAAACCCCTCTCATCAAAATGAATTTTCGACTTATTTATGTCTGAGTTAGATGACTGTGGGTAGCCTACTTTTTACTTTTACAATCTTTTAGCATCGACTAGTTATTATTTTATGCTCTTAAAAAGTGGGAGGAGATTACGAATTAGGGTCACTGACAGTTATGACACTATCCTATCCTTCAAAGATGGGGAGGGTGCTGGCCCTCACAGTCGTCGGTTTATATCCACGCTTACAGTCTGATTACGTACTTGTCCGACTAAAATTACGAGTCTTGCTTGTGATATAATGGGTAGTTGTACGTATTTCTTCTTGTGTTATAAAATTCTCGGCTTCTTCGACAGAATCGAACCATCTCTCCGGGGTAGCCATTTTCAATTTTTAGTTACTTCCGTTAGGAAATGACCTCACTGTTTATGTCAAGGCGTGGTATGTGAGTGTCAATGATAAGCGCCGCCTCTTTTTTGCTTTACGATGGCCATGAAAGGGGCGGAGCTTATCGCATTGACCATCAGCAATCCGTTTCACAGCGGTAATGTGGCCAAACGAATATTTACTGTTTTTAGTACCACACGTTGATTTATACTTTTTTCTTGTAATTTGCTGCATATGAGAAATCTTAGTGAAAAATCATGAAAACCCTTTTTCCATGGTGTAAACATTTTCTCAACAGTGGAAACAGTTTACAGTGGAAACAGTTTACAGTGGAAACAGTTTACAGTGGAAACAGTTTCTCTGCAGTGGAAACAGTTTCTCTGCAGTGTAAATTTAAACTTTTCGTGGTGTAAACATTTTTCTCCACGATGGAAAACTATTCTTCGCAAGAAAAAGTTACCACCACGAAGAAAACTTTATACCACGGAGAAAAGGTTCCCACCACGGAAAAAAGGTTTCCACTGTTGAGAAAAGATTTACACCACAAAGAAAACTTTACACTGTGGTGTAAACCTTTTTTCAACGGTGTAAACCTTTTCACCGTGGTATAAATCTTTCGTCGGTCATGTAAACCTTTCATCGGTCGTGTAAATCTTTTCTCTGCTTGGAAATCTTTTTTCCCCGGTGTAAACGTTTTCTCCTCGGGGTAAACCTTTTCTTCCCAGAGGAACCTTTTTCCCCCGGTGTAAACATTTTTCTCCAAGGTGTAAACATTATATTTTTTCTCCAAAGCAGAGAAAATGTTTACACCAAAGAGAAAAAGTTTACACCGCAGAGAAAAGGTTTACACTGCAGAGAAAACTTTATTAAGCGGGGAAAGATTTTTCATGTTTTTTTAATTGATCATGTTCTCAGGTTTCCTCCCACTGCTAAAGACCCCTATGCGCAAGCGAATTATTGAAATAAAAATCGAACCATACGTTATAGTCCCAAAATGAATTAGTATGTGTTGAGTGGAAGTTAAACCCCATTTCTCTTTCTCTCTCTCATGAGGTAAATTCCAAAAAAGTGGTATTAATCAAGGTATGGCACTAACAGGCCACCGTAGTTTTCCCCGGGACAATAATTAGTTGGTCAGAAAATTTAATGAGTAAACCACGCCTTGGCGGTAACCGATTATAGGTGACAGCTGTCAATCAATCTGCATTCATCCCTTTAGCACAGAGTAAAAAAAACTCTGTGCCTTTAGAGCAGACTGTACAAACTGATCCCGCAGTGAATATTCGCTTGGCCGCTATTTGTAAGTAATTCTCTGTGAAACAGATTGCAGACTGTAGGGGCTAAATCTTCCCGCTGACGTCGAGGGTGACGATACTGATCTCCCTAAATGTAGGTCATACTCTAAATTATCAACATGACAAGTAGGCTCGTCTGAATAGAGCCAAATTTTCAGAGCTTTCCAGTCTCGAGACTTTTGTTAACTTGTTTTATCGACTTTACTTACTCCTCAACTGAACTTGCGAAAGTTGAATATTTCTCATATTTTTGGGGTCTAATTGAATTGTAAGGGTGTTCATATAAGACAGGTCGGTTAACTATTGCCATGGACCTTATATCTTATAAATATAATGTATTATAAGGTCCATGCTATTGCTTAGCTTGTTTTTCATCGAAAACTTCGAGAAAAGTTGGTCCATTTTCCATTGGAAACGTCCACGCGTTGGAAAAGGAAATATGGACCTGATCCTGATGTTTTTAGTCTCCTTGTCAGTAATGCAGGACGGAGGGCTGACAATGACAGCTAGCTATCAAGTCGTTCAGATTCTCAGAAAAACTAAGGCCCTGTGTCCTGTACTGTACACATCGGCGTGCACGTAAAAGATCCCCTGGACAGTTGGAATTCGATATAAGAGTAAAGCCGTAGCGCGGCTGCCAGGGCAAAATTTCCCTTATCTTATAGCACACTGTATCAGTATGGCGTATGCCCGACTTCATTAGCTCAGGTTAGGAGCAGAACAGGAGGATGTTAAACCCCATTTCATTTTATAATTTCATCAAATTCTCAAACTTAGCCTAGCTTAGTAGTGGGCCTATCTGTAGGAAAGGCCAACATAAACTATAAATTATAAAGATTTAAGTATAATTGTACTTGGAGACAGAGAGAGAGAGGGGGAGGGGATTATATCCCTGCATTCGAAACCCAGTTGCACAGGTGACACTTACAATGTCGGTGTCGCTTGGAATTAATACTACTCCACTCGACTTATTTAGGGCATTATAATTATACCCCCCCCCCTCTCACCATAGCTGGGGGGTTGGATGGCCGTCCTACGCGCAGGTTAACTATTGAAATAAAATTAAAAACCATATGTTAGTCCCGAAATGACCTAGTTTGTGTCAAGTGGACGTTAAACCCCATCTCTCTCTCTCTCTCTCTCTCTCTCTCTCTCTCTCTCTCTCCTCATGACACCACATCTATCATACCTCTCTTTTTTGGTCTCATTTCTCATCCCAATCATACAATGCAGCACATAGTTTATATTTCACATACATATCTATAGTTATTGTTGTCACCGTCCCAATCATCCCATGCAGCACATAGTTTATATTTCATATTCATATCTATAGTTATTGTTGTCATGTTGTAACCTTTACCTGAAGAATAAATGAATAAAAAGAAAAGATAAATATATTTGTTTTTTTCTTCAATTTGGCTTTCATATAGCTGATCATGACTTAGTATGATACATGATTCGCCTTAGGCTATCTCTCTACAGTTAGCTTTGATTGAGAACAGAATCTAACAAGACGACGGATGACCTTTACCCGCTAATATTTGCCTGTTAACCTGTCTTTTGTTCTTTTTTATTTTAAGCTTTCCAAAATGTCTGACCGTGAAAATGAAGTAAATTGTCCATATTGCGATGTAAGAATTCGGACAAACAGAATTCAGATGCATTTGTTAAAATGTCGGAAGGTAATGTAACTATTTTTGTAACAATGGAGCTGTTTAGATTTTGTGTAAATATTGCTATCAATACAAAAAAATAATCATATGTATCACCATTGGGGCAGGAGGGTGGGGGTGAGGGGGAGATGTCCAAATGCGCCTTGTATCATAGGTTTTTCATTGAGTCAACTGACAGGGTTTCAATACCCTGGTTGTACGTTATGAGGAGAAGGGTCGCCTGTTCAACCTTGTGGGTTTTCTCCAGGTCCTCCGGTTTCCTCCCACTGCTGAAGAGAGAGAGAGAGAAATGGGGTTTAACGTCCACCTGACACAAACTAGCTCATTTTGAGACTAACATATGTTTCATTTTATTTCAATAATTCGCTTGTTCCTGGGGTCTTTAGCAGTGGGAGGAAACCGGAATGCCCGGAGGAAACCCACGAGGTTGAGAAGGTGCCCCTATATCCATGCCACATATGCTCACACCAGGGATCTAAATCACAGCCGCAAGCCAGAGGTGACCGGCCAGCTAGAGGTCGAAGTGCGGCACTCTAGACCACTAGGCCTTCCCAACCCCCCCACTGCTGAAGACCCTTAGGGGCAAGCAAATTATTTAAATAGAATTGGACCATATAAAATGACCATCTTTCTCTCTCTTTCTCTTTTCCCCCTTGTCAGTGATGCAGAACGAAGGGTCTGACAAGGACGGCTGTCTAGTCGTTAAGATGGTAAAAAAAAAACTGAGGTTGTGTCTACCCTTTGACATGCTTGTAAAAGATCCCAAAATCCCTTGGCCGTTGGAATTTGATGTAAGGATAAGCCCTAGAGCCGCTGCCCTTGGAAATTTCCCTTCATAGCTCACTGGTGTATGCCTGTCTTCATTAGCCGAGTCAGAGCAGAACAGTAGGATGTTTAATCCCATTTCATTTAATATAATATGTTTTTTATTAACAGCACCATGGTAACGATAAAGACTATGTAACATGTTCATATAATGCTACTCACATTGTGCAGAAACATGAATTAGTTGGTCACCTAGCAACATGTCCTAATCGAGCTGTGGTGGATAGAGTGGTTGATTATGGTTTGTACATATTTTATTTGCAATCTCTTTATTTTTTTGGGCTTGTTTTTACGGCATGGTATGGAGGGCCTGACAAGGCCGGCTGTCTTGTCTTTTGAATGTGACAAAAAACCGGGACTGGGGTCCTGTGTACACATTGGCGTGCATGTTAAAAATCCCCTCGCAGTTGGAATTCGATATAAGAATATGCCTTAGCGTCGCTGCCCAGGCAAAATTTCTCTAATAGGACACTGTATGGCGTTTACCCGTCTTCATTAGCCCAGTTTAGGGGCAAAACTGTAGGACGATAAACCCCATTTCATTTCATTTATTGGGCTTGATGGTTTAAATCATTGTGGGCATTGTTTTCTATATTTGGCCTGTTAACTCAAAAAAGCTCTCCTTGCTGTGCCAAAATCAAGTATTATATATGACCAGGCCCCAAGTTCACAAAGCATTCTCAGACATAAGTTGAGAATTTACTCAACTTTAAATCACTGTTTATAAGAAATATCTTTGATTCAGAAACACAAAACTTTACACATAGTTTCTTATTAGGGTATTTGATACATTAAACCAACAAAAGTTTTATAAAGGGCTATATTTTAGTTAAAATAAGGCGAACTATTTTTAGTAAATTCTCAACTTAAGTCTGAGAACGTTTTGTGAACTCGGGGCCAGTTGTAGTGGGAGGTTGTGTTGGGTCAGTTTTGAGCTCTCTTTCTCTCTGAATATCACTGGAGTATTATATATGTGTGATGATTTTGTGTATTTTTGTAGAAAATGATAAACTGGGTAATAATGCTGGTGGTAAGAAGTTGTTAAAGGGATGTACTGATGTGCCTTCTTATAACACCTACGAACTACCGTGTACAGAAGATTGGGATGACGGTAAATATAGAATTATTATAAACCTGAAATTAATCACATGCTAACTACAATAGGCATACAGGGCTTGCCACGAGATGCGAGTAATTATCCGCACACACGCTACCCTCGCGTAAAGCCAAATTTACACGAGTGATTAAGTACTTGCGCAAATATAGAAAATAATTTAATCAGAAATAATGGAATATCGTAATTTAAAAAAAGCCGTAAGCAATTTGTATGCCTCCATATTGATGCACTATTAGTATTGTGCACATGGCATAGCCTCACTCTTTCCAGTGCCACCGGTTGTTACTAAAAGTACTTTGAGACGTGTACTGCCAGACCGTTTTCAAGTGGGTGTCCTTTGCCGTGTCTGGATAATCAAGACTGGAGTGGATGTAGAATGTTGTTGTCATTTCTATAGTAACTCTTCTGATACTGTTTGCTATCTTCATCTAAGAAACAGCACCTGAGGGGATTAGTCAATAATACTGCCAAGAATGCCAAGTAAATAAAAGAATATGCATTGCCATTAAGCACATGAAATTTAAATGACTACTCAAGCACATCTTCTGCGTGAGAAAATCCACATTTGCGCAAGTAGTCATCTACTCGCCATCAATTTGCTCGTGGCAAGCCCTGGCATACCAGTCAAAAAAATAGGTTTGTTCCGTTTATTTACAAAGATATTATGTGGAATTAAAATTGCGTTGAGCTATGCGACCTGTATGTAACAAGACACAGTCATCTTTTATTGGTAGTGGAGAAATTTGATAGGCTTAGTTTATATCTGATTTAATCCAAGTCAAGGGATTATTTAGTGTTGGTATTATAATTTTGTTTTCTTACCGTAATTAAATGTTGAATAAACAATCTTAGTTACATATTTTTAGTGTGTATTAATCCGTGACAAATGCAATTTGGTGCTTTAGGACTTTAAAAGAGCTAAATCTCCTTTCTATGGATGAAAATTTGTCAAAAAGCATATATTATGGGAGATGAATGTATATTAACTGATTTACATTCAACATTTTAAGTTTTTTATTTTCATTTCTAATCAATCATTAGGACTGTAAAAAAAGAACTTCTTGTGAGGTCAATATTAAGGATGAGTATTACTCATTGAGTACACAAAACGCTGCTGTCCAGGAAAGATTCTTCTCAAACGTGTTGGTCTCAAATATTCCTATCCTATAACTGATCAATTATTTTCATTTTCAGACACGTCTCCAGAACCTCCATGTGGTATTTATATTCCTCCATATGTTTATAAACAATCCAATAAAACAGCCAGGTAATATATTCAGTTATATTTATAATAACTACAGGTCTACCCAATCCATCTGTCAGTTATAATAACTATAGGTCTACCTAATCCATCTGTCAGTTATAATTACTACAGGTCTACCTAATCCTGTAGTTAAGTTATAAAAACTACAAGTCTACCCAATGCAGGTCTACCCAATCCATCTGTCAGTTATAATAACTAGAGGTCTACCTAATCCTGTAGTTAAGTTATAAAAACTACAAGTCTACCCAATGCAGGTTTACCCAATCCATCTGTCAGTTATAATAACTACAGGTCTACCTAATCCTGTAGTTAAGTTATAAAAACTACAAGTCTACCTAATGCAGGTTTACCCAATCCATCTGTCAGTTATAATAACTACAGGTCTACCAAATCCATCTACCAGTTATGATTACTACAATTATAGAATTAATTTGTGAGCTGTAAATTGGAGATCATCCTTATAGTTGTGTGTATTGATGTTTCATTTCATAAATACACATCTTCGTCCGAGACCCAAATTCGATGGCCTAAAACATTGACAGGTTCATGCTGGTTAATTGATATCACATGTGGTGTGAATCACAGTGAACACATAGATATCTTTGATTTTAATTATATAGAGATATCAATGTTCACTATAAGATAATTTTAGAATACAGTCTTTTCATTGACTAAGAACTAAGATTTGCACTTAGATTTTATCTTCATGCCAATAAAAGCTAATTCCTTAATATCCTTATTTTAGTTTCAAACTTTTGTGAATGAGGGACCTTGTTTGGAGTGCCTACACTTTAGATAAATTCATCCCCTATTCCTCTCCTAGCTTTACTTTCTCCCTTAACATTTGAAATTCCCAAGTGTCTCCTGCTTGCAAATCGTTACTCTAGGATAAAACACAAGGATTTAAATTGATTGAATGTTTGAATTATATTTCAGTCTGGTTGGAATGTTCCGACAAGATTCTGATCTTGGTAACTTTGGTAACCGACAGGAAGACGAAAGCGAAATAAAAAGAAATATGGATGCAGTGAGAAAACCTGATGTTCGCCCCAAAAATACATCAAGCGTATTTCAATACTCTGTGGAAGCCGTGTCAAGCAACAGAGGACAAATGTTTCAAGGTATTTTGTTTAGAAGACTAGACTAATGTCCACCAATTTTACATATGTCATAGAATTGCTCAAACATATTCCGAATATAAACTTGGTCTGCCAACTCTGGGATTAAACCAGAGACCATGTAATTCGTGGAATACAAGGGGGATTCCACGTCAAGTGTACACAAGGTTCTGACATGACCATCACAGATTTTGATGATTTTTGGTGTGCAAGTTAACCATGACGAAAAAACATGATGTGCAAAATTTTAGCGCTGGGAGCCCCATGGGGCCCCATCAGGGGCATTCCGAAATTTGGGCATTTTCGGCTGACCTTCAAACTTTGGAGATCCATAACTTCGTCCCTAGTAATACTACTTACATGAAATTGGTATCAAATTGTTCAGAAAACATGGATCTTTCTAAAGATCAGGAGCACAAACTCGACAGAACAAAACCCAGGCAGATGTTGTTGACCTTGACCTTGGAACCCACGCCCCCCATAAAGGGGCAGCTTCGAATTGGCCAATTTTTCGTGTGAACATTGCCCCGCCTATGATTAACGAACACACAAAAAATCAAAATGGGATCTCCATGGGAACAGATTTTAGGAGCCGGTCAAGTCAGGTGCTACACAGTTATTCAAGTGCACACGACCTTATCACCACGACATGACGTCGTAACAACAATTCAGCGAACCTGATTTCGGCCGTGGAAAGAGATGCCAACGATGAGCAACACGCGGTGTCCAACTAACATAGTACCTATAGTAGTGACATCGGCCACAGTGTTGTTTATTATAGTGCTTTAAGCTCGTAACGTTGCATTCTCATTACTCACAAATTCGTTTGGGGAAAAATGTGGTTCTATTTTCGAGGTGCGGTAAAAATTTGTGGTCTGTACACTATTAATGGATTGTCCAGTGACAAGATAGGTTTCCATGGCAATGAAAAATACGCCCAACTAAGTCGTCCTGGCGTCAACAAGGGTTGTCGCATATTTTTACTTTTGTCAGTAAGGAGAAAGTTTACAATGCATGAAAATCTTATTACTAGTAATAGCCCATTAAGTAATAGTTAGAATTCGTCCACAAGATATTTCAAAGTGATCAAGGACCATAACTCTGGCAGTAATTATGACCTTAAACAATGTGTATAAATTTAAAGTCAATTGCATAAAAACATTAGCCTCTAGAGCATCCACAAAATATTTCAAAGGGATCGAGGGCCATAATTCTTGCAGTAATTATCGAATATCACTGAAAATCAATAGTCTTCATCGTCTAAACACTGTGTATAAATTCAAAATCAATCGGATATTAACATTAGCATCTAGAGCATCCACAAGATTTTTTCTAGGCCCATTACTCTGGCAGTAATTATCGAATATCGCTGAAAATCAACAGGTTTCTTGGTCTGATGACCTTAAACACTGTGTATACAAAGTCAATCGATTATTATCTTTAACCGCTAGAGCATCCAGAAGTTTTTCTTCAAAGTGATTAAGGCCCATAACTCTGGCAGTAATTATCGAATATTGCTGAAAATCAATAGGCTTCTTCATCTATTGACCTTAAACACCGTGTATAAATTTAAAGACAATCAGATATTAACTTTGGTCTCTAAAACATCCACAAGATTTTTCAAAGTGATCGAGGGATATAACTGTGACAATAATTATTGGATATCGCTGAAAATCAATAGGATTCTTTGTCTCATGACCTTAAACACTGTGTATGAATTTAAAGTCAATCGGATATTAACTTTAGCCTCTAGAGTGTCCACAAGAAAGTGTGGACGACGGACGGATAGACAAACGGACGGACGGACAGGGGCAACAGCAATATATGTCCACATTTCCATGTGGGCGTATAAAAAACAGAGTACAAGTTATCATAGTGAAATTAGTGATCAGAAGTCAGCTTGCACAAAACAACCTACAGTGAATTCGAATAAAATCGACGTCTGTTTTAACGACCAAGATGGACTTCATGTCCATCAAATCTGTTCCCATGGAGATCCCACTTTGATTTTTTGTGTGTTCGTAATATATAGGTGGGGCAATGTTCACACGAAAAATTGGCCAAATCGAATTTGCCCCTTTTTATGGGCGTGGTTTCCAAGGTCAAGGTCAACAACATTTGCCTGGATTTTGTTCTGTCGAGTTTGTGCTCCTGGTCATTAGAAAGATCCATGTTTTCTGAACAATTTGGTACCAATTTCATGTACGTAGGATGACTAGGGGCGAAGTTATGGATTTTCAAAGTTTGAAGGTCAGTCGAAAAGGCCCAAATTTTGGGATGTCCCTAAAGGGGCCCCATGGGGCCCCCAGCGCTAAAATTTTGCACATCATGTTTTTTCGTCATGATTAACTTGCACACCAAAAATCATCAAAATCTGTGATGGTCATGTCAAAATCGCCCAAATTTTGTGTACACTTGAGATGGAATGCCCCACAAGGACCTGTGATCAGTGGAATACATGGACCTATGTTATGGGTTCAATCCCAAAGTGGATCAACATCTTATGTAAATTCAAATCAGATTTAACCTGACATTGTTTATTTCACCCTCCACCTTTTTGAAGGAAGCATGGGACTTTTAAAATGTTTTTTTCTGTCTGTCTTATGTTTTGGGACACAATAATCTTGCGTCTACTAAGGCTACAATGTCTTATTTTTTTTTATTTACAGGAGAAAATAGACCAAACAGCCAGCCCTTGTCATCTAGCTTAGACCTCAATACACATAGTCCAGACACTGGAAGTTCAAGACCCAGTAAAACAAACAAGCTGATGGAGTTACTTTCTTTGACGCCGAAATCAAAAGACGATGAAGAGGATTCCAAAACATTGAATGATCGCGTTAAAACCAAGCAAGGTTTAGGCCGAGGTTTCTGGAAGTATGACAGTCCGGCAGATGGATGTGATGACCTACTGAAAGGTCACATGGTCCATCACATGACTAATCATGTGACAGATGATGTCCAATCAGCTTCTACAACAAAAACAACATTAATAGGAGTTGGTAGGGGAGCTTGGATCAAGAATAATCCAAATCCTCCAAAAGAAGTTGAGATGGATGGAAGCAAACAAGATGTCGATTGTCGAATCCAAGATAAATCTACCGTTACTATCGGAAATAATCAAATTCAACAGGTTGGTGTCGGAAGAGGTGCCATGCTTCTCAAACAGCTTAATCTCAATCCACAAAATGCTGAGATGGCAAATAAGTCATCACAAAGACACCAGAGCCGTAATAAATCTCGACAAAAACAATCCAATAAATTTGACGCTCATTCGGTATCTGAATTGGGATGGGATGTGAAGCAGGATGAGAATGAAACCATAGACTTGGCAGAATCTCTTGAAATGCCCATATTAGGTATTGGACGAGGAGCTCGACTTTTGAATGGAAATCAGGATCCAAATTTCTTTCCTCAGTCTAGGATTAAATCACCCAATTTTACAACAGGTAGGTTGACTGATTGAATTTGGTTACCTAGGTGGGTTGCCTGGATGACTTACCTGGATGGGTTGTGTGACTGAATGGTTAGAATGTGGGCCTTGCTTCATACGGTTTATCATTGAATCTGTTGAACTCTCATTTCTTTTTAATGTCATTAGTCATTGATTCAAGACCTCCACAAGCAAACAAATTATTGATATAAAATTAGTTAGTCCTGAAATGAACTAGTTTTTGTTCAATGGACATTAATTCCCCCCTCTCTTCTCTCTCTCTCTTACCCCTCCCCTTTCGTTCCACTGCTAAAGACCCCTTGACTAATATGTTAGTCCCAAAATGATGTGGTTTGTCGAGTGGATGGTGAACCCCATTCTATTATTAAATATTATTACCTTGGATCATTAAATATTATTACCTTGGATCATGTTTTTTTTCAGACGAGGCGTATTTTACAGACAGTTCTGTATCGAGTAATGAGGTAAGTACATAAGCCATTTTATATAAAGTCACAGGTCAGAGAGAGATTTCTATGCTGTTGTTGTTGGGGTGTTGGATGGCCGAATGGTTAGCGTGTTGTATCATAAAGTCTGTCATTGAGTAAACTGTCCAACCTCGTGGGTTTTCTTCAGGTAATCTGGCTTCCTCCCACTGCTATATTATTGAAATGAAATTAAACCATGTTAATTGCGAAATGATCTAGTTTGTGTCAACTCTCTCTCTCTCTCTCTCTCTCTCTCCCTTCCTGTTGTTAACATAAATCAGATTATTGTCAACACTGTCACTACACACCTACACGTACAACAATAGCCATAGCGCCTGGTGTTTCGTAAGTGTAAAACTTACTTCCCCAGAGAACGTGTACACCATCTTTTATATCATCATGAGTGTAAAAACTTCCTTACAGACCATGCAGTTGTATTCTCAGTGTTTTCAAAATATCTTGCCATCACCACTGCCTGTCTGAACTATAGTTGCCCACCCTAAACTTTTGCTGTTAAATCAAGGTCAGATACCTCTGAAATGAAATTGGGAAGATGGAAAAGTGTGTGTTTATGAAATATTTGTTTTTGTTTTCAGTATTTTGAAACTGCTAAGAAAGTGACAAAGATTAACTGATATAACAAGAGAAGGTAAAAGTAGGTATAAATCTCTAATATTTGGAACCTAGAAATTCTGTTTTTACTCTAATCTCACATCAGTTTTAATCGTATGGCAATCTCTAGCATCTGGTTATTCCAGTCTATAAGCTTACTGATAGTATTTATTGTACATGCTCTCCAGATAATGTGATGTCACCGTTTGACATGACTTGTGGAATATGTCCAGCCTCGTTTATTGAGTCCTTTGTTACAAGAGGCGATATAACGTTTATTTTGTCGTAAATATTGGATATCAGAAGCCTATCTTCTCCCGGTAAGATCACAACATCAATGTTGATTTACATTGACAAATAATTCATGTTTTCAATATCGAAGACTTTGACTGATACTGAGTTAAAGACTTGGCTACTTTAATCATAACAATCTACTAAAAAACGATACCCATTTTTTCTTTAAAAATGTTTAAGGGCAATGGGGGATAACTCCAGAACTAATAGTCGTCGAAGTCGAACACTGAATATCGATGGGGTTAATCCTTTCATAGCCCCTGTGTGCTTCCCACAGAACTTGAAAAGAATGTGTTAAAATTTATAGCCTATATCGTTTATAGACCTCTATTATGTTCACAAGGTTTTCAGCAGACCAGATAGCCCCTACTATTGCATCCATATTGAAATATTTTGAATATCCATAGGGTTCATCCTCTTGTGATCAACCCAGATACTTCACACCAAATTAAAAAAAGATCTTGTCAAAAACTGTAGCTTTAATGGATTTCACAAGCCAGTTCTTCCGTAATCTGGCAAAAACCTAGCAAGTCAATTTTTGGTGAAAATTGAGTTAGACCCATGTTTGGACTTAGTAAAAAGACAAAGCAAAATTGGTTATATATTCAGTAGCTTAACAAAAAAGTTTTCCTTTGTTTACTCAAATCTATATCCAACAGTGTTACCAGATTTTTCCAGATTACAGGAGAATTGTTGATGGACATACAGGACAATGATAATGAGGGCTATATAATGAGGGCTATAAAAGGGGAGCATTTACCAATCATAGTATAATTTTAGTTGTTTATGGTGGGTTGGGCAGTTGTCTAATATACACTTTTTAAATCATAAGGTCTGACTCAAGTGGTGTTGTTTAGATCCCAGGTGTGTATCCCAGGTCTTCTGCCCTTACTTATTGATTCAGTACAAGCGAATTATTGAAATAAAATTGAACCATATTATGTTATTACCAAAATCACTAGTTTTTTGAGTGGATGGTAAACCCCAGTTTATCGGTGTCTAGTTATTTTTAGGGAGGAGTTAGTACTATTATGATATTCTTTAATTTTCAGAATTAACTGAAAATGGTTCACTTTACTACAGACAAAGATTCTTGGTTTTCGCCAGACAATAATAAGCAATGGATGAAGAGATTTGGTGAAGGCTGTGTCCAACTCCTCGATTGTACGTCCAAGTAGACTCATAAGATAATTGTGAATGGGCGTCCTCGCTAGCAATAGATTGGCATAATTTATAGGAAACACCAAGGAGAAGGCGGTGCCATGTGACCCCATTGTTTACCTTACAGCATTGTTTTCCTGTACATTCATTACAAACTGGTGTGTTGACAAACAGTTTTATCGTTAATACTTTGAACTACGTTTTTACTAAAGATGTTTTAGTCTAATAATATGATATTCTGCACAAAGAGATATCTACTTCATACTTCAAGAATAGATCTCTGCTCTGAATGGTCACCATATCCAAAAATTAGTATACTATTTTGTAAAGCAGATTTAACTCTGTTTTACGACGGCCAAACAAACCTTTTCAATTTCATTTAATCGGGGCAGAATCAATACTTCCCAATCGTCAATTAGGACTTAAAATGTCCGTCAACTGGCTTTGTGTATGTTCTCAGGCAGAGCCAACTGTAGGCAGACAGCCTAAGTTTAGTATGATAATATGATAGCCACTTGATCAACAAGCCGATAATGAGCTGGGTACATGAGAGGACCCACGGACATTAACAAGACAAGGTCAATATATATATTCTGATATTTTAATAAATCTTCATAACAAATTATATATATATTTGTAACATAAATATATCAATAAATAAATGTTGTTGTACATATAAAAATCACCATGAATGATGAAATAAATAAAAGTTTCAATATTTACAATAAATTCAGTTAATGCTGTTAATTAATGATGTGAAAAATGATGATGAGTCAAAACTCAAAACAATTGTATAGCTAATATTATCGTCAATTCTACAACTACCACTTTCAGTGGTCTCGATCCGTTTTAATTCAGATGATATATACTCCAATAAAATAATACTGTAAAATAAATTTGTAATCTAAAATTTATAAGATTGTAATCATTTTCTTAAATTCATTTCTACTTTAGTAATGCTGTTTTTTTTTCTTAAATTTCTATTTTTTCACTGTTTCAGACTTTAATAATGCTGTTGTTTTTTATATTTCTATTATTCATGCCACCAACCCCCGTATTTTAATACTGGATTAAAAGTTGTTTAGCTTTGAACAAATAAATTGATTAATTCTGGATTCAGACTCATAGAACAGAATATTGACAGTACTGCATTCATTATATATATAAAAAAATAAAACATAAAAATGGACGGAATGTTTTCTTATTTAAAATATTGTAATGATAATTATTAATAATAATTTATTTACGGATAGTCGTATATAGCATAAGGTTATAAGTCGATGTAGTCCATTGATATTAAAATACTTGATGAAATAAATAAATGTAATTCATTTTTGAGACTTAGAAAAGGACAAATTTCTAAATTCATAATGTGAAAATAAAACTGAATTTTTATGAATAGATTCAAAGTGAAAAAACATTCATGCTTTATTAGAAGTTACGATTGAGTAATCCGTTATTTATAAAAATATTAATCACATTCTAGTGTCTATTATTATAATGGCACAGCAAATTTGTTTAAAACTGTTCAGGCCTTACTTAAAAGATATTGAGAAGCAGGATGTAAATTATATTTAGTAATCTAAACTCATTAACAACGCTGTTCCACGTTTAACCCAATGATCCGAAGATTTCTCGCCACACTTGAGGTCGACCGACACGATGAAGGAAGGTCGACTAGACGAACCAGTTCTATTAGGGTAATAATAACAGGGACATGTATAAGTTCCTGGAATGAGAAATAAACAACATTTATAATTTATATAGACCTGACTTACAAGCAGGTTTGACAGTTGAAACTACCTGACCCCCCCATCCCAAGAAAAAGACTAAATCTCATTTCAATTTTGCATTATAATTGTCAGGCTGTTACATGATAAATAATAAGGGTGTTTTCTGTCTGTTTACCGAGTTCTTGTCGTTTGTTTGGAACCAGGGAAGGAAATGAAATAGAGTTTAACGTCCTACTGTTCTGCTCCGACTGGGCTAATGAAGACGGGCATACACCATACAGTGTGCTTTGAGATAACTTTCGCCACGACAGCCAAGGGATCTCTTATGTGTACACAGTATTACGGTCCCATCCAAATGACTATACGTATCCCTTGCCAGGGTCTCGGTCCCGAACCACTGACAAGGAGAAACCACACTGGAAAATCAAAATAAACTCTATCGGCCAAGGCAGGGATCAAACACAGGATCTGTAGGTCATCAGAACAATGTTGGGTAACACTACTATTGGTGGTAATCATGACAGTGTCAGGGTTACACTACTATTGGGGGTAACCAGAACAATGTGGGGGTAACATATTACTGTTGAGGGGAATTAACTAATCATGACAGTGACGGGGTTATACAACTATAGTTGGTAACCAGAACAATGTTGGGGTAACATTACTATTGGTGGTAATCATGACAGTGACGGGGTAACATTACTATTGGTGGTAATCAACTAATCATGACAGTGTCAGTGTAACATTACTATTGGTGGTAATCATGACAGTGACGGGGTAACGTTACTATTGGTGGTAATCAACTAATCATGACAGTGTCAGGGTTACATTACCATTGAGGATAATCATGACAGTGACGGGGTAACGTTACTATTGGTGGTAATCAACTAATCATGACAGTGTCAGGGTTACATTACCATTGAGGATAATCATGACAATGTCGGGGTAAGATTATTTTTTAAGATATTTACCTTTACTGGATTTTTTCTTGTTTTCTACAGGTTTAAAATGTATAACAGGCATAGGACAGACTAACTGCATAGGATTAGCTTCAATTAAACAGGTATTCTTCTTATCCCAACCAGCACCTTGTAGGTATAATCCTCTAATATATACACCATCCTGTTAACATAAAAATAAATATATATACACATCTTGTCGAGATAAATATATAATATATATATACACATCTTGTCGAGATAAATATATAATATATGAAAGAGAAAATGTCCACTAATTTTCAGTTAATAAAAGACCCCTGATGTTATTTTAGTCCTGCTCATAGAAATATTATATGGGCAGAAAAACTAAAATTATTGGCGGAGAACAATGGAAATCGTTAACGTTGAAATTCACAAGTGGCAGGTACCATTGACATTCGGGATCATGTTATACTTATTGAAAGGATATGTTGACTAAATATAATTACTAATGCCTTATTGAAAGGATATGTTGACAATATATAATTACTAATGCCTTTTTTAAAGAATTTATGAAGCTTTTCTGGTGATCTTCCATTCAAATTATTTATTCTTAACAAAGCTATTTCATTCCCACACATTCTGACACTTCTTCAAAATTGTTTGTAGAAAAATTAACCGAAATAAAAAAATGAAGACAACTTACCTCTGGCATTCGTGTAAAGTTTGATTCATCAACTGTCATGACAGCAAAATCCCAGGATAGAGAATCAATTGATACCTAAAAATAAATATATGAATGACTTAATTATGTGAATCAAATGATCATGATATGGGGTTTAACGTCCGACTGTTCTGCACAGACTGGGCTACTGAAGACTGGAATACGCCATACAGTGTGCTATGCAGGAAATTTTGCCCATGCAGCAGCACTACATCCTACTCCAAATGCCAAGGGTTCTTTTACGTGGATGCCAACGGAGACTTGGTTTTTCATCCAATCTGAATGACTATACTTTGATTCTTTACAGGGGTCTTCCGTCCTGCATCACACACAAGGGAGAACCACACCGAAAAAATTCTTAATGAACTTTCTTGGCCAAAACCAGGATTGAACATGAGACCTCCAGGCTAGCAAGCCAACGTCTTACTCATTGAGCAATCACAAAGAACTCTGGTACAATTTAGTTACTGGATGATCAAGTCTGTTGCCATGACACAGGAATTCCATTGCTTCATAGCATGAATGAGGTGACATAAAGAAATGTCAGCTGGAATTAGGACCCATGATGTCAAACTATCTCTTTAAAAAAGTTTAATAATTTTCCATAGGCCCAGCTGGACCAACAAATTGTACATTGCAATCGATAGGACACAGTTTTAGTTGACAATTTAACTTACATTATTTTTTCGAGCTGAGTTTTGTAAAACAGCCGTGAGGAAACCAGTCGGGAATGTGAATCCGGACATCCAGAAAATAACGGGAGGATGGGCCGTCTGCGCCCATTTAGCTAATTGTTCTACTCGTAATACCAAATCTCTTGTCCATGCTGATAATGGTTTCATCGATGGATAAGCCTAGAAATACAAACAATATTATCATACACAAATTAATAAAATAATCTAGTAAAAGCAGGGGACTATTAAAATGGTTTGGTAACGACTTGAAAGAGCTAAGGATTCACATCATGGTAAGGGGGTATAACTCTAACTTGCTTTATATACCATGAAGGCATGAATTGCTGACTCCTTTGATGAAATAGTTACTTGATCAGGAATTGGGCTTTGTCAAAACTTAAGATTTGACTTGGTACTAAAGTCACTCAACTTGGATGCGAGGTGAGGCAACTTGGGATTCACATGTTCAACCATCAGTGAATTTTAGTTTTAAAGAATCCAGATACAATTAAATTTCAGCAGGCTCAAATTTCAAAATTGGTTAAATTTTATTAAAATAATTTGCACACGCATTGGGGGAGGAAAGTTGAAGACGTGAAGAAAAGCTACGAGGTTGGACTGGCGACCCTACTCCTCATCACATACAACCGGGGAATCAAGACCACGCCAGTTGACTCAATGATAGACCTTAAAGACCCTATCAATAACGAATTATAACTACTATATTAAAGGGGTAAAAAAAAAAATCTCACCTTCTCCCAGGCTGGTGGAACGCGACCATCATATATGCACTGGAAGATATTCTCAAGGTCAAGTGTCATGACCACCAGACCTTGGATACCTTTTTCAAGGTCAGTCAAGGAGGTTCGTATCTCGCAGAGTAAACTGTTGTATCTTTGTATCTAGAAACAAAATGAAGAACAGTTAGTCAGGTCATATATCACAATTAATTGGTCTGGAATTTATATCTGGGGAATAAATAGCATAAAATGGGATTTATAGCTTTGTACTTTTCTATTAAACCAGGCTATTAAAGAAGGGCATCACACACTTATTCTGTCAAGGTTTTTTTTTTTTTTACATGCATGTCAATATACACACAGGAACTTGAAGGGTTTTTTTGTCCTATTTGAATAACTGTATGACTATACGTTATCTCCTCTCGCGATGAACCTTTTTAGGACCACGCCATGTAATGTGCTATGAAGGGGAAATTTTGCCCGGTCAACTGCCCTACAGGCTACTCTTCTTTAACTCTCAAGGTTTCTTTTGTGTATGTCAATGTATAAAAAGGACCTGTTTTTTTGTCTCCCAATCCAACTATGCATTGTCCCTAGTCAGTCCTTCTCTCCTACACCACTGACAAGGGGGAACCCGACAGGAAAATCCTGATGAACTTTTAGGGACTACACCTAGATAGAAAATGGGATTGGGACTTAGAGTTAGCAAGCCAACGTGTTACTAACCTCTTGTAATAATACAACATTTAATGGGGAAGGATCAGTTGATAAAATCTTCTCTGTTCCTTCGTAATCCACATTTTCTGGTATCTGACGGAAAATATTCGCTCCCAGTTCCAACACCTAAAACACAAGGCTATTATTATTAAATAATTCACATCATAACGTTTTTTTTTTCATAATCTATTCTAACAACCATACAGGGTGTGCTAAACTCATAACACTTAAAATTCAAGGAGTCCTTGTATAAAATTCTACATCATAATGTATTACGCTTGGCTTGAAGGACATTTACGAGGAGGAGCTCGTGAATTTTTGAAGAAACATTACATGACTACATTCAGTTTTATAAAATGTATAGCAAAACCGCAAATGTTAATTTTCCAGGATTTTCAAGGAGTAATGTTGTTTTTCCAGAATTTTCCAGTACTTGAAATCATATTTTCATTTTTCCAGGTTTTTCAAGTAGTGCGAACCTTGACCAACTATCATATAATATAACTAAGTGTTGCAGCATTTTTGTGCTTTTCCTTTTTGAAATGAAATGAAATGGGGTTTAATGTCCTACTGTTCAGCTCCGACTGGGCTAATGAAAATTGAGCATACGCCATACAGTGTGATATGAGGAAAAGTTCACCTGGATAGCAGTGATACGGCCTACTCTTATATCGAATTCCAATTACCATGGGAGTTTTTATGTGCACGCCTCGGGTTTTTTTTTTTTGTCCCATCCAAAGAACTACAAGAGATATAACTGGTTTATATCTCACCTTATCTTCTCGACTTTCACCTCCAGTACTAGAAACTTGTGGTTGTAGAGAGAGGAGTGTGTCGAACAATATTCTCGTATCTTGTATCTGTGATGTAATATCAGCGTTGGGATGTTGACCGAATGCTTCAGGATGATCGATGTTTGGCAACATGCTGATATATTCTTTATAAGACGACTGGGGACCATCTTTAGGTATATAATACGTAGGTAAAGATGAAACTCTGTAAAAACAAAATCAAATTTAGAAAGTTAATGCTTATTGGGTGATAAGAATAAATATTCTCCTATGAAAATCATTGTTATATATGTGCTGATATAAAATGGAGTTCAAATTTTGCAAAAAACAAATGTCAAAATCAAAGAATACAGAGAGAGAGAAAATGGGGTTTAATGCCCACTCGACACATACTAGGTCATTTCGGGACTAACACATGGTTCAATTTTATTTCAATAATTTTTGTGCGTGTACGCCTCTTTACCAGTGGGAGGAAACCAGAGAAAACCCATCAGGTTGGACAGACGACCTACTCCTTGTCACATACAACCGCAATTAATTAATAGATTTTTATGAACTCTGACCGTTAAATTCAATCAGACATCATCTTACCTGAAGAATGGTGTACCCAGAGCGTTTTCGGTGAACTGGTCATTGATGTAGGTCATCAACAAACGACGATCGAAATCATCTGTAACGTGACCTCCATAATTAATACCAGCAATCAAATATTTGAGGGCATCCCAGGGTGTTTCTTCGTACGTGTCTAAATATATACTCAATAGATTTTCCGATACCTGAAATATAAATATCAATAATTGTTTTAATGAGATACAAATTAAAAATATTTTAAATAATACACCCCCCAAAAAAAAAAGATTTGAGGAAAGTCCTCAAGAAAATTTCATTCATATCTGTGACATCACTGTATTATGACATCATGGCATTATGACATCATGCTGTCTATGACATCATTGTATTGTGCAGGTCACATTTCAAGAAAAATCAATGAAGAGGTAACTATTGTATTTTTTTCATTCTTTTTTTCTTTAGAAACCTATTGAGGGTGTAATATTTTTATCTGGGCCTAAATAGTCCATAATATTTTTGATTGGGTTGAAAAAAAACCCCCAAATATAGAGCCTTTTCATGAGAAGGCATGTGAAGTGCACAAAGGTATAGATACAGTTTTACTCCAAATTAATCATCGTAGAAAACACAATTAAATAAATAACCTCCTGTCGTAAGCAATATTTTGTTTAAAATGTCAAAACTTTCCAATATGGAATTAACAGTATATTTTGTTTGAAAATTGTTTTCTGAAGAAATCGGAAGCAAACTTTTAAAAAGGCCTAATTATCAAATTGGTGGAGAATTTATTTAATATATGTGCCAGAAATTCCTTATTGATTTTCTGATGTTAATGAATGTCAAATAGAATTTTACAGCACATCAGCTTCAACTGGGCTATGGTGATGTCTACGAGACAAATTAAAGAAAGCACAAAGCATATAAATAATGTACATAAACAAAAAAAAGTATCAGAGTTAACATAATTAAAATTATATAATATTTTGGAATGTCCACTGACACCAAATAGGTCATAATGGTTCATCTTTATTTCAATACTTTGCTTGTGAGTAGGGGTCTTTAACAGTGAGAGAAAATCGGAGGACGCAGAGAAAACTCACAAGGTTGGGATTCTGTAATGACTGGCAAGATTGGTTTTTTAAAGATTTGTAACTAGACAACTTACCTCAAAATCTGAATCGTTGAATTCGTAGGCAATATTCCAACCTAACATCAAGAATTTTCTTCGTTCTAAGAGAACTGAGTGGAAGAAACAGAGAGAGAAGAGAAGTTTTTTATATTTATCTTGTTTTAGACTACGATGAAATTGTTGTTCCGTTATCAAATTATACAATCGTTTCATGTTCGCTTTCAAACCCTGAAAATAAAAAAAAGAGATAAATATCAATAAATGAATTTCTTGTGTCAAAATACTGAATCAGTAAAACAATTATCCTTTCCCGGACGTCAACTGAATTCCAAACAAATGAAATGAAATTTACCTTTGGCGGTTCTGTAGTCATTTTAATACCTTGCTGTAGAATGGAGATCGGGAATTCAGGATGAGGACTGCTGCTGAGCCACAGCCGGAACTCAGGATGAGGTTCCTCGATCTGTAACTGTTCTACTAGTTTATCTAACTGTGGCATCCAACTCAATGATAGATGACAGTTAGCCAAGAATACCCAGTGACCCTGTATAAAATATAATAAAACATTAAGCCAAGAATACCCAGTGACCCTGTATAAAATATAAAAAAGTTACAGTTGTAGTTAGCCAAGAATATCCAGTGACTTAACAGTTTTAAATGATTTGAAATTCATGAATAAAATGTTATTGAAGGCTTCAACTAAAGGGAGATTACTTTACCTCTCTTACTCCTTGTTTAATCAATCTGGTTGCTATGGGAGCCTGACCTTGACCTAAAGACAGAGTGTGGAACTTTGAACTCATTCTACAATTCTCAGCCAGTTGATGAAGAGAACTTGTGGGATCCTGTAACCAAGAGAAACAGTGTACCGTATAAGATGATGATTCATGAAGCAAATTTTACAATATTAAATGTAGATATTTGAAAGTCTCATAAATGCATGGATGATATTAAGAAAGAATAAATACAGCTCAAAATGTATTTTTACAGGATATCGTTATCAACACGTCAGTAGGTACTGTAAGTAACTGACGATAAGTCACTTCGCCTACCTACCGACGAACAAGTCAAAAATTGAACATACATTATGCAAGAACTAATTCTGCCTATTGCAGGTCTTTTTTGAGGGCTGAAATGACATCTATATTTAGAAATATTATCTACATTTATTAACATGAAAAGACCATCATCAACTCTCCTTGTCATCTGATAGGTCTGATTTTCCAATTTGTGATTCAACAGCTGTTGATGATTAACCGTAAAAATGGATAATCAAGACTGTTTATTATTATTGTAACAACTGTAATGATGACAATTGAGGCTACAGTGTTATCAATTGTCATTAATTGTACTGATCCAAATAATTATACTGGAACTAACAAATCGTATTTTTCATACAGTTGACTATCTTACTCATTGTTCTTACCTGATCACCGGTCCTTATTTTAGGACTATCACATCAAATTTTTCATACAGCTTTTGGGACTAACAAATAATTATTCTATACGGCTAACTAATTCAATCATTAATACTAAATGAATAAAGTGAACTTACCACACCAGCGGACAGAACGAAGATTAACGGGGTACGAGTCGTGGAATCTTCTACAACAGATTGCATGTCTAATACTGGCGGCTCGACGAACTTTGACCCCAGATTATTAACGATGAATGATGTGGCACAGAATGAAACACGATCGGGTCGCAGCGATCGTACAATTAACATCTTCTGTAGTTCATTACAAGCGTTATCCCATTCACCTAAAAAAATACAAATTATACTTTCTCAAGGAGAGAGAGAAATAGGGTTTAACGTCCACTTGACACAAACTTTGCCATTCCCGGACTAACATATGGTTCAATTCTATTTCAATAATTCGCTTGTACGTAGGTCTTTTGCAGTGGGAGGAAACAAGGACCTGGATAAAACCCACAAGGTTGGACAGGCGACCCTACTCCTTGTCACGTACAACCAGGAAATCGAAACCACGCCCGTAGACTCAATGACAGACCTTATGATACAGCATGCACATGCTAACCATTCAGCCACCTAACCTCTCAATTCCCAAAGGAGCAATTCCCATAGGAGGCATCAACTATTTTTTTAAAGTGCTGATGTGCAGCACGTCCCAAAATTAGTTGAGAACTACTACATTAGACAAATGATTTAATAAATTTCAAATAATTTGAACATTCTATAAAAAAAAGAAAATCCACAAACAAGTTCAGGTACACAATCAACTGAACTGATGGAGCAAATTGGCAAAGACATGAGAGAACTTTTAAATAACTTGAATTCCATATAATTATGTCACGTCATACCTGGAAGTCCTGTTGTTTCTGGTTCAGGGGAGGTAAACCAGATATTCCAATCTCGTGGATATTGTTCAAATGATGTTATAACACCATGAAAGTTGATGAGTTTATCAAGTTCTGTGATATTATCCCAAGCATTATCCGATAACCAGGTGGAACACGGATTATCCATCTGATTCTCACGATCTATCACCTGTAAAATTATCATTTATTTCATATATATAGTGGTATACTGAATATCATTGTGGTCTGATACCTTGTATATACAAGTTGTCTCCCTTATGTTGTACATCTTCTGCCTTTCTGAGTAAGAAATTCTAACATTGAAAATGGTTGTTTTTTCCTTTCTCACCCACAAGTTTAATGTAACAGCCCACATAGAATCTGAAATAAAGACAGTGTTCCTTGCCAGGCCCTCCTCCATCTTAAACCACTTACAGAGGGAAACCACTCACAAAAATTCCCAGGAAATCTATTTCGACCAACAGTGGGATCAAACCCCGGCACCTATTCATTAAAGTTGTACACCATTCTAAAAATATTTAATAATCATTGCAAAAACTGACATTCAAATATCTGATAATACTTCTAAAAAACAGTAACGTTCAATCAGCTGGTGACACATAAGATGAAATTTGCAAACTTTCGACAAAGAGCCTTTACTGTTGTCCTGCTGAAAGATGAACAGTGTTTTGTGACTTCTTTGTAAATTTAGAAAAATCTCAATTAAAAACTGAAGATTTGACACTACATAAATGCACATAATATATATTTTTGTATAAAAATTATAAGTTGACTCACCACTCCACCACGCAAGAAGAAATTATATTCATCCATGTTGATTTTACCAGCATGTTCGAGAATCTTGGCACACATTTGGAATGAGAAGAGTAACTTATGTCTTTCAAACAATCCTCGACAGGTATACCTGAAAATAAATAATATAATATCACACATTTTATTAAATTCATGGTTAACACGGAGGGGGAGAGAAATGAAATAGGGTTTAACATCCACTTTTCTGCTCCTAAACTGGGCTAATGACGACGGGCATACACCATACAGTGGGAAATTTTGCCAAGGCGGCAGAGCTACAGCCTATCGAATTCGAACTGTCAAGGGATCTTTTACGTACATGCCAATGTGTACACAGGACCTCGTTTTTTAGTACTGTACATTAGCGTGAATGTAACACACAGGAGGAGAGAAATTGGTTTAATGTACACTCGACACAAACCAGCTGATATTGGGAATAATATAAACTGGTAGTTAAATTTTATCTCAAAGATACATTATGAAAGATTTGATAAAAGCTGGTTGTTAAAAACTAGATAATGTAAAGGGAATTAGCTGAAAATTTTAGGCCTAGACATGATCATCATTACTAAAGTCGATACGATAAAAAAACATAGTCTTGATTATCCTTTTATTGATTTAATCATCAATGAGCAGATCGGATTCCAATCCAGTAACTATCCGGCTAGCAATGCCATCAAGAGTTGATGATGGTCTGGATATGTCTGATTAATAATTTAGATAACATTACGGCCTAAAGAAAGACTTACAATTGGCAGATTTAGCTCTTGCATAATGTATGTTTACTAATTTAGATAACATTTCCGGCCTAAAAAAGACCTACAATAGGCAGATTTAGCTCTTGTATAATGCATTAATGTTTAAAAAGGTATTTATCGATTGAGAAGCAGATTAAACAGAAGACAAATTTTACGTTAAACAATCAGACGTGTTGAATTACCTGTAAACAGCGTAGGTATGATAGTCATTAAGATTCTGGATTCTTTCCTCAAGTTTTGAACTTCGCTGACTTTTCTCAATTGACAAGATGAACAGCTCAATGTAGGCATCAAGTGAGAACTGGTACATCGGATCGATTCTACTCATGTCGTTCAGAACAAAAAACAGAATGGATGCTCTCTGGGCACATGGTCGATATCCCTAAAAATAAACAGATTAAATTATATTTCTTACAATTGATTTCGATAAGAGATAAGGATGGGGAAATACAATACATTCAAAACGTTTGCTGGCTACTCAATAAATTAACAGATCTTTTGTAATGAATTCTGAAATGGATGTTCACTGTACTTGAAATGCAAAATGTGTTTTCTGTGTTTTCATCACATCGACATTCAGTTTTTTGGTTCTAAATTTAGAATTGTAAACATTTCCGGGTCTTCTTATTAAGGTTTTTAGTGAACTGTTCAATAAAAGGAAATCAAGTAAAGAACAAAATTTTAGAAAAGCTATAATTACCTCTCGAGCAGCATCAATCTTGGCTTCTGTTTGTTCTGATATTTGTAATTGTTCCGAGACCTCCTGTGATGTAGTTTTTGACGTCTGCAGTGTGTTTACCAACTGTTCATCATCCAACAGAGATCCTTTAGTTTCATTCAATAACCTGAAAAACAAATAAATATCATTGAATCGGGGAAATGATTCATCAGATTCATGGTGTGGGATCATGGTGTGATGGAAAGGATTCATGGTGTGATGGAAATGATTCATGGTGTGATGGAAAGAATTCATGGTGTGATGGCAAGGTTTCATTGTGGACTAGATTCATGATGTCATGGAAAGGATTCACAGTGACATGGAAATGATTCATTGTGGTCATGGGTGGCCAGACTAAAGATTTATAAATCATGAGACAACGGTGATCTGATGTTGATTTGGTGGTTTGACTTACCTGAGAATTTCATCTTCACACTCTACTAATTTCTTTTTACCGGAAGCGATGTTTCGAACTAAACTGTCTTTCTGTTCCTCTAATTCTGGTCTTTCCTTACGGACAACTATACCAAGTAACTGGGCTTCTAGACCTATTACAGCCATAGATAGACAGGCATTACATAATGTTTATACAGACAAGATAGAGAGTTATAGGGTTTATCGCGCCAGTGCCATTCGTGATTGGCAATAGTGTTTCTAGACCTAACACAACCATAGGCATTAGATAATGTTAATACCGACAGGAGAGAGAGCGAGCGAGAGATGAATGGGGCTTATTGCCCCAATGCTGTTCAGGATTGTTAATAGCGTTTCCAATGGTTACATGCATACTCAATAACTGAGTTTAGTGTACATTTCCTCTTTTCAAACAATGATTAATAGAGTTATATTTCTTGATCGCTGGAAATATGAATGTGCAGAAATTATTAACTTTGTTTTAATTTTTTAAAAATAAAAATGTATAACACCACCCATTTTTGATGACGACTCAGTATCTGAGAAAAATCGGAAACGGTCTTACTCTTACCTTGTTCTTTAACAGCGAAATTAACAATGGTGGATTTAGTGGAGATTTCTGGGGGATAATGAGGATTGCTGAGTTTCGTCGTGATGTAGAAACGGAAGTCAAAATTATATTCTACTTCTTTATCACCGAGTCTTATAATCCACGCTCCACCTGTAAAAAAAATAGGCCATTATACAGGTAAAATTATTTCTCTTATATATGTTGAATAAAATAAAAATTACAGAACATAGTTTTGTATTAAAGATCTGAAAAATTTACAAGAATCAGAGAGATAAATGAGGTTTAATGCCAACTTGACACAAAATAGGTTATCTTGGGACTACGGTTCAATTTTTTTTCAATAATTTGCATGGTGTAGTAAATATTCTATGGATTAATACGATCATAAAATTTTACCTAATTACACACATTCAACCCATTCATTAGAGAAACGAGCAGAGATTCTCAATAGCATTTTTTTTAGCCCTCAACCAATGAAAAGATAGCATCCTTTAAATATTTAGTTAAATTTTGAATTGGATGCAAAGTACAAAGATTGTTATAATTTTACCTATTTTCATCAGAGATTTATTGAGTATGGGATCAAGGGATGGGTCGAGTTTCTCCTGGACGTTCTGTAATAAAACGGGCAAACCAAACTGTACGGCTCCCTCCAACGTTCTCATGTAATCATTCTGTTGTAAATCAACGACCTTTAACCCCTGGAATAAACAAATCACATTTTAATAAAATATCAAATATATTGCTATAAAATTGAAAAGTTCTCTTACACAAATCTTGGCAAAACTTATGAAATACATTTTGGGAATTTTCAAAATTTAAAAAAAATCAAAACACTTTTAGATGAAAATAAAACATTAGCTATTGAATAAAACTTTAATGGCAGGCATGGATCCAGGGGGACGTGGCCCCTCTCCCTCCCTCAGCTCCAATGAGACGGGTCATCACTGTTCAGACCAGCACCTGCAGTCAGAAATGGGATTCCCAGATTCTAGCTTCTGTTTAGGGGCGGTATGTATACCCCCCCCCCCTCCCTCAACAAAATCCTGGATCTGGGCCTGAATGGTATTAATAATGGTTTAAAAAAGACAAATTGGAGGTAATGAAAGAAAAAAAAAACCCAACACTAATAGATGGTGCGGCATCATCTGCAGAGGATGCTGATTGGTGTGAAATTTTCAATTCATCATAACTGCTATTAATGATTTGAAGATTCAGTAATATTTTAATGACCAAGGGAAACTATTTTTTTACAAATACTAACCTTGACACCCTCCATATTTTTAATCCATTTAATAGCCTGTCCTTGTGGATCCACCATCAGCGGCCAACGGCTACCTCGTGTCACGATTACTCCGTTCTCCGTGGAGAAGCCATCGCTAGGTAGTCCCTGGATGTTCCAGTCTCTAACTTGGGTTGGTTTACTCATAAAACCACAGAAACTAAAACATGGGTCACATGGTAGACCCAGTTTACGAACCTACAAAATATAAAATTAAATAAATTAATGACCAAACTGTATCAATGAATGAAAATTCGATATTGGTCACATGGTAGACCCAGTTTACGAACCTACAAAATATAAATCTAATAAATAAATGACCAGACTTTATTCATAAATGACAATTCCCTATTGGTCATTATGGTGTTCTCGAGAGCTCTAATAGGACAGGGTCTGGTCACTGCAGTCGCACATAATGACAATTCGCTACTGATCACAATGGTGACCTGCTCAGTGTATCCAATACTGTTCTAGACTATTCTAATATGGGGTTTGGCATGCAAAGTTTATGCAGCGGGTGATGAATAGGCATTATTTAATGAGAGAGAGAGAGAGAGAGAGAGAGAGAGAGAGAAATGGGGTTTAATGTCCACTGACACAAACTAGGTCATTTTGGGACTAACATACGGTTTTAATTTTATTTCAATAATTCGCTTGCGCGTAGGGGTCTTTAGCAGTGGGGAAAACCAGGGTGCCTGGAGGAAACCCACGAGGTTGAGAAGGCACTCCTATCTCCATGCCACATACGCTCACTCTGGGGATCGAAACCACAGGTGCAAGCCAGAGGTGATCTGCCAGAGGTCAAAGCGCGGCACTCAGTCTAGACCACAAGGCCATCCCAACCCCCTATTTAATGAAAAGTTAACAATAAAGGTGAAAATCATTATAACATTAGATATATACTGAAATCAATTGGCCAGGCTTGTTCCATTTCACACTATCAAAATCATAATTCAACTATTCTCGATCTGGATTGAGACCACCACAATGAAAATGAAATTAATAGGGTTTGACGTCCTACAGTTCTGCTCCTAACCTGAGCTAAAGAAGACGGTTATACGCCATACAGTGTGCTATGAGATAAATTTTTGCCCGGGCAGCCATACTACTGCCTACCCTTTTACAGAATTCCAACTGTCAAGGGATCTTTTACGTTAATTGCTAATGTGTACACGAGGCCTTGGTTTTTCGTCTCATCCGAACGACTAGACAGCTTGGGTTAATGAAAAGAGAATATCACTTTGTAGAAGTTTGAACTAAAGCCAGGAATTAAAGACTAACTTGTAATAAATTATGATAATATTAAATTACTCACCTCTTTCATCCATCTTGTTTGAACAAGTTCATCTCGATAATCTGATAAAAATGGTCCCATGTATGAGAGGAAAGCTGCAGCAATTAAACAATCACCAACTAAATATCCCATACGTTCTTCTAAATCCTGTAATACCAAAATATATCCATAATCTCCATGTGTCCACCCGACATAAACCGAGTCATTTTGGGACTAATATATGATTCAATTTTATTTCAATAGTCCACTAGGGGTCTTTAGTAATGGGAGAAAACACGAGAACCCAGGAATAACCTACGCCATTAGATAGACGACCCTACTCCTTGTCATACACGCAGGAAATATAAACGATATACCAATTGACTCAATGAAAGGCCATAAAAAATAAGAAGACCACAGGGGAAAAACTGGTGATGTCCACATTTATGATTTTGTTTGATTACTTCTCCTGATTTTACCCCTTGGGGCATTCTTTCTTCTCCATAAATATTGTATGGAACAACTCTATACATGCCACTCTCTACAGAGGAATTTTTGAAGGCATAAAAGAGAAAAACTGGTGAGTAAAATCAAAAAAACACCATAGGAATGATATGGGAGTGTGCACCAGCATAATTAATGTTCTCACTATCATTCTTCATAGAAACTTGCAATATTTTAAAAAAAACTCTTCCAAACTGAAGAGATGAGTGTTTGAACTGGAAATTTCCATTTAGTCAGAAAACAGGACATCACCAGTCTCCATATATGATCTATTGCAAACATGTTAAACCATTTGATCATCATATCCCCCCCCCCCCCCCGGATGGCTTCGATGTAAAATTTGTAACTCGACCCTTAAATAGGTGATAAACTAATAAATATATCAGTAATATCACATCAGATACTGATCATTATTTGTTTTTCAAGTAATATTTAATTATCTTTTTCGCCAATGAAATAGGAAACAAAACTTTAAGTAGATTTTACTGAAACACGTACATAAATTCAAAATGATATGGCCTAATTTATATACAAGGCCTTGAACAACTTGACACTTTCCTTGCCCACCCTGCAGGTGATATCGAGGATAAGAGAGAAACAGGTAAATGAAAGAAACCATATTAAAGATACAAATTTATTTACCTTGACCGTTTCCTGCCATCTGATTCGTTCTCCTGCTAAGCCTGATACAAGTTTCGAGGCTCGATCTAACATCATCTCGGTGTGTTCTGCTTTACGTTTTAATTCTTCTTTCTGAGCGAGTTTTTCGTCATATTCTAATTTTAACTTTGTCATCTTCTCTTCCACCTATAAAACATTCATAAATGAGTGACATGGATCGAGTTTTACAGCATTTCAGCTACAATCACGCTAAATGAAATGAAATGAAATGGGGTTTAACATCCTACTGTTTTGCTCTGACTGGGCTAATGAAAACATGTGTTGCTTTTTTTGCTATGAGGCTTTCTCTTATTTTGAAATTCTCTAGCTGGCCGGTCACCTCTGGCTTGCGGCTGTGGTTTCGAGCCCTGGTGTGATCGTATGTGGCATGGAGATAGGGGCGCCTTCTCAACCTCGTGGGTTTCCTCCGGGCACTCCGGTTTCCTCCCACTGCTAAAGACCCCTACACGCAAGTGAATTATTGAAATAAAATTTTAAAAAACATATGTTAGTCCCGAAATGACCCAGTTTGTGTTGAGTAGATGTTAAACCCCATTTCTCTCTCTCTCTTATTTTGAAATTCCAATTGCACACGGGACCAAGGTTTGTCATCTCATCCAATACCAAGATTGAACACAGGAAGTCCTGGTTAGCAACCCAACGTTTTACTCACTGAGCTAGCATGGTTCCATTTAAAAATAGGGAAATATCCACCAGATTAGGCCATCATCAATCGACTGAGCAAATTTAATATAATTCTTACACATAAACCGTGCAGTCTAATTCATCTTAATTTATCTTACCTCGGCTAATTTAGATTTAGCGTCTGACAATGCATCCTGTTTTTCTTTAAGTTGTGACATGGCGCCGTTTAATCTCTGCCGTTTTGGTTCGACCACACGATAGATACGGCCGTAAACTTCCATAGCTCGTACCCACATACACAATGATCTGGCAGCACGGGACACACGACCAATGACCTCAGGCTGAAAGTCCGCAAGGGCACAATATTGTCCAATTTTTTTCAGAATACGATCGGTGATGTTATCTTTATCGAAGTTCATCAACTGTTTCAGGAAATTACCGTCACCTTTAATAAGAAGAAAACCCATAAAAACGTAACCAAAGCAAACATTAGATGAAATTTTCTAAATTGGATGAGAGAGAGAGAAATGGGGGTTAACATCCACTCATCACTAACTAGGTCATATTGGGACTAACATGGTTAAATTTTATTTCAATAATTTGTCTGCACGTAGAGGTCTTTAGCAATGGTAAGAAACCGGAGGATATGGAGAAAACCCACGAGGTTGGATAGGCGACGTCAGGTACAACTGGGGAATCAGAACCATGCCTGTAGGTTTTTTTTAGTGAATATTTTAGCAATATTAACCGTTATCATCAGGGTTTTTTCACACTATAACGTCAAACCTCGAGGTTACTTTAGGGGTGAGATGGGGCGAAAATTACCGATTTTTGTCGAAATTATCGAATTTGACATTTCACAATTTTTAGCTTCTACATGTATAAACTATTTTAAAGCAGTTACAAATTCGTTATAGTCTTAATTTAAGAGTTATATATCTGAATACTGGTAAAACTGAAATGACCCCAAAGATACTAACCAAGCTGTTTTTTGGATTCAGCCCACGTTGGTTCATTTCCTCTGAGAATCATGACAGCTTCCATAACCTTTTCGACTAGCGGGGGTGGTCGGCCATAGGAACGAATTTCTGTCATATCTTTCTTATTCAACGATTCTAAAGCCTTGATAGCCTCCTGTAGAGCTGGCAGAGCTTCATCTAAATCTGTCTGAGCCAATTCGGCCATGTGACGACATTTTGTCTCTTCTTCAGCGATACGTTCACCTTTCTGAGCTACAGACTGAAAATATAATGATGAAAATCAAACACAGTTCTAATAACTTTTATTTAGTTTTAATTTAAATCATTTGAAAGGAGGGAAAAAAATAAATATCTCGCCATCATAATATGATAATATCCTAGCAAGAATATAAAGCAAACGTTAATGGAGAAAATTAAAACTATAAAGATGTTTTTTCATGTGTACTAAAAATATTTCAATGACTGTTTCTAACTAATATATACAAATAATCTTCCTTGTAGGTCATTTTGGGACTAACACATAGTTTGATTATATTTCAATAAATCTCTTACACATAGGAGTTTTTCCTATGAGAGGAACTGGTGAACCCAGAGAAAACCCATAAAGTTGGACTGGCGACATAACTCCTAGACACAAGTGAGTAATCGACATCTCACCATTTGATTCGATGATAGACCTTACGATCTAACAAGCATAGAGTTAGACACACGTATGACTGTGACATCATTTGGCCTCTCAACTCCCCAGCCCCCTTTTCGACTATTAATAAATATAGTATTTTTACCTTTTGTTGTTCGTCTGCTTCCCGTTTCTGTTGAACAATAACGACCAAATATTCTTCACACTGTTTCTGAAACTGGGCTACTTTCACTTTAGCTGTTTCTAATTCTACGGACATGTTCTGTACTTTTTCACGAGTGTCGTCGATCTTACTCAAACCATTTCGTAATTTGTTGGCAGCGTCACCCAATTCCTTGCGCTTCTCGAATAACAACCTATTCAGAAAGAAAATGAAATAAAATGGTGTTTAACGCAGGGATCTTAATCGGCTATTTTTTGTCGGCTTTAGCCGATTGATCTTTAATCTAGCCGGTTTGTAAAACAATGAACCGGCCAATATGGTATCATTAATCAATCAACTTTCGGCCGATAACAAAGAGTTAAGAAACCCATCAAAGAGTCAGTCAATACAATATGAATACCTTCGGCTTCAATCCGTATCGGCTCATTTCCTAAATAAACAACTTAATTAGTTGAGTCAATCAAGTAAAAGAATGTATATATAATCCAATGTCGGTTCATTCATTTATATCTAACACAATGTTGAAGTACTTGAACACCTCGCAGAGTGACAATAGAAAACGTAAACGAGTTTTAGCCGACGCAGCATTGACCTTGAACTTCAAGCATGCACGTCGTCATCGGAAGTTCCAAAAGTCAGAGAAACTCCCACGGCCAATATAGGTCAACCAAAGTCGAAGTCCGGGAGATATTTTAATTGCGAATGGTTAACTACTTTCAAATGGCTTTCGTTTGACAAACTTTCACAAAAAATGTTTTGTCTCGTAAGTTATTAATTTAGTCTCCTTTTTTAAGTCACGTAATAACCTACTGATCTCGTATATTAATAATTATTATTATTATGTTAGCGTTGAGTAAATTTGGTAATAACCTACTGACCCGTATATAATTATTATGTCAAGTAATAGCCTCTCATGACAATTGGCCACGTGACTTTTCGCACGTATGGAATCACTCGGCAACCCTCGGCATATTTCTAAGTTCCGACTATACACAGAACTAATTTGTGCTAATTTGTTATTATTGATATTACATTCTTTTTAGTTTTATATTTTTATATATTGACAAGTGATCACAATAATACAATTGTAAAAAAACATATTTATATTTATTGGTAGTTTTTCTTTTTACTAAATTATAACTTCCGTTTGGTTGGATGAAAGCGAAAGTAGGAATATGCATTATGCAAGTTGCTGAAATTTGACTATAAATTTCGATATTATTATCGATGTATGAATACAGGTATGCAATTACAACAAAGGTTTTGTTTATTCGAAGTTTAAGCTATTATTATTCGGAATACGTTATGCAATTATTAACGTGAATAAAGTATGCATAAACCAACATGTCTGTTGTTGAAAATACGACTATCCGTTAGGCTTACCCTTGGCCGGTTCATTTCAAAATGGATTAAGAACCCTGGTTTAACGTCCTACTGTTCTGCTATTACTGGGCTAATGAAGATGGGCCCAGGCAGCGGCACTATGGCCTACTCATATGGAATTCCAAATGCCAAGGGATCTTTTACATGCACACAAAAACAGGACTACCAGGCATTGTCCTTTTAGACTTCTCTATTCTGCACCATGAATGCAGAACATAAGGAACTTTCTCAGTCAAAACTGGGAGCAATCCCCCCCATTAAAGTAGGGATTGTGTAGTTATACTGATCATGTTTCTATAGAAGACCATTACTACTTATTATTAGTACTGAGAGATGTTTCAAATCGTGATCTGTGTATTCCAGTTCAATTACTAAATGCCACTAAAATAGAGTCTGGAGTTGAATAAAATAATATAAGCATACAACATTTTCCCACCATACTTTTAAAATAAATAATTGACTTACTTTTTATAACCAGAGACGAGTTCCAGATAGTTAGTGGGAGTAACGTAATTATGTCGTCTCATCTCGGCCAACATTCTCTGGGAATATTCCGACACAGATTTATGCATGATTGAAAACATAGCAGCCACTTGGGGTTTCAGTTTATCCTGTGAAAAAAGAAGTTTTTATAAAAATGGTATGGAAAATCAACCTGCCTTCTGATTATATCTTATCATTTAATATAATATATTGGTATTTGGATGTATTCTTACACTATTAGACACAAAATAACATTAGACACAAATTTTGGATATTAATAACAATCTGAATTATTTATGTGATTGCTCAAAAAATTTGATTTTAACAAAAAGGTAAAAACTAATTAGTTTTAACTTTAATAATAAAGTAAGACTTTAAATAAAACTTTTAATTTTCACATAAAAACTGTATTTTAATTAAAAAATAGTTAAACTTTAATTTTCAAATACAAACTGAATTTAATTTAAAATGAAATGTGGTTTTACGGCACGTCAGCTCCAACTCGGCTATATTATGCCAGAAATATGGTGATCTTTTAAATTTAATTTGATAAATATTTAAACTTTGATTTTCAAGTACAAAGTGAATTTTAATATAAAAACTAGTGAAAGCTTGGTACTCACGTCTTCCTCACTACCGAGAGATGTTTCTGATAGATATTTATTACCAACTTCTAACAACGCATCTTGTGGCCATTCACTGAACCAATCAATCGTCGTACAATTAACAAACGCTGGATACATACGAATACGATTTCTGAAATTATAACAAATATTACATACAACTTGTGAGGAGGTTTTCTAGAATGGTTTCTCCGTGTCAGTAGTTCGTGACAGAGGGGCTGGTAAGTGAGACTGTCTTGACGTTTGGATGGGATAAAAAAGAAAAGTAACTTAAAGCGTAGGCAAAAATAATTATATTCGGGCAAGATTTCCATCATAGCACAATGCACTGCGTATGCTCATCTTTATTAAAGGGACAATCCTGATAAGAACAATCCTGATAAGAACAGAGTCTCAAAAATTAAAGTCTGAGCATTTATGAAATTTATGGACCAAAATATAGAGGCATGGTATATATACCTTGGCTCAATGTTTCAGCTCAAAATATTGAGTCGTTTTGACGTTAACGTCAACACTGCTTATCCGGACACGTAACCCTTTTAAGATTTCGGGTCAATTTTTTGATTGGGTGACCTGATAATCGATTCTCGTTTCTTGAGAGGTCTATACAGTGAATGACCCATGTACTGTACTGATAACAAAAGGTAAATTTCACCTACATATCATTTTTATAGAAAAAAGTCTGGTTTTATCCAGATACTGTATAATACAACGGTCTCCATTTCCAGATGAAGACTGTCAGGTTTAAGTTATTTACAAGCGTATCACAAATATCGGGTTAGTTGGTCGGCCTTAGATAATGGGTTATAAGGGATTTTAACACAAAATTAAGCAGTTTTATTCCCCAAAAAGTTATCGGGATTGGCCCTTTAACCCATTCCCAGCAGAACAATATAATATTTTTTCTTCTTACATGCACTGTTAAAGACCCCATACAAAATTTCAGGAGTTTACTCATCTGCCTAAACTTCTGGGTTTTCTCCCGGCTCTCTGGTTTCCACCCACTGCTGAAGTTCAGATATTATATTCTAATGTCTATTCAGATGTCCATATTCCAATGTCTATAATATTCTGATGTCTATAATACTCTGATGTCTATAATATTCCGATGTCTATATTCAGAAAGTCCCAGACCAATAATTACCTGAAAGCTTCACCAACTGGACTCATACATAACACAACGTGAAGATTAGCTCGTACTCGATCAATTAAAAACGAAAAAACGCTCTGGGCTGTATCATCAATACCCTGCGCTTTTACTTCATCAGCTAATGCATTTCGAACCTAAAAAAAAAAAAATAATTTTAAATATTGCCGCTTATGAGTACCGTAGTTTCAAAATGAAACAAATTTTAATTTTTTATCTGCAGCATCAAGAACATTGGTATACACTATTCAATGTTCTATATACAAATTAGCAGTGCGCTATGGTACGAGGGACCTTTCCCTGGACAGGGGCGCAGCAACTTACTTTCATAACGAATTTCAACTGTCATGGAATCTTTAATGCGGTGCCAATGGTATAAACAAAACCTTCCGTTTTTTCAAGGCATCAAAACGACTAGACATTGTACTTTGCCTGACTATCCGTCCTGAATTACTGAGTCAAATAGTTCCTGCTTTGCAAATGGTCCAACATTCACCACAGTTTTGCAAATTATCCAATCAACCATCCTACCTCTTCAAATTCCTCTGTTTTATATAAATTAGGAACTTCTCCGCTACTCAACACATTATTTGTATCTTCCAGGAAACTCTCCTCTACCACCTGCGTGTCGTTAAACAGGAACACGGTAGGTTTATTCTCCACACCTGTCTGCCAATACAACTTCTTCAAATCTAAAATAAAAAGAAATAGGGTTCAATGATCGGGTTTAAGGTTCTACTGTTCTACTCTGACAGGGCTAATGAGATCGAGAGAAAAGGGGTTTAACGTCCACTCAACACAAACTAGGTCATTTTGGGACTAAGTGGGAAAATGAAGATGGGCAGAGAAATTTTGTCCAGACAATGGCACAACAGTCTACTCTTATATCGATTCACTTCAAAACTTGACCTTTTTTCACTCGGATTAGCAAGACCTTAATGAGGACTTTCATCTTAAAACTGCTGCCATTCAGTCAATTTGGTGTATTTTGTTGAACTAACAACATTTTTCTATCATTATCCCAAAATTTATATTTCTTATTGTTTTTACACACAAATTAACTGTATTTATTGAGGCTAAATTGACATAATTATTTCTAGCATTATTCTCATATTTTATTTATATATTTCAAGTGTTTTTATACACAAAAACTACACAGTATTTATTGAGTTTTAGGCTAAATTCCAGTTGATCAATTCCACAGGCATTAAGTAAAAACTTACAAATACGACTGAAACGTGTTTAACAGTTTGACAATTTTAAACATATTGAACAGTTTTCAAAAAGTAGGAGCAGATAAACTTTAAGACTAAGAAATCGACTCTAACGTCTGCATTGTTTAATAATTTATGCATGACAATGTCTGTGGAACGTCACTGATCGAGGTGCCCTTTGTCCAAGTTTGCTTCTACGTGAAATTATTGCTGACTCACCATCTCTGAATTCATTGCGTCTGTAAAGTTTTGTTATTTCTATTTGGAATGTTGAATATTCACACATGTTGGCAGCCAATCGTGTTAAACTCTGACGTCCACTTCCTCCAATACCAATCAACAACATGTTACCACGGGGTTGACGAATAACACGTACTATCTTCGATACTGAAAATACATATTCAACATGTTAACCCATTTGAATAATTGAATAATTTGCTTTATGCAACGCATGAGAAAACACACGATCCTAATCCTTGGCAGGGAATTGAAAGCATGCCAGCTGACTCATGATCTAGTTCTTTTGTCTTTTGGAGTAATAATTGAAATGACTGGGCTAATAAAAACGAGCAAACGCCATACAGTGTGCTATGAAGGAAATTTTGCACAAGAAACTGCATTATGGCCTACTCTTATATCGATTCCCAACTGCAAAGGAATCTTTTACATGCACATCAATGTACATACGGGACCTCAGTTTTTCATCTCATCCGAAGGATTTGAGTAATAATTTGAATTCTAACATAAAGAATGGATGTTTCACTCACAAGTTCAGCTCAACATTCCAGGATCCGAGGATCCAAATATAACATGGTGAAGATACAAAACATGATGCTATAAATATTATAATACATACCATGTTCTATAGCATCTCTAAATAAAACAAGATCCATGCTGACGACACCGGGAGAACTATTATACTCCTTCAACATCTCGACCATGTGTTTCTTTAATGCGTTTATATCAGTTATATCTTCATAGACCTGGTCGGTATTTATATAATCACCTACAATAAATAAAACAACAATATCTGTTAAATCTTCAATAGCCTGGAGTCTTGGTGGCCAAGTGGGTAAGACGCTGGCTCGCTAGCCTGGAGGTCGGGTGTTCGATCCTTGCACTGGTCCAGAAACTTCATCAGGATTTCTGACATGGTTTTCCTTTGTCAGTGATGCAGGATGGAGGGCATGACATTGGAGTTTAACGTCCACTAAACACAACCTAGGTCATTTCAGACTAACATATGGTTCAATTTTATATCAATAATTCGCTTGCACATAGGGATCTTTTGCAGTGGGAGGAAACCGGAGGAAGAGGAGAAAATCAATGATGTTAAAAAGATGATCCTACTCCAGTTGACTCATAGACAGATCTTATGATACAACCATTGGGCCACTCAAACCCCCGATGTTTAGTGAAAGAGGTCTGGGAGTGGTGTTGTTCTCTGCGCCAAGATAATTTCGAAAACTTGAGGTGTCAATGGCAATTTGTGGCGTGATTTGCTAGATGGGAGCTCAAGAAAGTTAACATTACACATGGTTAATACATTAGTATATCGACTTACCAAATATTGGTGGTTGTTTATTGGGACAGATATTGTGGAATGTTTGATCAAACTGAGAACCAAGTTTCTCTGTTAAAATCCCTACAAACGTTTCATAGTCCTTCTCATCGACTAAACGATCGGAAAAAACTCTGGAAAAACAAAATCAAGATGGAGATTATTTACTATCAATATACAGATTTTTGTTGTCTTTTGATGCTGGCTTACCATTATTTCAAATAATGTACACAAAATGTACATTGAAATGAGAGAATGACAGAGAGGGAGAGAGAGGTTTAAATTCCACTAGACACAAACAAGGTCAGGACTAACATATGGCTCAATTTTATTTCAATCAATCAAATGAGGTCTTTATCAGAGAGAGGAAATCAGAGGACCCACAGAAAACCCACAAGGTATGACAGGTGACCCTACACCTTATCGCAGCGAGGAATTGAAATCACGTCACTTGACACAATATGACACACCTTATAATGCAAGGTGCACATGCAAACCATTCATCGCACTCCCTGTCCCCAAATAAACAAATGTAATATCACCACAGCAAACTAACCTGAAACATTCGTGTATCCACAATCTGGTCATAGCAGCCTTCGTATCATGGTAAACTTTATTAGCTCGTAATAATCCTTGAAAAATCTAAAAAATACCAAAATAACACCATAGAGTTTAAAATTATACCACATCTTGAAAACTAAGGCTACACAAATTTGAATTTTTGTTCTTGGAGAAAACAGATTTAAATTTGCCTTCTGATATCTTTGAGGAATAACAATAAATATTAGGTTGCTCTTCACAAAGGCACATAGCTCCAAATCAATATTTGACTAATCCTTACACAGGGTTCCCGCGGCTTCGTCAAACATTTTTTCAAGGATATTCAAGGATAATTATACGTCAAATTCCAGGATTTTCAAGGATATTTTTAGCCTAAAGTTACAATTTTTCATCTTAAAAACAACGAAAACATTACCAACTATCGTTAGAATTGAAGACATAAACTGTTTTTTATTATTACAGATCGACTTTCGGCACACCGAGGAAAACTCCCACCATTTTTAAAACAGAGTTATTTCCCTTTTCCTTATTATGCATTGTTTAATGTAATTACTAATACCGATTTTGATTAGTCGGTGTAGTGGCTTCTAGTATGTTAATTGGACAATGTCTTCACGTGAGAGTATTTGGTTGCCTAACGGTAAATGTCATTGGCTTGTCTTGTTATTACGTGACAAAACACAGCTGTTTATTTAGATCAGTTTATTGACAGGTATACGTCAGAGTTATTGTTTAGTATAACCAGCATTCTTATAATCTAAACGGTTTTTTAAGATCAACTTACCAGTATTACCATCAAAATTAAGGATCTCAACTGAAATTCAAGGATATTTTCCTATTTCCGCGAAATTCAAGGATATTCAAGACCTTGAAAATGAAATTTTAAATTTAAGGATATTCAAGGATTTTCAAGGACCGCGGGAACCCTGTTACAAATGTATTGACCATCCGAGAATTGTTATTTGTTCATTAAAAGGGCACCATGAGATATTAGATAAAGAGTTGACAGTTCTCCCTATAATAGTTAAATTATAGATAACCAAAATAGATTATATTGAAAATTTCACTCAAATTGCTCCACTCTGAACCAAGATATTAGCTTTGGAATTTTAGGCATAGTCTCGATCATCATTACTAAAGTCGGTATGATAAAAATCATTGTCTCAATTATACATTTTTATGTTTAAATTATTTTTCATAAAATGTATTTCAATCTGCTAAATATCACAGGCTAGCCTTGGCATCGAGAGTAAATTATGGTCTGGATAAGTTAATCAATGTCTAATTAATAATTTAGATAACATTTCAGGCCTAAAGAAAGACCTACAATAGGCAGATTTACCCCTTGCATAATGCATGTTTAACAAACTAAAAATACAATTGTTTTTGCCAAGGGGTATAATAGAATATAAAAAACCCCAAACCTTTGAGATATCTCTGAGATTAAAGAGATAATGTATCTTAGCTGGCGTTGGTAGAAAGTTGGAAACCACTGAGTTATACATCTCTATCGTAGCTTGTGTCATCACGTCACCAATTGGTTTAACTTCCTCCTCAAAATCTTGTAACTTTTGGTTGATCATACTACCAAATATACGCTTGATCTGAGATTCCTGGAAAAAAAAATTATTGTACTACATAACGTTGAAGATTCAGTCAGCTTTAATATAGAAAACAGGACAACGAAATAGGCCGACATTAGCAACATTCAAAAATGAAAACAGATAAGAAAACTGAGTCATCACAATACTGCTATGTTCGATGTTTAAAAAAAACGATGTCTAATTTGTTTCCATGGAAACACAACAATCCAAAATTCTTCTAATTGATGAATGGCAGAACTACTAGGTTGGTCTACATTAAAAGTGTGCCATTACAGATATCTTGATTAGTTTATCAGATATACTCACCCCCCCCCCCCCACAACAGAATGTCCCTTCCTAAATCTTGCTTGCACATTGGGGTCTGTAGCAGTGGGAGGAACGGCGGACCCAGAGAAAACCCACGGGGGGTTGGACAAGCAACCTTACTTTTAGTCACGTACAAGTAGGGGGTTCAAACCACCCCAGTTAACTCAATGACAGACCTTATGATCTAACCAGTTGGCCACCCAACCCCATCCTCCGCTAAATACATAATAAAGAAATAATTTGAATTATCTGAATTATTGAACTTACATGTGGAAAGGTCATATTGATAAGGTTGAATCTACTCTGTAGCCGACGTGATATAACCATTCTACCGCCACCTGGTGGACCCATAGCAGCAACTAATAACATATCCTACACAAGAAAAAAAGAACATGGTTAATTAAATTAACACTCTATATTTATAAAAGAGAAACCTCTTCCAGTATAGATAAAAGTAAAACACAAATCTTAAAAACAGAAGAATAAAATGTCAAAAAGATGTAAACTCATGATTAAAAGGTGAAAATGGAAAGAGATCTTCTGTAAAATCATTGATATACTGAATTTTCATTAATTAAAACCTCTATTTTAAGATTCTTCTTGAACATGGACATATGTCACACAGTGTGTTTTGTGTGAAAGTTTGGCTGGACAGTGGCACTACGGCCTAATCATATTTTGAATTCACGATGTCTGTCGCTTGAGTCGCGATTTGTTGTAAATCTTTTATTTCAAACACACGATTGTGCGCAGGTGTTTGGCACTGTGACAAAACCGCGGTACATAATAAAAGAATTTAGACGAACCTTGATATATTTGACTGTTTGTTTCTGTCTATCGTACCAGAAACCATAATCTAACCAAAGTCGTATCAACTCTAACGGAGGTTGGGAACCAAACGTATCTTTAGCAGGCATGTTAAAATCATCCATAAATGTAATCAATTTCTTTCCTCCTATTGGAACGTAAACACCTTTTGTTCTCTTCTCAACGCGACTCTCTATTATATCTTGTACGTTGTTCGATGTTGTCTGAAATATAAAATATATATCAAATATATTGTCACGTCTTTCGGAAACTATTTCATTCTATTGTGAAAGGCAGTAAAGGTATTTCACAGTTTTTAATTTCAATGTAATATAACTTAATAATATCATTTACAATGTTGTTAAAGTTGAATATTCAAATTGAATATTAGCCTAAAATGTGCGAGGAAGGGGAAAAATGGGGTTTTACATCCCCTTAACACAAACTAGGTTATTTCGGGACATACATATCGTTCAATTTTATTTCAATAATTTTCTTGCGCACATAGCGATCTTTAGCATTTAGAGGAAACCTGAGGTCCTGGAGATAACCCACGAGGATGAGCAGGCGACCCAGTCAAGGGTTCTTTTATGTGCACGGTAATATGTACACTGGGCCTGCCTCGTTTTTATCCCATCCAGAAGACTATATGTTGTCCCTAGCTAGGCCATCCATTCTGCACGACTAGCAACGGGGAACCACGTCAGAAAATCCACTGAATTAAACAGGGAACCACCATGTTACCAAGTCACTGCACCACCGTGGCTTCACCTTGTAATGGAAGTAAACCGAGGTCACATGTACACATTGGAGGGCACGTAAAAGATCCCTTGGCAGTTGGAATTCGATATAAGAGTAGCCTGTAGCGCCGCTGCCCGGGCAAAATTGCCATCATAGCACACTGTATGCCGGTCTTCCATTAGCCCAGGTGTTAGGTGCAGAAGAGTAAGACGATAAACCCCATTTCATTTCATTTCGTTTTGTAATGGAAGCTATTTTGTGTTTCTTTCTCATATAAAACTTATGTTAACAAAAACAAGACGAATTTGTGATCAACTCACCTGAGCGGACATATTTACAGACAATACACTGTACGATTTAGCATCTAGTTTACCCAGGGTGCTCTCTGCTACCGATGTTTTACCGGTTCCAACAGGTCCAACTAACATGACAGGATTCTGGGATAACATGAGATTTGACGTGAGGTAGTTATAACGGACCATATCAACTGTTGGTACGCTCAGTTTAAAGAAAGGTAGACTGAAATAAAAAAAAACATTGAAATTGATTTAAACAATATTTTTATCTCAATGATCAGGTTGAAAACTGCTGACTGTCTAGTGAGGTGAAGGTTCTGTCAGAACAGTAACTGTTGCCGTGTAACAGATAGAAATGCGGTGCTATGGTCTACTCTACATAGAAATCTGACCATCAGTTGTTCTTTCTGTTTCAAGTTCACTTCCACTTAAGTGGATATTGCAGACAAGTTGTCTTATTTCCGTGATCTTAGTGGGAGAAAACCTGAGTAAACCCACGACGTTGAGAAGGCAGTCCTATCTCCATGCCGCATAGGCCTACACCAGGGATCGAAAACCACGACCACAAGCCAGAGGTGACCGGAAAGCTAGAGACCAAAACACTAAACTCTAGACCACTAAGTCAACGAGTACACGGATTGATATCGTTTTTGTACCATCTGAATATTTCTATGTTCTCACCACTGACAAGGAGAAAAACAAGACATCCTGGTTAGAGAGCCAGCGCCTTACCCAACTGAGCCACCTATTCTGTCAAATGTTTTTTTTTTTTTTTGATTTCATTATGTCAGTAAGCTTATATAATGAATCAAATTAAATATTTCACCTTCTGCTTAAATAATTCTCAACTTTACCTTGGATTATACTTCCAGCCTCCTTTTAATTTCTCCTCCCAGTGAACCCACGTTTTATTTTTCGGATCGACATAATATTCATAAATCGTGTCCTTATTTGGGAAAGTCCCTTCCATTTCTCGTATAAAGTTGTCGATCTTTTTCCGTCCATCCTCGTCGACAGAACAGCAGATAGACCAGATCATACAGAATTGGAACCACAGCTCTACCATACGCACAAAATTCTCTGAATCGAATGGATCAACCTAGGAAAAAAGATTTATAAGTAAAGATTAAGGATTTTGTGAAGTTGGTTGCATCTAAGAAATAGCATATCAAATTATGATAGATATTTGTGACTAGCTCAAGCTAAATTGGACGCATGGTTAAAAAAATTCAGAATACCAATAGAATGTGTGACATATAGCATATAATTATTTTCAAAAATGATCGAGCAATTGAAACAATTTCAGATAAAAAAATTGCAACCTCCTATTGATTGTAAAGAAACTTACCCCATTTTCACTGGTAGCCAAACAATCAAACAGTTTACAAAGGGACATAACTCCATTCAACTGTGACAGGGGAATTAACTCTTCACAGTTATGACGAATAAAGTCCATGATTTTTACGAGATATTTATCAAACAACCTTCGTAATTCTTCTACAAGTCCCTGAAATCACATTGTTAAATAAAAATAAAAAAACCCTCAAATATTCTAAATCATAGAATTCAGTGTTTTAATGTGTCTCAATTTCATTCAGATGGTATGAAAAACTGAGTATCTGAGAGTTGATTGTGGTCCTGTTTTGTTAATAAATGTCTAATTAATAATTTATATAACATTTAAGGCCTAAAGAGAGACCTGCTATAGGTTATTTTCTCTTGCATAATGTATCTATAATCTTGAACAGTGACAAACAATTGGAAATTGACCACAGTTTGACCTAGCAATGCAGCCACCCAAATTTGAATGACTGACATTTTGAAGTGACCTCTTACCTTTTCTGTTTTCTTGCTAAGCCATGATTCGATGAACGGCTGCCAGCCGAGGTCCTTGTAATCAGCATACACCATACCACAACGAGAAACCGTGGCAGGGGAGGCGACTGCAAGATCCTCGACCTCGAACAGCAACGATACCTGATCAGGCATCGAGATACGCTCACCGTTAATCAATGTAAGAATTTTATTGTCGTCCATGACAGAGTTCATACTCTCGATCCACAACGTATCAACAGGTCCATCAAAAATAATCCATTTCTCTTCTGGTTTCTCATCTATAAACAAAACATGATAATTAAATATTTTGAAGGATGTATGAAAAAAACAATATGTATAACATTCTCATCTACAAAATGAGAGAGAGATGGGGTTTAACATCCATTCAACACAAACTAGGTCATTTCAAGACTAACATATGGTTCTATTTTAGCAGTGGGAGAACCCAGAGAAAACCCACCAGGCTGGACAGGCAACCCTATCTGTTTGCCAAGTACAACCGGGGATTCGAAACCACACCTGTTGACTCAATGGCCGGCCGTATGATACAGCACACGCGAACCATTCAGCCATCCACCCACCCCCCATCTTCAGAGGATTCTATATAAACATATACTCACCAGAACAAGTCTGTCTCATGACACTAGAGAGTATACCATCCGTCCATTCGTTAGTATTCAGATCAAATTCTCCGTAAAGTTCGCCCAATGACAGAGCTTTAGGATTGAGAGGATATTCCTGTTAATATAAAAAACACATTGAATACGAGCAGCTGGCACATTATGGATACAATATCATCAGCCAGGGGCCTTATTCATGAAATATTTTAAGAATTCTGTCTTTTCATTGGATGAAAAATCAAATCTGTACTAGGATTTCAACTCTCAGCCAATGAAAATATTGAATTCTTAAAATAATTTAGATTGATTTTTCATGAATAAGGCCCTGTTATTTGGCCGTAATCTGTCAAGTAAGGGTTTATTTTGTACCATCCAAAGAATTTGGCACACTTTCCTTGTCAGCCTATGACCAATGAAAAATCCTGATTTTGAACCTGCGATATTCTAGCTCAATAAAAACAGGAGACAAATAGCAAATATTGAACATTAATCCATCACAAGCATAAATTCTATCATCGACTTACTTTAACTTGTTGAAATCCTGGTACTGCTTCCTTCCTGTCTTTATCGGGTTTACTGAGTCTTGTCATGGCATTCTGTAACGTCTTCCACGCCACCGTTTTACCAGACTGGGTATTCCCGACTATCATTACGGAGTGACGAGATGTCTTTGTCTCGTAGAGTTGTATTATTTTGGTGACTGTATGACTGTTGATTTGTAATTTGGTTTCAGCCAGTTCCTGCTCTATAGCTCCTTTCATCTACGAACAAAACAGAGCAATATCAGAATATGGCAATGAAATGGGTTTTAAAATAGTGGTCTGAAACCTTCTAATATGCCTTTAATCAAAAAGATTTACTTCCCATTAGTAATAAAATACTTTAATCCTAGAAGAATTCTGGTATAGAGAGAAATGTAAGATTGCTGTTAGGCCTCCTGCTTGCCTTAAATACAAAGTGGACTGCTGACGACGGACATATGCCATACTTTCTGCTATGGATGAGCGATATTTTGCCCGGTTATCAACATTTCCACCTACTCCTCATGGAATTCAAAATATCGGAGGGTCTTTTTTATGTGTAAACACTTAGTGGGAATTCCAGTCCAACCTCATACTGGTCAAAACCCCTACGTGCAAGCGAGTTATCGAAATAAAATTGAACCATATGTTAGTCCCAAATTGATTTATTTTCTCTCCTCCTCCCTTAAACAAGAATATTTTTTTGTATTGAGTAAATATATACGTACCAAGGAATAATCTATCAGTGGTGTTTCAACTCCCGGGAATAAATCGGACATAATGGCGTTAAATAACGGTAAATCTACAGACGTCAACTTGGCTACATTCATATCTTTCATTGATAATAATAGAAGCTGAAATATAGTTTTAACAATCATAGAATTTATTAAAGATACATTATGGGAGATTTTGACAAGGAGTTAGCCATTCTTGCTATAAAAGTTCAAAAATAGATGTTGAAACAAGAATATATTGAAAATTTCAGTCAAATTACTTTATCCTGAACAAAGTTGTTATCACTATAATTTTTTACTAGAAATGGGAGCTAACTTCACCGACACCCTTTTTCCACTATGGCCGATTGTTGATTGACAGGCGTTAACTCCACCTACATAGTCTCGATCATCAAGTAATGTTTAAACGGTATCTAGTGAAGCTTGTGTATAGCCTCGGTCATCACTGTCTTTTATGAATAATTTCCGGAAGGATGATGACGTCAACGTCACGGAGAAACCCCACCCACGACGCCATAGTGATTAAATCAGTCGACGAAATCCTGTTTTAATCCGAGCCCAATCCAAGCCATCCGTGGGTCTACAGAGTTCATTTTGGGCTTGTTGTTTAAATAAAGATCTAATTTATAATTTCTATGACATGTGAGACTCAAAGGAAGACCGACAAAAGTCAGTTTTTGCTCTTCCATAATGTATGTTTAAATAACATCAAATAATCATATTACTTCAAACATAGAATTAATTAAATAACATCACATGATCATATTTTCTTCAAATATCAAATTACAAGTCGTCAGAATTAGGCTCCGGTGTAATTTTTTCAAATAAACCAAAAAAATTCATGAACCCTAAAACAATTTCAAATATTCGTAAATTACAAAAGTTTTTATTGCATAAGCTTATTATTAGAGAAATAATAAATATAAAAAATATAATTTGAACTGACCTCTTCATCTGCCATATTAGGATTGGATCGCTTCTTCCTACCAGCGTAACGTAAAACTGATACCAACGCTCGTAGACCGAAATCGTAATGATCCTGATGGGACAGCTGTTGAGTTGCCAGAGAATATAACGTAAATACTTTCTTAGCTAACATCTGAAAGAAAAAAAGAATATATTATTAACAATGTTGTGAATTATTTGAAAAAGGATGGGAATTATTTGTAAATTCCAGCTCACCATTGCCAGGTTTTATTACAGGAATATAATATGATTAACGCTGCTTAAAATCATTTTCATGTTTCAGACCATATTCAATTCTTCATGGCTTAAACATCACTAACATGTGCTCAAGACTGATTATTTAACATTTAATTAAAGATACTGTACGGCAGATAAGATAAAGAGAAGGCAGTTCTCACTATAATAGTTAAAAACTACATAATGTAAAGGGAAATTGCAGAACCGAGAATTTAGCAATTGAATTTTCGGCCTAGCCTCGACCATCATTACTAAAGTCGGTATGATAAAAAACATAGTCTTGATTATCCATTTTATAATTAAATGATGAATGAATGTTGAGCAGTAAATCTGATCCTAATCCAGTAAATATCGCAGGCTAGCACTGACATCGAGTGTTGATTATCGTCTGGATAGATAATTGATGTCCAATTAATAATTCAAATAATAATTGAGGCCTAAAGAAAGACCTACAATAGGCAGATTTAGCTCTTGCATAATGTATGTTTAAGAAAACAAAATACAAATATCAACCGTTGATAATCTTTTATTTACCTTTGTGTTACCGAAGCCTTCCGCAAAGAGAATAATTTCAGCAATCAGATTTGAGTCTGGTACAACCATAGCTATAGGTCTAAACATAGACTTTAAATTATCAGGTAGCTCTGTTCTTCCAGCATAACCTTCAAGATAAAATTAAAAAAAATTAAGCATAATAATTAATTCTAATGTGTACATGGGGCCTTGATTTTCCATCCCCCCCGAACAACGAGACAGCATTCCTTCATCACTGACAAGAGGAAAAACCACGCTGGAAAATCTGGATCAACTTTCTCCTTGACTCGATCAACGTACACTTGTTAAACCATTTTCCCTGGCCCGGACCCGACCCCACGCCTGTCTTAAATCAGATAATGAGAAATGATAGAATTACCTGGATTCATGGTGATAAATATACCACAAGAAAACTGTAGTTCAATATCACGTCCTTCAAATACAAATCTCTTCCATTTCTCGTGTAGAGCTTTTAATATAGAAAGAATCTGTTGAGCTACGACGGACAATACTTCTATATTAATACGATTAAATTCATCAAAACAACCCCACGCTCCAGTCTGTAATATAAAACCATATCATAATTATAAGACAAAAATATACAAAAATAAGAATATTACAACAAACCTGTAAATATTTGTATGCTTATTTTCTGAACAAATTGAATAAAATACGAACACAAAAGCTCTTGTGTGCAATTCAAGGTGAACTTTCTTGGTGAGTGAATACCATTTTTTCCTGCTAGTTTTGCTGTGCTTTTTCGTTTGTGCCATTTTGTAAGGTACAATATATATTTCAACTACAGCTTCAATAGTGCCACACATTTTTTCAGGTATAGTAACAAGGGGCATAATTCAAAAAGTAATTAACGAATATTGCTGAAATAAAATAGGCGTCTTTGTTTCACCAATGTAGCCTGTAAAGTGTTCACTACAAATTGTGGATGACAGATCAGCGGACTGAAGTGCCGACAATATACAACCCATATTTCAATGTGGGAGTATAAATAATAATATTAAATGAACGATTATAAATAAATGATTTCTTTACCTGAGCGAGACCTGAAAACATTCTTCCCATAGATTTATAATCCAGACCTTCCGAACAATTCACAACAATAACGTACATTCCCAGGGCTTTTCCTAAATCTTTGGTTGTTTCTGTTTTACCGGTACCAGCGGGACCTTTAGGACTTCCACCACGATGTAAATGAAGTGCAGTGGTCAAGGTCATGTAACACCGATCTGTTAGCGGAGTGATGACCAATCGTCCGGAGTTACCGAGATATTCGTATCCGTAGGTAAATTGTGTATTGGTCTGTTTTATAACACATTCTTCTATTTCCTGTAATTATTTATAATACTTATATATTTATATCAGAGAGAGAGAGAGAGAGAGAGAGAGAGAGAGAGAGAGAGAGAGAGATAAGGTCACTTCAGGACAAACATATTTGACTCTATTTTACTTCAATAATTCATTTTCACTTAGTGGTCTTAAATGAAACGGCTAATGAAGGTGATGTAGGGGAAAGATTTAACATCCATTCAACACAGGGTCATTTCAGGAGTAGCCAAACAAAAACAATGCCCCACCAACTCTGTTTCAATGAAACTAAAACAATCAGCCTCCCCCAATCCAGCAGGTCTTATAGTTATAAATCAGTCTTTCCTGGTTTCAGCAGACAAATTCAACATACAACGAAGATGTGTGGTTTGTGTTAGTAATAAACTGGTACATTCTATATCTTATAACCTAAATAACAGTAGGTACTTTTTATTATGGTCTGGTAGCCAATATTGGGAGATTGGTCTTCATATTCAAAACAAGCTTTCTTCAGTAAAAAAAATTTCAACTTGATTGAATCTACATGGTTTTTGATAAGAGAAATGTGGGAAGTCAAAACATGAAGCAAATTTGGAGATTTGGGAGAATATTCATTTTGTGGCAATTAAGTTGATTAACTGAAAGGACAAGTTCGAAAAAAGCAAGCATCTTTATTAACATTTTTAGACCAGCTCCTCTCACAAGGGGAAACCTCGTCGGATGGCCGCGAGGCCAAGCTATAGCGGTAATAATTAACTTGCCTTATCCCAGTATGTACGAAGTTGACTCAACCATTCAAAGGCTGTGGTATCATTACATCCAGTCTTTATCAGCTTTTCTATAATATCTCTAGCATGAACTTCTATTGTTACTAACGCTACAATCTTCAATCGCTGGATCTTCGTTAAATTTGTTCGGATAGATTCAGAAAACTTGTTCAACATGGCAACCTGGATAAATATAAAAAAATAAATCAAATTAGGGTGTAACTCAAGTTGGCAAGAAATGAAACAAATTCACTAAAATATAGGCTAAGTTGGACAAAGTCTTCAAAGATCTTGTTTTTTTTAATTGACATCTAGAAGTAGGATTAAATATTCATTACAAAACCAAACATGTGGTGTATATGGATATAACTACTTTGTTATTTAAACAACACATGTATGGCTATAACTACTTTTCTTTTATTTAATTAACGATTTTAATGATGAATGTTCACCTTTATCTTTCAATCCCCAAAAACTTGACTTTATATTTCTAGTAGCTACTGTTACATAAAAGTTGCAACTATTTATGCAATCTGATTTAAAATACAGATCTATATTATGTTTTGAACACAAATTAAATCAAGAAATTCGTTTTATAACTGACCTGTTTCTTCTTCATACTTTTCAGCGCTTTTTTATCCCCTCGTTCCTTACTGGTTGTCAGAGCTTTCGATAAATCTTGTGTCCACTGTATCTGACTTGTGGTGATACAGATCTTTAAAAAATAGTAAATCATTAGGAAATCTGTGAAATACATCGAAGGCAAGGGTTCTCTTCTATTTGTGGAATAACTTTTATTCAGCTCAAATGATGAATTCCTGTTACACATTCTTTTAAACAAAGATTTTTAACCATTGGCAGGCCATTGTGATGATAGACTATGTTGGCTGAATTATGACATCATTCATTTATGACATCATCAATCTATGATGTCATCTTTCTATGATGATTTTTCATTGTTCTAATGAAGTGCATAGAAGATACAATGCTGTTTAATATTCCAGTGAAGCTACGATCAAAGTTTGAATCTCAACACTGACGTCACCGCCATTTTAAAGGTTATTCGATATTCTGTGAAGTGAAATGGGGTTTAACGTCCGAGCAGGCTAAGGAAGACGGTCATATCATGTGGTAAACAAGTCCCAGCTAAGATGCCAATAAAAAAAGATTCTATTTTTGTTGATTAGGTTATTCAGAGAAATATATTAAATTTCAAATTATGGAATTTTTCACTGCTTCTTATTAAATGTTATCAAAAAAACCAAATCAGTCTCATTTTCCCAAATCCAGGTTATTCCAAATCTTGTTGGTAATGCATCTGAAAAAGGGGGCTAGCAGTGTCACAGGTCAATGCTAGATTTCAAAGTTACTTGTACTGTGAAGAAATGTTGGCCTGAGAGAGAGAGAAAGAGAGAGAGAAAGAGAAAGAGAGAGAGATAGGAGGTTTAATGTCCACTCAACACAAACTAGGTCATTTTGGAACTAATACATGGCACAATCTAATTTCAATAATCCGCTTGCGCGTAGGGGTCTTTAGTAGTGGGAGGAAACCCGAGTACCCGGAGAAAACCCACGAGGTTGGAAAGGAAACCTTGCTCCATGTCACAAACAATCAGGGAATCGAAACCCCACTGGTTGACTCAATAACAAACTTTAAACCCCCAATTGCGTATGAGAAACATCATGTAGACTTACTCTTGTTCCTTATTCCATTTCAATAAAATAGGGTTTTTAAAAAAGAAAAGTTTGTTTTCTGTTACCTGACCAGGGAAGTCTTTGATCCATTTATCTCTTTTTGTCAGATTCTTCTTCAGTGCACCTCGACAAACTTTCATACTTTCTTTCAATGTTCTTCTCATGGCCGTTTCTATTTCTATCAACCAAGCCTGATAAAAACGAATATAAATATCATATTATTATCATTCTACGGCACATAACTTCCATTTATTTCAAAACTTAAAATTTCAAGCTAGAACAAATTGAATGATATCTTGTAGAACTATAATAATTACAGTGACATAATAAGAATTACATAAGAGCAAAGGATTTTTTTTTTTTTCGATTTTTTTGTAATTTCAAATCAAGACTTACGGGAAGAATAATTTCAATGAGTTCTTGAAGAACTATAATTACGGTGACATAATAAGATAAAAACTTTGTATTACCTCAACAGGGCCTTCTATAGCAAACGGACCAGGTGTAAATTCTACATATTCTCCGTCACTAGCAAACATACCTCCAGCTTCCCATTTAGTACTTATACCTTGACCCTATAAAATATATTATTACATTATAAAATACACCAAATATACCTTGACCCTATAAAATACCCAAAAATATACCTTGATCTATAAAATATACTTTGACCCTATAAAATATATCTTGACATTATGAAAATTATATGAGATAAAATGTGCAAGAATTCACGTACAACTCATACCCTGCGCAGTGTTTCGTTTGATTAGAGGTAATCCCACTACTCACTGATGTAATGAGTGGATATTGTTGTTTTAAATTTCGATTGGTCAGTAGTCCGACTGCCAACAAACATACTTTCACCGTTTTTAATACCTTAAATCTCTGTCCAAAGTTTTAGGGAAGACCCAGATTAAACGAAGGACTGTCATGTTGCTGTACTTAAGTAATATGCGTACAACTGGGATTGGAAACCATGCCAGTTGACTCAACGACAAGCTTTATGATACAGCGCGCACATGCTAACCACTCAGCCATCCAACCCCCCCCCCCCGCGCAACAATAAGGAATACAGTTTATGCTTTTGTGCCTGTAGTACAAAATAAAGTCGTGCGACAAGCGCCTGGTTTTCGTGGGAGCGTGTCACATATTATCAATCGTTTATTTTCAATGATATTTTACCAACCTTTGTCATCTTGAGAGATTTAATATTATCAAAACACTTTTTAAGATGTGGCTGTACAGCTTCAGGATTTTTAGATTGACCGAGAATTTCGAGGAGATCGTCGTTGGACAAGAAATAAAATCGCGGAAATATCTGTCTCTTGGTCTCCAGGTACATGTCCAGAGATTTCTGGATTTCTTCCAGTTTTACATTCATGTCGTTCAATTGTTCCAACATCCCTGAAAAAGGTTCAAACAAAATCTGGTTTATTTTGTTTAACGGCATTTAGTATTTTGCTTGATAATTTTAAGAAACTTGTATTCTATGTGTTGATTTTATTGTCACACAATTTTAATTATTCAAAGGATGACAATTTTTACCAATGATTCAATCTATTTTCTCTAAAGAATGACAATTTATAACATTACGGCATTTTTTCAATACTTTGTTTTAAGTATTTTCTAACACGAATGGGGAACCATGGTGACTAATTGGGTAAGACACTGGCTAGCTAGCAGGAGGTTGCGTGTTCGTTACCTGCATTGGCAAAGAAAGTTCATCTTGACTTTCCGGTGTGTTTTCACCTTGATGAAAAATTGAAGCAGAATAAATATCTCTCAAAATTATCCAAGTATACTTAGAGTTTCAGACTAAAATTGGCTATTTAGAACTTAACTGGCTTAGTGTGGATTCTCAGTCGGTGGCTAAATGTAGACAGATAGCCTAAGTTTAGTATGATTTCAACTAACTGATTTCAACTAAATGATAAGAATGTTACCAACCTTCATGATGTGTTCCTCTCAGAGCGTTACGATCTTTATTTAATCGAGACATTATAATCTTCCACCTGACATTGACATCATCAAACTCAGCTGATTCTCTCGGCAGTTGTTTACGGATATCTTCTCCCAAAAATATATTCTACAAAACATTTATACAAATATAGATATCAACATAAAATATACTCTACAAGAGAAAGAAATTGGGTTTAGTGTCCATTTGAAACAAACTAGGTCATTTTTGGACTAACATGGTTTAATTTTATTTCAATGATTCGCTTGTGTGTAGGGGTCTTTAGCTGTGGAAGGAAATCGGAGGACCCGAAGAAAACCGGAGGTTGAACAGACGACTATATTCCTTGTCATGTACAACTCGGGAATCGAAACCACACCAGTTGACTCAATGACAGACCTTATGATACAGCGCGCACGTGCTTACCATTCAGCAATCAAACGCCCCTCAAATCTACAAAACATTGAAACTGATACAAATAAAACAAATAGAATTTCAAATGAAAGAAAATATTGTTGATTTAAAAAAATCATTTTACCTCCAAATACATCCATTGTCTTTGAACAGTTAACAACATTTCTACTACTTCTAGAATTAATGACAGAGTTCTCTCCCATCTATCAACATCCTGTTCAAACGCTTTCACAAATCGTGAAGCTTTCATGGTCGACAATTGTACTTGATTATCTTCAAGAGCCAAGAAAACATCGTCCGTCGATCTGAAGAAATTTAACATATTTCACATTATTAAATGTAGTTAAAGATACATTATGTGTAGATTAGAGAAAAAGCTGGCTGTTCTCACTATAATAGTTGAAAACTAGATAATGTAAAGAGAATTTGCTGAAAATTTCAGTCAAATTGATCAACTCTGAACCAAGTTTTTAACATTTGAATTTTAGACCTAGCCTCGATCATCATTACTAATGTCTTGATTATCCATTTTTGGATTAAATCATCAATTAGAGTTGAACAACAAATTGGATTCAAATCCAGTAATGTATTTTTGTTGTTTTCCTTTTTTTACAAATTTCAATAACTAAGCCAACAAGTGTCATAGTAGTATATGGACCAGGAAACGAACATTATGTCTTCACCGCCATCTTGGGATTGTGACATCATAATAAAAAGCATGTCAAGTTTCGTGTTGACCATACAGAGCCACAGGCTTTTTATTAATCATTTTAAAGCATTTCATACACCGAGGAAGATATATAGTGATTGGGGGACCAGTTTGTGATCAAATAAAAATTCTATGCAATAATTTATTTGGTTTCGATAAAGAATTCCAGCTGAAAACAAAAGGGAGATATTTTTGCAAAGTCTGAAGAGATAGAACTTCCTGAAGACTAAAGGGGGATTATTTCACAAAATCTGAAGACTAAAGGGAGATAATTTGAGAAGGATTAAGTTTTTGCTTCTTTCGATGGAAATTGAACAATATAATTATTATACTTTGTTCATATGGACCAGCGCTCACGCTGTTGATCGCCAAATTTGCCAATTGCGATTAAAATATAATTTTGGCTAAAGAATATTCAATTTGGCGAAATTTTTGGCGATATTTTTTTCCTGTATGGCGATTCTTTTTTTACCTGGAAATAAAAAAATTATCGGCACAAAGCTTTGATTTCCGCGCGTACATACTAAACAGTGTACCGTCGATCGCGCTTCATTGAGTCAATCAACAATCAATTAGGTATCAATAATAGCCCTATCTTTTGTCTCTTGATCAATCTGGGATTAGTGTTGATAAGTATTTACAGTCAGAGTAGTAATAAACTAATTAAGAGACAAAGATTTAATTGTGTATTTTCAAATACGAATCGGTTGCTTTGTTGATGGTTTCCATATATTCAAAATGGCGGACACTGTAAACAATACTCACTCGATTTGTTCGGGATTATTGGATTATGACAGCTTTTTGATCTATTTCATACCGAAATTGACGATATCGTTAATAAATGAAGCCAGGTATGTTGTTACAGTTTATAAATGCGTATATAAACTTGGGACTGTCGAAAGCCATGTATTATCAAATCATATGCCATGGGTCGTAAGCGAAAAATTGAACAGCTTTCTTCAACGTCTGACAGAAGAATGTCAGATTTCTTTTAATATTCCACCACCAAAATGCCCGAAGACTACAGATGATACTGACATGATGATATTACAGCCCTAGATATTGAACTGATACCCCAAAAGACCACCGCAGAGAAAAATTTCGAAAAACGTAAAATAATAAGTGCATTTGGAAAAGGTAGATCTTTCACTTTCAGGGATGAATCGAAATTTTCAAATTCTTGGTTAAGGTATGATACAGCTAACAAAACAATGTTTTATTCAACATGTGAATCAGTCTTCAAAAAATGGGAGTCTGCAAAGCAGAAAAGAATTTTTTAAATTTTAAGATATATATTGTATGTATTTATGTAAATAAAATTCCCGAAAATTTTTTTTAATAGTTATTTTATTTTGGCGGAAAAAATATCTGGCTGATAAATTAAAATGAAAAATTGGCGGAAAAAAAATGGAACCCAGAGTGAGCACTGATATGGACATTTGTAATTTTATAATCTCAGAATAAAACAGAAATAATTTTTATTCCCTCCTAATAAGATGGTAGTTGTTATTCACTTGCAGTTTTGATCTAATAAAGCAAGACACAGTCATAAACAAAAACAATTTTGTTTCCATAGACACACAAAAAACACTAAATCTAATAAACAACTTATTAGAAAAATGCAAAACTAGTATCATATGTTGATATGTGTACAAAGTTCCAAGATATCTGAAGATGTGTTCTGGAACAAAACAAATGGAAGAACAGGGTCCATTTTAATATCCCACCTAATAAATATAAGATATTAAACATATAAACCTACTTGAGTTTGAAGTGGCCTTTATCTTTATATGGTGCGATATCTAATTCTGTTAGATTCCATGTCTGTTCTATATTCTCTAGACCCTAAAATAACACAAAAAATTACATTATATTTTTATATTGTATAGCAATCTGACTAAAACAAAGAATCTATTTCGTTTTTCATAGCTAAACAATTTTGTTTGTCTTTACTACACTAGGATCTGGACGACTTGTTATCATTGACATGTTCTAGTTGATGTGAGAGATTAGCCAATGAAATGGTCTGTTACAATGAATTCTTTGCGTGCTCTGCACGGAACTGTGGGTAGACCCTTAGAAACATCAACGCTGATTGAATAATCAATGTCTTACATCATAGGGTCAAAAGCTACTTGTATGACCCCTGACTTGTATGACCTTCAACTTGATTGTATGTAGATGTCTTCTGTTACCTATTTCTATAAAACTTGAAAAGTATACTTTATCTTTACATGATAAAATCCTAAAACTTTGTTATATGTAAATAATTAGAGACCTGTTCAATGGCCAATTCCTTGGTAGCGGCTCCAGATATCTCATTGATCTGTTCAGCATATTGATCGAATCCAAACTCAATAATCTTCTCCAGAGTAAAATCTTCAGCTTTATAATCAAACTGTCGTCCCATCTCAGTCTGTAATAGAAGGATAAATAATACATAGAGAGAGAGTGAATAGGGGTTTATCGTCCTCTCCACACAAACTAGGTCATTTTGGGTATAACATATGGTTCAATTTTATTTCAATAATTCGCATGTGTGTAGCAATCTTTAGTAGTGGAAGGAAACCAGAAGAAAACACACAAGGTTCAACAGGCGACCCTAGTCAAAAACACTAAGTACATTTAAAGAATTTTGAGGAGTATATATTCTGCTTCCATTTGATAAAATTGAAAAGATTTAATCAGTGAACCGGAATATGACGGCATTACAAAACAGAATACTAATTGTTGGATATAGTAACCATTATGTACCTGTATTTTACTCCAGTGCCGAGGTCTCATCGCTTTATTCTTCAAATCTTGAATTAACGGCATAGTACGTTTAAACTGATCCACTTTATTTTTACTGGTTTCAACGATCTCCCAATTCTTATCCTGTATAAAATAAAACATCAAATATGATCAGGTTGACAGTACGTAAACAATACCATATCATACATAAAAACTTGGTCATCAACAATCTATGCACTTGCAAGTCTCCCTGAAAACACAAAATTCATTTGCAGACGGCACAACTATTACTATTATTAATTGTTTCAGTGGTATTTAATAATTAAACTGGAGTAAACTTGTCACAATTCTATGGAATACAATTGTTTAAACTAGGCTTTATCAAGCAATGATAAACTCTAAAATATAATGAGACAACATAATAATTTATTAACATTGTGACCTGATTAAGTCCATGCAGTAACTTTGTGTAAACTCTTGTTTCAAACAAACTTTAAAGCATATTCAAATTAATGAAAATATAAATTCTTTTTTTTTTCATGAAGTGGATGAACGTTTAAAAGGCTACTAACCTTGAGATCTTTGTTATATTTGTAAAGTTTTTTATACAAAGATTGAGAGTGAGTCTCCATGTCCGACGTCTGTAGTTCCAAGAATTGTCCAATTTTCCATTCAGCCCATAAACCTTCCCATTCTTTTGTAAGGTCCCAGACGGCCTCAATCTGTTCTAATTCCTAGTGAAATAAATTTATACAAGTTGTTACAATGGCATTTAGCGATTAATTTGAAAATACACAGTAAAATGTTCGAATACAAATAATTTGATTTTTTCCTGACTGATCCCAGCTGTGACAAATTAAATTAAAATGGATTCACATTTAAGAACTTTCGCAACTGATAGGCAAACAATATGATTTTGTTTAGTTTTGAAAATAAAATTTTGCGATTGAATTTTTGGCCATGCCTCGATCATCATAACTAAAGTCAGTACAATAAAAAACATAGTCTTGATTATCCATTTTTTAATTGATCAGACCGGATTTTAATCCAGTAAATATCGCAGACTAGCAATGACATCGAGAGATGATTATGGTCTGGATATCTTAATTAATGTCTAATTAATAGTTTATTAAACATTTCAGGTTTACATGTGAATAAATGTCTAATTAATAATTCAAATACATTTGAAACCAACAATAATGCATCTGTAACTTTTAAATTAAAATAAAAACAAACCTTTTCTAATGATGCTATTTCTTTTGATGCTGGTTGATCAATTTTAAAGATGGCGAGACCACGACGTAGCTGTGCTTCCTGTTCTTTCAGTTGATTCATCTGTTCGCGTATGGTAGCGACCACTTCTAACGCTTCACCAGTCGCTATCGTACTCAAGAACGGACCCTTGCTCTGGAACTCTTGTAATAAACTACTAACTTGTTTCTTGAAATCATCCGACTGGGCCAATAAACTACTCTTGAATTTTTCCTGAAGACAGAAAATAAGTTTCACAATTTTATCAAAGTCAGGAGGCTAACAAATGGTTATTTTCCTTGGTTTGTGTGTTCCAATTAATTTTGTAGTATTACTTTTATTTGAAATGTGAACGTAACAGATCACAAAAGTAGTCTTAAAATGAGGCTAGACCTCTAATTTACCAGATGTGAGTGAAATTTGATTTCCATCCAATCGACACAAACTAGGTCATTTTAAGACTAACATATGGCTCAAATAATTTTATTTCAATAATTAACTTGTGGGTTGGGTTTTTTTATAACTATGAGAAGAATTGTAGGACCCAAAGAAAATCCATGAGGTTTGACAGACGACCCTACTCACATACACCTAAAACTATTCTACTACCCAACACAACACAAAATACATGAAACAATTGTCCCATCCGAATGACTAAACAGCTGACCTTGGCAGGCCCTACGTAATACAAAATTAAATGTTACCTTGTGTTTTTTCAGCATGACTTCTGAATCTATGAGAGTTTGTTGGAAAGCTGTCCATTCTTCAGGTAAATTATTCAACATTTCAGTTACCTAGATAAACAGAGATACACTTACATTCATGTTTTATCTTAAAATAAAACAAAACAAGAAAAAAACCTAATCAGAATGGAACAGTGTGAAAGATATACCAATTACAATACCCCCTCCCATCCTCCATCAAAAGAATAGAATAGTTTGAAAATTATCAATTACAATATCCCTCCCTGACGCACTGAACCACATCAGCTCTTCAACACGAGCCACATCAGCTCTTCGACAACATCAGCTCCTCGACACACGCAGGTACATTCGCTTTTCAACTCACTGAGGCACATCAGCTCTCCTGATCACGGAGCTACATCAGCTACCCGACCCAGATCGGCTTCCCGACATACTGAGCCACATCAGCTCTCCTGATCACGGAGCTACATCAGCTACCCAACCCATGTCAGCTTCCCGACGCACTGAGCTACATCAGCTACCCGACGCACTGCGTCACTGAGGTTTCCCTGATGCATTGCACCACTGAATAGCTAGAGAAAATTGTCAACTTACTTCTTCAGGAATGGTAACATCATATTTCTCTAGAATACTAAACTGATCCTGTAAAGGTTGAAACTTGGCTTCTGTGGCTTTTATATCTTCATTTAATTTATCCCATAATGCCAGGCTCTCTCCCAGTTCATCCAACGTCTGTGGTGCTTTACTGACCCTAACAATAAGAAAATAGGGGTTTAGCATCTAGTTAACACATTGTTTTTATATCATCGATGAAACTATCCCTTGAACAAACATAGTCCCACCCCACTTGTATTTTTCTCTGACAACCTACAATTCCCAACAAGTTAATAATGTATTAACATTACTTTCACTTTTTTTTTTCATTTTAATGAACAGATCTATTTAGTTTGAAAACATGATTATTAAATTTTTAGTTTCTTCCAGGTTTGATCCTAGTATGAGCCAAGAAAGTCACTTGCTGTCAGTGTGAATTCCCCTGGCAAGGGACAACAACACGAAGAAAACCCCTGGGGTTGGACAGGTGACCGAAGAAAACCCCTGGGATTGGACAGTTGACCCTACTCCTTGTCACGTAAAAACCATGTCAATGACAGATCTTAAGCTCTAAAGCACATTCAGCCAATCAATGACCCTGATATATAAAAGAACTTACTTGTCGGCGTTATCTTTCAAGAAATCGTTAAGTTCTTTAAGTTTTGACGTTGCTATCTGACTAAGTAGCGTGGTGAATTTATTCTGCCATTCTTGACAATGTGTCTGTATGGCGTATTTTAACGGAGAACAGTCCAGTAACACAAACTGTATGTTCAGTATAGTCTCTTGTAACTGGACGTTGTTGGCTACCTCAGTATATCTGGAAAAAAATGAATAGTATAAGATATGTCTTCTGCATAGAAAATCCAAAGACAAATGGGATATTTTTTCTGCATGATTCAAAGAAGTCTGAAGACAAAAGGGGGATAAGTTAAAAAAGTTTGAAGACTAAAGGGAGATAATTTGAAGACAAACTGGAGATAATTTGGAGACAAAGGGGAGATGAATGGAATAAGTCTGAAAAAAAATTGGAGATAATTTGGAAAAATCTGAAGACTAAAGGGAAATATGAAAAAAGTCTGGAGACTAAAGGGAGATAATTTCAAGAAGTCTGCTTACCTCTGAATATCAGCATCAAATGAATTAACAGATGGATTAAACTTCTGATATCGTCGTATAAACGCATCTTTCTGTACTTCCCAGATTTCCCTGAATTCATCCCAACCACTCAGATATTTACGTAAATTCTCCGCATTCTCTTGCATACCCTTATTTATTACAGTTTGTATTTTCTTCACTTCGTTTTCACTGGTGATTTCTTCCGCTATACCTTGAGGTTTACCTCCTGGGTCCTGTTGGACAGATAAAATATATAAATAGATTTAAGATAAAATATCTAAATAGATTTAAGATAAAATATATAAATAGATTTAAAAGTGATTATAAATTTGTACAGAATTAAATTTAAATGTCATTCAATAGTAAAAAAAACAGAAGCAACATATCTCATGGTTTGTAATTGAACTATGATCATTTATCTAGAACTTATTTTTGGAGATTAGATAAAAAGCTGGCAGTTCTCACTATCATAGTTAAAAACTACACAATGTAAAGGGAATGTGCTGAAAATTTCAGTCAAATGGATAAAAACGGTTGAATTTTAGGCCTAGCCTTGATCATCATTACTAAAGTAAGTACAATAAAAAAAACAGTCTCAATTATCCCTTTTTTGATTTATTCATCAATGAGTGTTGGGGGATCAGTCCTGACAAGCCTGGAAATAAGGCACCTGTCACTGACAGTGTCAGGAAAAGATTCAGGTACAATTCATCTGGTGGCTGTCATTTTGTCTGGCACTGATTTGTCTTTTTTATTGATATTAATACATGTCCTGCCCTGAGGTTGAAAATGTAAGGTACTATTAATTTTATTAGTGCCTGACATTTTGTCAGGTACACCTAAAACCATTATTTCCAGGCCTGAGTCCTGAATGTAAATATTTAATGGTTTCTAGTAATACTTACAGCTGATTTTCTTCTCCCCCGTGTTAATATATCTGGTAATCTTTCAATATCTATTATAGCCTCTCGTAAATGATTACTAATATTACTAACAATCGTAGCTAATTGTTTTAACGTCGGAGAAAACTCAACCTGAAAAAACAAATATTCATTCATTCAATGATTCTAGGCCATATTAAAATATGAGTGGAATGATGGACTCTATCAAACATAAAACATATTAAAAGGTCACCGGAAAAGCTTTATAATTTTTTTTATATAATGCAAGGAATTATTTCAAGCATAATACCATCCTGATTAATATTATAAATAATATGATAAACAATAACACATGGCTCAATTTTATTTTAAAAACTCGCTTGAATCTAGGGTTTATTAGCAGTGGGAGAAAACCTACGAGGGTGGACAGGTGAACCTATTCCTTGTCACATTCAAGGGGGTAGGGGGTGGATTAAAGAGCGAGAGAGAGAGAGAGAGAGAGAAATGGGATTTAACATCCGCTCGACACAAACTAGATCATTTAGGGATTAACATATAGTTTAATTTTGTTTCAATAATTCGCTTGCGTGTAGGGGTTTTTAGCGGTGGGAGGAAATAATGTAATTGCACTCACTCCATATTGCATGCTCTAACCTTGCGTGTAGGGTTTTTTAACACTAACAGTAGGAGTAAACCTATGAGGTTGGACAGGCAAACATACCCCTTGCTACGTTTAAAGGGGGAGGGGGGACTAAAACTGTGGATTCTATATTAAAATATACCTTATCTCCTTCTAGAACAACTTGTACTTTAAACAGTGGATTAGGTGCTGACTTGCCGTCACCATTTATAGCTTTAGATAATTCTTGTAACGATGATTTAACATTTAATCTGAACGCTGCTTCAACCATCTTATCCATCTTCTTGGTGTAACGATACCAATTCTGTTGAACCTGAAATACACAACGTTAAATATAGTAAAACTCTAGAGAGAGAGAGAGAGAAAGAGAGAGAGAGAGGGAGAGAGACAGAGAGAGAGGGGTCTTTAGCAGTGGGATGAAACCAGATTACCTGAAGAAAACCCACGAGGTTGAGAAGGCGCCCCTATCTCCATGCCACATACACTCAAACCAGGGCTCGAAACCACAGCCGCAAGCCAGAGGTGACCGGCCAGCTAGAGGTCGAAGCCCGGCACTCTAGACCACTAGGCCATACCAACTCCCCCTCTAGATAGAGAGAAAGAAAGAGAGAGCGGGGGAGAGAGAGAGAGATATATAAAAGAGAGATATCAATTTAATGTCCACTCCACACAAACTATATCATTTCAGAAAAAATGGTTGAATATTTTCGATAATTCGCTGTGGTTAAAAAACAGAGGACCAGGAAAAAACACATGATGTTTGACAGGCAACCTTACCTAAAGTACACAATATTCTTCAACATCCCATATTAACATTAGGGGATTAGTGTTTTTACTGTACATATAACTCATATTTGCTTGTAAATGTAAATGAGAATAAACAACCTACTGTTCTTCACTTACTGGGCTAATGAAGACGAGCATACCCTTTACAGTGTGCTATAAGGGAACTTTGACACAGACAGCATCATTTCCACCTACTTTGTCAGATTTCCAAATGTAATGGGTGGTTTTACCTGCATTTTTAGTATGGTGAGAAATTAATTCTGGAACTTTTAATCATGTTTTTTGCTTACCTCTGCGGAATCGTTTTTAAAGACTTCATATGTTTGTCTCATACTGTTGATTATATCGACATGTGTCTGTTTTAATCTTTTACGGATTATCTCACGGTGATGTGCCTGAAAATAAACAAACAAGTCAATAGTTATAGTGGCATTAGGTTAGTTTCGATAAAAAGAGAGAGAAATGGGGTTTAAAATCCACTTGACTCATGGTTCAATGTTATTTCAAAAAATTGTGGATATCTTTTAATCCCTTGATATTTGAAGACTAAAGGGGGTTAATCAGGTGTAAAATTGAAATAAATATGAATATGGGAGTTTGTGAAGAGTACTTTCTACTCTTAGTAAATTCATTTTAAAAAAAAAAACAAAATCAATTTTTTGAATATCTTTATACCCAGAAGTCAAAGTTTAGAAAAATAAAGGGGGAGGTAATTGGAATTATTGAGAATTTAAACAAAAATATAGGGAAATATAGTTTACAATATTAATCTGTTTCTGTGTTAACCCTTTTTTCTGTTCGAGTCAATTTACTAAAAGAATCCATTTTTGTTGATGCCTTCATCTCAAGAAATCAATGTTTTGAAAAATAAAGGGGAGATAACTCAAATAAAATTTTCAAAATATTTTTAAACAGGATATCTGAATGGGATTGAGCAACAGGCTGATCCGATGTAAAACCAATTTTCCCTTGAAATTAAAGTTATATTTATAGCACGGCTTTCATGAGTTAACAGTGTTATTGCACAGAAAACCCACCCCACTTCTCTATATGGGTACTACTACAACTAACATAAACCAGCAAAAGTGTGCAATAACACTGAAAATGTCTAGTTATTGCCTAGTTACACTCCAGTAGGTTTAGTAGAGGTAAAACAATCTGCTTATTGAACGAAAAGAACAAAGGAAGATCTCCTGTCCGTGTTACAATTATTTACGTCACACTCTTTGCTCGATAAAGATGTAAGAACCATTGTTGAAACATCAGGACAAATAAACTTTTTAGCAAGTTGTAATCAATATAATTATGTCATGTGTTAAACTGATTATAACTTACCTGATCCTCATCAAATTCCAGATTCTCGTAAACTTTTTTACTGTCTATTTTAACTAACAACAATTCACTTATTTTACAACAGTGCATACTGATCGTCATATTGGCACCTTTATAATCGTCCACGATCGCTTGTATTTTACTGGCCTGTATACGACACTCGTTCACAAAATAATCCGAACTTCCTTTAAACGCCCATGTTAATTTGTTTAAACCTGGCTGAATCTTTTTATCCAAGAATCGAATCCTTTCCCGGAATAATCCCCTTTCTTCCTCTGATAAAGCAGCAATAATCCTGTGAAAATGAAATAAGTGATAATTTACATTCCGTTCGATTTATTTTCTTTAAAACACGGATTAGAGAGACCCTAGTGGATTTAAAATTCAATTAGTAGTACAAAAAAGATATAAATTCATTCTTTGAAATGAAACAAAAGATAATTAAAATTCCATAACAATTTAATTTCGAAATATGATTATTTTAAAAGAAGGATGAGAGGGGACACAGTCAATTCAAAACTTAATCTGTACTAGTATAAATAAAAAGAGAGAGAGAGAGAGAGAGAGAGAAATGGGGTTTAATATCAACTCAACACAAACTGGGTCATTTCGGGACTAACATATGGTTCAATTTTATTTCAATAATTCACTTGCGCGTAGGGGTTTTTATTTTCTAATGTTTAAAAAAAACGTTTTAGAATCTAAATTGCAGTAGGACAAAAAGTTAATATCTGGGACTCATTAAGTCGCATCGATGCTATCCTTATCAATGATTGTAGCGAATATTCACGGCTGATTAGTGTACCAAATTACCTGTTATAGTCTCTAACAACCAGTAGTACATGTTCTCTAAGTCCACGTAAATCTTCACGTTTAGCGTAAACAGCGGCTGCATAATGGGGAATCTCAAACATCAATCTCTCCCAGTAGTGGATTTCTTGAAACATTTTCAATAATTGTCTACAAATATAAAATAAAACAATTCAATCTTAATAATTAATTAATATTAAAAGATCAGGATAATAAATAAACAACCACTGTACATTAATGTCTTTAAATCTGTGAGATATCTATATCAAATTCCATTTGCCAAGGGATCTTTTACATGCACGTCAATGCATACACAAGACTTCAGATTTTTTATCTCATCTGAACAACTGGACACTGTCCTTGTCAGGTCCTCTGTCCTTCACCAATAAAAAATAGGAACCAAGCCAGAAAATCTTTATGAACTTTCTCAACTAACACACCGGGAGCGAACTCACGACCTTCAGTCTACCAAGCTAGCATCTTAATGAGTTAGCGTGGCTAGAACTTTTAAATAAGCGATGTGTGATATGCTATAAAGATTTTGTTAAATTATACAAAGAATTAGTCGAGGGTTATAAAGACTTACTTGTTAAATTTAATATCTAACATGGGTGGTCTCTCGACACTTCTACACATTAATGCTGCTTCTAATTGTTTCTGGGGTTCCTATAAACAATATAAAATAATCTTATATAGAAACATCTCCATAATAATTCTAAATTAATTAATTTATATTATAATTGTCAAGGAATGATTGATCAATAACTATGTTCTTTTTATTATTTTTTTTATAAGCAATATCTTTATTCAGGCCGTCTGAATGAGATTTGGGAACAAGCTTTGCCTATGTAAAATCCCTCTCTTTTTATTGTTGTTCAGATCCATATATGTCCAATAACACTTGATAATAAAGACTAGAGAAGCAGAGTAGAAATGTCACTCAGTGAGAAACAGTAATTGTATTCCATAGAATTGTGTATTTCTATCTGAATTACTGGATACAATTGAAATAATTTACAAGTGGTACAGGAAAAAAGGTAACCATTTTAATAATTTTGTATAAAATCTAACTCATTCATCTATATCTCTAAATTAAATGAGTTCTATATTGAAAAATGCATCATCACATTAAAATAACAAATATTGATTTCAAAAATTAAAAATCAACATTTCCAAATCGAAAAATAACAAAAATTAAAAACCTCAATGAATTAACTCCTAAATAACAAAACAATATAATTTCTAACATGCAAATATTTAAAGAAACCCAAAATTCGTCTTAAAATATATAAAGAATCAATTTAACCAAATTTTAGACTATGATGAAACCTCTACAGGGACACTATCTGGTTTATTTTGGGACTAACACATGATATTTCAATAATTTGATTGCAAACCAGAGTACCCCGAAAAAACCCACAAGGTTAGGTAAGCCACCGATATAAACTAGGGATGAAACCATAGACTTGTATAGACTACAGATGAGTTAGACCACTTCACCAGTCAACAAAATAAAAAATAAACATTTGTCTGGTTTTCGTGGTCCACTTCAACATCAACTATTTTAATTAAACTAATACAAACAATATTACCTGATCCTAATTTCAAACAAATGGAGAGAAAAAAGAAGAAATAAAGAGTGAGTGATGGAAGAAGAATATAAAAAGATAAATTCTTTATCAGATGAATTTTCATGAACTACAATCTGATTAAAATACAGATCTATTTTTTGTTGTTTTTATACTTTCGATGGCCTACATTACATGAAGATCTGACCAGTTATACTGGACGGTCGCATCAGGGGGCATACAAGCAGCTTGACTCTTCTAGGGATTAACCACAGTTCGGTTCATAGCAAGCCAAGAACTCAGAGTAAAAGACTGTTTCACTGCCTAATCTTTCACATCATTCAGAACGTGTCAATGATAACAAATCTCCCACTTCAGAATCTTAACGTTGTGAAGACTAGTAAAACAAAATTTAAAACTATCAAAAATGAAACGAAATAGGATCTTTGTTTTAATCAGATTGCAAGAAATATACAGAAATAATAGTTTAACAATCACCGAGGGTGGTGGACAACAGTCAACTCTTTCTCAAATCTCTCATAATGTAGCTTTAAGAGACATGTAATTTGTACAAGTTGTGTTTTTTGTGCTAGAAGGAGAGAGAGAGAGATTGAATATTTTATTTTTTTTGTGCTAGGAGAGAGAGAGAGATTGAATATTTTATTTATCATTTAAAACAAAACTAACCTTATCAACAGTGGTTGTCCATTCATAGAAAGTTTTACGTATATATTCTTCTAGTGCTATACTAAGATGTGAATACTGTGTTCGAACTTCCTCCCCTGATCCTATAGACGGTAGAAAGTGAGCTCGATCTAAAACCTATGATAATTGAAACATATAAATATTATCATCATACACCAATACAACTGAAAAAAAAGTTATATGCAGTTTCAAAATTCAAAAAACAGCGGTATCAGATGTTCTAACAAAGAAGAATAGGCCTGAGCAGTAGTATCTTGCCCAGAGTTCACAAAGCATTCTCAGACTTAAGTAAAGAATTTACTCAAAATTGTTCACCTTATCTAAACTAAAATATAACCCGTTATAAAACTTTTATTATTATAATGTATCAAATACATCAATAAGAAACTATATGCAAAGTTTTGTGTTTCTGGATAAAAGATATTTGTAATAAACAGTGATTGAAAATTGAGTAAATTCTTAACTTAAGTCTGAGAATACTTTCTAAACCTAGGGCAGCTAGGGCCTGATGCTCTAACTATACAAGAAGAATTGCCCAGCCACTGAATAGACAGCCACTGAATGTCTGAATGGAGATTATTTTAGACTTTACTGTGATGTCATCAAATTATGATGTCATCTGATTATGATGTCATATTCTAAGAATTGTATTTTTCAGGAATGTAAGGCATCCAGTTATTTTTGTATTATTAAGCAAACGGAAGGGGAAAGATCCCATCACTTGATAAAGGATATTTTAACCTGAAATGGTATGAAGATTAATAAAACACATCGCATTTCTCCTCTAGTATGTTTTTGTACTGCTGTTGAACGGGAAGTTTTGGTTCTTGCAACTTCAACAAGTGAAAATCTAAATCTTAGAGACATTTACAAATAGTACATCTACATCATGGGGTTTAACGTCCACTCGACACAAACTACGAGATTTTGAGTTTAACACACGGTTCCATTTTAATTTAAAATTTTGCTTTGTGTGTAGGGGTGTTTAGAAGGAGGAAACCAAAGGACCCAGGGAAAACCTACAACCCTACTCCCTGACTCGTACAATCAGGGAATGGAAGCCATGCCAGATTACTCAACGACAGACCGTCTGATACAGCGCGCACGTGCTAACCATTAGGCCATCAAACTCCCTTACAGCATTTCCAAACTAACTTTGTAATATATATACACTATGGAGATGCTCGATTCACAGTTCCGGAATTAAATTCCAAAACTGGTGTCAATCGAGTGAAAAGGAGAATTTCGGAGTACAACGCATGTGTCGACTGTATAAAAAATATCTCAACCAATCATGACAGCTGAAACATATTTTTCACCTAGGAATACGTCACGATTCTACTCACTCCACCTCAGCTGTCGGGAGTGGCAGAACTGTGACCGTGTCACTCGATTGTAATTCTGTCAATTCTGGACTTTGAATCAAGCATCCCCAATGATTAAATTAAGGAGAATTTTACCCAGACCAAGATGTTTCCATCTATTTCCCACACACACATCCCCCTCTCCCTTCAACCCACCCCAATTGATACACAAATGATTTACCATGACGCCCCAAACCTTAACCCCACCCTGACAAATACACAACGTACTTACCATCATGCCTCTTTCAATTCTTCTCTTCAATGTTCGAGCCCAGTGAGCAGAACCAGAGAATTTAGGATGTGAAGGACTTAACGTGACTGTTTTATGCGTGAGTTCTTTCTTCACTGCGTTGAGTTCATCATTAAACATGGAGAAAACGTCAACTGTCTTTTTATCTATAGTCCTTCGGATAGCCTGAAATTAAATGCCAAATTTAAATTAAACTTAATCTGAAGTACCTTAAGAATGCAGCCTTTTTAAGGGTTTGATAGTTAAAATTGTCTCTGAAAAAAATATAAACAAAATAACAGAAAGTGTCAACTGACTTTACATCTATAGTTTTTTGGATAGTCTCTCGAAATATTTTATAAACAATTCAACATAGATTTAAACTTAAACGAATTGCCTTAAGAATGCAGCTATTCAATTTGTTTGAGATTTAAAAACTTCTCTAAAAAGATATCAACAAAAATAACCCTCCTCAACAGATTTTTGGTAATGCACGAGAACGAAAGGATATTTTTCATATGTTCTAAATTCAAGAACAATAACTCTACTTACCTCCCGTGATTTGAGATGCATAAATATATCTAGTAATTCGATACCCGCTTCAACTGTTGTTACGGTATCAAATGCAGACGTTATCACATTCTGCATCATGACTTCTAGATCTTTAATACCAGCTCGGAACCTGATCAAAATAAAACCATCATTTTAAATACAACGTTAGATCTTTAATACCAGCTCCAAATCTGATTTAAACACATAGAATTCAATAGGATAGGGATGGCCTAGTGGTCTAGAGTGCTGCGCTTAAACCTCTAGGTGGCAGGTCACCTCTGACTTGCGGTTGTGGTTTCGATACCTGGGATGAATGTATGAGTTTACTCTGGGTACTCCTGTTTCTCCCACAGGATTGACCCCTGCTAATATTATAAAAATGAAAATAAGAGAACTTGTCTGCGATGTCACCTTCGGTGGAAACGAACGTTACGCACTAAGAACAACATAAACAATATACAATGTGAAAATAATATTCTTAATGAACTTAAAAAATAACCCAAAAATATTGTGGTTTGTGATGAATTCGAAATCCTATAATTGATGACCTGAGATTTTAAGAGAGAGAGAGACAAATTTTAGAAGTCATTTTGGGACTAACATATGGTCTAATTTTATTTCAATAATAGCTTGCGTGTAGGTCTTCTTAGCAGTAGGGGGAAACCAGAGGACCCAGAGAAAATCCATGAGGAATTCGAAACCAAGCCAGTTGACTCAGTGACAGGCTTTATGATATAGCGTGCATATAGCGGTCTTTAGCAGTGGGAGGAAACCGGAGTGCCCAGAGGAAACCCACGAGGTTGAGAAGGCGCCCCTATCTCCATGCCACATACGCTTACACCAGGGATCAAAACCACAGCCGCAAGCCAGAGGTGACTGGCCAGCTAGAGGTCGAAGCGCGGCACTCTAGACCACTAGGCCATCGCAACCCCCCAAGAGAAATCAAACGTAAAAATATAAATGATGAAGAATTATTAACCTGTTATAGTCATCATGCCAGGAAGTAGCTTTAACATCCAATATAGTTTTCTTCACGTTACGTAAAATCTGTAAATTCTTTTCAAACTGTGTTTCTATATCTAAAATACCACGAGCAATCTCAGGTCCTTTCTGACCCGCAAAATGTGGCATCTCTGTCTTATTGCCATCTTCACGTCGTGCGAAATGAATCTGTGCCTCACATACCTACAAACAATAAATAGTCAGTTTGAAACACATATTATAAACACAAATATTGACATACAAAAATTAACTTCTGATCATTGTTGACATTGGATTAGTAACCGTTTCCATTTTATCTGGACACGCATGTACAACTAGAACTTCCGTTACTAGGGATGATATCTGATGGTTCAGACGTATTTACATATTGAGTAATATGGACATGCAACTGATATAATTGATCGATGAAATGTGATATAAAGAAAGAGAAACATGATGTTTAACGTCCACTCTACACAAACTAGGTCATTCCGGGACTAACATATGGTTCCATTTCATTTTAAGGATTTCCTTCCGCAAAATGGGTCTTTAGCAAAGGGAGGAAATTTGAGGACCCTACTCCTTGTCACACACAAACAGAGATTCGAAACCACGCCAGTTGACTCAATGACAGACCCAAAGATACACCCCAACTCTCCACTGTTCTTGAAAGTAAATAACTGATGGAAAATACTGAGGAACTTTCTTGGCCAACACCGGAATCGAACATGAGACTTCCTACTAAACGAGCCCCCAAGAAACAAATCCTAATTAATGTATAATTAGCCTCACCTCCAGTAAATCTTTACATCTCTGTATGAAGGCATCAACTTGAGCAAATACGCTACTTTTATCTAAAACCCAGCCAGACGGCGAAAACTTGTGATGTAGTTTAGACGTCTGAAATAAAAACAATAAAATAATCCAATACTCTTTGTCAAACCATAATATATAATAATAATCCTATATTTATATAACTATACTCTACTGTTCTGTACTGACTGGGCTAATGAAGACGGGCATACGCCATACAGTGTACCAATAAGGAATTTTGTGCTGACAGCAGCAGTACGGCCTACTTTTATTTCAAATTCCCACTGTCAAGGGTTTGTTAATGTGCATACCAATGTGTACACAGAACCTTGGATTTTGGTTCCATCTAAATGACTATACATTGCCTCTTGCTAGGCCCTGTCCTGCACCATTGACAAGTAGAAACTTTGTCAGAAAACCCCAATCAATTATCTCGGCCAATGTAGGGATCTAACACAGGCTATAGGGCCAATCTATGACTCACTCTTTACCAAACCATAATTTATATGAATATACGAAACAACTCTTCCATCAAATTATATAAAAGAAACTAAAGCATGGTTCAATTTTATTTCGATAATTTGCTCATGTGCGTAGGGGTCTTTAGCAGAGCGAGGAAACCAGAGGACTCAGAGAAAACCCACGAGGTTGGAGAGGCCACCAACATAAAATAACGATAAAATCAATGAACATACCCGATCGTAGATTTCTTTCCATTGTTGACAACAATCGATACATTCATGTAGACTCTGTTTACCAGTCGTAACGTAACCTTCAAATATTTTCTCCAGGCTGATTTCTTTACAACATCGTCTGATTATCTCGTTACTCATCTAAATCAAATAAAACAAAAAAATCATCAGATGGGCTCATGTCTGAAGTTATTAACAGAAGAGAGAGAAATGGGGTTTAACATCCACACGACACAAACTGGGATATTGCTGCACCTACATATGGATTAAATTTAATCTCAATGATTCTCTTGTTCTCAATTGTCTTTAGCAGTGGGAGGAAACCAGAGGACTCGGTGAAAACCAACGAGATTGGACAGGTGATCCTACTCCTTGTCACATACAACCAGGGAATCGAAACCATGGCAGTTTACTCTGACGGGCCTTAATGTAAGCTAACCATTCAGGCATCCAACCCCCTGACCCTATGAATTAAACCCTTTAACATCCCATTGCCTTTATTTATGGACCGCAGCACTGACAAAGCCAAACCTCGTCCACATTCTCTCATTCTCTGCCAAGACCGCGATTGTCCACGGGACCTCCAGGTTAGTGAGCCAGCGTTTTAGACACTGAGCCACTACGGCTCCTGAATATTATCAAAACATCAACTTACCTTCTTCAATATACCTGTCAATCGTTCTCGTGTTTTGTAGAATTCTGAGTTCACCCAGATCATTCGAATAAGGTTGAGTATTTTAGGGATCATGGCAGGAATATCTTTAGGTTTGGCATCTGAGAGTTCGTGACATGGATCTTTTAATACCATTAAAAATTTTAAATTACTTTCTGCCTGATGAGAACCATCCTAAAAAATATAAAACAAAATAAATATAAAATCCGAGCCTAGTTTCTCTTAGACTTGACTAGAGGGTTTCAATAAGCTTCATTTGAGTAAAGAATTTAAATTCACCTAGACTTGACTAGAGAGTATGAATTTACTTTGATTTGACTAGAGATTTTTGATAAGAGGGTATGAATTTACTTTGATTTGACTAGAGAGTATGAATTTACTTTGATTTTACTAGAGAGTATGAATTTACTTTGATTTTACTAAGAGAGTAAAAATTGTCTAAATTTCACTAGAGATTTCAATATACCATAATTTACCTTAATTTAACAAGGGAGTTTAATTTACTTTGACTGGACAAGAGACTTTAAATAATTTGACTCAGGAGTTAAAATGAGCTTGATTTGACTAAAGAGTTTAAAGTTACCTTGATTTGACCCGAGAGTTTGAGAAATGGTGTGACGTAAGATGATTTTGCCAGTGTTAAAACTTCTGTGATACGTTTAACACCTGGTTTATCTAACTGATTACTGATGCCTGATAAATCTGTACAACGATTCTTCCAAAACTCTATTTCCTCTAACGGACCCGAATTCTCTGATGTCTCAAAGGCGTCTTGACTATTTAGCACTTCTTTTATTTGTCGAGCCCAGTGGATCATAGCAGCTGAAATAAATACAGAATAAATGTAATCGATTCCATCTGATTGAAACACACACAAAAAACACATCCTATTTTATTTTGCTTTATTATAGTTGTTACATAACCTGCGTTCTGGTTGATGTGTGGGATTAGCCAATCAAATGGTTTGCTAGGTCGAGATCGTCTGGTGCATGGATATATGGGTAGATATTTGCAGCGATTGGAAACAAAGGTTATATTACCATATACCCCCCTTGAAACACAGATGCTGATTGGTTAATTGGATGGCTGTTTGGTTAATTAAATGGCACAATGGTTAATTGAGGGACTGATTGGGTAATTGAATGGCTGATTGTTTAATCGAATGACTGATGCCACAGTGTCAATAAAACATCTGACCCCATATTTTAAATACATAAAATTATTGCTTTAAATATCCCACTCATCTGCAGAGATGAGAGGTGATTTATTCATCTTTATAACATTAGAGGTTAAAAGACCCTTTATTACTTTACTTACTTTCTAATCTCTGGACCAATTCTTTATTTTTAGCAGCTTTTTCTATGGGTATTTTCATTCCTTCTGTTGGTATATAAAGAACTGTTTTACCTTCTAGCTTCCATCTTGTATCAGTCAAACTGGCCAGAAATTTGTGTAACTGCGCAGAAAAATCATTTTTTATACCTGTTGTTAATTAAGGATAATAAGGAAAGCAAGAGATAGGATTTAACGTTGATCTAACAATCACATCTGAAATCATATGGAATGGGGTTTAGCGTCCTACTATTCTTCTCCTAATGAGCTAATGAAGACGGACATATGTCATAGCAGTGTGCTATGTGGTAAATGGCCTGCTCTTATATCAAATTTTAACTGCCAAGGGATCTTTTACGATGCACACCAATGTATACGTAGGATCTCGTTTTTTCGTCCATCAGAACGACTAGGCGGCTGTCCTTGTCAGGCCTTCAGTTCTGCATCACTGACAAGGGGAAATCACATCAGAAAATCTTGATGAACTTTCTTGGCCAATGTTGGGATCGAAAATGCCACCTCCAGGCTAGCGAGCCACTGTGGCTCATGTACAATTTATTACTGCCACAACTAAAATATAAACTGAAAAAATTTAGAATAAAATGTAATATTCTAAATTTTGTAGAAAGAAAAAGGATACTGTCAGGCCATGATGTGTTGTCAAAGAATATCGGAGCATAAATACCCATCATAACACGTAACAAACTCTCGATATGCATGCCTTTAACCGTTCCATATTGTACAATCTTGAAGAAATTATCTCCATTTATTTCTTCCTTTATTCTCTTAGATTTAATAAAGTATGAGATTTGTTCCACGTTAAATGATGGAAGAGAATATTCGATAGAGAAACCGCGATATTGGTCGTTATAGGCAACCATAAACATGGTGTCTGGGTCATCGATAAATCGTAAAATGGCTTCATGGTGTTTCTCTGTCCACATTTCCGGTTTTAAACCAACCACCGTAATTCTGTCTGTTATAAGTTGAGACTGTAAAATACGAAAAAATAATTCAAAACATAATCCTAATATTAAAATATCTGTACATAAAAATCAGGGACTTTCATGCTGCTTTGCAATGTAATGTTGGGGAGGAATTGAAGGGAAAGGCTTTTTTTATGACTGATTAAATCTAAGTGTGGACTATGTCTAGCACTGGTATTTTGATTTTATTTTCTTAATTGAAATTACATTTAGATAAACAGCTGGCAATTCTTACTATAATAGTTTGAAAATAGATAATGCAAAATGAATATATTGAAAATTCATTCAAATTTCTCCATAGTGAGCAAAGATATTAGCTTTTGAAGGTTTAACAAGATGTGTGCATAATTTCAATCACCGCACTGGTTTATTCGAAGCTTAGCCTCGCTTCACCACATTTAGATTAAATCAAAATATGGCTGAACCGTTCTAATCTACTAATATCGGAGTCTCCCCAGGACCCCAAAAGTTGATTATGGTCTTTGCATTCGCATGCTAATAAATGTCTAATTAATAGTTTACATAACATTTCAGGCCTTGAGATTAGTAAGACATCTGACTCACAGAGTCACCTTTCCTTTCTACACGCGTTATGGACTTACCACACTAATTTTATCTACTTCTGGTTCAACCACAGGTTCAGGTTCAGCCGGAACCTCTTCTGGAACTTCATTTTCTGGAAAAGGTATGACAGAAACTTATAATAACTGTTTTTTTTGATATGGAAAAGATCAGAAGAGCTACTGAGTATTTTTGTTTAAAAAAAGTTTCCAAGACGTTTATAAGTTTCAGTTCAGAGCCTTAGTCTTTATTCAAAACGCAACAAGCCCCAAAAACAAGAATAACAAGAGGAGTGTCTCTTAGTGCAAAGTTCCTAGAACTAAAATAAAGTACTGTATCTAATAGTTTTTGTAAGCTTATAATAAAGAGAGAGAGAAATGGGGTTTAAGGTCCACTCAACACAAGCTAGGTCATTTTAAGACTAACATATGGTTCAATTATATCTTAATAATCCTCTGCTTGAAGGGGTCTTTAGCGATGGGATGAAACCGAAGGACGCAGAGAAAACCCACAAGGTTAAACAGGTGACTTTATTCCTAGTCAGAGTAGGGATTCGAAACCACACTAGTTGACTCAATGACAGACCTTGTGATGTTATATGTTAAACCATTTGGCAACCCAACTCTCCATGTAACCATATAAAACTAAACAATAACTAACCAGGTACTGGAACAGGCTCTTCTTCATCAGGTGGATCGGGCAAAGGTGTGTTACTCTTGGATGCTTTTGGTGATGCTACATTTGAGTCTGCCAACGACTTCTTTTTACCCTTTCCTTTCTTCTGTTTAAGAAAAAACAAGAACAAAACATCAGTTTATATTTGGGCTGTACACACATACAAAAAATATATTCAGGCTGTCAGACAATCCATACTAAAAAAATCAGATATGATAGGGAGGTTTTCGTGTTTTCATTTTGTCAAATGATCTTTCTATCTGTTTATTTTAATTAACATTCTTTCAGAAAACAAATCATAATGGCCTAGTGATTGGCTCATTAAATCACAACACAAGTATAGAAAATAGAACTGTACTGTTTGTATTCAAGACATGTTACACTGCCATATTATATCATCGGGCTCTCAGTGGAAATATTGCGGCCTTCCAAAGGTGAATTTCATCTTGGGTTATTAAACTGCCTGTAGACCTTATTTATGTATCAATGTAGTTGCGTTAGCTGCATTTATATACAGACATGGCCATTTTTATAAAAAATAACACTATTTTTACTGACTAGTAACGCTGTCAGTATCTGATAATATCTATGGCGTCAGTATCACAACTACAATTAGTTCAACTACAAGACCCTTAAAGCGTATAGCTCGGATAGGACCCTATATATGCCCTATAATCCTAGAGACATGGCTATGATGGCCTAGGATAGGAATATTAACTACGCTAAAGAAATCTATGATCTCAGAATTCAGCAGACAAAAAAGAATACAGCATTAGTTCAGCTCTCATTACACTCGCCAGTACTACGTTCAGGTCCTGTGCCATTTAATACATGTCCAAATTGGAATCTGCCCCAGTCAACTTTTTACTGCTAAACGACACAAATGAATACAGCATTACTTTAATCTGTTTCAACATATCTGATACAGCTCTGTAAAAGATGGCTGCTTTAATTTAACCTGTGAGTGTGATATCACATCACAAGATCATGTTAATTGTCAATGATTGGCTCAATCAATGCAATTAATGAATGTATTGTAAACGTAAGATGTTACAGTACTGGCCGATGCATTTAAACTAGACCTAAATAGGAAATGATTTTTACCGACAAACACTACAAATGTCTTTAGTCTTTATTTATTTTTCTAATTAGAGAATTAGAGCTACGTAAAAACAAATGTTTGAAAAAAGTTTGGGGCGATGATGTCATCCTTATTGTAGCGGCCTAGCAAATATTCACTACTGACCAGTATGATATTAATGTTACCTATTTAACATAAGGCCACACAGTTACTGAGTTAGACACGATTAGGCCTATGATTATGATGACTTGAACTTGAAACAAAAAGTACCGTTCCATATCTTTCGTCGATTCGATAAAAACATTAGATTTTGTACAATAAAATATAAAGAAATAAACACTATATATCACTCACGCCCACACCGCTCATCTTTTCGCTTGTTTAAATATTTATAAGTTGAAAGGGTCCACTCTAACGGTAAATGGTTCCAATACTGATTGGTGACATTATTTTCTTACAGAACAATCAACCACAGATTATCTCTTAGCGTTTACCCTAACAACAACCTCTCGTTATTTCTCATCAATTCTCGTGTAGACGCGATTGTCATATTACGCAAATAAAGAATCTCAGTCTTTGCTGGTCATCCATGACTAAATCATAACGGATCGGTTTTGGACTAAAACGGGTACGGATATTTGTTTTTAAACATTGAAAAAGGCAACGCGCGACGGGGCAAGAAGCTTCTTTACCTAATATTATATGTTTTATAAAATAAAATTATTTAACACATTAAATAATATTTTTTTTTTTTAAATTTTATTAAATGAAATGGAATGGGGGTTTTACGTACATGCCTACTGGATTAATCGCAGGGTCCATTGGAAGTACACGTTTTTTGGAAGAATTTAGTCCACAAAACGTCGTTTCCGCCTACTTCGATAAATTAAAATTCTGTTCTCCTCTATATTTGGTTCATCGAATTATAGTTCCCTTTATGAACGTTGTGGTCGGACATTGTCCTTGAATTCCAGTTAACAGTTCTTTTGCGCGCATGTCTTTTGATTTATTGTCCCATCCAAATAACTAGCACACTTATAGGTTACAGGTCCCGTGTACACATTGGCGCACACGTAATTAACGTACAAGTAATAAATGGTCACTTATCTGCATGTAAGGTGGGTCTGTAGATCAGATTGACAATGGCGTGCACATAAAAAAAAATCTCTTGGCAGCTGGAATTCGATAAGAGTAGGCCGTAGTGCCACTGTCCGGGCAAAATTTCCCTCACAGCACTCTACAGAGGCGGATTCAATGGGGAGCGCAAGCCCCCCCCCCCCCCATAATTTTCGACAGTGCCCTTTTTTTACTACTGAAAGTGCCTTTCAACTAGCTTTTTTGCTCGATTTTGAGGCTCTTTTTCTGAGATTTCCGAACGTTTAGACGAAAATATCAGCCAAATAGCTCTTGAATTGGATAGAGAGGCAAGGAAATGACGGATAATTTTCTTGGGGCACAACCCCCTCTCAGCGGCGTGCCCCGTCTCCACGGTCAGTGCCCTCATTTTGCAGCGCCCCCCCCCCCCTTTCAAAATTCCTAGATCCGCCCCTGCTTTATATGGCCTATGCCCGTCTTAATTATCCCATTTGGAGTAGAACAGTAGGACGTTAAACCCAATTTCATTTCATTTTGTTCCTTGTCAGGTCCCGAGGCCCAGTCCACCTGCATCACTGGCAAGGGGAAACTACATAGCCCCCCCCCCCCAAGTTTCTCAGCCGCCACCGCCGTCGGCACCGGTTGTCAATTATGTTGATTAAAAAACATCCTCAAAAGTTCCCTTCATACTTACAGTCTTCCATCTGTGTCCGTTGGTCTACTCAACTTCTCTTTAGAACCCTCTCCACACACCTTGTCAGATTTTGTTCTTGAAATTTCCAGGGATATTTCTAAAGGACGAACCCCATCGAAATTATCGCCTAATCAAACTTTTAAAATCCCTTAATAAAAAGTCCAATGAACAAAAATATGTTCCTGTTCCTTTAGAAATTTGTGGGAGAGCTATTCCAGATCACGTGAATATAATTTTAAAACAATTAAATCAGTTTTGCATAGGCATCGTTACATTTGATTTTATCCCAAGTGTGGTCTCCTATAGGATTCAGAACTATTTAGATTCGAGTCACTTCTATATCAGAAAGTCAGCTGCAGATTCCCCTTATACACTGTAACAAAAATATCTCCAAAAATATTTCTCCAAAAAAATCCATCGCTTAACAGAAAAAAAGGTGTTAAACTACGGAATTCGGCCACATAAAATTTTTTACTCTTATTTCCAATTTTTATGTGGCCGCATTACGTGTTTTATGTATTTCTGTGGAAAATTCAGTATTAAACAGGAAATTGACGTAAAATTTAGGGATAAAATATTTTATTCCCTTCTATGACGGACTTAATTCTGTTATTTTTAGGAATAAACAATGGAATGACCAGAAAGTACCGTGAAACTTAAAATATCTTGTAACCAAGCACGCTTTAAATATCGTTATGTTTGGTGGCGGACGGTGTGGGGGCAATTTCTATAGGGTAGAGTTCTATAATATTCTACAGTTTGTATGGAACAAACTATCGTCTTTCCTATAGATATAGGGAAGTATTATTCTGTAGATTTATGGGAGTTTCTATAGGAAAATATTATAGCAGTGTATATTTATGGGGAAATTTCTATAGGAAGGTACTATAGTCCTCTGTAGATTTATGGGGGAATTCCACAGGGACTTATAGTCAAGCAGTAGTAAGAAGTTTTATTTTAATCCCTTCAAGTCCCTATGGGGAATTCCTATGGGAAAGTACTATAGTATTCCATAGATTTGTTGGGGAATTCCTGTACTATCCTGTGGATATATAGGAAAATACGGGAAGGTTTATAAACACCTAAAAGCGATGAAAGGGTGCTCCATACCAATGAACGTTTAAATGTCAATAAAAGTATTCTAAAAACAATTGGTTATTTATTCAAAACGTAATTAATTTGTTTTAAAATTATGATTCTTTATTTCATAATTAAGGGGTTTTGGAGAAGTATCTGATTCTTATTTCATAATTAGGGGTTTTGGGAGATTTATCTGTCAGTAACAGATAGCGTAAATAAGATTTCATCTAGATTCCTACACTTGTGACCAAACAATCAAATATATTAAACGCAGTATTCCATTCTTGTTTACGTATTTGGCTAGTTCTTTACATATCTGGGCATATTCAACAAATAAAATAACGAATAGTTCCCTCATTCCGGAAAATATAAGACCAGCTCCCAAGTTCAGGAAGCATTCTAAGACTTTACTCAAAATAATAAAACTTTTGTTGATGTAATGTATTAAATACACAAATAAGAAAATGTGTGCAAGTTTTGTATTTCTGGGTCATATATATTTCTCATAAACAGTCATTGAAAGGTGAGTAAATTCTTAACTTATGAATGCTTTGTTAACCCGGGGCCAGAATTCGCTTCGACTGGGCAGACACATTGACATTCTTGGTTTAGAGAGACCGAAAGAGATATTTTTTAAATGTTTATCTTTGACTTATGCCTGTGCTGATATATCTGTGCCAGTGTGCCTGATATAAACCGTATTTAAGAAAAAGTGTTCATGAGTTATTAAGGAAATATATTGGAAATAGTCCGCCTGTTTTTAAGTCCCATTCCAAGCGGTAATTACCGTGATTTAAAGTTTCTGGCAGCATTTGCTTGGTTTTACAGAAATGTCGCTATAGAAACATTATTATCTGAAATCTTGAGATGTGGTTTCTATAGGTGATTAATATCCTGAACTTTAGTTACATGGCGGTGACCGATCGCAATCATGTTTGTAAATGGGGTTTTGCGAAATATGCTAGTTTTACCAAACTATTGTTCTTAAACTAAATGAACTGCGTGCTAGCTACAAGTCCTTTCAACTTGTCATTTCGTACAAAGGATCAGTACTTAAATCTTGCCAGTTACAGCTTAAACGCATTCCCGTATTCAACAAGTTGCTAATTATGTCAAGACTCAAGAACAGTTTTAGAGCGTGTAAAATGACTGATGGGTGCCAGTACATTTCGGTCATTTTTTTATCAAGCGATCATGACCGGCATATACATGACTGAGCTGGATCTCATGGTTTGGATTTGTGACAAGCTATTTTTATCCATCTACGTAGATACAGAATTCCAAATGGCTCTTAATGAAAACAAACCCATCTATAATTTAACATTTGCATAAAGACGACAGATGTTGGGTATAAAAACGAGGTATACAAACTTAACAGTATTGGACCATAAACAGAACCCTGTGGGACACCATATAGCAGGCCAACATCTTCAGATGATTTGTGGGTGATAACATTAGATTGTTTTCCATGAGCCGAAAAAGTATGTGAGCAAGATAACTGAAATGAGACGTCAAGCAGGGAAGACAGCCAACCAACAAGTCTTAACGATATAAGTATACAATTCTGAGTGTCCATTGACTGGAATAGGTCATAACATGGCATCAACAATACATTGTACTTCAGTTATTTTGCGAGTATATGGATTAGGTCTAAAGACCAATAACCATTGCAGACTTTGTCATAGGTAATGAAATATACTTTATTTCATTAAGTCACTTATAGTAGGTGTCTAAACCAGAGGCCTTGGAGAAAATTCATGGGGTTAGGCGGGCAACCCTACTCCTTGTCATGTATATCTGGGGTATCGAAATCATGGCAGTTGATTCAATGACACCCTTATAATACAGCTCGATAACTATTCGGCCATCCCCCCCCCCCTAGTTATTTTGAGAGAGAGAGAGAGAGAAATGGGGTTTAACCTACACTCAACACAAACTAGGTCATTTCGGGACTAACATATGGTTCAATTTTATTTCAATAATTTTGCTTGCGCGTAGGGGTATTTAGCAGTGGGAGGAAACCGGAGTGCCCAGGGAAAACCCACGAGGTTGAGAAGGCGCCCCTATCTCCATGCCACATACGCTCACACCAGGGATCGAAAACCACAGCCGCAAGCCAGAGGTGACCCGCCAGCTAGAGGTCGAAGCGTGGCACTTTAGACCACTAGGCCATCCCGACCCCCCAGTTATTTTGAGACAATATGGGTTAGTGTTAAAGACCAAGAACAATTTCAGTTTATCTGGAATAAAATACAAAAAGAACATGTGTTTGATTTTGTTTTATTCATCAATGAAATGTGGAAACTAGTGAATCTATTTATAGAACAGAATTAACAGAAAGAAATAAATATAACAGAATAAAAACTCTATCATTTATATCCTTCCGATAATAACTAATAATAATTAATACTTTAAAATAGATTTGATAAAAGTGTTCACACTATGTCCACGCACTGAACAAGCCAGAACTTCACACTAAGCATAAAAACTTCACCCATAGAGCACTTCACCCAGAGAGCACTTCACCCAGAGAACACTTCACCCAGAGAGCACTTCACCCAGAGAGCACTTCACCCAGAGAACACTTCACTTATATATTTTATCTAAACCTTATTTTCTATACTATGAATATTTTTAACACAGCACATTAATTCTGCTAATACAATAATTTTGATATGTAAATAATAAAGGTATCAATTGTTATATTTGTTTTTGTGAATGCAGCCATCCGATGGTCAAGAGAGTTGATTATATGTTTAGATAATATTAGAAGCCAAAATAACCACCTGCAATACGCAGATTTATCTCTTACAGGGTCTACTATTTAACTGCATTCACTTCTTGTACACTGTTATACATAAATATAGTAATCATAGGCGTAGGAGGCCAATCTCAGTTGAGGGAGCTGAGAAATTTTGTCATCCAAATTTTCAGTAGGAATCAATGGTTATCTAAAACGAGGTTCCCTCAAAGCTCCACTTCAATATTATAGTATTCAAAATGTAAACCGCAAGTGATTTCAATTTACAATTATACTTCGATGATATAGGGATAGGGTCTCATTCTCTGATTTTGTGCCCGAAAAACGGAAATACATTGCCAAAAAAATGGACAGCTCTTCGGCTCCTACACCTACAATGGTTTTCAAGATAATAATTTGCATAGATCAATCAACTAAAATCTCCGACAAAATATATTTCTTCTTCACATTGTATTGAATATAATTATATCATTTCTGCAATCATGATTGGCAACTGAAGAATTCTGTGTCTTAAACTTTTATGGAACTACTAAAATTACTCAGATGTGCATACCTGACATTAGTACCTGACATTTTCAACTTAGTGCTGGACCTGCATTAATAAGACAAATCAGTGCCAGACAAAGTGCCAGACACCAGAGGTTTAGTGCCTGACAAAGCTTGAATCTGTGCCTGACACTCTCAGTGACAGGTGCCTTATTTCCAGGCTTGTTGGCCCCACTGCCATATGTAATTAATGGATTAGGGTTCCACCCTATGAAAATAATTCTGTATTGATATATAACTAATATAATACTTATAACACAACAAAACAAATATAGATAAATAATATTTATTTTATGATCAGTACTGGAATACCGCGTTTTATCAGTGAAATAAAAGTGTTATTCCACTGGCTAGCAGTAGTCCATTTTGTTTTACCTAAAATGATTGTGAAATCATAAAATAAATAGAACATTTGTCGTTTTGTCGTGAATAACATATTTTATTTCATCTCTAAGCAAGAAAACGTTTATATTTTCACTCATGCTACGCATTCGTGAAGAGATAAGTTTTCTTGCTTCTTGAAATAAATTTTTTTATTCACTCTAAAAAGACAAATATCCTCTATATATTCTATCCTCGGTATTCCCCCAGTGGTGGCATTCCCTAGTACTCCCCTCTTAATGGAAAAAATGAAATTGGGTTTAACGTCCTATGCCGCTAATAAAGACGGGCATATGCCTTATATTGTGTTAAGAGTGAAATTTTGCCTTGACAGTGTGTCTACTCTAAAATTGAATTCCAACTGCCAAGGGTTCTTTTATGTACACATCGATGTGTACACAGGACAGAGAGAGACAGAGAGAGAAATGGGGTTTAACTTCCACTCAACGAGTGTGCAAATAGGGGTCTTTAGCAGTGGGAGGAAACCGGAGTACCCGGAGGAAACCCACGAGGTTGAGAAGGCGCCCCTATCTCCATGCCACATACACTCACACCAGGGCTCGAAACCACAGCCGCAAGCCAGAGGTGACCTGCCAGCTAGAAGTCGGAGCGCGGCACTTTAGACCACTAGGCAATCCCCCCCCCCCCCGTGTACACAGGACCTGTTTCTCATCCATCCGCCTACTTTCTCGAGCAACATGGGGACCTCCAGGTTAGTGAGCCAATGTCTGACTCATTGAGCCACCATGGCTTTCCTAAGTGGAATAGAAAGGAATGATATCACTGGGAACACCGAGGATGTATGTATTCATGGCGTCATCCATTATAAACATTGAATATGATGCTTTAGAAGCCAAATATGCCAGGGGTCATCTTCACACCGTCCAGATTTAGAACTTGAGGCTTGGGGAATTCGAAGATGGCCTGAGCAATGTTGTCAAAAATTCCTCTTGAGTCAACGAAAAATCTGAGGTTAATTCAATATTTTTACTGAAAATGCAAAAAGTGTTCATAATATTTTTTATAAAAATATAAATCTTTCAAATTCCATAATTCAAAGCAGTTGTTTGGTTAATAAAATTTGGTTATGCGTAATAGTGGTTCCATATTTTTCGATGAAGGGCTTAGTGGTGAGAATATTATCAATGTATTGAAATTCTCAATAAGGAGATTGAATTGAGCTCTAACCTCGTACTTAATCTTGTTACTCATATTGTAAATATTTGTTGTTACTAGGTAACCGTTATAACAGTTGAAATAAAATATTAATCATTCTTAATAGCTAAAAAAATATAAAAACTTAAATTCTAAACAAAGATAAACAATAAACGATCATATAAACCTAACCCTCGGCCCTCGAGGCAAGTCGTGCGGCCCACTAACCCTTCCTCATATTTCAATGCATTGCTTTTAAGGTTGTGGCCGTTGGGCTTAAAAAGGTTTTGGACTACTGATATAAATAAACAAAGTTGTTGTGATAAACATCATAAATATGCATCTTTTCTCGATCAATTGCAAAACATTGGGATTAGTAATCTAGACCACTAGGCCATCCCAACCCCCCTCATCACATGGAACAGTTCAATCACATGGAACAGTTCAATCACATGGAACAGTTCAATCATATGGAACTGTTCAATCATTTTCTCCTATGGAAAATGTGAAATTTAAATCTGAATTTGATCAAATTTTGAATTCAGAACGGATAACTTCTAATCAGAAGTGCATTAACAACAGGTGTTTAGCAGTGGGAGGAGCCGACAGGGTTGACCAGGCAACCTTATTCCTTGTCGCATGACAGACCGTATGATCTAAAGTGCATATGTGACCACCTAAACCCCTGAGAATCAAGAGAATGAGCGGACGTAATCACAAATTTCACATTGTAGTACCCTTGTCAAAACACAAGATTTGACATTACACACTTTTACTTTAATTAAACCATTATCTTTAACAATTACAGTCATATCTCTGGTCACGACTTGTACTTCTTAATAACCAAATATAGGAACCTAAAAGATTCAGGGATTCGGTGGTCAAAAGAACATGTTTGACTTGAATGTCATTAAATTTCTACACTGAATTTTATTATCATTAACTTACAAGGAATATCGCGATCTTCATTTTTATCTTCAAGTTCAAAATAATATTTATATGTAAAACCATCAATGACATATTCTTTTAATATTGAGAATATATAATTCAATCATTGGTCATTGATATTTTTTTTCACAAAAACACCAATTTATATGGAAACCATCACTGGTTTATAAACATATAGTACAACATTTCGACAAGTCTTCTCGCATCGTTATCTAGTACAAACGATATAAGAAGACTTGTCGAAATGTTGGGCTATATGTGTATAAATCAGTGATGCGTTTTCTATATGAATTGTTGTCGTGTTTTTATAGTGTTCAATCGCTAAATGCCACTCACGTATTATAGTTATTATATTTTATTGTGCAAGACGAAGCTCTCGTATGATTAATAATGATAATACTTCAAATAGTGGAATACAGTAGGATATCTCAGATTTCAAGAAAATATACCCACTTATTAATACAGTTGATCTCTGCCCTATTTAAAGAATAAAACATTAATAAAATACATATATACTCAAGCCTGGACATAACGTACCTGTCACAGACCAAACACCTGTAACAACAGGTGCCTAATATCCAGGCTTGTATTATATGCTGAATCACGATGAATACACACAGTTTACTTGGTATTTTTTCACCTACTAAAATATTCCATTTACATTATTAGTTCTAATTTCATATTTTTAAGTTATATTTTTAAAATTTATTAAAATAAAGCCCTAAAATAGATTGTATCTATAAACAGTCCTACCTTGTTAAAGAATAATCCTATTTATCCTATAATTCACTATTGCCAGTTGAGAAATTGGCAAAAATATCATTTTCAACTTCAAATTCAAATGTTTGAAGATTGCCATTGCATGGAGGCGAATCGGAAAACAAGGGAGGTAATTGTGTTATTATTTTCTGTGTTAGTGATTTTAATGCCTGTGAAATATTGCCCATTATCGTATAATAGTGAGTTGACAACCTTTTGAGCAAAAGACATAGAAATAATTATGCTTTGACTCTCTTAGAAAATATGAAATTCAAGCTTTAAGTTACATATTCAAACTACTTCATTCTGTGCCACATTATGACTGTTTGAAGTTTTGAAAAGATGTGTGCGTGTAATTTTTAACATGAAACGTAGCACTTAAACAGGGGGAACTCTGTTTTTTTTTCCTGAAAGTTGATCTAAGTAGCTGGCATTAATACCGATCTTCTGTTAGAAATAAGAACATGTTGGACCACTCCCTTTAAGGTTATATATTTTTATAAATGTTTTATTAATCAAGTAATATATTATATACAGGCCTGGAAATAACAGTTTTAGAAAGAGTATCTGACATTTTCAAATTAGTGCTGGACATGTATTACTATTATCATTAAAAAAGACAAATCAGTGCCGGACAAAATGACAGGAGCCAGAGGTTTAGTGCCGGACAAAGCCTTAATCTGTCTCTGTCCGTGACAGGTGCCTTATTTCCAGGCTTGATTATATACATGTATTATTAATAAGATATAACTATTATATATTCGATAATTTATCAAACATTTAATTGAGCAAAATAAAAGTGGAAAAAATAGAAGATACTTTCAAATTTCTATCATAATCCTACAGATCGTGTCTAGACTGTTCAACCCTTTAGTATCTGCCATGGTACATATTTATTTCACATGACAAGGAGAAACAATGGCTTTCAGCAATGAACACGTGCCCAGCCGAAATTACATTAGGTTTGATATTGTCAAAGATATTGAGGCTAATCATACCAGGGTTACAGAGTAGACAATTCGATTCTGAAATTTGATTTTTCATGGTGGTTAAACATATCATTCTTTCCACATAAACATTCTATCTGGATGTAATATTATTATTATTATATACAAGATTGATTGATGTTCTCGATAAATGTACACTATACTATTATTATATAAGGGTTTATATCTGATACAAACAATTAATAAATATCTACAACTGGTTCTTGATAAACAAGACTAAACTACGTGGTTGTTTGTGTTAGATAATAATTAAAATATAGATCTGGATATTCTTTACGATTATTTCTATAAATAGAATTCTGCATTAACAAATATTATCACCGTTTACAATATCCTCAAACAATGGAAAACATTCGCTGGTTTATAAACAGAACACAATGTTCGACAAGTTTTCTCTTATCGTTTTCCTTGACAACCACTTGCCAAACCATTGTGTTATAAACCAGTGACTGTTGTCCATATAAATTGTGTTTGTTTTATTGTGTCAATCATTAAATGCCACTCGAGGATTATAGTTCAATTATTTCATTATAATGATTAAATGCATTTTAATCATGACCAGATTTTTAATAACGTATTTTATTTTTAAGAAATAAGTGACTTTTGTCCATATAAATTGTGTTTGTTTTATTGTGTCGATCATTAAATGCCACTCAAGGATTATAGTTCAATTATTTCATGATAATGATTAAATGCATTTTAATTATGACCAGATTTTTAATAACGTATTTTATTTTTAAGAAATAAGTGTAACGACTTGTGAAATCTTGTTGAAACATGAGTGGAAGAGAGAGAGAGAAATGGGGTTTGATATCCACTAGATACAAACTTGGTCATTTCGGGACTGACATATGGTTCAATTTTATTACAAAAATTCGCTTGCTTGAAGGTGTCTTTAGCAGTGGAAGGATACCTCCAAGACACGTACAACTGATAAATGGTTCAATTTGGATCAGTATTTACAAAGATATGATGAATTGACAATTTGTCAACATTCACCAACCCCTGCAGATGATATAAACTATCCAGTGCAACCTCTAAGCATTATAAAACTATTTTGATGGCTTCTTTTAATCTGACTGAATCCTAGAAAGATTATCTCCCCTTGACTTTCGGTCTAAAAACAACAATAATACACATTGGAACAAAAAAACAATGTTAACATAATTCTTCAAATCTGATTGACTTAAACTAACAAATAGACAACATAACAAAATATTTTCTATCCACTTGTCGAGTTCCATAAACTCACTCATAATTTATATACTATTCTCAAAATTTTCAAGTAAATTCCAGTCAAATTACGAATTCTAAATAATATTCTGTATTAAACAATACAAAATTCATTTTTTGTTTCTCAAACGAGTCTGTTAAATTATGTGGGGCCAGATCATTGGGCCATCATACACATTTTCAACATTCAGTTAAACTGTAGAATAGAATGGACATAGTAACCATGGTTACCATAGCAATCAGTAACCATGGTGACCATCGCAACCAGTAACCATAGTCATCAAAGCAATCAACAAAAAGGTTAAAATAATAATTTTCACAAATGTTTCCACTACTTTCATTTATCTGAAATATATTTAGTACAAATTAGGTTTATATTTGTCGTCAACTAGGAATGATGGAGAGACGATCATCTCTAACTATACATGCGCGTAATATCACTTCTGTACTTCTCTTCAATATTACGACGTTTTAACTTGAAGGCATCTGTCACGAGGCCCGTATCTGGGGTCCACGTATCATTAACCATCTTGATCTTTTGTGGAATTTCAAATTTTTCCAATTTTGCTGAAAAATAGAATTAATTAATTTAACTATGTCGTCATATAGTCAATTAACAGATTTAGTTATTTCTGACCAACCTTTGGAATTAAACTATGTGGCACAAACATTGTCGGGCAAAAATACATGATGTGAAAATCATGTAACAAAGCAACCTTTATATCACTCTGCAAACCTCGACAGATTTCTGAACCTACATCTAGTCTCGGCTGTAAGACAGTAAGTGATATGTACCTACGCCCATACATTTGTGATGCGGCTACCGGTTTACTTTAACAGGAAAACTTTACGCTGTTACAAACAAACAAGACACCATGGGCGCAGCCATGTTTCATCTGGGACCTTTAAAGCAGTTCCAATATGGCGGAATTCGTCATACAACCGAGTTTAGATGTAGGTTCCGGAATCTGTTGAGTTTTGCTGAGTGTACTATGAGGGTACTATGGGGAACATCCTGCCCTGACAGCTATGTCTCCTTCTACTTTCATTTTACTCCTTCTACTTTCATTTTACTCCTTATCAGGGGGAGACAAGAGAGAGAGAGAGAGAGAGAGAGAGGGGGGGATTTAACGCCACTTAACACAAAGTAGATCATTTCAAGACTAACACATACTTCAATAATTCGCTTGAACATAGGTGTCTTCAGTAGTGGGATGAAATCTGGGGACCCGGAGAAACCCACTAGGATGGGCAGGCGACCCAACTCCTTGTCACAATCAAGCGGGGAATCAAAATCACGTCACTTGGCCCAATGACAGACCTTGTGATAGCAACCGGACGTGTTCAATCACTAGACCACCTAATCCCCTAAATACAAGGGTTCTATTAAGGGCATGCCAATATGTTCACGGGACTTCAGTTTTCATCATATTCAAACCACTAGGGAAATTTTTGACTGGGGGGGGGGGGGGGTGATTGTTGGTGCCCAAAAAATGTAGTTAGGTTCTTAGAATGTTTGTCGTGGCTTACTGTACTCCAAACAATAGAAGGTTCGAGTCTTAAGATTTCTATTTAATTGCCAAACTATAGACACTCTGAATTTAAATTTGCTGTTAAATTGGACACATTCAAGAACACAATATTTTTTATACAACTTTTACAAAGTAAAATTGTGTGCCCAGATTTTCTCAACATTTGGTGCCCCCAGCTTGTACAAATATGCTCTTTGCCCTCCCTGTTCTGCACCGCTGCTCTAAGCAACCCTAGATATGCTCTTTGCCCTCTCTGTTCTGCACCGCTGCTCTTAGAAACACTGCCGAGGCAACAGCACCATGACCTACAATTATACCGAATTCCAGATGCCGAGGGATATTTTTCCATGCACTCCAATGTATACAGAGGCCCTTGGTCATCTGTCCCATCAAAAAGACTAGACAGCTGGCAAGAGCCTTAATAACTTAACCACTGCAGCTTCTGACGTGAAATAAAGATTAAAATCACTGAATTTATCAATCATCCCTACTTACATTTTACACCAAACTCTGCTAGTTTTTTCTGTACTTGTTTAAGGAGATCTGAATTCTGTATTAACTGGTTTATATCCGTGCCGTTTAACCCCAGATCCTTGGCGAACTCCAGTAGATTTTTGTGATTGGGTACAACAATAGCAACCGTGTAAAGTTGGTTACTGTCTGCACATAAACAAATCTGATCAATCAAAGGGTTGATCTTTAACGCAGTTTCAACTTTAGATAATGAAACATATTCTCCATGTTGTAATTTCACTAAATCTTTTTTACGATCTGCAAAAATAGACAAAGTTTACCTTAACTCAAATATCTCTGCGTAATTTGCAATTTTCGGGGTAAATTGTTATAGACACATCTGGACACCGAGAGCTTTTTCAATATCAACTTTGCTCAAAGTAAAGCTGTACCAAACCTTCAACCAGATGCATGTATGGAATCCCTTAACTTAAAAGGCATGTCTATCTCTTTACATGTAACTAAGGGAGAGAAATGGGGTTTAACGTCCACTCAACACAAACTAGGTCATTTCGGGACTAATATATGGTTTTAATTTTATTTCAATAATTTGCTTGTGTGTGGGGGTCTTTAGAAGTGGGAGGAAACCGGAGTATTCAGAGAAAACCCATGAGACTGGACAGGCGACCCTACTCCTTGCCAAGTACAACCGGCGAATGTAACTAAGAATACGAAAGTAATAAAATTTGTTAATCACTTTCTCATTTCGAAAAACAAAGCAGATTGAGCTTCCTGCATATGATTAACTTTTCTCGTAACTTTCTTATGAAACACTTGTCTTCCATTTCTGCATTCGAATATTGTCAGCCCTTCCTCGATTAAATTGAAATTTTGTGGAAGTATGACTCACCTATGATTCGTAAATTACCGTCCTCTTCAAATTGTCCGACATCACCAGTACAAAAATATCTGACTCCTTTGATCGTGACAAAATCTTCCTCTGTTTTCTCCTTATTTTTATAATAACCCATGGTTATATTACCTCCTCCTATCAATATCTCACCACGAGGGAATGGAGTATCCTTGTTAGTATAGTTACCTAGAAATAATTAATATTAAAATCTTTTAGTGGCACTTAGCGATTGGGAAACACATTAACAGAACCAAATTTTTATGGTAAATAATCACTGGTTTTATTCTAAAAGCCATGATGTTTCCACAAGTACCGTCTTATTGTTATCAGTGATTGTTTCCTATGAAAATAGTGTTCTGTTAATAATGATGAAGTCATATTTAGGCCCTATAAAAAAAAATACTCTAGTTTTCAGATAATCCTGCTTTGCTTAAAAGGGGGCTGTATATGACCTGTTTTTATTCAAAAAACAAAATCTAAACATCAGATTTATGGGACAGATTGTCTGCGTTACCATGGAAACATTTTTTTAAAAAAAACAAAGACCAAGTTTTCCCTTATTCATTATATTTTTAACTTCTTGTATCGTTTTAAATTATATAACTTTACAATTAAACATTTTTTTCAGGTAGATTCACTTAAACCAGCTAACAAATGAAGAAAATGCTAAAAACTGACTTGTAACATTGGCACCGGTCATCAATAATCAATCAGGACAATTAGACATTTATTCACAAGCCAATCATCAACTTTATTGACCATCGGATGACCGTGATTGTCAACAGATTGAAACATAATGTCCATTTAATAATGGGGTATATTTCGGGACTAACATATGGTTTTTCAATTTTTTTTCAATAATTCGCTTGTGCGTAGGGGTCTTTAGCAGTGGGAGGAAACCGGAGTTTGAGAAGGCTCCCCTATCTCCATGCCACATACGCTCACACCAGGGATCGAAACTACAGCCGCAAGCCAGAGGACTGGCATACACAACAGAGTGCACAATGATGATGGGCATGCACAAGACAGTGCACAATGAGGACGTGCATACACAGTGTAGTGCACAATGAGGGATGGCTTCTGTAATTCAACAATATGAAAGCAATTTTTGACGAAAAAATGAGTTTAATATTGAACACTCAAATCAATAAGGTCATGCTAATTGTCTTTTTTTTAAAATTTCTATCTATGAAACCAGCTTTTATAATTCAATTAAGAAAAGAATAATTTTTTTTTATTTACCCTCTGGCCAATCATGTAGCCTGATTTCAGAGCAGATTAACGGAGCACCAACTCTTCCTAAACTCAAATCAGTAACTGTAATTAAAATAAATACATGTAATTCAAGTTTCTGAATCTCGTTACAAAATCATTAAAGATTCTGCTGAACGTCATTTGAAGGAATTTGAATCCCTTGAAAACTACAGAATAGTAAAAGTTAAATTCAGTATTTACGTAAGTTTGCAATATTGGATCTGATTTAGTTAGAATATCCTCGAAAATAGAAAGGGCACATTCAACCTCCAGAGAGAAAGAGAGAGACATACAACACAATTTTATTTCAATAATTCACTTGTGTAGCGGTCTTTAGTAGTGGGAGAAAACTAGAAGTTTGAGAGCCGAACCCACACCATGTCAAGAACTCAATTAAACAATTAAACAATTTGACTTCCACCGCCGCCAGTAGAGAGAGAGAGAGAGAAATGGGATCTAACGTCGACTCAACACAAACTAGGTCATTGCACATAGGGGTCTTTAGCAATGGGAGGAAACCGGATCACCACCAGTAAGCTAGCGACCATTATTTTTATTTACCTTCTGTGACTGTTCCAGCTCCACAAGTCTCTGTTAATCCGTAGCCTTGGCCTACAGGGCAGCAGAAACAGATATTCATAAATCGTTGCGTTGCATTTGATAATGGCGCTCCACCGGATAACATAAGACGAACTCGTCCTCCCAATAAATTACACAATTTACTAAATATTAACCTGACAAATATACAAAAAAACAATGCTTATATTACATGAATGGAATCAAATTTAACATCTGAACTAAAATGGGTTTAACATCCTACTGTTTGGCTCTGACTTGGATACTGAAGACGGGCATACGCCATACAATATGCTATGCTGAGGAATTATCTAGGATCAGTATGTGAGTAAATATACATTTGTTTATAAATATCGACCACTACTCACTTATTTAATATTGGCGTATCATAGCCATTTTCTAACTGTTTCTTCTTATAATCATAGGCGAACTTAAATAAGGCTCTAGCGAAAACACTTCCTCCATTTACCTTATCCCACACACCTTTATAAATACGATCTAAAATCACCTGGAAATATATCAAACATTACCATAAAACAAGCCTGGAAATAAGGCACCTGTCACTGACAATGTCAGGCACGGATTAAGGATTTATCAGGCACAAAACGCCTGGTGCAGGCAAGATCAAATCTCCGTCATACGGTTGGGACCAGAAAATAAATTAATAAGGTAATGTTCCCCAAACAACAAATTAAAGATAAATGTTTCATATATGCTTACCGGTACTGATGCCATTAAAGTTGGGCGTAAAACTGAGACGTCGCCTTTACCTCCTTTCTTTATTTTACTTGATGTATCGGTTAACGTTAGAGGTGAGGAATATCCGATACATACACCATGTGATATACACGATATCTCTACAATATACAATAATATCTCATATGTACACCATGTGATATACACAATATCTCTATAATACACTACAATATCTCATATATACACCATGTGAAATACACGATATCTCATATATACACCATGTGATATACACAATATCTCATATATATACACCATGTGATATACATGATATCTCATATATACACCATGTGATATACATGATATCTCATATATACACCATGTGATATACATGATATCTCATATATACACCATGTGACATACACAATATCTCATATATACACCATGTGACATACACAATATCTCATATATACACCATGTGACATACACAATATCTCATATATACACCGTGTGATATACATGATATCTCATATATACACCATGTGATATACACAATATCTCATATATACATCATGTGATCTCTACAACATACAATAATATCTGATACACTATATATCTACAATATACAATAATATCCTATAAATAAACCATGTGATATACAATAATATTTCTACAACATACAATAATATCCATGTGATGTACATCATGTGATATACACGATTTGATATAGATGGACCATTTTAAACTATGGTATTTTGTCTCCTGAGTTTTGAGTATTTATCATTGAACTTGGTATTTTGTCTCCTACGATTCATCTGAGCCATGGATTGTCATTTGAAAGAAAGAGTTTTGAGTAAATCAAGGACTTTGTTTTTTTGAATCAAGGATGGGTATAAATAGTTATTAGTATATGTGTAAAGGTGTATATAATATTATATCTTACCTGCACTGAGTTCTAATACATGAGCTAGAGGTAAATAACCAATATAAATATCAGGTGGTCTGAAATATAATCATTATTATCTGATTAAAATACACATCTATATTTTGATTTGTTTTTAATATTTTCGATGGCCTACACTACATAAAGATTTGATCGGTTGTACTGGGAGGTTGCGTCAGGGTTCATACGAGTGGCTTTTGACTCTATGACACCAGACATTGATTAACCAATCAGCATTGACGTTTCTAGGTGCTTACCCACAGTTCCGTGCAGAGCGCACCAAGAACTCGCAGAAACAGACCGTGTCATTAGCTAATTCCTTACTAGAACAGCTGTTATATAATAACTCTTCCAGATCCTAGTGTAGTAAAGACTTGTAAAACAAAGATTTTGAACTATAAAAATGAAACAAAATAGGATCTGTGTTTTAATCAGATTGCATTATCAGGTAAACTATACAATCATTAAAGATTCATTATGTAAGATATAGATAAAGCACTGGTTGTTCTCGCTATCACTCGCTATCACAGTTAAAAAATGGATAATAAAAAAAAAATATTCAAAAATTTCATCCAAAATATCAGCCAATCAGGTGCAACAGAACATATCAAATCTGAATTCTAAACTATTTGCTAGAGACATGGAAGAGTATTTCCTGTTTTGGATTGCTGACAATCATAAAGCATATATTCAAACTACGAGACACTCACCCTAAATTTGGAATTCTTTCACATTGTCCGGACATACCAGACATTAAATTACCATGACTAATCAAAACACCTGTAAACAAGGGAGATAATTTATACGATAACAATTAAACACACGTTATGTAGAGAGAGAAATGGGGTTTAATGTCCATTTGACACACACTAGGTCATTTCGGGACTAACACATGGATCAATTTTATTTCAATAATTTGCTTGCATGTAGTAGTCATTAGCAGTGGTAGGAAACCAGAGGACCCGGAGAATACACACAAGGTTTGACAGGCGACCCTACTTCTTGTCATGTACAACTGGGGAATCGAAACCACGTCAAATGACTCAATGACAGAGCTTATGATACTGCACACACGTGCTAACCATTCAGCCATCTAACCCCTTGGAAATGAAATGAAAGGTGGTTTAACGTCTTACTGTTCTGCTCCTATACTGGGCTAATGAAGACGGGCATATGCCATGGCGAGGGATATGTTGCCAGAGCAGCTGCGTTACGGCCTTCTCTTAAATTGAATTCCTACTGCTAAGGGACCTTTTACGTGTATGCCAATATTTTTCATCCCATCTGAACAAATAGACAGCCATCCCGCATCCTGACAAGGAGAAACCACGCCGGAAAATGTGGATGGACTTTTTCGGCCAATGCAGGGATCGAACACCCGAACTCAAGGTTAGCGAATCAGCTTCTTATCCACTTAACCACCGTGGTTCCCCCCATCTTTTAGAAGCAGGATCAGAGAGAGAGAGAGAGAGAGAGAGAAATGAGGTTTAAAGGTTTAACATCCACTCAACACAAACTGGGTCATTTCGAGACTAACATATGGTTTTAACGTTATTTCAATAATTCACTTGCGCGTAGGGGTCTTTAGCAGTGGGAGGAAACCGGAGGACCCGGGGAAAACCCACGAGGTTGGACAGTAGATCCTACTCCTTGTCACTTACAACTGGGGAAACGAAACCACGCCAGTTGACTCAATGGCAGATCTTATGATACAGCGCACACACGCTAACCATTCCATTATCCAACCCCACTTTAGAAACCGCATAATAGTATTTTTACCTTTAGGTAAGCCTGTTGAACCACTAGTATACATTATTACAGCTATATCAGCTCTACTCGGTTTAGTTACAGGTGAGTTAACTAAAAACAAAAATATATAAAATAAAACAGTTGCCAGGCAACAAAACATACACCCAACAGGGCTGGGGTAATGGTAATGGGTAATGGTAATGGAATGTAATCATTACATTTTTTAAGTAATGGCCATGTAATGAGTAATGGAAGATTTTAAAAGTAATGAGTAATGGAAATGTAATTAATTACATTCCAAAAATCATGTAATGGTCAATTACATTTCAATTACTTTTCAATTACATTTTATTTTATGGCACATACAAATATTTCCATATGACAAATATGAAATTTTATAGCACCAAAGAAGAAAATTAAGTGTACCTGACACAAGTCCAATTTATTATAATTTTCTTTAAAAAAAAAGATTTAAATCAGTTTTAACAAATTATAATAAGAAGGCATTCAACATTTTGTTTTATTACTTTTTATGTAGGACCCTTCTTTAGACATGTAGCCTAACAAGTGGATCTTTGAAAAGAAGTATATTTTTATCAAAGATTAGTGTTGATTTACAGTCAATCACTCAGTCAATCAATCAATCTGTTAGATTAAAAGACAATAGTCTTACTAAACTTTAATCTTAATCTCAAGGTAACAAGTGATAAACTAAACAATGGCTTTCAAGTGTCTCATCATTTTATGGTTGCTTAATAATAAACAATCATTTTGTTTTAGAGTCATGCTAAATAATTTACCAGTTATACAATATATTATAGACAAACTCTTTGGGTTGATTAAAAATCTTATAAAATTACTTAGAGGAGCTAAATCGTTAATTTTCTTGCCCCAGAAATTGACACAAATGGGTCGCAACGCATATAATAGTGCAATATGAATGTATATAAACTGATCAACATTCAATCCTTTCTGTTTTTGCTGTAATTTCTAATCAGTTATGTTCGACGAAGTACAGCAGTTTTTGTAACCACTAACCGTCACTTGAATATTTGCCCAGAAATAACAATTCATACATAAATATTGATTTAAGTGAAAAAAGGATTATTTTAAGTTTGGTTTTGTAGGCTCTTCATGGCAGAAACCAAAGTTGTCTTTTTAATTTCTATGTGAAAAGTCATAAAGTAATGGGTAATGGTAATTAATTACTTTCAATGTAATGGGTAATGGTAATTAATTACATTGCTAAAAATGAGAAAGTAATTGTAATGATTACATTTAAAAAGTAATGGTAATGGTAATGTAATTAATTACATTGGTAATGTAATGGCCCCAGCCCTGACACCCAATACATTAGCAGTCATCAAAAATTGTTGTATATGAGAGCATTTACAAAAAACTAAAACAAATTAAGATTGACAAACCCTGACATAATTTATCAAAAATAATTAACAAAATTTGATAAATTTCTAGATGGAAGTGGACATACTGAAATAACACTAACATCATGAGAAAGCTGACTCATATGATGGTACCTACATGTATTGCTACATGTTTTAGCTGAAGCATCGATCAACTGGCACTTAATAGACTAAACGTCATGGGTATTTCCCTTTTGATGGTGCCTATTGCTACATTTCAATTGGCACCGAACAGACCAAATGTCATGGAAAATTCCCTTTTGATGCTGTCTATTGCCACATGATTTCTTTGACGAGTCGATCAATTGACCCTGAACAGACCAAATGTCATGGAAATTCCATTTTGGTAAAAAATAAGCCTTCAAGATTGTTCTTTGCTAGGTGATGCAAAATGGAGAGGGGAGAGAGAGAGAGAAATGGGGTTTAACGTCCACATAAACTAAGTCATTTAGGGACTAACATATGGTTTTAATTTTATTTTAATAATTCGCTTGTGTATAAGGGTCTTTAGCAGTGGGAGGAAACCGGAGTAACCAGAGGAAACCCACGAGGTGGGACAGGCAACCCTACTCCTTGCGACGTACAAACAGGTATTTGAAATGAAATGGGGTTTAACGTCCTACTCTTTTTTCACTTAACCTGGGCTAATGGAAGACGGGCATACGCCATACAGTGTGCTATGAGGGAAATTTTGCCCGGGCAGCAGCGCTACGGCCTACTCTTATATCGAATTCCAACTGCCAAGGGATCTTTTATGTGCACTCCAATGTGTACACGGGACCTGGGTTTTCCGTCCCATCCGAACGACTAGGCAGCTGTCCTTGTCAGGCCCTCCTTCTGCATCACTGACAAGGGGAAATCAAGCCAGAAAATCGAGATGAACTTTCTCGGCCAATGCAGGGATCGAACACCCGAACTCCAGGCTAAGGGGATTTGAAAGCACGCCAGTTGACTCAATGGAAGGACGTATGATACAGCGCGCACGCTAGCCATTCGGCCATCCACCCCCCCTGCAAAGAAAATGGAACTTCTATAACAACAGGATAACTCTTACAGATAAACAGGGTGCTATCAAGATCATGACAGGGAAATAAGCACTCAGTAAAGAAGGATAATTCTGGCAGATAAACACTATCTGGATCCTAACAGTGAAATCAACACTCACTATTATCGGGTTCAGCTCCTTTTAACTCAACGTCTTTCATAGATAAAACTTTAACATTATCAGGTTTCTCTTTAACTTGTGGTAATCTCGTATTTTCTGTCATAACTATCAGATGAGTTACCTTCGGCATCAGTTTTAATATACCCTGTAAAATATATTGAAATATAGAGAGAGAAATATGGGGGGGGGGGTAACGTCCATTCAATACAAACTATGTCATTTTGGGACTAAACAACTCTTCCAGTTCCTAGTGTAGAAAGACAAGAAATTTTGAACTATAAAAACAAAACAAAATAGGATCTCCTTGTTTTCATCTGATTAGCATTTTCAGCATAAATTTATAGAAAATTTTGATAAAAATATCAACAAAAGAGATTATATTCTTACGTTAAATTTTGAAGCTAAATCTTTAGTGGTGATAACATGTGTGACCTCCGTTTCATTTACTCCATGTATTATGGCATCCTGTCCGAGGGTAGCGTACAGTGTTACAACTAAAAATATAAAACATAATCAGACAATAGAAATAAATAACTTCGTAACCCCATGAGGTTGAGAAGGTGACAAGATACTCTCACACCAGGGATCAAAACCACAACCGTATGCCAGAGGTGACTGGCCAACCACAGTTCGACCACTAGGTCACTCCCAACCCCCTTGCATGGGCATTAAATGGTAAGCTTACCTTTTCTGGGACACCCCATAGATATCATTTTTATTTTGAGAGAGAGAGAGAGAGAGAGAGAGAGAGAGTTACTTCAACATATATAATTTGATATAGACAGTAAAAGATATAGAATCAAAACGTCTTTACTAAAAGTTTCTACTAATTAGTAAAGACATTTTGATTCTATATCTTTTACTGTGTATTCGCTCTGCATTTATTCATCGAGCACTTTGTGTTCAGTAAATGCGCACTACTTGGATTTTAATTTGATATAGATATATTTTACTTACTAGGAAAGTTATATTTAAAACAAGCTTGTGCTGCTATCATCCATTCTGCCTGGGTTTCAGCAAATATAACAATATTATGACGTGGTTTCTGTCCTATAGCTAATAAACCACTACCAAAATATGTCACTCTAGTGTAGGCTTGTTCATAGGTTATCCAGCTATATTCTCCTAATATCACCTATATAAATATAACATAGACAAGGTTATCCAGCTATAAATCTCCTAATATCACATGTAAAATAAAATATAGACAATCAATTGATAGCGTCATCTATAGTACCAGAGAGAGAGAAATGGGGTTTATCATCCACTTGACACAAACTAAGTCATTTTGGGACTAAAACATGGTTCAATTTTATTTCAATAACTCGCTTGCGTGAAAGGAAACTGAAGGACTCAGAGAAAACCCACAGGGTTGGACAGGTGACCTTACTCCTCGTCATGTACCACCGGGGAATCGAAACCCTGCCACTTGACTCGATGACAGACCTTATGATACAGCGCGTGCGTGCTAACCATTCGGCCATCCAACCCCCCATCTACAGTACCAAGCTGATTGGTTTTCCTTTTAATCTGTTTTCCTTTATAAATTCATAACTTCGTCGGTTCATATTTCATGTGACATAGTAGATTATGACTCTTAGTATTGTTACACTATGTTTTTCTCTGGGTTATATTCCTGATTGTTTGTCTTTCAATCCATTAACTTAAAGTGATATGTCCGTTTTTTGTGATTTCTGCGTATCGTCTCTTGTTGATAGTTTTGTTTTGTGTAATTATGCGTGGTCAAGTCCACCTGCATTTACTAACTGAAATGAAATAACAAAATTTGTGTCCGACAACATTAGCTCATGACATGATTATCCAATCAATTTCCAATTTAGTGCAATCACTGTGTAGTCCGACTAAAGCTGACCAATGACTGCATGTGACACTAGGGACCGGGTATCATTCAGATTTGATGAAAAAAGGAAAGAAACTGAGCTTACCATCTATAATCTAATACACATATCTAGTTAATAGATTGCTGTTCAGAAAGTGTTAAATACCTACCAGATTCATCAAATAACACACAGTTTGTACTACCGCTCAGTTTCTTTCCTTTTTTCATCAAATCTGAATGATACCCGGTCCCTAGTGTGATATGTCAAGCATTGGAAAGGTATACGAGATTATGGAATAGACGTGGCAGTTTTACCTTTTTAAAAACTCGACCGTTGGGTTGTTTTTCATCCTCTTCACAAATTACCTCCCTTGTTCCAAGACAATCTCTTGAACTGTATAGTTGAACAGCTCGTACGAAGAGATCATCTAATGTAGAACATTCTTTAAATAATGTTGTTGTTAATTCCCCGCCGGGTACATCCACGGATCTCCATGGCGGTTCGTCTTCATCTGATATGGGATATGCCTGAAAACAACAAATGGGACGAGTTAAGCGTCAGACTTTGGTTATCTTGAGAGAGCGAGAGAGGGAGAAATGGGGTTTAACGTCCACTCGACACAAACCAGGTCATTTCAGGACTAACATATGGTTTAATTTTATTTCAATAATTCGCTTGTGCATAGGGGTCTTTAGCAGTGTGAGGAAACTGGAGTGCTTGGAGGAAACCCACGATGTTGAGAAGTCGCCCCTATTTCCATGCCACATATGCTCACACCAGGGATGGAAACCACAGCCGCAAGCCAGAGGTGACCGGCCAGATAGGGGTCGAAGCGCGGCACTCTAGACCACTAGGCCATCCCAACCCCTGGTTATCTCGAGACTAGCCTACGGGACATGTATTTAAATTTCCATGAAGCGTGGGGTGCAGGGGAGAAGGGGGGCTGGCATGCGCGTTGGATCATAAGGTTTGTCATTGAGTCATGTGGTAGGGTTTGATTCCCTGCTTGTACGTGACAAGGAGTAGGGTCATCCGTCCAACCTCGTGGGTTTTCTCTGGGTCCATCGGTTTCCTCCCACTACTAAAAAAAGACACCTACAAGTAACCGAATTATTATCTTGGGAGTGGGATTTTTCATTTCAATGACAGGGGTGGGTAGGGCCGTAGACGTGTGTTGGATCTTAAGATGTTGCATTGTTTTAATTCTCGGCTTGTACTATCAAGGAGTAAGGTTGCCTGCCCAATCTCGTTCATTTCCCCAGATCCTCCGCAAGCGAATTTTTGAAATAAAATTGAACCATATGTTAGCCCCGCAATGACCCACTTAGTGCCAAGTTGATGTTAAACTCCATCTTTAAACACTATTAAAATTAAAGTCGGTTTCTTACCTTTTGTCGACGAGATTGTCGTAATTTACTATTCGGGTCAAATGTAATATAATAGGGTATAAAAGTCACAGCATCGTAAACAAACACTACAGCCTTGATTAGGCCAATCACAGCCTTAACTAAAATATCACTCATTTTCTTCTTAAACAATCATCTAGATGAACCTGAAATATATATACATTGACAATTAACTTTAATATCCACTATAGATGAGCACTCTGTTTCCTGATCCGTATATATTGTTTTGACAAATTGTTGAAATGAAATAAAATGGGGTTAAATATCCAACTGGAGGCTAAGGAAAGCAGGTGTACAAATTTAGGGAGACTTGAAGTCCCCCTTTTTGAATATCAGGGGGACTTATGGAAATTGCTGTGGTCAAGCTCTAAGGCGTTCCGGGCACAAATTTTTGTATGAATTCGCCGGTATCGCCCCCTCGCTTGAGCCAGGTCAATATGTACCCAGGACGTCTGTTTTTTGTCCCAACCGAATGACTATAAACTGTCCCTTGCTAGTTCCTCTATCCTACATCACTGACAAGAAGGAACCACGCCCGAAAATCATGATGAGAGAGAGAGAGAGAGGAATGGGGTTTAACGTCCACTCAACACAAACTAGGTCTTTTCGGGACTAACATGGTTCAATTTTATTTCAATAATTCGCTTGTGCGTAGCAGTGGGAGGAAACCGGAGTGCCCGGAGGAAACCCAAGAGGTTGAGAAGGCGCCCCTATCTCCATGTCACATCGATCACGCCAGAAAATCATGATGAACTTTCTAGGCCAACGCAGGGATTAAACACGGGGCCTCAAGGCTAGTGAGTCAATATCTTACTCACTGAGCCTCTGTTGCTTCCAACTGAAAAACACAGTTGATGCATTCTAAATTTGTCAATTATTAAATTCCATTTCAGCAGCATATTTTATATCATTTACTCCAGTCATCATTTTAACAACATACTAAATATCATTACATGTAATTCCAGGTACCATTTCAATAACATATACCACATTTACTCCGGCCATCATTTCAACAACATACATGTACTTGATTTCATTATCTTGGTTCAAAATGGATCAATTTGACTGAAATTTTCAGCAATTGCCTTTAGATTACATGTACATGTATCTAGTTTTAAACTATTATAGTAATAACTGGCATCTCTTTATCTTATCTCCCATCACATATCTTTAAATAACATATTTTATACCAGACTTGATGTCATTATCAGTGTATTAAATATAATCATATGTTGACAGTATTCACATTTTTCTCCCATTAACGTTTTATAGATATACAATGATCTAAATATAGAACAATATATTGAGTGGTATTTCTAGAATCTTGTTGTTTGACATGTGATTGTCACATCATGTCAACTGTCAGCAGTAATTGACGTCCACGACAATAATCAATAACCAATAATTGCGATCATTTAGTGATAATGAAGTACTAAGTGACAGAAGAAAGACTATGACCTCAGAAATCATTCAACCGTTCCACACAGAAGAAAAATAAAAAAAAACAAATAACAATCTAATAAATGGTGTATACATACAATCTTTTAAGTGGAATACACAGGGGCTTGATACAATCTAATAAACATACATGTAGATGTATGTATTTACACAGGGGTCTGACAAAGTATTTCACCATTTAAGATTCATAAAGTGTGAGAGAGAGAGAGAGAGAGAGAAATGGGGTTTAACGTCCACTCAACACAAACTAGGTCATTTCGGGACTAACATATGGTTTAATTTTATTTCAATAATTCGCTTGCGCGTAGGGCTCTTTAGCAGTGGGAGGAAACCGGAGTGCCCAGAGGAAACCCACGAGGTTGAGAAGGCGCCCCTATCTCCATGCCACATACGCTCACACCAGGGCTCGAAACCACAGCCGCAAGCCAGAGGTGACCGGCCAGCTAGAGTTCGAAGTGCGGCACTCTAGACCACTAGGCCATCCCAACCCCCCTTCATAAAGTGTAACAAATTAATATTGTAAAGAAATTAAATTGTAAAGTTTAACGTCCTACTCTTCTACCCTGACAGGGGTAACGAAGACAGGTATCCGCCATATATCCAATTCCAACTGCTAAGGGATCTTTTACGTGCATGCTAATATGCACAAAGGATCTCGACTTTCCATACCATCCGAAGACAACTGTCCATAATTGTCTCGCTCTTTACTCATTTAGACTTTCACAAGGTCAATATAAATTGCTTAATCAACATTTAGTACATGTACATGTATTAGATAAAAATAACACGACACAATTTATCTAGCAACATCAAATCTTTGTTAAAAATTGGTAAAAATCATGATTTGGGGAGATTTTAAATGTTTTTAAACAAAAGTGAAAGAAATTAATGCTAGATACACAAGATTGAATCATACCACAAGGTTACAGTGTTTTCCATAATTTTGTCATGTCGTCGCCTGAAGAACAATATGGTTTTCAGGTGACGATGTCTCAAGGTCTGTACAAAGAATCCTTATACAAGCGGTCAATAAGAAGATGTAGACTATATATATATATAATTAATAACACTATACACTAGTCAGCATTAAACTAAAGAAATAAACAATGGATCTATTGTATTTCTATCAAGGAAGTCTAGAACTAAATCACCTGCCACAGACAATGCCAGAAACAATTGTGGTTCTGTCTGTCTGTTACAAATCCCCCGATACTGACATTTTGATGATATTCTTAATACATGTTCAGTACAAAGTTACAGGTACTATAGTGTAAGATATTTTGGAGTTTGACGTCACACTAATGATTTAGTATTGGGTTGGGTTTTTTTTCCGTTTTCTGTGAAGCCTGTACCAATACAGGTCGGGGACTCTGTACAGCACAGTGGACACTTATGGCCGGCATGAGAATCCATTCACTTGAATTGCAATGTCTATATTCTGTCTTGTCTGCATGTTTATCTTGCAGATTTTATTAAGTGCGTAGTGCAGACCTCCTGCACTTACTAATAGGATGTGTAATTTTTTTTTGTTTTTTTGCAACATTAGTGATCGAAGTTCAAGGTTAGACAGACGACCCTGCTATACGTGTGTGTATTTACAATGACTTATCAATATGGTGCGTTACTGAACACATAGATAATTTATTACGTGTCTGGTCACATACCGATGTCAAGACAAAGTTTAGATTTATAGATATCAAACTATGTCTGAGAAGTTTAGTTAAAGTCTGGGATCATAAATAATGATATCAATTGTAAGCCTATATTGCAATCAACAGTCCTAAATTATTCAGTTTTGTTGGAAAACAGGGGTCCTGAATACACACTGGCAGTTGAAATTTGTGGAAGGGAAAAACTGCCCAGATACATGTAGCTTCGAAAAAAAAACCACGATGTTAAACCCTATTTCATTTGTTCTGTGTCTGTCTCTTGGTCTTTGTCAATTTCTCGGTCTGCCTCTGGGTCTGTCTCTTGGTCTGTGTATGTCTCTAGGTCTACTGTGTTTCTCAGTCTGTGTCTGTATTAGTATCTTGGTCTTGGTCTATGTCTTGGTCTGTATCAGTCTGTCTCATGGTCTGGATCAGTCTGTCTCATGGTCTGTATCAGTATGTCTCTCGGTCATCTAGCCCTGAGTTCACAAAGCAATCTGAGACTTAAGTTGAGAATTTACTCAACTTTCAATCACTGTTTATATGAAATATCTTTGATCCAGAAACACAAAACTTTGCATATAGTCTCTTATTACGGTATTTGATCCATTAAAACAACGAAAGTTTTAGAAGGGGCTATATTTTACCTACAATACGGCAAAAAATTTTGAGTAATGCTTTGTGAACTCGGGGCCAGTCTGTCTCTCGGTCTATCTGTCTGTCGCTTGGTCTGTGTCTGTCACTTGGTCTGTACATGTATCTGTCTCACAAATATTTGTTTTTCGACTTTTGTTGTATTTTTTTTTTTCTTGTATTTCATTCCTTTATATTTTCGCATCCCTCAAAAAACCTCATGTCTCATTAACATTGTGTAAATGAATACTTGACCTTGTCCTTGACACCGTTTCAGACACATGAAACTGTAAGTCATAACAAAAACCAGTGACCCAATAAATAACTTAACTTGAACAATACAGTTGAATGTTAACATAAAAACAATTAAAGCTTAAAAGTTTCCTTCATGAATTGTACAAATACTTTAAAGTGACCGTAAGTCTATGCAAGCCAAATCAATTTGTTGTTCTTATACTAACTGTAGAATGCGCAGATAGATTTAGAAATTCTAGAAATTAAGATTATAAGGTCTGACATAGAGTCAGGTGGTGTGGAGCTAGAGCTAAATCTGTCTATTGTAGGTCATTCTTTAGGCCTGAAATATTATCTAAAGTATTAATTAGACATTCATTAACTTATCCTGACCATTATTAACTCTTGATGTGCTAGCTAACGATATTTAGCTGATTGAAATGCATTTTTGAAAAAGTAATTAAACATAAAAATGGATAATCGATACTTTGTTTTTTATCGTGCAGACTTAAATAATCAACGCTAGGTCCAAAATTCAATTGCTAATTCTCAATTTGACAGATATTTTCATTATATTCTATTTACATTATCTATAATTTTACTATTATAGCGATAACTGCCAACTCTTTAACTAAACTCCCATAATTCCCCTTTAAAACAGCAGCAAGTTCTGTCACTATCTATTACGTAACACATCAATAAGTTTGAGCAAGCTACAATTTAATGTAGCCATTATTCAGCTTATAATTTCTAAGTTAAAGCTCAGCGTCCTGTTTCACGAAATTTTATCCAAATGTTAGTAGATACATGTACTTCAATTTTGTTTGGCCAAGAACTAAAATCTATCTAATAATTGTCCAATCAAATTACAAGAAATTGAATTTTATCTTAGTTAAAATTTTGTGAAACTGGCCCCAGTTACTTGAAATATTCTTGAAGCCACTGTGGCCAAGTGAGTAGGATACTGGCTCGCTGGCCTGGAGGTCGTGGGTTCGATCCCTGCATTGGCTGAGAAAGTTCATTGAGATTTTCCGAAGTGGTTTCTCTTTTTCAGTGGGGTTTAACGTCATACTGTTCTTCTCTGAAGACGGGCATATGCCATACAGTGTACTATGCAGGATCTTTTGCACGGGCACAATGGCTTAATCTTATATAGAATTCCAACTACAAAGGGATCTTTTATGTGCACATCAATGTATACACAGGACCTCAGTTTTTCATCCCATCCGAACAACTAGATACATGTAGCTGTCCTTTTCAGGCCCTGCATCCTGCACCACTTCGCCACCATGACTCCCCCATTGCATTTGAGAAATGTGGAGACCACGAGACCTGGTTTGTTTTTTTCAAATTAATAACAAATATGGCTACTTTAAAGTCATTCTATTTCAATCTCTGGTAAGAAAAACAAATTCTTAAATTTCTCCTGATTTTATCAAAATTATTTGCCAAAAATAATCTATGGTTACATGTACTGGGATGTCTGTATCTGCTGTATTTATTTCAAATGGATTTTACCTGTTCTACTAAATTAAGCATGCATTATGCAGGAGCTAAATCTGTCTATTGCAGGTCTTTCTTTAGGCCTGAAATGTTTTTCTCCATCACACATGTAAATCTTTATAAATTAAATCACCGTCAATTTATGTTGCATTTATAATATACGCAATGATGAGTTAGTCGGCACCTTAAACAAACATTATGCAAGAGCTAAATCTGTCTATTGCAAGTCTTTCTTTAGGCTTAAAATGTTATCTAAATTACTAATTTGACATTAACTAACTCATCCAGACCATAATCAACTGTCAATGCAATCTGTTGGGTCCAATTTTAAACAGATTTGAATCCGATCTGTCCCATGAATTAAAATGATTTTTGCAGTCCTTAGGAATCTGACTGAAAAAAAGAGCTCTGCATTGAACTAACCTTCATAAAAGTAAATGTCCAGCTACTGCTTGCTATCTCCAGTAACATATAGATCTTATTAAGTCTAGTGCATGAATACAGGTAACTACAAGTTTATCTAAATAAGACTAGTGTAAAGGTAACTATAAGTTTATCTATTAAACCAAATCCTGTTATATTAAGGTCATGCAAAATAATAGTTGTGTTTAAGGTATATTGTTGGGAAATTTTTTTGTGGGGCCTGAGGGATTGGAGGGTTAGACTGAACTAATAAATAAATATAATTAATAAATGTAGGCTACATGTACTCTTAATGTTATGTCATTTTAAATACAGAGAGAGAGAGAGAGAGAGAGAGAGAGAGAGAGAGAGAGAGAGATGGGATTTAACCTCCACTCACACAAACTAGGTCATTTCGGGACTAATGACCCTACTCCTTGTCACGCACAACCAGGGAATCTAAACCACGTTAGTTGACTCATTGACTGTAGGGGTGTTTTTTGTAATAGTGGGAAGAAACCAGAGGAGCCGTTGAAAACCCACGAGGTTGATGAACAGACGTCCTTGTCACGTACCACCACATACCACCGGGATATAGAAACACTCAATGACAGACCCTGTCGTACGATTAGGTCATTTCAGGACTAATGATTCAATCTTTATTTCCATAATTCGCTACAACTCACACATGCTAACCATTCAGCTATCCAACCGGGTTACCCCCTAATTCCGGTAAAGTGTTTATTTCTTTATTTGCTAGCATTTCTACATGTGTACCTTACTGTGTAATTAAGGAGTAAGATTAAAAGAAAAAATAACTGATTCAGTCTGATGAAAACCACACCAAAAACCGATTTAAAGGACCTAGAAAAATAGAGAAAAGGCCAAAGATGATGGCTCTTCACGATGATAGCTCTAAAAAAAGGGTCGGTCAAGGGTCAGTCAGTTTATGGTAAACACAATTATTTTTTCATTTGGCCTTCCTAATAACTTGCTTTCCGTGGGAGATTATTATCTCATTATATTTGTAATCTTATTATCATAATCTATCCTTTAATACACTGGTAAAATGGGAGTGAGGGAGAGAAATGGGGTTTAACGTCCACTCGACACAAACTAGGTCATTTTGGGACTAACATATGGTTCAATTTTATTTCAACAATTCGCTTGCACGTAGGCGTCTTTAGCAGTGGGAGGAAACCGGAGTGCCCGGAGGAAACACGCGAGGTTGGGAAGGCGCCGCCCCTATATCGATGCCACATACGCTCACACCAGGGATCGAAACCACAGCCGCAAGCCAGAGGTGATCGGCCAGCTAGAGGTCGAAGCAAGCACTCTAGACCACTAGGCCACCCCAACCCCCCTGGTAAAATGGACAAAACTTGCAAAAGTAACATGAATAAAATTAAAGGTGAATTACGTAAGAGATAAATCTGCCTATGTATGTTTTTATTTTGGTTTCAAAATATCATTTAAAATAGCATTATGCAAGAGCAAAATCTGCTTATTACAAGTCTTTTGTTAGGCCTGAAATGTTATCTCTAAATAATCAATTAGACATTAATTAACTTATCCAGACCATAATAAACTCTTGATGTCAAGGCTAGCCTTCGATGTTGGTGGATTTAATTCCTATATGCAGCTTAACAGCCATTGATAATTAAATCAAAAAGGGGATAATCGAGACTAAGCTGTTTATATTAATGATCTTAGTAATGATGACCGAGTCTATGTGAATATTTCACTCGCTTTGTTCTCGGATAATGGTGGATCAATTTGACTGAAATTTTCAGCAAATTACCTTTACATTATGTAGTTTTTAACTATTATAGTGAGAACTGCCAACTCTTTATCTTATCTACCTTATTCAAATGACACACCTATAATCAACTCTCTAGACCATCAGATAGCTGAGATTCAAATGACAAGCCTATAATCATCGGATACTCAAGATTTTAACTAAATTAGAACAGTCGGTCATTTAAAAATTCAATTTAAAATTGGGAAAGCAAGGCTAAGTTGTGGATATACCGGTGTGCTAGTTACCACTATGCACACATCTCATCAAAACAATAAACAGTGATACCTTGACTCAGAATGAAGTAATTTGGCTGAAATTTTCTTTTTTATCATCTATTTTTGAATTATTATAGCAAGAATGACCAACTCTTTATTAAAAAATGGATAAACCGACTTTTAGTAATGATGATTGAGGCTACCCCTTAAATTCAAAAGCTAATACATGTATCTTGGTTCAGAATTTTCAGCTAATTCACTTTACATTTTCTATTTTTTAACTATTTATGCATCTTTAAGTGTAGTAAAATAACTAAAAGTACAACTACATGTACCATACTACCTGTATATTACATGTATGACACAAAATTCGAATTTTTTACTATTAACGCAAAAAACGACCTCTGATCTTTATCTAAATCTTTAAAATACATTTTTAAATAAAAGGTAAAATTACTAAAAGCACAACTACTATATTTTGACATAAGGTCATTGAGTATATCGTATACATAAAAATATGTGAAGATAAAGGTAAGTTTCACCTGTTGACGGACACGTAGATCACGTTTAATAATGACGTACCTTTAGATACCATACTATTTCACTTATCTGTATATCTACTCTTCTCTATACATATAAAATATTATAAATACCTTTTTCACTACGAAGAATAAAATATATATTTGATTTCAAACCAACTTACACGTGTGACCTATATCATTTATAATTGTTTACCTGACTGAAAAGTTAACATTTCTACTAGGGTTGAAAAGGGTGGGAAATTGTCCTGGAATTTTGGAAAGTTTCCAGGGAATTTTCATTGTTGGGAATTTTCAAATCTATTTATTGAACTCAGTCAAGACATTCGCCTAATACCTCAATTAAACGTAGAGTTGTTATATTCTAAAGTCTTGACCAATCAAACGACCGCTCTCACCCAATAAGAACTAAAGTTTTCATATTCCAAAGCCTCAACCAATCTCTGCTTAGCCTTAGTCGAAAATGTGCATGACCGTGCTGTGTCAAGGCATTCACTTAATAAGACACCTAAACCAAGTTTGAACATTCTGGCTCAATTAGAAGGAAAGTTATTGTGCCCCAAAGAGTGTGATGGACAGACAAAACCATTCAATAGTCCCCTGCTTTCTTCAAAATGCGGGACCCAAAGTTATTGTGCCCCAAAGAGTGTGATGGACAGACAGAACCATTCAATAGTCCCCTGCTTTCTTCGAAAGGCGGGACACAAAAATATATACATGTAAATCAAAACACATACAGCCAGGATAACATCTTCTAAATTCGATTAAGTCCATTTCAAGAGAATGATTTTATTTCTTGCTCCCAATTTATGATTACATCATGAAACAGATTTCAAGACACATTGAAAATTGAAGATTCCAACCAACAATTGTAGAAAAGGGTAAAGTGAGCAATATACAAGTATACAAGTATATATATATACAACATAAATTGAGAGGAATCATCCAGAGTTTTTATAAGAATATCTGCAGTTACTGCTTTACAGTTTCATACAAATGTGGTAGAGAAATTACAAATAAAATCAAATACATTGTAGTTTTAAATAAAATCTTCCTTAAACATACATTATACAAGACTTGAAGAGCTAAATCTGCCTATTGTAGGCCTTTCTTTAGGCCTGAAATGTTATACAAACTATTAATTATCCAGACCATAATCAACTCTCGATGTCAACGTTAGCCTGTAATATTTGTTGGATTATGAAAGTGATGCCATTCCGGACAAAAGTAGTATGTGTCCAAGCCACTAAATACAACATCAAACTGTAATTTGCTTGCATTTGCATATAGTTATAGAATAAAATATAATAACATCGATAACAAAAAAAATTTGCAACATTCAGTGTCCTCTGAAGATGATACAACGAAACATTTGGTCAAAATTTATGTTAATATATACATTGCCGGGCAGTACCCAGCGGGGGCGCATTAAACCCCAAGATAAATAAGGCGCCCCGAGAGATGCCCCCCCCTCCATATGTTTTTTTTTAGACAAATCTTCAATTAAAAAATAATACATGTACACTTGATTATGATCACACATCAATCGGTCTGTTTTAAGGGCGCCCACCCGCCAATGAGTACCTGGTTTGTTTGTCCTGATCCAAGCTTTCTTTTACCACTGATGTGGAAGATATGGGGCGCCACCACGAATTGCTATTTGTATGGAGTGCCCAACCACTCTGCTGCACCCCCGCTTTTAAAATCCTAGATACAGCCATGATACATTGGATTCATTTTCAATGTTTAACTTTTCATGGCCATTATGCCCTCGTCTAAACGCTATGATAGTTTTGACCAAATATTAAACATACATTATGCAAGAGTTATATCTGCCTATTGCAAGTCTTTCGTTAGACCTGAAATGTTTTTTTTATAAATCATTAATTAGACATTAATTAAGTTATCCAAGCCATAATCTCCGATATCATATAAATTGGAACAGTTCAGTCCTACTTTGATTTAAGCTAAAATGGAAGGACAAGACTTAGCTCTGAACAACCAGTATGGTGGTTGAAATTATTGCACACTTCTTGTCAAACCTTCAAAGGTCGATATCTTCGCTCGCAATTGAGTAATTTTAATAAAATTCTCAAATTACAGTATTCATCTATTTTCGAACTATTATAGCAATAATGGCCAGCTCTTTATCTGAATCTTACATAATGTATCTTTAAAGTTCCAATTTCACTTTTTCTAAGAAAGTCAAAATATAATTATTTCTATGTTTTTTGCTCAAAAGGTTGTCAACTCACTATTATACGATCATGGACAAAATTTTGGGGGCATTAGAAAGGATGACCTCCCTTGTTTTCCCATTGCATTCTTCTCCATGGACGGCCATCTTCAAACGTTTGAATTTGAAGTTGAAAATGATATTTTTGCCAATTTCTCAATTGGCAATAGTGATTTATAGGATTAATAGGATTATTCTTTAACAAGGTAGGACTGTTTATAGGTTCAATCTATTTTGGGGCTTTATTTTAATAAATTTTAAAAATATAACTTAAAAAAATGCTATTGGAACTTTAAGGCTGTTTGGTTTAAAGTAAATTTTTCTACAACTCATAAAATAGGCAGTACAATCTATAAGACTTGGCTAAAATCTTTTGATGGGACTGAATCCATGCAGAGATTGTTTATCTTTTTATTGTTTCTTACTTTAAATATGTAAATGTTAACATTTTAATATATTTGAGTAAATTTTAGTGTGGATTAATACATGACAGATTAGACATTATCCAAAAAATGGTGACCAGTCGTTTAAATTTACTTAAATTTTGATATACAGTAGAATCTGTATGAGCAGCCACTCCTATTCAGCAACATCTCCTTGAAAGCAGTCACGATAAATTTCCCGGTTAATCAACTACTACTCAACAGCCACTCCTCTAACACGGCCAACAGTCACTATTTTAATAATAAATTTAACCAAACATTGCCCATTCAATGGCTATTGTTGAATGATACCATCTTTTCGTTCCGTTAATCCCATGAGTAGTAATCAATTAACTGGACCCCCACTGATTAGGTAGAAAGAAATGTGAAAATAACAATAAACACAGGATTATCTGTTAATTAATCTTTTCTTTTATTAAATGACTGACCTGATCATTTTTTTCAGATGTAACGAAACATTATTTGATACTAATTGAATAAAGTAAAAGTTCCAACGAAGCCGAGTTTTGTCACGATCATCTAGTATCTCATTTCCATTGTCACTTTGTTGTTAACAGACGTTTTAGCTCCTCCTATAATATTACATACAGAGTTACACCCCCTGTAAATCGGTGAAAAAAGCAGAGATGGTTTTTTGTTCATGTGATTTTTTAATAAAATAAAGTTAATTCATCGATTTTCTTCACATAAATGAATAACTATTATGGAATGCATCACAATGATAAACAGTAGTATCGAAGGTTGGTACAAAATGACAAGTTTACAGAAGTTATGTCTCAGATTCAGCGACGCCCAAATTTACCGATGCATTGATGTCTGGTTCCAATGCATCCAAGCGTAATATTTAATTGATGTCAGCACAAAAAACACAAGAGATTTTAAGCGGTCAGTCAAGAAAATTCCTTTGGATGGCTGCTTAATACAGATTCTACTGTTATTCAGTAAACAAAAGTTAGTCTGTTTTTTGTCGTCTGGCTTTAACATTAGCTTCTCTTTTAGCTCTTCTTTTCTTTTCCTTATCTTTATTTTCTATTTGTTTTGCTAACTGCCAGGCTAAAATGGCACTTAGCAAGAAGAAAGGTGATAGGCATAAGAGAACATAATATATAAATGTCCAGGGACTGGTAGCTGCCATCGTCAACACATCTTTTAAGACCTCGTTTAAGTCATATCCAAACATTTTTAGTTTATATAAAGTTCAAACACAACAGTAATTTTGAGTTGTAAATTGGTTAGCAACAAATCTTCAGTTGAACAAGATCGATTACCTGCAAAATATCACAATAATTTAAAAAGATATTTTGCCAGGCAACGAAACATATGGCCACAGCAGCTAAATCGTCTAGGCAGTCAACAAGAGTTTTCTTTTGTGGGCGTATAAAAACTGATACAGTACAAAAAATTGTGAAAAGACAAATGTTACGGACGCATTATGGGAGAATCAGATAAAGAGCTGACCATACATCGTCAAAACAACTTGTCTATGGCGTAGATGACTGCGGTGATATTAAATGTAGTGTAAAGGAAATGCGGGTCATTCCTGGTGAAAGTATGCATCGGTGTATGGTTCATCCGTTGAAATTTATTTGTAATAAAGTTTATGACTTTCTAGGCGGTTTTTGTTTTATCCTGCTCATATTCAAGGCTTGTGAAGTGTCCAGTAAGAGAACTGCACCTTCTATCATCACAATTATTAAAATAATTATTCAGTATTTTAATTTATATGTTTTGCATATTAATATAAATCAAACCAAATTAGGGAATAGATGCCAATTGATATGTATAATAACTGTTTTCGTAATATGTTGTTACGTTAATTTGTCGTTGTATATATTTTTGCACTGCCATATAGTTCCTACCGGTTTGTTTTGTTACTATGATTTTGACTAGTTGTCTCATGTACACTATCCTAGTGCAGTATGAAACTGGTTATCATTACGATCTGGGTCGGACTAAACGTCCGCTTCTTATTGCTTGGTAAGTTTCTATGACCGTCTAAAATTAGCCGTGTATCAGAAATGAACAGTACTTTTGTCGAAAGTGTACTGTTCATTTCTGATACAAGGCTACTTTTACGCATGTATTGGAAATGAACAGGACAGTTTCATCAAAGGTTGCCAGTGGCAACGGGTAGAAGTGGGATGTAATGTTTAACAAGCGGCTGCCAGGCAGGATACACCCACATATTGCAAGATATGGATAGAGAACAAGCTAAACAAAACACGATTTTTCGAAGAATCAAGGGCCATAATTTCAAGAAGTTACGATACGATACACGCAAATATTTCATGTTTCTTCAAAATCGGATCAAAATTGTGACTTTTAGAGGGTTCACAACCTTGATATATCAGATGTTTGCACTATTTGCGTACAAAGGGCGGCCATTTTGTTTGACAGTTTTGGTCCGATTTTCATGTATTCCAAAGTCATCCATCATTTGGGTGTAACAGTGATATACAAAAACGTTTTTTTAAATTGGATAATAATTGTGACCTCTAGTGGGACCACAAGCTAAAAATGTGATTTTTCTTAATTGCATGAATATCAAAAGCAAGCAAAATCTGTGGGTTATAAATATGCATTTCAAGTTTCATCAAAATTGGATTAAAATTGTGACCTCTACAATCAGGTGCTATAATCCATGAAGTTACGGTCCAATATTTAGGGAGACAGACCTATATTTCAAGTTTCGTTGAAATCGGATAAAAATTGTGACTGGTAGAGAGTGTCCACAAACAAATCGCAGATGGATGTCCGGATAGTCAAACAGGGGCTACAGTGTTTTACGTATAAAAACGAAATTTAGATCTGGGGCCTGTTTCACAAAAGATAAAAACGAAATTTTAGTAATTCTATTGGATAATATTAGATTGATTTTAGTGCTTAGCCAATCAAAATTGAAGTATATCTACTAAAATCTCTATTTTATCTTTAGTTAAGTTTTCATGAAACAGGCCCCTGTATTTTAATCAGATGTATAAATTATCAGCTTAGATGAGTAGCTTGTTAGATAACTGTATCATACTTGAAAGATAAAATGAAGTAGTAACCCCTATAACCAGCGAAGACAGACAAACTCCTTGGTGGTGGTAGATAAATTTATTTTAAAACGTTTCAGACTAAGGTGTCCATCATCATAGTGGAAAGATTACAGAGTATGTAACCTTTATACATGTAGATAATGTATTACTTAAAATACAGATGTGACATCACTCTTTGATGTTGCCGTACCATTATTTCCAATAATGTACAGGCAACTTACCAATCGTACATTATCTATACAAGATGAAATTTTGAACGTACATTATTTCATTGAAAAGCATGTTTGGTATAGTGTCTGTATTTTAAGTTGTTTAATGGTCTCGAGCTAAAGACATTGCGTAATATATTGAAACAACACTCGGCTAAGGCCTCATGCAGTATCAATATATTAATTAATGTCTCACTCTCGACCATTAAAGAGTACATACATGTACAATTAAATTTATAAAAGTATTATGTTTATTAGTACATAGGTTAAACATACATTATGTAAGATTTAGATAAAGAGCTGACCAATAGTTCGAAAATAAATAATCAAAACAGGAATATTTTGAAAATTTCCATCACATTATTTCAACTTTTTTTGAACATTTGCGGCCTATTACTTCATTCTGAGTTATGAATGTTTAAAGAATAGCGTACATGTACATGTAGCTTCGATTCTTATTGCTACGATAATAAACAATGTCTCAGTTATTTAAAATTAAGCCATTTGGCTATCATCAGTCATGTTTCAATCCGCTCAAATCACACCTATCCAATGGTCTTGAGAGTTGATTATTGGCTTTCCTTGTGAATAAATGTCTAATTAATAATTTATATATGACATTTGAGGTCAAAGTACACTTTAATCTTATTTCAATAATTCGCTTGTCCATAGGTGTCTTTAGCAGTGGGAAGAAACCCGAGGACCCAGAGAAAACCCACGAGGTTGGACAGACGACCTCACTCCTTGTCACATACAACCGGGGAATCGAAACGACGCCAGTTGACTCGATGACAGGCTTAATGATACAGAGCGCATATGGGTTCAATGACAAAACCTTGTGATTTCAAGTGCGCGTAGTGTCACTGACAATGTCAGATACAGATTCAGGCTTTGATTTCATGTATGCATGTTAAACAACTAGAACCCCCCAAACCATGCCCCTTGACTTTATACCATTCAGCCATTCAACCCATGTACTTGATATGATTGACACAAATTTGAAGTACATCTTACACATAATACAGTATAAAGAAGGACAAGAGTATATACTATAATAAATAATATATATGACAGTTTATGACATTATAGATTTATATGTAGGTACTTCTACTTGTAGGTCAACTATGACAATATACAGGTTTATATAAAGCTACTACATATAGTAGTAGGTCAACAACCAGATAAACTACTGTATATTTCCCTTGAAGACAAGATAAAAAATACCAGTAGTGATTAAACAAATAAAATGAAATGAGAGAGAAGGGAGGAGGTTAATTCTATTTCAATTATTAACTTGGGTATTTAGCAGTGGAAACAAACCAAAGGACTGAAAGAAACCCGTTTGAAACAAGACACTACTCCTCGTCAAGCAGGGAACTTATTTAAAATTTCAAATGAAATGTGGTTTAAGAACCTACTTTTCTGCTCCGACTGGACTAATGAAGACAGGCGTACGCCATACATGTACAGTGTGCTATGAGGGTAATTTTGTCACCTGAACAAAACACACTCCAAATATCAACCGTATCCCTGTCTTATAACATGTCTACAACGCGACATCCACATCAGTCACAAAAATATGAAAAACAAAACACAATCCAAATACTATACTATTGCCTACCTTTAAAAAATACTCCCAATTATCAAACTTTTAAAATCCAATCGCCACGTTTCTAAATGTCTACTTTTATAACCTACCTGTGAAAACTCTGAATAACAAATGGCAATCTATGCATTGAAGCTCAAGGTACAATATAAATCATTGCACTTAAAAGTAAAGTAAATACATTACTTGTTATGTCAGCTCACAAAGTCCAAAAGTAGGAGAAACCTTTACTAATTTAAAAGAAAAGAGACAACACAGTGAAAAAGTCAAGTTGACAGAGAGAGAGAGAAATGGGGTTTAACGTCCACTCGACACAAACCATGGTCATTTTGGGACTAACATAAGGTTTCATTTTATTTCAATAATTCGCTTGCGCGTAGAGGTCTTTAGCAGTGGGAGGAAACCGGAGTGCCCGGAGGAAATCCAGGAGGTTGAGAAGGCGCCCCCATCTCCATGCCACATACGCTCACACCATTTAAAGTGGATGGTTGTGGAGCTCCAAAGAACAACCATACAAGAGAGAAAGAGAGAGAGAGAGAGAGAGCACTTACAGAAACTAGGTCATTTCGGAAATAACACATATTTCAATTTTATTTCAATAATTCCCTTGCACGTAGGGATGTTCTAGCAGCCGGAGGAAACCGGGGGACCCGTAAAAAACCAACAAGGTTGGACAGACGACCTTACTCCTTGTCACGAACAAGCATGGAATCAAAACCATGCCCCTTGTCTCGCTGACAGACCTTGTTATACTGTGTGCACATGCTAACCATTCGACCATTCAACAACCCAACTACCATACAACCCACAGGGGCACAGGCACTTGAAGGGATTAAAATAAATTAAAATAAAACTTCTTACCACGGCTTAAGCCTTAATACAAGAATTCTTGTATTAAGCAGTGGTAAGAAGTTTTTTTTTTAATTTATTTTAATCCCTTCAAGTGCCTGTGATACAACCCTACTAGAGAATCCATGTTCAGTATGAACAGGAATTGTGGCAATTGTGTTCCATATAATAGAATTGTGACTTGGACTACTTTCAGTGCAATCACAAATTAAATGAAATGCCATTGAAATAGAAATAATTTATCTGACATTAAACAGAAACAGAAAACAGAAACATGTAGCACTGAATAATTCTGATGGATCAATAACACATTTCCCGTCTCAACTCATCGTCTTAATGGTAAAAATAAATATATTATTGCATCATCGTCTTAATGGTAAAAATAAATATATTATTGCATCATCGTCTTAATGATAAAAATAAATATATATTATTGCATTCTCGACTTCCTGATAAAGATAGATATATATACCAGTCGGTACAATGTATATTTCAGCATCTACATTCTGTGATAAACAAGATTCCTGGAGACTGCCGTTTGGAATTTCAAAATATTCCTGGCGAATACATGTATGTACATACTGTACATGTACAACGATCCATTTCATATCTTCTATGGAAGACCAAACACAATTATTTCTACATTTTTCGTGGAATCATTCTTCTAGCACTTGACTTTTAAACATTCTGTGTAAAATAATTTTCCTGAAAATTTCAAATTATTTCCTAGGGAATATACATGTAATATATCGTAGGTTATTTATCATTTTTCAATATTCAATTATCTACGGTTTCTTGACACATGGTGTAGATGTATTGATTCTCTTACTTCTCGTGACTGATTTAAATTTTAAATCAATAAATATAAACATTCTCTATCTCATTCATGGATGCTGTTTAGTTGGCGCAGGTCTACATATTAAGGCCACTTGCAGATTTCATCATGGTCACGAGAACATATGATTGATGCCAAAGTTTGTGGGTTAACATTTGAATATTCTCAGACAAAATAGCAGAAATGACCTAGTTGGTGTTGACACAATTAAAAAATCAAATGCTAAATGCTTGGTTCAGATAGAGTGGATCAATTTGATTGAAATTTTCAGACTATTCCCTTTACATTATCTATCTTTTAACTATTATAATGAGAACTGCCAGCTCTATATCTAATCTCCCATAATGTATCTTTAATCGACATTGAATAATGATATTAAAAAGACTGTAGGAATAGCATAATTACTACAAATGTATTCAAATATTTGTGTAAAAAACTCAGATTTACATCAAGTGGAATCATATGTTTTAAATTATCATAAATTTTATACAATATATGAAAATTTTTATAAACACAGTAATTTCATCTTGCGCATTTAGACCAATTTATTTCAAATTCTTTCAATTTCAACTCTCTGTTTGAAATTAGTCCCAAGCCAAATCACCCTGACCCCAAAATAACAAAATAATATAACTTCACTCAAGTCCAGTTTACAGCTGATCGTTAAATTTTGATAACAAGCGTCTAATTTACAAGCACTTAATATTTCCCAAATAATTTAACTTTACTTGTGTCCCGTTTAAAACTAATCCTTAAAATTGACAACAAGTATCCCATTTACATGTACAGTACAAGCGCTTAATTTTTCGACAACTGTTCAAAAACAACCCCACAATTAATAATTATACATTAAAAATCAATTTAAATGACACCTGGATTGGGTCGTTTATTAAATTGCACCTGGATTGGGTCGTTTATTAAAAGATAACTGCATTGGGTCGTTTATTAAATTATACCTGGTGGATTACAGTGATACATACCGACCGGACCAGTACATAGAAAATTATGAAATAATGCAATCTTTATATGCTGCATCTTTATTTTGTAATCTTAACAGAGAAAATGAACCCCTGCTATTTAAATGCTTGCATGTTTCCCCATTATATGTATTACAAACTTTTGTGGTAAAGTATTTTTCTCATAGAATCGTCAGGTTACATACCTTAAATTTGATTCTGGAGAAAACAGATTTGATTCTACAAGTCAATTATTTCATGAGTCATGTTACATGTACTATAGAGGAAATACCGCACCAACAGGAACTATATATATAGTTTTCCTTGTTTCTATTTCTAGTCTTCAATTACTAAACAATATTACTTGGTTGAGAGAGAGAGAGAGAGAGAGAGAGAGAGAGAGACAGACAGACGCCAACCTTGACTCAATTTAGGCCTCACATAGATGTATAAGACTGATGCAATGGCCATGGGGGTAGGAGTCTGTAACCGTGTGATGATACCCCAGGACCACTTTTCTTTGGATAGGGTGAGAGAGGGAAATGGGGTTTAACGTCCAGTCGACACAAACTAGGTCATTTTGGGATTAGCATATGGTTTAATTTTATTTCAATAATTCGCTTGCGCGTAGGGGTCTTTAGCAGTGGGAGGAGAGCCGGAGTGTCCGGAGGAAACCAACGAGGTTGAGAAGGCGCCCCTGTATCTCCATGCCACATACGCTAACACCAGGGATCGAAACCACAGCCACAAGCCAGAGGAGATCGGTCAGCTAGAGGATAGGAAAATAAGGATGCTGATAATTTTGTTACTCTTTAAAGCCTGGATACAATTACTAAAAATGTCAAAAAATTTTCCACTTGTATTAATATCAATGCCATTATTGATATCATTACATAGTGCCTACAGAAAGAAATAGGGTTTAAGGTTAAGTCAACATAAATTAGGTCATTGTGGGGCTAACATACATGGATAGTACATATTTTCATTCTAATAGCAGTCGGAGAAAACAGTTTGACTGTTTAATAATCTTGTTATTGTTTAAAAACTCTATTATAATGGGTTTTCCCCTTTTATAAAAAGTCAATATTGATACATGTAGACTACATGTAATTACAGTTCAAACAACATGTTCTTTGATTTTTTAGATGTTGGGTTTTCACCTTTTATAAAATGTCAACATTGATACATGTAGGCTATAATTATAACATAGTTCCAACAACATGTTTTTTGTTTTTTTTAGATGATGGGTTTTCCTGTTTTATAAAATGTCATAATATTAGTACATGTCAGCTGCCATTACATGTACATAGTCAAAACAAAATGTTTTTTGTTTTTTAGATGAATGACCTAACCTTGTAGTTGTACACATGTATTTAATGAATAGCATGCAATTACTATAAATATATTCAAATATTTGTTTAAAAACAAGTGGAATCAAATGTTTTAAATTATCATAAACTTTATGCAATATGGAAGTTGTAAACACAGTAATTTTATCTGATTAAAACACAGATCCTATTTTGTTTTGTTTTCTATAGTTCAAAACTTCACTTTACTTTTGTCTTTACAAGACTAGGATATGGAAGAGTTGTTACATGTATATTACCGGGCCAATACCGGCATTCTGTTTGATGTGAGGGATTAGCCAATGGAACTGTCTATGACGCGGTCTTGACGTGCGGTGCCTAGAACTGTGGGAATCCCACTAGAAAAACAATGCAGCTCGGTTAATGAAATGTATCCTGATGTCATAGGGTCAAAAGCCACTCTTGTGAGTTTAACTTCCACAAACTAGGTCATTTTGGGACTAACATATAGTTCAATTATATTTCAATAATTCGCTAGCCTGTAGCCGAGGACACAGAAAAAAAACATAAGGTTGGACAGAAGACCCTACCTCTTGTCACGTACAAGCGGGAATTTAAACCACGCCAGTTGACTCATGACAGACCTCGTGATAGCCTTAAAACCATTCGGCCTTCACCCCACCCCCTCTTTATACAAGGAAAGAGAGGGTCATTTCGAGACTAAAATATAGTCCAAATATATTTCAATAATAGGGGTCTTTAGCAGGGCGAGGAAACAGGAGCACTTGGAGAAAAGCCAGGAGGTAGTGACCCTACTCCTTGTCACGTACAATGTACAAGCAGTAAAATCGAAACCATGCCACTTGGCTCAATGGCAGACCTTGTGATCTAACATGCATGTGTTAATCCATTCGACCCTCATCCAACCCACTCTTTACACAAGGAAGTTATACAATACATGCATTATACTGTACGATGGCATCATAATATTGTTAATCAATAAGTCACAGTGTCTACGCAACATGTGGTACACGTGGATCCATACGACAACGGCTGTATGACATAAAAAATAGGTCAGTTAGTCAGCATACCGATCCAAACATTCCACAGAGAGAGAGAGAGAGAGAAATGGGGTTTAATGTCCACTCGACACAAACCAGGTCATTTTGGGACTAAAATATGGTTATTTCAATATTTCGCTTGCGCGTAGGGGTCTTTAACAGTGGGAGGAAACAGGAGTGCCCGGAGGAAACCCACGAGGTTGAGAAGGCGCCCCTATCTCCATGCCACATACGCTCACACCAGGGCTCGAAACCACAGCCGCAAGCCAGAGGTGACCGGCCAGCTAGAGGTCGAAGCGCGGCACACTAGACCACTAGGCTATCCCAACCCCCCTCCAAACATTCCAATCTCTATGAAGGATGAGTGAGAAAAATGGGGTCTAATGACCACTCGACACAAACTATGCATTTTGGGGATTAACAGATGTATCAATATTTCAATAATGAAACGCACAACCCATTTTTCATCATTTTTTTATTTGACCGAGGTCTTTGTTTCGGCAAATCTTACTTGTTTTTAATGCCATTATGTAAGGATAAAAGAAATTCATTATTGATTTTAAAGGTAGGGTCTGTTAAATAGATTTATAATATTTTATTCAGTCATCAACATCAACTTCAGTCCACCTTCATCTCACCTTCACTCCTATACACACACTGTTCCTCATGCTTTCACTCATCACCTCACCTGTGTATTCACAGTACACACCAGCATTCACATGACCTCACTCTCACTGGTCACACACCTCTAGCAGACGACTAGTTACTCTCTTACACACTAGCAGACGACATAGTTAACAGGGTCACTAATTGTGACTGGTCATCCTTTTTGTTGAAATTTTTTATCGCTTGATTGCACCAAGAAACATGAATTTAACAGCTTCGTGAGCTTTTCGCATAGAACCTAAATCTAAGGTCTATAAAATTCTGGGGTTCTCGGTTTCCAAATCAGTTGGGCATGTAAACACTCAAAGAACCAAGAGATGCCACACCTGAACGAAGACCAACGCAGCAAACAAGAGTGGCCCCACCTGTCCTGGATCGTCACTTCCGGTTACGTCATTGGCGTAAATGGTTTTCAACAGTGACCTCTACTGCAGCAGCAATTCCCGGACGGCGTAGAATCTCGTACCAGACAGTAGGCAAACGCCTACGTGAAACCGAATAACGAGGCAGACGTCCCCGTTAGAGCTTCTGTTTTGAAATACGCCGACACCATGAAATCCAACTTTAATGGGTTCAGGCACTGAGGGTATGGCCACAGCAACACTGGATAGCAGTTTGGTTCAGCAACGTGTCGTTGTTCTTGTTGCAACAAGGCGATAGCAGAGCAAGGATACTGACGACGAAATGTAACTTTGCGTTTCTTTTTTGGGAGAGTATATTTGCCAATTTCTCAATTGACAGTACAGAATGATTAAAAGGTATTATATTCTTTAACAAGTTAGGACTCACACTGATCAGCAATGAATATATTCGCTTGGTCCCTACAATCACTGATAAGGATGACATCAATGCGACTTAACCTGTTAAACATGACATTTTTAAAACTGTTACTACATGTACCCCCTATTGTGTAATTAATTTGACGAAAAACGTTGGATCTTTCTATTCCTGGGAAAAATACCTCCAAGGCGTTATATTACGCCTTCGGTGAGTGGCAGTTGTCCAGGACGTTATATAACAACCTACGAACTTGACAGGTTAATGAGCTCCAAATATTAACTTGAGCTAATGATCAATCTAATTAAAATTCAGATCTATATTTCGTTTCGGTTTTTATAGTTTCGATGGCCTACACTACATGTACATGTAGATCTGACAAGTTATAGCGGGAGGTCACGTTCTGCCAGTTCAGATGTCAAGCACACGATATTTGACCCTATAATCTCAGTCATTCGATTAACCAATCAGAATCGTTGTGGCTTTGTTTTGATTTCTATAGCTGAAAATGCCTACCCACAATTCCGCACAAAAAAGTCAAACTCTCGATTCACAGCCAATTTGATTGGCTGACCCCTCATTTCAAGCAGAACACGAGTTAAATAACAAGTCTTTCAGATCCTAGTGTAGTAAAGACATGTAAAACGAAATTTTGAACTATAAAAACGAAACAAAATCTGTATTTTAATCAGATTGGCTAATGTCTGACGTCGCGTAATGTGACATCACGTGTTGAGGACAGTCGTCTTTAATAGAGATAATAAAAGAATTTCGTAATCCTTGGTGAAACAGATTGAATAGGACTTAAAAATTGCAAATGTTTCTTTAATGTTACACACTGATGTTAACACAATAAGTCAGTTTTATAACAACATAAAAACATGAATTCTATTATTCCAATGCCATCAATACAATAATGGTAGAGAAGTCTACAATTCATAAATGTCACTTCGTAATTCCCACGGCAGTAGCAGATGTTTCAAGTTTTACCTATCTTCTACTAATCTGTATCAATAATGTAATATTATAGATTTAGGTCATTTAATTTTAAGTGAAAAAAATATAACATTGTTAACCTATCTACCGGCATGGCAATAATCAATCAAAATAGAGATATTACATGTACTTCAAATTACCGTATTAGTATTATATTATTAGTATATTCGCAGCACTACTACTACAACGACATTACTATTACTCATTATGCATTCTGGAATTTTTCAAGCTGTGCGTAATTAGTGTCAATAATGATTCACAATGTGCGCGAGGTTATGAATCCCATTCCATTTTTACAATGCCAAAAATGAATACTAAATACTGAAAGAAACACGATGGCATGTTGTTTACAACGTAACTCACGCCGGTTGCGGTTGTTGTACTTTTTGTTCGTAGTCACCGGTGGAATCTGCTTATTAGAATAACAAATGACAATCGCACTCACATATCAAGCGTGTTTAAAAAGAGTAAATATACTTACAATTTAACTGTGTAAATAGAATTGCGTGTGGTAAGTTCTGACAAGGTTAAATTAACATGCATTAATGCCTTCACTGACGTGAATAACTTTTTCGCTCCACGCAGCACCGTATACTTCCTGTTAAGGCCAAGAGCGCCATCTATATTGAAATTGTTTATTATTCAAAATTCGATATTCATATCTGGGAACATGTTCAAAGGCGATAGCACGATTTCACCAAATCTAACCAAATTCAACATTATTTCAACTCTTTGGTGAGAGACAGAGGAATGGGGTTTAATTTCCACGCGACACAAACTAGGTCATTTCGGGACTAACATATGGTTCAATTATATTTCAATAATTCGCTTGCGCACAGCGGGCTCTAAAAATTTAGCAGTAGGAATTGGTGGGCCTGAAGAAAAGCCACAAGGTTGGACAGTCAACCCTACTTCTTGTCAAAGGCGTAGCCGTGAAATATATTATATTGTGGAGTCCGCAAATGAAATTATATAAAATGTTGACAATCTGTGAACGTTTGCGATAGGGAGAGTGTAGGAGGGTCTCCCTCCCACAGGGGGATCACGTGGTTAAGTGGGTAAGGCGCTGGCTCGCTAGTCTGGAGGTTGGGTATGCTTGATCCTTGCATTGGCCGAGAAAGTTCATCCAGATTTTCCGGCGAGGTTTTCCCTTGTCAGTGAAGCAGGATAGAGGGCCTGATAAGGACAGCTGCCTAGTCGTGTGGATGGGATGAAAAAGCTAGGTCTGTGTACACATTGGTGTGCACGTAAAAGATTCTTTGGCAGTTGCAAAGCTGCCCGAGCAAAAATTCCCCTCATAGCACACTGTATGGCATATGCCTGTCTTCAATAGCCCAGGTTAGGAGCAGAATAGTAGGACGATAAACTCAATTGTGGTTATAAGGGCAAAACTGGGGCAAAGTCCAAGGTTAAGCAGCAAAGGCATGAGCTTCAAATAGGGGCCTCCCCCCAAATTTTTGAAAAACAGGCTGCCGGAGTGTCAAACGAACAGAGATGCGAACTTCTACATAGCTCACTCAAGTGCGCCAAAGTACTGAATGTATGGGCGATCTCCCCAAGAAAATTGTGAAAAATAAACTGCCGGAGATGCTGTCTGACAATATTCAGGCACCAATTGTCGAGATAAATAAAGTTGATCAGATACCGTCTGTCGCCTGATCACTAGTTAATCCAACCCCAGAGAGAAAAGTGCCAAATAAACCAAGTGAGTAAATCAAAGTGAATGAATATTTTTGCCACGATATTTTGAGAAATAGACTGCCAGAAATGCAGCCTGGTAATATTTCAGACACCGATTGTCATCAAGATAAATAGAACTGATCCGATACGACTGTTCGTCGCCAAATCGCCAGCTTATCTGAACAGAGAGGGAGGTGTCAAATGAACGGAGTGAGTGCATCAAGTGAATGTATAGCATATTATCACTGCGTTGAACTTATACCCAAAAACTTTCAGGATCGTAAAAAGCACTTCTCCAGTAAACATAAGTGTTTGTGTTTTAATTTGTACATTGTTTAACATAAACCTTGTAAGACATTTCACAATGTAAGACATATATAGATTTTACTATATAAATTTGGGGTGTGGGGAGTATATTCAGCCCCCCCCCCCCCCCCCCCTGCTTCTTGTCACGTACAAGCAAGGAAGTCAAACCATGTCATTTGTGCCCAAATGTGATGTTCAAAAAATGGTGTTTTTTCGGGTAGAGAAATGTTTCCCATAACTATGACTTCCAGACATTTTTAGGTGGCATTTTGACACAAAAGTGAAAATTTGGCATACAGAATGATATACATTTTTTCTCAAATTTTATAAGAGTACAGAATTTACGAATAGCTAATTACAAATAGTGAACTAACTTCATAAATTGTACGCGTGTCTTTTACCCCATGATTGGCGGGCTGCCATGGTCTGCACTAAAAATAGTTTTGTTTACGTCGTACGATTGGGTCAAAGTACAAAGGCTGAGAGTTTATTTTAATATATGAATGTATTTAACAGTTAGTGTGATGCGGGCGACTGATAAACGCGCGATGTAAATATGTGTAAATAATGCAACGTTACATTCTTCTCGTGTTTATTGAATGACGTTGCTTGTTGAATGGAGCTTGTGAATGAAAGTTATTTTCGGTAGTCTTGATCAACACGACACTTTATTTTAATTGCATTTTGCACGATTTGACTGGATAAACTTGTCAATAAGTAGGTCAGTAGGTTACTACACGTTATTTACCTACTTTCGCTTTACTATCAATTCGATCCACCAAAGCGAAAAATTGGCAATATAATTTTTTTTTTGGAGCATTTTTTTTATCTCCGTCTGTAGACGTTTTTCTAACCACATGACGAATCAAGTTTTTGTTTGAAATAAACTCAACCATAGGTTCCCAATCCCATGTATTATTAAATTTATATGACTATGATGTATAAATGTATATGTACGCATGCTGTCCATAATGGATGTTTTTTGATGCAATAAACTTCTTATCTTATGGGACGTGGGGTTGGGATGGCCTAGTGGTCTAGAGTGCTCCGCTTCGACCTCTAGCTGGCCGGTCACCTCTGGCTTTTGGCTGTGGTTTCGATCTCTGGTGTGAGTGTATGTGGCATGGAGATAGAGGTGCATTCGCAACCTCATGGGTTTCCTCTGGTTTCCTCCCACTGCTGAAGACCCCTACGTGCAAGCGTATTATTGAAATAAAATTAAACAATATGTTGGTTCCGAAATAGTTTGTGTCGAGTGGACGTTAAACCCCATTTCTCTCTCTCTCTCAAACTTATGGGACAGTGACTGAGAGATACACAGAACAGAGGAAGAGATAGAAAGAGGACCCAAAAAAGAAAACCCACGAGGTTAGGACTCAAGGTTAGGATGGTGAGCGTACTACTTGTCACCAAACGTGGGGCGGATAAATACTGTTACTTATAGTAACTAGGGTTGACTCAATAATCACAGACCTTATGATCCATGGAGCAAAGTGGTCGAATGGTCAAGAGGCGAACTTTCGAATTAGATCATAATAAGGTCTGCCGTTGAGTCAAGTGGCATGGTTTCGATTCCCCTGTTTGTAGGGACAAGGTATAGGGTTGCCTGTCCAACCTCATGGGTTTTGTACCTTTGAACCACTTGTTAGTCCCAAAAAGACCTATATAGTTTGTGTGGGTGAATGATAAACTCTATCTCTTTCTCTCTCAGGGGTGGGTGGGGTGGGGGTGTTTGTGTGTTGGATGGCCGAATGGTTAGAGTGCGCGCGCTGTATCATACGGCTTGCCATTGAGTCAGCTAGCGTGGTTTCAAATCCACGGTTGTACGTGGCAAGTAGTAGGATCGCCTGTCCAGCCTCGTAGGTTTACTTCAGGTACCCCGGTTTCCTCCCACTGCTAAAGACCCCTAACATATGGTTCAATTTTATTTCAATAATTCCCTTGCACATAGGGATTTTTAGGGAGGGAACCGGAGGATCCGGAGAAAACCCACAAGGTTTTACAGACGACTCTGCTAGTTGTCACATACAACTGGAGAATTGAAACCACACCAGTTGACTCACACGCGCTAACCATTCAGCCATCCAACCCGTCTGTTATGCTCGTTCAGAAGAAATGTTTGGATTCCATGCTGAGGTTCAGTTGTGAGCAAGGGCATCCTGTCACACATTCAATATATTTCATTTTATGTTTTGTAGGCCTACAGGTGTGTGTTCCAAGTAAACAGGCCTACTTGTGTGCATTCCAGCCAAAGTAAACAGGGTTACAGGTGTACTTGTGCGTCCAAAGGTAAACAGGCCTCCGGTTGTGCACCCAGCCAAGGCAAACAGTGATTTGAAATTGATAAAAGACAATGGATCCTGATTTAGCTGATAACTGGTTCTTTGAATCAGTAAAAAAGTAAGTTTGAATTTAATCTGATAAAAACACAGATCCTAGTTCAAAATTTCATTTTACTTGTCTTCATAACACTTGGATCTGGAAGAGTTGCTTTTTAATCTGTGTTCTGGATGGTGTGAATTATTAGCAAATGGAACCATCTGTTACGGCAGGTTCTTTGCGTGCAATGCACGGAACTGTTGGTAAACTGTTACAAACGTCAACACTGTTTGATTAATCTATGTCTGACGTCATAGGGTCAAAAGCCGTTCAGACGACCCCTGATGTGACCTTTCAGTACAACTGGTCAGATCTTCATGTACGGTAGCTTTAGCGAACTACTGAAATAAAATTGAACCATATGTTAGTCTCACAATGACCTAGTTTGTGTCGAGTAAATGTTAAATAAACTCTGTTTCCTAAGTTTAATATATTCATCTTGAACATGGGAAAATATTGTACTATGAAGAAGTGTGATGTACAATTATATTAATTCTCAATGCCTTATGAATCCTGCGAGATTTGATCAGTACAGATTATCTCCTTATTAGGACCTCATTATCTCTAATAGTCTAAATTATCCACAGAAAAATGTTTGGTAATTGTCCACCGCCTTTGCAGGCTAGTTGATGGCAGGAGGCAAAATATGTTTACTCTCAGTTGGTATGATGAAGGTGTTATATTTAATACAAGAAAATATGTTGTTAACATGCCTGATATAAATGAATACAATAAAAATGTTATATAAAATTGTGAAAGTTGAAGCGATAAAAGGATATACATGTAATAAACCTCTGCTGATGGAGAAATGTTGGGCTGATGGTGCTAATATAATGACGCATGTTGGAGGTAAAAGAATGAATATTCTGCTCGGACAGGCATATACGTGATACAGTGTGGTATGAGGGAAATTTTGCCAAGAGAGTGGCGCTACAGCCTATTTTTATATCAAATTCCAACTGCCAAGAGATCTTTTATACATGCCAATGTGTACCTGGGACCTTAATTTTCCGTCCCATCCATATGACTAGACAGCTGACCTGTCAGCATCTGCGTCCTGCACCACTGATAAAGGAAAACCACGGTGGAAAGTCCTGATGAACTTTCTCTGCCAACTCTGGAAGCGCACGCGAGACCCCCTGGTTTTGGCGAGTCACTGCCTTACGCACTTAGCCAATGTTGCATGTTAAAGATCTCTTGTATAATTGAATATAAATTGTACTAATAGAACTTTGAAAATTTAATCCCTAACAGGATATAATTAAAGTGAGTGAGCTTTTGAACAAAGGCATACATTGTACATGTACATGTATGTTAGAAATGTTGTGCCGACGGCAGTGTTAATAAAATGACGCATGTTGCATGTAAACATTCCTGGTTTAAATTAAATATTAAATTGAATATTAGAATTGTACTAGTTAATAGAATTGTGAAAATTCAATCCCTCAAAGGGGCTATTTAAGGCATATGTAATAAATTATTGCGCCAACGGCTGTGTTAATAAAATGAGACATGTTGCATGTTAACATTTCTGGTTTGAATTGTATGTAAAAATTTCTGGTTTGAATCAAATATAGAATTGAATATTAGAATGGTTTGATATATTTTGTAGATATGCTAGTTTATATATGTATGATCTACAGCAGCCTGTCATATCAGCTGACTGGATCAGTAAACAAGGTAATAAAAACATTCAATTTAATATTTCACACTTCACTTATTTAATATCAATGATTCATTCAACCTCGAAGAATATCAGCATTCTATTATATACCATGCTTCACTGACTTTGTATATTCATTCACACTTCACTTACGATCACTGATTCATTCCATCTCAAAATATATTTTTAGAATTATTCTATTTTATACAGTAGGACTTGAAACTCCATTCTCTTCGAAGTATATATTATTATTATTTTATTATTCTATTAAACTCCATCCACCTCGAAGTATATATTATATCAATTCTTTAAATAACATCTAGAAGCACGGATTACTATTCATAACAAAACACAACACAAGGTATATTTGATAACTACATGTACAGTTCATAACACACACAGGTCACGTTTTCAAGTTAATGTGTTACGAAATGTTGTTATTAAATTATAGAGAAGTAGTTATATCCATATATACCTTATTTTGTGTTTTGTTATGAATAGTATATATTATAATAATTCTTCTATTATATACAGTAGGACATTAAACTCTGTTTACCTCGAAGCATATATTATTATTATTGTTGTACCTTATACCATGCTTCATTGATTTCGTATACTCATACACAACATTTAAAGATAAAACTGATTTGATTGAATAGGGTGGATCTGATGTTTTATTTCTGTTAGAGTGATGGGACAAACTCTATGTTTAATGGTCTATTTTTTTTGCACCAATTGGCCCATCCTCGGTATCCACAGTGTCAGCATTCTAGTCTCATTCACAATATATTTGATTTAGTTGAAAATATTGAATAGGGTTGATTTGGTGTTTTATTGCTATTAAAGTAACGGAACCAACACTATGGTTATCCGGGGGTTTAGAATGGCCGAATCGAATCCAGTGGCATGGTTTTAAGTCCCCAATTGTATGCGACAAGGAGCGTAGAGTCGCCTGTCCAACCTCATGGGTTTTCTCCGGGTCTTGTAGTTTCCTCCCATTACTACAATTATGCTCCAGCAGAATATTGAAATAAAATTGAACCATGTGTTAGTCCCAAAATGACCTAGTTTGTGTCAAATGGACATTTCTCTTGTCTTACTTTTCTACACCAACTGGGCTAATGAAAACTGGACTATGCCAGGCAGTGGACTGAGAGGCACATTTTGCCTTGACGGCACCACCACGATATTATTATTATTATTATTATTATTATCTCATTTCAGTCATATGTTCAAAGTTGTAATTTTTTTGCTAAAAACTTATTATTAATCTCTCCAGAAATTGACTGTCTGACCTGTAACGAACAGATAGATCCTACAAAATAATAACACGTGTATTATTAATGAGATGCTGAGGAATGAAATATAATTTTGATTAATTAAAGGTTTATGTGTGTCCATTTCAAATGGTAGAAAGCATGAAATACTAGAGTTATCTCTTCCTGATCGTCTCTTAGTGAGAGAAGAACAAGCAGTAAGTTTCATAGCCTCTTTATTTGTGGGGGTTTGCGATGTGTGAGTGATTTAAGGCCAGCGCTTTAGATCATAAGGTCTATCATTGAGTCAAGTGGTGCGTTTTTACGACTTCCTGTTTGAACACGACAAGGGGCATGGTGTCGCCTGTTCAACCCCATGTGTTTTGTCCGGGTACTACAGTCCCCTCTCGCAGCTCAAGGCCCCCATGCACTAGGGAATTATTGAAATAGAATTGAACCTAGTTTGTGTCGATTGGATGTTAAACCACATTTCTGTCTGCCTTGCTCTCTCTCTCTATTTGTAGTAAAGGTTGCCATGACTACAACAATGGGTGGGACTTACTAATTATTAAACTTGTTGCACATAAAATTTTATTTTGTCCGGGAAATTTGAACTGGATTTTCCAGCGTGGTTTCCCCTTGTCAGTGGTGTAGGACAGAGGGCCTGGCACAGGAAATGTATAGTCATATGGATTATACAAAAAACCTAGGCCCCATGTACACATTGACGTGCACTTAGTTGAGCCTGTGACAGTTGAATTTCAGAATAAGAGTAGGTAGTAGCATCCATCTCTAGCCAAAATATCCCCCATAGAACACTGTATGGCGTATGTCCGTCTTCATTAGTCCAGTTGGAGCATACAGTAGGACGGTAAACCCCATTTCATTTCATTTCATTTGATATTTACCAGTGTAACAGTCATCAAAATTTATCAACAAGAAAAATCGCCTATGACACAATTTCAAAGAATTTCACCCTAAAGCTAAAGAAAATATGGTTAAATAAAAATGCTTAAAAGTTTTAAATTTTGTCATATATATCTGGCTAAGGTAAATGATCTTTCTCTTCAACTTGCTATGCATCGTCATTTTGATGTAAAACTTTCTTTCCAACCAGGCGTTGTTAAAAGATCGTGATTTCTGCGTACAGACGGGAGGGTTCGTAGAAGACAAGGTCACATCTTTATCACACCTACCAAATACAAGGTAATCTATTCACAGTTAATTCATCTGAAATAAGGTTTAATATATAGCTACCACCCAAACCCATCAGTCCGTCCATCATCGACAACATTTTCATAGTTCTCATGTACCCAGAGAAATCCCACGATGCCTTGTCACGTACAACCTGAGAATCAAAAAAAGAGAGAGAGAGAAATGGGGTTTAACGTCCACTCAACACAAACTAGGTCATTTCGGGACTAACATATGGTTTAATTTTATTTCAATAATTCGCTTGCGCGTAGGGGTCTTTAGCAGTGGGAGGAAACCGGAGTACCCGGAGGAAACCCACAAGGTTGAGAAGGCGCCCCTATCTCCATGCCACATATGCTCACACCAGGGCTCGAAACCACAGCCGCAAGCCAGAGGTGACCGGCCAACTAGAGGTCGAAGCACGGCACTCTAGACCACTAGGCCATCCCAACCCCCCGAGAATCAAAAAACAAGCCAGTTGACTCAATGACAGACCTTATGATGCAATGCAAACACGCTAACCATTCGATCATCCAACTCCCTCACTGTCAAATGGACTGGGAAACTCCGGAAAACAACCGGCAAATAACTGGAAAACAACATGTTATACTAAATACCAGAAACACACTAAATACAGGAAAGCACACCAAATACCGGAACACACACAATAAGCAACTCAGAGTCTGGTCCTCCGGAAAACTAGACCTTACCCTAACCCACAATGGAAAAACCTAACCCTAACCTACGCACACAGAGGATCAGGCTCCGGGCTACCTATTTAGGGTGTTTTCCGGTAAAAAGTGTGTTTTCTGGTATTTAGTGGTTTTGCGGTATTCAGTACAACATGGTGTCTTCCGGGTGTTTTCCGGTTATTTTCCGGTATATACTATTGCCGTATAAATGTGGGTGTTTAAAACTCCATGTGAACACATCTAGAGACTGAAGTTGCCATCCAATTGATATGAAATTTATACATATAGAATTTATTTTGTGTATTATAGTTCAGTAACTAAATCATTTGTTTTATAAATGATATTTTATTCAAGATATGTTGCCTATGTAAAAATCCTTCTAAATGCCATTGAAATAATTTTCTCTTCAGGAATGTTGTAGCCTCTACAGACGTAGATAATTCTATCAGTATTTTACAGATTGGTGGTGAAAACTCAGGTACGTTCAAATTGAACGTGGTAGCTAAGTTCGGAATCACTTTTGTAGTTCATATTGAAATAATCTGAGTTGTTCAGGTTGAAATAATTTGGGTAAATTTGGTTGAAATGGGTAATTTTGGTTTAAATGGGTACTAGTAGTTTTGGTTTAAATGGGTAATTTTGGTTGAAATGGGTACTAGTAGTTTTGGTTTAAATGGGTAGTTTAGGTTTAAATGGGTAGTTTTGGTTTAAATAGGTAGTTTTGGTTTAAATGGGTAATTTTGGTTTAAATGGGTAGTATAGATTGAAATCATTTGGGTGATTCAAGGCAGAAACATTTTGATAGTTCAGGGTGGAATCATTTTGATAGTTCAGGGTGGAATCATTTGGATAGTTCAGGGTGGAATCATTTTGATTGTTCATTTTAAACCATTTGGATAGTTCAGGTTGGAATCATTTTGATAGTTCAGGGTGGAATCATTTGGATAGTTCAGGTTGGAATCATTTGGATAGTTCAGGTTGGAATCATTTGGATAGTTCAGGTTGGAATCATTTGGATAGTTCAGGTTGGAATCATTTGGATAGTTCAGGTTGGAATCATTTGGGTAGTGCAGATCAGAATCATTTGGATAGTTCATTTTAGAATCGGTTCTCCTTCAGTTTGTGTATTTATCAATTTATATATCTATTTTTCAGATCTTATCAGTAAACAACAAACTATTGTAAACAAGACACCGTTACAGTTAGTATAAATTCTACTTATTACCCATTAAACAAACCTCATTTTAAATGGATTTACAAATTATTATTAATATGTCAACAATTATCTTCCAAAGTTTAATAACTGGAATTTATATGCATGCGTACTGCATATGAATATGTGCATGTTTCTGGTGATGAGTGTTCTTACTTGCTGCAACCATGTCGTAGAGATGTCATGCGAGAGAGAGAGAGAGAGAGAAATGGGGTTTAATGTCCACTCAACACAAACTAGGTCATTTCGGGCTAACATATGGTTTCATTTTATTTCAATAATTCGCTTGCGTGTAGGGGTCTTTAGAAGTGGGAGGAAACCAGAGTGTCCGGAGGAAACCCACGAGGTTGAGAAGGCGCCCCTATCTCCAAGCCACATACGCTCACACCAGGGCTCGAAACCACAGCCACAAGCCAGAGGAGACCAGCCAGCTAGAGGTCGAAGCGCGGCACTCTAGTCCACTAGGCCATCCCAACCCCCCGAGATGTCATGCTTTCAATAATAAAACTACTAATATAACTTTTATCGTCTCAATGAACCCACCTAAATAGGAATATTTCATAAGTTCCAACTTGTATTGATATCTTGTTGTAGGGTATTTGAATGATCATTTGTTTGTTTTTCAGTGAATCAAGTCAAATTGGTGTTTTATCAGATAATCAGGTTTTATTTGGAAGTGGAGTAAATGATCTTTGTTTAACTGACGTTACCATAGGAACAATAATCTCACACTTCACAGGTTAATATTTCATTTTGTTTATTTATGTTGCCACAGGATCAATAATTTCACATGTAACAGATTAAACTTTCACTTCCTTTATGTTGTCAAGGAATCTCCTACAATTAAATCCGGATTCCTCCCACTGCCGAAGACCTCTATGCGCAAGCGAATTATTCAACTCCAATTTTGTTCTTTCAGGTGAATCATGTAAAGACGCACTGCCTATCAGTTGTCTTGCACCTCTAGATGGTACTATGTGTTTAGCATGTGAAAGGTCAAGGGGTCAAACATATACCATAGACAAAAGGGACAGTAAATTGATTTGTGACCTTGATGCTAGTTTCCATAGTAACTCAGTTATTACCAGTATCCATAGTAACGGTTGTCAAGACTCTAGTGAATCTTATTGGACGATGTGTGTGTCGCCAGATATGAATTATATTTATCAAATTTCAAATAAAGGAGAATTTAGATACATGGATAAAAGAAATTCCAAAAACACTGTTACCATAGCAACCAAACTCTCAAGCACCAGCCAGAAGATCAATTTATCAGTGAGTTAGATTTTATTTTGGTAACAGATGACATCCCATATTTCTAGCAGATATAAACACTCATCTAAAGCTTACTCATGTTAGAACACCTAATAATACCACTCCTTTATTTAGTAGGGGGTGGGTGGCCGAATGGTTTAACACATATGTTTTGTATCATAAGGTCTGTCATTGGGTCAAGTTGCATGATTTTGATTTCCAGGTTGTACATGACAAGGAGTAGAGTCACCTGTCCAACATGTATGTTGTGGGTTTTCTCCTGGTCCTCTGGTTTCCTACCACTGCTAAAGACCCCTCTATGCAAGTGAATTATTAAAATAAAACTGAAACATATGTTTGTCCCCAATATGACCTAATTTAAACAACCCATTTCTCTCTCTCATAAACTATAAATTTATCAATAAATATTTATATTTTTTTTTTACAGTGTTCATCAAGTGGGAAATATCTGGCCATGTCAGGTATGAGTCTCTTGATTCTTTCTCTCTCCTCAAAACTATGCATTTAACGGGGCATAATAAACGTTGGTGTACCTGTAGTTTAAACATTAAAGCCAATTTGTGTAAAATTTCTAATAAAGATATTAAGCCATTAACAATTAAATGAGCTTAGATTTGCTTCATTTATACACAGAGATCCATCAACTTAATACTTTGAGTTTCTCCCACTGATCAAGACCCCTATGCTCAAGCGAATTATTGAAATAAATTTAACCATATGTTAGTCCCAAAATGACCATGGTTTGTGTCGAGTGGACGTTAAACCCCATTACTCTCTCTCTTCATTGATTTAGTACCTATAATGTCGGTCAACTAGGTTAGTGTCTGTACTCAAGCGGAGCTATAACCGTAGATAGTAGCCTTAGTTTAGTATTTAATTATTTAGCACAATAAGAGAATGAACACATTAATTTAACAACGAAAACAAAAAAACTTAATACAATTATTTGAATTATATACACTTATATACAATTCCCGAAATATATTTTGGACTTTAATCGTTGATTTAGGTCCTAAAATGTCGGTCAACTAGCTTAGTGTCTGTACTCAAGCGGAGATAACCGTAGACAGATAGCCTAAGTTTAGTATGGATTTACTTAACAGGTTAACGTAACTCATTTTAAAAAATTTTAATTTTAATTGTACAAGTGACATTTGTTTTCTTTTGCAGGTTTTGATGGAAATATTCAAATTTACGACATAAATAATATCATCACAGAAAATAAACTAGACGCTATATTTAATCATGAAGGTCACATGGCTAACAGTAGCCAACCAGAAACCTTGTTATCAACTGAACATCTGTGGTATCCTGGCCAATCAGAATTAGTGTTGTCTGGTGCTAGTGATGGTTCTCTTCATGCATGGAGACCAGCAGCTTTTGTTTGAATGAATTAATATGTTTATTAAAGCTACATTATGGGAGATTAGATAACGAGTTGACAGTTCTCACTACAATAATTACAAACTAGTTAATGTAAAGTCAATTTGCTGAAAATTTCAGTAAAATTGATCCACTATGAACTTATAACTAAGCGAATAAGTTCCGCTTAGCCTCGGTCATTATTACTAAAGTCGGTAAGATAAAACCAGTAGTCTCGGTTATCCATTTTTATTGGTAAATCACTAAGAAAAATATTTCAACAAATCGAACTACAATCCAAAAAAATCTCATGCTAGCCTCGACATCGAGAGTTGATTATGGTCTGAATAAGTTAATTAATGTCTAATTTAGGTAACATTTCAGGCCTAAAGAAAGACTTGTGATAAACAGATTTAGTTCTTGTATAATGCATGTTTAAAGGTTCATTATGTACAGGATTTCGTTTTTTCCCCATCTGAACAACTATACAGCTGTCCTTGTCAGGCCCTCAGTTCTGCATCCCTGACGAGGGGGAACCACAGCGGAAAATCTGGATGAACTTTCTTGGCCAAAGCAGGAATCGAACACCTACCTCCAGGCTAGTGAGCCAGCCCCTTTCCCACTTGGCGAGTGTTAAGCGTAGATTTATTTGATAGGGCCCAGTTAAAGTTTAGTCAAAGGTCACGAGTCCTAATCCCAACCCTAACCTCTTGCGAACATTCACTTGCTCTAACCTTATTTGCATCTTGGCGACCTTGAAGGAAATTGAGTTGGTCTCAATATAACTTGCGGGTGTGTAAGCAAGTCAGGACCACATAAAAACGTGGGAGTATATAAAATAACTAATTATGAAAAATATATTTGTAGGTATTTTATAAGTTTTATTCTATTACATATTACATTTAATATGTACAACAAGAGTATAAAAATAAAACATAACAAAACATTCACTTAGCACAATTCTTCTACTTTCTATATTATTTTGATTTTTTAAATCAGACATCAGATTTTTACTGAATCTAGAGTACAAAGTCCCAATACTCGCTGAAAATAGATAGCACAGAGAGCCAATAGTTAGTTAATCAAGAGACCCAGTAGTTAGTTAAACTAGAGACCGAACATTTCCTACATCATAGCCCCAAATATTTCCTGAATCTACAGAAATAGAATAGAGAGAGAAATGGCGTTTTAACGTCCACTCGAGACAAACTAGGTTATTTCAGGACTAACATGGTTCAACTTTACTTCAATGATAAGCTTGAGCATAGGGGTGTTTAGAAGTGGGAGGAATGCAGAGGACCCAGAGAAATCCCACAAGGTTATTCTGCTTTTACTGGGCTAATGAAGATTGGCATACACCCATGCAGTGTGCTATGAGGGGAATTTTGCCTGGACAGTGGCACTACGGCCTACTCTTTTATCGAATTCCAACTGCCAAGTGATCTTTACGAGCATACCAATGTATACACAAGTCCTCATTTATTTTTGGAAATCCGACGAACTATACACAGTGTCTGTTGTGAGGCCCCGGAGCCCAATATTTACTGAATATAGAAGATATTGTGATCATAGACTATAAATGATATACATAACATGCAGGATGATATCTTTCAGATATACAAATATACAATTTATAAAATTCATTGTCAGATGTTTTACAGATATAGTCCTTAATCACAAAGCATTGTCAGACTTAAGAATTTACTCAAAATTGTTTAAAATATAATCCTTTTAAAAACATGTTTGTTTTAATGTATCAAATACATGAATAAGAAACTATGTACAAAGTTTTGTGTTTCTGGGTCAAAGATATTTCTTATAAACAGGGATTGAAATATGAGATCATTCTTAACGTAAGTCTGAGAATATTTTGTCAACTCAGTGCCTGTAGAGAAAGAGAGAGAGAAATGGTTATCGTCCCCTCGACACAAACTAATACATTTCGGGACTAACATATGGCTCAATTTCATGTCAACAATTTGCTTGTGCATAGGGGGTCTTTAGCAGTGTGAGCAAACTAGAGGACCCGGAGAAAACCCACGAGGTTGGACAGGTGAGGCTACTCCTTGTCATGTACAAGCGTGGCATCAAAACCATGCCCCTTGATTCAATGATAGACCTTACGATACAGACCTTCTGTAAAACGCACACAAGTTAACTATACGGTCACCTACCCCCAAATTAGTTGTAGTCAAGTGGAGACAATTTGGGCTGGCATGATTAAATTAATGAATGCAAATGGCACGAAATGATAATATCATGCGGTGATTACAATGAATATACAAGATGAGATTAATGAAGACTACGATTTTCCTGGACTTTTGTCGATTCGAGTCTTCTTGGATGGTGACCCAATGTGACTCTGAAAATACACAAAAATAAATACTTGTAGATATAACAGAATTACAATGCATAAGAATACTGGAACAAACCCATACCAGTGTAGACAATCTAAAACAAAATGTAGAAGCAAAAGTTGATGCAGGATGCTTCTTCTGCATGTACCTGGAGGTTAACGCCCATTTCTACCTAGCGTGACACTGTGAAACTTGCCAAATTTATGGGTGACAGACCAGGTCCAGTTTGGCGGCAGATAGGAGAGAGAGAGGTTTAACGTCTACTCGACACAAACTAGGTCATTTCGGGACCAACATATGGTTTAATTTTTATACGCCCACATTGAAATGTGGTCGTATATTGTCGTCGCCCCCGTCCGTCCGTCCGTCCGTCCGTCAGTCGGTCCGGCGTCCACAATTGCTTGTGGACGCTCTACAGGCTAAAGTTAATATTCGATTGACTTTAAATTTATACACAGTGTTTAAGGTCATGAGACGAAGAAGCCTATTGTTTTTCAGCGATTTCCGATAATAACTACCAGAGTTATGGCCCTTGATCACTTCAAAAAATCTTGTGGACGCTCTAGAGGCCAAACTTAATATCCGATTGACTTTAAATTTATACACAGCGTTTAAGGTCATAAGACAATGACGCCTATTGATTTTCGGCGATTTCCGATAATTAGTGCCAGAGTTATGGCCCTTGATCTCTTTAAAAAATCTTGTGGACGCTCTAAAGGTCAAAGTTAATATCCGATTGACTTTAAATTTATACACAGTGTTTAAGGTCATAAGACGAAGAAGCCTATTGATTTTCAGCGATTTCCGATAATTAGTGCCAGAGTTATGGCCCTTGATCACTTCAAAAAATCTTGTGGACGCTCTAGAGGCCAAAGTTAATATCCGATTGACTTTAAATTTATACACAGTGTTTAAGGTCATAAGACGAAGACGCCTATTGATTTTCAGCGATTTCCGATAATTAGCCCCAGAGTTATGGCCCTTGCACACCTCAAAAAATCTTGTGGACGCTCTAGAGGCCAAAGTTAATATCCGATTGACTTTAGATTTATACACAGTGTTTAAGGTCATGAGACGAAGAAGCCTATCGATTTTCGGCGATTTCCGATAATTAATGCCAGAGTTATTGCCCTTGATCTCTTTAAAAAATCATGTGGACGCTCTAAAGGTCAAAGTTAATATCCGATTGACTTTAAATTTATACACAGTGTTTAAGGTCATAAGACAAAGAAGCCTATTGATTTTCAGCGATTTCCGATAATTAGTGCGAGGGTTATGGCCCTTGATCACTTCAAAAAATCTTGTGGACGCTCTAGAGGCCAAAGTTAATATCCGATTGACTTCAAATTTATACACAGTGTTTAAGGTCATAAAACAAAGCCGCCTATTGATTTTCAGCGATTTCCATTAATTAGTGCCAGAGTTATGGCCCTTTGATCACCTCAAAAAATCTTGTGGACGCTCTGGAGGCCAAAGTTAATATCCGATTGACTTTAGATTTACACACAGTGTTTAAGTTCATGAGACGAAGAATCCTATTGATTTTCTGCGATTTCAAATAATTACTGCCAGAGTTATCTCCCTTGATAACTTCAAAAATTCTTGTGACGCTATAGAGGCCAAAGTTACCATCCGATTGACTTCAGATTGATACATAGAGTTTAAGGTGTTGAAACGAACAAGTATTTTGATTTTCAATGAATTTAGATAACTGAACAGCTAAATCCATGATATTAAATGTTTCATGTATATACTAATTGTTAGCGTGGGGTAAAACTTTATAAAAAGCAATCAAATTCTAATGATTTTCTAATAATTACATAATGAGTTGTTACTCTTAATCAGTTTTTAGTGTATTACAAATGTTTCATTACCGAAAAAAGTAAAAATATGCAACAACCCTTGTTGACTGCCCGGACGATTTAGCTGCTGTGGGCGTATGTTTCGTTGCCTGGCAACCTATCTTATTTCAATAATTCGCTTGCACGTAGGGATCTTTAGCAGTGGGAGGAAACCGGAGTACCCAGATAAAACCCACGAGGTTGGACAGGCGACCCTAATCCTTGCCACGAGGCAGATAGAAGGAAAAGGAGCTAGAAAAGTGATCTAAGATCATTTATTTTTTCGTGACTACATCAAATTTTTATCTTATCTTATACCTTTATCATAACAGCAGGGTCTGAGGAACATAGTTATTGAAGGTGGTCTAAATTAAAAAAAAGATTAATTTGTTTACCTTTTGCCATTTTTCTATAAGTTTATCAGCTTCTGCTTGATAATAATTAAAGACATCACTACAATCACCGCGTACTGGACTAGTGGGTGGATTGTACAGGAAACAATTATCTTTCACTAAGGTCATATCAGCATGAAAATCTTCAAACTCTTTATACACACCAGACTTAAAATAAACCAAATATAAACATCAGACTTAAAACAAAAATAAACTGAGTTACTTTCAATCGTTTCTGTTTGTGCTCTAATTTCAAATCACATATGTTCGGCTATCTCTAGCATCTGGTTATTCCAGTCTACAACAGTAGTAATATTGCGCATGCTCCCCAGATAAGAATATGGAATGGTTGTTTGACATGACTTGTGGAATATGTCTAGTCTTCAAGTTCCTTGTTACAAATGGTGGTGAAACACATTCTGGTAAAATGTTAATTTTGTGTTCAATATTGGATATTCAATGTACATATTTTACCAGTATGATCCTAATATTAATGTTGACTGTGCATGATATAGAGTTAAAGACTTATCTACTTAAGTTCAGCCTCAACTAGACCAGTTAATTTTATCACATGCATATACATGTACAAGAAGACTTGAGTAACTCATAATAACTTACCTCTAATTTTTTTTTAATGGTTCCGAAATCCATGGGTGTTTTAATTATGTTATAGTAATCTGGTGCATCTACAGGATCAACTACAAATATAACCAATTACAACTCATTATAACATGGATCAACTACAAATATAACCAATTATAACTAATTATAACATGGATCAACTACAAACATAACTCATTATAACATGGGTTTAAATTTTAAGGGCCCAATTCCCGACTAATCAAGGTCCCATCATGTTATTAACTTTATGGTGTGTGAACTCACTCTTCATGAAATATGTCTTGTTTATTTGCAATCCTGTTTTTGTTTTGAGGACTCAGAGAAAACCCACGAGGTTGGACAGGCGACCCTACTCATTGTCACATACAAGCAGGAAATCAAAACCATGCCAACTGATTTACAGACTTTATGGGAGAGAGAGAAGGAAATGAGATTTAAAGTCCACTCGAGACTAACATCTAGCTAAATTTCATTTCAATAAAGAGAGAGAGAGAAATGGGGTTTAACGTCTACTCATTTTATTTTAATAATTCGCTTGCGGGTAGGGGTCTTTAGCAGTGGGAGGAAACCTGAGTGCCCGGAGGAAACCCACAGGGCTGAGAAGGCACCCTTATGTCCATGCCACATACGCTCACACCAGGGATCGAAACCACAGCCGCAAGCCAGAGGTGACCGACCAGCTAGAGGACAGACCTTATGACCACCCAACCAATTGCATTAGATTATCAACGTACCAGGTTGTGTAAACCATGCTGCAGCGTTTAATTCACCCTTCTCTCGATTCACTCCACGATATTTGGATACTTTCTGTAATAATCTATGAATGAACAAAAATATACCAACATTTATACATAAACAAATTATACAAGAAGACGTGGTCAAAACTAAGTCAAATTTGTTTCCGCTGAAATGCAAAGTGATGAAATCTGAAAAATGTCTTATTAACACAAGACAAAACTAAAATAAGTTAAAGTGTTATAAAATGTCTGATCAAACCCTTGTCCTGTTCAAAAGGTGCTTGGGATTCAAATATTTAAGTATATCTTATATTGCAAGTAAAAACAAAAAACACATACTTATAGAAAATAGCTACTAGTATATTTAAACATGCATTACTCAAGCGCTAAATCTGCCTATTGCAGGTCTTTCTTTAGGCTTTAAATATTATCTAAATTACTAATTAGACAATTATTAACATGACAAGAACATAACCAACCCTCGATGCCATCATTAGTCTGTGATATTTTGTGGATTTGAATAAGTTTTATGATGGATGATATAACATAAAAATCGAGACTTTGTTTATTAACATACCAGCAGTAATAATGACATTCAGGGCTAGTCTTAAATTACATTGCTAATATCTCAGTTCAGAGTGAAGCAATATGACTGAAATTTTCAGCAAATTCTGTTTTCATTACCTTTGTTTAACTATTATAGTGAGAACTGTCGGCTCTTTATCTAATCTTACCTAAGGCCCCTTTGATGTTTCGAAGAATATTATCTATCAATCTACTTACCCAGCAGCTGATCGTAGCCAACCAGCTTGTGATACAGATGATACGGATGATGTAGAAGATGTTGGTGAATGACTTTCATCGACAGTAACAGGTAATTTACGTTTTCTCTTACTACTTCGGGTTGGATCACCTTCACCTTGACTATCAGAACTACTTCCTGTATCATAGAAATAAAACAGGGTTGAACATCTTACTGTTCTGTTTCACCTGGGCTAATGAAGACAGGCATACACCTCACAGTGTGCTATGAGGGAAATTTTGCCAGGGCAGCGGCGCTACAGTCTTCTCTTATATCAAATTCCAAATACCAGGGGATCTTTAACATGTGTACAAGGAACAAAGTGAAATGAAATGGGATTTAAGGTCCTACTCCTATAATGGGCTAATGAAGATGGTCATACATCATACAGTGTGCTATGAAGAAAATTTTGCCAGGGCAGCGGCACTAGAGCCTACTCTTAAATCAAATTCCAACTGCTAAGGGATCTTCACGTGCACGTCAAAGTATACACAATACCTCAGATTTTCCGTTCCATCCGAACAACTAGACAGCTGTCCTGATCAGACCCTCCATCCTGCCTGTGTCATAGAAATAAATGTACTCTATGACAATATATACTACAACATTTCCGTATGGGCATTTAAAATCCAAAAGTACTTGGTTGCGCTGATCAAGAACAGTCAGTTCCAATATTTTAAGTTTAGAAATTTTAAACAATACATCTTTCACATGATTTAAGTGGCTATATATTCATTGACACGTCAAAATGAAATTACATGAAATGGGGTTTAACCTCCTGCTTTCTGCACCCAAACTTGGCTAATGAAGATGGGCATACACCATACAGTGTGCTATGAGGAAAATTTTGCCCAGGCAGCGGCGCTTTGGCCTACTCTTATATCTAATTCCAACTGCCAATGGATCTTTTACGTGCACACCTATGTGTACACAGGACCTCAGTTTTTCGACCCATCCAAGCAACTAGACAGCGCTGTCCTTGTCCTGCACCACTGAGTTCGAAAAACAGAAAATCCATAGATGGAGCCTAACAGATCAATTAATTGGTTTAAAGGGCCAATCCCGATAACTTTTTGGGTAATAAAACTGCTTAATTTTGTGTTAAAATCCCTTATATACCATTACCTAAGGCCGACCAACTAACCCGATATTTGTGATATGCTTGTAAATAACTTAAACCTGACAGTCTTCATCTGGAAATGGAGACCGTTGTATTATACAGTATCTGGATAAAACCAGACTTTTTTCTATAAAAATGATATGTAGATGAAATTTACCTTTTGTTATCAAGTACAGAACATGGGTCATTCACTGTATAGACCTCTCAAGAAACGGGAATCGATTATTAGGTCACCCAATCAAAAAATTGACCAAAAATCTTAAAAGGGTTACGTGTCCGGATAAGCAGTGTTGACGTTAACGTCAAAACGACTCAATATTTTGAGCTGAAACTTTGAGCCAAGGTAAATACACCATGCCTCTATATTTTGGTCCATAAATTTCATAAAGGCTCGGATTTTAATTTTTGAGACTCTGTTCTTATCGGGATTGTCCCTTTAATATCTCTATCAATCTTTCAGTTTGTATATTTCTTCTGTCAGTCAATTCGCTATAGATACTGTAAATAATAAATATCATAGTTACCATGGCTACCGAGAGACTGACTAGCTGCCAATAAATAACTCTCTTCTATAGGATCTCGAGACTCTAAAATAATTCTAGGAGTTATGTCCCCTACTGAACCGACACCTTCTTTTTCTTCTGATAGTGAGGTAAATTTTGTTAATTTGAGTGGTAATGAGTCTCCACCACTCGGTTCTAATCGAACCATCACATTGCGATCTGTAACTGTATCCACGGCAACGGGTATATTAGGCGTGTCACCGGCACCATAGTTACATATTACTTCAGCTGTCTGAAATAAACAAAAATTTCCTCAAACATTTGATTAACCAATCAGCATTGATGATTCTAATGGGAAATAGGATTTATGTTTCAAAGGGGGGAAGACAGTCTGAAAAAAATTCTTTGAATTTGAAAATGGAAGTAGTAGCTAGGAAAGAATATTTTTCGGGTAGCCTCACCCCTTAATCAGATTGTATGATTCAAGCAATCATGGTGATTAACGTATCTCTCTCTATATATATATAAATTGTATGTATACAAATGAAATGAACTGGGATAAAGTGCCACTGTTCTGCTATGATAAAATGTAAGTTGGTGAACACAGGGCTCTTGTTACCTGGCAACAACAACAACCATACTGTCTGGAGAGAGATAGAGAGAGAGGGAGATGGGTTTAACGTCCACTCAACACAAACAAGAGAGAGAGAGAAGGGGGGGGGGGGGTAACGTCCACTTGACACAAATTAGGTAATTTCCAGACTAACATGTGTTTTAATATTATTTCAATAATTTGCTTGCGCGTGGCAGGAAACCGGAGGACCAGGAGAAAACCTACAAGGTTGGACAGACGACCCAACTCCATGTCACGTACAACTGGGGATTTGAAACCACGCCAGTTGACTCAATGACAGGCTCTATGATACAGCACGCACTGTCTGGAGATTTTAAATACAAAAGAATAGACTATAAGTTTTGTACCTCTGTGAGTATGGTAACTGAGGATGGTTTATTGGTCTGTATTGGTTGTAAACTGGATTTTTTACTGTCAGTCGTCACTAGATTCTCTATATCATGTAGTGGTATAATAACGTCTGCTTCTCTACCTTCACTTCCTGCACCACCTGATTTAAATAAAACACAATCAAAAAGTGTTTAACATTCTACTCTTTAGCTCCGACTAGAGAGAGAGAGAGAGAGAGAGAGAGAGAGGGAGAGAGGGAGAGAGAAATGTGGGGAAACATCCCACTCTTCAGCTCCACTGGAAAGACAGAGAGAGAGAAAGAGAGAGAGAGAGAGAGAGAAGGGGTTAAACATCCCACTCTTCAGCTCCGATTGGAAAGAGAGAAATAGGGGGCTAATGATAACAGCTCAAATAGTAGAAAATGAAATGAGTTTTAACGTCCTATGATTCTGCACTGACTGGGATGATAAAGAGAGAGAAATGGGGTTTAACGTCCAATAGCCATAAACTAAACAGGGAATCGATACGAGGGAATTGAAACCAAGCCAGTTGATTCTATGACAGACCTTATGATGCAGCCCACACACACTAACCATTCAGCCATGCAACCCCCTGAGCTAATGATGACAGGCATACACCACACAGTGTGCTATGGGTGAAATCTTGCTCAGACAGCCACGCTATGACCTACTCTTATTTCGAATTCAAACTGTCAAGGGTACTTTTCCGTACCCACAAACCGTAAGAAGGCCCTGAGTGTCTATATACTATATGTATGTTTTACATGAAATCATCAAGTTCCTAGAATCAATTTTTGGTCCATAAATGGAAGTTCTTCTCCTCCTCCAACAAAAAGTATAATTTCAGAAAGAGAGAGAAATGGGGTTTAATGTCCACTCGATGCAAACTAGGTCATTTTGGGACTAACACATGGTTCAATTTTATTTCAATAATTCGCTTACACGTAGGGGTCTTTAGCAGTGGGAGGAAACCGGATGTCCCGGAGAAAACCCACGAGGTTGGACAGGCGACCGGGGAATCGAGTATAATTTCACAATGATGCTTTCTTTACCTGGTTGCTCAACGACCGGTTCTTGATCGTCATCTTCTGTTAGATCAATCGTTGTTCCATATGCTGACCCAAAGTTACCTTCTCTTCTCACTAATTTATTCGTAACAGGATCCATGACGTACTGGAACGTACCTAGATCAATATTAGCCTCTTCCAGCGAACTTCGTATTAAATCTAACTCCGCACTTGTCTTCGGTTTGGGTTCGGTGTAAAAAAGTCCCGTCTCGGGATCTAGTTCTCCGACAAATTGAGGTGTTTGAGGCTGTAAGGGAGGTTCTTGTAATGGTGGATCTTCTTGGTGTTCAGTCGTTTTAAACGTTTCATCCCTTCGCTCCTCGTTATCTTTTAATATCTCTGGTAAATCAATCGGGACGTTCCTTTCCACAATAACAGCTGGGGTTGGTGGTGGGGTGGCTGGCATCAAAGATTCAACTTTTTCCTGAAATTGTAGAGAAAAATATCAACATCTTTGTTGAAGGCTTCGGAGAAAACCCACGGGGTTGGACAGGTAACCAACTCTTTGTGACATAGAAGCAAAAAATCGAAACCACGCAACCTCATTCAATGACAGACACATGATTCAATGATAGAATACAGGATAACCCTGATGATAACCATAGCCTATATTCAGGCCTATATCTAGACCGATGGGAAAAATAACAGTCTGATTAAGATACACATCTATATTTTCTAATACGTTCGATGACATACACTACATGGAGAACTGACCAGTTGTACCGGGAGGTTACATCATCAGCATTGACGTTTTTAAGTGTTTACCTATAGTTCCGCGCAGAGCACACCAAGAACTCACCATTACAGACGATTTCATTGGGTTATACCTCATATCAACTGGAACTCCCAGGTGCGGATCCAGGAATTTTTGCAGGAGGGAGTTTGCCAGGTTTCTGTTACGGAAATCTGCCATCATCGTCTCTAAATTACATAGGCATACATACAAATTGAGCTTTTTAAACGGAGAAATCATTTTTATACTGATGTAGGATCACTTTGTGATGTAATTTCATTGATGCAAGGCATTATTTTTTTTTTGTGTAGCTGAGCAGGGGGGGTGGGGGGTGGACCCCCCAACCCCCCCCCTCTGGATCCGCGCCTGACTCCTGTCATATAACAACTTTTCGAGATCTTTGTGCAGTAAAGACGAGTAAAACGAAATTTTGAACTGGGAGTAAAGCGGAGGACCTGGAGAAAACCCACTCTTTGTCACAAAAACCAGGGATTCGAAACCATGCCAGTTGTCTCAATGATACAGCACGCATGCGCTAACCATTCAGTCATTTACACCCCCTTCTTATCAAACAGAGAGAGAGAGAAATGGGGTTTAACGTCCACTCAACACAACCAGGTCATTTCAGGACTAACATATGGTTTCAATTTTATTTCAATAATTCGCTTGCGCGTAGGGTCTTTAGCCGTGGGAGGAAACCGGAGTGCCCGGAGGAAACTCACGAGGTTGAGAAGGCACCCCTATCTCCATGCCACATACGCTCACACCAGGGCTCGAAACCACAGCCGCAAGCCAGAGGTGACCGGCCAGCTAGAGGTCGAAGCGCGGCACTCTAGACCACTAGGCCATCCCAACCCCCACTCTTATCAAACAACTTACCTTGAGATGTGGTTGTGTTGCTATGGTATACTGTGGTTTTATTTCTCTAGGGATACTACTGGTCACGCTGACTGTAGCTGGATTCGTTTGTTCTATCAATGACATAGCTTGTTCTACAAAATATTCAAATTGGGTTTAACAGGTCAGGCGGTCACGGTGGATAGGTGGATAAGACGTCGGCTCGCTAGTCTGGAGGTCGGGTGTTTGATCCCTGCATTGTCCGAGAAAGTTCATCCAGATTTTCCGGATGTCACACATTGGTGTGTACGTTGAAAGTTGGAATTTGATATAAGACTAGGCCAGAGTGACACTGTCTGGGCAAAATTTTCCTCAGCACAGTCGGGGATGTTCAGACTATGGTCGCAACAATAGTCTACATCGGAAGGTCACCCTGGCTAGGAAGCCAGTGTCTTACTACATAAATATATATATTAAATAAGTGACCTACCAAGAGTATAATAATGTTCCGATGTAGATGGTTCATCTTGTTGTTCTGTTGTTTGATCTAATTCTAAAACCTCACTACTGTAAAATACAAAATAACTAGCTTCATCAAATATACCTACAGGCTTGGCACTCTCAAACCTAGGGCCTTAACATTAAGGAGCCATCAAGATATCATCATCATGGACTTGGCTCACTTTCATCATCCTTTTGTTCCTTTATGGAAAAAACGATCTTCATCACTCCGATAGGTGAAGAAAATTTTTTGTGAACCACATTCCGAGGTCCTGATACGTTTTCGACCTCTGCGGCACCCAATCCACCACCTACCTATGATTATCCGCAGTCTTCTCTTCTATTTCAGGTTGTGTCTGTTGAGCAGACGACATTCCTAATATGGCCTGTAGAGTAGCCTGATCGGTTGTTCCGCTTGCAGCGAGAGCCTGGGCCTGTTCTTCTGTTACATCATATTCAAACCACTCGTTCCCGCCCACCGTATTGACCACTTGTCCTGCTATTATACAATTTACAATACACAATAAAGATAATCAAATATATCACTTCTTTTCCAGATTGAGAGAAGGATAAGGTTTAACGTCCATTCGACATCAATATTATTTCAATAATTCGCTTGTGGGTAGGAGTCTTTGACAGTGGGAGGAAACCAGAGGGCCCACAGAAAACCCACGACATAAAAAATTTCACCTTTTAGTGTAATTAACATTTTGTTCATGTAGTACTAATGCTACTTTTAGGACTTCTTGCTTTGTTGTGTTTTTGTGATCGTAAAATAATACCACAGTATTTAAAGTATAAGAACTTTATTGCCAAGCTAATGACTTTACAGGTCCCTTGTTCTCAACAGATAATGGCTGCTGGAATATCTAGGTGAGTTTCTAACGAATCTCGCTCTACCCCCTATTTTATATCCCCCAGTTCCTGCAGGCTCAAGATTAACTTTGATCCTAAATTCCATTCCAAATATGGAATAAAGCCATATAATTCTCACCACTAAAATGAGGTGATACTCCTTCTATGGTCTTCCAACCATAGGTCAAATAACAAGAAGAACTTGACGAATATTTTGACAGTGGTTAGGATTTTACCAAAACATCACTTGTTTTTTTATGTACAGCTTTTAATTCAGTGCACTAGGTACATGTGAATTTGACTTTATAAAAATAGTTGTTTTAACAATTTTCCCAAAGACACAATATGGTCTTAAAGACCATAGTCTTACATATGAGATTCAGCTTTGAGAGGGAAAACCTTTTGAAAGATGTCTTTAATTCTTGCATATGGAGCAGTATAAACAAAAATGAGCTGCTTATTATAAAGTAATAAATTTTTAAATGAGTGTTACCTGGTGATGACTCAGCAACAGTATCAGGAACTATACCAGCAGCTTGGATTAATTCAGCTAATAATGACGACGTACGACCTTCACTCTCCGCTTTATTTCTGGGTACTGCCGTCCCACCCTATAAATAAAAACAATCAATACATTGTTAGAAAAAAATGCATTTATCTTTAGGTACCTAGAAACTTTTGGTTTAATTTTATTTCAATCATTTGATTGCCTGTAGGCATCTTTTACAGTGGCAGGAAAGCGAAGAACCCATAAAAAAAACCATGAGGATAACTCTTGTCACATACAAACTTGTAATCTAAACTATGATCAAATACAACTCAGGAAACTAGGTCATTTCTGGACTAACACATGGTTTAATTTTATTTCAATAAATTGCTGGCATATAGGGGTCTTTAGCAGTGGGGGGTGGGGGGAACCGGAGAACCCAGAGGAAACCCACGACCCTACTCCTTGTCACTTACAACCAGGGAATCAAAACCACGAAAGTAGACTTTATGATACAACGCGCACATGCCCACCATTTGGCCATCCCACCCCCACAAAAAAAATAAAGCAAGATATTTACCAGTTTACTTTGTCCACCTGTAGATGCTGTTGTTATTATAACTTTACGTTCACCTATTTTACCAGATGGTAAAGTTGATGTTGATTGGCTAATATTAACCCCTGGGTTTCCTTCCTGTTTCTGTATAAATGTAACCAATTCCTGAAACATTATTAATTTATTTCAATAACTCCATTTTTTAATCCAATAACCTTGTTTTGAGCATATCTCGTTTATAGTGTACAGAAGGAAAGAACAGAAGCACTAACCTTTTCAAAAGCTGTAGGATTAGCAAGAACTGTCGAGGAGGATTTAGATATCATGGTAGGAGTATGGGGACGACGTTGCTGAGTTTTCTGGACAACAATAACATTTGGTTTCGATACTAAAAAAGAGAGAAGTGATTGTATGATTGTATGAAGAAATATTTCAACCATCAGACTATATGTTTTGATCTGTACTATTTCAAACTATGCTTCAAGAAATAAGGTCATTAAGCCTGTATTCCCATTGATGGAACTTCAACAGAAATATTTCTTGTATTATATAGCATATCGTCTTTGATTTCAATAATTTGCTTGCGTGTAGGGATCTTTAGCAGTGGGAGGAAACCGGAGTACCCGGAGAAAACCCACAAGGTTGGAAGGCGACCCCACTCCTTGCCACGTACAACCGAAACCACGCCAGTTGACTCAATAGAAGGCATCCACCCCCCTCCCCCTATTCAAACAGAAACCTAAACTAAACATGAAAGGACCGTCTAATAACTAGAAGATTTTTTGTATGGCCTCACTTTTCACGGATAGGTCATTTTCGGACTAACATACGGTTCAGTTTTATTTCAATATTTTGCTTGAGTGTACATGGAGGGGTCTTCAGCAGTGGTACGATACTGAAGAACCCGAAGAAACCCTACAAAGTTGGACACGAGACCCTAATCCATGTGATCGATAAAGCAGGGAATCGAAGTCAGACAACTTTACTTAATGACTGACCCTATGATTTCACTGCATGAGTTGCAACCCCCATGTTTGTAATATAATATCGCATTACCTGTAGTGCCACCTGCTGTTTTTACTGCCGTTAAATGTAATGTTTTAGGATTAACAGTAACTACGTTTGGCTTCGTTGTTGTAATAACACGTCCACCAGGTGTTGAAATATTCAATACTTTTGACGTCTGTGAACCTGGAAAAATAATCAACTTATCAGGCATGGGGTTTAACGTGCACTCTACACAAACTATGTCATTTCGGGATTGACATACAGTTTAATTTTAATTGAATAATTCACTTGCGCCTAGGGGTCTTTAGCATGGGAGGAAACAGGAGGACCTGGAGAAAACCTGTGATGTTGGACTGGCGACCTTAATCCTTGTCATGCACAACCTGGGATTCGAAATCACGCCAAATGACTAAATGACGGGCTTTATGATACAGCACGCATGTACTGACCATTCAGCCATCCAACCCCCCTATATTGGTGGCAGAATAACTGACATAATAAAAGCTGTAGGTTGGTCCACAAGCAAAAAATGTGATTTTTCGTGCAATCTGGGGCCACAATCCATGAAGTTACGTTGACAATGACTATATCTATATATTACGCGTTGTCTTGCACTCGACCATTAAACAACTTAAAAAATACAGACACTATCCAGCACGTGCATTTCAATGAAATATGTCATATGGGTCCAATATTTCAACTAGTATAAATAATTTGACACAATGTCTGAAATGATAGTATGCCAACATCAATGGATAACATCACATTTGTATTTTAAGAGAAGTTATTTATATAATTTACCTGATCCAGCATTTACGACTACAACCGGTGTACCTGTAGATGTGGTACTAGATAAATGTGATGGTTTAGGTAATATTTTACTGGTTGTACCTTGAATACTCTGTGTTATAATCTTCATACCTACAATAAAAACACAATCTTAGATGGGGCAGAGAGAGAGAGAAATAGGGTGTAACATCCTCTCGATACAAACTAGGTCATTTTGGGAATAATATATGTTTCGATTTTATTTCAATAACTTGCTTGCGCATAGGTGTAGCAGTCCGAAGAAACCGGAGGACCTAGAGAAAATTCACAAGGCTGGATAGGTGACCCTTATCCTTATCACCTGTAACAGGTGAACTGAAACCACATCTGTTGACTCAATGCCATTCTAAATAACTGTTCTAGGTGTTATAACTATTAAAAGCCAACTTCAGGACGCACTTTGTTAAATTGTTTTATAATGCCATCTTGTTTTGGGCAATACATGTATTTCAACAAGAACATGTTACGGCCATCTTGTTTAAACAACAGCAATTTACGGTAATCTTGTTTTAACAATAGCAACTTACGGCCATTTTGTTTTTTAACAACAGCGACCAACGGCCATTTTGTTTTAACAATAGCAATTTACAACCATTTTGTTTTGTCAGTATTGTAGGTTTAGAGATTGTTACGGCCATCTTGTTTAAACAACAGCAATTTACGACCATCTTGTTTTAACAACAGAAACTTACCGCCATCTTATCTTATCAAGAGCAACCAACGGCCATCTTGTTTGAACAAGAGCAAGTTAGGGCCATCTTGTTTGAACAAGAGAAACTTACCGCCATCTTGTTTAATCTGTATAGTAGGTTTAGACAATGTTTTAACTTGTATATTCTGTAGTGACTGTGGGGATGGATGAACAGGTTGGGATGTCATTGGTATAACTACACCAGGTTTATGTTGCTGAAAAATTAACATAGCATTAAAATCATTTTTATGACACAAATTGTTTAAAGGGACAATCCCGATAAGAACAGAGTCTCAAAAATTAAAGTCCGAGAGTTTATAAAATTTATGGACCAAAATATAGAGGCATGGTGTATTTATCTTGTCTCAAAATTTCAGCTCGTTTGGACGTGAACGTCAACACTGCTTATCCGGACACGTAACCCTTTTAAGCTTTCGGGTCAATTTTTTCATTGGGTGACCTGATAATCAATTCACATTTCTTGAGAGGTCTATACAGTGAATGACCTGTGTACTGTACTTGATAACAAAAGATAAATTTCACCTACATATTATTTTTATAGAAAAAAGTTTGGTTTTGTCCAGATACTGTATAATACAACGGTCTCCATTTTCCAGATGAAGACTGTCAGATTTAATTTATTTACAAGCGTATCACAAATATCGTGTTAGTTGGTCGGCCTTAGGTAATGGGTTTTAAGGGATTTTAACACAAAATTAAGCAGTTTTATTCCTCAGAAAGTTATCGGGATTGGCCCTTTAAGACATGCCCTCTGTGACAAAGCGTTCTCTAACTTTTATCAAATTAAACAATCATTTGATAGCCCTTCCCACAAAACCAGACGGATGGTGATTTTTATAAAAATAGGGCTGGCACCAAATTTGAATATTCCACAGCTAGGCTTTCCAACAATGCAATTCTTTTTAAATTTGTCGTATTATCTGGAGTTGAGTACGGCTCATTAATAGTAACAAGAAGGCATACAGTTTATGTATTTGTGTCCATCGTACAAAATGAAGTTGTGCGACAAGCGTCTGGTTTCGTGGGAGCGGGTCACATTTAGGTCCATAGAACTTATTGACACTAGCTGGTTTTTGATAATATATCATGTTCTCTATAAAAATAGGGCTGGCACCAAATTTGAATATTCCACAGCTAGGCTTTCCAACAATGCAATTCTTTTTAAATTTGTCGTATTATCTGGAGTTGAGTACGGCTCATTAATAGTAACAAGAAGGCATACAGTTTATGTATTTGTGTCCATCGTACAAAATGAAGTTGTGCGACAAGCGTCTGGTTTCGTGGGAGCGGGTCACATTTAGGTCAATAGAACTTATTGACCACCAGCTGGTTTTTGATAATATATCATGTTCTCTATAAAGGTCTTATCATTATGCTGATCTTCTGTTACATGTAGTGTTACTCCTCCCCCATAGTCATAAACTACATGAAATTCTCAATTTTATATACCGGTGTTATAATATTGATAATAAAGAGAGGGAAAGAAATGAAGTTTACCGTTCATTTGACACAAACTGAGTAATTTGGGGACTAACATATATTTCAATTTTATTTCCTTAGCAGTGAAAGCAAACCAGAGGATCCGGAGAAACAGGCGACTTTACTCCTTGTCACATACATGAAGGGAATCTAAACCATGCCACTTGACTGAATGACAGACCATACACATGCGTTAACCATTCTGACACCCAACCCCCATTTTGATAATAAAAGATATATATATATTTCTATACGTACTGTAGGAAATCTCTGTCGTGGTATTGTTCTAAATCTTGGTTTACCGGCGAGTGTAGGACTAAATGATGGTGGTGAACCCAATAACTGGGAATGCGTGGATACTACAACAAAACATAATACAAAATATGAATATCTTGCAAATAATATCAACTACTTAGCCATTGTGGAGCCATCAAAAACAGAAATTTTCTTTCACAATAAGGAAAAAGAAAAAATGATATTGTCATGAAGCCATGGATAGAGGCAATCTGATTAAAACATAGATCCAATTTCGTTTTTTATAGTTCAAAATTTCGTTTTTACTTGTCTTTACTACTCTTGGATCTGGAAGACTTGTTATTTAAGTCGTGTTCTGCCTGAAATGAGGGGTCAGCCAATCAAATGGTCTGTCGAATCGACCGTTTGACCTTTTCATGCGTGGAACTGTGGGTAAATATTACCAGCGGATAGAAATCAAAACAAAACAAAAGTAGATTTTAAAAAGCATGGCTGTCGCTAATTGGTTAATTGAATGACTGGCATTATCGGGTCAAACGTCCCGTTCTTGATACCTGACGTCTTAGAACGTGAGCTCCCACTATAACATGTTAGATCTACATGAGTGTAGGCCATCGAAAGTATAAAAAAACAAAACGAAATATAGATCTATATTTTAATTAGATTGGGATAGAGGATAAGTTAGTAACAAATAACGTCCATCTTTAGCTTCACCTATCACCATAAGGGTCACAGGTCATTTATTAATGGGAAGATAACTCTTACAAAACAAAAGGGAAATAACTCCAATATCAAGTTATTTCAAAGGTCACGACATGTAAACAGGGTTAGCGTAGAGCTAATCCCAACCCTAACCCTCGACAAAGCAATACAATCTCGCCAACAATCACAAGCTCTAACCGTCTTTATATCTCAAAGACCTTGACAAAAATTGAGTTGGCCTTAACAAATAGATCTACCATGATCAATGTTATACATCAATGACTCAAGTGTCTGGGTAATCTGGATGGTATTTAATGATAGACTCATACTACAGGTATAGAATTATTTCAACTTACTTGTTGTTGTCGGTGATGTAAATGCATGCGATGAAACTGTGACAATGTTAGGCGATGATATTGATACAGGAGGACTACTAGGCATCATAATAGAACCACGCGTCATACTCGCTAGAGCTGTTGACGTGGCCGTAGAAGCACGTACTATTGGTACGGATACAGATTTATGTAAAACTGTTGGGGTCATAGACTGTCCTGAACTTGTTACAAGAATAACCTGAAATAAATTAAAACGTTCGATTTTGGTTTTACACAAACTATTTGCTTATCTAGTCATTAACAAGCAATGATAAAATATAACGAGACTGCCTGTCGGATATCGTTCAATCTTTCTAAAAAGCATTTAAAATCTGCAATTTCTACCAGCAGCAAACAAGGTCATTTCAGGACATACATGATACTGAGAAAACTCATCAGGTATACGACCATACTCCTTGTCTTGCTGAAGCTTAGGATGGAAACTACAGCACTTGACATTCTTACAAACCACACCCTTGACTCAGTTACAATCTGTACAGATCAAGCATTGTAGCTATTAACCACCCCTTCACTTAATCACAGACCCCATGATCTAAAGCTCATACATTGTGGAGAATGCTAGATCGGAGATGGTCCTACGTATTTTATGATGTCACATGTGGATTGTTGGTAAGGGTTAGGCTTGGCCCAGGGTTAGGACTAGCCCTTACTTTAACCCTAACCCACAATCCATATATGACGTCATATGTGCTCAAATGCACAGGACCCGCTTCGATCTAGTGTTCTCCAAAAATTGCACTGGATAACTCTCCCCTTCAGTTTATAAAAAAAATTTTTTTTAACCTTTGGTGGTTGTGAATGTGAAGTTGAAGGTATGCCACGTCCTTGAGGGCTCTTACTGATAGTAATTTTCACAGGAGACATTGTATTATGGGAAGATTGCGGTGTTGAACTGTATGCTATTCGTGGTGTCTGCGTTGACACAGACGAGAGATTCATTGTGTCGGAAGATTGGCTTCGTCGTCGTTTTCTAGTCTGTATTTCTTCTTCATCATCTGGATGTAAAACTCCTAAAATTTACAACAAAATTTATTCAAAACTCTTGCATTCATATTACAATGATTCAAATTAAAAACATTAAAGAATACTGTAAACTGTAACCCTGATGATATTTAATTTTGTGTAGTTAACATTCATTCAATATCAAATGAAAATTGAAAATTAGTAAAAAGTATTTAAGATCACAAAAAATCATGTAATTTGAACTTGCGTCTTGTTTAAAATGATACCCGGATTGCAGTACTAGAACACCTGAAGACGGGAACATGCCGTACACTATGGTATAGGGAAATTTTTCTCAGACAGCAGCGCTACGGTTTCATCTTATATCAAATTCCAACTGCCTAGGGTTCTTTTACGAGCACGCCTGATTGACATCCCTTGCCAGAACAACTGTCATGCATACCTTTAATATGAATTGATGCACCACTAGGAAGAACTACGACATTAGAAGTAGGACTGGCTGGACGAGATAATTTAGATGTTGATGTTCCTACTGATGACATACTGCTTGAATACATTGGTGGTGGTACTGTAAGCAAAACAAAAAATATAGAAATGGAGACAAATATGACATTTTAGACAAATATTGTAATAAAGTGAGAGAGGAATGGGGTTTAAAGTCCACTCAACACAAACCAGATCATTTTGGGATTAGCATATGTTTCAATTTTATTTCAATAATTGGCTTGCACGTAGGGGTCTTTAGCTGTGGGAGTAACCTGGAGGACAAGAGAAAACCTGTGAAGTTGGACAGCCGATTCTACACACTAGAATCAGAACCGCACCGCTTGATTCAATGACAGACCTTATGATCTAATGTTCACAAGTTAAACCATTTGCCTCCCACACCCTCTATATAAAAAGAACATACAGCTTGTTTGATGAGTGGATGATCAAAATAAATCAGATTACTTCAGTACGTATTCCTTCAATGTCCAAAGATAGGTTGCCAGGTAATGAAATATTTGTAATACACTAAAATCTGATTAAGAGTAACAACTCATTGTTTAATTATCACAATCCCTGAAAAACAATAGGCTTCTTCGTCTCTGTATAAATTTAAAGTCAATCAGATATTAACTTTAGCCTCTAGAGCGTCCACAAGCAATGTGGACGCCGAACAGACGTGGCGACAATATTCAATGTGGGCGTATAAAAAATCAGTTTCAAAAATCAAGTTTCTGGTCTCAAATTATGACATAATCTATATACATGAAAAATCTAAGTTTCTGTTTTCAAATTCTATATACAATGAAAAATTAAATAAGAATGAATAAATGACCCACCATCTCTACCAGCTGTATTTTTAGGCATGGGTAACATCGCATTTTTCTCAGCCTGTGCATTAGCCACCTGATTGGCTGTAACAGTAAATGCTGTCTGTGGTACAAGACGAGGCATCAATGGTATCAATCGTCGACCCTCTATCAACCATTCTGACGTTGTGTTAGATCCTGCTATACTGTAAATAGTAGAAAGTTGTAATGAAAGCCAGCAGACCAGAAATGGTCAACCTCTGACGCATGCTTCAGACTTGGAACACTGAATGGTTATTGGTGTTTTGCATCAATGTGATAACATACAGAAAAGGGCAGTACTTGAAGGAAGCTCTTTTCTGGTAACACAGGAATGTAACTGAAACATTCATAGACTGTTCCCTTAAAAACATTTAGATTGGAACCGGACACACTGAACAAAACAGGCAATGCGCATGTCAAGATAGACTTATCTTCCCTCTACAAAATTGGGCGAGATTACGTAAAAAAATAATGAAGTAAGGATATAAGCCTACTCATTATTTTTATCGTTTTTATTATTTCTTGCAAATGGATCAAATAGTTGAGCGATACAAATATCATTATCATTATAATGGGTAGGGTTTTAATTCTAGTATATAAATATTCAAATTACTTGTGAGCTATTGTAGCAAATTTTTCATCATTGACAGCTCGTCTGACTTCCGCTCTATGTCTTTCTGTTGAAATACTGAAATAAAAAGTAAACATTAAGGTATATTTAATCATACATAATGAAAATGTGTTGTCAGAATCCACCCTTATTCGCATGCACTGCTTACATAGTCTGGTACACTTCCAGGCACTAACCTTAAAATGTTTTGTAGATCAAGAAGTATTTTTTTCTTTTCTTTCGTTAGATCTCCCTGGGCCCTAAAAGCTGAGAGAACGGCCGAGTAACCTTCAAGTTCAAGTCGTCTCAACACTCTTTTACAATCATCTCTTGACATATCTAATAACATTGGCCACGACATCTTCACCTAAATCCTTGAAAACAAATAAAAACATGAAATAAAATGGGCGTTAACGTCCTCTGTCATGCACGAACTGGGCTAATTTATGATTTAGACAGGAATAGGACATACATTAATACATGACCATGACACAGCCCAACCAATAACTAACAGACAACTTTCCTTACCAGACAAATTGTCTGCTGAGAGTGCTCAAAAATTAACAGACAAGAATAAATCTAGGTCATAATATTCACCTCTTAGCACAATGGGTTGATCTGCTCTAATCACGTGATCAATTCTGTCCACTGGCCGCCGTCGATACTGATTTATCGTAGAAAACACGGAATATAACAAAAACAAACGAAACGAAATACAATGTTAATAGTAGTTTGAACCTTAAAAATCACCCCGGATGTATTAATGTTCCAGGAAAATGTTTATATTTTCTGAAAGATAATAAATTGTTCTTTTAAACAGTATGCGATAGTATACTTGGAATTTGATTTTTCATATTGCATTTCACTGCGACAAGACTGCATCTATATCAACACGGCCTCGATATCTGCTACCCAACCCCTATTTTACTTTACAATTCACCCTGTAGATATTAATGTGCCAGGAAAATGATTATATTTTCTGAAAGATAATACATTCCTCTGTTATTTGGTATGTGACATTATACTAGGAATTTGATTTTTCATGTTGCATTTTGCTGTCGCAAATGGCAGCAACCGATAAAAATACCGTCTCCAGGTCTGCTACCCCACCCTCGTATACCTCACAATTCACACCGTAGATATTAATGTGCCAGGAAAATGTTTATATTTTCTGAAAGATAATACATTCTTCTATTAAATGGTATGTGACAATATACTTGGAATTTGATTTTTCATGTTGCATTTCGCTGCCGTAAATGACAGCATCTTAAATCAATATTGCCTCGATGTCTGCTACCCCACCCCTCTTATACCTTACAATTCACCCTGTAGATATTAATGTGCCAAGAAAATGATTATATTTTCTGAACGATAATACATTTCTCTATTAAATGGTATGTGACATTATACTTAGAATTTGATTTTTCATGTTGCATTGCGCTGCCGTAAATTGCAGCATCTTAAATCAATTTGGCCTCCATGTCTGCTACCCCACCCCTCTTTTACCTTACAATTCACTCTGTAAATATAAATGTGCCAGGAAAATGATTATATTTTCTTAAAGATAATACATTCCTCTATTATATGGTATATGACATTATACCAGGAATTTGATTTTGCATGTTGCATTTCGCTGCCGCAAATGACAGCAACCGATAAAAATACCGCCTCCCGGTCTGCTACCCCACCCCTCTTATACCTTACAATTCACTCTGTAGCTATAATTAGGGGTGTAACGATACATCGAACAATCGATGCATCGCGATAGTTCAACCGTCGATAGTATGTATCGATATTAAAAAGAAACTATCGATAAAAATTGCGATAGTCAAGCAAACTATCGATAGTTTCGATAGTTTGTAATAGCGAAAGTAAAATGGCTCAAATTCACTCGTATTTGTCGAATAATTACTCTGAATTTTTAACAAAGAGCTCTGTTATCACTAAAAGAGCGTTACATGATCTCAATATCACATGGAAATCTTCGTCTACCATATTAGGCATGGCTTACTAAGAAATGCGTAAAATGGTTGATTTTGGCGCGAAAAAAATGAAAATGGTCACGTACGCCAATAACAGACATGCTGAAAGCATGCCGCATATGACAGGAAAGTTGGCTATGCTTTTTTACAAGTTACTAAACTACCAATGTAATATTACAAATATACCATTTTATATAATATAAAGAAAAAAAACCCAATGTACTTTATCAGAATGCGACGTTACAGTGTACCCGAGATACCAGCTAGGAGGCTCTTCTATTCGCCCCCACCCTTTTGTCGTGCCATTAGAAGCCACATGTTGTTTTTGTTTTTATCTGTACCGTCTTGTGTCGCTTCTGTCGTTTTTTTTGTCGATATGATTACCGATATCCGTGTTAAAATATTACGTACTGATTTACGGAGGGAGATGTTGAACTAGTAAATTGTAATCTATTGCCAGTACTGGATTTTTAATTAGCAGTTAAAGCAGTGGGGGTAAGTCAGAATGCGAGAATGTCTCGTACAGGCCAACCGATACGATTTTTGGCGAGGCGATTACCCTATTCAAGAATTTTGTAATTGTGACAACACTAAAAATCAGTATGGTTATTTTCTGGGAAAAGCATTCCGGTCATCGATAATATAATCAGTAATATCATTATTTTGTTCTGCTTATTCGAGAGTCCGTTGTAAAAATGGATTTGATTCGAAAAATGGATTACATTGATTTGTCGATTAAACGATTGTCCGTCATAGAGTGTCCGTTATAAAAAGACTTTGAAAACAAGAAATTTTTATTACAAAATTCGGGACCAAACTGTTGTGTCCGTATAAGTGATTGTCCGTTGTATGCGCATCCGTTATATTATTCGGAGTCTACTTGTATTATATTATCTAACATTACCTGGAACTTTCTTGTGTTTCAAAATTTTTAGTTTGATTAAATGTTATAATAAATGTATACCTGGCAGTGTGTTTTAAACCTAAACTAATAAACAGATCAAACTATCGCAATAGTCCAATAGTATCGCAATATTTAATCCCCAATAGTAATAGTATTGCAATAGCTGTTTACCCAATAGCAATACTATCGCAATAGTGAAAATTACCAACAATAGTCACCCCTAGCTATAATTGTGCCAGGAAAATGATTATATTTTCTGAAAGATAATACATTCCTCTATTAAATGGTATGTGACATTATACCTGGAATTTGATTTTTCATGTTGAATTTCGCTGCCGTAAATGACACTAATGACAGCATCTTAAATCAATATGGCCCCGACGTCTGCTACCCCACCCCTCTTATACCTTACAATTCACTCTGTAGATATTAATGTGCCAGGAAGCGATTATATTTTCTGAACGATAATACATTTTTCTATTAAAAGGTATGTGACATTATACTTGGAATTTGATTTATCATGTTGCATTGCGCTGCCGTAAATTGCAGCATCTTAAATCAATTTGGCCTCCAGGTCTGCTACCCCACCCCTCTTATACCTTACAATTCACCCTGTAGTTATAATTGTGCCAGGAAAATGATTATATTTTCTGAAAGATAATACATTCCTCTATTAAATGGTATGTGACATTATACCTGGAATTTGATTTTTCATGTTGCATTTCGCTGCCGTAAATGACACTAATGACAGCATCTTAAATCAATATGGCCCCGACGTCTGCTACCCCACCCCTCTTATACCTTACAATTCACTCTGTAGATATTAATGTGCCAGGAAAGCGATTATATTTTCTGAACGATAATACATTTTTCTATTAAAAGGTATGTGACATTATACTTGGAATTTGATTTTTCATGTTGCATTGCGCTGCCGTAAATTGCAGCATCTTAAATCAATTTGGCCTCGATGTCTGCTACCCCACCCCTCTTTTTACCTTACAATTCACTCTGTAAATATAAATGTGCCAGGAAAATGATTATATTTTCTTAAAGATAATACATTCCTCTATATATATGGTATATGACATTATATCCGGAATTTGATTTTTCATGTTGCATTTCGCTGCCGCAAATGACAGCAACCGATAAAAATACCGTCTCCAGGTCTGCTACCCCACCCCTCTTATACCTTACAATTCACTCTGTAGCTATAATTGTGCCAGGAAAATGATTATATTTTCTGAAAGATAATACATTCCTCTATTAAATGGTATGTGACATTATACCTGGAATTTGATTTTTCATGTTGCATTTCGCTGCCGTAAATGACACTAATGACAGCATCTTAAATCAATATGGCCCCGACGTCTGCTACCCCACCCTCTTATACCTTACAATTCACTCTGTAGATATTAATGTGCCAGGAAAGCGATTATATTTTCTGAACGATAATACATTTTTCTATTAAAAGGTATGTGACATTATACTTGGAATTTGATTGTTCATGTTGCATTGCGCTGCCGTAAATTGCAGCATCTTAAATCAATTTGGCCTCGATTTCTGCTACCCCACCCCTCTTTTACCATACAATTCACTCTGTAGATATAAATGTGCCAGGAAAATGATTATATTTTCGGAAAGATAATACATTCCTCTATCATATGGTATGCGACATTATACTAGGAATTTGATTTTTCATGTTGCATTTTGCTACCGCAAATGACAGCAACCCATAAAAATCCCGTCTCCAGGTCTGCTACCCCACCCCTCTTATACCTTACAATTCACCCTGTAAATATTAATGTGCCAGAAAAATGATTATATTTTCTGAAATATAATACATTCCTCTATTAAATGGTATGTAACATTATACTTGGAATTTGATTTTTCATGTTGCATTTTGCTGCCGTAAATGACAGCATCTTAAATCAATATGGCCTCGATGTCTGCTACCCTACCCCTCTTATACCTTAAAATTCATTCTGTAGATATAAATGTGCCAAGAAAATGATTATATTTTCTGAACGATAATACATTCATCTATTAAATGGTATGTGACATTATACTTAGAATTTGATTTTTCATGTTGCATTGCGCTGCCGCAAATTGCAGCATCTTAAATCAATTTGGCCTCGATGTCTGCTACCCTACCCCTCTTATACCTTAAAATTCATTCTGTAGATATAAATGTGCCAAGAAAATGATTATATTTTCTGAACGATAATACATTCCTCTATTAAATGGTATGTGACATTATACTTAGAATTTGATTTTTCATGTTGCATTGCGCTGCCGTAAATTGCAGCATCTTAAATCAATTTGGCCTCGATGTCTGCTACCCCACCCCTCTTTTACCATACAATTCACTCTGTAGATATAAATGTGCCAGGAAAATGATTATATTTTCTTAAAGATAATACATTCCTCTATTATATGGTATATGAAATTATACTAGGAATTTGATTTTTCATGTTGCATTTTGCTACCGCAAATGACAGCAACCGATAAAAATCCCGTCTCCAGGTCTGCTACCCCACCCCTCGTATACCTTACAATTCACCCTGTAAATATTAATGTGACAGGAAAATGATTATATTTTCTGAAAGATAATACATTCCTCTATTATATGGTATATGACATTATACCAGGAATTTGAGGGGTGGGGTAGCAGACGTCGGGGCCATATTGATTTAAGATGCTGTCATTAGTGTCATTTACGGCAGCGAAATACAACATGAAAAATCAAATTCCAGGTATAATGTCACATACCATTTAATAGAGAAATGTATTATCTTTCAGAAAATATAATCATTTTCCTGGCACAATTATAGCTACAGAGTGAATTGTAAGGTATAAGAGGGGTGGGGTAGCAGACCTGGAGGCGGTATTTTTATCGGTTGCTGTCATTTGCGGCAGCGAAATGCAACATGAAAAATCAAATTCCTGGCCCCAAGTTCACAAAGCATTCTCAGACTTAAGTTGAGAATTTGCTCAACTTTCAATCACTGTTTATAAGAAATATATTTGATCCAGGAACACAAAACTTTGAACATAGTTTCTTATTGACATATTTGATACATTAAAACAACAAAAGTTTTATAAATGGCTGTATTTTAGTTAAAATAAGACAAACAATTTTGAGTAAATTCTCAACTTAATGTCATATACCATAATAATAGAGGAATGTATTATCTTTAAGAAAATATAATCATTTTCCTGGCACATTTATATCTACAAAGTGAATTGTAAGGTATAAGAGGGGTAGGGTAGCAGACATCGAGGCCAAATTGATTTAAGATGCTTCAATTTACGGCAGCGCAATGCAACATGAAAAATCAAATTCTAAGTATAATATCACATACCATTTAATAGAGGAATGTATTATCGTTCAGAAAATATAATCATTTTCTTGGCACATTTATATCTCCAGAATGAATTTTAAGGTATAAGAGGGGTAGGGTAGCAGACATCGAGGCCATATTGATTTAAGATGCTGTCATTTACGGCAGCAAAATGCAACATGAAAAATCAAATTCCAAGTATAATGTTACATACCATTTAATAGAGGAATGTATTATCTTTCAGAAAATATAATCATTTTCCTGGCACATTAATATTTACAGGGTGAATTGTAAGGTATAAGAGGGGTGGGGTAGCAGACCTGGAGACGGGATTTTTATCGGTTGCTGTCATTTGCGGTAGCAAAATGCAACATGAAAAATCAAATTCCTGGTATAATGTCATATACCATATAATAGAGGAATGTATTATCTTTAAGAAAATATAATCATTTTCCTGGCACATTTATATCTACAAAGTGAATTGTATGGTAAAAGAGGGGTGGGGTAGCAGACCTGGAGGCGGTATTTTTATCGGTTGCTGTCATTTGCGGCAGCGAAATGCAACATGAAAAATCAAATTCCTGGTATAATGTCATATACCATATAATAGAGGAATGTATTATCTTTAAGAAAATATAATCATTTTCCTGGCACATTTATATCTACAGAGTGAATTGTATGGTAAAAGGGGGGTGGGGTAGTCTGCTACCCCACTCCTCTTTTACCATACCATTCACATCGAGGCCAAATTGATTTAAGATGCTGCAAAAAATCAAATTCTAAGTATAATGTCACATACCATTTAATAGAGGAATATATTATCGTTCAGAAAATATAATCATTTTCTTGGCACATTTATATCTACAGAATGAATTTTAAGGTATAAGAGGGGTAGGGTAGCAGACATCGAGGCCAAATTGATTTAAGATGCTGCAATTTACGGCAGCGCAATGCAACATGAAAAATCAAATTCTAAGTATAATGTCACATACCATTTAATAGAGAAATGTATTATCGTTCAGAAAATATAATCATTTTCTTGGCACATTTATATCTACAGAATGAATTTTAAGGTATAAGAGGGGTGGGGTAGCAGACATCGAGGCCATATTGATTTAAGATGCTGTCATTTACGGCAGCAAAATGCAACATGAAAAATCAAATTCCAAGTATAATGTTACATACCATTTAATAGAGGAATGTATTATATTTCAGAAAATATAATCATTTTTCTGGCACATTAATATTTACAGGGTGAATTGTAAGGTATAAGAGGGGTGGGGTAGCAGACCTGGAGACGGGATTTTTATCGGTTGCTGTCATTTGCGGTAGCAAAATGCAACATGAAAAATCAAATTCCTGGTATAATGTCATATACCATATAATAGAGGAATGTATTATCTTTAAGAAAATATAATCATTTTCCTGGCACATTTATATTTACAGAGTGAATTGTATGGTAAAAGAGGGGTGGGGTAGCAGACATCGAGGCCAAATTGATTTAAGATGCTGCAATTTACGGCAGCGCAATGCAACATGAAAAATCAAATTCTAAGTATAATATCACATACCATTTAATAGAGAAATGTATTATCGTTCAGAAAATATAATCATTTTCTTGGCACATTTATATCTACAGAATGAATTTTAAGGTATAAGAGGGGTGGGGTAGCAGACATCGAGGCCATATTGATTTAAGATGCTGTCATTTACGGCAGCAAAATGCAACATGAAAAATCAAATTCCAAGTATAATGTTACATACCATTTAATAGAGGAATGTATTATATTTCAGAAAATATAATCATTTTTCTGGCACATTACTATTTACAGGGTGAATTGTAAGGTATAAGAGGGGTGGGGTAGCAGACCTGGAGACGGGATTTTTATCTGTTGCTGTCATTTGCGGTAGCAAAATGCAACATGAAAAATCAAATTCCTAGTATAATGTCGCATACCATATGATAGAGGAATGTATTATCTTTCCGAAAATATAATCATTTTCCTGGCACATTTATATCTACAGAGTGAATTGTAAGGTATAAGAGGGGTGGGGTAGCAGACGTCGGGGCCATATTGATTTAAGATGCTGTCATTAGTGTCATTTACGGCAGCGAAATGCAACATGAAAAATCAAATTCCAGGTATAATGTCACATACCATTTAATAGAGGAATGTATTATTTTTCAGAAAATATAATCATTTTCCTGGCACAATTATAGCTACAGAGTGAATTGTAAGGTATAAGAGGGGTGGGGTAGCAGACCTGGAGACGGTATTTTTATCGGTTGCTGTCATTTCCGGCAGCGAAATGCAACATGAAAAATCAAATTCCGGATATAATGTCATATACCATATAATAGAGGAATGTATTATCTTTAAGAAAATATAATCATTTTCCTGGCACATTTATATTTACAGAGTGAATTGTAAGGTAAAAGAGGGGTGGGGTAGCAGACATCGAGGCCAAATTGATTTAAGATGCTTCAATTTACGGCAGCGCAATGCAACATGAAAAATCAAATTCTAAGTATAATGTTACATACCATTTAATAGAGAAATGTATTATCGTTCAGAAAATATAATCATTTTCTTGGCACATTTATATCTACAGAGTGAATTTTAAGGTATAAGAGGGGTGGGGTAGCAGACATCGAGGTCATATTGATTTAAGATGCTGTCATTTACGGCAGCAAAATGCGACATGAAAAATCAAATTCCAAGTATAATGTTACATACCATTTAATAGAGGAATGTATTATCTTTCAGAAAATATAATCATTTTCCTGGCACAATTATAGCTACAGAGTGAATTGTAAGGTATAAGAGGGGTGGGGTAGCAGACCTGGAGGCGGTATTTTTATCGGTTGCTGTCATTTGCGGCAGCGAAATGCAACATGACAAATCAAATTCCTGGTATAATGTCATATACCATATAATAGAGGAATGTATTATCTTTAAGAAAATATAATCATTTTCCTGGCACATTTATATCTACAGAGTGAATTGTATGGTAAAAGAGGGGTGGGGTAGCAGACATCGAGGCCAAATTGATTTAAGATGCTGCAATTTACGGCATACCATTTAATAGAGAAATGTATCATCGTTCAGAAAATATAATCATTTTCTTGGCACATTTATATCTACAGAATGAATTTTAAGGTATAAGAGGGGTGGGGTAGCAGACATCGAGGCCATATTGATTTAAGATGCTGTCATTTACGGCAGCAAAATGCAACATGAAAAATCAAATTCCAAGTATAATGTTACATACCATTTAATAGAGGAATGTATTATATTTCAGAAAACATAATCATTTTTCTGGCACATTAATATTTACAGGGTGAATTGTAAGGTATAAGAGGGGTGGGGTAGCAGACCTGGAGACGGGATTTTTATGGGTTGCTAGCATTTGCGGTAGCAAAATGCAACATGAAAAATCAAATTCCTAGTATAATGTCGCATACCATATGATAGAGGAATGTATTATCTTTCCGAAAATATAATCATTTTCCTGGCACATTTATATCTACAGAGTGTATTGTATGGTAAAAGAGGGGTGGGGTAGCAGACATCGAGGCCAAATTGATTTAAGATGCTGCAATTTACGGCAGCGCAATGCAACATGAAAAATCAAATTCCAAGTATAATGTCACATACCTTTTAATAGAAAAATGTATTATCGTTCAGAAAATATAATCGCTTTCCTGGCACATTAATATCTACAGGGTGAATTGTAAGGTATAAGAGGGGTGGGGTAGCAGACGTCGGGGCCATATTGATTTAAGATGCTGTCATTAGTGTCATTTACGGCAGGGAAATGCATCATGAAAAATCAAATTCCTAGTATAATGTCACATACCATATAACAGAGGAATGTATTATCTTTCAGAAAATATAATCATTTTCCTGGCACATTAATATCTACAGGGTGAATTGTAAAGTAAAATAGGGGTGGGGTAGCAGATATCGAGGCCGTGTTGATATAGATGCAGTCTTGTCGCAGTGAAATGCAATATGAAAAATCAAATTCCAAGTATACTATCACATACTGTTTAAAAGAACAATTTATTATCTTTCAGAAAATATAAACATTTTCCTGGCACATTAATACCTTCGGGGTGTTTTTTAAGGTTCAAACTACTATTGACATTCAAACATTGTATTTCGTTTCGTTTGTTTTTGTTATATTCCGTGTTTTCTACGATAAATTAGTATCGACGGCGGCCAGTGGACAGAATTGATCACGTGATTAGAGCAGATCAACCCATTGTGCTCAGAGGTGAATATTTTTATCTATATTAATTCTTGTCTGCTAGCTTTTGATCACTCTTACCAGACAACTTTCGTTAACAGACAAATTGTCTGTTAGTTATTGGTTGGGATGACACAGTGTCCTGATACCAGAAATTTAGCACTGACAGATTTTTTCTGTTGGCTGTTTTCAACATAATTCAGGTACATATAGCCTTAAGCGACTATGCCTATAGCTGTGTACAACCCAATTTGAATTGATAGGTCAACTGAATTTGCTTAATTATTTTCCAATCTTATCTAGAATCTCAATCTGACTGTAGTACGTACTTGCTTGGATTTAAGTCAACACTGAGTAATCTACATCATATTGCATTGAAAAGAGTCTAATTGAGTGAAAACACTACCAAGTCAAAGTATGTTTAACATCGCATGGGAAAACTATTGGTTTTGTGTGGAAAGTTTGGATGGCATGACAAATCCCCGAGTTTTCTTTTGTTTTACCAAAAAATAATTTTCATCTCACCAATTTTTATTCCTCTTTTCTGCTTCAATAATATATTATTCTCCAAAATTCATACCTTAAAATAATTCTCTAGTTTGTCTGTATTCAATATGCGATAATAAAGGTTAAATTTGGTTATTGAAAACCACAATAACAATAATAACTGAATTTGTAAATCACGAAAAAAATATTTTTATTAAAACGCCGCCATTGCAATTTTGCGGGAGGCTACAGCGCATGCGTGAAATATTATCCATATTTTCGTATAAACTACGACATACAAATTCTTTGTTTGTCTAAAATCTAAATTGATATTGTGGTATTAAGTATACTTATCGTTAATATAATTCACATTATTTCGGAGTTTTTATATAATAAATGATTTTTTCGCGATTGTGAAACTGCGGCTACAACTTTACTCTCTTAACATTTGGAGGTCAAGGTTGTTATTGTTTACATGTTGAAGCTTGTGTTTGTATTTGTAAACTTTTTTTTTTGTGCATTTTCTGCTGTTTATGATAAAATATTTTTGAAAGTCGATTTGTTTCTGTGCATACTGTAAGTATAAAGCTGTGAGAAGCGCGTGTATTTTTCAACTTTTTTGAAAGATCCAAAGATGGTTGGTTTGTCTTGAGATAAAGAAGCCGGCCGGCAGAGCGCAAGCCCTTCTTCATAACTTTCATAAGCAACTAGTAAAAGCTACCAAGTATCGATTGCCACCATTAACTACCTCATTATTGTCATACACTGGTAGAATATATTGGGATAATACATCCTGTGATAAAAAGGTTTTGGGATGAATTTATGAAACTACCTGACCTGCTCCCAGACGATTACATAATACATGTCATTTTGGTCCCGCAACATTTCGGACTTATGACATTTCAAACTCTCAAAAGATAGTTAAAAGTAGTTTAAAATGGTTGAAACTGAACATAAATACAGCGACTCATGATAAAACAGCATAATTACACGATGTTCGAGCTGCAGGGTATATCCGAACTAAGATGTTATTCTATTAATTAGCATACAGGTTTATTAATTGTAAACTTATTCTTATTTCAGAGGACGTTATGTAAGATGGGTGATGGGGATGAATATCTGTTAAAAAAATGTGGACTCAAGTTTGATCCGCCATCGTTAGTGTTGGCTTATGTTGATATGAAAACCAACAAACTTCGACGAAGGACAATGCCGCTACGAGACTTTCACAAAAACTCTAAATTAGAAGAATTTATTACAGAATTAAAATCCACAAAACATGGACAATTTGTGAAATTAATTCCGAGAGGGCAGCTTGTTCGGTTGTTGACTATTGTTAAAGACAAATTAAACGGAATGAGTCTGGAAGCAAGTCTTGCACGAAACAGTGAATTAGAAAAAATAGATCCTGAGGAAAATCTGAACAAAGTTGACGATGAAACGTTACAACGCAAAAAATTACAAATGGATGCTTTATTTGAAAAGAATCGTAAAAAACCTGGTGATCCAGGCTTTGAGTATGACATCGAAGTAGATTTTGAAAATCAGGTAAAGATTGAATCTTCGGGTTGGGATTCTGATGGGTCTGATCCTGAATTTTGAAAAACTGATGCAAATTCATTGACTTAGGTCACACTAATATGAATTTTTGTTCTTCTGGAAAACTTATTATAGACGTCCATTTTTAAACAAGGCAGCAAGTGATTTGTACTAAACCGTTTTGATCGATTATGATGTGTTCACCCCAGACTTTTGCATTAACTCAATTACTCAATCAAAATTGATTTTTTAGACATGTTTTTGGTATGCATATTTTCAACACATTTAGAAATTTTGCCTAGACAGTGACACTACGACTTTCTCTTATATCTAATTCCAACTGTCAGGGTGGGGTTTTTTTTGTGCACGCTACATGAAACCTCGATATTTATTCTATCTGAATGATTGGACAGCTGTCCTTGTCAGGCCTTTACATGTGTGACAATTTAGAAGTTGTAAAAAAAGTTTTATTCATATGGATGTGCATATGTGCATGTTTTTTGGTCATATGTTAATATGTTAAACCATCTTATTTATTTTACACTTTGGGATTTTACAAATGTATGTATTGTTTTAATTGTTAAAAAAAAATCCTACGCAAGTCTAGATTTGGTTCTAATTATCCTACTACACGGATGTTGCTAGACTGAACAGGTGCACTCTAATTTTACATAGGATTGCGATAAAAAAATGATTTGAAGTACCGGTATGGAAATGAAAATATTGAGGGAGGGGGGTAGGTTGCTGAATGGTTAAAGGAGTGCTGTTAAATCATAAGGTCTGTCATCAACTCAAGTGGCATGGTTTTGATTCCCCACTTGTACGTAACAAGGAGTAGGATCGCTTGTACAACCTCCGGGGGTTTTCTTCGGGTTCTTCAGTTTCCTCTCACAGCCAATCACCCCTAAGCAAATTTTGCCATTTAGATGACTGACATGACATGAACATAGCGCAGTGAAGGACATCTTGTTCTGAATGGAAAATGCAAAAAAAAGATGTAGTTTAAATTAAATTTTTCTTCAGAACAACTTATCTAATTTTTCTTCTCCTTTTCTCAGGGAAAAAAACTAATTTAAAATGAAAATGTTGCTGGTTACACTTTCTAAAAAATTCTAGTTTCAAATTCATAAATTGTAAACAAAACATTGTTGACAAAATCAATGTGGCTATTTATTTAAATATCAAGTGTGTGAAGAATTAATAATGAACATCATATCGACTTATTTTATTTATTATTCATTGTGCCTATTTCTTTTGAAATGTCCATAATTACCAAACATATTGTTGGAATATTTATATTAACAATTATTGTTGTATTTTTTATCGTTATTCAATTTTGATAACAGAAAAATAAAAATGACTTTGATCCAAAATTTTGTTATGTGATTATTGTGGCATAAAAGTTGGCAAAGACACTCATCAATATATCCTTCATTTGAAAAAGAAAGGCTATCCATTATCCCTTGCCAAGGCCTCTGTTCCACACCACAGATGGATTTTCTCAATCTGTTTCACAGAGAATAACTTACAAATTATCTCTGTAACAGATGACTGTCCACAACACGTGCGTTGACTGCACACGCCGTAGTCATTGGCTCAACGGCTCATGCAATGTTTACTTAACACCTAACTGCTTCGGGCAAAATGATGCCTTTTACTCATTTTAATACCCATTTACACTAAATAGGAAATATTTTTTGACTACAAATACTTCAAACTTGTTTATTTAATTTTCTTTTACCTCAAAAAAATGTTTGAGAATTTAATTTGTCGTAGTAAAAAAGTTAATATGCCATATTCATTAAGCCTCGTCAATGTTATGCTTATCAGTGATTGTAGCGGCCATTCACTGCAGGATCAGTTTGGGATTTTCTCTGCCAATACCAGGATTGAACACCGGACATTCAGGATAGCAAACCAATATTTTATTCACTAAATCTATATTTTGTTGAGTTCTTTTATAATATCGATGGCCTCCATTACATGTACATGAAGGTCTGACTGGTTGTAGTGAAGGGTCGTGTCAAAGGTCCTATGACATCAGACATTTGATTAACCAATCAGACTGGTGGGTTAACCACAGTTCTGCGCAACTCACACAAAAGATTCACCGGAAAACAGACCATTTCATTGGCTAATCCGTCACGTCATCCAGAACGCAGGTTATATAACAACTCTTCCATATGAAATTCTCGCTTTAAAGTGCCAATCCCGATAACTTTTTGGGGAATAAAACTGCTTAATTTTGTGTTAAAATCCTTTAAAATCCATAAACTAAGGCCCACCTACTAACCCGATATTTGTGATACGTTTGTAAATAACTTAAACCTGACAGTCTTCATCTGGAAATGGAGACCGTTGTATTATACAGTATCTGGATAAAACCAGACTTTTTTCTATAAAAATAATATGTAGGTGAAATTTACCTTTTGTTATCAAGTACAGGGCAAGGATCATTCACTCTATAGACCTCTCAAGAAACATTAATCGATTATCAGGTCACCCAATGAAAAAATTGACCCGAAATCTTAAAAGGGTTACGTGTCCGGATAAGCAGTGTTGACGTTCACGTCCAAACGACTCAATATTTTGAGCTGAAATTTTGAGACAAGGTAAATACACCATGCCACTATATTTTGGTCCATAAATTTCATAAATACTCGGACTTTAATTTTTGAGACTCTGTTCTTATCGGGATTGTCCCTTTAATGAAATCTTTGTGTTTGTTAGTGCTGATATATTGTGTGGATCCATTGGGTGTTAACAACATAGCTACTTGCAGTTATCAATCAGCAAATTTGGCCAGAACTCGGTATTGATAAAAAAATAAAACAAGATTTCTGAATAATGATAAGTATTTAATCTACAATATAAAAACATTAGTATAATTAATGGATCACTTGAACTACAGTAGGCCTGCTACATTTCACTTACACACCCTGCCTAATAAGTTGGTTTAACTACAGTAGGCCTACTACTGTATATTTAGGCCTAGTAGACTACAGTAGGCCTACTATATTCTTTAGGCCTAGTAGAACAGTTCAACTACAGTAGGCCTACTCAATCTGATCAAACACAAATCATATTTCATTTTGTTTTTTATAGTTCAATGCTGATTGGTTAATCAAATGTCTTGACGTCATAGGATGGAAAGGCGCTCGTATGATCTCTGATGCGACCTGTTGTTACTACCGGTCAGATCTTAGTGTAGTGTAGGCCATCGAAAGTATAAAAAACAAAAATAAATATAGATCTGTATTTTAATCTGATTGTAGGCCTACAGCCTACTATATTTAATTTACACAAGGCCTAGTAAGTCGATTCAACTACAGTAGGCCTAGTAGAACAGTTCAACTACAGTAGGCCTACTATACTTAAATTACACATGGCCTTCCCATACAATAAATATACATATATATTACCTACTACATAACAGCTAACCCCAAACAATCATATAATTTAAACAAATAAATCATCTTAATATATTGGTTTATTTCATAGAATCATTCCATTAAATTAAGAACGCTCTTTGTCGAACAATGAAACCCTATAAAGGGAACTTATTAATGATAACATATATTAATTCATTTATAATTCCATAGAATCATTCTTTTAAATTGAATCCTCTTTGGATGTTAGTAGCACATACTAGAGAGAGAGAGAGAGGGAGAGAGAGCGGGAGAGAGAGGGGGGGAGGGAGAGAGAGAGAGATAGTTTAACATCCATCCCACACAAACTAGGTCATTTTTAGTACAATAATTCAATTGTGGTAGGGGTATTTAGCAGTGGGCGGGACCCGGAAAACAGGCGACCCTACTCCAAAGTACATGCATGGGATCAGAACTAGCCACTTGATTCAATAACAGTTGCATTAAACTATTTCTAATTAGAGAACAGTATCTGGATTTTTGAGAAGATGCCTTATTCATCATGAAAACTAAAAGGAAAGTATTAAAAGGAATCAGCTTTTTCTATTGGTTGAGGGTTAAAATATCATGATAAAATTCAGTTCTAAGCCAATGAAAAGACTGTCCATTAATTAGCTACGATTTGTTTTTCAACGAATATTCAAATTTATAAATCGCATAAACTGCTTTAAGGTCATAGTAAAGATAAGCAGGGGCATTAACTCACGATTTGCACTCGGATTCACACCACAATTCTATTTTACATTGTTTTTATAATTTAAAACAAATAAACCTAAGTAAAGACAGTATCCTCAATATCATCGTATACATGTATATGCAATAAAATCTGGACCACATTCACATTCAAATATATACATTGAAACAAATATATTATGCACAAACGTTTCCACCCAGTAACCTTTTTGTACATGCCAGAATAAAAGTTAAATACAGAGTATAAGACCCTAATATACAGAGGTGGGAAGAAATTGGCAGGACCTTGAGTCTGAGTTAAGTCCCAAGTCGCTGGCTTTAATACCGAGCTACACATCAAGTGCCAAGTTTTCACCAAATCATCGAATGAGTCAGCAATTCATGGAGAATAAAGCAAGTTAAAGTAATGCCCCCTCCTTGCGACTCGACTCCTAAGCTCTTTCAGGTCATGAGTCATCATGACTATCGAGTCAGACTCGTGTTTCAATAAATATTTCAAATCCAGAGTCGCAAATAGGATTATTGATGTGACTTAATTCAGACTCGAGATCGAGTTGCAGAACTCAAGTTCCTACCTCTGCAAATATGGAAGCAAAAGAGAGAGAGAAATGGGGTTTAATGTCTATTCAGCACAAACCAGGTCGAATGGTTCAATTTTATTTCAATAATTCACCAGAGAACACGAGAAAACCCACAAGCGGAGAATCTAAATGTTAAATATTAAATTTGTGTACATATTCACGTGAATTAAGCCATGTGAAATTAGACATTGTCTCAGAAATGCAACTAACTATCAGGGATTTTAAATAATAATAAAATATTGTTTACAATCGAAAGCAATCTCTAACAACGGATACATATAGAGTTTAAGGTGATAAAAAAGTAAATACAGAAAATTATATGTAAATATTAAAAGACAACAAAAAACATAATCCTATGAGCAGACGACAAACTGAGCATAATTAGGTGATTTTATACAATAGCTAACTCTACAGATTCAACTCATTCTGGGTATTATTATTTCACGAAAACTCAATTCAAGAATCGAACACAAGACTTTCACGAGGACTATCAGTCCATACTGCGACCTGAGTACGAGATATAGAGAAATGGAGTTTTACCTCCACTCGGCACAAAAACTGCATCATTTCTGGACTAACACATGGTTCAATAGTACATAGGGGTCTTTAGCAGCGAAATCCTACTCTTTGTCGCTAACGTTAACAATCAAGAAATCGAAACATGCCACTTAACAGATCTTACGATTTACACCACCCAGTTAACAAACGGATTAAATATAATTTCAATTTTATAGGCGACAATTAAAGAATACTAACAAGAGGTTGCCATACAAGATATGCCCACATTTTGAAAGAGATGGACAGAGAAAAAGCCAAAAAAGTAATTTTTCACACAATCAAGGACCGTAATCCATACAGTTCCGGTCCGAAACATGCGAAAATCGAAAAGTAATCGTGATCTTTGGGATATAAACCTGTATTTCAAGTTTTGTGAAAAAAGGATAAAAATTGTGACCTGTAGTGTGCATAAACAAAATGTTAAGCGATATCTGGAAGGACAGACGAACAAGGGCGACAACAATATACAATGTTAGGATGACCCACCATAAATGAATATCTCCAAATATCTTGACATTTACACCACAATACTAATATATATACCAAGCCTTAAATCAGTTTCGCAAATTTATAGTCAATAAATTAACGGTCATGTTGTACTTAATAAGCTACGACCATTTAACCATCTAAAATAATAGACTGAAAAAAGGTTCTGAGTTTCGTCCATAACATCCAGACACTTTTGAGTAAAAGATAGGTTACGTGCCCTTGTTTTGAAATGAGTCTCGCTTAACCAGTCTACCGACCATTCTACGTCTGATTGACAGGTCCGAATAATCAAGATAATCAAGTCCATTTTATTGTAGAGAAATTTCAAATGCACGGGTCACCCTAATAATGTGTGAGAACTAGGTTGTTCTAGTCTTGAATACTCCAGCCTAAATCGTTTCCAAATCGACTCCTTGGTATATTAGTCTGGATAAAAAAGAATGAATTTTCTATACTGTGTCAAAGGTCAATCTCATACAGAGATATTGATACATCTTTCCATTGTTTCAGATGAACAAGAACGATCGTAAAATGTGCACCAGGAACCGAGCATGATGTTATAAACTGCCATCTTGGAATTATGACATCATATCAAAAACCAAGCATGACGTTATCTCTGTCATCTTCGCATTATATCAAAAATTGTTTGACAATCGATGCACAATGTATAAGGAATGGTTGGAACAACCAGACAGCCTATATACACATTTGACGCTAATTAGTCCAGTCCAATATTCGAAGCAGGAGCTGGACGATTGAGGCTAGAGGCTGCACAATACAATATAAATGAATAAATAATCAAGGCCCATAATTCATGAATGCTGAGATGACTAGGGTCAGACAAACAGCCCTAACAATTTTACAATCTATTTACAACAAACACAATATATTAACAAGAAGATATATGACAATCACATTAATCCAGATAAACTCCATAAAACAAGTGCTTGATAACTAAAAGAGCTCTGACCATAAGACATTAGTTGAACAGTTTTGGGCTTTAAAAGTAGTTTATTTGATGTACGTAATGTTCAACCAGTGTTGAGATCAGTTTGTGCAGCTTTACGGTTGTGCTAATAGTTTTAGATATAATTTATACATAGATAAATAAAATATACGTCCAAGTAAAAAATTAACCACTTAAATTCATTCTGACATACATTAAATCATAATATAAGCTATATATTAATAATGTATACAATTTAGCCATACATATAAACATACATAGAATAATAGGTTTCCATGGTAATGGTTTAAGATTATATTTCTACAGGGTATATCACAAATAAAAATATAACAAACATATAAACTAGTAACATATATAAAATCAGATATAGAAGGGGGGAGGGGATAAAGACTCCTGGCATTCATTTTAGCGGGCATCTAATCAGAAAGTGAAAATAAAGACATTCTTTCTTACTGAAAGTTAGATAGGCCTTCTTAGCCCTACTGCCTAGCTAAATTAGCCCAAATATGAGCCATTAGTCCTTCATGGTTAAAACTAAATTTTTCCAAGACAAATATCTTTTGGGCAAGGTATACAAGAGACGAATTATAAGGGGGAATATATTGACGAAGGTAAGTGGGGGTGAGGGACGAAATATTTTAATAGGATAGGCTCTATTTTCCAGTATTATTAGTTAGCTCAAATTGTGATATTTGAACTATAAAATTTAAACGACACCATAAAAATCATATTTATAAAACATTCTTCGGATCAGATTGTTTTTTCTTTTGTTAAAAAGTGCAGTAAATTATACATAAACTTAATTTAGGACATTGTTCTGAATATTTCAATGCTTGAATTTCAATTCGAGTCACAATATTACTGTATTTAAGCATTTGTAGAATTAGGTCAGCTAAATATGACATACAGAATACATATAAGTGTATTTATAAGTATTCATACCGCTGTAGACTAATGTCAAACAAATGAAAATAAGCGTAACTGTGAGAAATAAATGAAATGGATCTATAACGCTGTATTGACCAGGGATAGATTATTCTTCCATCATCCATCCATCCAACCAAACACATTAAAACCTTTCAATAAAGTGTAAATGTAAATATAAAGAAAGATATATCATTTATTGGGGAAGAAGGCAGCAACATCAAGAAAATGAACAATTTTTAGACGGTTTATATATATATAAATTCTTTATCTGCAAACGATTCTTTATATTTACATTTTTGGCAGCACAAAATTGCAAATTTACAATTTTTTTGTGTTTCTATAAATTTTGTGAATGTCACACAATCTGTTTAAGCTGTGTAGTAAACTTGTTGGTTACTAAGGCAACATGTTTTACGTTGACGTACGACTATCTAGCACACTGTTGGTAAATATATACAACGTTAGAAATATATAAAATAATTGTATGTTGGTGTAAATAAAGTTTCATTTTTCTGCAGCTTTTGTCGATCTTTCCACATTAAAGTCATAATCATACTGAAAAAAAAATGAATGTCATAAAATGAAATAGGATTTAATGTCCAACTCCTAACCTGGGCTAATGAAGATGGTGGTTTAATGTCTGGTCGACACAAACTAGGTAATTCCGGGACAAATACACGGCTCAATTTGATTTCAATAGTTTACCTGTGCGCAAGGGTCTTAAGCAGTGGGAGGACACCGGACAGTCGACCCTACTTCTTGTCGCACACAACGAGAGAAACAAAACCACTCCAGTTGACTCAATGACAGAACCTTTTATACAGCGTGCACATGCTAACCATTTGGCCGTCCCCCACTCCATAACAGCCCCTACTATCTAACACCATTCGGCCCACCCATTTTATTATATACACAAGGAATATAATGTTAAAATGACTACCTCTGTTTCCACATCATATAAAGATTTATACACTATCCTAGGAATCGTAAACTACAAATAAAATACAACAATCAATCATTATGTAAACACAATAAAACATGCGTTACCAGGCAACTAGGTCATTCTGGGACAAGCATATGGTTCAATTTTATCTCAATAATTCGCTTGTGTCTACGGGTATTTAGTGGTGTGTGAGAGAGAGAGATAGAGCTCTCGATTATCCAACTGACACAATGTCATTTCGGGACTGACACATGGTTCAGATATTTAAAAATAATTCGCTTTCATGTGAAGGTGTGTAGCAATGGTAGAAAACAGGAGGATAAATATAGGTAACCTTTAAATCTGCCTATTGCAGGACTTTATTCTGGCCTTAAAGAAAGAAGGATTATTCAAGATCTAAATCTGCGTAGCGCAGGTGTTTTATCAAATTCTAACGTTATATAACCTATTTATTAGACTTTTTTTACCATGACAAGTCCCTAAGCCATCGGATGGTTCTGATTTTAAGTAGATTAGAAGTGTTTGGCCATTTAATGATTTAATTTAAAAATGGAGATGTATGGCTAAGCCTCGAATAACCAGTGCTGTTGTTACGATAATAAACAAACAATGCACACATGTTGTCAAAAATACAAACATCGATATCTTGCTCAGAATAAAGTAAAGTGAATGAAATTTTCAGTATATTCATTTTGCATAACTTTTTTTTAAATCTTAAATTATATATCTTTAATGAGCAGTCATCGAAAATCATATACATGTAACTTACATTTTGTAATTCAGCTAAGAGTTGAAATTTTGGATTCAACTGCCAGGGAACACCAATCAATGCTACAATAAGAAAAAAATCGTTTTAAAAACATACATATATTCCAGATCCTAGTGTTGTGAAGGCAAGTAAAACGAAATTTTGAAATATAAAAAACAAAACGAAATATTAGGATCTGTGTTTTAATCAGGTTGAAGGAATGGAATCACTTGCAAGCTACAGTATCTATAAAAGGAACATCAGTCCAATTTATCGATGTATGTGACTCGCCATTTACCACTGTCATTTTGTCGTCCACAAAACTTACTGACAGACCTGTTTCAAATCAAGGCAGGAACATTATCTAGCGTTGGTATTTTGATTTTGTTTTTCTTTATTCAATGGTTAAATAATCAGAGTAAATATCGACTAACGATGGAATTCTTTTATAGATATCTAGTTTAATGATTTAATAAACTTTATAAGACTGTAACAAACGCCATTATTGATGTAGACGAACGCACATATTTTAGTTACCATATTTAGTAGCAACTCTACTGACTAATTTACATGACCGCAACCGATATACCGTAGAGTTTGTAATAAGACTAGAGAATGTAAAACATATTAGCGTGGATTAAGCTATGAGAATATTGATACTGGCGCGTTCGTCGCATTGTAACTTTTATATATCTCTCAGACTAAAAGTACAAATTAGAAGAATTTTGATCATTTAAATGATTTGTACCAATTTGTAAACAAGGATTTGATATTGAATGAATATGAAAGAAATAAACGCTAAATACACAAGATTAAATGATACTCGAATTACTGTGCTTTGTCCCCGCTTAGATAATTCATAACATTTATTTACCATTAGCTGCTGTAGCATGGTCGTCACCTGCGGGTCTAATAGAGGGCGCCGCTGTTGGATTGAGGGGATAAGGTAAACTAGATCCTACGTTAGACCTAAAAAAAAAAAAGCATAATAATATCAAAAATAATATAGCACAACATGTACAAATATACATACACGATCAGTCACTATTGCAATACAGGATAAAAAGTGGAACGAAATCTTCTACACCGACTGGGCTAATACGCCATACAGTGTGCTACGACTATGAGAGAAAAATTTTACGGATAGCGGCGCTAGAGTTTTCTCTTATATCGATTTCCAACTGTCAAGGATTCTTTAAGGTGCACCTGGGACCTCAGTTTTCCGTCCCATCTGAACAACCATACATTGTCCCTTACCAGACCCTACATCCAGCACCAGTGTGACGCAGGAAAATCCTGGTGAACTATCTCGTTAACACAAGGATTGAACAAAAGACCTCCCGTTATGGAACCCGATGTCTTACACAAAATAATAATTAACCAGTTGAGGGAGAGAAATTGGTTCAATTTTATTTCATTACTTCAATCCCGTGTAGGGGTCTTCAGCAGTGGAAGGAAACCAGAGAACCCTGAGAAAACAATGAGTTTATACAAACGCCACCACTACTTGCCAGGAAATTGAGAGAGAGAGAGAGAGAGAGAGAGAGAGAACCCAATTACCAAACTGAATACTCACATGTTGAGAACGTTATTATGATAATTATTAACATTATTTGATTCCACCTCGGAGGAACTAATACCACCTGGTAATACAAGTCTACCAATCTTGTAACATAACGATAAACCATTTAATTCACTGGAAGAACAAAAATATAGAATTATGAACATAGAGTTCATTAATGTAAACATTTTGTGCAATCCCAACATATTTTTATCTGCTTCGACCAGGCTAATGAAGAAAGACATACACCGTAGAGTGTGCTATGAGGGAAATTTTGCCGCAGCGTTACGGCCTACTCTTATATTGAATTCTAACTGCCAAGGGATCTATAACATGCACGCCAATTTGTACACGGAACCTCACTGTCCTTTTATATTTAAAATGGCTGCATTTTTTTTAATTTGGATTAAAAATAAATCTATTGATTTGACTGGATTTTATGACCTGTTTTGTTTTTTTGGGACGATAATTTAAGTCAGTAATCAATCTGATTAAAATTCAGATCTATATTTTGTTTCGTTTTTTTTATACTTTCGATGGTCTACACTCTATGAAGATCTGGCCAGTTATCGGGGGAGTTCTCGTCAGAGGTCAAACGAGCGGCTTTTTACCCTATGACATCAGACAATGATTAATCAATCGGCGTTGACGTTTCTAGTGGTTTACCCACAGTGCTGTGCACCAAAAGATTGCTGTAACAAAAGGTTTCATTGGCTAATCCCTCACATCATCCAGAACACGTCAATGACAACTCTTCCAGATCCTAGTGTAATAACGACAAGTAAAACGAAATTTTGAACTATAAAAACGAAACGAAATAGGATCAGATTGATCACTGTTAAGCAAGAGTGTCACAAACTCATTTCGATTCAGGGGCCACATGAACTAAAATTTTACATCAAGTGGGCTCGAGTCCAAGAGATATACAAAAATATTAGGATAAAGAAAATTTTATTGATTTATTTGATTAAAATCGTTACATATTATAACGTCCTTGAACTTTACTGAATTCTAAAAACAAAGTCAAACATCCTTGAGAGGTCTCCAATTTGTCAGGATATAATATGGAATACAACGTCCTCTTGTATTACATTCAATTTAGATATCTATGACATACAGTACACAGGCCTGGAAATAACGGTTTTAGATGTACCTGACAAAGTGTCAGACAACAATGAAACAGTATCTGACTTTTCAACTTAGTGTCAGACATGTATAAAATAATATCAATAAAAAGACAAATCCGTGCCGGACAAAGTGGCAGGCACCAGAGGTTTTGTGCCTGACAAAGCCTGAATCTGTGCCTGATAATGTCAGTGACAGATGCCTTATTTCCAGGCTTGACAGTACAGATGTCAGAGTTTTAATTAAACCAGAAAACAATAATAAATGATTTCCATTGCTGGCTTTTAAGAATTTGGTGAAATGTTTGTTTGCTGAAATTTGTTCCACGGGCCAAATTTAAAGCCTTGGCAGGCTGGATCCCTGATATTGTATAACAACGATAATTGACTTACCCGATTAATGTATAATTGACCGGAGGTTTACGAGATCCACGACCCAACAATACTAATTCTGTTATCACATCTTGAGTCATGGTTTTATCCATCCAACGAACGCATAATACTTTCTTTTTTATAGCTTTTTCTCCTACAATCATACAAGTATATCAACATTGCTTGCTTGAGAGAGAGAGAGAAAGAGGGTTTAACATCCACTCGACACAAACTAGGTCATTTTGGGACTAACATATGGTTTAATTTTATTTCAATCATTCTCATGTGCGTAGGGGTCTTTAGCAGTGGGAGGAAACCGGATCCAGTCAGTAAGACCTTGAATGTAACATAAAGTAATACATTGATAACAAGGGCCATAACTCTGCAACTCTGGCATTCATTATCACTAATCAATGAAAATAATTAGTCTTCTTCATTGGATGACCACAAACACTGTGGGGGGGGGGGATGTCTGAATGGTTAGCAAGCACGTGCTGTATCATACGGCTTGCCATTGAATCAACTGGCGTGGTTTCGAATACCGGGTTGTGTGTGGGAAGGAGTAAGGTCGCCTGTCCAACCTCGTTGGTAATCTCTGGGTACTCCGGTTTCCTCCCTCTGCTAAAGACCATTACGCGCAAGTGAATTATTGAAATAAAATCAAACCATATGTTTGTCCCAAAATGACCTAGTGTGGATGTTAAATTCCATTTCTCTCTCATAAACACTGTGTATTAATTTAATGTCTAGAGCATTCATTGTACAACCACATTTCCATCAATTGATGTCCTGCATCTCAGTAATCAACTTTAATCACATTAAATCGTTTAAAACAATTCAATCAGAATTCAAAGAGGGTTGACGATACCATATTCTGTTCCTGGTCCATGTAGTAGGGAAGTTACTCATATTCATCATAACAAAGGGGGATTACTCACATGTATAAAGGCGAGGGTGGGGGGGTTACTTCTTACAGGTATCGCAACAAGGGGGAGGGGGTACTTACGCACATCATAACCGGGGGGGTGGGGGTACTAACGAGTATCATAAAGATAGGTTGCCAGGCAACAAAACATACGCCCACAGCAGCTAAATCGTCCGGACAGTCAACAAGGGTTGTTGCATATTTTTACTTTTTTCGGTAATGAAACATTTGTAATACACTAAAAACTGATTAAGAGTAACAACTCATTATGTAATTATTAGAAAATCATTAGAATTTGATTGCTTTTTATAAAGTTTTACCCCACGCTAACAATTAGTATATACATGAAACATTTAATATCATGGATTTAGCTGTTCAGTTATCTAACTAAATTCATTGAAAATCAAAATACTTGTTCGTTTCAACACCTTAAACTCTATGTATCAATCTGAAGTCAATCGGATGGTAACTTTGGCCTCTATAGCGTCACAAGAATTTTTGAAGTTATCAAGGGAGATAACTCTGGCAGTAATTATTTGAAATCGCAGAAAATCAATAGGATTCTTCGTCTCATGAACTTAAACACTGTGTGTAAATCTAAAGTCAATCGGATATTAACTTTGGCCTCCAGAGCGTCCACAAGATTTTTTGAGGTGATCAAGGGCCATAACTCTGGCACTAATTAATGGAAATCGCTGAAAATCAATAGGCGTCTTTGTTTTATGACCTTAAACACTGTGTATAAATTTGAAGTCAATCGGATATTAACTTTGGCCTCTAGAGCGTCCACAAGATTTTTTGAAGTGATCAAGGGCCATAACTCTGGCACTAATTATCGGAAATCGCTGAAAATCAATAGGCTTCTTCGTCTTATGACCTTAAACACTGTGTATAAATTTAAAGTCAATCGGATATTAACTTTGACCTTTAGAGCGTCCACATGATTTTTTAAAGAGATCAAGGGCAATAACTCTGGCATTAATTATCGGAAATCGCCGAAAATCGATAGGCTTCTTCATCTCATGACCTTAAACACTGTGTATAAATCTAAAGTCAATCGGATATTAACTTTGGCCTCTAGAGCGTCCACAAGATTTTTTGAGGTGATCAAGGGCCATAACTCTGGCACTAATTATCGGAAATCGCTGAAAATCAATAGGCGCCTTCGTCTTATGACCTTAAACACTGTGTATAAATTTAAAGTCAATCGGATATTAACTTTGGCCTCTAGAGCGTCCACAAGATTTTTTGAAGTGATCAAGGGCCATAACTCTGGCACTAATTATCGGAAATCGCTGAAAATCAATAGGCTTCTTCGTCTTATGACCTTAAAGACTGTGTATAAATTTAAAGTCAATCGGATATTAACTTTGACCTTTAGAGCGTCCACAAGATTTTTTAAAGAGATCAAGGGCCATAACTCTGGCACTAATTATCGGAAATCGCCGAAAATCAATAGGCGTCATTGTCTTATGACCTTAAACGCTGTGTATAAATTTAAAGTCAATCGGATATTAACTTTGGCCTCTAGAGCGTCCACAAGATTTTTTGAAGTGATCAAGGGCCATAACTCTGGTAGTTATTATCGGAAATCGCTGAAAAACAATAGGCTTCTTCGTCTCATGACCTTAAACACTGTGTATAAATTTAAAGTCAATCGAATATTAACTTTAGCCTGTAGAGCGTCCACAAGCAATTGTGGACGCCGGACCGACGGACGGACGGACGGACGGACGGACGGGGGCGACGACAATATACGACCACATTTCAATGTGGGCGTATAAAAAGGGAAATTACAATGTGTATCATAACTAAGGGCGGACACTCACGTGTATCATAACAAAGGGAAATTACACATGAGTATCATAACAAAGGGAAATTACACATGAGTATCATAACAAAGGGAAATTACACATGTGTATCATAACAAAGGGAAATTACACATGTATATCATAAGAAAGGGGGGATACCCGCGTGTATCTTAACAAAGGGAGTTTACTCACTTGTATCATAAGTATTATCTACAACTGTAAAACCTGGAGGGACTGGATCTCTATCATTAATAATAGCAACATCAACCAGTACGTTGGTTTCCTTCAATACATACATACATATTTATTACAGTGAGTGAAATGGGGTTTCATGTCGGGATCTTAATTGGCTGATCAAGGATGACATCAACCACTTGATTTTTATCATAAATCAATCTACTTTTGGCTCAAAAATAACTATTTCATGTACCTCAGGATTAGACTAGCTTGTTAGTTACAATAACAGCCATAACTTAGAGAGAATCGGCTATGTAGATCATAATGTCAGTAATTAGTACAATTAGCATGAAATTTTGATAATCGGTCATGTAGTTCATAATCAGAGTAATGAGTATTAATTAACAGTAATTTTGACTGCCTTTTCCCTTTACATGAAATGATATGAGGTGTAACATCCTACTGTTCTGCTCTGTACTGAGCAGACAGCGGCACTACGGCTTATTCTTATATCGCATTTTAAGTCAAGGGTTTTTTTTACGTGAAGGTCAATTTGTACACAGAACCTCGTTTTTTTATCCCATCCAAATAACTAGACAGCTATCCTGGTCAAGCCCTCTGTCCTGCATCACTGACATGGGGGAACCACGCCGGAAAATCTGGATGAACTTTCTTAGCCAATGCAGGGAATGTACATCCAACCTCAAGGATAGCGAGCTAGCGTCTTACCCACTTAGCCATCGTGACCCCCTTTCCCTTTACAGAACAAACAAGCCAACAGTGAGGCTGATGTCCCCCGCCGAAATCCCAAAATAAATAGATGACACATATTAATTAATCGCACATTTATTTTTCCAAACGTATCAAGCAATCAAACCGTACATGAAGTGTCATCCAAAACAGTTTTATAAAGAAAGATAGGTTGCCAGGCAACGAAACATACGCCCACAACAGCTAAGTCGTCCGGGCAGTCAACAAGGATTGTCGCATATTGTTTCTTTTATCAGTAAGGAGAACATTTACAACACATGATAATCTTATTACGAGTAATAGCCCATTAAATAATTATCAGAAATGATTAGAATAGTTTTGATGGTTTGTCTCAAGGCCTTTGTCCACAAGATATTTCAAAGTGATCAACTGCGAGAAATTATCAGATATCACTGAAAATCAAACAGGATTCTTCGTCTCATGACCCTAACCACTGTGTACAAATTTAAAGTCAATCAGATATTAACTTTAGCCTTTAGAGCATTCACAGGGTTTTTCAAAGTGATCAAGGGTCATAACTCTGGCAGTAATTATCGGATATCGGTGAAAATAAATAGGCTATTTTATATCATGACCGTAAATAGTGTGTATAAATTTAAAGTCAATCGGATATTAACTTTAGATTTTTCAAAGTGATCAAGGGTCATAACTCTGGCAGTAATTATCGGATATTGCTGAAAATCAAAAGGCTTCTTCGTATCATGACCTTAAACACCGTGTATAAATTTAAAGTCAATTGGATATTAACTTTAGCCTCTATAGAGCGATCACAAGATTTTTCAAAGTGATCAAGGGTCATAACTCTGGTAGTAATTATCGGATATCACCGAAAATCAATAGGATTCTTCGTCCCATGCCCTTTAACACTGTGTATAAATTTAAAGTCAATCGGATATTAACTTTAGTCTCTAAAGTGTTCACAAGATTTTTCAAAGTGATCAAGGGTCGTAACTCTGGCAGTAATTATCAGATATCACCGGAAATCAATAGGCTTCTTCGTCTCCACTCGGCAAACCTCGTAAGATTTCGGGAATCTAAACTCGGCTGTATGATGAATTCCGCCATATTGGAACTACTTTAAAGGTCCCGGATGAAACATGGCTGCGCCCATTCCAAACACAAGTTGGCAACCTATTTGGCTAGCGACCTATTCGACCGATCCAGCTGTAAGATAATGACGAAATTACACGTCTATTCTGAGCTGAGGCTTCTTTGCATCATGACTTTAAACACCGTTTATAAATTTAAATTCAAGGGTCATAACTCAGGCAGGAATTATCAGATATTGCTGAAAATCAACAGGCTTCTTCGTATCATGACCTTAAACACTGTGTATAAATTTAAAGTCAATCGGATATTAACTTTAGCCTCTAGAGCGTTCACAAGATTTTTCAAAGTGATCAAGGGTCATAACTCTGGTAGTAATTATCGGATATCACCGAAAATCAATAGGCTTCTTCGTCTCATGCCCTTAAACACTGTGTATAAATTTAAAGTCAATCGGATATTAACTTTAGCCTCTAAAGCGTTCACAAGATTTTTCAAAGTGATCAAGGGTCATAACTCTGGTAGTAATTATCGGATATCGCTGAAAATCAATAGGCTTCTTCGTCTCATGACCTTAAACACTGTGTATAAATTTAAAGTCAATCGGATATTAACTATAGCCTCTAGAGCGTTCACAAGATTTTTCAAAGTGATCAAGGGTCATAACTCTGGTAGTAATTATCGGATATCGCTGAAAATCAATAGGCTTCTTCATCTCACGACCTTAAACACCGTGTATAAATTTAAAATCAATCGGATATTAACTTTAGCCTCTAGAGCGTTCACAAGAAATTGTGGACGATGGACGGACGGACGGACGGACCGACGGACGGACGGACGGACGGACGGACCGACAGACGGACGGACGGGGGCGACGGCAATATACGACCACATTTCCATGTGGGCGTATAAAAATGCTAAAACCGATGAGAAAAATGAAAATGTACCCTAGTTAGGGGGACCCTAAAGGCAGACAAAAGGGTACCCACGCTTGACAAAAGGGCCCCTCTGGCCAAGAGAAAGGGCCCTCGTGTCTGAGTCAATCGTTTCTATACACTGTTACTGTCGAATCCATTACTGAATGAGAATGCAGTCATTGCATTGGCATAAAAATCATCAATCAAGATGAACCTAAGTTATCTTGTCCCAAAGTATCAACCAATCAAATTGCTTATCTCTGCCTACCCTAAGCAGAAAATGCTCATCTTCGAACTCCATCACCTAATAAGCATACACACCAATTTTGAACATTTTAACTCAATCAGAAGGAGAGTTATTGTGTTCCAAAGTCACGGTAAATCAAATTGTTTATTGCTCTGCTTACCCTGAGCAGAAAATGCTCATTATCGATCTTAGTCAAGGAATTACTGTAATGAAACTATACACCACATTTCATCACTCTCACTTTATTAGAACTAAAGTTATCGTGTCCCAAAGCATCAACCAATCAAATTGCTTATCTCTGCTTACCCTAAGTGGAAAATGCTCATCTTCGAACTCCATCAAGGCATTGATCTAATAAGCATATACAACAAGTTTGAACATTCTAACTCAATTATAAGGAGAATTATTGTGTTCCAAAGTCTCGACCAATCAAACTGCGTATCGCTCTGCTTACCCTGAGCAGAAAATGCTCATTATCGAACTTAGTCAGGCAGGGATGTAGCCACGCTGGGCGGCGCCGGGCGCTTGCGCCCGGCACTATTTCTTGCCGCCCAGCACAAAGAAAAAATCGAGGAAACCCGCCCAGTCGTATTTAAACCCATTCATGATTCATCCTTCTCTCACTCTGTACAAAAACTCATCGCTCGAAATTTACCACGGCAAACGGCAAAGCTATAGTCATAGTAAAAGCCGACGCAAACCATGTCTGACACAGCCTAATTTAATTTTGTGTGCCGCAGTAAACCCTTTCATCCTAAATTAGTTTTGAAAAAGGAGTATTCAATTTATAATTCTGATTCTACGGTCTTTGAATTTGGGTAAGCATTTTTTACCGTCCACCGGAGCCTGGTCTTATGACGTCATATGTGGATTGTGGGTTAGGATAAGGGTTAGGCTTGGCCCAGGGTTAGGGTTAGGGCTAGCCCTGTCTACATCTCGAGACTGTGACGAAATTTGCAGGTCACAGCCCTTATCCTAACCCTTATCCTAACCCACAATCCACATATGACGTCATAAGACCAGGCTCCGGTGGACGGTAAAAAACGCTTACCAATGAATTTGTGCATATCTGCCGTAAATAGGTCACCCAGACCAATTTACGGCATTTCAATGTTAAAGTGTTGAATGTCGTAAATGGTGTCGTACGTTCGGTTTTACGACCAATTTTTAATGTCCTCATTCTAGCGTTAATTCCACCGAATCTAAATTAAATCCGAGAGACAGTTGGGCTACCGTATATTTTATTTACACTTGCCAAAAAACAAATATAAATAAGACGGCAAGGCGAGTGTACTGCTTTACTTATTTTTCACTAGCCTATATATATGACAGTATTTATTACGTTAGTCACTAATAATGTAAGAATGTAAGTACCAGGACTACCACTACGAGAGGCTTTTGACTTAGAATTTTTGAAACTGATCTTTTTTTTTAGTAAATAAATTTACAATGGTATATGTAAAACCAATTACCATTTACATAAAATTTTTTTAGCTCCCTGGAAGAGTCTCTATATCATTGATGAAATTAAGTTAATTTGGTAAAAATTTGAATATATAGATATGAAAGGAAATTTGATTTGCACTGAAGCAAATACAAAAAGGCAGCAGATGCTCTGAAAATACACCAAAAAGGATTGAATTTTCATAAAAGACCATGCCCCCCTCCCCAAAAAATTTTTGCCTCGCTTCGCTCGGAATTTTTTTTCCACCACTCAGCAAATCCTGGCTACATCCCTGGTCAGGGTATTACTGTAATGAAACTATACACCAAGTTTCATCACTCTCACTTAATTAAACCAAAGTTATCGTGTCCCAAAGCATCAACCAATCAAATTGCTTATCTCTGCTTACCCTAAGCAGAAAATGCTCATCTTCCAACTCCATCAAGGCATTGACCTAATAAGCATATACACCAAGTTTGAACATTTTAACTCAATTAGAAGGAGAGTTAGTGTGTTCCAAAGTCTCAACCAATCAAATTGCGTATCACTCTGCTTACCCTGAGCAGAAAATGCTCATTATCTAACTTAGTCTAGTCTCGGTCACCCAGACCCCCCTAGTCTTCAACGTACAGAGGGTCTGGGTCGGTTCTCAATTATTGACGAAAATTACTGGATAATCTACCACATAAAAAACCAAACTCCCGGTTACGCATGGGCAATGGAACCCTTTGGCTAAAGTCTCGGTAAGTGATAGATATTATGAAGCCGGGCCGATTTTGATAGATTCTATAAGGCGAGGATAAAATATATCCCACAATTCACTTGGCACATCTATTATTAGAAACAAAATAGAGACGATACAACAGCATGAATCGTGATTAAGGAGATTGTGAGAAGCCATACGTTTGATTCATGACGAGAGAAAATTACCATTTCAATTAAAAACTTTAAAACAAAATTTTAGAGAGTGTCATTGTTGACAAGCGAGATGTTTTGATAGATTCAGCACGTGGTAACTTAAAAGACTGGATAATCCAGACAGTGACCGACTTTCTGTCAAATTTTGAGGACCCATCCAGACTAATATTCGTAGAATATTTGTTTGGATGATAAGAGACTAACTTAGTCAAGATATTACTGTAATGAAACTATACACCAAGTTTCATCACTCTCACTTAATTAGAACTAAAGTTATCGTGTCCCAAAGCATCAACCAATCAAATTGCTTATCTCTGCTTACCCTAAACGGAAAATGCTCATCTTCGAACTCCATCAAGGCATTGACATAATAAGCATATACACCAAGTTTGAACATTCTAGCTCAATTAGGAAGAGAGTTATTGTGTCCCAAAAAGTGTGACGGACAGACGGACAGACAGACAGAAGGACAGACAGACAGACAGACAGACGAAAGGCGGGGGACAATAATTGTAGTCAGCTTATTTGTTAACATAACAAGTCAACTCATTCTCGTCTAAAATCATATTTCTGTTTACAGTAAAAACTGAACAAGCAATTTATTCTCAGTTATTATCTTTCACAAACCTGTGCTGCGTAGCCCCTTTCAACACACATATATCTTGTAACCTTTCGACCCCACATTTTATCTTTCCACAAGTCAGCATCTTCAGGAATAGAACCATATGTTTTGTCCAACTGATAAAATAAACATGAATTGAAAGGAGAGTGAATATGGTAATTTCTTTGTACTTTTCTTTACTGTGAAGAGAGAGAGAGAGAGAAATGGGGTTTAACGTCCACTCGACACAAACTAGGTCATTTTGGGACTAACATATGGTTTAATTCTTTTCTATTTCAAATAAATCGCTTGCGTGTAGGGGTCTTTAGCAGTGGGAGGAAACCGGTGTTCCTAGAGGAAACCCACAAGGTTGAGAAGGTGCCCCTATCTCCATACCACATCACTCACACCAGAGCTCGAAACCATGGCCGCAAGCCAGAGGTGACTGGCCAGCTAGAGGTCGAAGCACGGCACTCTAGACCACTCTAGGCCATCCCACCCCCACCCACCCTTTACTGTGAAGAGCAGCATACACCATGTAGTGTGATTTGAAAGAAAGGATGAGAAGACACGTGAAAACTTTTAATGGGCAGACTTGTTTGTAAATGCATTCATGTTTAGAATAGGGCAGGAAATAAGTTGGTCATTTTGAGACTAACATATGGTTATTTTCTTCAGTCAGATTACAATGCATGATCAGTCAGATTACAATACATGATCAGTCATTATTACAATACATGATCAGTCATTATCACAATACATGATCACTACTGATCAGTCACTATTACAATACATGATCATTCATTATTACAATAAATGATCATTCATTATTACAATACATGATCAGTCACTATTGCTTAATTTATATAACATTTATAATAACTAGAACATTGTCTTCCTATCCAAGCAAGTATTGTAGTAGTATTACAATACTTGGGTTGGGGTAGGAAGACAATGGTAGTTCTAGTTATTATAAATGGTACATAAATTAAGCAACAGGTCCCAAGTAACCTCTGTCAATTTTCAAATCGTGTATGAAACATGGCAAAGCTGGAATCCATACAATGTACATACCAATGTGTAATTTGGTGGACATTTTGCTGGATCAGCAACAATACAAACACCAGTTATTGGAAGATCTTCTGCCATTGCACCTACAAAAAATAATTAATATGTGGACTTATATATATTTTACATAAAACATTAATATGCAACCTAAGGCTTTCACTTAAGTAAATTTTTCCTGTAATTTCTGCACTAAAGATAAGCAAGTTTTTAGCATATCTCAATTTCTAATATATTTTTACACATAAAACCAACTTTACTATATTCATTAAGCTTTACTTGATTCAATTCAATTTTCTTTAATTTGCTTTAGATGTCTTTGGCAGTGGGAGGAAACAGACGACCCGGAGAATACACTGATCCATGTCACGTACATGTTCAAGCGGGGAATCCAAAACATTCCACTTGACTCAATGACAGAACTTGTGACTCAGGCATATGTCCTTAAACCACTAGATCACCCATACACCATTTAAAGCGAAAATTTCATATTTTCTAAGAAAGTCAAAACATAATTATTTCTATGTCTTTTGCTCAAAAGGTTGTCAACTCACTATTATACAATCATGGGCAATATTTCACGGGTATAAAAATCCCTGACAAAGAAATTAATAACACAATTACTTGAATTACCTCCCTTGTTTTCCCATTCCCCTCCATGCAAAGGCGATCTTCAAACTTTTGAATTTGAAGTTGAAAATGATATTTTTACCAATATCTCAACTGGCAATATGAATTATAGGATTCATAGGATTATTCTTTAACAAGGTAGGACTGTTTATAGATACAATTTATTTTAGGGCTTTATTTTAATGTATTTAAAAAATATAACTACAAAATATGAAATTGCCGTGCCGTTTTAAGGCATGTACAGTGTACACATATATCCACTGACAAGTAAGTTCTCTCACCAGTCAATTTCAGAGTCGATACAGACTGTTCAATATGACAAACAAAACCATGATACTTAATTCAATGCAGATGGGAGAAATTGAGTTTAACATCCACTTGACACAAATTAGGTTATTATGGGACTAACATATGGTTCAATAATGAGAGAATGAGACTGTCCAATATGACAAAAAAACAAAAACATGATAATAACTCAGTGCAGATGGGACACAACTCGACACAAATTAGGTTATTTCGGGACTAACATATGGTTCAATAATTTGCTTATGCGGAGGAGTCTTAACCAATGGGAGGAAACAGGAGGACCCTTAGAAAACCTCCGATGTTGTAAACTCGTTCATCGAAGAACTTATGATCTAAATTACACCAGTTGTCCATACTCTCAATACTCTCATTCAAATTCGCAAACCTATATGCCTGAAGATCGTGATGATGTAATTAATATTAATTACCATTGTGGTATTTCCTTATGTCAAAGTTTTTTTAAACATATGGGACTGAGTCAGACATAAACAAAACACATAAGACAAAACCGCAGGCATCACTGACAATGTAACAGTACACAGACATTGAAAGCAATAAACAACAAACAAATATATCCAAGCAATAAACAACAAACAAATATATCCAATCAAGTGAATGTTTCTGGAAGCTAGCTGTACAGTGTAAGTGTTCACTGTGCCGTTGTACCGAATGCTTGATAATACATTGTATTCACAGTATTGTATTAGTAATTATTAATAAATTAGTTTGTTCATGTGGAACTTGATTCAATCAGTACCCACCCCACCCCCCAAAATCATTAGCAAATTCTACACCAACACAGCAACTCCAATATACAACCGGTGATATAGTAAGCTTTGTCATATAGATCTGCATAAATCGGAAATGCTTCCTTGCGTCCCTTATAACAACGGCAGAAGCTTTAAAAAGTGAAAACGGGGTATTTGATTTTGAAGAGATAATGCCTGTCGGACAAACTGCTGTTGAAAACAATTCACGTTTTCATGTTTTGAAACTAGCAATGGGTGTCTGCTATTACACTTACACTGAACAAGGATGGTTTTCAATTCAAGAGTAACTTGTATTCATCAAAATGTTGACATAATGACAAAAAATAAATAATATTTCTGGTCTTTCCCAATAATAAATACACATTGAGAGTTGCCTCCCCTAAGGTCAAGGCCGTCCACTTGCTGATTATCCAGTCATACAGAAGTCGATGCTGAAAGCGCGCATTTTTACGTTATTTACAAAAAATTTACTGACTACGTATCGAAACAAAATGTGTGATCGAGGGAGTCTGATTGTGGTTGAAGGCTGTGACCGAAGTGGGAAGACGACACAATGCAACAAACTCATTACACAACTCGAGGCCGATGGACATACAGCTAAATATCTCAAATTTCCAGGTAAAATTGTAAAATAAACACAATCAAAAGTACCGTTATTACTCATTAGATTAGTGTCTCCCGCCTTTTAAGGGAGTAGGGAAATGAATTATGGGTTCGACCGTATGGCTGTCTGCTCGTCACACCTTTTTGAAGACAATATTTTCAAGCTACATATACGCCAGCGGTGACGGTCCAGGTGAGGTAGAGCCAGAAGAGAAGTGCCAAACTAGACAATACATCATGACGGGCCTGTATGGACTGAGTTAGAGAGTTCCCGCCGGTTCTATTTCAGAATCGCACCTCTACCAGTTCCCGGGGTCGTAGAGACTTGAAATTTTCAGGGGATGTTCCGCTGGGTTCGCGATGACCTCACACCAAATTTTAGCAAAATCGACCAATAACTTTTCATTTTACCGACCTTTAGCTTCTCCCGTGAGATATGTTTATCCGTACGACGCCATTTGCATTTCTTGACTATTTAGACTCGAATAACAAGACACTCAAACGAAAACCAACACTCAGCGCCCCGTGCCTAATGCTGCCGTTCATAATATTAATAATAATTTTCGTATATTTTAAGTATACGCCCACATGGAAATGTGGTCGTATATTGCCGTCGCCCCCGACCGGCCGCCCGTCCGTCCGTCCGTCCGTGTGTCGTCCACAATTTCTTGTGAACGCTCTAGAGGCTAAAGTTAATACCCGATTGACTTCAAATTTATGCACAGTGTTTATTAATGTCATGAGATAATTACTACCAGAGTTATTACCCTTGATCTCTTCGAAAAATCTTGTGAACGCTCTAGCGGCTAAAGTTAATATCCGATTGGCTTCAAATTTATGCACAGTGTTTAAGGTCACGAGACGGAGGATCCTATGGATTTTCAGCTATATCCAATAATTACTGCCAGAGTTGTGGCCCTTGATCACTTTGAAAAACCTTGTGAACGCTCTAACGGCTAAAGTTAATTTCCGATTGACTTGAAATTTAAGCACACAGTTTTAGGTCATGAGATGAACACGCCTATCAATTTTCAGCGATATCCACTAATTACTGCCAGAGTTATGGCCCTTGATAACTTTGAAAAATCTTGTGAACGCTCTAACGGCTAAAGTTAATATCCGATTGACTTGAAATTTATGCACAATGTTAAAGGTCACGAGACGAAGACGCCTATGGATATCCGATAATTACTGCCTGGGTTATTACCCTTGATCTCTCAAAAAATTCTTGTGAACGCTCTAGCGACTAAAGTTAATATCTGATTGACTTTAAATGTATACACAGTGTCTAAGGTCACGAGACGGAGATGCCTATTGATTTTGAGCGATATCCACTAATTACTGCCTTACTGCCAGGGTTATGGCCCTTGATCACTTTGAAAAATCTTGTGAACGCTCTAACGACTAAAGTTAATTTCCGATTGACTTGAAACTTAAGCACACAGTTTAAGGTCAGTTTTTCGACACTTGGCCTTTGGGTACGACCTTCACCCCATACAATATTTTAAAGGCCACAATCTTGACTTGGACCACCGACCCTGACCTTGGTCGTGTCAAACATGGATCGGTCAGAAAACGGTCAAACGTTAAGGGCCTGTGTTTGAAGGGTGGTCTACGGGCCTTGTCAATATGAAAGGTCGTGGTGACCTTTGGTAATTAAGGTTAACCAGCCGTGACCTCCACTTTGACCTTGAACCCCAAATTCCCATCGAGCTCGGGGCCTTTACGTTTATGCTTGCCATGGCCATATTGCGCGTTGCATTATGAAGGTCGATGTTCTATGTGAAAGCAGAGACAATGCCCTTCAAAAAAGTAGCAGGGTCAAAGTCATGGGTCAAGGTCATGGTACAGAAAACTAAACTCAAACTTTTCAAAGTGAGTTTTTGGACACTTGACCTTGGGTACGACCTTCACTCCATACAATATATCAAAGGCCACAATCTTGACTTGGACCACATACCTTGACCTTGGTCCTGTCACACACGACCCGGTCAGAAAACGATCAAACGCCGAGGGCCCGAGTTCGAAAAGAGGTCTTTGAGCCTTGTCAATATTAAAGGTCGTGGTGACCTCCGGTAATCAAGGCTAACCAACCGTGCCATCGACTTTGACCTTTAACCCAAAATTCCCATAGAGCCCAGGGCCTTTACGTTTATGCTTGTCATGGCATTAATTCTCGTTGTATTATGAAGGTCGATGTTTGAGGTTAAAGCAGAAACGATGCCCTTCAAAAGGGTAACTGGGTTAAAGTCGAGGGTCAAGGTCATGTTACAGAAAACTGAACTCAAACTTTTCAAAGTCAGGTTTTGGACACTTGAAATTGGAATACGACCTTCACCCCATACAATATTTAAAGGCCACAATCTTGACTTGGACCAACGACCTTGACTTTGGTCCTGTCACACACTGCTTGGCCAGAAAACGGTCAAACGTGGAGGGCCTGTGTTCGAAAGATCAATATGGAAGATCGTGGTGAAAAGTTTGAGTTCAGTTTTCTGTAACATGACCTTGACAGGGCTCGAAACGAAAGGTGCGCGAAAGCGCTCGCGTACCTACCATGCACCTAAAGTGAAACCCAGGTACATATTTTTAAACGCACCCAAATTTTATAAACAACGCTCCTCGTAGCGAAGGCTAACTCACGGTTCTCTTTTTAAAATATCACCCAACCTTTTAAATGAATTAACGCGAACGCTTTTGCTTTTAATAAAATTCTCGTAAATATAATCTATTTTTATTTAACGGCCTCAAACAAGGCTTGACACGCCGTCGGCCTCGGCGGCATGGCCTACGAATTTTACAATTTGGCCGCAGATTCGTGGCCGAATTTTAACTATCCACGGCCATGTATGGTCACCGATTTGTGTTGGGTATCATTGTTTTTTAAGGCGAGTGATCGCTCTCGAGCGCCTACAGCTCACCTGAATGTCGACCCAGGGGAGTTTTTTTCCCTCCCCTTAAAATTGAAAATCACTCTCCTTTACAAATTCATTGAGGGTTTATTAACATTTATCTACCAATCACTCTCCTTAATATCACATCACGGTTCTATTTCAGAATCGCACCTCTACCAGTTCCCGGGGTCGTAGAGACTTGAAATTTGTAGGGGATGTTCCGCTGGGTTAGCGATAACCTCACACCAAATTTTAGCAAAATCGATCAATAACTTTTCATTTTACCAACCTTTAGCTTCTCCCGGGAGGTATGTTTATCCGTACGACGCCATTTGCATTTCTTGACAATTTAGACTCGAATAACAAGACACTCAAACGAACCCCAACACTCGGCACCCCGTGCCTGATGCTGGCGTTCATAAAAATTATAATAATTTTCGTATATTTTAATTATACGCCCACATGGAAATGTGGTCGTATATTGCCGTCGCCCCCGGCCGTCCGTCCACCTGCCGTCCACAATTTCTTGTGAACGCGCTAGAGGCTAAAGTTAATACCCGATTGACTTTAAATTTATGCACAGTGTTTAAGGTCATGAGACGAAAAAGCATATAATGGATTTTGAGGGATATCCGATAATTACTGCCAGAGTTATTACCCTTGATCTCTTCAAAAAATATTGTGAACGCTCTAGCGGCTAAAGTTAATATCCGATTGACTTGAAATTTAAGACCACAGTTTTAGGTCACGAGACGAACAAGCCTATTAATTTTCAGCGATATCCACTAATTACTGCCAGAGTTATGGCCCTTGATCACTTTGAAAAATCTTGTGAACTCTCTAACGGCTAAAGTTGATATCCGATTGACTTGAAATTTATGCACAGTGTTAAAGGTCACGAGACGAAGAAGCCTATGGATATCCGATAATTACTGCCTGGGTTATTACCCTTGATCTCTCAAAAAATTCTTGTGAACGCTCTAGCGACTAAAGTTAATATCTGATTGACTTTAAATAAATACACAGTGTCTAAGGTCACGAGACGGAGATGCCTATTGATTTTCAGCTATATCCAATAATTACTGCCAGAGTTATGGCCCTTGGTCACTTTGAAAAATCTTGTGAACGCTCTAACGGCTAAAGTCAATATCCGATTGACTTGAAATTTATGCACACAGTTTAAGGTCAGTTTTTCGACACTTGGCCTTTGGGTATGACCTTCACCCCATACAATATTTTAAAGGCCACAATCTTGACTTGGACCACCGACCCTGACCTTGGTCGTGTCACACACGGCTCGGTCAGAAAACGGTCAAACGTTAAGGGCCTGTGTTTGAAGGGTGGTCTATGGGCCTTGTCAATATGAAAGGTCGTGGGTCAAGGCAGGGTTTGAAAGGAATAAAATCATGGAGAGCTCTAAAAGCTGCACCTAAAATTACAAATTCAAAAAATCGCTCTCCTAAAAACCTCACCTCAGATATTCTAGGAGAGTGAAAAGTCGACTCAATGTTTTCTGTGACTTAATCCTTCGTATAATAATACAATAGCCTACATCGGTCACTTTATATTTAGTCTCAATCTCAATGAAGCTTTTTCACCCAAACAATGTTGAAATAAATTCGCCCTCATTTAAACAATACTTTCATTAGAAGCAATAATCGCCATATCATAGAATTCGCTAAATTGGATATACCCGGATGTGTAAATAACCCGGGGTTTCCCCTAAACTTTCAGAATTCGTCTGCTCATTACAAATGACTGATAGATGACAAAAACGTTTGTATTTCTTATTCGGAATCAAGGCTACATTATTTTAATAATAATAAACAATTTACGAATTTGTGATAAGTTATTTAGGCTATTAAATTTTCTTTAATTTTTGCACGCGAATTGACAACGTATTGTCCTCCATGTTGGTATTGGTCGCTCTCACGTACGCAATGTTTTGAATCGACTCGTGCTCATTTTATTTTGGTTCCTCCACATACATCGGCCTATCAACCGTATTTCGTCATTCAGAACCAAGGCTACATTTTTATACGCCCACATTTTCATGTGGACGTATTATGTCGTCGCCCCTGTCCGTCCGGACGTCCGTCCGGACGTCCGTCCGTCCACAATATGTTTGTGGACTCTCTACAGGTCACAATTCTTATCCGATTTTGACGAAACTTGAAATATAGGTTTATCCCCAAAAGATCTCGGCTGCTTTCGATATTGGCATGTATCGGATCAAAACTTCATGGATTATGGCCCCTGATTGTACGAAAAATCACGTTTTTAGCTTGTGGACTCTATAGAGGTCACAATTTTGAACCGATTTTGATGAAACTTGACATGCCTGTTTGTAACCCAAAGATCTTGGTTCCTTTCGATATTTGCGGCTATCGGAATGTAATTTCCTGAATTATGGCCCCTGATTGTCCGAAAAATCACCCTTTTTAGCTTGTGGTCCCTCTGGAGGTCACAATTATTATTCGATTTAAAAAACCGTTTGATTATATCACCGTTACACCCTAAGGAAGGTTGAGTTCGAATTTCGGGAAAATCGGACGAAAATTGCCATACAAAATGGCCGCCGTTTGTACGCGAATACTGTTAAAAAATGGTATATCAAGGTTGTGGACCCTGTGGAGGTCACAATTTTGATTCGATTTTGATGAAACTTGAAATTCATGGTTATAACCCAAAGATCTTGCTTCCTTTCGATATTTGCGCATATCGGATCATAACTTCCTGAATTATGGCCCCTGATTATACGCAAAATCGCCTTTTTTTTAGCTTGGAGGTCACAATTATTATCCGATTTAAAAAAACGTTTGATTATATTACCGTTACACCGTAAGGAAGGTTGAGTTCGAATTTCGGGAAAATCAGACCAAAATTGCCATACAAAATGGCCGCCGTTTGTACGCGAATACTGTTAAAAAATGGTATACCAAGGTTGTGGAGCCTGTAAAGGTCACAATTTTAATTTGATTTTGATGAAACTTGAAATTCATGGTTATAACCCAAAGATCTTGGTTCTTTTTGATATTTGCGTAAATCAGATCGTAACTTCCTGAATTATGGCCCCTGGTTATACGCAAAATCCCCCTTTCTTTAGCTTGTGGTCCCTCTGGAGGTCACAATTATTATCCAATTTAAAAAAACGTTTGATTATATCACCGTTACACTGTAAGGAAGGTTGAGTTTAAATTTCGAGAAAATCGGACCAAAATTGACAGACAAAATGGCCGCCGTTTGTACGCGAATACTGTTAAAAAAATGATATATCATGGTTGTGGACCCTGTATAGGTCACAATTTTAATTCGATTTTGATGAGGAAGGTTGAGTTCTAATTTCGTGAAAATCGTATCAAAATTGCCGGACGAAATAGTCGCCGTTTGTACGTGAATAGTGTAAAAATATGGTATATCATGGTTGTGGACTCTCTACAGGTCACAATTCTTATCCGATTTTGATGAAAAGTCACATTTCTAGGTTGTGTACAGTCACACCATAATCATTGTCGGTTTCGAATTTCATTAATATCAGACTTGAACTGACCAACTAAATGGCTGCTCCCAATACAGTATGAAATACAGGACTTAAAAATGTAGGAAAAATCACTTTCGGTATTGCTTGTTCTCTGTCCATCTCTCGAAAATGTGGGCGTATCCTGCCTGGCAGTGCCAGCCTATCTTTTAAAAATTAAGTACAATTTATACGTAATATGAAACGTTTTATTATTAATTAGACAAACAAAAAAACATCTATCGCAACATCGTATGGTTTTGACTTTTGAATACGTAACCCATTCTTGGTTACGACCGTGAAAATAAGATTGTTTCGATACATTTCAATGTCGATTACTGTCGTTGTTTTTTGTATTTCAGAGGAGAGCCCCCCAAAAAAGCTCCCCTCAATCAACAAATTGAAAAAGTGGCTCTCCTAAAAGGTTCTCCAAGTTTCGATAAGATGAATGCTTTAGAAATTAAGGCGAGTGAATTAGAAATTAAGGAGAGTGATCTGATATTAAGGAGAGTGATTGGTGATAAATGTTAATAAACCCCCAATGAATTTGTAAAGGAGAGTGATTTTCAATTTTAAGGGGACAGAAAAAAACTCCCCTGGGTCGACATTCAGGTGAGCTGTGGGCGCTCGAGAGCGATCACTCGCCTTAAAAAACAATGATTGCGATTATCGATAGCAAAATAACTATGGATATCCAACACAAATCGCTGACCATACATGGCCGTGGATAGTTAAAAATCGGCCACGAATCTGCGGCCAAATTGTAAAATTCGTAGGCCATGCCGCCGAGGCCGACGGCGTGTCAAGCCTTGCTTGAGACCGTTAAATAAAAATAGATTATTTTTACGAGAATTTTATTAAAAGCAAGGCGTGTCAAGCCTTGCTTGAGACCGTTAAATAAAAATAGATTATTTTTACGAGAATTTTATTAAAAGCAAAAGCGTTCGCGTTAATTCATTTAAAAGGCCGGGTGATATTTTAAAAAGAGAACCGTGAGTTAGCCTTTGGTGCGAGGAGCGTTGTTTATAAAATTCGGGTGCGTTTAAAAATATGTACCTGGGTTTCACTTTAGGTGCATGGTAGGTACGCGAGCGCTTTCGCGCGCCTTTCGTTTCGAGCCCTGTCAAGGTCATGTTACAGAAAACTCAACACAAGCCCTCCACGTTTGACCGTTTTCTGGCCAAGCAGTGTGTGACAGGACCAAAGTCAAGGTCGTTGGTCCAAGTCAAGATTGTGCCCTTTAAATATTGTATGGGGTGAAGGTCGTACCCCAATTTCAAGTGTCCAAAACCTGACTTTGAAAAGTTTGAGTTCAGTTTTCTGTAACATGACCTTGACCCTCGACTTTGACCCAGTTACCCTTTTGAAGGGCATCGTTTCTGCTTTAACCTCAAACATCGACCTTCATAATACACGAGAATTAATGCCATGACAAGCATAAACGTAAAGGCCCTAGGCTCAATGGGAATTTGGGGTTCAAGGTCAAAGTTGATGTCACAGTTGGTTAGCCTTGATTACCGGAGGTCACCACGACCTTTAATATTGACAAGGTGCAAAGAACTCTTTTCGAACTCGGGCCCTCAACGTTTGATCGTTTTCTGACCGGGTCGTGTGTGACAGGACCAAGGTCAAGGTATGTGGTCCAAGTCAAGATTGTGGCCTTTGATATATTGTATGGAGTGAAGGTCGTACCCAAGGTCAAGTGTCCAAAAACTCACTTTGAAAAGTTTGAGTTCAGTTTTCTGTACCATGACCTTGACCCATGACTTTGACCCTGCTACTTTTTTTGAAGGGCATCGTCTCTGCTTTCACATAGAACATCGACCTTCATAATGCAACTAGCAATAGAGCCATGACAAGCATAAACGTAAAGGCCCCGAGCTCGATGGGAATTTGGGGTTCAAGGTCAAAGTGGAGGTCACGGCTGGTTAACCTTGATTACCAAAGGTCACCACGACCTTTCATATTGACAAAGCCCGTAGACCACCCTTCAAACACAGGCCCTTAACGTTTGACCGTTTTCTGACCGAGCTGTGTGTGACACGACCAAGGTCAGGGTCGGTGGTCCAAGTCAAGATTGTGGCCTTTAAAATATTGTATGGGGTGAAGGTCGTACCCAAAGGCCAAGTGTCGAAAAACTGACCTTAAACTGTGTGCTTAAGTTTCAAGTCAATCGGAAATTAACTTTAGCCGTTAGAGCGTTCACAAGATTTTTCAAAGTGATCAAGGGCCATAACCCTGGCAGTAATTAGTGGATATCGCTGAAAATCAATAGGCATCTCCGTCTCGTGACCTTAGACACTGTGTATACATTTAAAGTCAATCAGATATTAACTTTAGTCGCTAGAGCGTTCACAAGAATTTTTTGAGAGATCAAGGGTAATAACCCAGGCAGTAATTATCGGATATCCATAGGCTTCTTTGTCTCGTGACCTTTAACACTGTGCATAAATTTCAAGTCAATCGGATATTAACTTTAGCCGTTAGAGCGTTCACAAGATTTTTCAAAGTGATCAAGGGCCATAACTCTGGCAGTAATTAGTGGATATCGCTGAAAATTGATAGGCTTGTTCGTCTCGTGACCTAAAACTGTGTGCTTAAATTTCAAGTCAATCGGAAATTAACTTTAGCCGTTAGAGCGTTCACAAGGTTTTTCAAAGTGATCAAGGGCCACAACTCTGGCAGTAATTATTGGATATAGCTGAAAATCCATAGGATTCTCCGTCTCGTGACCTTAAACACTGCATAAATTTGAAGCCAAACGGATATTAACTTTAGCCGCTAGAGCGTTCACAAGATTTTTCGAAGAGATCAAGGGTAATAACTCTGGTAGTAATTATCGGATATCCCTGAAAATCCATTATATGCTTCTTCGTCTCATGACATTAAACACTGTGCATAAATTTGATGTCAATCGGGTATTAACTTTAGCCTCTAGAGCGTTCACAAGAAATTGTGGACGACGCACGGACGGACGGGCGGCCGGCCGGGGGCGACGGCAATATACGACCACATTTCCATGTGGGCGTATACTTAAAATATACGAAAATTATTATTAATATTATGAACGGCAGCATCAGGCACGGGGCGCCGAGTGTTGGTTTTCGTTTGAGTGTCTTGTTATTCGAGTCTAAATAGTCAAGAAATGCAAATGGCGTCGTACGGATAAACATATCTCACGGGAGAAGCTAAAGGTCGGTAAAATGAAAAGTTATTGGTCGATTTTGCTAAAATTTGGTGTGAGGTCATCGCTAACCCAGCGGAACATCCCCTGAAAATTTCAAGTCTCTACGACCCCGGGAACTGGTAGAGGTGCGATTCTGAAATAGAACCTTTTAGGGGAGCTATTCTTTCAATTTGTTGATTGAGGGGAGCTTTTTTTGGGGGGGGGGGGGGCTTTCCTCTGAAATACAAAAAACAACGACAGTAATCGGCATTGAAATGTATCGAAACAATCTTATTTTCACGGTCGTAACCAAGAATGGGTTACGTATTCAAAAGTCAAAACCATACGATGTTGCGATAGATGGTTTTTTTGTTTGTCTAATTAATAATAAAACGTTTCATATTACGTATAAATTGTACTTGATTTTTAAAAAATGTAGCCTTGGTTCTGAATGACGAAATACGGTTGATAGGCCGATGTATGTGGAGGAACCAAAATAAAATGAGCACGAGTCGATTCAAAACATTGCGTACGTGAGAGCGACCAATACCAACATGGCGGCCAATACGTTGTCAATTCGCGTGCAAAAATTAAAGAAAATTTAATAGCCTAAATAATTTATCACAAAGTCGTAAATTGTTTATTATTATTAAAATAATGTAGCCTTGATTCCGAATAAGAAATACAAACGTTTTTGTCATCTATCAGTCATTTATAATGAGCAGACGAATTCTGAAAGTTTAGGGGAAACTCCGGGTTATTTACACATCCGGGTATATCCAATTTAGCGAATTCCATGATATGGCGATTATTGCTTCTAATGAAAGTATTGTTTAAATGAGGGGGGAATTTATTTCAATATTGTTTGGGGGAAAGCTACATTGAGATTGAGACTTTGAAGTAAATATAAAGTGACCGATGTAGGCTATTGTATTATTATACGAAGGATTAAGTCACAGAAAACATCGAGTCGACTCTTCACTCTCCTAGAATATCTGAGGTGAGGTTTTTAGGAGAGCGATTTTCTGAATTTGTAATTTTAGGTGCAGCTTTTAGAGCTCTCCATGATTTTATTCCTTTCAAACCCTGCCTTGACCCACGACTTTCATATTGACAAGGCCCATAGACCACCCTTCAAACACAGGCCCTTAACGTTTGACCGTTTTCTGACCGAGCCGTGTGTGACACGACCAAGGGTCAGGGTCGGTGGTCCAAGTCAAGAATGTGGCCTTTAAAATATTGTATGGGGTGAAGGTCGTACCAAAAGGCCAAGTGTCGAAAATCGACCTTAAACTGTGTGCATAAATTTCAAGTCAATCGGTTATTAACTTTAGCCGTTAGAGCGTTCACAAGATTTTTCAAAGTGACCAAGGGCCATAACTCTGTCAGTAATTATTGCATATAGCTGAAAATCAATAGGCATCTCCGTCTCGTGACCTTAGACACTGTGTATACATTTAAAGTCAATCAGATATTAACTTTAGTCGCTAGAGCGTTCACAAGAATTTTTTGAGAGATCAAGGGTAATAACCCAGGCAGTAATTATCGGATATCCATAGGCGTCTTCGTCTCGTGACCTTTAACAATGTGCATAAATTTCAAGTCAATCGGATATCAACTTTAGCCGTTAGAGAGTTCACAAGATTTTTCAAAGTGATCAAGGGCCATAACTCCGGCAGTAATTAGTGGATATCGCTGAAAATCCATAGGATCCTCCGTCTCGTGACCTTAGACACTGTGTATACATTTAAAGTCAATCAGATATTAACTTTAGTTGCTAGACGGCTCACAAGAATTTTTTGAGAGATCAAGGGTAATAACCCAGGCAGTAATTATCGGATATCCATAGGCTTCTTCGTCTCGTGACCTTTAACACTGTGCATAAATTTCAAGTCAATCGGCTAATAACTTCAGCCGTTAGAGCGTTCACAAGGTTTTTCAAAGTGATCAAGGGCCATAACTCTGGCAGTAATTAGTGTATATCGCTGAAAATTAATAGGCTTGTTCGTCTCGTGACCTAAAACTGTGTGCTTAAATTTCAAGTCAATCGGATATTAACTTTAGCCGCTAGAGCGTTCACAATATTTTTTGAAGAGATCAAGGGTAATAACTCTGGAAGTAATTATCGGATATCCCTCAAAATCCATTATATGCTTTTTCGTCTCATGACCTTAAACACTGTGCATAAATTTAAAGTCAGTCGGGTATTAACTTTAGCCTCTAGAGCGTTCACAAGAAATTGTGGACGATAGGTGGACGGACGGTCGGGGGCGACGGCAATATACGACCACATTTCCATGTGGGCGTATAATTAAAATATACGAAAATTATTATTACTTTTATGAACGGCAGCATCAGGCACGGGGCGCCGAGTGTTGGAGTTCGTTTGAGTGTCTTGTTATTCGAGTCTAAATTGCCAAGAAATGCAAATGGCGTCGTACCGATAAACATATCTCCCCGGAGAAGCTAAAGGTCGGTAAAATGAAAAGTTATAGATCGATTTTGCTAAAATTTGGTGTGAGGTTATCGCTAACACAGCGGAACATCCCCTGAAAATTTCAAGTCTCTACGACCCCGGGAACTGGTAGAGGTGCGATTCTGAAATAGAACCGTTGCCGCCTGCCTCCCTCTGGTTAATGTGGGCTGCCGTTAATGTGAGTGAGGAATTAGCCAATGAAACAGACTGTTACCACAAGTTCTTGGCGTGCTGTGCACAAAATTATGGGTAAACCACTAGAAACGCTGATTGATTATTAATCAATGTCTGACGTCATAGGGCCAAAAGCCGCTCGTTTGACCCGTGAAATGACCTCCCACACAACTGTTCAGAACTTCACGTAGTGGGAGGTCAGAGATTCACAGTATTATAATCAAATGATGTATCGAGCTTTTAAGCCTGGCGCAGACGGTCAACTTTTCGTCGCTTGTTGCTGCAATAGGCAACTACTGGCAACTCCGAGCAATTGGCAACTCGAGGTCTCCCGTGTGCGCTGACTGGCAACGAGAAGCAATTTTTTCCCCGAATGTATCCGGAATGCCGATATCACGTGATCATTCAAAATGGCGCCGTACATACACTATTACAATAAATCACCTTGATCAGATTATTATAATTAATTTGCAAAACAATTAATTGAATTTGACTTTTAGTTTCATGACCACTCCCGAGTACCGGAGAAAAACAAATATATTTTACCGCTCATTTCGAAGTGAAAGGCCAGTTCACTGAGACAGCCATGTTTTTTTGCACGATCCGAATAATCAGCTGAGCTTACATCATACAATACTGGCCGCTCAGCCCACATTTCCACCAACATGTCTTCCATCTCCACGGACCATGTTAATGTTGTTAGCTGTTCCGACGCCGCCATCTTGAAGTATCACATGACAGTAGAGCGCTCGCTGATTGGACAGTTAACCAGTTGCTTGTTGCCTGTTGTCGCCTACCGCCGCAGACGAGCAATTTTGAAGCAACCCATGAACAATTTCTCGGCGACGAGCGATTTTCTGTTGTCGAATATCAAACATGTTTGATATTTGGCAACGAGAAGCAACTCGGAGCAACAGCAGGCAACTATTGTTGCCCGTTGGCGCAGACAAGCGATTTTTCTTTCAACGACCAGCGATTTCACTGTTGCCTGAAAGTTGCTCGAAAAAGTTGCATGTCTGCGCCTGGCTTTAAAGAACAGACATAGTAATAATTCTGTTTTATTTCTTCTTGTCTTTCAGATCGTACCACTAAAATCGGTCAACTTATCAACAGCTATCTTGGGCAGTCATGTGACTTGGATGACCATGCAATTCATCTTCTTTATTCAGCCAATCGCTGGGAGGCTATGTAAGTCGAAATGTTTGCTAACAAGGTTTTTCGCCTGGTATTCCGATTTCATCCCACTGCTATATATTGTTGGTCGAGAAAGTTCATTGTATTTTCCCGCATGGTTCCCTTTGTCAGTTGTGTAGACTGAGAAGGCCTGGCAAGGGACAGCATAAAGTATCGTGGTCCTGGAGGTGCCGCTTGGAATTTGATACAAGAGTAAGCTGTAGTGCCGCCCGTCTTCATCAGTTCAGTCAGAGGAGAAAAGTAGTACCGTACATTGAAACCAAAACCCGGTTACTTTCAAATTATTGATACTATGAAATGAATGATCAACAATAATATATTCTCTGACATCTTCTTTTCAGACACACGATGAAAAGTTTGATAAATCAAGGAACAACATTAATAGTTGACAGATATGCTTATTCTGGTGTAGCATATACAGCTGCTAAAGAAGTAAATATATTTATTTTTCTATTAGTGTTGGTCCACTTCCATTGATATTGGTGTAGTTGTCTTTCCTGTGGATGGACAACCAGATTTCGAGAAGACGCATGGGGGGTTGGGTGGCCGAATGGTTAGCGTGCATTCACTGTATCATACGGCCTGCTGTTGAGTCAACTGGCATGGTTTCAAATCCCCGGTTGTACGTGGCAAGGAGTAGGGTCACCTGTCCAGTCCAACCTCGTGACTTTTCTCCGGGTACTCTGGTTTCCTCCCACTGCTAAAGACCCCTACATGCAAGCGAATTATTGAAATATGATTAAAAACCATATGTTAATCCCAAAATGACCTAGTTTGTATTAGTGGACCCTTGACACATATATAAGTTCACACCAGGTATCGGAACCACGACCACAAAACAGGGGTGACCTAGTCTCTATTTCTTGATGTGCGTGGCATGCATTTACTAACCATGTATTCTTCCATACTGCACGCAGCAATTCATCTACCTCATACTTCGAGATTACCACCCTGTCTTAAATAAATGCCGTCCATTTATAACGCTCACATGATCATTTTGGAGCAGGACTTATCGACTAGCCTACTGCTTTGCACATGGTTTATGTTATCAAGTTAGAAAACAGTCGACATATATAATATGTGCTAGTGGGTAATTTTGTCGGTTAATAAGGGTAGGGCTTATTCTCAGGCAGAGCTAGCTGTAGACATGCAGTCTTAAGTTTGGGATGGGTTTTATGGTCAACTGGGATGGAATTCGTCTTGTGTCAAATAGCTGTTTTACCCCATTTATTTCTTACACATTTCTTACACGAGGTTGACCTGCATCTTTAAACCTTTTTGTCATTATTTCAGGGTTTTACGTTAGATTGGTGTAAGCAGCCCGACATTGGTTTGCCTCAACCTGATAAAGTGTTCTATCTCACGCTATCATCCGAGGCTCTCAGTAGACGTGGTGGGTTTGGAGATGAAAGATACGAAAAGAAAGACATCCAGGAAAAAGTCGCACAAAATTTCCAAAAGTTAAAAGATGGTGATTGGGAGGTATAGCTAGAAGTTTATTTAGCGACAGCAAACTTTTATCATTTAATTCTCAAATAGAATGGTATTTAAATTCACCATGACAACATAATGTATAATGCATTGGCTTATCCACAGCAGACTTTCAATATTTAATCCTCAAAAAGGCAGGGATTTAAGTTCTACTTGAGAGCATAATGTATTAAAGCACTGGTATAATGTATCAAAGATCCTGGTGTTTACAGAAAAATTTCTTCAGGAATTTTAGTTATGTCAGTGTGGTTCCATATTTCAAAGTTTCAAAGATAGTTAGAATCTTGGGAGGTTGGGAGCCACCTGTTCGATACCAGTGTTGGCTGAGAAAGATCATCAGGATTTTCTGTTCTGGTTCCCCCTTGTTAGTGATGCAGGGAGGAGGGCCTGTCAAGGCTACTGTATAGTTGTTTAGATGGAACAAAAAACCAATGTGCATTTAAAAAGATCTTCATATCATACTGCATGATGTATGTCCTTCATTATGCCGGTCGGTGCAAAACAGTAAGACGTTAAACTCCATTTCATTACAATCCCGAAAAAGTTTCTCATGAGTTTATCCATGTCAGTTTGACAGTGGCATTATTATTTAATGTGCCGTGTGGTTGTCAATATTATATTTTTTCAATTCAGGAGATTGATGCTGATAAATCCGTTGAAGATCTACATCGTGAGTTATATTCCCGGATTAAACAAGTCATGGAGGATTCCAAGAAAAAGGAACTCGGAAAATTGTGGACGAATCAGAATTAATTACAGTGTAAATGATCGCCTGCGACTTGCCTTCATCTGTAATATTAGTGTGTTTCTTTCATTTATTTTATAAAAAAAATAGTTTTTTCAAGATGACAAAATTCAAACTTGATTGTATAATCAAGTTTTACGGTAAATTTCAGTTTACCAGGGTGGCTAAGTGGATAAGGTGCGGGTTCACTAGCCTGAAGATCGGGTGTTCGATCCCTGCATTGGCCAAGTAGTTCATCTCGATTTCCGGCGTGATTTCCCCTTGTCAGTGATGCAGAAGGAGGGCCTGACAAGGACAGCTGCCTAGTTGTTTGGATGAGACAAAAAACCAAGGTCCCGTGTACATATTGGAGTGCATGTAAAAGATCCCTTGGAAGCTGGAATTCGATATAAGAGTAGACCGTAGCGCCGCTACCCAAGCAAAATTTCCCTCATAGCACACTGCAGGCCTTGAGATCTGAAAATCACGCTGGTGTGATAAAATGTGTTCGCCATATATTTTGCGGGAGCCATTTAACGCCACAAAATTTATATCTGAGACAATGCTTATTATAACTAGTTTACATTAAATACAGAGTGTATAAATAAACACTTTGTAATTAATAGGTTATGTGTACTAGTAATTGATATCATACATTTGATTACATTTTGACAGCTCCATGAATTCATTGTTTTTCTTAAAATGGTGTGACAAGCTCAAATTATATTTATATTATTATTATTAGGGTTTCACACTGCGAAGCTTGTGTGAAACACTATTGTTTTTGTTAAAATTATTATTAGGGTTTCACACTGCGTAGCTTGTGTGAAACACTATTGTTTTTGTTAAAATTATTATTCTTATCATTATTATTATTATTATTATTATTCAGATTCCAATTTGAATAGATCTCAGCAACTACGTGTCGCATCGTTACGATTTCTTCGGTTTTACTGGGAAAGTGGGTGTGACTTAGAGGATAAAGCTATTTTGAACGTTCTGCGACAATGCGAAATGTCCGAAATCACCGAAGTTATCGTTTTTAAAAATATTGCAGTAATTTTAACAATAATCATTGGATTTTAACTTTCGATACATTTTGGCATAGCCTGAGACAGGGCACATAGCTACGCTACTTTCGATTTTTGATTTTCGGCAAATCTTCGAAGATATTAGGCGCCAAATTTCGAAAATTTAAAATTTTACAAAAAACTTTTTTATTTATGAATATTTTTTAGTCGTATTGTGCACAGAATTAAAGGGTCATCTGACTAGTGCAAAAATGTTAAAAAAATTTGTCTCAGTAATTTACCTTGGCCGCCATTGGCTAATTCAGTTTTTCAGTCCTAGATTAATCTTTTATTGTTCGATTTGTATAAAACAAAGTTCATATGCTTCGTTGTATCAATTGTCGTTTTTTTTATTACCGAAAGTGTTATCTGTCGGCACCGGAAGTGGCATAATTTTACCAAAAACTACAATTTTGACAGTTATTTACGATCTTCATAAACAAATATTATTTTTTTGAAAAATTATATGACTCAAAGAGTGTGCCCTTTCAAGGCGCAAAAAATGTAGGAAGCAGTTTTTTTAATTTCGATTTCATTTTCGAGCAAATTCGATTAAGAGGCTAAAAATGGTGTAAAATTGGCCTATTTACAACCTATTCAGGCTTTTCAGATTTTAAAATATTTCTTCGTAACTTTTATAAACTTGTAGCTATAATCCATACGAAGAAAATGTATGTTAAAATTCGTTTGTAATATAAGCAGTTGCCAAGAAATGGGCAGTTCTGCATAAGTCACTGTTTTCGTTATTTTGCCTGTAAAATAGTCAATTATTATTGGATTTTTATAAAAGTGACATCATTTGATTCAAAAAGCACGTAGCGTCATATCAAGTTGATTACAATTTAAAATTGACACCGGAAGTGACATCATTTGGTCAAAAAATGCATTTTACACTTTTTTAAATCAATGTTTTATTCAACCAAGAATAACTTAATATGTATTAATAATTTTAACTTTTGGTTTAAATTCACATATAAACAAAACTCATATGGTCATATAGATATCATAAAATGGTTTCTTACTTGTTCGGTTGCCGAGAAATAGACGGTTTTCTACAGGTCACTTTTGAAGGTTTCGGGGCCATAAAAGTGTCAATTATTATTCGATTTTCATAAACGTCACACCATGTTATACCTAATGCCATTTGGGATTTCATACAAGTAATTTAAGATTTTCATTATCACCGGAAGTAACGTCATTTTGGCAAAAACTGTATTTTTAGCCTCCAAAACAGATATTTTATTCAAATGAGTCTGTTTTGAAATCTTTTTCAAATTATGGTATTTGATGCCAATCAACAAATAGAATGAACCCATACGATCATACAGATACCACAAAATGGTTTCTAACTTGTACGGTTGCCGAGAAATAGCCGATTTTCTACAAGTCACTTTTCAAGTTTTTTGGTCTTTAAAAGTGGCAATTATTATTCGATTTAACGTTTTTATTTATAAATATTATTTAGTCGTGTTGTGCACAGAATTAAAGAGTCATCTGACTAGCGCAAAAATGTTAAAAAAATTTGTCTCAGTAATTTTCCTTGGCCGCCATTAGCTAATTCAGTTTTTCAGTCCTAGATTAATTTTTTATTGTTCGATTTGTATAAAACAAAGTTCATATGCTTCGTTGTCCCAATTGTTATTTTTTTTTATTACCAAAAGTGTTATCTAGCAAATTGGATTAAGGGGTGAAAAAAGGCGTAAAATTGACCTATTTACAACCCATTCAGGCTTTTCAGATTTTAAAATTTTTTTACTTAACTTTTATAAACCTGTCACTATAATCCATACGAAGAGAATGTATGTTAAAATTAGTTTCTAATATAAGCAGTTGCCGAGAAATGGGCAGTTTTGCATAAGTCACTGTTTTCGTAATGTTGCCTGTAAAATAGTCAATTATTAATGGATATTCACAAAAGTGACATCATTTGATTCAAAAAGCAAGTGTGCGTCATATCATGTTGATTACTATTTAAAATTGACACCGGAAGTGACGTCATTTAGTCAAAAACTCAATTTTTAACTTTTAAAATCGATCTTTTTTTCATCCAAGAATTATGTCACATGTAATAATAAAATTAACTTTTGGTTTAAATTCACATATTAACAAAACTCATACGGTCAAATAGATATCATAAAATTGTTTCTAACTTGTTCGGTTGTCGAGATATAGGCGATTTTCTGAAAGTCACTTTTGAAGGTTTTTGGCCCATAAAAGTGTCAATTATTATTTGATTTTCATAAAATTTTCACCCTTTGAAGCCTAATGTCATAGACGATGTTATAAAACTAATTTAACGTTTTCATTATCACCGGAAGTAGCGTCATTTTGGCAAAAACTGTATTTTAAGCCTTCAAAACCGATATTTTATTCAAATGAGTCTGATTTGTAATGTTTATACAATTATGATATTTGATTCCAATCAACAAATAGATTAAACCCATACGGTCATATAAATACCAAAAAATGGTTTCTAACTTGTACGGTTGCCGAGAAATAGACGATTTTCTACACGTCACTTTTCAAGGTTTTTGGTCTATAAAAGTGGAAATTATTATTCGATTTACATAAAATTTTCACCATATGATGCCTTATGCCATTTCTGATTTCATAAGACTAAGGGAACATTTACATTATCACCGGAAGTACTGTTATTTTGTCAGGATCAATTACATGTAACAAATGTATAAAATAAAATTGCTGGATTTGTTTGATTCTGTTTCCATTTTATTTGATGTGTGCAATGCTTATGTGGAAACCTGTATATTGGTTTCATTGGTACCGGAAAGGACATATGTTCAAGGGTAACGTAGCACCAAAAGTGACACAAGTTCAAGTTCAAAGGTAACATGGCAAAAGTGAAACCCGTCATTCCTGCATGCAGGTCTAGTTCTTATTATTATTATTATTCTTCTTTTGTTTTGAGTAGATCTCAGCAACTACGTGTCGCATCGTTACGATTTCTTCGGTTTTACTGGGAAAGTGGGTGTGACTTAGAGGATAAAGCTATTTTGAACGTTCTGCGACAATGCAAAATGTCCGATATCACCGAAGTCATCGTTTTTACAAATATTGCGGTAATTTTAACAATAATCATGGGATTTTAACTTTCGATACATTTTGGCATAGCTGGAGACAGGGCACATAGCTGCGCTACTTTCGATTTTTGATTTTCGGCAAATCTTCGAAGATATTAGGCGCCAAATTTCGGAAATTTAAAATTTTACAAAAAACTTCTTTATTTATGAATATTTTTTAGTCGTGTTGTGCACAGAATTAAAGAGTCATCTGACTTGCGCAAAAATGTTAAAAAAAATTGTCTCAGTAATTTTCCTTGGCCTCCATTGGCTAATTCAGTTTTTCAGTCCTAGATTAATTTTTTATTGTTCGATTTGTATAAAACAAAGTTCATATGCTTCGTTGTCTCAATTGTCATTTTTTTTATTACCAAAAGTGTTATCTGTCGGCACTGGAAGTGGCATAATTTTACCAAAAACTACAATTTTGACAGTTAGGTAGCATTTTTTGAAAACAAATATTATTTTTTTGAAAAATTATATGACTCAAAGAGTGTGTCCTTTAAAGGCGCAAAAAATGTCGGAAGCAGTTTTTTTAATTTCTTTTTCATTTTCTAGCAAATTGGATTAAGAGGTGAAAAAAGGCCTAAAATTGACCTATTTACAACTCATTCAGGCTTTTCAGATTTTAAAATATTTTTACGTAACTTTTATAAACTTGTAGCTATAATCCATACGAAGAGAATGTATGTGAAAATTAGTTTGTAATATAAGCAGTTGCCGAGAAATAGGCAATTTTGCATGAGTCACTTTTCACGTAATTTTGGCTGTAAAAGAATCAATTATTATTCGATTTTCAATTTTCTTTCGCCATTGGATGCCTAATGCCATAGTGGACTATGTCAAACCATTTTACCCCTTGCGCTGCCACCGGAAATGACGTCATTTGCTCAAAACTTAAATTTTAGCCTTCAAAAAACAATATTTTATTCAAATGAGTCGTATTTGTTATTTTTTTCAAATTGTGATATTTGATTCTATTGATCAAATAGATTGAACCCATACGATCATACAGATACCACAAAATGGTTTCTAACTTGTACGGTTGCAGAGAAATGGCCGTTTTTGCTTAAGTCACTTTTCAAGGTTTTTGGTCTATAAAAGTGTCAGTTATTATTCGATTTTGATAAAATTTTCACCATATGATATCTTGTGTCATTTATGATTTCATAGAACTAATTTAACATTTTCAGTATCACCGGAAGTAATGTCATTTTGGCAAAAACTGTATTTTTAGCCTTCAAAACAGACATTTTTTTCAAATGAGTCTGATTTGTAATATATTTCAAATTATGATATTTGATTCCAATCAACAAATGGATTGAACCCATACGATCATATAGATACCAAAAGATAGTTTTTATCGTGTACGGTTGCCGAGAAATAGACGATTTTCTACAAGTCACTTTTCAAGGTTTTTGGTCTATAAAAGTGGCAATTCTCAATCGATTTACATACAATTTTCGCCATTATGATGCCTTATGCCATTTCTGATTTCATAAAACTAATTGAACATTTTCATTATCACCGGAAGTAATGAAATTTTGCCAGGATCACTTACAAGCAGGGCTTCCACTTCAAAATTTTCCCAACCGGTCATTTTTCTCACGGAGAAAGTGGTGCTATTTTAAGCACATAATAAGAAGCCAAAAACTACATGCTATCGGAATGTCGATCGACTTTAATTGGGTCAAGGACAGTCAAACAAAAAATCAACCTCACATCGACATTTATATACCCACCCACCTATCCCCCTAGTAAATAAAAGAACACATGTAATCAATTATTATAATTTAGTTATTTATGCATCCATAAAGTATAACAATAACAAGATGCATTCATTTATCGAAAGTGCAGTATTTTCTTAATTTGTTTACATCACCCGTATATACTCGTCTGTTTATACAGGATTTCCATTTCTGTAAAGCACGTGCCGGTTGAAATTCTCATTAATTCGTCAAGATTTTTCATGCTCAAGGAACATCGTAACTTGGTTTGAATTATGTTTTGGTGCTAGAATCCCGGTTCTCAGTGGCATACGTGACAAGTAACATATATATAAAATGAATTGATATTGCTGGATTTGGTTGATTCTTCGTCCATTTTATTTGATGTTTACAATGCTTATGTGGAAACCTGTTTGATGGTTTCATTGGTATCGGAAGTGACATATGTTTAAGGGTAACGTGGCACCGAAAGTGACGTGGCACCAGTGAAACCCGTCATTCCTGCATGCAGGTCTAGTTATTATTATTATTATTACAAACATTTGTTATAGCCCCTCTTTCACATACACGTGTTCAGAGGTGCTTTACAATGGTACAAATATAAAACACAAGAATCAACATAAATTGAAAATACATTTAAAATGCTTGAAGAAATAAATGGGTTTTAAGTTTTTTCTTAAAAGTATTAACATTATTACAGGACCTAATATCATACGGTAACCTATTCCATAAAGCTGGTGCTTGAATACTAAAAGATCTTTGACCAAAAGTTAACAGCTTTGAATATTTGGGCTTTAAAAGAAAGTTATCATCTGAAGAGCGTAAACATCGCCCTGGTGTATACATAGTTAAAAGTTCAGATAAATAAACAGGTGCTAATTTGTTCAAACATTTAAAAGTTAACAATAAAATTTTAAAATCAATTCTTTAAGAAATAGGGTACCAATGTAAATTTTTTAAAATTGGGGTAATATGATCATATTTTTTAATGCCTGTAATAAGGCGTGCAGATGTATTTTGGACTCGTTGAAGTTTATCTAAAAGTTTGACAGGAAGGCCAGCTAACAACGAATTAAAATTATCCAGTCTAGACGTGACTAAAGCATTAACAAGTGTTTTTGTGGAGTCTAAAGGGATAAATTTACGTATTCTACCAATATTTCTTATATAACAATAACACAATTTACATATATAATTTACTTGAGCTTCCATACTCATATTCATATCAAATATTACACCAATATTACGTGCAGATGACGAGGGATTAATTTCATTATTACCAATTAAGACGGGAGATTTACAATCAATTTTTGACAATTGTTTATTTGAGCCAATTAATAAATATTCAGTTTTATCATCATTTAATTTAAGAAAGTTTTTTGACATCCACAATTTAATTTCATATATACATTCTTCAATAACTACTTTTGAGCTGACATAATCTGGATTTTTAGGTGAAAAAGAAATATATAATTGGGTGTCATCTGCGTATAAATGGAATTGTAAATCATATTTTCTAACTATATCCCCAAGAGGTGAGGTGTATAACGTTAATAAAATAGGACCAAGGACAGAACCCTGGGGAACGCCAGATTTTAAAACACAATGAGAAGAATATTTACCATTTACAACAACACATTGCTGCCTACCAATTAAATAACTTTCTAAAAGATTAAGAGCCGAGTTATTAATTCCAAATCTAAAACGGAGACGATTTAAAAGAATGCTGTGGTCGACTGTGTCAAAGGCAGCAGACAGGTCTAATAATAATAAAAGAATACATTTTTGATTATCAAGGGATAAAAGAATATCATTACTGTTATTACGACGTGTTGACATCTGTCATCTGTATGATGTGAGGGCTACGACCTATGCCGTAAGGCTGTAGGTAGTCCATTAAACTTTGACACATAGATACTACTGGGCTTCCAATGTATGCATTTCAATCACAAATTATGCTATGTCAGCTTGTATGCGTGTTATTTATTTACTATCAAGTTACATGAATGAACAAAAACAAGCCTCTCTTTGATAGATTATAAGACTTTATCGTCTCTACTGTCATGTTGAATGTACTGGTAAATCGCTAATTATGATTGGCTACTATTTTTGGAGTTACATACAGGTTGTAATGGAGACAAAAGGATTACATTTTTTCACTGTATTTTTAATATTTGTTGGTTTTATAGTCTTGTAAGTAATTTTACAAATAACTGTCAATGTTTTTAAATAGTTTTGGAAAAATTCTGAAATAAATATGCAGAAATGCGCATCTATGTATTTTTTTACAACTGATTAAATTTCACGTTTCCCTTCCAGCCTCGCTGGTGTTTCTTCACCTCGGCACCGCTCATTAATTCATTAAAATGATAATTCCACATCTCGGAAGATAACTTTGCTCCTGAATAAAAAAAACAGCGATGTGATGGTGACATCGTATAATGCCGGTTTGAATTTGCGAGCATTGTATGGCCATCTTCCATTAGCCCAGGTTAGGTGCAAAAGAGTAGGACTTTAAATTTCATTTCATTTCAGTTTACAAATATAATTATCGTAAACAACAATAATGATCTTCTATTGTTAAAATGGAAGTTTCCATTGAGCTACTTCTCTCTCTATATAAATATATTACTGACTGAAATTAACAAATGATCAATATTATTTACACATTATAAAAACGTTGATTTATCCCTGTTAATATGTGGTCAATATACATAAATTGTATAGTATAATCATATAAATATTATGATACAGTTAAATAAATATTTTATATAATTAAATTGATTATAACATGGTAATTATGGCAGACAGATGTAAATAAACATGATTTTTTTTTTGTATAATTTTGTTGATTTTTGCATTCACTGTCGCCTCTTTTGTTTAATGTTACCATCCACAAGACTTACAGGAGAAATAGAGAGAGGAATGGGGTTTGATGTCCACTTCACACAAACTCGGTTATTTTTGGATTAACATGGTTAAATATTTTTTTTCAATAATTCGCTTGAAAGGCCAGATAGGTGATGCTACTCCTTGTCACGTACAGAGAGAGAAAGAAATGGGGTTTAATGTCCACTCAACACAAACTAGGTCATTTTGGGACTAACATATGGTTCAATTTTATTTCAATAATTCGCTTGTGCGTAGGGGTCTTTAGCAGTGGGAGGAAACCGGAGTGCCCGGAGGAAACCCACGAGGTTGAGAAGGTGCCCCTATCTCCATGCCACATACGCTCACACCAGGGCTCGAAACCACAGCCGCAAGCCAGAGGTAACCGGCCAGCTAGAGGACGAAGCGCGGCACTCTAGACCACTAGGCCAGCACCCCCCTTTGTCAGATACAAATAGAGATTTGAAACCATGATACTTGACTCAATGACAGACTTGCTGATACAATGCACACACGCTAACCATTCGGTCATCCACCCTCTAAAAGTATAAATAATTAAACCAAATAGATCTGTGTTTTAATCAGATTGCATTATAACTTGAGCTTCGACATAATTATTATGTCTCTTGAATATCGGGGGGGTCGGACGGCCAAATGGTTAGCACATGAACGCTGTATCATAGGGTCAGTCAACTGTTGTGCTTTTGATTCCCCTATTGTGACAAGGAAGAGGGTCGTCTCTCCGAATCTTCACACAGCTAAAGGCCCCTATGCACAAGCGAATTATTGAGGTAAATTTGACCATATGTTGGAGAGAGAGAGAAATGGGGTTTAATATACACTTGACACTAACTAGGTCATTTTGGGACTAACATGGTTTTCATTTTATTTCAATAAATCGCTTGCGGGTAGGGGTCTAGCAGTGGGAGGAAACCGAAGTAAAACCACCAGGATGGACAGGTGACCCTACTCCTTGCCACGTACAACCGGGGATTTGAACCATATGTTGGAGCTAGTTTGTGTCAAATGGATGTTTAACCCCATTTCTCTCTCGCTCTCTTGTTTATATCACCACAACCTATTAACAAGTGTCGTGTTGGTTGCCACACAACATAAGAACTTGAGGTTTATTTGAATTGTAAAGTATCAACAGTACTTGGCAATGCAGACCAAAGTCTAGATTATCCAGTTGAAAATTAAATGATTAAATGGCAATCTTGGTCATCTGCTAGTCTAGAGGTTTGATTATAGGCTTGTCATCTGAATAAATATCTCGATAATAGTTTATATAATATTTGAAGCTAACAGAAAGACCCGCAATAGACTGATTGAGGTCTTACATATGCATTCAAATGTGATCGGTGACAGTGAAATGATTCTTAATGACCAAAATTTCAAAAATGAGTTATGTCATCGTAAAGCGGATGTCCTAGACTGTCTAATGATACCAAAATCATTTCTCTACCATACTCCATAGTCGAGATATTCAAGCTCAAAGTCCGGGAGTCCAGACAGGCCTATTTCGAGAAAACTTTGTTTAAAGATCACGTTCAAAATTTCAGCTATGCATGACAAAAGTCATGGTTAAAAATGCCGAAAAGCCACTAAACTTGAAACAATTCAACATGTTAAATTATTCAAAAATGGTCAAAACCAAATTTTGAAAATTTCTGCACTTGGACACAAATTAGTGTGTAATTAGAAATCTACTTGTTCGACTTAAGACTCATTTAGCTATCACCAGTCACAAATGTTGTTTATGGACTAGAGTAAGATGTCGATGGTCATAATGTAAAAGTTTTTACTCCTTTTGTTTAAAACAAAAAATCAACAACTTTAAATAAAAATCTTAATAAATAAAAAACAATGAATCCTAGGACTGTAAACAAGGCTATGGCTGAATAATTCATCATTTCTGTTAACGGAACTTTACGAACAGCTTCCTCTGCACCTGACCATTTATTGGGTCCTTGAAGGCGCCATTGATACGCTCCACACGAAGAAAACATCAACCTAAAATACAATTGACAATTCTTGAATATTATGCCAAGGCAGTGGTTGTTGTTGGACTGGAAATGGGATAGAGTTTATGTCTCGTCAACTCAATACTTTGTATTATTTTGAGACTAACATCTGGTTGGTAATAAGAGGTCATGTTGGGACTAACATCTGGTTGGTAATAAGAGGTCCATGTTGGGACTAACATCTGGTAATTCCCAATCTGATTAAAATACAGATTTTTATTTTATTTTACTTTTTTTTACTGTCAATGGCCTACACTACATTAAGATATTACTGGTTGTAGTGGGGGGGGGGGGTCGTACAAATTAGTGGTTTTTAACCCTATGACATCATACAATGATTAATCAATCAGCATTGATGTTTCTAGTAGTTTATCCTCAGATCCATGCATCAAACACCAAGAACTTGCAGTAAGAGACCATTTCATTGACTAATCCCCTACTTCAACCAGAACCCTGGTAACATAACAACTCTTCCAGATCCTAGTGTAGTACAAACAAGTAAACCACAATTTTGAACTGTAAGAAAGGAAACAGGATCTGGGGTTTTATTGGGTAATTTCTATACTTAGTTATAGGCATAGAAACATCCATATTCCGGAAGCAATGGCCCGAGAAATCCCTCTCTGACCATTGCTGGAATAGCGTCTGTTTCTTGAATCTATGCGGGAGTGTGTCTATTCTTTCCGTTCAATGAAAGCTATCGCTTAAGTAAGGCAACATGACAGTCCTTCGTTTAATCTGGGTCTTCCCTAAAACTTTTGACAGTGATTTATGGTATTCAAAACGGTGAAAGTATGTTCGTTTCCAAACAGTATTGTTTACATTTCATTCGACTTGATAGCCTCGTTTGTCACGCAATTAGTTTTACTGCAGTATTCTGTTATGCACGGGTTAATTAGGCATAATAAAATCGTGAGTCATGACGTAACGTTATGTAAACATATTTGGTCCAATATTGGCAGCTAGTGATTGGTTGGTAGACGGACTACTGACAAATCAAAATTTAAAACAACAATATCCACTCATAATAGCAGTGTGTAGTTGGATTACCTCTAATCAAACGCAACACTGCGCGGGAGTATGAGAAACATCATGTTGGACTAACATTTTATTTCAACAACTTACTTGCTTGTAGGATCTTTAGGAAAAAAAAGTGAATAAGGCACAAGGGAAAAGAGAAAAATTAAATAAAATGGGGTTTAACGTACTAATCCGACTGGGCTAATGACAAAGGGCATACACCATAGTGTGCTATTTAACGAATTCCAACTGCCAAGGGATCTTTTACATGCACATCAATGTATACACAGGCTGAGACAGGGTGTCCTTGTCAGGCCTTCATTAGCCCAGTTGGAGCAGTTGTGTAGGACTTTAAACCTCATTTCATTTCATTCAAAATTCTGGCATTTTTACCTCCAGGCTAACCATGGATGTTTCCACAGTTCTGGTTTTGCTCCAATCAAGGCAGCTATTTCATCATTATATGTGATTGGATCTCGTTGAATTGTGTGCCGATCGGATTTATAATATCTCTCAGTAACATGATTCTAAAAAAAAAAAAAAAAAATACATTCATCATTATAGTTGACAATGATTGATCGAGAGAAATACGAACATACAAAATCATTTGACAATAACCAGACATAGTATCAATTGTTGTTGTTATTTCATAACTCAATAACAATATTGCTCAGGGACACACAAGAGTTCAAGATAATTTTTGAAAAACTGGCTGTAGTTGATACTTTGTAATGTATATCCTGATGTTTTTAGCTTACTCACAAATTTAGGGTGTGGCATAAACAATTAAGTAAATTCAAATCTACAAAGGGCCCCCAAATTGCGTGAGAACAGTAACTTCTTTAGACTCGAATCAGCCTTGATACTGCTAGGTGCCTGCGATGGGCTACTAGCTCCTTCTCAATCTTAGACCATCCCTGATTTTACTGGGCTTGCAGTGAGACTCCTTCTAAAACCATCTCTGATATTGCTAGGGGCCTGTGATGGGCTCACAGGCCGATTTTCAGACCATCTCTGATGTTTCTAAGAGTCCACGATTGGATCACAGGGGCTAGGGGCCCCAAGATGGTCTCCTAGACTCCTTCTCAGACCATCCCTGATTTTGATATGTTAAACATGAAGTGAGATTTACCCTTTCTTCTTTGATATTGTCTAGCATTTGTTGTTTCGGAGGTAGTTTGACCGTTCCCTTACATAACTGTGAAAACCATCTTGACTGTATCTCTGACATGGTAAGGATTCCACCTGAAGCTGGTTGCACAAATCCTATAAATGCTAATGATGATCCTATGTCTGGGTTAAAAGCATTCTTGTATAACTGAAAAAATATGAAATGAAATGGGGTGTAATGGTCTACTGTTCTGGGGCCACAGTGGTTAAGTGAGAGAGAGAGAGAAATGGGGGTTAACGTTCACTCGACACAAACTAGGTCATTTCGGGACTAACATATGGTTTAATTTATTTCAATAATTCGCTTGCACGTAGGGGTCTTTAGCAGTGGGAGGAAACCGGAGGAAACCCACGAGGTTGAGAAGGCACCCCTATCTCCATGTCACATACGCTCACACCAGGAATCAAAACCACAGCCGCAAGCCAGAGGTGACCAGTCAGCTAGAGGTCGAAGCAAGGCACTCTAGACCACTAGGCCATACCAACCCCCCAAGTGGTTAAGTAGGTAAGATACTGGCTTGCTAACATGGTAGTCTTTGCTTTGGCCGGAAAAGTTAATTGGGATTTTCCGTCATGTGTTTTCCCCTTGTCAGGATGAGGGGGCCTGATAAGAAAAGCTGTCTAGTCGTTCGGAAAACCGAGGTCACATGTACACATTGAGGCGCATGTAAAAGATCTCTTTATAAGAGTAGTCCATTGCGCCGCTGCCCTGGCAAAATGTCCCTCATAGCACAATGTATGACATATGCCCAGTCAGAGCAGAATAGTAGGACATTAAATTTCATTTCATTTCATTTCCTACTGTTCTGCTCTGAAGACAGTATTCTACCCTAGGTTCATCCTCCCGAAAATTCCCTAATTATAGGATATCTGACCTTTAATGAATTTGAATTATCTTCTAGAACTTGATTCTGTATATCTTGATGAAGGAAAGGAAGGCCTATTTTATACCCTGTACATAATATAATAACATCAAACTCAGCTGATTCACCATTTATAAATTCTACTCTCTCTCCCTCTATTCTCTATAAATATAATAAATAGTAAAGCTCTCCTCTATTCTCTATAAATATAATAAATAGTAAATCTCCTCCCTCTATTCTCTACAAATATAATGAATAGTAAACCTCTATTCTCTATAAATATAATAAATAGTAAATCTCCTCCCTCTATTCTCTATAAATATAATAAATAGTCTACCTCTATTCTCTATAAATATAATAAATAGTCTACCTCTATTCTCTATAAATATAATAAATAGTAAAGCTCTCCTCTATTCTCTATAAATATAATAAATAGTAAATCTCCTCCCTCTTTTCTCTATAAATATAATAGTCTCCCTCTATTCTCTATAAATATAATAAATAGTAAATCTCCTCCATCTATTCTCTATAAATATAATAAATAGTAAATCTCCCCCCTCTATTCTCTATAAATATAATAAATAGTAAATCTCCTCCATCTATTCTCTATAAATATAATAAATAGTAAATCTCCTCCATCTATTCTCTGTAAATATAATAAATAGTAAATCTCCTCCCTCTATTCTCTATAAATATAATAAATAGTAAACCTCTATTCTCTATAAATATAATAAATAGTAAAGCTCTCCTCTATTCTCTATAAATATAATAAATAGTAAATCTCCTCCATCTATTCTCTATAAATATAATAAATCTCCTCCCTCTATTCTCTGTAAATATAATAAATAGTAAAATGCCTCCCTCTATTCTCTATAAATATAATAAATAGTAAATCTCCTCCATCTGTTCTCTATAAATATAATAAATCTCCTCCCTCTATTCTCTGTAAATATAATAAATAGTAAAATGCCTCCCTCTATTCTCTACAAATATAATGAATAGTAAATCTCCTCCATCTATTCTCTACAAATATAATAAATAGTAAAGATCTCCTCTTTTCTCTATAAATATAATATTGTAGCAATGAAAATTGAGACCATGCTATTCTCCAACCATTCATAACTTCAACCAGAATTTGACTGAAATGTTTGTAGTTCCCTCTATTTAAATATTTTACCAGTTTATTAGGAACTATTTATATATCTTACCAGTATATCAGAAACTATTTTAATATCTTACCAGTTTATAAGGAACTATTTTAATATCTTACCAGTTTATTAGGAAATATTTTAATATCTTACCAGACCAGTATTATATCAGATATTATTTTAATATCTTACCAGTTTATAAGGAATTATTTTAATATCTTACCAGTTTATTAGGAATTATATTGATATCTTACCAGTTTATTAGGAATTATTTTAATATCTTACCAGTTTATTAGGAATTATATTGATATCTTACCAGTTTATTAGGAATTATTTTAATATCTTACCAGTTTATTAGGAATTATATTGATATCTTACCAGTTTATTAGGAACTATTTTGATATCTTACCAGTTTATTAGGAACTATTAAAATATTTTATCTGTTTATTAGGAACTATTTTAATATCTTACCAGTATATTTGGAACTATTTTAATATCTTTTCTCTGTATGTGATGTATTATAGTTGGGCTAACTGTAGGCTGAGTTTGTAAGGCACCCATTTTAGGATTTAAGCCCCACCTGAAAATCAAACAATCAAATTTGAATTCATTTCACTATGTTGAAAGAAATAGAGACATGAGGTTTAACTTCCCCTCGACACAAACTAGAATATTTCAGGACAAACACATGGATCAATTTTCTTTCAATAATTCGCTTGCACGTAGAGATCTTTAGCAGTGGGAGGAAACCTGGAGGACCCTGAGAAAACCCACATGGTTGGACAGGCGACCCTTCTCCTTGTCACCCACAACAGGGGATTCGAAACCCCACTCGACTCAATGACAGACCTTATGTATTAACACATTCGGTGACCCAATCAACCCATGAGATAAAATAACTTACCTTTTGGGATTTCCTGAGATAAGCTTTATAACGTTTTCAAACACAAAATTAGCCCAGCGCCATGGTAACATAAAGAATGCTCGACAAGCATACACATCTACTGGATGACCAAAAACGTAGTTCGGAACAATCCAGGCCCCTGATCTTGTGCTAACATACACTGACTTACATCTGGATAAAAAAAAATAAATAAAAAAATCAACTTTGGATTCAAACTTTTAAGGGCCAATTGTAGTGATTGCGAATTGGTTCATTTCCATTTGAGTGAAGTCATTGAAGATTGTCTCCAACGTGAATTTGGGGAATATGCCATGCAGTATCCACATCATCCTCAGTATCCCTAGTGGTACTGTTCCGTTCTACTCCACTCTAACCCTGGATCCATTCACAGGGGAGAAACATAGTCATATCCACCCTTGATAATTGTACTTTTTACTGACCAATCCAAAATAGAAAGCTAGTGGGCAAAGGGAATTAACTCACATTTTGTTGAAACTAAGATCGTCAATTCGTTATTGTAAACTTTGTCAAAATACTTACGGACATCTTTTTGTGTGTATGTCACTTCTTTGAAAATAAATTTCTTGCAAACTTTCTCATAATCAAACGCACAAACTGCTGTATTGTGGTTAACAGAAACTTATTGAAGACTGGTATATAACCTGTTTTTTGATTGGTTCATAGCAACAACCTACATGGCCAATGAAATCATCAAGAGCAGATAATTTAATTCGTGAATACCCCATGAATGTACCCAGGGGATAGTGGAGTAGGATGTGTCCACCTACTCTTTGTCAAATTTCAACTACCCAAGGATCTTTAAGTGCACACACAAACATGTATACAGGACCTTGTTTTTGTCCCATCCACAAAACTAGACACTGTTGCTTGTTAGACCCTCCTGTCAACACCCTGACAAGTGAAAATCATCCTGGAACATCCTGATCTCCCCCTGGATATCCTGCTTCGTGAGCCAGCGCCTTCTTCAATGAGTCACAAATGATGATGAATACATTCATATTGGACAATATTTATAATACCACTAAGAAATAAAGGAGGAAATGAAAGTATTAATATTAGTAGAGCTACCTGCCCGCGGCTGCACAGTTTGTTGCTGCGTCTACAGCACTGTTACCAATACCAACCACCAGTACTCTTTTACCAGTAAAACTATTGGTTATAACATCCTTATAATCTACAGAATGAATTATCTCCCCTGAAAGTAGATACACACAATACCACACTGATCAGCAGTGAATATTCGCTAGGCCGCTACAATCACTGATAAGGATGACATCGACGCGACTTAATGAGTCCCCAATATTAACTTTTTTCCTCCGACAAATATAATTCTATAACATTTTTTTTATGTATTAGAAAAATAAAAAAAGACATTTAAAGCATTTGTAGTTAAAAGGTATTTCCAACTTGGTGTAATGGGAATTAAAATGAGTAAAAGGCATCATTTTGCCCGAAGCATTTACGTCTTATGTAAACGATGCATGTGCCATTGAGCCAATGATTGACGCTGCATGAAGTAATTGCACGTGTTGAAGACTGTCATCTTTGACAGAGATATTAGAAGACGACTGTCATAATTCTCTGTGATTCAGATTAATGCAATACATGTAGAGTAGTTGCTTGATTGTCAGCCCAGAATGTTCCGAATTGACAGAATTGCAATCAAGTGATACAGTGCCTAGTCCTTACGTATTTTAAGTAACAAATATCTTTCAGTGTCATGATTGGTTGAGATATTTCTAATGCAGTCGGCACATGCATTGACATTTTGGTCTAGAATCAAAGACGTGAATTTCCATTTTGTAATAGGTTTTTGTGAAAACAGGGTGGAAGGATCAGGAACTAAACCGATATGACTTCAGGTCAGGGCCATACGTAGGATTTTAAAAATGGAGGTGCAGCAGAGTTGTGGGGCGCCATAGCCTCCACGTAAGTGTATTATTTTATAATTGAAAGATTGTAAAATTATTTTGGGGGGATGGGGGGGGGCCATTTCTCGGGGCGCCTTATTTTTCTGGGGGTGCAATATACACCCTGCACCCTCGCTAGATAAGGCCCTGCTTCAGGTGATCGACTAGTAAAATAACGCCACTGCCATCACTCACAAGTTAATAAGTTATAGGGTCGACTGTCCAGCCTCTGGGTTTTTCACTGGGTCCTCTAGTTTCCTACCACTGCTAAAGACCCCTACGCGCAAGCGAATTATTGAAATAATATTAAACTGTGTGTTAGTCCCAAAATGACCTAGTTTGTGTTAAGTGGATATTAAACCTCACTTTTCTCTCACTCTCGTTTTCAAATACAAACCTGTGAATGTTTCTTGACCTCTAAATTTGGCAACTGTAGGAATAGCATGATGTCCGCTTGCTATGGCAACATTTTTGGCAATAAAAACCTGTTTTTCATCCGTTTCTTTTCCCGTTCTACCATCTTCTTCCATTCTACATGTAGTTATCTGCCAATCTTCACCTAATAATAAAGATGCAAACAAACTATGAATAATATAAATCAGACATTCTAAGGTCCGCCACCCAGAAAATTTTTTAAGTAAAGGGTGTCATTATGTTGGACCTGACCCACCCACATAACACACTAAAAGTTATATTATATGCAAGATGCAGGATCTCTATTTTTACCCATCTTAACAACTAGAAAATTTTTCTTGACAGCACCCCAATCGAGCACAACTGACAAGGACAAGCCAGACTGAATAACTGAACAGGACCTCCATGGCCATCCAGCACTACTGAACAGAACCACCATCCAGTATTATTGATCAGGGCCACCATCCAGCACTACTGACAAGGACATGACTGGATAATCCAAAGGAACGTTTCCAACCAACACCCAGGCCCATGACTTCCTTAACTTTTGATTGTAGGCCTACATGTACTTTATCATTATTTAGCGCTTGTCTGGTTGAAATGTATGAAATAATGAACATATTCCATAAGAACAATCAGACGCTTTTCCGTCTGTATGGAGGTGGGTGGGGGGGCATGAACATGAGATCATCATTTTTCTCATTGAGCCAAGAGCCTTGGAGTATAGGGTCACCTTAGGTGCTTTTTCCACTCCTGTATTCTCCTCCTACATTCTAACCCTACCATTTCTAATAGTTAGGAGGCTTGACTTTGACAAGGAGTATAACGGTCGACTTGGGTGCTTTTTCCACTCAAAGAAACTCCTCCGCCATTCCAACCCTACCATTTCTAACAGTATTGAACTATTTAACTGTGAATATTAGAGTGTTCAGAGTGAGAGAGAGAGAGAGAGAGAGAGAGAGAGAAATGGGGTTTAACATCCACTCGACACAAACTAGGTCATTTCGAGACTAACATATGGTTTTTAATTTTATTTCAATAATTCGCTTGCACGTAGGGGTCTTTAGCAGTGGGAGGAAACTGGAGTGCCCGGAGGAAACCCACGAGGTTGAGAAGGCGCCCCTATCTCCATGCCACATACGCTCACACCAGGGATCGAAACCACAGCCGCAAGCCAGAGGTGACCGGCCAGCTAGAGGTCGAAGCGCGGCACTCTAGACCACTAGGCCACCCCCCACCCCACCCCCCCGTTCAGAGTGACTAATACATCTTTAAATTACCTTTTCTTTCAACTGACAAGACCTTGGTATTAAATTGAATAACTTCCTCAAGTTTAAAATGTGTTGTGTAGTCGTAAATATATTTGGCCATATCTTTGTTGTGTGGGAAGTCTGCAGCATCGTCTGGAAATGGGTAATCCGAAAAACAGTAATTATGCTTTGAAACATTTCTGAAAAAAAAAATAAACAAATGCGAATTAAAATTTTATTTGTGTTATGCATGGAAAAGAACTTTGCTCGGACAGTAGCATTATTACATACTCTTCACTGAAAAGTAATCCTTTATTTTTGAGAAAGTCTTTAGGCTGGACAGGCAACTCTACTTCTCAAAGGGAGCCATAGCGGGTAAGACTCTGGCTTGCTAGCCTGGAGGTCGAGGGTTCCATCCCTGCATTGACCGCGAAAGTTTATTGGGATCTTTCGATTAGTCACTGGTGCAGGACAGAGGGCCTGACAAGGACAGCAGTCTAGTCTTTTGGATGGGATGATAAACATAGGTCCAATGTACACATTGGCAGTTGGATTTCGATAGTGCCATACAGTAGGCCATAGTATTCCTGCCCAGGCAAAATTGTCCTCATAGCACACATCTGTCTTCATTAGCCCATTTGGAGCTGCACAGTAATATGTTAATCATCATTTTATTTCATTTCTACTTCTTGAAAGGTGTTGGAAATTCTTACTAGACAGCAGCTTTTTTCTATAACTATTTGTTGAATTCTAACAGTAGGGGGTCCTTTTAATCTGTACCTTACTTTGACTTTTCGTTCCTGCTGAACAATTTGATGATGTTCGTAGTCAGGCCCTTATTTTTATTTCTTTTAAAAACTTTGATACAATTACCACTTTTGATAAATATTTGTACACTTCTGGGTGTATGTCAATCTTCATTAGATTTGTTTAGAAAAGTAGGACCTTAAACCCTATTACATTTTAATCATTTACAAGAGCACGTACAAGTTGATGATAAGAAATTATCAAAATGATTTATTTGATCAGAGAGATAAATGTTGTACGTGAAATATTTCACGAACCTGTGTTAAGTACCATGCATTTGTAGGTTACGTTTTATCTTTAACTTTATTTGATATCTATATATCAAGTATATCAACATTGCTTGCTTGAGAGAGAGAGAGAGAGAGAGAGAGAGAGAGAGAGAGAGAGGACTAATGCATGGTTCAATCTTATTTCAACAATTTGCTTGTGTTTAGGGGTCTTTAGCAGTGTGAGGAAACCTGTAGAAAACCCATGAGGTTGGACAGGCAACCCTACTCCTTGCATCGTACAACCAAGGAATCAAAACCATGCAAGTTGACTCAATGGCAGACCTTATGATATAGCGCACACATGCTAACCATTCGCACCCACCCCCTCCAACTATGAAGGAGTATGATCCAATGAAATAGGGTTTACTTAACGTCTTATTATTCTGCACCAGCTGCACTAATAATTTTGTCTGGAGAATAGCATTTCAGCTGACTCTGACAAATCTGACAGTTTTATTTTTTTACTTTCACGCCAATATGTGTACACATTCGACAATTCACGTCATGCTATGTGCTATGAAGGAAATAATGGCATACTGTCTTCAAATTTGGGCCATCTTTTATGTGCGCACCAATGTGTAAACATGGCCCTTTTTATTGTCCCATCCGCATGACTAGAAGCTGTATTTTCATCTTCAAACGTAATGTAGTCTACACCACTGACACAGGGAAACAGAACCCTCTATGTGGCATCAAAACAATTTCATCATGAATTCATTTTTAATTGAATTGTTTATTTATTCATTCATTTATTATTAAATTCAATTTGATTATATAGGCTACCTATGGCTATATTTGTCAATTTATTCAAGCAATATTTTGTCAATTTATTCAAGAAATATTTTACATTTAATACAATTACGGTGTATGCTAAATAGGTTCATTTTTTTTTAAATCTCCGATAGCTCCAATAGCATATTTTTAAGTTATATTTTTAAAATGTATTAAAATAAAGCCCTAAAATAGATTGTACCTATAAACAGTCCTACCTTGTTAAAGAATAATCATATTAATCCTATAATTCACTATTGCCAGTTGAGAAATTGGCACAAATATCATTTTCAACTTCAAATTCAAACGTTTGAAGATGGCCGTCCATGGAGAGGAATGGGAAAACAAGGGAGGTAATTGAGTTACTATCTCCTCAATAAGCCTGTCTCAACCATTTTAACCCCCATGAAATTTTGCCCATGATCGTATAATATTGAGTTGACAACATTTTGAGCAAAAGAAATAGAAATAATTATGTTTTGACTTTATTAGAAAATATGCTATTGGAACATAAAACAATAGTTCTACTTACATATGAGTAAACCTCATTACACCATAATCATGTTCCCTGTATGTCCACAGACCACCAACTTCTCCTGTCCGTTCTAATACAATCACATCAAAACCGTCTTCTCTCAGACATTTGGCCGCGACAAGACCAGATATTCCGGCGCCGATAACAACTACATCTTTACGCTTTGCACTGGAATCGGATGACATTTTCTCTGATTCTCTTCGCCTGTCAGAAACCCAAGAAGGTGTTAGACAGTTTCACAACTCCCCGATTACATTCTCCGGAGAAGTCAAAGTCTGGTCCCAGTGTTGATATCACGTGATACATTGGTGTCACGTGATATGATAAACTGTCACTTGGTCCACCCATCGCTGAAACCGTTTTATCCCGATTGATCTCATGATCAATCGTCGGCTTGTCGCTCCGTCGCGTAATTCGTTTCAGCGCCATTTGTAACAAGGGCCTCGAAGAACGAGGCTAGACATCTTCCACATGTTATGTCAAACGGTAACGACATATTCTTATCTGGAGAGCATGCGCAATAAATACTATCGGCGTAGATTCGAATAACCAGATGCTAGAGGTTGCCATTCGATTAAGACTTATTACGGCGTATTTCGTCGAACATAACAGATATAAAATTAGAGCAAAAACGGCAACGATTTCATGTAAATCAATTTATATACATTCATATTATATTGCGTTGCGACCCATGTGCCAATTCATACGTCCAAATATTCGAGATATAGCTCCTTTAATTTGGACGTTTGAGGTTTTTAAAAGATGATGCAAGAAACTGTATATTATTCCTAGAACATGTATTCCTTTCTAGGATTCCTTTCATACCTCTAGCTATTTTTATGTTTTGTTTTGGTTTTATAGTTTCTTTGTGTCTCTTTTTGTTTGCTCTACTAAAAGAATTATAAATACATAGCAAAGCTTTCAACAATAAATCAGTGTTTTTTTTACAATTATTGTTTGGAAATTTTAATGAGATTCTAATGATTTACACACATTCAATAAGAAATTAATATTTTGTACGATTATTGTTTTAGGGTTGGGTTAGGGGTTAGGGTTAGGGTTAGGGTTACTGATATATGATGTGATAAATTGTGAATATTATGTGAACTTAAAAAAAAAAATAACCTGTCGTCGTGTTTATCTACTAAATTTGTTTGAATACAGTTAGCTAGAATACAGTATGTCGTCTTCTTCCAACAACAATGGACGGATTCAATGCGTTCGATATAGAAAACAAATACTGCATAAATATTTTATTTTTGCGAGAAATAATTGGCATCTCATTCAATGGAAAAACAGAAACAGTTTTGTAAACATGGATTTAATTAATCTGTATTTTACAGGTTTTAATAATAAGTTAAAGGCCCAATACCACTCTTGTTGTAACTATATAGTATGTCCAAATCTTCATTCTGGTCAAGAAATTGTATCATTTTACAATATTCCAATTAATTGATGATATAAATTTCATTTTAAAACACCTAATTTAAAAAAAATGGAAAAATTCAACTTATTGATTTGAAAAGTCTAACGTAAACCTTTTCAAATGTGACTTGGATTTTAAAATATTTTCGAACCCTCTGGAAAAGTAAAATAGGATATAATTGATAATTTACACAACAGGTAAAACTCTAAAACATCTAGTACTTAGAATTAGGCTATTATTTATTTTCAAGAGTGTTATTGTCCCTTTAAAAATACAACAATGCCGAGAAATCTAATATATAAATAAATAATACATGCAGAGTGGTTGCAGGCACGGGCAGAGAGAGAGAGTGTGTGTGAGAGAGAGCGGGAGAGAGAGAGGGGGGAAGAGAGAGAGAGGGAGAGGAGAGAGAGGGGGAGAGAGGGAGAGAGAGAGCTAGGGGAAGAGAGTGAGAGGGGAGAGAGCGAGGGGGAGAGAAAGGGAGAGAGAGAGAGAGAGAGAAACATTATTAAAACAACGAATCAATCTAGTTGCTAGTCTCGAGTCTCGACGAAAGAAATGTTGTAATATACACACAACGTTGAGATCACATGTGGTTTATTGGTTTCCAAATAGCCGAAATCTTAAAGATCCAAAATATCCGCCATTATATATTTGGAGGACGTTGTGCGTCTCATATTTTATTCTCTCCCGCTATAACACCTCGATTTCAATCCTAAGTGGTTTACAAGCCTATATATTGGTTTTGCCTAGCACAAATCTTGAAAATCCAAGATGGCCGCCATTCCATGAGTTTTGGACGATTCCGCCACACAGTGTTCTTATATAAACATATCCTACGCGTATTAAAGACCGGACCAGAACCCACACGAGCGTTATTGTCGACGATAGCTCCCAAAGTATTGCAAAAAGTAACCGACAAGGAAATACATTCTCTAGATTTTCATAGTCTACACACATTTAACAAACATTTGTAAGTTCTCACTTTTAAATTCACAAATTTATAGTCTGCTGATTTCATTGCTTCTTCCTAATTCGTCCGTAGTCAAGGTAACTGATGACGCCGTAGTCATACTATACGAATTAGTAGAATCGTTTTTTGATGTATTGACACGTTTGCACCGACCTTTGATAAGTTCCAAAACTCGAGCATTGCATGCAAAGGAAAGAAAAACAAAAACTCCTTGACTGGCGTTAATAACAATAAAAATGTATATAAGTGGTTCAGACTGGGTAATAATAGCTATAAACCCTATTAACCAGGTAAAGCCAGTCAACGAGGACATTTTAACGTACACAAATACGTGACTTCTGTCTGCCTGTGAGCTCGTTAAATTGGGTCGATTTTTTATTACTCGAACGGTGAAGATGAAAAACGCGATGTTCAGTACGACTATGAGGCCGACCGGAGTGGCGAATGCAACGCCGATGGCCAGAGCAGATGACAAATAACAGACATTCCCGCCATAACCAATAGAAGTGCCATTTGACATCGTCGAATGAACGCTGATCGTCATGGCAACAATTAAGGCGGGAACACAGTATATGTACACGCTATACCGAAAGAGCAGACGACGTTTATGGCTGGGATCGTCCCTGTTTCTCATGGACGTGAAAACGTGGTACATGTGAAAGGAGCAGACGTTCATGGCGAAAAAGGCACTCAACCAAAAATAGTGAATGAGTACTCCCATGATTTTACAGACGACCTTCACCTCAGTTTGTCCCGATCCGGCCACGTAAAGAAACTGGGCGAGCCACAGAGAAATTATCAAATTCATATTGTTCAATCCTGGCATACTCCTTAGCGATTCAAAGACGCAGTAGACAACGAAGACAAGTACCAGGCAAATTAGCGACAGGGTGGTGAAGACGATAGCGACAGGGGTCACGTCTGAAACAGGAACATTTCGAAAGTTCTCGGTCAAATTCAGGGCCAGATTATCCAAACAAATCCTTACCATTCCTTCATCTTCTATGCGATATTGATCAAGGGGGATCGGTTTGTTCTTCCAGTCAAGGTTCAAGCCACCATATTCGTCTATTTGAAATTCATCCGTTTCCAGAAGAATCTGTGGACACTTCATTAGATCATCCACTGGGATATACACAACCTCGGCGTCATCTCCGGCATCTTGTTCATTCCGATCGAACTCTGTTTTCTCGAAGACCTCAATGCACGACACATTTCGGTGGACGAAACAATCCATGGACCCAACACAATTCACAAAAATAGATTCACGAGAAGTTGATAAGTCCCAGGTATCATTGTCGTCTGATAGATTGAATGCCGTGTTTCCTATCCCCAGTAAAATGTTCTCAAACTCCACAAATAACATGGGTCGCGATACCACCACGTGCGAAAGAAAAAAAGCCACATTGGTTTCCCGTGTGCATTTGGTACTGTTTGATCTGAAATCCAGCACCAAAACTTCCAGGTAAAAGATAACTGATTTTCTCAATGGACCATAAAAGAGGTACTTCTCCAGCAAGATCATGATCTTGTCTGCTGATTCTCGTGCTATATCTGTATTGCTGAAAGAGAGTCTAAAGTAGAGCCTATAGGCCATTCCTTTGGCTTCGTCGAATATTGGAGCACATAGATTATTCTTGAATTTTTTGCCATAACTGCAGTAAATTTTTCGACATATTTTCTGAAATGGAACGAAAAAAGAATAATTACAAGACTGCGCTGAGTCAACGCCTTGTTGAAAGCTGTAGTGGGCGGACGAATTCCTGGTACAGTGCAGGACAATCAGGATCTCAGTCATACAGAAGGCGGTAAACGTGATGGCAATCTCAAAAAAAATTTCCCAAGCAACACGTCCTGAAATAAATACTTTTATATAGTCTACATCGTCTTGTCAGTGCAGGCCCGGATCCAGGATTTTGTAGAGGGCGGGGCCATACATTGGAGCAAAGGGTAATAATCAGGTTTGGTGTAGGCCCCAGCGAAGATAATGCGAAAATAATATTAAAGAGCAGATATGTGAACTACAACAGTAACAAAGCAAACGAAAACGAAAATCAACTATGTCTCACTGGGGCTGACACGGGGGGGGGGGGGGGTACGCCTACAGTGTGTTACTTGGGAATTCTATTTTATACAATAAAAAGGATGCAGACATAATGAGAACAGTTTTAAATATTCATAACATAGGCATTTTCAGTTTGGTCATCCCCATAAACAAAGGTCTCAAGATCATAAATACATCACCAGATGTCATTGGTACCTGTTTTAAAAATCTGCATCGATGGCCAACACATACAAAATCTCATCTCAGTGTATAATAATACTGTACTTAAAAATATCATCATTATAAATGCAGTAATAATTCAGATGAATTGGACGACAAACAATAGGAAATTATTTATTTTTTAATTGATCATTTCATTTTTGAAATCTGATATATGAGGTTCCAAAACTAAATGGATAAATTTCTATAATGAATGTATACCATACCTTATTGTTATCATATATTTCATCAGGGCGGCAAATGTCACGCGAATTGACGGGCGGTGTTGGTTGTCGATCGTTTTCAAAATCTAACAAAACCGAAAAAGCTTTCGGGAAAACTTGTCGATTTCCTTTGACACATTCAATAAGTTTCGAATCGTTGGCTGCATTACAGATGTAACAAAAGGGGTTCGCGTATTTTTGTCCATCGACAATTTTTACAGCTGTATATCGCGAACATGCTGCTTCCACAGGTTCATCAAACACTGCCCACAGACCAGTGACGTTACATTTAGTAATGGTGGACGAATCATCGAAGCATCTTCTGACGTCAATATGATCCGGTATCGAGAAAGAGACGCTACAGTTGGGATTTTTACCAACAGTCTCAACCATTTCTTCTTTAGAATTAAAAGTGAATCCGATATTTGCTGAACACCCAATGCTCAGTTGCCATGGCTGTATTCTTTGAACGTCGTTACAGCGTGCACAGTTGATGTTTTTGTAAGTTGTTTTGTTGTCAAAGCCAGTGACGGGACCGAGCAATGGTGAATTCCGACATGACGCAGACAGGTCGTGGTTGTTGTCTGGGCACGAGGAAATCATCCGATATCCTTGTGACGTGGGAAGTTTCTCCCGGTATATATCACTCGGAATACCGCGATACAAGATGGAGATACAAGAAAATTGAGATTTCTGTTCTGGGTTAATTAATCTGATGTCCGCACAGCAATCATCATAGAGAGAGCAATCGTCGTCACAGTAGCATGGTTCGCAAGGTTCGCAAAATCTTCGTCTGTATCCATTACAGACCCCTGTTCTTCCACAGTATTTTAAGTTTCTTTCAAGTAACCATCTCGTCCAATTTCTGTTCCCGTTTCCGGTAGTGGTATCAGGCACTGCATTACTTGTGACGTAGTTTTCACGAAACGACGTCATCATTTCAGATGTCGACGTTTCAGATTCAATATGCGTGGAAAATTCAGCAATCAGATTTTTTGAAGTAGTCGAGGACATTTCATCATTATCCACAAGATCCAAACGACACAGGCAAAACAGAAACAGCAGAATTGTCAAACTCAGCATTTTCGAAATTTATGTCAAATCATAATAAAAAGATAAAAAAATGGAACCGAAACGTGTGTGAATGAACAGCTTCCAGTCTCAAGGATGAATTACATAAAAAGCGTGTCGATTTGTTTGCAGAGTGATTTGAAGTATGGGCCTGTTCCGTTATCAATATATATAGCCTCGTAATGATTACATATAGGAAATTATATTGATTACGTTCATAATCATTTCTACAGAAACTTAAAGACTGAGCAGCAGGTTTGTAGAATCTCGTGTCGTTAAAGAGACACTGCATCCGAAATGAAATGAAATGCCACGGATTTTAGTGTCCCACTGCTCTACTCCGAACTGTGCTAATGAAGATATATTTATGCCATATTGCGTGCTATTATTAGCGAAATTTGTCCCTGGCAGCGGCATTTTGTCCTATTCTTATATTGAATTCAAACTGTCAAGGGATCTTTAATGTGCACGTGTACATTGTGACAGTATTGGTTCTTTAATCAGGTTCTTTGATGACAACACTGGTATAACTTCTAATAATAATACATGTCGCGTCTCTAGCATCTGTCATTTAACATACATTGCTGATTGATTTCATTAGTGTATTCAATGATATATCATCAATTGTGTAACAACATGGGTCCTTGGGTTTTCGTCCCATCCGAACGACTAGCCAACTGTCCTGCCAGGATCACCGTCCTGCACCACAGGCAATAAGGGCACACCACACTGGAAAATCGCGTAGAATTTCCTCGGCCCACATCGTGGCGTGCACGTTAATAGTAGCTTAATAATTTGCTTGCGTGTAAGGGTGCTCAGCAGTGAAAATGGGTTTGTGGTTGTCAATTTTCAAATTTTTCCTGCGGGGAGAACCCCCGAGACCCCCTCCGGACGCTCGCACGCCTTCGGCGCATTTCTGACGCGCTTTCGGCACGTACTTGTGTGGGCCTTGGTCAATGACCTGACAGGTGGGTGGCCCACCAGTCCGGCACTGCCTGTCTCTTTAAAGACCTTATAATACCTGGTGGTGTATATGATCGATTAATTGATCGCGTTTCGTCTTTAATTCCTTAATTAATTGTTTATTCAATGAGTGCGAATAGAAGACTATAACTCTGGATAATGAAAACTGCTATTCGGCATGCAGTGTGTTAAGAGGGGAATTTTCGTCGGCTGGCGGAGGTTTTTTTTGCCTATTCTTGCCTAAAATAGTCTATCTTGTAATTACAAGAGAGCGAAAAGCCCATGGGTAACAATTTTAAGGTCGCCATACACCGATTTCATGCTCCCATAAATACCACTGACTTCATATTTTCACATATTTATATCATAATCCATAATCTTAATGCGCTCCTTGAAGCCACAGAACGCTATTTATATTTTTCGGAAAACTTGTTTAAATTTTGAATTATAGACAGTAAGTAAGGAAAATGATATTCTGAAAAATGGACCCTTTCTCAATGAAATGAGCTGACTGACAGAGCTTTTAGTTATAGCTTGTGGTATCTCCCGACGAATGCAGGCGCCCCTTCTCCTTGTCACGTACAGTAGAGATTCGAAACCACGTCAGTTGACTCAATGGCAGGCTTTATGATACAGCGCACACGTGCTAACCATTCGGCCATCCACCCCCCACCCCAACTACTTAAGACCCCTATGCGCAAGCGAATTATAGAAATAAAATTAAACCACATGTTAGTCCCGAAATGACCTAGTTTGTGTCGGTCGAGTGCCGCATGCATTAGTGGTTTGGTGTAGTCCTCAGAGTCTTCGTCACGGCCTCATTCCGAAAGCAATTGCATACGTTGCAACCTTAGGAATAGCTTGGGTGGACACAATGCGAAAATCACTGGGGCCGCGCGGGGGGGGGGGGGTGCGGATACGCACCTGCCTATGTCATTCCTCTCAGTGATATTAGCGGTGTAACAAATACATGTATTCATTGCTGATCAGTGGGACTATAACTAAATACTCTAAATAAGCTTGTAAATAATACCGGTTTAACGTCCACTCGGTATAAATTGGGTCATTTCGGGACTCACGAGCTTGGACAGGCGACCCTATTCCTTGTCACGAACAAGCGGGGAATCGAAACCAAGCTAGTTGACTCAATGACAGACGCGCATGCGTTACAACATCAGGCTATCCAACTCCCCAAGGTAGTAGAAGGGTGTGTGTCAGGGTCCGTATGTTTGATGTGCATTAGGGTTAATCGGGCCCCCCCAAAAAATCGACTTAGCCCCCCCTCCCCCTCAAATATTTCGCCAAAAATAGTGATTTCTTAGGAGTGTTCTTAGCCGGCCACATCAACAGCCCCTCCAAAACATTCCGTAGCCCCTCCCCCCCCCCAAAAAAAATTTATGAGCTGGCTACGGGCCCGTGGTTAGTTTTTCTCAGGGACGGAAGTGTCAGGCACGTAAGGGGGTGGGAGACAAGAGTGACAGTTACCTGCCCTTGAACAAATCGGACATACATTGGGTGCCTTTACCCATTGTGCGAAGAATCGGTTACCCCAATGGGCGCCTTTGGTGGGATTTCCATTAATTGGTTGCAATACGAAATCAACGACCAATGTGACCGTGTTGCACAACCCACCCCCGGGCCTGCGTGTACTCGTGGAAATGGTAGGGGAGTGGGATGTAAGTCAGAAGGATCGCCTCCGGGCACTGTGTCCTTCTAGTATAAATACAAAGAGACACATGGTATTTATATATTTATTTTTTAGTACATCTTTTCATTTAATCGAATCAATCTGAATGGAATTTATAAATATCGAGTAGCTGGTAATATAAATGATATAACCAGAGAATCGTTTAACCGAGGCCAATAACCGGCTAACCGGATCACTGGCAATAATAACCGGATAGCTTTCTTGAAGAACCAGCAGGACAATTTTGACAATTATTACCAGACCAGTATTGGCTACCCGTGCAACAAAAAGATGATCGTTTATGTCTCCGCAATTTTTCAGGGACCAGACCATCTTCCATTGTAGACCGTTTTTTTGCGCCCGCTGCAACCTGAGAGCAGACAGTGACCCCTGCCATTAGTTTAAAATTGGGTGTTTTTGGTACCGGAGCAGGTTGATCTGAAGTCAATGTGGCCGTGATGATCCATGTATTATATATAGAAGGCTGGATGGGCCTATCTCTCTTACCCTCTGAAATCAGACAAATCTGGTTTTTAGATTTACACAGATCATAGGGTAAGTACTGCTGGACATTCGTGTAGCATGTGGGATTGTTCATCTGATACTTAGTGCCATAACCGCCCAATGGAATGATATATTTGGTACCACCAGGTTGTAGAACGTTGGTCAGTCCAGGGTCGACATTAGCTCTAACCAAAAGCTGCCCGCTAACCTCTATTGGCAAGTACAGTTCAAACTTTTCAACGAAGAAAGACTTCCCCGACTCCGCGGATGTCACCGGTGCATTATTTTTCAACCACTGGAAGTTTGGTATTTTCAGAGTGACTTCATTTCCTTTGAAGAGTGTGTCCAAGTCAACATAATCTTTTGCCCCGGCTACAGAGGGGACTGTGGGTATGGTCATATAGAAGGAATCTTTGTTGCTGCAAGATATGTCAGACCTGTAGCTGATGACCTGACCGATAGCCGTATGAGAAGGCAAGTTCAAGGCAGTTGTACATACGTTCGCCTCTGTCCCGCCATTCGAGTAGGTGAGAATGTTGCAGTATTCGTTGACAATTCCCCAAATATGTAGAGTAGAGACCAGATGGGAGATGACCGCGGTATTCTTCAAAAACGAGCTATCGATTTGCTGTGTTTCTTGGTACGATATCTGTAATTTTTCCGCCATACCGAAAGCTAATTTAGCTCTGACAGCTTGTGCCATAGACTCTATCAATTCAAATTGAAAATCAAAAATCTGTTCGTTAATCGACACATATTCGGCCATGTCCACTTTAATGGTCAGACAATCACCTTTTACTGCGATTCCAGCTTCAACAAGCGCCGATGCCACAGTTGACCCGTCAAAAGCAATATCACAGATTTCATCTATCGCCGTCTCCCAAGCCGCACCAAGAGCAGCGATTTGAGTTTCTTCTACTGCGGGACTGTAGTCATTGTACATCTGTAGGAACAGGTTTGATTTGTCGACAATATCAGGATCATTTCCATTCAACCCATTAGCCAAATCTCCGACAAGTTTCAAATACGCACTATTTTGACCAAAGCCTGCATTTAAAACTTGGGCCTTGGCGGCTAAATCAGGTAAAATTATTGTGATAAAGGTTACTAATCGAGCAATATTCACACCCACTTGGGCCACATCGTTAGCACGATCAATAATGTCATTCAAATCGGGGCTCCCCAATATATACTCTAATGGATTGGTTGCGCCAACAATTGCCAAAACCAATGAGGCAATTTTAGATACAAGATCGGCTGCTGTGGCACCAAATGCCAATTTGAAAAGAAGTGTAAGCTTATTTACCAGTGGTCTCCATATTTCTTTTAATTGAAGATCAAAGTTATTTAACATCCCTTGAACAAAAGCGACATCGGCTGCGGCTTTTTGAGTATCGTAGGTGGCCAGGGACGAGAAATAGTCTCCGAGAGCAGAAAAGTTATCCTGTAGGTAACTGGCGATATCATCAATTTTACCACTTAGAATATCAAAATAGTTTGCGGCTTGCATACTGAGGAATTCCGATACACGATTTATCTGTAGTTGTTCTAGAAGAAGGATATAGTTAGTGGTAGGATCTAGAGTTTTTGTTGTTACACCTGCGGCGTTACTGGCACTCTTGACGAACAGAAAAATGGCATCTTTTAAAGAGGCCATTATGCAGTATGTTGTGTATTCTGGTTTAATTATGTGGTTGTCGCAGGCTAGTAGAAATGCCCACTTAGGCACCAAGGTGATGGGAGCGAGGCCGTCGAGCAAGGTCTGAAATCCCGTCAGATCGAAATTGGCTCGATGTTCTTCAACTTGCTTATGTATGGATGGAAGAATGTTATTTAATTCGGCCGATTCCAAACCGGTGAAGTAGGTTAGAGGTAGCTCACGGAATATAGTTAGAGTTTCATATTTCAGGTTGTTGACACGCGCAGTGCTCCAAGCGCTGCTCCCTTTCCTATCCATCAACTTCTGTGCGCCATCGATGATGAAACGTAAAACGCAGTCTGGTCTATAGATGGTCTTTATTTTACAGTCCTTGTTGGTGGTACAATCAAAAGCTTTGGGCCAGTCGTGCTTACAATCTCCACTTTGGACGTCTACGTATCCGTTATGAGTAGTAATCAGGCTACGAATATTGGTATCCGACTGGCTGACGACCGCAGCAGCGATCGCACTACCTTGTACATGTAATTCAGATAGCGCCCCGTTCAGTACGTCAAAATCTGAAGCCTTGATAAAGCGTCCAGTTTCAAAATATTTCTGGAAGTACGTTTTGAAACCACATTTTATTGTGTGTGTGTCCGTTTGACATTGCTGCAATTTCTGGATGAACTCTTTGGCCTTGCAGTAATATTCAGCTTTAAGTTTGGCGTTAGCTCCACTGGAACATCCAGTATTCATTCTATTCTGAACAGCCGTGATACGATTGTATGCCCTGGTTCTCCAGTTGTCGGCATTAGCACTTGTTGTAAGATAGTTGGTACCTAGTCTCAGCAGACCCGATTGTTCAAATGGCCTTTTTATGATGTCAGCACTAAAATGATCCACGATGGCGTTTTGGTACAGCTTGTCCATTGCGTTATGCCTTGCATCATTATCGACCGCTAAGTTAGACATCTCGTTAACACGTTGGGTGGTTAGTTGGCATTGCTGCGAAGATGATGAAGGATTCGTGTACTGAACTACGGCCGGTAATTTCTGTAGTGCCTGTTTAAAAGAACAGAAGAAGTTGGAATCAAAACATGAAAAAGGCCAAACGGTTTTATAACTGTTAAAACTACTACAGACTTGTTGAAATTTCGTTTCCAAATTTCCGAAATGAATGGCCGTCTTTGGTGCTGTTGAACCCCTACTTGAAAGCGAGCGATAGTGACCGTTCAGGTCATAAGCATCAGATGATACCATAAGCGATACATAAACCCAGAAATCCGCCATTTCTTTGACACCGTCATGTTCTCGAAGGAGCCAGGAGTTATAGGTCACGTTTGAATTCTGGAAGGTTCCAATCATTTTGTTTTGTCGGGTATATCGCGGATCTATGTTGAAGCTAAGATAACCAGTGGCAGGGTTGGGGTCAGCTATATACAGGGCGTTCATCAACTCTGCATCTGGTACGGAGGTTCCAGCGCTGAATGTCTTGGTACATGTTTGACCTCTAGTCGCAGACCAGCAGCTGATGACCGCCAGTAAAAACAACTGAACAGCTAAATTCATCTTTGTACACCATTCACTGAAAATATAAAAAAATCAATCAAAATTAAATAAATTCGTGGTTCATGACAACAGTTGTTTGCTGTCTCATCCGAAGAAGGAATGCTAACTTTTTTACTAAATTTTGAATCACTTCTCATGTGACGAGTACATATGCTTTCGTCCCTCAAAGAGACAAGCTAAGGCGTGTGCTGCATTAGAACTGAAATTAATTGTTGTTCTGCATCAACGTGGCTAATGGAGACGTGCATACGCAATACAGTGTTCAACGGCGTATCTTATATCGAATTTCATCTGCCACGTTTTTTATGTGTACTTGGGACCTCGGTTGTTCTCCCGTCAGAACAACTATACGTTGTTCGTTGCCAGAGCCTGGGGGGGGGGGGGTTCCTCCGGGTATTCCGGTTTCCTCCCACTTCTAAAGACCCCTACGCGCAAGTGAATTGTTGAAATAAAATTAAACCATATGTTAGTCCCGAAATGACCTGGTTTGTGTCGAGTGGACATTAAACCCCACCCCCTCTCTCTCTCTCTCTCTCTCTCTCTCTCTCTCTCTATAGAGCCTAGGGGAGGCATGGTTAACACGTGCGTGCTGTATCATAAAGCCTGTCATTGAGTTAACTAGTGTGGTTTCGAATCCTCATGTGTGGGTGACAAGGAGTAGGGTCGCATGTCCAGCCTCGTGGGTTTTCTCCGTGTCCTCCTGTTTCCACTCACTGCTAAAGACACCTTTGCGCAATACCGTTTGTTAGTCCCTGATTATCGAAGGGTTGTGTTGACGAGAAGTTTAAAGGGACAATCCCGTTTTATACAGAGTCTCAAAAATAAAAGTCAGAGTACGTACAAAATTTAAGCGCCAAAATATCGAAGAATGGTGTATTTACCTTGTCTCAAAATTTCAGCTCAAAATATTGAGTCGTTTGGGTGTGAACCTCAAAACTGCTTATCCGGACACGTAACCCTTTTAAGAATTCGGGTTTATTTTTTTGTTGATGACCTGATAATCGACTGTTTATTGAGGAGTCTATATAGTGAATGACACCGATTTCCTTTCCAGATGAAGACTGACAGGTTTAAGTTGTTTGAAATACTGAATTAGTTTCTCTGCTCTGGGGTAGAGGATTTTAAGTGATTTAAACACAAAATGAAGCATTTTTTTTCTCCAAAAAATTATTGTTTTTCGAAATAAAATCGTAATTAACGTCCTACTTCCGATGCCACAAGGCGCGGGAGAGAGAAAGAGAGAGAGAGAGAGCGGAGGAGGGAGAGGGAGAGAGAGAGCGGGAGAGGGAGAAAGGGAGAGAGAGAGTAACATGTTTCAAATTCATTTCAATAATTCACTTGTCTGTAGCAATGGGGGGGGGGGAGGGGAGTCGGAGGACCCCTTGACAAACCATTAGGTTGGACAGGCGACCCTTACTCCTTGGCACGTACAAGCGGGGAATCATTCCACAAAGCGAATAAACTATGAAAACAGCCACTATTTATTTTGGGCGACGTTGAGAGGATACTCTTCGAAACGTCGCACAAACTAAGTCGCAGCTGTTTTACACATCAGTATAAATTTATGTTATAGTTTATTGTTCTGTTCACTAACTAATTATAAATGCCTCTAAAAGATTATAAACCTAAAGTAGTATGGCATATAATGGATAAAGACCACAATTAAATGTCAGCATCTCGGGAATTCGTCTATATATTGAAATTTTGTCTACCCCACTTTCTCCCCTTTTGCATGAACATCTTAGTTGATTTTGTGGTCAAGGATGGAAGAACTAGGGGTTTTGGGTAAATATTCAGAGTTTAGAGATGGAGGCATGGCAGAGTTCAGAGGTATGCTACGGTGATGTGTACGGTGGATAGTTATGTTTTCGGAAAGCAAATTGTCAACCTCATACAAATTTCTGAGCAAAGGCATGGCCATTTGTTGTTCTTTCTGTGCAACGAAATCATAGGGAAAAATTAAAGTCGAGCAAAGAGACCAAAATTGACATTGAACTTAGTGGTGGTCTGCATCCTAATCGCCCTAGCGTTCTTACAGAGTTATCTTCCTTACCTGCCGTGTTTCTGTTGAGTTCCAAATTACAAGCTATCAGTTGTTTGACTGTCACCCCAAAGACGTCTTTGGGAATATTCGTTAAACTGCAAATCTTTAAACCGTATTTAACTGTAAGTGAAAATCTACCAGCCCCATGACAGCTGTCAATCAAACCTGATGCTGAAAATAATATTTCAACTGTTGAATCGATGCGATGACCGTTGACGCGGACCTTTATTACTTTCCACGGTAAATTATGCAGATTTGAGGCAATAAAATATCTAATATATCGTAACTGGGGCGAAGCTTTAATATCAGGACACAGTGGGCGAAATGTTTTGACCGTAACATCGCTGTTTGAGCAACCCCCGGTTGTGCGTGGCAATTATAGGGTCGCTGGTCCAGGACTCCAGCCTCGTGGGATTTCTCCGGGTATTCCGGTTTCCTCCCACTGCTAAAGACCACTACGCGCAAGCAAATTATTGAAATAGAATTAAACCATATGTTAGTCCCGAAATGACCTAGTTTGTGTCGAGTGGACTTTAAACCCCATTTCTCTCTGTCTTTCTCGCTGTTGGGGACAAATAAAATCCCCCTATATAGCATGATGTATGGCGTGTGCACATCTTCATTATCTTCATTATAATTGCAACTCATTAACAGTCCTATTTAGTTATCTATTTATAGATGCTTTGTTACGATAGTCAGGTGGGGATGATGGGGTAGGGATAAGGGTCTGGGAACAATTCTGGTTCGAGTGTCAAGCAATCACATTAAAAAAAAATGGCTGCCGAATCCAAAATGGCTGCCAATTTTCAGCCATAACGTTTCTGCTATTGGACCTAGAGTGGTGTTTTTGGTCTCCATACCTAAATTTGGGAATAAAAGTAGAATTAACATGACTTTAGCATATCTTCTGAAGACCAACTTCCTACTAGGAATTCGTTGTAAGAGTTAGCCTCGCTGTCCGGGCAAAATTTCCCTCATAGCACACTGTGTGGCGTATGCCCGTGTTCATTAGCCCAGTTGGAGCAGAACAATAGGACGTTAAACCCCATTTCGTTTCGTTTCATTTCCATCTGAAGTAAGGGGGGTTGGGATGGCCCAGTGGTCTAGAGTGCCGCGCTTTGACCTCTAGGTGGCCAGTCACCTCTGGCTTGCGGCTGTGGTTTCGATCCCTGGTGTGAGCGTATGTGGCATGGAGATAGGGGTGCCTTTTCAACCTCGTGGGTTTCCGGCGGGCACTCCGGTTTCCTCCCACTGCTAAAGACCCCTACGCATCAGTATATTAACCCTTACGAAAGTCCAAATAGGATCAAACGCATGCGACTTATTGAAGTAAAATAAAATTAAAATCCATATGGCCTAGTTTGTGTCGAGTGGATGTTAAACCCCATTTCTCTCTCTCTCTCTCTCTCTCTCTCTCTCTCCATCTGAAGTGACTATGATACATTTGTTTGTTTATTGGTGGCTAAGTGTTAGTTACTATACATGTAACCATAAACTGTTTGTTTAAGGTAAAGGAAGGTTGTTTGCTGTGGCGCACTGAGCCCAATTTTTGTCAAATCAGGGGCGATGATCATGTAATATATTTGTAATATACCGGTGCCTTATTGTTGTGTAAATATTTGTAATCAATATCGTTCTAACAAACAAAGTTGTTTTCTAGTAATGCGGATGAAAGAAAAGGAATCCTGTAAGTAAGAGAAACTTTGCCAGTTTTCAATCAAAGAAGTCTGGACAGATAGACGCTGTCTGGTTAAAATTTTACTTCTTGCATTTGACAAACTGTCATAGAATAATGATTACCAAATATTGCCCAGATGTTGAATCCCTTTTCATTACACATATTATGTTATGTTTTGTGATTACATGTAGGCCTATACAATTTAATATCACCATTGGATAGTTCACTATATTTGAGTCTACATGCGTGTAATTTAATCATAATCCTATAGTGGCAGATTGGAAACATTACAAAACTGTCACAGTTATATGGGTCACCAATCACTGGTTTGTTATACACAAGCACGACGTTTCGATAAGTCTCCTCTTATCGTTTTCAAACACAATGACATTTAGTGAGAGAAAGAAAGAGAGAGAAATGGGGTTTAACGTCACTCGACACAATTAGGTCATTTCGGGATTAACATATTGTTTTAAGTCATTTCGGGAGTAACATATGGTTTCAATTTTATTTCAATGATTCGCTTGCGCGTAGGGGTCCTTAGCAGTGGGAACACCCGGGGAAAACCCACGAGGTTGGACAGACGACCGTACTTCTTGTCACGTACAACCGGAGATTCGAAACCACGCCAGTTGATTCAATGACAGGCTTTATGACACATCACGCACGTGCTAACCATACGTCCATCTGCCTTATTCACGAAATTTTAACTAAGATAAAAATCCAAATTTTAGTTATATGATTGGATAATATTAGATTGATTTTAGTGCTTAGCCAATCAAAAGTAAATTTTCCCTGGACAATGGCATTTATTCATCGAATTCAAACTGCGAAGGATTTTTTTTCTGTGCACGTCAACGTGTACACAGGACCTTTTGTTTTTGTCCCATATACACAACTAGACACTAGCTTTGTCGGGCACTACCGAAGGGGAAATGAAATGGTGAAGACAGGCATACGCCAAACAGTGTGCTATAAGGGGAATTTTGCCTGAACAGCGGCACTACGGCCTACTCTTATATCGAATTCCAACTGCCAAGGGATCTTTAACGTGCACACCAATGTATACACAGGGACTCAGTCTTTCGTCGAATCCGAACGACTAGACAGCTGTCCTTGTCAGACAGCCCGCCCTGCATCACTGACAGGGCGACACCACGTCGGAAAAGCCCAAAAGTGCAAAGGGATTATTAATTTTTATTTATTAAAACAACGATAAAAAAACAAACGCGCATGTAATGAACAAAGGTGTAAATGAATTTAAATTTAATCGAGCAGCAATTTAAATGTAGCAATCTTAATAAATTTGTTTTTATTTAATTCAGTGATATTATGCACCATAAACATTGATAATAAATTACGAGATATCGTTCATTTAAATCTGGTCTTTGGGGATTTCATTTTAAAATTTTAATTAAATTCTTTACAAATTTATGTTATATGATATTAGGATATGCCAGACCGCTTATAGGGTAATCACTGGATGAAATAGACTTTAAAGGGTCAATCCCTATAATTTTTTGGAGAATAAAACTGCTAAATGTTGTCTTATAATCCCTTGAAATCCTCTACCTTGGGACCGAGCAACTAACTCAATATATGTGATAGGTTTTCAAACAGCTTAAAGCCGTCAGTATTCATCTGGAAATGGAGACCGGTGTACCAAGCTGTATTATGCGGATAAAACCAAACCTTTTTAAAATAAAAACAGAAGTGAGATAATTCTTAAACATATTTCTCCGTAAATAAGCAGTAGCCACATGCTGTCAATTATTTTTTTAGGCAATGATTTTTTCAAAAGAGCGCTTAAAAGGTGAAAATGCACTGCTTCCACTTATCATTTTCTATACATGTTAAAACATTGAAGCACTGCTTAGCCTTGGAAATTATTTTACTTAAAATCAGTTCATATATTATGTCTAATCTACAATGTACATTTTTACTCCAGATTAAAGGGGAGTCGTGGAGGCTCAGTGAGTAAGCCGTTGACTTTATTCGCAGAAATAAACTCTTAAGCATACATTATGTCAGAGCTAAATCTGCCTATTGCAGGTCTTTCTTTAGGCCTGAAATGTTACCTACACACGTGCATTTTGAATACCGATAGTTGACGCTATTTTAGGGACATTTTGCCTAATAGTTTGGATGCAGCTATGGCGGGTGTGGCGCCAGACAGGGTAAGCTTACTCTTCCGGACATCTGTTACCACTGTTCGTCGTGTATTTTGTACACGGGGAGCAGTCCATTTGCTGATTACACTATTTTGCCTATAACGTTTTTTAGTACTTCGAATTCTGTCTAATAGTTTGGATTGTTCGTACTTGGTTTTATTTTATGTTACCTACATTATTAATTAGACATTTATAAACTTATCCAGACCATAATAATAAACGCTGGATATTTACTGGATTAGAATGCAATCTGCTACTCAACGCTCATTGGTGATTAAATCAAAAAAAGGATAATCGAGACTATGGGGTTTTTTTATCGCACAGGCTTTAGTTATGATGATCGAGGCTATTCCTAAAATTCGATCACCAAATTCTTGGTTCAGAGTGGATGAACTTGACTGGAATTTTCAGAAAAATGCTTTTACATTATCTAGTTTTTAACTATTACAGCGAGAAGTGCAAGCTCTTTATCTTATCTCCCATAATGTATCTATAATCTGGAATTTTCTCTCGTGTAAAATTAATCAGTTAAAATTTAATCATGCAGATAACTAATAATATGTAATATGATGACAATCGTCTAATAAAGAACATTTATTATTTTCCAGCTGATCTTCTAATTTTGAACATTTATTAGTTTCAATTTAATATATTTATTGTTTACCGTCAGCGCTAAATCAAAGATGGAAACTCCGCCTCCTTCTTTAGTTTGGATTTGACTACGTCATATTATATATCAATTGTATGCTGTATATGTCTATAAAATTGTTGAATTTCATTTTGCGTTCATTCGGAGCAGAAGAAGGAGGCGCAAACATGTTGATAACACCAATAATTTCTATCTTGCTGCTCGGCGCAGGTCTTGTACACGGGGGTAAGTACGGGCTGTTTAACGATCTACTTTTCTGTGCCAAACGGCCTAACGAAGACGGCCTAAACTTACGCTTAGCCTACGCGTACTATCTGTTTTCGTCCCATCCGAATAATTAGACTATGTTGCTAGACAATGTATCCTACACGAATGACATGGGATGGAACAGGGCAAAACCTTAGTTGGTGATTAAGATCCGTATTAACTAAGCCACCGAAGCCCCTATTGTCATACTACCACATTTTTATACGCCCCTGTCCATCCTTCCACAGTTTGTTTGTGGACACATGGGTGGAGGGTCGAGTGGGGCGGATTGTGAAGGGGCGAATAGGCTAACGCTATAGAATAAGATCTGCCATTAAGTGGCGTTGTATCGAGCTCATACTTGTATGTGGCAGGGAGTAGGGTTGCCTGTCCAACCTCGTGAGTTTCCTCCGGATCAAAACTAATTATTGAAATAAAATGGAACCATAATGGGTCCCGAAATGATCTAGTTTGTTTCAAGTGGACGTTTAACCTAATTTTTCTGTCTCTTCGTCTCGTTCTTTCTATGGAAACAGTTCGCTCTCTGCATTGGCCGAGAAAGTTCATCCAGATTTTCCGGCGTGGTTTCCCGTGTCAGTGATGCAGAACAGATGGCCTGACAAGAACAGCTGTTTAGTCGTTCGGATGGGGTAAAAAAACGAGGTCCCGTATTCACGTAAAAGATCCCTTGGCAGTTGGAATTCGATATAAAAGTAGGCCCGCTGCCCGGGTAAAATTTCCCCACTGTATACCCGTCTTCATTAACCCAATTTAGGAGCAGACCGGTAGGACGCTAAACCCAATTTCATTTCATTTCTATAGGCACAAGGGGGTGGGGGCGGTGGCCGAATGGTTAGCACGTGCGTGCTGTATCATAAAGCCTGTCATTAAGTCAAGTGGCGTGGTTTCGAACCCCCTCTTATTATTGAAATAAAACTATATGTTAGTCCCGAAATGATCTAGTTTGTGTCGAGTGGACGTTAAACCCCATTTCTCTCTTCATATATATATAGGCAAAGAGGTAGTTAACGTTGCTGTCGGCATGCCCACTACCAGTGATAGCGTCTACAAGATTTTCTTCACTCCTGAGTGTGCAAACGATGGAAGCATGCATTCATATACACATTCCCGACTTGGCACACCAGCCTGGTGGCGTGTTGATCTACAGGACGTTTACTCAATTAAAAAGATTGTTATGTACAATACCCTTTCTTCTAGCAGTGAGTATATAGTATTTAAACATTCATTATGCAACCACTAAATCTGCACAAATCTATACGGCTTTGAATCTGTCTATTGGAGGTCTTCCTTTATAGTAACTGTCTCTAACTCAATTTCACCCAAAGTCTTCCACTTTGAAAACACGAAATATTTATCAATTTAAATGGTATGGTGGGCTTTTGATATCCAATATTTAACACAAAATAAACTTTTTACCATTATTTACGATTCGTGTACCATAATGCGTTTCAGTGTCATTTGTAACAAGGGACTCGAAGAACGAGGCTAGACATATTCCACAAGTCATGTCAAACGGTGACGCCGTATTCTTATCTGGAGAGCATGCGCAATAAATACTATCGGTGTCGAGTGGAACAAACAGACGATTCGGACGTTTTTTCGCCGAACATAACTTATTAGAAATTAGAGTAAAAACAGAAAGGACTGAATGTAAATCAGTTTATGTTCATTCATATAACATTATTATATTCATTGCGATTCATTTGTGTCAATGTCTGGCCCGTAATTTTAGCATGTATAAATCTACAGTGCGTGTGAGAAAGGCTTATTAAAGTGTTATAGCCACGGTTCCCAACTTCAGTGTCACCGAATACTTTCCGTTAAGTCGTGGCGTATTACTCGGAACCTTTCAAAAAATGCTGCTTTCATGAAAAGCATATAAATCTCGATCTATACACCTCTTGTCACAATGGCAACAATCATGTGCCCTAACCCTATTTACTTCTCGCGTCCTTGTCGAAACCGGCAGTTGGTCTTAACTTGTAGACTTTTCCTTGTAATAGCATACACCATCGATCTTGAGGCCAAATAGGCTTCAGCCTGCCAAGCTAATAGGTAAATCAGTCACAGGCCCCACACCTGAAAATTCAGAACTTGTTTCAATTATCTATAACGTTGTATGGCTGTAAATATATTTCTATATTTTGTTATAATTTCTATTTTTTGAAAATGATAATAACCCTTTTTAAAATTTTATTTCTTAGCTATGGGCAGAATTAGGGGATTTCAGATCAAACTGAGTAACAGTGCATCACACACGTATTCACAAGCTAGACTCTGCTACACAGACACATCGAGTACAGCTTCCGTTTATGAGATCACCAATTGCAATAATGGTGGCGCTTTTTCTGGAAGATATGTTTTTGTCGTTAAAGCCAATAACTATCTACATTTTAGAGAATTTGAAGTTTATGCCGGTAAGTGTAAATATGAAGGTGCGGTTTGTCAGGGACGGGACGGATCCAGGAATATTTGGAGGAGGGGGTTTGCCAGGTTTCTGTTAGGGAAATCTGCCATCATCGTCCCTAAATTACATAGGCATACATAGAAATTGAGCTTTTGAAACAGAGAAATCATTTTTATACTGATGTAGGATCACTTTGTGATATAATTTCATTGAGAACCAACTTGCTGTCGATGCATAAAAGGGAGATAATTTCAGTGTTGTCCCAAGTCGGCAGTAAGGATTATTTATCAGGGTCCGGTTTCACGAAATTTTAAAATCCAAATTTTATTTATTTGATTAGATAATATTCGATTGATTTTGGAGCTTAGCCAATCAAAATTGAAGTATCTACTAAATTTGTATTTTATCTGTATAGTTAAGATTTCGAGAAACTGGACCCTGGTTTCTAAGAAAATAATTTTACTGCCTAGTTTCGGGGATCATAGGAATTTCCGAAAAGACAGTTTCCAGCACAATACTACACATGTTTTCTGGCTAATTTGGGCTAGCATAGGTTCTGTTTACACTATCGAGTTTAATTTGAGTCTTTGTGCCCATCTTTTTCCACATTTACACTGAGAGCGAGACTTTGGTTGCCGTTTTATCTGATGTTTTGCCCCCCCACCCCTTAAGCTTTGTTACCTGGCCACAGAGCTAAATATAAACTATTATTTAGACATTTATTAATAAAAACAAGATTTTCATTTGATCTATTTTTGAGCTATTATACAAAGAATGGACAGCTGTTTATCTAAATCGTACACAATGTATGTTTAATGTATCTTTACATAGAGTACGCTAATGTAGCACTAAACAAACCGCCAGTTATTAGTAGTACAGTTTGGAGTCCAGACCGTTACACTAATGGTAACGATGGTGATTATGGTACCATGACAGTGTCCAGGGGATGGTGGTGTGTCAATCTAGAGACACACTTTAATATAGACAGAATTATAATCAACAATAAAGACACAGATAAATGTAAGTTATTAAAATCTAATTATAACAGTTATTAAAATCTAATTATAACAGTTATTAAAATCTAATTATAAAGGTTATTACAATCAAACGAAAACAGTTATTACAATCGAATATTAATTATAACACTTATTACCATCTAATTATAACAGCCATTGCTATCTAATTATAACAGTTATTATTATCTAATTATAGTTATAACACTTATTACCATCTGATTATTACAGTCATTACTATCTATTTCTAACAATTATTACAAACAAATTATGATTATAGCAGTTTTTACCATCTAATTATAATTATAACAGCTATTACCATCTAATTATAATAGTTATTACAATCTAATTGTAGTTATAGCAGTCATTACCATCTAATTATAATTATAACAGCTATTACCATCTAATTATAACAGTTATTACAATCTAATTGTAATTATAACAGTTATTACCATCTAATTATAACAGTTATTACCATCTAACTTTAATATTTATTACAAGCTAATTATAACAGTTATTACAAGCTAATTATAACAGTTATTACAATCTAATTATAACAGTTATTATCGTGCTATCTTTATTTGTTCCAGTTAAAATTTGAATTCGTCTACATAGTCATTAATGAAATGGGATATAACGTCCTACTTTTCTGCACCGACAGGGCTAATAAAGACGGACATGCATCATACAGTATGTGCTACGAGGGAAGTTTTGCTCGTACGGTAGCGCTATGGCATATTCTTATGATCATAGTCGTCATAATATGGTGTCCATGGGGTAGTATGTTTAATTACACATTGGCATTGGGAACTCTGTACCCTGCAGATGTTTTTATTAGGGTGGCATGTACCCCAACACGGCACCATGTTTGCTGAAACGAGCAACGGTTCAAATGCAGAGTAAAAGGCGTAATCAGTCTTTTATTAGGATATAATGTCATCGACTCAAATATCTTTATTTGTTATTTTAACGGAAAGATGTATTTTTTCTCCTATTTAAGCTATGAACCTGCTAAATGGCTTCAAGATTAGCTTGGGTTATAACGATAATTGTCATGCGTTTTCGTCATCGACCCCATGCTACATTGATTCAAGCGGAGTTAAGAGGTCATATACAGTCACTGGTTGTAACCAAGGCAACACTAAATTTGCCGGTCAGACCGTGTTTATATCTAACTCAAATTACATTGCATTTCGAGAAATGCAGGTTTTGATAAAAGGTAAGCAAAAGAATAGATACAAAAGAACAAAATAGTGTTAAGTCTAGAACGTATATAATATCGAAACAATGAAATTGAATGGGGTTTAACGTCCGGCTTTCTGCGCCAACCTGGCTATATGAAAAGAAGTGTGTTTTTCTCTCTGGTAAATTTTGAGTTTTGGGGAACATGCTGAAACCGATAGAATATCTGTCAAGGCCGTCATTACCAATGGTTTATACTTGATAAAGATCTGAAAAAGTGTAATGGAATTTCGTGCCTGGGATCCCACGAGAGAATTTAGACCCTATTACGTCAGCCATTGGTCTACCAATCAGCGGTAACGTTTCTAGTGGTTGATCCAGAGTTCCGTGTAACGCACGCCTAGAACTCGAGGTAACAGTCCGTTTCATTGGCTAATCCCTCACTTCAACTAGAACACCTGTAATATAACAACTCTTCCAGATCCTAGTGTCGGAAAGACAAGTAAAACGAAATTTTGAACTTTAAGAAACGAAACGAAATAGGACCTGTATTTCAATCAGATTAGTCATTACGCCCCCTTCACATAGTCCCGGCATCTGACTGATTAGCGTTCTTAGGGTTTAACGTCCACCCAACAGAAACCGGTTCATTTCGAGACTAACATATGGGTCAGTTTTATTTCAACAAGTCACTTGCGCGTAGGTGGTATTTAGCAGGGGTAGATCCAGAGAAAACCCATAAAGATGGACGTACAGGCAGAGAATCGAAACCGCGCCACTTGACTCAGACCTTATGGTTTGACGCGCACACTTTAAATAAGTGCTCCTTTCTCCAATATCTAAAAGAACTCGAACAGGTTGAATTAATTATATTGGTTATATTTCTATTTTTCATGTTGCTAAGCGCCCACAAATCTTGTGGATGGAAAGAATATTCTACAATCGAGCACTGACGGCAGCCTAGCAGTTGGTTTAGCGATAGATGAGGATACTGCCACGTGTAGTCGTACGACCAGCGAGGCTGCCGCCTGGTGGTGTGTTGATCTGGAAAGTAACTACGAAATTAGTATGATTTCATTAGACACACAATCACAAGGTACGTTTTTCCCCAGGGTTAGGGCTAGGGCTAGCCTTGTTTACATCTCGAGACTCTGACAAAATCTACAGATCCTAACACTAACCCTAACACACAATCCACATATGACGTCATAATATGCGCAGGACCGTCTCCTTTTCCTTCAGTGGGAGCGGTGACGTCATGTTTGTTTCCTGGTTCATTTTAATAGTATAGTCGTGCTTGTTATTAAAAGAAATGAAATGAAATGGGGTTTAACGTCCTACTTATCTGCACCGACTGGTCTAATGAAGACGGATACACACCATGTAGTGTGCTATGAGGGAATTGTTTGCCGTACAGCGGGCCGCTTTCTTTTTGTTTCATCCAAACCTCTCAAGAACTGCCGTTGTCATTCCCTCCCTTCTGCCAGATCCCAAGCAACTTTAATTGCGAACAAACGGAGCGAATCTGATACGTCCAGTCAGGCAAGCCAACGTGTTACTCAATGAGACATCTGTAAGACTGGCTGTGTTGTTCCTGGTCAGACCGCCAACCCTTAACCACTGGTATCAGACGAATTCTAACAAGTGAGCAGGTGTTCCACAAGGATTTGTATTTGGTCCATTCAATGTCATTTAACATTTTGCTTAATTACAATTTCAGCGTTTGAGGTGAGGTTGAACACAGAGACTAGTTGCAATGTTGACGGCTTTAAATCCTCGGTCTTGTGTTCAAGTGAAACAGCTTCTGGAAATGTGTTTATCGGTAAATGTTCGTCTAGCACAGTAGCGCTTGCAGCCAGATCAGTTTATTTGGTAGCAAGGAATAGTAAAATCGAAGTCTGTAATGTCAAAATCTATGGAGGTAATTATATTAGTTACTCTTACAAGAAAGCTTGGTAACGCATGTGCCGCAGGCCTGTTGTCTTAATTATATATGGGGGGTGGGACTGGCGTGGTTTCGAATCCCCGGTTGTACGTGACAAGGAGTAGGGTCGCCTGTCCAGCATTGTTGGTTTTCTCCGGGTCCTCCGGGTTCCTCCCACTGTTAAAGACGCCTACGCGCAAGCGATTTATTGAAATAAAATGAAACCATGTGTTAGTCCCCAAATGACCTATTTTGTGTCAAGTGAACGTTAAACCTCATCTCCCCCTATAGCGTCAGTACAGGTCAACATAATATGCTCAACCGTTTAACAAAGTTTATATATTAATTTTTGATTATTCTATTTTCAGACGAGACCTGGAGTGACTGTTTGGCAGCATAGTAAATTTAAACTATTGGGAAACTGGCCAAACATATACATTTTAAAAATAAAATTTAATAAAAATCCTGAGATCTACATTAAAGATATGTTCAAGTTTCTAGAAAAGAATTTTGTTTTGTGTTGTTGGCGAAATTCGGCAGGGACGGGGTGGCCTGGTCGAAATTAGAGAATTTGACGCATTCGGCAGGGACGAGATGGCCCGGTATGAGATACAAGGCCTCGTATGGAACCGCCTATCCGGATTTTATTTTTCAGGCATGGCATTTTCCACCATAGAATTAATCATGTTGATACTTTAACATCTAACCGTTCCTATATTAGTCAGCCATTCCCGAACTTATTTGAAAAGAAAACAAATGGCCGAGTTTAACGTCCTACTGTTCTGCTCCGAACTGGGCTAATGAAGACGGGCATCCGCCATACAATGTGCTATGGGGGAAATTCTTCCCGGATAGCAGCACTACGGTATATTCTTTTATCGAATTCCAACTGTCTGGGCAATGTGTACATGAGACCTTGTTTGGTTTTTTCTTTTGATCATCCGAACGACAGGACAGCTGTCCTTGTCCGGCCGTCTGTCTTGCATCACTGGCAAGGGGGAACGACGCTGGACAATTTGGATGAACTTTCTCGGCAAAAACAGGTATCGACTACCCTACCTCAAGACTAGCGAGCCAGCGTCTTACAGAACCTATAGGTGCGTTATCCCCCTTTACCGTAGACACATGGGCAATAGGGTTGTCTAATCACAGGTCGTGACACAAACACATTCAAATCAAACGTAGCGACCTTAACGAAACCTTGACATTGAAGAATCCTGCAACTTTGCAACTCGATTATCACAGTCGACATTTTAGCTGGAAAGCGGGAGACATTGTATTCGCGATGATATCAGCAGTGGCGAGTTGATTCGCTTCGATTCAATTTTGCCATACAACTTCCGACTTCTTCCATCGAATGATCGGAAAGCCTGGTCAGATTCAGTCGTCGAATTTCTACAGTCAAACGTTCGCTAAACACGGACACTGGCGAATCTCATAATGACGTGTTGTGAATTCAGTGAGGCTTTAGCCAATGAAACGGTATGTTACGGCGATGATTTTGGCGTGTTTTGCACGGAACTCTGGGTAAACCACTAGAAACGTCAATGCTGGTTGACCCCTGGTGTGAACTCCAAATGTAACTTGTCAGATCTTCATGTAGTGTAGGCCATCCAAAGTATACAAACCCCCCCCCCCCCAAAAAAAAATATAGATCTTCTCAATTTGCACGAAATCAATGAAAAATATCCATTTTTGTAGACACTGAATCCATCATAATGGCATATCCCCATGTACTTAATCCTTCCTTCAACTACCCCCCTGGGGTGACTAATTCTTTAGGTGATTTAGTCAAAGACTAAGTATCAGTCAACGTTCCAAAATGTCACATTTTATGTTATTGTCGGACAATGATTAACACGGTGATTAGGCTTATCAAAGTTTATTAAATCTATGATTAGCATTAATACACTTTCGAAAATATGGGCCTTACGGTCCAGTTGTCCATCGATCTGCCACGTTCGTCTGCTGTCGGGGCAAAATTTTCCTCAAAAGGGTTCCACACATGAATATTCAATTATGTTATTCCCAGTATTGAATTGATGAGAAATTGCCATCCTAACTTTCGGGCAAGCTGACTTTTCGGGCTGACGGGTAAAGCGAAAAAATTATTTTTATTTCGTCTACTTGGCAAAATAAAGTGCTCGAAATCTAATAAAACACTAATTTTACGGGCTTCAATAGCAGGAAAACGCGTTTGCGGCCGTCAAATATTCTAAAATTTTCTTGTGGGTCATTACAAGGTCAGTTCCGCTTCTTTGCCTCTCAAAGAAAACCGGCACCGCTGTCTGTAAACCCGATGTTTTTTTCGAGCATTTCTAGTTTTGCTTCTGTAACTGTCATCGAGCCCTAATATAACACTAATTGTACTTTCTTTTAATTGAATACCACGAATTTGTAATAAGTTGACTATGGATTAAAAACAATGTCTGCAGTTACTCTACTTTGTGCGACATTTTTCGGGCTTCGATTATTATTTGTGAATGCAGCTGCAACAGTCTGATTGGATGGTTGGAATTCAGAGTGAGATTTCGGTTACAAAATCATTGGATACTTTTGGAGTTGCTTATATGGGCTAGAATAGTAGAAAACGCATTTGTGGTGGTTAAATTTTCAAATATTTTTTCGGGAGGGTAAGACCCCCCAAACCCAGCGACGATTGATTGGTTGTTTGGAATTCGGGTTAACTGGGTGGGCTATAATATTGGACTAAATTGAAGTTACTGTAACCATAGGCTGGAATAGCAGGAAAACGCGTTTACGGCAGTTAAATTTTCTCCCAACGGTCCCATCTTCGTGGACTGTAAACGATTGATTGGAATTCGAGTCAGCCACACCCTGGCTATATTAGACCACTTAGAAGTAGCTTTTGTTTTCACGGACTGAAAAAGCAGGAAAACGATGTTTGTCGACATCAGATATTCCAAAATATTCTTGAGGGTGGTGGCGGAGGGGGCTACAAGGTCAGCTCCGCTTCTTCGCCTCTCGAGGAACACCGGCGCCGTTCTCTGTAAACCTGAAAAATGTTCGGCCATTTCGCGGGTTTTGCCCACCTAACTGTCATCGAGCCCGAACATCTATGGGTAATCATGTTCCTTAAGCAACGTTCGCGAGTTTTACAACATCTAGCTTGATAAGATGTATGTAGTTAAGGCGAGATCAAGCCTTCTATTGAAGATGATGGGTAATTAACATAGAACGTTAAAATTAGCCACTGAATCTGATATTTTGTCGCAATTGCAATAGTCGCCCTAATTCCCGATATCACTGGTGCGCACCCATTTGATCGTCTATCTAAAAGTGACAAATATTATTAATGGGAATTTATTTTTGTGAATTTCGTAGTTATTCAGAAATGAAATATGTCGTGATTTCAATAATTTTGTAACATACCTCCCATCTAAATAAAGATTTAGAATATATTCTGGCGTATGAATATATAACAGCAGGATACTGAATACAACTCATCAAGAAATATTTCCTTATCTGAGCATATGATAAATAACACAAATTTATAACAATTAAATCTTGTAGATGTTTACCAAGTTATTATAATCGTCATAAATGTAAGAACCCCAACTACTGACAAAATTGAAATTCGGAATAAAGAGTAGGCCGTCGCTGTCCCGCCAAAATTTGTCCGTCTTAACTATCACGGTCTGTGCAAGTAAGGCGTTAACCCCCATTTCAATTTTATTTCAGAGATAAAAGGCCAATATATAATATGGCCGGGAAACCACATTATATAATATTTCTTTTATAAATATGATCTATTTATACTGCCGTCGTTATATTATATCTTTAATGGGATATTATCCCTGGCTATAATCAGGTCTTTGTTATCTGTTAGGCCGCGCCTATATTTCACAATATACATGTACGTAAAGATACCGAAGCAAAGACCACACCCACCAATTTGCGAAAGTAAAAGTTTATTTACATGTCAAAGCGGACACGTGATAAATGCCTGATTTGACTTCCGGACATGCGCAATACGTATATATTGACGTCACTCATTGAAAGTTTTTGGGTGGTGGACGTACTGATATTAAGTAAGTTTATGCTTTAAATGGGAACAATTTTGATTATATCAGTCATAGAATTGAGCTATGATTGTGTCATCCATCGAATATAGCCCATAATTAATTCACAGGGTGATTTAATACGTTTACAATTGGCCCCGTTTTTGGGCAGGGAAGTGAGAATGATTGCGAACAGACGGCCATTTTTCAGTGCAGTGCAAGTGACAATTGTTTTCTACCCGGAAACACGTTTTTCGTTCACCTACATTTTCATAGCCTACATGTTTTATCAATCAAATTATTGCTACGTTAAAATAAAACGATTTCAATATGGCGACGCAGAAATATATTACATGTTACTGCGTATATGTCATCTTGTGAGTCGAAGTGACGATTCACATAAGTCATAACGCGTGTGACATCTCACGTTAGGACGAATGGTATGGAAGCGAACCTGTTTTCATCAATATTATGTCATTCTCAATAATCATGTTTGCTTTATTAATTATCCAGTTTGCCTTGTAATTCAATAATGATTTAGATGATTTTATATCTTTGAAGTAGAATTCAGTATAGTCTCACAGGAATTCTATAATTATTTTTAGAAATATTCCAAGAATGTCATTGTCAGCACATGACAGCTTGATCGTTAAATCTATATTACCTCCCCTTAACATCTATAAAAAAACAAACTTATGGCATGTCAATTTCGCTTGACAGGTAAAGTCTTTTCTGATGACGTCAGGTCTCCATAAGTATTTTGTTGTTATTCCGTAATATAGTTGCTTTATTTCTTTCACTGTTTCATTTTAGAAAAGATAATTGTCAAATTAGTGTCATTGAGTGCGATCTAATTATTTATGACACATTTCGATTTTGTACAAAGAAAGAAAAAAAAAGAATTCATAGATTGACAGAAAAATCATACTTGACATGTAAATGCATAAGTTTATATAATAAAAATTCATACATGAATAGGAGAAAAATTTGAAGTAAATAATTTTATGCATATAAATTGTAAATGCGTATTCATACATAGTAGAAAAATTTGACATGCATATTTGTGTGTATAACACAATTGTTAAAATGTATGGTTGTGAAGGTCAGATTTGGGCTCAAAATTATTTACATATGGCCATCTGTCTATGTGTCAGTTTCGATTGTTAACAATAACATTTGTGGCCTACTTATGATTTTAATTATTTGCATATGGGAAGTACACGATGAACAGTGTCTTCATAAATGTACATGAAATCCTGTGGATGAGGAATTTAGGAAACGTATAAAAAAATATATTTAATTAAAAATATGTTTAATTGCAAGTAAGACTACACATATGTATGTACAGTGAAATTTTGCGTGGTTAAATTTTACAAATCTATTTAAACATACATTGTAAGAGTTAAACCTGTCTATAATTGCAGGTCTTATAGGCCTGAAATATAATCTAAATCATTAAGTGGACATTAATTAACTTATCCAGACCATAATCAACTCTCAATGCCATCGCTAGCCTGTGATATTTACTTGATTACCATCTGATCTGCTGCTAAACGCTTATTGATCATTAATCCAAAAAATGGATAATCAAGATATTTTTTATTGGACCGTCCGTACCGACCTTAACAATGATAATTGAGGCAAGGCCTAAAACACAATCACTAATATCTTGATTCAGAGTAGAGCAATTTCCTGCATATTCCTTTTATATTATAGTGAAAACTGCCAGCTCTTGATCTAATCTTCCATAATGTATCTTTAATAACTAAAAGTTTACATATGTTATTTCTATGTTTCAGATTCTGGTATTAAAATTGAATCAGATTAAGAAGGTTTAACTCTATTTAATTAAAAAGCCTAGAGTAGAGCTAGCTAGTTAGTATGCCTCTCTTTGGTAAATCACAGAAAAACCCACAAGAGCTAGTTAAAGGGCTGAAAGATGCTCTGCAGACATTACAAAACCCTAGTAAAGATAAAGACTTAAAAAAGGTAACCATAACTAAATCAGATACTTGATGTCTTCTGTGGGTTTTTTTGGGGGGGGGGGGGGGTCCAGTGGTTAAATGCCGGTGCATGAGACCATAAGAGTTGTCATTTAGTGCACATGAGACCAAAATGTCTGTCATTGAGTCAGTTGAAATGCTTTCGATTCCCTGCTTGACAAGGAGTAGGGTCGCCTCTCCAATGACATGGGTTTTCTCTGAGTGCTCCATTTACTAAAGACCCCTACGCACAACAAGGTATTGAAATAAAATTGAACCATATGTCAGTTCGGAAATGATCTGTTTTGTTTCGAGTGGACGTTAAACCCCATTTATTTCTCTTCTGTATTTAGGAAGGAGCCAAAAAATGTCTGCCCGGACATTGTCTACTCTTATTTCGAAGTGAAACTATAAATGAATCTTTTACATGCACGCAAATGAATTAAAGAAGACGTGTAATATTTGTGTGTTATTTTACTTTATTTGACAGGCATCCGATGATGTTACTAAAATACTGGCTAACATGAAGGTCATGTTGTATGGAACAGCTGGTTCCGATCCACAACCAGAGAACGTCGCCCAACTCTCGATGGAGATATACCAGGGAGAAGTTCTCAAAATGATGGTAGAAAATTTGGAGAAGATTGATTTTGAGGTGAATATTGAATAATAATTGGACTACAACAATATACACATGTATACGGTATACTGTGGTATACATGCCATGGTTCGGTTCACGGCTCTTTAAATTTATACCGCAGTTTGGTACATAGGGTGTCTGAGACGGCATATACAGCGGTATACATGCCACGGTTCGGTTGTGGACTTTAAATTCCCTACTGAAATTCTGTAAATATGGGTTAGATTTTTTAACCAGCTGTTTTCCTTCCAATCTCAACTATCATACAGAGGCCTAGTTTGTATCAAGTGGACCACATTTCTCTCTCCCTCATGTATGTATTGTCTATATGATATGTATTATAAAAAGTATATGACAGTGTGTATATGTATGCATGCTGTCCTTAATGGACGATTTATTTTATCTAACTGTCAGATCTAGTTTTAATATTATTTTTGTGATGATATGATTGCAGGGAAGGAAAGATGTGGTTCAGATTTTCAACAATCTATTACGTCGTCAGATTGGAACCCGTTCACCAACAGTTGAGTATATCTGTACTCGTAAAGATGTATTAATAGCTCTCATGAAAGGGTAAGTATTATTGGTATTTTTAAAGGGGGTATTTGTTTCGTTTTTTATAGTTCAAAATTTCGTTTTACTTGTCTTCACAACACTCTGATCTTGAAGAGTTCTTAGATAATCCTCGTTTTAGTTGATGTGAGGGATTAGCCAATGAAACTGTCTGTTACAGCGACTTTTTGGCGTTCTATGCATGAAACTGTGGGTAAACCACTAGAAACGTCAACGCTAATCGATATCTGACGTCAAAGGGCCAAAATCAGCTTGCTCGATCCCCGACACAACCTTCCAGTACAACTAGAGTGTAGGCCAAAGCAAGTATAAAAAAAAATTGAAACAAAATGTAGATCTGTAAATGGGACTAAAAGCATGAATGAATGTAATATGAATTTAATTTGAAAGTGGGTTACATGTAAATTCAATTTTTAAAACTTTTATGGTAATCATGTTCGTTGAAATATATGTGAACAGTACAAATTAAAGAGTATTCATGCTGGCATATGGACTTCGAAATACATTGAAATAGTCTTGGAAAGTATCAAACTGTGATCTTAAGATTCTTTGAAAGTGCCAATTTGAAGTTGTTGAAAGTCTGACATTTTTTACCTTGTGTAACCTATGGGAACCATGACTGTGCTTACATTAACCTATTTTAGTAGTTATGCCTTTTGGTAATTTAATCCTTTTTGTGTTAACAAGGAAACAAATTTAGCTAAGTATTTTTGTATTCAAGTTTGTGGGACTTTGAGAAGCGAGTTCTTATGGATTTTTTTTAATACTTCAGATATGAGACACCAGAAGTGGCTTTAAATTGTGGTATGATGTTACGAGAATGTTGCCGTTACGAGGCTCTGGCTAAACTCATGTTGAACTCGGAAGAATTTTATGATTTTTTCCGATACGTTGAATTATCAACATTTGACATTGCTTCTGATGCCTTCTCCACATTTAAGGTTTGCAACTTGTTTTTTTGTTATCTTTTTTGAAATTGAACGAAGTAATCGCTAACATGTAAATGATGGATCTTTTAGAGGCATTTAGTGACTGGATAAACTTATAAACTAAAAGGAAGCCGCTGTGGCTAAGTGGTTATGATGTTTGTTCGCTAGTCTGAAGGTCGCATTTTGGATCTGTGCATTGGCGTAGAAAGTTTATCAGGATTTTCTGCAATGGTTTCCCATTGTCAGTGGTGCAGGACAGAGGGTCTCACAAGGCAGCTGTCTTGCCGTTCGGATGGGATAAAAAAAACTAAGTCCAGTGCACGTAAAAGATCCCTTAACAGTACATTTATTGGTGTTAAACCCGATGTCATTTTTATTGTATTTAAAGATTAATGAAAATTAAATATTTTTTGTTTCTATTTCCAGGAATTGTTGATCAAACATAAAATGTTATCAGCAGAATTTTTAGAGAATAATTATGATCAGGTTTTCCACAACTATCAATCTCTTCTAAACTCAGAAAATTATGTCACACGACGACAAGCTTTGAAGGTAAATAGAACTTTTAATCTATCAGGTGAGCCAATGAAACGTTCTGTTATGGCAATCTTTAGGCGTGTTTTGCACTGAACTGTGGGTAATCAATGTTGTACCATAAGGTGTGTGACAAGAAGTAGGGACACCTGTACAACACATGGGTTTTCTTCTTCTCATTGCTAAAGACCCCTAAGAGAATTATTTTATAGGCTTAGTCACTCCACGACTCAAGCTGGCCTTTTCCCCCAAATTTCAGCCTATGAGCAGCTCTTGTATAGTCATCATTCCCGATCGGACAAACCCCAAATTTCAGGGATATAGATGACAGATATACCGGACATAAAATAGATGTAACAGATTCCTTGAAGGTGACCAAATTCAAATGTTGCTATTTTTCAAATTCCTTTTTTTTTTTTTGCAGTTATTGGGTGAGTTGTTATTAGATCGTCACAATTTCACCACCATGACCAAATATATCAGTAACCCAGACAACCTCAAATTGATGATGAATATGTTACGTGAAAAGAGCCGTAATATTCAGTTCGAAGCCTTCCATGTTTTCAAGGTAAGAGCTGAGTGAATATTTGCTTTGGACTATTGTTTTCATTGAATACTTGAAATTGCATGTTTTGATTCCTGCATTGGGTGAGAAAGTTCATTAGGATTTTCCGACGTGGTTACTACTTGTCAGGGGAGCTGTCTAGTTTTTTGGATGGGATGGAAAAAATCGAGGACTTGTGGCGTGCATGTAAAAAAAATTTTGGCAGTTGGAATTCAATATAAGAGTAGGCCGTAGTGTGGCTCTCCGCAAAAATTTCTCTCACTGCATAGTGTGCTGCCTTCATTCGTCCATTCAGAGATGAACAGCAGGATGTTAAACTATCTCATTTCATTTTAATTGAATAATTGTTGGGCTCCGGGAGCAATCATTTGGGAGCCAAGACACACCCAGACACTTGTTATACTCAAGATTTTGTTATGTAGGGGAGGGTTGGCGGCCTAATGGTCTCTCTCTCTTGTGTATAGTGGAGTGTCTTTAAATGTACACTAACGATGTAAACCATATTTACAGATGCACTAACGATCAAATCCATATTTACAGATGCACTAATGATCTAAGATATATTTATTGATGCACTAACAATCTAAGCTATATTTACAGTTGCACTAATGATCTAAGTCATATTTACAGGTCCACTAACGGTGTTTGAGATATTTCCTGATGCACTAACGATCTGAGCCATATTTACAGATGCACTAACGATGTTTCATATATTTTTAGGTGTTTGTAGCCAACCCCAACAAACCCAAACCCATCTTAGAAATACTGTTACGGAACAAAGAAAAACTTGTGGACTTTCTAGCTAAGTTTCATACGGATCGATCCGAGGACGAACAATTTAACGATGAAAAGGCTTACTTAATTAAACAAATAAAGGACTTAAAAGCCCCGGAGGAATCTTAACAATAGCTTAATTATATAATAATACATATATATGCCGAGTTATATCTGTAATATATATATATACATATATGTATACAGTTGGGTCGTCGTTGCTCTTCGTTTGTGAATTCAAGACGTCGTTTTCTAGGTTATAAAAAGAAACAAAACTCACTATGTAGACTCGCCTGATGTGTGTGACACACAATTTTTAGACACAACCTTCCAGTTTCTTCCATCGTATGCCTTTAATTGGAAATTCATGTCCGATGTGATTTTCGTGGACGGTCCAATATTTTAAACACTGTTGTTAGAAGATACAAGTTTTGATGAAGATTTCTGCTTCGAAGAATTCACGCAGCAACGCTACTATAATACACAGTAGATCAGGATTGTTGTACATACATTTCTAATATATCTAGATGTGCATTATCAGAATTTGAAAAAAAAATAATTGAGGAACACTTAGCTTGTGTGGAGATTTTTGTATTATTAAGCTTTATTCTTAAAAACTGAAATTCACTTCTTAATGTGTAAAAATCATCAGGCTACTGAACCAAGTGGAAATTGAATAACGAGATAAGATGAAGCTTTTGTTGTAACTTTTGGGGTTTTTGCAGCGTTTTGTTCTTTAGATAAATGCCCAAGAAATGTGGTTATTTCCTTTAAGTTTGTTTTGTTATTGTCACAACCAAAGTGACCTGCAGCGATTAAATCCTTTCCCAGCATCTTATACTTGACGATAAACATGGATTCTTTTTATTATTAAAACTAAGAATCCTGAAAAAAAAAATATTCGGCAGCTTTATCACTAAACAACTGAAGTATGAAAATCATCGCGTTGGGATGTATCTAAATTGTTCGAGTAAAATTCATAAACTGTGAATTATACTAATCTAGAGGCAGAATATAAATAGCTTAGCCAATAACTAAGCTAAAGTTCTAACCAATGACTAAGTAGACGAAGCTAAATTTCTGACCAATGACAATAGCTGAAGCTAAACCAATCACAGTAATTGAATCTAAAAATTTTGACCAATGATTGTTGCGGAGGCAAAACTTCTAACCAATCAGAGTATGTAGCTGAAGCTAAATTTCTGACCAATTACAGTAGCTGAAGCTAAACTTCTAACCAATCAGAGCAGCTGAAACTAAAATTCTGACCAATGAAGTAGATGAAGCTAACAGGAGAATAGAGAGTTGATATTATATAAGAAAGTACATGTAGTTTAGACCAACCAAAGTCAAAATTGGAATTGATGATAAAATTTTAATGAGATTGTTTTGTTTTTTTAATTGACATTGTACCATCGTCGATGTTCCCAGTGGTATTATCCGTTCTACACCACTACCCTTTGATCAATACTGTCTTTCATGATTTCATTGGCCATGTAGGTTGATGCTATGAACCAATAAAAAAACACTTTACAAGCTAGTCTTAGCATCATGGTTTGCGTTCACGATATTGCGGCTTGTACCCACGATTATGAGAGAGTTGGCAAGAAATTTAATATCAAAGAAGTGATATGCACACAAAAATAGACAGTGGCAAGATGTTACGCTGTTACTGACCTCTTCCTTTCTATTTATCAAATTTTATGATTGGTCGTTGATAACTAAGGGTGGATAATGGATAATATGAATAGTTATCTCCCTTGTGAATGGACGGAGTAGGTTGTTGAGTAGAATAGAAGGATACCACTGGGGATAGATCATGTAGAAACTGGGTTTACAATAAATTCTTCTTGTCAGATATTGCCTCGTATAAAATGTCAGCTTTACAAAATGATACAAGTTGATCTTTTTCTGAACAAAACCAAGTGGTTTAGAAATTGCTATTTTCTATCCATTATTCCGGGAAAGGTTCGACTAGTAAAAGTTTTGATTGAGATTCATAATGTAAACTTTGAATTTTTGTTGTTAATGTTTTTGTTTGTTTATTTCCCATGCTGGCTGTGGACAAGGAACAAGACCAGAAGCGCTACTCCTCTTGATTTTCTTGATCTTGCCAATCTGATTAATGCGCATATCTTAATTCATTTCGGTTTTTTATAGTTCATTGTTTTACTTGTTTACATAACACTATGATCTGGAAGAGTTGTTATAACAGGCGTTCTAGTTCATCTAAGAATTAGCCCATGAAAAAATCTGTTACGAGTTCTTGGCGTGTTCTGCATGGAACTATGGGTAAACGACTAGAAACCTTAACGCTGATTGATTAATGAGTTCCTGACGTCATAAGGTCAAAAGCCACTCGTATCACCCTTGACGCAAAATCCCAGTACAACTTGTCAGATGTTCATGTAGTGTAGACCATCGAAAGTAAAAAAACGAAACGAAATATTAATCTGTACTTTAATCAGATGGCAATAAATGTCTAAGCCTCCATCAATTCAAGTACGAACTACATGAAACTCACGGTATGCTGGTGCCTTTGACAATTGTGCATCGATTGACAAGGCTTCAATTTCTGATATGGCACAATTCCAAGATGGTGGTGATGACAGCATGCTTAGTTCCTAGTCCATAGAATGCTTGTACAGTATAAACGTAGTTCCTTTTGTTAATTTTTTTTATTTGCCAGTATATTATTTAAATGTGGTCATATGTTGTCACCAGTGTCCGATGGTCTGTTGTCGACAATTTATTCTGAATTATGAATCCTGTAAAGACTACATTTATCAGCGGGTCTTTTTACCTTATGAATGATATTTAAATGAGTGAGACAAAGAAGCCTATTGAATTTTAGTGATTTCTTATAATAACTTCTAGAACTATTGCCCATGATCACTTTGTAGAATCTTGTGAATTATCTAATGACAAAAGTACCATTCAGATTTGTCTGAAATTTATGCTTTATTGAGATTACTGAGAATTGTATCGAAATTCTGATACTGACTACTTGTAAAAGAGTTAGGGCCCTTGATTATGTCACAAGGAGGCGACTCGATTATCAGTTTGGAACGTCCCAAATTGACAAAATTGCAATCAAGTGCTATGGAATTCGGTTCAGTCTGTTGAGGTGGTCAATCTGGTTAAAACACAGATCCTATTTCGTTTCGTTTTTATAGTTCAAAATATCGTTTTACTTGTCTTTACTACATTTGGATCTGAAAGACTTGTTATTTAACTCATGTTCTGCTTGAAATGAGGGGTCAGCCAATTAAATTGTCTGTCAAATCGAGGGTTTTGGCTTTGACCTTTTTTGTGCGGAATTGTGGGTAGACATTATCAGCGATAGTAATCAAAACAAAGCAACAACGATTCGGATTGGTTAATCGAATATGACTGAGGTTATAGGGTCAAATGTTGCATGCTTGACATCTGAATTGGCTGAACGTGACCTCCCGCTATAACTTGTTAGATCTACATGTAGTGTAGGCCATCGAAATTATAAAAACCGAAACGAAATATAGATCTGAATTTTAATTAGATTGTTGAGGTGGTGCAAGTAGAATTGTGATGTATTTTAAGTAACAAATATGTTTCAGTTGTCGTGATTGGTTGAGATATTTTTAATACACTCCGCACATGCGTTGTACTCCAAAATTCTCCTTGTTACTCGATTGACACTATTTTTGGAACTGAGAGAATTTGATTCCTGAAAGTTCAATCGAGTAAACCCGATATCTTACAGTGTGTGGTCAGCGCTTACATCATATCTCTACTGTGGTGTGGATTTTAGTACTTTATAAGACTTGTTTTTATTATTATTATTACCAATATTATTATTATAATGTTTAAGAATTTTGCTTTTTATTGACCTAAAGATTCACAATGCAATAACCTTTGTGGACTGCGTGGAGGACTTAAGATACTGTGGACTTATGTTTTGTTACATGGCAACCTTTCTTTTATTTGATGTATCAAGTGTAGATTTGATTCCTTTTCAAGCTTTTCTTGCTGATTTGTTTATTTTCATCTGTAATTACTTTTAAATTTTGGTTAAGATTAATGCTTTCAGTATTTTGCTTTTTGTACGCCCACATGGAAATGTGATATAAAATAAGTAGTAGAATACAATATCAAAAAACCATCGTTTTATCCAACGTTTCGTCAGTAAAAATACTAACTTCCTCAAGGTAAAGAAACTATTGTATATATTGTATTCTACTACTTATTTTATATCAACTTATCTGAATATCATATGCATCATTTTGACTTTCTCAAAATCGATCCCATCAAATCGTCTGTATTTGGTTTGTGTTTCCTGTTTCTATTGATTGGAAGTTTCACATGGAAATGTGGACGTATATTGCCCCCGTCCGCCTGTGGGTCAATCTGTCCGTCTTCCACAACTTCTTGTGAACGCTCTAGAGGCTAAATGTAATATGCGATTGAGTTTAAATTTATACAGTGTTTACACTATTGATTTTCAGTGATATTCGATAATTACTGCCAGCGTTATGACCCTTGATAACTTTGAAATATCTTGTGAACGCTCTAGTTTTTGCTGGGAAACAGTGATTTTGCATCCAAATGTTCTGATTAACTGTAGTAGACATTCTTAAATTTTTGTTACTAGTAAAATAATGCGCCACCATATTGTTTTTTGGGGGGAGAAATACAGATTTTGCATCCATATGTGCTTGTGAACTTTTATATTGTAGAAATTCTTTGATTGTTGTTCAGATTAATGCTTGATGTTCTTGGGGTAAAAAAAGTAATTTAAAAATTAAAACTACTTAAAGATACATTATGGGAGATTAGACAAAAATCATAGTCTTAATTATCCATTTAATCATTAAATCGTGATGGGAAGTTATGCAGCAAATTGGATCATAATCCAACGAATATTGCAGGCTAGTGATGGCATCAAGAATTGATTATGGTCTGGATATGTTAATTACTGTTCAACTAATAGTTTATGTAACATTTCAGGCCTAATGAAATACTTGCAATAGGCAGATTAGGTCTTGTACACTTCTTCATTAAACATACATTATGGAAGAGCAAAAACTGACTTTTGTCGGTCTTCCTTTGAGCCTCAGATGTCATAGAAATTATAAATTAGATCTTTATTTAAACAACAAGCCCAAAATGAACGCTGTAGACCCACGGATGGCTTGGATTGGGCTCGGATTAAAACAGGATTTCATCGACTGATTTAATCACTATGGCGTCGTGGGTGGGGTTTCTCCGTGACGTTGACGTCATCATACTTCTGGAAATTATTCATAAAAGACAGTGATGACCGAGGCTATACACAAGCTTCACTAGATACCGTTTAAACATTACTTGATGATCGAGACTATGTAGGTGGAGTTAACGCCTGTCAATCAACAATCGGCCATAGTGGGAAAAGGGTGTCGATGAATTTAACTACCATTTCTAGTAAAAAATTATAGTGATAACAACTTTGTTCAGGATAAAGTTATTTGACTGAAATTTTCAATATATTCTTGTTTCAACATCTATTTTTGAACTTTTATAGCAAGAATGGCTAACTCCTTGTCAAAATCTTCCATAATGTATCTTTAATCTAGTAGGTGCAGAAGAATAAGACGCAAAACAATCAGATGTTAAACCTCATTTTATTTCTAAGTTATAAAATTTTTAAACAAAACATTATTTGGGAGAGTGAAGAATTTGAAGAACTAATTGCTTTGCCTTTAATTCGAATGATTTTTGGAGCTGATGATTGTTCATATGGGAGCATTGACTGAGTTTGCTATCTGTCTCAAATCCCTGGTTATACATGACAAATAGTGGGCTCATCTGTCCATCCCCATGGGTTTTCTCCGGTTTCCTCCAACTGCTAAAAAACTCCACACCCATGCGAATTATTAAAATAAAATTTATCCATATGTTAGTCTCAATTCCCTGTTTCTACCTGACAAAGAGTTTGTCCAATCTCGTGGGTTTTCTTGGAGTCCTTCGGTTTCCTCCGACTGCTAAAAACCACTACGCTCAAGCGAATTATTGAAATAAATTTGAACCATAGAGGGAACCCCTGTGCCCCACCAATACAAAAATCCTTTAATTAAAACAGCTGATCGTCAATTTGGTCATTTGGGTCATTGATCATAATGTTTATTTTTGGGACGTTATCCAATTTTTCAGGGCTTATTCTGTGGTAACTTGTACCCAGTACTTATCAGATACATGCCAATAAGGGGGGTTGGATGGCTGAATAGTTAGCACATGCGTGATATCATAGAGCCTGTCATTGAGTCAACTGACGTGGTTTCGAATCCCCGGTTGTACGTGACTAGGAGTAGGGTCGCCGGTCCAACCTTGTGGGTTTTCTCCGGTTTCCTCCCACTGCTAAAGACTCCTACGCACAAGAGAATTATTGAAATAAAATTAAACCATATGTTAGTCCTGAAATGACCTTGTTTGTATCGAGTAGACGTTAAACCCCATTTTTCTCTCTCTTTCTTGTGGGAAAAAATCCGAAAGACACCCACAATAATACATGTACATGCGTAAAACATTTCAAAAGGTATATACAATCCTTCATGCGAGTGATAGATATTCCGCATGTGTGGGTTTCCAAGACTCCTGGAAAAACATTTCCAAGGCGTATAACTATAAAAACAATGCTACATACAGGTTGGCAATAGACCGCATATATGGATTTCTACAAGACTGAAAAGGTGTCTACAATTCTACATGCAGGCTGCAATAGCCAGCATATGTTGGTTTTCCAGGATATTATTAGACTGTAGTATATATATTTTAACCCCCCGTATCATTTGACCTCTGACCTGTATGTAAAGATCAATGTATAAAGTATAACATAATTTGTTTATATTATTATATATATATTAAACCTTGTGTAAAAAGATACAAAATAGTATTCAATAATTAATGTCTAATATAAAGCTATCAAACATACAGGCCTTGATTTTTTTATTCCCATGCATGGCAAAGTGGTATTATTGTGTTGTTGCCCCTCAGAAAATAGTCCAGTCCAGACCTATGGGGGGTTGGGTCGTTGAACGGGGAGCCACAGTGGCTAAGATGCTGGCTTGCTAGCCTGGAGGTCGCACGTTTGATCCCTGCATTGGCTGAGAAAGTTCATCATGATTTCTGGCACTTGGATGAGATAAACAACCAAGGTCTTGTGCATACACTCTCGTGCATGTAAAAGATTCCTTTGCAGTTGTAATTTGATATATATAAGACTCTGAGTAGTCTATAGCAACCCTGCCCAGGCAAAATGTCCCCCATAGCATTCTGTATATGGCATAGACCTGTCTTCATTACCTCATCTAGAGCAGAGAAGTAGGATGTTAATCCTCATTTATTTCAAGGGTTTGTGGAGTAGAACGGCAAGGATACAACCGAGGATTCGGGCAAAATTTCCCTCATGGCACACTGCATGCTCATCTGCTTTTGCCAAGTCGGTGCATTAAAGAGAGAGAGAAATGGGGTTTAATGTCCACTCGACACAAAATAGGGCATTTCGGGACTAACATATGGTTCAATTTTATTTCAATAATTTGTTTGTGTGTAGGGGTCTTTAGAAGTGACAAGAAACCAAAGAATCTGGAGAAAAACACTCCTCGACACCTTAAGCAATATTTGATTTGTTGGCGCAGAGTGTTTAAAACATGAACAAAATGTTTTTTGTTTTATTAAATTACAAAATAAATATTTACAATTAAAAATCTTCTAGATTTTTATACAAATTGTGTCCATTAATTATAATTTAAGTCATTTACAAAAATATTTACAATATATTCCATTGAAAACTGGAACCAGATTAACATACAGATCTGTATTTCGTTTTGTTTTTTTATACTTTATCATCAGGGAGTCATACGTGTCAGGAGGTCATACAAGCGGCTTTTGACCCTATGACCTCAGACATTTGATTAACAAATCAGAATGGATGTTTCTAGTAGATTACCAACAGTTCCGTGCTAGACATAACAGACCATTTCATTGGCTAATACCTTGCATCATTAAGAACACGTCAATGATAACAACTCTTCCAGATCCTAGTGTAGTAAAGACAAGTAAAATGAAATTTTGAACTATAAAAAACAAAACGAAATAGGATCTGTTTTAATCTGATTGTTGAAGCCTGTAATAAGATTATGTTGACAACTCAAATAATTTCTCCAACTTGTGAGCACGACTGGATATTACTTCAGTTTGGTTTTTCCAGGATATGATCAATGTCGTTGATTAACTTTGATGTTTTTAATAAAGCTTGTCGTACCGAGTTGAAACCGTTATATATCTCCATATCTTTGGCCTGACAAGCACGCTGTATGTCCATAGCACTATAATTATTACGCGATGCATAAGAGGAACTATATTGTGTAGTGTAACCACTGTCCCGACTACCATATAAGGAGGCCTGATTACCCCTGATGGCAGATTCGGGAATGTTATGATGATCTAGCGAAATGTTTGTATTAGAATTCTGGTTTAAGACAGTATTATCAATGATATCTAGAGTAAGTTTAAGAATCAAATAAATGAAAAATAATAAATTCAATATAATGCAAAATCTCATCTTGTTCCAGCATTAGTATATCAACTGGGCACGATCATGGCTAAGTGGGTGAGACGCTGGCTGGCTAGTCTGGAGGTTGGGTGTTCGATACCTGCATTAACGAAGAAAGATCATCCAAATTTTCAGTCATGGTTTTTCCCTGTCAGTGATGCAGGACTGACAAGGACAGCTGTCTAGTCATTTGGATGGGACAAGAAACTGAGGTCCCATGTACACAAAGATCTCTTTGACGTTGGAATTCAAGATAAGAGTAGGCTGTTGTACCGCTGTCCGGGCAAAATTTCCCTCATAGCACACTGTATGGCATAGGCCAGAATTCTGCTGCCAGGGCAAAATTCCAATCATAGCACAACGTATGGCGTATGCCCGTTTTCGTTCGCCCAGTTAGGAGCAGAACAGTAGGACGTTAAACTTCATTTCATTTCAGTAGCCATCTTCAATTTGTGATTTCACATCAAAAATTGATGTTTATCCATTGTCCACTGAATAAGCCTGCTATGTTTATTACTTGGGAAAGCCTCGCCACAAAGATAAACGACAAGAAGATTTCCACATGTACGGAACCAGTGTAATATATTGAAAACACACTAAAGTGACGTCCCACTGGTCCCAGTGTAATATATTGAAAACACACTAAAGAGACGTCCCAGTGAAATATATTGAAAACACACTAAAGTGAGGTTCCAGTGTAATATATTGAAACCACACTAAAGTGACGTCCCAGTGTAATATATTGAAAACACACTAAAGTGACATCCCAGTGTAATATATTGAAAACACACTAAAGTGACGTCCCAGTGTAATATATTGAAAACACACTAAAGAGACATCCCAGTGAAATATATTGAAAACACACTAAAGTGAGGTTCCAGTGTAATATATTGAAACCACACTAAAGTGACGTCCCAGTGTAATATATTGAAACCACACTAAAGAGACGTCCCAGTGTAATATATTGAAAACACACTAAAGAGACGTCCCAGTGTAATATATTGAAAACACACTAAAGTGACGTCCCAGTGTAATATATTGAAAACAACACACTAAAGAGACGTCCCAGTGAAATATATTGAAAACACACTAAAGTGAGGTTCCAGTGTAATATATTGAAACCACACTAAAGTGATGTTCCAGTGTAATATACTGAAACCACACTATAGCGATATATTTTCCAAACAAAATCTATTAGAAATTTAAAGAGACTGAAATTTTACAATTCAAATGAAAAAGGATACAATTAAAACAGTTAATTTTCTTCAATTCTGCAGCAACACAACTGGAAAAAATAAATTTAAACACAAATGATAAATTGATGAATACAAAAGCTGTAAACACAACTTTTCTAAACCAATAAACTTACTTGATTGGACACAAAGAAAATCCATGTTAGCAAGGGCTCTAAAATTGATGAATATTGCTGGTTGTCTAAAATAGGGAAAAGTCCATTGCCCATTTACACAATTTTAGTAAGATTTCGTCTTATGGTTTGGATGCATCTATGACGGGTGTGGCGCCAGGCAGGGTAAGCTTAATCTTCCAGCCACCTGTTACTACTGTTTGTCTTGTATTTTGTACATGGACTTTGAATTGTATTTTAGGACTTTGAATTGACAGGGGCAGGCTGGGACATTGTCTGAGGGCCCAGTGGGATCACAGGCCAATCAGACCCAATTGGAAAAAAAATTAATCTTCACATGCACTGTAAAATGAAATAGGCTAATTCTGACGTTTGAGTGGGGTACAGAAAAGATGAATCAAGTTAGTTTCGTTTTTTCTTCATGTCTATATTCTTTGCTGTGATGGGGGGGGGGAGACAAGGAAACCAGTTAGTCTGAGAGTCCAGAGATAGCTACCCAGCACACCCCTGATTAATTATGAGAGAGAGAGAGAAATGGAGTTTGACATACACTCGACACAAACTAGGTTATTTTGGGAGTAACATCCCCGCCTCCTTGCTAATGAAGCCACTACTTGTTTAAACATCACACTATTGAAGATGCTGGTAAATGCTTTCCATAAAGCTGTCTTTTATATATTTCTTTAGCATATCTGGGGCAGAAAATGTCAGATTTTTCCCCAAAAGCATCTAGCCCAGAGTTCACAAAGCATTCTCTTACTTTCGTTAAGATTTTTCTCAAAATTGTTCGCTTTATTTTAACTAAAACATCACGTTTGATAAAACTTTTTTTGTTTTAATATGAACAATAATTGAAAGTTGAGTAAATTCTTAACTTAAAGTCTGAGAATGCTTTGTGAACTGGGGGTCTGTTTGGGAGAAATGAGTAATAAAATATTCTCTTACTACGGTTGTTTATTAGATTCTTCCATGTCCTGGTAAAAATGTCCACGATCTTTGGGTAAAGAGTTGACCCATTTAGCCCATTCCTTGGCAGCTGTTACATATCTGACAAAATATACAATAAATAAATTTTAAAGAGAGAGAGAAATGAGGTTTAACATCCACTCAACACAAACTAGGTCATTTTGGGACTAACACATTGTTCAATTTAATTTCAATAATTCAGGCGCGGATCCAGAGGGGGGGGGGGGTCCAGGGGGTTCGGACCCCCCCCCCCCTGCTCAGACTTGAACATTTTTTATGCGATTTTATTGGCGACTTTTAGACCTGTAATTTTGGAATTTACCTTCCGGAAATACGTCAGAATGCACCAAATTGAATCTAATTTACCAAACCCCCCTGTTAGTTGGTTTAGTGCCGTTTATCAAACCTAGACCCCCCCCCCCCCCCTGCAAAAAATCCTGGATCCGCGCCTGTAATTCGCTTGTGCGTAGGGGTCTTTAGCAGTGGGAGGAAACCAGAGGACTCCGAGGAAACCTGTGGGGTTGGACAGGTGACCCTACTCCTAGTCACGTACAAGTTGAGCAGGGAATCAAAATCACGCCACTTGACTCGTCGACAGACCCCCACCAATGGATGGACCACAATTTCTTGCCGCATCCTCAGACCCCACCAATGGTTCTTATCAACCTCAGTAAAGAGGTGATTGGAATTACCTAACTGCGCTAACCATGTCAAATTTTGAATCAATTTCAACTGTGTATACATTGGCATGTCCCTAAATGATCCCTTGGCAGTTAGAATTTGAAATAAGAGTAGGCCATGGTATAGTGCTGCTGCCCAGGCAAAATTTCCTACATAGCACATTGTATGACGTATACCCGTCTTGATTAGCCCCAGTTTAGGAGCAGAACAATAGGACGTTAAACCAGATTTCATTTCATTTCTATAAGTTTGCGTTAGAGTTTATTAATCAACTAACTTGTTGTATATGCCTGGTTTAGTTATATCCACTAGTATATATTGTCCATTAGGTAGTAGCAGACGACATGACTCACGACCCATCAAACGATCAAATCCTGTTACTCTCGGCATCACATTAACCTGAAAATATAAATCATAAATTCCACTACACAATCACATGTCTTCTTTTTTCTTATTTCTAATCCTTAGACGAGTAAGAGCCATGGCAGCTAAGTGAGTAGGATGAGAGCTCGTTAGCCTGCAGGTCGCATGTTCAATCCCCGTATTGGCTGAGAAAGGTCATCAGGATTTTTCAGTGTAGTTTCCCCTGGTCAGTAGTGGAAGACGGAGGGCCTGACAAGGACAACTGTCTAGTCATTTGGATGGGATGAAAAACCATGTCCTGTGAAAACAATAGCATGCACGTAAAAGATCCCTTAGCAGTTAGACAAAATATTAATTACACTGAAACGTGACCTACCGTGGATGATTTCTCACATTCACTGTGCTGTAAACATTCATCAAGTCTGTTAGAAAAATCACACACCATATCTAGAGCTGTTCTATCATCAAATACCACACGAATACGACCGTTTGTATACGCGGAAAACTTGCCACGTCCCGGAACACAACATTCTTCTAATACTTCACAAGATATCGGTTCCATAGGTTTACTCTCTTCGTGCTGAAATTATTAATTTTATTCTCAAATTATACATACATTATACAAGATTTAGATAAAGTGCTGACCATTCTTGCTATAATAGTGCAAAAATCGATATTGTAAAACGAAAATTTAATTCAAATTACTTCATTCTGAGCCACGTTATCACTAGTTTATTGTATTGACAAGATGTGTGCACAGTGGTAACCAAGGTACTGGTATATTTGAGACTTAGCCTCGCTTTCCCATTTTTAAATTATATTTTTAAATGGTGAACTGGTTCTATCTAGTTAAAATCTTGAGTATCCGATGCCACCGAGAGTTGATTTATTATCTTTTGTTAATGCATATAATAATATATAAAACATTTCAGGGCTCAGGCCTGAAGAAAAGCCTGCAATAGGCAGATTTAGCTCTTGCATAATGTATGTTTGACTTAAAGATGTATTATGTAACACGCATTACTTTATTCTCAGCCCTGCTCAAGACCCCTACGCGCAAGCGAATTATTGAAATAAAATTGAAACCATATGTTAGTCCCGAAATGACCTAGTTTGTGTTGAGTGGACGTTAAACCCCATTTCTCTCTCTCTCTCTCTCTCTCTCTCTCTCTCTCTCTCTCTTATTCTCAGCCACATTATTTCTGTTTAAAGATGCAATGTAAATATGCTGTTTACCTTCCAACAAAGGGTGGTTGGATTGCCAAATGGTTAGCGTGAATGTCAGCGCATGTCACCGTTGTATCATAAGTTCTGACATTGAGTCAACTGGCGTGGTTTCGATTACCCATTTGTACGTAGAGTCACCTGTCCAAACTCGTGGATTGTCTCCGGGTCCTTTAGTTTCCTACCACGACTCAAGAGCCCTAAGCGCAAGCATATTATTGAAATAAAGCTTAACTATATGTTAGTTCCAAAGTGACCTATTTTGTGTTGAGTGGACATTTAACCCCATTTCTCTCTCTTACCTTCCAACATGGCAGCTCTTCACGTCGAGTGTGTTTATCAGCGTCAAAAGCGTCAGATAAAAATCGTGATCCTCTTTTGACCAGTTTCTCCAGGGAGTATGGGGAGTTTGGTAAGGGTGGAGGAAGACTTTTCAAACTGTAGGATCTCTCTTCTAACTGGAAATATCGGAAACAAAATAAAATAGGTTCAAACATCCTGCTTTCCTGCACCAGCTAGGTCAATGAAGACAGACATAATAGTTACGACAAATAAAATACCAACTTCAAGTACACTTGAAAATCCTGAAGAACTTTCTTGGCCAACATCGGATCAAACGTGAACATAGGGGTTAGTGACCCAGCCCACTACTCACTGAACTACCACGACTTCTTTCATAGATTAGTGAGGCACTAAGATGGGATTCAACTTAATTTTGAGCAAAATGCTACAACCTGTGTTGTGACAGCCATTTGACATTGAAGATACTAGATAAATAATTGCTAGTCTGAGTCCATAGAAGACAAGAGTTACCTTTCCTTGTTTAAAGAGAAGATGTTGATAATATTGACCAGAGATTCCATGAGAATAAATAACACTTCCATCACCTGGATACATCTCTATACTGGTGGTACTAGGTAAATATACCAATCTATAATAATAATAATCAATATACCAATCTATAATCAATATACCAATCTATAATCAATATACCAATCAATATACCAATCTAAAATAATAATCAATATACTAATCAATGATCATATACCAATCCATAATCACTACACCAATATACCAATCAATAATCAATATACCAATACATAATCAATAGATCAATCTATAATCATAATAATAAATCAAACTTTTTACATAGTGGTTCAATTTCATTTCAATAATAATTGGAGCATAAGGGTTGTTAGCTGTAGGGGGAACCAGGGGACCTGGAAAAAACCTTAGGTTGGACAGGTAAGCAAACCCCTTGTCATATTTATAAGCTAGGAATGAAAACTGACGCAAATTGACTCAATAATAGACCTTATGACCTAAACTGCACGCTTCAGACCATTTGGCCACCCATCCCCCTGTGACTTTAGGGCAGTGGTTCTCCACCAGTGTGCCGCAAAATCTTTCCACATGTGCCGCGACATTTTGAACGGCACACTAAGAAAATGCGAAAAATTACATGATCCTAATTGAGTATTCACTGTAAGTTTGTAGCTGTGTGTTTCTTTATTTAGTTGGAGTCATTCTATGTGTCTATGACTAGTCTGTGTCTACGGTTGTATGCCGTCTGTGACTTGCCATGTTTATATTTTGCAAAATTCAAATATTTTTCCTATCTATTTAGCTAGGTGTGCCGCTATTTTTTCATGTGTTCCAAGGTGTGCCGTTAGCAAGAAAAGGTTAAAAAAAACACTGGTCTAGGGGATGAGTGTTAACACTGTAGTACTGGTGTTGTTTATAATGGGGTTTTTAGTGCATACAATTGGTATAGAGTTTAATTTCAAAACATTGTTTGATAATTGATAATAATCGTTTGAAAATTACAAAAATAGTTTAATTAGTACCATAGTTTAATTTAATGAGAACCACTGCTCTAGGGGATGAGTGTTAAGATGTTACCCCAAAAATACCTGGATGATTAGACTAACCTGTATATAACACCATCAGCCATTACAACCGACAAACGACCAGACTGAAATTCCTCTCCATGTCCCGTCGACCAGCGATGTAAATGTTGAAAAGGGCAGGTCAATGGTTGTGGAAGAGGTAGACAACTCTTGATCACATCTTCTTTCTTTGGCTTTGTATTTGGAGTTGGTTTACTTTCAACTTCTTTTCTATTTTTTACAACTGTAATAATTAAATATTATCAATGTACAAGGAAATTTGTCATAGAGAGAGAGAGAAATGGGGTTTAACGTCCACTTGACACAAACTAGGTCATTTTGGGACTAACATATGGTTTCAATTTTATTTCAATAATTTGCTTGCGCGTAGGGGTCTTTAGCAGTGGGAGGAAACCGGAGTGCTCGGAGGAAACCCACGAGGTTGAGGAAATGTGAAATAGCAAAACAGGTCCTGTAAATGAAATGCCATTTAACATCCTACTCTTCTGCTCCCAGGTCTGGAAATAAGGGTTTTAGATGTACCTGAAAAAATACAATACTACCTGACATTTACAACTTGGAGCCAGATATGTATTAATAATATCATTAAAAAAAGACAAATCAGTGCCGGACCAGAGGTTTAGTGCCTGACAGAGCTTGAATCTGTGCCTGACATTGTAAGTGACAGGTGCCTTATTTCCAGGCTTGTCTGCTCCGACTAGGTTCATGTAGACAGGCATAGGCCATGCAGTGTGCTATAAGGGAAATTTTCATCCCATCTGAACAACTACATGTACATCACTGACAAGGGGGAACCATGCCAGAAAATCCTTACAGACCTTGAGATCTAAAGAGCATTCTACCCAACCCGCTGGATTTCTATTGGAAGTTCAACGAACCCAGAAAACTGGACGACCAAGAGAAAACCCAAGACGTTGTACAGGCGATCCAGACAAACGAGGAATCGAAACAACGCCAGTTGAGTCAATGACAGACCTGCTAACCATTTGGCCATTCAAACCCCTGTTAGACCTTATGATACAGGGAGCACATGCTAAAACTTCGGCAATCAAATCCCCCTGTAAGGCCGTATGATACAGCGAGCACACGCTAACCATTCGGCAATCCAATCCCCGTTAGTAGAGCTAGGCGTTATGATACAGCGAGCAAACGCTATCCATTCGGCAACCCAATCTGTTAGGCATTGAACACACTCAAACACATGACTCACCATCTGGGTTTTCCAGAACTTTTGTGGCTAATTTTAATGGATGACTCCATATCATTGGACACTGACTACAAGAATAATGTCTGGTAACCCACACGTAGGAATATCTCACGGAACTATCCTCTTCACAACTCTGACTGGACGAATTACTGTTATTATTTTCTGATGAGTTTGGATGATGACGAGGTTCATTATGGGTAGCTTTGGTTTCTTTCTGATTATCACCCGGCACTAAACTGATATCAACTGTATCAATTGTCCCATTCAGACCCTCTGATGATATTTTACTTATACTAGACAATTCGTGTACATTTGATCCAGGGGAATGCTCCTTATTAGGATGTTTAAACATGGCCGTCACTCCGTACGGTGTAACTATGGGCGTTTCGTTGATGGAAACAGTTTTATGTTTTGTTGGCGTGGAAACTCTCTGTGTATAAATGGGATCTATTTTTAGTTCCGGAGAGCTGCCATTGTTAATGGTGAAATCTTGAAGCGGTGGAGTCGCAGCTCTAAGAAAATCAACTTTGGGACTATCCGAAAAATCTAATTCATTGTTTTTAGAAAGATTTTGAAAATCGGTTTTCGCACGGACAACTGTTGGAGAAAAGGTAGTTTTAGGTTTCTTGATTTCTTCGCTTATTTTGGATAGATAACACACAGTGAAATCTCGCCCATGTGGACTTAACACCAGACTCGCGAAATCGTCCGTAGCCATGACGCGAATACTGCCATCTGGTAATGTCTCCACTTGAGCTCCGTGTAGAGAGAGCGGCCATTTTACTTCTTTAATATTTGTGTATAATGCCTGAAATGAAGAAATTATTCGTTGTTAGGTATATCAATAGAGAGAGAGAAATGGGGATTAAAGTCCACTCGACACTAACTAGGTCATTTCGGGACTAACATATTAGAAGGGAGAGGAATTAAAGTATTGTTTATTCAATTAATTAGAAGGGGACGGAAACTGGGGAAAACCAACTAAACTCTACTCCAGATCACATGCAAGCTTGGGATTGCTCAACTCTAGCCCTTGTCACTCCTACAAGGACGGACGGGAGCACACCACTCTACTCCTTATCACATACAAGCATGGGATTGAATCCATGACATGCACAGCTACTTGTCCACCCAACCAGCAAGTAATAACAACAGCACAGTGGTAGTCTTACTGTTATTTCTGTTTTTGGAGTCAATTCTCGACATAAATATGGTCTTTCTGAGAATCTGTTTCTAAAATCAAGAGCTTGTAAAACTTTGTGTCTGTGATTACTGGTAACAAATCGAACTCGTTGTTGAACTTTAGTTGTTCCTACAAAATATAATAAATATCAACATGATATTATTACGATGTATAATAAAGACAAAACCATACATTAAAGGGGCTGTGTCTTCTTTAGCCCAGTCAGAGCAGATACTCAACCCCATTTTATTTCATTTAAAGCCCATTTTATTTCAATTAAACCTCATTTCATTTAAATTCAACCACATTTCATTTCATTTCAATTCATTCAACCCCTATTCAATTTCATTCTTATGATAATAACTGTCTTCACATTAAGTTGGCACAAAATTTTTAAATATCGAAACAAACTAACCATAAAGCGGATGTGTTCCAGCATCAGGATTATCAAAATGTATAAGTGTAGAACCACATGGTGAGATCTGTAGCCGTGTTTTATCACTATACCGAACTTCTACACCATCGTTGGAATATAAAACCATTAAAACTGGTACAGCGCCGGCGGTGGCCATATCTAATCATCTTTGCACCTGTAATATACGAATGAATGAACTTTATTCTCATAAACTAAGAGGGAGAGAAATGGTTCACTTTATACAAACCAGTTTATTTTGGGACTAACATATGGTTCAATTTGGTTTCAATAATTTACTTGCGCGTAGGGGTCTTTAGCAGTGGCAGAAAACCAGGGAATCCGGGGAGAAAGACCCTTGAAGTTTGACAGGTAACTCTACTAATCTGACATACAAATGTGGAATCGAAACAATGCCAGTTGACCCAATGACAGATCTTATGACACAGCCATCAAACTCCCCTAAATTATCTAGGAGTACTGACTTTCCCCATTCACAAGTTTTCTAAATTTACAAAGTTTTTCCAAAGTCACAATATTTGAACTATTACAACTGGTTAAAACTTAAAAATATTCTGATTAGAGAACCGCGGTCTGGACAAAATTCTCCTTCTTCGGATTGCAGTCTTTAGGTGAGGATGAGTGGTATTATCATATTGCAGCTATATAGGAAGGGATAGGAACTGTCAACGGAGGCAGATATATAGGAAGGGATAGGAACTGTCAACGGAGGCAGTTCCTCAGGGAAATAAAATGAAATGGGGTTTAAGGTCCTACTGTTCTGCTCCGAATAGTTCCTATAGGATATCAACTAGCCTAATTTCATTTAGTAATTATAGTAGTAGTTACTTTAAGTATTAGTAACGGAAATTTGTTTCGGCTCCACTCTCATTTAGTAGTCTACTGCACTGGATTTGGTAACTATCTTGTAACGTTAGACTGTAAACTGTTTAAATAAAGTAAGACGGAAGGCATCTAGTGCCAGTGGAACCATTTCTAAACTGGATTATAATCCAGCTGATAGCTCTCATTCTCTGACATGGACTTATTATAATCATGACTGGACAAGAAAACAAACTCTCCGGACCTAAATGTCCAAAGCTAGGACAAAGTTACACATCAACTTTATAAAGTGAAAGTTTTTTGGTTTTATTGTTTCTACTGTCTGTTCCAGGTGATACTGCAACTCGAAAAATGCTTACCATGCCTTCATTTTTTAATTAAAATGGCTAAAACTTTGTGACATACCTGGAATTGACGTCCCTTTGATTTCTTCCCTTAGCCTAAATGACTATAAGTCCGATAAAATCCAGTATTCTCTTGCAAATTTCACATATTTAGACATTGTCACTTTCTCATAACATCAACATTACGAATGCGCGTGCGTTAAATGGAGCACATATGCATTTCGCATTAGGGTAGACAGGTACTTTACAAATTTGGTGCATTCGGTTAGAAATATGACACATGTCTAGTGAAGGAGAATTCGGCCGTCTTTTTCGCGACAATAATACTTGTTAGGGTTTCACACTTTGAAGCTTGTGTGAAACAATATTGTTTTTGTCCAGATTGATATGGTTTTTTTTCTGTTTCCACCTTGATTATTTCGCACAAAAATTCTCATGGGAAAATTTGGAGTGACTTAAAGATTAAAACTATTTTGAAAAGTCGGCACATGCCATAACCATGGGAACTCTCAGAAATAAGTAGATTGGTGTAAAAGGTTAGCCTTATTTAAAGTTTGAATAAATATGTCTGGTAAAATGATTCCGAAATTTGTTTTCTGCGACTTTATAGCTCTGTTTAACTGGATATAATAGTGTAAAATTATCTTATTTTTAAGATGTTACGTGCATTAATAAAGAAACTGAGTTTGCCACTTGGAACTAAAGGCAGGCATCCAATCGTAGCTAAAAACAAAAACATCAAGATATCTCAATGTTTTTAGCTACGTTCTCGTAACTACTTTTGGGTATGTCTTGCAGCCTCCTTCCACAATTTCGTTGATAGCGGGTTAAAATTTACATGAAGCTTATATTTAAAGATAGGTTGCCAGGCAACGAAACATACGCCCACAACAGCTAAGTCGTCCGGGCAGTCAACAAGGATTGTCGCATATTGTTTCTTTTATCAGTAAGGAGAACATTTACAACACATGATAATCTTATTACGAGTAATAGCCCATTAAATAATTATCAGAAATGATTAGAATAGTTTTGATGGTTTGTCTCAAGGCCTTTGTCCACAAGATATTTCAAAGTGATCAAGTGCCAGAAATTATCAGATATCACTGAAAATCAAAAAGGATTTTTCGTCTCATCACCCTAAACACTATGTACAAATTTAAAGTCAATCGGATATTAACTTTAGCCTTTAGAGCATTCACAGGGTTTTTCAAAGTGATCGAGGGTCATAACTCTGGCAGTAATTATCGGATATCGCTGAAAATAAATAGGCTATTTTGTATCATGACCGTAAATAGTGTCACTGTGTATAAATTTAAAGTCAATCGGATATTAACTTTAGATTTTTCAAAGTGATCAAGGGTCATAACTCTGGCAGTAATTATCGGATATTGCTGAAAATCAATAGGCTTCTTTGTATCATGACTTTAAACACCGTGTATAAATTTAAATTCAATCGGATATTAACTTTAGCCTCTAGAGCGTTCACAAGATTTTTCAAAGTGATCAAGGGTCATAACTCTGGTAGTAATTATCGGATATCACCGAAAATCAACAGGCTTCTTCGTCTCATGCCCTTAAACACTGTGTATAAATTTAAAGTCAATCGGATATTAACTTTAGCCTCTAAAGCGTTCACAAGATTTTTCAAAGTGATCAAGGGTCATAACTCTGGCAGTAATTATCAGATATCACCGAAAATCAATAGGCTTCTTCGTCTCATGACCTTAAAGTTCCAATTTCACATTTTCTAAGAAAGTCAAAACATAATTATTTCTATGTCTTTTGCTCAAAAGGTTGTCAACTCACTATTAAACGGTCCTGGGCAAAATTTTTTGGGCATTATAAAGGGTGACACAGGGTGATTGAGGAAATAGTTACTCAATTACCTCCCTTGTTTTCCCATTCCTCTCCATGGACGGCCATCTTCAAACGTTTGAATTTGAAGTTGAAAATGATATTATTGCCAATTTCTCAACTGGCAGTACTGAATTATAGGATTAATATGATTATTCTTTAACAGGGTAGGACTGTTTATAGGTTCAATCTATTTTTGGGCTTTATTTTAATACATTTTAAAAATATAACTTAAAAAAATGCTATTGGAGCTTTAAACACTTAGTATAAATTTAAAGTCAATCGGATATTAACTATAGCCTCTAGAGCTTTCACAAGATTTTTCAAAGTGATCAAGGGTCATAACTCTGGTAGTAATTATCGGATATCGCTGAAAATCAATAGGCTTCTTCATCTCACGACCTTAAACACCGTGTATAAATTTAAAGTCAATCGGATATTAACTTTAGCCTCTAGAGCGTTCACAAGAAATTGTGGACGATGGACGGACGGACGGACGGACCGACGGACGGACGGACCGACAGACGGACGGACGGGGGCGACGGCAATATACGACCACATTTCCACGTGGGCGTATAAAAATTACAACCTTCGGACGGTTGGCGACTAAATATTCAAGTTAGTGGGACAAACAGCCGTGGTCTGGGATTCAGTAAATAGCTCTTTGAAAAGAGTTATATTCTATTGGAACGAAACAACCAACTGCTAATCAAAGTAGGGTGAAACGACTTAAAGCACCCCTTGTCCAGTTAGGCTCGTCCAGATAACTAGGCCAAACATGGCAGGTTCAATTAGTAAGATGTAAACAAATAACGATTTTTCATAGGAGAAAGGACATAAAGCATGACCTGTACTTAGTTCTCACAAGACAGAAAGCAATGGGATGACCATTCCAGGTATTACACGAAGTTTTAGCCATTTTGATTAAAATTTGAATAAATGACAAGCGATTTTCGAGTTGTAGTATTACCCTGGAACAGACAGTAAGGACAATAATATTTTAATTTGTAGGTCTAGTTTGCGTTGTTGTTAAGTACTTTGACTACATTTCCAATAATAAATTGAGGAGGGCGGGTATATTTATCATTACCTGTTCATTTCAAATAAATATACAGATGTTATTCAGCAGTTAACATCCTAACAGCAGACGAATAATGCGCCATCCACCATGTTGTTTTCTTATTGAACAAGTTTGAGCTTGATCATCCAATCGAAAGTAAATTTCAGTACAAGGGAGGTAACTCCATTTAACGTTACGATTAAGGAAGTCTGCAAACGAAAACGTAATTTAGCAGTCCATTGTAAACTAATGTTGTCGTTATTTTTATTGAAAATGCTTATATTCGAATTCACTAGAAAGAAAAATAGAGAGTTATCTTCTAGTTCTTCTGGAAACCGTAACAGTTAGTCTCTTATCATCCATACAAATATTCTACGAATATTAGTCTGGATGGGTCCTCAAAATTTGACGGAAAATAGGTCATTGTCTGGATTATCCAGTCTTTTAAGTTACCACGTACTGAATCTATCAAAACAGCTCGCTTGTCAACGATGGCACTCTTTAAAATTTTGTTTGTAAAGGTTTCAATTGAAATGGTAATTTTCTCTCGTCACGAATCAGACGTAATGCTTCTCACAATCTTCTTAATTCCTCATCGTCTCTATTTTGTTTCTAATAATAGATGTGCCAAGTGAACTGTGGGATATATTTCAACTACGCTTTATAGAATCTAGCAAAATCGGCCCGGCTTCATAAGATCTAGCACTTACCGATACTTTCATTGGATACTTAAGCCAATAGGTTCCATTGCGCATGCGTAACCAAATGTTTGGTTTTTTATGTGGTAGATTATCCAGTAATTTTCGTCAAAAATTGAGAACCGACCCAGACCCTCCGCGCGTTGAAGACTAGGAGGTTCTGGGTGACCGAGACTACGTAACAGTGAGTTAACAAAATTTTTTCCATTAAATGGAGTTGTCTCCCTTATACCGTCAATAACCTTTTTTTTGACAGCAAATTGAAATCAATTGTTGGGTCTAATGATATAACTTCTTACCTATCTGTGCCAATTCGGCTAATTCAGACGGACATTTTGCAAATGGTAATAACATGAACTGTCCTTACAACAGCTTGTAGCTCACCTCTTTTTAGAATTTCAATAGTATAGGCACGGAATGATCTCATTTTATTTGTCCAACCCGAAGTACTAGGCACTTCCCCCACTATCACTACAGGCTATATGCCTACTGTTCTGTTATGGAACAGAATTTGTCTCATGAATATTTTTATTTAATTTTGTTAAAGCATACAATAAATGTTATTTCTTCGGTGAAGTGTGCAATGCAGCAGGCAGTACCGGATCTTGCAGGTCAAGCAAGATCAATTTGTTAAGGTCAACTCATTATTCATCAAGTTTCTGAGAGGGAAATTAGGTTAGGGCACGCGATTCAAATAATTTTATTCTGAGCGAAGTCATGACTGTTTGAGGAATAGCATAGTCTCGATTTTCATTGCAATTGGCAGATTCAACTCCGATTGGGATAATGAAGACAGGCATACACCATACAGTGTGCTTTGTGGGAAATTTTTCCCTAGCAGCGGCTCTATGGACTACCCTTATATTGAATTCCAACTGCTAAGGGATCTTTTATGTGCATGCCAATGTATACACATGACCTTGGTTTTCCATCGCTTCCAAACAAGTTTTCCATCGCTACGCACAAGTGAATTATTGAAATAAAATTAAACCATATGTTAGTCCCGAAATGACCTAGTTTGTGTTGAGTGGACGTTAAACCCCATTTCTCTCTCTCTCTACCTCCCTTCCAAACGACTAGACAGCTGTCCTTGTCTGGCCCTCTGTCCTGTACCACTGAAAAAGGGAAACCACTTAGGAAAATCTGGATGAACTTTCTCGGCCAATGCAGGGATCAAACACACGACCTCCGGGCTGGCGGATGAACTTTCTCGGCCAATGCAGGGATCGAATCACGCGACCTCCAGGCTGGCGAGCCAGCGCCTAACTCACTTACCCACCATGGTTCCTTTTAAAACAACAAAAAAAAGCTGAAAATTTGTGGTAAAAGTAAACAATAAATAGATTTTATTGACAATTTAGTCTAGTTATTACAAGTCACACTTACTTTCACCTTATAATGTTAATTCTTTAGAGTCCTATAACACACATCAGATAATTGGTTAAAGTACCAGTACTAAACTATAAACTACATTTTCATTGGTTCCCTGACTCTACAATACATCTAATAGTAGACATTGTGTTTTGTATATCAGAAACTGTTGAGGAATTTTTACCAAAAAAAATTACAAATATTGTTAACAACATAACAGCCAACAAGATATAATTTTTCAAATTTTCAAAATATACAAGTTCTGCGACCGGTATAATAAAATCTACTTTCTTCAAGAATTCTTGACCAAATGAAATAAAATCAATCAGATCTTAGCTAAAGAATATTGGATCAGTCAGAGACTGGTTTAAAATTGATACATCGACATCTATTTTATACAATTGTTGGGGCGTTGAGTTTAAATATTTCTTGTTATGGTATTTTCTTATTATTCTCCTGTTTGTCTGACTCAAATAATCTAAACTAGTATTAATATCAATCCATGGAACTTGAATATCAAGCAAAACCAGTTTACCTTAAATTTATCAACAAATTTTTCAATTTTATATACATGTACTTGTATAGGTTGTGATAATTTTTTAACATCACTAGAGATTCCACAAGTCATTAAATGCCATAACTCTGACAGTAATTATCGAAAATTGTTGGAAATCAATAGGCTTCTTTGTCTCATGACACTAGACACTGCGTATAAATTTAAAGTCAATCAGATATCAACTTTAGCCTTGTGGATGGAGGGACAAACAAATATTTCAATGTGGGCGTATAAAAATCAGTTTACCCTAAAATAATCTATATTTTCAATTCAATTTATATACATGGAAAGGTTGTAAAAGGTTTTAAACATGGAATAATAAATAAATATTTCCATTTATCACTATAGTTTTCAAATAAAATAACATATTGTTTGAGTTGGGAGTATTTTATTTTTCACCGATAACTAAATAAATTTTCAACCAAAGACTTTGATGAGAACAGATATGGATTACTCAAAATTTAAAAAAAAACTCCACAACTTTAGTAAAATTTACACAAAAACACCTTGATGGCATCAACACTGTTTTGGACAGGACTGGTACTAAATTACTTTTGACTTGTATAGTTTTTCTCACAAATTATAAAATGAATTTGAGGGTAAAAATTTAGTAAGAAGGGTTTTATGATCCATGGCCTTTATTAGCTGTACATCTAGTATCTCTAAACCCTAAGCGAAATTTGTCTAGAAAATTTGTCTAGGGATATGTTTAACAGACACAAGGACTCTAATATCTTTAAATTATTTCTGGTATAATATTGCTGGGGTGTCATTTAAGACTGAAAAATCCCCAATAAATGTACTCTAAATGCTGAAGATATTTTGGCGAAATTTCTACAGTCTGTATTCCTTGCAATAACCCTAGATCAGCAGATACATCAAGCCTGGATATATGGCACCAATCACAGACTCTGTCGGGCTCTGTGTGATAATTCATGACAGGTGCCATATACATACACAATAATTCAAAACAAAAGCATATTTTGTTTTATTTCTTATCATGACGAAACTGTGTGCTTATTTCTATTATGTCTTTTTCAGTGGTTTTTATTATAAATTAAAAATTCATTTGAACGTATAAAAAAAAAGATTTTAATTTTTTGAAAAGATTAATTCCATCGATAGAGACAGTCATGTTGAAAATAATTTCTCTAGTTTCCATGGTGACTCTTGTACTACTGATACTTCTTGAGATAGAATTTCCAACGTCCCCATGGTGACTCTTGTATTACCGGTACTTCTTGTGATAGAATTATTTATTTATTTACCTGAAAAATAGAACATAAAACAAACATCATTTAAATTATTATAGACAGCCACACAAAGCATATGTTCCTGAAGCAACACATGTGAGTTTTACAACATCTGGACGTAGCTAAATAACTTCACAATTCCCAAACTTATAGCTGAGTTATCTACAGACACATGAGCCGTAGCATCATGACATAGCAACCTCCACAGTAAACATGACATTGGACGAACCTTGAACTTTGCTACTCGATTATCACAGGTAAACATTTTAGCTTGAAAGCATGAGACTTGGTATTTGCGACTGTCGAGGAATCTGATAGGCTTACGAGCTAGGCTTGTACCAAATTGAAATTAGTGCAGAAATATGCAGGGTATTAAGTAAAGGCCTTGATAAGATGTACAAAGCATGGAATACGCCCACACAGCAGATTTGTATCTACTGCAGATTATCAGAAAGGAAAACGTGGATGTTGAGGAAATTTGATAGGGATCTAGGGTTATTGGAGGGGGGGAGGGTCCAAAATGGTGTAATGTGTTAGATCGTAAGGTCTGTCATTGAGTAAAGGAGTAGGTTTTTGTCCTGTACGAATCACTAGACACCGTTTCTTGTCAGCCCATCTGTTCTGCATGATTGACACGGGGAAACTACTGGTACGCTAGAAATCCTCTCGATCTTTCTTAACCCACACAGGGATGAAACCAGCCTGCATCTCACTCACTGACCCACCATGGCTCCAAATTTTGGGTTGGAGATTGACACTAAATGACTATTATTATTAAATGACCCAACAGAAGAACAATTAGTAAGGAATTAATACAACGTCCACGTATATATGACTTTAAATCATCAGAATTCAACTTTCATCATCAGAATTTAACTTTCATCATAAGCCCTCTGACTTTCTACCATTAATTCTACCGTAAAGTAACCTTTCATTGACAGAATTCTATTGTCACCTTCTGACTTACTACTGTTAATTCTACCGTAAAGTTTGGTGATTAAAAAAACAACTGATATAGAATTAAATAGGTTATAAATGTTTAAAATGAAAAAGATATAGAGAGGTTTCGCAGCTTATACTAGGTTCCCATTGTCGTGCAATGCATTACATTAAGATTGTCTTTATCGAGAGAGAGATGGCATTTAACATCCACCCAACACAAACTAGGTCATTTTGGGACTAACATACATTTTAATTTTATTTAGCAGTGGGAGGAAATCGGAGTACCCGGAGAAACCCCACGACAGGCACTCTAGACCACTAGGCCATCCCATCCACCCCCCTCATGCTAGTGGGAACCGAGTATTAACATTTACAGTTTATAATTTTCATCTATTTGAGTCGATTTATTTGATTACTACTTGTTAAATCTTGTTGAGACGTCACAGTGTAATGAAACATAGTATTCGTTATCCATAAGTAGTGTTTAATTTGATGTCATACCTCACATAAACCGCGGACTATTTACTGTCTGAAAGTAAATGTAACATTGCAAAACCTCTCTATTGTGTGGTCTTATTCCAGAGCTATTGGTAACTGTAGTGGTCTGATTGTGTTAAAACTATCATATTTATTTGGAGTTCTTTACCCTGGAAAGTTCTGTGTAGAGCTTGACTTTTTTGTAATTTAAGGTCATTTCATTAAAATGTGTTGGAAGGACAAATAGTCTTAATTATTAAGTATTACCATCACTTCTAATGTGTCTATGTTATACTGTGCTACTAATTATGATTATTTTATAATTGGGTTTTAAGTACACCTCCATTAACCATTTTGTTCATCTGTCAGGAACCTGATTACTGACTGTGATAAACAACCAAGATCATTATGAATTATACACAAAAACGTCAATCAGTGTTTAATGAATTTAAAAATAACACTTTTTCACTACATACATATAGATATTATATGAGAACGGCCATGACCAGAAGAATTACCCAATGACGGGCCTTACCACTATCCCAGGACTAGGATAATTACCCAATTAGGGGCCTTACCACTATCCCAGGACCAGAAGAATTACCCAATTAGAGGCCTTACCACATTCCAAGGACTAGGATAATTACCCAAGTAGGGGGCTTGCCACTATCCCAAGACCAGAAGAATTGGCCGAGTAGGTGCCTTACCACTATCCCAAGACCAGAATAATTTGCCGAGGAGGGGCCTTACCACAATCCCACGACCAGAAGAATTAACCATGTAGGGGCCTTACCACTATCCTTGGACCAGAACATTTACCCAAGTAGGGGTCGTACCACTATCCCAGGCCCATAAGAATTACCCAAGTAGTGAGCTTACCACTATCCCCGGACCAGAAAAATTACCTAAGTAGGGGCCGTACCACTATTCCAGGACCAGAAGAATTACATAAGTAGGGGTCTTGTCTTACTATCCAAGGAATATTACCAGACTGAGGGCCTTACCATTAAATGATTTACCATTATCCCAGGACTAAAAGTAGGGGCCTTAACACTAACCAAGAACCAGGAGAATTACCTGAGTGGCACCTTAACTCTACCCAAGGACCAAGAGAAATAACTGAGCAGGGACCTTTCCACTCACCCTGGACCAAGAGAAATAACTGAGCAGGGACCTTTCCACTCACCCTGGACCAGGAGAAATAACTGAGCAGGGACCTTTCCACTCACCCTGGACCAAGAGAAATAACTGAGCAGGGACCTTTCCACCCACCCTGGACCAGGAGAAATAACTGAGCAGGGATCTTTCCACTCACCCTGGACCAGGAGAAATACCGGAGTAAGGTCCTTCCACTATACCAGGACCAGGAGAATTACCTAAGTGTTATAATATTGTTATCCGACTACCGGGAGTTATAAACTTACAAGTGATAATTACCTAATTACCTGAATACAGGGTTGTTAATTCTGATAAAATAAACATTGATGGAATATTTATAAATCGGATAAAAATACCTTTAGACACTTTACATATTTGAAGAAAATAGTTGAACCATTAATAATTCTAAACACTAATTTTGTATAAAGGTCCTTTCATGACTATATCATGGTTCAATTTTAATTCAATACTATGCTTGGGCTTGGTAGTCTTGAACAGAGCTATGAAACTGGAACACCGGATGACCATACTCCTTGACATGTACAAGCAATGATACAAACCATGCCACTTGACTCAATGACTTAAGTTTCGTTTTTTATACTTTCGGTGGCCTAAACTAAAGATCTGATAAGTTGTAGTGGAAGGTCGCGTCAGGGGTCGTACAAGCATTGATGTTTCTATTGGTTTACCCACGTGCATGGCACACCAAGAAGTCGCTCAAACAGACCGCTAATCCCTCACTTCAACCAAAACGCCAGTAATATAACAAGTCTTTCAGATCCTAGTGTAGTAAAGACAAGTGAAATGAAATTTTGAACAATAAAAAACGAAACGAAATAGCTTCTGTATTTTAATTAGATTGTGACAAAATGAAATGAAATGAAATGGGGTTTAACATCCTACTCTTTTGAACCTAACCTGGGCTAATGGAAGATGGGCATACGCCATACTCTTATATCGAATTTCAACTGCCAAGGGATCTTTTACGTGAAGTCCATTTTGTACAAGGGACCTCTTTTTTTTGTCCCATCTGAACGACTAGGCAGCTGTCCTTGTCAGGCCCTCCTTCTGCATCACTGACAAGCCGGAAAATCGAGATGAACTTTCTCGGCCAATGCAAGGATCGAACACCCGACCTCCAGGCTAGCGAACCAGCGCTTTATCCACTAAGCCACCGTGAGCCCCAGATTGTGACAGACCTTATGATTTAAAGTACATGCGTTAAACCATCTGACCTATATATAAACAAGGATACTTACAGAGGTAATTCAAATTTAACATCTACAGCTGCTTCTCGAGCTAGTCCTACTATTGTTGATAATTTTACAATCTGAAATTATTGAAATGAAACAAAATGTGGTTTAACGTCCTACTGGTCTGCTCCTAAAATGGACTAATAAAGATGGGCAGTGTGCTATGAGGCGTCTCTTATATCGATTTCCACCGCCAGGAGATCTTTTAGCAAGATCTTTTAGCGCTCGCCCATGTATACATGAGTCCTTGGTTTTTCGTCCCATCCGTATGACTAAACAGCTGTCCTTGTCAGTACTGACATGGAGGAAACCATGCCAGAAAATCCTGATGAAGGATGTGACCTCCAGGATAGCGAGCGAGATTCTTGCCCACTTAGCCACTGTGGTGGCTCTGTTTATACTCTCGAACTTACCATTTTAGCAGCTTCATCTAAGTTATCACAAGCTAAAATTTTAAGTTGACTGGCACCAATAATTGCTTTAGCATCATCTACTCGGGTTCCTGTAATATAACAATAGTAACAAAACGTTATCTTTGAGACATAACATTATCCTAATCAGCAAGTTTTCTAAAAAATAGGTTGCCAGGCAACGAAACATACGCCCACACAGCAGCCAAATCGTCCGGGCAGTCAACAAGAATTGTCGCATATTAAGGAATTATCAAAAAATCATTAGAATTTGTTTGGTTTTTATAATCAAACGTTTTTTTTTAAATCATATAATAATTGTGACCTCCAGAGGCACCACAAGCTAAAAAGGGTGATTTTTCGTACAATCAGGGGACATAATTCAGGAAGTAATGACCCGATGGGCGCAAATATCGAAAGGAACCAAGATCTTTGGGTTTAAAACATACCTGTCAAGTTTCATCAAAATCGACTCAAAATTGTGACCTCTATAGGGTCCACAACCTTGATATAACATATTTTCACACTATTCGTGTACAAACGGCGGCCATTTTGTCCGTCAATTCTAGTCCGGTTTTCATGTAATTCAAACTCTCTCTTCTTTACCATGTAACGGTGATATAGTCAAACGTTTTTTTAAATCGGATAATAATTTTGACCTCCAGAGGGACCAAAAGCGAACAAAAGCGATTTTTCGGACAATCCGGGGACATAATTCAGGAAGTTATGATCCAATGGGCGCAAATATCGAAAGGAACCAAGATCTTTGGGTTATAAACATACATGTCAAGTTTCAACAAAATCGGTTCAAAATTGTGACCTCTATAAGGTCCACAACCTTTATATAACATATTTTCACAATATTCGTGTACAAACGGCGGCCATTTTGTCCGTCAATTTTGGTCCGATTTTCACAAAATTCATACTCAACCTTCATAACCATGGAACGGTGATATAATCAAACGTTTTTTTTAAATCGGATAACAATTTTGACCTCCAGAGGGACCACAAGCTAAAAAGGGCAATTTTTCGGACAATCAGGGGCCATAATTCAGGAAGTTACGATCCGATTGGCGCAAATATCGAAAGGAATCAAGATCTTTGGGTTATAAACATGCATTTCAAGTTTCATCCAAATCGGTTCAAAATTGTGTCCTCTACACTGTTCACAACCTTGATATAACATATTTTCACACTATTCGCGTACAAATGGCGGCCATTTTGTCCGTCAATTTTGGTCCGATTTTCACGAAATTCAAACTCGACCTTCATAACCATGGAACAATGATATAATCAAACGTTTTTTTAAATCGGATAACAATTTTGACCTCCATAGGGACAACAAGCTAAAAAGGTCAATTTTTCGGACAATCAGGGGCCATAATTCAGGAAGTTACGATCCGATTGGCGCAAATATCGAAAGGAACCAAGATCTTTGGGTTATAAACATGCATTTTAAGTTTCATCCAAATCGGTTCAAAATTGTGTCCTCTACACTGTTCACAACCTTGATTTAACATATTTTCACACTATTCGCGTACAAATGGCGGCCATTTTGTCCGTCAATTTTGGTCCGATTTTCACGAAATTCGAACTCGACCTTCATAACCATGAAACGGTGATATAATCAAACGGTTTTTTAAATCGGATAACAATTTTGACCTCCAGAGGGACCACGAGCTAAAAAGGGCAATTTTTCGGACAATCAGGGGCCATAATTCAGGAAGTTACGATCCGATTGGCGCAAATATCGAAAGGAACCAAGATCTTTGGGTTATAAACACACATGTCAAGTTTCATCCAAATCAGTTCAAAATTGTGACCTCTACGCTGTTCACAAGCTAAAAAACGTGATTTTTCGTACAATCAGGGGCCATAACCCATGAAGTTACAGTCCGATACATGCCAATATCGAAAGGAACCGAGATCTTATGGTGATAAACCTATATTTTAAGTTTAATTGAAATCGGATAAAAATTGTGACCTGTAGACTGTTCACAAAAAAATGTGGACGGACGGACGGACGGACGGACGGACGGACGGACGGACGGACAGGGGCGACGACAGTATACGTCCACATAAAAATGTGGGCGTATAAAAATATTATCTACTGGCAAAGTCCTTACAATCTGATTAATTCTAGTAAAGTCCCATATTGTAATATGACTAATTCTTATAAAATCTGACTTTTCTAATTTGACTAATTCTTGTAAAATTCTATTTTGACTAATTCTTACAAAATCTGGTGAAGTCCTATATTCTAATTTGACTAATTATTGTAAAATCACATTTTGTAATCTGACTACTTTTGGTAAAAGTCTTATCTAATGAGTAATTAAGAGCTGACTACTACTGGTATAAGCCTACATTGTAATCTGAATTCTATTAGTAAAATCCTACCTTGTAATCTGACCACTATTGTAATCTGACTACTATTGTAATCTGACTATTACTTGTGCAGCCTTACATTAAAATCTGGCTACTATTATAATCTGACTATTTTATTCTGACTTCTATTATAATCTGACTTCTATTATAATCTGACTACTATTTTCAAAATGATACCTTGTAATCTGACTACTATTGTAATTTGACTACTATTATACTCTGACTATTACTTTTACAGTCTTACCTTGTAATCGGACTACTATTGGTATTTTCATATCTAATTCTGCTGCAGCTTGAACAATACCCTGAGCTATGACATCACATCTCATGATCCCACCAAATATATTCACTAAAATAGCATCTACCTGCAAACACAAGATATACCTGTATTATGAGAACGAGACGAAAGGGGGGGGGGGCTTAATGGTTTAATGCCTGCACTTTAGCTTGCACATAACAAGGGTTTTCTCCGGGTCATCAACTTTTCTCCAACTGGATAAAAGTTCCATATATTCGTATGTTAGTTCAAAAGGACCAAGTTTGTGTGTAGTGGATGCTCCCCCTTTATATCTCTCTCTTCCTCTTGAAACCATAGCATAACTGTCTCCTATAGTAATTGAAAATTGTTCTGCTCTGTGGGAAAATTTGCCCGGACATCTTTGCACAAACTCTGCTTGTATTTCATCTAAATGAAATGAAATGGGGTTTAACATCCTACTTTTCTGCTCTGTCTGTGCTAATGAAGCCAGACTTACGCCATACAGTGTGATCTCTGCAACATCCTACTCTGTTTTCCATCCCATCACAATGTAGATACTGTCCTGATCAGACCCTTGATCCTGGTCTCACTATAGTACATGTATAATATAGGTGTTGTCAATGGCAATGTGTTTATACCCACCTTTTTATCTGATGTGATGAGTTTAAAGGCTTCTGTAACTTGATGTGAAGTGGCACCACCTCCTACGTCAAGGAAATTAGCTGGAGTTCCGCCGTGTAATTTAATAATATCCATAGTTGCCATGGCTAAACCAGCTCCATTTACTGTAATAATACAAAACATACAAATATTACACTATTAAAAGTCCTGATGCACCAGGATTCAACTGGAAATAAAACAGGCCTAACAATGCTGTTTGCCCACAAAAAGATAGGCTGGCACTGCCAGGCAGGATACGCCCACATTTTCGAGAGATGGACAGAGAACAAGCAATACCGAAAGTGATTTTTCCTACATCTTTAAGTCCTGTATTTCATACTGTATTGGGAGCAGCCATTTAGTTGCTCAGTTCCAGTCTGATATTAATGAAATTCGAAACCGACAATGATTATGGTGTGACGGTACACAACCTAGAAATGGGACTTTTCATCAAAATCGGATAACGGCGGCCATTTTGTATGGCAATTTTCGTCCGATTTTTCCGAAATTCGAACTCATCCTTCCTTAGGGTGTAACGGTGATATAAACATCGAACTCAACCTTCCTTAGGGTGTAACGGTGATATAAACAAGCGGTTTTTTAAATCGAATAATAATTGTGACCTCCAGAGGGACCACAAGCTAAAAAGGGTGATTTTTCGGACAATCAGGGGCCATAATTCAGGAAATTACATTCCGATAGCCGCAAATATCGAAAGGAACCAAGATCTTTGGGTTACAAACATGCATGTCAAGTTCCATCAAAATCGGTTCAAAATTGTGACCTCTATAGGGTCCACAAGCTAAAAACGTGATTTTTCGTACAATCAGGGGCCATAATCCATGAAGTTTTGATCCGATACATGCCAATATCGAAAGCAGCCGAGATCTTTTGGGGATAAACCTATATTTCAAGTTTCGTCAAAATTGGATAAGAATTGTGACCTGTAGAGTGTCCACAAACAAATTGTGGACGGACGTCCGGACGGACAGGGGCGATGACATAATACGTTCACATGAAAATGTAACGAGTAGCATAGGTCGACGAAATTTCAATTCAACATGTTTTTGTTAATACTGAACGGAAACGAAGCATTTTTGGACTGATATTTATTTTAGAGATCCATCTTTGTAGTTTGCAAGGGATTCCTATAGCACTAAATGGTGAAACAGGAATTTAAGACAGAACAAATGAAATGAAATGGGTTTCAACAGTATAATTGATGCAGTAAGGATTCACACTACAATAATACCTCCAGCTTAATATGGATAACTCTTACAATAACAGATTGACTTTAGGATTCAGACCACAATAACACCTCTAGTCTAATATTGATATCCAACATATCATTCTCTCTCTTTAAATAACAATAATGACATATATCTCACCTAAACATCCGATATTTCCATCCAAACCAATATAATTCAAATCTGCTTCGGCAGCTTTTTTATCTCGGGAATCTTCTTGTGTCCAATCTTTATAATCAAATATTTTCTTTTGTCGATAAACAGCATTATCATCAAAGTTTAACTTGCAGTCCATACAGTAAACTGAAGTAGATAAAAGATAAGGTATCAAAGTTGCAATTTCATATTTTTAAGTTATATTTTTAAAATGTATTTAAATAAAGCCCTAAAATAGATTGTATCTATAAACAGTCCTACTTTGTTAAAGAATAATCCTATTAATCCTATAATTCACAATTGCCAGTTGAGAAATTGGCAAAAATAGCCATTCCATGGGGGTGAATGGAAAAACAAGGGAGTTAATTGTGTTATTATTTCCTGTGTCACTGATTTTTATGCCTGGGAAATAATGCCTATGAGTTGACAACCTTTTGAGCAAAAGACATAGAAATAATTACGTTTTGACTTTCTTACAAAATATGAAATAGTTAATGTCACAGGGTGATTATGAAGAACATGCCCAGGATATGTAAGAATCTTTATTTCAGGTTAATGAATATATGATTTTATATTTATATGTACATTCAACGTGTGGTCTAGTATTGTTAATACGTATGAAATATGTGATCTTATAATATACACATGTACATGGCTCGAAATGTTCACCTGTCTACTTGTCGCCGACAGGCGATTTTTTCGTCCGACAGGTAGCAAATAAAACTACCTGTCGCTTGCGACAGGTGGACTAAATTTTACTTGATGTTCAGTAAATTGACCACATTACTCACGACCACAATACTCACGTCCACGTCATGTACATGTAGGCCGTATTTATTTATTCGTAGAGTCGTTTATAAATGCAAGAATTGAGCACGGAAATACCGTGAAAAGCCGCCATTTGCATTGTTTACATTTCGCTCTGTCACATGCTACAGGTACTCAGTTTGAAAGTAGACAATTTTATAACAATGAATTTCAAACCATCTACGCTTGTTTTCATCTACTTGGCACTAGTTTATAGCATTCTGGAGTATTATATCTAAGTAAATTAAAACGTCACCTGAAATAATTCTACCGTAACGACACCACAGTAAATATTAGAAAGTGGCTGGAGTGGAAGGGAAATACACACGGCTCGATAGATCGATGCTTCGTAAGTTCGTGTATCGAATCATTTAAATAATTTACAAGACAATTCGACAAAATCAAATAATCAGGTCGGAAAAAGATCTCGGATATTAATATAATTTGTAGCGTAAATATAGTCCCGATACATTGTACAGTGTATGTGAGACGGGAATTCCAGGTGACGCTACCTGTCTTTCGCACGCGGCATATTTCTTACAGTGCCATGCACAGGTGTGATTTGTGTTTTGATATTCAATTCAATACGGATATTTTAAAATTTGAATTCTACATCTCAACGTCGAACTATTCGATTTAGCACGGAGGTGTGATACTATGATAATTTGCGGAATTCACATGGCTACGGATGATAGAATTGTAGTTGTACGAATCTTCGAGTCGCTGAGCCAAAGCAGATTCGCCGACTTTCAAAAACTTTTAGGCATTCCGATGTCGAAGAAATAAAAAGGTTTCATATTACGATATTTATATGAAGCAATGTACGTCAATACCTAAACAAACATGTGTGTACCTACGTGTATGGATATGTGTGATACTATACTATTACTTAGTCTTTGGGTTTGACAATTGAGAGTGACAGGTAATTTACTGAAGCGACAGGTATGATGAAAAGCTACCTGTCGCTTGCGACAGGTAGCTTTTTTCAAACATTTCGAGGCCTGCATGTAATAATCTTTTGCAGGTAATTCAATATAATAAATATATGATCTTGAATGTCCATTCAAAGTATGGTCTATTACTGTTAATACATATGAAATATATGATCTAGTTATATACATATGTAAATATGTTTATTCCACCTGCTACGATGGTCTACAGTGGAGTGTAATTGAATATCCGTGCATTTCGCAGCTGCAGTTGAAAACCAATCAAACCATTCACACAAAAGTACATGACAGATACACCCATGCTTACCAACTAGATTAAAGTATGGACAATCACAACACACAAATCCAACATTTAGCTTCAAACAATAAAGAAATGGAAGTTAATGCATACTAGATCATTTCTGGACTAACATATGGTATAATTGAATGAAACTGATATTTCTTTTACTTCTCACTATATTGTAGCACGCAATTTGATTTAAAATAGTTTGTTATCCTGACCTTGTCCCTGCGAATCTTCAGACATTGGGTTTATTTCCACCATGGTAGCATCATATTTTAAAAATACATCAGTATATAACTTCATCATTACATCAGCAGCCTGAATTATAAAAAGTATTCAGGAATATATTCAAAACCCTTTATAATTCAAATTGTAATTTGAGAGAAAACCTATACTGAACGCATGAAAGCGATAGAGAGAGAGAAGGTGTTTATTGTTCAATTTATTCCAATAATTCGCTTGACGGAGAAAACCAGAGAAATCCTATAAAGTTGAACAGGCAACCCTACTCTGTGTCATGGAAATGGAAACCACGCCAGCTGACTCAATGACAGACTTTGATTTAAAGCGCATGCTTTAGACTACGCAACCACACAATACCTCTGGATGATAGGGTACACAACAGACCTAATAACCTAATGCATCTCCCTTGACAATCTGATTAAAACACAGATTCAATTTCGTTTCGTTTTTTATAGTTCAAAATTTTGTTTTTACTTGTCTTTACTACTCTTGGATCTATAACTTGTTAGATCTACATGAGTGTAGGCCATCGAAAGTATAAAAAAAACGAAACGAAATATAGATCTATATTTTAACTAGATTGTTCCCTTGATGACAAGAAATGAAATGGGGTTTAATGTCCTACTGTTCTACTCCAAACTCGGCTAATGAAGATGGGCATACAGTGTGCTGTGAGGTAAATTTTGCCCGGACAGCGGCATTATGGCCTACTTTTGTATCGAATTCCAACTACTAAGAGATCTTTGAGGTGTCCGCAAAGGTGTATGGGAGACCTCGGTTTTTCATCCCATCCAAATGACTAGACATCTGTCTTTGTCAAGCCCTCCTTCCTGCATTACTGACAATCCTGATGAAAGTTTACCTGATCTATACAGATGTCACTGAAGCCCATTTCCTTAGCCATAAATACAGCCTGATCTTTAGTTATACCCCGTGTAATATCAACTGGCTCTTTAACGATAGCTGTCGGGTTCTCCTTCGCTACTTCCTCTATATTTACACCCCCTTGTGAACTACCTACTAACACAGGGCCCTGTAACAATCATATAATCAATTAGTATCAAATTTTTAACAATGGTCACTGTAACAATAAATAATATAGTTAATAAATATCATATCAGGTCATTGTAACAATAATATAATTAATTAATTGCAATTGTATAAACACAGGTCACTATAACATAGAATCAATTCATCTCTTTAATCTAAGCCGCGAAATTATCTTCCATTGGTGATTTTGTTTTTGCTTCCTTAATTAAACGTTAAATAATGAATCTAAATATATTTTATCATACAACTTACGTGAAAACTTCTTTCCATGGCTATAGCGAAATAAAACTCTCGCCTTGAATACAGCCTCTCCACGACCATGACTTGATTACAAATTCTTCCCTCAGTTCCAGTTTGTTTCGTAAATAATTTGTGTCCCAACATTTTACTCGATATATCTTTAGCCTCCTCATCACTATAAACATAATTAATGGAAAATCAAAATGAAATTAAATAGAGAGAGAGAAAGAAATGGAGTTTAACGTTCACTCGACACAAACTCGATCATTGCAGGACTAACAAATAGTTTAATTTCATTTCAACAATTCGCTTGCACATAGTGGTCTTTAGCTGTGGGAGGAAACCGGAGCACCTAGAGAAAACCCACGAGGTTGAACAGGCGACCCTACTCCTTGTCACATACAACCAGGTAATTGGAACCCCAAAAAATGATTTGATTCAACGACAGACCTAATGATACAGTGTGTGCATGCTAGCCATTCAGCCATCCAACCCCTCTTGAAATTAAACAAGTGCCAAGGACAGAATTAAAGTCAAAACAGAAATGAAATGGGGTTTAACATCCCCTACTGTTTTGCCCCAAATGGGCCTAAGCCTATAGCATATCATGTGCTTTGAGGGAAACTTTGCGTGAACAGCGGCTGAACAGCCTACTCTTATTTCAAATTCCAACTGTCAAGGGTTCTTTTACACAGGGTACACAGGACCGCAGCTTTTCCAAAGCCATTAGAAACCCATAAGCTTGAAATGTTATATAAACTATCAATTACACATTTATATAATTTACATAACAATTAAGGCCATAATCAACTCTTGATGGCTTTGAATACTCAAGATTTTAACTACATGTAGATTAGAACGGTTCGCCATTTACAATTCAATTTAAACATCGGAAGGCGAGGCTAAGTCTCGAATATACCAGTGCCATGGTTACCACTGTGTACACATCTTGTCAAAACTACAAACAGTGATTTCTTGACTCGGAATAAAGTAATTTGAATGAAATTTTCAATATTTTTATTTTACATTTTCTATTTTTGAGCTATTATAGCAAGAACTAAGAACAACCAGCTCTTAAAGCCCCAATAACACTCTTGTTGTAACTGAAAAATATGTCCCAATCTTCATTCTGGTCAACAAATCGTATTATTTTAGAATATTCCAATTAAATGATGATATAAATTTCATCTTAACACACCTAATTTAAAAAATTGGAAAAATTCAACCAATTGATTTGAAAAGTCTAACGTAAACCTTTTCAAATGTGACTTGGATATTAAAATATTTTCGAACCCTCTGGACAAATAAAATAGGTTGTAATGGATAATTTACACAACAGGTAGGACATTTAAACATCTAGTACTTAGAATAAGGGTATTATTTATTTTCTGGAGCTACCAAGCCAGCAAGAATGTTATTGTCCCTTTAACATAAACATACTTAAATACTAATTTGACGCCACCCTTTAAACCACTATCCCATGATCCTTTTCCACGACCACCAGCAAGTACTTGAGCCTTTAGAACTACATCAGGGGTTTTCGTTATGTCCTCTAAAAAATGAAATGAACATACATTATTTAACATTAGATAAAAGCAGTTAAATAAATATAAAAAATGATTTTGTAAGATCAGATTTCAATAAATGATTACAATCAATAATAATAATTTCAATCAATAATCAAAAACTATTACGAACATATATAATATATTAAGTGTACTGTACCAAGTTCTTTAGCGAAGGCCTTCACTTGGTCAGGCGTATCAGCAACTCTATATCTAGGTACAGAAACCCCAGCTTCTGATAATAAACCAAAACTCAGGTGTTCATGTATTGATAGATGTCTTTGTGATTGGGTTTGCGTTTGTACAGCTCCTAAAATCTGAAAAAAGATACTTTATTTTATTTTAAACCATTCATGGATTCGATTATTGAAATCTGACTCAAACATAAAGATATAAGAAATGAAATGGGGTTTAAGGTAAGTGGAATGGGAGAAATGATGGATGTGTGTAACAGGGAGATACATGTAGGTAGCTACATATAGTACATGAATTTGGAGAATAAATTAAACTAGCTAAGTCTCCAACCAGGGTTGGGTTGTTTTAAAACAATTTGTTTTAAACAACTTGTTTTAATCGTTTAAAACAATTGAAAAAAAAACAAAAAAAAATGCTGATTTGTGTTTTTTTTATAAGTAAGTAATCGTCACATTATGAAATAATTTGGTGAATAATTTTCTTTTCGAAATTCTAGTGTTCATTTGTGTATTTCTATGTATTTAAATTGGACTGTATTAATAAATATTACGTAAACCAAAGTAGTAAAGATCAAAGGGAAGGAAACAGTTATATTTAGTTTAAAGATGCAGTGTGTGGGTTGTGAGTTGTATATAATTAGGATATGTTGTATGGAGAATTTAGTATTGTGTCACTTTAAAATTAAAACAAAGTAATTTTCAACATTTGGTCTTGTTTACTGTAAATTGAGAAATCGACTAGGTGTCGAGAAAGCTGGGAAGCTTGTCTTCATTTATAGGATGACAAACATGTAATTACTATCATATAACTATGTTTTCATTGGTTTTAATCACCTTTGTCATTTATTTGTTAAATTATGAAAATTAATAAAAAAAAACATTGTTTTAAACAAAAAAAACGTTGTTTTTGGTTTTTTTAAAAAAATACTGTTTTTTTCCAACCCTGTCTCCAACTCAAAATCATCCAAAATCTTCAACTTTGGAAACACAAATTATTTGTCAATTTAAATCAACATTGATATTGTGATCTTACCGGAAATGGATGGGCTTCTGATATCCAATATTTAAGACAAAATAAACATTTTACCATTGGAACACGAATCGTGTACCATAATGTGTTTTAACACCAGTTCTAACAAGAGACTCAGGGAAATAGGCTAGGCACATTGCACAAAATCAAACGGCGTATGCAGAGGTCGCAGTCACGCAAAAATCCACGTATTTCACGCATTTTTTTCAAAATAAACGCAAATATTGACGGACGCTGCGTAATTTACACGCAGAAAATTTCACGACGTAAGAATAAAACTAGATTATTCTACGTCGTAGTTTGTACAATTTATGTGCTTCACGCTTCTTTAACACACCTCTACTGCACGTAGTCTCCGTAGATTTTTATATTTCCGCTTATTTCATTCATAAGTTCATGGCAGTCGAAGCCCTCTATACGTAGCTTTCCTGGGACACCCCTATTTTGCGGCATTGGAAGCAATAAAGCGCATTTCATACAAGACTTTGGATTGGCTAGGACACAGTATCCTGTTTACATTCAGCCAAACAAATGTTTGCTTTCATAGCGATAGTCTTCTCGTTACTTCCTATCGAAGTGAAAGATTGAAATGGTTGCGCCGTCAACCATAGATCTAATCATTAATGCCGATGCCGTTAACCTCCAGTCGTCATTAGATTAAATGCAGTAGGCCTTTCAATGAAATAAGGACGCTTTATAATAGGTTTGTTCACAAAACGACTTGACTTGATTCTATTGAGTATTTTGAGATGCTCGAAGTCACGCAGATGTAGACGGCAAAAACGCGAAATTTTGGAATGTCTGCATATTTTTACGCAACTTTAAATTGATTCACTGCGACCTCTGGGCGTATGTAGACTGGAATAACCAGACGCTAGAAATTTGCACTGGATTTAGACTGCTAACTTATTACGTGGAACATAACTGATTTGAAATTAGAGTAAAAACCGAAACCACTGAATGTAAGTCAGTTTATATACATTCATATTACAGTACATTATATGTGTTGCGACCCACTTCTGTCAATTTCTAGTTCAAATATGTTAGTGATTTAGCTCCTTTAAGTAAACATAAATGATGGCAAATAAAAATGATAGAACTGGAAATGCTGAGTCAGTTACTTAGGATTAGGCCTATCCTATAACTATAACTATAGTATTATAAGTATAGTGTATAGATCTAATCTATACTTAACTATCTATTGTATTTGTTGGGGTTTTTTTTTTTCAAATTTATACACGCAAAAATATTGACATTATGATAACAAAAAGTTAATAAGAAAAAATTCCAAAACAAAACATAAATTAGATATTATGTTAAATGTTCAGTAACGAAGGGGGGCTGCCTTGTTGTTTACCAAACTTTAATCCAAGAACACGGGAAAGTCAAACAATCCAGTCAAGTTCAGCTAATTCTCTGGCATATAGTTCAGAACTACCTTGAATAAGAGCTCTGAAATTTCATAACCTGCAAGAAATAAACGAATATGAGAGGTTGCAAGAAAAATATAAAAGCATCTCACTCTAGAAGCGTGTTGAAAGGCTAATTTCTCGGCCGTTCGACCACTTCGAAATATGACGGACGCCATTTTTGTAGTCTGCTAGTTTCCGGTAAAATGGAGTTGTCACCCTTGAGTTGATGAACTATTTTTAATAATTAATTGTTCAAGCAATTGATATGCGCAACTACAATTTTCCAAGCAGCAAAATAAAATTTCAGTAAAAATATGCCATTTCTATCTTTGGAGTTTATGCCAATTATTATGAATTAATATAAGAATGGCGCGTAAATTATTTTTTTTTCAAATGGGGGACCTACCCAAAACTTTACTAAAAAAACTAAAACGATGGAAAAAAAACAAAACAAACAAAAAAACTAGGCCTACGTAACGTAGAATTTTTTTTTCGTAAAAATGTGTCATTTCTTTACTTGGAGTTTGTGCCAATAATTATGAATGAAAATAAGAATGGCGCTCTTTCTACCCCCCCCCCCCTCAAAAAAAATCAAACCAACACCAAAGACCAACCTGAGGACCAAAAAAAAAAAAAAAAGAAATATGTTGAAAAAAAAAAAAAATTCGTAAAAATATGTCATTTCTGTCTTCGATTTCATCCCAAAATTATGAATGAATAACTAGGATGACGCGTAGAAATCATTTTTTTATAAGGGGCGGTCCTACAACAGATTGACAGAAGAGAAAAAACCCAAACCAACACCAACATACAATCAACCTAAAAAAAATTACTTAGGAAAAAAACAAACAAACCAAAAAACTACGTTTGTTTAAAAAATAAGCATCTATCAGTTTTCGCAAAATTTAATCTAATTCGTTAAACCGCATTGTGTGCTAAATCAAATAGCTAGCCTTAATATATAATCCTCGCAACGAAAAGATTACGATGTGAGTTGCGTTTTTAAGAGTTATTCATCTTCATTCAATCTTCTTTCACTGCGATTAGATTTCGTCAACGCTATGACGTCATCAGTTTGTAGACGTCAACGTGATTCGTCGATACGGTCGTCTGTTCTTTGTAGTAGGCCTATTAATTTTCAAGCACAATTTATAAAGGCTAATATATATCACAATGTCAACCACGGAGAACAATTTTCGAGTTGAATCACTTCTTCATAGTTTGAAAGAAGTGCAGAATGGTATGATGATTATGAACATACTATTTGTCTTTGATTTCAACCACTGTGAGTGTGAGACATGTCGTGGGCCTAACCCACAATCACACGCGTGACACGGTACGGTGGCAATTTTATTGTCATACATTGATAGGCCTAATATTAATAAATAAAACCGACGACATCTTCAAAGTGAAAGTTCAAGAGTTCCACCATCAACCGATAGCCTCGACTCAATGAATCCTAATCACAGTTTATATGATTCAAACAAACGAATAAAGCCAAAATGTTATTTTACATGCACACAACAGCACGATAATGTGTGTGTGTGTGGGGGGGGGGGGCTCGTTTTTTGGGGTCCCATGTGAACGTCCGGCCCCGCCGACAAGGGCAAGGTGGGGGGGGGGGGGCACATCCGAAAAGCCTGATGAACGGGATCCATCCCATCTCACTGAACTTCAATATATTAACCACGGAACCTGTGCGGCCGTTAGTCCCACGGTACTCTACTTCTGACAAATTTCGTTAGTATCGCCAAGACTTCCAAATTAAATCAAAACGTCACTTGATATATTCTATGAACAATTTACCGCTACGGCATGCTGATATCAAACGAACTACGAAGGACTATTTGCAGTGTCAGCGTCTCCAGGCCTACTGCCCCCTGCCCGACATCTGAAATGAATAACAAACTAAAATCTTGCTATGTTTAATTATAATATAATTCATAAAACGCAACCAGCATCAGATTACAAAAAAAAATGTAAATCAAACAATATGGTGCACATTGAATTTTACTTATTAATTAAACAGTTCATGTTTTTATTTTAGAAAAATGTTGCATGGAACGAAAGTTGACTGAACAGAGGAATAAACGAAGGAATATGGAGAGAGAGTTTGAAACTGGTAATTTTTCTTCTTGGGGTTTATTGTCCGTCCACGCGAGAACAATTCGGATCTTTTCCGGACAAACGTGGTTCAATTTTATTTCAATAAACGTGGTACATTGAGGAAATCGGCGGACCTACACCTTTTCACGTATACAAGCGGGTAATCGAACCCACAGAAGTTGGCTCAATGACCAACCATGCGTGACCTGTCAAAATGTACTTGTGTACAAACCAGTGCTTGTTTTCTACGTAAACAGTGATTGTGTTTTTGTAAGAAAACCGCAAATCAGTGGTTATTTGTTATTTAAAAGCTTATTTTTATGTATTTCAGTGAATATGAAGTTGATTCAAGTGACGGATATACACCACAAAATGATGGGTAAACTTTGAATTTTACAGAAAGAAATGAAATGAAACGGAATGGGGTATAACGCCCCACTATTCTGCACAAACCGGGCTATTGAAAACGGGCCTAATTTTCGTCGAATTACATATAACTGAACCATCCTAACAACTCGGCGTTGTTCTTTGACCCCCACCCCCACCCCTGCACCACTGAAATGGGGAACCATTCTGAACAATCAGCTCAAAATGAAAAGAAACAGAGGGTGGGTGCCGCGCTAGAGAGGGTTCCACCTAACACAAACTCTACCATTAGTGGAATCCTATACATGATTACAATGTTTATTTCATTGGGGTGACCGGAGTGGTAGTTGAATTAATTTTTTGTCGAATTGATCAGATTTTTAATATTTTTGTAGAAACGATGAAAATTGCCCAGTTAAAAGTTTCACAGACACAAGCACAAGCCGATAGGTAATATATCATCCAAGTTCCCAGAGATATTTAAAAGATCTTTAAGATTGATATTTTGTAGTTTAGATATATTACTAAAAAGATTATATATTCTATTTTGTAGTTGAGAGATATTATAAGATATAAGATTTATATTTTGTATTGTAGAGATGTTATACAATAAATCTGTAGGTTTATGTATTAACTTTTGCAGTTTAGAAGAAGGAAATGAGAAAAGACGAAGAAAGATCGCCGACTTGAACAGACGAATTGAACGAGAAAAGGAGAAACAGAATACAGAAGTGTAGGTCCTTTAATAACAATTCCATAATTTTTCATAAAAAGGTTACCAAGACAAGACAGTAATGTTCCAAATTCAGTTGCCATTCGTGGGACGTGAGGACAATTTTAAGCGCTGGTTAGGGAAATGAAATGGGGTTTAACGTCCTACTTTCCTGTACCAACCGTGCAGTGTACTTTGAATTTTCTCAGTCAACACCGGGATCGAACCTTGGACCCCCTCGTTACCAAGCCATCCGAACATCGAAACAAAATCCCCGACAAGTAGGAACCCCACTTAAACATTCCCAATGGCTTTCACTGTTCATTTTGGGATTTCAATATTCGAATTGCCGATGGCTTTTCTCGGTTCACGGGGATTAAAATTTCCAATGTTTCCCCTCGGTTCACGCAGAGATTCGAATTCCCAATTCTCGTTTCAATCTGGGATTCGAATATTCGAATTCCCAATGGTTCTTTTCGGTTCTCCGGTTTCCTCCCACCGCTAAAGACCCTACGCGCAAGCGGATTATTGATTTGAATATTCGAATTCCCAATGGTTCTTTTCGGTTTCCGCCGTGATTCGAATATTCGAATTCCAAATGGTTCTCCAGTACCCCACCACTCAAATTTTTAGAAAACAATTGATTTTACTGCTGCTTGGATGACTGCTGCTGATGGGTACGGGTTACTATGGTTCAAAAATTTCAAACTGAATTTCTGTTTTTTTTACAGAGTAAAATTTGAGGAGGAGTTGTCTGAACTTGCTTCTAAATTGATGACTGCAAGAAACTGTCATGTAAATATTTCTATTATTTTTCCAAACTTTGATGATAAATATTAATATTAAAAATTATTTTGGGTTTAAGCTCTTCGCTTTTCAGCGCCAACCGGGAAAATGAAGATGAGAATATACGTGACGTCGTTTTTTGTATACTCTCCGAACGAACCGACATAGTTCCTTGCCAGGTCTTAATCATCTTTTAGAGGCATTGAGTAATTGATAAGAGCATTAAAATAGCATTATGCAAGAGCAAAATCTGATTTTTACAGGTCTTTCTTTAAGCCTGAGATGTTATCTAAATAATTAATTAGACATTAATTAACATATTCAGACCATAATAAACTCTTTATGTCAAGACTAGCCTTCGATGTTGGCAGATTAAAATCGTATATGCCGCTTAATGGCGGTTGATAATTAAATCAATCAAGTGGATAATCGAGACTATGCTGTTTATATTAATGATTTGAGTAATGATGACCGAGGCTATGAATATTTCAAAAGCTTTTTTCTCGGCTAATAGTGAATCAATTTGACTGAAATTTTCAGCAAATTATCTTTACACTATCTAGTTTTTATACGCCCACATTTTCATGTGGACGTATTATGTCGTCGCCCCTGTCCGTCCGGACGTCCGTCCGTCCGTCCGTCCGGACGTCCGTCCGTCCACAATTTGTTTGTGGACTCTCTACAGGTCACAATTCTTATCCGATTTTGACGAAACTTGAAATATAGGTTTATCCCCAAAAGATCTCGGTTCCTTTCGATATTGGCATGTATCGGATCAATACTTCATGGATTATGGCCCCTGATTGTACGAAAAATCACGTTTTTAGCTTGTGGACCCTATAGAGGTCACAATTTTGAACCGATTTTGATGAAACTTGACATGCATGTTTGTAACCCAAAGATCTTGGTTCCTTTCGATATTTGCGGCTATCGGAATGTAATTTCCTGAATTATGGCCCCTGATTGTCCGAAAAATCACCCTTTTTAGCTTGTGGTCCCTCTGGAGGTCACAATTATTATTTGATTTAAAAAACCGTTTGATTATATCACCGTTACACCCTAAGGTAGGCTGAGTTCGAATTTCGGGAAAATCGGACGAAAATTGCCATACAAAATGGCCGCCGTTTGTACGCGAATACTGTTAAAAAATGGTATATCATGATTGTGGACCCTGTGGAGGTCACAATTTTGATTCGATTTTGATGAAACTTGAAATTCGTGGTTATAACCCAAAGATCTTGCTTCCTTTCGATATTTGCGCATATCGGATCGTAACTTCCTGAATTATGGCCCCTGATTATACGCAAAATCGCCTTTTTTTTAGCTTGGAGGTCACAAATACTATGCGATTTAAAAAAACGTTTGATTGTATTACCGTTACACCCTAAGGAAGGTTGAGTTCGAATTTCGGGTAAATCGGACGAAAATTGCCATACAAAATGGCCGTTGTTGTACGCGAATACTGTTAAAAAATGGTATATCAAGGTTGTGGACCCTGTGGAGGTAGAGCTGGGCGATATTTCGGTATTTCGATATAAAACCGTCACAGAAATAAAAACCGTGAAAAATACCGTCGTCAGAAAAATATCGAAAAACCGAACATACCGCGATATATCGCGGTTTTGATTTTCCTGGATGATATTTAACATAATTTTTTTTCTTTTTTATGTTATTTACAATATTTTATTGCCTAATCCTGAAAAAATACTGCGATAGACTCCCGGGTATTCATTCCATAAAGTTTGCAAATGCCGATACGGAGCTTGTTTACGTCACGTGACTTCTCGCTCACCTTTCCACCCGTGAGAATTGTCCCTGTTTCTGATCAATTTCTATACATCTTGACGAATTGTGTAGATCGATACTTTGATTTTCGAAAGAGATAACTGATTTTAAATTTAAGATTGAATTAAATTTTAATAAAGCAGAAATATAAATAATGCCAATTACATTGAGAGTTCCGGTAGACTGATTATCATTCAGCGTCGGGCGTGTATTGCCTATTGGATGTCGTGATCCGGGAAAAAATATTTGACGAAATCAATGTACACTTTTTGGCATAGTACTTATGTTTTATAGTTTAATTTAGTATCCTTTTATTGTATTATTATGCATTTTCAAGAAGGTATACTCTTGAATGGGAAAGAAAGAGTTTGTAATAGTAAAGAAAGTCCAATCGTACCCGTAACTATAATAATATGCACGGCCGAAAGAACACAAACTTTGTTTTATGTTGTTTGGGCCACCTTAATTCGAAATATTTTTAATTTTAGTAGAATATAATTAATATTTGGAATATTAAATTTGTAATAAACAACATCTTTAGCAAGTTTTCGTGGCTATATATCTGTTTTTGAACCAGCTCGAATTAATGTTTTGTTAATTTTAAATTGCTACTGTATGCTAAAAATAATATTGAGGGGTATTTCCAACTTTTTATGCATGTTTATTTACATTTAAAAAGTGATAAACTGAAAGTATTGGCTTTTTATAAAATATGATATTGAGGGGTATTTCCAACTTTTTATGCATGTTTATATACATTTAAAAAGTGATAAACTAAAAGTATTGACCTTTCATAAAATATCGCGATATAGTGATTATATCGTGATAATTTTTGAAAATATCGTGATACCTGTTTCTAGGTATATCGCCCAGCTCTATGTGGAGGTCACAATTTTGATTCGATTTTGATGAAACTTGAAATTCATGGTTATAACAACCCAAAGATCTTGCTTCCTTTCGATATTTGCGCATATCGGATCGTAACTTCCTGAATTATGGCCCCTGATTATACGCAAAATCGCCTTTTTTTTTAGCTTGGAGGTCACAATTATTATCCGATTTAAAAAAACGTTTGATTATATTACCGTTACACCGTAAGGAAGGTTGAGTTCGAATTTCGGGAAAATCAGACCAAAATTGCCATACAAAATGGCCACCGTTTGTACGCGAATACTGTTAAAAAATGGTATATAAAGGTTGTGGTTCTTTTCGATATTTGCGCATATCGGATCGTAACTTCCTGAATTATGGCCCCTGGTTATACGCAAAATCCCCCTTTCTTTAGCTTGTGGTCCCTCTGGAGGTCACAATTATTATCCAATTTAAAAAACGTTTGATTATATCACCGTTACACTGTAAGGAAGGTTGAGTTTGAATTTCGGGGAAATCGGACCAAAATTGACAGACAAAATGGCCGCTGTTTGTACGCGAATACTGTTAAAAAAATGATATATCATGGTTGCGGACCCTGTTAGGTCACAATTTTAATTCGATTTTGATGAGGAAGGTTGAGTTCTAATTTCGTGAAAATTGTACCAAAATTGCCGGACGAAATGGTCGCCGTTTGTACGCGAATAGTGTAAAAATATGGTATATCATGGTTGTGGACTCTCTACAGGTCACAATTCTTATCCGATTTTGATGAAAAGTCACATTTCTAGGTTGTGTACCGTCACACCATAATCATTGTCGGTTTCGAATTTCATTAATATCAGACTGGAACTGACCAACTAAATGGCTGCTCCAAATACAGTATGAAATACAGGACTTAATAAAGATGTAGGAAAAATCACTTTCGGTATTGCTTGTTCTCTGTCCATCTCTCGAAAATGTGGGCGTATCCTGCCTGGCAGTGCCAGCCTATCTTTAACTATTGTAGTGAGAACTGCCATCTCTTTATCTTATCTCCCTTAATGTAACTTTAAACTACAACACATACTTATGGAAGAACAATTACTGTTTTATTTAGGCGACGTTTCGAAGAGTATTCTCTGAACGTTTTCAAGCAAGGGGAGAATACTCTTCGAAACGTCGCCTTAATAAATCAGTAATTGTTCTTCCATAAGTATGTGTTGTAGTTTAATTGTCAGGTCCTCTGTTCTGCACGACTGATACTGGGGAAATCACGCCGGAATATCCCGTGAAACGTTCTCGGCTAACACCAGGATGGAACACCGGACTCTACAGCGCACTACACACTGAGCCAATGTGGCCCCGGGAGATATCGTAGACAGGTGGGGTGGTTAATTTTATCTCATTCTGTTCCCACGTTATAGTTATTTGAAAATGTATTATATTTTTTTTTAATATCCCAGAAAGATGATCATTTGGAAGAAACATTGAAAAACCTTGAGTCTGAGAAACGACAACTGGCAAAACATAGTAAGTTGATAATTATGTACCGTGTTTTAAAGGACAATATTGGTGTCAGTCATCATTACATATGTAATAGAACTGGTTAAACACATTCCAAATATAATTTTAAAGGACAATATTGGTGTCAGTCATCTTCACGTATGTAATAGAACTGGTTAAACACCTTCCAAATATAATTTTAAAGTGCAATATTGGTGCCAGTCATTATAGAACTGGTTAAACACGTTCCGAATATACACACAGATCATTGTTACGGTAGATTCGTTATGAAGATTTCAAGAAAGGGAAGTAACGAACGCAAAATATTCTAGATCTATATAATGTTAACCTGCCAAGTAAAAGGTGTCCTCGGGCCGTCGAGATCTGTGCCATTTGAATAATATATACGGAATCTTTCTTGCAAACTGAGAGATGGGTGGGGTTTAACGTTCATTCGACACAAACTGGGTCATTTCGGGACTAACGTGGTTCAATTTTATTTCAGTAATTCGGTTCTCCGAAGAAAACTAACGAGATTGGACTGGCGACCCTACTCCTTGTCACTTACTACCGGGGAATTGAAACCACGCCACTTGACGCAATGACAGACCTTATGATAAAACGCACACACGTGTAGGATTTAACCAGCACGCGTTTAACCATTGTCGCAAACAAAGATGACAGATTATAATAATGTTACGCGTAATGTGGTTATGGCGCAAATTTTGTCATTTTGTATATATTTTTGTTGGCTCTTTCAGAGAATTTGTTAAAGAGTGAAGTTGATAAGCTTGCGCAGACTCTGGAATCCATTACGTTACAGCAGCGCCTTGGTGTAGATTACCCAGACATAAATGAAGAAACACGTCGACAAATCTGGTGTGTGCTCTTGAATGAATGAAATGAAATGAAATGGAGTTTAATGCCCAAATGTTCTGCTCCTATACCGGGCAAATGGAAACGAGCATGCACCGTATGTCATGTTGTTGGCAATGACGGAAATGTTGCCAAGACAGCTATTGAATTCAAACTGTCATGGGTTAATTTTCGGCTTTCTTGTTCCGTTTAGATTGAGGTAACTCTCTGTACGCTAACGTTTCTGTAACGCGCACCGTTTGAAGTTGCGGTTAATGGAAATTTGTCTATTGGCAAAAATGCAAAATGATGGCGGAATCGTTTAAAAAATGACTGACAAAAGAATCAACAGGCCAATGGGCACTTTACCCACCACCCCTTTCAGATTTCCTGTCTCTGCAGTTAATTATTATATAGTGTAATTACCGTAGAAGGGGGGGGGGGGAGAGAGAAATGGGGTTTAACGTCCACTCGACACAAACTAGATCATTTCGGGACTAACATGGTCTAATTTTATTTCAATAGTTCGCTTGCGTGTAGGGGTCTTTAGCAGTGGGAGGAAACCGGAGTACCGGGAGAAAACCCACGAGGCTGGACAGGCAACCCTACTCCTTGCCACTTACAACCGGGGATTACCGAAGAAGGACTGTGGTACACGATTAATAAGAAATGAAACGACAATGAGTACACGGGGCCTCTTTTTTTCGTCCCATCCGTCTGAACAGCTACCCTTGTCATGCCCTCCGTCCTGCACCATTGGCAAATGGAAACCTCGCCGAAAATCCCGATGAACTTTCTCGACCAATGCAGGGATCGAACACACGACATCCACGCGAGCCAGCGTCTTACATTCTAAGCCACCATGATCAACGTGGGCTATTGAAGACAGACATATGCATACAATGTGCTATGAAGGAAATTTTGCACGGTCAGTGGCACTATTTGCTGATTACACTATTTTGCCTATAACGTTTTTTATGACTTCGAATTTTGTGTAATGGTTTGGATTGTTCGTACTTGGTTTTATTTTATTTTACTACTCTGATTTCGAATTTCAAATGCCAATGCATACACGGGACCCTGGGTTTTCGTCTTATCCGAACGACTAGACAGCTTTCCCTGTCACCCCTCCCCCCGACAAGAAGAAACCACGTCGGAAAATAAATACATACAGAACGCATGAAAGTTATGACAGTACCATAGACTAGACTTGAAAAAAACATTTATAGGGTATTCGCCCAGTAATAATTCGGAGTAGTAGCTGCAAATGCGTGATAAACGTTTATAAAGCTAGCTCACAACCCGCCGTGGGGAACATTTTGTATGTGCGGGACCTAAAGTCTCTACAGCAAATCATCGATCTTCTACGTTACCTAACACACACACAAGTGACGCGTAAGATTACAGACTTCGCAAACGCCAACGATCTCTATTCGTGCACGATTGTACTAAAATTCCCCCGTAGACTGTCCGTAGTAGCACGCACCGCGGATTGTAAGCTTGATTTTACACCATGCTCACCCCCACCCCACCCCCGAAAGCAAATTTGCCGACCATAACTGTATAATAGCTACCGTAGACTGTGTTGGGTGTGCCTCCCCTAAAAACTTGACTGCCCATCAGCTTGCTTTACATAGCACGATTGATATGTCACATTTTTCATTATATTTTTTGTAATTGCAGGCAACTATTTAAGGAGGAACATTGTGAAAGTAAAGATTATTTAAATAAATTGAATAATGAGATTGATGATATTCAGGCACAATTACATCTCTACCAATTCTAGATTCGTCAGTATCAGCTTGTTTTATCTTAAAGTCTCGATCAGCCGTTTTGAGCGGTAGGAATCGCTGGTAAATTACAATATTGTGAAGGATGGAATATCTGTCCAAAAATGATTCAGTTCCTTTCTGTATTTACAAAGATATGTGAAATTGAAATTGATCGATCTTTGCTGCCTGCTCGCCATGAAATTAGCCCACCGCCATTTTATTGTTCACGAACATTTAATGATAGGCTTGTTTGAAATCCGATTGAATCTAGGCCGATAGTGCAACTAGCGTTAGTATTTTGATTTGTTTATTTAATTAGATGTTGAATAATTATTAACGTGGATTTGATATTCTAGTATCAATGAGCAAATTTAGTCACCGGTGATTGTTGATTCCTCGAAAATACACCCACCTTTAATTCATTAGAATAAATAGTCGACGGTGGACTTGGATATGTAGTATGTATTTTGGACTGTCTTGCTTTAAAAGTGTTCGATTTAGCTATGAAAACCAGACTTTTGTGTTAATTAAATTATAAAGTTTTGATTTATGCCTATTGGTTTATATAATCGATGTAGAATTGATTTCTCTGTTAATAAATAATATTGTTGGTTTTATCTTGTATCATTAATTTACATGATAATATTTCAAAGAGGTATACAATTTGACCAAGCCCCGTCACACCACATCTTTACTCACTTACCTGCACAGGACCATATGATTTTAGCAACATTGATTATGTCATTGTCGAAATACGAACAGGGCAAGCTTGCATATTCTATTACGTTGATTCAAACATTTTGATGAACTTAATTCTTAAATAAATGTTCAATAATCAATTTGACTTCTTTATACAGCATTTAGTAATTTAACTCCTATTAAAAGACAAATTTATATGGAAAACAATCACTGAGTTTATTTCTCACTATATTTCAACAAGTTCCCTTTGTCCTTCTCAAGTGAGTAATGACAGTATAATAGCAAGAAATCAAATTATATACAATTAGCCCAGTTTAGGAGCAGAACAGTAGGCAATAAACAGCCTGTCATATTTCATTTCTAGGAGATGAATGAACCTGAAGTTAACTGACATGATTCATTGTGATCCGTCATCCTTGGTCTCTTGTGCAAACTTTAGACCACTTCACCCACACAACATAATTATATAGAGTATGTTGTAACTGTAACATCATTTTTTCACAAAACCGCCATCCACATACAGCTTAGTCATGAAATTGGGTTTAACGTCCTATTCTTCACTGGACTGGGCTATTGCAGCCTGGCAAAGTTAGGGAAATTTTGCCTGGACAGCTATACTACAGTCCACTATTATTTCAAATTCTAATTGTCAAGGGTTCTTTTATGTGCAAGCCAATGAATTTTCGTCTCATTTAAAGACTAGACAAGTTTAAAGAAAACAAAGATCTTCAGCTTCAATAAATAATAATTTTATTAATTTATCTGGTCTATATAATCACAGTAATGCTGTTAAATTAATACTACATGTATATACAAATTTTAATATCTTAAATTATGGTGAAACCATGGTAACAGCTTTTGATATCTCCATGGTAACAGCTTTTTATATCTCCATGGCAACAAGATTTTCTCATATCTCTTGTTTCTTTCATATGTGCAATGCTATTTAACAATAACCTGTATTCTAATTACATTACCAGAATGTTTCATATCACCGTGGCAACAATCTTGTTTCTATGATACCTGTAATGCTATTTAACAATAACAGAACATATTCTGATTACCACATTAGGGAAAAGTTCTCTTTATTCAATGAACTTTCTTTTAATCAAATAAATACACTTTTTCTGATGGATTTTTAAATTACATTGTGATTTAAAATATATAAAACAGCTGATTAATAATATTCACAAATAAATGAGTACATATTTACACTGAATACAATCTAGGTAAAAACAGGTGGATGACATGGACATTTCTGGGTTGATTTCCTTAAAAAAACTAAAAAATTCTGAATTGAAAACAATGTTACTATCTAAAATTGGCAAGGGGTTTTTATTAAAAAAAATGCTATAACATTTTGAAACTCACATAAAATGTCTTGAGCAAAGTTAATTTATAAGTATTTCCACATCACACACAAATCATGGTTTAAAAGATTTCTGTGCAAGTTATGAGTATTATGCATAAATTATCGTGTATAATTAACAATCAAATATTTTGTGACAAATGCTAAAATGTATTGTATAGTTGATTTTACAAGTACATGTTCTCTTTAGTCCGACATTCCATAACACAGCCAATAATACTCAGCTAAAACCAGGTTGGAACATCAAATTCTAATACACAGGATCCAGGTTGTTCCCTCAAAACTTTTAAAACCCAACTGCAAACATTGATTTACCCAGTGATCTTTACAAAATGCAGATTATAGAACTATTTTAAATTCTAATTAAATGTTATTTTATCCGAATAACAATCTTTATCAAGTATGCCCTTTGGTATCTAATTTTATTATATAAATGTAATATTGTCTTGCTTATATCTTCATAAAGTGCACATGAGCAGACTTATGTGGCAGTTGTGCACAACAGGAATGTGTAACAGTAATAATAATAATCCTAATAAGTTAAGAAAAAGAGACATTTTATTTTACTGCTGTATTCAATCAAATTCACACTTCAAACTACTTTGACTAAAGTTTAAATGATTTGAACTATTTTTAAATATTTTCTGGGAAAACAACCCAGAAATGATGATTTCGATTAAAAAAAATAAAATCACATAATGCTGATAATAAAATAATTTATTTGAGTTTAGTCAATATTTCCAAAAATATCTTTTAATATCGCCATGTAATTAACAGAGTTAATCTGATTTTTAGGCTGTGTTCCTGACCAGCCTTCATCCTGTGTGGCGGTGTATTGTATAGGGGCTGCAGGGTTATCTTTCCAGTTGATTAATTTTATAAATTCTGAATATACAATGTTGCCGCTACCATCACCAGGGGCTCTGAAATAACAAAAATAATTTTAATTTAAAAAAACAAACAAACAAGAGAATATTTCATTTAAAGTCTTAAAAATATTTTGTAAGAGGGTTGAGGAAAATGATTCCTTATATAACATCAGTCCTGATACTGGATTATGAAAGCAGAAATGAAACTGGATTTAAGGTCTGATTTTTGTACACAAACTGGACAAACAAAGGCATACACCATACAGTGTTGCTTTGAGAGCATTTTGATTATATCAGTGTTTAGCCTACTCCTTGAATCCAGATGTCAAGCATTATTTTAAGTTACCATCCAAACAACTAGACATTTTTTTGCCTTCATCCTGAACCACTTCTCCTGTTCGCTACCATAGGAAAGACCCCTTCCCAACCACTGATTGTTTGCGATATCACCTTCGCTAGACTTTAATACCACTGACAACAACAATAATTCTCATCTGAATTATCTGTTATAACCCCCTCAAACAAATAAACTCGAATTTGAACAGTAAAAAAATTGACGGTCATATGTTATTCCAATGACTTTAATCTTTCACACATTAAAAGTCATGGAAAAAGTTCCTAAATTTCATTCCTGTAAATGGGTGGTCCTGCCCATGGGAAAAAGTGTATTGTACGCGGGTGTTTACGATAAATAACTTACATCGTTAAAACTGCTCTAAGCATATCATCTGGTAAAGGAACATGATGAGCGTGGAAAACGGAACGTATCACCTCAGCGTTGACCTGACCACTCCTGAAACATAAACAAATAAGGCCATATAAAAACAAATATTCTGGATCACAAATACCATTTCATCGGTTAAACCGCACCGCTAATGTAGACAGGCTTACTTTCTGGGAGAACATGCTTATATTTTTGGCAGAAAGGGAGGTAACTATTAAACGTTTCCAGTTGAATTTGGAAGTGTCCCAATTTTCATGTCAGCTCTGTATGCGGATCCCAACAATAAACAATTCTACGATCGTGTCGTGTGTATTTCCTGTTCCATTACTAATTGCCACGGTAATAACCTATCATGCACAAGTAGAATCATCTGTCCAAACCCTACGCTCACGTGAAATATTCAAAGTCCCAAAATGAACTAGTTATACCCCCCATTTCTCTCTTTATCATGCATTGGCAAAAAATCTTGAATATTTTGGATTCGAACCTATAAAAATTTAGGACAACCATGGCACTGAATAGATTTTTACAATAAAATCAAGCAGATATTAAAAAAAATTAACATACTTTTCTTTGTCTTCATACTGTAGCGCATCTAACAATTTTGCAAAATCTTCATAATTTCTCTTTCGTAACTGCTCTTGAGCAATAACCATCAGTTTAGCAGCATCAACAGAGTTTTCTCCACTTCTATCACTATAGTAACGAGCGATAGTCATTATCTCTTGTTCCGTGAGATTTCCATCAATTTGTTGCATGAGACTGTGGAATTGTTCGTAATTTACTGCCCCGGCTCCATGAGGATCATTTCTGGCAAAGAAAGCACGGACATCTTCCATGCTGTTTCCGATCTTATTTTTGATTTTCTGCACAATGTTGTTGATATTTGCTAATGGGAACTGTGAATAAAATTAAAACATTAGAAATAAAATAGGGTTTAAAATCCCCTTTTTCCTGCACCACCCGGGCAAATCACATAAATGAAATAGGAGCTACCAATGAATATCGAGCATATGCCATCAAGTGGGCTATGAACAAATTTTGAGCAAATGGCCCTCACTACATAAAGATCTGACCAGTTATTCTGGAGGTCGTGTCAGAGGTCATAATTTGAGCGACTTTTGACCCTATGATTTCAGACATTTGATTAACGAATCAGCATTGGTACCTAGTGGCATTGGCTAATCACTCACATCATCCAGAAAATGTCAATGATAACAATTCTTCCAGATCCTAGTGTAGTAAATACAGTAAAACCAAAACATTTGAACTATAAAAAATGAAACGAAATACGATCTGTTTTAATCAGATCGGACAAAAGTCTATGGCACGTGGCGTTCTCCAATGATTCAACTCACCTCGGCAGGGTGTTCCTCCATATACCGGAAGGCATACTCATCAGCATCAACCAAAATAAACTTATGTCCTGAGAAGTCGACGCTACTACCGACGTACAAGTCTTGTGCACTAAAATAATCAGACAATTTGGTGCTGTATAAGGGTTGACCTGGTTTCTTTATTCGACCTCGTTCCAAAAATTTACCTCCAATTATACCTGTTGTAATAAAAATAATTAAAATATGAAATGAAATAGGGTTTAACATCCAACTGTTTTACTATGACTGAAGGCTGGCATACCCATAAAGTGTGCTAGACATTAATTAACTTATCTAGACAATAATCAAATTTCCATCTCATCGCTAGCCTTTGATATTTACTGGATTTTATTCCGATCTGCTGCTCATTGATGATCAAATCCAAAAATGGATAATCAAGACTATTTTTTTTATAGTACTGACTTGAGTAAAATTCAATTGCTAAATTCTCGGTTCAAAGAGTATCAATTTGACTGAAATTTTCAGCTAGTTCCTGTTACATGTATTTAGTTTTTAAAGTTTAGCTAAACTTCAAAAATATTTGAAGAGATATATCAAAGTTTGAATTAAAATTTACCTGAATTTCTGACTGGGGGTTCAAAAACTAAGATTGTGTCATCGCACAAGAAATAGGAGATGATGAATCGTCGTTCCATATCAATTGGTTTTGTGGTGTTCAGTTTGGCAAGGAATCGTAAAACATTGCTCTCAAGTCCGTGGCGATCTTTCTCCATAAATTTGATGAAGTCGCGCTTCGGTGGTTTTGGTAATAATCCCATACAGGAACACAGTGAGTCTTCTTCGCTACCGAAACCATTGTACGGGGGATATTGACGATCTAATTTATAGCCTGCATTCTGTTTGTAGGTGATGGGTGTAAATTGTTCTATAAAAAGACAAAATCAAAAATAATTTAAATCATCTAAGAAATTTGTCAAGTCTGTAGATAATCCATGTATTATACATTTTACAAGGTCTATATCAATTTGGCACAGGCATCAAAGAGGTGTATTTTTGGGTGGAAGTCCAAAAGATAAATTAATACTGATGATAAACATCAATACAGCGTTACGAGAGGGAGGGAAATGAGGTTTAACGTTCACTTGACACAAACTGGGTCATTTTGGGACTACATGGTTCAATAATTCAATGGGGTGAAGGAGGAAACCGGGAGACACAGAGTGAAACCCTGAGGTCGGACAGGCGACACCACTTGCCTCAAGAGAGAGAGAGAAATGGGGTTTATCCCCAATCGACATAAACTAGGTCATTTCGGGACTAACATATGGTTTAATTTTATTTCAATAATTCGCTTGCGTTTAGTGGTCTTTAGCAGTGGGAGGAAACCGCAGACCCCGGAGAAAACCCACGAGGCTGAAGATTTGAAACCACGCCTATTGACTCAATGACAGACTTTATGATACAACACGCACGTGCTAACCATTCGGCCATCCAACCTCCCTGTGAATAAAGCCCATGAGCAGATTTCTCAACTATGAAGAAAAGACTTACCAATTCCGTATTTGGATTTATAATATTCCTTAGTAAATTCATCACAATCACAGATGATAAATTTCCTCCCCCAGACATTGATAACTGTACCAATAGTTAAATCAGAATCTTTATAAAACTCGGTATGAATGGCTCCAGTCTGTTCGGATAGAAATAAATTAATTAATCGTTGTGAATCATTGTATATTAAATGGTTACCGTTATATTAAAATGTTGGTTATCTTTTGTGCAAGGTGGATATATTATGTTTAGGTTATTGGAATTAATATTTTTTTAAAAAATTCAAAAATCTAATTGAACAAATTGACACATAATTGTTCAAAGAAGAAGCATGCTAATTTTCAAGTAGATCGGAATTGAAATGACAGAGTCTTAGGCTTTTTCAAAGAGCGTCACTCCAAGAAGAAGAAGAACAAGATGAGTAGAAACTAGTTCCTGATCCAAAAATTTGATAAGCTTGTATTCAGTCCGGGTGAACTAAAGTAGGTACGATAAAAACATAGTCTTGATTATCCATTTTTTGATTTAATCATCAATGATTGTGGAGCAGCTGATCAGATTCTAATCCAGGAAATATCACAGGCTGTCAAGAAATTTTACGCACGAGAACAATAAAAATGAATCAAATTGTTGAAGTTGCTCACCTTTAAACTATCAAGGATATATCGACCTCCATGGCCCATGGGACCGAAAACATTGAGAACTGTTCTATCGGTTTTAACACCTGGCTGTTGGACGGTTTCAACATCTTTTGGCATTTTTCCTCTTCTCAAGAAAACAGCAACATTATCACGACCAGAATTTGGTGGGATGACTTCCCGCATTTCCATTGTGTCGTCTGCTAAGAAGTAATGTAGAACCATCTCCCTTGGATCACCGAACATACTATCAGAGTCATCCCAATAACAGTAGAATCGTAAAACGTGCCGGTCATGATCCAAGAACTGTTTCAAAGTATCGTGCTTCTCGTAGGGTCGTAATGGCTGCATGCTACCATCCATCTTAAAAATAATACATAACATTAAAATTAATAATTTGACAGTTTATTGCAAGACTCTCACAGTCATTTGAGTGATTGTTTATTTGATTGAATCGAATGCGGTAAATTATCTTCTGTTGACATTTTAAATATCGGACATTAGCTATTGTTGAATGCAGTTATCTATGCGGGACGTTTTGTTTCATCACCTACTCTTCACTAAATTACAAGAGCCAATGTTTCTTTTATTTGCATGACAGACTTTGGTTTATTGTACCATTCAAAGGACTAGACATTATTCCTTCCCAGGCCCCCAATTCTGCAGCACTGACAAGGAATCTGGAATTCAAGATAAGATGAACCCGTTTGTAGCGCAACTGTTACACACTGTACTGTCATATAGTAATCTAAGGTTGTATGTATGTGTGAGAGAGTGTATATTCCAGTGAGAGAGTTCAGTTAACTTCTTGTTGTCAGTGAGTTGGGTTCACTGGAAAAAACACCTCTAGAAATGATAAATACTTCTGTCATCTGATTATATGAATAAGCCTATATAACACTAACAGTACAATTTATGTCCATCTTCAATATCCCAGTTGGAGCAGAACAGTAGGATGTTAAACCCAATCTTATTTAGCCTTGAAAGTCAATTTTTTACACGCTAGGATGATTATCAAAATGTATTGATTTTATACTTACAGCTTTTCTATATTCACCGTAAGGATCAATGGGAATGTCTGCGGGTTGCGAGATCTTAATACCAAGTTTACGTAGGAAGTTATATGTGAAATTATCACAATTTGTGATTTTAAATATTTTAGAATAAAGGTTGATTTCATTATCAATATTAAAATCTTCCACTGTATAAAACTGGTCACTGTTGGGTTTGTTTATTCTGTGTCTTCGGATTAAAGTTCCTGAAAGGAAAGCAAAAGGTTAAAAATGAAATTGTGTTTACTTAAAAGTGATAATGAAGACAGACATATATATGTTGTACAGTGTTTGATGACGAAAACTGTTCTGATAGTGACACCAAGGCCTACTTTCAATCAAATTCCATATGACATTGTTCTTTCATGTGTACGCCACACTGTATTTGGGACTGTCATTATTGATCCTTTCCAACCAAGAATTTATTTTTTAAGCATATCTGATGCCTAAACTGGGTGTTCATGCACGAAATACTAAAAATACTACCATACCTTGAGGTATTCCACTATTCTTGGCTCTAGGTTCGATAACTTGAATAGAATCATCTTCTAAATAAAAATAGATTTTACATTCACGTACTCGAAACTGCTCTTCACGCTTTTCAATAACTTCTTCATGGAAAAATGCATCAAAGCAGAGTACCTTTTGATCATAAGCTACCCAGTTCGGCAGTTGTGTTTCTCCACGGGGGAAACTGCTCATTCTAGGTTTGATCACCTGACCTCTGATAGGCTCTCCGCCAATCCCTGGCTTCGACTGTCCAACCAACATAGCAACATCGTTAGAATAGTCAAAATGGTGAGATTTGTGATGTTTGGTTTTTCCAAGCTAAAAAAACAAAACAATTATTTTTGTATTATTATGACATGATATGATAACAATAAGGAAAAATTAATTAAGCCATTATCTTTTTTTCAATCATAACTATTCACTTATTGTTATTCATTGAATAAAAAATGTCTATTCTTAAAAAAACAAATTACAAACAATCACCACCGATAACAAATTTTAAACACCACACTGTAGATGAAACAATCAATTCTGAATTCAAGGCATCAGGCGAAGAAATCCAACATCAGAATAACAGTAACACATCATGATTATCCTAATATATTCAAATTAGTTTTTTTAAAATAATCCTTTATATTTATACAATAATTACTATATATACTGACTAGTTCAGCTCTGAACGTTGGTCTCATTACACTCACCCTGGACGTTCAGGGACTGGCCCATTCAATCAATGTCGAAAATAATTTGACCCCCAATTTTACTGGGCAACTTTTCATTGCTAAACGATGGGTGTCACTCCGTGTGGACGCGTGTACAGTGTAAAGGAACATCTCAGTGAGAAAATAAGACCTTGCTCATTTCGCTAGAGTCAGTATGAGCATCACAACACGCTGTGTCATGGTGGCGAAAGGATAGTTTGATAGGAGGGGACGTATTGTAAACAGCGTGTTGTTTCGCTCATACTGAGTCTAGCGAGGTAAGCATGGTCTTATTTAGTCACTAAGATGTTCCTTTACATTGTACAGACGTCCACATGGATCGACACTCCGATGTTTCGCAGTGAAAAGTTGCCCAGTAAAATTGACTGGGGTTCAAATTATTTTCGACATTGATTGAATAGGCCAGTCCCTGAACGGTCAGGTCAGTGTAATGAGACCGACGTTCAGAGCTGAACTATATACTGACCTGACCTAGCCATTTTATTTTTCTTCATTTGTCATTTCAAGTCAATATTTCTGATACTACTAATAATACTAGTGATAGGCTACACACAACAAATAATAGTAAATGGAATTTTTCATAAATTGACAATATTGAGTGATACTGATACTGAATAGGCCTAGTGATAATTAATAATAATGCCAATAATGTTTTTTTACTTACTGTGGATTTGAAACTATTCCCGGGAAGAAATGGCAGGGCCATGATGAATGATTATTCCTGTCAGCTTGAAGAAAATTTAATGAAATGCTGACTTCTGTGCATTAATGAAGCCTCACCAGGTCGGCTACAGTGTTTGGGATCAGTGTGTGTATACGTTGCCAAGGAAGCGACCCCGTTACTGCTCCGGTGGTAACTAGGGCTGTGTTTTCGTGTAAATTCGTATCTGGGTGTAATGTAGGGCATTTAAAATGAAGAAATTAAAAGAAACCTCTTTAAAAGAGATAAACAATAGCTTTTTAATTGCGAATAATTGGATAATTGTTCTAAAAACTATTTTACAGTTAACCGGAAATGACTGATAAGAAGGGGAGATAACTCTCACAGCTAGATATCAGATTTCAGTGGAAATTACAGGTGTAACATCGGCTGCTAAATACATTAAATGCAGACAACACGGGTAAACGATAGGTTTTGTTCTGTGTATACACCGCGACCCATTATATAGACTATCATAAAACAAGTTACACTATGAAACTCGGAAATATAAATGCTAACAACGTTATTGTTTCTTTTAGGCAAATTTTAGGATTGGCTGATGGTGAGAAAAGATATTAAGATAATTTTATTTATAAATGAGGTTCCTGAAGAAATGTTACAATCGATTTACATTTCACAGCACAGACTCAGGTGAGAAAGATTTGGTGTATTTTTGTTTTAATTAAAATAGCAAATTCTATAAAAATATTTTTTAAAAAAACTTACAATAACGGTAGATAGTAAATAATAATTTTATAAGGGAGGCTAGGCCTTTCCTTTAAATTTGACATTTTTTCAATTCATTTTATTTTCAAAACTGGCCCACAAAACTTAAAAGCGTGGCGTATTATTCTAATTAGACATATATTATTACCACAATGTTCCCTATCAATTTTATCTCCCTCATATTCATATGTTTTCAAAAGATTTGGAGCAAAGACAAAGGTTAATTTGTACTTGCTTGAACACATTTTAAAATATCAAACTGGCATGGAATCAATAATGAACTAATTATCCCATATCAATTATTCAAAAATTGTTCATTATAATGCCTCCATTAACATCTATTGTGCTCTTTAAATAGTCAGTGTAGTCTCACTCATGGTAACAATTATTCTAAGTGTTTTTGAGATACCTTCTCTAATAATATTTAACTTGGTGTACAAAATATACGGTAATTGAATGAAGTTTTCGTAGCTATTATTAAAAACGTCTTTGAGGTACCTTTTCTAATATTTAATTAACTTATGTATAATTAAAAACTTATAGTTTATGTATTTTGGATAGAAATTTTACACAGTATTTCCTTTTGCTCAACTTTCATGTATATTATTCACTTTTTATGTTTTAATTTTTAATCCTATATTTGTTTTGTCAATTCCTTTTTTTTAATATCATATTATTTATATTATAAATCATCATTGAGCACTTTTGTGGAAATGGTGCTATATATTAAACGCTTATAGATAATAATAAATAATAATAATAAGTAGACCTAAAAAATGTGATAATAGTTGTCTGATGTTAGAAAACAAGAAAAATGGGGACCACATGCCTCTACATTATACATTTGGACAAAGTGTGCAGACTGAAATTTGGAAATAATGGCAATTTTCTGTGTTATTTTTTCAGAAAAGGCTAATAACTTTTATCATACTAATTGAGTATAAGGTTTTCAATATATGGGTACAAGATGTCAAAATTTCATGACGTAAAACTGTTAATAATGTGATTATTTGTTTTCGGTTCCAGTTAATATACAACATATATTCACATACACGTAGCTAGTCAGGACTGAATCCAGACACTACTTTGATGATTTGCCTTCCTTTGAGGGCTTTTTTGCGCATTCAGTTCTAGATTCTAGCAAATCTTCAACTTGAAGACAAACATTAATGAGTATCTGGACTTAATTCCCTAGGTTTTTGTTTGAAAATTAAATATTTGAACTCTAGATACTGTAGTCAATCTCTGCATTTAAGGAGGTTGTGGAATTTCGCTACATGGGAAAACCAGACTCAAATTTGATGTGTTCTCGAACTAAACAAGAATGAAATTCTTCACTCATGTCACAGTTCTCCCTCTAAATCAACATATCATAGGGATACTGTTGGTGTAGTATTACCATGGTTACAGTGTTATATCTCCATTATCAACTGATTGACAGTCTAACTCCACATAACTTGACACAATCATTTCTTTCATTCAACTCTTTCAGGTCAAATCGCTATACTAGAAATAAAACCTATTCATTGATCAATTTCTCGAGACGAGAAATAATTTTTGACACTAATACAAATAATAATTTATGATTCACTTCATGCAACCAACCCATTAAGGAAATATTTTTTTTATTTAATGGGTCACATAAAGTGAAACATTAAATATTATTTGTGTCAAAAAACATTTTTCATCATTCTTTTTCGATTTTAAAGTGTCAAAGGTATACACCAGGGATGGACCCTGGCTATATACATGTATTATAGACAAAATGGGCTATAAATGGGTTTTAATTTAACATTCTACTGTTCTGCTCCTAAACTGGGCTAATGAAGACGGGCATACGCCATACAGTGTGCTACAAGGGAAATTTTGCCCCGGCAGTGGCACTATGGCCTATTCTTATATCAAATTCCAACTACTAATAAGGGATCTTTTAGGTGCAAGATAATGTTTTAACAAGACCTTGGTTTTTCATCTCATCCAAATGACTAGACAGCTGTCCTTGTCAGCCCCTGCATCCTGTGCCAATAACATGGAGAAACCACGTCAGAAAAACCTGATGAACTTTATGAGCCAGTTCAGGGAACATACACGTGACCTCCAGGCTGACAGGACACTGTCTTACCCTTAGCACTGTGGTTGCATAGACAAATAAAGTCTGATATGAATTCATATTGCCAGAGGCTATAAGATGATATAAGTTAGATGAGTTTTATCAGGAATCCAACTTTCACAACCAGAATATATTTAATTTGAGAGAGAGAGAGAGAGAAATGGGGCTTAACATTATTCAGCACAAACTAGGTAATTTCGCAACTAACACATTTTTCAATTTTATTTCTGAACTCGGAGCCAGAGTTGTGTGCATGATAATTAATGAGCCTATGTCATAATTAAACAGGTTAAAACATTTATGTGCAGTATTTTTGGACATGTGACCCTTTTTTCAAAGATGCTGAATTATCTGAGAACCAGGACTCTGTTTCTCGAAGTCTTAGATACTTTAATTTTGATTGGCTAAGCACTAAAGTCAATCTAATGTTATCCAATCAAATTACTAAAAGTTGGATTTTATCTTAGTTGAAATTTCCCGAAACAAGCCCCAGAATTATCTGGTATTACATTAAGTTAAAAGTGAACAGTATGACTGTGTGTGTGTGACAGTACCTTATTAGTCAAACACTGACTATAGAGCTAATATAAACAACGGTTAACTTGTTGACTAACAAACAATCTTACAATGATGTTATTATTATCCTACAGGACACTAGGACTGTTACCTGGGTAACCATATACTACCTGTGGTAGCTGTAAATATTTACACCTGGTCAGTTCGGTTTTGGTGCTTTTTTCTCATCAGTTTACCCCGTTTTATATTTTTACTCCAAATTCAGGCCATTATATCAGTTGCTTGTATGACCCTTGACACGACCTCCCACTACAACTGGTCAGATATTCATGTAGTGGAGATCATCGAAAGTATAAAAAAACAAAACGAAATATAGGTCTTGATTTTAATCACATTGGACTTCTTCATACATAGTGAATATTTCTGATATGTAAATAAATTTTTATAAATTGAATTGTTTTTTCAGAATACTTATTGCCTGATGAGTTCCACAAGATCAGAGACAGGAAGTGAGGAAGTCAGTCTATATGGCTCCGAGCCTGATAACGATATTACAGAGGAACCTAAACTCGTGGTGCGAATAAATTCTAATAATAAAGTCCATGAATTGTGCCGGTTATATTATCCTGTATTGGAACTCATAGAAGCAAACCGAAACATCTTAGACATTGTGTCGGAATTCCCCACGGAGAACAATGTTGGGGAACCGGAACAGACCGTTCCAAAAGATAACAATCATTATCAAACTTCTTTAGCTTTCGTTATTTTCTTGTATGAAGAAGGAATGCTGGGATGTGAAAGAATTCAAGGAGCGCGAGGACAATTTGAAAATCCCCCCTGGTCCTTTCATCATTCAGAAGAAATGAAGGGGAAAACAATCCATCCTTATCCGTACAATTCCCAAGAATTTTATTATTCCAGTGACGATTTACCTCTGTGGGCCGTGCGACAAGTGCATTATGGTAATGAACATTTACGGATTATGTTGTTCGTGAGTGACGTCAACTGGTACGATATGTTGGGATTTTATAAGGTGATTCTGGGATTGGAACCCGAGGTCCAGCACCAAGAGTTTTGTTTGTATACCCTGGGTTCTCTGCAAGGTCGTTACGATGTACAGTTTGCTTTAAAACGAATAACTGGTACAATGAAGCCGAAATATTTAAACAGAGTTCAGCTTGTTTTTAGCGTTTGCGACATCGGTCAAATGGTGCCATTGTTTCCCCATGCTTGCCAGCCAATATCAGATAAAGAATGGACAACCGTTGACCATGATGGGAATAAAGTAGTTCTCAACATCCAGTCTCATCCCACTCCTGACACCAGTAAACAGACTCCATTTATACGGAACGGACCCAGGACAAAAACGATGAATCAGAATGGATTTTCAATTTAAATTTTTATTTATACCTCATTTTAGTAGCATAGTCTTACAATTAATATATTCGTTGGTCAATGATCTTATTGCTGTGGTTTTTTTTCCATGACCTCCGGTTTCCACTCACTGCTGAAGACCAAATTATTGAAATAGAATTGGTCAATGTATTAGTCCTGAAACGACCTAGTTTGTGACAAGTTGGTGTTATTCTCTCTCTCTATGATTGTGATATTGAAAATTTTGGGGTTTTTTTGTCTTTTTTGCTAGTTCCCTATATATGTATTTCTCATAATGTGTTGTTTTGGGTCTTACTACCTTTACTAAAGATCTCATATGAAATTTGAACATATACCACATTATTAGAATTTGTAATTACAGGTAGGCTACATGTAGATAATATGCAGGGTATATACATTTTACATGTACATATACTGTATGTTACTGATAAGTGCAGTGATTCAGTGCTTCACTGATCTTTCACTGAGGAGTAGGGTCGTCTGTCCAACCTCATGGTTTTCTCTGGGTCCTCCCGTTTCCTCCCACTACTAAAGACATCTCTCTCTCTCTCTCTCTCTCCCTCTCTCTCAGTGATCTTCCACCAAGTTCCCCTAGTGGTGCCTGTATAATCACCTATTAACCCTAATCTATTAACTTGATTAATGGATGAATAATTTTAACTGTACTGCCATATGACATTTAATAGATCTGTCTCAAATCCAGCATTTTTCATTCCAGTACTATTTTATTATTTAATATTTGACATGTTATTTTTGTTAAATTTATGTTTTATTGTTATTTATTTTGTAGTTATTTCATTTTCTATATCGTTTATATTAATATTATAATGTTTATTATATTTACTTGTTATTAAAGATACATTATGTAAGAACTGAATCTGCCTAATGGCTTTAAATGATTATTATTTTGAAATTTATTCACATGATCGGCCCATAATAAACTCTCTAGACCATCAGATGAATTACACAATGGCCACCAAGTCTTCATTAAACGTTGATACAGATGACATTGACAGAGACTGCCGATTGACTGAACATCAAGAATTTGTTTATTATCGTAGCAGTGGTACTTCACAATCAAGACTATTTAGGCTAGGCTGTTTTTTGTAAAAACTTCAAACATTGATAATTTCACTCAGTATAAAGTAATTTTACAGAAATATTTAATATAAGTTTATTTTGACTTGACTTAAGGTTCCACGACTTATTCCTCTTCTGTCATCCAATTTAAACATATCTATTTATACAAAACCAGTGATAATTTTATCCATATTTCGTTTCATTTTTTATACTTTCGATGGCCTATACTACATTAAGATCTGACCGGTTGTACTGGAAGGTCGTGTCAGGGGTTGTACTAGCAGCTTTTGACCCCCATGAAGTCAGATGTTTGATTAACAAATCGGCATTGACATTTCTAGTAGTTTACATCAAATACCAAGAACTTGCCCTAACAGTCTGTTTTATTGGCCAATTCCTCACTTCCACCAGAACGCCGGTAATTATAACAACTCTTCCAGATCCTAGTGTAGTAAAGACAAGTAAAAAAAATTTTGAACTATAAAATCGGATTAAGTTAAAGATGTAGCCATTTTAGAGTAAGTTTATCTTCATCTGTAGTTTTTCTAGTCAAAGTAAAATAAATGTATTTACAACTACCATCTTTCTAGTTTACTTTTCTGCATGGTGGCCCACGGTGACTAAGCGGGTACGACACTGGCTCGCAAGCCTGGAGGTTTGGTGTTTAATCCCTGCGTTGGCCGAGAAAGTTCATCCAGATTTTCCTGCATGGTACCCCCTTGTCAGTATTGCATGATGGACGACCTGACATGTACAGCTGTCTAGTGGTTCAGATGGGATGGAAAACCAAGGTCCCGGGCACACATTGGCGTGCACATAAAAGATCCCTTGACAGTTGGAATTCAGAATAAGAGTGGGCTGTAGTGCCTAGTATGTGCTGAGTGGACTTTTAACACCATTTCTTTGTTTTTGCAGAGGCTACTCGTGAAATGTGTGAACAAATCTTGAAAAATCTGTGTGGGGGGGGAGGAGACCTGTTTTCCATCCATCCAAATGACAAGGTAACGCTTTCTCAGCCATCCTTGAAAAGTGGAAAAAGTCTTGAAAATTCCCAAGGTTCTCCTCGATCCAGTGCTCTTCCCCTTTAAAGCAGTACATACAATAAACAAAAATTTAATTTTCAGGACGTTTATTAATTTTGATATTTTACAATACATGTCGTTAATAAAGAAAGAATACTAATCTAGTAACCTGTAGGAAATATATCGAAAATATGGATGTGACGTCATCCTTTGATGCCGAGAACAATTATTTCAAATAATGGTACGGGCAATGTGTCAAGTGTACATTATTTATACTAGTTGAAATATTGGACCCACATCATGTATTTCATTGAAATGCATGTGCGTAATATACAGATATTGCCCTTGTATTGTCACACTTGTGCAATATCAATATATTAATTAATGTTTCACACTCATCCATTAAATCACACATACACACTTGTAGTCCACTTGGTGAAATAATCATAATCACATATTCTGGAATGTGTTTGTTAGACATATTCCTCACAAAATGTCAGCAGACAAAAATCAATAATAATTTATTAACTTTATTAATTTGAATTAAAACCTGGAGGAGAGGATTTGTATTTTAACTTGAGCTTGATTATTACTTGACAATAGATCTAATGAGAGAATAGTTAGACACACGGACATTAAATGGATTAAATATGAAACAATTAACAGCTAAATGTCATGATTGTATCACATTAAGATTCAGAGGTGGACTGGGTAGCTAGCTCTGGGCACTCAGACCAACTGGTTGGCATGGATCCCTTATTGCAGTGTAGAATACACGACACCATGAGAAAACAGAACTAGCACGATTAGTTTTTCCCACACCTCGCGTATGTATTGATCATTTTCCTCCTTGGATTAAAAGACAAACTCTATTTATTTGAAATTTCTTTTTTCAAATTTGGGCTGATGTGGCACCTTACCACTCTCTGAATGCAAAGATGAATTTTATTTATTTTGAAATTTTTTTAAAATTGAGGTTTCCTTACCCTAGGGTCCACAAATTGTATCTGACACCCAGTCCAACCCTATTTAGATTAACAATACATCACACATATATATAATATACATAATTTTTTACAATCACAGCCATAGGAGTTACTTTAATTACCTATAATGACTATATAAAGGAAACAGCCTTACAATATCACTCACATGTAAGCCTAATGAGTTCGCATAATGTGGTGGACATACTAGCCGAATGATTCAGCTTCTAAAATCGTCTAGTGTGTCCACTGTCATTCGGCCAATTTCTATTCCAAATCAAAGATGTTTGATATATTTGCCTAGGCTGTCCGTTTTGCCGAAACATTCACACGAATATAGAATTCATTAGCCAATCAACACTCATATCGAGAAGTCATGTGATTGTTTAAAGACATAGTTGCTGCCATATTTAATCATGCTATGTTAAACAACTTGTGAATCAGGCGAAGCATCTAGTGTGTCCACCCATTCAGCCAAATAAAAATCGTACGAACGATTCAGCTAATGTGTCCACCACTTTAGAACGAAACTAATAGCTTCATAGGGAAAGCTAGGACGGCTGCCCGCTATTTATAGATTTCAAATGTTACCTATATATAGATATAAAAACATACTTTTATCATATATTCACTATCTTCACCAACCATGGTCAAGATATTACAATCATCATCTGATGATTCTAGATACTCTAACATCATCAGATGGCTCATCATACTTGACCATGGTTGGTGAAGATGATTGTTATCCTACATATATCAATACAATAAATAAACACAACTTTTAAAGTCTCTGGTCATCATTTCAAGGATTAGGGAATCCCCTGTGAAATACCACATCCCTTGTAAATTATAACATGCCTTGTAAATTACCACATCCCCCGTAAATTACAACGTTCCTTGTAAATTACCACCTTGTAAATTACAACGACCGTCCCTAATAAATTATAACATGCCTTGTAAATTACAACGTCCCTTGCAAATTACCACCTTGTAAACTACAACGTTCCTTGTAAATTTCCAAATTCCTTGTAAATTTCCAAATTCCTTGTAAATTACAACGTTCCTTGTAAATTACCACCTTGTAAATTACAACGACCGTCCCTAATAAATTATAACATGCCTTGTAAATTACAACGTCCCTTGCAAATTCCCACCTTGTAAACTACAACGTTCCTTGTAAATTTCCAAATTCCTTGTAAATTACAATGTTCCTTGTAAATTACCATCTTGTAAATTACAACGTCCCTAGTAAATTACAACGTTCCTTGTAAATTATAACATGCCTTGTAAATTACCACCTTGTAAATTACAACATTACTTGTAAATTACCACATTCCTTGTAAATTACAACGTTCCTTGTAAATTACCACATTCCTTGTAAACTACCATATAACTTGTAAATTACAATATCAGCCCAAAAATTGTTCAATTCCAGTCAGTACATGTATTTGTAAAAATATGATGAATTGAAAATATGTCAACATTCAGCATCATTTGCATATGCTATAATTGTGATGTGATCAAAAAAGTCAGCACCATGTGTAATCTTTGCTTCAATCTTTTGATGAGCCTCTTCGTAAACCGACTGAATTCAAACCGGGAAATTATATACGTTTGATATTAGATTTGGGATTCTTAATTAAATGTGAGATTACTAATTCAATAAAATTTTAGCGTGGATTAAGTCGTGGAGATACGACGTCCTCCGTAAAATAGAAATGGTGAGCAGAGACTTTAATGATAAACATCTGGCAGGTTCAGGGGTGGATCAAGGTCGGGGGAGCAGGAGTGTAGGGGATACATTAATTGTCTCAGGAACCTGGCAAACCCCTTCTTGCAAAATTCTTGGATCTACCCCTGAGGTTCTCTAAATAAAATATACACAAATTATTAATTGCAGTTATACATTGTTCGAACATATACAAATACTTGGCAATCACCATATTCTAATAAATAAAAAGCATGGTGTATGTTTTCTAGATCAAATTTACATAAAATTATTAATTGCGGTTACTATATTTGTATGAATATACAGCTAGGGATTTAAACTTAAACTTTTATTATATTTACATTTATTAATGATTTACATCATCACTCAGCGAGTGTTCGACAAGTTAAATTGCGGTCACAAATTGTTTGTTCATAAATACAACATCTTCATCAAATTTGTTTTTCCCAGTCTCACACACACAAGTTTGCTCTGAGGCCTCATTCATGAAAATTTAAACTGAATTATCTTAATAATTCTGCCGTTTCATTGGTCAAGAGCTTAAATTTGTTCAGCAATTTCAATCCTAAACAAATGAAATGACTGCACCCTTAAAATATTTCATGAATAAAGCTCTTGCCCTTGGTGTTATGAAGTTTCTTTTATACTCAGTTGAATATTTACTCAAATTTCAAATAGTTTTTATTAAAACTTTCTCAGATAGAAATTAATACACAAAATATAGGTAATACCCTTCTTTTCCTTTAGACATATTTAAATTTATCATCCACAGATAAAAATAACAGCGTAGCAAGGGTTACAAAATTTGAGTAAAATTCACAAAACTTTTCTGGCTCCAAGATCTTAGGCCTGTTTCACTAAATAGCATAAATATAAAACTCATACTCTTTGGTTACTAAGAACACTTAGTGAAACGGACCCAAGACTTAATGGAATTTATTATTCAAAGAGCAATATTAAATTGGATTTTATTTTAATTTTATTAGATTTAATCTTTCTTCAATCTTTGACTAGTCATTCTGTAGATGATACTATCTCGGCCTGGGTCAATAAACCACATTCCGTAAATAATGATGTATACAGCGATCGCTAAAATCACCATAGTCCATAATACTATATTAAACATGGCGGGGAAATTCTCATCGTAATCGTCGGCCAAGTTTAACTTGAGACCTCCAGTCTGAAAATAGAACGAATCAAAATAAACCTACTGGAGTAAAATCACAAACACAATTTCCATAATATTCAAAATTTAAAACACTATACAATCTGCTACGAAAAAAATGTTACGCGTACAGCATAATTTCCGCCCACTTTTCATTGAATTGTGTCTGACATGGGTTCATTTACATGCATGTCACCGTTTTCCGTACCAACCAAATGACAAGGAACTGTTCCGACCTGCACCACTGACAGTGTGAAACCAGACTTAATACTTACATCAAGTGGTTGAGTGGATTATAATAATAGGATTGTTATATCGCGCTAAACTCCAAACAATAAAATCTGCTCAAAGTGCATACAAACAAATTCTACAAATATTTGTTTGATACTTACACTAGGTGCTTCAGTGGATGCTAATAAACTTCTAACTTTACGTATCTGACCTTTCTGTGGGGTCAAGGTCAATACTTCTACCACAACATTATCTTTGTATAATTTCTTAAATTCATCTGTGGCCTGAAAATATATTTTATACATCAATAAATTTTTTATGTATAGATAGAGAAAGAAGTGGGGGTGTAACGTCAACTAGACACAAACTGTGTCATTTTGGGACTAACATTAATTAATCAGAGGACTATGCTCGACAACTAGAACCACCTTTTCTAAATGTAACTTCTTAAAGGCTTGATGCGCCACTTGCATTTTTTCCTTAAAATATCAAATTTCTCCCAGCTTAATACATGCTAAATATGTACTTGGATTGATTTTTTAATATTTAATAAAGAAAACAAAACAGATAATCTCTCGACATGGATTCAAATGGATTGAAACCTGGCCCATCAGGGTTCTTTGCTACCAATAAAAGATGGCTCTAGCTCAAGCAGCATACATTGATCAATATACGATTATCATAACTTTGGGAATATTGAACCAAACGTAATTTAACCATTTATGAACTGATATTCCTATAAGAGATTCATCTGACACCCCATTTCATTTCATTTCATAATAGTTTAGTTTTCAGCCGATTCATAAAGCGCATAAAACAGTTAACTTTTCACAACATTAATACCAGTTATCAAATCAACTTACATGATGAATAAAATCAGTGACCATTTTATTTGCATCGTTTGTTTTATCGGAACTTGCTCCGTGTTTCTCAGCTACTTTATGTAAACCAGTGATTGTGAAACTCAGTAGATCTGGACTTTTAGACTTGGTTGCCTTGTCATTACCTTTTAACTGTAAATATATGCATTGGTTATGAAACAGAGAAAGAGAGAGCAAGAAAGAAAGGGTTAATGTCGTTTTGAGAATAACACATGGCCATCTTTACTATGGTTTGTCGACACCAAAATTGGTAATTGGGGCTAAAATATGGTTCATTCAATTTACTTTGGTCTTTCAACAGAATACTTGGATTGTTTTGGGACTAAGATATGGTAGATTTTAGATAATACCGTGCAATGTAGGCATTACAATTTCAGTGACCAATTTAGTGTTAATTTTCCAACAGCTTAGAAATCTTTTACAACCAAGTGATTTCTGGACTAACTAACATAGTTAGTCTTATTTCAATGGTCTACTTGTTTGAAGGGCTTTTTATTTATTTATGATAGTTGAGAACCCAGAGAAAACTCATATGAGGTTACGAATGTTAGTGGGAAGAAAATGGAAGCCGACGTGAAAATTGTACTCACAGTATTAAGAACATCATCTATCATCTGAAGTTCTCCCATCAACATGGAATCGGCACCGATGCTGGAATTCAGAGATCCTGGGTTGATCTTCTGTATAATGGAATCAGAATCTAGAAGACGATCTTTCATCATACGTAAAGAGTTCGGTAATTTACGTAGAAATTGATTCTCTGTTTGCAGATCAAATAACTGAAAAACATAAAAAAATATTCAAATAAATTTATCTCTAAAAGTTGCATTATGTAAGATTCAGATCAACAGCTGACAGTTCTAACAATACTAGTTCTATTAAAGGGTAATTATGTATGATATAGAACTGACAGTTCTCACTGTTATAGTTCTATTAAAGGTGCATTATGTAAGATATATATAGAGAGCTGACAGTTCTATAATAGTTTAAAATAGCATTATGCAAGAGCAAAATCTGATTTTTACAGGTCTTTCTTTAAGCCCGAGATGTTATCTAAATAATCAATTAGACATTAATTAACATATTCAGACCATAATAAACTCTTTATGTCAAGATTAGCCTTCGATGTTGGCAGATTAAAATCGCATATGCCGCTTAATGGCAGTTGATAATTAAATCAATCAAGTGGATAATCGAGACTATGCTGTTTATATTAATGATTTGAGTAATGATGACCGAGGCTTTGAATATTTCAAAAGCTTTTTTCTCGGCTAATAGTGAATCAATTTGACTGAAATTTGCAGCAAATTATCTTTACACTATCTAGTTTTTAACTATTGTAGTGAGAACTGCCATCTCTTTATCTTATCTCCCATAATGTAACTTTAAATATAGATAATGCAAAAGAAAAAAACTGAATATACAGTCAAATTATTTATTTTGAACAAAGTTATGAATATTTGAAGAAAAGCGTAGTCTTGATTTTCATTGCAATTTGAGGTTATTTATGTGACCTAACCATTTATCTAGAATTGCAACACGATCAATGTAAATGTTATATTCATACTCACGTTAGTATCGGTAAACATGTCTAATGACAGAGGATCTTGATCTAAAAATGTTCTCTGTAAATTATTCCTCACATCCTCCATACTAATACCCAAAAAATCCTGAAATAATCAAATAATTATTCAATTAATCAATAGCCTGCTCAACAAAAGTTCACAATTTTAAAAGGAGTTATTTCCCCTTATATGCTATTTCATAAAAATTTGCAAATACTTTTTTTGCACCTTAAAATCGCTTCTGTTTTGCTGGGTCCAGTTTCATAATAAATCAGTCTCTCTAATGATGAAAGTTCACAGAGATTGTATTTCAAAAGGAGTTATCTCCCCTTAGCCTAATTACAAATTCATGATTATTTTGCAACCACTTCTTCTCTTTTCCTAAATTTGCTTCTCTTTTGCTATTTACAATTTCCAAACTTCTTACTGTTCCATTAACACACTGAAAAGTTTGATGAGTAAATATAGACAAATATTTCTAATAACTTAATGGGGTTTATTCCGGCCATTTCAACAATCAGATGCTGTTCCTTGCCAGACCCCCTGTCCTGCACCACAGTGGAAATGTAAATTTGTATAATATTGTGTCTTATACAGACCAACTTACATCTAACACAGGAAAACTGGCTACATTGTTTAATTTTACAGGTGAACTATGTTTATTATCTGTGACCAAGGTAATGAGAACATTAGCTTTAGGTTTTTTAAATATAGACGTATGAGAAATACCCTTCCATTCATTTCCCTGAAAACAGAAAAATAGAATAAATCTAGAAACAGTAGACAAAAATACATCATTCTGAAGAGAATATTACAATTAAAACCACTCATCACCCTTAACTTTATATAAAAATATATTTTTAAGAGAAGTCAGTTTGGGAAACAACATAGTCATATTTCATCGCTGAGACCAGTATACTTTAAATCTACTGTATGTGTACGTATTGAGACCAGTATATAAACTTACTACTGTTTGTGTATTGAGAAACCTACTGACTGTGTATCAAGACCAGTATACCCTTACTACCTGTGTATTAAAACCATTATAAAAACTGTATTAAGACTGGTATATAAACTTACTATCTGTGTTTTAAGACCAGTATAATAAACTTACTATCTGTGTGTTAAGGCCAGTTTGTACTTACTGTCTGTGTATTAAGTCCAAGAGTAGAAGCTATAACATCAGGAACATCGCTAGCTGGTAATTTAGCATCTTGTTGATGGAATGAAATATATTTTGGTGCATGAGTAACGACTAACTGCTGGCACAAACAACCAGACAGAGCTGAAACAAAAGAGAAAGTAGAAATATACATGAGAGAGAGGGAGAAATGGGGACCCGAAGAAAACCCACAAGGTTGGATAGGCAACCCTACTACTTGTCACGTACAACCAGGGATTCGAATGATACAGTACACACCTGCTAACCATTCGACCATTCAACCCCTGGAATGTACATGAAGCGAACATTCATGATAAATCATTCATCATAATACAAGGTGCTATCTAGAATATTTCATCATTTTTTATTTTCAAACCAGGCTTTAAATCAAATATTCATAAAAATACACAACACAAAGTATATAAAGATATAACTACATGTACTTCTCTCTTATTTATTAACAAGGTTAAATTCATATATACCTTGTGTTGTGTTTTGTTATGAATAGTTATCAGTGCTTCTATATGTCATTTAAAGAATATAAATTAAATGTCTAGTTTGCCACAACACAATGGTGAGGTGTGATTAATAAAAAATGAGGATTAAAGTCCACTAAGCATTCCAAATAGAGGAAACCAGAGTGTCTGCAGGAAATCCACAAGGATAGACATGAGACCCAATTCCTTGTTTTCAAGCCTTCGATAACCTCCATGATCTGCTTATAATAATATACCGGTAGCCGATAGGCCTAATTAACCTTTAATCTACAGCAAGAATGGTAGACTATTCAGCCACCAAACAATGTATTGCAACATTGTGTTTTGAAAGGTGGAACATCATTTATAAAATGTTTTATGAAAAAATTTGTTAACTTGCTAAATTATGACGAGATTTAACCGATATAAAAGCTCCTACATGTAAAATGAATGTTATATTTAACGCATTTCACAATAACTCCAAAGTCAAGTGACTTATTTATAGAGTTTTACATTTACTCACACCTTGGATAATATCGCAGACAAACAACTGTTAGTTAGGCCTATATAATCTTTTATGTGAGTTTCCTCTCCCTTGAATGGATTATTATCATTTCCTAGACTACAGTTGTATGTATTGATATAATAAAACAATATGTTAAAGATACATTATGTAAGAGATAGAGAGAGAGAAATGAGGTTTAACGTCCACTCAACACAAACTAGGTCATTTTGGGACTAACATATGGTTTAATTTTATTTCAATAATTCGCTTGCACGTAGGGTCTTTAGCAGTGGGAGGAAACCGGAGTGCCCGGAGGAAACCCACGAGGATGAGAAGCGCCCCTATCTCCATGCCACATATGCTCACACCAGGGCTCGAAACCACAGCCGCAAGCCAGAGGTGACCGGCCAGCTAGAGGTCGAAGTGCGACACTCTAGACCACGAGGCCTTCCCAAACCCCATGTAAGGGATAATCTGCCTATTGCAGATCTTTCTTTGGACCATAATTAACTCTTGACGCCATCGAAGAGTCAGATATTGTCAAAACAAGAACCGTTGATAACTTCACCCAAAATAAAGTTATTTGAATGATATTTTCAATATATTTATCTTGATTTATCTATTTTTGAAATATTATAGTGAGAACCGCCAGATCTTTACTAAATCTTACATAATAGAAGAACAAGTAAGAGGTTAATTAGAGTACCTTCCAATAAACTATTTTTTAGCATTTATTTTTATTAGTAGTAAGGGATTAACCATGAGGCAGTTCCAGATTAAATTATGGTTGAAATTGTTAACAGTAAAGGGGGTATTCCTTTGCGCATCGAAGTTTGGTGGGATTTGTTATTTTAGTGAACTATCATATTCCTGAACAGTTTAGTACTGGATTCGTAAAGAAATTGATATTGATTTATAGCATAGGGTATTAATATAAAAATAAACAATGTAGGTCTAATTATAGTAGTCAATGTTTTAATTAATTTCATAAATTAATTCTAATTAGCCTACATGTAGCCTATATAATAATAGGCCTATACCGTAACTGGTATATGCCATGTCATGCATATTCTTAAGAAATACAATTTAATTAGAATATAACCCCCATTTTCTTCTTTTTAATCACCCACACAACGTCCTTTCCTTTTTATTGTGAATGTCATTTCCAGTTGTTGATAACGAATTGACCAGTCATCAACGTTGAGTATTTATTTATGCAATCAGAAGGAAGAAAATACTTCGAGTTTGGGAGGCGAATCTTTAATGAATTGTAATAATTCATACGTTACCACGAATAATAATGATAACAGGCAATATTCCGGTATAACTGGATGCATAAAACAGAACCAAGTTGTGTTAAACTTACCCAATATCCCAACAAACACTTGCAACATTTTTACCGATTTTTCGTCGGTCGCCATCTTGAATAGACCATCGATCATGTGACTCTGATGGTGACAGCGCGTGCTGTAGTCTTGATTATCACACAGTACATTCGTGTAAGAATAGTCGAATTTAGCAAATAACGGTATAGTACCAAAATTATTAACTTTAAAGGAGAAATCAAGGCAGAGAAAAATAAAGTAATAAATAAAGTGTAATCCTACTCAATTGACAGATAAAAATATTATTTCTTAGAATTCCTCAAAAAATGGCAAAATCTAACAATTGGTGAGAAAGACATTTTGATGATTTTGCGATATTTTCCTCACTTTTTGTACCATTTCTTTAACTGTGTGCAGCGCATAATGTGTTAATTATTCATAAAATTCCGACTTTCAAGAGACGACTTGTCTTCTGTTCAACGTATTATAAAATATGACGGGAGAATTATCTTGAATAGTAGAAATTACATGTGATTACAAACATGGCATAAAGATCTAAAACTCAAATTTTATGCAAACGAACGAATTTAGCGTTACTTTTTATATATTTTATTATATACATATTAAATAGTATAAGCGATCGAGGCAAAAGAGCATTTCGTTCAATTAAAAAAAGTGGCCAGTGTAAAAACAAACACTGGTTTATTTTACGAGTTTATCCGGGTTTCTCGAGGTATGTCGACTATAATCTTCATATATAGTTTAGTTACACGGATACACAACTATTTTACTTATAGATATACTGTCGACGCCAGACCTAAACGTATTATTTACATCAAATATTCCAGGCCTACCATATTATAGCTAGTTTACAGACTTGTTTCTCCCTGTCACTGGTGTAGCCTAGGCCTGACCAGGAACAGCGTCTAGTCTTTCGGATGGAACAAAAAACCCGATATACTGTCGACATTAGATCTAAATGATTTATTGTTATCAAATATTTTAGGTCTACTATATTATAACTATTTTAAAGTATGGCTTCCTTGTGTCACTGGTGTAGGACGGGACGGAGCTAGGACCTGCATGGCAACAGGGTCGTAACTGTAGCCAACTCCTCTGTCTTATACAATTTAATCACTCTCATATTCACAGTTAAAGTGAATCGCCCAGTTAGTAGTACCACTATAGTGAGTAAGGCGACAGACTGTAGAAATTGTTATTTCTATACTCTCATCCCCCCCCCCCCCCAAAAAAAGAAAATCTTTATGCACGCACCTGCCTGGCAAGAAACGGTGTCTTGTCGTTCGGATAGAACAAAAAACCGACATACTGTCGTCATTAGACCAAAATGAGTTATCAATATAAAATATATTTTGGACCTACCATATTAGGTATCTATTTGTCACCGGTGAAGAAAACTAAGCGCGCGGGGGGGGGAGGAACGGAACAGCGTCTAGCAGTTCGGATAGGTTGAAAAATCGAGTTCGTGTTCAAAAGGGAGAGGGGGGAGTTGGGATGGCCTAGTGGTCTAGAGTGTGGCATGGAGATAGGGGCGCCTTCTCAACCTCGTGGGTTTCCTCCGGGCACTCCGGTTTCCTCCCACTGCTAAAGACCCCTACGCGCAAGCGAATTATTGAAATAAAAATGAACCAAATGTTAGTCCCGAAATGACCTAGTTTGTGTTGAGTGGACGTTAAACCCCATTTCTCTCTCTCTCTCACACAAAAGGGAGAGACCTTAATAGAACCCCTGGAATTCGAAATAAGAGCAGGATGTGGTGCCACTGCCCGGGCAAAATCTCCCTCATAGCGTATGCCCGTTTTCATTGTCCCAACTGGCGTTGAAAAGTAGGACGTTAAACCCCATTTCATGTCATATACAGCACACTGATTAGCAGTGAATATTCGTCAAGCTGGTAGGGGATGCTCGATTCACAGTCCAGAACGTCCCGAATCGACAGAATTACAATCGAGTGACGCGGAATTCAGTCCTGTCACAGTTCTGTCTGTTCCGACAGCTGAGGTGGTGTGAGTAGAATCGTGACGTATTCCTAGGTAAAAAATATGTTTCAGCTGCCATGATTGGTTGAGATATTTTTTACACAGCCGACGCATGCGTTGTACTTCGAAATTCTCCTTTTCACTCGATTGACACCAGTTTTGGAATTTAATTCCGGAACTGTGAATCGAGCATCCCCCTAATATAACTGAGCTTAGAGGGGTGTTCTCATAGCCCATTGTATGGTGGATGCCCGCCTTCATATTAGCCCAGTAGGACCAGAACAGTAGGAGGTTAAACTCCATTTCATTTCATTTCATTTGCCCAGTCGTCACAGAATTGTAGGACATTAAACCGTGTTTCACTTTTATCCTGCTCAACTCCCCTATAAAGGTAAGTATATAAACACTCCTCAGATTTCATGGCATCCGCCCTCCCTGGTGGGGATAGTGTCTATACGGGACTGGCAAATAAGTTTTTGCTTAGTCGTTCGGATGGGACGAAAAACCAAGTCTACCCGTGATCAAGTTGGCGAGCTCGTAAAGGAGCCATTGACATTTGTTATTCGATGACATACAGGCAGAAACGCTATTGTTCGTGAAAAATTTCCATGATAGAACATTATATGGCGCCCGTCTCTATTAGCCCCATTCTGCACAGAGATCCGTCTTCATTCCTCGAGGGAGGTTGGGATGGCCTAGTGGTCTAGAGTGCCGCGCTTCGACCTCTAGTTGACCGGTCACCTCTGGCTTGCGGCTGTGGTTTCGATCCCTCGTGTGAGAGTATGTGGCATGGAGATAGGGGCGCCTTCTCAACCTCGTGGGTTTCCTCCGGGCACTCCGGTTTCCTCCCACTGCTAAAGACCCCTACGCGCAAGCGAATTATTGAAATAAAATTAAAAACCATATGCTAGTCCCGAAATGACCTAGTTTGCGTTGAGTGGACGTTAAACCCCATTTCTCTCTCTCTCTCTCTCTCTCTCTCTCTCATTCCTCGGGAATAGATCTCTGCCCTAATAGGCCGCCATATCAAAAAAATGAGTACATGTAGCCTATACTGTTTTGGAATTCGTGTCTATCCCGTTTCAAATCTGTCATACACATAAGGACTAAATGAACTCTTTCAATTTTATAAAATGGAAGCAGAATAAATATGTAACACAAGTCCTGTGTTTTCGACTAAAACCGTTGGTTTAGGGTTAAATGTCGGTCAACGATCTAAGTGTCTGTTTGCAAGCGGAGCTAGCTCTAGAGCATGCTCCTTAATGGCTCAATACCACTCTTGTTGTAAATGAATAATATGTCCCAATCTCTTTTCTGGTTAACAAATTGTATTATTTTACAATATTCCAATCAATTTATGATACAAATCTCATCTTAATACACCTAATTTAAAAAATTGGAAAAATTTAACTAAATGATTTGAAAAGCCTAACGTAAACCTTTTCAAATGTGACTTGGATTTTAAAATATTTTCGAAACCTCTGGACAAGTAAAATATGATGTAATCGATAATTTACACAGCAGGTAGGACATTTAAACATCTAGCACTTAGAACTTTCTCGGCCAATGCAGGGATCGAACACCCGTCCTCCAGACTAGCGAGCCAGCGCCTTACCCACATGATCCCCGACAATCATTCGGCCGAATGGTCGGCCGAATCAATCGGCGCCGAATTTTATTCGGCCGAATGGGTGGACACACCAGCCGAATGCTTCGCCCGATTCACCAGTCGATTACGTCACCTTTCACGTCACATGATCAAAACATGGCGGCGTCAATGTCTTCAAACAATCACGTGACTTCTCGATATGAGTGACGATTGGCTAATGAATTCTACATTCGGACGAATGCTTCGGCGAAGCGGACCATGGAGGTGTAGGCGTAGCGGACACACCAAGCGAATATCATTCGGCCGATTAAATATTCGGCCGAATATATCAAACCTGTTTGATTCGGGCGAATCATTCGGCCGAATAACAGTGGACACACTAGGCGAATTTTGACGCCGATTGATTCGGCCGAATCATTCGGCTAGTGTGTCCACCGCTTTAGAATTTTTCGCCCAGGTCAACATCGTTAACTCCCATTTCATTCGTTCTATGTTGCTGGAATCAGACTACTTGAGATTATAATAGATATTTATTCATAATATTAAATGGAATAATATTTACAATAAAATGGCTAATTAAAAGTCATATTAATTAACAAGATATAATTACATAAGTTCATTTATTCTCGCAGATAGATATCATCAGAAACAACATGTGTATCAGTAGAAACCAATGACACTATAGCCGCATGTGGAAGATGATTTGCTTGTTCCTTTTGGAACAGCTGATGCCAATAATCCTGTACGTCAGCATTAGAAACCATTGAGTATATTTTTTTTTCTCTGATCATAATAAGTGCTCATTCTCCCATGCAAATCTAGTCTCTACAGCTAAATTTCTGAAATGACGTAGTTTGTGTCGAGTGGACGTTCAACCCCGTTTCTCTCTCCCTGTATTTAGCTTACGTCGACTTGACACAAACTAGGTCATTATCTTGCGTTAAATATTGAATAAACCTAAGCGTAAATTTGATTTTTCTTAGCGCTAAATGGAAATAGCGTATCGTTACTTTAATTGTTTTGATCTGAGAGGTGACGATAATGGATCTAGTATAAAGATATACCAGAAAAATAAAATAAAAACAAGTAAGAACAATTCAAATAATTAGACAAAAGTCGCGGTCCTTAAAAACTGTATAGGCAAAATAGTGTAATCAATGGGGGAGGGGATTACTTGTCTTGTTCCTGATTGTTTAAATAATTTTTTAGGAGTTCTCTCCCCTTACTATGATTGCAGCATTCGAGCATATCAGGTTTAGAGTCTGTGTAAAATACCCTATAAAGTCACCACTATGGGGTGGGGTGGGGTGGGGTGGGGTGGGGGGGGCTAGTGGTCTAGAGTGCCGCGCTTCGACCTCTAGCTGGCCGGTCACCTCTGGCTTGCGGCTGTGGTTTCGATCCCCGGTGTGAGCGTATGTGGCATGGAGATAAGGGCTGCTTCTCAACCTCGTGGGTTTCCCCCGGGCACTCCGGTTTCCTCCCACAGCAAAGACCCCCGCGCGTGCGCTAAGATAATGAAAATGAAAAATAAGACTTGTCTGCGATATCACCTTCGGTGGAAGCGGACGTTAAATGCCAAGAACAACAACCACTCTGTACATCATTCAGAACAGATTAAAGGTGCATCAAATCAGTTATGTTCGGCGAAATAAGTCAGCAGTGTCAAATTCCGTCTACATGCGCCGTTTGATTTGGTGCATTGTTTCTAGCCTCGTTCTTCCAGTCTCTTTCTAGAACTGGGGCTGAAACGAATCGTGTACCAATGGTAAAGTATTTATTTTGTCTTAAATATTGGATATCAGAAGCTTCGTCTTCCGGGAAGATCACATCATCAATTTTGATTTAAATCGACAAAATGTGTTTTCAGTGTTGAAGATTTTGGAGTTAGAGACTTAGCTACTTTAAAGATGTCTCAAATGACGTTTAGATACTTTAATCAGAGTTGTGGTTGAAATAGGGAGAGGAGTTATACACAGACTAAGCTTGTTCCCCAATCCTGTCCAGACATCCCGAATAAAATATTGTTTAAACAAAAAATGGTTGTATCTCTAGTTTGCCCGTAAACACATGGAATTAAATATAAACAGTAGAAATAGCAGATGAAAGAGATCACAAGGAACAAAAAACGTAGATCACAATAATTAAAGTCTTAAATCCTGTGGTCCATCCTCTATCCAAGGGAAAGCACTCTTAATTGACTTATTTTTTCTGCTTTTATATCAGTCGAATTGTCTAAAATCTTGTGATAGTCCGCACTTCTCAAATAAGTCGTTGAGTTCAATAAATAAAGGGCTAAAAAAAAAAGAAATGTTGGATGAACATGCGAGTGCACTCGTTAATCAAATCGTCTCCATCAACAAAGTCTCGTTAAACGGCATCAGATACCGAGGTTAGCGAGATGTTGCCTCGCTTTCAATCTCAAGTCTGCTATGCTGGAAGTTTTTGTAGAACGAAAACTGCTTTCAGTTTGAGTTGGTAATGACGAATAATTTAAAGCGGCTAAGTGATGGTGATACAGCAACATTGGGTGAATCGGGTGCTGGGTTGCAGCGGCTGCGGCTACTGCTGCGGCTGTAGCAGGATGAAGAGGGTAGAAGGGTAAAAAAGGAGAAAATGGTAGACGATCCAGTTGTTCCCCACGAACGTTGGGCAGATTTACAAATGGCGACACACGACATGGGTCTAATGGTGTACCTTGTGAATGCATCAATAAACCGGCTGAAAAATATAATTAAAAACAAAACATTATTTACATAACAAGCAAAATATATCTGTAGTTGTACGTGGGATAAATTTATTCTGAAGACTAAAATGTCTCAAAAGAAGGTTGAAGAATATGGTCCAGTGGTCCCTAGTTCACAAGCATTCTCATGCTTGGGTTAAGAATTTACTCAAAATTTTGATGGTTTAATGTATGAAATACATCAATAAGAAACTATATGCAAAGTCTTGTGTTTCTGGATGAAAGATATTTGTAATAAACAGGGATTGAAAGTTTAGGAAATTTTTAACTTAAGTCTGAGAATACTTTGTGAACTCGGGGACCAGATCATTTTGCTTCCTAAACATATTGCCTAAATATTAAACATGGCTGAACTGGTGCTAGAAGATTGTGTGCTCCAGGCCAACTGTCGTTCTGAATAGCCTATCTTTTGTAAGACCAAACTCACAATAAAATCATTTTATAGAACGGTGGTCAACAGTATAAAGTGAAAGTAATTCTAATTGCCTTACACATGACTGACGCAATCATTTATTTACAATTTTTAGAATGCATTAACGGGAGCCAGATAGAGTAAATAATAGGATGGTCTGTTTTCAGCGTTTGTTTTCGATAGTTACATGGACACGACCCTATTACATTTGCATTAAGTCGACTTTTTCGCCGGCAAAAACGCGCGCGAAATCGTCGCAAACACGCGCACATGGAAAACGGACTTAAACTTTGGCCATGACTGTAGTGCGTTGACGAGACGTTAGACGACACCTCATTCAATAACGACTAACCCCATCTACCTATGAATTTGGTCGTGACGAATAGATTAAGCTCGAAAGACTATAGACTTGACTTCAACCATTTAACAAGTCTGCGCATTGGCATGCACGTAAAAGATCCCTTGACAGTTAGAATTCGATATAAGAGTAGACCACGATGCCCTTATAGCACATTTCCAACCAATAGACCTAGCCCCAGTCAGCAGGCCCGGATCCAGGATTTTGTCGAGGGGGGGGGGGGGCATACATTGCATTGGAGCAAAAGGTAAAACGTTGCAACCTTGGATTGTATGGGCGGAGACAATGTGAAATTCATGTATATATCATCTATTAAAGAGCAGATATGTGATTTACAACAGTAACAAAGCAAACGAAAATAAAAATCAACTATGTCACTGGGGCTGACGGGGGGGGGGGGGGGTGCACGGCCCCCATGCCCCCCCCCCCCCTGGACCCGCGCCAGGTCAGTAGATTTAGCGCTTACGTCTAGACTGTCAGGTCTACAGTGTCTAAACCATAAATTTATTTATTCCCAATGCTTTTAAAGGAAGGGAAGCTGTTTGTCGGTGTGGGTAAATCCACCAGACACCAGTAGTCGAGTAGTATAATGTGTGAATATTATATGAGAGTATGTGATGAAAGGACTAATAGTCGAATTTTATTATAACATTAATCACTGACTTTCCCCTGACTTGATATAATTGCTATGTCGGCGTCTGTTTACTCTTCTCGTCCGTCTCAAAGTAAGAGCAAGCGAATGACCAGCAATCCTCGGTAAATTGAGCGAACGTTATTGGTGTTTCGAATGCAATTATCCTCTGTGACATTCCGCTGTGTTTGACTAATCACGGCAATGACTTTTCATTAAGGCCTGCGTGTTGAATCAAGCGGTATTTCAAAATAAAGACGTCCCAAAAACCGTTAAACGAGAGGCCAGCGAGGTCGTGTTACAAATGAAGACAATTTAAAAAGATGACCTCTTGGAGTTTGAACCGAGGAAATCTAATATTTATCCTAAATCATTAATCATTTTAAAGATACAAGGAATTGAGAGAATGGTGAAGCGGAACGGGACATTTGTAAACAAATTTTTACGAGTTGTTGTTAACTCGTGGAGTCGTCGCGTAGTAATTGGTTTATTCTATGTATAACGCGCAACCAAACCCATCCCTCTCAACTCAAATAACACTCCGCCGGTCCAATTGTCCCGAGTTCATCTCCCCGATTGCTTCGACCTCGAATTAAAGACGACGCAGGCCAGCCCATGTCAACCCCACAATTACAGAAAGCAAATTGGAAAATTTTCTCGGGATTATTACTGTTTGGTATCTGTTGAGAATTCGTTATTTATGACTTAACGCTTGTTTGCGGGAGAAAATTTGATTTAGCAAAACAAACAAGCATGAATATAGGAGACGTTTTTATTCATTTCTTGCTGTTTGAGATACAAAATTTGATCATAGATTCGGCCGCCAATCTTTTTGTGTGGAAAATGATTTTTAACACGGCAAATAAAGGCTGTAATTTGTTGGTTTTCAGTTTATTCTAGCTCATTAATGGCATTATTAATTGATGCCAACTTTATGAAAGGGGTAATTTACGCGATTAGATTTCGGTTGAAATGGGCGAGTTTTTATAATCAAGTTACTAACTTTATATATTTGAATGTCTCGATGGATTGGAGAATAACTTGAAAGAAGTTTTAGAATTAATCACCAACGTGGTTAGGAATTATCCAGACGGAATGTGATTAGCGAAAGTTGTAATTCTTCAATTCTAAACACAATTAGAATATCGCAACATCGAATGAACATTCACTAATAATTTAAATTGGTATTTGGTAATAGAAGAATCTTTTTGAATTTGCTAAAATAGCTCAAAAAGAAAAAAAAGGAGTTTGAGGGGTTGGTTCATCTTGTTTTTTTAGGAGTGGAGGGAGGGAGGGGGGGTGCTTTTGTTAATTTCTGTCGTTTTGTATATGATCAACTTTTTATTTCACTCTTTATTTAATTATCTATGCATTACCCCCCCCCCCCCCCTTGCCCACTACTGTTCCCATGCCAACTTATTAGTACAGAGGGATTCAACGATAAACTGCCACAGAGTAAACTGTGATGAGAAACTGTCCTACTCGTGACTCCGATTTGGATTATCACGCCCCTTTGGATCAGGTGATAGTCGGAGTGAGGGCACAACTCCCTATAGCAAGTGCTCCCTATTTAAAAATTAAAGATATATTTAACAAGTATGTCTGTTTTAATTTGATCTTTCGATATTATAAATGTTTTACAATGTTATATATTTGTATTAAAATATGTATACGTTAGTTTATATTGATGCGATATAAGAGAGAAATGGGGTTTAACGTCCTCTCGACGCACACTAGGTCATTTCGAGACTAACATATGTTTCAATTTTATTTCAATATTTTGCTTGTGCGTTAGAGTCTTTGGCAGTGGGAGGAAACCGGAAGACTCAGAGAAAACCCACGAGGTTGGACAGGCGATCCTATTACCTGTCGAAACCACGCCAGTTGACTCAATGACAGACCTAATGGTGCAACGCGCACCTGCTACCCCCCTCCCCCCCCCCCCGATGTAATATGATAATATAACGTGTACCACGCCCCTGGACACTTGAGTGAACGATGTGCAAGCGTTGTTGGTGGAGAAGAATTATACTTTTAGCTCTCATTTGTCTAGTATTTAAGATACTGAATGTTTATATTGAGAGAGATAAAGAAAGAGAGAGAGACTGTGTCTACTATGTTGAAAAACAGTCATCGGTAGTCGGAGATGGGTGGGCAAACTCAAGGTAGCGCAGCGATAGCAGTGTGACCCTTATTCTGAAACTTCTTACGTTTTTTGTGAATACGGTTCCTTAACACAGAGAGCAATATTTTCCCTTTCAAACATACAGCGCTCTTCCCCCGTCACTGTTCACCTCAAACTGATCCCGTAGTGAATATTCGCTTGGCCGCTACACTCACTGATAAGCATGACATCGACGAGGCTTAATGAGTACGGCAAATTAACTTTTTTACTCCGACAAATTAAATTCTAAAACATTTTTTTGAGGTAAAAGAAAAATAAATAAAGACGTTTAAAGTTTAAAAATATTTCCTATTTAGTGTAAATGGGTATTAAAATGAGTAAAATGCATCATTTTGCCCGAAGCAGTTAGGTGTTAAGTAAACATTGCAAGGGCAGTTGAGCCAATGACTGGCGCGGTGAGCAGTCAACGCACGTGCTGTGGACACTCATCTGTTACAGAGTTAATTCGTAAGTAATTCTCTGTGAAACAGATTGTGTTCACCTTGCTAACCGGTATAACTGCGCATGTTGACAACATCGATACAGGTTTCCCGATGGTCGACCCCCGTCGCCCTTTACGAATTAAAGAGACGAGAGAAAATAAAAGAATAAATGAAGGAAAGTGAACAGGAGGTTAAACGATAAATAGAAAGCGTAATGAAATGTAGAGGGTAAAATGAACCCTTGCTTAAAGAATCGGATAGTCTGTCAGTTAGACGCTTTACATATAACAAACGTGACGCTGGACGCTATTGTCCCTTAATTAAGAGAGCCGTGTTGAGATACTGAATACCCTCGACTTTGAGTTAATTTCATCAGTTTTCTTTCCACCCGTCTCTTCTCTAGAATACGTTATGGCCCGCGTCTCTCGTTTCCTCGGTTTGGAACCAAATTAAATAAAGATGAACTGTTTTGCGTTAATTTAGGAAATCGTCCCACTAGGGACGTACGAGCACATCACCGCTTTTCAAAATGGAGTAAATCTGTTGACTGCGGTATCGCCAATTAGCCAAATATACTCTCCAAATTAAATTAATTAGAACTCCTCGCCCGTCGAATGCATAACAGAGGGTTAATAGAGGTCGAACGGCCTTTGACGGTTTCTCGAGACCTAATGTGATTAATTTAGTGAAATATTCATTAAAACAGTATCCAATTTGTATTGAGTTAAGATTTTATTGGAACTGTGAAGAAATCGGGGTGAAATAATGATATCTTTTTAGAGAATGTTCTCGGAGAGTCGGGTCAGGATTTAAAGCGATTGATTCACCAGCTACAGTCACACCGGTTAAAGCTGAATGAAATACTTTATTTTGATTTTTAGGTTTTTTTCTTTTCTCCCCTTTTTTTAAATGTGCACGTAAAAGAATCCTTAACTAGGACAATCCTATATTTTTATCTCTAGTCTGGCTTTTAACACTTCTCTGGAAAACACATTTTAAACAAACTTGTCTATTTTTTCTGTAAAATTAATTTAAAGTAGCCAAGTCTCTAACTCAGTATCATCCAAAATCTTCGACATTGAAAACACGAATTATTTGTCAATTCAAATCAACATTGATACTGTTATCTTACCGGGAAAAGATGGGCTTCTGATATCCAATTTTTTAGACAAAATAAACATTTTACCATTGGTACACGAATCGTGTACCATAATGCGTTTCAGCCCCAGTTCTAGCAAAAGTCTCGAGGAACGAGGCTAGAAACATTGTCATTGAACCAAATCAAACGGCGTAATGTAGACTGGAATAACCAGACGCTCGGAACTTGCTAAGTTTGAGACCACTGGCTTATTTCGCCGAACATAAGTGATTTGAAATTAGAGTAAAAACGGAAACCATTGATTGTAAATCAGTTTATATACATTCGTATTACAGTATTATATGCATTGCGATCCACTTATGTCAATTTCTAGGTCCCAAATGTTAGCGATTTAGCTCCTTTAAAAGAAGATGTACGATAGTATTATGGACTAGGAACTGATCATATTGTTGGATGAAAATCTAATTCACCAATACGTATGAAATTAGTGGAAATATTGCCGCCATCTTGGATTTACGCCATTTTGAATCTTAAATTAAACATCACCAATGAAATGGTTTAATGTCCTACTGTTCTACTCCTAAACTGGGTTACTGCATCATCAATGAACTCGGCGATCACCAATGAACCCAGCGACCCTGAAAACCCTAACATAGAGTTGATATGAGAATTATACAGGAAAACATAATGAAGAGTCTTAATAAAATCTAAATTATCATCCTGTTTTTACCCCACCCACCTTAGTGTTGGGGGGCAGAAAAAAGTAAAAATAATATTATATTCATACATGGGCAGGGTAACTTCAACTTTTGGAGGGGGCCCTGAAAAAATTCATATTTAACACCACCCCCTAACACAAAATGAGAGAAAAGAGACATGGATTGTTATAAATAGACGAGATACAATCTGTGGTGAAATTTAATGGTGGTCTGCGTCCATGAGAAAGCACAAGACGAGTAGCAGTGTTAGCGAATGTACTTGAAGAAGTTCTATCCGAACGAAACACGTCGAGGAAATAAGAAACCTCTTTTATCTATAAGTTTTTGATTTGTTTACATTGTTATAGTACATATTTTGATATACATATATTTACTTATCTTAATTAATTAATTGCTTTAAAGTGGATAAGTTAATCTTTACTCCGAACCCCGATCGTTCTAATCTGAACGCACTGTCTTATCTATTTACCTTTTCTTAACATCTATCTTAATATAATTTAATATTACTTAACATGCATCTTAGTCATTGATTTAGTATGTACCATTGTATGACTTATGTCTCAGTAATGTAAATATGTTAATTTATATCACATTTTGTATTATATGTTTAACCCTTATCATGTATATGTTCAAATATTTCTAGTTTAATTATTATTAAGATATTAAGTTGGCGATAGCGACTGGGTATAAATATAAGAGACGAAATACGGACAATTATGTTCATTCGTTAATGAACCCAGATCGACGTCAAATAATTAGTACTTATGTTTCTTATAGATTAAAGCTCCTTTAATAACAATTATTGTGAGAGCGCTGTGTGCTTCGACGTATTAGAGCTACGCACCCCCAGCATAAGAAATCCTAAAATACGTCAAGCTAACACAAAAGAGCACGCTCGCAATATTGTTGCCTTGTCTTAAATTGCTGTATATTTTCATTATTATCTACATATTGAAGTCTACCTTTAGAGTAATAAGAACCGAATTTACTGAGTTTTCTTGTCTTTCTTGAAAGTGAATAAACGTAACGGTAACTTTCGAAACTGAATCCATAATTCTTTTCCTATCTATGAATAATATGGGGGGGGGGGGGGCAGTGGTTAGCGCGTACGCATTATAAGATCTATCAATGAGTCCATTATTGAAATAAAATTAAACCATATGTTAGTCTCGAAATGACCTAGTTTGTGTCAAGTGGACGTTAAACCCCATTTCTCTCCCTCTCTCTTTAGCAGTGGGAAGAAACCGTAGGACCTATTCCTTGTCACGTACAACCGAGGATTCCAAACTACTAAGTGACAGGCTTTATGATACGTGCTAACGATTCGACCATCCAACACCCGCCCCCGCCAAAAAAACAAACAACGAATGCACATAGCAGATCAAGTGAATGGATAAAAGACAACCCCAAAAAATAAATATCTTTTCTAACGAAATGTATCTTGTTAGGTAAGCAACACTAATTCGATTTAAAAATAATTTACTGATATTATATGATACCCCGGAGAGAAGCACTTAATATTTGTTCGCTTGTTTTTAAAACAATAATCATTCATTACTTGTATGTGATGTCTTTTCGACATTCTTTTTACGGTTCTGTCGTTTCTCTAAACTTGTTTAAGAAGAATAATTCGACGATAATCGAACGGAGTCGGTTCTTATGTACAAGTCGCTGGCGTCGAAAATATCTATAAAATAACGAAATAATACGGTAGCAAGTCCCTCTCTTGATTCATATTTTAGATTTAATTCTTTTTTTGATGCATAAATTTATTTTCCTTTGCAAATATACAAGAATCATGACTACCTACTAATGATTTTAATTTTGCGTTGGTCGAATCTGGTTAAAACAGATCCTTTTTCGTTTCGTTTTTAAAGTTCGAAATTTCGTTTTACCTGTCTTTACTACACTAGGATATGGAAGAGTTGTTATCATTGTATTGGTGTGTTCTGGATGGCGTGAGGGTTAGCCAATGAAGCGGTCTGTTACGGCGAGTTGTAAGGGAAATAAATTTATGCATCCCCTCACTATAACTTCATGTAGTGTAGGCCATCGAAAATATTAAAAAAACGAAACGAAATATAACTCTGGGCCCTGTTTCACGAAATTTTAACTTAAGATAAAATCCAATTTTAGTAGATACTTCAATTTTGATTGGCTAAGCACTAAAATCAATCTAATATTATCCAATCAAATTACGAAAATTGGGATCTTATCTTAGTTAAAATTTCGTGAAATAGGCCCCTGTATTTTAACCGGATTGCGTTTGTGTGGTCTTGACTTTTTTTTATAATACACGAAATGAAATGCATGTTTAGAGCCTTGGTTTACTGGACCAGCAGGTATACGTCATGCAGTGTACTATGAAGGACATGTTGCCAGTTTTGCATTACTTTTACTGTTCCAATTGTGTTGAATTACAATAGCCATTGAAGCCGCGGTCGCTCAGTGAATAAGACGATGGCTCGCTAACCCTGAGGTTCCGTGTCCGGTCCTAGTTTCGGCCCGGAAAGTTCATTGGGATTTTCCAGCGTGGCTGTCCCATGACAGTGATTCGGATGAGATGAGAAACTGAGGCCCAGTGTTATAATTATTATTATTACGTGTATTTATATGGCGCTCCTATCATAATAAACATGTTCAGATGGTCTGTACACATTGGCGTGCACGTAAAAGAACCCCTGACAGTTCGAAATCGACATAAGAGTAGGCAGCAGCACCGCTGTCCAGGCTAAATTCCCCCGTAACACACTATATGATGTATGCCAGTCCTCATTAGCCCAGTGGAGTAGTTCAACTGACAATTCCTATCCGTCCCTATATAGATGCAATGTGTACCAACTCTGTCCAAAGCTATATTTTGGAATCCTTACCGACTATTTTTCACCGTGATTCCTTTTTTTTCGCCAAACTTACACAAAATACGCTTGATCAGCCATTATTTAATCGCTAAATTCTACTTGAAAATAGAATTATTATGAATTTAACACAAATATAGTGAGAAATGATACCTTTTGGCGACAAATAAAGGAATCATGATGGAAAATAGAAGGTAAGGATCGAAAAACAGCATGGGAACGGGGTTGCGGAATGACGATATTTTACCGGGGTTTTTTCATATTGCTGCTATATAGGGACGGATAGGAACCGTCAGTGGACATCATCCGCGCAGAGACAGTTCCTAAAGGAACGACAGTAAGTGCAGAACAGTAGGACGTTAAATCCCGATTTTTCTCTGCTATATAGGAACGAATAGGAATCGTCATTGCTCATCGTCCGCTCAGACAACAGTTCCTAAAGGAACTACAGTTGGACGTTAAATCCTATTTTTATTCTGCTATATAGGTACGGATAGGAAGCGTCAGGGGATATCGTCCGCTCAGAGACAGTAGGGCACTAAACCCCATTTTATTTCATAACAGTTCATTCCCTATATCTATAACTTACCCTTCTGCATCTGGCTCTCGTGCTTGCGACATTTTGCTCGCCTGTTCTGGAACCAGACCTGAAGGCATGAAAAAAAAACACGGGCTGACTTAATGTTTAAACAAACAGAAAACTTGGTGATAATTCACTTAGAAGGTTTCCACTCATCACATAAAATACGTTGATTTAATTACGACGTGTTTTTCTTTCTCATTTGCTTGTTTGCTTGATTCTTAAGACTTCTTCGGCATCATTTCTTAAATCACATTAAGCCATTTTGAAGGAAATTTTCAACACCTTTTCATTGGTCAATAACGCTACAACTTGAGTAGGGTCGTCTGCTTAAAGTGAAGTTCGCGCCTATTTTCTGCCCGAGGGAGGCCTGGCATTAAATTAAGTCTCGGGTTAACTTATTTGGATACAATTTGTAAGCGTTAATTAAACCAAGTTATCTGTAATGGCGAGAGGTGGCGCTGTTTATCAAGGAATTACTTTCTATTAAATAATTCACTTTAATATAATGGTTCTCCTTCGTCCATTTTTAGATATTTATTTTAGGATGACTCTGCCGAAGACGTGTGTGCGGAGGCCAGCGTGTCACTAATTACAACCCATACAATTATATTTTGGGTGCAAAAAGATGTTTAAATGATTTTCCAATTAATAATTTGTTGTTGTGCGAGTTTAAAACACTTTTACAGGGACGGATCCAGGAATGTTTACAGGAGGTGGTTTGGCAGGTTCCAGTTAAGTATATCTGCCATCATCGTCTCTAAATTACATAAACATACATACAAATTGAGCTTTTTAAAGAGGGAAATCATTTATATAATGATGTAGGATCACATTGTTATTTAATTTCATTGATGCAAGGCATTATTTTTTTTATGTAGCTTTTATGGATCCGCCCCTGTTTTATGGACAGACTACTTCTGAATTTATTAACAAGCTACGTTTCACTACAATTACAGGTATCGTTATCAAGCAAATAAATAAATTCAAAAGTAGTATATCTATAAATTTGTGAAAACAATTTCTATATGTCTTATAAAGATAATGTTTTGCCGATGTGATTAAAATACAGATCTATATTTCGTTTCGTTTTTTAATACTTTCAATGGTGAAGACAAGGAGAACGCTAGATCGGAGACGGTCCTACGCAAATTGTGACGTCATATGTGAATTGTGGGTTAGGGTAAGGGTTAAGCTTGATCATGGGTTAGGGTTAGGGCTAGCCCTGTTTACATCTCGGGACTTTGACCAAATCTACTGGTCCTAGCCCTTACCCTAACCCTAACCCACAATCTATATATGACGTCATATGTGCTAAAATGCGTAGGACCGTCTCCGATCTAGCGTTCTCCTGAAGACAAGTACAACCAAATTTTTAATTATAAAAAACGAAACGAAATAGGATATGTGTTTTAATCAGATTGATATTTTGTTGGTTGTTTTATTACTAAAGTAAGTATATGAATAAAATATTCAAATGCAACTACTTTCACCAGTTCATAAAAACTAAAATATTCAAATGCGACTACTTTCACCAGTTCATAAAAACGGAAATATTAAAATGCGACTGCTTTCATCGTTCATACAAACGGAAATATTCAAAGGCAACTACTTTCGCCAGTTTATACACACTGAAATATTCAAAGGGACTGCTTTCACCAATTCATAAAAAACTGATATCTAATACCCATGTTTTTGTATTTTTCGGAAAATATCTATCTTTTCACGCACGAATATACGCTAAAATTGATAATTCAATATTTAAAGATACATTATGGGAGATTAGAGAACGAGCTGACAGTTCTCACTATAATAGTCAAATACTATATAGTGTAAACGGAATTTGCTGAAAATTTCAAAGTGACCGACTTTGAAGCAAGATTTTAGCGATTCAGTTTGGAGCCTAGCCTCGATCATCATTACTAAAGTTGATACAATGAGAAACATAGTCTTGATTATCCATTTTTTGATTTAATTATTAATGGGCGTTAAGCAGCAGATAGAATTCCAATCCAGTAAATATCTAATCCAGGATACCATCGAGAGTTGATTATTGTCTGGATAAGTTAATTAATATCTAATTTAAAATTTTGATAACATTTCAGGCCTAACGAAAGTCCTGCAATAGGCAGTTTTGGCTCTTGTATAATGAACGTTTAATTAAGAAAACGATACAAAAATATCAACGACACATAATATATGCATGTAATCTCACAATTACTAAATTACATTGAAAGGAAATATATAATTTTCCGACCTGGATTCAATTAGATTAAAGACGGGCTTAATGTTCTACCGAGTTGGAATTATATTTAAATATATTATAAATATCGTCTTATTTCAATAAATAAGGATTTTGAAAAAATGGAAGATCTTTAATTTTCCCATATTCGCCCTGACAAGACCTGCAAGAGTTAGTAATGTAATGTCTAATTATCTGTCGATTAAATTTACATTTATTTCACCGTCTGTGGAAAATAAGGCCAAATGTGTTTTCGTGATGTACTTAAGGTGCACTCAAACTCTAAGCGTTTATGAGAAGAACAAGCTGATTAAAATACAGGTCTATATTTCGTTTCGTTTTTTATACTTGCGATGGCCTACACTACATGAAGATCTGACAAGTTAAAATGGGAGTTCACGTCAGGGGTCAAACGAGCAGTTTTTGACCTATTACGTCAAACATTGATTAATCAATGTTGATGTTTCTAGTGGTTTACGTCAATGATAACAACTCTTCCAGATCCTAATGTAGTAAAGACAATTAAAACGAAATTTTGAACATCAAAGGCCAAGAATCCACTGTAACAGACCGTTTCATTGGCTAATCACTCACATCACCCAGAACATGTCCATGATAACAACTCTTCCAGATCCTAGTGTAGTAAAGACAATAAAAACCCAATTTTAAACTATAAAAACGAAACGAAATAGGATCTGTGCCTTAATTTTCCTACCACACCTAAGATCTTGGCATTACGGCAAAGCAGGCTAGACAGACAGACATTTTTTTCTTTTCTTACACCCGGAGCCTCTCCTTTCGATGAAATATACCCTGGGGACCTCCCTGCAAAGACATATGTCTTGCCCAAATAAGCTGGATCAAGTTTATTTTGTGGTGCCCCTGGCAAGTTTCTTAGCAACCACTTGTCTGCAATGCGGTATCACCCCTTGGTGGAAGTAGAGATGAAACTCCAGGGACGAACGAACGAACGTGGTGGCCAAGGGAGTAAAACGTTGTGTCGCTGACTTGGCGGTCCCATCATCGATCCTAGTTTTGGTCGAGAGAGGTGCATTTGGAATTCCAGCGTGCCCCCCCCCCCCTGTCAATTGTGTAAGACAATGCCCCCGGACTGGAGAGGGCAAGGTATAGTCGTTCGGATCGCACAAAAAACGAGGATCCGTGTACACATTGGCAGTTTGAATTCGAAATAAGGGTAAAATTCCCCTCATTGCACAGTGTATGTCAGTCTTCATTAGCCCAACGAACATTCTTTAAAGCCCCAATAACACTCTTGTTGTAACTGAAAAATATGTCCCAATCTTCATTCTGGTCAACAAATCGTATTATTTTCGAATATTCTAATTAAATGATGATATAAATTTCATCTTAACACACCTAATTTAAAAAATTGGAAAAATTCAACCAATTGATTTGAAAAGTCTAACGTAAACCTTTTCAAATGTGACTTGGATTTTAAAATATTTCCGAACCCTCTGGACAAGTAAAATAGGTTGTAATGGATAATTTACACAACAGGTAGGACATTTAAACATCTAGTACTTAGAATAAGGGTGTTATTTATTTTCTGGAGCTACCAAGCCAGCAAGAATGTTATTGTCCCCTTAATTGTTGTTGCCATTTGAGAAATAAAAAAAATATGGCAGAAAACATTAAAAGGTGATTAATTTTGTCAGTTAATCTCTGATGACATTAGTAAAAAAATATATATATATCTTGAAAGCGAAAATATCCACGTTCTGAAGAATTTATACAAAATGTTTATTTGTGTTAAATTAGTTTATAATTATCGTGCAGAGATCAAAACAGGTTAAAGGCACATACACTTTCGATTCGATATCTGCACCGGTCTGTTAGAAATATTCTTTTCAATTGTCTATAGGGCAACAGTTTATGTCTCTGTTCTGTTGGCGATTTGCTTTTTTTTCGGAAAATATACATATTTTCACGGGCAAATCCACGGTAAAATATACGGTACTCTAGTGTATTCTTTAATTAAAATACATTATTCAAGTCTTCCATTAGCCCAGGTTAGGTGCAAAATAGTAGGACGTTAAACTCCATTTCATTTCATTTCATTTCCCATTGTAGGTCTTTCTTAAGTCCTTAAATGTCATCTAAATTATTAATTAGACATTAATTAACTTTTCCAGACCATAATCAACCATCGATGTTATCGCTAGCGTGCGATATTTACTGAATTAGGAACCGATTTACTGCTCAACACTCATTCATCATTAAATCAAGAAATGGATAATCGAGACTATGTTTTTTATCGTACTGTCTTTAGTAATGATGATCGAGGCTGGGCCCAAAATTCAATCGCTATATTCTCGGTTCAGAGTGGATCAATTTGATTAAAATTGTCAGCAACTCTTTATCTAATTTCCTATAAATATGGAGAACTTTAATTTATGGGGTTCTAATGACATATTTTATCCGTATAATTAAAGGTGAAAATGATCGATGGTTAGGCCAAAGTTGTGTCCCTTTTCAGCACGATTATAACATGGCCCTTGGAAAAAATGTCTATCAAACCACTCCTATTATTGCGTAACTAAACGCCTGCTTTTTGCCTCATAAACAAATTATCGATAATATCTGATGCGAAATCATTTTGGTGATATTTGGTCTAAAATCGTTAAATCTAATAATATTTATAATCCGGCCTATTAAAGTTACCGTATTAAAATCATCTCCATAGCCATATCCCTCTACATTATTAATAATTCCGCCATTACTTTCCCTAAAAGCTATCCACAGCGTACGTGAGCTTCTCCCCAATTCTGAATTAAGTTAAAGAAGAAATGCGTCTTTCTTTTATTAAGAATTTAGCCAATGAACGTTGTTTATATGATCTCGGGAGGAAACCGAAGATGTTACATGGAACGTTTGATCTCACCGTCACCTCGTACGAACGGTTACCATGGCCTCACGTGACGGAACAATGGCGGATAAAGATGGCGGTATCGTTTGCCGTTCTCGTGTGCGTTTCTTCCTTCTTCAATTTATCCGTGAGATTACGAGAATATGAGACTTTTGAACTTTTTGCATTAGGTTTAGATCGGCAATTACCGAAATTGGCGTTTTTACTTTCCAATATTGTATCATTTCTTCGTCAATTAGCATGTAAATGCCGGACGTGATGCGAGGGAATGTCTTGGTATCTAGCCAAACTTTCTTTCTCCGAGTCGAGTAAAATTTCTATAGACCAAGTGGAGTTATGTCGTGCGGTCAGAAGAACAAAAACAGCAGTGTAGGCCTACAAGTAATTAAGATTTGATTAGAAAATTTTCTAGCAAGAAAAAAACAAGTGTTGGCCTCATACACAACATATTATGCGTAACGTATGTATATAATTTAGTCTTAGACACTGAAGTGGGGGTATTAATTATTTATTTTAAAAAAAACGTTCTTGGTGTAATTTAAATCTGAACGCAAAGGTTGACATGTTCAATTTCTTCGCAGAACATTTTTAGTTTTTCAAAAACGACTACGCCTTCCCCTTTAAAACATAGCCAAACCTTAAGAGTTTTCCCCCTTTATCATATTATTATGAGTGATGTCTTCCCTTTTAGAACGTCACACATTTAGAGCTAATTATTCCCCTTTATAACGTCATACCAAAAGTTACTCCTTCCCATTATAACGCCATACTAAAAGTTATTCCTTTCCGTTATAAACGTCAGCTACCTTATTCCTTCGCCTATGTCATACCCTAAAGAGGCATTCCTTCACATTTATAACGTCATAATTTATGAGTTTCTGTGTCTTCCCTTTATAACGTCACACTCTAAGAACTAATTATACCCCTTTATATTATAACGTCATACTTAATTAAGTTTTTCGTTTCAATTATAACATCATACTCTCAAAATGTATCCCTTCGCTTTTATAACGTCACACTTTTCTTCACCAACTGGGAACGCCAATGGTTCTTTTGGGTACAGACCAATGGTATACGGGACCTCGGTTTTTCGTCCTTTCCGAACGATAGACGCTGCTTCTCACCCGGCCTACCGAGGAGGGGAAACCAGTCAAGAAAATAGCTATTAACCCCCTATCTAATCTCCCATAACGCCCCCATAAAAAAAACCTAAATTTAAGACCCCCCCCCCCCTCCTTCAAAAAATAAATAAATAAATGGGGACAGAAATTAAATGGGGTTTCTAAGCTAATGAAGACGAAAAACACAAAACAAATGGGAAAGACATGGACGGGACGGGCCGTCTAACCATCGTAACGCATTCCAATGCACCTGAAAAGGAGGGAACCGTCGCACTTAATTAACACACAACTTGAACAAACTGGAAATAATTTATGTTTTAAATCGTTGAGTGCTGAAACCATCACTCTAAACTCTTCTCCACTGGGAATCAACCTTATTAACTCACCAAATCTATCATTCAAAATACTGCACACGAGTAATTCAGAAAAAAGAATTAATGCGTCTAGAAGCTTAGAGAGATTAAGGAAAAGTGTTCTGTATATTTGGAAGAAAATTACCAATATTTCAATTTATATCCTATGAACCACTTCTCCCAGCTGATGGGTGCGTTATTAAAATTACCATACCATATTACCATGGAGACCCCAAATTATCCGTAAATAAAGCCGATAATGAAATTTGGTGAAATAGGGGTTAGATCAGCAGCAAATTGTGGCTATAGCTTATTACAATTAACAACTATTGAGACTTTATGTTTTACAGGATACAATTTAATTTAACATTAAAGCGATAATGGGTTCTTGTAATGAAGTAATAACCAAGTCATATTATCAAATCATATATAATTAAAGATCCTCCGCCAGGAATTAATAGATCACCTTTTCAACAATAGAGGATCAGATATTTCCTTGAGACAATTTTTCTCCACGATTCTGATGGACAAACCATGTGATTAATATACAGTTTGTTCTTCTGTTGGCGGTCTCCAGACATCTTCTGTGTGCATAGGTCATTTTGAGCACGGAATGAGCATATTCCTGAAGCAATGGCCCGAGAAATCCCTCTCTGACCATTGCTGGAATAGCGTCTGTTTCTTGAACTTATGCGGGAGTGTGTCTATTCTTTCCGTTCAATGAAAGCTATCACTTAAGTACAGCAACATGACAGACCTTCGTTTAATCTGGGTCTTCCCTAAAACTTTGGACAGTGATTTAAGGTATTTAAAACGGTAAAAGTATGTTCGTTTCCAAACAGTATTGTTTACATTTCATTCGACTTGATAGCCGAGTTTGTCACGCAAATAGTTTTACTGCAGTATTCTGCTATGCACGGGTTAATTAGGCATAATAAAATCGTGAGTCATGACGTAACGTTATGTAAACATATTTGGTCCAGTATTGGCAGCTTGTGATTGGTTGGTAGACGGACTACTGATCAATCAAAATTTAACACAACAATATCCACTCATAATAGCAGTGTGTAGTTGGATTACCCTAATCAAACGCAGCACTGCGCGGGAGTATGGGAATGAGTGGAGTTCAATGTCTCTTTTATAGTGAGGTGGGGTGGGAGCCGGATTGATCATAAGGTCTGTCGTTGATTCAAATGGCGCGGTTGATTCCCCGTGAGCAATTATGTGTGACAACGGGGACGACCACCTGTCTAAACTGGTGGGATTTCTCTGGGTCCTCCGTCCCCAAGTACCGTATGTTGGTTCCGAAATCACCTACTCTATGTCGAGTGGACGTTAAACCCCCTCTCTCCATCCTAAGGTCACATGTGCGTTTTTCTCGGACAGTCGCGTTTCCGCCTACTCTTTATCTATGTATAGGGACAGGCCCGGGTCTGGGATTTTGTCGAAAGGGGAGGCGGGCATACATTGGAGCAAAGGGTAATACGTTGCAACCTTGGATTGTTTGGGCGGAGACAATGTGAAAATCATGTTTATATCATCTATTAAAGAGCATATATGTGAACTACAACAGTAACAAAGCAAACTGGATCCGCGCCTGGGGGATCTTTCACGTACCCTACCAATCTGTACACGTGACAGCAGGTTTCCTCCGAACCCTGACGACTAATGACTTGTGCGGTACATGGTCTTGAATTATCTCCATAACGTTCTAGTTTGGCTGAATTAAATTGACCACAAGGCTATCTCAACATAAAATGGTTGGAAAATGTTTATTTTGTTTAATTTGGCAGAGAAAGTTTACCGCAATTTTCCAGAATGGTTTTTCAATATCAGTGGTACAGAATGGTGGGCCTAGTCGTTTGGATTGTACAAAAAACAGAGGTCCTGTGTAATTCGCAGAATGCACGTAAAAGAGCCCTTGGCAGTTTTAGTTCAGTTGCTGAAATAGCAAAATCTCCATCATAGAATATGGTATGGCGCATGTCTGACTTCATTTAGTTAAGTCGTTCGTATAGGACGGAATACCGACGCTCCGTGTACAGATTGGCATGCACGTAAAAGAAGCCTTGTCAGCTGGACATTAAAATTGCCCTTACATGCACACTGCACGGCCGATGCCTTCTTTATTATCTCAGTCAGTGGCGAGAAGTAGGACATTAAACCCCATTTCATTCAATAATGACATCACTCACCAGCACCCATGCATGAATTTTACACAAAACTTTGGGTTTAATTTAAATTAGAATAATAGAACAGTCTGAATGATTAATTTACATATCAAAAAACATTCTACAAAACGCTACACTGGGATTTCATACAAAAACAAAACCCTACTCTATTTTTTTATTTATTTTACAAATCGACATAAAAAGGATAGAAATGGAGATGAATAATTGGTAGACAGGTTTTTCACTCGTATAATTCACCGGTTATTGTCGAAAATGGATTTTATATGAAATAATATAATTTTATTGGACTCTTTCATCGCGAGCAAATAAAGTACATATATGACAAAAACATTGCCTTGTCACATTACACGTATAATACCTAAATTACATTATCTCGCCGTCTGCTTTATTAGGTTTTTCGCGCCTTTTATTTTTAGTCGTTCGCTCTGCGTGGTGGAAGCTGGCTGCATCTACATGTATTTCATGCAAAAACGCGCTAAAAAAAGCACAGACTTCGTATAAAGCATATTAATACAAAATTCATAAAAGTGGCAATGATATTAATTTCAGTAGAAAGCGATATAATACGTTCTTAGCCTGTCATTTAGAATAAAGAGCTAACCGTCATCGCCAGGGCTATAATTGTGTTAACGCATTGTCCTAGTGGCGTATGACAAGAGAAAATATCGTATTATTCGAATAGCTCATTTTCTAAATTAGATTAAATAACCATATTTGTCTTCAGAGGATGACTGGATACATTAGAATTATTATACATATTAATGGAGAGATGTGATCTTTTAACTTTTCGTTCCGTATCTCTGTGGCTGCGACGGTCGTGTTTTTGATGCGATTAACACCTCAGTTTAATATCCTTTGAGAAATGTCAAATTTCCACTCGGCTACCAGAAACGACAAACGAAAACATACAAGGACAATAAGCGAAGCGACATTCTGACAACTCTGCTAATTTCTAGGGAGCCGTTTCATGTACAAATTGAACAAATGGAAATGAATGCTTGTCCAGGGCTTTGACATCAATTATGATTAAGTTGGCAGTGAGCGGCTAATTTGATATGTTTCTGTTCAAGTTTCCCTGGAGAACGTGTGTTACACGTGTAGCCCTTAATAGTCATTATAAGAATTCCGCCAATATCCTACACAATTTCCATGATATTAATCTTCAACTTCTCATAATCGTAGGAGTGTGTTTTGCCCCCAGAAAATAATAATCAGATTCAGTTATCATACAAATACATGTTTAACGATATAAAACGGAATTCCTAATTCATTTCGGATTTTCGAGCCAATTTCGTTTCCCCATGAAATATTCCGATTCAGATGTTGTACCTGTACAAATTTATTCGGTATACGAGATGGAATTCTCCAGAATTTCGAACCTGGACTGAGATAATACCCATATTGTTTCGATGAAAATATTGAATTCTGTTGTACGAATTCAAATATAACGTTAGACAGTGGAATTTATCTTAATCCGTATAGGATTTTCGAATTGAAACCCAAGTAGAGACAAGGGCACAGTATAAATTAAACTGGCGAATACCCGATTTTTACCCGTAACTCTGAAACCGAAAGCGGTAGGACAGCGCCGTCTAGCATGTTACTCCTCGGTTCGTGCTACCCCAATTCTCCAAATTTCAGTCTTGGGACAACCCAAACGAACAAACGACAGCCACAAATAGTAATATGAATTTCAAGGCAGAGAACAATAAATATTTCATTGATATGGTAGAATTGTGGAATAATCTCTGTAACAGCCTGGATCTCGGTTATACGATCGGGGAAGAACAAGTTTGTTGCTCGGGAATTATTGTTTCTTGGGTTATCATATATTTAAGATACATTATTGGAGATTAGATAAATAGCTGGCAGTTCTCACTATAATAGTTAAATAATAGAAAATGATACGGGAATATTCTGAAAATGTCAGTCAAATTGCTTTACTCTAAGCAGAGAATTTTTTTTTTAAAAAAAACCTTTAGCCTCGATTGCCATTATTGCCGTTGTCGCGAAAATACAAAAAAGTCTCGATTATCCATTTTTGCTTTTTAATCATTAGTGCCTGTTAAACGATAGATCGGATTCAAATCTAATGAAAATCCCAGGGGCGTTTTAAGGTTTATCGTGACGGAGGCTATACTATTTTGAGTGGGGGGGGGCTTGATTGATAATTTTTATCCCAATGCAATGACTGCATTCTTATTCAGTAATGGATTCGACAGTAACAGTGTATAGAAAACGATTGACTCGGGCTCGGAGCCCTTTCCTGTGGCCAGAGGGGCCCTTTTTCCTGTGGCCTTTAGGGCCCCCTAACTAGGGTACATTTTCATTTTTCTCATCGGTTTTAGCATTTTTCTCCCGTTATATATTTCGAATTTCTTTGATTTTTTTTTTCGAGAGGAGGCTGGCGCCTCGGCTATGAAACGCCTTTGGAAAATCCATCAGATGGAATCGAGAGTTGATCATGTTAATAATTGTCTGATTAATACTCCATGCAACATTTCAGGCCTTAAGAAAGAAAGACCTTTGCACTCTCAGATAGCTTTCTTATAATCATCTTCGTCAATCATGAGATTTATTCCCCAGCACCGTCTCAATTCTCTTCTATTTTGCACCTCTTGTTATCTTGACTAATTTCATGAACTTATGAAGGAAAGAGTGTTTTTGTAAGTTTATCTAACTTTTGTCTGATCCTTTTACATTGTGGTAATAAAATATGTTTAAACCAAAGAAAGACCCACAAATGGCAGAATTAGCTCTTACATAATGTATGTTTAACTAAATAAGAATAATACTAAATATATCTGAGTAATTACCTGAACTCGTGCTTCAGATAGTCCGAGTCTTTGTGACAGTTCTTCTCTCATGAAGGCATCTGGATAATGGGTTTCATCAAATAACCGCTCCAATTCATTTAACTGTTCTAGGGTGAAATTGGTTCGACTGCGTCTCTGTTTAGTTTTAGGGTGCTCATCATCCTCCCTTCCTTCTTTTATATCTGGAAAATAAATGAATGAATGGATTATACAAGCCCCGTTTGGAATAGAACCAAAAAATATAACCTTTTCATTTATAACTTATAATAGTTATAATCTTGTATAATAGTAGCAGACGCCCTTTGATTCCGAGGGAGGGAGGGGAAGTTGCTACTTGTTTAGATTTCGTATGGTCGTGTATGTATGTATACCAGGTAGAATTTATGTTATATTCACGCCATTGTGAATTTGTCGGGTTTAATTAATTTTGTTGACAAAAGAAGCGTTTTAGGAAACATTTTAATGATATATTAATTATTATTTATACATTTTAATGTCACATGCATATTAATTATTATTCAGACCTTTGTGCACATGGCAAGTCTGTAATCAACTCGTTGGACCATCGAATCGTTATGTTTTGACTACAAAATTTCAATATATTATTATTTATTTATCTGTTCTCTAACTATTATAGAGAGAATTATCAATTCTGTATCTAAATCTCGCATAATACATCTTTCATGGCGAAATATCGGTATAGTTTCTCTCTCTCTCTCTCTCTCTCTCTCTCTCTCTCTGCTGTCACTTTACGGAAACGAGAGAGTAAGTAAAGAGAGGTGAAATGAGGAATCAGTTAGCGAAACTATGGGGTAATTAACGTAATGATAATAGCCACAGTCGATCATTGAATTAAAAGTAGCAAATTGTAAGCTGACTATCTCGAACCCCGGTAGAAAATTACTGGGGGATATTCCTGTTCTAGACTCTATCATTTCCCCCTAGTAGTAAATTATCCCCTTTCTCTTTATATTAACCTCACTGTAGCCAACCCCTTAATTTAACCCCTCATCTCTCACTCCACTAACTAGCAACCTTGTCGTTTAATTGAACTCCAGTCTAAGGAGTTAATGGCTGTGTAATTTGAATTATATCGTTGACTGTAATATGCTCTTTATTATACGGGCGTCATGTAACTGATCATAGCATATTACAGCCAGCAATGATAGCCCTGATCTCACTCAATTTTTAAATATATTTTTTTTGCTTAAAATACAAAGATAAAGTAAAAAGCATCTGCTCTTTAAATATCATATCCAGATTTTACTCAATTTTTAAATATAATTTTTGCATGAAATACGAAGATACAGTAAAAACCATAAGATATAATATCTGGATTGTTTTATTTACTGCGGAGTGGGATTTAAGGTCAGGGATCAATGTCGGAATCGGGCATCAGCTTAAGAATAGTATTTATTATTTTATATATTTATTTTTCTCTAATTGTCTTAAATCTTTAAATTATTTAGTTTTTCGTTTATTTTTTTCTTTTAAATTATTACTTTTTCATTTATTTTCTTCTTTTAAATTATTATTTTTTTCATTTATTTTTTTCTTTTAAATTATTTTTTCATTTAATTTTTCTCTTTTATTATTTTCTTTTAAATTATTTAGTTATTTTTTAAATCGTTATTTAGTTATATTTTAAAAGTTTTTAAATATATTTTAAAAGTTTTTAAATACATTTTAAAAGTTTTTAAATATATTTTAAAAGTTTTTAAATTATATTTTAAAAGTTTTTTAATTATATTTTAAAAGTTTTTTAATTATATTTTAAAAAAATTATTTAAAAAAATATTTAGGTTTTTTTTTTTCAGTTTTATTTTAATTATTCTTTTTGGTCTTTATGATTTTACATGAATGTGACTCTTATGTGTACGTGTAGTTAATCGGCCATGCTAAAAGATAACTAACTAAAATGCATATAATATATGTTTTCAAATTTGTGTGGCGAGTCATGATCCTGGTTTGGGATACGTTTGTGAGACTTACAGGCCCCAAGTTTTTTATAGTCCTGTAGCTTATTGTATGTGTGCGAGGTATCAAAATGTTTTAAACCTGCATAAGGCCATCAATACATGCAGCGTTTGAGAAATTTAATTCTGAAACTTTTATTTTTCGTTGTCATGTTAACTGTTAACATGGCGTGTTGAATGTTAACATGGACAATACATGTAAACATTTCTATTTCGTTTCGTTTTTCATAGTTCAAAATTTCGTTTAAATTGTCTTAACTACACTAGGATCTGGAAGAGTTGTCATCCTTGACGTGTTCTGGATGATGTGAGGGATTAGAAACGGCCTTTTGGCGCGAGGTGAGCGGAACTGCGGGTTAATCAAATGTCTCACGTCATCGGGTCAAAAGCCGCTCCTATGACCTCTGACGCGACCTCCCAAAACAACTGGTCATATAAAAAACGAAACGAAATATAGATGTGTATTTTAATCATATTGTAAAAGAAGCATTTTTATATTTACCTTTATTTATGTAATCAAACAAGAAACAACACTCATGACAACACAAAAATGACTTAAAAAATAAATACATCTAGAAAAAAAAAGAAAACAATAACGAAATGGAAAATCAAATAAAATGAAAATTAGAATTTTGTTAACGTTTCGTTCCGTGTTATATTTCTGTTGTTTGTAATCAACCGAATGAATCTAACGAACATAGCACATAACATGATTTAAAATAAGATTAAAATGAAAATATAGCATATGATACTTAAAGTTGGTGAAATTGTAGGAGGGCGAGAGAGAGAGAGAGAGAGAGAGAGAGGGGGGGATACAGAGAGAGAGAGACAGACAGACAGAGAGAGAGAGAGGGGGGTAACGTCCAGTCGACACCAACCAGGTCATTTAGGGACTAACACACTTTTTAATTCAATTTTTATGTCAATATTTCGCTTGTGCGTAGAGGACTTCAGTAGTGGGATGAAACCAGAGGACCCGGAGAAAACCTACGAGGTTGAACAGGCGACCCCACTCCTTTACAACCGAGGAATCGAAACCAAGTCAGTTGACTCAGTGACAGACCTTGTGACCTAGCGCGCACGTGCTAATCATTCGGCCATCTAACCTCCTATATTAGTTTAGGTTATAATGTACCGTGGACAATGCTAGATCTGATTCGTCATGGGGCAAGCACGTGGGAATCAATTTTGATTGATACAATGTGAAGGGTTTGTTTTCTAATTTCCCAACATTGATTAAAAGAATTAAAACCAATCTTGTCATATCTCATTTCATAATTTTTCATTTTCATTTTATTAAGAGGAACCAGGTCGTGTTGAAAACGATCCAAAAATAGTTAATTCATGTCTGCAATATTCCCCTTAGACGGAAGTGAACGTTAAAAATTGTTATGGCGTAAAATTAAAAATTAAATTGAATTATAGATATTTGTTTTACACTTATAATAACAATTATGAAATGGGGTTTAACGTCCTACTCTTCTGCACCTAAACCTGGGCTAATGGAAGACGGGCATGCGCCATACAGTGTGCTATGAAGGAAATTTTGCCCGGGCAGCGGCCTACTCTTATATCGAATTCCAACTGCCAAGGGATATTTTACGTGCACGCCAATGTGTACGTGGGACCTCGGTTTTTCGTCTCATCCGAACGACCAGGCAGCTGCCCTTGTCAGGGGAAATCACGCCGGAAAATCGAGATGAACTTTTCCGGCCAATGCAGGGATCGAACACCCGACCTCCAGAATAGCGAACCAGCGCCTTGTCCACTTAGCCACCGTGATTCCCCTTATAATAACAACGATGTACATACGCTGAATTGGGAGAGATTTCGGTTGAGGTGTGGTATAGGTAATCGTTTTTAAATTGTGACTATTATATATATGTCAAGTTAACCAATGCATGTCGAAGCGCGATTACTACTCGTTTTTTTATACTTTAAAGTAGCTAAGTCTCTAACTCGATATCATCCAAAATATTCGACATTGAAAACACGAATTAATGGTCAGTTTGAATCAACATTCATGCTGTGATCTTACCAGAAAAAGATGGGCCTCTGATATCCAATATTTTAGACAAAATAAAAAAAAATTACCATTGGTACACGAATCGTGTACCATAATGCGTTTCAGTCCCAGTTGTAACAAGACACTCGAGGGACGAGGCTACACACATTGCACCAAATCAAATGGCGTATGTAGACTGGAATAACCAGATCCTAGAAATCTGCATTCGTTTAAGACTGCTGGCTTATTTCCCCGAACATAACCGATTTGAAATTAGAGTATAAACGGAAACCATTGAATGTAAATCAGTTTATATACATTCATATTACAGTATTATATGCGTTGTGACCCACTTGTGTCAATTTCTAGGTCCCAAATATTAGCGATTTAGCTCCTTTAAAAAAAACAAAAAAAACAAAAAAAAACAAAAAAAAAAGAAAGAAGAAAAGAAATATCTAAGACCACTTGACATTAATTTGAGTGAGATGCTCACATGCAAATAATTTATATCATTATAATCAATTTGGTTAAAACACAGATCTATTTCGTTTCGTTTTTTTTTTTAAATCCTAAATTTCGCTTTAATTGTTGTTACTACACTAGGATCTGGAAGAGTTGTTATATGACCCAATGTCTGATTGATGTGAGGGATTAGCCAATGAAACAACCACTCAGACTCAGATCTTCAAGTAATGGAGGCCATGGTAAAGATTAACTAATTAGGATAGATAATATTATACAGAAATTAATTAGGGTATTAGAGGGGTTATACATATAATATCATACATAAACTAATTAGGGTAATGGATGGTATTATACAGAAATTAATTAGGGTATTAGAGAGGTTATACATATAATGTAATATCATACAGAAACTAATTAGGGTATTAGATGATATTATATAGAAATTAATTAGGGTATTAGAGGGGTTATACATATAATATAACATCATACAGAAACTAATTAGGGTATTAGATGATATTATATAGAAATTAATAAGGGTATTAGAGGGGTTATACATATAATATAATGATTACATAGAAAAGATAACAATGTCGGGTTTGTTTTTGCATAGTACGTCGCAACAAAAAATGGCTGTCTTATTGTCCCACTGTATAATATTACATCATTAGTATTCTCATAAATGACTTGGATTTAGCAATATCTATTCCACATTTAGATTGTACAATTTAAAAGCATAAAGAGTAGAGTACAAAAACAAATCAAGCAGGCTAATATTAATTTGAATTATTATATATTTGTATAATAAATGTACAACTTAAAGTAATATTTGGTATAGACAGGGCATTATTGTGTATTATTTTGTTATTGTACAAATAAGTAATATGTAGGACCTGATTAAGTTGGCATAGAGTCGCTGGATGAAAATGCCACTATAGGAGCCTTGCTTCTACAGTGGAAATGGGCATGTGGTCATGTGTACATGTATGGCAGTATGGTAGGTAGATTTTTTGGGCAAACACATAGACAACATAAGAAATAAAACCGCAACATGGCCCGTCTTAACTATCAATACCATTTATACCTGTTAAATAACCCGTCTACAAACTATTAATAACGTTAAAAACCTGTCTAAACTATTAATAACGTTAAAAAAAAACGGTCTAAACTATTGATAACGTTTATACTTGTTAAATAACCTGTCTAGCAATAACGTTAATATGTGTTAAAATAATATAACTAAGCTATTAATAACATTAATATATGTTAAATAATATGTCTAAACTATTAATAACGTTCATACTAAACTATTAATAACGTTTATACTTGTTAAATAATATGTCTAAACTATTATTAACGTTAATATATGTTAAATAACCTGTCTAAACTATTAATAACGTTAATATATGTTAAATAACCTGTTTAAACTATTAATAACGTTAATATATGTTAAATAACCTGTCTTAACTATTAATAACGTTAATATATTTTCAATAACCTGTCTAAACTATTAATAACGTTAATATATTTTCAACAACCTGTCTAAATTATTAATTAGTTTAATATTTTACTAAATAACCTGTCTAAACTATTTGTAACGTTAATATCTGTTAATAACTTATCTAACTAACGTTAATAATATGTCTAAACTATTAATAACGTTAATATCTGTTAAATAGTCTGAGCTATTAATTACATTAATATATTACGTTAAATAACGCGTTTAACTATTAATTACGTTAATATCAGTGAAATATTGTGTTTACAACATATTTAATGTTAATGTTTGTACAAAAAAAAAGAAGAAAAAAAAACCTGTCTAAACTATTAGTTACATTCATATTTGGAAAATAATACGTTTAGACTATAAGTAATGTAATGTTTGTTAATTAACCTGTCTAAACTATTCATAATATTAATGTGTGTCAAATAATACCATCTCTAAACTATTTAAAAATGATTTGTAATGATGTATATATTTCGTACCGTTTCTTAGGTACAAATTAATTAATTTTCTTGAAAAAAAACCCAAATAACTACAAATATTTTAAATTTAGAAGTTGGCGAGTAATACATGTAATGTTTTGAATTTCAGATAATGAAAAAAAAAAACAAAAAAAAAAAAGACGTTGTTTTGAATAAAAAGCAGATACGACATCATTTCTCCTACGTTATATAAGCAATTGTATGGTTCACATATTTTAAAATATCGAAACCTTAATATCTTGGGGTCTGTTAATCAGCATAAAATATATGGTGTATTAGAGGCCATCAAATACCCCGTCCCCTCCCACAAAACACAGCCAGGCTATCCGAATCCACAAACACTTTTAATATAATATTAAAACCCAAAAGACATCAACACCTCACCAAACTAAAAAACCATACTTCATGTATTCAGAGCCAGTCTTCAACCGTTGCTGGACTCGGATATTTTATTTAAATGGTTTTAATGGCATTTGGTAATTGACATGGAATATACAGATCGCAATTCTGTGGAACACAATTACTGCATTGCTTGGTAATGACTACAGAGAAGACTATAGTTAAAACGTGGCTCATTAGTAAGCTGTAATTGTATTCCATAGAATTTTGACCTGTTTATTTCATTTAAATATGATAAACAATTTAAACTATTCTATTACAAAATATATATTAAATCCCAAACGAACCCCATAGGGAATGTATTACTTAAATAGATAAATAAAGTTTATTTTTGACACATACAATATACTGTAGAAGCAGGGCATGCTTCCAATAACGAGAAACTGTTCGGTTTTATCATTCATTATGCTATGCTGGGTCTTATCTTTATGTATATGTTTATACTGTTTACTATTTTCTGCATCCCTTGGAAATAACTTATAGGAGAGGGGTAATATTGGCTTTGCCTGTTCTTCAATCCTTTTCTGAGAATAATATTGTTTATAAAAAAATATATATAGGTCTTGCCTGATGTTGAAGCATTTTCAAATAAATAAGATGTTATCCTTAAATGACATTTAACGTAGAGGTATAATATTCGTAATAACACAACTTTCTGGATTTATAGTTCTTAGTTTATTATACATACAACGTTTCAATACTCTTACACAGTTATACTTATCAAGCAAACGTAAAGTATTGAAATGTTGCATGTAATGAACGAAGAAGTAGTACATCCATAAACTTGTTTACTATGAATATTATACCTCTACTTCTAAATATCATCCATCAAGCAATATTAAAGTATTGAAATGTTGCATGCAATAAACTAGGAAGTAGTAAATGCACAAAAGTGTGTTATTTTGAATAAAATTGTACAAACTAAACCAACAAGAAGCTAAATAAAATAAACAACATAAAACTATGTATATTAGCCGAGTAGGAACAGAACAGTGGAACGTTAAATCATCATTTCTTTCATTCCTTCTTAGAAAATATAAAAATCAAATCAACGAAAATCAAAATAGTAAAACAAACGGAAATTGTTATGAAAAGAAATGATCTGTAATATACATATCGAATAGGTGACAATCAAATCAAATTAAATGAAAGAAAAATTAAAACAGTAATAGGTAAACAAATGGAAATCATGAAAAGAAATTATTTTTAAATATGTATTGAATTAAATATATTATTACCTATTCTAGGCGATGACATGGAATCTCGCTCGTGACAATCTTCATCAATGACATCATCTATTTCATCATCAGTTACGTCAGGACTAGGTACCCGTAATGGTAGTTTAGTATCCACTATATTTTGTAAAGATGAAGGAATCGAACTCACGTCTCCTTCTTTAGATGATATTGTCACTTCTTTTTTAACACACGGTAAGTCGCCCTTACATTCTTCAAAAGATTTTGAAACAAATTGTGCCAAGCCTTCCATAATTGTTATTATTTAATTATTATCAACAACAAAAATGCAAAAAATATGAAAACACTTAAAATAAACAGTTATGTTTTTAAATTCCTGTTGGAAAAAATATCAAAACATGTTTCGTAGTCAGAAGCTAATAAAAGCTGAGATCCACACGACAGTCGCATATAGAGTGTTCTGCTTATTTCCCTGTGTTAGAACTTAAAGCTGAGCCAATAATTTTATTCTGAAGATCACGGGCTATGGACACTTGCTCATCTTAATTAATCTAATCAGCAAGATTTGTGCGCGTGCTAATTGTTAAGTTAAACATTTGCTCTAAGAGGCAATAAAAGACGGCGATTGGGAGACATTATGTGACGTCATATTAAGAGAGCGGTGGTGATTTGAGAAAGAGGTTATATGTCACGTGATGTTGCTAAGGGAATTATATTTTCTGTGATTCCTGGCAGGCAATCTACAGACTGTGTACATTACTTCTGTCAAATTATTTCGCTTTACATCGACCCCTGAAGTCATGTTTTTGCGTGCAGACATGGAGTCAATTACACTTCTTCACAATGGCAAAGCGTAAATAAATAAATATTTTAGCATTCGCGTCTCTAAAACGTTAAAAAAAAAAACCAACATAACCCTACAATATAATTAATATGGGATATATAGCACAACGTTTCGATAAGCGTTAATTTGTAGTTTTCAACCACAAAATTATCTATCTCTGCAAACACTACAGTTATAAATAGGCCTGCTTTTGTTAAAGAAAAATATATATTATTTTTAAAAAGTTTGGGTTTTTGATCGTTTTTGAATTTGAAAGAAAAAAAAATATATGGAAAATTAAGTGCGACGCTAGTTATTCCATTCTTTAAAATAGTTACATTTAAATATTTTTTGCATTGTATTCTAATCCCAGCTTGACCGTTGTTCACTTCTCAAATGCACGTGTAATCTGTTGTAATGAACGCGGAATGCACGCGCCATCTGGTGTAATGATTAACGTGAACAATTCAAACCTTCTGTTAGTCAAGCCCCGTCTTTTGTCTGCTCATTAATATCATAACTAAAACAGCGCCATCTAGCGGCATAACGACTTCTCGCGCCCTTTTTATTCATTGTTGATTTAACTAATTGTGTCCGTACCGACATTTGTATAACGCACTTTAATATTTACATGGATTCGTGATAAATTAGCTACAGTAGAAAGGGCGATGAGGGGATAATTTGACAAGACAGCCAGAAATATTGGATTCTCCTTAATCTTGTCCAAGTTGAGAGGGAAGCCGACTAATAATAAACTCACTAATGTGTGGACGTTAAATAGTTTTAGAATTATTAATCGACGGGTACTTGAAATGACCCTTAATGTATTCAATAATAATTAATCGAATGTTTCAATCAGTTTTCACTGAAAAACAAAGTAACAAGATGAGGTTAACTAAAAAAAAAGAGAAAAAAAAATATAACTAGGCAACGGCAACAATTAGCATCATAATAATGATGGAATTAAAATCTTTATTTATTTCGAGGACTTAATCCAGGGGTGTGAAACATGTGGCTCCCAGATCAGATCCCGACCACCAAGAGGGATTTAAATGTGTCCAGTGGTAAAAAATTTCAACAAACAAGTGGTGGAAATCATTTAGTATTGTTTTGCTGATTCAGTAAAATTCCGAAATAGATACTTGTATGTCGTAGATACCTAAGTTGTGTGTAATGCAAGAAAACATTGTGTTCAATATCCTGGCAATATGAAGAGAAGAGTGAGAAATGGGGTTTAACTCGACACAAAGCAGGTCATTTCGGGACTAACATATGGTTCAATTTTATTTCAATAATTCGCTTGCGCGTATGGGTCTTTAGCAGTGGGAGGAAACCGGAGTACCCGGAGAAAACCCACGAGGCTGGACAGGCGACCCCACTCCTTCCCACGTACAACCTGGGATTCGAAATCACGCCAGATGACTCAATGGCAGTCCGTCGTATGATACAGCGCGCGCACGCTAAATAATATTTAAATCAAAATATAATAAAACAAAAATAACAATTGTGACATAAATTTAGTTGAATATATTACTTGTCATTGGCACAAAAAGTAGAACCTGAGAAGAATTGACAGGGATAAACGTCTAGTCGTTCGGATGGTGCAAAAAACTGGGGGTCCACCCGAGTACTATTTTGAGTGCACGTGCTAGATCCCTCTAGCATAAATAGAGGATCACATTTTGTAAGATTTAATTTCATTGATGTAAATCAATAATTGTGATATCACACGTCTATATCATTATGTCGTACTTTGAATGCCCATCTTATCCTACCATCTGATGATAAAGGATAAAGAACACAATCGTAACACACTCTAACATAAAGTGTTGTTTTATCAAAAAAAATTACTGTTTACTGCTGAAAGTATCTTTTTACAGACCCAATGTATGTCCTCTCCGACGAAAATATCAGCCAAATAGCTGTTGGAACGTCTACAGATGCAAGGAAATGACGGATAATTGTCTTGTCCCCCCCCGCCCCCCCCCCCCCCCCAACCCGTCTCCGCGGTAGGTGAACTGTTTTTGCGGCCCCCCACCCGTTTTCAAAATTCCTAGATCCGCCCCTGAATTATATGTAGCTGAGCAAGGGGGTGGGGTGGGGAAAATTCGCCACTGCATTGCGTATAATATGTCCGTCTCCATTATTCCGGTTGGGGCAGATAAAGAAACTTTAGTAATTAGTTAAACCCATTTTTTTTTCTCTACTACTTTAAAGTTCCAATTTCACATTTTCTAAGAAAGTCAAAACATAATTATTTCTATGTCTTTTGCTCAAAAGGTTGTCAACTCACTATTATACGGTCCTGGGCAAAACTTTGTGGGCATTATAAAGGGTGACACAGGGTGATTGAGGAAATAGTTACTCAATTACCTCCCTTGTTTTCCCATTCCTCTCCATGGACGGCCATCTTCAAACGTTTGAATTTGAAGTTGAAAATGATATTTTTGCCAATTTCTCAACTGGCAGTACTGAATTATAGGATTAATAGGATTATTCTTTAACAAGGTAGGACTGTTTATAGGTTCAATCTATTTTTGGGCTTTATTTTAATACATTTTAAAAATATAACTTAAAAAAATGCTATTGGAGCTTTAAAGGAGCTAAATCGCTAACATTTGAGGCCTAGAAATTGACACAAGTGGGTCGCAACGTATATAATACTTTAATACGAATGTATACAAACTGATTTACATTCAATGGTTTCCGTTTTTACTCTAATTTCAAATCAGTTATGTTCGGCGAAATAAATGCAAATTTCTAGCGTCTGGTTATTCCAGTCTATATACCCTGTTTGATTTCATGCAATATGTGTAGCCTCGTCCCTCGAGTCTCTTGTTACAACTGGGACTGAAACGCATTATGGTACACGATTTGTGTACCAATGGTAAAATGTTAATTTTGTCTTAAATATTGGATATCAGAAGCCCATCTTTTTCCGGTAAGATCACGCAGCATCAATGTTGATTTAAATTGACAAATAATTTGTGTTTTCAACGTTGAAGATTTTGAATGATACTGAGTTAGAGACTTGGATACTTTAAAGGGACTATCCCGTTTCAAGTCTCAAAAATAAAAGTCCGAGTACGTATGAAATTTAAGCGCTAAAATATCGCATAATGCTGTATTTACCTTGTCTCATAATTTCAGCTCAAAATATCGAGTCGTTTGGGCGTGAACGTCAAAACTGTTTATCCGGACACATAACCCTTTTAAGAATTCGGGTCTATTTTTTCGTTGATTACTTTGTAATCGACTCCCGTTTGTTTATTGGGAGGTCTATATAGTAAATGATCCATGTACTGTACTTGATATCGAAAGGTAAATTTCACCTACACGTTATTTTTCAGAAAATAAAAGTCTGGTTTTATCCACAGACACCGTATCCTTTCCAGGTGAAGATTGGCCGGTTTAAGTCGTTTGAAATCGTATCACAAATACCGAGTTAGTTTCTCTGCAGTTAGGTGGGGGGGGGGGGGATTTTAAGCGATTTTAACACAACATTAAGCAGTTTTATTCTCCAAACAATTTATCGGGATTAGCCCTTTAAGGTGTTATTTGTCGGAATTTGATATAAGAGTAGACCGTGGCGCTGCTGTTCGGGCAAAATGTCCCAGTCACCGCACACTACATGGCGTATGCCCGTCGTCATTAGCCCTGCAGGAGCAAAACTGTACGATGTTGAAGCCCATTTCTTTCATTTCCTTAAAGGTGTTGACAACTGCTAGAAAACAAACTTGGTAATTGGCTGATAAAAAAACTTTAATCAGTAGCAGTTATAAAATAATTCAATTGAATTTTCAGCTAAAGCTTCGCTATGGCGCTTGCCTTCGCTTAATTATCTCGACAATGAAATATACAGTAACCCCATTTCCTCTTTCTCACGTGCATAAACTGCTCGTGATAATTGGGGAAGTTAATTCGTTTAGCATTCACCTTCTTCTCTTGCCAGACGACGGACTTAAAATGTCTTAAAAGACTCAAATTAAGTTATGCCTTGATTTAACAAATTACCGTCGTGATGACCAACATTATTACGCTCCGTCTTCACGCGGTTAGGCGCGAAAAGCATTCACCGTGGCGCTACCGTCGAATTTTATACGTAATCTAACGCCAATTATCACGTGACGACTGTATTAGTGTAAATTCAGAAACTGTCAGCTTTCAATTTGCTTATTAAAAGGTTAAATGGAAAATTCTGTTCAGTCATCAGGGACAACTGAATTTTTCTTCTGGTGAATTCATTCACAGGCTTATGCACAAACAGAAGTCGCATATGATGTGAAGATCTAGGCATCCCCGAACAATGTTTACCCGAAGGCACGATATCTACAAATCATCGTTACACAGTTCTGAAAAAAGCAAAACTTTTGCATGGCACTTACCCTCTAAAACGTCGATTGACCCAGTTCGCCATGATAACGTTAAAAATATATACATATATTCTCAACTACTTAGTTTTTATTTTTTCTATGCCACCCTATCTTCGGAAACTATGGGGTTTGCGGGGTCCGTTTGACCCGAGGGGTCTATTTTGTAGCCTACCTCGCCGCTGCCCGAGCAAAATTTCCCTCATAACACACTGTATGGCATATACCCGTCTTCATTATCCCAATCGGAGACGAAACATTTCTAAATAACACCGTTTTAAAAGTCATTGTATTTATGTTTCTAACCCCGCCCACCACTATATTCATTTAAATCCTCAAAGTAACATTTTACTTGCTACCACGACGTAATAATCAAAAATCTCCCAAGAACTCTTTTATCCAACTTATTTATTTTAACAGGGCATCTCGCGGTGGTCCTTTAGTACCATACGTTGATTTATAAACATTTTCTTGTAATTTACCTCACATGAGAAATCGCAGTGAAAACTATGATAAATCAAAACACCCTGAGAAAAAAACCTTTACTCCGTGGTGTAACATTTTTCTCTCGTGTTTTGGGCTTTTGGGGGGATTTTGGGTTGTTTTTTTTTTATTTATCATAGATACAGCGCGCAGTGCTAACCATTCGGCCATCCACACTCAACCCAAACCCCCACCGTTAAACACAATTGTTTGCTTGCTTACAATCCCTCTGGTGCTCCTCAATTTGTCGAGCACAGATAGCAATCTGTTTCACAGAGAATTACGAATTACTTACGAATTATCTCTGTAACAGATGACTGTCCACAACATGTGCGTTGACTGCACGCGGCGGTAGTCATTGGCTCAACGACTCGTGCAATGTTTACTTAACGCCTAACTGCTTCGGGCAAAATGATGCATTTTACTCATTTTTATACCCATTTACACAAAATAGGAAATATTTTTAACTACAAATACTTCAAACGTCTTTATTTATTTTTCTTTTACCTCAAAAGTTTGAGAATTTAATTTGTCGGAGTAAAAAAGTTAATATGCCGAACTCATTAAGCCTCGTCGATGTCATGCTTATCAGTGATTGTAGCGGCCAAGCGAATATTCTCTGCGGGATCAGTTTGCACAGATAGGTCTGTGACATTTTCCTTTGTTTTGTTTGTTTTGGTTTTTTTTTTTTGCCATTGGTGTTTTGTCATTGAAATTTTCGGGAGCTACTTAAAGGGACAATAACACTCTTACTGGCTCGGAAGCCCCAGAAAATAAATAGTACAAATTGTTGACCAGAATAAAGATTGGGACATATTATTCAGTTTCAACAAGAGTGGTTTTGCGCCCTTAATTAGCCTAGTTCAATGAAACCGTTAATTCCAGTTCTGTGATACTATCTGATTATTTCGCCATGACGGGTCTTGCAATTCATCATAGCTTTGTAAATAATACACGGGATTGAACCATTCATCATATCTTTGTAAGGGCTTACTGAACGGGACTGGACCCTTTTTTTTGGCAAAATTTATATTTTTAATTCATCTTTGTAAATATCAAAAGTTTTATAAATGGGACTTTCGCTTTATTGTTGGTTACTACGGATTAAAGAGTACTGGTTTGGCGAGCAGACTATAACTAATGAAATGACTAATCACTAAATTCTGTCTACCGTTAAAATTAAACCAAAAAGAGTTACCTCCCTTAAACCAAAAACGAGCTCTCGTTAAATTGAAGGAAGATAAAGTATCACGTCAATCAGTGAAGAGAGTGATCGAAGAAGACGAAAAGTGAACGAAAAAACAGCTCCTGAATATTTTAATGGCCTTGTGTCACTGGTTATTATCGCGCTGCTGACGACATAGAACGTGTTGACCACGTGATGGCAGGAGTTTGGAACGATATATGTCGTTTTGGTGGATGGGTTGGCGGATCTATTGGATTACCTGGCCGAGTGGAAGTTGAGAAAGTGATTATCAAAGAAGTAGGGATGAGGATCCCAGCTCGTGGATTTATAAGAATAGCTGGCCTATCTGGTGCGACAGCCATAGCAATGGGAGCGTATGGTGCTCATGGTACGTAGTGTCATGGACTTAATAATATAGTCCTAGGCTCAGGGTTTTTTTGTTGTTGTTTTTTTTTTAAATGTTTATAATGTGTCTTATTATAATGTTACGTCAGATGATCAGTGTGTATGTATGAATTACTTCCCTTGAACAGAAACACGGGAATGCTCGATTCATAGTCCAGAACGTCCCGAATTGACAAAATTGCAATCGAGTGACGCAGGATTCAGCCATGTCACTGTTCTGCCAGTCTCGACAGCTGAGGTGGAGTGAGTAGAATTGTGACGTATTCTAAGCAAAAAATATGTTTCAGCTGTCATGATTGTTTGGAATATTTTTTATGCAGTCGGCACATGCGTTGTACTCCGAAATTCTCCTTTTCACTCGATTGACACCGGTTTTGGAATTCAATTCCGGAACTGTGAATAGAGCATCCCCACTGACTAAGGGGATACTTGATTGAAGGTTCAGGAATTAAATTCTCTCAACTCCGAAAATAGTGTCAATCGAGTGCAAAGGAGAATTTCGGAGTGCAACGCACGTGCGGACTGCATAACAAAAATCTCAACCAATCATGGCAGCTGAATCATTCGCTGAAAACATAACTGATTTGAAATTAAGTAAAACAGAAACCATGTAAATCAGTTTATAATACATTCATATTACAGTATTATATGCGTTGCGACCCAGTTGTGTCAATTTCTAGGTCCCAAATATAAGCGATTTAGCTCCTTTAAATTGGGGGGTTGGGATGGCCTAGTGGTCTAGAGTGCCGCGCTTCGACCTCTAGCTGGCTGGCCACCTCTGGCTTGTGGCTGTGGTTTCAATCCCTGGCGTGAGCGTATGTGGCATGGAGATAGGGGCGCCTTCTCAACCTCGTGGGTTTCCTCCAGGCACTCCGGTTTCCTCCCACTGCTAAAGACTCCTCAAGCAAGCGAATTATTGAAATAAAATTAAACCAAATGTTAGTCCCGAATTGACGTAGTTTGTGTCGAGTGGACGTTAAACCCTATTTCTCTCTCACTCTCCTTTAAATTAAATAAATGAAAGAAACATCACGACTTATTCAAGTTAATTTCTCCGCCTGGTGGTTAGTAAGACAGTGCTTTAATCATTAAGCCACTGCGGCTCCTTGTTAGTCAATCAAATAAAGTTCTATAACATTGTAAGGCAATTGTCCTTCGTGGTTGATTTCTCAATCTCCTTTCAAAAAAAATAAACTCAACGTCAGATTTATTTTCATGATAAATCAAAGTTTTGTCATCTTGACTCAAAATATACTAAAACAACATGTATTCTGTAATCCAAATAATTTACACAAAACTTGACATAAATCACCCGTCAGTGACTTTGTCAGACACAAATTATCTCAAAATGTATGTGTGTCTTAATATGTCTAGGTTTTATTTTAAGATATTATCTTTAAATCTATTAATGTGACGTGGGGGTTGGGTTGTATGTGACAAGGAGTAGAGTTGCCTGTAAACTATGTGGGTCTTTCTCCAGATGCAACAAGCATATGAAATACTGGTATAAAAAATGTATCATACATGTATGTTAGTGCCAAAATAACCTGATTCATGTCAAGTGAATGTTTAACCTCATTTTGTGTCTTTCTCAAAAGTGCGATTTTTTAATTTTATAATAACTGTGTTATATAATTTTTTATTATTTAGCATTTAAAGAAAGCGAAGCTGCTGAAAAACTGAAAGTGGTAGGTTGTAAAATATTTTGTTTTCAATCCACAATCAAATTAAATATGGCCAACACTGGCTTTGGGAGCTGCTTAATCCAATTGAAACCAAGGTTGATTTATTGCAAATGACCAGAAGTTACTTATTTTCTAGTCTCTATCATCCAAACAAATATTCTACGAATATTAGTCTGGATGGGTCCTCAAAATTTGACGGAAAGTAGGTCATTGTCTGGATTATCCAGTCTTTTTAGTTACCACATACTGAATCTATCAAAACCTCTCGCTTGTCAACAATGACACTCTCTAAAATTTTGTTTGTAAAGGTTTTAATTGAAATGGTAATTCTCATGAATCAGATGTATGGCTTCTCACAATCGTCTTAATTCTTCATCGCGATTCATGCTTATTCCTCGTCTCTATTTTGTTTCTAATAATAGATGTGCCAAGTGAATTGTGGGATATATTTCATACTCGCTTTATAGAATCTAGCAAAATCGGCCCAGCTTCATAATATCTAGCACTTATCGATACTTTAGCCAAAAGGTTCCATTGCCCATGCGTACCGGGATTTTGTTTTTTTATGTGATAGATTATCCAGTAATTTTTCGTCAAAAATTGACAACGGACCCAGACCCTCCGTACGTTGAAGACTAGGGGGTTCTGGGTGACCGAGACTACATATTTTCATTTAACATCTCATTATGCGTGAGGGCAAGAGGATAGGGTCACAACTATGTCATATTTGGAATAAACCGCCTGTCAGTGTCACAGACCCTGTCCTCCACAAATTCATCCAATGTCATCAACCATACAAGTTCTTCTGCTAACTGGCTATTTGTCAGTCACACATTTCATTTTCTGTTTGCTGCATGTTAATAAAGACGGGCAACAGCTGACAGTGTGCTATAAGGGAAAGTTTACCCGAATTTTAACTCCTTTAATAAATAACGTGGGGGGTGCGGTGGTCTAGAGTGCCGCGCTTCGACCTCTAGCTGGCCGGTCACCTCTGGCTTGCGGCTGTGGTTTCGATCCCTGGTGTGATCGTATGTGGCATGTAGAAAGGGGTGCCTTCTCAACCTCGTGGGTTTCCTCCAGGCACTCCAGTTTTCTCCGACTGCTAAAGACCCCTACACGCAAGCGAATTATTGAAATAAATTGAAACCAAATATGTTAGTCCCAAAATGACCTAGTTTGTGTCGAGTTGATGTGGACCTCCCTCTCTCTCTCTCTCTCTCTCTTTCTCTCTCTCCTTTAATAAATGACCAAGGTAGAGATTAAATTATCAGTTACCACATCATTAGTCAGGTACAGCTAATATTAATATTTCCAGGTCGGCCATATATTCTGGTCGTCATCATTTCACGACCTGTAAAACTAGTATATTTTTCAAAACCTCATTTTCAGGCAAAGCTACAATCGCGTCGCATAGCTGGAAATTTCAATGACCTTATAATCCATAATCTTTTCTTTACTTGCAGACATATGACACAGGATATAAAATGCATTTAGTTCACTCTGTTGCTCTTCTCGCTGTTCCTTTAACAAGACGCCCTTATTTGGTAAGTAAATGAAAAGGGGTTTAAAGGCCTACTGTTCTAATAAAGAGAGGCATACGTCATACATTGTGCTATAGCACTATGGTTTACTCTAACGTGCATGCCAGGTTGTTTTTTTGTCCCATCCAAACGACCAGACACTTGTCCGTGTCAGGCCCTCTTTCGTGGACCTTATATTACAGTCCATAGTTCAGGTTGATTTTTTAGCATATAAAGTCCGTTTATATAAGGTGTCTTAATTCTTATGTAATGTTACGTCAGATGGTAAATTAAATGGGAGGGTTGGATTTGTATGGCTGAATGGTTAGCACGTGCGTGTTGCATCATAAGGTCTGTCATTGAGTCAACTGGCTTGGTTTTGATACCCCTCTTGTACGCAAGTAGGGTTGCCTGTCCAACATTATGGGTTTTCTCCAGGTCCTCCGGTTTCCTCAAACTGCTAAAGACCCCTACGTTCAAGCTAATTGTTAAAATAAAATTGAAACATATGTTAGTCCCAAATTGACCTAGTTTGTGTCAAGTGGACCTGGACATTAAACCCCAATTCTCTTTCTAAATTAAATGAAAGGTAAAGGTAATTTGTTGACATGCTGGTTAGTAATTACGACAGTGCCTAAAGCCACTGTGGCACTATGACATTGGTTAACAAACTGTCTGAGGCCATAGGGTCAAAAGCCACTCGTATGACCTTTAAACGTGACCTACAACTTCATGTAGTAAAAGGCTATCGAAAATATAAAAATACAAAATAAAATATAAATCTATATTTTAATACGATTGTAATTTATATAACATTTGTTTTGAATATTTTTCAGGTTGGATCGTTAATGACAACTGGTTTAGTGTTGTTTTCTGCTAGTTGTTATTATCACGCTCTAACAGGTAACACAAGAGTACGTTGGGTCACACCATATGGAGGAATGTTATTAATATTTGCCTGGTTAGCAATGGTTGTGTAAAAGTTTTTTTTTGTACAAGAGTGATCTCCCTTTATGGATTATCTTCCCCTAAATTTATTATGAATTAATCAAATTAAAATGTGTTGTTCAATCAATTTGAAAGTAGACAAGTGAACAAGCATGATACTAGGATACCAAGAGTTTATATTATCTCCTCTTAGAGTTTATTTCATACTGTGTAAATAAGAATACAGATAGTGAGACCTGTTGTAAAGGGAGACAATTTGGACATTATCAGGGGAGATAATGAAATCTTCCTCTCACACACTCTGTATTGCATATGACAAGGGTTAAAGCTAAATGATAAGGCCAGCTCAGTTTTTTGTCAAAGGTCACAAGATATAAACTGGGCAAGTGCTAATCTCGACCTTAACCCTAACCACGGACCTAGCCGCAATGCTTACCCAAACCTAACCTATAATCTCGTCAACAATCACTTGCCCTAATGTTATTTATATCTCAGCGACCTTAACAAGGAGGAGGGGATAAAAATGTAGAGTCCTTGAGTTGAGCTATTACAAAAAATTGATACACAGCTTGTACACATAAATATGGTTTGAGTAATATTTTTATTTATTCACATTGTATATTGGTATAGAGATATACATATACCTAGATATAGAACGTATATTTCATCAAATAATCGCTTGACTTTTACTAAGAGGAATGACATTAGGGCAAGTTAATTAGCTCTCAGTATTAATGGTTTTTCTTCAGCAAATTAATTTCTTAAACAATATTTTAAATTAATAAGAGAAATATTTCCTATTTAGTGTAAATGGGTATTTAAAGTAGTATGTACTTAAAAGGCACCCATGTCCGATGTAAACAATGCACTTGCTATCAGCGCCACATGATGTGACGCCACAGTCATCTTGTTCAGAGGTTTAAAAAAAGGGCTTTTGCATTATCACTGTGATACAGGTTGATATTTGTCAATGAGAATAAAATGAGCAAGCCATTAAATGGGTTTTGTGCTTTTGATGTACAGAAAATAAAAAAATGGAAGTAGACAAATTAGGATTTATTTATTTAGTGATTAAGAAGGAAACTGCATTGTTTTGTTATGTTTAACTATAAATATGAAATAAAACAAAGGTAATTTTTACAAGATAATTTTGTGTCTCATGGAAGAAACAGAATCCACAGGGACTCGTTGTTAGTTGAGAAAGTTCCGTGGGATATTCCAGCCTGGTCTACGTTGGTCAGAGTTGCTGGAAGGAGTGCCAGAAAAGCATGTGAACATTCAGCTGGGAGAAAGAAACTTCAGGTTTTGTGTATACCATGTGAACATCCCCAGACAATTTGATCCAGTTGTATGACTGGGAAAGTTTGTGAGGAATTTATGGGGGGTTGGATGGCCAAATGGTTAGCACGTGCGCGCTGTATCATAAGGTCTGTCATTGGTTTTTTTTCTGGGTCCTCCAGTTTCCTCCCACTATAGACCCCTACCCGCAAGTGAATTATTGAAATAAAATTAAACTATATGTTAGTTGCGAAATGACCTAGTTTGTGCCGAGTGGAGGGGTCTTTAGTGGGAGGAAACTTATTGATCAATTTTCTATCATGTCGTGTCCACAGTTAACCTTTTTGCTCAGTCTGTTGGATAGCGGTAATGCGATAGTAGCTGTGAAAAGAGAATATTTACTGCTGATAAGTTTTACCGTCAAGAATTTGTGACGAGTTATCACAGTGTATCATATATCATAAATTACTAGTAAACTGTTAAAAGACGCGAAGAACAAGTTAAACAAATATTGACATGTATCAAAGTTTAATCGTTTATGATACTATAGGCCTACTTTAATCGTTTATGATACTATAGGCCTATTTTAATCGTTTATGATACTATAGGCCTACTATTTTAAATACACTTGGTGACTGGCTGTAAATTATACTTTACTAGCTGATTGAAACACTGGGCCCTGTTTCTCGAAATCTTAACTAAAGATACAATCCACATTTTAGTAGATACGTCAATTTTGATTGGTGAAGCACTAAAATCAATCTAATATTATCCAAACAAATGACTAAAATTTGAATTTTATCTTAGTTAAAATTTCCTGAAACAGGACCCAGATCATATTTCGTTTCGTTTTTTATAGTTCAAAATTTGTTTTAATTGTGTTTACTACACTAGGATCTGAAAGAGTTATATAACCTGCGTTCTGGTTGATGCGAGGGATTAGCCAACGAAACAGTCTGTTAAGGCGAACTTTTGGTGTGAGGTGCAAGAAACGATGGGTAAACCACTAGAAACGTTGACGCTTAATATATTTCTTAGGTCATAGGGCCCAAAGCAGTGTGTATGTCCTCTGAAGCAACCTTCCAGTAAAACTCGTCAGATCTTGATGTAGTGTAGGCCATCGAAAGTATAAAAAACGAAACGAAATATAGATATGTGGATACACTGCTTTTAGAGGACAGGGTGACACTTACTTAGAGGTGTGGCACACGTAGTCAACTAAACTTTGTTTTAAGAGTAATCTGTAAATATAAGAGGCGTTGGTTAGGTGAATGGTTTAACCTGGCACCGAGTTCACAAAGCATTCTCAGACTTAAGTTGAGAATTTGCTCAACTTTCAGTCACTGTTTATGAGAAATATCTTTGATGCAGAAACACAAAACTTTTGGACATAGTTTCTTATTGATGTACTTTATACATAAAAAACAACAAAATTATTATAAAGGGCTATATTTCAGTTACAATAAGGTGAACAAGTTTGAGTAAATTCTCAACTTAAGTCTGAGAATGCTTAGTGAACTCGGGGCCTGGGCGTTTTGGACCACAAGTACTGAGTCAAGTGGCGTGGTTACTATTCCCCGATTGTACGTCACAAGGGATAGGTTTGCATGTCCAAGCTCGTGGGTTTTCTCTTGGTTCTCCAGTTTCCTCCATAGCTAAAGACCCCTAAGCGCAAGCGAATTATTGAAATAAAATAGAATTATACATTAGTCCCAAAGTGGAAAAGTTTGTGTCCAGTAGACATTAATCTCTCTCTCCCTAGCATAAACCAAAAATTGAGGCAGATTACTGAAGAATTTATTAAAGAGATTTAAACACTGACCATGATCGTTCATAATCATTGTGTGGGGGTTTTATAACACTGCAGGGGCGTTCCCAGACATTTGAATGGCGGGAGATCAGGGGTCGAGATTTAATCAAGATAATAGTTCTGCCCATTTAGATGCATACATAATGATAGAGTGCGAGTGAGGTCAAACAGACGGAGACGGAAATTATTCTCTCGTTTGTTTGTTTAATACTGAAAACGATACTCTCTTAAGGCAGACGTGCAAGTCTCAGGCATCGTAAAGGCTGGGGAAAGCGAAGTCCAATGTGAGGTCAATATCCCGTCCTTTCAAATTTTTGATAATTTGCCTCTGCTCAGTATTACTCATTGACCAGTCAGATAAGCGCTGTTATTTTTTAGTGTTGTTTCCCCAATGACTATATCTAGTCCCTCGAATGGGACGAAAAGAGGCTACACGTAAAAGAAACTTTGCAAGATTCCCGACTGTATGGAGTATGCTCGTCTTCATTAGCCCAGTCGGTGCAGAAAAAAGGACGTTAACCCCCATTTCATTTTTTCCAAATGTGTCCTTATTTTTCCACGCACACCCTAGTAAGTTTCCGATCATTATATCAGGTTTTACAGAAGTAACAGGCGCGGATCCAGGATTTTTTGCAGGGGGGGGGGGTGTGTCTAGGTTTGATAACCAATTAACAGGGGGTTTTGGGGCCCTCCCCCAGAAAAATTTGGTAAATTAGATTCAATTTGGTGCATTCTGACGTATTTCCGGAAGATAAATTCCAAAATTACAGGTCTAAAAATCGCCAATAAAATCGCATAAAAAATTTTCAAGCCTGAGCAGGGGTCTGAGTAAGCCTTTAGAGATTGTATATTATATATCGATATATGTAACTAATGAATATAATCCGAGAGATAAGACATGTAACAGCAATAGATAAACAAATATATGTCAAATCTTAAATCATTACATATAACCTGATATTGTATGACATCACTAAATATTCTTTATATTTAAAGCGACAATCATCCAGACACTTTTTCCAAATTTTCGGTTCAAGATCTGATCCCCAACCGCTACTCATCCTGTCGTTCTTCCCAAAAAGCCCAAGGCTCTGCCAATTGTTGTTCTTTGGACAATTGTGCATCGATTGTCAGTTTTTCGGTTTTTGACATGACGTCACAAGCCAAGATGGCTGCAATGGTCATATAACATATTCATATTACACTGTGTAACAGTAAGAATACGGGTATTCAAGTCACAATCAAAAACTCATTTGTTTAAAGTAGCTGAGTCTCTAACTCAATATCATCCAAAATCTTAAAGTTTGAAAACACGAATTATTTGTCAATTTCAGTCAACATTGATGCTGTGATCTTACCGAAAATAAAGGTCGGGGCTTCTGATATCCCATATTTAAGACAAAATAAACATTTTACCATTGGTACACGAATCATGTACCATAATGCATTTCAGCTCCAATTCTAGCAAGAGACTCGGGGAACGAGGCTAGACACATTGTAACAAATCACACGGCATATGTAGACTAGAATAACCAAACGCTAGAAATCTGTATTCAATTAAGACTGCTGGCTTATTTCGCGGAACATAACTAATTTGAAATTAGAGTAAAAACGGAAACCATTGAATGTAAATCAGTTTATATACAATCATATTACCGTATTCTGTCAATTTCTAGGTCCCAAATGTTAGCGATTTAGCTCCTTTAAACTTTTTTTTATCCAGATTAGAAACGGGTTGTTTTATGATGTGTGTTTTACGAGAGACTGCTTAAATATAGCACCGTGAGTATGCGTGAATGGATGGATTATTGAGCGCATCATTTAAAAAATACCTTGTTTATTTTATTTTATTTTTTTATTTTGAATTATATGTGAAATACCTGGCTTTGTTGAACCTTTAATTCAGGCATGTCTCCTTTAAATGGGTGAAGATGAGAAATTTATCAAAGTTCGATCCGGTGATTTATCGTATAGGAGATAAACACGTAAGACTTTGATATGGGTGTGTTTTGATTGTTTTAATCAAAGAGGCGAATCTATTTATCACAAATCGTCCTCGGTCGTCGAGAGTGAAGTATCCAATTCATCCAGATAAAAGCCAACCAAAAAGGGGATTGAATATAGGTAGTCTCGATCGTCTAGTCGTTCGGACAGTTACAAGATTCCTAGATCCACTCGTGTACTCGCCGATGTTCACATAAACGAATTCGACCGGCGGAATTCGATGAAAGCAGGTGCATACTGCACTGCCTGAGCAAATTTCCCTCAGTAATAAAAGTTTCTAAAGGGAGGAAATTCATTTGAAGCTATCAAAGGGGGTTTAGAAAAGATCCACTTAAGACAAATTCGGTCTTTCGGGACTAATTAACAGTGTGAGGAAACCAAGGGACCCGGAGGAATCTCACGACATTGATTACCAGGCGCGGATACAGAGGGGGGCGCACCCGAACAATTTTTAGCTCCATATATTCTCGCGGGAAAGGAGAACAAAAACAGTTTAGGTTGGAAATCGTAATTTACAGTACCAGTATGAAATTAGTCCACTCAAAAATCATGTGTCGGGCTTCGCACTCCCAACTTGGCGCAGCACGCCCCCCTTTCTGAAAATCCTGGATCCGCCCCTGATTACAGACACCCCTTATCGACAACCCCTGATTACAGACACCCCTTATCGACAACCCAAACCACTTGATTCAATTACCGACCGTGCGATCTACAGCGCACACGTTAGACTACTCGACCAGCTGACCACCACAGGCGTCTATAAGATCCCCGCGTAAACCACGGCGATTAGACATCCACGTACACCACGGTGATTAGACATTCACCTACAACACGGTGATTAGACACCCACGTAAACCACGGTGATTAGACACCCACGTAAACCACGGCGATTAGACACCCACGTAAACCACGGTGGTTAGACACCCACGTAAACCACGGTGATTAGACACCACGTAAACCACGGCGATTAGACATGCACGTACACCACGGCGATTAGTCATTCACCTACAACACGGTGATTAGACAATCACGTAAACCACGGTGATTAGACAACCACGTAAACCACGGTGATTAGACACCCACGTAAACCACGGTGATTAGACACCCACGTAAACCACGGTGATTAGACACCACGTAAACCACGGCGATTAGACATCCACGTACACCACGGCGATTAGACATCCACGTACACCACGGCGATTAGACACCCACGTAAACCACGGTGATTAGACACCCACGTAAACCACGGTGATTAGACACCCACGTAAACCACGGCGATTAGTCCCACCCGCGCACCACGGCGATTAGTCCCACCCGCGCACCACGGAGATAAGACCCCACGAGCACCACAGCGTTTAGACCCCCACGCGCACCACGTCGATAAGACACCGACAAGTACCATGTCGTTTACGCCCCCTACGAGCACCACAGCGATCAAGACCCCCACGAACACCACGCCGATTAGACCCTCACGAGTATCATGTCGATTACCCCCCCCCCCCCCCCTATGAGCACCACGGCGATTAAGACCTCACGAGCACCACGAGATCAAAAGGCGAATCTAGACATGTGCATGTGTTAAGTCAGATTGATTATTTACGGTGTTGTTTGGCCGAGATAATAAAAATAAACCCGGTAGAAGAGATAAGTAAGTGGTTGTGAAATTGATATATAGATATAAACTACTTCATATTATAATATATTATCTAGACCAGGAGAGTCGCGACCGGTCTATAGGCCTACATGTTGACAGATCGTACATGTCGAGAGTCGTCTCTTTGGACGTGTTTGGCTAAAAAGGACGAACATTTTGAAACTGCAGAGAAGTTTGAACACGAATTGTAGCGCTTTATCAGTTCAGTTTTTGTGTATGGGAAACTGATTTGGAATCCAAGCTTTAAAATTGAATGTGTAACCGGATTTTCGTTTCTGTGGATTCAATTTAATTCTAGGGAAACTAGGAGTAGCCTATCATTCTCAATGTGATGTGACTAGATTTGGCAGTGATTTCGTAACGTCGGCCATTTGTAAGAACTATTTTTTGTGTAGATCAAAAATTAATGGAACCGCGGACTAGGTGATTTTCTTCGGATGAATTACGCCATTGCAATGAAATTGTCAATTATGTTCCTTCGTCGCGAACATTTACTGAAATAACCCGCTGAAGTATATATTCTTGTAATTGACAGTGATGTCCGTTCGCCGAGGAGATATATATAAGTAAATAATAACAGGAACATCTGAGGTATAGTTTATTGGATTACATTTAAGGATAAGAGAAGGTCGAAATTGTTTGGCGGAGATCAGTCCCGATTTACTGAGCTACGATGTATGCGTCAAACAGAGCAAGAGGGTTATCAGCGGAAGTACACAAACCATTAAAAAAAACGGATCCACCGTTAGACTACAGTCCGGAACCCCGCGCTCGACGTTACGGTCGACAAGAAGATATTCCCGAACAGGAACGCCAAAGGAGTCCAAGAATTCGTGAATATGACGAGTCGGACGAAGAGCCCGAAAGCCATAGAGGTCGGAGATACGGTGACCTGAAGAATGAACGCCGTATCGGAGAGGATGGCGTTCTAGGACGATCGGATAGCCGTAAGGAATTTCGTAATAGGAAAGAGAAAGTCGGAGATCGCAATTTTGAACGAACCGATAGTCGTAAAGGTCAAGTTAGTAGAAATGGTAGCTTCCAAAACCACAACAGAGAACCGGACAGCCGTAGAAAGGACCAATTGGAGCGGAATCCCAGCGATCGATTTTTCAGGAAGACTGGTCGAATACCCGAGGAGGATGACGCCGACGTGGAGATCCCCCGTAAAGGATACCGGGAAGCGGACAGGGAACCTGTTCGTAAGATACGCAATTATGATGACTTGAGGGAATCCGATCTGGATTACAATGACCCCGTAGAAGACTATCTAGCTCCGATCCAACATGTTCGAGATGCAAACAACGATTCGTTTCGAGATCAGAGGACAGGTGCTCACCCGGAAATGTATCCACCTCGAAAGCAAGCAAATAAGACCTCTAAATCCTCGGAAATCTTAAGACGTCATTCCGACAGAATGTATAAAGTATATCCAGAGCCAAACCCACGGGAACAAAAACGACAACAAGGACCTCTTCGGACGCTTGGTGAAGCTTCATCGGGATGGACAGAAACATCTTTTATTACAGGATACGATGACAGCAATAGCTTAATAACTTCCAATGGACCACATGATCGCCAAGTTTATAAGGTAAATCCTGTTTTCGAGGACGACGATGTCGTATTTACAAGATACAACGAACACAGTGATTCCCAGTGGGAAAAGTATCCTCCTAGCAGACAAAGCAGGGAATATAAGCAGGATTCTACCAGACCCATGGCGGGATGGCAAAAATACCCAAACACAGAAGAAACAACAGAATTTAGGCAACCCCATAGTGGACAGACGAACGGGTTTCTGTTCAATGCTCAAGATACGCCTTATGGGCGACCAATTAACATACCCAAACTCACTCACAAAAATTCCGAGGTGAGAGCGATAGAGGTACTGGACGAAGCCATACACACAGGAGAGATTAGTTTGAGTAATTTGTACTCTGGATCGAAAGGCAGAAATGGATTTTCCAACATACCTGAGGAGTTTTCAATGTACCCACCATCCCAAGAAAGGTCATTTAAATCCGACAACGAAGCTTACAAAGAAACTAGCCAGGGTGTGACCAAGTTCTGGTGGTGTTCAGTATTCATGCTGCTTGTATCAGGGATGTTTCTTGTGTGGGATATAGTTAATGACTGCATGTTAAATGTAAAAGTAGCCAACTGGAGTTGCTCAGTAAATAATGACTTAGAGGACAAGTTTAACTTTACGATCCACCAGCCGATTGCTGATACCTGTGGGGAGAAAAAGAACGCCGTAGATCTCCTGTTCAGAATTTTTTTTGGTATCGGGCCCGTCATTTCCTTCCTGCAGATTATGAACATCTTCGTCTTCACCATCTCTCGCATTCGCTCATCAAAATTTAAAGGGATTTCTGGATTAGCTGAACTACAAATTGCGATATATTTAAAAGAGCTGCCACAAGTTCTGCTGGTGCTCTTCGTGTCCTACCCTTGTCAATGTTCAGATGAATCAAAGCTGTATCTGACACTTGTGCTGGCCAGTGGTCTTGTGAGCTCCGTGATGCGTTATGTAACAGCATACCCTGCTTACACCGGTCCAAATGGATGTTTCAATCTTTGGTGGCGCTGTTTATGCTGTAAGGAAGCCTCCGGAGATATTAAAGATTTGGACTCTAAAGGAGCTGAGATGTCTTCGTGCGACGTACCATGTTCGTTGTGTTGCTGCACGTTCCGTGCGCAGGCATCGAGATGTCGGATACGATGCTGGTGTTACGAATTTGCCAAATATCTTCCATGTTTTTGCGCTTTCTGCGACAAAGATAAACGACAATATGGACTACGTTTGTTGAATTTTATTGGCCTAATTTTGTTGCTCTGTGCGTTGGTTGCTCAAATAGTTATTCTCGTGTTGTTGAATTAAAACTTAAACGTTTGGCTGATTTGTGACCGCTGTAATTAGTGGTCTCTTGTGTTTTATTGTAATGGATTCAGATACTACAAAATTATAAATAGGTATATGGAAATGTTCCAAAAAGTGAACAAACTTTGTGAAAGAGCAATATTTAGAATTACTTACTTTTAATAAAATGTACGTATCTAGTGAATATCTCTAATTGATTTATAATAATAATAATAATAATCCTTGATATTTATAGCACAAAATCACTTTTTAATAGTTTCTATTGCGCTTTGAAATCAACGTGAATAAGCTTCGTGAAAAAGCAGGGTTTTGATTTGTTTTTTGAATGTTTCTGTTCACCCTATGGATTGCAGATCCTTAATATTTTTTAGAGTTTCGTTCCACAATGAAGGAGCAGAAAAGGAGAAGGCACGTCTTCCTATTTTTAAGTTAAATTTTGGAATACTTAGTTGACTCTTATCGGAGGATCTAAGACATCGATGAGACGTATGTGGGGTAACTAAATCTATCATATAAGATGGAGCTGTATTTTTCAGTGCTTTGTATGTCATCAATAGGATTTTAAAAGACAGGGTTATGGAGTTTAATTATTTTTCTACAGAATTAGACGACAATGAACATAAGCAGTGTAACGCGGGTGTATTTTTTCTATGGCTCCTCTTATTTCAGGGGGTTTATTGGCCGAATGGTTTGTGGTGTGCGCTTTAGTTCATATGGTCAGTCATTGAGTAAAACGGTGGGGTTTCGGTTCCCCACTTGTACGAGACAAGGGCTGGGGTCGCTTGTCCGACCTCGTGGGTTTTCTTCATATCCTCTGTTTTTCTCCCACTGCTATAGACTCGGTACAAACTTGGAATATGTACTTAAAGCGGTACGAGTAAATAACATATAGGTATTTATAGACCGGTAATAAATTATATATTAACTTTATATCAATAGGTTACGTCATATCCTGGGGTGTAAATCAGAATAGAAGATTAGATAAACATGACAGTTCTCGCTATAATAGTTAAAAATAGATAATATAAAGGGAATATGCTGAACATTTCAGTCAAATAACTTCACTAGGAACTTCATTTCTTTGATTCATTTATAAATGAAATGTATTCAGCACACGAAATGTAATGACGTTAAGCGTCTTACCTATCTGCACCAATAACTAATGGGAAATACGAAATAGAGATCAACCCAGTTCAGTATTTTATTTTGGCCATGAATTAGGTTTAGGTCCTCTAAAACTGGATAAGTCTTTGGAGGCCAAACCAATTTTGAGAAAGAGAGAGAAATGTGGTTTAACGTCCACTCGACACAAACTATGTCATTTCGGGACTAACATATGGTTTCAATTTTATTTCAATAATTCGCTTGCGCGTAGGGGTCTTTAGCAGTGGGAAGAAACCAGAGTGCCCAGAGGAAACCCACGAGGTTGAGAAGGCGCCCCTATCTCCATGCCACATACGCTCACACCAGGGCTCGAAACAACAACCGCAAGCCAGAGGTGACCGGCCAGCTAGAGGTCGAAGCGCGGCACTCTAGACCACTAGGCCACCCCGCCCCCCCCCCCCCCAAAAAAAAAACAATTTTGAATGTGTATAATAATTTAGAAATTCTGGTTTAAAGATGCAGTGTGTAAGAGATAACTCTGCCTATTTCAAGTCGTTATTTTGACTTCAAATTTTATATAAACAATCATATAGACATTTATCAACATTACAAACCACCTAGTTTGTAATGTTGATAAGTCTATATAATCGGATGACCAAGATTTAAATGAATTAGAAATCCCGTGAGATTAAAAAAAAGATAAAAAAAAGAAAAAAAGAAGAAAAAATAACGATAAAATGGATAATCCAGACCTAGTCTCGTTTGTCTAGAACCGTTGCTACGATAATAAGCACACCTTCGAACACACATAACCTCGCCCAAAATAAAGTAATTTTAATGAAAATTTCGATATGTTCACTTTTCATTATCTATTTTGGAACTATTTATAGGTAGAAAGGTCGGCTATTTATCTAAATCTTACATAATGCATCTTTCTGGCACATTCAATATTCATCATATTATCTCTATAACGTCATCTTATATTTTTATAACGTCAACATATCTCTATAACGTCTCTTTAATGCCATCGTATATCTCTATAACGTCATCATATTATCTTCATAACGTCTCTTTAACGTCATCATATATCTCAATAACGTCATCATATATTTCTATAACGTCATCATATATCTCTATAACGTCATCATATATCTCTATAACGTCTTCATAATATGTACTTAGATAATATGTTACTGTTGCTATATTTATAAAATTTTCAGTCGCTACCTAATTGTATGTCAATGAATTTAATGAGATTAATTATTTATATATACAGTTTAATTTGTTAAAAAAAAAATGTCTCGTATTGTTTTTATTTTCTGGTTGGGTAAAGAGGGACCGTTGTAGCTCTGGGCCCTCAGACGAGTTGGTTTCCTTGGGACCACGATCTGTAACTTAAATTATGACGCTTCAAGGGTTCGAATAAATGTCGTTTAATATCGGTCGGCGACTTTAAAATCTGCAGATGGTCAAAAAGCTTCTTATGAATATCTTGAATGACATGATTTGGTAATAAATATTCATTTCCCGGTATGTTTGGATATATTGTCCTGTTGATGTATTCCATACTCCGCGCAGTGTTGCGTTTGATTAGAGGTAATCCAACTACACACTGCTATTATGAGTGGATATTGTTGTTTTAAATTTTGATTTGTCAGTAGTCCGTCTACCACCCAATCACTAGCTGCCAATATTGGACCAAATATGTTTACATAACGTTACGTCATGACTCACGATTTTATTATGCCTAATTAACCCGTACATAGCAGAATACTGCAGTAAAACTAATTGTGTGACAAACGAGGCTATCAAGTCGAATGAAATGTAAACAATACTGTTTGGAAACGAACATACTTTCGCCGTTTTGAATACCTTATATCACTGTCCAAAGTTTTAGGGAAGACCCAGATTAAACGAAGGACTGTCATGTTGCTGTACTTAAGTGATAGCTTTCATTGAACGGAAAGAATAGACACACTCCCGCATAAGTTCAAGAAACAGACGCTATTCCAGCAATGGTCAGAGAGGGATTTCTCGGGCCATTGCTTCAGGAATATGATGTATTCGGGATCAGTGAACTACTCTCCATGAGTGCATTCGTTGTCGTGCACGTAAAAAATGTTCACAGTTGAATTTTGGTAAATGAAGAAGGTGGCACTGCCTGGACAAATTATCTTCATATCACATTAGATGGCATGTGCATCATTCATCAGTCCGGTTGGTGCAGAAACTGATGACGCTAAACTCTATTTCGTTTGATGTTTTGAGGGGGGGGGGGGGGGTCTAGTCATTCAATCGAGTGGCATGATTTTGTTTTTCCGCTTGTACGTGATAAAGAGTGAAGTCGCATGCCCAACCCCCTAGGTTTTCTTTCGGTCTTCCGCCCCCACCCCACTGCTAAAGACCATTGAAATAAAATGGAACCATATGCTATAGTTTCGAAATTACTTAGTTTGTGTCGAGTGGACGTTAAACCCCAATTCTCTCCCTCTCTCTCTCTCTCTCTCTCTCTCTCTCTCTCAATATGTCTGTTTTTAATCGGGGGTTGGGTTGGGTTGGCCTAGTGGACTAGAGTGCCGCGCTTCGACCTCTAGCTGGCCGGTCACATCTGGTTTGCGGCTGTGGTTTCGAGCCCTGGTGTGAGCGTATGTGGCATGGAGATAGGGGCGCCTCCTCAACCTCGTGGGTTTACTCCGGGCACTCCGGTTTCCTCCCACTGCTAAAGATCCCTACGCGCAAGCGAATTATTGTAATAAAATTTAATAATATGTTAGTCCCGAAATGACCTAGTTTGTGTTGAGTGGACGTTAAACCCCATTTCTATCTCTCTCTCTGTTTTTAATCGACCCTTGATAAGCCGAGTGAAGGAGATAAGGGAAGGTTATTAGAAGATAAAAAGATTAATGATGTCTATGTCTAGAATCAATATGAACCACGTGACAGACATATCAACTGGGATAGATAATAACCAGGTTTATTTACCTATATATATTAAACAGCAAATAAAAAAGATAGGCTGGCACTGCCAAGCAGGATACGCCCACATTTTCGAGAGATGGATAGAGAACAAGCAATACCAAAAGTGATTTTTCCTAAATCATTAAGTCCTGTAATTCATATGGTATTGGGAGCAGCCATTTTGTTGGTCAGTTCCAATCTGATATTCATGAAATTCGAAGCCGACAATGATTATGGTGTGACTTTTCGTCAAAATTGGATAAGAATTGTGACCTGTAGAGAGTCCACAACCATGATATACCATATTTTTACACTATTCGCCTACAAACGGCGACCATATCGTCCCGCAATTTTGGTACGATTTTCACGAAATTCGAACTCAACTTTCCTCATCAAAATCGAATTAAAATTGTGATCTCTACAGGGTCTACAACCTTGATATACCATTTTTTAACAGTATTCGCGTACAAACGGCGGCCATTTTGTATGGCAATTTTGGTCCGATTTTCCCGAAATTCGAACTCAACCTTCCTTACGGTGTAACGGTAATATAATCAAACGGTTTTTCAAATCGGATAATAATTGTGACCTCCAGAGGGACCACAAGCTAAAAAGGGTGATTTTTCGGACAATCAGGGGCCATAATTCAGGAAATTACATTCCGATAGGCGCAAATATCGACAGGAACCAAGATCTTTGGGTTATAAACATGCGTGTCAAGTTTCATCAAAATCGGTTCAAAATTGTGACCTCTATAGGGTCCACAAGCTAAAAATGTGATTTTTCGTACAATCAGGGGCCATAATCCATGAAGTTTTGATCCGATACATGCCAATATCGAACGCAGCCGAGATCTTTTGGGGATAAACCTATATTTCAAGTTTCGTCAAAATCAGATAAGAATTGTGACCTGTAGAGAGTCCACAAACAAATTGTGGACGGACGGACGTCCGGACGGACAGGGGCGACGACATAATACGTCCACATGAAAATGTGGGCGTATAAAAATACGTCTGTACGATTTTAAAATCAGAGCGGCACTTTCATAAAATCATTCTAGAAAACGACTTTCTGAATGGATCAAAGCAATTTTTTGTTAATATGTTGACGACACAGTGATTAATTCATCATAATTTCAGGACATTACGAGAAGATTTAGAGTCTGTACATACATGTACCTCAGCGTGTATCCACTGCGAGTGTCAATAAAAGCAGCGCAGCTAACCGCCTGTACGTGGAGTGAAACAAAAGATTGATGTACTACATTGGCACCTGGAATCACACTCTCACAAAAGCCTCTCGCAATCCATCGCTGTGTTTGTTCTCGGTCAGACGTTATTAGCCTATGTCTCCTCTGAATTTCATCCCAAAGATGTTCAATCGTGTTTAAGTCCGGACTAAGGGCTGACATAACGTTGACACCCACTCTCTCGTTGAGGTCGATTCCATCCCAAACCATTACGCTTGGACATCTCCCCACCCCATGAGTCTCGTTCCTAGACCCAATGGCTAGAGTAACGCTGACTACGTCGACGCTATATTCTGGTCCTGTCATGCCATCTGCAGTTGATACGCAATACCGACTATCATATCTGTGAACAGAACAGTTCTCCCTTGCTTGTGTTGCCAGTTCTGGTGTTGTTGGGCAAACTGTCTGTAGACGTTCGCGTCGATGGCGAGGGGTGAGGATCGGTCCACGCGGTTAGTGGTTTTCTGGGGTTTTTATACGTCATTATTAATTCGACAAAATAGTCAGAAGAGACAAACAATTAAATTTTTTAAATTAAATATTTTAAATTTTCCATCAAAAAAAAAAAAAAAAAGCAGACCCACGATGCCCTAAGCACGCGCTTATTTTGATGGACGGGTTAATCCAGTCCAGTGTGTTATGCGGGGAAATTTCGAATTCCAACAGTCAATGATCCTTAACATGCTCACCAATGTGTACACGAGACCTCAGTTTCTCGTCCCACCCGAATGACTAGACGCTATATTTGTCACACCCTCCGCCCTGTTCCACTGACAAGGGGCACCCACGCTGGAATAGTAGGATATATAGGTTCATACAAATATCAAGAGAGAGAGAGAGAGAGAGAGAGGGAGAGAGAGAGAAAGAGAAATGGGGTTTAACGTCAACTCGACGCAAACTAGGTCATTTCGGGACTAACATTTGGTTTTAATTTTATTTCAATAATTCGCTTGCGCATATGGGGTCTATAGCATTGGGGTGAAACCGGAGTACCCGGAGAAAACCCACGAGGTTGGACATCCGACCCTACTCCTTGCCACGTACAACCGGAGATTTGAAACCACGCCAGTTGACTCAATGGCAGGCCGTTTGATATAGCGCGCGCACGCTAACCACTCGACTACCCCCCCCCCCCATATATCTAAGACTTTCAGCTAGTTCCCTCGGTGGAAGCGGACGTTAAATAAACTATTTCACACACACCACACACACAGACACAGCTAGTCCCCGCCGAATTTGATTTCGAACTCTCAACAACAGTGCGGGTATCAGTCCTGAAAACTTTCTAAAAATAAAGATATGTGGTCCAAATAAGAAGTGAAAAAATATGAAAGTAACAGAAGCGAATTTCTTTTAAAAAAAATATTATGTAATAAAAATCTCTACGGTTTTCTGATTTGAGACTTTTTATTTATAATACTTAAAAACCTCTCATATTATCTATTAGTAATCAGTTTGATAAAAGAAGTTCAAAATTGTAGAGCTATCTACACCGTTATCTAAATACATTTACGGTGCCAACAGTAAGAATTATTTTTAGCTAAGGGGAGACTACTCTATCAGAATTAATCATAATCGGATTAACTTTCAAGACACCAATAGAAAGTAATTCTTCGTCTTAGTAACGTTTGTTTTCGTTGTTGTTGTCCCTTAATCCGCGGATTAACGACTTATGTTTTTTTATTTACACTCGCAACTGTTTTGTTTAAATCCTTTATTCGTGTTTCTGTGGATAATGTACTGAGTCGATAAGCATACCGACAAATGTCAAAATAACTTTATACACGAGAAGTTTTGGAATCGGTCGAGAGTGGCAAAGTTAGCTGAGTGCAAGGCAAAAGTTTGTGAAAATGTCTGCATCAGAGCCAGGGCGTAGAGCGGGAGCTGGGGTAGCTAGACGAGGAAAGGTAGAAGATATTGAAATGAGAAAATTACGAGAAGATTTAGATAGGGTAAGAAAAGCTCTCACATATCCGTAAAAACTTTTCGTGAAATCTGGGACTACATATGATATAATTGTCAACAAGTGGAACCGGAATAGGAGTCTAATAGAATGGTCGTACATAATTAGATAATATAGGCCTGTGCAATTGCATATTTTTGAAAATCATTTTGATTTTGTTTGTGCAATGTAGATCCATTTAGCCACAGTGGTTAATAACAATAAATAGCCTCCATAATTTAATTGGTCCTAATGGGCGCTAACTAATTATAATAACCACGAGACAATACTGTATTATAATACATTGTATAGACTGTATTATGTGTATAGTAAAATGACATTGCTTGGCTATCAAGTTGTCTTAATCTTTTACTTGATATACATGTACATTCAATAAATTAGATACAAAAAATGATAGTGACTTGAAAATAAAACAAAACAAATAAAAAAAAAAAAATCCCCCCCCCCCCCCAAAAAAAAAAACCAACACAAAAGTTGATAGATACAATTATATATGACATAATAAATAATACATGTATATAAAAGGCAAAAATTGCTAGTAAATAATTTATAATGCGTACGTGATAATATTAATAATATTAACATTATTAGGATAAGTGTATGTAAGTGTACAATATATTGGAAAATACATGTAATGACCATTCATAAAACCAAAGTAGGAAAGGTGACAGATATATATTTAGAATGCCATGCCTATCATAATGATATTAGTTAGCATTGTTAAATGTACCAAGTATATACATGTATTTGGGTTTTTTTGTAAACAATATTTATGAAAAGGGATCGGGGGAACAGACATAGCCTATATTACCCCTCTCCATACATTGAAAATAAAAACCCTGTAAACCCTGGTTTTATAACTCGCATTACAAAAGGAACAAACCCAGTAAATATTGATTTTACAGATTCATAATTTCTTGAAATCTGAAAAAAAACAACTAAGAGATAAGAATGAAAACATAATTCATTTAAAATGAATCGAATATTCAACTTGTAAAAAAAGTAAATTTAAAATTTAGACAATTAGCTTTGAATGTGACCACTAGCCTTTTTGGGGGGGGGATGGAAGATTAAGATCATAAGGTCTGTCAGTGAGTGAACAGGTGTAATTTCGCATTCCAGCTTGTACGTGACAAGGAGCATGGAGATAGGGGCGCCTTCTCAACCTCGTGGGTTTCCTCCGGGCACGCCGGTTTCCTCCCACTGCTAAAGACCCCTTCGCGCAAGCGAATTATTGAAATAAAAATTAAAAAAAAACCATATGTTAGTCCCGAAATGACCTAGTTGTGTTGAGTGGACGTTAAACCTCATTTCTCTCTCTCTCTCACGTGACAAGGAGTAGGGTCGCCAGTCCAGCCTTGTGGGTTTTGTTTGGTTTCTTCCCACGGCAGACCCTTATGCGATAAGCAAATTATGGAAATAATATTGATAATATTGAACCATATGCAACTACCAAAAAGTCTTAGTTTGTATTGAGTGGACATTACCCCCCACCCCCCACCCCACCCCCACCCCTCTCTCTCTCTCTCTCTCAGGCTGATATGGTTTAAACATGCATGTACCCTATTCAAACATTCAAACTTGGATATCTATATAAAGTGTTTATGGTATTTTTTTTATGGCATTTTTATTAGGTGCACAGTAGTAAAGATATCAGCCTTTGGTTATATTAACAAAATTATAACATTTTATACTGTCTATATCAACATGTAACTGTATATCAAAGGGCAACACCCTTCAGTCAGTGGCAGTTTACTCTTTCATAGTTGTGAGCATAGAATTCAAATAAAAATGAAGGCCTTCAGTGTTACAACTATCTGTACGTTAAAATACACAAGCTTGACCCTAAGATATTTGTGTAGCTTAGTTGTTTGTCCTATTAAACACAACCATATCATGAAGGTCGTTCATACAGAATAGATAGGATTATTGATAATATTCAGGTTGTATTCATGTTGCTCAATGGGTTGATAGTCTGCGTTCGTTCGATTGACACACAGTAAAAGGAGGGACGAGGTGTCTGATCCTGGCTCTGTTTTGGGCCCCCAATTGAGATATTAAAAACCCAACTGACTGTAAATCCTGAGTACCCAATCTGGAAAAACCTGGTGAACTGTCTCGATCGACTCTGGGATCGAACCTGAGACCTCCTGTTTAGTGAGTTAGCTAGCAAGCACCTGACGCACTGAGCCACTATTACACAGTCTTAGTTATATTAATACAATTATGACATTTTAATGAAAAAAGCATGAAGTATATAAGATATGATATGTCAAATTTCATAGTTGTTTGGATGGGACAAAAAACTGAGGTCTTGTGTACATATAAAAGAACCCATATTATATAGCACACTGACTGACATGAGCCTGTCTTCATTAGTTTAGCTGTTGCTGGAAAGTTGATGTTAAACCCTATTTCATTTTGTTGATTCCTTGTCTTTGGGAGCAGAACAGTAGAATATTAAACCCAATTTCATTCATCCAGCATGGTATACATATAATATATTTTGTTGGTTTATGAATAGGAACTATATTATATTATTTATAATAACAGTATTTATATCAAACATATACACCAGTAATTAGAGAGTAATTTACACTGTGGTATATCAAACATGTTCACCAGTAATTAGGTACAGGAAGTAACACTTGAATATTACACATTTACACTGATATTAGTGACTATAAAGAGATAGAGAGTGAGAGAGAGAGAAGGAGAGAGAGAGAGAGAAAAATGGGGTCTAAGTCCACTTGACACAAACTAGGTCATTTTTGGACTAACACATGATTTGATTTTATTTCAATTATTCGCTTGCTCGTAAGGGGTCTTTAGCAGTGGGAGGAAACCGGAGAAAACCCACAAGGTTGGACAGGAGTGAAAGAGAGAGATTATAACATCCACTTACAATAGCAATTTAATTTTTAGTTTTTTTTGGTCTTAACTAATAAATACACACTCAATAAAATCTGATTAAAACACAGATCCAATTTCGTTTCATTTTTTATATAATATTTCAAAATATCGTTTAACTGGTCTTTTCTACACTAGGATCTGGACGAGTTGTTACATAACAAGCGTTCTAGTTGATATGGGGAATGAGCCAATGAAACGGTCTGTTACGGCAAATTCTTGGTGCACGGAACTGCAGGTACACCCCTAGAAATGTCAACGCTGATTGATTAATGAATATCTGACCTTATAGGGAAAAAAGTCACTCGTTCGACCCCTGACACAATCTTACAGTACAACCGATCAGATTGACTAAACAACAAAAATTCAATTTGGGGTGTTCTGAATGGGAAAATACAAAAGTCACTCCATTATGAATTTACTCCATTTTAAATTTGAGAGAGTAAAGCTCGGGGTATACTCCTTGCAATGTTTCGTTTGATTAGACTCGGTCCAACTATAGAGAGGGATTTCTCAGGCCATTGTTTCAGGAATATGAGTTCCATTATAGCATTATAATTTAATATGACAGTTTTTTATTTTTCAAATAATATTGACAGTAGCAACAATGCGGACGTATGCAGCCTCGTGGCTTTAATAAATAAAAATAAAATCTACGCATCGCTGCACATTTACGCACCATCTGAGAGGGGGAGATGGAGTAGGAGAGAGGGGGAGATAGAGTAGGAGAGAGGGGGAGATAGAGTAAGAGAGGGTTGAATTAGTGACCGATCCTTTGATACATTGTATAAAGCACAGCACTGACATTTATAGGCTATTTTGATTCATGACTCTAAATACCCGTAGATATAAACAAATATAAATGTATGAAGGGAGATAACCAAGGTTTTAATTTTTCTTTAAATAAAATAATATATTGAGTTCAGAATGGACCATATGGGAAAAACATTCATAATAAGCCGATAGTATTTCCAAAATCATTTATAATGTAGTATCTGTCAAAACAAATCATTAGGCTATTTGAGAAACAATTTATTCCAGTAAAGTGCACAGAGTGAAAATAAAAGCTTTGTGTGAATTTGTGACAAGAAAATATTATTGCTTCAGGAAAAATTTATCGTCAAAAATTTTGCCAAATTGGATATTTTTCCAAAATTATATTTTCATCGCAATTTGCAGAAATGACGATCGACATCATGAGCGCTGGGTGCTAATCATTGTTTATTAACCAGTAACCTTGCCGATAGGGCTGACAGTGGCGCTACAGCCTACTCTTATATAAAATTCCAACTGCCAAGGGATCTTTTACGTGCAGGTCAGTGTGTACATGTGACCTTGGTTTATCATCCCATCCAAATGACCAGACAGCTGTCAGACCCTTCCTTCTACACCTCTGACAAGTGAGAACCATGCCGGAAAATCTTGATGAACATTCCCTGCCAACACCGGGAGCGAACTTGCGACCCGAGCCAGTGTCTTACCCACTTAGTCACAGTGGCTCCCAAGGTCATGTGACACGAGAATGGTTTACATCAGACGCAGTAAAAAAAGTTAATATTGAAAGCTAATTAACTTGCCTCGATGTCATCCCTGTTAGTGATAGTAGTGGCCAAGCGAATATTTACTGCTGCTCAGTTTGATATTGACCACTGAATGTGTATAGTATCAGGTCAATAAACCAACATTCAAACCCTGATCTGGACAACAGACTGTGATTTACACTTCTAATTCACCAATCATAGTTCAGAATAGATTCTATATGGTTTGTTTGTGATGCGCTTAGTTCAGAAAATATTCTATTTGTGTGAAAACACGCGCCAATTCTGCAGTTTCAATCAGGCCTTAATGATGTAGTCTTATTGTAGGCCTATATTCCTATCTATGTAGCTAATAATTGCTCAGATCATTTTGGTGTGAGCATTACCATTTATTTCGACTCAGCAGTTTTAACACGGCAAATAACAACAAATCTAGTGTTATATTGTAGGCCTACAATCCAATCTAATTGTTAGCACCTGTTAAACCATGTTGATGTCTATAATTGTATTTATATATAATCAATATATAGACTAGGCTATAGTACATATAACATTCTATCAAAAGGTTTTGCGTCGCGTTCTGTAACAGATGCATTAGTAAATGATTTAAACATTTGTAAGTTGTATACGTATATGTATATGTTGTAGGCTAGGATTTGTCTTTGTCAAGAAGGTTACGTAAGGATTTGTCAACCGTTAATCTTAAATCAGGATTACATTGTGAGGTAGTGCAAGTTACGGGAACAAGACCGATTTCTAAGTTCTATACAGTGTTGCTAGGCAACAAGGTTTTGTCAGCTTCTAGAAGGTAGGGATGATGTTCCTTGACTGGCATTTAAAAGCACATTAAAAAAACACAACACAATTTACATATATATGGAAAACAATCACTGGTTTATACACATATACTATATAGCATAACATTTGGACAAGTCTTCTCTTCAAAACGTCAACACATATTGCTATATATATGTGTAGCAACCAGTGGTTGTTTTCCATATTATATAAATTGTGTTGTGTTTTTTAGGGATAATGTTACTGACCCTGTGGAATTAGATAGTACAAGTTACAGGAACAAGGTTTGGTAAGAATTGTTAGCTCGTTAAGGGAAGAGATATTGTTATTGACCCAGTGGTAGTTAGAATATGCAACTTATTGAAAAAAGAAAGATTTTTCAACTTATTTAAATGAAATTAGAAGTGGTGTTATAATTATTGGTTGAAAGGCCTGTGAATATTGCAAGTATTGGAGCTCAAACTGTTACAAATTATGAATTCAGCATTAAGTCAGTGAATATTGATGTATTACAATGATTTGTTTTTTTATTAGTGAAATCATATTAGCCAAAGTAGTATAATTAGGTTCTATTTTCTATGAAGTTATTTGTGAATCGGAACTGAAACTGCAGGTATAGCTCTCGCATAATGTAAGTTTAGTCATAAAAGGTTAATGACAATAAGGACTATACTACTGTCGAGAAGTGTTAGTTGTTTGTATAAAGTATCAGAACTTAAATTGTTATAAATTTGACATGAACTTGTGTCGAGTGGACGGTAAATCTCCGTTCTCTCTCTCAATGCATGGCGTATGGCCGTCTTCATTAGAACAGTGAAAGCAGAAAAATAATATGTTAAACCCAATTTCATTTCATTTCTAATCATGTTGCCTTATTATGATCGTTTGTTTCAATGTCATTTAGTATTTGACACAGAATATACCTAGGTTACAATTCTATGGAATACAATTACTGCTTATTACTGCACAACATTTTGACCAGGCTCCTCTAGTCATTATCAAGCTTGATAATAACCACTGGCTCCGCACCTGTACTGCTTATTAAATATTACTGAGCGATATGTTTCAACTAGGTTTCTTTAGTCATTATCAACTATCAACTTTGTATTCCATATAATGGTGACCTATCATTGTGATCCATCTGTAATGTTTCCTCCCACTGCTAAAGATCCCTACACGCAAGCGAATCTTTGAAATAAAATTAAACCATATGTTAGTCCCAAAATGACCTAGTTTGTGTCGAGTGGATGCTAAACCCCATTTCTCTCTCTCTCTCCATCTCTAATATATGAAGAGATTCTATTGAGACGTGACCAGTGACATCTCTTTACTCCTATTGTTATATCAACATTCCAATCTATTGAAGGTCACGCTTCATTTACTCTTTCTCCCAACATCTAGATCTTGTATTTACACACAGGTTGAAATAGAAATAGGGGTCAAGGTTGATAATTTGACATAAAGATAGTGACTGTGAGTGTGTGGGAGTGAGAGGTGTAGTACAGGTATATAGGGGCTGAGTTTAGTTGGATTAGCTGATAGGGGCCGCAGTTTATTTGGATTAGCAGGTTGAAAACATGTCCGAGGTAATTTAAATTATTCTGTAAGGGTTTCACGGAAACTCAGAGAAATTTTAAGTTTTAGTATTGACAAGGTTTCACAAGGGATGGGTTTGAGGCTTTGGTCAAACTTCTGATGTATGTATGTGACTGTTTGTGATTACTTCAATATGCTTGAGTCCAGGTCAAGTCCCAAGTTGCCTCACGTCGAGTCCGAGTTCCAAGTCTAGTCACTGACTTTAGTACAAGACAAATCGAGTCTCAAGCTTTGACATTCTTCACAAAGCCTAATTACTGCTAAAGTGGCCAGTTTCCATATGAACATATGAGTCAGCAATTACTTGGGGTTTCTCCGGCTCCTCCGGTTTCCTCCCACTGCTAAAGACCCCTTTGCACAAGCAAATTATTGAAATGAATTTAAACCATATGCTAGTCCCGAAATTACCTAATTTGTGTCAAGTGGACCCATTTCTCTCTCTCTCTCTCTCTCTCTTGAGAATAACAAAAATTTACATCAAACTTGTTCATAAACCATCAGCCAAACTGTGTTGATCTGGGATTACCAAAGAGGAAATGATTATTCCAGGCAGCTGCTAGCTAGGTTTCAGATGTTGCTAGTACGACTAGTGTGGGCGGTTTATTTGGGATATATCTGTTGATATGATGCAGGACAATATGGCGAGGGTTAGAGAAAACTAGATCATTTTGGAACTAGCATATAGCCCAATTTTAATTCAATAATTTGTTTGTGTATCGTGGTCTTTAGCAGTGGGAGGAAAATGAAGATCCTAGGTTGGACATCTGACCCTACTTTATGTCATGAACACAAGCGAGAAAATCGAAAGCACTCCACTTGACTACATGACAGACCTTATGATGTAACATGCATGCATTGAGCCATTCAATGACCAAACTCTCTGCCAGGCTTACTATAAGTTGGGGGTCTATCTGATAATCTGCTAACTGTACGTTCATGACTGTGCTTACTCCAAGAAGCAGTGAGACATGCCGGAATCAGTAATTAAGACATTGGCTCGCTGACCAGGAGGTCCTGTGTTCAATCTAGCTGTTTCCAGAAAAGGTTTATCAGCAATTCCTGGTGTGCTTCCCCCTTGTCAGTGGTGCAGGACAGAGGGGCTGGGAAAGGGCAATGAATAGTCATTTGGATGTTACGTAATAGAACCCTTGACAGTGGGATTCGTAGGCGATAGTGTTGCTGTCAGGGCAAAATTTTCTTTCTGGTATGTTAACCTTTCAACTCGAACATCATTTAGTTGTGTTGTTTTTAGGAGTTTCTATATTCAATGTGTAGTTTTAAACCATTTGTTGGAAAACTCTTCAAATCTGTTGAGAATCGTAGAAAACCATTGGATTTCTACTCTTGTTTGTTTTAAAGATACATTATGGGAGATTAGATAAAGAGCTGGAAGTTCTCACTATAATAGTTAAAAACTAGATAATGTGAAGGCAATTTGCTGAAAATTTCAGTCGGATTGATCCACTATGAACTGAGAATTAAGCGAATGAAAGTTCCGCCTAGTCTTGATCATCATTACTAAAGTCGGTATGATAAAAACATAGTCTTGATTGTCCATATTTTGATTTAATCATCAATGAGCATAGAGCAGCAGATCGGATTCCAATCCAGTGAATATCACAGGATAGCAATGACATTGAGAGTTGATTATGATCTGGATAAGTTATTATTATCTATTTAATATTTAGATAAAATTTCAGACCTAAAGAAAGACCTGCGATAGGCAGATTTAGCTCTTGCATAATGTATGTTTAAAAAAAGAAAAACGATAAGAGAGAATACTTTTCGAAACGTCATATATGTTATGTGAATAAACCAGTGATTGTTTTCCATATAAATTGTGTTGTGTTTTTTAATATGCTTAATTACTAAAATACCACTTAAGGATTATGTTTAATATAGTCTGTCTAGATTAGAAAATGAGCGTTGAGTTTAAAACAAGTTGCTATAGACAAGTTGTGATTAGCTATTCTTGGATGCTGTGGATGCTGTGGATGCTTATCTATTTTTGAAATGTTATTTCATGCTTTCTGATTTTTAACAATGTAAAAGCTATTGATCTTCTTGTTCTATAGGTAATAGAGTACAAATATTGATTTTTAGTTATTGATTTATCCAGTTACTGTGTGAGACGAAGCATTTTGTTTTATGGGCGCTTGCCATGTATAGCCCCCACCCCCACCCTGACCCATCATACAATATATATATATCACAGCTGATCTCTCTCTTGATGGGTCAGTTTGTTGGTTTGATATATTGATACTTACTTCACCCTGAAATAGACAAAAATTATTCTATATGAATGTATATTAAGTGATTTATATTCAATTTTCAAAAGAAATATTGTAATTTCTAATCGGTTCAGGCCTTCAGGAAGAGCATTCTACATGTTTTTGAATTATTATTTTGTTGGTTGTGAGACAGCCGTTACTAATTACTTCCACAATGTGTTGTATGTTTTTATTTCCTCAATACAAGATGGCACCCGAAACCACAGGGTACACGACTTGTGAACTGATTATAAAAATGTTAATTGTGTCTTAGATATTGAATATATTAGGATCCTTTAGTTTCATGTCAAGATAACAACATCAATATTGATTGCAATCTATCTACTGAATAGTTGTTACTCAAGCTTTTATTCTGGTGATCAACTCAAAAATTGAACGTAAATTCAAGATTTACTTTATTTATAAACATCATTAGACACATCATATTACTCAGTGTATTTTTATCTGTAAGGTTACTAATTCACAGATAACAGGGGCTTTAAACAACCCTTATATAACTGCCTTTAGCTCACTATCTACCAACGACTAGGACTCGTAACTCCCTACAGGTAGACATGTAGACAGTTGTAATATGCTTCAAGGGCCCTCAGGTTTTATCCATAATTTAATTTATAAAATGCATTGTTAAAAGTGTGAGTGACTCATGAGGATATGATACAGGTTTTATAGTTAGACTGTATACAGGATCCGTCCAGGTAATATAGTTCACCTGTTACACCTGTATACAGGATCCTTCCATGTAATATAGTTTACCTGTTGTACACCTGTATACAGGACCCATACAGGTAATATCGTTTATCTGAATATACCTGTAAAAACGTCTAGGTGTGTTGTGGATTATATTCAATTGGTATTCAGTGGGATATTTTATTTTCATTCTCAAGGTTTGTGTTTTGCATTGTTAGGAATTCTCTCCTCACGTTGAGGAAATGAAATGGGGTTTAACGTCCTACTGTTCTGCTCCGAACCCTGCTAATGAAGACGGGCATACACTCACGGTGAGGAGTTGCGTGGCTGAATAGTTGACCTCACAGATTACAAGGTCAGTCATTGAGTCAAGTTATGTGGTTTCGATTTCCCGTTTGTAAGTGACGAGGAGTAGGATCGCCTGTCCAACCTCCAGTGTATTTTGTCTTCGTCCTGCAGTTTCCTCTCACTGTTAAAAACTTCTACGAGCAAGCGAATTACTGATCCTCGTGTTGGCATGAGAAAGTTACTCAGGATTTTCTAGCCTGGTTTTTCATCGTCAGTGAACAGTGGCGATCGGTTTAAATGCGGGGAAAACTGAGGTCCTGCACGCGTTCGGGCAATACATAATTGACATTATGACAAATCAATGCTGTTGACCTTTCTTCATAGGCCTGGATGGTGGGTTTGATTGCCCAATGGTTAACGCTTGTGTGTTGGATGTGTGTCATTGAGTCAAATGGCATGGTTTCAATTGCCGGGTCACCTGTCCAACCTCGTGGGTTTTCTTGGTATCCTCTGGTTTTTTCTCCTGCTGGCAATGAACACTACACGCAAGTGAATTATTTAGATAAAATTCAACTATATGTTAGTCCCGAAATGACCTAGTTTGTGTCAAGTGGAGTTACACCCCCCTCTCTAACTCTCTCTCTCTCTCTCTCTCTCTCTCTCCAGAGGCTTATTTCAATGGTCACGTGATTTTGTTGAAAAATATATAAATTCTAATCCATAACTGGCCTTTAGTTATACTCTTGTGTGGTCGTTGTAGAAGTGTTGAAAAATTGAATCTTTTGAAATCCTTCATGATTGAATTTTATTTGTAGTTATTAAAAACTGAAATTTAGGTCAATATTCATTAAAACTTTATGTTTCTTTCAAAGACTGTAATTTAGTTACCACAAACGATTCAATTTCATTCGTAAAAAGTTTTAAAGATTTATAGATATTTGAATTATAATTGAAGATTAGAATTAGAATCAAGATTGTCAAAACTTTATGTTCTCTTTTAGGGACTGCGTAGTTAACGATTGGATTTCAATCAAGGACTGTAGTTATAAATCATTGGATTTCATTCATAAAAAGTTTTAAAGTTCTAAAAATAATATTGAAGATTGAGTGGAGTTTTGTTCAAGGACTAGTTAATCATTGGATTTCGTTCATAAAAAGTTTTAAAGCTCTAAAAATAATATTGAAGATTAGAGTAGGAGTTTTGTTCAAGGACTGTCGTTAGTTGTTGGATTTCATTCATTAAAAGTTTTAATATTCTATAAATAAATATTGAAGATTAGAGTTGGAATCTGATTCATTAAATCTTTAAGCATCTGGGACTGAAGAATTAAAGAAAATTAATCTGTCGTCAAGATGTCAAGACAAAATCGCAGATATATTGGAGTGGTAAGTTGTGTAATTATATTCATCTTGATTCGCGTCACAATTAAAATCATAGAGTATTCGTTGTGTTCCAATCAGGTCTTATCATATATTGAGGTCAGCTGTAGCAGTTATTATGATTGTATGCGAACGCGTCTCTACATACCAGATTGTGGCTTCAACAGAGTCAATCCTGGGAACCTCACAAAAGAAATTCAACCAAAATAATAAACATTTTTCAAGGGCAAGAATTTGTGAAATTTACATGAAATGACAATTTGATGATAAATATAGATAAATGAGTTGAATTGTGCTTCATGCCTCACTTCACTTGGTTTACTCGCATATTTAAATTAAGGTCACATTTTATTTCTACACCATATTTGCTAGTGAGTACTCTTCTAAAGTGGGGCTGGGTGGCTGAATGGTTAGCACATGGGTGCTGTATCATAAAGCCTGTCATTGAGTCAACTGGCACGGTCTCGAATTCCCCGTTGTACGTGACAAGGAGTAGGGTCGCCTGTCAAAGTCAACTGGCATGGTTTTGAATCTCCCGTTGTACGTGACAAGGAGTAGGGTCGCCTGTCAAACCTTGTGGGTTTTCTCCGGTTTCCTCCCACTGCGAAAGACCCCTACGCGCTAGCGAATTATTGAAATAAAATTGCACCATATGTTAGTCCCAAAATGACCTAGTTTGTGTGTGTGTCTCTCTCTGGAAGAAAAACTGACGTCCCATGTACACTACGAAATCCCTTAGCAGTTGCAATTCGATATAAGAGTAGTGTATAATTCTCCTGTCCTGGCAAAATGTCCCTCATAGTGTGCACTCTATATGGCATCCTGAAATGACCTAGTTTGTGTCGAGTGTATGTTAAACCCCATTTCTCTCTCACTTTTATGTGGGACAAAATACTGAGGTCCCATGTGGACATTGGTGTGCATGTAAAAGATTCCTTACACTATATTGAATTAAAAATAGGTCGTAACGTTGCTGATAGCAGACTGTATTGCGTTTGCCTAGCTCAGTGATTTTCAACCTGTGTGCCGCAAGATATCTTTTTAAGTGTTATGTGAAATTTTGAACGGCACACTAAGAAAATGCGAGAAACCATGTAATCCCAATTGAGTATTCACTGGTGTCTACTGATAAGTTCATTGCGCTGTTTTTCTTTATTTAACTTTCTATGTGTATAAGCTAGTCTCTGTCTTGGTTTGCCATGTTTTTATTTCCAAAATTTGAATATTTTTCATATATATTTAGCCAGGTGTGCCGCTATTTTTTTCATGTTTTCCAAAGTGTGCTGTTGCCAAAAAAAGGTTGAGAACCACTGGCCTAGCTCCGATTCAACATACGGTAACCGTATACAAACAAGTGACAAGCATTATGTCATTAGAATTGTTTTGTCAACAAAAGAATGAAATTTTTCACCTGTACGTAAGCCTTCACCTGTTGACCTCTGACTACTCACCTGAGATGACCTATTGTTAACCTTATTGTTCCTCCATTGTGTTAAATAACTCATACTATTTGTTAGTTTATCTCGCTTCAACGATCACATGACTTCAGTTTTCATCTCACTTTAAAGGGAATCTTCATGCAGAAATTAGAAAAAAATAAATTTGCTAATTTTGTATTTGGGATTAAGAATTAAGTTGTTATGTTTGTATTTAGGATTAAGAATTAAGTTGTTAATTTTTATTTAGGATTAAGAATTAATTTGTTAATTTTGTGTTTGGGATTAAGAATTGAGTTATTAATTTTGTGTTTGCGATTAAGAATTGAGTTATTTATTTTGTATTTGGGATGAAGAATTAAGTTGTGTTCAATCATGCAGAATAAAATAGATCGAGAAAAATGGTTTTAGTATAAAATAAAATTTAAAAAACAAAACAAAATTCATAGAGTTTGAAGATAACAACAAAAAAAATTCAAAAATAATTTGTTTATTTTGAGATTGTGAATTAAGTTGATTTCAGTTATGTAGAACAAAATAAAATATAAAATCGGGCAAAATTGTTATTTTAAAGTTCCAATTTCATATTTTCTAAGAAAGTAAAAACATAATTATTTCTATGTCTTTTGCTCAAAAGGTTGTCAACTCACTATTATACGATCATGGGCAAAATTTCACAGGCGTTAAAATGGTTGACACAGGCTGATTGAGGAAATAGTAACTCAATTACCTCCCTTGTTTTACCATTACTCTCCATGGACGGCCATCTTCAAACGTTTGAATTTGAAGTTGAAAATGATATTTTTGCCAATTTCTCAACTGGCAATAGTGAATTATGGGATTAATAGGATTATTCTTTAACAAGGTAGGACTGTTTATAGGTACAATCTATTCTAGGGCTTTATTTTAATAAATTTTTAAAATATAACTTAAAAATATGCTATTGGAACTTTAAGCAAACAAATTCAAAAATGAAATTCTTAGATTGCTTATTGATAATGTCCCTTTAAACTTAAACTGATTATAAGTTACCCACGCTAATTGGTTTATCCTCCAATAACTATCTTTGTTACATCGTAACAAATATTTATTGATGAATCTGATTGGATAATTCTTGTAAATTATAACCAGTATAAACTGTCTCATTAGCAAATATTTTTATTGAGAATTCACGAATGGTTTCAATCCTAGCCCCAGGCAAATTCATATAGGTGTAGCCATTAGAAAATTAATTTGAGTGTGTTTCGATTAATTTAATCTGTTGAACTGTATTCTTTTTGATGTCTGCATGTGTAGGTTTAGCCATTAAATAGTTAATTGGTGTGTTTTTTTGTCCAGTCTTGTGTTAACCCATAATCTTTTGGATGTCTGCGTGTGAAGGTATATAGGCATTTAAAAGTTATTTGGTATGCGTTTTGGTCCAGTCTTGTGTTACAACCAATATTGTTTGGATGTTTGTGTGTAATTGTGTTTTTTTCCATCGTTCATCTCTAAGGAATTAGATCTACTGGCGATGGTGTTTTTGATAAGGATATAAAAAACGTATAGTCACTTGCATTTTTCAGACAATCTTAAATTTTCATGCTAAAATGTACTCAAAATGATTATTGAACATTTATTTTAAAGAAAACAAATCTCCTGCTCAGATTCAATCGCATGAAACACAGACGCCCATCTAAGAATTTTATTCGACACTTAAATAGGTGGTATATGAGCGTGCATATTTCGACTCCTGTGGACACAGAAAGTTGACAAATATTAAATTCATGCAATATTTTATAAATACTAAACAGGATTAGCTCATAGGTGAAAAGGATATTCTATTTTGTGATCCATCATTCAAAATATTGTAAAGTGAAAGCGATTCAATATACCTAAAGTGACAATCAGCACCTTTAACTGAGTTATAGACATTGATGATTTTTTAATTCGCGACTTACTGTTGATAGCATTACATCATAAAACTATCTTAACGTCATTTCTTCTAAACGAGAGTTAATCAAAGAGAGAGCGTAAAACATTTTTCTCTGGATTAAGTCAATATCTTTTGTGATAAAAGGTGAAATATAGTTGTCATGGCGCCCAGACGTATGCCAGTAAGTTTTTCTTTTCTTATCAATTCGACAAACAACAAGATTATATTTGACTGTTTATCTCATGCAGTTTTGAGTGGGTTGGTGTTACAACAATGTTTTGACTGACAATCAATTTTTGTTGTTTTTTTCTTTATTTATTGTGCATCAAAAATATGACCAATTTTAACATCATCTCAATTTGGGACTAACATCTGGATCAATTTTATTTCAATAAAATCACTCGCACGTAGGAGTCTTAGTCTTTAGCAGTGGAAAGAATCCATAGGACCCAGAGAAAACCCACGAGGTTGGACAGAGGACCTACTCTGATTTCTTCCCATAATCCCACTGCTAAAAATTCCTACGTGCAAGCAAATTACTGAAATAAAGTTGAACCGTGCGTTAGTCCCAAAATGACCATGTTTGTGTCAGGTGGTCGTCAAATCCTATTTCTCTCTCTCCCTCTCTCTCTAAAGGCAAAGTTATATTTATAAATCAGACTAATTGATAAGTTGATGGCCTCGAGTTGAGGTGAAATAAACCTCCAGGCTGTGATATAAATAATTTAATATATAATCGGGGTAATTAATGTACTGATCAGTGATATTTTTAGGATAAAGCACTAGACTGAGGGTATACTGGGGAAAGAAAGATTCCAGTAAGAAAAACTCTTCATGGAAGAATAGCCGTTACAGGTTTAAAGAAAAACTTCCAGAAGAATAACCCAAATACTCCTGTATATATTCACAGCCGCCCCCAACTTTCAGACCATAAGTTATTCCGAGCTTACTGTTATAGGTTTATAAAGGACTGGGGGGTTGGGATGGCCTAGTGGTCTAGAGTGCCGCGCTTCGACCTCTAGCTGGCCGGTCACCTCTGGCTTGCGGCTGTGGTTTCGAGCGTTGGTGTGAGCGTATGTGGCATGGAGATAGGGGCACCTTCTCCACCTCGTGGGTTTCATCTGGGCACTTCGGTTTCCTCCCACTGCTAAAGACCCCTACGCGCAAGCGAATTATTGAAATAAAATGAAACCATATGTTAGTCCCAAAATGACCTAGTTTGTGTCGAGTGGGTTTCATCTGGGCACTTCGGTTTCCTCCCACTGCTAAAGACCCCTACGTGCAAGCGAATTATTGAAATAACATGAAACCATATGTACGTCCCAAAATGACCTAGTTTGTGTCGAGTTGATGTTAAACCCCATTTCTCTCTCTCTCTCATTGAACCTGTGAGACCTAAACGACTACATACATTATTTTGAGAAATATTTCAGAAAATCTTTAGCAAACTAGCATTTTTAGTTTAGCAAATATATGACATTGTTTTTTTGTATAATATAACAATTCTTAACTACTGTGCTTTTTTATGAACTAATTAGCAAGATCTTGATATGCAAGTTTTCCGCAGGTTATTGGATAGTCATGTCAGCCATAGTCAGAACAAAATGAAGAACTTTATGATGTGTATAATGAACCATATTTACTGGTTAAATTAATACTCACACGGTGCTGCAGTGGCAAAAAAGACGTAGGATCTATTTTCTATTAGTTATTTTGATATCTTTTTTTATTTTATATTTCAGAATTACAAGAAAGTTTTTGATAAGGTAAGTTGGTCTCAAATTTATTTAAGATTATTTTCCATACTGTTTAATTCTAACAAGAATGAATTGATTCTCCAGCACCTCCCTGGCTGTTAACCAGCTCAGTTCATGGGTTAGACTCAAATCTCTTAAGGCCTATGCACACCTAAGATTTTTTGTTACGACTGCCAGATTTCTTGTTTGATGACAAAATAAATGAAAAAGTAGAGTTTAATAGTTTGCCTTTCTGAACCAACCCATATTCCTGAAGCAATGGCCCGAGAAATCCCTCTCTGACCATTGCTGGAATAGCGTCTGTTTCTTGAACTTATGCGGGAGTGTGTCTATTCTTTCCGTTCAATGAAAGCTATCACTTAAGTACAGCAACATGACAGTCCTTCGTTTAATCTGGGGCTTCCCTAAAACTTTGGACAGTGATTTAAAGTATTAAAAACGGTGAAAGTATTTTCGTTTCCAAACAGTATTGTTTACATTTCATTCGATTTGATAGCCTCGTTTGTCACGCAATTAGTTTTACTGCAGTATTCTGCTATGCACAGAATGATTAGGCATAATAAAATCGTGAGCCATGACGTAATGTTCGTTATGTAAACATATTTGGTCCAACATTGGCACTCGTTTTTAACAGTGATTGGTTGGTAGACGGACTACTGACCAATCAAAATTTAACACAACAGTATCCACTCATAATAGCAGTGTGTAGTAGGATTACCTCTAATCAAACGCAACACTGCGCGAAGTATGGAACCAACCAGGCTAATGAAGTGTGATATGAACTTGAATTCTTGTTGGTAACAATCTATTGAACACTCATTTCATTTCTTCTGTCAAGCCCTTGACCAGTTTGTGTCAGTCATACCAAAAGGACACAGAAATCAATTCGAGACTAACATAAATAGAAAGGGGGGGGGATGTCTAGTGGTTTAACACATGCATGTGAAATTATAAGATCTGTCATCGAGTCAACTGGCGTGGTTTTGATTCCCCGGTTGTACGTGACAAGTTATAGAGTCGGCTTTCAAACCACATGGGTTTTCTCCGGAGTGTCCAGTTTGCTTCGACTGCTAAAGGACCTCTAAACGCGAGCAAATTATGGAAATACAATTCAACCATGTGTTAGTCCCAAAATGACCTAGTTTGTGTCAAGTGGACATTAAACCCCATCTCTTTCTCACTCTGTAATTTTTTGTAGACCCTAAATGATAAAATTTTGTGTTTTCAGCATGGACCTGAAGGTGTCCCGTTACAAGATTTACGTCAAGAGCTGGAGGAGGAAGGAATTACAGATCACATGACCCAGGAACGTCTCAATAACCTTCTCAGTAACGCTGACGCCAATCGGGATGCTCAGATTACGTATGGTGAATTTGTAAAATTGGTGAGTACAATATGATGGCAGAGAGGAAAAAGGTGAAAAGAAATGGAAAGGGAGAAAGAGAGGAGAAAGTGGGAGGGTGTGGAAGAGGAAAGGGAAGGAGGGGGAGTGGCCAAGCGAGAGGAAAAGGGTGGGAGAGGGACGGAAAAGGAAGAAAAGAGAATGGATAGGGAGGAAGAGAGGGTGGGGGAGAAAGATGATCTGCTGGAAAACAATTATAGAACTACAGGTGGTGGAGGTGGAACAAATTGCATATTTGGGGCGCTGTCAGTGTAGCGATCAAATATAGAAGTTTTGGGACATTTTTTTAAACTCATGAACATATAATGATAATACCTATTTATATAGCACCAAATCCACAAAATGTGATCATAGAGAAAGTATATTTCCAAATTATTGGGGGCCATGAACAGTGGCGGATCCAGGATTTTTTTGAGGGGGTTGACAACCCCATGTTTTGTCTCACCGACCGCGGTTCACGGAGCTTATTTCTGCCACTAGTAACATATAGATGCTGATTGTGTATCTGATAAGATGCGCACCGTGTGCTATATAATATATATACGACCATGCGTTCATGTCCTTTTGGAAGCTTGTAAGTTCCAGGATTGCTTTACAGCGGTGGGGAGGAGGGGGGGGGGTGATTAATCATCCTAGTCACCCCTCCCTGGATCCGCCCCTGCATGAAATAGTATATTAGACCTAAAACATCAATTTGTATGGAAAACAGTCGCTGAGTTTATTTCAAACTAAATTTTAACAAGTTCCTTTTGTCGTAGTGTGAAATAAACTCAGTGATTGTTTTCCATATAAATTTGTGTTATATATCATATATTATGTTCAGTTACTTAATGCCGTATAAGAATTTTATATTAGACCTACCCAGTACTGTGTTTAGGTATATTAGATGTACCTGTATTTTGTATATTTGATGTACCTGATATTGTAATTAGTAGACATACCTGTGATATAATCCTTATAAGACATATAGAAATAGATTTCACTAAAAATAAAACACACTTATATGGATATACTACTTCTGAATTTATTAACATGCTACGTTTCGATACACATACAGATATCGTTTTCAAGCAAATAGTGTGTTTTATTTTTAGTGAAATCTATTTCTATAATGATTATTTGCTTGAAAACAATATCTGTATGTGTATCGAAACGTAGCATGTTAATAAATTCTGAAGTAGTATATCCATATAAGTGTGTTTTATTTATACCTGTGATATATCAAATGTGGTATACATGTATTAGATAGATGTAGGCTAAGATTTTAAAACAGGAATGGGATTTCGTCCATATATTCTGGACTTGCCCGACGCTATTTTCCAAATGCCCAAAATTGTCTGACCGAAAATATGCCCAAACGGACATCTAGACAGGGTGAATGATATTCAAAATTCCAAAATTTAAACGATTATTTTGTATTATTACATGATTACAGATGGAGGGTGGTGGAGAAGGTGGCGTGACGCGTGAAGAAAGACAAAGATTTCGTGGAATAATTAGTGCCGCTATAGATAATATTATACCACAGAGTATGAAGGAAGATTTTATAGCCAATTATAATTGTCGACCTCCTCCATTATTTATACCAATCATCAGTGCAATAGAGGTAAGTCTTTGTTTTATTATATGGCAGTCTGTTTATTGGCTAACCTGAAGGTCATGGGTTTGATCCTGGTGCTGGCCAAAAAAATTTTCATTGGAATAATTCTCTTGCACGTAGGTGTCTTTAGCAGTTGGAAGGAACTGGAGAAAACCCACGAGGTTGAACAGGTGACGCGACTCCTTGTCACGTTAGCTTGGTAGCTTGGTATGTGCAGAAAAGCAGGACATTAAAGGCGTTTTTATCGACCACTGATTAGCCAAAGTGATTTGCATTCAATCACATTTTCATCTTTAAAGTCCATCTAATTCAAGGAATCAACGAATTTATCGACATCGATTTCCGAAGTGATTACATCAAATCGCCAAATCAGTTCAGGGTGCGATTTGGCAATTTGATCGGGTGGTCACGTGTTTTTTTCAACTGTGTCCAGTCACAGTAATTGTTTACAGCTAATCGGAGCATTTAACGAACTCGCCAAAGTACTTTGAAATCGACTAAATTGTCACATGACATCTCTACTAAATTCAAATCAATTTGGCAAGTCGATAAAAAAGCCTTTTATGCCATTCAATTTGTTCATTCACTTACCAGCAGATTTCATGTCCAGATAACCCAGACTCTAAAGTCAATTGATGTGTAGTCTTGATCATCTGGACCCTATATAACACTGTATATTACTGTATTTATTTGTAGATAGCTGTATTTATATATTATGCTGTAGAATTAGAAGCGCAAGGTAGACCCATCACGGCAACAACAGGAGTTGATATGAGTAGTCCCCTCGTCTATAGACCATCACGTCGATATGAAGCTTGGAGATTTCTAACATACATGTTCATGCATCAAGGGTAAGTTCAGAAATCATGTTGTTGTACGGTATATTTACATTTGCTGTTAAAACAGCTAAAGCAACGACTACGAGTTTTACAAAATCTGGACATTGCTAGATAACTTCACAATCCTCGAACTTATAGCTACGTTATCTACTGACACGTGAATAGTAGCGTCCAATCAGGGGTGGTGACATAGCGACCTCCACGGAAACCTTGACATTGAACGAACCTTGAACTTTGCAACTCGATTATCACAGGTAGACATTTTAGCTTGGAAGCACGAGGCTTGGTATTCGTGATGATTAAGGAATCTGATAGGCTCACAACCTTGGTGAATACCCAATCGAAATTAGTGCTGAAATATGCAGGGTATGATGTTAAGGCCTTGATGTACGTAGTTTAAGTGATATCAAACCTTCTATTGAAGATGGTCCATTATAGAAATTTTAAAGTGAATCCATTATAGCCATTTTAAAATGATTCAGTTGTACATTTTAAAGTGATTCAAATTGATTAAGTTCCAGCGCTTCTAGTTTTGTATACATTTCAACCTTTTGCTAATCAGCATATTCTCAGATTCCATTGCTTATTGAAGTTAAAAGGGGCTGTTCATTCATCTTGATTTTATTTCTAAAACTGATCTCATAATTGATTTAACTTGTAGCCAGCACTTCTAGATCTCTTAAGACGTGGACACACTAGCCACATGATTTGGCAGATTCGTTCGGCGGAATCAATCGGCATCGAAATTCTTCTACTGTGTCCGCTGTCATTCGACCGAATCAATTGCCCATATCCAACATGTTTGATATATTCGGCTGAATTATATTTGCCCAATGTGTCCACGTCGCCAAAGTTTTCACCTGATTGTAGAATTCATTAGCCAATCACCAGTCATCATGATGTTTGAAGACCTGGTTTTTAATCGTGTGATGTGGAAGACGATGTGTCTATTGCTTTAGATTTAATCATTTTTATTTTCTAACATATTGACCAAGTCTTGTTTTTATTTTCAGATACATTCATATTTTATCGAACATGATATTTCAACTGTTGTTTGGTGTTCCACTAGAATTTGTACATAAATTTTGGCGAGTAATGATTGTTTATATACTTGGTGTAATCGCAGGTAAACATTTATCATCTTAAATAAAAACAACCTTGTTAGTCCCAAATATACAATGAAGGAGAAAGGGTTGGACTATAATGAAAAAAAAAATATTGTGATAATAATTGATCAAATATGAATTATGATGATATTATAGTGATAATTTATACATGTGTCTTATCAATTGAAATTTTGATCATAAGGTCTGTCATTGAGTCAAGTGGTGTGGTTTCAATCCCAAGCTTGTACTGGACAATGAGCAGGGTCGTCTGCTCAACCTCAGGGGTTTTCTCCTGGTCCTCTGTTTACCTCCACAGCTAAAGACCCCCAATATATTGTTAGTCCCAAGATAGTCTAGTGGCTAATTGTCCGTTGTGCAAAATCACCATAACACATAACCCTACATCTTGACTGGCATATACAGCTGATGTGGAACTCAAGTGTATGTTATATAAAGCCCTTACTCTTTCTTTAATATCTTCTGAATAAAGTAAAGGGTCTATTATTTAATTAAGTTTTCTAATTATAGACGATATTTTATTTCAGGTTCGTTAGCACACTCGTGTACAGATCATTATGTAGGATTAGTAGGGGCTAGTGGAGGGGTCTACGCGTTATTGGGTGCCCATGTAGCTGCTATTATTACAGTAAGTATAACATTAGTAGGGGCTAGTTGAGGGGTCTACGTGTTATTAGGTGCCCATGTAGCTGCTATTATTACAGTAAGTATAACATTAGTAGGGGCTAGTTTCGCCTGCTTTAATTAGTGTGTGTGAAACAGAGCTATTTAACGTAGGCTAATATTTAACATTGAATCTGAATAGCTGCTTTTATATTGTATGAAAATGGCCATCTCATTTTCTTGGGTGATATGGATTTCTAGATCAGATCTTAAGCTTCTCTGTCCAAGAAAAGTGACAATCTATTTTTAGAGCTATGAAATTTTATTAAAATGTCTGTATTGTATTTAGTTTTTATGCCGGATGGGTGGTCGAATTGTCTGACCTTTAAATCATGGGTACTGTCATTGAGACAAGTGGTTACGAGCCCACTCTTATAAATGACAAGCAATAGGTCGCCTGTCTCACTTTATGGGGTTTTCTCCGGATCTTCCTGTTTCCCACCACAATTAAAAGAGATATAGAAATGGGGTTTAACATCCACTTGACACGAATCAGGTCATTTTGGGACTAACATTTCATTAATTCGCTTGCGCATAGAGCTCTTTGGCAGTTGGAGGAAATGGGAGAAAACCCACGAGTGTGGACAGGCGAACCTACCCCTTGTCGCGTACAACCAGGGAAAGCAAACCACGCCAATTGACCCAATGAGATACCTTATATAACAACGCCCACTTGCAATCCATTTGACCATCCAAACCCCCCGTTATGATACAACACGTACACTCTAACCATTCAACCATCCAACCCCTCACAATTAAAAGACCCCTACGTGCAAGCGAAGTATTTAAATATATTTATCTGATGTATAATTGATAGAATTGGAGAGAGATGAATTACGAATGTTGTGGTGGAAGTGTAAAGAGAATATTATTGAGTGCACCTGTTCGTCTAACAGTCATATTAGTTCTAGGTGAGTCTAATTATTTTACACGATCATTCCACCCTGGAAATCGGACGTATATTCCAGACATTGTCAGGCCAGGGGCGCACAAACATATTTTCCCAGGGGGAGGGGAGGCGCCATCAAAAAATTAACCCATTCAGCATTAGAAAAAGAATTATTACCCCCAGTTTTTGTTGAAAAGCAGTAATAAGTATAGCTTTATGTCATTTTGATTTGATTGAAAGCAAAAGAAACTCAAGCAAACCAGCCTGTTTTTCCGGAAAAAAAACCCCGGCCCACTCGGCAAATGTGCCTATCTGGACTAAGCTCACAACAATGTCTTGATTATCCATCTTTAAATTTAATTATTTTTCACAAATGCGATGGCATCAAGAGTTGATTATTGTCTGGAGAAGTTAATTAATGTCTAATTAATAATTTAGATAACATTTCAGGCCAAAAGAAATACCTACAATAGGTAGATTTAGCTCTTGCATAATGTATGTTTAACCTCATCTTCAATAGAAGGCTTGATCTCGCCTTAACTACATACATCTTATCAAGCCCTTCACGTAATACCCCGCATATTTTGCCACTAAGTTCAATTGGCACAAGCCCAGCTTGGGAAACTATCAGATTCATCGGTAGTCGTGAATACCAAGTCTCGTGCTTTTAGCTAAAATGCCTACATGTGACAATCGAGTTGCAAAGTTCAAAGATCGATCAATGTCACGGTTGCTATTTTTCCACGAGTTTCTCAATTTACAAAACCCTGTTTGTTTATAGTGTGTTATGTGCCACGAACTCTGATTGGACGATGCTAATTAGTCACTTGTAAAAGCAACGAGCGCAAAGTTTGGAAATTGCTGAGTATTCAAGCAACGGTTAGATGTTGTAAAACTCGTGAACGTTGCTTAAGGAACATGGTTTAACCTAGACTATTAAATTCTCTTTTATCCAGTATTACCTGATACAGGAATTGCCATATACAGACGTATTTCTGCTCCTGATGAGTTCAAAGTGGGTGTGACAGCTCATATTGGTGGTTTTCTTGCCGGTAAGTTTTCAGAATATTTTTGGGCTTTAGATCATAAGGTCAGTCAAGTTATTTCGATTCCCTGGTTGTACGTGACAAGGAATATGGTCGCCTGTCCAAGCTCATGGGTTTTCTCCAGGTACTCTGTTTCGTCCCACTGCTAAATACCCCTGTGTACAAGCAAATTATTGAAATAAAATTAAACCATATGTTAGTCCCGAAATGACCTGTCAACATTAAACCCCATTTCTATGTATTAAACATTTTCTGTTTTTTATTTAAGGCTTATTGCTTGGAGTACCAGTTTTAAAGAATGTCCAAAAGTTGCCGTGGGAGACGACATTAGGCTGGGTGACATTAGCTCTATATTTAGCCTTTGTAGCCTTTGCCGTCATGTTTAACGGATTTTATAAAGGTTATCCAGCCACAGATTGGTCGTAGGAGAACCGTATAATAACTAGTGCAATCAGTGTTTTAATGGTGTAAAATAAGAAATGAATGTTAAATGTGACTCCATCGCCATGGCAATAACCCTTTAGCACATGTCAGTATGTGACTGCACCCACAAAACCAGGCTCTTGGTCATTTTTATAAAAATAAAAATGGCAGCATATTGAATTGTCTAAATCCTAAACACAATTCTATCTAAATTTGTTGTATCAACTGGAATTGAGTTCGGCTCATTCACGGCAACAAGAAGGCATAGGATAACAGTTGTTTCGAGCAGTCCAGAACATGAGTTCACAAAGCATTCTCAGACTTGAGTTTAGAATTGACTCAACTCTAAAACTCTAAGAACACTTTGTGGACAAGGGGCCAGGTAACAAAGGGTTAAAGTAAATAAGCATTGATTTCTTGTTGAACATCTAAATCATAATTTTATGTAGGCCTCATCAATTTGAAATTCTTTTTTTCTTCAGGAATTTTTTCTCCGATTTCTTACTATTTATTCAACAATTTTCTTTTTTTTTGTTTTATATATTTGTTTGCTTTTCTCAAAGCTTCTAAATTTAATGCTTTTTAGACTTAAACAAAGCTTGGTAAATGAAACTCGAGCTGCTTTTTATTGATTAAATTCCTGAAGGACTAAAAACTAAACTTGGTTTGGCCTTTCCATCTATCATTTGTAGAATATTTAAAGTTTGTATGTGGTTGTATTTTAGACTTTTTAATTGACCCGTTATAAGTGCCTGAGTATAAAAACAATTTTTGCCGTCTTGGGTCAGGATCAGGACTCTTCTTTCAGTCATGTGACCAGTTTTGATTGACGGACAGTATAATTTACATTACATAAATTTAGAATTTCAAGGTCTTTATCCGTAAACATACATTGTGCAAAAGCTTAATCTGCCTACATTGTATGTTATCTAAATTATTAATTAGACATAAATTAACGTATCCAAACCATAATCATCTCTTGATGTCAACTCCAGCCTGCGATATTTACTGGATTTGAATTCGATCTGCTACTCAAGGTCATTGATGATTATATCAAAAAAAGGATAATCGAAACTACACATATGTTTTTTATCGTACCGACTTTAGTAATGATGATCAAGGTTTGACATAAATTTCAATCACTAAAATCCCTTTACATTATCTAGCTTTCATCTATTATGGTGATCACTGCCAGCTCTTTATCTAATCACCCATAATTCCCCCTTCAAAAGACGATTAATACACGTAGAGATAAATTCATCATTTAAAATGACTTTGAAATACATGTAAAAAAATGTTTTAAAGGTAGGAATTATAGAGAAGTTTATAAAATGACATGTATAATAACATCATTATTTATATTTATAATATCAATTGTCCCACACATGCTGTATGGGGCTTGTTTCACGACATTTCAACTCAGATAAAATCCAAATTTGAGTAATTTGATTGGATAATATTAGACTGATTTTCGTCCTAAGCCAATCAAAAATGAGGTATGTACTAAAATTTGGATTGTAACTTTAGTTAATATTTTGAGAAACAGGGCCCTGAACTATAATATCAACATCTGTATATATAAATATATATATATGATGGTTGCTAGGAGATGGAGGACTGGATAGGATTTAGACTATATTATCCATATCTACTCAGGAGAATAAAATATATATCAGTATTGTGTCCGAATTTAAACATCAATCCACCTGTTATCATTTCGATATATTTTATCTTTTGTACATTTGATTTACTGTGTTTTTATATTTATAATATCTGTAAATATTAACCAGGCTGTTTCTATGACGATCAGGCGTTGCAACAAAGTGGGGCACACGATCAACAGTCATTGTTTTTTTTTAAGGTGTGTATTTGAAATCTCAATTGGGAGATATTTTTTTTGAGATCCTTACACCATTTAGATGAGGCCAATCCAATCTGAGGTTATATAACAAATTACATAAATCACTAAAACATTTTTATTCTTTAAATTTTACGAAAAATAAGGAATATAATGTTCTTTTAAAATAGAATTGGGAGAATTCCACCGTTATGCACCAACTGGGCTAATGAAGACGCAAGAACTGGGGACACAGAAACTCAGTAGGTAAGGTGCTGGCTCACTAACTAGGAGCTCCAGGTTTGGGTCGAAGACGTTCCCTATGATTTTCTGTGAACTTTCCCCTTGTCACTAGTGCAGGACGACAGGCCTGGTAAGAAACAGTGTCAAGTCCTTTTGATGGGACAAAAACAAACAGGTCCTGTGTACGCATAAATGGAAACACCACTGTTCAGGCAAATTGTCCCCCGTCTTCATTAGCCTGTTTGGTGAAACCCCATTTCATTTCACATAGACAATATTTTTCGGCCCTTATTTTTGTTCGATTTAAACGAGGGAAATGACTACCAGCCGTGTGGCATCTTCAATGGTAAAATGTTTAAAATGTGAATATTTCTATCTTCGTTGTTTTCATATCTTGCCAGTCATTGTATTCACATCATATTTTATATTTTTCTACCTATGGTGATAAAACATATAATATATTCTGGAGAGGAGTGAACATAGGTCTTGCTTGTTCCCTATTGACTTAATCTATTTTTAAATGAAATAAAATATTGTTTATAAAAAAAGTTTAAGTTATCGATTATTTAAAAATGATTTATGTAAGAGCTAAGTCTGCCGTTCTGACATCAACTGTTCAACAAGTATTTCCAGTAACTCTGCTTTTTAATTAACTGGGCTATGGTCATTTGTATTTTTCGTTTGCATTTTCAAATAATATCTAACTAATTTGCCATAGGTTAATCCTAACCACAGGGGTAACTTGACCTGACTTCCTACTAGACTTAAAATATCAATTTCGTCTTGAGACTCAACTCTGTCGTGACCACTCGTGACATGAAAGATCTTAGGGCTCAAGTCGTGGTGAGGGGGCATTACTTTGACTTACCTTATTAGCCATGAATTTTGGCATATTTAAACTCACGAATTGAACAGGGCTTGGGTTGCGTGAAGATTTGAGACTCGTCTGGTTACTATAGTGATAATCCCTTTATTGATAATTAGGGACTTTAAATAATCAATTTGTGGATATTTTAGAATGGATTAATCTCTGACATATTAGATATAAGGGTTGGGGCAGACGCAAACATCAAATTGAAATACTATTATGGCTAGACCAATCAGATTAAAATACAAATCTATTTTTCGTTTCGTTTTTTTATTCTTTCGATGGCCTACACGACATGAAGATCTGACCGGTTGTACTAGAAGGTCGCGCTGTGGTCGTACGAGCGTCTTTTGACCCTATGACGACAGACATTGATTAATTAATCCGCGCTGTAACATATTGTTTCATTGGCTAATCCCTCATTCCAACCAGAACGTTGGTAATATAACAACTCTTCCAGATCCTAGTGTAGTAAAGACAAGTTAAACAAAATTTTGAACTGTAATAAACGAAACGAAACGAAAAAAAATCTGTGTTGTAATCAGATTATGGCTAGACATAAAGCTGTTTGTTTTATTTAATACAGTATTGTATTTTAGATTTTTATTTCTAAAAATATTTTTTGCCTATACTATATTACATTTTTTTTTTTAACTAATTTAAAACTATATTAGTATATTTAATAGGTTATGCAAATAATCAAGACATTTATTTTACTAATCGAAATTAAATGTTGTTTTATTGTTAACTTAAATTTCTAATTCATATTGCAATATAATTTATTGTTAATAAAACCACCTTTTTAAAAAAAATGTAAGGTAATGTTATCATTTTGTTGAGGATTTGTGTTTTAAGAAGTTGTGTATTGGAAGACGAGAGGTTCACCAGTCCGTGGGTGCACTATAAGAAATACTATAAGTATGGATATCAACATATTCCTGAAGCAATGGCCCGAGAAATCCCTCTCTGGCCATTGCTGGAATAGCGTCTGTTTCTTGAACTTATGCAGGAGTGTGTCTATGTAAACATATTTGGTCCAATATTGGCACTCGTTTTAAATGTAAAGCCATGGACCTTATAAGGTCCATGGTAAAGCTTTTGTAGGGCAGATAGTGATTGGTTGGTAGACAGACTACTGACCAATCAAAATTTAAAACAACAATATCTACTCATAATAGCAGTGTGTAGTGGGATTACCTCTAATCAAATGAAATGCTGCACGGAGTATGGGATATCAATCAGGTATCAATAAACCTAACCCTAACCCAACCCTCACCCTAATAAAAGATATCAGTGACTAATATTGATGGACTAATGAAGCTGCGGGCTAGTGAGGATTTCCCATTGGAAGAGGGAAGATGGCTGAATCGGAATGAATAGGCGGCCAGGCGCTGAAATAAAATGAAATAGGTTTAACATGGTATTTTACTAGAATTTGTCTCTAAAGAGAGAGCCAGAGATTGGTTTAACATCCACTTGACACAAACATTATTTTGGGAACAACATCTGGTTCAATTTTATTTTATTAATTCACTTGCTCGTAGGGGTCTTTAGCAGTGGAAGGTAACTGTAGGACCTGAAGAAAACCCACGAGGCTGGACAGATGACCTTAGTCCATGCCAGGTACAAGCAGTGGAATCAAACCCAGGCTACTTGACTCAATGACTGCAGGGGCAGATCCAGAGGGGGGATTTGTGTGTTCCAAACCCCACCCTAGCTGCTCAGTTACATCAAGAAAAGTGTTACGGTCGTGTGCTTTATCCTTTTATCATCCAGGGGCGTTTTAAGGTTTATCATGGCGGAGGCTATACTATTTTGAGGGCCCTCTTTTGCAGGGGTTGTGGGTGGGGGTGTCTTGATTTTCATACCAGTGCAATGACTGCATTCTCATTCAGTAGTGGATTCGACAGTAACAGTGTAAAGAAAACGACTGACTCAGACTCAGGGGCCCTTTCCCTTGGCCAGAGGGGCCCTTTTGTCAGACGAGGGGCCCTTTTGTCTGCCTTTGGGGCCCTCCCTAACTAGGGTACATTTCTTTTTCTGGTCAGTTTTAGCATTTTTCTCCCGTTTTATTTGCTCAACTTCTTTGAATTTTTTTTCGCGAGGAGGCTGGCGCCTCCAGCGCCTCAGCGATAAAACGCCTTTGTTATCATCAGATGGTAGGATAAGATGGACATTCAAAGTGCGAAATGATGGTATGGACGGGTGATATCACAATTAATGTTTTACATCAATGAAATTGAATCATACACAATGTGATCCTATTACTTCATTATAAAAATGGGATTTCTCTATTTAAAAAGCTCATTGTGTATGTATGCCTACGTAATATAGACGATGATGGCATCAGATATTGTCAACTGTCAAATCTCTTCTGCAACACTCCTGTGATCTGTCCTTGGACTGACCTTATGATGCAACGCACAAAAGATAACCATTTTCCCCTTCAGCCACTGATCACCCTACCCCGCCTCCCAATGAACAAGACATAGCTATAGGGTACACCATGTTTCAGTCTATTCCTTTTTGTACCATCAGAAGTACTAGACACTACTTCCTGAATGTTGACACAGGGAAACTAGTTATTTTAAATAACGGGTAGAGACATAAGCTCTGACACCATAACAGGGAAACCACCCTGGAAGTGGAAAGTCCTGCTGTAGGAAAGCCTTATGCTACAGCACCGGTATTGAATACGGGACCTCCTGAATTGTGAGTTGAACTACCATGACGACTAGGTTGAGGGCCTGACTGAGGTGAGAACAACTCGCAAGACTGTGAGCTCGGGTCGAATCCCAAGTCGTGGGATCTAAAGTCTGAGCCCGTTTCCCAATCGCGGCATCTGGCAACTGTTTGCCAAAATATTACTGGACTATTGGTTATAATAAAGCAACTAAATTAGTATAAGGGAGACAAATCCATTTTAGATAAAGGGAGCTAACTCTGCATGACCTCGATCAATAACCACAACAATCAGTGAGGTCATCAGTGAGTGTGCACATATCTTGTGGCGCTTTCGTTGTTTGCAGACGGTGGAAATTATTATCATTTCGGATTGTTGTCTGATTTTACAAGTTTCAACTCAAAAGATTTCGAATATTAGCAGCGAAATTTGGCAGATAACAGGTAAGTGCATAAAATTTGCCGTAAATATGTTTGTGGAATGTGGAAATAACTATGCGCAAATCTTTCGTCTCCTGTCTGGAACAATTTTGATTGTTTTGATTTTCATTTTCATCTGGCTCTATTCAGTCGTCACGCTTTGTGCACTCACACACGATAAAATAAATAGCCCGTCTGGCATGGTGCCAGCATATGTTTTGGATTTAATTAATGCAGAAATCATCGCTGGTTGATTTACATAAGGTTACAGTTTTTAAAGAACTCCGTACAATACGACCCACAACAAAATGATAAAATTCGAATTTCGGAAAGTTGAAAAAAAACAAAACAAACCGATTAGGCCTATATTTTAAGGCAAAGTTGAAAGACTAAAGAGCATGCAGCCATTGTCTCATTGTCATTAGGTGGAAGGAACAATTGGTAAAAGTTGCAATAAAAAGGAGTTCTGACCATAGTGCCATGGCAGACGCAGACATAGTCATCCAATATTTGTCACTCAAGTGTCACAATCAATACTGATAATATAACTGAAGGGTGTCAGACTCAGAATGGAGTCGAACAACAAGGCCTACATAAATGCATAAACTTCATGTTTATTATTATTAGAAGATAATAGGTACAATGTAGGTAATGAATAGAATTGTCATATTGGGTTGGAGCTTTTTTTTTTTCATTGATTTTGTTTATAAAAACACAGATTGACTGGATACACACAGAATGAATCCACATGAACATGTGTTACACTTACAGTAGGGCCTACTGTACATGTATGTATTGTAGTATGTACTGTATCAATAGATGAGGTAGTCTACATTTCAGGTTCATGGCATTTCAAAAAATTGTTGGTCACTCCTTCTGAGATTGCTCTGATCTATCATAGAATTTATAAAACTATGTTTTCATTTGAATCGGTGTCACACTGTGACTGTGTGACTGGTTGGTGTAATGCCCGATTCTCTAGACTCTAGTATGACATTGCAGACAATAGAATCCATACCATATTTAGATCATTCCTGGTTGTTATGTAGAGAGAGCAAGCATGTCACATTGTTAATAATGCAATACATGTAGTACAAGTAGCTAACATACAAGTATTTCACTGTACATATTGAATATCTCAACCATTTAGGACAGTCTTTACTAGACTACATGTACATTTTGTTTAAAGGAGCTAAATCGCTATAATATTTGAGACCTAGAAATTGCCACAAATGGGTTGCAACGCATATAATAATGTAATATGAATGTAAGCTTATGATTTACATTCAATCCTTTTTGTTTGTACTCAAATTTCAAATTAGTTATGTTTGGCGAAATACACCAGAAGTTTCAATCAACTGACTATTTCGAGTGTCCGGTTATTCCAGTCTACATACGCCATTTGATTTGGTGCATTGTTTCTAGCCTCAATCCTCAAGTCTCTTGCTAGAACTTGGGCTGAAACGCATTATGGTACACGATTCATGTACCAATGGTAAAATGTTGATTTTGTTTTAAATACATTATTGGATATCAAAAGCCCATCTTTTCCCGGTAAAATGACAACATCAGTGTTGATTTGAATTGACAAATAATTCATGTTTTGAATGTCGAAGATTTTGGACGATATTGAGTTAGAGACTTAGCTACTTTAACTTTAAACTTAAGTTACATGTATACAGTACACGTACCTGCATACATGTTAATACAACACAGTTGTATGGAAAACAAAGGCGTAGGAATGTCCAGTCTCTATATCATGTAAATACATGTAGATACTCACAGAGTACAAATTACTTGACCTTATTTTATTTTTAATGGCATAGCATTGGTTTGTTTTTTTTACTTTATTCTCTAAATTTTGGTGAGAGTTATTGGTTAACAATCGATGTGAGTAACGATGTTTGCGTCCGATGCATCGATGCATAAAATTTTACTTGATATCAGCACTACCCCGGTTGAATGTACATGTGTACATATATTGTGCCCAATAAGCCAAAAATGAAATTACGATTACATGTACATTGTAGTAAACAAGCTTTATAGAAAAGATTATTTTTTTTTTTAGTTTTAAAGCCACATTACTATTGTAATGTAAATAAAACATCATACACAGTGTACAGTGAGCCCAATCAGGATCCATTCACTCTTTTTGAATTTGTGGTCTCTGAGTATGATGTCTTGTCCACATATTTGTTTTTGTGTAAAATTGTGTGTGGTGCATTCCCCCCGCACTACTAATAGAGATTTAGCCCCTTTAAAATGAAAAGTTTGACGTCTACGTCTACTGGTATTTATTGAACCTGTGCATGATGCACATGAACTAAGATATGATTGTAAATAATGTATATTATATATATTATGAAAGTGAAGAAAGCAATTTGCCAATGATCGTAAATCTGACAGAATTAAACAAAGCAAATCACCAAACAATGACACCTGATAGATCATAGAAATGTGGATGTCTAGATCAGGTAATTAAACCATCCATCATATCAGGTTTATAGTCACATATACATGTACTGTATGTATATTTGTATGGTTGACTAATGATTTAAGATCTTTACTAACCAGCATTGATAAACAATACAAAAATAAAATGGGTTTAACGTCTTACTGTTCTACTCCGCAGGGCTGGGGTAATGGTAATGGGTAATGGTAATGGAATGTAATCATTACATTTTTTAAGTAATGGCCATGTAATGAGTAATGGAAGATTTCAAAAGTAATGAGTAATGGAAATGTAATTAATTACATTCCAAAAATGATGTAATGGTCAATTACATTTCAATTACTTTTCAATTACATTTTATGGCACATATAAATATTTCCATATGATAAACATCAAATTTTATAGCCCCAAAGAAGAAAATTAAGTGTATCTGACACAAAATCCAATTTGTTATAATTCTTTAAAAAAAAAAAGATTTAAATCAGATTTAATAAATATAAATAAGAAGGCATTCAACATTTTCTTTTATTACTTTTTATGCAGGATCCTTCTTTAGACATGTAACCAAAAAAGTGAATCTTTGAAAAGAAGTATATTTTAATCAAAGATTAGTGTTAATTTACAGTCAGTCACTCAGTCAATCAATCAATCAATCAGTTAGATTAAAAGACAATAGTCTTACTACCCTTTAATCTTAATCTCAAAGTAACAAGTGACAAACCAAACAATGGCTTTCAAGCATCTCATTATTTTATGGTTATCAGTTATACAATGTATTATAGACAGACTATTTGGATTGATTATGAATCTCATAAAATTACGTATTAAAGGAGCTAAATTGATATTTTCTGGGCCCAGAAATTGACCCAAATGGGTTGCAATACATATTATAATGTAATATGAATACATATAAACTGGTTTACATTCAATCCTTTCTGTTTTAATTGTAATCTCTAATCAGTTATGTTCGACGAAGTTCATCAGTTTTTATCACCACTGTCCGTCACATGAAAATTTGCCTTGATAATTTATAGAAATAACAATTCATAAACAAATATCTATTAAAGTGATGCAAGGATTATTTTGAGTTTGGTTATGTAGGCTGTTCATGGCAGAAAATTGTGTTCTTTTTTTAATTTCTATGTGAAAAATGATTTTTATTTATATTGTCATAAAGTAATGGGTAATGGTAATTAATTACTTTCAATGTAATGGGTAATGGTAATTAATTACTTTGCTAAAAATGAGAAAGTAATTGTAATGATTACATTTAAAAAGTAATGGTAATGGTAATGTAATTAATTACATTGGCAATGTAATGGCCCCGTCTGGTCTATAATGAGGATGGACATAGGCTACGCCATACAGTTTGCTGGAGAAATTTTGCCTATGTGACCCACTCTTATATCAAATTTTTACATGCATGCCAGAGTGTAGGCAGGTTATTTTGTTTTTTCTGCACCCCTGACAAGAGAGAACCAGTTGTTAATTCAGTTTAAATTAAATGGTGTTAAAACACATCAGATTCACAGATTTGCTTCACATGTACATGTACCGGTGCATGTAGACGCACTTCTTATAAAACTTGCAAAAAAGGTGCTAAAAAATAGCCATTTTTTTGCTTAAAGTACTATGCAAGATACACATAGGTAGCACTTTCGAATGCTATAACAACTTGTCTCAATGACAGACCTTATGATATAGCATACGCACTATAAACCACTTCACCACTCAGCACCTTTAAAAAAATTGGGTGTTCGGGTGTCATTGAGTCAACTGGTGTGGTTTCAGTTCCCCGTTTGTACGTGTAGGGTTGTTTGTCCAACCTCTGGGTTATTGAAATAAAATTGAACCATGTGTTAGTCCCAAAATTACATACATGAGTGGAGGTTAAACTCTTTTGAATAAAATGATATTGTGTTAGAAATGGGTTAAAGTTTATGTACAATGTACATGTACTCCATGTACAATATGTAAATAGGCCTGCCATCAAGTTCAGTTTATATTTTATAATGTAAATTATCAAATTTGATTGAAACGCGAGATAAGATACAGCCTTGGTGAAAGTGTTCAACTGGTACAGCAGTAATCAAATCTCACCTGTTACAGGCCCGCTCACCAAAATTCTGATTGTATACGTACTTGATTATTTAATTAAAATAACAAAACCAAAATACTAACGCTAGATAATCTCCTAGCTTAGATTCAGTCAGGTTTAATCCAGACTTATCAGGTTTCTCCACTAACAATAAAAGATGGCCTTGTCTTGTTACGCTTGAGCAGGGTAGATTGATAAAAATACAATTTATAACTTTTTGAATACTGAATGTAATTGAATCATTTTAGAGTGATATTCTTAATAGAGATTCACTTTCACAATATTGTACTTTGGTAACTTTTCAAAGGATTCCTGTAGCACTAAATAACACATTAAAGTTTATAGTATACATGTACAATATTTGTTGTGGTATTATAATTTATTTGTGATGTTCATATTCATAACTTGGTACGATTGGTTTTATACATGTATCTCGACCCATGTATCAAAACAAAGCTATTTTGTGACGAGTTTTCTTTTTTTAAAGTTGTGACGAGTTGTTTTTTTACATGTACAAATGTATCTTTGGATGAGTTGTCTTTTATCTTGAAATGAGTTGTCTTTTATCTTGAAATGAGTTGTCTTATATTGGGATGAGTTATTAGTACATGTACATATACATGTATACAGGCCTGGAAATAACAGTATATCAGATGTACATGTACCTGACAAAATATCAGGCACTAATTGCAGCACCTACATGTATTTTAAATTATATTAAAAAAGACAAATCAGTGCCGGATAAAATGACAGGCGCCAGAGGTTTTGATTTGTGCCTGATAAAGCCTGAATCTGTGCCTGACATTGTCAGTGACAGGTGCCTTATTTCCAGGCTTGGATGTATACCATATTCTTACTATATTCTTTCCACAGGTTGATAATATACATGTACATGTATATTAAGTTAGTAAGAGACAGTACAGTATCTACATGTACATTTACATGTCCAGTCACAATCAGCCAGAAATCAGAAATGTAGATTATTTAACAGTGAAGACACTATGTCATTAACTTAAGTGCATCTGAATTAGTGCAAAGAGAGAGGGAGGGCGACGAGAGAGAGTTTTTAATGTCCAGAAATTGGATCTTTAGCAATGGGAGAAAACTGCAGGGCCCCGAGAAAACCCACGAGGTTGGACAGGCGAGCCTACCCCTTTCGGCTTGTCACATACAAGATTGAATCAAAACCATGTGAGTTGACTCAATGACAGACCCATACTCTGCACAGCGTTTAGTTTGATTAGAGGTAATCCCACTACACACTGCTATTATGAGTGGATATTGTTGTTTTAAATTTTGATTGGTCAGTAGTCCGACTACCAATCAATCACTAGCTGCCCTACAAAAGCTTTACATTTAAAACAAGTGCCAATATTGGACCAAATGTGTTTACATAACCTTACGTCATGGCTCACGATTTTACTATGCCTAATTAACCCGGGCATAGCAGAATACTGCAGTAAAACTAATTGCGTGATAAACAAGGCTATCAAGTCGAATGAAATGTAAGCAATACTGTTTGGAAACGAGCATACTTTCACCGTTTTTAATACCTTAAATCACGGTCCAAAGTTTTAGGGAAGACCCAGATTACACGAAGGACTGTCATGTTGCTGTACTTAAGTGATAGCTTTCATTGCTTCAGGAATATGTGACAGACCTTATATTACAATGTGCATGCACTAAACCATTGGGCAATCCAACTCCCAATATAGTGCTAGGGATATCGTAACCTTTATAATAATAATCAGTTATTACATGTACCAATCATACAATCCACACCTGTACATTGTAGATCAGATACAAAATGTTTCGTTATACATTTACAAAATTGCTGACATCTAAAATGGGATTTTAACGTCCTACTTTTCTGCTTCCAGTCCTTTTGGGCTAACTAGAAATTACAGTAAAAACAGAAAAAATTGAACGTTTATATACATTCGTATATTATATGCATTACGATCCACTTGTGTCCATTTCTAGTTTCCAATGAATAGAGATTTAGTGCGTGTAACATTGGAAGTGTATTTGGCAGAATCGGCATTCATTGATAGCTTACACATGTTCCGTGTAGGTAGTAGGGATGTTGGGGATGCGTTTGTACTTTAGATCACATGGTCTGTCACCGAGTCAAGTGTTGGGTTTCTGATTCCCCTCTTGTGTGTTATAATAAGAATATAGGGTCGTCTGTTGTGTGTTTTCTCTGGGTCCATTGATTTACTCCCACTGTTAATAAATACCTCTATGTGTAAGCAAATTATTGAAATGAAATAAAACCATTATAAATCCTGAAATAACCTGGTTTGTGTCAAGTGGACTTTAACCCCATTCCTCTTCCCTTATCTCTGTAGGTACATGTAGGCTACATGTACATATATTAGTACATGTACATGTACAGGAAGATACAAGAGCAGGAAATGAGGGGAAAGTACCAGACCAGTCAGTAAACCTGGTTGTGTGTTAATGTAGAATTTAACATGATGGAAGTATATTATTACCTATCTTATTCCTTATCTCTTCTCTCTCACTCTCTCTACCAGTTTACTTTCTATAAATAACATCATACACCTTATCAGCCTGCTGTCAGTCTCTTAGGCCAATATAATAAATAATAGTCTTCACTCCCACGTATACAGGCTAGATTTCTCTTTACAAATTGGTAGGGCACAGAAATTTAATAAGTAATACATGTATGTAAGCCTACTCTTGCACACATGTATACAAATTGGTAGGACACAGAAATTTTATAAATTTAATGAATATTATGTATCCTCACACACATACAAGTTATATTTCTCTTTACAAGGGAATCACGGTGGCTAAGTGGGCAAGGCACTGGCTCACTAGCCTGGAGGTCGAGTGTTTAATTCCTGCATTGGCCGAGAAAGTTCATCTCGATTTTCCGGCGTGATTTCCTCTTGTCAGTGATGCAGAAGGAGGGCCTGACAAGGACAGCTGCCTAGTCGTTCGGATGGGATGAAAAACCAAGGTCCCGTGTACACATTGGCGTGCACGTAAAAGATCCCTTGGCAGTTGGAATTCAATATAAGAGTAGGTCGTAGCGCCGCTGCCCAGGCAAAATTTCCCTCATAGCACACTGTATGGCGTATGCCCGTCTTCCATTAGCCCAGGTAACTGAGGTAAGGTGCAGAAGAGTAGGACGTTAAACCCCATTTCATTTCATGTCTCTTTACAAATTAGGGGGTTGGATGGCCAAATGGTTAGTATGAGCATGCTGTATCATAAGGTCTGTCATTAAGTCAACTGGTGTGGTTTCGATTCCCTGGTTGTACATGTATGTGACAAGGAGTAGGGTCGTCTGTCCAACCTCGTGGGTTTTCTCTGGTTTCCTGCCACAATTAAAAGAGAGAGAAAGAAATGGGGTTTAACATACACTCGACACAAACCAGGCCATTTCGGGACTAACATACGTTTTAATTTCATTTCAATAATTCTTGCACATCGAGGTCTTTAGCAATGGAAGGAAGCCGAAGGAACGAGAAATGACCCACAGAGACCCTACTCCTTGCCATGTACAACCGGGGAAGCGAAACCACGCCAGTTGACTCAATGACAGACCTTATATATTATAATGTGCACGCTGTCCAACCTCCTGCAGGCGTTAGTTTGGAATACACCACCAGTATTGAAGAGAAAGAAATAATAATGCAGGATATGGATTCAAATACATTACCTTGAAAAGAAACAAATAATAATTATAAACGGCCTGGATCTACCTGTCTTATTTCTTCAAGATGTAGTTGTCTAAGACTGGTCGTTGCTGAATAACAGCGTCCATTACCAGAAGATACCCAACAAGAGCTGTGTTTGTACCAAACTTTTCGATATGACTTTCATCAGGGGCAGAAAATATTGTTTCGTTATTTGAACTCGTGTTCAAGTTTTTTTTTTATGAACAGAAATTAATTAAATTCTGTTATTTGTGTTATATTAGTAAAAAGAATAATTTAAAATAGTTACGACTGTTTAATGAGATCTTTTGTTGCAACGGAGAAAGAATTGTATAGTTTATTACGACGTGGCATTTAGCCACGAACTCCGATTCTGTGATAGGAAGAAGTTGAAATCAAAAGATTCAATGTACAGAAAGAACATCATCATTTTTAATGATGCATCACAGATAAGTTTAAAAAGAAGATTTTAAAATCTTCTGAAATTGTGTGACGAGAGGAAATAAGGATTTCAAAGATAGGATCCTTTGGGGACTAATGGTAAAAAGGATAACCGCATGTGGCTATCAATGGATTTAGATTATCTAATACAGTCGCTGGATGGAGTAAGGGTTTGTACACCTCACCCTTGTAGAAAAAGAAAGGTAACTGACTCAATTAAATGTTAGCGTTGTAAAGTCGAATTATTAATTCATGTTGCACAATCTAATCCATGCTACATATAGTTCAATTGATGATTTAAAGGCTCAATACCACTCTTGTTGTAGCTGAATAATATGTCCCAATCTTTATTCTGCTCAACAAATTGTATTATTTTATAATATTCCATTTAATTGATGATACAAATTTCGTCTTAACACACCTAATTTATAGTTTAAAAAATTCAACTAAAGGATTCGAAAAGTCTGACGTAAACCTTTCAAATGTGACTTGGATGTTAAAATATTTTCTAACCCTCTGGAAAAGTAAAATAGGATGATGTAATGGATAATTTACACAACAGGTTGGGCACTTAAACATCTAGTACTTAGAATAAGGCTATTCTTTATTTTCTGGAGCTGCCAAGCCAGCAAGAGTGTTACATGTATTGTCCCTTTACAGATGTTTTAGTTTTATGTAAGAGATAAATCCATTGTGGGTGGTGATGGCTTCTTTCTCGGCAGAGGATACCTGGTAAAATCCAACACTCATCCATTGTGCGTGGTGATAGCTTCTTTCGGCAGAGGATACCTGATTGCTGCCAAATTTTCAATTTATCATATCTTTGTAATTATGTCGAGATGCAACCATGCCTAGGAGTTCATCTATCTTCACAGGTTATAGGGGTTGCATCTCGACATATTTTATCTTCCTCCTGAACCCCTTATGTGTCACTGAGGTCCCAGTTTAGATGTCCTCCTGCCACTAGTCTCCATCTACATTTGTACATAGACCGACTTGACAAGAATTGTCATGGTCTTCCAAGAAATTGGACTGGGCCCGAGTTCACAAAGCATTCTCAGACTTAAGTTGAGAATTTACTCAAATTTGTTCTCCTTATTTTAACTAAAATATAGGCTTTTATAATAATTTTGTTGTTTTTGTGTATCAAATATATTGATAAGAAACTCTGTGCAAAATTTTGTGTTTCTAAATCAAAGATATTTCTCATACAGTGATTGAAAATTGAGCAAATCTGAGAATGTTTGTGAACTTTGGGCCCGGTATTAATTTTAGACATTCACTTTCACAATATACCGGGCCCGGTATTAATTTTAGACATTCACTTTCACAATATACCATTTGTCAAAACTACAAATATTGATAACTTCAAATATACATGTATATACATATATATATATATTTTGCATAGTCTATTTTTGAACTATTATACAGGTAACAAGACAATGTTCAGCTCTTTATCAAAATCTTTACATAATGTGTCTTTAATGTGTACGTTTTATTGAGTAGTTTTGCTGCATAGCCTATATCGTTTCATTCAAGTTTATAAAAGATTGATCACCAAGTTCATTGACTGTATCTTGAAATAGCCATGACATTTTAAATAACTGAAGAAAGACACAGGCTTGTTTTTAAACCTCAGGTAAATGTACAGGTTGTAAAAAAACTCAAAGAGAGCACAAATTACTATTTAAACATTGTCTATGTCAATACAAGCCTTTCACTTGACTAAATCTCACTCAAAATTTGAATTTTGAGCCAAAAAGTCGTGGAAAGCTAAGTTACAAGTACAAATAAATCGGGACTACAGCGATACCTATAGGTTTTTGTATTATGATCCATGAGCTGTATACAGGATGTACCTTTGGTATATTTACATGTAGTTTGAAAACAAAGGGTATACATGTACGTTAGCTTACATCTATAATAGTTATTGAAGTCAAGATGTTTGTAGAGTGTGCATGTGTAGGCAATAATCAATCGACTGCAGTATCAACTCTCAACTCTATGGAATACTGTTTATTACTGAAGGTCTGTCATTGAGTCGTGTTGCACGGTTTAGGACCACAACAACTAGACAAATTGTTCTTAATTAGTCAACCTTGTTATTTGTGAGGGACACCATGATTGTTTTAAACGAGTCAGCCTTAAATTGTCATTTGTGAGGGAAACCCAAGAATTGTTCTAAACAAGTCAACCTTTTATTTATGAGGGGGAGCTGCAGTGTCAATCTTGTTATTTGTGAGGGACACCATGATAAACGAGTCAGCCTTGTTATTTGTGAGGGAAACCCAAGGATTGTTCTAAACGAGTCGATCTTTTATTTATGAGAGGGAGCTGCAATCGAGTAAGGCATTGGCTTACTAACATAGAAGTCTCATGTTCTATCCCAGTATTGGTCGAAAAGTTCATCTGTATTTTCCAGTGAGTGTGGTTCCCTATTGTCCCCTATTGTCCATGGTGTAGACAGGATCGAGGACATGTGAAGAGACAGTGTACATGTTTAGTCGTTCGGACGGGACGATAAACAGAGGTCCTGTACACACATTGGCGTGCACATAAATGAAACCTTGACAGTTGGATTTCAGAATAATAGTACCGTAGGTGGTTTGAGTTGCTGTCGGGGCAAAATTTCCTTCATAGAGCCACAGTATAGCGTATGTCTGTCTTCATTAGCCCAGTCAGTGCAAAAAAGTAGGACATGTATTATTTGTACGTAACTAATTATACTTCATTAAAAAATAGTAAAGTGTAACATTGGAATGAAATACGTGTTGATGGATGAGGTATTTATTAGCCGTGACTCTTAAAATATGTCAGATTTTTGTTCACAAGTTAAGTGTAACTTAGTTTGATCAAGTGTTCTAATTTACTAGTTGTTTGGAAAATGTCCAAGTTGGTTTTTGGCAATGGTTATGGTAAAATCGTAACCTTCTTGTGCTGTATGATTCAGTATACATCCATGATAATATCACATAGGATGCATGTTTCAATAATCTTATTTTCTCCTAATGGATGGATTGCCTGCATGACTTGAAGCACGGCTCATGGAATAAGATATGTTTCAGTTTTTTTTTCTCTCTCAATTTTAGCTTGATTCTACTTTAAATTTATACAAGATCTGTCTTACATGTATACCCACTTCCATTTCTAACTTAAAGACACTGTTGTCAGTATACACTGTATCCAAGTTATCATTTAATCTTTTGTAATTACCATTCATTTCTTTCATATGCATTAAAATAGCATTATGCAAGAGCAAAATCTGCTTATTACAGGTCTTTCTTTAGGCCTAAAATGTTATCTTAATTATCAATTAGACATTAATTAACTTATCCAGACCATAATAAACTCTTGATGTCAAGGCTAGCCTTTGATATTGGCTAGATTATATTCCTATGTGACGCTAAACAGCCATTGATGATTAAATCAATCAAGTGGATAATCAAGACTAATGCTGTTTTGTATTAATGATTTTAGTAATGATGACCGAGGCTATTATCTCCCATATTGTTAAATATCAAATCTTTGTTTAAAGAAATGTAAAAATCGTTTAAAATCACCCAAAATCATGTAATTTGTACCTGTCTCGGATTAAAAGCTAACTGTTTAATTATGATAATGAGTGTTCAATTTACAAGTATTTGATTTCCAGACCACTGTTTAAAAATTAATCATGCATCAATAATCAATTGAGTTGTTTATTTTGTAACAGTGATCGAGAAATTGAACAGTTGTAAATTGGACACTCATTGTCAAAATTGAATGGTCAGCTTTAAACTGGACACCCGTACAAATTACATGATTTTGGGTGATTTTAAACGATTTTTTAAACAAAGATTTGATATTGAATCAATGAATGTGAACAAAATTAGTGCTAAATACACAAGATTAGGTAATAACAGGGTTGCAGTGTCTGTACATGTATTAGCAGCAATGCAAGAGCATATTAATTAATATAAAAACAAACAAAGCATACTTGGGTGTCCTTTTCAAAAGCTTTTAAGTTTTTAAATATTAAACAAAATACCACACACAAAACATGAGTTCCGTAATTATTTATTTATCAAAATCGTGAAAAACTAAATAAACTTCTTACTAAAAGGTTCTATTTCTGTCACTGACTTGCAGTCCATCCATCATTGTCAGGAACTACATACATGTACAACACAGAAAAATCATAAAAAAAAGTTTAGAGAAGAAAATAATAAACTGCAATTATCATAATAGGCCTACATGTGGTTCTTTTGTAGAATCGCCTGTTCAGCCTTGTTGAGTTCTCTCCTGTTTCCTTCCACTGCTACATGTAAATACCCCTACATGTAAGTGCATGTAATTATTGAAAGAAAATTGAAACATGTGTTAGTTCTCGGTCCGTATTCAAAGGATATCTTAAGTCTAAGATAGTCACTTAACTACTAGTTTTCACTTAAATATACGTAACTTCCTGTAAGTTAAGGGCAAGTGGTATTCAAAAGCACTGTTAAGTATCAAATTTTCCCTTAAAGTTAAGCTGCCTTAACTTTTAAGTGTTATGTCTTTAAGTGGTATTCAAAGGCCAGTTTAAGTGAGAAATATCCACTTAACTTTAAGTGACCTATGGGAGGTACATGTACTTTAAAGTTAAGTGAGATTATAAAATGACTTCTTTTAATGCTGTAGAAGCAGTCCCGTAATGGCAATTTTAAAAGCTAGGGAATTCAGATTAAAACAAAGACAATGTCGCCGACCGTAGCTGACCTCAAATTTATTTTTTCGTCGTCAACTTTGATGTTGTAGTGCCATAATAGAGTATAAGGTTATTACCACCGATGTAGTTAAGGATATTTTCCCCCGATCATTTATCATGTTATGTTTGTATGTTTCCATGGCTGTCATATAATAAAGTTAAATTCATTTGTGGAGACATGGTTTTATAGATTTTGGAAATTATTTATACTACCGCTAGAAGCAAGGCATGATCTATTTTTTACAACTCATTCCCATATATACATAATCGGTATAGTATTTATTAAGGTAAAATATAATGAAGCATGAATATTTCGTACACACAATGTACCATCAATGTCAGACCTGTCAAAATGTAAAGTGTAGGTCCTTACACAATATCTATGAATTTCTCAAATGATAGATTTACAAACAACACTGTATAATTTTTCCAGTCTAACTTAGAAGACAAAGGTCATTGTGTATTGCTAATAATATGTTGTTTTCTATTCGCGTTATATTGTTAAAAAATAAAGCTTATAATATCCATCATTACATGTATACTCCAACTATTTATTGTAATCTATGTGAATGTTTTTTTTTTTTTTTTAAAAAGTCTATGAAAACAGCTGTTCCGGCAAAGGATGCAAACTATCATAATTTATCCTAAATTATAATCATACTATTTTCATGGGTTACAATAATATTTCGACAAACATTTTCCTGGTGATGTAAACTAAGAATTTAATAGGATACAGCGATGCTCTTAAGGGGGCATAACTAGCTGGCAATGTCAGAAATTCGTGATTTTTGGCAGTGGAGGGTATTCCATAAATAAAAAAATTCATGCTTTTTGGCGAATGTGAGTATTCCATAATTTAAGTGTGCAGTTAAGTTTTCACATAGCCAAGTAAGTGTAAAATACAACCTTTGAATACCGGTTTAAGGAAAGACACTTGGCTAAGTGGAAAAATTAAGTATTTTTACTTTACTTTTAGAAAACCTTTGAATACGGACCCTGATACCTAGTTTGTGTGGAGTGGAGGTTAAACCCCATTTCTCTCTCTCTCTCTCTCTCTCTCTCTCTCTCTTTTACTCATCGAGTGGAGGTTAGACTCCATCTCTCTCTCTCTTTCTTTTGTAGAAATTTTATCTACATGTATGGTATGACTAAAATGATTTATTTTCAATTCTCTTTGGTTGAGTTTACATCATATAGACATGAGTAGGCGTGCATTATCAACATTCTACAGATGTGAAGTTTATGAATTTAGTATGGAAAACCTTTCTGTCACTTTACATGCCACAAAAATAGAATTTATAAATTTAAACTTAAAACATTTAATACGCAGTTAAATTTATCTGTAAAAGCATTTAACATATTTTCTTTTGAAAGGTAATGTCATGAATTGCCCAGGTTCGCGCATATCCATTGTACATGCATCATAAGATCTGTCAAAATCAACTGGTGTGGTTTTGGTACCCCGGAATTAGCGTCCAACCGCATTGGTTTTCTCGGGTTTGTGCAAGCGAATTATTGAAATTAAGATAAAAATTGAAGCGTATGTTAGTCCTGAAAAGGCCTTTTTTTGTGTCAAGTGTATGTTAACCTTGTTTCTTTCTCTCTCTAGCCTTCTCAACCTCGTGGGTTTCCTCTGGGCACTCCGGTTTCCTCCCACTGCTAAAGACCCCTACGCACAAACTAATTATTGAAATAAAATTAAACCATATGTTAGTCCCGAAATGACCTAGTTTGTGTCGAGTGGACGTTAAACCCTTTTTCTCTCTCTGTAGCATAGATAAGATATATGATCATCAACCTCTGATTATTACAACGACAAAGTCTGTGTTATAGAATTACATAACGCAAAGTTACATAAGCGATACTGGAAATAGAAATCTGCCCTCACAAGAATCAAATAATCAATAGTGATTAATTAAATCTATGTCCTTGATGACCTAACGATGATGTAATGGTCGTCTGCATCTTCTTTTATTGGAATTGAAGAAGCCATAGCGGACCTATTTAATATTTTGAAATGTCAGGCATTGTCGGCCCTTCTGGGAGATGGTATACATTTTAATACACAATTAGAAATGATCGATTACATCGACCGATAATAACTTAATTTAACTCAAGCTGTCCTCCTATGTTCTAATCCACTTACAGTTAAGTGAACGGGGGCCCCTTTGGGGTAAAAAGTGCTTCCAGTAGGTTTATTAATTATAGCCCTCTTTCCCTATATTATAATCCTTTTTCAGGGCGACTAACAGATTTTAACATTTTAGTACCGACATTACGGACCGTAATATGTAATGTTAAATCTGAGTCCTCTTTCCCTATTATAATCGTTTTTCAGGGTGACTAACAGATTTTAACATTTTAGTAATAAGTAATGTAAAATCTGTGTGGATATGGCTTTTAAAACTAAAATATCGATGTTCTTCAGGGGGATATTAAGAACGCCCACTTGATAGAACTACATCTACTGATAACAGTTAAAAACTTTATATATCAAAACCAGATGATGTATGAGGTATCTTCAAATTATTTTTATTACCAGATTATGGTACCAATTTAAAGAGACATTTTGTCAAAATTCAGTTATGTTTTTTTTCTATACCTATATTTTTAAAATGTTTAATTACTGAAGGGTGCAATGATGACTTATTAAGATCTTATTTTTGATCTGAATGTCGGCACAGAAAATTTTACTGCATTGTTTCATATCTTTGGCGTAGGAGGAAATGCCTGATATGGAATATGATCCGCAAGCGATTAACTCGGTGTATACGGGGTATAGCCATTAACTGGAAGTGGTAGTCTATCGCCACCAGACTGACCAGGGCTTTATTACTCTCTGATCCATGCTATCACTATGCATCAAAATGATCCACTCGCTACCAACCCTCTACAAACAGATGATAGTCACAAATATTAGTGTTGATTCATTCTGGGTAGGACAAGATATGGCACCCTGTGTACTCAATTCTGTGCCCTTAAAAATACTCTTGACATGTTGAAAAATTGGATGAAGTGTAAGAAGAAATACTGCTGCCTGTGCAAAAACCCTCTCACAATATGATGTACATCATACCTATCTTGATTAGCCATGTTGGCGCAGAACAGTAGATGTTAAAACTGAACTCGTATCATGAAATTGAAGGAAAGATAACCCACTGTGATGAATGGCATGCTGCAGAACTGCTCTTGAAAGAATGTCCCTTTAAAACTGTAGAAACGATAACTTAAGTTGATTTCTTATTTAACTAATGTAAGCTTAACCAACATTTTCCATTTATTTGTATTTTCAGTCAGTAAAACGACACAGCTCGTATCATGGATCTCCATCCAAACAGAAACACGCCTTCCAGTTGAGACGGCCGTCAGGATCTTACGTTTACGTCAGGTAAGGGGGTTTGAAATCGTTTTCTTGAAGGTCATTTTCAAGATGATCTTTTTCAAAATGAGGTTTGTAATTGAGGGTGAGTTTGTTTGAAAGCGTTTTCTTGAAGGTCATTTTCAACATAATTTGTAGGATAAAGCGCGAGACTGAGGTTATGCTGGGGAAAGAAATAGACTCAAGAAAATAACCCAAGGTTTTATCTGAAGTCTTTCTTCCCCAGCATAACCAAACTCGAGGACAAACAGTCTACGTTTACATGTACGTAAAATGAGAATACCTCAGAATTCCAGTAAGAAAAACCTTATTATACAGTACGGCCGTCGCGACTCTTTGGTAAAACACGATATTACCGTGTTTTTTATCGAGGAATTATTATCTTTTTGGCATCAATGGTATGACAGATAAATGCCGCTTATTTTACGTATCAAATTACACCGAGTTCTATCGTGTCCGCGACTTTCATGGCACACGATAGCGACTGCTACACCGAGTTATTTATCGTGGCAATATTGTGCCGTTATCGTGGAAATTTTCAACAAAAAACGGCATGATAATCGTGTTTTATCAAAGAGCCGCGATGGCCGTACTGTATCATGTTTATGAAGAAAAAAACCTACCCTGGAAGAATAACCCGATACAGGTTTAAAGAAAAACTTTCAAAAGAATAACCCCAAATTCCTCTCTTTACATTCAGACCGCAAGTTATTCTGGTCTAAGAATGTATCCCGAACATCAAAGTGATTACCGTTATTGTTATAGGTTTGTAACGCTTCCAAAGTGAGGTTTTAATTAAGGGAAGAGTGTATTTTGACTCTTGCATCACATTGTAACTCAGAGAATCAGACCTTGACTCGTAGTGCTAACCCTTTTGATATTCAGCGCTACTCGACCGACAACCATGGGCCGTAATAGGTTACATGTAGGTGTATTAGACCTCGACCTTGGGCATCAGGGGTCATGCAAATGACTTTTGACTCTATGACTTCAGCCATTTGATTAACCAATCAGTGTCTGTGTTTTAAGCGGCTATTTGAAAATACAACTTTGATCTATTTTCTATCGCTGCAAATATCTACCCACATTTTCATGTGCCAGACAATAAGAAATGAACTCAGCAGACCAATAGATTGACTAATCAATCACGTCATCCAAAAATTTTTTTTGATCTATAAAAACCCGAAACCAAATAGCTTCTGTGATTTAAAAAGATTGAACCAGACAGGCCTTGAATAATAATACCCCCATGAATGACAGCAGATGTTTTATCTTTATAATAAGTTGAAGAATCTGGTGTGTATGTTAACACATATCGACAGATTAATACTGTATTGGATGTCAGTTGGTGGGTGGAGGAAGACTTACTTATATTGATGGATATATTACATCCTTCATGTCTGCTGGTGTATATTCATAATGGTAAATAATAAACATATCAATCTGTTATCGTTTCCCCCCCGAACTTAAAGGATATCTTTAAAATATTAAAACAAATTTAAAGGATATTGATTGATTTTTATCAGCCATTTACCTGAGTACTGGTACTGATTAGTACCGAGTGATGTTTTGTACCGAGTTATGTTTTGTTACAGAGTACCGGTACTGATTAGTACAGAGTGATGTTTTGTTACCGAGTACCGGTACCGATTAGTACCGAGTGATGCTTTGTTACTAAGCACCAGTACTGATTAGTACAGAGTGATGTTTTGTTACCGAGTACCGGTACTGATTTATAGTACAGAGTTATGTTTTGTTACAGAGTACTGGTACTGATTAGTACTGAGTTATGCTTTGTCACTGAGCACCGGTACTGATTAGTACAGAGTGATGTTTTCTTACTGAGTACCGGTTCTGATTAGTACCGAATGATGTTTTGTTACCGAGTACCAGTACTGATTTGTAACAAGTGATGTTTTGTTACAGAGTACCAGTACTCATTAGTACCAAATGATGTTACACCGGTACTGATCAGTACCAGTGTTACCAAGCACCGGTACTGATTAGTACCGAGTGATGTTTTGTTACTGAGTACCGGTACTGATTAGTACCGAGTGATGTTTTGTTTAATAGAGAATTCTCTAATGGTAATATTACATGTACATGTACATCCTTCATTTTTGGTGGTATACTGTTCCTACCCGTACTCAAAGAGGATATCTTCAAAATATGAAAAAAGATTGAAAGGATGTCAGATAAATTGACTGATTTTTATCAGCCAATTACATGTGGTACTGAGTGATGGTTTGCTTTGTAGAGAATTCTCTAATGTTTTGTTTCATCCTAGTTGAAACATTGCTCAGTAATAAACAATAATCATTATTTCTACGCATCTGAATTACTAAATGTAATTGAAACATTTTGTTGTTGTAAATGTCTGTTGCATCAGAAGTTCTGTCATTGAGTCTAGTGGGGTGGTTTTGATTGCCTGCTTGTTTCCGGTTTCCTTCCTCTGCTAAAGACCCCAAAAAGAAAGTGACTGATTGATTGAAATAAAATTGAATCATATTAGTCCCGAAATGACCTAAAGTTGACTTGACTCAGTGACAGAGCTTCTGATGCAACAGGTATTAGCATCAACAAATTTTTTCAATTATATTAAACCCCATCTCTCTTTCTCTCTTAAATCAATTAAATCGGAAGAATGGGCATGGTCTTCAATTTTACATGAAGGATGTGCTGGGATAATCAAAAACAGTGAAATTGAGAAATTTACAGGGTTATAGTGAATTGAGAAATTTACAGTGTTAGTGAATTGATTAAGTTTAACAACCTTGAGTTATTAATTTGAGACCAAGACTAATGTCTACTTGTCATTTTGAGGAGATGTATTAGTTAGATCCTATTTACATGGTACATGGTATATTTAATTCATATTAATTATCTATATTATTAGATAGGAAGAAAGCTATTAACAACATTAATATGGTATAGATATCTATATATAGACACTGTTGGATTGTGTATGGCTTTCTTGTTTACCTTACACACTGTTTACAGCATCGTTGGTCTGGTTTGGCCTAGGTCTAGGTAGTCGACCCCATTAACCTGTATGGCAGGGTAAGAGTTAATTTGTAGAATGGTAAAAACAGATTAGCATCTACAAATAAACAACCTTAATGGTATTAAAGAGGCTATCAGTTATCTACAAGATGAGAATAAAGTACAAATGTACCTGTATATTGTGTGGTAGAGAGAGGGTTTAACATCCACGTAACACAAATTAGGTCATTTTGGGACTAACACATGGATCTTGTCAAGCTTTAAAACGCTCATAACTTTGCTCAGAATAACGTAATTTGAATCCAGTTTTCCAGATGAATCTTTTTTCAAAGTATTATAGAAAGAACAACCAGCCCTTTATATCTTACATAATGTATCGTTAAAGCGAAAGTCAAAACATGATTATTTCTTTGTCTTTTGCTTAATAGGTTGTGAACTCACTATTATACGATCTTACATGTACATGTAGGTATCATTCTTATGCTTAAAAATCATCCACACTGGAAATAATAACACAATTACCCCACTTGTTTTTTTATTCACCCTCATGGAATAGCTATCTTCAAACGTTTGAATTTAAAGTTGAAATTTTTTGCCAATTTCTCAACTGGCAATAGTGGGTTTACTGGGTTATGGCATTAATAGGATTATTCTATAATAAATAGGACTGTTTATAGATACCATCTATTTTTAGGATTTATTTTAATACATTTTATTACATGTATATATTTGTCTTGTTGATAAGATGGAATATTTATAATATATATGTAACAAATAAAAGGTTTTTTTTAAAAAATGAAAAACTTTCACTTTTGATTTATATTATCGGTTTCCTTCGTTTGCTTTTTACTTTCATAAAATACTAAAACACATTCTAAGATTTTGTCAATTGCCTTTTTCCTAACTAGACTATTCCTGTCTGTACTTAAGTTCTAAAGGCAAAATCTTATGAACTTTGCTCTGTTTTCAAGTGGGAAATCTTGAGCGTGTTAAACATGAGGCTATAATCTATACTTGAAGTTAAATTTTTAAATATAGATATTAAGTCTTTATAATTACATGTGCTTAAACATCAAAATTAAGGTTTTTTAAAACTTGAAAAAGTTTAAATTGGTTTCAAGTCAAATTATCTAGAGTTCAAGTTTTTATTGTGATTCCAAATGTGAGAAATTAATGCCTTATTTTAAACCCGCGTTTCTCAACCTGGGGTGAATTCGCCCCCACGGGGGGAATGGCTCGCGTCCAGGGGGGGAATGACCACACTCCCAGTAACTTCAAAAATGATCATATAAAGGTTGTGCAGTTGAGATTAGCACTCTCAAACACTGTCCCGAGAATAAAAAAAAAATCGTTTGTGACAATCACCAGGAGCAAATTTCACACTGAACTGGAAACAACGTATTTTCATTAAAATATAAATTTGATGATTATTGAATCTCACTTTCGATCCGTATTCATTCCATATTCAATGTCAATGTGGTCAGGGGGTGCAGGTCCGTGCAAGGATCCGCGGTTCATTCTCGGATGGCTTCTATAGAAAAAGGCCATTTTCAAGTTCCTATGAAACGCCTGAAGAGTGCCTGAAATGGCTGGAAATCACATTTCCGGGCTCCAATTTCTAAAAATTTCCTAGGGGGGAGACCCCCGCCCCTTGACTCTCCTAGACGGGCTTCGCGCCTACGGCGCTCACAGTGACCAGCTTCGCCGGCCACGGCTCTGCAGTCAGTAACCTTCTCAAAACTCTGGGGGTAAATGGGTTGGTTAAGAATTCATTTAGGGGTGAGCGGTGAGAAAAGGTTGAGAAACGTGGTTTTAAACATACATAATGGGAAGTTAGGTAAAGAGCTGACAGTTCTGAATATAATAGTTAAAGACTAGATAATGTTCAGGGAATTTGCTCAAAAATTTCAGTCAATTTGATCCACTCTGAACCATGAATTTAGCGGTTGAATTTTCGGCCTAGCGTTGATCATCATTACTAAAGTTTGTACAATAAAAAACCTAGTCTTGTTTATCCATTTCACGATTAAATCATAAATGAATGTTGAGCAGCAAAGCAAATACATTATGGGAGATTAGATAACAAGCTGGCAGTTCTCACTATTATACATGTAGTTAAAAACTAGCTAATGTAAAGGCAATTTGCTGAAAATTTCAGTCAAATTGATCAACTATGAACCAAGAACTAAGAGAATGAAAGTTCCACTTAGCCTCAATCATCATTACTAAAGTTTGGAAGACAAAAAATAGTAGTCTCGGTTATCCATTTAATTGTTAATCATGAAGGAAAATTTTGTAGCAAATTCAACTGCAATCCAACAAATATCGTAGACTAGACTTGACATTCAGGACTAAAGAAAGACCTACATGTACATGTACAATAGGCAGATTTTGCTCTTGCATAATATATGTTTAATGCATGTCTAATTAAAAATTAAGACAACATTTCAGGCCTAAAGTAAGGCCTGCAATAGGCAGATTAAGCTCTTGCATAATGGGTTTTCTTCAGGTTCTCTGGTTTACTCCCACTGCTAAAGACCCCTACATGCAAGCAAATTATTGAAGTAAAATTGAACTATATTATGTAATGTTAGTCCCGAAATGACTTAGTTGTGAGAGTGGATATAAAACTCTTATTTTCTAATAAATCATGCTTTGTCCATGAGTTAAAACATTGGGTATGGTATATAATATACATGAACATGTACAATGTATATAAATGTGTATAAAGACCAGTATATTATTACTAAGTTCAAGTAGTATTATCTTACATGGGGTATATACTCTACTATGTGATATTAATATAACCTTGATGAACATAACATACTCTCAACATAACAATACTTATAGTGAACTGGAACCTTTGGTCAGAGAACACAAGCTATAGTGAGTAAATGTGATTCATGTATTAATATAACTTGATGAACATATATACCATGACGTATCGGATGGAACCTTTAATCAGAGAGTACAAATGAAGGGACTACAAGTAAATGTGATATTAATATAACTTCATGAATATACGTGTATGTATTCCATAATATCCTCAATGTCTTGGAACATTTGGTCAGAGTATATAAATGAGTTAGTCATTGTGATATTAATATAACTTTTGATGAACATGTACCGTTATATTTTCAATGTGACTTGGAGCATTTGGTCAGAGAATACAAGTGAGTTACCGTAGTATATTATGTTGTTATTAATATAACTTTGATGAACACATATCCCATTATATCTTCAATGTGAACTGTAACAGTATTCAAGTACATTTACATGTAACAGTAAGTGAGTAATTTATATTCTTCAAAATTAACCCTTCCTAATCTGCAGCTACAGTATCTCAGTAGCCTAGAGGATGTGTGTTCGATCCTGGCATTGGCTGAGAAAGTTCATTGTGATTTTCTGGCGTGGTTTCTCCTTGTCAGTGGTGCAGTACAGATGGCCTCACAAGGAATAGGCCATCGTGCTGCTGCCTGGACAAAATTTCCCTCATAGCATACTGTATGGCGTATGCCCAGTTGGAGCAGAACAGTAGGACGTTAAAACCTATTTTATTTCCTTTCAAATCTTATTTTTCCATGTACTGTACAATACATCATGTCCTTTACAAAGGGTTGGATTAAGATAGCATGATCCCATTGACTGAAATGTCACTGGGGTCCTTGCATAAAAGGGAAAAGGAATGTTTAGCAGTGGGAGGAAACAAGAGAACTTGAAGAAAACCCATGAGGTTGGACAGTCGACCTGATTACAAGCAACAATATTGTCTAGACCGTGATTCTGGGATGTACTGTAACTAATATAGATACATGATTATATTGTGACATAACCTACCTACCTTGACAGGGGATATCATTAATAGCTTGAAGGTCATCATATAATATAATACAATAACATACATTATATTATATTTAAGTCTATTTACAAATAAGGGGGGTTGGATGGTCGAATGGTTAGCACGTGTGTGCTGTATCATAAGGTCTGTCATTGAGTCAACTGGCATGGTTTCGAATCCCTGGTTGTATGTGACAAGAAGTAGAGTCACCTATCCAACCATGCAGGTTTTCTCTGTGGGTCTTTTCTGGGTCCTCTGGTTTCCTTCCATCGCTAAAGACCCGAATGTGCAAGAATATGATTGAAATAAAATTGAGCCATTATTTCTCTATCTCTCTCTGAAGCTCGAGGTAGAGTTAGGTCAATGCTTGAAAATTATTTATGACTATAATTCTTTAAAATTACGGTATTCGTAAATACTATGTTTTAAGAGCGTTATTGTATTTATAGGCTTTATAGTAATGGAGACTGTTATTTTAGATACCATTATTATAGTCATTATAGCATTATCACTTCATCATCTAATCTCCTCTCTTGTCAAAATATAATCCTATTATATGTACATACATGTAGGTGTTAATTATGTTTCTTGGCATTTCTATACATGTGTTATAGGCAGGGTTGGATGGCTGATTGGTTAGCATGTGCACTGTATCATAAGGTCTGTCATTGAGACAACTGGCGTGGTTTCGATTCACCTGTCAGCTACCGCAAAAGACACCTATGCACAAGCGAATTATTGAAATAAATTTGAACTATATGTTAGTCCCGAATTGACTAGTTTATGTGTGAGTGGATGTTAAACACTCTCTCTCTCTCTCTCTCTCTCTCTCTTCAATATATGCGACACACATATATTGTACCTCTACAATTTATGATGATCTTTGAACTATATTCACATGTGATGACAGATTTAGTGTAGTACAAATGTAGGAATCTAGTGTGAATGTCATTTAAGCATTTTCATTAATCCAAGTACATGTATGAGAAGTTGAACTGCATATATTTAACTTAAGCTATCTATTTACCATTAGTCAGGGGGGGGGGCTAGTGGTCTAGAGTGCCCCCTTTCGACCTTTAGCTGGCCGGTTACCTCTGGCTTGCGGCTGTGGTTTAAGAGCCCTGGTGTGAGCGTATGTGGCATGGAGATAGGGGCGCCTTCTCAACCTCGTGGGTTTCCTCCAGGCACTCCTTGGCAGGTGGGATTCGATATACATATAAGAGTAGGCTGTAGTGCCGCTGCCCGGGCAAAATATCCCTTGTAGCACACTGTATGGCATATGCCTATCTTCATTAGCCCAGGTTAGGAGCAAAAAAGTAGGACATTAAACTCCATTTCATTTCATTTCATTATTATCTTGGTCGTTTTACATCTGCTTCCCCTAGTACTATGTGTGACAGACAGTTCTGTAATGCCTTCTCAAGTCTCAACAAAGGATGTAATACAGTAGAGCATGAACCTGGTCACATGGGTGGCCTTCGTAGAGTCACAATATTTACAGGTGATACACAAAAGATATATTTTGCCCACACAGTTTTTGAGAGAGACCTCAAACAAATGAACTCACTCCATTATCACATGCCAATTGATACTTTTAGATTCACCGCCTTGCTATTGAAAGTTTGCCAACTTGAGTAGTTACTTCCTGTGATAATTGCTTCTCACTATTCCTTAGTGTTACTTTTAAAAAGTTTGATTGTAATCCTGTGTTCTATTGCAGTTGGGGGTTGGTTGGCTGAATGGTTACCACGTGGGCGCTGTATCATAAAGTCGATTCCCCGGTTGTACGTGGGAAGGAGTAGGGTCGCCTGTCCAGCGTCGTAGAATTTCTCTGGGTCCTCCGGTTTCCTCCAACTGCTAAAAAACCCTACGCGCAAGCGAATTATTGAAATGAAATTAAAAACCATACGTTAGTCCCGAAGTGACCTGTGTCGAGTGGACGTTAAACCCCATGTCTCTCTCACTCTATTGCAGTTATCAGTTGTGTTATTTTTAATAAGTTTGATTTTAATCGTGTGTTCTGTTAATCAGTTAATCAACTTTATTGTAAGGAAAACTGACTAAGTTGTATATCGTTAAGATTCTGTTGTAAACAGGCTTCATTTTCAAAAAATTTAATTTTAAGCTTGGGTCATCATACAGTTAATAACCTTCATGGTAAAGAAAATTGACCAAGTTGTATTATTATGATTAAAATTCTGTGGTAAAAGGGCTTCACTTAGTTTAATTTTAATTTGGTTAGGTTGTATTATAATAAAAATTCAATGATAAATAAACAGGCCTCACTTTTCACTAGGGACCGGGTATCATTCAAATTTAATGAAAAAAGGAAAGAAACTGAGCTTACCATCTAGAATCTAATACACGTATCCAGTTAATAGATTGCCATCCAGAAAGTGTTAAATACAGTACCATCAAGATTCATCAAATAATGCCCAGTTTGTCCTACCATTTAGTTTAAGAAACACTGTTTAGTTTTGACAATCGGTCATCTAGTTTATGACTATTTAGTTTAGTTTTGATATTGGTCATCCAGTTTATGACCATTTAGTTTCATAAACTAGACAAATGATCTCAAACTAACTGGTAGCACAAACTGGGTGTTATTTGATGAATGTTGATGGTATTTAACACTTTCTGAACAGCAATCTATTAACTAGATATGTGTATTACTATTAGATTCTAGATGGTAAGCTCAACTGCTCAAGTCTCTTTCCTTTTATCATCAAATCTGAATGATGGTCCCTAGTGTTTATAAACTCACTGTTGTAACTTAAATGTATTGTTGAGTTGAGTTATTATAATCAATCAGCTGATCAGCTGATCTCTTGTTATTGTTTATGTAATAAAAACCACATGGTTGTCAATTTCAACATGTGATACCAATGAAACCCTGTATTTCATTAATTGTTAAACTTTATGTTTTTGCTGCGATATTTATGCAGTTGTATTTAAAAGAGTTTTTCCTGGTTCAGTATTTATTTCAATCCATGAGCTGGCTGTTGGTGGTTTTCGTTTCTACTTGTGATAAAATGATAACAATGAGTTGGTTGTTCTGTAAAATATTTGGGTGTACGATTAATGTTGAAGGCTGGTGAGTTTATTTTTTTTTGAAATAAATGAGGTTTTGTAATCCTCTAATGTCAGAAATATGAAGTGTTTCTTTGTTCTTATGAATTTAAGATACCTAAAACATTTATTTGATGAAGAAATGCTTAAAATTTGTAGTCTCAGAGAGGTTTTAATACAAAGATATGATTGCAACATTTATCATCTAAAACCTTTTTTTTTTCTCAGTCTTAAATGTAAAAACTAATCTTTTTTCAGTTTTAAATGTAAAAGCTAGTCTTTTCTCAAATTTATGTAAAACCTAGTCTTTTTTCAAATGTAAAATGTAAAACTAGTCTCTTAACATGTAAAATGTAGTCTGCTTAGTTTTAAATGTTAAAGGGAGGCTTTTCGCAGTTGTAAAATGTAAAAACCTAGGCTTTTCTCAGTTGTAAAATGTAAAATCTATACTTCTTTCTCAGTTGTAGAATGTGAAACCTAGTCTGTTTCTCAATTTTGAAATGTAAAATGTAGTTTAGTTTTAAAATGTAAAACCTAGTCTTCTCATTTGTAAAATGTAAAACTTAGTCTTCTCAGTTTTAAAATATAAACCTAGTAGTCTTAGCCAAGTTTTAAAATGTAAAATCTAGCCTTTGCTCAGTCCAGGCTCAAAATGAAATGACCTTTTCTCCTAAGAATGTAAAAACCTAGTCTTGGCCCAGTTTTAAATGTGAAACTTAGTGGTCTTGGCCCAGTTTTATGATGTAAAACCTAGTCTTTGCTCAGTCCAAAATTAAATTGGAATTACTTGTAAACATGATTATTATTATAAATCTGATAAACATGTATTATGCATGCTTTATAAATAGAATGTGCCAGCTGATTGAGGGTGTGGTCATGGTTGAATATAGAAATGACCTAGATTTTATGAATACTTATATATTAGTTAATGGTGTTTATATTCTAGAAATGTAAAATATGAAGCGGTTGAAGGTAATGAATTTACTTGTACATGCAGCTAGTCATTTTAAATCCATATATTGAGAGGACTCAATCCCTCTAAGCTTTATAGGATATAAAATTTTATTGAATGTACATTGACAAAAAGATTTCATCCAGATCAGCTACATGTAAATTCTTTTTTCTCGTGTTAGGTTCAATTTTGTTTTTGCAGTTGTCTATCTTGAAAATTGACCATCAATGTTGGTCACAATTGATTACATACAGCACCGACCCTTGACTAAGATATCCGTTGTTCAGGATTGTTTAATAGAAAAACAAATTTATTAGTCTCCTGTAATGAACAACGATTTGTGTTGATGAGGAGACATGAATTTAAAGCTGCAATTTCATATTTTTAAGTAATATTTTTAAAATATATTAAAATATGCCTTAAAATAGATGGTACATGTATCTATGAACAGTCCCACCTTGGTAAAGAATAATCCTATTAATCCTATAATTCACTAATGCCAGTTGAGAAATTGGCAAAAATATTATTTTCAACTTCAAATTCAAACGTTTGAATATAGTTATTGTATGGGGGGGGAATGGAAAAACAAGGGAGGTAATTGTAATATTATTTCCAATGTGAAAGATGTTTAAATGTGGAAAATAATGCCTATGATTAGTGAGTTGACAACCTATTGAGCAATAAACCCATGGAAATAAATATGATTTGACTTTCTTAGAAAATATGAAATTCCTGCATTAAAGTTGATTCTTGCGCTACCCTATCACCCTGAGTTCATACAAGTCTGGAAATAACGGTTTTAATGTTACCTGACAAAATAATGAACTGGTTCCTGACATTTTTAACTTAGTGTCAGACATATATTAATAATATCAGAAAAAAAGGCAAATTTATGTCAGACCTAATGACAGGAGTCAGAGTGATGGTGTCTGACTGCCTGAATTTGTGCCTGACATTTGTCTGTGACAGATGCCTTACATTCAGGCTCGAGTTCAAACATGGAAGATCATTGCAAAGATTCAAACTTAGGGGAAGGAATAATGTGGTCCACCCATGTAAACAGTTTTGTGAAATGAAATGAAATAGCGGTTTAATGTCCTACTGTTCTGCTCTGACAGGGCTAATAAAGACGAGCATACGCCATACATTGTCACATGCTTGGAGGGAAATTTGCTCGGACAGTGGCACTACCTCCTACTGTTACATCAAATTCCAATCGCTAATTATTATTATTTTTATTATTCATCTTCTATAACGCTTCATTATATCCGGTGATATTTCTAAGCGCTTAACAAATGTCACATCACAGATCGTAATAATATTAAAACAAGTGTGTTTTTAACTCTGATTTGAATTTAACAAAAGTTGAACTTTCTCTAATTGATCTTGGTAGCTTATTCCACATATGGGCACCATTTATAGGGAAAGATAATTTTCCTCTAATGTTTTTTATGTGCAAGCCAATGTGTACACATAAAAGAACTGTTATTAACAGTAAGAATTTTATAAAAAGAGTTATATGTACTTAACTGTCCTAATTACATCCTAATTAATCAATGTACATGATTGGCTTAGGAATGAAATTCTGATGTCTAACAAAATGTTTGATTACATGATGTTACCAGGAAATGTGAACCAAATGACTTAATTAATTACTGTCATTAATTAATTCATCAGTACATTCATCATCACACAAGACCAGCCCAATGTCAAAATGGTCATGGCTGTTGAATATGAAGTCACCATTTAAAAATTTGTGTATTCAATTACTGGTATACATGTATATAACCTGTATGGAAGGAGTTCACATCCAGGGGGTTGGGATGGCCTAGTGGTCTAGAGTGCCGCGCATCGACCTCTAGCTGGCCGGTCACCTCTGGCTTGCGGCTGTGGTTTCGAGCCCTGGTGTGAGCGTATGTGGCATGGAGATAGGGGCTCCTTCTCAACCTCGTGGGTTTCGTCCGGGCACTCCGGTTTCCTCCCACAGCAAAGACCCCTGCGCGTGCGCTAAGATAATGAAAATCAAAAATAAGACTTGTCTGCGATATCACCTTCGGTGGAAGCGGACGTTAAACACCAAGAACAACAACAACAGTTCACATCCTTTTTGGCACCAAATGTATTAATGAAAACAGGCAAATGTCAAGGGTCAGTGTTTTTATACGCCCACATTTTCATGTGGACGTATATTGTCGTCGCCCCTGTTCGTCCGTCCGTCCGTCCGTCCGTCCGTCTGGACGTCCGTCCGGACGTCCGTCCGTCCGTCCACAATTGTTTGTGAACAGTCTACAGGTCACAATTTTTATCCGATTTCAATGAAACTTAAAATATAGGTTTATCACCCTAAGATCTCGGTTCCTTTCGATATTGGCATGTATTGGACTGTAACTTCATGGGTTATGGCCCCTGATTGTACGAAAAATCACGTTTTTTAGCTTGTGAACAGTGTAGAGGTCACAATTTTGAACCGATTTGGATGAAACTTGAAATGCATGTTTATAAACCAAAGATCTTGGTTCCTTTCGATATTTGCGCCCATCAGATCGTAACTTCCTGAATTATGGCCCCTGATTGTCCGAAAAATTGCCCTTTTTAGCTTGTGGTTCCTCTGGAGGTCAAAATTGTTATCCGATTTAAAAAAACGTTTGATTATATCACTGTTCCATGGTTATGAAGGTGGAAACAGAATTTCGTGAAAATGGGACCAAAATTGACGGACAAAATGGCTGCCGTTTGTACGCGAATAGTGTGAAAATATGTTATATCAAGGTTGTGGACCTTATAGAGGTCACAATTTTGAACCAATTTTGATGAAACTTGACATGTATGTTTATAACCCAAAGATCTTGGTTCCTTTCGATATTTGCACCCATTGGATCGTAACTTCCTGAATTATGGCCCCTGATTGTCCAAAAAATCGCCCTTTTTAACTTGTGGTCCCTCTGGAGGTCAAAATTGTTATCCGATTTAAAAAAACGTTTGATTATATCACCGTTACATGGTTATGAAGGTTGAATTCGAATTTCGTGAAAATCGGCCCAAAATTGACGGACAAAATGGCCGCCGTTTGTACGCGAATAGTGTAAAAATTTGTTATATCAAGGTTGTGGACCTTATAGAGGTCACAATTTTGAATCGATTTTGATGAAACTTGACATGTATGGTTCCTTTCGGTATTTGCGCCCATCAGGTCATTACTTCCTGAATTATGTCCCCTGATTGTACGAAAAATCACCCTTTTTAGCTTGTTGTGCCTCTGGAGGTCACAATTATTATCTGATTTAAAAAAAAAAACGTTTGATTATAAAAACCAAACAAATTTTAATAATTTTTTGATAATTCCTTAATATGTGACAACCATGGAGGTGTATATATTGACTAGAGTGTATGGTGGTCACGTGATCGCGTGCCGACTATGGAGGTTGGCAGCCATTTTACAACCGGGAAGATTTAGCCTGCGTTGGCATATACCAATATGTCGGAAAGTTGTTATTATTTTAGTAAATTCAATGTCAGGCGAAAAGGGAGTGGATTATCATTTCATAATTAGGTATGATAAGTTATATAAGTGAAATAGTGAATTAATAGATATAATAAAATCTTGATAATTAGGTAAAATAATTTAATAAACACGGCGAGAAGACGTTGAACACTCGAACTACTCGAAGCTTTACTTTAAGGCCGAAAACCCGGCGTGTCCATTCATTTAATTTATTAGTACATTACAAGGTCTGTTTAGCGAACCTCCAAATTAATGTTTTATTTAATTATTAGAAAATTGCACAAATTATATATTATACACACATGCGGCTTTGTACGAAAAATATCGCGGGGAGTAAGTCTGCTCATTGGAGTGGAGTGTTTAGTCACAGACATGCACTCACTGGTCAGTAGTTGCTTTGTTATCTTTTAGTTTCACTCCCTCGGATTTAATTAATTAGGACGACATTGTGTTCACAGATGTACAGAGTCAGAATAAATATAAAGCGAAAGTTTCTTGCAATATAGTTTATGCTTCTTTTATTTTCTTCAGAAAACCCGCTTAAAACCCCCGAACTAATTTTAAAAAAAAGGAAGGTTAATTATATTAAGGACAAATAAGTGAAAGTCTTGAAAACTTCATTCCCCAAACAAATTTTGTAAAAAATAAATTATAATTAGGCCTAATATTTTTTTTTTAATCGCTGCTGCTACTACGAAAATTTCATCAAGAGGTTTCCCCCCCCCTTTTTTTATTGTAAAATTTAATATACCGCCGTGTTTTTCAAGAAAAGAAAAATCAGACACCAGTTCATGGAAATTGAAAACCATATAGGCCTACCCCAAGACCTTGCTAGCCTTGTTTATATTTTCTTTTTTTTTTTTTTAAAATCCCATCGGCATCAGATATTATTGTACTTACTGGTAAATGATAGAAGTACTAGATTATTTTTAAAATCTATTTTATTTCTTTATTTATCACCTGGATGACGCTATTTATGTATAATCAGTTATCTCTGTCAATCAAGCAGAACATTCATTTCAAATCGTCCAACAAATTATTTAGATCTATCCAAAATAAAGTTTTATGTGAACTGCGAGGAGCAATGTTCAAAATTTTGCTGAACACTCTATAGATATCTGGACATTCGAGGACGTTCACTTAGCTCAATTAATAAAATAAACATGATTTCGTAGTTCTGCGCACAATTTACACATTGCAACGGTGACGGTATTCATGTTGATGATGATTATGATAAGAGTTACTCTTAATAATAAAGCCCCCAAAATATGCCAGTTGACCAAAGCGATTTTGTTTTTAGGACTGTAGGGTTAAGACCTTTCGATCATCATTTTTTTTGGTTGATATTGTTGAATTAGAACTGCTTTTTAATGGACTTATCAACCCTTCGTCATTCTATTTCCCTTTGTTTACATAGCGTTCATCCGGGCACTTCCGTCATTCTTTCCCGGTTGAAACATGGCGGCCGGTCTCCAGTGTCGGCCCACGGCGTTAACGTTACGTCAATGGGGATCACGTGACCACAATACACTCTAGTCAATATATACACCTCTATGGTGACAACTCTTGTTGACTGCCCGGACGATTTGGCCGCTGTGTGGGCGTATGTTTCGTTGCCTGGCAACCTATTTTTTTTTACCTACATACTACATCTACACACAAGGACTTCGATTTTTTGTCCCATGCAAATGACTAGACAGTTGTTCTTTGCCAGACCCTCTTATCTTCTACCAATGAAGCAAGAACTGTATAATGTTACCTTATGCCCCTTTAATGAAATCAAACAAAGGATAATCTGGCTGTAATACAACATCAAATATTTCATCATCATGGTTAAGCTGAATCTCTGAGATTTGTTTATGAAATCACAAGGATGATGAGTTTTTTCCTAATTAAGATAGACAGGCTGAATGTCTTAACATATATAACACCCTACTGGTTGATTGTCAGTAAGATGTAGAAAGGTCAATAATATACATGTACATGTATATCTAAAGGAACAAAGTGATCATTTGTTTGGCAATAATTCTAGGGCCCATCTCACGAAATTGTAACTATGATAAAATCCAAATTTTAGTAATTTGATTTTAATGTATAAGATTTCAAGAAACAGGGTCCTGGACAAATTATTTCGCGTGTGGGCCACTTCAGATTGTAAATTCTTTAAGTTAGAGTCACCAAGTGTTATATGAGTAGAGTTTATTATGTAATTCATGAGTTAAGGATTATATAGTTTTATAATGTTGTAATAGATCTGGGTGGAACATAGTGTAGTATCTTACTACATTCGAACATCGAGGCTTGGCTGGAATATCTGATCAAAGTACATGTACGACATATTATCATCATTGATCTCTGTAGGGTGTTGTCCTCTATAAATAGATCTATTGTTTACTTACTTACGCATAAATTGTACATGTACCTAATTACATCTGTGTATTGTTTCTCTGGGTTATATTTCAAATTTGAGAGGGGGGTTGGATGGCCTAATGGTAAGAGGCAAGCGCTGTATCACACGGCCTGCCATTGAGTCAGCTGGCGTGGTTTGAAATCCCCGGTTGTAAGTGGCAAGGAGTAAAGTCGCCTGTCCAACCTCGTGGGTTTTCTCCGGGTACTCCAGTTTTCCTCCCACTGCTAATGACCTCTACAAACTAGCCAATTATTGAAATAAAATTAAACCATATCTTACTCCCGAAATGACCTAGTTTGTGTCAAGTGGAAATTAAACCCCATTTCTCTCTCTCTCAAATTTGAGTGAAGTCTGTATCACTACAGGTCCAGGGACTGTACAACACAGTGGGCGTTAAGGGCTAGCCCCCTGAACAATTCACTTAATTTGATATGTTCTTTCGTTTGTGATTTCTGTGTATTGCGTCTTGTCAGTGGCAAATAACAATCAAAGGACATAAGCCATGAAGAATTTAATATTATCCTAAAAATACAATTGACGTTCAGCTGTAACATATAGAATAAGTGAGAGTCATTTTTATTTCTAGAACAAAATTTATACCCATGAATAATATCTAGGTGTCTAAATGTCATGCTTGTAAAAATTATGTTTAAATTGTGAACATGAACCTGTGTGATAACACTCTCTTGCTAAAAGTAAATGAAAGCTTTTCATAATCCCATGACATATTATACGAGATATATATAGATATATGTGTTAAAATTATCACCTAACACTGTCTTGTCACATCTAAATTTAATCTTTTAAATTCATTTGGTGAATTAGATAAGTTGAAATGAAAAGCAGTGCATGGAGTTTAATGACCTGCACCTACTGCTAGAACACTGGCTCGCTAACCAGGTCTCGGTTTGCTTCTGCTGTTGGCCAGGAGAGAGAGAGAGAAATGGGGTTTAACGTCCACTCAACACAAACTAGGTCATTTCTGGACTAACATATGGTTTAATTTTATTTCAATAATTCGCTTGCGCGTAGGGGTCTTTAGCAGTGGGAGGAAACCGGAGTACCCGGAGGAAACCCACGAGGTTGAGAAGGCGCCCCTATCTCTATGCCACATACGCTCACACCAGGGCTCGAAACCACAGCCACAAGCCAGAGGTGACCGGTCAGCTAGAGGTCGAAGCGCAGCACTCTAGACCACTAGGCCATCCCAACCCCCCTGTTGGCCAGGAAAGTTCCAATTGACTTTTCCCTTGTTTGTGGTGTAGTGAAGGGTCTAATCGTTCGGATGGGTCGGGGAAACCAAGCTCCCCAGTAAACATGGGCATGTTCAATGTACATTGACAGTTGGAATATAATAAGAATAGACAATACTGCAACTGTCTGGTCAAAATTCCCTCATAGCACACTGCATGTTGTATGTCCTTCTTCATTAGCCCAGGCTGTGCATGACTGTAGGACACTAACCCCCATTTTATTTCGGTGCATGCACGTATCGCGTTTGACTATTTTATTTTGAAAGATAGGCTACAGTTAGCTGACTGGTGGCCAGTCTTCTCCACACACCAAAAATTGGCCAGTCCTCTCAAAAAAAAACCGAAAAAAAACCCGTAATCTCTAGAGACTGGGCAAATAGAGCTTCATTCTCATCTAGTAGGTCATTCTGCATTATGTAGGTCGTGTGACGTCGTGCACGTGATCACGACATATCTAACATCACGTGATAGTAAACATGGCTGTCGACTAACTGTCAAACTGGTGTAGGTGCGAGATGTTTGTTGTGGATAACAGTTATTGTTATTTAGTGATACTTTAACGATCTAAGAATTTTGTTGACGGACAATATCTGTCGAATGAACGGATACAACGTATGGGATGAGGTGAATGAACATAAATAATTACACACGACATCATTATAACAACTTAACGAAGCCAGTTCATGCGTATCGGGACGAAGCCGAATGGCGAATGGAAACAAAAACGTGTGTGTGAAGCCGCGATAATCGAGACTTTATTTATAACAACTTAACGAAGCCAGTTCATGCGTATCGGGATGAAGCCGAATGGCGAATGGAAACAAAAAGTGTGTGTGAAGCCGCGATAATCGAGACTTTATTTACAAATTCGTGTCACGTGACTCGGGGCTTGCTTGACAACTGTCAATCATTCCAAATAAGGAACAACGTAAAACAGGACAGGAACGCCCATTTTATTGTGAAGCTCGCAAATTGTCCAGTCTCTGGTGCTGGTTACAGGTTTACTCAAATTTTTTTTTTATACAAATGGAAACGAAAGTGTTGGTTTACTAAAAATTAATACTTTTATATAAATCGAAATGTAAAATAAATAGAAGAGACTGGGCCAGTCTAGGCTACAGTACATGTATATATGGTTTTATTAAAACACAAATTTTATATATGGAAAACAATCACTGAGTTTATTTCACAATATAAATTTATGTTTTAATATTATATGTTCAATTACTAAATGCTGCATATGGATTTTTGTATATATTTTTAACTATTAACTAAAACCCAAACAACTTAATTATATTTATAGTATAGGTACAGGAGTTTAAATATTTTGTAAGATGAGCTATAAATTTTGACTACCGTAAATCCAAGCAGCTTTATTTATAGTATAGTTAAAGATTTTACCGTTAAATTTAGATTGACAGATTATAACGAATAATCAGTCTTGGAGATTGATCACCTTTCAGGGTATTTTTAGCAAAAACATCCTAAAAATTTAAATCACATCATTCAAGTTTCTATCCATTCACAAGTGTTATTTTTTTATAAGCTTGGATAGAAAGGGTTGATGCAATATGTTGGATTTACAAATACGGACATTCTTAGAAACGTAAGTCTTGTTGTTTCAGGAATTTTCAGTGAAAATTATTGCAAATTTAAATTAAATATATATATATGTGTAACCTTTTTTTTTTGCTTTTCACCAAACAACACTGAGAATCTTTAACAAAAAAAATGAAGTGGGTTTTACCATTTCACTTTTCTGCTTGCTCGCCAGCCTGGAGGTCGAGTGTTTGATCCCTGCCTAGAAAGGTTCTTAGATTTTCCAGCATGATTTCCCCTTGTCATTGGTGCAGGACAGGTGGCAGTTGGGGGGGGGGGGCTGACATGTCTAGTCATTCGGATGTCACAAAAACAATCCTGTGTATACATTGACGTGCATGTAAAAAAACCTTGGCAGTTGGAATTCGATAAAAGAGTATATAGCCCAGCGGAAGGAGCACTGTGGGACGTTACACCCCGTTACTTTTCTGCTTGAAGCAGACTACTGAAGACAAGCATAGAGTGCTATATAAATATGCAAGAAATTTATATGGACATCAGTTGAATTCCAACTGTAAAGGACTTATTATGTTTTGTAGGACTTGTGTTTAATGTCTCAATCAAATGACTAGACACTGATCCTTCTGTACCTTGACAAGGGAAACCATTTGGGAATATCCTTAACCGACACCAGGAACAAACCCAAGACATGTTGGTTAGCGAGGCAGGACCCCATTCCATATTCTGCTGCCTTTTATAAAAAAAAGGGTAGGCATTGGATACATTGGTTGGCAAGTTGTAATGATGTGAAGTGAAGTGAGGTTTCATGTCATACTGTTCTGCACAGCCTGGGCTAATGAAGATGGGCATACGGATATTCATTTGGATGTGATGAAAAAACTGAGGTCCCGTCTATATGTTGATTGATGTACACTTAAAAGATCCCTGGGCAAAACTTCCTTGATACCACATTGTATGGTGTATGCCTGTCAAGCCCAGTCGAAGCAGAACAGTGAGATGTTAAGTTAAACCCCATTTCACTTCCCTTCCAAACAACTATATACTTTGTCCATTTCCAGATTCTCTATCCTAAACCAATGGCAAGGGGAGACCACTCCTGAAAATGGGGGTTTAAAATCCTACTTATAATGTATACAGTAGTTTTGATATGAATCATTATTTACATAATTCAAGTACGTGTAAATAAATATATAACATGAGGAGGTCATAGGTCATCTGTTCTTATCAAAATTTTACTTGATAACTCCACTTACACAGTAACATTGTAGGTCAATAATTCAAGATAACAGTTTTCATACCTTGATCAGTATAGTCAAACTTTCTTAGATGTCTGGGTGAGAATTGAAAGTTAAATGTTTAATGTGTTGGTTGCTCCTCCACAATTTGTAAAGAAACTTGAGTTTGCCGTCTTGGTCTTGATTTCAATGTACCGGTACATGTAAAAGTTTATTGTTAAAGTTGAAGCTTTGAAAAGGTATCCATCCAAAATCCTCTAATTCTGTTCAATATCTACAAAAGACATAATGAATTGAAAAGTTGACAAGATTTGATATCATCTGCTGATAATTAAACAAACCATCTTTTGATGAGCCTCTATTTAATCCAATTGAATCTAAACCATGAGATTATCTAGAGTTGTTATTTTTGCTTTCATAGATCTGTAATTTCGACTTAAACTAGCATGGTATAAAATACATGTCTTCGGACATCTCATGAGGGGGTCGATTACCGGTAGGCTACTTTATGATGTATAATTCATTGACACAGATCTCATTTATGTGATATCATAAAAAACCTATGAATTACAGGAAGTATTTGTGAGTAATGTATCTATTGTTGATGGTTTAACTATGATTAAGTCAGTTTCTTTCATATTTATACAGTTTAATTTTAACTTTAGACAACTGTTAGGGTTATGAACATTTCACATGGTATTAAGGAGGTGTGCTGTCTCTTATTTATGCGTCTGCAATGTGTACTCGTTTGAGTACTTGACAAAAAGTGTTCCTAAAACTGACCCATCATACATGTATGTATATCTGACGTTAATCTGCTGACTGAAGTCTGAATGGATATACACAACACACTATAGTGAAGATATCAGTATCAACCAAGTATTTTTTATCCGTTTCGATTTTGTTATAAGAATGTAAATCAATGGATAATAACATTACCCATCAATGTTATAGAGTTTGAACATCAATTAAAAGTGTTTTAATTTTGTAATGACAATACTGTGGACACAAGTGATGTGCGGTTTTTAAATTTTCTTTCGGTTTCAGTTTTCGTTTTTTCTGAGGCAATAAAGAGAGATTTCGGTTTCGGTTTTCATTTTTTTTTATTCATTTAAACACTGTGTTATGTAGGTACTGATTTATGGTTATTTTATAGGAATACTTGGAAGCCAGAAAAAATATCAAACAAATTGATGTAAATAGTAAACAAATTGATGTAAATACGGCTACATAAAAATTAGGAATTTAGAAAAAAAACCGAAACGCACGGTTATTTTTTTTTTATGTAAAAACCGATACCGCACAGTTAAATATGAAAAAACGCACATCACTAGTGGGCAGTCAGTTAAGTCATCCGACGCTTTGTAGAAATATTTGTCTGTGAATGTACATGTAGTTGATTATTCTCACTGAATGAACATTTAAGAAAATATTTTTGAATTTAATTTGAAGGCGTAATAAAGTTAATATTGATAGCTAATTAACTTGTCTTGATGTCACTCCTTTTCAGTGATAGAAGCAGCTAATCGAATGTTTACCCTTGATCAGTCTGTTTATGTGTCTATAGATGGCTATCCATGTAATCCATGGGATTATGTACTCTCTGGGAATATACATTAAAATATTGACTAGTGAATAAGTTCCTCTTTTCTTAGATTTTAGATATTGATATGTTGTAACTGATTTGAATTATCAGTTTCCTAGGATTTTATTATCTACCGGTACATGTATACATATACAGACATGAAACCAACATGCGTATCAGTAAATTTTTATCTTGACCATGCAAGGTCAGATCCGTCAAGTTTTATGACAGACAGTAGTAGTTGTAGCTTTGAGTGAAGCCCACATGGAGAAATAGTTGAAATATTTGTGTTCATCATACATTGTTGAATTAGTGAATTAGTTCAAACTTTTAATTGTTGTTGGCGTAAACCATTCTGATTCTTAATGTTCATGGTGTGTGATGTAACACTTTTTTATGGAGTAGTAAAGTTTCGAGTACCAGTAGGTGTTTGGATCAAACTTAGAGAATATTAAGTATTGTTGATTTATTTTTTTAAGAACTGATCCACAAATGTCGACACTTGTGCATTTGTTTGGTGGGTTATAAGGAAATGTGGTGAAATTTATGATTACCATACTACTAAATTTAAAAGATTTTTAAAAGTGTTTGTTGGATTATTAGGAAGTGCGGTGAAATTTATGATTGCCTTTATAAATTTAAAAGATTTTAAAAGTGTTTTTTTCTGGCCATTATATAGTTATTATAATGACTTTGAATCTGGCGTATGAAGATGTTCATTATGAGTCAACTATTTGTTCCTGTACTCCAAGGTAGGTACATCAAATAGAATATAGGTGTAGGTGTGCATAGGTATATCAGGTGTACATTAGGTACAGGTATATCAGATACGTATGTGCACTTATATTCAAGTGTTTTATTCATAGGTATTTATACAGCCTAATACAACCAAGCCTTGATATAAAGGGCACCTGTCACAGACAGTGTCAGTCACAATCCCTCCAGTGACATTGTACAATGATTTTACAAATATATTTAATACGTCATGTCTGGTACATCGATTCTAGTTTCTACATGGTATATAAACTGGATAGGAGGACGTATATCCCCTCGTTTACAAAATAAAGCTATTTCGCACGCACATATATTGACCAATATCAATATAAATGGTGTTATCTGTAATGATCAGATATCAGTTTAAAGATAACTAAGTCTCTAACTCAATATCATCCAAAATCTCGAAAATTGAAAACACAAATTATTTGTAAATTTAAATCAACATTGATGCTGCGATCTCACCGGAAAAAGACAATATAAACATTTTACCATTGGTACACAAATCAAGTACCATAATGCGTTATAGCCCCAGTTGTAACAAGGGACGAGGCTAAACATGTTGCACCAAATCAAACGGCGTATATGTAGACTGGAATAACCAGACGCTAGAAATTTGCATTCGATTAAGACTGTTGGCTTACTTCGCCGAACATAACTGATTTGAAATTAAATCAGTTTACATTCATATTACAGTATTTTATGCGTTGCGACCCACTTGTGTCAATTTCTATATCCCAGATGTTAGCGATTTAGCTCCTTTAAATATTGTTATAGGTGATAAAAATGTTGCATATTAATAAACCTAATGATGAGAAAGTTTATTAGGGTAGAAATTAAGATTTATGTACACTAACAGGAAAGGGAAGATTTGTTCCTTAATTGATTTTGGTAATAAACTCTTCAACATACGATAATATGCCCCTTTGGTAATAAATAATAATAGCATGTATTTATCATGCAATATAACATAATATGCCCTCTGGTAATAAATAAATAATAGTGTAATAACATCTGTATTGACTGGTCAATATATGAGATAATGACCTCTGGTAATAAATAAACCTAGTTTAATAATTAGAATAATATAAGACCAAGTAGGAACAATCCAAACCATTAGACAACATTCATAATCCTATAAACCAGTCAATGTAATAATAAGTGCAGGGGGACTTTAGCGCAATAATTTACGCAAAAACAAATACACGGACAAGATATCATACTCAGAAACCACAAATAAACAAACAATTCAAAAAGAGTGAATGGGGGGCTAGCTGTACAAGTGTCCACTGCGCTGTACAGTCCCTGGGCCTGTAGTGACACAAACTTAACTCGTATTGTAACATCAGTTGATATATATATATATTGTTATAAACTTTGTACCCAGGTGACTATAATGTGTTTGTAACATAATAGACTCTCACAATAACCATCTGTATAATTCAATAACGATCCCATTAATATAATAACATTAACTGTAAGCTGTATTAACTGATGTATTTACCATGGGCAATAAATGGAATAAACGCTAATCAGGCCAGGTTCTATAGCCCCTTTTATAATGGCTCTAATATTGATTGACTTATTTCTGGGTCATCTACATGTATAGAAACAACAACAGTGTTAAACCAGGTCTCGAGTTCACAATGCATTCTCAGACTCAAGTTACTCAACTTTCAGTCACTGTTTATGAGAAATATCTTGATCCAGAAATGTAAAACTTTGCATATAGTTTCTTTTTGATACATTAAAACAACAAAAGTTTGATAAAGGTCTATATTTTAGTTAAATTAAGGCAAACAATTTTGAGTAAATTGTTAACTAAGTCTGAGATTGCTTTGTGAACTCGGGGCTTATATTGTTAATTTTATTGCCTAGTCAATACAAGACAAGCTGTTTAAATTATAAGGTGTACAGCATGTATTTGTAAACAGTTTGTATTGGCTATGCAAGATTTAGAGGCATTCATCTAATGTGCATAATATTTTTGTCCCTTGTCTATCAAATGTTTTATGCTTAGTCTAAGTATAGATGACCAGTATTATTGCTCAATACTTTTGATGAGAGAGAGAGAGAGAAATGGGGTTTAACGTCCACTCAACACAAACTAGGTCATTTCGGGACTAACATATGGTTTAATTTTATTTCAATAATTCGCTTGCCCATAGGGGTCTTTAGCAGTGGGAGGAAACCGGAATGCCCGGAGAAAACCCACGAGGTTGAGAAGGCGCCCCTATCTCCATGCCACATATGCTCACACCAGGGCTCGAAACGACAGCCTCAAGCCAGAGGTGACCGGCCAGCAAGAGGTCGAAGCGCGGCACTCTAGACCACTAGGCCATCCCACCCCCCCACTTTTGATGAAGATAAATGTGCCATTAAACAGTGTGTGTCATCTATTTATTTGAGGATTTTGGTGGGGGGCATCAGTCTCACTGTTGACTTGTTAACACCAACATAAGCTGTTTTTACATACCGGTTTCCTTCCACTGCTAAACACCCCTACGCCCTTCCCGAAATGACCTAGTTTGTGGCGAGCGGATGTTAAACCCCATTTCCCTCTCCCTCTTTCATCTTCCTCCTGACGTGAGGATTGGGAAGGGCCTCATATATAAACTGGTGAAAATTGAGTTACATGTAGACCCATATTTGGACTTTGTACACATGTATATAATAATAGATTTTTTTTCTCCTTCACTGAAAAGACTTCTAATTATCTTCATCTAAAAAATTGGTTTTATATTCAGTAGTTCAATTCTGAAACAAAACAGTTTTCCTTTGTTTTCTCAAATCTACATTCAACAGTGTTACTAGGTTTTTCCAGATTACGAGAAATTGTCTTAATGCCTTTCTTCGTCTAAATCTGTAACTGCCTGTTAGCCCATTCAATCATAGCTTCTGGTTGCAATTGTATCATTGCCTGGCAACCAGGCTTTGAATGAGATGTATTGAATCTACCAGAGGACTATGTTCTTCTTCAAATGGCCTTCTTATCACATCAGTGACATCACCAATACAGCTCAAACTCGGCAAAAGATCTTTTGCGTTTGCAGCACCACATCTCTGGAACCAGTTACCAGTTAAAAATTAGACAAACCAAATCTATCAAAAGATTCAAGTCATCATTGAAAACCCATCTTTTTAAAAATAATTTGATGTGACCAACAAAAAAATACTTAAAAGCACATTACATGTAGGTACTGAATGTGGTTTCCCCTTGTGATGCAGAATGGTAGTCGTTTTGATGGAAAGAAAAATTGAGTGTCCTGCGTGCATGTAAAAGAGCAATTGGCAGTTGGAATTCGATAGAGTAGGCGGTAGCGCCACTGCGTGGGCAAAATTTCCCTCATAGCACACAGTAAGGCGTATGTCCATCTTCATTAGTTCAGGATAGGAGCAGAACAGTAGGATGTTAAACCCAGTTTCATTTCAGGAACTAAATGATCAGTAATCATGTCCTATTTTAACCCTGATATTATTGTTTGTAATTGCAGGTGTGACGTTTGTAAGATGAATATACCTCACCGTATTTTAACACCTGATGATGGAGGTGGAGGTAAAACTATGGTTAAATCACTGGAGAGTGATAGTAGCGGAGAGGCTTTGACAGGACAATCATTAACTGATGTAAGTACAATCTTATACATTTTAGTAGCAGAAAGCTTTCACGACAGAGGTGAGAGGGAGAGTGAAATGGGGATTATGGGGGTTAGATGGCCTAATTGTAAGCGCAGGTGAAAATTTTTCTCCCTCTCTCTCTCTCTCTCTCTCTCTCTCACACACACAATGTAGGTCATTTTGGGAATAACACATGGGGTCGTATATAATCTGAATTGAATTTACATGCATTATCTAAACTGATTTTCAGCAAATTCTGTTAACAACTTTTAGAGTTGTGGCCCTTATTTCACTTTGTTGAACCATGTGATCGCTAACAACAAGAGTTTTCATCCGATCTGTATGAAATTTATGCATTATTTAAATCAGTAAAACAAGAGAAGTTATTGAATTTCTATTAATTAATTATTTCTAGAGTTATGGCGCAGTTGTTTCTCATGAATGCTAAAGTTATCATCCGATCTGTGTATGCATTTTATGTACATTTTACGCCTATCCAACCTCCTGGGTTGTCCAGTTTCCTCCAACAGCTAAAGACCCTTGCACACAAGCAATTTATGGAAATAAAATTGAACCATATGATAGTCCTGAAATGACCTTGTCTCTCTCTTTATCTCATTTATTTAAAGTTGAATAGATGACAATAAAAGATCTATTGATTTCAAATGTATTTATAGTAATATTTGTTATTGTTGGTCACCTGTAGTTGTTGTTGTCGTTGAATATAGGCGTGCATTACACATTTACCTTTCTGTACTTAACTATATATACAGTTGTATGACCTATTATAGTGATCAGTTCAAATCTATTATTAAAACTATTTACATTTGGTAAAGCCTGACATAAATATACAGGAAATAGTTTAAAACACATGGTTATTTATTCATAGTTCAACATTAAAAGTAAGTAGACACTAGCTCACTCAACACGATGTTCAATCCAGAATAGGTCGACCAACTTCCTCGGAATTACAAATGTGGTTTCCCAATTGTCAGTGGTGCTGGCCTGCCAAGGAACAACTCAACATAGTCTAGTTGTTTGGATGGTACAAAAAACAAATATGATTTCCCAATTGTCAGTGGTGTTAGCCTGCAAAGGACGACTCAACAAAATCTAATTGTTTGGATGTTGCGAAAAACCTGAGGTCCCGTGTGTACACGGGCGTCCATTTAAAAGAACCCTTGACAGTTGGAATTGAAATACGAGTAAGCTGTATTGCCCCAGTCCAGATGAAATTTCTTTCAAGCCCTGATTCCTTGATGAGGATTGGTAAACGGATAAACCGAAAACTCCTATTTAATTTTAATTTAAAATGACTGAGGTGAAAATGTGTATCGGTCATGCAAGTTCATACAAATAATAATCTATTCTAATAATATTGTAGTAAATTGACGGATTTGCTTAAAGATATATCCCCTACAAACTGATGGACCAATAGAGATATGAAACCAATCAATATTGGTAACTTAACCGAACTATCAGGCCACACCAACTTGATTCTCTGTTCTTCGGCGTCTTGATAAATAAATAACGACTTGAATCATGTGAAAGCTGTTTTTATTACGTTTAAAATTTCAAAACTTTAAATTTTGGAACTAAAGCTTTTGAACTGCACAAAAAATTACTTTTGATTTTGAAATAATTCTGTTTCTTGAAGAAATATGAAAGAAAATAGATTCAAATGAAATGAAAAAGCTTTGTACGCCAATATGTATACAGCCCCCTCTATCGACACCACTGACAAGAGGGAACCATGTCTGAAAATTTGATTTACTCGACCAACACTATCACTTTGATCTAACAAGGGATCTCAATAATGGCCACTGTCTCTGGGACCAAACAAGGGATCTCACTGGAATCAAACAAGGGATCTCAATGTGGTCCACTGTCACTGAGATCGGAGAAGGGATTTGTCACTGGGATCGAACAAGGGATCTCAATGTGACCCACTGTCTCTGGGACCAAACAAGGGATCTCACTGGAATCAAACAAGGGATTTCAATGTGGTTCACTGTCACTGGGATCGGAGAAGGGATTTCACTGGGATCGAACAAGGGATCTCAATGTGACACACTGCCATTGATATCGAACAAAGGATCTCAATATGAGCCACTGTCACTGGGAGAGAACAAGGATTCGAAGGAATCTCCTGGTGATCCACTGTCACTGAGATTGAACAAGGAACCTCTTGGTGAGCCACAGATCCTGATCCTGGTGAACCACTGAGGCCACTGATGGTCCCAAAATTAAAACAGTTGTTCAGAAAAATGAAATTGGTGTAGCCTCCTTATACATTGTAAGACGAGACTGCTGACATGGGGGTCTGTGAAGCAAGTCTGGACATACAGACTCAAACTACTACACAATGTTTTTATTATGATATATACTTTATGTGATAATTTGCTTCGGACAAGCCTGGACAGGTAACGTTTGTCCAGGTGGTTGGATGGCCGAATGGTTAGCATGTGCACACTGTATCATAAAGCCTGTCATTGAGTCAACTGGCGTGGTTTCGCATCCCTAGTTGTATGTGACAAGGAGTATGGTCGCCTGTCTAACCTTGTGGGTTTTCTCCCATTGCTCAAGACCCCTAGGCCAGTCGTTGTTTTTTGTATTTTAGAGGAGAGCCGAAAACCTTAATGAAGAAATTGAAAAAATCGCTCTCCTAAAAAAGCTCTCCCAGTTTCGATAAGAAGAGTGATTTAGACGTTAAGGAGAGTGATCTGATATTAAGAAGAGTGATTAGTTTTCTGTATATGGAAAATGGCTCTGAAGATCAATAACTTGGTGCAAGGGGTCATTCCTGGTTACATAATTGATAATATACATCGTCTGCTAAATAATAGCATTCTTTCGTAGTCGTACGGTCAAGTAAAACTTCTGCTATCGTTTATATAACTACTTACGGTATTCCAATAGAAATACTTGTCGAAATTTCTAAATATATTTAGCTTGTATAATTATTTTTAAAAAACATGACCCCCCATTCAAAATATAATCATAAACGCTTGAAAATTCCATCAAAATATAATCTATTTCTTCCGAAATTACTCGCATTTGAAATTTTTACGTGCCATCTCTCGTAATTTCTCACGTCTCGCGAGCTTTCTACTTTTCATTTCAGTTAAATTAACCAATGGCGCATTGGCGCCATCTATTTTTAGCAACATATTCATCGGAATTTTATTACCATGTGCGATCACATACTAATCGAATAGACCAAATAATTTAATTGCACAATGACATCATGGCGGAGATCGAATACATGTCCATGATTTACAAATATGGAGAGCGATTTTCAATTTTAAGGCGAAGGAGAAAAACCTCCCCTCGGCCGACATTCAGGTGCGCGGCAGGCGCTCGAGAGCGATCGCGCGCCTAAAAAAACAATGACTGCTAGGCGCAAGTGAATTATTGAAATAAAATTAAACCATATGTTTGTCCAGAAATGACCTAGTTTGTGTCGAGTGGACGTTAAGTTAAACCCCATTTCTCTCTCTCTCTTGTTTCGGACAAGTCTGGACAAGTACCGTTTGTCCACCGTGGCATGTATTAACTGAGTTAACTTGAGACTGTTGAAATGATGGTCGATGATGATATTACAATCAATAATAAAGATAAAAGATGTCTGACTTATTGTCAGGTAAAAGCAGGAAGTAAACCAATAAATTCTACTTGACATAGAACTAAAACTAGGTTAAATAGTCTCTTCCAGTCATTGTTTATTATATATCACCGCTGAGCTGAAAAAAAAAACCCTCCTTAATTTGCAAAAGTAAAAATTCATACTCCTAAAAAATGATTTACTTGATTTGAGAAAGCACAAAATCAAATTCCTTCTTAAAAAAAAACTCTTCACACCAGTTTTGACAATTAAAAAAAACCTCTGAACTCCAGTTTGGAGAATTAATTAAAAAAAACTCAGGACACCATATAGTTTGGACAATTTGACACCATCATTGAGTGGCATTTAGCCAGTTTAAGAGCTTTAAATAATAAACACAAAAACAGAATAAGGAAAACAGTTACTTTTTTAATTAAAGTGCTTTTGTTAAGGGTTTTCTTTGCTTGACGATGTTGAGAAAACCCGCAATGAAAAGTCACTTTAATTAAAATAGTAATTGTGTTACATATTATGGTTATTAGATTTGACATTGTTTTTGTGCAAGAGTTCAGCCTGTTGATACTCAAGCCATCTTGTTTGGCTTGATAAAACAGACAGTCCGTTTTTCTTTTAAATTAGAGTTTAATGAACAAAATCTTAAACCACTGAGATTCTAGCATTTTTTTGTCAATAAATTCAGACCTACAAATTTTTACATGTCCCTGCATCAAATTTTTCTTTTAAATTAGAGTTTAATGAACAAAATCGAAAACCATTATTGTAAAAAATTTTGTCAATAAATTTCACCTACAAGCCAGCATTTGCAAATTTTTCTTTTTAAATCAGAGTTTAATGAACAAAATCGTAAAACAATTGAGATTGTAGCATTTTTTGTCAATAAATTTAAACCTCCAAATTTTCACATACACCTGCATTCACAAAGATTGTCGATACATTTAAACCTACACATGTCCTTCCCATACATCTGCATACACTTAGATTAAACAAATTACTTAAAACATTGACAACCGTAACACCCACTCCTCTTTGATCAGCTGTAAAAATGGTAATTTGTTGCCTACCTGTACCTGTATACTACTATATCTACCTGTAAATACCTGTATAAAGATTCACGAGTAACATGGATGACTGACAGGTAAAATACAGGTGTGACACTAATTACTGGTTACCTACAATAAAGGCTGGTCATTCTTTACATAAAAACAAAACTCGTAAATACACCTCCATTCATCCAAATCTCAAATCGTAAAAAAAATAAACCATTAAAGAAACAGATACAATTATGATTATAGATTTATGTTTCATTCATTTAAATAAACACTCCTCATTCTCACAATATCATTACTGTGTTTCTAAATAACTTTCTCAGGCTCTCGTCTAGTGGACAAATAATGGCATAGAACACATCTTACTTAAAAAATGTACGAAATACATGTAGAACGCATGGTACTTAAAAAATGAAAATTTATCCTGGAGCAGTTTTTGAAAGATTTCTTTTAAAAATGATTCAACTTTTTCTGTAAATCTGAAAATGGGTTTGAAAGATTTCTTTAATATGATTCAATCATTTGAATCAGAAAACAGTTTCTAATTTTGTCTTGTCGCTAGTCGTTAAAAGACGCTAAAGGATGAATTTTTGAAAGGTTTGTTCTGCCTTTCTTTAAATCATTAAGAATGAAGAAAACTGCGCAACAACAACACAACTTGACAACGTTCAATAAATCTTGTTATTGATGTAATTGTAAATAGGTTAAAAAAATTTATTATAAAATTTGGCATGGAGATATTGATCGTTCAAGTTATTAATTTATTGGCCATTATACAGTTACCAATTTTCATATTAACATATTTACTGATTGTTTTAGATTTTTAGGTGCATATAAGCTAAAGAGGCGTAACCACGAAGTAGTTTTTTATTTGACCTTATTTGAGACCCTATATTTAATACGTAAAGTTTACTTTGATCCAATCTGTCAAGGTGCACAACGATAATCTATAAACTTTAATTTGTTAAAAAAGGTTTTCAAGGAGTGTATGGATACGATTATTATTTTCTTGGTAGGGGGCCTGGGTTGTTGAATTGGTTAACACATGCGTTAGATCAATTAGTGTGGTTCTGATTTCCCGGTTGCACGTGACAAGAAGTGGGTTTGCCTGGCCCACCTTTGTGGGTTTTCTTAGGGGTCCTTTGGGCTCTGGTTTCTTCTCACTACTAAGGCCTCTACATAAACCATTTTTTGAAATAAAAAAGTCTCAAATTAATCTAGTGGGCTTTACACACACCCTCTCTTGCTTTTAAAGTAACATTGAACTTTGGAAATCAAGAATTTTAACAATGCTGCCTAACCTTGAGCTAGACACTCCGCTAGAAACTTTTTTGCACCGGGACTAAAACATTAAAAACAACTCCTGTTTATTGACTGTACTTTATACACCTATTGTCATGGTTCAATGATCCAAACGAGTCTCTTATTCCCCTTTCAGTTTAATTTTCTCTCTTATCTGAAACATTCCTCGTTTAATATCAATAGTAAAACTGCGTTTAATTTTTTCGTTGTAGATAGTATGGAGGTTATTAGATTATATTCTTGGCTGCGGTAGTTAAAAAGTTTAGAATGTTAGAGATGCGTTAAATTATGTTGGTGTCCTTGAGTTAAATGTCTATAATAAATATCATATATCGAGTCATTTATTTCATGTGCTTTCTTTTATTTGATAGAACCGTAATTTTGTATTATGGATTAATCTTTGATAGAATTGTGGGGGGCAGGGGGGATTATTAAAATAAAAATAAACCATATGTTAGTCCCAAAATGACCTAGTTTGTGTCAGTTGGACATTACACCCATTTCTCTCTCCTCTGTTGATAGAATCGAAACAATCTATGATCATTTTGACTTTAAAATTATGTCCATTTTGACCAAATTATTGGTGGGCCATTTTGAATTTAAATGTAAGGCCATTTATTTCATCTTTAAGAAGCTGGTGCCGTCTTTAAAGTCTTGCGGGAATCATATCGAGGGCCCCTATTTAGTTTAATTTTGGGAAATTATCTTTAATATTTTGTTAACCAATTTTAGTGGGGATTAAAGGGATTAGGCCTTTGAAATGATTTGAGAGATGTAATTTGGTGGAGTAAAGTAATTAATTTGTTGTAGGTAGTATAATCAGACGACACCCGGCGTGGGTAGTTATAGTCAGTCCGTTAAACATGTAACATCACATTCACATCAAAACTCAGTCAGCCAGTCAGGACAGTCTGAGTTCTCACAGTCAGTAGTTAACTTGCTGTCAATACACATAGACCAAAGGGTAATTCAGTGTAATGATTTAACTGGAAATTACCATCTATATGTCATATATACATGTATGATATAATCATAATATGCTATATGTGTGTGTTTCTTATAGTAGGAATTAACTGGTATACTAGCGAGTATATGGACATTGAACTGGGAAATACTATACAATCATATACAATGTGTGTTATAACTAGCTGGTAGTTATTGTATTGTGTATAGGTTATAACCTATATTCTAGTACTGGTATATACCTGTTTCTTTAATATTGTATTAATATTGACTGAGAGCTATTTAAATTAGGTCAGTTGATGAAGACGTTGGATTGAAGGGAAGTGTTTGTGTCTGACTGATTGACACTATTATAACCTTAGTGTTTATAGGAAGGTCTGGAACTACCTGAGCTGCTCTCTGTTAGCCTTTTTAGTGGCTTTATTTTTAAAAATTCCAGTATTCTATGAATGTAAAATGTGCAGTATTCCTGATTCAAGAACAGCTGAAGATTAAAAAAAACATTTTACAAGAAATAGAAGTATAAGAGTTATAATCTTGACTTAGTTATAAAGATTTTCTTGTTGATAAGATAAAAGATTTATTTTTAATCTGTGAAGTTTATAAACTCGACGTGACGTTAGTATTATAAATAAGCTACTGTGATCTGGTATGAAGGTTTTAATTCGATTTGGTTTAAGAATCGGGAATAACAGGTGTAAGGTTTATATGTAGAGGATTACTGGTTTCAACATAAGATATATACTGGTAGACCTATATCTACTAGGTGTCTAGAATAAAACTACTTGCTTCAACATGGTGGAAGAGGTAAGAAATATCAAACTAATTAGTCTATTTTAAAGGAAAGGGTTTTTTGGGGGGAGGGAGGAGGTGGGAATGATTTGAAATAGGGTTTAATCGTTTAACATCCGACTTTTGAAATGAAGACAGTTATATACAGTGTGCTATGAGGAAAATTTGCCACAACAGCCTACTTTTATTTCAATTTCGAATTGCTTTTCGTTCCTTCCGAACCAGGCAAAACGAAGAAGTAAACTGTATACCGTGAGTACTCGGCTGGTAAATAATTCCAATACTGGGGACCCATTGGCGTGAATGTTAAAGATCACTTGACAGTTGATATTGATATAAGAGTAAGCCATAGTGCCGCTAACTGGGCAATATTTCCCTCATGGCATATGCCCGTTTTTATTAGCCCAGTCAGAGTAGAAGGTTAAACCCCATTACATTTTCTAAACTAGGACCCTTAGAGTATTTTGAAGTGTGGTTTTACCTTATCCATGGTGTGGGGAACAATTTTGTCTAGTTATTGAGAGGGTGCAAAAAAACACGGTTCTGTATACGCTTTGTCATACATGTTTAAAAGAACCTTTGGCATTAGACGGAAGTGCCGTTGTTTGTGGGGAAATTCTTATCATAGCCTTATTTATTGGTTCGATTTCTAAATAGAATATCACATGTGACATTATGAAACTAAAAATGGAAGTTCAAATGAAAGGTGCCTTTATTGTAGTCCACTTAAAAACAATCTGGTTAAAAAGAATTTGGTACAGCATAGAAATTGTAAATTAAAATAGACCATCACCTCTGACATTATAAAACTGACAAGTATAGTCGGGTAAAAAAACCTTAAGTTATGTTGACTACATAGAAAGCCGTCCATCAATTGTCAATACAGCTTTTGATGTTAGAATTTCAAATTAGAAAAGTTCAGTTTTGAGCTGGGTGCTATGATATCAAAGTCGTTTTTTTAATTGAATAGCAAACAGAAATATGTTGCCACGGTTTCCTTGAGGTTGCCATGACATTACTGTAACTATAGTGATCTTTACATCATGGTAAAAATTAGTTATTTAGGAACGGGAAGAATTTGATGGACACACCCATTGACGTTGATTTGATTTTTAAAAATGTTGATTTTTGCCTCGTGGTAAAAAGTTTAATCTTTATTTATGTAAACAAAAGAAATGCGGTAGAGTTTATTGTTGGGTCATTTTTAGACTAACAAATAGTTATTTTTACATTAATGATTTGGAAAATTTTGCCAGACAGTGTGTTAAGGAGGGATTTTATGGGGTTTTGGACTACTGTATATTTGTCAGTCTTCAAGGTGTTGTGACAAAGTACAAACTGTAATGCGGTACTTCTCTGCTCTAATATTATTTCTTTGAATATGTACAGGTACCGAAGTACACAAAAATTGACAGTACGTATTTAATACCTTGCACGAAGATTTAAATGTCTGTGTCTGCTTTGAATGGGAAGTTAAAATACAATATATATATATATAGAGAAAAAAGGCGTTTATCGGCCTATGAACACAAACTCAGTCATCACAGGAATTTATAACATTGTAATTTTATTTCAATAATTCACTTGCGCCTAGAGGTCTTGACCAGTGAAAGGCTTCCAGCGGACCCGAAGAAAATCATAAGGTTGGACAGGCGACCCTACTCCTTGTCATGTACACAACCAAGGAATCGAAACCATGCCCTTGACTCAGTGATAGGATTTTTAATTTAAAGCGCATACCTGACGTGGCTACCGCTTGTCGTTCAGGTATGACCAAAAACCTAGGAACTGTGTATACATTTGTGTCCATGTAAAAGATCCCTTGGCAGTTGGAATTCTTTATAAGAGTAGGCCATAGTGCTGCTGCCCTTGCAAAGTTTCCCTCATAGCACACTGTATTGCAGGTGCCCATCTTCATCAGCCCAGTTTAGGATGTTAAACCCTATTTCATTTCATTTGTTGTTTTTTTCCTAAAGAAAGACATTAAAGGGCCAATCCCGGTAACTTTTTGGGGAATAAAACTGCTTAATTTTGTGTTAAAATCCTTTAAAATCCATAACCTAAGGCCCACCTACTAACCCGATATTTGTGATACGCTTGTAAATAATTTAAACTTGATGATCTTCGTCTGGAAATGGAGACCGTTTCATTATACAGTATCTGGATAAAACCAGACTTTTTTCTATAAAAATAATATGTAGGGGAAATTTACCTTTTGTTATCAAGTACAGTGCATGGGTAATTCACTGTATAGACCTCTCAAGAAACGTTAATCGATTATCAGGTCACCCAATGAAAAAATTGACCCGAAATCCTAAAAGGGTTACGTGTCCGGATAAGCAGTGTTGACGTTCACGTCCAAACGACTCAATATTTTGAGCTGAAATTTTGAGACAAGGTAAATACACCGTGCCTCTATATTTTGGTCCATAAATTTCATAAATGCTCAGACTTTAATTTTTGAGACTCTGTTCTTATCGGGATTGTCCCTTTAAACAACATTTCATTTTATTACATCCTACTTGCTGACTCGTACAAAAAGAAACCAGAATTAATAGTTTGTTTTACACAGAAAGATGAAGACATGAAATTAACCAAAACAAATATAAACTTTTATGTGTCCATAATATTTCTCTTTGCTATTTTATTGTTCTAAATTCTTTTTTCAACATCTTCAAGAAAGTTATATCAAATGAATTTTGATTCAGCTCCTGAAATTTAAAAAAAATATAACAAAAGATTAAATCGCCATTGTCAAACGTGAAGTAAGAAGTTGAAAAGGTTCAAAATTGAGAGAACTATCGATTTTCTTTTGCCATGAACATTGGAACCGTTAAACCTATATTTAGTATTTTGAAAGTACTACTTAGTATTTTGTGGTCTATAATGATTATCAAGCGATTTTCTCTTTGTGAATATCAGCTAGGTTGTTATGAAGCTATTTGTTCGATAATGATTAAAGTGTTCTAGATAGTTTACCCTATGGTGAATACTGATAACCACTTAACAGTTTTATATAATCTTTGGGGGATTGGATAGCTTATTGGTTAAAAACTTGCGTGTTTCATCTTCAGGTCTGTCATTAAATCTAGTAATAATGATAGTATTTATTTCTTATTACACAAATTACATCATAAAAAACAATCTCAATACATAGTACAGAAATATGGCGTGGTTTTGTTTTGCTTTCTGTACGTGAGTATAGTCGCCTGTCCAACCCTGTGGGTCCCTTCCAGTTTTTTTTAACACATTCAGAACTGTGTGACCTTATTTTAAAATATTGTAATTAAACTGTTGTGAGTTGCACGGTAATACGTGACAAGGAGTAGGGTTGGCTGTCCAACCTCGTAGATTTTCTCTGGGTCCTCTGGTTTCCTCCTCCAACTGCTAAAGACCTTTACAAATAAGCGAATTATGGAAATAATGTTGAACCATAAGTTAGTCCCAAGATGACCTAGTTTGTGTTGAGCAGATGTTAAACCTTATTTCTCTTTCTCTCACTTGCACCAAAAACAACAAACAAAAGAACGGATGGTGTGCATGTATGTACTGTAAAATATACATACGGTGACATTGTATACATATATATTTACACTTTCCATGCTGTTTCCTCCTACGCACAGATAAGCGTATTATGTATTTTAAAAAAAAATATGTCAGTTGTAAATAAACAGGTCAATGCGACGATAAAAAGGGACAGGACGTAATAAATGTTGGGATGGTGGAAAATAGATTTACACTTGATTACATCTGTTCTTATTGTAACAAAAAAAAGTCTGGACAACAAATATATCTCTATTGTTATACTTGTAATTTATTGTTAAAGACTGGACGGGGCGACTAGATTATCTCTTTTGTTAATAATAGACCTTTTTTTTGTAGTGCCCTGTTTTATTATAGTTGTAGGAGGTTGTACATTAGAGTTAACCGGTATATAGTATAACCCGGTGTAATAAGTGGTCTCACTCAGTCTATAGGGGTCGATCTGAATGGTCGGCTAGGAGTCGAGAGACATGGTTTCGATCCCAAGCTTGTACAAGACAAGGAGTAGACTGTCCTGCCCATAACCTTGTGGGTTCTCTCCAGAATCTGGTTTCCTCCTCCCACTGCTAAAGACCACCCCTATGTTTTGAACCATGTGTTAGTTCCAAATTGACCTCTCTCTCTCTCTCTCTCTCTCTCTCTCTCTCTCTCTCTGGTATGAAGAAATGTAAACATTATATTATTTTCTACCAATATATCAGAGAGACAGAGAGAGGGTAATGTTACTCCATTTAGAAAGAATTAGGTATAGTATTTGCTTATAATATGTAACAATAGCATGTATGGAATGTGAGAACCTGACCTTTTGACCTGTGGATTAATCATACTGTTTACATTAGTTAATCTAGATGTTTTGTGTCTGTTTTTATTGTATAAACTTATTAGATTAACATACCAATACCAACAAACATTTTAAACCAAAAATAAAGTTTTGAGTGAAACAATGTGGTGCAGTGAAATTGGAATGAAATAGTATTTCATGTCCTGTTCTGCTCAGACTTGGCTAATGAAGCCATAGTGTGCTATTATTAGGGTAATTTTGCCTTGGCAGCATTCACATAGCTTACTCTTATATCAAATTCCAACTGCCTGTGGATCTGTTGGGTGCATGCCAATGGGTACACAGGATCTTTGTTTTTTCTTCCAATCCAAACAACTATACATTGTGCCTTGCCAGGTCCTCTGTCCTGCATAACTGGCACGCCAAATGACCTCTGTTTTTTGTCCCATCCAAATGACTACCGTAGACAACTGTCCTTGTCAGGCCCTCTTTCCTGCATCAGTGACAAGGGGAAACGACTTCGGAAAATCCCAGTGATCTTTCTCAACCAACAAAAAGATCAGGGGGGTTGGATGACCGAATGGTTAGCACGTGCGTGCTGTATCATAAAGCCTGTCATTACAAGTCAACTGGCGTGGTTTCGAATCCCCAGTTGTACGTGACAAGGAGTAGTTGCCTGTTCAATCTTGTGGGTTTTCTCCGGGTACACCGGTTTCCTCCCACTGCTAAAGACCCCTACGTGCAAACGAATTATTGAAATAAAATTGAACCATATGTTAGTCCCGAAATGACCTAGTTTGTATCGAATGGAGGTTAAAGCCATTTTTCTTTGTCTCTCTCTTTACTGAATCACTGATGCTCAGGAATATAGTATGGCTCAATTGTAATTAATCTTTCGTATCAATAAATAAAGCTGTGCATATATAATATTATTAAGAAAGAGGTTAATGACTATTATTCTTGCTTCACCGACTTCATTCAAAGTTAAATATTCAAGAAACACTAATCTGTATTGATGGGTTGGTTACACCAAAGTAAAGTAAATTTCTATTTTTAGGGAACACCTTTTAAAAGTTTTACCTCCCATTGAATTTAAGATCAAACTATTAAAAACAAAATGTACTTAGTGGATATTAGCAAAAGCTTTTAAGTTTTAGAAATTTAAAAGTTTTGGAATTTTGAGTGGGTTATATTTATTGATCAATGCCCTGATGAACTAAAAATAAAATTGATTTGTCCCAAGATAAAAATTAGTAGAAGAATGTTTAAATTGGCCTGTGGGACGTCCCGGATGTGGGTGATGAAATTGAAAATATTCTGGTCATTTTGGAATTAAATAGTATACCCAATACTAGGTTTAAGACTATGTGATAGTCCCATTCATTGATTGATTTTTATGTATTGATTGATTTCCCTATGATTAAGATAAGGACGATTAAACAAATCGCCATTTGATTTGATTTATGATGCAGACATTTTCTATAATATACTCTCCCAAAAAAGAAACGCAACGTTACATTTTGTCGTCAGTATATCCTCGCTCTACTATCGCCTTGTTGCAACAAGAACGGCGACACGTCGCTGAACCAAACTGCTCTCCAGTGTTGCTGTGACCATACCCTCGGTGCCTGAACCCATTAAAGTTGGATTTCATGGTGTCGGCGTATTTCAAAACAGAAGCTCTAACGGGGACGTCTGCCTCGTTATTCGGTTTCACGTAGGCGTTTGCCTACTGTCTGGTACGAGATTCTACGCCGTCCGGGAATTGCTGCTGCAGTAGAGGTCGCTGTTAAAACCCAATTACGCCAATGACGTAACCGGAAGTGACGACCCAGGACAAGTGGGACCACACTTGTTTTGCCTGAGCTTGGGCGTTCACGTGTTGAACTTCGCTGTCGGTACCTATCCCAAAGGCGAGAAATGAAACTAAGGGAAACATTCAGCAGCCTGGCTACATCTGTCTTGGAGTCATCTGCTTGTAATCCACCAATAGCATTGTTGCGTTGGTCTTCGTTCGGATGTGGCATCACTTGGGTCTTTGAGTGTTTACATGTGCAACTGATTTGGAAACCGAGAACCCCGGGATTTTAAAGACCTTAGATTTAGGTTCCATGCGAAAAGCTCGCGAAGTTGTTAAATTCATGTTTCTTGGTGCAATCAAGCGATAAAAAATTTCGACAAAAAGGATGACCAGTCACAATTAGTGACCCCACCTTTAAAATCAATAATGAATTTCTTTTATCCTTACATAATGGCATTAAAAACAAGTAAGATTTACCGAAACAAAGACCTGGTTCAAATAAAAAAATGATGAAAAATGGGTTGTGCGTTTCTTTTTTTGAAGAGTATATAAATCTGATACAAGCAATCTGAAGAACGACAGCAGATGGAGACATCATGAGTTGCTCCCACAAAACCAGGCTCTTGGTCAAAAGAATTATAAAGATAGAGCTGGCAGCATATTTGGATAGACCACAGCCTATAAGCTTTCCAAAAATGCAGTTCTTTTTACATTTGTCATATCATCTAGACTGGAGTTGAGTTTGATTCATTTGCAGCAACAAGAAGGTATACAGTTTAATATGCTTTTGTGTCTGGGTGACATATATATAATAGGAGTTGAATGTTGTACTCTGCACATCTGTGTGACTGTGAGTGGAAAAAGGGATGCACCTGATTGTGAACAGAATGAGAACTTACAGAATGATCGGCATATTTTAAACTATAAACTAGAATCTTGCGGTTATATCCATTACAAATTTTTATCTTGTACTTGTATGTACTCAACCCAAAATGTGGGGGCCCTGGGATATAGTCCCACTTTGCTCCCTGTTGATCGGTCTACAAGATTAGAAGGGGAGAGAACACGAGTGATGATTATTCGACCAGATGGTGCTAGATACATGGTGTAAGGATACCATTCCAAAGATGTACCATTAACCTCGACAATCAGATTGATTGAGCTAGAAAATCACTAAATGCACTCAAATAAACACGCGTAGTACGTTTAATTCAGTTATAAAATCTTGTGAACTTCATTTCTCAAATTTGTCATTCAATTCAACATCTACTTTTAACATCCACTACGGTGTCCATTAATTATGAATAACATAGCACTCCTGTATGAACAAACTCTTATAGTACATTTAATTCACTTAAAAATCTTGTTAACTTCAATTCTCAATTTATCATTCAATTCAACATCTACTTTCAATCTTTCAACCGAGTTTTAGATCTCACTTATCCATCTGTGTCCCTTAATTATAAATCACAGCGTTTTCCGTTTTAACAACCCCCCAATGTCTCTTTAACAAAGTTATCTACTTTCGTTACATTGTTTTGACAAAATCAAATTCTATTGACCATTGCTGTCAAACATATTACAGTCATTAAATGGAACAAGTTGTTTTAAGTCAAGCAATTGATTGCATCTTTAGTGTTCCAGGGAATTTAATTCCAGAAATTAATTTAACGAGTTTGATGGACTGTGTAACCTTTAAGCTGCTGCTTTAAAAGAAAAAGAAAACAAATAAATGAAAAAGAATGAGGAAACACTACATGAACCAGAGTTGGGATTTCAAAATTTTTTGTGTCGGACATTTTACCGAAAATAAAGGGGCATAACTCTTATCATTATTTAAGCAGACGAATTCATACCACAATTAAAAGTCACATGTCAAAATATTCAAATCACGTACATAACAAAAGTAGGTGAACCTCGCTATTTTTCATATTTAATTCCCGTACGATATTCAATTCATACCACAATTAAAAATCACATGTCAACAAAATATTCAAATCCCGTACGTAATAAAAATTGGTGAACCTCGCTATTTTTCACACCTAATTCCCGTACGGCATTCAAATTTATGTCAGTAAATGTCGTACAAAATTAAGCATTTTCGTAATACATTGAATGAAAGCTTGTCGATCCTACTTCGGCATAAAATTCACAACCGTAATATTCCTTTACATTTACGTGGCAGCAAATGAATGCCGAACTTCCGAAATAAGAATAGTTTGTGATGTCAGAACATCGTTTTTTCTTTATAAAATGTCAACAAAATATTCAAATCCATGCGTAATAGAATTAAGAACACGGCAGCAAATGAAAGAAAAGCAATCGAAATAATACTTGTGGTGATGACAAAAGGCATAGCTGACTTCAGCGTATTGCCGCTATGGCGTACGTGACTTACAGCACACAGCTTCATAGTAAGCACTGCCTAACATGTTAAGCAATATTCGTGCGGCGCTCGAGATCACGGGGAAAGTGCCACTGTGGATGAGAATTTATATATGGATTCTTAAAAGACGTAAAGGATATCGTAGACAAAATGAATTAAGGTGTTATAAAATAATATACTCTTACGATATGTGACATCTATGATTAGTTGATAGATGCTGTCGGCTCAAATCAATGCGATTAAAATGTCCGACAATTGAAGACCACGAGGTAAACAGGTGAATTAAAATTATAATCACTCTTATTGGATTGATGAATAGTCCGACAAAGGGAAAGCAATGACTTCTGTTTAAGATTAGATTGGTGAATTGTCCGACAAAGGATTAAGTCAATCAATCAAGGCAGATTAAGTAGTTAATCTAGGTAGGTTTATTGACGGTATAACACGATAAATACGTTGATCACTTAATTACCTAATCAATCTTGCCTATTGTCAACGATTATGGGGTTTAGTGGTAGTTATACTCTCAGTACACTATATTAATTTTGGAATTTTGAATATTATTCACTATGTCTTGATGTCCGATTGGGCATATTCCCGGTCGGACAATATTGTGCGTTTGGAAAAAAAATTCGGACAAGTCCGGAATATACGGGCGAAATCCCAACTCTGACATGAACACAGCACAGACTAAAACAAAAAATGTCTGAGTGAATAAAACTTTTAGCTACACACACAACAGAAGATGTAAAGATTGTATTTTTGTAAGATTTAGATAAAGAACTGACAGTTCTCGATATGATAGTTAAAAAAATAGATAATGAAAAGGGAATATACTGAAAATTTCATTCACAAGCAAAAAGTACAATGTAGTCTTGATTTTCCATGCTTCTATTGTTACTATAATAAACAAAGTCTAGTTTATCCATTTCTAAATGAATTATTATATTTTAAAAATCTCACCCACCTAATGATCTAGAGTGTTGATTATGGGAGAGAAATGGGGTTTAACGTCCACTTAACACAAGGTATGTCATTTCGGGACTAAGTTTATTGCACGTAGGGGTCTTTAGCAGTGGGACTCAGTGGGAGGAAACCAGAGTGCCTGGAGGAAACCCACGAGGTTGAGAATTCGAAGACACCCCTATCTGCATGCCACATACGCTCACACCAGGGATCGAAACCACAGCTGCAAGCCAGAGGTGACCGGCTAGCTAGAGGCCGAAGCGCGGCACTCTAGACCACTAGGCCATCCCATTATGGTCCTGTCCTATAAATAAATGTTGAATTGATAATTTGAAGCGAAAACAAAGACCAATAGGCATATATGTGTTGCGTTGTTTTATCTGCTTGGTTCATCTTGTGAAAATTAACAGATTGTAAAGTTTAAAACAGTTTGGATTTTTAATACAATTTTTATTAGTTGTTAATATTTAAATAATTCAGTTTGTTGACTAATAATTTAATTATAGTTTGTATATCTGTTAAAGGTCAAATTTGAAATTTGAATTTGCCTGAAAAAGAGGCAAAGATATGAAGTAGAGGCAAGCAACATTCTAGTTTGTTTGAAGTGTACTTGAGATAGTAAATGTACCTGATAGTACTGTAATACTGGTTTAATCCAGCAGCTGTTTTCAACTCTCAACAAAATCTTTATTTAAAAAAATGTCATATTTCGGGTGACCCATAAAAAAATGAGTACACAATTGAAAGTGGAATAATTCAAAAAGTATTGTTGTACCAATATCATGATCATTTCATATGTTGTACAAATGGATGTTTAACAACTTCATTCCGCGTGTTTTAAAAAGAAGTAAAATCGTGTACTTATTTTTTCTGGGCCGATAGAAGAGAACCATCTCATTCCCTATTGTATTCTAATGGTCTTTGTAGAAGGTAAATAAATCCTTCACGATTTGAAGTGGCTTTCTCGCAATAGTACCAATGTAGATACTGAGTTTATAAGTTCGTTCAAATTTACGTTTTTTTAGGTTTCATTTCACAAACCTTGAAATCATTGAATTTACTACTGTGACGTCGAATTTTGATCTTATAATATGAAAGGAAGGCTGAAATATGACTTTAAGATCCAGTGTGAAGGTACTGAAAGAAAAAAAAAAGGTCCCATGCACATTCAATTTATTCAAATTACGGTATATGGGCTCATCAATTTTTAGAATTGTGCCTGACTGTGTCAAATATTGGTGCATTATTGCAGACTTGCTGATAGCGAGGTATATTAATTAAAATCATATTTTATGTATTTTTTCAGGGTTTAAGTTTAAGTCACGGGAGTGAAGAATCGTTAGAGAAGCGATCTAGTCTGCCTCGTATGAAGAGCTATGATGCTGTTGTGTTTGACGTTCTCCGTGTCTCTCCAGATGATTTTGCTGTAAGTATTTTTTTTTTTTTTTAATTGTGGCTAGTATATTATTTTCTACCTCATCACAGACCAGTCCCCAAGTTCACAAAGCATTCTTAGACTTGAGTTAAGAATTTACAAAACTTTTAATCATTGTTTATAAAAATATCTTTGATCCAGAAACACAAAACTAAAAGCTCCCAGTTTCTTGTCATTATTGATGTATTTGACACATTAAAACAACAGAAGTTTTATAAAGGGCTATATTTTTAGTTAAATTAGGCGAACAATTTTGAGTAAATTCTTAACTTACATGTATGTTTGAGAATGTTTTGGGAACGCAGGGCCAGGAGGGTTCAATACAGAGTGGTTTCCCCGTGCCAATATTATTCCTTACAAATTGCATCTGAAAGTGTATATTGTCTATGTCAACACAGGCCAGGACTCGACAGTGCAGTGGCTGCTCCCCGATCCATTAACTTGATTTAATATGAATTTTATATATAAACATCTTTCATAAAAACTATGATAAGGGTTGAATTGAAAAACTACAGCACTATAGCATTATCGACACCCACACCCCCCACATCAAAATGAACCCCCAGTGCACATGAAATACATTCTATGTTAGCAATAACAGTTAAAGCAATGTTTGATTAATCTATTCACGAACACAAACCAGAGCGACATGACATGAAATCCTACGACAAGACTGCAATTTGCTTTATAACAAAATAAACGTGGAGTTTAACAAAAGATGTTTAAAATAAAATGAAAGGTATACAAACACACCTGTAGGTTGAATACAATACTAACATAGGTACATGTAGGCCGACTCTTAAAAATTCATTCAAGTTAGTAGAGATATGAGAAATACATAAAGTCATAATTAGAATTCAGCAAAGTGGTATTAGATGTTCTGTATAATGGAAGCTATCATTAATCATTGAAAAATTCAGGTCTTGGATCCAACCTAGTGGTTTTTCTCCGGGTCCTCCGTTTTTTTCCCCCACTGCTAAAGACCCTACGCGCAAGCAAATTTATTGAAGTCCCAAAATTACCCAGTTTGTGTGGCTCTCGTTCATTTAGTTTCTTTTTAAGTTAATCACATATTTTTAAACCTACATGGTACAACAGGGGTGGGCCCTTACAATGACGACTGTCTAGTCCTTTGGATGGTACAGAAAACCAAGGTCCTGTGTACACATTGGTGTGCATGCAAAAGATCCCTTGACAGTTGGAATTTAATGTTAGCGTATAGGCTGTAGTGCTGCTGCCCGGGTAAAATGTCCCTCATAGCACACTGTATGGCGTATGCCTGTCTTCATTAGCCCAGTTCGTAGCAGAGCAGTTAGATGTTAAACCCCATTTCATTTAATTTCCAATATCGTGTGATATTCTTCATGGTACTACCAGGTGTAATATCAGGTGTGATATTCTACATACCTGTACCAAATTAACTCAAGTTTGTTATAAATTACAACTGTACCTGAAAACATGAAGGTGAGAGATATGTACTTGAATATAAACAGCAGTAAACTCAACCAACTATTAAACCAAGTCTACACTTGATAACAAGTTTTCACATATATCCGACATTTCAACTTATACTGATACTCCATCACTCTCTCACCTTTAATTTGAACTAGCAGCCATGGTACATGTAGCTAAGTGGCTCGCTAGCCTCTTTGTCGCAGGTTTTCTCCCAAGTATTCATCAAGGTGCACTTTCCCCTTGTCATGGTCTTGCAGGACGTATGGATTGAGAAGGACAGCTTTTTGGTCATTTGGAAGGGTTGAAAAAACCGAGGTTTCGTATTGGCGTAAACATAAAAGATCCCTTAGCAGTAGCGCCGCTCGTTTTCATTAGCCCAGTCGCAGCAGAACAGTAAGACATTAAACTTTAGAGCTGCAACGATTCAGTTCGGTGCACCGATAACCGACACTAGCCGTCTCGGTTCGATCCACGATCTACAAACGTTCAAATTTCGATTCGGTTCAATTGCAAATTGAATTTCAAATAAAAACAACGTACACCTTACCATATGAAAAAAAATGAAAGACCTAAAGCAATTAAGTCCACTTAAAATTTAAAAAAAACTTTGTTTTTACGTAACTTTTAATTCATGTTATTTAACAAAACATGAATGTCACTCGAAAACATAACTAAAACAGAGTGACCTCCCTTTAAAACAATTTCCGTATGCTGACGAAAGTTAATTTATTTAAAATTGGTGACGTACCGAATGTTCATTGGATGTTAATTTAGGTCAATAGCTTCGGTAATCGTTAAATAAATTCTAAACGATCTCATTAGCTGATTATTCCGGTCATTATCTTCGGATATTTTTGTGTTTAGCGATTATTACCCGTAGTCAAGCAAACACTGGAAGGTAAAATTATGGCAGACGACATACTTTCTCGACCACCTGGTCATTTGTTAACTTAACATACTATGTAGTATTAAATAAAAGTGTTCAAGAGAATTTTAGTCTTGTGTTTTTATTGTTTTTAGTGAATTATATACAGGAAAAATTACTGGTTATTGTAGCTGATAATCGAATCGAAAATAATCGAATCGAATGGTTAAAATCGATAATCGAACCGAATCGAGGTAGTTGTGAATCGTTGCAGCCCTATTAAACTTACACCCCTTTTCATCTCATTTTGAATGAGGAGTCATGGTACATGTAGCTAAGTGAGTGTGTGACTGACTTACTTACCTGATGGTCCCAGGTTTTATCATGGAGTTCGTCTGAATAGTATTGGTATTATCCAGCCTGGCCCCGAGTTCTCAAAGCATTATCAGACTTAAATTAAGAATTTGCTCAAAATAGTTAAACGTATTTTAACTAAAATATAGTCTTTTGTAAAACTTTTGTTGTTTTAATGTATCAAATACACCATTAAGAAACTATGCACAAAGTTTTGTGTTTCTGGATCAAATAAATTTCTCATAAACAGTGATTGAACGTTGAGTAAATTCTCAACTTAAGTCTGAGAATGCTTTGTGAACTTGGGGCCTTGTTTCCTCTTGTCATTCACTCATTGTTGCAAAAAAAGAAAAAAAACTGAAATGGGGGTGGGGGGGATTTGTGTCCGATATTTTCTGTGACTGGTGCCTAATTTCCAGGCTTGTGTATGACACATGATGTAAGGGATTTGTAATCCCATTCATAAATAAATCACATTGGTTATAAGATTTAAAATCTATATAGCCAGAACTCCATTGTAAGTAGCATACAAAATTATTAAATCAGCACCCTGTTTCTCGAAATCTTAACTAAAGATAAAATCCTGATTTTAGTAGATACTCCAATTTTTATTGGCTAAGCCCTAAAATCAATCTAATATTATCCAATCAAATTACTAAAATTTGGATTTTTTCTTAGTTAAAATTTCGTGAAACAGGCCCCAGATCATTGGGAGCAATTTTAGCAGTAAGGTGTGACACAAAATGAAAACCGCCTTGATCGAGATTAAAGTGCTTGATGACAATCTTGAGTTCAATTGAGCGCTTTAAAAACCTGCCACAACAGCTTGTTTACGTTTTAGTGGAACAAAAGAACTGTGTTTGATATCTAATGGATTAGCTGAAACTACCATTAACTGTAATTAGAGAAAAATAGCTGTGACAGATTGTATTGTAAACATGTCTCCCATAATCTGGAAAAAACCTAGCAAGTCAAATTTTGGTGAAAATTGAGTTAGACCCATATATGGACTTAGTACACATGTATATAATTATAATAATAGGTTTTTTTCTCCTTCGCCAAAAGGGCTTCTAATTATCTTCATCTAAAAAGACAAAATAAAATTGGTTTTATATTCAGTAGCTTAACAAAACAGTTTTCCTTTGTTTACTCAAATCTACGTTCAACAGTGTTACTGTTTTTCCTGATTACGGGAGATGTGCTGTCTATCATTAGTGAGTGTGATCATGTTTTTGATGGAGGAAGGTGAACAGTGTAAGTGTAAAGTATTTACTACACAACTCCATTGTTTACACTACTGAGCCCAATCTGTTTCACAGAGAATTACTTACGAATTAACTCTGTCACAGATGACCGTCTACACACATGCATTGAATTCACGTGGCGTCAGCCATTGGCTCAACGGCTCATGCATTGTTTACATAACACCTAACTGCTTCGGGCAAAATGATGCATTTTATTAATTTTTATACCCATTTACACTAAATAGGAAATACAAAACTACAAATACTTCAAACGTCTTTATTTTTCTTATATACTTCAAAAAAATGTTTGAGAATTTAATTTGTCGGAGTTAAAAAGTTAATATGCCGTACTCATTACATGTAAGTCTCATCGATCTGCGGGATCAGTTTGTACTGAGCCTACACCTACCTCTACTAAGTCTCCATTATATTGTTTACCCTTCAAGCCTATTCCTAGCTCGTAGCTGTGTATTTTATTGACCTAGAAAATGTTGCAGGATGTCAGTACAACCTAACAGTTATTTTCAGTTTGGCAGGAAGTTCTCTATTTCTATATATGAAATGAAATGGAATTTGACATCATACTATTATGAAAACATGCCTACAACATACATTGTGCTGTGAGGGAAATTCTACCCAGACAACGGTGCTACAGCCTGCTCTTGCAATCTATTTTTTGCATGTTTATTTGTACAAGGGGCCTTTTTTGTCCCATCCAAACAACTACACATTGTCCCTTTCCAGGCCCTCTGCACCACTGTCCTTATGAACTTTCTCGGCCAACACTGGGATCGAACATGGGACCCCCAGGTTATCGAGCCAGCGTCTTACACACTGAGGCGCCGTGGCTTCCAAATCCATTTGTATAGTTATGTGGACTATTCAATATTAATTGCACGGATATGCAAAAAACCTGGCTGGAAATATTATATTATGTTTGCCAACTTCAATAGAAGGCTTGATCTCACTTTGACTCAGTACATCTTATCAAGCCCTTCATATAATTACCTTGCATATTTCAGCACTAGTTTCAATTGGCTACTGATCCAGCTGTGGATCTCTCAATGTATTTAATTTCCTGACCACTGTTCAAAAATTAATCCTTATATCACTAATCAATTGGGTTTTTTATTTTTTAACAGTGATCAAGAAATTAACACTTATAAATTGGACACTCATTATCAAATTTCATGGTCAGCTTTAAACTGGACACAAGTACAAATTAGAATATTTGGGGTGATTTTAAATGATTTTAACAAATTTAAAGAAATTAGTGCTAAATACACAAGAATAAATAATACCCTTGTTACAGTGTTAGTAACAAAGTTTTCTCCATAAATCTGCGAAATCGTTAAAATATCAATGAAGTGTTCATGTCAGATCAGATGTTTGTTTATAACTCAATTACCGTTATTTATTGATAGTTGTTTTGTCAGTCTTGAGGATATCTTTTGGTTATTTAGTAGAGTAGATTATTTATAGTAGAATTGTGTTTGTATGGCGGTTGGGATGGCCTTGTGGTCTAGAGTGCCGCGCTTCGACCTCTAGCTGGCCAGTCACCGCTGGCTTGCGGCTGTGGTTTTGATCCCCGGTGTGAGCGTATGTGGCATGGAGATAGGGGCGCCTTCTCAATCTAGGGGGTTTCCTCCGGGCAATCCGGTTTGCTCCCACTGCTAAAGACCCCTACGCACAAGTGAATTATTGAAATAAAATTAAACATATGTTAGTCCCAAAATGACCTAGTTTGTGTTGAGTGGACTTAAACCCCATTTCTCTCTCTCCCTCTCTCTCTCTCTCTCTCTCTCTCTGTGTTTGTATAATTTTATTAAATTGTTACTTTGTTTATTAAAGTCTCATTGCATCATTTTGTATAATAGAAATCCTTAATAGCAAATTACATTCCAAAAATGGTTCAGTTCCATTCAGTATTTACGAAAGATGCGTAGAATGAAAATTTTATCGCACTATGTTGCTCACTATGCAATAAGCCTACCTGCATTTTTTTTTGGACAAACAGTGATAGGCCTATTTTAATTCCGGTAGAATCCAAGCCAGGACATTATTTAGCGTTGTTACTATGATTTTATTTTCTTAATTCAGTGTTAAATAATCAGTCTGAGTACATATATATGTATTAGTGATGGTTAAGCCCTGAGAAATGCAAATGACACATCTTTACCTGAAAGATACGTTTTGATGTGAAGGGAATATGCTGAAAATTTCTGATTGCTTCCGAATAAAAACATATTTTTATACGCCCACATTTTCATGTGGACGTATTATGTCGTCGCCCCTGTCCGTCCGGACGTCCGTCCGTCCACAATTTGTTTGTGGACCCTCTACAGGTCACAATTCCTATCCGATTTTGACGAAACTTGAAATATAGGTTTATCCCCATAAGATCTCGGTTCCTTTCGATATTGGCATGTATCGGATCGGAACTTCATGGATTATGGCCCCTGATTGTGCAAAATATCATGTTTTTAGCTTGTGGACCCTATAGAGGTCACAATTTTGAACCGATTGTGATGAAATTTGACATGCATGTCTATAACCCCAAAATCTTGGTTCCTTTCGATATTTGCGCCCATCGGATCGTAACTTCCTGAATTATGGCCCCTGATTGTCCGAAAAATCGCCCTTTTTAGCTTGTGGTCCCTCTGGAGGTCAAAATTGTTATCCGATTTAAAAAACCGTTTGATTATATCACCGTTACATGGTAATGAAGGTTGAGTTCAAATTTCGTGAAAATCGGACCAAAATTGACGGACAAAATGGCCGCCGTTTGTACGCGAATAGTGTGAAAATATGTTATATTAAGGTTGTGGACCTTATAGAGGTCACAATTTTGAACCAATTTTGATGAAACTTGACATGTATGTTTATAACCCAAAGATCTTGGTTCCTTTCGATATTTGCGACAATCGGATCGTAACTTCCTGAATTATGGCCCCTGATTGTCCGAAAAATCGCCCTTTTTAGCTTGTGGTCCCTCTGGAGGTCAAAATTATTATCCGATTTACAAAACCGTTTGGTTATATCACCGTTACATGGTAATGAAGGCTGACTTCGAATTTTGTGAAAATCAAACCAAAATTGACGGACAAAATGGCCACCGTTTGTACGCGAATAGTGTGAAAATATGTTATATCAAGGTTGTGGACCCTATATAGGTCACAATTTTGAACCGATTTTGATGAAACTTGACATGCATGTTTATAACCCGAAGATCTTGGTTCCTTTCGTTATTTGCGCTCATTGATTCATAACTTCCTGAATTATGGCCCCTGATTGTACGAAAAATCACCCTTTTTAGCTTGTGGTCCCTCTGGAAGTCACAATTATTTTCCGATTTAAAAAAACGTTTGATTATATCACCGTTTCACCTTAAGGAAGGTTTGAGATCCAATTTCGGGAAAATCGGACCAAAATTGACAGACAAAATGGCCGCCGTTTGTACGCAAATACTGTTAAAAAATGGTATATCATGGTTGTGGACCCTGTATAGGTCACAATTTTAATTTGATTTTGATGAAACTTGAAATGCATGGTTATAACCCAAAGATCTTGGTTCCTTTCGGTATTTGCGCATATCGGATCGTAACTTCCTGAATTATTCGAATTTCGTGAAAATCGTACCAAAATTGCCGGACAAAATGGTCGCCGTTTGTAATCGAATAGAGTAAAGTTATGGTATATCATGGTTGTGGACTCTCTACAGGTCACAATTCTTATCCGATTTTGCCGAAAAGTCACATTTCTAGGTTGTGTATCGTCACACCATAATCATTGTCGGCTTCGAATTTCATGAATATCAGACTGGAACTGACCAACAAAATGGCTGCTCCCAATACAGTATGAAATACAGGACTTAATGATGTAGGAAAAATCACTTTAGGTATTGCTTGTTCTCTATCCATCTCTCGAAAATGTGGGCGTATCCTGCCTGGCAGTGCCAGCCTATCTTAAAATCTTTGTAACCTAGATTGTCATTGTTAGCGCTGTTAAAATAAGTAACAGTCTTGATTCTTGATTATCCATTTTTGTGTTGAATCATCAACACCAGATTGGATTCATATCCAATGAAAATTGGAGAGATAAGATGGCATTGAGAGTTGATTAGCAGATTTAGCTTTTGCATAATGTATGTTTAAATCAAGCCTGGAAATAAGGCACCTGTCACGGACAATGTCAGACACAGGTTCAGACTTTGTCAGACACAAAACCTCTGGTGTCTGTCATTTTGTCTGGCACTGATTTGTCTTTTGTAATGATGTTGTCAATACATGTCCAGCACTAAGTTGAAAATGTCAGGTACTATTTCATTAGAGCCTGACATTTTGTCAGGTATATTTCTGAAACTGTTATTCCCAGGTCTGGTTTAAATGTACATGTATTGATTGTAATTGTATGACTGTTGTCTTTACATTGTCTGTTGAATAATATTTGTTTATTTTCTATTATTACAGAGTCAGATAACCTTAATGGATTTACCAGTATTTCAATCAATTCAACCAGATGTAAGTTCACTTGATTTTATTACACACTGAGAACATATAAGTGGGTAGAATCGTCAGGGAAATGGACGAAGATCATTGGATTTAATCGAATATTAGTAACATTGTTGTCACCCCTGTTGGAATGACCTTCAGTCCGATGTCAGTAATTGTCTATGGATGCTCTACTGGAGGCACTGGTTATAAACAGTGTTTATGGCCTTGAGACGAAGAAATCTATTGATTTTCACTGATTTCCAGTAATTACTGCCAGAGTTCTGAATTTCTGTGATTTTAAGTATTCACTCCCAGAGTTCTGAAGAAGTCTATTGATTTTCAGCAATTTCAAGTAATTACTGCCAGAGATCTGAAGAAATTGATTAACATTCAGTGATTTCAAGTCATTGCTGCCAGAGTTCTCGCCTTTGATTAATTTGAAAAATCTTGTCGACTGTCTAGTTTAGTTTATATCTGTTTTGATTTTTGTCGCCCAGAAAACTATAACAATGATGCTTATCTCTTTCAGGAATTGACATCATGTGCCTGGACAACAAAAACTAAATTAATCCGTGCACCGTATGTTGTTGCCTTTACTCGTAGATTTAATCATGTAAGTTTAATTTTACTATGTGTTAGTCTCAAAATAAATTGCTGTGTCTTTTCCTCTTTTGCCTTTTATTCCATACTATCCCAATTTAGTCATGTGACCCAATTCATTATAAAAATTGTAAAAGACTTTCCTCATACATCATCAAGATTTTAATCGTTTGGATGGGTTGAAAAAATGAGGACCCAGTTCTGTGTATACATCGGCGTGTACGTAAAATACCCCTTTACAGTTGGAATTTGATGGAAGAGGGGGGGTTGGGATGGCCTAGTGGTCTAGAGTGCCGCGCTTGACCTCTAGCTGGCCGGTCACCTCTGGCTTGCGGCTGTGGTTTCGAGCCCTGGCGTGAGCGTATGTGGCATGGAGATAGGGGCGCCTTCTCAACCTCGTGGGTTTCCTCCGGGCACTCCGGTTTCCTCCCACTGCTAAAGACCCCTACGCGCAAGCGAATTATTGAAATAAAATTGAACCATATGTTAGTCCCGAAATGACCTAGTTTGTGTTGAGTGGACGTTAAACCCCATTTCTCTCTCTCTCTCTTGATGGAAGAGTAGGCCGTGGCGTCATAGAGACAAGTGGCAGAATTTTGATTCCCGGCATGTATATTAGTATATGACAAAGAGTATAATCACCTGCCCTACAACCATGGTTTTCTACAGGTTCTCCAGTTTCCTCCTACAGCTTAATTACGACCTCTACATACCCCTACGCACAAGAGAATTATTGAAATAGAATTAAACCATGTGTTTGGCGAATGGCCGTTAAGCCACATTTCTCTCCCCTCTTTCAATTCACTTCAACATACCACCACATTTACAAGTTGCCCAACAATTCTTTTATGAGAATAATAATCAATATTTTAATGGTTATTTTCTATTTTTCAGGTAAATTTTTGGGTACAGAAGGAAATATTAAATTGTCAGACTTTAAAAACACGTGCTGAAGTATTATCTCATTTTATAAAAATTGCCAAAAAACTGTTAGATTTGAATAATTTACATGCGGTAATGGCTGTTATATCTGCGTTACAAAGTGCTGCTATTTTTAGACTCTCTAAAACGTGGATGGTAAGATACTTTTATATCTATTTTTATTATCGGAAAAGTCTAAAAAATCGCCACTCAACAGTAGTGAAAACAGATTTTAATAAATCCTGTAAATATAAAGGCGACACAGAATTTGTTAATTGTATCATTTGAAAAAGGGTCATAAACTCGGAACGTTATGAGCAAGAAACTTAGAATCTGTTTGTACTGCTGTTGAGCGTTTTTTTTATATTTTTCCATTGATGTCTACTCTCTCCTTCGACATCATCGTTTGTTCCAGCAGCCACACAGATAAACTGACCTGTCCAGCCACTGCTACTCTTCTAAGGCTGTGTTGCCGTCCCACCTCTGTTTTTATTTTATTTATATTATCCGTCACTGAAAGAGGAATATTGAAATTTGGCTCCGTCCCTCTTTCTGGCTGTCTGTCCATCTCAATATTGTAGTTTACAAGAGACTAACAATCCACCAAAGATTTCAATAATATGTGCTAGAGAACCACACTACACACAAAAGAAACCAAACTACACTGACATTCCCCAACTTCGTGGGTTTAATCCGGGTATTCTGGTTTCCTCCCACTGCTAAAGACCCCTACGTGCAAGCGAATTATTGATATAAGATTAAACCATGTTAGTCCCGAAATAACCTATTTTTTGTCGAGTGGATGTTTAACCCCATTTCTCTCTCTCTCACACTGACATTGCAAGGAATAAGCAGCCAATACGAATTCCAGAGAATGGATCCGGGGCCTAGCGGAAAGTTTCCAAAGTCAGTTTGATTGTGTAGCTATATTTAACCTTTTGTTCTAGCATGATTGGGTTTGGGTGACATTATTACAAAATCTAAAAATAGTCGACCACATTCATTACAGAACAAACAATTTTTTTAGATGAGAAAATAATCACTAATCAGTCATCTTGCTAATGTGATATAAAAAAAAATCATTTATCCTTTTTTCCATTCCAAAAGAAAAAGGGAATAGTAATTTGATTTTGTCAACAAACTCTCCAATTTCCTCTGCCAGTCTGTGACCTTTCATTTATCTGATCAATAAAGCTATAAATCACATGACCACGACGTAATCTAGCCGTGTAAAAAGACGTCCATGATATTTCTATTTGTAAGCTGATCCTTGTTGATGTTAAATATCGGAAACGGGTAATCCATATAAAGTCACGAACAGTTCTACATTTTCCGTGCAGAAAAATAAAGATAGGATATTAACTGCCATTTCAACTTCTACATTTGTACAATGAAAGTGCGGGTTGGATGACTTATTGGTAAACAAGTGTGCGCTGTATTGTAAGGCTTGTCATTGAGTCAACTGGCGTGGTTTCGATTCCCCTGTTGTACGTTACAAGGAGTAGACTCACCTGTCCAACATCGTGGGCTTCCTCTGGATTCCTCCCACTGCTAAAGACCACTACGTGCAATCGAATCATTGAAATAATATCAAACCAGATGACCTAGTTAGTGTCGAGTGGACGTTAAACCCCATTTCTCCTTGCATTAAAGGCAACTCTTGTTATATATGACTGTATTATATTTGTATAAAGTCAAGTATAGTACTACATTTAGTCCAGTCCGTGCAGTATAATATGACATTAAATTTAATTTTAAAAAAAGAAGACAATTAAAATATCAAAACAAAAATCTGATAAATGTGCATCAGGCAAAATGTGAACAATACGTATAAAATCTTCCTGTTTCATTTGATAAAAAAGAGAAAGATTCAAATCAACAAAATAATACACCAAGTCACGTACATATGAAGAGTGCCATTTTACTTGTGTTTACATCAGATAAAAGCAATCTTTATTTCAACTAACATAATCGACATCTTGACGGACAGTATATTGGATAATCATTACTTCCTGACATTTACAAGACACATTTATTCAATTGACATTTCCTCTACTAATATAGCACTGGTCAATCATTTCTAGTTTAAGTCTTGATCAACATAGGAATACATACTAGGTTATGATCAATAATCTCCCGGAGTGGTCGATTATTTGTGAAGTCTTTTGGTAGGTTGGATGGCTGGTTGGTCTAACATGTGTGCTTTAGGATCATGTTATACTTATTCAAAAGGGATATCTTGACATAATTACTAATGCATTATTTGAAAAATTTATAAATCTTTTCCGGTGACCTTTAATCCCTGTTCTATTTAAATTGGCTTCGATTGCCCGGTTGTACATGACAAGGAGTAAGCTCACCTGTCTAACCTCGTGGGTTTTCCCTGTGTCCTCCGTTTACGTCGAGTGGATGAGTTAAACCCTCTCTCTCTTTTTAGAAGGATTGGAGATGAGGCCATAATAGCCTTTCTAACATCCTGCCCTTCGTAGAAAATATACATGTAGCATGATAATTGAATAATACACCACAATAATTTACAATAGAGGGGGTAAAAATATACCAAATAAGTAGAGTAAATATAGTATATTTGTGGGTCATATAACAGAAAGTTTGAATACAGTACATCAAGTGTCTGAAAACGTTTTATATTGATGCCATTTGACAACAATTGAAAGTTAATTGATTATTGAATGACTTGATAATAGGAACTATAGGATTGTAGTCTAGGTTGACTAGTATAATGATTTATTGATTGTGTAGAATGTCAGGAGAGATATCGGAATCTTGACTTAGTAACTCGACGTCAATTGTAAAATCTATAAATTTTCACTCCTCACAATTAACCTACGCCGTATTTCAATATGTCAGTCAATAAAAAGGACTCCTTATAATTTATTTTCCCCAAGTCTTAAAATAGATCGCATAATAAAATTAATACGGAAACCACTTCTCACAAATAACCTGTGACTCTTTAATTTTCCTAAATCTTAAAATAGATTTCATATGAGTAAAAACCCTTTCTTGAATTAAGTTGGAAATCGTGACTTTTATAATGTCACCATGATCAGGGTTTGAAGAACATTCTGGAAATAGAATTCCTTGGATTATAAGTTTACAGTTTGGGAAGTGAAAAATAATGATGATTTATTTACCACTTTTCTGTATCAAATGGGATAATAAAGACAAGTGTACACCCCACAATGTGCTATAAAGAACATTTTGCCCAGGCAGCGACACTACAGCTTACTATTATTTCTAATTCAATTGTTTTATACCCCTATGCGCAAGCAAATAATGAAATAAAGTACAATAACACAGTGTGCCATAAGGAACATTTTACCAAGACAGCGGCACTACGGCGTATTATTATTTCTAATTCCACTGCTTTAGACCCCTATGTGCAAGCAAATAAATGAAATAAAATTGAACCATATGTTAGCTCTAGTGGAGGTTAAACCCCATCTCTCGCTCTCTCTGTCTCTCTGTCTCTCTCTCTCTCTCTCACACACACATAAAGGCCATTCTCTACACCCCTCTCTTCTCCTTTTTTATGGAAATAATCAACCCTTCAAGAGATGTTCTAGGCTAGAGTCAAACTTATTTCTATGAGATAAAGTTTGGTAATTTGAACCTATTACTAATGTTTAATTATTACAATGTCTTTTGTTTAATTCAGATGTTGTCTAAAAGAGATAAATCTACATATGAGAAGATGGCAGACCTATTTTCTGAAAACAGTAACCGCCAAAAATTACGAGATTATATGGAGAACGTGAAACTACCCTGCATACCTTATTTAGGTAAATTTTTATCTCTCTGTAATTAACGTTAGTTGCAAGCTTACAAAAATAACGCGTGACCCCAAGCCCAGAAATAAGATACCTGTCACTGACAATGTCAGACACAGATTCAGGCTTTGTCAGGCACAAAACCTGTGGTGCCTTTATTATTATATTTTCTTACCCTGTCGGTGCATATTGGCGTGAGTTGGATGCACATGTTGAAATTTTGCAGTGGTCCTTCAGTGAAGCTAGCGCCTTACTCACCGGCCATGTTCGTTAATATAGATAAAGCTTGTTAAATAAACTTTTATTAAAATAATTTTATAAATATAGCTTGTTAAACTTTTATTAAAATTATATTTAAATGTTTTTATTCAGGTTTATATCTAACAGATCTGATTTATATAGACGTAGCTCATCCCCATCATGGAGGTATGGAGAGTCATTCACGTCGAATACAGATGAATAATATACTCCGGGTTATCGCCGATTTTCAACAATCTACGTATGGTAAGTGATTTAAAATATGACAGGAGTTTAGATTACAGGGAGCAGGAAATTGAGTCGATAAATACAGGGTCATTTTGGGGTTAAGTAGTGAGAGAAAAGCGAGAAAACACAAGAAAGCCCACAACATTTGAGTCAACGTGCGTGGTTTCGATCTCAAGCTTGTACGGATGTGACATATAGTAGGTTTGATTTGTTTCATCTTCCTTATCCTAGGCATACTGTTTTTTGTAGAAAATCTTGGTTACTGTTTCTCTAGACTAAATATTATTATATTTTGTTTGTGTTTTTTTGTTGTAGAAAATCTGGGTATTTTAGAACATGTACAGAATTATTTAAAGTCTGTTCGTTATATAGAAGAACTACAGAAATTCGTGGAAGATGATAATTACAAGTAAGTTATAAAAGAAAATACCAGAAGTATAATTAATGTACTAAACTTACGTTGCCTACAATTAGCTCCTCTTGAGAACAGACACAAAGCTAGAGGGGTCAAAACCAAAAGTACGACAAAGATGGTTAATTGTGCTGCATAGCGTACGTAAGAGCCAGTGGAGGACACACGTGCTACTGATAATTAACCATCTTTGTTGTACTTTTGGTTTTGACCCCCCTGACTTTGTACCGTTGATTACAATTAGAAGCAGAATAAATAAGATATGTTTACAGGATCATTTTGTTATACGAAAAACAAAGTGATGCGTTTTCTATGATGCTTAGTATACAAGTGTCACTTTTGCAACACTATTTACCATAATAAAGGTTTTTATAATAGATAGAAACTATAACTGTATTTATCATAGGAGGTGGATAACTCTCTTATTAAACTTTATTAATTACAGATTATCGTTAAAGTTAGAACCAGCCACTAGTCAAGGCGTATCAACGTCACGGGAAGATGTCACCATCCACGTATTACCTCCGTCGCCCGCTACAGATCCCAGACCCGGATGTTTATCTGTCAGCGGACCATCTAAATACGCTCCGGGGCATCGGAAATCTCGCAGTTTAACAGCCAAGTAAGATCAGTTTACTTTCATGACTTGTCATTTCAGATAAATTGTTGAATGGTTTTAGATCAATATAAAATATAAGAGAAAATAAGTAAAAAATCAATAAACTGGCATCTCTCCCGTAATCTGGAAAAACCTAGCAAGTCCAATTTTGGCGAAAATTGAGTTAGACCCATATAAAGGGCTTCTAATTATCTTCATCTAAAAAGACAAATTAAAATTGGTTGTATATTCAGTAGCTTAACAACACAGTTTTCCTTTGTTTACTCAAAACTACATTCAACAGTGTTACTAAGTTTTTCCAGATTACGGGAGATCTACAGACAGCAGGTTCTTGTTTCTGGTCCTTGAAGACAAACAGGGTGGTGGGCCAAATGTGTGTGAAATGGAGCAGGGCCAGCCATCCAACTTTGTGGCTTTTCTCTGAGTCACCTGGTTTCCACCCACATGTGCAAACAAATTTTTTAGATAAAATTAAACTCTATGTTAGTCCCGAAATTACGTAGATTGTGTTTTGGACGTTAAACACTATTTCTCTCTCTCTGTAATATCAAGATTTGAAAATTTGAAAAAAAAAAGCTTTTGATGAAATCAACCAAGTAATTCAAAAATCAAATTATACCTTATTCATAAAGTAAATGTTTTACAAAATGAGTTTTTATTTTTCTGTATTTTCAGTTTTATGAGCTGTACTCATCCACAAGTAGAAAAAAGTTATAGTTTACCGTCGCGAACCACAGCTCCTTATGTTCAAGGTATCCGTCATTTACTGGACGATAGTGTCTTGGAGGAGGAGTCACCTTGTGCATCCAGTGATGGATCTGTGTGTAGTAAATTTCAATCATGTAAGTTTTATTAAAAATAAAATATTTGGCCAGGATTAATGGTCTAAAGCATTGCGCTGCATATTAAAGGCTTTGTTTTTTAGTTTAATTCTACCCAAATGTGGCAATTTGGGAAAAATTTAATTTAGAAAATTCAAGGTTTAGCTTATAAGTGATGCAGTATTGGGTGGGGGCTGGCAAGGGTGGTCTTTAATCGTTCTAGTTGGACTAAAAGAACAAGATCAGAATTTGAAAAAGGAGTAGGTCGTAGCGTAGCTGTTAATGCAAAATGCCCCATAAGCCTATCTTCTTTAGTCCAGTTGGTGAAGAACAGTGGGACCTTAAAAAAAAACCAAAAAAACATTTCATTTATTTTGTGTATCTGGAAATTATGTCATTCTATGAAGTATTGGTGTATATATTTGTTTTTTTTTTCAGTGGAATCGCGAGAACAACATGATTCAACATCTAGTGAACAGGAAACTTTCTGGCCAGCATTAAATGAGTAAGTTTCTACTCCATCTTAAAGTTCTTGTTTAAATTTTTTATGTTTTAAAATAAAAACTGGTCATGCAGCTCATTTTAAATGACGCAGGATCATCGGCGGAGAATCAGAACATATTGTTGGATATCCATACACATAGACCAAGGCTTTTAATATTATTTTATATTATTTCAGTATTCAATGGCGAGGGTCGGATGAAAGTCCTGGTACAATTTATCAGGCCAGTTTTACTTGTGAAGGTTGTTTAAAGCGTAAAACATTGCTCAAAGATGGCAAGAAACCCACAGTAAGTTGATTCTCCTTGATTTGCTTGCGATTCAACATTTTGGAATTTTGTTAAAGCCACAGACTGTTTATAATCTACCATAGATCTTTTGACTTCATTTTAGCGCTATTGAAGGAAACATGATTGAGCGGGGAAGATGCTGGCTTTCTAGCCTTGCGGTTGCATGTTCAATCCCTACATTGGCCAAGAAAGTTTATCAGGATTTTCCGATGTGGTTTATCCTTGTTAGTGATGCGTGACTGAGGATCTAACAAGGACAGCTGTCTAGTCATTGCATGGTATGGAAAACCGAGCAGTTGGAATTCGATATAAAAGTAGGCCGTAGTGCCACTGCCCTTGCAAAATTTCCCACATAGCACACTCAATTTTGAATTTATAGAATATTGTTGTAATTATTTGTTGTGTTTCCAGGTATCGTCATGGTCGAGATATTGGGTAGCATTATGGGGAACTAATTTATTATATTATCCTGCCAAATCACTCAGGGGATCCAGCCGATCTGATGTAAGTTTAACAATATTTCTTGTCCAGGGTAGTGGCTCAGTGACTAAGACTCTGGTATGGTAACCTGATAGTTCTGGTGTTACTAATTGATGTGCGTCCAAAAGATCCTTTGACATTTAGAATTCAATATAAGAGTAGGCCGTGCTGTAGTGCTGCTGTCTGAGCAAAATGTCCCTCGTATCACACTGGGGGTTGGGGGGTTGGATGGCCGATTGTTTAGCATGTGCGCGCTGTATCATAAGGTCTGTCATCGAGTCAACTGGCGTGGTTTCGATTCCCCGGTTGTACTTGACAAGGAGTAGGGTCGCTCATGGGTTTTCTTCGGGCCCTCCAATTTTCTCCCACTGCTTAAGACCTGTATGCACAAGCGAATTATTGAGATAAGATTGAGCCATATGTTAATCCCAAAATGACCAAGTTTGTGTTGAGTGGAGGTTAAACCCCATTTCTCTCTCTCTCTCTCTCTCGCTCTCTCCTCTCATAGCACACTGTATGGTGTATGCCTGTCTTCATTAGCCAAGTCGGAGATGAACAGTAGGACGTTGAACCCCATTTATGATTTAAAAATTATTCAAGTAAAACTACAGTAAATTGTTTGTATTTACAGTTTAAAACTAACCCAAGTAAGATGACCTCAATCGTGGGTTGGATGGTAGTAATGGGAGATAATCCACTTCAACCAGATGCATTCCAACTTACAGACCCAGCTCGAGGTATGATTGAATTCTTCTCTTTATTTTTACTGTCTAGTCATTTCTACTTTTAATCCAGGTTGAGGTAGGATCATAGAAACCCTTCTTTATTTTTATACGCCCACATTGAAATGTGGTCGTATATTGTTGTCGCCCCCGTCCGTCCGTCGGTCCGTCGGTCCGTCGGTCCGTCCGTCCGTCCGTCCGTCCGTCGGTCCGGCGTCCACAATTGCTTGTGGACGCTCTACAGGCTAAAGTTAATATTCGATTGACTTTAAATTTATACACAGTGTTTAAGGTCATGAGACGAAGAAGCCTATTGTTTTTCAGCGATTTCCGATAATAACTACCAGAGTTATGGCCCTTGATCACTTCAAAAAATCTTGTGGACGCTCTAGAGGCCAAACTTAATATCCGATTGACTTTAAATTTATACACAGCGTTTAAGGTCATAAGACAATGACGCCTATTGATTTTCGGCGATTTCCGATAATTAGTGCCAGAGTTATGGCCCTTGATCTCTTTAAAAAATCTTGTGGACGCTCTAAAGGTCAAAGTTAATATCCGATTGACTTTAAATTTATACACAGTGTTTAAGGTCATAAGACGAAGAAGCCTATTGATTTTCAGCGATTTCCGATAATTAGTGCCAGAGTTATGGCCCTTGATCACTTCAAAAAATCTTGTGGACGCTCTAGAGGCCAAAGTTAATATCCGATTGACTTTAAATTTATACACAGTGTTTAAGGTCATAAGACGAAGACGCCTATTGATTTTCAGCGATTTCCGATAATTAGTGCCAGAGTTATGGCCCTTGATCACCTCAAAAAATCTTGTGGACGCTCTAGAGGCCAAAGTTAATATCCGATTGACTTTAGATTTATACACAGTGTTTAAGATCATGAGACGAAGAAGCCTATCGATTTTCGGCGATTTCCGATAATTAATGCCAGAGTTATTGCCCTTGATCTCTTTAAAAAATCATGTGGACGCTCTAAAGGTCAAAGTTAATATCCGATTGACTTTAAATTTATACACAGTGTTTAAGGTCATAAGACAAAGAAGCCTATTGATTTTCAGCGATTTCGATAATTAGTGCCAGAGTTATGGCCCTTGATCACTTCAAAAAATCTTGTGGACGCTCTAGAGGCCAAAGTTTATATCCGATTGACTTCAAATTTATACACAGAGTTTAAGGTCATAAAACAAAGCCGCCTATTGATTTTCAGCGATTTCCATTAATTAGTGCCAGAGTTATGGCCCTTGATCACCTCAAAAAATCTTGTGGACGCTCTGGAGGCCAAAGTTAATATCCGATTGACTTTAGATTTACACACAGTGTTTAAGTTCATGAGACGAAGAATCCTATTGATTTTCTGCGATTTCAAATAATTACTGCCAGAGTTATCTCCCTTGATAACTTCAAAAATTCTTGTGACGCTATAGAGGCCAAAGTTACCATCCGATTGACTTCAGATTGATACATAGAGTTTAAGGTGTTGAAACGAACAAGTATTTTGATTTTCAATGAATTTAGATAACTGAACAGCTAAATCCATGATATTAAATGTTTCATGTATATACTAATTGTTAGCGTGGGGTAAAACTTTATAAAAAGCAATCAAATTCTAATGATTTTCTAATAATTACATAATGAGTTGTTACTCTTAATCAGTTTTTAGTGTATTACAAATGTTTCATTACCAAAAAAAGTAAAAATATGCAACAACCCTTGTTGACTGCCCGGACGATTTAGCTGCTGTGGGCGTATGTTTCGTTGCCTGGCAACCTATCTTTTCATCTTCTTATTTCTATTGTTAATCCGCATCAAAATTATTTTATGACAGAATGCGAAGAATATATATGACCGAATAAAATTTAATATAATGCACATTTTAATTCCACAAAACTCAATCAATTGTAAAATTATAGATGTATGTGCTTACTGATAATACTATACACATGTCCCTTGACTAAGGACTCCACTGCCTCCATCTTGTAATTATGTATTATTTGATAGCAAATGTATAGTGTTGAGTCAACTGGCTAGGTTTAGTTCCCCGGGTTGTATGTGACAAGGAGTAGGATCGCCTGTCCAACCTTGTGGGTTTTCTCCGGGTCCTCCAGTTTCCTACCACTGCTAGAGACCCTGTACGCGTAAGCGATTATTGAAATAAAATTGAACCATATGTTAGTCCTGAAATAACCTAGTTTGTATTGAGTGAATGTTAATCCTCGTTTTTCTGTCTGATTTGGATGAAGACATAAAGTAATGGTTGAGTGTTGTATTATTTTACAGGAAATGTATATAAAATGAGAGGTGGAAGTCAATCACAAGCTTTACAGTGGTGCAGACATTTGAGTGAGGCATCGAAACGTTATAATCAAAGGGTAGGTCTACTTAGTCTCATTTATTATAAATTACGCCCAAACATCTACTTAGTCTCATTTATTATAAATTACGCCCAAACATCTACTTAGTCTCATTTATTATAAATTACGTCCAAACGAAACCCTTTTATTACCTGGACCAGATACATACAGGTGGATAGCTGAATGGTCTAAGATACGCGCTTTTGATCACTAGGTCTCTGGGGGGGGGTGGGATGGCCTGGTGGTCTAGAGTGCCGCGCTTCGACCTCTAGCTGGCCGGTCACCTCTGACTTGCGGCTGTGGTTTCGAGCCCTGGTGTGAGCATATGTGGCATGGAGATAGGGGCGCCTTCTCAACCTCGTGGGTTTCCTCCGGGTTCCTCCCACTGCTAAAGACCCCTACAAGCAAGCGAATTATTGAAATGAAATTAAACCATATGTTAGTCCCAAAATGACCTAGTTTGTGTCGAGTGGACGTTAAACTCCATTTCTTTCTCTCTCTCACAAGGTCTCTTATTGAGCAAAGTAGTAGTGTTTAGTTTTGCCCCTTTTATGTGCAGCCAGATACTAACCTATTCATTTTGCCGCTTGTATGTGCAGCCAGATACATGTACTAACCTATTCATCACCACCTCATCACGGGCGGGTGGGCGGCTGAATGGTCAAAAGCTTACTAGAATTTTTATCTTCATTAGCCCAGTTGTTGCAGAAAAGTCTGATGTGAAACCCCACATCATTTCATTTGATATTTATTGATGTTTTATTTTAATAAGATGTGCGCTTTAGATCTCAAGGTCTGCTGAGTAGGCCGTAGTGCCGCTGTCCAGGCAAAATTTTCATCATTGCATACGGTATGGGGTACGCCCATCTTCATTTACACAGTCAGAGCAGAACTTTAGGACGTTAAATTTCATTTCATTTTCATTGATATATTTGTTGATCATGTTTTTTGTTTTTTCAGCCTCCAGTTAATTTGATGTCTTTCGACTGAATGGAAAACTGTCGGGGAAAAGACAAGGTGCTCAAAGACTGCCAAATGTGTGCTACGATTGGTTATCATTCAATCATGTGACTATATTTGGCCTATCAGTCAGCTGGTCTGATGAATTAAGAAGAGCCAATCAGTAACAACATCATTACGTGCATCAACCAATCAAAGCAGAATTAGTTAGTTATATTAGCCAATCAAGACAAAGCAGAGATTTCCTGCTGTGATAATCAGCCAATCGTTATTAACTTGTGGATTTTCAACCAATGAAATTCACCAACTGATTAGTCATCATTCCTCGAGACTTCATTAAATCTGAACACTTGTTTAAATATAAGTGGATATAATACAGTGTTGCTATGGCAACAGATGCTCAATGGAATCCCCAAATTTTGTGGCCAGTGTTGACGCTAAAGGACAGGATAATAAAAATAAATTGTGTCATGTTTTTAAATTATTTTTATCCAATGATTGTGTGAGTATTTCTACTGTGCTTCCTGATCTCTCTATGCAATGTTTGCCGGTGTTTATTGGTTGTGTGTCTGGTATGTTCTACTGGTGGATGAATTTATTTAAATTGCACGGAATATTTTTAGCAGGCCAGTGAAAGTTGTATTGTTCATTGGAGCGTGTAGATTTATAGCTTAGTGTTTTTCGTCAGCTTGTATAAAATCTCAAAAAACAAACGGTAGATCTTCTATGAATAGAAAGAAAATACAAACAACGCTAAATGTTTATATCTGTGAAATTAACGTAGAGTAAGAAGTGCTATTTAATAAACATTTACGAGAAGTCAAATTAGTAACAGGTTTGTCTGTTCAGAACATTGGGCGTCACAAAAAGGCTAAATGTTGTACAACAATGTCACAGGTTTTGGCTGATATGGCAATCCATCCTACGGAAGCTAAAACTTTACAGTAGTATATCCAGTCTCAAAGTAAAATAAAAACATGCTTATTATTTACTTTTTAAAAAAAATGCAGTTAAAACTAAATATACCTGTACCGTCAGGTACAGAAAGTTGAATTTTGTGTAATTCTAAAAATAAAGGGTATACTTGTAGATATTCAGATCTTAGCTGAACTTGGATAATGGATGATATTATTTTTATTTATTCGTTACTATGGTGAATTGCAAGTTAATTTCTTTGGTCTCTGAATCAAACTTTAAGTTAAATTGTCGACCCAACTGTTGATTTTCAAGCAAGACACTATCGTGGTTGCCTTGTTGATCTGTCATTATTTAATGCTTATCATGTTCTGTTACTGGCTGAGCATGCCTGGCTTCAAGTTCACAAAACATTCCCAGACTTAAATTAAAAATGACTCAAAATTGGTTGTCTTATTTCAACTAAAATATAGCCCTTTGTAAAACTTGTTTTGTTTTAATTTATCAAATACATCAATGGGCAAAGTTTTATGTTTCTGAATCAAAGATATTTCTCATAAACAGTGATTGAAAGTTGAGTAAATTCTTAACTTAAAAGTCTGAGAATGCTTTGTGAACTTGGGGTAGTCTGAGAATGCTTTGTGAACTTGGGGTCTGGTCGTAAGGCACCTGTCACAGACTCCTGTCAAACACAAATTATCACTCGACGTTAGCGACAGGTGTCCTATGTCCACCCTTGCTTGAATTATAATTTGTACTCGACAAAGTCTGTGACAGATTCCTGATGTCCAGGTATACATGTGACTGAGATACTCGTTCTAGCATAATTACGTATTGTTTAGACATTGAGCAATTCAAACTCTAAACAACAGCGGTCAAAGTATCTTTTTGACCCCAAAAAGTAAGCGAAGCATGGAAGTGAGTTATTTCCGTGCTTGTTCAGTGGAGCTCAATTAGTAGGGAGTATGATAAAGTTGCTGGGAAAATGGATCCTTGAATAGCGTGTGTTTAATGCTCATTATTAGCAATTTATAGACTATTTGATTTCCCAAGTTGGGAAATTGTCTTAACAGAATAATCATCCCTTAGCAGTTTCAAATCGACGAAAAAACTATTATGGTGTATTTCTCAGTGTATCTTAATTCCTAATTTTGTTTCGCAGTCTTAGTTGATTTTCGAAGATTATTGTATCTGATATCTTAGACTTTTTAAATTCAATATTTCGTAACTAAGTTGAATAAATTAGGATTTAGTTTAAAACAAAATAAATCATTAAAAAAGTGAAAGTTGTTCGAAGAGAGAATGTAATTGACGTAAAGCTTATACCCTTATCTCTCCTACTGTAGATTTATACGCTACACCATGAATTTATAAATTATCAAATATACATGTAAGGCATACGTTTGTTAGAATTTTGAGTTCTTCTTCGGTTTCAATGAGAATATAAATACTGAAGTTCTACTTGTAAAGTAAGGCATTAGGTAAATGTTCTAAATTCCTTTAGTTAATTTAGGTTCCCTATCTATTATCAAAAACAAAAAAAAAATATTGTATAAAGAAAAAAAATGAACATTCAACCTTGTGTATAAAGATCCCATTATTTGATATTTTATGACAATAAATAAAGGCCTGAATAAAGGCCTAATTATTTTATATTTAAGTGAAGATCTAAATAAAAATCCTATTATTTGATATTTTATTAAGGTCTGAATATAAACTCTATTATTTCATGTTTTATTACAATTGATTCAAAGTGAAAGTTTGAATAAAGACCCTATTATTATTTGATATTTTATTACAATAAGTTTAAGGTTTGAATAAAGACCCTTTATTTCATATTTTATTACAATTTAAATTGAAAGGCAAAAAAAGACTATTATTTCATATTTTGTTATATTTCACTGTGAAAGTCGGAATAAAGACTATTATTATTTGATGTTTTAATACAATAAGTTCAAGGTTTGAATAAAGACTGTATTATTTGATATTTTATTACAAGTTAAAGTGAAAGTTTGAATATAAAGACCCTATTATTACATGTATTTGATATTTATTACAATAAATAAAGAGAAGAATGATAATAATTATAAGTTTTTATGTGTGCAATATTACATATATTTCTATAAGTCACAGTTTGATAGGTTTATATGACAGGAAATTTTAACAATTGACCAATAAATATTGTTAATTTACAGATGTGACTTCATCATTTCATGTTGGCGTATCATTATTTCATATAATGGTACATTCAATGTGCCAAGCGTACATTATTTATACAAGTTGAAATATTTGACCAGCGTGACATATTCCATTGCAAAACATGTGCAAGTGTCTGTATTTTAAATTGTTTAATGGTCTCGAGCTTAAGACATGGCTTAATATATTAAACCAACAGCTTGGGACTAATGTCACTAGTGTTGTTTCAATATATTGATTAATGTCTCGCTCTCAACCATTCAAGCACACTAAATTTAAGATATTTCCAAGGCAGAAATTGTACTACCCATCATTATATGATTGATAGTGCAAGCCCTTGAAGCTATTGTATGTAATGTTACTGTTAAGAATATTGAACTGTGTGTAAACTGATAAATACAACAACACATACATTGTACAATGTCTGTTGTAATACACACGTCTCCTGTAATCTGGAAAAACCTAGCAAGTCAAATTTTGGTGAAAATTGAGTTAGACCCATATTTGGACTTAGTACACATGTATATAATATTAGATATTTTTCTCCTTCACCGAAAAGGCTTCTTATTATCTTCATATAAAAAGACAAAATAAAATTGGTTGTATATTCAGTAGCTTAACTAAACAGTTTTCCTTTGTTTACTCAAAACTACATTCAACAGTGTTACTAGGTTTTTCCAGATTACAAGAGACATGTATAGTGAGCACTACGTTTCTTTACTTATTGGAAATGTGAGGGTCACAATAACAAAATTTTAAAGCAGAAATTGTACTACATAACAATATGGGAGGCACAATATGGATAAGACATTGGCTAGCTAATAGTGCTAATATATGTAGTGCCTGTTCCCTGATCCTTTTTGATCCACTTCAAATAAACTATTGTTTACAGAAAAAAAATAAAACTATTGTTTACACAGATAAGAAATAGTGCTATTAGTATTAATACTGTTTATTGGTCAGTTGTTAGAGAATATAGTGTGTAGAGAGAGTGTATAAATATTACTATACAGTATTATAATAATAACCATTATTATATTAACTACCTATTAACATAATATTCTTCTTTTACTAATACATGTACACACTGACAGAGTTATCTTACCCTAGAACCTCAAGATCAATCGAAGGGGGCCTAGACAACAGAACAAAGGCCTTCCTTTTAATAAAAAAAAAATATTCTAAAATCTAATATTCGACTAAAGAAAAAGATAGCCCTACTGAGAACTGATTTTATTTTACTGTAAAATGTTAGGGATTCTTGTATGATAACTCGTTAGGTTTTCTTGTACGATAACTTGTTAGGGTTTCTTGTTCTATATTCAAAGAGTGCTCTGTACATTAATGGCAAAAAAAATAAATAAAATTAGAATAAAAAAATATAAGATAGGCGTATTTAAATAAATGCCAAAAATTATCATTCTGTGTATTAGATCTTCAAATCTGTACTGAATTTGAATTAAGGAATTAGTCTTAGACTAGAGCTTTTGAATATTCATTTAAGGTTTTTTTTCGGGGGGGGGGGGAATTTAAGGTTTTAAAATTAAGTTAAGGCGACTAGCTGTCCATAAATTATACAAAATTGAAAGCTTGGCTTGTGAATTTGTTTGTTGTAAAGCTTCAAAATTTAAATGACGGAAATCTAATATAGAAATTGGATCGCCAGATTTTACGATTTGGTAACCAGCTTTTACGATATGACCAGCTTTCTGTTTTAAATTAGACAAAAATTTAGAGCTTAGCTTGTAACTTTGTTTATTTAAATGAAGTTGACTAAACTAATAAAGCTATTAGATCGTTTTTACGATCTGATAACTACGATGTACATGTTCTATATAGACAGTCCCATTATTGATATTTTCCGAGATGGATTCTTTCTGTTTCATAAACTAACTCTCATTTTATTTCACTTCTTCATCTCATACAAAAATAATCCTATTTATTTTTATAGTAAGAATTTTTTTTGATTTAATTGTATAATTTATTTATTCATTATAAGCTTGAAGATTTTATTTAATCTCATTTTCTCTTGTTTTGTTCAAGGTCAGTCTTCTTGTATTTTACGCAGAAAACAACTCGTGAATGATCTACGACTACATCTATTTCTTAAGGCCACTTTCTAATTTAGTCAAGGTCGCTAAGATGTAAATGACGTTACGGCACACGATTGTTGGCGAGATTGTGGGTTAGGGTTAGCGCTAGCCCTGATTACATCTCTTGACCTTTGACCAAATCTGGAGGTGGCCTAGAATAAATCTAGCCAATGATCTACTGTAATGTGTCCATTTTCTTTTGTCCAATATCAGTCCTGTCATCAATGTAGAAATACTTTGATAATAAAATGTCTTCTGCTAAGTATCGGCTATAAAGTGTCCATCTAATATTCTTTGTGAAAAGACAAACATGTTTGGTTTATTTCATCTGATATGGTCCGTCTTCAGCTATTTTGTCAAAAAAAACAAACCGAACAGATAATTCGAGCTTAGATTGACATACTTGTTATATATAGAGGGTGCTCCAAGCCAATCAAAGGTCTTACTGGTTAACTAGAGCTTGCTCCCAGCCAATCAGAACTCTTTATTTGTCATGTGATGGTGGCATTGATTAAGCTACGATTTTGTACAAAGAAATCTATTTATAAAGTCATTCATTCCATATTTAATTGTAAAACGTTGTTGTGTCAATGATGCTTTCATTGTTAACTTTCGAATATTCTCGGCATATTAAACACATTTAAAACATTTTTGTAAGCTTTTCAATTTAATCCTGCCTTTACAATATATTTTGCATCGTCGCATTAAAAAATTTATGTTCTTTCTTCATCGATTTCATCACACATATCCACAAAAACACGTTGCAGGAAAGCAGGGCTCTTTTTAAACAATAATTCTCCACTATATCCTTAAAAAAAACTGAGCCCTTCTTTCTTCTTGTCTGTTTATATGGAATACTCCTCATCGTTTTAATTGTTTTCAGAATACTGATATCAAGCTTTTTCAGTATTTATTATTATTAATTTTTTTTTGTGCAGAATTTGTTCTGTTTATAATGTACAGATATAATAATACCAGATAAAACAAAAAACATTTTTTTTATTTACTGTTTATTGTTTGAGTTATTTTATTCAAGTTGAAACAGAAATGAAATGGGGTTGACCGTTCTGCTCCTATTTGGGCAAGGGGGTTGGGATGGCCTAGTGGTCTAGAGTGCCGCGCTTTGACCTCTAGCTGGCTGGTCACCTCAGGCTTACGGCTGTCGTTTCGATCCCTGGTGTGCGCGTATGTGGCATGGAAATAGGGGCACCTTCTCAACTTCGCAGTTTCCTCCGGGGCACTCCGGTTTCTTCCCACTGCTAAAGACCTACGAACTTGGCTGTTGTAGACCGACATAAGCCGGACATAAGCTGTTTGCTAGGACAGCTCACTCGATAACCAGGATATGAATTGTGAATTGAAATGGGGTGTAACGTCCTACTGTTCTGCTCCTAAACTGGGATAATGAAGACGGGGCATGTACTCTACAGAGAAATGGGATTTAACCTCAACTCAAGATACGGAGGAACGTAGGAAAAACCCTCGTACAAACCTTATGATCTAATGCGCAAGTTTCAGACAACTCAACCAGCTGGGAAACAGGGAAACCCAAAGGACATACCACGTCCTTCCTAGCGAGAAATGGGGTGTAACGTCCACTTAACATTTTGGGACAAACATGGCTCAATTGGGAGAAAACCAACAAGCGACCCTACTCCTTGTCACGTACAATCGGGAACCACGCCCATTGACTCAATGACAGACCACATGATACCCCCCGTCCCCAGTGTTAAAGAAACTTGACTCAATTATCTAACGCACATGTGTTAAACCATTTGCCCCTATCACTCATCAACACAACAAAAGTGAATATATTTAATAACAAGTTTTATTAGAATCAGGATTGTTCTCGTATTTTATGTCGTATTTCTTCTGTGCCCTGTGCTATAAGTTGTAATAATGCCTGATATAGACTATGTTCTACACCATGACTGATCTGTAAACCTGTCTTAGCCTGAAATACACAAAATATATAATGGTTAGCGTGTGACCGTCGTATCATAAATTCTGTTATTGAAACTAAAAATTAAATACAGATACTCCTGCTAAAACAACATAAATACACCATACTTTGAGTTATAAAACAGAGAGAGAAAGAGAGAGAGAGAGGGTTAATGTCCAATGGACACAACTAGGTCATTTCGGGACTAACACATGGTTCAATCTTATTTCAATATTTAGCAGTGGGAGGAAACCAGGTGACCCACGGAAAACCCACAAGGTTGGACAGATGACTCTACTCCTTATCATGTACAACCAGGGAATCGAAACCACACCGGCTGATTCAATGACACACAATCGTTAACCAATCAACCATCCAACCCCAATACACAAGTTGTAGTGGAAAATGAAATGGGGTTTAACGTCCTACTGTTCTGCTCCTATACTGGTCTAATGAAGACAGGCATACGCCATGCAGTGTGCTATGAGGGAAATTTTGATCAGACACTGGCACAATGGCCTACTTTTATATCAAATTACAACTGCCGAGGGATCTTTTACGTGCATGCCAATGTATACACGGAACCTTGGATTTCCTCCCCTGTTCAGTTGCTGTACTACGGTATGTTTATACAGTTTATTTACTTGTGGTATATCTGGCCCTAAATACCAACTACAACAAAAACATGGTGTTTTAATGATGGCTGCTTTATTTCAACTGCATGTTCAAAGCAGACGTGTAACTAATGACAATCTGTACACATGCCTGTGATGCAAAACTATGTAAATCTGGACAATACGTGAAGCAGAACATGTATTACATTACCTCTTGTAAAGCTTTTAATGAATCTTCTGTTTTCTCAAGAAACAGCTGAATTTTGCCAACTTTCATCAATTGTAGAGATAGATTAGGCGTATTTACTGGATAATGATATCTGAAAAAAAAAAAATATCTTCAATCAATTACTAGAGACATCAATATTGTAGACGTGAGAAACCCATTGCAGCATAGGTTTTGTGACAAAAATGTTGCAGGTCTGAGATTCAAATAAGACACTTCATTGACGTGAATGAATACAGGCATACACCATACAGTGTGATATGGGGGAAATTTTGCCTAAGCAGCGGTGTTATGGCCTACTCTTATATCGATTCCAACTGCCAAGGGATCTTTTACATGCATGTCAATGTGTCTTGTCAGGCCCTCCGCCCTGCATAACTGATAAGTAGAAACCACGCCCGAAAATCTGGATGACCTTTCGCGGCCAATACAGGGATCCAACACCCGACCTCGAGGCTTGCGAGCTAGCGCATTACCCACGTGATCCCCCCTTCACTAACATGCACTAATGTTTCCCGAGGATGGAGATTTCTGCTGCTAGTATAGGGTTCTATAAGGCTTTTTATATAAGATGGAGCTTGGCCATTTAACGTTTAAGACTTTCAACAGCCATAATCTACTACCTGTAGGCTTTCAGCGTCTGCAAACTATATTTCAAGGCTTTCTGCCATAATTCTAAGTTGATGCAGGAATCAAAAGCTAAATCTAACAGCCTTGTACGATAAACATTTAACTCGGACAGGATGTGAAAAGATCTTAAACACTCTTCACAAATAGACAAAACTTCTGACCAATCTGAAAAACATTTTACATAACTATTGAATCAATAAATAACATAGTGTTAACATAATAATTGAAGAAATTATGTAGTATTCACATAGCAATCGAAAAATCGATTATGTACGTATCTTCCAAATGTCGATACAACTACTAAAATTTGTATGGGTGTCGGTTTAGGGTCATCTCAAGATGGCTGTCACTTTCAGCTTTTCTTTCCAACAGTTTTACCCACAGGAGCGTTTGAGGGGGTTTTTATTTGCCATCAAAAGATGCTGGGGGTTTTTGATTTTAGTGGATATCAGACTTCCGTTCTGAGTTACGATTCCTTGCCTTTTACCAAAAATGTCAATTGTACAATGTTTGTAGACCCACTTTAGTGCTCAGCTTTCATTCAAGATCAAACTTAAAATACATATCAAAGGATCAATCAAGTATTAGATGAATGAATGTCGACCATCTTGAAAATGGCTGCCATCTTGCATTTCCAAAGAGTATAGTTGTTAAGGAGTATTTGTGCCAATTTTGATACTCATATCCACAGTTCCCTGTTTTCATAGATATAGCTGCTGTACTTATTACTGGGAAAGTCATATTATTCCCTGTTATTACTGGGTTAAAGAATACTGTTGTGGAAAACTAATAAAATAAGTTAAATTGGTAGAAGTGGCCAAGTTTATTTGTCATAGATTCCATAAAGTAGTTAGGGTTTCAAACGTAAAATATTGTGGAATTCAACATGGTGCCTGATGGGGTTTAATAGTATATAGGTAAGAATAAGTACCAAATGGTTTATTTATATGAGAGTCAATGTTTGGACTATGCATTGGAAATCAGTCGGAAGAGTTCTATACGAACGAAACTAGTCACTGACACTCAGGGATAACCAGGTCTTAGAGAGTTGGTACCTCAAGCGATCAAATAAGTCTTCATATAATAAATTACCTCCATTTTTCTTTATATCTTCTATTTTCGTTAATCGTTCGTCGACAATTTCTATTGTCTTTAGTGATTGGTTGATATACTGTTGATCAGTGTTGATGTCACCACAATTAGAACATGATTTGAACGTATCATCTACAAAACAAATTGAAAGTAGAACAATTGGATAACATCTAGCAACATAGATATTGACAGAGAGAGAGAGAGAGACAGAGAAAGATTAACCACATGATTGTCACAAACCTTTATTTTATGACTAATACACGGTACATCTTTATCTACAATGATTCACCTGTACGTAGGAGTCTTTACCAATGGATAAGGAGGGTTGGATAGTCATTATGTCATTATGTCAACTGCCTTGGTTTTAAATCCCCGGTTGTACGTGGCAAGTAGTAGGGTCGCCTGTCCAAACTCGTGGGTTTTTTCCGGGGCCTCCGGTTTCCTCCCACTGCTAAAGACTCCTACGCGCAAGCAATTATTGAAATAAAGTTAAACCATATGTTAGTCCCGAAATGACCTAGTTTGTTTCGAGTGGATGTTAAACCCGATTTCTCTCTCTCTCTTAACAATGGAAGGAAAACAGCAGAACCCAGAGAAAAAACACTAGGCTGGAAAGACAACCCCTACTCCTTGTCACAAGTTCACAAAGCACTCTCTTTGTGAACTTTGGGCCAGGTCACATGCAAGCTTAAGATCGAAAACATGCTGTCTGAATCAAATAACGCAAGTCTTAAACAACTAGACCTACAAACACTCCCCGATTAGATTTATGGACATTTTCAATTAGAATAACTCTTTCTGTTTCACATTTAGAGGGGTGTCACTCACTGTGCAATAGACGTTATTTGGAGCAGTAAGGACACTGGAGACACTCCCACCCCCACACTTTATACCATTAGGTCAACCAACCTCCCGCAACACTTTATACCATTCGGTCAGCCACACTTTTTACCATTAGGTCAATTGATCCGACCAAATTGAGAATAAATTGAAAATCTTATATTTACCAGATTTTATTCCCAGATAACCTGAACATTTTTCTTGTGGACATTTGACGCTGTACATTACCTCATCCTGAAGATATAAAGGTTTAATTCTATTCTACTAGTAAATATAGTATAAACTTTCCATCAGCACCAGCCCCTAACCCCTAACAATTGATCATTCGTTTCTGACATAAACCATGGTTTCTACTGTCTGTCATTATTGATAACGCTCTATATAAACCATGGTTTCTAATGTTAAATTCACTGTCGGTCATTTTTGATAACGCTTGGAAACTTAGCAAATTTAACTCATAATTTTGCTTTCGTCTTTTCATAAGAAGAAATGTACCGGTTTCTGCTGTGAATAATTTGATAACCCAGCAACCCAACCTGTATGATGTCTCTAACACCCACCATACTCTGTTAACCCAGAACCCCAGCCCCGTTGATATTTCGATTTTATTTTCATAAAGATACAATATGTAAGATTTAGATAAAGAACTGACCATTCTTGCTATGCTATTTAAAAGACAGATAATACAAAATGAATACAATATTTATTTTGAGCCAAGTTATCAAAGATCGTAGATTTAATAAGAAGTGTGCATTGATTGTAACTACCCTACTAGTCATTCGAGTATTAGCCTCGCTCTCCAAATTAAAAACAAATCATTAAATGGTCGTACTGTATTAATCTTCTTAAAATCTGAGCTCTCCGATGGCATCGAGAGTTGATTATGTTCTTGTATTTAATGTCTTAATTAATAATTTCGATAATACCGCACACCTGGAAATAAGGCACATGTCACTGACAATGTCAGGCACAGATTCAGGCATTGTCAGACACAAAACCTCTGGTGTTTGTCATTTTGTTCGGCACGGATTTGTCGTTTTTATTGAAAATGTCAGATACTATTTCATTAGTGCCTGACATTTTGTCAGGTACATCTAAAACCGTTGATTCCAGGACTGATAATACCCAAAGAAAGAACTGCAGTAGGCAAATTTAACTCTTATATAATGTCTGTTTATCTTAATGTAAAATTATCAATGTGCGTGCATTTTAGTGTGCTTTAAAAGTTTAAACTTTAAACCATACTGGCTATGTGATGGTAGATGGTTGATGCGTAGAATTATTCAAACTGACAACTCCCTGTATATCAAGGTATCCTATCAAAACAGAAACATTGTTTATGTGACAGAAGTCTTAGTGTAGTTGCTCCTAAATTGTGGAATGATTTACCTCTGAAAAATCAATGGAACTTGGACTATCTTCAAATCACACCCGAAGACAAACTTATTTCGTGATCAATGCTGTGAGAATTATACTTTTTTTTAAAGGTCCCTTGGCTACTGGAATTCGATATAAGAGGCCATAGCACCGATGCCAGGGCTAAATTTCCCTCATAGCACACTGTATTGCATATGCCCATCTTCATTTAACCAATTTAGGAGCATATCAGTAGGATGTTAAACCCCATTTCATTTCATTTCGTTAAGCCCTATACCATTTGAACTCCAATAATCACATAAAAAACAATTTAAATTGTGTGAGATTGTTAGGAGTATGACCACATCTGGTGCCGGTCAACAGGTGGCTTCAACAACATCTATATGAGCCTAATGTCTATTATAAATATAAAATTATCAATATTATAATACATTGAATACATGGTACAATTGATTACCGTACTCATTCTAATATTATTACCACTGTTACTCGATTAAATATTCATTTAAAATTTAGCAAGAACCACATAATGATTAAAGGTACAATAACACTCTTGCTGGCTTGGTAGCTCCAGAAAATAAATAATAGCCTTATTCTAAGTACTAGATGTTTTAGTGTCTTACCTGTTGTGTAAATTATCCATTACATCCTATTTTGCTTTTCCAGAGGGTTCGAAAATATTTTAAAATCCAAGTCACATTTGAAAAGGTTTACGTTAGACTTTTCAAATCAATAATTTGAATTTTTCCAATTTTTTAAATTAGGTGTGTTAAAATGAAATTTATATCATCAATTATTTGGAATATTCCAAAATAATACGATTTGTTGACCAGAATGAAGATTGGGACATATTTTTCAGTTACAACAAGAGTGGTATTGGGGCTTTAAAATACAGATTTATATTTTGTTTCTTTTTTCATACTTTCGATGGCCTACAAGTTATAGTGTTTATATCAGGGGTCAAACAAGTGGCTTTTGACCCTATGATATTTGACATTCTAATAATGTTACTAGTTTTACATGAATGAATATTTATTTAAATTTTAGCAAGAACCGCAATATGATTAAAATATATATCTATATTTCCTTTTCTTTTTTTATTCTTTTGATGGCCGACACGACACGACATGAAGATTGGAAGACTTTAGTGGAGGATCATTTCGGGACTAACATGGTTCAATTTTATTTCAAAAATTTTCTTTAGCAGTGAGAGGAAACCGGAGAACCCGAAGAAAACCCATGAGGTTGGACAAGCGACCCTACTCCTTGTCACGAACAAGGTCGGAATCAACACGTCACTTTAGTCAAAGGCAGGCCTTATAGTATAGTGCGCACGTGTCAACCATTCGTCCATTCACCCTCTCCCCCCTGCGCCAAGTGGACGTTAAATCGGTTAAACTCCATTTCTCCCTCCCTCTCTCTCCCTGTAACCATTCGTTCATCACCCTTCTCCCCCCTGGGTCGAGTGGACGTTAAACGCCATTTCTCCCTCTCCCTCTCAGTAACAATATGGTATTTATTTATAGCACTACGGTATGCTAATAACATGTCTACCACCTGAAGTCTATATAGCTGTTACCTGTAGTCGTATGTATATATATATAGATCAATAATACAATATAACACTTCAATCTATTTTATACTTATTTTAAAACATCCACAGCCAGATAAACCTTCTAAACATCAGTGCACATTGGATTGCAATTATGCATATATGACTTCATGTACTGTAACTAAACATAGAAAGTGGAATCAGGTGTTCCAGAAAAACAGGACAGCTTTTAAAAAACTTTTAAACAAATCTTCACATTGGATTCAAATATTCAACATCTGACCACATTAGATTGCATTGATGTATATATGAATTTGTAGTTATATCAGGACTATTCAAGCTAAACATGGAAAGTGGAATCAGGATCTAGAAAATCAGGATAACTTTTGAAACTTTTAAACAAATCTTCACATTGGATTAAAATATTTAATATCTGACTATTTAAGCTCAAAATCTGTGGATGCCTCAAAGGAGAAGTGTTCTATAAAGAGTAAACATAGTCTGTCTCATGCATCACGCTGGTTATATTACAGGAGCAAGAGTTTGAAGCAGGATTTCATAAATGAAGTTGGCATGCTAGAAGATCCGAACGGATGAAGAGGATACACTTAAAAAAACTTTAAACAAAAATACAATAACGTTTGCTAGCTATGTGAAATCATCCTCAGACAAGAAATGATATCAGTTTTTCTAGAAAGTACTATGCCTCATGCACCACATCTGTCGATTAACTAGAGAAATGGTTTGAAGCAGGATTTGTGAAAGATGGTTGTATTAAGATGATAAATGAATATCATAATCGGATGAAAGAAGAGTTAAGGAGCAGGATTTTGTGAAAGATGGTTGCATTCAGAAGATTGAATATCATTAACAAGATTTAGTGGGGAGATTTATCGAGATAATTTATACAAGAAACCTGTTTTAACAAGTAGGATTGATCAATGTCTCAAGTTTAATATGATGGATAAAATAACGGTGAATATTAGTGGACTTTTACCCGTCTGATTACAGATTCAATATGTGATTAAATTAGTTTTACGATAACATTTATCTTTATCACCTTGATAACATTTCACAGAATACTCCTCAAAACATTGACCAAATAAATCAGTTTTCTATAAGTTATGTACATCTTCAGTAGCCCAGTCAATGCAGAACAATAGGAAGCGAAACTCCATTTCATTCCCATAAGTATATGTTATTGTTTATTGGTACCATAACACAAACCCTTAAACCGATATATTCACATCTTCAATTTTAACGTGTTTGTCCAAAGGATTTTAAATTCAATGCAAGGCTAGAATTAGTGAAATTTCTGAAGTTTTAATGGGTTTGGCTGAAAGATTTTAAATTCAAGGCAAAGTTAAAATTAGTGAAACATCTGAACTTTTAACTTGTTTGTATCAGGGATTTTAAATCTAATATAAGGCTAGACTTAGATTTTAATTAACGACAAGGCTAGAATTAGTGAAACCTCTAAACTTTTAACGTGTTTGTCTGAAGGATTTTAGATTTAATACAAGGCTGGAATTAGTTAAACATCTGAACTTTTAGTGTGTTTCTCTGACGGATTTTAAATTCAATAAAATAAAATGTAATATCCAGAGAACTTGTGAATCCATTCAAAATCACAACCATCCAATGCTCTGAAGAAGTAATTGTGGGGTTGTCATATATGAATAATTGTCTAATTAATAATTAATGTAACATTTAAGGCCCAAAGTAACGACCAGCAATAAGCTGATAATGCATCTTTAAAGAATAGCCTGATGTTGACTCGAGTTAAATCTAATCTATAGTGATTGCGTATCCCATCTTTAGATTACTGTGAAGACTTTAAACTTTATAAAGTAACAAGTCTCAACAAGGAAAGTTTTACATCTTATAATTAAAATTGTTTCCTACAAGGATATCAGTAATATTTACTGAACAGCTGTCCTTATAATATATTAGTGAATGGAAATCAGTAATATCATTTAAATATGTGCTGAAAAGAAATTTTGTCGACACAAAAATAGCTGATCTGATGAGAATTTGAATGATCTGTTGAGAATTTAAATAATCAGTTAGAATAATCCATTGAGAATTTGGATGCTCTGTTTAGAATTTGGAGGCTGTGTTGAGAATTTGTATGTTCTGTTGGATGATCTGTGGAGAATTTGGATGATTGGTGAGAATTTTGATTACTTGGATGATCTCTAGAGAATTTGGAAAAGAGTAAATACATCTTGAATCAGTAAGATCAGTGGACTAATTTTTAATACACACCTTCCAGGAGAACTGCACAACATAACTACATACAGGAAATAAGTATCATAGCGATATCAATGTGTTTGTTTGAAGGATTCTAAATTCAATACAAGGCTAGAATTGGTGAAGTTTTAATGTGTTTTTTCAAAAGTTTTTAAATTTAATACAAGTCTAGAATTAGAATCTGTGAAACCGCTAGAGTTTTAACGTGTTTGCCCGAAAGATTTTAAATTCAATACAAAGCTAGAATTAGTAAAACCTCTGAGGTCTTCATGTGTTTGTCTCAAAGATTTTAATTCAATACAGGGCTAGAATTAGTGAAACCTCTGGAGTTTTAACGTGTTTGTTTGAAGGACTATAAATTCTATAGAATAAAATATTTAATATCAAGGGAATAAGTGAAATGTGAGAACAACAATGGCCGCCAATATACAAGATTTACTACAATGTCCAATTTGTTTATGTCAACTGAAACAACCACGGATCTTACCATGCTTTCATTCCTTTTGTGAAAAATGTCTTGATACTCACATCCAGATCTCCTCACAAGGCTCGCAGAGTTATTTCCCTTGTCCGTCTTGCAGAATCATAACGAAGACCCCCAATACTCATTCCAAGAAATTTCCACGAGATTTTCGATTGATCAAATTTATGGATGTGTTGAAATCTGTAGTTGGGAAAAACAACAAATCTCTCTGTGACGTTTGTAGTTTGCAAGATAAATATGAAAATGCTGTTTCCTTTTGTTCCGAATGTCGAAAACATTTTTGTTTGGACTGCGAAAGTAGTCACAGATCAAAATCGTGTTTATCATCTCACATGATGTTGAATGTTAATAGAGAAGAATCAGCCAATCAAACTACACGATACTGTAACAGTCACCAGGATGAGGAGCTGCGGTTCATGTGCCACACGTGTGACCTTGACCTCTGTGTCGTCTGTGTCATCAAGGATCACACAGATCACAGTGTCATAGGTCGAGATGTGCAGACACAGAACAATCAACGTCTGATTGCCGCAACATTTCAAAATCTGCATCATAAAATTTGGAAAATTCACGAGGACTTGTTCAACTTGACTTGTTTCGAAGGTCGTCTGAAAGGTCGATACGCTGAATCAAAATATCAGATCCAGAAACAAGCCAGGAAGTTGATGCAAAGAATTCTGGGAGATGAAAAAAAATACTTAAAAGAACTTGATGAAACGTTTCTCGAGAAAAGAACCGAAGTAGACGAATTGAAAAATATCTTTCGCAGCGATCTGACACAACTTGAAATATTCCAATCCCAGTTAAGTTGTCTTCTGTCGTCTGCTGAGTTGGACCCAAGTCACCAAGATCAACTTTTAGAACGAATCAATTCATTGGAAACGCAAACTACTTTTGAAAATTCTCCAATTTTACAAACATTCAAAAGATTCGTTCCAGGTGGTCTGTTTCAGCTCGGAAAATTTGAAGAGATCAGCCTAGAACAAGACACCAATCATATTTCTGATTTTGCCTTGGTTTCCACGTCTGATACGAGAACAATGGCAAATGGGGAAACTCTGCTTAGCAGAAGTCAAAGTCTGAACATTCTCGAGGATTTAAATCCTGTTATTGTAAAAACACCGCGTAGGCTCTCAGAGGAATCAGGAATTAACGACACCACCAATGAAAGAGCAGCAATACACGACCAATCAGGATTGAATAAAAACAAGAAATTTGTTCAGCGTTATGCCGTGTCGGTTCATCCTATATGTACATTTGGTCGGCAAGGAGATTCGTCACAGCAACTATGTCTGCCGTACAATATCTGTTTCACGAATAATGATGAAATAATCGTGGCCGAAAACGGCAATAAAAGAATACAAATATTTGACAAATATGGTCATTCACTGAAAATCATAGGTCAAGGTGATATGATACCAAGGGGAGTAACTCTGTTGAACTCAAAAGAAATCGCAATCACTGATGAACTAACTAAAGGTGTAAAAATTTACAACATAAAGGGTGAATTATTACGTGACTTCATGCCGCGCTGTATGACACTACCCTACGGAATTGCATCAGCTCAAAATGGCGACTTCCTGTTCACAGACATGGTTTTTGAAACCGTGAGTGTCGTAAAACAAGATGGAGAAATGCGATACCAATTTGGCGGACACGGATGTTCGGATAATTATTTTGATAATCCCGGTAATCTGATTGTCGACAGACGCGATCGTATTCTGGTTTCTGACTCCAGCAATCACAGCATTAAAGTCTTCACCAAACATGGACTTTTTCTTTTCAAGTTAGGTAGTTACGGCACAGGTCCCGGGAAACTACGTTACCCTAAAGGTCTAGCCACTGATTTGTGTGGCAATATTTTAGTGGTGGATTCTGGGAATGATCGTGTTGTAATGTTTTCGAAGGAAGGAGATTATATGGGCGTTGTTTTGGATAAATCCCATGGGTTACAACGACCAACTGGTTTATGCCTCAGTAAAACCAATCTATTGGCCGTGTCCATGCCTGATATAAGTGAAATCAGAGTTTTTGCCATTTCATCATGAACACGTGAATAAGACACATCTTCATTAGCCGAGTGGTAGCAGAACAGTAGGGTGGGGTTTGTGGGCAGTAGGGGATAGCACTATGGCTTAGCAGAGAGAGAGAGGAGAGAGAGAGAGAGAGAGAGAGAGAGAGAGAGAGAGAGAGAGAGAGAGAGAGGTAACATCCAAACCACACAAACTACAAACTAGACAAACACATGGTTCAATTTTATTTCAATAATTTGCTAGTGCATATATGAGTCTTTAGAAGTGGGAAGACTCAGAGGTTGGACATGCAGAATCAAAATTGAGGTCCAACCGTGTATTAATTGGCATGTAAAAGAAACCATGACAGGTTGGCATATTTGAAAAAGAGTAACAACACTGTATTGGCAAATAACGGGACGTGTGTGTGTGTGTGCGTGTGTGAAATCATTAACATCCCCTTCCACCAAAGTGATATTGCAGACAAAGTATAACGTGCCATGTGATCCCTTTTTAAAAGTTGCAGCAGAATCCGAGAAACAGAAATTTTTTTTTACTGTGGTCTATAAACAGAATCCAAGAAACAGAATTCTTTTCTACTGTGGTCTATCAATTTTCTTTGTTTTGTACATGCACACAGCACACTATTCTTTTTAAACTGTGTGCTGTGTGCATGTGTGCACAAATACAGGTGTACAACAAGTACACAAAAGAAATTAAAAAGAATAGTGATCACAAACATTCATACTTGAACAATGGAAGGTCATATAAGATTTTTTTTTATTGTCCCACTTTGTCTTCCATATATATTCAAGTTGTTTCTTTATAGAAGCTTTGTTACATCATATTGTCCCATATTACCTTTCATAAATATTTATTATATGTCTTCATAATGACTATGAAGATTTTATTTATATTGTCCAATTTTGTCTTCCATATATATGTAATTTATTTCTTTGTTTATATTGTCCCAATTTGTCTTCCATATATATGTAATTTATTTCTTTGTTCATATTGTCCCAATTTGTCTTCCATATATATGTAATTTATTTCTTTGTTTATATTGTTCCATTTTGTCTCCCATATATATCTAATTTATTTCTTAGTTTATATTGTTCTATTTTGTCTTCCATATGTATTTAATTTATATCTTTATAGACCATGTCTAATGACTTTGTATAATTTGTCCCTTCTTGTTTTTGAAATATATATCTACTGTAAAGTATGTTTTTATAATTGGTTTATCTGGGTATTGTTCGTTATATTGACTGTTTTTTCCTTCCATATATATATTTAAAGAAGCGCTATTGTTATTAATTTATAAAAGCCCAAGTACCTCCAACCTTTCCACAGGGTTTAAAAATGTTATATTATTGCCCTCTGGACACCTATCTTAAACACAAATGTATTTTTGTAGTACACTTGAAAACTTCAATTCTTAAATTCATGATAGACTACCAAAAAAAGGTTTATTTATTGTGTACTAAGGAAGCCTAGTGCCACAATTTCATAATCTTGACTTCTCACAGTGAAAATCTAATTTCTCATTCGCTGACAACAAAAAAGTGACGACAGGTTTATTGCATTGGGGGGTTGGGATGGCCTAGTGGTCTGAAGTGCAGCGCTTCGACCATTAGCTGGCCGGTCACCTCTGGCTTGAGGCTGTGGTTTCAATCTCTGGTGTGAGCGTATGTGGAATGGATATAGGGGCGCCTTCTCAACCTCATTGGTTTCCTTTGGGCCCTCGGGTTTCCTCCCACTGCTAAAGACCCCTGCACGCAAGCGAATTATTGAAATAAAATTAAACGATATGTTAGTCCCAAAATGACCTAGTTTGCATTGTCGCTCTGTCTCTATGCTAGCAGCATAGAACGATGAAATTTCATTTCAGCATGTCTTTGCAAACACTGAACAGTATGAAACATTTTTTGAACTGACGTCCCTATTATTTACAAGTGATACATATAGCGCTACTATGACGATTCAGGACTTTAACTCAGTAGAACCACAGTAGCGGACGAAGTGGACAAGTATTCTGTATTTTTTATCTTGTTATTTCTTCAGGAACTGTAAATGCATTATTTTATTGTACTATCTCATTGTGTTTTCCGTATAATTTTACAATAATAAACTTTTACAATTCATATCCATCTTTTTAGTTAGTGTTAAAGCGGGAATTTCGTATTTTCTAAGAAAGTCCAAACATAATTATTTCTATGTCTTTTGCTCAATAGATTGTCAACTCACTATTATACGATCATAGGCATTATTCCTCACACTTAAAAATCACTTGCGCTGGAAATAATGACACAATTAACTCCCTTGTTTTTCTATTCCCCTCCCCCCACCAAGCAAGTTGAAAAATGACATTTTTGCCAATTTCTCAACTGACAATAGTGAATTATGGGATTAATAGGATTATTCTTTAACAATGTAGGACTGTTTTATATAGATACCATCTATTTTAAGGCTTTATTTTAATACATTTTAAAAATATAACTTAAAAATATGAAATTCTCGCTTTAAAGTTCTGCATGTCCTGATTACAAGGATAAATTAAACCAGGTCTCTTGACCCCAACTCTCAGAAATACTGTCAAAAACTGTAGGGCATGGGTAACGACATAATCCACCAACATCAATATTCAATGAATGAGAGAAGTGCATGATGGGGGGAAAAGGGAGATAATAATATAAAAGTTTGACTTACACTGTTTTTATCAAGACAACGGGAACACTGGCATGTAAAATAATATTGTTCTTCTAGTTCGTTAATTCTCTCAGCAGACGGCCTCAACTGATCGATGTAACTTAAATACAACTGTAAAAAACACAACAAATCTGAAACTATCTACATGACGTACACATGAACACTTTAAATGACCCACAGTTCTGAATCCCAATTCCTTAACACGACCTCAATCCCATCCTTGACCTATATATCTAAATCCCAACCCCTTTAACTGAACCACATATCTGAATCCTAACCCCTTTAGACAACCTTCGGATCTGAATCCCAACGCCTTCAGATGACTGCCATATCTGAAATCTGAATCCCAACCCCTTTACATCGTCTACATATCTCAATACAAACCCCTATACATGACCCACATATCTGAATCCCAGCCCCTTTACACAACCTACATATCCGAATCCCATCCCCTTTACACGGCCAGGCCTGGCCACTACTTATCTAAATCCCAACTCCTTTACATTAACTATACATGACACATAATCAGCAATTCTGAATAAAGGGTTTTATTTACGATGGATGGAAGTGACAAAACCACGAACCTTTTCTGGTGCTACATCAGGAATTTCTTGAAGAGCTCGGATTTGAACCATTTTATCCGAAAAAGTAGCAACAACATTTGGCTGACAACTATGATCTATCTGAGACGGACTGAAAAAAATGAGTTAAAACATCTAAAGGTTGTGTTTGTTTTAAAAAGGATTAAAAAAAATTTCTAATATACATGTATTTACTCCGTTTCCAGTTTTGGTTATTTCTACATACAATGAAATAAGGAGAGAGATCGAGAAATGGTGTTTAGCGTACGCTTGACACAAACTAGGCCATTTTGGGACTAACATATGGTTCAATTTTATTTCAATAATTTGCTTGCATGTAGGCATCTTTAGCAGTGGGAGGAAACTGGAGGACTGGAGAAAACCCATGAGGTTGGACAGGCGAGTCTACACGTTGTCATGTGCAACCAGGAAAATTGTATTCAACTTCAAAATAACTCAAATATACTTTCACACAGGACCTCTAAAATGCAGAGATAAAACAAGTTTGGTTTGCAAGGGACGTAACTCTAAGATTCATACATACCTGACATAAAGACCACTTCCGATTGGTTGTAAACTATCATCACATATACTGAATGTATTAATCACCATCTAAAAAACAAAATAATAAAATGACCTGTCGTATTAGTTAAACCCGTTAACCGTGACGTTTTTAAAATATTAACTACCTCCCATTGTGTAATTAATTTGACGAAAATCGTCATTTTTGGACGTTTTTATCAGTCACTAGCGTTTATCAAATACACCTCATCCCAATCATCAGTTTTATCTTCCGAATCAATGTAAGAAAACAAATCATTATCCGACTCCAGAATACTGTTCAAAACCTCTTTTTCAGAGAGCGTGCGCTTGCTGGACGATGCCATTATTGTCCATGTGCATAGTCAAACTCAAAGCTGAACACGAAATTACTCACAACGAGATTTTGTTAGTCAGAACGAGGTTGTGTCGTCCTGCAAATTTTTAGGCAAAGATTTCCTTGACCAGGCGTATTTTAACTTCCTGCACACTCAGGAGAGACATTATACACATCCTGCGATCTAGGGGAATTCCCAAGGGATCATATTATGCCCTACACACAGTGAGTGGCAGTTGTCCAGGACATTATATAATGCCCTATGCACTTAACAGGTTAATTTCCGTTTGTATTTACCAGTCCAGGGACTATGCGGCACAGTTGACCCTTACTTCCGGCCCCTCGCCCTCGATCAATTCAATTTGTTGTTTGGGTCTTGTACGCAGGTTTGCCTAATCTGTTTTGCTTGCACGTAGTGAGGTCCTACTCCACTGACTGTGTAAATAGAAATGAACTGAAATGGTGTTTAGACTGGGCTAATGAGAGGGAGAGAGAGAAATGGGGTTTAAGGTCCACTCGACACAAACCAGGTCATTACGGGACTAACATATGGTTTAATTTTATTGCAATAATTCGCTTGCGCGTTAGGGTCTTTAGCAGTGGGAGGAAACTGGGGTGCCCAGAGGAAATCCACGAGGTTGAGAAGGCGCCCCTATCTTCATATCAGGGATCGAAACCGCAGCCGCAAGCCAGAGGTGAACGGCCAGCTAGAGGTTGAAGCACGGCAATCTAGGCCACTAGGCCATCACAACCCCCCTGGGCTATGAAGAAGGGCATTCGCCATGCAGTGTGAATAGTTTATTCTTGTATCGAATTGCAATTGTCAGGGGATCTTTTCCATGTTCACTGGGATCTTGGTTTTTCATCTCATCCAAACGACTAGAAAACTGTCCTCGTCAGGCCTCCTGACAATTGACAAGGGGTAACCACGCCAGAATATCCTGAAGAAATTATTTGGCCAACACTGGGAGCAAACTCGAGACATCCAGACCAGCATCTTACTCAATGAGTCACCATAGCTCCCTAAAGCGAGAGCCCCAAATTATATACAAATAGAAATAATCACAGAAATAACGAACCTTTCCAAACATAGAGAATAGAAGGTGAGCAGACGGCAGCGTGATTAAATCGCCGACTAATTCTTGTAACGTAAACATCATCTGTGAAAATATGTCCGATCTTTTCTTGTCTCTCTGAATATCTAAGCAATCTGTAAAATATTTTAAACAAAAATAATATGTCTCGTATTCAAGGAAAACATCTTTTTATCACCATTCCATAAAAAATAGCATCACATATGATTTGAGATCGGCATTCAGTGTCAGATAAAAGAGAGGTTTCGCAACTTTGCATTTCGCTTACATTCACATTTAGAGGGTTAAACGTCATCAGTTTTTGTGACGTATGACGCGAAGCGCACGTCATAAAAGTGTAGCTGACGGATAGGAGCCTCCATAACTGTACGTTCACAACACTTAGCTGGACCTTGTTTAATGTCTATGATTCAGCCCATAATTGTTCTCTAAATTGTGGTTTTCACAAACTAAATCCACAGAAAAAACCTTCTCCTTCATGTAGACAAAATAAAAAGAGGCTGGGACAAAACATGTACATGCTTTACCAGTCTCATCTTCAACAACCTATCCGTAATGAAAGTCTTTCAAGATACTGGACCAAGTTTGTGTCGCCACCTATTAAGTGTAAATGTAACTGTGAATTTAGCGAAAAACAATACTGTGCAGTTACACTTTCGGTTATCTAAATGTAAATGTAAGTGTAACTGTTAATTTGCGAAACCTCGGAGACCAACAGATGAGTTTAACATCCATTCAACACAGGAGCTGCAATGGCTCAGTGAGTATGATGTTGCTTCGCTAATGCGGAGGTCCCATGTTCGATCCTGATGTTTATCCTTGTCAATGTGGAATAAAAACCATGCTACCCGCCTCAACGCATGCCATATACCACTTGAGCTGCATGTGAACAAATTAATTTCCCCACCTTCTTCACATTGCCTGCATATATAAACTTTGGCTGAAAATACATGTAGGTTGTCTGAGAACAATGAATAGTCACTTTATTGTTAAGGTTGTGTGGCTATCTTTGTTGTTAAGGTGGTGTGGCTATCTTTGTTGTCAAGGGGGCAGGGCTATCTTTATTTTCAAGGTGGTGTGGCTATCTTTGTTGTTAAGGGGCATGGCTATCTTTGCTCTGGGGATCAGTCTACACCTTGTGAACACTTTACACTAAATATCTTACGTGATTCTAATTCGGAAAAACATCTCCAACCAGGATCTCCAGGCACCAACTTTTCATCATCACCTTTCTAAAAATATAAACAAAGTTTTACCTTAAAGGTTATTTGTACATGTAAGTATGGTGTGATTTCGATTCCCTGGTTGTACATGACAAGGAGTAGAATCGCCTGTCCACGCCCTTCAGGTCCTCCCACTGTTTAGACCCCTCCGAGCAAGTGAATTATTGAAATAAAATTGAATCATATGTGATTCACAAAATGACCTAGTTTGTGTCAAGTAGATGTTAAACCCCATTTCTCTCTCTTTCCCAATGTGTAGGTGACATAGATTAGGGTCACCGGTCAGGCCTTTTGGGTTTTCTCCAGGACCTCCCACCCCTAAAATTGAAATAAAATTGAACCACGTTAGTCCTAATATAATCTAGTTTGTGACGAGTGGACGTTAAACTCCATTTCTCTCTCTGTACGTCTCTCACACGTTCACTTGCAGGTTTGTGAATAATAATAATTATTACTAGTCTCCCTTACAAGATGGCGGATGACAATTCGCAGTAACAGACGGACACTATCTGTTGGTATTTTTGGTAGAGTCTGTTTATAACATGGACATTCTGTCTTATGAATGAACCAATCAGATTTCTGAAAAATACAAAAATGCTCTTTGAATATTTGATTAAATTGAAATCGTTAATCTATGAAAAGCATTTTACAGTATAATAAATCTTTTAAATCAATGATTTCAAAAAAATTCTACAACATTAATTAACATTAAAAATTCTGTCTCGAAAAAGGTGGAAAAAGGTATCTATTTATTCATATGGCACGAAAACCGAGGTACAGTTTTACACCACAAGGCTTGATATATCAGCATTTCGAAAGTCAGCTGATTTGTGGCCATCTCTTTATAGAGCATTGAAACATTCACTCATAGCAAACAATTTTCATCTTGGTATTTGGAGCCATAAGAATCACTGTCAGAGCAATAAAAGACCATCATTGTACACAGCATGGCCAAGCCTTGACATAAGGAAAATGTCAGAGACGAGCCATTATTCCAGTCCTTCGCGCTTATAAAATTGTGTGGGAGCCATAGAAAGCTCCTGATACCTTGAATGTATGCAGTTTAAAAGTAAACAAAAACTGAAAGTAGTTTATTAATCTCAATATTTAGGAGAGCGATGTAGCTAATATGCAGGAGTCTTTTAGGACTCCTGCGAAGGAAAGCCAACGCGCGTCAAGAGGAGCAGAAGCGAAATTTCCCCTTAAACGTGAAGGACTGTTATTCAACCTTTAGATTATAATATATAGGCTATGTTATGTGATAATTTATGTCTGACAAAGTATGTGAGCATGGCATATTGCTAATCTTTAGCAGCCCAGTCAGTGGAAGAAAGTATGGCATTAAACCAGATTTCACTTCATTTATCTATTTTGGAAAAATACCAGTCTGATTTAAAGGGACAATAACACTCTTGCTGGCTTGGCAGCTCTAGAAAATAAATAATAGTCTTATTCTAAGTACTAGATGTTTATGTGTCCTACCTGTTGTGTAAATTATCCATTACATCGTATTTTACTTGTCCAGAGGGTTTGAAAATATTTTAAAATCCAAGTCACATTTGAAAAGGTTTACGTTAACCTTTTCAAATCATGATGTAGTTGAAATTTTCCATTTCTTAAATTAGATGTGTTAAGATGAAATTTATATCATCATTTAATTGGAATATTCTAAAATAATACGATTTGTTGACCAGAATAAAGATTGGGACATATTATTCAGTTACAACAAGAGTGGTATTGGGGCTTTAAACACAGATTTCATTTTGTTTTGTTTTTTATAGTTCAAAATTTTGTTTTATTTGTCTTCAAAACACTAAGATCTGGACGAGTTGTTATATAACAGTCGTTCTAGTTAATGCGAGGAATTAGCCATGAAACGATCTGTTACGGCAAGGAACCGTGGGTAAACCTCTAGAAACGTCAACGCTAATTGATTTATCAATATCTGATGACTTGGGATCAAAAGTCACTCATATGACCCCTGACATGACCCTCCAGTACAACTTGTCAGATCTTCATGTAGTGTAGGTAATTGAAAGTATAAAAACAAAATGTAAAATAGATCTGTATTTCTATCAGATTGAGATACGTACCTGACATTTCACATCACAATATTTCAGCAGACCACATGCAGCACATTTCTTCAATGTTGAACAACTAAAACATATAAATAATAATAATAGTAGTAATAGTGAGGGAAATTTTGCCTGGGCAGCGGCGCTACGGCCTACTCTTATATCGAATTCCAACTGCCAAGGGATCTTTTACACGGGACCTCGGTTTTTCGTCCCATCCGAATGAATAGGCAGCTGTCCTTGTCAGGCCCTCCTTATCCAAGATTACAACAAATTAACTTCTTGATCGCATTGGACGTTTACGAGTAGCTCCCCCTGGATCCATTCAGATGATTTGATATGTATGTTTGTTGTTTGTGGAGTCTGACGCGGGTTTGTTGTGTTATTGTTTGTGTGTGGTGCACCCCCCCCCCCCCCATGCACTTACTATTGAAGTAGTGGTACTGGTAGTATAAGTGGGTGGAACACAATTCCTGGAACAGTGCAGGTCTGCATGGATCTCGGCGATAAAGGAAGCAAATCTTTGGAAATAATCCATAATTAAAATCCCTCTTATCACATTGACAAGATTGTGTAGAAGGTCTAGCAATATTTATTCGAGGATGATTATCCAACGTTGGTCCTTTATCATTCAAAATCAATTTCATAAATATCTCAACATTTTTTATCAATGGGGTTGAACATCCACTCCACGGTCAGTTTCGGACAAACTTATTTCAATGTATGGGTCTTTAGCAGTGGGAGGAAAGCGGAGGAACCAAAGATAGAAATTGATAGAAATTCAAGGGAGATGTGTAATCAAGGATTCAAGTGTTATGCCCATACATGTAGCTTTAACTTACTTTAAGTTAAAGTTTAGAGGAACCTAACTAGATTGTTTTACAACCTACCCCCTCTGGGCCACGGTGGCTCTTAAGGCCCATGCTCACAACTATGTCAGCTGTACAAGACATACAGCCCGGCAAGGAACAGTTTCTTGTCAATCGGAATGGACGAAAAACAACAGATGGCCTGATGTGCTAATTATAGGAGTGTGATAAAACCTGTTCAGGCAAAGTTTTTTTTTATAAACAAAATTTTATTCAGAATGTCTGGACAGGATTGGGGAATCGGCTTAGCCTATGTAAAACCCCTCTCCCTAGATAATCCCAAGCTATCACTGGCAGCCAGCAGCCACTGGCTGTTAGAAGTAAGTTATAGCTGGCAGCCAGGAATAAATATCGTTCAAAATATTCACCTCTTTGCACAATGGATTGATCTGCTTTAATCACGTGATCAATTCTGTCCACTGGTCGCCGTCGATACTGTTTTATAGTAGAAAACACGGAATATAACAAAAAGAAACGAAACGAAATACAATATTAATAGTAGTTTGAACCTTACAATTCACCCTGAATTTAGTAGTGTACCAGGTTAATGTTTATATTTTATGAAAAATAATAAATTGTTCTTTCAAATGGGATATAATAATATACTTGGAATTTGATTATTCATATTGCATTCCACTGCGACAAGACGGCATCCTATATCAATATGGCCTCGAAGTCTGCTACCCCACTCCTCTTATACTTTACAATTCACCCTGTAGATATTAATGTGCCAGAAAAATGTTTATATTTTCTGAACGATAATCAATTTCTCTTTTAAATGGTATATGATATTACACTTGGAATTTGATTTTTCATATAGCATTTCGTTGCCGCAAATGACAAAATCCCGTATAATTATTGTCTCAAAGTTTGCTACCCCACCCCTCTTATACCTTACAATTCACCCTGTAGATATTAATGTGCCAGGAAAATGATTATATTTTCTGAAACATAATACATTCCTCTATTAAATGGTATGTGACAATATACTTGGAATTTGATTTTTCGAACAGAATTTCGCTGATGCAAAGGACAGCAGCCTATATTAATATAGCCTCAATGTCGGCTACCCCCACCCCTCTTATACCTTACGATTTGGAAAGAAGATATCAATGTGCCAGGAAAATGTTTATATTTTTTGAAAGATGATAAAGTATTCTTTTAAATGGTAAGTGATAATTTACTTGGAATTTGATTTTTCATACAGAATTTCGCTGATGCAAATGAAAGCAGCCTAGCCTCAATGTCGGCTACCCCCCCCCCCCCCTTATATCTTGTTATTTGCCAAGAAGATATTAATGTGCCAGGAAATTGATTATATTTATTGAAAGATAACAAGGTGTTCTTTTAAATGGTATATGATATTATACTTGGAATTTGATTTTTCATATAACGTTTCGTTGCCGCAAATGACAGCATCCTGTATAAATACCGTCTCCGGGTCTGTTACCCCACCCCTCTTATACCGCATAATTCAACCTGTAGATATTATTGTGCCAGGAAAATGTTTATATTTTATGAAAGATAATAAATTTTTCTTTTAAATGGTATATGATATTATACTTGGAATTTGATTTTTCATATAACATTTTGTTGCCGCAAATGACAGCATCCCGTATAAATACCGTCTCAAGGTATGCTACCCCACCCCTCTTATACCGCATAATTCACCCTGTAGATATTAATGTGCCAGAAAAATGTTTATATTTTATGAACGATAATACATTTTCATTTTAAATGGTATATATGATATTATACTTTGAATTTGATTTTTCATATAGCTTTTCGCTGTCGCAAATGACAGCATCCTGTATAAATACTGTCTCCGGGTCTGTTACCCGACCCCTCTTATACCTTACAATTCACCCTGTAGATATTAATGTGCCAGAAAAATGACCATATTTTCTGAAAGATAATACATTACTCTATAAAATGATGTGTAACAATATACTTGGAATTTGATTTTTCGTACAGAATTTCGCTGATGCAAATGACAGCATCCTATATTAATATAGCCTCAATGTCGGCTACCCCCACCCCTCTTATACCTTACGATTTGGAAAGAAGATATAAATGTGCCAGGAAATTGTTTATATTTTTTGAAAGATGATAAGGTATTCTTTTAAATGGTAAGTGATAATTACTTGGAATTTGATTTTTCATACAGAATTTCGCTGGTGCAAATGACAGCAGCCTATATTAATATAGCCTCAATATCGGCTACCCCCACCCCTCTTATACCTTACGATTTGGAAAGAAGATATCAATGTGCCAGAAAAATGTTTATTTTTTATGACAATAATAAATTCCTCTCTTAAATGGTATATGGCATTATATTTGGAATTTGATTTTTCATATTGCTTTTCGCTGTTGCAAGTGACAACATCCTGTATAAATACTGTCTCCGGGTCTGTTACCCCACCCCTCTTATACCTTACAATTCACCCTGTAGATATTAATGTGCCAGAGAAATGACTATATTTGCTGAAAGATAATACATTACTCTATAAAATGATGTGTAACAATATACTTGGAATTTGATTTTTCGTACAGAATTTCGCTGATGCAAATGACAGCATCCTATATTAATATAGCCTCAATGTCGGCTACCCCCACCCCTCTTATACCTTACGATTTGGAAAGAAGATATCACTGTGCCAGGAAAATGTTTATATTTTTTTGAAAGCTAGGTTGCCAGGCAACGAAAGATACTCCCACAACAGCTAAGTCGTCCGGGCAGTCAACAAGGGTTGTCGCATATTGTTTCTTTTATCAGTAAGGAGAACATTTACAACACATGATAATCTTATTACGAGTAATAGCCCATTAAATAATTATCAGAAATGATTAGAATAGTTTTGATGGTTTGTCTCAAGGCCTTTGTCCACAAGATATTTCAAAGTGATCAACTGCCAGAAATTATCAGATATCACTGAAAATCAAATAGGATTCTTCGTATCATGACCCTAAACACTGTGTACAAATTTAAAGTCAATCGGATATTAACTTTAGCCTTTAGAGCATTCACAGGGTTTTTCAAAGTGATCAAGGGTCATAACTCTGGCAGTAATTATTGGATATCGCTGAAAATAAATAGGCTATTTTGTATCATGACCGTAAATAGTGTGTATAAATTTAAAGTCAATCGGATATTAACTTTAGATTTTTCAAAGTGATCAAGGGTCATAACTCTGGCAGTAATTATCGGATATTGCTGAAAATCAATAGGATTCTTTGTATCATGACTTTAAACACCATGTATAAATTTAAATTCAATCAGATATTAACTTTAGCCTCTAGAGCGTTCACAAGATTTTTCAAAGTGATCAAGGGTCATAACTCAGGCAGGAATTATCGGATATTGCTGAAAATCAACAGGCTTCTTCTTATCATGACCTTACACACTGTGTATAAATTTAAATTCAATCGGATATTAACTTTAGCCTCTAGAGCGTTCACAAGATTTTTCAAAGTGATCAAGGGTCATAACTCTGGTAGTAATTATCGGATATCACTGAAAATCAATAGGCTTCTTCGTCTCATGACCTTAAACACTGTGTATAAATTTAAAGTCAATCGGATATTAACTTTAGCCTCTAAAGCGTTCACAAGATTTTTCAAAGTGATCAAGGGTCATAACTCTGGCAGTAATTATCAGATATCACCGAAAATCTATAGGCTTCTTTGTCTCATGACCTTAAACACTGTGTATAAATTTAAAGTCAATCGGATATTAACTATAGCCTCTAGAGTGTTCACAAGATTTTTCAAAGTGATCAAGGGTCATAACTCTGGTAGTAATTATCGGATATCACCGAAAATCAATAGGCTTCTTCGTCTCATGACCTTAAACACTGTGTATAAATTTAAAGTCAATCGGATATTAACTATAGCCTCTAGAGTGTTCACAAGATTTTTCAAAGTGATCAAGGGTCATAACTCTGGTAGTAATTATCGGATATCGCTGAAAATCAATAGGCTTCTTCGTCTCACGACCTTAAACACCGTGTATAAATTTCAAGTCAATCGGATATTAACTTTAGCCTCTAGAGCGTTCACAAGAAATTGTGGACGATGGACGGACCGACGGACGGACCGACAGACGGACGGGGGCGACGGCAATATACGACCACATTTCCATGTGGGCGTATAAAAATGATAAAGTATTCTTTTAAATGATAAGTGATAATATACTTGGAATTTGATTTTTCATACAGAATTTCGCCGATGCAAATGACAGCAGCCTATATTAATACAGCCTCAATGTCGGCTACCCCCACCCCTCTTATACCTTACGATTTGGAAAGAAGATATCAATGTGCCAGGAAAATGTTTATATTTTTTAAAAGATGATAAAGTATTCTTTTAAATGGTAAGTGATAATTTACTTGGAATTTGATTTTTCATACAGAATTTCGCTGATGCAAATGACAGCAGCCTAGCCTCAATGTCGGCTACCCCCCACCCCACTTTATATCTTGTTATTTACCAAGAAGATATTAATGTGCCAGGAAATTGTTTATATTTATTGAAAGATAATAAAGTGTTCTTTTAAATGGTATATGATATTATACTTGGAATTTGATTTTTCATATAACATTTCGTTGCCGCAAATGACAGCATCCTGTATAAATACCGTCTCTTATACCGCATAATTCACCCTGTAGATATAAATGTGCCAGGAAAATGTTTATATTTTCTGAACCATAATAAATTTCTCTTTTATGATATTATACTTGGAATTTGATTTTTCATATTTCATTTTGCTGTTGCAAATGACAGCATCCTGTATTAAAACTGCAACCGGGTCTGTTACCCCACCCCTCTTATACCGCGTAATTTACCCTGTAGATATTAATGTGCCAGAAAAATGTTTATATTTTCTGAACCATAATAAAATTCTCTTTTAAATGGTATATGATATTATACTTGGAATTTGATTTTTCATATAGCATTTTGCTGTTGCAAATGACAGCATCCTGTATGGATACTGTCTCCGGGTCTGTTACCCACCCTTCTAATACCGCATCATTCACCCTGTAGATATTAATGTGCCAGAAAAATGTTTATATTTTATGAACGATAATTTATTTTTCTTTTAAATGGTATATGATATTATACTTGGAATTTGATTTTTCATATAGCATTTCGCTGTTGCAAATGAAAATCAATAGGCTTCTTCGTCTCACGACCTTAAACACCGTGTATAAATTTCAAGTCAATCGGATATTAACTTTAGCCTCTAGAGCGTTCACAAGAAATTGTGGACGATGGACGGACCGACGGACGGACCGACAGACGGACGGGGGCGACGGCAATATACGACCACATTTCCATGTGGGCGTATAAAAATGATAAAGTATTCTTTTAAATGATAAGTGATAATATACTTGGAATTTGATTTTTCATACAGAATTTCGCCGATGCAAATGACAGCAGCCTATATTAATACAGCCTCAATGTCGGCTACCCCCACCCCTCTTATACCTTACGATTTGGAAAGAAGATATCAATGTGCCAATGTGTTGTGGGAGTATCTTTCGTTGCCTGGCAACCTAGCTTTCAAAAAAATATAAACATTTTCCTGGCACAGTGATATCTTCTTTCCAAATCGTAAGGTATAAGAGGGGTGGGGGTAGCCGACATTGAGGCTATATTAATATAGGATGCTGTCATTTGCATCAGCGAAATTCTGTACGAAAAATCAAATTCCAAGTATATTGTTACACATCATTTTATAGAGTAATGTATTATCTTTCAGCAAATATAGTCATTTATCTGGCACATTAATATCTACAGGGTGAATTGTAAGGTATAAGAGGGGTGGGGTAACAGACCCGGAGACAGTATTTATACAGGATGTTGTCACTTGCAACAGCGAAAAGCAATATGAAAAATCAAATTCCAAATATAATGCCATATACCATTTAAGAGAGGAATTTATTATCGTTCATAAAAAATAAACATTTTTCTGGCACATTGATATCTTCTTTCCAAATCGTAAGGTATAAGAGGGGTGGGGGTAGCCGATATTGAGGCTATATTAATATAGGCTGCTGTCATTTGCACCAGCGAAATTCTGTATGAAAAATCAAATTCCAAGTATATTATCACTTACCATTTAAAAGAATACTTTATCATCTTTCAAAAAATATAAACATTTTCCTGGCACATTTATATCTTCTTTCCAAATCGTAAGGTATAAGAGGGGTGGGGGTAGCCGACATTGAGGCTATATTAATATAGGATGCTGTCATTTGCATCAGCGAAATTCTGTACGAAAAATCAAATTCCAAGTATATTGTTACACATCATTTTATAGAGGAATGTATTATCTTTCAGAAAATATGGTCATTTTTCTGGCACATTAATATCTACAGGGTGAATTGTAAGGTATAAGAGGGGTCGGGTAACAGACCCGGAGACAGTATTTATACAGGATGCTGTCATTTGCGACAGCGAAAAGCTATATGAAAAATCAAATTCAAAGTATAATATCATATTACCATTTAAAATGAAAATGTATTATCGTTCATAAAATATAAACATTTTTCTGGCACATTAATATCTACAGGGTGAATTATGCGGTATAAGAGGGGTGGGGTAGCATACCTTGAGACGGTATTTATACGGGATGCTGTCATTTGCGGCAACAAAATGTTATATGAAAAATCAAATTCCAAGTATAATATCATATACCATTTAAAAGAAAAATTTATTATGTTTCATAAAATATAAACATTTTCCTGGCACAATAATATCTACAGGTTGAATTATGCGGTATAAGAGGGGTGGGGTAACAGACCCGGAGACGGTATTTATACAGGATGCTGTCATTTGCGGATTGAAATCTGTTTGACATGTCAATAAACTTGTGGACTTGATTAAAGATATTATTGCTTACATCGGTATTCGGTACTGTAATTTAATTGTGGATCCGAACAAGAGAGTTTATGTTTTTATGGTTGTATTGTAATTTGTCCATAGTATTAGTACACTGTATGGTGTATGCCCGTCATCTCTTCTGTATCCTGGTGGGAGCAAAAAGGGAAGACATCAAACCCTATTTTATTTATTTCGATTTAATTCACACAACCTTTCAATTAAATGTTTCAAATTTAGTTTTAAAACTTACGACTTGAAGCAGTAGCTACATCGATTGTCCACTTCTTTATAAGCTAACACATGTGCATACGGTTCAGCATGGGCAATCAATTCACCAGGCTTTTTACACTCGCTCATTTTCTTAGTTCTGCTCCTTTCTTCCAAACCTTTTCACGTTCATAAAAGTAAAAGTAGATAACACATGTGGCGGAAGTGGAAGCAAGTTCAAGGGCGGATAACCCGATTCAGACGGATACAGACCACCAAATAATCTCATGATATTGACTCAATGTTAATTCCTGACTTTTTGTTCGGCTCCAATTATTTACTCAGGCAATGTCTGGCTCCAAAGTTTGTATAGGCCTACCAGGTAATATTTGAGAAACACAAATTTGATGTAGTCTACATATTATGTAACATATTATGTAACAGACTCCCCATATTCCTGAAGCAATGGCCCGAGAAATCCCTCTCTGTAGTGGGGTTAGCTCTAATCAAACGAAACACTGCGCGGAGTATGCAGACTCCCATACAAGTCAAGCACTTTATGACCATTACCACTCGCGCCTTCTCGTGGCTTATCCGTGCACCTTTTCGCTGGTTACATGGAAAGGACCCTATAACATTTGCATTAGACCGATATTTTCGCCACAAAATGCGTACGTGGAATCTCTGCTTGGAAGATCGATCACAGTAACCAACTTCTTAGCCCAAAACCTGGCAGATACCCGATGTGCTTCGATTGTAGACCAAAAGGTCAGAAGTCAACAAGCTTTGTGCTAAACAATATACAAATTATAACACAAACACTTATGTTTACTTTTTGAAATCCATCTATAATACACAAAATACTTCAAATATCTATACAGCAATGGCAATGTGTATAATATTATGTCAATCTTCACCCCTCTGTGCAAACTGATCCCGCAGTGAATATTCGCTTTGCCGCTACAATCACTGATAAGCATGACATTGACGAGGCTTAATGAGTAGGCTACGGCATATTAACTTTTTTACTCCGACAAATTAAATTCTCAAACATTTTCTTGAGGTAAAAGAAAAATAAATAAAGACGTTTGAAGTATTTGTAGTTAAAAAAATATTTCCTATTTAGTGTAAATGGGTATTAAAATGAGTAAAATGCATCATTTTGCCCGAAGCAGTTAGGTGTTAAGTAAACATTGCACGAGCCGTTGAGCCAATGACTACGAGGCGTGCAAGTCAACGCACGTGTTTTAGACAGCCATCCGTTACAGGGATATTTCGTTAGTAATTCTCTGTGAAACAGGTTGCCCCCTGTGCTGTCATGTCGCACAGATTGCACTCCGCGCTACAATCTGCGCTTCAATAGTTAACAAGGTGACTGACTTAATATGCCCAATCATAAGCTAAAGTTGTGTGATTAAAATTATACCCTTCTAAACTCTTTTTGTCGTGTTGTTCATAACTCAAGCATAACATTCAATAATGTAAAAGTCATAAAAACGGCACCCCCTGACTTAAACATGATAAACATTGTATTGGTGTGATGTTTTAGTTTAACCCGGTAAAATATGCCAAAACATACAGAAGATTGAAATTTTAAATTTTTTTATGGGAGTGCCCTCCCCTCCCCCCTCAGTGACCCCCATTCTCCCTATCGCGCTACATCGGCTGCTGTGCAGCCTCGTGCTTCTGGAGTCACAGATTGTCAACATATTACATAATTTCATTTGCGGACACCCCACCCACCCCAATATAGTTCACGACTATGCCTCTGGTTCAGTCTATACACAAACTACAAAAGACGGTATCTGGTTCAATTTAAACAAAATCCTCACAATCAAAATAAAACAATCAAATTAAAGTATAGATCAACATTTTTGAAAATTACCGGCTGTGAAAACAACAGATTGGGTCTACATTTACAAAAAGATTCGTAATTTTTACGTATGCATTTTATTTTAAATGATTCATAAAAATATCTCTACAAAATAACATTTTCGCGGGGGAAATGTTTGCCTCCTACAATAAAAATAAATAGAAAAATAGGTTGCCAGGCAACGAAACATACGCCCACACAGCAGTTAAATTGTTCGGACAGTCAACAAGAGTTGTCGCATATTAAGTAATTATCAGAAAATCATTAGAATTTGTTTAGTTTTCCCCATGCTAACGTTAAGTATACGAAACATTTAATATTACGGACGGACGGACGAACAGGGGCGACGACAATATACGTCCACATGGAAATGTGGGCGTATAAAAACAGAATATAATAAATTTAGATATTATTTTAATATCAGATTCAAACGAAAATAATAGGGAAAGGACGATATGTCGACTTGTAGCATTAAATATTGGCCTATAAATTCGGTTTAAAGCGAATAATCCTGTTGTTTTATGTCTATAAATAAATTGAAGACATACATTAATATATCAATTCTAAATTCGTTATAGATTGTTTAGTTATTTATTGTGAAAAGGGAGAAAGTTTGCAAACGATTCGATGCGTAAAAAGGATAAGGTGCCCCTCATAAAATTTCTCAAGTCCCTTGACGCTAAATAAATAAATATGACGTCAGACATGGAATGACGTCATATAAAGTTATTGAAATGTATGTAAAGTCGCCAGGCAATTTATCACGTCAAAACACAGAGGTTGTTTAGTCATGTAATGGCGGTTTTGTTTATTTTTTGTGGTAAAAGGTTGTAAATTTCTTGAATAGATGATGGGACGAAGTCAAAGTATGAAGGAAGAAGGTTCCCCAGAACTAGACACTGACATTAAAAGTAGAAGCGGTATGCGACAAATATTTTTCGGCTTTGTGAACTGCTTTTATCGCTTCGGAAATTTTGTTCGACGCATTTTGAGAGGGGGCAGTAGCCCCGAAATTTACCAGGTTTACGACGTCGACACATCTTCGACTATATCAGGGGCCACGACTGTGAGTGGCTTTACAATATCTGCACTGGATGACTCGTATGTAAATTTCAATCTAAAAAGCGATGAGGGACTTGACGCCCCCTCTTCAGAAGAAGAAATAAAGAAAGATTCGTGTGTGGGAGAGAAGACGGAAATTGTCACGATACCGCCACCTAATCCAGCGTCAACAGAGACGAATATATCTACACCTTTATCTACCGATAGTCAGCGAAATCTTAATGTCGACCCTGTGGAAGAATTAATTTCAAAACAGAATCAAATTGATGGCCACCATGCTACCACGGAAGAAAATGAGACAACGGAAACCGTGAAAGAACAAACGGAATTGGAAAAGGCTCAAACGGAGGTAGTTTTAACTCATGGTAATAAAATCAACTTTAATGTAAATGTTCAAAACTTTCACCAAGTCCAAAAGCCCAGCAGCCCACATGTAGCTTCAACATATGAAAAACAACCCCCGAATACATCATGGAGTGAGCCAATATTAAAACGTATGACTAAAGCCGAGTCAGCATCTTATAACGAATCCATATTTGGTGATGGTACGATAAAGACAAACGATTTTACCAACATCGGGCCCGTGGAAGGTCAACAAAATCGAAAAAAAAACTATACAAAAAGAACAAAAAGGTCCGCTCGATATTTTAAAGATGGTGTAAAGAGAAAGCGTTTCGGTTTATCTAAATCTGAAAACATGGAAAAGTTCAAAACTGTAGATCTAGGTCTAATAATTAATTATCCGCCGTCAAAATCAGAAGGTACTGCTGATTCTAAAATCACGGACACCGTGAAACTAGATTCGTCAAACGATGTAGGCCTACCTGAACCGCCATGTATCGTTAAAACGCCCGAATCAAATTTGAAATCTCTCACTTCACCCCCAAAAGAAGCTTTATTGAATTCCAACAGTGTTAATTCACAGACCCCAAACAGTGATAACGAGCGTGATCCAAGTTCTAATCCAGTTTCTGAAAATAGTAGGCCTAATTTAGATAACCCCAGTTCTAATCCAGTTTCTGACAATAGTAGGCCCAATTTAGATAAAAGTAAAGTAAAGGCTCATCATAAATCTTCATTATTAAAATCATGTTTTTCTGTGGAAGATGATAGCGACGATGATATTGCGTACACGAAATCGGAGATAAAGGATAAAACAGGGGACATAGATAATAATCGAGACGAAGGAGTCCCATCTAAAATTTTAACAATGGCGCCAACGAAGAAAGTGGATTACAGTATCTTTACTACGGATTATACCATGGATACCAGGAAAGGGGGAGATAGCAAAATCAAACCAAGTAATCCGGATATCCCTAAAATAAAAGATAATAGTAAAACGGGTCCCCTTAAAGGCGAAGGCGATCAGGATAAACCAATTAAAGGCAAAGGTGACCAGGATAACTCAATCAAAGCGACTGATTCTACAGATACCCAGATCAAGGGAAGCGGAAGTCCAGATATCCCGATGAAAACGAAGATAGAACTGCTCATTGACAGAGATAATAGACATCTCTTAAACCTGAAGCAATCAAATGCTAAGTTGTCTACTAGGCCTAACTCAAAGTTACCTGTACGAAAATCGACGCCTCATCCAGCATTTCCCGATCTTCCCAATCTTCCGATAGACTTGAGCACCGTGCTGCGCCAAGGCGAGATAATTATTAGACTAAGGAGTACTGAAGCTTTTAGATCAACAGAATTAATCATCAAAAAGCCGATTTTAGTTCGTTTAGTAAATCATTATCTTATGCACACAGGCGACAGGTGGATTGGTGACTCCCTTGAGCGGCAATTCGCGACTTACCTCAAAGAAAATGAATATTTCAAGAATGATATCGAAAGACGCGTAGTCGTGAGATCCTTGAGATTATCACTCACAGATACCTCAAACACCGGACGGTCATCACAGTCAAAAAAGATTTACGTATATAGAAATCGTAAGACTGACCTCTCTGAGAGTCCCGTCAGAAGGGGGGATACTGAACCTTCACGAAAATCCTTCGAGCAGACCGAATACAGGAACATGGCCAGGACAGAGCGTGCAAGAAGCTTATCAAATTCCCATTCTGAATCAGAAAACGACGAGGAATCTCCACGAGAAGTTCCCAGTTCATTTGCTGATAAATCCACGGATACAGGCGTTGAGGAACCAACCATGTATTGTATTACCCCTTCCGGAAAATCCACCAGATATTTTCCCAAAGATCCCTCCCGGTATGTCCGTAAAAACGAGAAATGTATTCAGGTCAATTCGTCTCTTGATTTACACGAGTCGCTGCCTGACGGATCAGAATATTCGATCGCATTCCAGCAGGAAAACTTTGATATTGGCACGTATCGCATGGACGATCATGTCGTTGCGGAAAAAGCTAAAAAGGGGTGCAGACCCGAGGAGAAGTTGAAAATCAAAACCAGAGGAATTCCAAACAAACACTTGGACACGTCGTTTGACCATTCCTTCAATGAAGATTCGTTTCTAGACGACGATGGCGGGGAAGAGGAAGCCACTGAATTTGGTGAACCTGTTGAAGATGAAGCGAAAGGCGAAGGTGAAAAGAAAGATAACGTTATTTACGATCACGGGCCTGTCATACTAGACGCGAGACATATGGAAGCACTGCCTTATAAGGTACTTCACGAGAAGAAACGAAATCCAGACACAACACCGCCATCTAGTGGTAAAAATCGTAAGAAGAAGAACCACAGAAAGATGGATAAAGGCACAAAAGGTCAAGATCCTAAAGCTAAAATGAATTTGCAAACATTTTTTAATTTCAAAGATGAAAGGGGAAGCCATCACAAATCCAAAGGATAGCACTAAAAACAGGGCCATGGCGTAATAATTTATTCATTGTGTAGATTTATGCCGTAACCGAGATTTAAACAAAATAGCCAAAAGTGCAATAAATTATCTTAGCCTACTAATATATCGTGGGTACATATTACAAAACAAAACCTGTTATATTCTCAAATGGAACGAAATAAAATGAGGTTTAGCGTCAACTGTTCTGTCCCAACTAGGCTAATGAAGACTAGAGTTTAATTCTTTTGTTGAGTGTCACAAGTCTTATATTTACTGTAGACCCTGCACACAGTTACCTTCCAATGTTACGGTCCGGGTTTGACGTACCCCACACCCAGTAACCTCAAATGACCAATGTTAGAGTCCGGGTTGGTAACCTACACTAAGTTATACCGAATGCTAGAGTCCGGGATCGAACCCCACACTCATTTATTCCCAATAATCCCACACCCATTTATCCCCAATACAAGAGTCCTGGTTCATGACTAAAATACCACCAATACTGGAGCCCGGGATCAAATCCCTCCCTGATTTACTCCCAGTACTAGGGCCTTGGTTCGTAACCTGCACTAAGTTCCCCCGATGCTGGAGTCCGGGGTCGAAACCCACACCCATTCATCCGCAACACTGGAGTCCTGGTTCAAATCACGGTGAGGGCCGAGGAGAACCCTTGTTCCGTTATACCTTTGCAATAATCAGAAAGATTTTGAGTCCATTTAATGCGTGGACACCAGAATGACGTATCGGTTGCGTAGACTACAAAGTTACTCAGGCCTACAGAAAATAATACCAAGCCAGATTCCCCTTGAATGTCACCAAAGAGCCCAGATCTACCGTTGAGTATATTCTTTTGTACGTGTGAAAAAGGGCTGCATCTATTAGACAAGCCCAAACGCATATTTCCCCAAGATCACGAGATGGAAACACGATTAGGGCACATGTTGCCGAGGATTGTGGGTTTGGGTTAGTGTAAGGTGTGGGGCTAGGTCTGGGGCAAGGATTGGGGCAAGCGGAATTCCTATTTGCACTCGTAGTCGTAACCTTGGGAAAATTATACGTTTGGTGGAGATACCCTGCAATACACACGTAACCACATCCCATACTACCTGTCTACAGCTAGCTCTGCCTGTATTCTCGAAGTATGACGTAGATGGGTCGCTGCGTGCCATATGGCGTAACCATAGAAATTAACAATGTTAGTCTCAAAAGGACCAACTTGTTGTATCTACAAGACTTCAAACCCCTTCCTAATCAAACATAATACTAAATATCGTCCAAAGTCTTTGACATTGAAAACACGAATTATTTGTCAATTTAAATCAACATTGATGTTGTGATTTTTCCGAGAAAAGATGAGCTTCTGATATACAATATTTAAAGTAGCTAAGTCTCTAACTCAATATTATCCAAAATCTTCGACAATGAAAACACGAATTATTTGTCAATTTTAATCAACATTGCTGTTGTGACACCGTGAAAAGATAGGCTACTGATATCCAATATTTAAGACAAAATAAATAAAAAATGTACCATTGGTACACGAATCGTGTACCATAATGCGTTTATGGCCCATTTTTAACAAGGGACCTGAAGAACGAAACTACACGGTGACGCATATTCTTATCTGGAGAGATGCAATAATGTAGACTGGAATAACCAGACACTAGAGATTGGCATGCGATTGAGACTTCAGGCGTATTTCGCCGAACATATAACTGATTTGAAAATACAGTAAAAACATAAACGATTGAATGTAAATCAGCTTATCCATATACATTCATATTACATTAATATATGCGTTGTGACCCATTTGTGTCATTTTTATCTATAGGCCCAAAATACCCAAAACAAATTTTTATATTGTAAATAGATGTATAATGATTAATTTCCACTATACTTGCAATGAACATGTAATGTATTGATAGATAGATAGAGAGAGAGAGAGAGAGAGAGAGAGAGATGAGGTTCAACACACTGTAGGTCATTTCGGGACTAACATAATATGGTTTAATTCTATTTCAATAATTCGTTTGTGCGTAGGGGTCTTTAGCAGTGGAAGGAAACCGGAGTGTCCGGAGGAAAACTACGAGGTTGAGAAGGCGCCCTCATCTCCATGCCACATACCCTCAAACCAGGGATCGAAACGACAGGCACAGACGCAAGCCAGAGGTGACCAGTCAGCTAGAGGTCGAAGCTTGGCAATCTAGACCACTAGGCCATCCCCCCCCCCCCCGTAATGTATGAATGTCTTTCTGGGAATAAATACGACTAAGAAATGATAAGGTCTGTCATTGGTTCAATTACTGGTTTGGTTTCTATTCCCATATTGTACGTGACATGGAGTAGGGTCGCCTATCCAACATCGTGGCCTTTCTCCGGGTCTTCCGGTTTACTCCTGCTGCAAGAGACCCCTACGCGCAAGCGGGTTATTGAAATAAAATTAAACCATATGTTAGTTACGAAATGACCTGGGTTGTGTCGAGTGGACGTTAAACCCCATTTGTCTCCCTGGTATGTAACTTTGTAAGAAATAACCCCAATTCTCAATTATCCGCCCTTTGTAACCTAATAAACATACGAAATCCATGTCAGCCGAAGAGAATTTTACAAAGAAGGGTGGTACCTAGATAACCGTGTTCAGTGGTAGCGCCAAGGGAGGGTGGGGGGCATTTGCACCCCCAAAAATCTGTTTGCCCCCTCCCCCCCAATAATTTTGGAAAATAAAAAAAAATGTGATCTGGCCAGCTCTATTTATCTCAACGACCATTGTCTGAAATGCTACCTGGTTGCACATCCGGCAGTCTGTTTTACAAAATATAGTGGCGAAAATATTCATTCACTTTGAGTCACTCACTCCGCCCGTTTGTCACTTTCTTCCCGGGTCGGATAAACTAGTGATTTGGCGACAGGCGATATCTGTTAAGCTCTATTTATCTCGACGATCATTGCAATGCCTGAAAGAACTGAAATACTGCCAGACTGCATTTCAGGCAGTCTACTTTTCAAATTATTGGGGACTTCGTTGAGTTTCATTTGACATTTTCTTCTCTGGGGTCGGAAAGACTAGTGCTCAGGCCACAGACGACATCCGATCAGCTCTATTTATCTCTACGATCAGTGCCTGAATACTGTTAGACAACACTTTTCAACAGTCTATTATCCAAACCCCCACAAGGACTCGCTACTTTGGCGCTCACAAAGGTACTTCGTTGAGGTTCGCAAGTCCGTTCGTTTGGCATTTTGGTCTCTGATCGGATAAATTAGTGATCAGGCGACGGACGGTATGTGGTCAGATTTATTTATCTCGACGATCGGTGCCTGACTGAATACTGACAGACAGCATTTCCGACAGTCTATTTTTCAAAAAACTACCTACATTGGCGCTCGTGAGTTGGATTCGTCGAGGTTCGCAAGTCCGTTCGTTTGACACTTTACCGCAACAATCATTGTCAGAAATACTGCCAGGCTGCATTTCCGGCAGCCTGTTTTTCAAAATTTTCCCCCTAGTTGAAACTCGTGCCTTTGCCCCCTGAACCTTGGACTTTGCCCCAGCTTTGCCCCTCCAGTCACCGACGGCTGGCGCCGCCACTGACCGTGGTATTGTCGAACTATGGCTGTATTTCAAACAAATCTTCTTAAAGCCATTTATTAGCACAATATAGCATTATACAAAAGAAGATGTTTAAGTTTATTTTGGGAGTATTAATGTACTGCTATCAATGTTTAAAATAGTACAGAACAACCTTTTAAGCAATTAGTAAACTCATAATTCCTTTAAAAAAAATAAATGATTTCCCCAAACTCACACAAAAGTACAGGTGACAAATACATAATTTAACTAAATAAAAACATAAATCACATGATCAAATTAATTATAATTATATTTTTAAAAAATCAAATCTAAATCTAAATTAAAATAATTAAATATAACTTTTTTCATTGAAAATAACCTTTTTTTTAAATCTAAAATAACCCTTTTTTTAAAAATTTAAACTATCTTTTGAATTTAAAACAAAATTTAATTAAAATTGAAACAACTTTTTAGATAAAATTAAAACAACGCTTTGAATTAGATTGAAATAACTTTTTTAAAATAAAATAAATTGAGTTATTTTACCAAATTTAAGTAAGACGGTTTAATGTTACTAGGCCAAAGATACATATTTCCACGCCAAAACGTCTCGTAATAAATGTAAACTGGGGGGGGGGGGCGAGTATACCTACTGTTTATGCTACAATTCCAAGTCTCAGTATGATATATGCCCGTTGGGTGCAAAACGCGAGCTGCTATGTGAATAAGGTGCTGTCTGTCTGTTCGGGGTTGTCCCGGGACTGACATTTGGTGTATAGGGGTTGCTTGGACCGCCGGGTCCTCAGCTAGTCTTTAATGACACTAATTACGTTCAATCTTTATTACTTTAACTGTTGCTTGTATAGTAAAGTTGTTGTTGTCATCGATAAATCCATTTTGTTTACCAGACAATATATTCCAGTCTATAAATTCAGGCCAACCCCTCCCATTGCCAGGTTTATATGTAGAACCAGTGTATTCCTTATTCTTAGATTGTTGTTTATCCTTTATATTAATCAGTGTTAAGCTTCGGTTAGCCTGACATGATTTAATATCAGCTGTATCGTCTGTTTTACGTAGACACAGGTAAATACCTAGAGTTGGTTCAGTATCTGTCTTCTCTATCTTTTCAGCATTAATACACCATGGTAAACCTTGAATATAATAATCTGCACCACATACCCCATCATCTCCTTGACGGGCAACATCATCCACATTGAAACTAGTTGTAAATGTTGGTCCGTCGCGATTCTCTAAAATTCCTAGTTGATTTACTAGCAATGCATTATCAATCTCTGATTGTTCAAACCACGTGTATTTTACATCAGGAATATCCAACTTTCTTAAACTACATTCTTCTTGTTCTTGTTCAACTTGTGGTATTCTGTTTAAAACCTGGACAATAGATTTATCTTCTATAACATCTACTGTACATTTAACACTGGCGTTTAAATCTTCTATTAATATTTCCATCTCTTTCAGCGGTTTGGTCATTTTATCTATTTCCGCATCACGTGACTTCTGTATCTCTATTTTAACGTCATCGCCGAGTTGTTTGACTTCAGAACAAATCTAATCAACTTGTTTGTCGACAGCTTCACACGATTTGTCAGCAGAGCTGTCGATATCTGCAACAAGTGCTTTCAAAGAATCTGAATATTTAACGAATTGTTCAATTCGGGCTTCTAGATCCACTTTTAATTGGTTCAGTTTATCTTTCGTCTCTACCTTGACTTGTTCGTCTTGTAAATCTAAGAATTTGTGTCCATTATGTCCGATCACAAAACAATCTGAACAGATTGACAGAGAACAGTCTCTACAATAACATCTTACGTCCTTATCCGGGTGGTTCGGACAACAATCTTTGGATTTACTTATTAGATTATCCCCTCTTGTCCTTCCTTCCGGGGCATTAACTTCAACTATCACATGATCCCGGCATACTTTAAGAGCATCATGTGTGGCTCTACAAGAACTACACAAATATTGTTCACAATCCTCACATCTGATCTGAGAAATAACACCAGTTTTACAAACATCACATGCTGGACAACTATCAATCACCAACCCCTGTTGAACATCCGCATTAGATGTAAAGTCCATAACTCCACCAGTAGGGATATTAACAATATTACGGCATAATGGACATGGAAACTGGTTGTTTGTAGAGACTTTATTGATATAATCTTCAAGACATGTGAAACAGAAGGAATGGTGACAGTCGAGTATTTTTGGCTGTTGGTATTCGTTTAAACAAATACTACACAGTGGTTTATCTTTGATATAACTAGCCATATTAATAATGCCCTTCCGGTTACATCTGGTAGACTTGATTATCTTTATGGTATTTACCATACACGGTAGACTTAGTTATCCATGACGGTGCTTAACACAGGGTTACACAGCCTAGACTTGATTATCCATAGCAGTGTCTAAGATACAGTTACGCAGCCTAGACTTGATTATCCAACACAGCGTTTAACATTCAGTTACAACGTGTAGACCTTGATGTCCATAACAATAATTAATGTCGGTATTACAATTCCAGTAGCACATCAACGACCCCACCAATTCTGTTATCTGTTCATCATGGAAACAGATACAGTCACATGTAATACCAACCACATGGTACAGTCTAATAACAGTCTGTGTCGTGTGGCTATTTAACTTGTCTTATATATTAACTATCTATACAGGTCACATGTGTGTTATAATGTACCGTATATTACACCAGCAAACCACAGTATTTAATAACGTTTGTCAACTGTGTTGCCTAGTTACTTAACTTGTCTATTGTATTAACTATCTTTATACATACATAGGAAACAATATATAGCCTACAGTTAATATCACAATAACAATATATACCGTCGGTATTTTTATAGGTCGTATATATGTAGTTTTGTTTGATATTAACAATAACTAGACTATGGTTTAAAGTTTTCTAGTACAAGTGACACGTCATATCTATAATAGTGTATGACCATCCACAACAGTCACTAAAAAGCACAGAAGTCTTTCTACTATACAAGCTATACACCTTACAGGACACTAGTTGTGTTTATTACCCAGTTCGTGTTATAACTGTATTAATATAAATCACTTACACGGCAGTCTTACCACTAAACCAGCAGCATGTATCTCACACAACCTAGTTTATCATGGTAGCTGTATGTATATATCAATTACCAATACACAGACATGAACACCGATAGTAAATATTCTTGGAAATAAATTCAGACCACCAAAAATGAAAGTAGATTTTCTAAGAAATATTAACTTCCTGTTTCTAATTAATAGGCTCTCATATCCATCCAATATTTAAACAACGTGGGCTTTTACTCAAGTAATGTTATATCTGATAATATGAGCCGCCATCGTGATTTTCTACAGCTGTCGACATTTTTGAATATTCAAATATCACTTTGTGATGTAATGTCATTGATGCAAGGCATTATTTTTATTTATGTATCTGAGCAGGGTGGAGTAGCCCCCCCCCCCCCCCCCCCCCCACTGGATCCGCCCCTGCATATTGGTGAACGAAGCACTGATAGATCGTGTATTCAGATTGAGTAAATATAATTGTTTGAAAGCCAGTCACAAATATCATTTATCATATGTCTTATTTGAAAATTGATTTATTTTTGTATAACTTTATCAATTTTGAATTGTATTTGTACGTTAAGTGGGGATGGGGGGTTGGGATGGCCTAGTGGTCTAGATTGCCGCGCTTCGACCTCTAGCTGGCCGGTCACCTCTGGTTTGCGGCTGTGTTTTCGAGCCCTGGTGTGAGCGTATGCGGCATGGAGATAAGGGCGCCTTCTCAACCTTGTGGGTTTCATCCGGGCACTTCGGTTTCCTCCCACTGCTAAAGAATTATTGAAATAAATTGAAACCATATGTTAGTCCCATATGTGTCGAGTGGACTTTAAACCCCATCTGTCTCTATTTAAGTGGGGATAAATAAGAAATAAAAATGGAATGAACTGGGGTTTAACGTCCTACTGTTCTGCTCCAACTGGGCTAATGAAGACGGGCATACGCCAAACATTGTTTTCCATCCTGTTGTTGGCCAAGAAAGTTCATCAATGTTTTCCAACATGGTTCCATCCTTGTCAGAGGTGTAGGACAGAGCGACTGGCAATGGACAAAGTATACCTGTGTTAGGAAACCCGTCAAGTCAACAATCAAGTAACATCATGAACTATACCATGCGTATAGTAACATCCAATACGTATTAATGTGAAAAAACCCTTTCAATTTGAACTATTAATAAAATATTTGTCAAAAATCACCAGGTTATATTTTTAATAAATTAACGGTCTTGCGATTCGATGTGACTGTGTAAAAATGCCGGTTGAAGTTAGTTACAATTACTAACGAAGCCACAAGGTCAACGCCAGCTTCCGTTTCGATCTCAAGATCTGTTATTTATGTAAATCATCACTCGATAAAAAAAAATAGATTGCCAGGCAACGAAACATTCGCCCACACAGCAGCCAAATCGTCCGGGCAGTCAACAAGAGTTGTTGCATTTTAAGTAATCATCAGAAAATCATAATTCAAACTCACCCATAACTACGGTGAAACTGTGATATAATCAAACGTTTTTTTAAATCAGATAATAATTGTGACCTCCAGAGGTACCACAAGCTAAAAAGGTTGATTTTTCGTACAATCAGGGGCCATAATTCAGGAAGTTACGATCCGATATGGGCAAATATGCAATGGAACCAATAAGTTTCATCAAAATCAGTTCAAAATTGTGACCTCTATAGGGTCGACAACCTTGATTTGATATAACATATTTTCACACCATTCGCGTACAAACGGCGGCCATTTTGTCCGTCAATTTTGGTCCGATTTTCACGAAATTCGAACTCAACCTTCATAACCATGGAACGGTGATATAATCAAACGGTTTCTAAAATTGGATAACAATTGTGACCGCCAGAGGGACCACAGGCTAAGAAAAGCGATTTTTCAGACAATCAGGGGACATAATTCAGGAAGTTATGATCCGATGGGCGCAAATATCGAGAGGAACCAAGATCTTTGGGTTATAAACATACATGTCAAGTTTCATCAAAATTGGTTCAAAATTGTGACCTCTATAGGGTCCACAACCTTGATATAACATATTTTCACACTATTCGTGTACAAACGGCGGCCATTTTGTCCGTCAATTCTAGTCCGATTTTCACGAAATTCAATCTCTCTCCTCATTACCATGTAACGGTGATATAGTCAAACGTTTTTTTAAATCGGATAATAATTTTGACCTCCAGAGGGACCAAAAGCTAACAAAAGCGATTTTTCGGACAATCCGGGGACATAATTCAGGAAGTTATGATCCGATGGGCGCAAATAACGAAAGGAACCAAGATCTTTGGGTTATAAACATACATGTCAAGTTTCATTAAAATCGGTTCAAAATTGCGACCTTTATGAGGTCCACAACCTTGATATAACATATTTCCACGGCGGCCATTTTGTCCGTCAATTTTGGTCCGATTTTCACAAGCTAAAAATCGTGATTTTTCGTACAATCAGGGGCCATAACTCATGAAGTTACAGTCCGATACATGCCAATATCGGAAGGAACCGAGATCTTAAGGTGATTAACCTATATGTTAAGTTTCATTGAAATCAGATAAAAATTGTGACCTCTAGATTGTTCACAAACAATTGTGGACGGACGGACGGACGAACAGGGGCGACGACAATATACGTCCACATGAAAATGTGGGCGTATAAAAAACAACCATATATTATATTATGCTTTGTAACCTTTGTAATAATAAATGATTTCCCCAAATTTACACAAAAGTACAGGCCCCCAAAACATAATTTAACTAATATAATCAGTAAAGAAAAATATTTAATTAAAAAATTCAAATATCAAGTTCAGAAAGAAACGAAATCCAGACACAACACCGCCATCCAGTGGTAAAAATCGTAAGAAGAAGAACCACAGAAAAATGGATAAAGGCACAAAAGGTCAAGATCCTAAGGCTAAAATGAATTTGCAAACATTTTTTAATTTCAAAGATGAAAGGGGAAGCCATCACAAATCCAAAGCATAGCACTAAAACAGGGCTATGGCGTAATAATTTATTCATTGTGTAGATTTATGCCGTAACGGAGATTTGAACGAAAAAGCCAAAAGTGCAATAAATTATCTTAGCTTGGTATTAGATCTCGGTTAATGATTACATAACAAAACCTGTTATATTCTCAAATGGCGTCCAATTGTTCTGTCCCAACTAGGCTAATGAAGACTGGAGTTTAAATCTTTTGTTGAGTGTCACAAGTCTTATATTTACTATAGACCTTGCACACAGTTACCTTCCAATGTTACGATCCGGGTTTGACGTACCCCACACCCAGTAACCTCAAATGACCAATGTTAGAGTCCGGGTTTGTAACCTACTGGAGCCCGGGATCAAATCCCACCCTGATTTATCCCCGGTACTAGGGCCTGGGTACGTAACCTACACTAAGTTACCCCCGATGCTGGAGTCCGGGGTCGAAACCCACACCCATTCATCCCCAATACTGGAGTCCGGGTTCGTAACTTACACCCATTTACCATCAATGCTAGAGCCCGGGTTCATTTCACGGTGTGGGCCGAGGAGAACCCTTGTTCCGTTATACCTTTTCAATAATCAGAAAGATTTTGAGTCCATTTGATGCGTGGACACCAGAATGACGTATCGGTTGCGTAGACTACAAAGTTACTCAGGCCTACAGAAAATAATATCAAGCCAGATTCCCCTTGAATGCCACCAAAGAGCCCAGATCTACCGTTGAGCATATTCTCTTGTACGTGTGAAAAGGGGCTGCATCTATTAGACAAGCCCAAACGCATATTTCCCTAAGGTGACAAGATGGAAACACGATTAGGGCACATGTTGCCGAGGATTTTGGGTTTGGGTTATTCTAAGGTGTCGGGCTAGGTCTTGGGCAAGGATTGTGGCAAGCGAAATTCCTAGTTGCACTCGTAGTCGTAACCTTGGGAAAATTATACGTTTAGTGGAGATACCTTGCAATAGACACGTAACCACATCCCAAACTTAGACTACCTGTCTACAGCTAGCTCTGCCTGTATTCTCGAAGTATGACGTAGATGGGTCACTGCGTGCCATATGGCGTAACCATAGAAATGAACAATATTATGTTAGTCTCAAAAGGACTTACATGTTGTATCTACAAGACTTCAAACCCCTTCCTAATCAAACATAATACTAAATATCGTCCAAAGTCTTTGACATTGAAAACACGAATTATTTGTCAATTTAAATCAACATTGATGTTGTGATTTTGCCGAGAAAAGATGAGCTTCTGATATACAATATTTAAAGTAGCTAAGTCTCTAACTCAATATTATCCAAAATCTTCGACAATGAAAACAGGAATTATTTGTCAATTTTAATCAACATTGCTGTTGTGACACCGGGAAAAGATAGGCTACTGATATCCAATATTTAAGATAAAATGAAAAATGTACCATTGGTACCTGAAGAACGAAACTTCACGGTGACGCATATTCTTATCTGGAGAGATACAATAATGTAGACTGGAATAACCGGATGCGTTGCGACCCATTTGTGTCATTTTTATCTATAGGCCCAAAATACCCAAAACAAGTTTTTATATTGTAAATAGATGTATGATGATTAATTTCGATTATACTCGCAATGAACATGTATTGATAAAGAGAGAGAGAGAGAGAGAGAGAGAGAGAGAGAGAGAGGAGGTTCAACACACTCTATGTCATTTGGGGACTAACATAATATGGTTTAATTCTATTTCAATAATTCGCTTGCACGTAGGGGTCTTTAGCAGTGGGAGGAAACCGGAGTGCCCGGAGGAAAACTACGAGGTTGAGAAGGCGCCCCTATCTCCATGTCACATACGCTCACACCAGGGTCGAAACCACAGCCGCAAGCCAGAGGTGACCGGCCAGCTAGAGGTCGAAGCTTGGCACTCTAGACCAACCCCCGTAATATATTGATGTTTTTCTGGGAATAAATACGACTAAGAAATGATAAGGTCTGTCATTGGGTCAATTACTGGTTTGGTTTCTATTACCATATTGTACGTTACAAGGAGTAGGGTCGCCTATCCAACCTCGTGGGTTTTCTCCGGGTCTTCCGGTTTACTCCTGCTCCTAGAGACCCCTACGCGCAAGCGGGTTATTGAAATAAAATTAAACCATATGTTAGTTACGAAATGACCTGGGTTGTGTCGAGTGGACGTTAAACCCCATTTGTCTCCCTGGTATGTAACTTTGTAAGAAATAACCCTCATACTCAATTATCCGTCCTTTGTAACCGAATAAACATACAAAATCCATGTCAGCCAAGGAGAATTATACATAAAAGGGTGGTACCTAGATAACCGTGTCTAGTGGCAGCGCCAAGGGGGGGGGGGGCATTTGCACCCCCAAAAATCTGGCCTGCCCTCTGTTTGCCCCCTCCCAATAGTTTTCGAGAAAGAAAAAATGTGATCTGGCCAGCTCTATTTATCTCAACGACCATTGTCTGAAATGCTACCTGGCTGCACATCCGGCAGTCCATTTTACAAAATATAGTGGCGAAAATATTCATTCACTTTGAGTCACTCACTCCGCCTGTTCAGAGGCGTTCTATAGCTGAGGAGCTGGAGGCGCCAGCCTCCTCGCGAACAAAATCAAAGAAGATGAAAAAATAAAGCGGGAGAAAAATGCTAAAACCGATGAGAACAATGAAAATGTACCCTAGTTAGGGAGGGCTCTAATGGCAGACAAAAGGGCCCCACGTCTGAGAAAAGGGCCCCTCTGGCCAAGAGGAAGGGCCCCCGAGCCCGAGTCAATACACCACTGAATGAGAGTGCAGTCATTGCAATTGCATGAAAATCATTAATCAAGAAATCACCTTTTCTGAACACCTACTAATAAGCTATTCAGGAAAGAGATGGCTAGGCCGCCCAGTGTGATCTGGCTTGGCGGAGCGATCATTTTTTTTTTGCTGCATAAATTTCCGTTTGACACTTTACCTCAACGATCATTGCCTGAAATACTGTCAGGCTGCATTTCTGGCAGCCTGTTTTTCAAAATTTTCCCCCTAGTTGAAACTCGTGCCTTTGCCCCCTTAACCTAGGACTTTGCCCCCTTAACCATGGACTTTGTCCCAGCTTTGCCCTTCCAGTCACCGACAGCTGGCGCCGCCACTGACCGTGGTATTGTTGCACTATGGCTGTATTTCAAACAAATCTCCTTAAAGCCATTTATTCGCACGATATAGCATTATACAAAAGAAGATGTTTAGGGTTTTTTAGGATTATTAATGTACTGCTATCAATGTTTGAAATAGTACAGAATAACCTTTTAAGCAATTAGTAAACTCATAATTCCTTTAAAAAAATAAAAGATTTCCCCAAACTCACACAAAAGTAGAGGTGACAAATACATAATTTAACTAAATAAAAACATAAATCACATGACCAAATTAATTCTAAATCTAAATTAAAATAATTAAATATAACTTTAAATAACCCTTTTTTTAAAAAATGTAAACTATCTTTTCAATTAAAAACAATCTTTTAGCTAGTCTTTAATGACACTAATTAAGTTCAATCTTTATTACTTTAACTGTTGCTTGTATAGTAAAGTTGTTGTTATCATCAATAAATCCATTTTGTTTATCAGACAATTTATTCCAGTTTATAAATGCAGAACAACCCCAACCTTCACCAGGTTTATATGTAGAACCAGTATCTTCTATACTCTCAGATTGTTGTTTATCTTTTATATTAATCAGTGTTAAGCTTCGGTTAGCCTGACATGATTTAATATCAGCTGTGTCGTCTGTTTCACTTAGACACAGGTAAATACCTAGAGTTGGTTCAGTATCTGTCTTCTCTATCTTTACAGCTTTAATACACCATGGTAAACCTTGAATATAATAATCTGCACCATACATCCCATCATCTTGTGACTCAACATCATCCAAGTTGAAACTAGTGGTAAAGGTTGGTCCGTCGCGATTCTCTAAAATTCCTAGTGATTTAACTAACATTGTTTTATCAATCACTGATTGTTGAAACCACGTGTATTTTACATCAGGTATATCCAACTTTCTTAAACCACATTCTTCTTGTTCTTGTTCAACTTGTGGTATTCTGTTTAAGACGTGGACAATAGATTTATCTTCGATAACATCTACCGTACATTTAACACTGGCTTTTAAATCTTCTATCAATATTTCCATCTCTTTCAGCGGTTTGGTCATTTTATCTATTTCCACATCACGTGACTTCTGTATCTGTATTTTAACATCATCGCCGAGTTGTTTGACTTCAGAGCAAATCGAATCAACTTGTTTGTCGACAGCTTCACACGATTTGTCAGCAGAGAGGCCAATATCAGTAACAAGTGCTTTCAAAGAATCTGAATATTTAACGAATTGTTCAATTCGGGCTTCTAGATCCACTTTTAATTGGTTCAGTTTATCTTTCGTCTCTACCTTGACTTGTTCGTCCTGTAAATCTAAGAATTTGTGTCCATTATGTCCGATTACAAAACATTCTGCACAGACTGATACAGAACAGTCTTTACAATAATATCTTACGTCCTTATCCGGGTGGTTCGGACACCAATCTTTAGATTTACTTATTGGATTATCCCCTCCTGTCCTTCCTTCTGGGGCATTGACATCTACTATCACATGATCCCGACATCCTTTAAGCGCATCATGCGTGTCTCTACAAGAACTACACATATATTGTTCACAATCCTCACATCTGAACTGAGAAATAACACCAGTTTTACAAACATCACATGCTGGACAACTATCACTCACCAACCCCTGTTCAACATCCGCATTGGATGTAAAGTCCATAACTCCACCGGACGGGATATTAACAATATTACGGCATAATGGACATGGAAACTGGTTGTTACTAGATACTTTGGTGATATAATCTTCAAGACATGTGAAGCAGAAGGAATGGTTACAGTCGAGAACCTTAGGTTGTTGAAAGTCGTTTAAACAAATACTACACATGGGTTTATCTGTGATGTTACTAGCCATATTAATAATGACCTTCCGGTTACAACTGGTAGACTTGAGTATCTTTATGGTATTTACCATACACTGTAGACTTGGTTATCCATTACAGTATTTAACATACAGTTACATGGCCTAAACTTGATTAAACACACACTTATACAGCCTAGACACAGTTACAACGCCTAGACTTGATTATCCATACCAATGATTAATGTCGGTATTACAGTTCCAGTAACACATCAACGATCCCCATCCGTTCTGCTGCCTGTGTGTATATTATTAAAACAGATATAGCTACAACCCTACATTCTACTGTCTTATAACAGTCTGTGTCGTGTGGTTGTTTAACTTGTCTAATGTATTAACTATCTATATAGGTCACATATATACCAACACTATATACAGTCAACCTGTGTTGTATATTACAGCATTAAACCATAGTATTAAATAACGTCTAGAGTATGGTTCACTGTTTATTCAGCACAGGTTACAATATGCTCATTCACAACAGTCAGAGAAACACAAAGCAGCCAGTGAAACACATAGAGGTCTTTTTTTTTCAAAAATAACTACACTTCTCCCAGAACTGTGAAGCACACAAAAGTCTTACTCTAGAAATAACTACAGTTCTTCCAGAAATGTGAAATACATAGACGTCTTACTACTTAACAAGCTATATTTCTCACAGAACTCAGTTTATCATTTTAACTGTATGAATATCAATTCCAACACACTTGACTTTTAAATGATAGTAGAGCTTCCTGGAAAAAGGGCTCAGACCACCCAAAATGAAAGTAGATTTTCTAAGAAATACTAACTTCCTGTTTCTTATAAATAGACTCTCATACCCAGCCAATATTTAAACAACATGGGCCATTTCTCAAGTAATGTTATATCTGATAATATGATTCGCCATCGTGATTTTCTACAGCTGTCGACATTTTAAATACGTAAATATTTGTTGTGGCCATATTGGTGAACGAATCACTGATAGATCGTGTATTCAGATTGAGTAAACGCAATTATTTAACATCCAGTCACAAATATCATTTATCATATGTCTTATTCGAAAATTGATTTAGTTTTTGTTAAGCGTGATATGTTTTTATACGCACGCGTAGAAATGTGGTCGTACATTGCCGTCGTCCCCGTCCGTTCGTCCGTCCGTCCGTCCACAATTGTTTGTAAACACTCTACAGGTCACAGATTATATCCGATTTCAATGAAACTTGAAATATAGTTTTATCACCCTAAGATCTCGGTCCCTATCCATATTGGCATCTATCGGACTGTAACTTTATCGATTATGGCCTTGCTTGTACGAATAAACAAGTTTTTAGCTTGTAAACACTGTCGAGGTCACAATTTTGAACCGATTTTGACGAAACTTGTAACGTCCTTAATTATGGCCCCGATTGCACGAGGTCAAAATTATTATCCGATTTGAAACACCGTCTTATTATATCACCGTTAATGAAGGGTGAGATCGAATTACATGAAAATGGTTGCCGCTTGTATGTGAATAGTGTAAAAATATGGTATATCAGGCCCGCATCCAGGATCTTGTCGATGTTGGGGGGGGGGCACACAATGGAGCAAAGGGTAATATGTCACAACCTTGATTGTTTGGGTGGAGACAACGCGTAAATCATGTTTATATCATCTATTAAAGACCAGATATGTGAACTACAACAGTAACAAAGCAAACGAAAATGAAAATCAATTATGTCACTGGGGCTGACTGAGGGGGGTGGGGCAGGGATCCGCGCCTGCATATCAAGGTTGTGGGCTCTGTAGAGGTCACAATTTTCATCCGATTTTGATGAAACTTGAAATGCATGTTTATAACTTTCTTTTTAGCGTGTTCTCGATCCATCTCTCGAAAATGTGGGCGGGTAAATATCAATTATAAGTGGTGGTAACTATGAATTGAAAATGAAATGAAATGTGGTTTAACGTCCCACTGCTCTACTTTCAATTCGATATCTACTTTCACTTTATAAACAAGGAGAGGACCAACATTTAATAGTCGGCCAAGTCTTCATATTGGGTCTATCAGCTATGGGGTTTAACGTCCACTCGACACAAACCAGGTCATGGTTTAATTTTATTTCAATAATTCGCTTGCGCGTAGGGGTCTTTAGAAGTGTGGGGGGACCTGGGGACCCGGGGAAATTCCACGAGGTTGAACAGGCGATTCCACTCCTTGTCACGTATGGGTCTTTAGCAGTGGGAGAAAACCATGAGACCCGGAGAAAACCCACGAGGTTTGGTAGGCGACCCTACTCCGTGTAACGTACAACCGGGGTTTCGAAACCACGCCAGTTGACTCAATAGCAGGCTTTATGATACAGCGCGCACTTGCTAAACATTTAGCCCCCCCCCCCCCTGTTATGACCTATATACCTTGAACCAGCATAAATACACTTTGTAATCATCCTCTGTAATCATCAGATCGGTCGCATTATTTCTGTTACGTCGCCCTTTGTAAATTAGTTTTAGTGAAGCCTGTACCATAACAGACCCGGAACTTCACACTGTGCACAGCGCGCTGGACGCTTACGGCTGGCCCCGGATCTATTCACCTGATTTGATATTTGTTTATTTTTTGCAATGCCTGTTGTCTGTCTCGTCCACAGGTTTATCTTGTAGATTTTTGTTGTACGTGTAGTGTCGTCCTCCTGCACTTACTGTATAGAGAAATAGAATTAAAATGGGGTTTAACGTCCTACTTTTCTACGCCCCCTAGTCCAGAGCTCTGGTCTCGTCTAACGAAGACGGCCATACACCACGCAGTATACGGCGACGGTCTGGGAACGTTTATTTCCAATTCAAATTATCGATGTGTTTTTTTTTTACGTGAACGCCAATGTGTACAAACTGTACACAGGACCTTCTCTCTGTCGTACCATTAAATTAATGGTGGTGAACGTCCTATTGACACGCTTAAATATAGTTGTCTCCCTTAGCTATCTTGCCTGTGAACGCATCAATAATAATGCTTCTTATAACATTTATATAGTCTTGTTGACTATCTGAAGAACTTGCTCGGTCAACACCGGGAGTGAGAGAAAGAGAGAGAAAGAGAGAGAGAGAGAAAGAATTGGATTGAACGTCCACTCGACACAAACTTGGATCAATTATTGTTGAATAGTTCTTTGCGCACACGTCGAGGATAGGCAGACCACCCTAATCCCTGAATTGAAACCAAGCCAGCTGACTCGGTGACAGACCTTATGATAACACGTGCACACGTTAACCATTCGGCTATCCACGCACCCCCACCCCCACACCACCACCAGCATCAACCCGGAGCGAACCCGAACCCGCCGAATCGTCGTCTAACTCACCGAGTCACGACTATATGTTCGAAAAAAACCAAAAAAAACCCCCCAAAAAACTAGAACGCCAAGAAGAATTAACGGTTTAATTAAATGAATATATAAGTTTATTGGTGAAATGATATGATTATGTGTGACATACATTATTTTGTTATAAATAGTAATACTGTATTAAAATTATGTAGTTTTTTTTTATACATATATTTCTATAATATCACATTTATTTTAATCTTGGGTGAACAATAAAATTATAATCGATTGGATTCTATCAGTTAATAAAACCTCATTCAACATTTAATGTCATTTATAGTTGAAGAATGTAACGTTTTTGTTGAAAAAAATGACCCTGAAAATGCATTTTCCAAGCAAGCGATTTCGTTTAATAGACGAGTTTTGTACATTGGTCACAACTTACAAACTTGCCTGAAAATAACATTTTGAGGGGCATTTTTGGCACAAAAACGTTTCGATTTTCAACTTTAATGGGTAATTGAGCATAAAAATCATATTATCATATATTTATAAATTAGCGTTATAAGAGTTCTCTTTTTATTGAATATTGTCTATCTGGATATGATGATATGCACAAGGAATAGAAAGGTCAAACTCTTGTGGTAAATGTAACCGTCGGAAAGCCTTATGTGGAAAGGGGCCTTAGATATGCACGGATAGAAGGTCAGATACCTAGTCCTACACTCAATATAATCCGCTGAAACGCGTACACGGGAATGGGCCTAAGATTAGTCAAAAAAGCCCATTTTGTTATGAAATTACAATTAAGACACACGTTGACCTGGAATCACTAGACATGTATATGGATTTGCTTTAAATGTCCCTGAATTGAATTCTCTCGATCTCATGCGCTAACTAAATTAAAATCTGTTTCTGCCATCACGACTAAATCCGCTTCATTGATCGAGTCATAATTCTTCTTCTGTAGAGAGAGAGAGAGAAATGGGGTTTAACGTCCACTCAACACAAACTAGGTCATTTCGGGACCAACATATGGTTTTAATTTCATTTCAATAATTCGCATGCGCGTAGGGGTCTTTAGCAGTGGAAGGAAACCGGAGTGCCCGGAGGAAACCCACGAGGTTCAGAAGGCGCCCCTTTCTCCATGCCACATACGCTCACACCAGGGCTCGAAACCACAGCCGCAAGCCAGAGGTGACCGGCCAGCTAGATGTCGAAGCGCGGCACTCTAGACTACTTGCCCCCCCCCCTTCTTCTGTAACATGATTCGATTCCGTGTCACTAGTTTGTAATTTCGTCAGACGTTTCTGGGAGCACACCAGTTTAGTTTTACACAGATTTGGAAAATGAAAGTAGCATATGTTAAAAAGAAGTAATCGTCCACCAGATCAGACGTTTTTGGTTGACAAAAAACACCCCAATTTAGTTTTACACAATTTCGGAAATGAAAGTAGCGAAAAGAGGTGATAGTCCACGAGTTATTTTCGAGTGGTAAACTAGGTCAGGCGTTTTTGACTGAGAAACGAGCACACCATTTTGGTTTTACACAGGTTCGGAAAATGAAAGTAGCGTTTGCTGAACGGAAGTCATAATCCGCGTTTAAGTAGATGTTATGTAATAAAGGAAGTAAACAATCCCATTTGTTTTCTATAATTTTAAGGCACAAAACACCATCAAACATACGCCACCACATTACAAGGTAGTCCATCAAAATTTAACTCAAATGCTGCCACTTGATTGGCTTTGAGTCCACCGTGAGTGACATAAAGAACCATATCGGATGATAAAGCCAGTCCTGCTGGGTGGCTGATTCCATGAGCAGACGTCACAATATGGCGTAGGAATCTCCCAGTGGACGAAAACACAGATACCCTGTCATTGTAATGATCCGCCACGAGAATATTCCCGAAACTATCCGTACTTGTCGCATAAGGCACTTTCAAACAGCCGTCAGTCTTTCCAAATTTACCAATTTGTCGAATGAAGAGTCCATTTGAATCGAAAATCTTTAAACAATTATTTCCAGAATCACTCACAATAATCTCCCCATTTTTGGAAACCGTGACGTAACGTGGTTGGTTAAAGCTCTGATTCTTACCCACGTGCTGTATGAAGTTTCCATTTTTGTCCACCATCGACACTCGGTTAGTAACAATGTCCGATATGATGAAATTTCCTCTACAATCAACATCGATTCCACTAGGTCCGTTTAAAATATTCTGCCCAAACGTTCCGACGAGTCGTCCGTCTGGCGAAAGGATCGTTACGGCTCTTATTTTACGTGAAGTTGCGGCGATGTAACCCTCGGAAGTGGTGACAATACCGCGCGGTTCAATCAACTCGTCAAGAACGTAAGCTACGGTCGGAGATCCTCTCTCGTTAAACACCTGCAATTTACTATTCACCATATCGGAGACTAGAATATTTCCGTTAGACAGCGACACTACATCCGTCGCATCCTGAAGCTGACCGTAACCACTGCCTTTCGTTCCGAACTTCTTGCCAAAGTTGATTTTAAACCCATTTGAATGCTCCTCGTTATAATCGAACTTAACGCTGGTGTTTTCACTCAGACGCGGAGACGTGTCTATTTCATTTTCTTCTAAAGATTCTGACGATTCTGTGAACTGGACGATTTCTTCAAACGCAGACGGACGATTAGACACAGACCCATTTTCTGCCATTGTTATTCGACCGCTAAATTTCGGCTGGATTTCAATTATTTCGTCAATTTCACATATTTCGTCGATGTCGTCTGCGAATCTGACGGTGCGTGTGGAGGTCATTTTGAATCAGCAGACGTCTGTACCTGTATCTTGACTCCGTATGTTGGCGATTCTTACATTTTATCCTGAATATAGACAGAGAATAAACAATTAAAACAATGGTCGAGACTACATTATATCTGAACACAAGATTACCCAGACAAGTTAGATAGACTCGCCAGAAGCATGGCGTCAGCTATCATATAGCCCTCTGTCAGAACGTCCACTCAACAGGGCGTTGTTTTCTATTTCAACAACCTCACCCCCGCAAAAAATAAACACGAGTTCAATAGGGTGATTTTATTTCATATCACGTACTTGCATAAATAACTAGTTTATTGATTTACAACGCTCACGTGGTTAGACCACTCCGCCAAATAATCGCTTCCGGCTGAACAGTCATATACGACCGAAACAGGATGATGGCCATATAAATGAACAAAAAGCTATTTTAGTAAAGTGACAATTCTCATGCATTGAAACACGTACGCATACATTTAATTTACACGGTACATTATTCAAACTTAAAGAGGCATTATAAGAGAGAGAGAGAGAGAGAGAGAGAGAGAGAGAGAGAGTAATGGGTGTAACTTCCACTTCACACAAACTAGGTCATTTCGGGACTAACATATGGTTTAATTTTATTTCAATAATTCGCTTGCGCGTAGGGGGTCTTTAGCAGTGGGAGGAAACCGGAGTACCCGGAGAAAACCCACGAGGTTGGACAGGCGACCCTACTCCTTGCCACGTACAGCCGTGGATTCTAAACCACGCCAATTGACGCAATGGCTATAATAGTTAAAGAATAGATAATGTAAAGGCAATATGCTGAAATTTCAGTTAAATTAATAAACAGAATCTCGGGTTCAAATCTAATAAATGTTAATAAATGTGTAATTAATAATTTATAAAACATTTATATAAAGAAAGACCTACAATGAGCAGATTTAGCTCTTGCATAATGTATGTTTAACCAACCAATTTGTAACATCTTATAACTAAATAAAAAGAAATGGGGTTTAACGTCCTACTGTTCTGGTCATACTGTGCTAATAAAGACCGGCATACGCCATACAGTGTACCGTAAGATAAATTTGTCAGCAACGCTACTGCCTAGTCTTTAAAACGAATTCCAATTGCCACGGGATCTTTTACGTGCACGCCAATGTATACGTGCTATGTCACACCCGAACGACTAGACAGGGGATTTTGCCCAGACAGCGACACTACGGCCTACTCTTTGAGATTTAACCATGAGGTTAAAGGGTGGTCCTGCTCCTATACACCTTCACAACAGGAATCGAAAGCAAGTCACGTGACTCAATACCAGATTTTATAGTAGGCCCTATCTAAAGTGCACGCGTTAATCCCTTCGGCCACACAACCCAACCCCCACGTATTTAAACCCCATGGCCACTCAACACCCAACGTGCTAAATCCTTCGGCCACCCAACCTACATGTACCAACGTCACCCCCACGTATTTAATCCTTCGGCCACCCACCCTACCAAGTATTTAAAAATCCTTGGACCACGTCACACCCACGTATTTAATCCTTCAGCCACCCAGCTTCCTCTGTCTACGATATCACCTTAGGTGGAAGTGGACGTTAAACCCCACGAACGAACGAACGAACAACACCCACGTGTTCAACACTTCTCCCAGTCAACGGCCACCCACCCTACCTTCGGCCACGCACCCCCATATATTAAAGCCTTAGGCCACCCAACCCCCAAAGTGTTATATCCTTCGGCTCACCCAACCTGGGTTCACCCATTCTGTCCCCACTCCTAAATAGATATAAAATACTTTACCTCGTCTTGTTACAATCAGTAAATAGAGCCGTAGTTAATCCGTTATAATATTATTCACAATAGTAAATAAGAAAATGCTAAACATGAGTGTACAATTCTGTTCATACGATGTATACCGATTAGGACTCCTACACATCTCAAGGACATGGATTACAAATGATGTAAGACGTGCGTATAAAACTAGTCATTAGCACAATCACACAGAGATCTACTTACTTCCAGTCTAGATCTCTATCCCGAATAACCACCATTTACACATTACAAATGACGTAAGACAGTGTGAGTGTATAAAGCCGGAGATAAAAATAACCATAACTGTTAAAGCGAGAATTTCATATTTTAAGTTATATTTTTAAAAAGTATTAAAATAAAGCCTTAAAATTGAGGTACGTTTTACAGAAGAAATGTTTATTTATCCATATTTTACTTAAATCATTAAATTCCAATTGTTTGTAAATCCGTTGAAAATGAAGAGCATCCGATAACTTAGAGAGTTGGTCTTGTCGGGTTTAATAATGTCGAGTTAAAATTTATGTAATATTTAGGGTCTAAAGAAAGAGAGAGGGGGGGAAATGGGGTTTTACGTCCACTCGACACAAACTAGTTCATTTCGGAACTAACACATGGAGAAAACCCACGAGGTTGGACAGGCGACCCTACTCCTTGCCACGTACAAACAGGAATTCGAAACCACGCTAGTTGACTCAATGGCAGGCCGTATGATACAGCGCGCGCAAACTAACCATTCAGCTGGGTCTAAAAAAAAGACCAGTAATGGACAGATTTATCCCTTGGATAATGCACCGCTAAAATAATTACAGAGAAAACTATCAACATGCAAAACAGATCTATAATAAATGACCGCCATATTAAAAAAGTATATAGTGCACTTTTTTTCTAAGCGTTCTACATCTTTCATACTCACAAAAACTTAATAACTGGTCCCGATGGGAGAATAATAAATAATTCTCAATATTCGCGAAACTATACTAAAAATCGTCAAATGAGGTAGGGAATAAAATGTTGGTCAACTGGCTTCGTGTTTGTCGTTAAACGAAGCTAATTGTAGACTGACCGCGCATGTTACGTGTGACATAACCAAAGCTATTAACATAGAGTAAGTATTACCATTATCATACATGGTGTTATACTCTCCCAATTATAAGGCCAAGAGAACAAATTCACCTGTTTACGGTTACGTGGTCCAAAGAAACAGGGTCGTTCGTCCGTCGGTCGGTTGGTCGGATAATCTTATCCCAATTATAAGGCAAGGGAACGAAATAACACGTGTTTACGGTTATTAGGTCCGAAGAAGCATCGGTCGGTCGGTCCGAAGTAGCAGGGTCGGTCGGTCGGTCGGTCGGTCGGTCGGATAATCTTATCCCAATTATAAGGCCAAGAGAAACATTACACGTAGATACGGTTACTTGAACCGAAGAAGCAGATTCGGTCGGTAGGTCGGTCGGTCAGTCGGTCGGATAATCTTCTCTTGTGAGGTAAGATTGGATATATCGGATAATCTTCTCTTGTGATGTAAGATTGGATAGAAGTAAATGAACTAATATGACATATGGGAGCCACGCCGGGTAAGTGGATTGGTTAGACCCTAGCTCGCAAGCCCGAGGATCGTGGGTTCCGTCGTGACTTTTCCCTTGTCAGTGATGCAGGACGGAGGGCATGAGAAGAACATGTCTAGTCATTCGGATGGGACGGAAAACAAACAAGGTGTACACATTGGAGTGCACGTAAAAGATCTCTTGGCAGTTAAAATTCGATAGACGACTAGCACACTATGTAGGGCAAGTCCGTCTACAGTAGCCCAGTTGGAAATTCTTATTTTTAACACAGGTTTAAACATTTTCTATGGTAATAAGACACCGTAGTTTTATATTATTAGTTGGTATGGGATAATTTCCTCCCGATATGAATATCCTTAGAGGGATTTAATAGATTTGTTTTAATATGTTTTAATACAGATATACAGATCAAAGTACATGGGACGGTACCTGTAAACCTTTAATGTGTTTTTATGCAGCGATTGCTCATCGATACGCTCTGATTATTGGACATTATGTAAGTGTGAATTAATGAGGCGGGGGGTGGGCAATAATGAGACCGTGAAATATAAATGAAGGTTAAATTGTACAGTAATTAGTATATGCACTCATGTACAGAATATTGTAGAAAAATAACAAGATGTGTACCTTTTACATTATACATGTGCCAGTTCTAAACATGCGTGTAAATATAAAACTTTTATAGTTTGCAAGTCATAGCGTATACTACACATGGGTCTATTCATTAACACGGAGAGAGAGAGAGAGAGAGAGAGAGAGAGAGAGAGAGGGGGGCTCTTTAGCAGTGGACAAATTCCTTGCAACAAACTAATTTTATGAATTGAAACCACGCCACTTGAGTCAACTTCAGACCTTATGATATCAGAAAGCGCTGGAGGGGGGACGTTTGACTTGCATAGATTACGTGCACGCCGATATTTTATCCCACACGAATAACTAGATAACCCCGCGACTCCAAGGAAAGTAGGACGTTAAACCTCATTTCATTTCCTTTGATAGTAGATAACCCCGAATTGTTCTTTCGCGACGTAGTTCCATTATTTCCATGGCAACTACACAAATAAAACAGCAGCTACCTACCTACCTATGGTAAGATCCAAATGCATATTTCCACACGGTCACGTGACGTAAACAGGGTTAGCGCACGTTTATGTTGCCGGTGATTGTTGGTTAGGTTTAATTTGAGGGCAGAGGTCAAGTCACCGCATAAGCACTGACGTAGGATGATGAAAATCACTTAATTATGCATTTGGCCTTGTCAAATAAAACTAACCCCTACCTATGCAGTCAGCTAATAGTACCTACAGGACGATCACACCACACACAACAACATACCAGATATCAACGACAAATGAAAGAAAAATTACAAACAATCAAAGAACTTGTAGATCAAACGAATGTTACCAAAGCGTAGGCTTCCACATCGATCGAACATTTCGGAGTTCAAACATTTTACTGTTAGACCGGAGAAACTAGGAGATGACCATAGCCCAAGCGTACTCATCGATGCAATGCGGGCGAGGTTAAGTTAAAATAGTTTTAAACATTACAAAACGTGTTATCACCCGATATCAAATAATCAATGAACTATAATTGTTTTAAAATAAAGGAGACACTACCTCTAGTCGTCACATAATATACGCCTTTCATGTAAACTTAAAACTTTCCTTATACCAGAGAGTCACGTCCTGGGTCTGTGTTCAATGAAAACTGACCACTATATATCGGGTTTCCCTGGGGTCAGATACGAGTGGATGGTAAACAAAAGATATCGGACAATAGTCGTCAACAGTTGACCAATCACGAGTGTTTTGACCGTGGGTTGACCACCCTATAGTCAACAAGAGTTATGTAATTCTGCGCATGTACGCACAATCCTTCAAGTATCAGAGCATATCAAATAACCTTGTGAGAAGTGGGAAGTGGACGTTAAACGCATGAGAGAGAGAGCGGGAGAGAGGGAGAGAGAGAGAGAGAGAGATATGGGAATTAACACCCACTCGACACAAACTGGATAATTTCGGGACTAATATAATATGGTTTAATTTTATCTCAATAATTCGCTTTAGCAGTGGGAGGAAAGCGGAGGACCCGGAGAAAACCACGAGGCTGGACAGGTGACTCTACTCCTTGTCACGCACGACCGTCCAAACAACTCAAACCATGTCATTTGGACAGGCGACCCTACTCCTTGTCACGTACAAGCGGTGAATCGAAACCATACGACTTGAATCAATGACAGACCCCGTGATGTGTATGTGGCTAGGAGACAGGGGTGTCTTCTCAAACTTGTAGGTTTTCTCCGGGTACTCCTATTTCCTCCCACAGAAAAGACCCGTGTGCGGACGCTAAAATAATAGAGTTGAAAATAAGACAACCTGCTTGTGATATCTTCTTTGGTAGAAGCGGAAGTTAAAGAAAGAGTGTCAGGCAACGAAACATACGGCCGTAGCAGCTAAATCGACCGGGCAGTCAACAAGAGTTGTCGCATATTTTTCCTTTTTTTCAGTAATGAATCATTTACAATACACTAAAATGTGATTAAGAGTAATAACTCATTAAGTAATTAGCAGAAAATCATTAGAATTTGTTTGGTTTTTATGAAGTTCTGCCCAATGCTAACGTTTAGTATCTTGGATTTAGCTGTTGCAGTGATCAAGGGCCATAACTCTGGCGTTAATTATCGGATATCGCTGAAAATCATTAAGTCTCTCCGTTTGATGATTTTAAACACTGTATAAAAATTTAAAGTCAATTGGATATTAACTTCAGCTTCAAGAGCAGTAATTATCCGAAATCGCTGAAAATCAACAGGATTCTTCATCTCACTACCTTAAACACTCTGTATAAATTTAAAGACAATCAGATATTAACTTTAGCCTCTAGAGCGTCCACGAAATTTTTGGAAGTGATCAACGGCCATAACTTTGGAAGTAATTATCTTTAATCGCTGAAAATCAATAGGCCTCTTCGTCTCATGACCATAAACATTGCGTCTAAATTTAAAGTCAATCGGATATTCACTTTTGCCTCTTTGAACAACCACAAGCAATTGTGGGCGCCACACCGCAGGACCGACGGATTGGAGCGACGACAATATACGCCCACATTTGGTTAATGGGTCTTTAACAGATTAAAAGCGGGATATCGATATTATGCAAATTTTGGTTTATAAGGATTAAGTCAGTTGTTTTGTCTAAAGTCTTTAGTTAACCTGACATTATTTTGACACCTTTTTATCCTGCCAATTTTATGGTAGACCGGATTGACGAGAATAGTCGACACATACATATAACCCGATAATAGTTTAACCGTACGGTAAGGAGTAATTATAGACAAGCCGATAATGGCTAACGGTACAGTCAGGGGTAAGACCGCTAATCTTATCCCCAGTGAAATCAAGAGCGTATAGTCTTATTCTTTTGAACCTCGCTAGCCTTGAGGTCGGGTGTCGATCCCTGCATTGGCCGAGAAAGTTCATCCAGGACGCAGGACGTCAGTGATGCAGTACTGAGGGCCTGACAAGGGCAGCCGTCTAGTCGTTCGGATGGGACGAAAAACCGAGATCCCGTGTACACATTGGCATGCACGTAAAAGATCCCTTGACAGATGGAATTTGATATAAGAGTAGGTCGTAGTGCCTTCCCTCATAGCACACTGTATGGCGTATGTCCGTCTTCATTAGCCCAGTTTAGGAGCAGAACAGCAGGATGTTAAACCCCATTTCATTCCATTTCTTTTGAACCTTAAACCAAACGACAACAGGTCTAAAAGCTCGTATCCATGTACTACGATTGCATAAAGTGATTAACACTCAATTTCATTTTTCCATTTTGAAATGTCTTACCAATTATGTTCCTTGAAATACACGAACACTCTAAACTGACTGAAAGTCGTTTTCGCCGGCCTAATCCCAGGCCCGGATCCAGGATTTTGTCCGGGGGGGGGGGTGGGGGGAGCACACATTGGAGCAAAGGGTAATATGTTGCAACCTTGGATTGCTTGGGTGGAGACAATGCGAAGATCATGTTTATATAATCTATTAAATAGAAGCTATGTGGACTACAACAGTAACAAAGCAAACGAAAATGAAAATCAACTATGTCACTGGTGGGGCTGTCACTGGCCGGTCACCTCTGGCTTGCGGCTGTGGTTTCGATCCCTGGGCCCGGTTCCTAGAAAATTCTTAAAAGTAAGCACAAAGTTATGCTTCACTTTTGCTTACGTAAGAAACTTTATGAAATACCGTCTCTATAGAAACTTCTCAAGACCGTTCTTACATAAGAACAAGCCAAGTATGAGTCTAAGCACAGTGTGACTGGTAAATTGAGACTAAGATGCTCTTTAGCGTCACAAAAACAAATTTAGTATGCAAACTACACCGTAAATTCGTCTGCATATAGAGTTATAAATAGATCAATGACATTAACTTCAAATAGTCGATTTAGATGTATTTGACAAATAATGAAATAGGGTTTAACGTCCTACTGTTTTGCTCCTAAACTGGGCTTATGAAGACGGGCATACGCCATAAAGTGTGCTACTCCTTGGGATCTTTGACGTGCACACCAATTTTTACACGGGACCATATTTTTTCGTCCCATCCGAACGACTAGACAGCTGTCCTTGTCAGGTCCTCAGCCTGCATCACTGACAAGGGGATGAACCTTCTCGGCCAATGCAGGGATCGAACACCCTACCTCTGCCCGATTCCTAAAAAAATCTTTAACTCGTTCTTGCGCTTACATGTAGATTTTAAGTAGACTTTGCAAATAAGTAAACTTATCTTATTTGGTGTTAACAGAAAATTCTTAAGAACGTTCTTGTGCTTAGATTTTAAGTAGACTTCAGTGTAAGCACAAGCACGTTATTATGTGTTCCAAGAAAAAACTTAAGCACAACTTCGTTCTTAAAATTGTCAATTTAAGCACAAGTCCCAAGCAAGGTATAGGGCTTGCTTACCATACTTTAAGTCTGTTTCTGCTTCAAACAATATGGCTGACCGTGGATTTATTCGACGACATTTGCTACATCTTTTGATACCTAAGAGTCAATTGAAAGACAGAAAATCCTTTAGAAACATATTCTCGAGAAGAATGCTATAGAAAATTTCGCTTTTACCCTAAACATAATTCATTTATTTCCAAATTGGTAAAAAACACACACGCGGGCTACTTAAAGATCAGGCGCTCTCACAATTATTCGGTCTGTTTGCATGTGCTTGCGTTTTGGGTTGTTTTCTTTTGTTTAGTTTGTGGTACATTTTATATGTGTAGGCCTATGGGGAAGACGTCAAAGGCATATGGGATTACGTGGCTAAGTGGGTAAGACGCTGGTTCGCTAGCCTGGAGGTCGGGTGTTCGACCCCTGCATTGGCCGACGACGTGGTTTCTCCGTGTCAGTGATGCAGGACGGAGTACAGCTGTCTTGTCATTCGGATGGGACGAAAAAACGAGGTGCCGTGTACAAACTGACGTGCACGTAAAAGATCCCTTGGCAGTTGGAATTCGATAGAGTAAGCCGTAGCGCCGCTGCCCGGGCAAAATTTCCCTCACAGTACAGTGTATGACGTATGTCTTCATTACCCCAGTTTAGGAGCAAAACAGTAGGACGTTAAACCATATTTCATTTCATTTCATTTGTTAAATAATAAAATACATCTAAATCCACTATTTTTCGGGAAGTTAATGTCATTGTTCTATTTATAACTCTATGCAGACCATAGAGCTATATATAGAAACTCTGTGATGCAGACGAATTTACGGTGTAATTTGCATACCAAAAATGTTTTTATGACATTAGAGAGCACCGTACTCTCAATTTACCAGTCACAATGTGCTTAGACTCGTACTTAACTTGTGCTTACGTAAGAACGGTCTTGAGAATTTTCTAGAGACAGTATTTTATAAAGTTTCTTACGTAAGCAAAAGTGAAGCATAACTTTGTGCTTACTTTTAAGAATGTTCTAGGAATTGGCTCTGGCTAGCGTCTTACCCACTTAACCACGTGATCCCCTGATGCCTTTGACGTGGTCCCTATAGGTCTATAAGCTAAAAAAAACCCCACCAAAATACGGAAGCACATGCAAACAGACGGAATGATTGAGGCAGCGCCTGATTTTAAAGTAGCTATGTCTCTAACTCAAAGTCATCCAGAATCTTCGACACTGAAAACACGAATTATTTGTCAGTTTAAATCAAAATTGATGATGTGATCTTACCGGAAAAAGATGGGCTTCTGAATATTTTACCATCACGAATCGTGTACCATAATGCGTTTCAGCCCAGTTCTAGCAAGAGACTCGGGGAACAAGGCTACATTGTATCAAATCAAACGGCGCATGTAGACTGGAATAACTAGACGCTAGAAATGTGCATTCGATTGACACTGTTGGCAAATTTCGCCGCACATAACTGATTTGAAATTGGAGTAAAAACGGAAACCATTGAATGTAAATCAGTTTATATACATTCATATTAGAGTATTATATGCGTTGCGACCCACTTGTGTCAATTTCTAGGTCCCAAGGCCAAATGTTAGCGATTTCGCTCCTTACAAGTTGCCTGCGTGTTGTTTACCAATTTGTAAATAAATAAAATGTTTTTAGTGTAGAAGCGAAATATTCTATAGCATTCTTGTCGAAAATATATTTTCTGTCTTCCAAATGTCTCTTAGGTATCAAAAGGTGTAGTAAATGCCGTCGAATAACTAACTATACGGTCAGTCATATTGTTTGAAGCAGTAACGGGCTTAAAGTTGGTAATCAAGCCCCTATACCTTGCTCGAGATTTGTGCTTAGATTGACAATTCTAAGAACGAAGTTGTGCGTAAGTTTTTTCTTGGAACACATAATAACGTGCTTGTCCTTACTCTGAAGTCTACTTAAAACCTAAGCACAAGAACGTTCTTAAGAATTTTCTGGGAACACAAAATGCGATAAGTTTACTTAATTGCAAAGTCTACTTGAAATCTAAGCACAAGAACGTGCTTAAGAATTTTCTAGGAATCGGGCCCAGGTGTGAGCGTATGTGGCACGGAGATAGGGGCGCCTTCTCAACCTCGTGGGTTTCCTCCGGACTCTCCGGTTTCCCCCCACTGCTAAAGACCCCTACGCGCAAGCGAATTATTGAAATAAAATTTTAAAAAAAATACATTGGTCCCGAAATGACCTAGCTTGTGTCGAGTGGACGATAAACCCCATTTTTCTCTCTCTCTCTACAGCTAACCATTCGCCCCCTCTTAACCACCGGATTACAGCAAGGAATACGAGGCATTATGCAAGAGCTAATTCTGCTCATTGAAGGATTTTATTTTGGCGTCCAATGTTATATTAACTATGATTGAGATATTTATTCACATAATAAACCTGTAATCATCTCTCCAGACATGAATGGTCGAAATTGAAATCGATTTGGACATCCACAAGATTTAAAAATTAACGACAAATTGGATAATCGAGACTTAGTTTATAGCGTCTCATTAGCCCAGTTTAACGACAAAATGGATAATCGAGACTTGGCTTCCGTTGACAAGTACTGCTGCGATAACAATTAACGGCCCAGCTTCAAACATTCATTATTACTAGGTGAATAAAGTAATTAGATTGAAATTTCCATTATCTATTTTAAAACTAGTACAGCAAGAACGAGCAGCTCCTTATCTAAATCTTACATAAATGTATCTTGAATTGGCATCAATGGCGGATTAAGCTCTACCAAGGCCTGAGGCGGCAGTTTCTGGAGGGCCTATTTAAAAAGGCGTGGGCTTAATTAATTTCGGATCAGGGCCTATGTTGATTCCCGTTGGGCCTAAACCCTACCCCTAACATTGTATATGCGTTTTTAATCGTATCAGATAAGTCGAAAATTTTTGGGCCTGAGGCTGCAGCCTCATCAGCCTCACTGATAATCCGCTACTGATTGGCATAAATATTTATTCTTCTTGATTCCGGATGACAACCTTAGTTACACCATTGGACTATTGTTCAAATAGGATCAGCTTACTACGTGTACGTGTAGCTGAATGTGGCTGATTAGTTAGATGAAGCTCGACTATAATCATTGATAAGCCGCCACATTAAATATTAACTATCATTTGTCTGGAAAGTTTTCCAAGATTTTCTCATTGTCAGTGGAGTAATGAAATAAAATGAGGTTTAACGTCCTAATGTTCTGCTCACACGTGGGCTAATGAAGAGGGGCATACGCCATACAGTGTGCTATAAGGTTAATTTTTTCCAAGACAGCGGCACTACGGCCTACTCTTGTATCGAATTACCACTTGAAAGAGATCTTTTACATGCACGTGAAATGATAACGGGGCCTCCGTTTTTCGTCCCATCCGAACGACTAGACAGCTTCCAACTGACAATACATCCACTGATGTTCTGTGAAAGAGAATAGAGGTAGACATTTACCTGTCGTGTTTCACCTGATATAAACAGGTATATTAATTGACCAGTTGTACACTTTTAAAACACCTTTAATACCTTTCAGTCAGGTGTGTTACTAGTATCTCTTTAAAATCCTACATCCAGTCACAGGTATGTTATTTGGCCAACTTTAGCACCTGTCATTCAGTGACGAATCCTAGCATCTATTCCTATACCTGCCCGAGTTTTACCTACCTGAGATCAATATAGATATAAAATCGTAGAACCAAGTTGTATATAAATATATATAAATTGTGTTTTTTTAAATATTATATTCTGAGACTGAGAGCAGCTTTATTTAGTTTTTATATATTTATATATACAACTGAGTTCTATATATATACCTGCCCATGTTTTACCTACCTGAGATTAATACAGGTATAAAATTGTAGAACCTATATATATATATATATATATATGACCGAGTTTTACCTGCGTTCTGAACCAGGTAATATTGGTAGTCACGTCCTCGTGTCTTGGTATTAATTAACTTGATTATCATTGCTTGGTTCTATCTCTATTTAATCCGACATGTCTACCACGCGTGATATTCATTCATTAACCTAATCTGATGATGAAGAATGGCTGTGTTCAGTTCTTGTCTATCTCTAATAACAAATGAATGAAATGAACGTATAGTCCTTCGAATGGGACGAAAAACCCATGTTTCCTGTACACAGTGATGGGCACGTAAAAAGTCATTGGGACAACGTGTACATGGGACAACAACCAATGAACGAGAAAGAGAGAGAGAGAGAGAGAGGTACAGACTAGGTTATTTCGGGACTGACATATTGTCCAATTTTATTTCAATAATTCGCTTTGCGTATTTAGCAGAGGGGGGAAACCGGAAGACCCGGAGAAAACCGACATGGTTGGACAGGCGACCGTACGCATTGTCACGTACAATCAGGGAATCGAAACCAATGACAAACCTTTGAATATAGCGCGCACGTGCTAACCATTTGGCCATCCACACCCCCGGACTTAAAGGGAACGCATGTGGGACCACTTGACATCCGGTATCAGTTTCCTTATTAAGGGACCACGCGTTTACAAATATAACCTTTATCAGAAAGATGTGACATGATTAAATAAACAGGTTGATAGAGGTCACCCAAGCCATCCAGAAAAACACAAATTAGTATCTCGTCTTGTGCGTTTCAATTCTTTTGCGTTTCAATTCTTAAACATCATACCCCACCCCCTCCAAAAAACCAAAAAACAAACTCAGTATGCCGTCTTTTGCGCTTTAATCTTACATATCATAGTAATCCGGAAAAAGGTGGGCTTGTAATATCCAATTTTTAAGACAAAATAAACACTTTACCATTACTACACGAATCGGGGGTCGGGATGGCCTAGTAGTCTAGAGTGCCGCGCTTCGACCTCTAGCTGGCCGGTCACCTCTGGCTTGCGGCTGTGGTTTCGAGCCCTGGTGTGAGCGTATGTGGCATGGAGATAATCGGCGCCTTCTCAATCTCGTGGGTTTCCCCCGGGCACTCCGGTTTCCTCCGACTGGTAAAGACCCCTACGCGCAATTTGTTGAAATTAAATTAAACCACATGTTAGTCCCGAAATGACCTAGTCTGTGTTGAGTGGACGTTAAACCCCATCTCTCTCTCTCTCCCTTTCTCAGTACACGAATCGTGTAACATAATGCGTTTCAGCGCCATTTGTAACAAGTGACTCGAAGAACGACGCTAGACATAATTCCACAAGTTATGTCAAACGGTGACGTCATATTCTTATCTGGAGTGCATGCAGACGCTCGAGATTGCCATTAGGTTGAAATTTTTGTCGTATTTCTACGATCATAACTGATTTGAAATTACAGCAAAACAGAAACGATTGAATGTAAATCAGTTTATATACATTCACATTCAATATATGCGTTCTGGTCCACTTGTGTCAATTTCCTAGGTCCCAGATATTAACCATTTAGCTCTGTTAACTTTACAGAAAATACTCAAAAACATCCTATTCGATATCTTAAAAATGATTCAAACAATATAATTCCGCATCAGTGCGTCCTGTTATGCTATTACAAAGATCATATATCCATTGTATTGCGCGACAAAGTGAATATAATATGTAGCCTATGTTGAATTACAATCACTAATTTCATCTAAACAGCAATAAATTAAGTGCATGGCTACAAAGTTTTTGTAACACAGTATCAAGACAGGCCTACTTATCAGGTGGCCCAGTAAAACACCGAGTTTACTATTTAAAGTGGTATAATTAAAAACAAATTGTAGATATATCATTCACAATTCAAATATGGGGGTTTGACAACTTTACTCTTAGTCCCAGTAACCCAGAATGTCCTAATATTCAAAGAAGGGAGGACCTGGGACAAATGTTCCATTGCCCATACGAAACCGGGAGTGGTTGATATCAAGAATTTTTCTCCAAGTGAAGTAAGAGTTGCGCCCCTGCCTGCAATAAATCTAACAATTATTGCATTATTATACGTAAACATGAATCGTTACGATGAATTTGAGTTAGATTTGGCCCATGAAGCGGGAAATGTTACAATAAAAACAATTAAGAGTGTTGGATATTAAACTGGCAATGCAATCAATTGGATTTTCTGGAATGACTATCTTAAATTAATTTTGACCGCGTTGACATCTTTTTTTAGGACTAGATATATCCCTTAGACTTTTTAAGATACAGTGAAAGACCGGATAATCTAGCCAATGACCTATTATTCTCAAATGGTGACAACGTAAAATAGTGTTCTGGGTGATAGAGTCTATTCCACTCTAAACTGAGATGAGCGTAAATGTAACATCTCGTTCCGGCATTAGATATAGGGGGTGGGGGCGAATGGTTTGCGCATGCGCGCTGTATCATGGAGACTGTCATTGTGTCAACTGGCGTGACAATGAGTAGGATCGCTTGTCCAACATTGTGGCTGTACGGAACTATAGGTAAATCACTAGAAACGTCAACGGTAATTGATTAATCAATATCTGACGTCATAGGGTCAAAAGCCGCCTGTGCGACCCCTGACGTTACCTCCTATTACTACCGGTCACATCTTTATGTTATAAAGGCCATCGAAAGTATAAAAACGAAACGAAATATAGATTCGTAATTTAATAAGATTTGTTTCATTCTTGAAAGCTGGTCAGTAATTTGATACACACATATTAGCTGGTCGCTAGGTTGAGAGCAAAAATTTGTACGTGACAAGGAGTGGGGTCGTCTGTCCAACGACGTGGTTTGTCTCCGGGTCTTCCGGTTTCCTCCCACTGCTAAAGACCCTACGCGCAAGCGAATTATCGAAATCAAATTAAACCATATGTTAGTCCCGAAATGACAAAGTTTGTGTCGAGCGGACGTTAAACCCCACTTCCGTCTCCCTCTCTCTGGGGATAGAGCTGAATTGTTTCTAGTGAAGTTTATTATGCGATATCTTGTCCTCACGTAATTCCTTAAGGGTAGATAACAATTCTTGTTTGATTTGTTTTAATAAAGTGATAGCTAGTTCATTTTTTTAATGAAGTTGAGATGATATCTGGTTGATCTAAGCGAAGAAAATGTCAATTGAAATTGTATCTTGTATCAATCGTTTGATTTACATAAAGAAGCTTATTGAAGCATCGCCGCCATTTACAGTCCAATAAATAATGTATAACCACACCGATATTAAATCAATTACAAATATAATAGATCAGTTATATTCATAAATACCTCCACACCCGCCATTAATTATTTGGAATGACGTATATTATCTATTGTCATGTGAGACCATGAGTATACAAAATGCCTACAACATGAGCCACATCAAAATGTCGGCTGTTTAACAGTTTTAACACTTGTGCATATAAATACATCCACTTCCCCACGAATTACTTGGAATGTTGACACGAGAGAATCTATTACGTATATCTATTTTCACGTGACCCTCTGAGTATACACTATATCGGCAACATGAGACACACTAGGCTAATCTTAGCAGATTTAACGACATTGATTTGAGAAAAGCAGTTGCATAGAACTGTAACCTTGTTTTAAAGGATGCAGACAAGACAACCTGAGATATTAACAAAATAAAATGTAAAAACTGACATGAAATCAATACAATGTAAACTGGCATGATGGTATGAATCAATACACATGGTAAAACTGACATGATAATATGTACAATACAATGTAAAACTGGCATGATGGGATGAATCAATACACAAGGTAGAACTGACACGAATCAACAGAATGTAAAACTGGCATAATGGGATGAATCAATACACATGGTGAGATTGGCATAATGGGATAATTCCACTCGGCAAACCTCGATAGATTCCGGAACCTACATCTAGTCTCGGCTGTATGACAGTAAGTGATATGTACCCACGCCGATACATTTGCGATGCGGCTACCGGTCTACTTTAAAAGGAAAAATTGACGCTATTACAAACAAACAAGGCGCCATGGGCGCAGTCATTTTTCATCCGGGACCTTTAAAGTAGCTCCAATATGGCGGAATTCGTCATATGACGTAGGTTTCGGAATCTGTCGAGATGACGGGATGAAGTTGGGTTTAACACCCACTTTTCTGTATCAACCCGAACTAATTAATGAAGACAGGCGTACGACATGCAGTGTGCTCTAAGGATGATTGCATTTCAACTGTCAAGGGATCTTTTACGTGCACGCCAACGCATACGAACTTCGCTTTTTCATCCCATCGAAATTAACAAGATGGGATGGGATATATCATTATGGTTTTAGAATTTAATTCCCATAAATAGCAAAGTTCAATCTAAGTAGAATTGCTTTCGTCATTTTATAATAAGAAACCCTAAATATTCATATCCCTACTCAAGAAAGACGGATGTGTCGAATACGGTCGGTTTTATTTCGATATATCACATATTATGAATCACGAGGATTTACTTATATCTTAAAGGGACAATATATCCCCCAATCTGCCATTTAATTTGGAGCCAATTCAAAGTTAATCTGATTGTTTAACCAACGTTAAAACATTCCGATTAAATTCATTCTTTAAATACTGACACAGGTTGTCCTATTGAACGTTCTTAGGGTTCGATCCCGGTATGCTCCGAGATAGTTCCTTGGGATTATCCATGCTTGTCCCCTCCCCCTTCAATGATGTAGGAGGAGAGTGATGTCCTCCTGTCAGTGGTGCAGGAGAGGGGTGACTCCCCCTTGACAGTGGTGTAGGAGGAGAGTGACGTCCTCCTGTCAGTGGTGCAGGAGAGGGGTGACCCCCCTTGACAGTGGTGTAGGAGGAGAGTGACGTCCCCTTGACAGTGATGTAGAAGGAAAGTGACATCCCCTTGAAAGTGCTGTAGGAGGAGAGTGACGTCCCCTTGACAGTGATGTGGACACAGATCACTAAATATTCATGGGCCGTCACCCACGAATGTAGGGCGAAAGTTATTTTTAGTCTTTCTCTCTCTTTCCCTTTTTCCCCCTTTTGCGTGGCTATTTTTGTTGACTTTTTGGTGTAGAATCGAAGACAAGGGTTTAAAAATACATTTTCTGCCAAGTTTTGGTGAATATTCATGTTTTTGAGGCGGAAGGATTGTGAGGTTGCTTATGTTGAAAGGGAGGGCCGAAATTGCTTGTTTAGTTGTCTCTACTTCCAGCCTGTGTATCTCAAGTTTTTCATGGTGAACCTCACACATGCTTTTGGGCCAGAGTTTGCCACATGTTGCTCCATCTGTGGCAGAAAGCGTTCTAACCAACGAATATTTGGGAAAAAGTTACAGCCGGTCTAAGAGACGAGAATTATCATTGAAGTCAATGGGGAAATAATTAGTGATCTGTGGCCATGTAGGAGGACAGTGACATCCCCTTGACAGTGATGTCGGAGGAGAGTGACGTCCCCTTGACAGTGATGTAGGAGGAGAGTGACGTCCCCTTGACAGTGATGTAGGAGGAGAGTGACGTCCCCTTGACAGTGATGTAGGAGGAGAGTGACGTCCCATTGGCAATGCTGCATTAAGAGAGTGATGTTTCGTTGTCAGTGGTGTCAGAGGCAAGGGACAACGTCTAGTCGTTCGGATTGAACGCAAAACCGAGACCCCATTAGTGTGTATGTAAACATTGACAGTTGGAATTCAATGTATAAGTCATGTTCCTTAAGCAACGTTCATGAGTTTTACAGCATCTAACCGTTGCTTCAATACTCAGCAATTTCCGAACTTTGCGCCCATAATTTTTACACGTGACTAATTAGCACTGTCCAATCAGAGCTCGTGACAAATAACACATTATAAACAAACAGGGTTTTCTAGCGCCACGGTGGCTAAATGGGTAAGACATTGGCTCACTAGACTGGAGGTCAGGTGTTCGACCATTGCATTGGTTAAAAAGTTCCTTCAGATTCCCCATGTCAGGGATGCAAGACGGAGGGTTTGGCAGGAATGTTGTCTAGTCATTCGGATGGAACGAAAAACCGAGTTCCCGTGTACATATCGGCATGCACGTAAAAGATCCCGAGGCAGTTGGAATGCCTGTCTTCATTAGTCCGGTGTAGGCGCAGAAAAGTAGGACGTTAAACCCCATTTCTTTAATAGCCCGATTGGTTCATAAAGGTAGAGCGTTAAACTGTTAATCTCCGGTCACATGGGAAGATTTATAGTCAAAACCACATTAAATCAAAATGGATTATTTTACAAATGACACAGATCTTGAATGTGATAAGGCCTCTTTACGGAAAGGTCACTGTCTCTTTGTTAATTTGACAGTTAGTGTCGGCTTTATTTAATAATAAATATATTTTATGCTTTTATGACTGCGTGTTGTATTATCGTCATAAAAACTGCTTGTATTTTGCAAAGCTCCGCAGATATTTGATTGATAAAACAGCCTAATAGGACAGATAAATATTATATTTTATACACAATCGGAGAAACATTTCGAATGAAATTCATGAATGGGTTTAACGTCATTAAATTGCCATACAGCTTTTAATCGTTCAAAAGGGACGATATTATACGGGTAAATATGTCAATCGGGTATATTATGGAATGGGGTTTAACGCCCTAGTTTTCTGCACCGAACTGGGCTAATGACCAACGCCATACGCCATACAGGGTGTATGAGGGATATATTTTCCTTCTTTTAGGTTGAATTCCAACTGTATATACACACAACTGGAGGGGGGGGGGTGGATGGCCGAATGGTCAGCGTGCGCACGCTGTATCATACGGTCTGCCATTTAGTCAACCTCGTGGGTTTTCTCAGGGTGCTCCGGTTTCCTCCCACTACTAAAGACCCCTACGCGCAAGCGAATTATTGAAATAAAATTAAACCATGTTAGTCCCGAAATGACCTAGTTTGTGTCGAGTGGACGTTAAACCCCATTTTTCTCTCTACACCGAACTGGGCTAATGAACAACGGCATACGTCACACATGGTGCTATGAATGAGGGAAATACTTTCCTGACATCGATACTATGGCCTACTTTTAGATTGAATTCCAACTGTATACACAGGACCTCGGCTTTTCGTCCCACCCGAACGTATCTGAAATGTGTCGGAAACCGCCGTGACTTAGTAAGACGTTGGCTCTCTAGCGTGGAGGTCGCGGGTTCGATCTCAGCGTTGGACGAGACAGCTTAACAAGATTACCCCGCGTGTTTTTTTTTCCTTTTCAGTTATTCAGGATGGAGGGCCTCGCTAAGACAACTGTCTAGTCGTTCGGATGGTACGAAAAACCAAGGTCCCATCTACATATATTGGCGTGCATGTAAATGATCCCTTGGCAGTCGAAATTCGATGGCCTACAGAGAAGTGGGACGTTACACCGAATTCAGTTTAGAGTGAATTCCAACTATATACACAGGACCTCGGCTAGTCGTTCGGATGGGACGAAAAACCGAGTTCCCGTGTATACATTGGCATGCACGTAAAATATCCCTTGACAGATGGCATTCGATAAAAGAGTAAGCCATAGTGCCGCTGACCGGGCAAAATTTCCCTCATCATAGCACACTAGGTGATGCACCTCTTTATTATCCCAGTCGGAGCAGAACAGTAGGACGTTAAACCCCATTTCATTTCATTGTTTGTATGAGATGCACGCTCTTGTCAGGTCAGTCCCTGGCCTTTATATAGTCAGTAAATGTCACACGGGATCACTGACGGTTAGCAAATTGTTTGTCGTCATAGACCATATAGCGCTGCTGTCTGGGTCAAATATCCCTCATGGAGCACTGCGCGGTGAATATCGGTCTTCATTAGCCCGGGTGGAGCAGAGCAGCATTACGTTACACTCCATTTAATTTCATTACCAGAGACATTTCAGTTTTAATTACTCAAAGGTTATAACGCACACTAGGTCAATAGTATCAAAATGCATACACACCTCAAATGGTCGTCTGCCAAATGTCGTCTGCTACATTTCATCAACTCATGTGTTGTCGTGTGCGTGCTGTGCCATGGGAACGCATGTATGTTCCTTGAATTTAAGCTAATGAACTATTAAATTGTGTTCGCAGTAGAAAAACATAATACTAAAATATGAATTCTGTCCTGTAATAGGACCACATCCACTACTCAGCCGATCTTATCGACGTGTCCGTTAAACGTGACAGAACTGTAGAGGCATATCATGAGCACAAGTGAACAACGCAATGACAGGCCTTGAAAGCCATTCAACTATACGTTGTACTGTTGGATCACTAATGATCAGAATATTGTTACCCGCTGTACAACATACTTGTACATATCTAACGATAAGACCACGTGGTCGAGCGAACTACTTGTCGTACTATTCAACATTTAATTGATTTTATTGTCTAATATTAGATTGGTCATAATCCAATACAAGTATTGTTTGATATGCTCTACATGGCCTACTCAAGGGGGGATAATAAAGGAGTTGTAAATCAATAAAACTGATTGGGCGTTGATTTTTCAAACTGCCACGCCCGCCGTTCGAGAGTGACATGTGATACCACTATTTTACCCACTATTTTACAGACCTGATGGTTCAAAGCGCGCGCGTTAAGCCATTCGGCCACACAACCCTTGTGATGAGCATAATGATGACTGTTTTTGAATATCGAATTCGACCTACCAAGAGATCTTTTACGTGCACGGGACGGGGTTTTATCTCACCCGAGCGACTAGACAGCTGTCCGTGTCCGACCCTCCGTCCTGCACCACTGACAAGAGGAAACCACGTCGGAAAATCCTGAAATCATACAAAACTTACATTTTGCACTATTATGAAGCGGCTAGTTTGAATTCAGAAGAGGAGGGTTGAGATGTCCTAGTGGTCTAGAGTGCCGCGCTTCGGCCTCTAGCTGGTCGGTCACCTCTGGCTTGTGGCTGTGGTTTCGAGCCCTGGTGTGAGCGTATGTGGCATGGCGATAAGGGCGCTTTCTCAACCTCGTGGGTTTCCTCCGGGCACTCCGGTTCCCCCCCACTGCTAAAGACCCCTACGCGCAAGCGAATTATTGAAATAAAATTAAATCATATGTTAGTCCCGAAATGACCTAGTTTGTGTTGAGTGGACGTTAAACAACATTTCTCTCTCTCTCTTGAATTAAGAAGAACTTATGAAATTCGATAAATTAAATTAAAGGATTCAATGCAATCGTGTTTTAGGAAAGGTTCTGAAGGATGTTTGTCCCAATAAATACACGTAGTTGCATCAAAGTGGTACCAATATACACATATTTAGAGATGTACATTGCTATACATGATATGCTTTACTAATCCATACAATAACATTTATAGCAATGTACATCTCTAAATATGTGTATATGTTATGCTTTACTAATCCATACGATTTATCTGCGATATCCCCTTGATGGGATGCGATGACATCAACATCGGCGTATTATCTTATATAGATAAGCCATAAGTAAACACAATGCAATCTCCAAATATTTGTCAAAACAAAAATTTACTCAGAGTTGATACTTTTGCTTATGATATTAAAGATAGCAAACTATAATATGTAATGAATAAGCTATTTTAACAATACACGGGCGGATCCAGGATTTTTTGCAGGAGGGGGTTTGCCAGGTTTCTGTCAAGGAAATCTGTCACCATCGTCTCTAAATTACATAGGCATACATACAAATTTAGCTTTTTAAAAAGCGAAATCATTTTATAATGATGTAGAATCACATTGTGATTTAATTTCATTGTTGAAAGGCATTCATTTTTTCATATGTAGTTGAGCCGGGTGGGGTTTGGACCCCCTCCTCCTTTGGATCCGCCCCTTCAATAATCATTACCTTAACTACATCTCTTATTTAGTGCAACAGTTCAATGCCGATTAGTTGGGAGTCAAGATTTTGATGGCAATATAATTTGTAGTGGAAATGAGGTGTAGTCGAAATGGGAGGGAATCATTGTAGGCACGGTCTTCTATCCGGAAGTCAAGATAGTTGGCCAAGCATGTCATACTCACGTGTTTGAGAGATGCACAGTGCTTTAAATTAATGTCAAACTAATCTATAAGATCCAGGAGCATTCTATAAACTCATCCACAGATGTAAAGTACTACAAAAGGATCACCAACACTATGACATTTCCACCAAAACATACCCCCCCCCCCCCCGCGCCCAAACACCTCATCCCTACGCAGAATCAAAATCTACACATAAAACTTCTCTAGAAAACATTGGTCTCATAAATTCATCTTTTGAGTGGCGATACTGTCCCATGATCACGAGCCTCCGGACTATTCTATCCAATTAACATGGCTTCAGTTTTTGAGGCATTTTTATTGCATATGAATGAATAATCATCCATGTTGTGACTAGGTCTTAACAGTTTACAATTTTAGGTATTGCTATGGGGGATGGCCTAGTGGTCTAGAGTGCCGCGCTTCAACCTCTAGCTGGCCGGTCACACCTGGCTTGCGGCTGTGGTTTCGAGCCCTGGTGTGAACGTATGTGGCATGGAGATAGGGGCGCCTTCTCTACCTAGTGGGTTTCCTCCGGGCACTCCGATTTCCTCCCACTGCTAAAGACCCCTACGCGCAAGCGAATTATTGAAATAAATTTTTTAAAAAACCCATATGTTAGTCCCGAAATGACCTAGTTTGTGTTGAGTGGACGTTAAACCCCATTTCTCTCTCTCTCTCTATTGCTATGGGAGTGGGGTGGGGAGTGGGTGGGGTCATGGGCTAAAAATAACAAAAGAGCTGCATATCATCGATTTTACCAAGTTCATCTGTGTACAAAGTGCATAACAGAGAACCAAGAACAGATCCTTGAGTTACACCTTGATGCAGAACTGATTGACACGTTCCGATCATCTCCTTCTGATCTACAACCATCAGATTCCGGTTAAACGCATTACGTCCCGCTCCATCTAGAAACTGTGATTAGTAACTTGAAGCATTAGGTGGCAGCTCCTGATACACACCGAAGCTTTGCGAGGTCACTCGACATCCACAGGGTGATTCGGCGATTTATATCGTCCCAAGATGCCACCATATGATTTTTAAAATGGAGTTGCAAGTATAGCGCAAGATCTTGTTTGGCCTATACCATAACCAAGACGAATTCATGACAACTGATAGAATTTACTGATGACATAACTTACGACACGTTTTCAAGCGTTATCTGAAACAAATGCAGCCAAAACCGAGAAGGGAGACTTAAATAGTAGAACTGAATATACTATTACAACTACCTTGTACCTGTTGTAAAACCCAGATACGATAAAATGAAATGTCATTCCCCCAAACTTTAAAATGGTTTGGTGGTGGTGGGGGGGTCTTAATATCGTAAAGTTAAATGAAATGTTGATTGGGCCAAGGTGTCATTGGTATAAAGAAATTATACTGTGGAAAAGACCAACTACAGGAAGTTATCAGAATGGATAATTACTATTAGGAATTGACATAAAACATACAATTGTGTTTCGCAATATCCATAATTTAGCCCACAATTTAGCCCGCAATATCCATAATTAAGCCCACAATTAATGATATATTAATTAAGAATAATATTTAATTTGTTGGGGATATCGCCATCATTAGTCTCTCCACATTATGATAATGATCTTATTAAGTAATGGAGATTATTCGCCTGTAGTTTAACTCAGTTCCAGGACATTGTAGATCTAGATAATGTTAACATTAAGGCCATACAATTCAATGAATTATTACAAAGTGTTCTTGATAAACTTTATCCTGCAAAAACTAAGAATATCAAAATACGACCGAATTCTGAATGGTTCAATGATGAAGTACTACAAGCCAAAAGATCCAGAAATAAAGCAGAGCGACGCTGGATGAAAACCAAGCTTCATGTACATCAAGAAATTTACCAACAAGAAAAGCACAATTTCACACGAATTATAGTAGAAGCTAAACAGTCCTACTACTCTAATAAGATACATAACAGTAGTGTTTCTAATTCATTATCAAACCATAACTATGGAGCAACAATTCTGCCTAATTCTGACAATGATCAACAACTTGCTGATAAGTTTTCGTCATACTTTCTGACAAAAATATCCACAATTCGAGACAACCTTTCATCAAAATTGGACGAAGTTGAAGTAACCTCTGCAGCATCGCCATTGTCTTTTCCTCCTTCACTCAATTTCTTTAATAATGTCAGTGAATCCGAATTATCGAAGTTAATTTTAAGCTGTTCCTCAAAGTCTTGTCCATTAGATCCAATTCCGACCACGTTCTTGAAGGATTGTCTACCATCATTAATCAATGTCATCGCCAACATTATAAACTCTGCAATTCAGGAAAATGTTTTTCCAGATATATTTAAGGCAGCAATAATATTTCCACTTATTAAGAAGAAATCATTAGACCCCGAAATTGAGAAAAATTATAGGCCCGTGTCAAATTTAAGTTTTGTATCTAAAGTCCTGGAACGTGTAATTTCGAAACAAATATCATCACATATAGGGGATCACAATTTACTAGAATCTTTTCAAAGTGCATACAGGAAGAATCACAGCACGGAAACAGCATTACTAAGAGTTCATAATGATATTCCCACATCTATGGATAACCACAACTGTGTTTTACTGATACTGTTAGACCTATCAGCCGCTTTCGACACAGTGGATCACCATATTCTGCTAGATCGATTTGAAGTGGACTTTGGAATTAAAGATGATGCCCTGCAACTCATCCAATCATACATCAGCAAGAGAACACAAAGGGTTCTGGTTGGCAACAGCCCATCCGCCGAATCACTGCTTCAATTCGGAGTTCCGCAAGGGTCAGTACTGGGGCCGATATTGTTCAGTCTGTATACATCCCCTCTCGGCGCTTTGGTTCGCAAATTCGGACTTGAATTTCACTTATACGCTGACGACACCCAACTGTATATATCCGTCAAGCCATCAGACCCGGACAGTTTTAATCTACCCAAGTTCAACATTGAAAAATGTATAGATGATATAAAACTCTGGATGTCGCAGAATTTCCTTAAACTCAATGATGAGAAAACAGAGTACTTGGTAATTGGTTCAAAACACAACCGCTCTAAGCTAGATGATGATCTATCCATCCGTGTTGGTGAGACATCCATCACTAATTCTACTGCAGCCCGCAACATTGGAGCAATCTTCGATTCTAACATGAATATGGAGTCCCAAATTAACAATGTGTGTAAAGTAGGCTACTTCCACTTGAGAAACATTGCCAATAGATGCAACAAAAACACTTATACAAGCCCTAGTAATTTCTAAACTAGATAATTTCAATTCTCTGCTGTTAGGTGTTCCGAATAAATCGCTGGACAGAAAAGAAATTACAAAATTGAGCTGCTCGTCTCATCTCAGGTTGTTCTAGATATGACCATATAACTCCAATACTGTTTAATCTCCACTGGCTCCCAATTACTTACAAGTGTTTAAATGACCTAGCACCACTATACCTCTCGCAACTATTGTGTTTGTACAAGCCATCTCGTCAACTTCGCTCAAGTAACGATAACTTCTTGCTGATCGAAAGAAATGCAAAACAAGTATCGGTTGGGGAAAAGTCTTTCTCAATAAAGGCACCTAAATTGTGGAACAAATTACCACTTAACCTAAGGAACTGTGCATTACTTTCAACTTTTAAAGCAAATCTCAAGACGTTTTTATTTACCAAAGCTTTTTATTAAATGTGATACGGTGTTGTTTTCATATTTGTTTTCTACTATTTACGTGTACTATTATTTGTATGTATTGTATCTTCCTTTTAAGTTTGTAAAGAGCATCTGGGCACTCTATAGGTGAAAGATGCGCTATATAAATACATCATAATAATAATAATTAAAAAGGTAAAAAAAGAGACGATCATAGGCATTATTTCCACGCTAATAAATAATAACACCGGAAATAAAAACACAATTACCTCCCTTGTGTTTCTACCCCCCCCCCCCCCCCCCCCCCCCAAATGCAATAGCTATTTTCAAATGTTTGAATTTGAAGTTGAAAATGGTATTTTTGCCAATTTGTCAACTGGCAATAGTGAATTATAGGATTAATAGGATCATTCTTTAACAAGGTAGGACTGATTGTAGATACCATCTATTTTAAGGTTTTATTTTAATATATTTTGAAAATATGAAATTGCAGCATTAACATTAAAAAGGTAAAAGAGACAATCCAAAAAACGGAAATGTAATTTATTGTGAATGTTAAAATTTGTGAAAATGGATTAAAACCAATTTAAGTAACATTTTAGGAATATTATATAATAAAAATATTAAATATAAACTCAAAAGATACATTTATAAAAAAAAATATCTACATAAACTCATCAGCCATTGTCAAATAGGAACAAAGTTAAACGCATTAAAAAATCATTAACAAGCTAAACACAATTTCACATCAGTTTACGTCGACAATTGTGAAAGACTGACGTTTGGATGCAGTCTCATCATGTTATCCGATTATTTTTACCAATTACCCCCTTTTCGCTCTACCTGCCCTTGCATAGCATTTTCTGTTGATTTATTGGTCTAACGCTGGGGAAGAGACTATTAATTTACATATTTGATGAATATTCATGATTTTGAAGAGATAGGACCAGAAAGTAAACGGACACAAATTGCGGAAAGGACGTCATAGCCTATGAAATATGACCGGCCGAAACAAAAAATCGAGATGGTGAACACTGTTCACCATTTTTTATCAGCGACTGTGAAATCCAGAACTAGTTGTTGTTCTACAGATTAAGATAATTGGAATAACATTTGCCACGGAATAGTCAGGTCGATTTGGTGATACATAGAATTCAGATATTTTGTGGATATTTCACCAACGTTTTAAATATCATTTTCAAATTTAGTTCTATAAGGGATATTGTCCTTTAAAATCTAGTTCTGTAAAGGATAGCGTCCAGTCTATGGTAGATATTGTCCTTTTAATCTAGTTCTATGGTAGATATTGTCCTTTAAGTCTAATTCTATGGTAGATATTGTCCTTTAAATCTAGTTCTGTAAAGGATATTACTATTTTAGTTCTATAACGGATATTGTCCTTTTAAGCAAGTTCTATGGTAGATATTGTCCTTTAAATCTAGTTCTATGGTAGATATCGTCCTTTAAATCTAGTTCTATAAGGGATATTATCCTTTTAAATTTAAATTTAGTTCTGTAAAGGATATTGCTCTTTTAAATTTAGATCTATAGTCGATATCGTCCTTTTAAATCTAGTCACATCACGGATATTGTCCTTTTAAATTTAGTTAAAGCCATCGCAGTCGTAATAAGGATAGCCATAGTCATCGTCATCGTCCTTTAAATTTAAGTAAAAGTATTTCTCTGGAATCACATCCTTCAAGGTCATAAATTCTTGTAATTTTCGTGGCAGTGGTAGCTTGGTTATTTTTGTCAGGATGCTAGCCCCGATAACAGATCGGATAGCTCGTCTACAAATAGACTGTAAATTTCTGCCTTTCCGGTATTCCCGGAAGTCATTTGCGTTACTATCAACCTGCTGTTGCATCTTGGGGCTGTCTTCTGGAGTTGGATACAAGGACGCCACAAACTCGTGCGATGCTCCGTTTTCATATAAGATCTTTCCAACCATTAAAACGTCAGAAAACGTTTCTTGTATGTTCATAAAAATACCCCTCATTCCAGAAGAACGAAATAGCTGATAGTTTTCAATCAGTAAGTATAGTATAATATCTAGGTCCCTCAATTGCAATTTATTAGTCAACATGGGCATCAGGACATCAGTGGTACCGTCATACCCGTTCATCAAAATCAATTTCAAAACATTAATCCATCGACGATTGAGAGTAATGGTATTTAAATAAAATAAAGCCGTATGACCTTCTCTGTTCCGTTGATTTACGTCAGCGTGTTCATCCAGAAGTATTTCTACCAATTGTCGGTTATTGCTTCCAACTGTTTCCATTAATGCTGTTTTACCAATGTTGTCTCCTGCGTGCACATCCGCACCATTGTCTATAAGTAGTCTTATCAACGAATCCACATCGACGATTAGATTCTCCAGTTTTGCGCACAACAATAACGCTGTTTTACCAGTGTTGTCTCGTAAGTTTACATCAGTGCCACTTTTGAGTAGCAGTTTGACAATTGTTAAGACGTTGGCTTGTCCAGAAAGGAGAACCTTATGTAAAGCCGTCTCCCCTTGAAGATTTTGATGGTTCATCTCACACCCGTTATAGATAAACAGCTTCATCATCTTAGTTTGTCCATGTTTTGCTGCTATCATAAGTAGTGTATCGCCATCATCATTTGTTGTATTCACACATGCCCCATGATCTATTAAATAGGTCACGACTTTTGTATCACCATGTCGTACGGCACCAAATAACAGAAAACCATTTGGTTCCACTTTACCACCTGCTTCCAGTAATACCATCAAGATGTCAAATTTGGAAGATTTCTTCCCGACCAATTCTTTATTTCGGTCTGGACGGTTACAAGCTTCCAAATTGGTCCAACATCTACGGTCTCGCACATTGGTCGATTTCTTTGGGGGCTTTTCACCACAATAATCACAAGCGGATTTTCCGAGTTTGGTTTTATAATTTACATCCGCTCCATGCGCCAATAAGAGTTGAATTAAATTCATATTGGATATTTCAACAGCCTTCATCAAGGGTGTCAATCCGTTTACGTCAGCTAAATTGACGTCACATCCGGCTGTAATCAAATGTTCAGCTATTTGTATGTTCGGGTATATCAGTGATGCTAACAATGGAGACATCTCCATGTTGTCAGCCACTGTATTTAAATTACACTTGTTTTGTAGCAGAGCGTTAACTAAAGCAACATTTCCTTTCACAGCGGCTAAAAATATGGGCGTTTCATTCTTGGCGTTGGGAGCATTAATATCAAGACCGGCTCCGATCAATGTATCCACGCACTGATCAATTTGTTCGGACTTACGATGCGGTGCTAGAATATGAAGGATGTTATTCTGTTTATCGTCATCAGATAATGGTGCCCCTTTCCGCACTAGATATGTCACCGTTGAGGCCATTCCAACCTTTGCAGCCAAATGTAGAAGGTCATGTCGGGGTGGTTTAGGGTAATCCGTGAAATCTAAATCAGCCCCAGCATCAACTAAAATCTGGACCGCTTCAAAGCCTCCAGGTTTCCATCCTACGAGTAAACACCAGTGCAAAGTTGTATAATTATTTTCTCCTATCTGTTCGTTAATATATTTCTGCCAGCCGCCATTCAGGAATATTTCTTTGACGCGTTTTGGGGCCAAGCGATATGAGTATTTCATCAAAAAATCCATATCCGGAAGTTATTTATTTCTAAAATGATACAGATACTTTTATTCCTGAAAAGTAAAATAAAATACATATTAAAATTGTAAGTCGTATGAACATAAATCTGACCGGATAGGGTGGATGGGGGACCCCCCCCCCCCCCCAAAAAAAGATCTAAAAGCCAATTTGGAACGTCACATCTCGTTGGGTTGGACGGTGGGCTATTGGAAAGAAAACTATTGGATATTCACTCTAAAAATCATGGTTCTTAAGGCATCTATGCAGTTTTTCTGACTTTGTTGTTTGCTCCAACAAACAGTTATCCCATAAAATGTCGGCATAATCAAAAATCGATAAAACGAATGATTTGTAGATAATTTCTAAGGTTTTTGTGATTTAACCTATATTTGAGGGATCTAAAACAGTTTATCCGGTTTTGACATTGAATACTCCATGTGATCTTCCCAGTTACCCTTTGAGTTACAAAACGACACCTAGGTGTTTATGGATACAACTATCAATAATGGGTACATTGTTAAACGTAAGGTTAAAATCGGATGGGACAGTTTTTCTGGAAAAAGTTAAATATACTGGATTAAAATTGACCTTCCACGCTTTTGACCACTTATATATTTTTCAATATCTCTATTAAGTATGGTCTGCGTATTTGTTGGTTTGTCATTTATTAAACGTATTGTCGTCGAAAAGTCTAAGATTCGATTCCGGGTTTCCGATATAGCATGAATGAATAGTAGTGGGCCTAGTATGGATCCTTGTGGAACGCCTGATATTTGTGACAGAACGCTTGAAAATAGGATGTGGGTAAATTTCTAGTTTATCCTCATATGAAATGTTCTCATCTGATGAATGTGAAACCCATGGTCCCTAAATATGTGTTAGTTAGTTTTTAGATTGAGTCATTAGCTTGCGCGCAGGGGTCTTTAGCAGTGGGAGGAAACCGGAGGAAACCCTCAGGGTTGGACATGCGACCCTACTCCTTGTCACGTACAACCTGGGAATCGAAACCACGATAGTTGGCTCAATGACAGACCTTATGATACAATGCGCACGTGTTAACAATTCGGTCATCCCCCCGTAAGAATTAACAACTTACCTATCGCATTTACCTATAACAGTTGATCGTCATTATAGAAGGCTTGAGTGTATAAATTAACAAGTTACACTGTACACAAGTCATATTATTTATAATAACTGTTTACTGTAACAGAAAGATTACCTGAATCATTAGTATAGAAAGAGCCAGTTAAATATGTTGCATAAAGTAAACTGCACAATGAATTGACAACTTTAATTGTATGTTTCATACCTATCCTATTTCTACAGAAGCGTAATAGGGCCACATATTTTTTTTATTATTCTATTTTCAATTTTTCAAGTTAGTAACTTGAATTTTCAAGTTATTAACTTGAAAATTCAAGTTAGTTAACTTGAAAATTCAAGTTACTTAACTTGAAAATTCAAGTTAGTTAACTTGAAAATTACTGTTGTATTATAAAATAAGCGTTTTGATCTAATGATATATAGTATGTCATGCAATGCTTTAGTCAATGGACGGCACGGTTATAGACCTCAATGACAAAGTGCGGGAGTGGCCTATTCGATCACGCAGGTTTCCCCCCTGCAGTGAAATTAATCCCCGCGCATTAGGCAAATCATCTCCGATAGCACATAGAATGGCGCAAATTGGCCAGATTATTAAGGTGTCGACATGCCATAAAACACCATTCATTCATTCATTCATTTTAACAGTATTGAGCCCTATAGAAAACCTTTTTGAATTCCTAAAAAAAATTAAATGACAAATCAAAAGTCCCAGTTCCCAGTTCTTAAAATAGTCTTTAGTGACGTAATACACGACATTCCCCCCCACCTCCTCGGATATCTCCCCCGCCTGACATCTTTCCCCGGATACCCCCTCCTTTTTAGGACTTTTACTCAGAGGACATTTCCTGTTGAAGACATCTTCCCTCCTTGGACATCTCCCCCCGGACTTTTACTCACCGGACATCTGCCTCCCTGGGACATCTACCCCCACCCCTTAGGACATCTACCCCCCAGAGTTTTACCCCCTCCCCCGACATTTTTCCTCTGGAACATCTGCCCCTAGGACTTCTCTCCCCCCGCCACCCATCCTTTAGAGAGAGAGAGAGAAATGGGGTTTAACGTCCACTCGATACACACTAGGTCACTTCGGGACTAACATATGGTTTTAATTTATTTCGACAATTCGCCTGCGCGTAGGGGTCTTTAGCAGTGGCGGGAAACCGGAGTGCCCGGAGGAAACCCACGAGGTTGAGAAGGCACCCCTATCTCCCTCCATGCCACATACGCTCACACCAGGGATCGAAACCACAGCCGCAAGCCAGAGGTGACCGGCCAGCTAGAGGTCGAAGCGCATTATTTTACCGGTCATTAGTACAGAGTTAGATAGTAGAATGCGTCCATCGCCCCATTCCTAGCGTGTCGGAGAAGGCGACTCTTGGGGAGAGGGTAGGGTGGCCGATAAGCTACGCCTTGGTCTGCCATCAATGATGTCGAGGGTTCGAGTCCCATTCTCGGCTATCTTAGTGACTTTTTTTCAAGTTACTGTTATATTATAAAATAAGCGTTTTGCTTTAGGCAATGGACGGCACGGTTATAGACCGAGACACAAGGACATCTACCCCGGGACTTTCACCCCCTGGACATTCCCCCTCTTTAGAACATCTACCCCTGGATCCTCCCACCCTGGACATTTGCCCCCGTGTAACGTCTCCCCCCTCTCCCGAAGTATTAACGAAGTTATAACCGACTGTGATGTATATTTGGTCCAGGCTTTTATCCGTTACATATCCGTTACATTTCTGGTAGCCTATATGTGTGTCAAGGTTGCTGTGTGGGCGTATTATCTTTGTTGTATGGCATTTTACTACCCGGAATTTTCAAGTTATTGACTTACAGGCTTTAAAATTTAGAAGAGAATAAATTAATGGCCCTATTACGCTACCGTAGAATTAACTGAGGTGGAAAGCGCATTGCGTTTATACTCAGCTCTGATAAAAAAAACCCAACATGTCTTCTCTTCATAAACTGGTAGTATTGACCTAAATAAATGATTGAGTGAATGTTGTTTATAGCACGTCGACACCGTAAATCCCTAAATCATGTCAATCTACGTGTTATCGCCGATAATCTGCTTATGTTCTGGGAGTACCCCTAAGTGATCGGATAGGCTGCTCCTGCACTTTGTCACTAAGACAGCCGAGAATGGGACTCGAACCCTCGACATCATTGATGGCAGACAAAGGCGTAGCTTATCGGCCACCCGACCCTCTCCCCAAGAGTCGGCTTCTACGACACGCTAGGAATTGGGAGATGGATGCATTCTACTTTCTAACTCTGTACTATTGACCTGTAAAATAATGCACGTAAAAAATTTATATTTATTTTACATTGTTTCTTGGAGTACCTCGTAACGTCCAGGGTTCTAAAGGGTGTTACGTGGTACTCCAAGAAACAATGTAAAATAAGTATAATTTTTTTTACAGTGCATTATTTTACACGTCCAGGGTTCTAAAGGATGGGGGGTTGGGATGGCCTAGTGGTCTAGAGTGCCGCGCTTCGACCTCTAGCTGGCCGATCACCTCTGGCTTGCGGCTGTGGTTTCGATCCCTGGTGTGAGCGTATGTGGCATGGAGGGAGATAGGGGCGCCTTCTCAACCTCGTGGGTTTCCTCCGGGCACTCCGGTTTCCTCCCACTGCTAAAGACCCCTACGGGGAAAGATATCCGGGGGGGGGGGGGGATGTCGTGTATTATGTCACTAAAGACTATTTTTAGAACTGGGAACTGGGACATTTAATTTTTTTTTTGTACTTCAAAAAGGTTTTCTATAGGGCTCAATACTGTTAAAATCAATAAATGAATGAATGAATGAATAAATGGTGTTTTATGGCACGTCGACACCATAATGCGCGGGGAGTAGTTTCGCTGCAGGGGGGTGGGGGAAACCTGCGTGATCCCATAGGATACTCCCGCACCTTGTCATTGAGGTCCATAACCGTGCCGTCCATTGACTAAAGCATTGCATGACATACTATATATCATTAGATCAAAACGCTTATTTTATAATATAACAGTAACTTGAAAATTCAAGTTAGTTTCTTGAAAATTCAAGTTAGTATCTTGAAAATTCAAGTTAGTAACATGAAAATTCAAGTTAGTGTGTTTGCATAACATCACTGTATAGATAGCCTGTGTGAATATCAATTGATCAAAGGGATATAATACTCAAATATGTTGCATTTCGGAACTAACATATGGTTTAATTTTATTTCAATAATTCGCTTACGCGTAGGGGTGTTTAGCAGTGGAAGGAAACCGGGGTACCCGGAGAAAACCAACAAGGTTGGACAGGCGACTCTACTCCTTTCATGGACAATCAGGGATACCATGCCAGTTGAATCAATGGCAGTCCGTATGATACAGCGAGCGCACGCTAACCATTCGGCCACCAAACCCCCCGATCAACTTTAAAAATAAAATACACGCCTTCGTAGAGAGAGAGACAAATGGGGTTTAACGTCCACTAGACACAAACTAGGCCATTTTGAAAACATATGGTTCAATTTTATTTCAATAATTCGCTCGCGCGTAGGGGTGTTTAGCAGTGGGAGGAAACCGGAGGACCCGGAGAAAACCCATACGAAGAGCTTACCTACATAAATATGATGAATAGGAAATCACTATTTACCCTGTATACCTACCATATTACTTATGACAATTGATCGGTTTCGTAAGATTATAAACTTGGTGAGAAAGAGAGAGAAGTGGGTTTAAAGTCCACTCGACACAAACTAGGTCCTTTCGGGACTAACATATTTCAATAATTCGCATGCTTACAATCCAGATCTATATTTCGTTCCGTTTTATATACTTTCAATGGCTTACACTACATCTGACCAGTTGTTTGGGGGGTTCGCGTCAGAGGTTATGCGAGCGGCTTTTGTCCCTATGATGTCAGACATTTGATTAACCAATCAGCATTGATGTTTCTAGTGGATTACCTAAAGTTCCGTGTACCTCACGCCAAGAGCTCACCATAACAGAACGTTTCATTGGCTAATCCCTCACATCATCCAAAACACGTCAATGATGACAACTTATTGAGATCCTGTAGTAAAGACAAGTAAAACAAAATTTTGAACCATAAACACGAAACGAAATAGGATCTGTGTTTTAATCATATTGTATACTTATCATAAATTCTATAAAATTTCATCATAATTTGTGCGAAAAAAGTTTCATGAATGTGGAGTATCTCCAGAGGGCGCTATCACCTTTAAATTCTATGTGCATTTGACCGTGGCCTGATGATGATCTTCGATAGCCCCACGTGAAAGCAGATTCCCTCACACCTCCGTCACTTTGACCTTAATCAAGCGGAAAACTTATCCACCAAACATTACATACTCTGTTTACCTACCTATGAATGGAAGTCGAACAGAGAAACGGAATGTAATCCAATAAACATCGCAGGCTAGTGATGGCATCGGGAGTTGACTATGGCTTGGATAAGTTAGTTAATGTCTAATTAATAATTTAGATAACATTTCAGACCCAAAGAAAGCCCTGCAATAGACAGATTTAGCTCTTGCATAATGTATGTTTAAATAATTTATAATCCCCTCCCCCTACGCCGCTTGTTTATTATTAAGGGCGTTGTCCTTTAAATCGACAAAAAAAAAAGATTTAATAAAACATACATTTTTTCAAAAGAAGCATTATGAAGAAACAGCTATACATATACATATAAATCAACATTGATGTTGTGATCTTACTGGGAAAAGATTGGCTTCTGATATCCACTATGTAAGACAAAATTAACATTTTACCATTGGTACACGAATCATGAACCTTGGTGCGTTTAAGAACCATTTTCAACACGAGAATCGAAGAACAAGACATATTCCACTAGTGATATCAAACAGTGATGCCGTATTCTTATCTGAAGAGCATGTGCAATTAATACCACCGGTAACAAAGCCGTTTTATAACCGAGGCGGTTTCAAAGAAATTGGAAAAATAAAACGGGAGAAACCGATGAGAAAAAATGAAAATATACCCTAGTTAGGGGGGCCTTAAAGGCAGACAAAAGGGCCCCATTTCTGACAAAAGGAAAATACCCTGAGTAAGAGTCAATCGTTTTCTATACACTGCGACTGTCGAATCCATTACTGAATGAGAATGCAGTCAATGCATTGGCATAAAAGTCATCAATAAAGACCCCCCACGAAAGAAGGCCCTCAAAATAGTATAGCCTCCGCCATGATAAACCTTAAAACGCCCCTGTCAATGTAGACTGGAAAAACCAGACGCTAGCGATGTCCATTTGACTGAGAGAGAGAGAGAGAGAGAGAGAGAGAGAGAGAGAGAGATGGGGTTTAACGTCTGCAGTTTTGGGTCATCGATCTTTAATTGTATCATAAATATTTTGGTAATGGAAATTTCTTTAAATTGTCAAATGGATAAAACATTTAAAATCAGTGTAATTCAAATTTTAAAAAAAGTGTGTATCGCCACACTGCCCTAAGTGCGACGTGGGTTTCGGAAATATTTGTTTCATCAGTGAAAATTTCGGTGACATGTGAATGCAATGACAACAGTCTGATTGATTTGTTGATTGGAGTTCAGATGTCTTCGTTAACATGGACCAGGTTACTGTATTCGTGCCCGAAATTCGAAGCAAGACAACGCGTTTTCCGACTTGTAATTTTCACGAATTTTGTGGGAGAGACAGGCCCGAACAAATCCCCCGACGGCGTGTTTCATGACTTCTGCACTCGACGGTGACCTTTAATTCAAAGACATCGACATCCATTTATAAGACATAGTAAAAGTCACATCTTTTCGAAAAAATAGGTTGCCAGGCAACGAAACATACGTCCACGGCAGCTAAATCGTCCGGGCTGTAAACAAAAGTCGCATATTAAGTAATTATCCGAAAATCATTAGAATTTATTTGGTTTTTATAAAGTTCTGCCCTATGCTAACGTTTAGTATACGAAACATTTAATATTATGGATTTTGCTGTTCAATTATCGATTTTCAATAAATTCAAACTCAACCACCATTAATGTGTAACGGGGATATAGGCAAACGGTTTTTTAATTCGGAGTAAAATTGTGACCTCCATAGGTTCCACAAGGTAAAAAACATGATTTTTCGTACAATCGGGGGCATAATTCAGGAAGTTATGGTCTAATGTGCCAAGATATCGAAAGGAACCGCGATCATTGGGTTATAAACCTACATGTCAAATTTCATCAAAATCGGAAAATTGTGACCTCTAAAGGGGCCACAACCTTGATATATCATATTTTTACACTATTCGCGTATTAGCGGGCCATAATCCATGAAGTTACAATCCGATACATGCCAATATCGAAAGGAACCGAGATCTTCGACATTTCAAGTTTCATTGGAATCGGATAAAAATTGTGACCTGTAGACTGTTCACAAACAATTGTGGACGGACGTCCGGACGGAGAAACAGGGGCGACGACAATATACGTCCACATGAAAATTTAGGCGTATAAAAATGACAGTTTAGTACTACGTTCATCTGAAAAATCTGAATAGGCAAGTAGAACAATAGAACAAGGTCACCTTGATGTAATACGTAAAACGATATGAACATAACAAATGATATATGATTCACCTGAAAGGAGATATATATGCAACATAGGTGATTTATATCTTCATTTAAGTCCAAAAAAACTGTATCTATTCCGTTTAAATGTTACGTCGAACTGAATAAACTAAATGTAGTCATTGAAGCGACAATGGCTGATGTTAAAACCGCGTGTAATTCAAGACTATAATTGGATCTTTATAGAAATAATCACATTTAAAAATTTAAGGTGTCATACGGTTGCACATACCTCCAAGGTCGATACAACGACATTATACAAACATAAGATATCATTACATTCTTTAATTACAATTCTCAATAGTGGAAGGGGTATACTATATTGTGTAGCATTGTGATTGGAATTTCTGCCACCATGGATTCATTTTTGAGATCAGTATTGAACCCGGCGCCATCGCGAACCGTGTAAATGACATGTTACAAGTAATATCCAACAGGGAAAAATGAAATGACGATTAAATTAACATCTGCTGATTTGTGTTGTTGCCATTTTCGGTTTTCGAAATTTATCTTTAAATTCGGATATCGAAAACCATATAAAAGACATTGCAAAAGTCAAATCTTACGAGATTATCGCTGCCCTTTAATTGCCCGGCACCATATGAAAAATAATTTTTTTTAAATTGATATTTGTCAAATTTGATTAGTTTTCGCTTAAAATAAACACACTTGCATGGATTTACTACTTCTGAATGTTAACATGCTACGTTTCAACACACATACAGGTATCATTATCAAGGAAATATTGATAAGTCACTACAGAAATAGTATATCCATGCAAGTGCGTCTATTTATAGCCTTGTTTGTCACGCAATTACTTTTTCGGCAATATTCTGTTATTCACTGGATAATTGGGAAGATAAAATCGTGAGCCATGACGTAACGTTATATAAAAATATTTGGTCCAATTTGGAGCTCTGTTTTAAGCGCAATTACATTGTAACGCAATTAACCATTGGTTGTTAATCGGACTATTGACCAGTCATTATATGGAACAGACATTTGCTTCCAATACAGCAGTGTAAAGTGGGATTAGGGCTAATCAGACGAAACGCTGAGAGAAATATGGTAGCCACCCAAGGTAGACTATATTGGAACACATTTCAGTTGCTGTATTCACGGGTTGAAATAGCAGGAAAACACGTTTGCGGCAGTCAAAATTTGCTGCCGGCGGTCCCATCTGTGTGGAAGATAAACGATTGATTGGAATTCGGGTTCGGATATCTAAGTTGGGCTACCTACTATATTCAGAGACTGGAATATCAAGAAAACGCGTTTGAGGTCGTCAGAATTTTCCAATTTTCGTGTGTGTGTGTGTGTGGGGGGGGGGGGGAAACCCGAAATTAGTTTGGGAATTCCACGTTCTGCCCTCGCCCTATAGGTCCTTCCGCAGTCGGTACATCTAGTTCTATAAGGGCATTGTCCTTTTAAATCTAATGACATATAAGGGCGTTGTCCTTTAAATCGACAAAAAAAAGATTTAATAAAACACACATTTTTTTAAAAGAAGCATTATGGAGGATCAGCTTGGTCTTTAATTTTCGACATATACATGTAAATCAACATTGATGTTGTGACCTTACTGGGAAAAGATGGGCTTCTGATATCTACTATGTAAGACAAAATAAACATTTTACCATTGGTACACGAATCATGAACCTTGGTGCGTTTAAGAACCATTTTCAACAAGAGAATCGAAGAACAAGACATATTCCACTAGTGATATCAAACAGTGGTGTCGTATTCTCATCTGAAGAGCATGTTCAATTAATACTACCGGTAACAAAGGCGTTTTATAACCGAGGCGCTGGAGGCGCCAGCCTCCTCGTGAAAAAAAATCAAAGAAATTGGAAAAATAAAACGGGAGAAAAAAAGCTTAAAGCCCCAATAACACTCTTGTTGTAACTGAAAAATATGTCCCAATCTTCATTCTGGTCAACAAATCGTATTATTTTAGAATATTCCAATTAAATGATGATATAAATTTCATCTTAACACACCTAATTTAAAAAATTGGAAAAATTCAACCAATTGATTTGAAAAGTCTAACGTAAACCTTTTCAAATGTGACTTGGATTTTAAAATATTTTCGAACCCTCTGGACAAATAAAATAGGTTGTAATGGATAATTTACACAACAGGTAGGACATTTAAACATCTAGTACTTAGAATAAGGGTATTATTTATTTTCTGGAGCTACCAAGCCAGCAAGAATGTTATTGTCCCTTTAAACCGATGAGAAAAAATGAAAATATACCCTAGTTAGGGGGGCCCCAAAGGCAGACAAAATGGCCCCATTTCTGACAAAAGGGTCCCGCAGGCCAAGGAAAGGGTCCGGAAAGAGGGCCCTCAAAATAGTATAGCCTCCGCCATGATAAACCTTAAAACGCCCCTGCCGGTGTAGAGTGGAATAACCAGACGCTAGCGATGTCCATTTGACTGAGACCATAATCTATTTGAGTAAGAACGCAAACGATTAAATATAAATCAAATCATGTTACATTATTATATGCGCTGCGACCAATTTATGGCACTTCCTGAGAGAGAGAGAGAGAGAGAGAGAGAGAGATGGGGTTTAACGTCCACTCGACACAAACTATGTCATTTCGGGACTAACATATGGTTTTAATTTTATTTCAACTATTCGCTTGCGCGTAGGGTTTTTTAGCAGTGGGGGGAAACCGGAGTGCCAGGAGGAAACCCACGATGTTGAGAAGGCGACCCTATCTCCATGCAACATACGCTCACACCAGGCATCGAAACCACAGCCGCAAGCCAGAGGTGACCAGTCAGCTAGCGCGGCACTCTAGACCACTAGGCCACCCCAACCCCCCAATTCCGAAATAGACATGACGTCATCCACCACACGACGTCGTGCAATGTAACGCAATTTAATTATTTTTGCAACAGTCGTATCCATGTAACAATGTGTCCATCTGACTTTGCAACCAGAATTACTAGGGTGCGAAGTTCCACAAAGGTTGTTGGTTGTTCCTGGGACCTCTAAATGGTAGTATTATATGCGCAAACGAGGGTTGTGATTAACGGTGAAATTAACGTACTACGTTTTTCGACATATGCTTATATAAAATATTCATTCAGAGATACAATCACGAAGAGTCGGTTTTTCTAAATCTCGACACTGTATAGCAAAAGCCGTATACAGTGGTGGTCATCTGGAATTCCAGTATTGTATTAAATTTGATCTCGAAGAATGTCACCCACTGAGCGCTGTGCTTTCCAACAACTGATAATTACAAACATTCGCCTTCAGGTACATCATCTGCGTCATTTAAGGTCAGCTGAAAATATTGCTCTGGAACGACATCCTTTAATTTGATAAACTCTTGTAGTTTCGGGGGTAATGGTAGCTTCTTTATGTTGGTCATGATGCCAGTACCCATACATGCTCTGACGACTCGTCTGCAAATAAATATTAATTTTCTATCCTTACGATATTCCTGGAACTTATATGCGATACCAGAAACCTGTCGTCTGCCAGAATTCAAACCGTGTGATGTATATCCAAGCTTCCTGTACAACGATGCCACACTTTCACCCTCAGTTCCATTTTCATACAAAATCTTTCCCAGCAATAAAGGGTCTGAGAATTGGATAAGGTACCATTCCATATATAAAGGACATAACTTACAGTTTTCTAGTAGTAGATACATCATTATATTTACTTCATGCGTGTTTAGCAATAAACACTGCAACGTGGTGGCGCTTAGGTCGGTGCCGTCACACCCTTTCATTAGAATTAATTTTAAAATATTCACCCATCTGCGATCAGTGCCAAAGTCTAGATAAAATAAAGCCGTATGTCCATAGATATCGTGTTGTTTTACGTCAGCATCCGCGTTTAAAAGTAGTTCTACCAATCGTCTGCTTGTTTGTTTAACTGCTATCATCAGCGGTGTTTTACCGTCAGCATCACCCAAGTTCAAATCGACACCATTATCAATTAGTATTTCTATAACTTGGATATGTTCCCTTAATGATTCTTCCTTATTAAACATTGTATTGACATCACGATCCGTTGAGTTTACATTGCTTTCATTTTCTAATTGGTCGATCTGTTCATATTTGATAATAATCTCCGCTTGATTACCAATGATTTCATTTTTGGCACGTTTCATTTTTTTCATCAGTTCTTCAACCCTTAACACTGCATCTACTGAAACCCTTTCTTCCATCACTTCGACCCTTAAAAACGTTTCTACTGCAACCCTTAGCACCGTTTTGCCATCCTCGTCAACTGAGTTTACATTGGCGCCATTTTCCAATAATAAGGCTACAGTTTGTAATTTGTTAGAATTGTCAGACTGGATAATCTTATGTAAAGCGGTTTCCCCATCAAGATTCTGGTTGTTCACGTCACAACCGTTACCCAGCAGTATCTTTACTATTTCATGCAGTCCCTTATTAGCTGCTATCATAAGCGGTGTATCCCCATCCCGGTCCCTTAAGTTAACATCGGCGCCATTTTCCAATAACAAGATTACATTTAATTTATCAGATAGTTCAGTCTTGATAACCTTATGTAAAGCAGTTTCCCTTTTATGATTCCTGTTGTTCACGCCACAGCCATGCGTCAGCAGTAATTTCATTATTTCATGTAGCCCTCGTTTAGCTGCTACCATGATCGGCGTATCTCCTCGTTTATTTTTCTTGTTTACGCATGCGCCATTATCAATCAGGAAAGCCACGCCTGTCAAGTCCGGGATGCTTATGGTACGATCTAACAGGCAGTTGTCGGGTGATAGTACTGCACCGGCTTCTACTAAAACCTTCAAGATTTCAAAGTCCTCCGATTCATCATGGACAACTTCGTTATCGCTGGTGACACTCACATGTTCCTTAGACAAAACTTTTGAATTGTAGCAATAATCAGTAGAATATTTCCCTAATTGTGATATGAAATTTACATCCGCTCCATGCGCCAATAAGAGTTTGATTAAATTCATATTTGATAGTTTAACAGCCTGCATCAAGGGTGTAAATCCGTTTACGTCAGCTAAATTGACGTCATATCCGGCTGTAATCAAGTGTTCAGCTATTTGAAAATTTCGTTCCAGTAGCGATGTCAATAATGGAGATAACTGACAAGCGCCTGATTTGATGTTTAACTCGCATTCGCTGCGGATTAAAGCATCAACCAAACGGCAATTTCCACGTAAGGCGGCTAAAAATAAGGGCGTTTCATTGTTTGTATTCGGAGCGTTTACGTCCAGACCAGAGTTGACCAAAGCCCCCACGCATTCAATGATTGGCCCAGACTTACGGTTTGGTGCTAATAAGTGTAGAATGTTGTTTTGTTTGTCGTCATCGGATACTGGCACCCCTTCTACTAGTAGGTATGTTACAATTGTCACCATTCCAACTTTTGCAGCCATGTGAAGACAGCTATGCTTGGGGGGATTAGTGTATTCTTTAAAATGTAAATCAGCACCAGCATCTACCAAGATCTTAACACACTGAAGGCTTCGACTTGTAGATCCTTCCTCTACTAAGCACCAGTGTAAAGCCGTGTAATTATGTTCACCCTTCTGACTATTAATGGTTGTTTTTAATTCACTCTTCAGCATTATTTCTAAGCATTCAGGGCGCTTGAAATAACAGGCTTTCATCAACAACGTCATATCCGGATCCGGGTCTTTGTTCAGATTGGGAATAGACAGCAGATATTGTAATGTGACACTGTTCCCATTTTGTATGGAGTCAACTAAAGCACTCCATATTACCTTACCTGTCCTGTTTTCAAGAATTTCAAACGGTATACCCCGCGATCGTAAATACTCCAAGCCTTCTATGTATTCCATGCGAACGACTTTCGTAATAAACATTAGAAAAATGATGCCGTTCTTTCTTGATGCTTGAAAATACTCCGGATAAACTTTAGACGGCAACGTTTGTTTTACATCTGACAAATCTTTTCTTTTCATGGCGTCGATACACCGCTCGAACCCCGAGGTCTGCCATCTGAAACAATGCAATTATTGTTTACCATATATCAACAGATACTGAAATATGTTGATTGAAATCGAGATAAGTTGATCGAGGGATCGTGAAAGAACGAGAGAAAGAGAGAGAGAGAGGGGGAAGAAAGATCGAGAGAGAAAGAGACCGAGAGGGAGAGAAAAAAAGAGAGAGAGGGAGAGTGGCGGAGAAAGATCGCGAGAGAGAGAAAGATAGAGAGACTGAGAGAAAGATAGAGGTCGTGAGAGCGAGAGAGAGAGAAAGATAGAGAGACTGAGAGAAAGATAGAGATCGAGAGAGAGGGAGAGAGGAGAGAGAGAAAGATAGAGAGACTGAGAGAAAGAGAGAGATCGAGAGAGAGAGAGAGAGAGAGGAGAGAGAGAGAAAGAGAGAGAGAGGGAGATCATTTCAAGAGTAACACATGGTTCAATTTTATTTCAATAATTGACTTTATGACAGACCTTATGATACCACGTGCTAACTATTCGGCCATATTGGATGAGAGAGAGAGAAATGGGGTTTAACGTCCACTCAACACAAACTAGGTCATTTTGGGACTAATATATGGTTTATTTTTATTTCAATAATTCGCTTGCGCGTAGGGGTCTTTAGCAGTAGGAGGAAACCGGAGTGCCCGGAGGAAACCCACGAGGTTGAGGAGGCGCCCCTATCTCCATTCCACATACACTCACACCAGGGCTCGAAACCACAGCTGCAAGCAAGAGGTGACCGGCCAGCTAGAGGTCGAAGCGCTGCACTCTAGACCACTAGGCCATCCCACCCCACCCCCTCTATATTGGATGTAATAATATAATATTTTAAAGACATTAAAAAATATGCATACTAATACCTGCGTAAACACGCTAATCGAAAACGATCGTTATCCATTTCGACATCTGGCCTTTCCTATCTCATGACTTTTCATATATTACAAGTTGAAAGCCATTTTAACATCTAGTCATTTCAATTAATGACGTTAATCCGTTAAATCTCTATTATAGACACGCCAACACAGCGACCGATCTAAACAACGGCTCTTGTTATGAGGTAGATGACTTCATATAAATTAATACTTTAAAAACCAAAAAGAAACCTCGCAACCTGTTTTGATATACAGTTGGAAGCCATTACAACACCCGATCACTTCACTTAATGTCGATAAATCACTATTGACAATATGACAACACAACAAGAAACGGTCATTGTTGTGTGGTAGATATGACTTCATTGTAATTGTAAGGGGTTTTGCGACACTACTCCCAGTTCACACTGTGAAAGAATAAGAAAAGATATATAAACGTTAGATTTAATAGTTTACATGGCGGATTTACAGGAAGAACAACTTTTTGTACTATAACAATATTACAAAAACATAAGGAACAAAATGATGAACCCTTAGGTTGTACGCAATGGATAACATGACACAATCTAACTGCTGCCACGCACAGAAGATATCTTACTCCTTAATATTCACATCAAGGTCATAATCTATGTACTTAAATGTACATGCCAGTGGAATGGGAGATGAACATACACTTTGAGATAACTGTTACACATCTTGAATAGTGACACTTATTTATAATGTATTGTAAAATATTGAATAAAATTATACAATCAATAAACGTGTTTTTATGTTTTGTTGGAATACCATAGAAATAAACAAGAATTCTACTAAAATACTAAGATCAATGTTATCCTAGAATTATATGTAACTGATAAAAAGAGTAACTGAGTAACACTACTTATTATTAATAATATATATTGACAGTTATCAATAAGGCTATTGTCATTTATTTATTTCGATATTGTACAGCTTTACCGCTAGGCCTATAAGGTTCCTTCGAGAAACGCGCTCTGACGTCACACCTAACCCATGCCATGCGGTTTTGGTTGTGCCAAGAGAAGATTGCACGAATACATAATAAACAGGACATATTCAAGCATAGAAACTATTCCAACATATTCCCGGATATCTAATGTCTTTCTCACATAATTTATGGACAATGACTTTTAATATTTACCTGTGAAAGAATAAGAAAAGATATATAAACGTTAGATTTAATAGTTTACATGGCGGATTTACAGGAAGAACAACTTTTAGCCAATAGAATTTCTCTATCTAAAATATCCGACTGAATAGCCAATCAGAAATGGTTTTACGTTCTGCCATTTATAATTGAATAAAAGCATAGTTGTCTCCCTTGGACCATGTCAACTGTTAATCCTAAGGACAATATTATTGAATTTAAAGGGACACATAATATTGATATGAAATTGAAAAAAAAATTAATATCTTTCCAGTTTTTAACTTTAAGTCACATTCACATTTTAAGCTACAAACTTCTATAATTAGTATAATCCTTATACACTCCCCTCCAAAATTAAATGGTGTCCTCACATTAACGAAACTAATATGTTCCAGTGATTAAGAGTTTGTTACATACATGTAAATGTTGCAGATAACATGTCCATATTAACAATTTGGCACACTTGGATTCTACTAAACAATGTTCATTATCTAATATTCTAATTGTAAAATGTCTCATTTGGCAATAAAACACTAATGTTCTATGTTGACGCTTACGAAACGTGGCCATCGTTCTGCTAAGTGTCTCTTCTCTTAGAAAATTCAAATGAATTTCGCATTTCACATCCTTCTAATTAATGATGTTTATAGCAACTGTTGGTTCCGGTCACCACACAAATTGATCTCACTAAAATCCAGTCCACAACAAATGATCTTATCATGCATGTTTTAAGTCAATTTTAGATAACAAGAGAATAAGCAAAATTTATATCAGTACAGTTTATAATAGTCTTTAACACAGTTTATAACACTAATAACAGTCCTTAGCACACAGTTCTGCAAGTAATTTGAGTTTGCTTGAATAATTAAATATCACATTCACAGTCCATGTAATTGTTTCTCCAAATAAAATCCACTTAGGATTAATGTTCATCTTACAATCCATACTTCACTAATTACCAACTAGAAAGGGGTATGGGACTGTATTGTATACCATATTCTGTAATACCGGTTGCTGTATCAAGGGATACTGGTATGGCATATTTACCGGAACAAAGTTGACTTGTGGTCTCCAATCTACTGAATTACCAATACGATCATAGGTCAGTCGAGCAGGTGGATTTATATATCTCTCTGACCGACGACATACTGGAACTGGTTGTACAGGTACGGTTGGTTCTGTAGACCTCTGTAGAGTCTCTTCCAAAATACCTGTATTCTGGTTTGAATCTCTACCAAAGGAAAGTGGTATCCCTTCACTTTGTTGTGGTAATTCAACTGGCTCCTGAATGCATGGAACAGGTTGTTCTCGTCCTGCAGGGCGTTCATGAAGTTTGGTACATGTAGATGAAGCAGGAATTCTAGTATTTTCTGTGTCCATCAGTGGTAAATGAGCAGTTTCTGTCATGTAATACTCATCATCACTTGAGCTATCTTCATCCGAGTCTTGAAATTTCCTTTCCTGTGTTTTCCTTCTGCAAACGTCAGCAGGTAGAGATTTTCTGGACTTATCTATATCATCTCTACTCTGAACCACAATTTCGAGGTCATTACAGGGTAAAAGAAGATTTCTATGAACGACTTTTGGTTTAGAAGAGCCATCTTCTAATGTAATTTTGTATACAGGACTGTCAGCTCCCATACGTTCTGTAACTGTGTAAATTTTGTTTTCCCAGTGGGATCTGACTTTACCTGGTCCCCCTCGTTCAGACATGTTCCGCAATAATACACGATCACCTGGTTCCAGTTCAGAGGACCTGACTTTCTTGTCAAATTGTAGTTTCTGCTTACCAGACTGCTTCATGGCATTTCGAGCAGCTACTTCATACGCCTCCTTCATATGATGTTTCCACTGTTTGGCATATTCTGTTGAAGAAACAGAATGTTCACTTGGTAGATCAAAAATGAGGTCAACAGCTATACGAGGGGCTCTCCCATACATAAGGTAGTAGGGAGCATAACCTGTTGAGTCGTGTTGTGTACAATTATATGCGTGAACAACTTTGTTTACGTGTTCATGCCATCTCGATTTTGCCTGTGTTGGCAAAGTCTTCAACATGCTCAACAAGGTTCGGTTAAATCGTTCTGTCTTTCCATTCCCTTGTGGGTGGTAGCTTGTTGTACGACATCTTTTGATACCTGCTAATTTTTGGAGATTGTGGAACAGGCGATTCTCGAACTCTCCACCCTGGTCATGCAGTATTCTGGCAGGAAATCCATATCGCATAATATAGTCATTAAAGATGCATTGAGCAGCTGTTTTCGCCTTTTTATTTCGTGTGGGGTATGCTTGGGCAAAGCGAGTAAAGTGATCAATTACCACTAAGATATACTCATGTCCTCCATTACTCTTCTCCAAATGCAGAAAGTCAATCGAGATAAGGTCTAATGGTGCTGTGGAAATAACTGGCTTCATAGGTGCCCTTGTCGGCAGTGTGGGTGGTTTGTCTTTAATACAACAGCATTGTTTAGTAATGTATGTCTCTATTTCCTCTTTCATTCGTGGCCAGAAAAATCTTTGTCTAGCCAAAACAAGTACTCTTTCTGATCCAAGGTGTCCCATGTTATTGTGGAGTTCTTCAAATACTAAAGTCTTGTACTGTTTTGGAAGAACGAGTTGTTTCCTGGTGGATCCCCCCACTAATTCACATTTCCTAATCAGCAGCCCTTCATTGTTAATCTCTAGTTTACTAAATTCTCTTAGTAAGGGATTGGTTGACATCATATCAGTCTGTTTTGGCCTCTTACGCATTTGTTTAAACCGCAACACTGGTCTAATGAGATCATCCTTCTCTTGAGCAGCTTTCAAATCTTCAATAGACAGCTTTTCATGAGCAAGATTTACTGGTACCATCAGGTCATCAAGTATGTCAGACTTATCTGTCAATGCTGAAATCCAAGCTACTGCACCAGTTGCTACTGCTTCCTTTTCCTGAACAACAGCTGACATAACCTCTGTTGAAATGGTTTCTGTGCAATCTTGCATGTATTTATTGATATCTAATGGCATACGTGACAATCCATCTGCTGCCTTGTTATTTATACCAGGCTTGTACTTAATTTCAAAGTTAAAATCCGTAAGTTCCACCAGCCAACGATGCCTTGTACTATCTAGTTTGGCACTTGTCAATATATAGGTTAACGGGTTGTTATCTGTGAAGACAGTGAAGTGAGGAGCGTAATACAAATAATCTCGAAACTTTTCAGAAACAGCCCACTTCAAAGCAAGAAATTCCAATTTGCCACTGTGAAGGTGGTACCTCTGTTCAGACGGTGTCAATGTTCTAGATCCATAGGCGATGACTTTTAACTTTCCATCGTCTCCCCGCTGGTAAAGGATAGCTCCAAGACCATCTTGACATGCATCAGTGTGGACAATGTATTCCCTCTTAAAGTCTGGGTAGGCCATTACACTAGGTTGAAGAAGCAAATCAATGAGACTGTTTAAAATCCGTTGATGAGACTCTTCCCAATTTATCTTGTTGGATGAAGCAGACTGGCCTTTGGAGTTGATCAATTTCTTTGACCGGATGTTGCTCTTCGAATCCTCTGGTGTTTTTTTCAAGAGGTCGTAAAGAGGTTTTGCCATTCTAGAAAAATCTTGAATGTAGCGACGATAATAGCTTACTGTTCCTAACATTCTTCGAAGATCTCCAACAGTTTTTATATCTCTTGTCTTCAAAGCTTCAACAGCTTGTTTATCAGCAGGGTCCATCTGATAACCTTCGTAAGACACCAAATGACCAAGGTAACGAATTTTCTTCTTGAAAAATTCACATTTCTTTGGTTTCAATCGAATTCCTCTTTTCTTTAGACACTGAAGGACTTTGCGTAGGTGTTCTAGATGATCTGAGAAAGTGTCTGAATAAACAAGAACATCGTCTAAATATGGGCAGCAGCATTCATCACGAACATCATACAGTGTTTCTTCCATAAAATTTTGGAATTGGCCAGGCGCTCCACTAAGACCAAATGGGATCCGATTCCACTCAAACAAGCCCCATGGAGTTATAAAAGCTGTTAGTTGTTTGCTTTCCTCATGCATAAACCCCTGATGATATGCTTTTCCCTGGTCAAGTAGACTGAACCATGATTTCCCCTTTAAGTTGTTCAGAGCATCTTGTATTCTGGGGATAGGTTGACGGTCAGGTATTGTTTTCTGGTTTATCCGGCGATAATCAATGCATAGTCTAAGAGTTTTGTCTTTTTTTCTGACAATCACCATTGCGCTAGAGTATGGAGAATGGCTCTTCCTAATGAAATTACGTCGAAGAAGATCGTTAAGATATTGTTTCACTTCTTCATACATTGGTTTCGGGATAGAAATATAATTCTGCTGGACCGGCTCTGCATCCTTGAGACGAATCTCCAATTGTAAATCTTTTGCATTACCAATTTCATCTTCTCTTGCAAATGCAGACGACTCCTCGTGCAGAAGGTTACGAATCTGTTCCTGTTGTCCTGGTGTTAAATCGTTTTGAATTTCAATAGGCGGGTGCCATAAATCTTCTTTGGGTTGGGCGTTGAATTCTTTCGATTCTTGAACCGAACAAGAATGTACCAACTTGCTTGTCTCAGTATTTTCTAATACTGGTATCAATTCATCAATTGAATGTAGACTTCCAAGAAGAAGTTTGTTCTTTAGTGATATGCTCCTGGACGTAGCATTTGTGACATAAACAGCAACCTTTGTTGTTGGCCCTTTCTTGAGATTAACAACACTTCCTTCAATACCCACACCTTCAGGTATTTCCTGCGAAATATTTGGTTCAAACAATGCTTGAATATTGTCTCTCAAACCAAGTTTGACAACAGTCTTGATTTCTATAGTGGCACCGCTAGGTATCTTCACACCATGGTTTCCTAGTTTTACATCACCAAGTTCATCAGATTTTTCTGCTGAAATGAAATCCACTAATGCTGTTAATGCTTCAGCTTTCAATGTGGGAAATCCAGATTGAATAGTCTCAATATTCTTAAGTTCATTAGTTTGTAAGTTCATAAATTTCTCAATCACATTATACCCAATGATTGGTTCATTTATTTGATCCGTTACTAGAAATGGCACATGTAGTTTCTGATTATGACCCGATTTCAAAAGTTCAAAACTAAGTGGGATGTACCCTTTAAAGGGCATCTCCGAACCATTCGCAGTTTTAATCGACAATGACTCTTGTAACAAATCTGTGATGGGTTTCACTTCAAATGTTTTTAGATTTCTTCTTAACCATTGTTCTGGAAGAAGGCATACTTGAGCCCCAGAATCCCACAAAACCTCAGTCTTCCGGTTATCCAGCAAACACAAGACATGGCAACGTTTACCAACAAGCTTTGTCAATCTGTCCCTGTCAAGTTGTGAGAGCGGAGATACACCTAAAGGAAAAACTTGTGGATTATGTTCAAGATGCTTAATTCTACGACATATGGCTTTATTGCAGTCCACACATACTATACTACCTACACCACAGTTACATGTACGCGATAATGATGGGGCGGACACCCTAGGCTTCAATGACTTGCCCCCAGCACTGAGCCTTTGCCGTTTCCCGAGCGCTTCTTACACCCAGCCCTAAAATGTTCACTTGAACCACAGTTAAAACAATGTTCACATTTAGCGGTTGAATTGGCTTTGGAGCAGGCTTGACAAATTCTTTGCGCTAGTTGTGGCCTTCTTGACCTGTTTTCATTTTTATCAATTAAACCTTTTGAGTTTTTCACTTCTTGACTTAAGGCTTTTATTTCTGCTTGGAGTTGCATTAAAGTTATTTCACTTTCAGTTTCTATGGTTTTGACATCTACTTTCTGACTTTTGAATTTCTTATTCCTTTCGTCACATTCAGCTACAACAATATTGAAGCGGGAAATTATTTCTTCGTCGCATGGATTTTGAAGCAATACGTCTTTCATTGAAAAGGCTATTGATGAATCTCGGAGACCTGTATGCAAACTTCGTAAGGTCATCTGTCGAACCAAGTTTTTGTCATAACGGCCTTGAAGCTTTGTTGAGTCAACTTCTGCAGAGGTAAGTAGAACTTTCTGTCCCAAATCCAGAACACGAAATACAAAATCAAGTGTATCTTCCTTCATCTTTTGGGATGCACCGGTTAGTTCATTGTACAGATCAGTTGCCGATTTTTCTCTGAAATATACCCGAAGCAGTTTTCGGAGGGCTGTCAAAGATATATCACTTCGGGCTTCCAAATATCCTCGCAGTTGTTGAGACGGGTGAATTGCTCTTACAACTGCCCAGATGATTTCATTTTCAGGGTACCGTTGATCTAATCCTCCCTCAATTTGATGTATTAAATTAATAAAACTTATTCCGTCTACTCCGTTGATGGTGCCCGAAATTTTGAAATTTTTCTGGTGCTGTAACGAATCTGTGGAGCATTTTGTTTCCATCTTGCCTCCCTCAGTAGAATTCGTTACACGAAATTGATTCAACTGGTCATGCTCAACTTTATTGGCAAGATTAGATTCTGCTTCAATAGTAGGCCTATTCTCGGTATCAGTCTCAACAACACTTGATAACTTTGATTCTGTGTGTTTGTGTACAATAGACGAAAGTTCATCAATTTTTTCAATTTGGTTCTCTGAATCCCGGATGTTTTCGATAAACTTGTCTAGCGTGACAAAAAGTTGGAACGGTTTCCTTCCCTCAACTCCAAGATCAATTTGAAGTTCTGACATAATCTGTTCAACGATTTCATTTGTTGCTATATAAACTTTCTTCTTTATGTCATATATCTTTTCTTCCATCTCAGCTGCAACACCCATGGAATCTGTTTTTTTTCGAACTCTTTTTTGAAGTCTTATCTGTCGTCGACATCTTTTACTTCTCTTAGTTCTAAACCACCTTGACAGAAGATCCTGGCAAGCTCGCCAAAATGTAAGGGGTTTTGCGACACTACTCCCAGTTCACACTGTGAAAGAATAAGAAAAGATATATAAACGTTAGATTTAATAGTTTACATGGCGGATTTACAGGAAGAACAACTTTTTGTACTATAACAATATTACAAAAACATAAGGAACAAAATGATGAACCCTTAGGTTGTACGCAATGGATAACATGACACAATCTAACTGCTGCCACGCACAGAAGATATCTTACTCCTTAATATTCACATCAAGGTCATAATCTATGTACTTAAATGTACATGCCAGTGGAATGGGAGATGAACATACACTTTGAGATAACTGTTACACATCTTGAATAGTGACACTTATTTATAATGTATTGTAAAATATTGAATAAAATTATACAATCAATAAACGTGTTTTTATGTTTTGTTGGAATACCATAGAAATAAACAAGAATTCTACTAAAATACTAAGATCAATGTTATCCTAGAATTATATGTAACTGATAAAAAGAGTAACTGAGTAACACTACTTATTATTAATAATATATATTGACAGTTATCAATAAGGCTATTGTCATTTATTTATTTCGATATTGTACAGCTTTACCGCTAGGCCTATAAGGTTCCTTCGAGAAACGCGCTCTGACGTCACACCTAACCCATGCCATGCGGTTTTGGTTGTGCCAAGAGAAGATTGCACGAATACATAATAAACAGGACATATTCAAGCATAGAAACTATTCCAACATATTCCCGGATATCTAATGTCTTTCTCACATAATTTATGGACAATGACTTTTAATATTTACCTGTGAAAGAATAAGAAAAGATATATAAACGTTAGATTTAATAGTTTACATGGCGGATTTACAGGAAGAACAACTTTTAGCCAATAGAATTTCTCTATCTAAAATATCCGACTGAATAGCCAATCAGAAATGGTTTTACGTTCTGCCATTTATAATTGAATAAAAGCATAGTTGTCTCCCTTGGACCATGTCAACTGTTAATCCTAAGGACAATATTATTGAATTTAAAGGGACACATAATATTGATATGAAATTGAAAAAAAAATTAATATCTTTCCAGTTTTTAACTTTAAGTCACATTCACATTTTAAGCTACAAACTTCTATAATTAGTATAATCCTTATATAATGAGTATGTATTTAAAAAACCTGTTTTGAAAGACAGCATTATTGACACAATAGACTATCAATAGCAGTATTGTAGGACAAGGACATAAGAAAATAGCAGTCTGGACAAGGTAGGTTATGTAGGCCAGGTTTTCCAGTCTCTGCCACACAAGAGCTAGTTCATACTAAACCAAGGATGTCTGTCTATAGGTAGCTCCACTTGAGAAGAGGCACTAAGCTAGTTGACCAACATTTTAAGTCCTAAATCGACGATTTTTATCGAAAATGTTAAGTATACTCCGAGAACTTTGTTGAGTATTTCTTTTCCTTCCATTTAATAAAATTGAAAAAAAATGTGTATTTGTCTTTGTGTTTATGACAGATGTGAAACACATTTCAAAACAATATACTAATGTTTGGATATGGTGACCTTTTAGGGCAGAGATCAATACTCAAGGAGTGAAGTAGTTGGATCCCTGTGTGCCCGTTAACCCAATGTGTTGGTGTATATTTGTTATAAATATAATACAACCTGTGTTGGAATTCTTACGTTGTTACCCAAAGCGTATATAGGCTCCCACTGATCGAGAGAGAGAGAGAGACAGAGAGAGAGAGATAGAGAGAGAGAGAGAGAGGGAGAGAGCGATAGATAGCGATAGAGAGTGGGGGTGTGAGAGAGAGAGAAAGAGTGAGAGAAAATGTGTTTTACCGCCCTATGGCTTACTCTTATGTTGAATTCTGATTGTATACGTATCGTTGACGTGTGTGCCAATGTGGACACGGTTTTGGGTCCATCCGAATGATTGCGCTGTACCCTGCCGGGCCCTCGATCCTGCACCACTGACGAGGAGCGTTTTGGCGCAAAAATTGCAATGGTATGCTTGTGTGTTGGAGGCATACAATCAAGCATTGAACCCCAGATGTTTGAAAGCCACTGCCTGGGTTAGTAATTTTAAGTAATTGGTAAGTAAAACAAAATGAACGACACCCAAGTAAAGAGTAAAAGAAACCCAAACTCTTATTAGAATTTTATCCATGTAAGTATAAAACATCTATATCTACATACGAGCTTTTACAGTGTTGTTGTTGTTGCTGCTGTTTCTGCTGTTGTTGCTATTGCTGCTGCTGCTACTGCTACTGTTGTTGCTGTTGCTGCTATTGCTGTTGTTGTTGTTGCTGCTGTTTCTGCTGTTGTTGCTATTGTTGCTGCTGCTGCTACTGCTACTGTTGTTGCTGTTGCTGCTGTTGTTGTTGCTGCTGTTGCTGCTGTTGTTGTTAACGTCCAAGACAGTATACATGATATAATGGTCAGATTCACATATGAATAATGGTCAGATTCACATAAGGTGTAATACGAAAAGAGTAAAAACATACAAAATGTTCTTGTACATAATCAAGTCACTTAAAAAATATATGTCGTTAAAATTGGCTGTCTTGTTATAATCAACTCGAAGGGAGAATATGACCCACATTGCTATCTGTATATTCGTTAGATATATAAAGCCCCCGGTCCCAACTCGGACGTGATAATCGAAATTCAAGGCTTTAAACCAATGACGTTTTAGGGTTACGGATAAAATTATCAAGACGCTTAATTGAACTTAAAAGCAAAGGGATTGTTCAAGTTGAATGGTTTGTTGAAATTACAGTCAGATAGGAAATTACTAAAGGTAAGGGACTTATCGTCGCTCTCATTTAATTTAAGTTTGAAGTACTTTTCATCAATTACATCTTTCATGAGGACAAATGCTTTAAGTGGACAAGACAGGTTAGTCAGGGATAATTTATATCGCAGACCGGCTCCTAGACACAACCTTATTTGGCGTCTACAAATTGACTTCAAACTCATATCTCTTCGAAACAGAGAAAACTGATTTGACAATTCTTTACCGCCATTTGGATCTAAAATAAGTGTGAATCCAGCGATTGCTGCATTACAGCCACTTTGGTATAATATCTTAGCCAGATCAAGAGGCTCGGTATGATATTGCAAACACGAATTGGATGATCGGACCGGTAGAACCTTCAAACTACAATTCTCAATTATCATAAACCAATTTAAATCTACTTCACTGACCGCCAGAAGACTATGAAGGATTTTTTGACCATTTTGTCTTGGGACGTCCAATGATGCGTTACTTCCGTGTATTAACAGTAATTTGAAACAGTTGATCCATGAGCGATTTGTGGTCTTAATATCGACATAGTGTAAAGATGATCGTCCATTTTTGTCAACATAATTAACATCAGCCCCAGCAGTGATCAGCTCTTCGATAAGAGATTTGTTGTTTTTCTCTGCCGCAATCATTAAAGCTGTTCTACCACTCTTATCAAACAAATTGACATTTGCCAATTTTTCAATCAACGCCTTTGATAAAGCGTCGCGGTTCTTTTCCAATGCCATCATCAATGCTGTTTTGCCCTCATTGTCTTGTAGATTAACGTCGACGCCTTCTCTCAAAAACTCATGAAATAAATCGGTGTTGCCAGTCTCCGTTACAAGCATTATAACTGCCTTACCGTTATTATCCCTTACATTTACATCAGCTCCATGTTGTAGTAAACATTTTATCATCTCGCTTATTTTCTCGGCTCCAAATAATCGTGGAATGGCAGCTGCCTTGTGTAAAGGTGTTTCGCCACGTGAGTTTGTACCATTGACGTCACATCCGCTTTGTATTAGAAGCTGTACCACATGCACATCGTCAACGTCAGACGCTGATGTCAGGAGTGTTTCTCCACTTTCGCTGATTTTATTTATGTCGCAACAATGAAGTAGTAACAGTTTTAAAGCGCGGACGTCCCGCATTTTAATGGCTTTAATAATCACGGACGGATTGAGCGATACGTTACGTTTCACCGACAACAGAGCGTCTAGAAATTCCGCGCATGAAGATTCCATCCTGGGAATAACGGAATCGCTAAAACAATGTTCAAAGATTGTATTTCCGTTATTGTCTGTGGCATTTATATTGGCACCATGTTCAACTAAAAGTTTAAATAAACCTACATGTCTCAGGGTACAAGACTTCATTACGGGTGTGACGCCATCTTTATCGGCAAGACCGACGTCAGATCCGACCAGGATTAATGTTTCAGCGACCTCACACTCTGATTTCATTAATGCAACTAATAATGGTGTCCTTAGTTCGTTTCCTCCCCTTATATTTAAGTCGCATTTGAGACGGATTAAAGATTTAGTCATAAGTAAATTTCCTCTGGCCGCTGCTAAATGTAGGGGCGTTTCTTGTTGCTGGTTACGGTCGTTGATGTGGTCTTTGAAAATATCAACACACTGCTCAATGTGGTCTGTGTTGTTGAGATTTTTCGCCAGATAATGAAGCACCCCGTTCCCTGCTTTATCAGTCACATTTATATCAGCACCGTTTTCCACGAAGAAAATCAGACTTTTGGTCAAACCTGCTTCAGCCGCCATAAATACAGGAATTAAAGATGGGTTTCCTGAAGGTGCATTTACTTGTGCCCCTGCTTCAACCAAAGCTTTTATAAAGGCCTGTTTATCAGTGGTTGTCTCCCCTTGTATGCACATATGTAAAGCAGTATGACGTGACATACTCGTTTGTCGATTCACCGTTTGTTTTAAATCGCTATCTAATAAGATATTTAGAACTCGTATGTTGTCTGTCTGACACGCTCTCATTATCAGAGTCAAATCAGGATCGGGATCATTGTCGAGATCCGGGATCGAGAGACAATATTTCAACACGTCACAACTTCCATCTTCTACACTCTGCACCAGAGCACTCCAGCTCTGTCGCATCTTGTTATAATTGTAGTAAGTAGAGCAACATTTCACTCCCGGTTTCTCAACTTCCAGAGTTAATCCCTGGGAATGTAGAAACTTCACACCCTCCGCAAAATCTGATTTGATTGCCGTGCTTATTAACTTGACGCTGATGAGTTCGTCTAATTTGCCATCGGTGATGATGTACCTCAGTGGCAGAAGCAGCTTCAGAAGAGTCATGTCTTTGTTTTTCAGAGCCTCGACACAATGGTTAACTCTGCAATGATAATAACATTGACTTTCGTAATCATTCAATGATATTGGTTTGTTTATGATATCTTCTACAGCTTTCAGGTCGTTGTTAGAAACAGCAACTTCAATTCTGAAAAAAAATAACATAAAGGTAAATTATTGTATAAAATTAGAAAGGTTATATTTGAATTTTATTCACCGGGTTTGGTCATTTGGAAGGACGTGTGTGTGTGTGTAAGAAATAAACAAACAGACACCCAAAAACGCATTCAAAATATCCATAACCCCCCCCCAAAAAAGTGGGATGTTGGTGGCCGAATGCCCTATAAATCATTGTTTCGATCCACCGCATGTTCGTGACAAGGAGAAGGGCCACATGTCCAACCTCGTGGGGTTTTCCCCCGGGTCCTTTAAAGTTGACTATATCGGGCATGTGAAGTTTATGAGAAATGCGCCAAGGCAGTCCTGACATGAGTTTTAACGCTCAGTTGAAGAGAAATAAAATGAAATGGAGTTTAATGTCCTACTGTTCAGCTCCAACTGTAGGCCTTGCTCTGCTCCTAAACTGGGCTAATGAAGACGGGCATACGCCATTCAGTGACGGATGAGGTAAATTTTGTCATGACAGCAGCACTACGGCTTACACATTTGTTAGTGTTTATAAACCATTCCAAGTCGATTAGCCATTGATATTTTGTTAAATAGCTGAGTTTATCTTTATTTTGAATGGTTAACTATACATTATGCACGAGCTAAATTTGTCTATTAGATGTTATTTTAGGCCTGAAATGTTATCTAAAGTATTAATTAAACATTGATTAACTTATCCAGGCCATCACCAACTCTTGATGTCATCGCTAACCTGCACTATTTGCTGGATAATGATGTGAATTATTGCTGAAATTTCATTCATGATTTAATCATGAAATGATAATCGAGACTTTGTTTCTATCTTATCAACTTTAGTAATGATAATCGGGACTTTATTTCTATCTTATCAACTTTAGTAATGATGATCGGGGTAGGTCAATAATTCAATCAGTAACATCCCGGTTCAAACTGGATCAATTTGACTGAAATTTGCAGCAAATTCCCTTTGCGCTATCTAGTTGTTAATAATTATAGCGAGAACTACGGGGTGTCGGGTCTGAGTCCGTTTCGAAGCAGGGAGAGTTATCTCTTTAGATAATCTTACATAACGTATCTTTAAAGCTGCAATTTCATATTTTTAAGTTATATTTGTAAAATGTATTAAAATAAAGCCCTAAAATAGATTGTATTTATAAACAGTCCTACCTTGTTAAAGAATAATAATTCTATTAATCCTATAATTCACTATTGCCAGTTGACAAATTGTCAAAAATGTCATTTTCAACTTCAAATTCAAACGTTTGAAGAAAGCCATTCATTGGGGGTGAATGGGAAAAAAAACAAGGGGGGTAATTGTGTTATTATTTCCTGTGTCAATGATTTTAATTCCTGTGAAATAATGCCCATGTTCGTATAATAGTGCGTTGACAAAATATATAGAAATGATTATGTTTTGGCTATCTTAGAAATATGAAATTCCCGCTTTACATAAATGAACTCTAAGCGTCTATATACGTACCTGTCTCTGTAATCTCTAAACGATAACGCCATAGTAGCTAAAGATTGGGGCAATGTCTTGTCCTCTATTAAAAGGTCTATATGCTCCTACACACTTCACTCTAATGAACAGGTCTTCACTCTATATGGTTACGGAAATACCTAGCTAGTGCAGGTTTCACCTTAACGATGTCGCCATTGTATCGTCTGCTTCTACAAACTGTACAATATTCCTACTATAGTATATTATACTTTCATCAAGTCACTGTACACCTTTTAAATCGACATGATCATATCAATACCAGCCATGGAAGTAGGTCATATAGGCCCGACTTCAATCCATAACAAGTACGGAAACCCAGTATCGCAATAATCTAAAAACAAAACACGCGTAGGCTTATTTTACATTAAAATACAATCATTAGCAAACCTCAGCATATTCCAGTAACCTACATCTAGCCTCGGTTGCATGACGATGTACGCCATTAGAACTACTTTCAAGTTCCCGGATTACCAACTTCGTTGCCCACGACGACGCCTTTGAAGAATGTTTTATCTTACAAAGTTTTCAAAGTTTGAGGCTGATTTTCTTTTAAATTTATCCGATTTTCTTTAGACAAGGACATGTTTGCACTTTAAAAGTCTACATACCCTTCGAACGACGAAATTGTGAGAACTTCTTTCTAAAAGCGGCAAGTTTTTTTAATAAGTAAACCGGCGCCGCATCGCAATTGTACATATCACATACTGTCATACAGCCGAGGCTAGATGTAGGTTCAGGAATCTGCCGATGTTTGCCGAGTGATGGAATTGGTGTATTCCACGTAGAGTGGTCGTTTAGGCTTGGAGAGGGATAGGTAGGAATAAAAAGAAATGACACGTCTCAACATCTTTGTCCCCCTCTCTTTTCAAAATCTTACATACGCCATTCCAGGCATGTAATAATAATAATGTATTCATATACATTTATATCCAACAAACTTCCAAGAAAATAATGTTATATCGAAGTAAAGAGATGAGCCTTTTTGAATTCTGCCATAGTTCCTTCTTCTTGCTCTGCTGCTGCTGCAGAGAAAGTCCAATCACCACTACACGATACGAAATTTATTCTTGGAATATGAAGTTTTTGTATATTTGACGACCTGGTTGTTCTTTAATGGTGTTTTATTATGGCACTGTTGTTCTTCCGTAGTATTACTATTGCGAAATTGCGCGCGTAAAGATATCACCCCCGTTCAGTCGAGCAAACAAAACAAACAGAGAGCATCCTGTGACAGTGGATATATATCGCTTATAATCTATGTTGGGTATTCATCCACAGTTACGTCCAGAGAGAGAGAGAGAGGGAGAGAGTGAGGGTGAGGAGAGAGAGAGAGAGAGAGAGGAGGGGAGAGGACGGGAGAGGAGAGGAGAGGAAAGGAAAGGAAAAGAAAAGAAAGGAAAGGAAAGGAAAGGAGAGGAGAGGAAAGGAAAGGAGGGGAGAGGAAAGGAAAGGAAAAGAAAGGAAAGGAAAGGAAAGGAAAGGAAAGGAAAGGAAAGGAGAGAGAGGAGAGGAGGAGGGGGAGGGAGGAAGAGAGAGAAGAGGAGAGGAGGAGGAGAGGGAGAGAGAGAGAGAGAGAGAGAGAGAGAGAGAGAGAGAGAGCATGCGATTGAAACCGTGTCATTTGACTTAGTGATCTAAAGTGCACCACTCGATGACCCAACCCACTTTAAACAAGGAGACACAAATAATCTGCCTGTAGATAATGTAGATAAGCCCTGTAGCTTATTAATGATACAATCTAGTCCTACACCACCGACACACGAAACCAACCCTGCAAAATCCTGAGGGATTTTCCTAACCAACACCGAGATGAAACCCAGTGCGCCCTTTGTGTTGATCCAATAACACCGCGGTTCGCCTTTTGAACACCGTTCTATTCGTGTACCAACCCCATATAAAGCGAGAATTTCATATTTCAAAACATAATTATTTCTATGTCTTTTGCTCAATGGGTTGTCTACTCATATTATATTATCATAGGCATTATTTTCCACACTTAAAAATCTTTCACATGGGAAATAATAACAAAATTATCTCCTTGTTTTCCATTCTGCAAACGTTAGAATTTAAAGTTGAATATAATATGTTTGCCAATTTCGCAACAAGCAATCATGGATTGTAGGATTAATAGGATTATTCTTTAACAAGGTAGGACTGTTTATAGATACAATCTATTTTAAGGCTTCATTTTAATATATTTAAAAAATATAACTTAAAAATATGAAATTGTAGCTTTAAATTATTAAAGAGAAGCTATTCGAAGCTAGAAAGAATTAAAACACTCTACTTCATGCACCGACCCCATTTAAATTAGTGAAGAGAGCGTTTAGGTGCTGGGATCCCACAATCACGATTTGTGCTTCGATTGAAATTATGGTTTTAATTGCGGTGTTCCGGTCAGGTCTTAAAAATTGAGATTGGTCGTTGCAATCGTGATGAACGTATCTGCACGTACCAGATCGTGGAATCAATCGAGAAAATCACATCGTAACGCGTTTCACGACAATTGGAGAGAGGAAATAGGGTTTAACGTCCACCCGAAACAGGTTAGATCATTTTGGAACTAACACGTGGTCAGTTTTATTTCAATAATACGCTTGTGCGTACGACATTGGGGACCTAGCATCAGAAACAAAAAACAAAAAGTAGCAGACATTTAATTAAAGAAAAATGTATTTTCTAAGGAAGGTGTATCACACAATAAAATTCCATGTGCACAATTTCATTTATAACCAAGACGACATTCCTTCAGTTAACAATAATGATATAATATTTTCATACAAAATCAGTGCAATACATTCTCGGTGGAAGCTATATATCGAAATAACATTCTCAGTAAAGTCATATAAAGAAATGGCATTTTCAGTAAAGCATCGTAACGGGATTGGGTTTTCAGTAGAATTATATTACAAAATGACATTCTCGGAGAAATCATATAGCGGAATGACATGCTCAGTAGAGTCACATAATAAAATGGCAGTCTCGGTAAACTCATATAGCGGAATGACATTCTCAGTAGAGTCATTTAACACAATGACATTCTCAGTAAACTCATATAACGGAATGAAAGTTTCAGTAAGCTCATATAACGGAATGGCATTCTCGGTGGAATCATAACTAAATGACATTCTCAATAAAGAAATATAACGAAATAACATTATCAGTAAACTCATATAACGGAATGGCATTCTCGGTGGAATCATAACGAAAAGACATTCTCAATAAAGAAATATAACGAAATAACATTATCAGTAAACTCATATAACGGAATGGCATTCTCGGTGGAATCATAACGAAATGACATTCTCAATAATATATAATATAATATAACGAAATGACATTCTTAGTGAAGTGATATAGTGAAATGACATTCTTAGTGAAATCAAGTAGGGAAATTTCATTTTCAGTTAAATCAAATAATGAAATCACATTGTGAGTAAAATTATATAATGAAGTAAAATTGTCAGTAAAATTTTATCATAAATTTAAATTTACAATAAAATTATATCATGAATTTGAATTTACAGGAAACTTATATCATGAAATTGAATGATAGGTTAATTATAATTAAATGTGTATATTTACATTTTGAAATATTCAATAGAATTCATAAAATATAGTTCCAATTTTAAATTCTGAGTGAAGGTGTATATTATGCATATAATAAGACAGTATGGAGAGTACTTGTATGAAATGACGTCACACTTACATACCAAACAAAGATAAATGTATATTTCGGACACAACTAACAGCATTTCTTTAATACTGATCTCAAACTATGGAATAAAATACATTAAAGCGTGAATTTCATATTTTCTAAGAAAGTCAAAAAATAATATTTTTGCCAATTTCTCAACTGGCAATAGTGAATTATAGGATTAATAGGATTATTCTTTAACATGGTAGGACTGTTTATTGATACCACCTTTATTTTATGACTTTATTTTAATACATTTTAAAAATATAACTTAAAAATATGAAATTGGAACTTTAAAACATCAGAGGATAGATGGATGTTTAAACCTAGATGATATCAGATTTCATATTAAAAGGTAAAGATTGGCAATTTATTTCAGGATGAACGGGAAACCAGTTAATCATTCTCAGATATGTCAGGGTGAAGCACAATTTCAATGAAATATTCTGACATTTCAAAGTAAACAAGATACCAATGCAATATTCTGACATTTCAGAGAAATCAGAATATTACTGCAATATCCCGACATCCCAAAGTAATATTCTGATATTTCAGAGTATTCAAGATATTAAAGCAATATTCTGACATTTCAGAGTAATCAAAATATCAATGAAATATTCTGACATTTCAGAGTAATCCCGATATCAATGAAATATTCTGACATTTCGGAGTAACCAAGGAAAATCAAAATATCAATAAAATATTCTGACATTTCACAGTAACCATCGTGTCAATAAAATATTCTGACATTTCAAATTAACCATCATGTCAATTGAGATTTCAGAGTAAAAGAGATGTCCATAAAATAATTTGACATAATATCAATAAAATATTATGACATTTCAGAGTCAACGTGAAATGGAAGCAAGAAAGAATCAGTGAACAAAATATTAATATATTTGAAAGATTTTGGTATTTTAAAAAAAATATAAACTTGGTGTTTCACTCAAATGAAGTTAGTACAGCGATATAGTCTTGCATAACCAGTCGTGGGAAGAATCCTGTGTTTCACTGTAAGTTGTCTTGCCGTGGAATGTATTTTGTATTTCACTGTCAGTAGTCTTGCATAACTAGTCATGGAATGAGTTCTGTATTTGTTCTCGATCGTCCTCGTTCATAACATTCATTCTTCTTGGTGGCTGAAAAACAAGGAAAGGGGGATAACTCTTCCTGAAGCGCCGAATTTAAACCATATCATGGATTTAATATCGTCAAATGAGCTACTACATGTACCATTTATTATGGAATATATTAATATGTTCAAACTTATTATATTGCAAATAATTTACAAATGGATTAGAGTAATTAATACAAACTATGAACTTTCTCCGAGATAATATAATACTATGCGTAGTTTAATGGTCGAATGCGAGACATTAAACAGACATTATGCAAGAGCAAAATCTGCCTATTGTAGGACTTTTTTAGGCCCGAAATGTTATAAAAACTATCAATTAGACATTAATTAACCTACTCAGACCATGATCAACTCCCGATGTTGAGGCTGACATGAGATTTTTGTTGGACTGTAGTTCGATTCGCTGAAATATTTTCCTTCGTGATTTACCACTAAAAACGGATAACCGAGACTACTGGTTTTGTCTTACTGACTTTAGTAATGATGACCGAGGCTAAGCGGAAATTTCAAAATTTCAATAGTTTAGTCTAAGCTAATAGTGGATCAATTTGACTGAAATTTTCAGCAAATTGCAATTATTTTAGCTAGTTTTTAACTATTGTAGTGAGAACTGCCAATTCGTTATCTAATCTCCCGTAACGTATCTTTAAGTAAAATATTGATATTGTACGCGTGCGATAGAACGAGGGCAATATCTATATATTACACAAAGTCTTGCACGAGACCATTAAACAACTTAAAATACAGACACTATCAGCACGTAAATTTCAATAAAATACGATACTCGGGTACAATAATTCAACTAGTATGAATAATGTTGGCTTGACACATTGCCCGTTTGATTATTTGAAATAATGGTACGCCAACATCACAAGATGACGTCACATCTGTATTTTAAAAAATAATAATGTTGATGGCAAAACAAACATTTAATATACACTAGATATCGTTATATACATTTATATAATTTGATAAATAATAAGCGGGAAATAATCACTTTGTTCATCTAATGTACATTATAATAACTATCTAAACATATGAATGTACTATTGTGACGGCGTACATAAATCCATACAAAATAGAAAAGCAAGGTTATAGTTTACTATCCAGCTAAAAATATAGCGTTGAAATGAAAGCGCTTGGTAATATAGGGCTCTAATTTAGTAAGATTTTTAATAATTCTTCAAACGGAAGTCTATTAAGATAATTATTATCGGACATTAGCACAAACCTCCAGTGGCACCGAATTCATAGTCATGTCACAGTTCTGTCAGTCCCGACAACGTAGGTAGTGTGAGTAGAAAAGTTACGTAATTACACCTTCTGTCTGTCCCATGGTAAATAATAAACGGATTTCTTCGATTATGAAGTAACTACTTAACTTTGGTTATTATAAACTTCCCTGTGTGTTTGAAATAAACTCCGTTTAAATAAAATCCATTGCACAATTAAATATCCAAACGAATAAAAAAGTTCTCTCTTGAAAAATTTGACGTGTTTCTTATATTTTCTACCAAGCGGAAGTCAACATGCCTTTCGTCACGCATTGGACGAAACCAATAAAACTCTATAGGATCTTTTTCAATCAATATTCATGTTGATATCTTGACGTGAAAATATGCGGCCCAACTCTCTAATATTTAAGACAAGACATAAGGAATAATTTATAATCACTTCATGAGTTGTGTATTCATATTATTTCAGAAGAAAATGTATAAACTTTGCAGTGATTTTACTAGAATGTAAAAAGATGGTAATAAAATAAAGAACACCGAGCCGCGGCTAATACCATGAATTGTCTTAAATTTGTCGTGAATGTGCCGTAAAATGTTTTGATGTAGCATGCTGACACCCCTTTATAAGAAATGATATCTCCCGGAGAGTGACGTAATAATCCTCCATTTTGGTATTGCCCTATGTCAAAAGTTTGTGGAAGTCAATTTTGCAAGAGAGAACTTTTTTATTCGTTTGGATATTTTGCAATGGATTTTATTTAACCGGAGTTTATTTCAAACACACAGGTGAGTTTATAATAACCAAAGTTAAGTAGTTTCTTCATAATCGAAGAAATCCGTTTATTATTTACCATGGGACAGACAACGAATATTTCAAATGGAGTCAGCGCATTCGTTCTAGCCTCAAATTCCATTTTCACTCGATTATCACTATTTTTGGGATTGACGGAATTCGATTCCGGAACGTTCAACGGAGCATCCCAATTGTTTTGTATACAAGCAGCGTGAGCTAAATCATTATCATTTTAATCGATTTAAGCATCTAAGTGTTGCAATGATCTTTGTGTTAAAATTATATTTGGAAAGTATTTAACCAGTTCTATCACATATGTGATAATGACTGACACCAATATTGTCCTTGATGACTGACACAAATATTATCCTTTAATTACATATGAAGGAGTAAACTGTTGGGGATACTTACTGTTGGTACACCATATCTACGTGCATAAACAACTTCGCCAAGCAGTGCTATTATTGATAGAATAAATCCAACTAAAGCAATTAACAGAGCTCCCGAGAACCTTCTCAAAGTCACCGCCTTTTCGTAAGCCACAGTTGGATCTTGTCCAAAGCTATCAAAGATGGGCAGACCATGACTCAGAGAAGTTTCCTTCATAGCATCCTTAAGACACCCAGAACCCATCCATTTCTGCTTGATCTCATAAATCTTCTGTTGTTCCTGCAGATGAAGAATGGCCTCGTCTAACTTATTACACAGCCCGGTCTTATTCTTGTTACATGCAAACCCGTAACCTCGATCTACCACTAGCTTATCCAGCACCATCAGGTCACACGGTGGTTGCGACGCCAGATAGTCCAGAAGTGGTGCTTCGCCAATGAAGGCATAATTAGAAGTTCTGACTTTGCCAATCGCTTCGTTAATATTTGCAACATAATTACTATCAGACTTATTCATACCGGCGAAGAGTCGTTTTTCTAGAGTCTTTTTAGAGTTCTGCAGATACCAATACGTTGATCCGCTTTTCACGACGCCGAATGAAGCCCTTTTTTGCTGAGACAACTCCGAGAACGTCATAAAGGGTATGTTCCTGGTGTTCGGCTCCTGTGTCAGGAAGAATGCGGTAAGGTTGGCCACATAGGTGGCTATGAACATGATGGTGAACATCCACCAGAATCCAGCCATCATTCTTCCGGAGATTGATCTTGGTGCAGCTGTGTAACCTGTAAATATTAGTGACATGAACTGAAATCGAGTTTAACATCCAACTGTCCTGCATCGACTGGGAATGCAGATATCATACAAGCTAAACATGCATTACGCAAGGTTAAACGTACATTATGAAAGAGCTAATTCTGCCTATTGCAGGTCTTTCTTTAGGGCCGGAAATGTTATATAAACTCTTTAATTAGACATATATTAACATGAAAACATCATCATCATCAACTTTCGATGGCATCGGATGCTCAAGATTTTAACTAGATTAGAACGGCTCGCCATTTAAAAATTTAATTAAAAAAATGGGAAATGAGGCTAAGTCTCAAATATACCAGTGGCCTGGTTACCACTGTGTACACATCTTGTCAAAACTACAAACAGTGATAACTTGGCTCAGAATTAAGTAATTTGAATGAAATTTTCAAAATTTTCATTTTATATTTTATATTTTTGAGCTATTATAGCAAGAATAGTCAGCTCTCCTAGTGGTTTAGAGGGCCGGTCACCTCTGGCTTGCGGCTGTGGTTTCGAGCCCTGGTGTGAGCGTATGTGGAGATAGGGGCGCCTTCTCAACCTCGTGGGTTTCCTCCGGGCACTCCATTTTCCTCCCACTGCTAAAGACCTCTACGCGCAAGCGAATTATTGAAATAAAAATGAAACCATATGTTAGTTCCAAAATGACCTTGTTTGTGTCGAGTGGACGTTAAACCCCATTTCTCTCTCTCTCTTTATCTAAAACTTACATAATACATCTTTCATGTAGGTTCGTTAGGGTGTTGTTGTTATTGAATTCAAATTCAACGTCCAATACATTACTCATTATATAACGGAGGCCACCCAGCTATTGGAGGGGCCAAGGGTCTACCGACTGAAACATGCTAATCTTTCTATCAATTTGGGTGCAGGTGATGCGTTTGGCCGACCAGAAGGTAAATCCGGCCATGCTCGTTGTATATATTAGGGTATTACTTACTTTGCCAGGTTAAGGAACTGAAGGTGTAGAGAAAACTGTTAAACAGGGTTAGACCTTCGTAGGTTGATGATTTTCCCACGAAAGAACAATCCTCGTAGGGGCTGTATCTTCCAATTCCATAGAAGAACAGTGAGATTCCTATAAACACAACAGCCACCATGACCCACACCCCTGGAGTGAAGGGGGTAAAGAGAACTGTCAGAGGTTCCGCATTAGCCCAGGGATCTGGAGGCTTGTACAAGATACTTAGTCCAGCATTAATAAAAGGATGGGAGAAGTCAACAACTTTGGCTCTTCTGGAGGTGATGGTCAGCGGCGCTGCTGCTATATCGAGATTCTGTAAATACAAAGAATGAATGAATGAATGAATGAATGGGGTTTAACATCCTTAAACATTCTGCCTCGAACTGGGCTAATGAAGACGAGTGTACGCCATACAATGTGCTATGAGGGAAATTTTTCCCGGACAACGGCACTACGGCCTACTATTCCAACTGTCATGGGACATTTAACGTGCACGCCAACGTGTCCATGGGACCTCGGTTTTTGTCCCATTCAAACGACTAGACAGCTGTCCTTGTCCGGCCCCCGTTCAATGTACGTTTAAGGACAACCTGCTTTCATTAATTGATGGTTTCCCTGCCATAGGTGGCACAGGGAGTAAACCACCTGTTCGCTAACCAGGAGGTCTCGGATTCGTCCCCGGTGTTGGCCGAAGTATATTTTCCGACTTGGTTTCCACTTGTCATTGCTGTTTGGTGGAAGACCTGGTACGTAAAACAGTGTCTAGTGGTTCAGATGAGACGTAAAACCGAGGACCCGTGTACACATTGGCGTTAAATCTCATTCCATTTCCCTATATCATTGAGGGAAAGGTAGGTCCGTTGCACGAGATCACAGTCACTCTGTCCCCTCTCAATACAAGCCACTCGTGAATAACATATGGATATGATAGCTTGTTCTTATATATACCAAAATCACAAATTTTGCTATGGAATAAAACGTTAGAGAAACGAATCATGTAAAAAAAAAACGCAATTAACGATCAACGGCTTTGAAAGGTCGTCGTGGATTGGGGGTGCGCGGTAAATTATAAGGTCTATCATTTTGTTCAGAGGTTAGGGTTAGTTTCACTCTCCGCTTGTACGTGACAAGGCGTAGGGTTGTCTGTCCAACTTCGTGGGTTCTCCAGCTTTCCTATTATGCGCAAACTAATTATTGAAAAATAATAGAACCATATATTAGTCCGAGTGGAGGTTAAACCCCGCCCCCCCCCTCGCTTCTTCAAAGGCCATATCTTACCTTATGAACTAAGTCTCCTATCATTCCGTTCCACTGTCCAGGTAAATGTTCGGACCCATAATTCTTGTCATCTGGTGTAACTATATCATACGTAAAATTTGAATATTTGCTCATCTCGTCCAAGATGTCGATAATAATTCCCTGATATTGTTTTCCCTCTGACGGCATTAAATATGGCGCCTCCTGTAACATAAAGTAACGTGATATATATATAAAGGAGAAGTCGCCTGAAACGGTTGTACGGTGGCAAAGGCGCTAGCTTTCTAACGAGGTGAACCCCAGGGGTGCACAACAAGGGGGTTGGGGCCGGAACCGGGGCTACTTTTTTTTCGGAGTCTCTTACACATTAAATCAAACCAAAATAAGGCCTTTAAATTAATATTCGAAACACAATACTTACTGCAAAGGGGGGCGATTTTTTGGATGGCGTCACATCCTACTACCACACCCACACGAGAGAAAATACGTTTGTGCGCCCCTGGTTAACTCCGGTTCCATTTCCGGTTGGTCTTCAGTGGGGCATGACTAATATAAGGGTCTGACAAGGGATAAGGAAATGAAATAAGGTTTACCCATGGGGCTAATGACGACAGGACGACTAATGTCGTTCGAATGGGATGAACTAAACGATGGCATGTACAAGCTAACTGAAACGGTTCTAAGAATTAAGAATCTCTATGGATTGCTTCCGAGGTGCTGAGATTCGCCGGTTGGTTAAAGGATAATAATATTTAATTCGACGTGATTTGAGTATAAAATAACATGAAGTCGGCGTGGCGGATCCTGGTGGGGAACGTAGATATCCTTGCGCTCCACCTACGCCCCTAACTAAAAAACAAATGTCACAAAAAGCTTTAAAATTTCATAATCTTTGATTCCAAATTTCATTCACTATAGTCCAGTATAGTTTATATCTTGGAGCGCCACTTGCACCCTGAGGCTGCGCTAACTAAATATCGGCATCTACCACAATTCTATCGCACTGAAAAAGATTTTATGAGTATCATTTACTTACCTCTAACGACGTTATCTTGTAGTTTGGTATATCAGCCTGAAAAATAGAAATAAAAAAAAAATCAGATATTACTAAAAAAATAAAATCATTTAAATAGATAAATAAGATATTATTGAGAACTAAATAATAAAAACAACAACTAAATATACCTGTATTTCTACCTTTAATCGACCGACTCTATTAATTTAACCTCAATCGACCGACTCTATTAACTTAGCCTTCATCGTCGACTCTATCAATTTATCCTTCATCATCGACTTGTTTTACCACGCAGTTGTGTGGATGGACGAATGATCAGCGCGTGTGCACTGCGTCATAAGGTCTGTCGTTGAGTCAACTGGTGTGGTTTCGATTCCCCCAGTTGTACGTGAGAGAGCGAGAGAGAGAGAGAGAGAGAGAGAGAGAGAGAGAAAGTTTAACCTTTAACCTCCACTCGACACAAATTATTTCAATAATTCGCAGATTATTAACAGATTAATTTATTAACCCACATAGTTCACTTAATAATTGTTGAATGCAACTTGTGCATCTGTTGTTTTATAAATAAGCCATTCATGAATTTGTAACAGTTACAATATAATTCGTAATGATAGGTCAAAGTTTATTTTGTCATTTTAATTGCTATATTTAGACCTACTAATGTATTTACTGCTGCGCAAATACCTGAACATGGCCAGATCATCTTGAATTATTGTGAAATAATTTTGAAATATTGTGAAATCAATGTGAAATTTTGTGAAATCAATGTGATTTTTTGTGAAATCAATGTGAAATTTATGAACTCGTTGTAAAATTTTGTGAAATCAATGTGAAATAATTGTGAAATCATTGTGCAGTATTGTGAAATCATATTGAAATTTCTGAACTCGTTGTGAAATTATTTTGAACTTTCAAGATATCATCAACAGGGTAGATTTAACCAATAATATTGAGGAACTAATAAAGACAAAACAAAGCCACAAGAACACATTTTTACACGGTTTCCAATTGATTCAAAAAAGTAGGAAGTTAAACTCCCTTTAATGATTTCTATTTCTTTTTAAAAATGTTGACAAGATGATCATTTTAACATTTTTTTTTGGGGACCTATAGAATTTAAAAAGTTTTAGTGATTCGCTATTATGTTATTTCGACGGTAATTTCCCCGACCCATAAAATGAAATGACCTTTTGATAGAGAGTACGCTGATCGGCCTAATAATGAATGGTGTGACGCCGCTGATCCGCTATCAAACGTCATCTATGGCCGTTATCTACTTCCTAACAACTGACTTATCCAAATAATAATAATTGGAAAACGGTTATATAGGACAACAATCATAGCTCCTGTTCTACTCCTGACTTGGTTAATAAAGAGAGAGAGAGAGAGAGAGAGAGAGAGAGAGAGAAATAGGTTTAACGTCCACTCGACACAAACTAGGTCATTTTGGGACTAACATATGGTTTAATTTTATTTCAATAATTCGCATGCGCGTAAGGGTCTTTAGTAGTGGGAGGAAACCGGAGTGCCCGGAGGAAACCCACGAGGTTGAGAAGGCGCCCCTATCTCCATGCCACATACGCTCACATCTGGGCTCGAAACCACAGCCGCAAGCCAGAGGTGACCGGCCAACTAGATGTCGAAGCGCGGCACTCTAGACCACTAGGCCATCCCAGCCCCCCTGTCATCAAAGAACCTGAGTAAAGAACCAATACTGTCACAATGTACACATTAGCGTGCACATTAAAGATCCCCCCTCCCCCGACTTGGTTAATAAAGACGGGCATACGCTATACAGTGTGCCCGGGTAGTAGCACTATGGGGTACTCTTATATCGAATTCCAACTGTCAAGGGATCTGCCATATGCACGCCAATGTGTACACGGGACCTCGGTTTTTCGTCCCAGCCTAACGACTAGACAGTTGGCCTTGTCAGGCCACCCGTCCTGCCCCACTGACCAAGAAAGACCACGCCAAGAAATTTGGAAGAACTTTTTCGGCCAATGCAGGGATCGAGCACGGGACCTCCAGGCCAGCGAGACAGCGTCTTACTCACTTAGCCACTGTGTCTCCCTACAACTCAAAGCAACAACAACAAAATGGCCCTGACAAGAAGTGAAACCCCATTCATCCCTAATGATAAGATCAATACCGTGTTAACAATGATCTATTGATATACGCCATGCACACCCGTTCGTGAAATCTAAATAAATATGTCAATACATGTTGGTATCCATAGAAACACGCCACACACCTGCTCCTTAAAGGGAATCAATATCAATAATGCATTTAAATCAAACAGAAATAAACACAGAAAAAATCTTATTAAAGTTGCAATTTCATATTTTTAAGTTATATTTTTAAAATGTATTAAAATAAAGCCCTAAAAGAGATTGTATCTATAAACAGTCCTACATTGTTAAAGAATAATCTTATTAATCCTATAATTCACTATTGCCAGTTGAGAAATTGGAAAAAAATATCATTTTCAATTTTAAATTCAAACGTTTGAATTTCATGGGGTGAATGGGACAACAAGAGAGGTAATTGTTTTATTATTTCCTGTGTCACTGATTTTAATGCCTGGGAAATAATGCCCATGAGTTGACAACTTTTTGAGCAAAAGACATAGAAATAATTATGTTTTGACTTTCTAGGAAAATATGAAATTCCCTCTTTAAAGAAAAATTATGCTAGATTAGATAACGAGTTGACAGTTATCGCTATATTAGTTAACAACTAGATAATGTGAAGAGAATTTGCTGAAAGTTTCAGTCAAATTGGTCCACTCTGAACCGTTATTTTAGTGATTGAATTTTCTGCCTAGTCTCGATCACCATTTTTAAAGTCGGAACGATACAAAACATAATCTCGAAAATCTATTTTTTGAATTAATCAGCAATGAGCGGTGAGCAGCTTGGATTCTTATCCAGTAAATATCCTAGGCTAGCGATAACATCGAGAGTTGATTCTGGTCTTTTCATGTTAATTAATGTTGAATTAATAATTTAGATAACAATTGCGGCCCAAAGAAAGACCTGCAGTAGACAGATTTAATTAGCACTTAAATGATGTAATTAATATAGAATAAATATAATTTAGATAACAATTGCGGCCCAAAGGAAGACCTGCAGTAGACAGATTTAATTAGCTCTTAAATGATGTAATAATAGAAATGAAGTTTAGTGCAATATGGCAGCATCGTTCTAATCTATTTAAAATCGGAGCCATCGGATCGCACTGATAGTTGATTATAGTCTTTTCATGGTTGTCAATGTCTATTTAATATTTTATATAACATTTAAGGGCCCAAAGGAAGCCCTATGAAAGGCAAATTTAGCTCTTGCATAATGCCTGTTTGAATAAGTAATTCAGAAATGAAGTAGGGTGCAGTAGATTTCAAGGACAACTCGCCACAATCACCATTTGCTTAAAGTAACCCTGCGTCATTTGCAATTTGTACCCAAAGGTTAAATTTTTTACACGACTACATCTATGTTAATGTGGACTCAGATTTTTTTATTGAACATTTAAATCAAAAATCAAAATCTAAATATAAACAATAGATAATCTATCGATTTGGATTCAATAAGATGTAAATTAGGCCCGTCAATGAGTATTCACAGACGACAAAACGCTTTCCGGCTTGTTCCAGACATGGGGTTTAACGTCCACTTGACACACACTAGGTCATTCTCGCCTAACATATAGTTTAATTTTATTTCAATAATACGCTTGCGCGTAGGGGTCTTTAGCAGTGAGATGAAACCGGAGTACCCGGGGAAACCCACGAGGTTGAGAAGGCGCCCCTATCACCATGCCACAATCAATTACTAAACTAAACATGGAATGTACTTGGTTAGTACCATCTTTCAAATAAATGAGTAAACTGAAGTCCCAAAATTCGGAATTAAACCCAACTATTTATTAACACACGGTACAATTTTATGTAATTCACAATTAATCTGGTCGCCACATCGCCATATTGATGACGTTTTTCTCCTTTGATTGGCATTTAGTAATTGAACATATTAACACAAGGTATAATTTTATGGATACACAATTGTACTTATTGCTAATATGTTTATTTAGTGTATCCATCAAATTGTACCCTCTGTGTAAAATATGTTCAATTACTAAATGCTAATTAAACCAAATATTTATTGTTTCATTGCCGATAACGAAACTGTATATTTATTCAATTTGGTGCTGTGCTATTTATAATTTAAGTCTCGATTTTCAGTGTCAGTTTTAGCGAACAAAGTCTCGATTATCCAATTTTAGATTAAATATTTAAATGGTGATCTTGTTTTAGTTCATTAACAATCATGACCACCCAATGGCATGAACAGTTGATTATAGTTTTGTCACGTGACCAAATATCTAATTAATAGTTTATATATTATTTGAGGAATATATTGAAAATTTTCTATCAAATTTCTTGCTTTTGAGCAAAGATATCAGTGTTTTAGTTTTGATAAGAATAGCGTAGTCTCTATTTTCATTGCTACCATTGGTACGATAGTAAACAAAGTCTCGAGTATCCATTTTGAAATTGAATTATTAAATGGTGATAGTATTGTAGTCCATTAAAAATCACTACCATCCAATGCTCTAGGGAATTGATTGTGGACTTATTAGGTGACAATACTTGTTCTTGCATGAGGTATATTGAACGGGAAATTCTACAAGGTTATAAACAATCCTATAAAAGGATTGAACGGGAAATTTTGCAAGGTTATAAACAATCCTATTTAAGAAGAGAAAGCTGATTATGACAAAATCACAATCGATAATCCACATGTTATTGCCTATAAATTGAACGTATTTTATTTTACAATCCGATAAAGGAAAATGACGTAATGGATATTGTCCAATCTGATAAAAGGCTATGGCATAATGGATATTGTCGATGTGTAATACAAAGAAAACCAAGATCCTGTGTTCACATTCACGTGCACGTAAAAGACCCCTTGGCAGTTGGAATTCGATCTATCTAAATGTAGTTTGTAACGCTTGTGTTCGGCCAAAAATGTCTTCAACTCGCACAGCCGCCTAACTTTGCAGCATATATATGTATTTACAAGGTACCTTATCTGTGATATACATGCACCCAAATGTCGCCTCTGTAGTAATTTCCTTCATTGCACTCTGGTTGGCGTATGCCACCCACTGAATCTCTACTCCCGCCTAAATAAAACTTTACAGCATATATACGTATTTATGAGGTAACTTACATGTATGTAAGATATAAACCAATATCGCCTCTTTAAGAATGCGTCATGATTGAGATGGTATTTAACGAGAAGTTGTTTGTGACACTTTATTTTCTCCGCCCTATTTATAGCCCTGTTATCAAACCTTATCAGATATGATTATTCATATGCAAATATTACAAGATATAAGCCCACTTTAATATAAGATTATCCGTTTTTATACTGCTTCAACATGAATCATATATCAGAGACGCATATTTATATCTTTTGTACATGATTCATCGTGTATCGATAGATTTTACATTGAGTTAGACCAGGGCCCTGTTTCACGAAATTTTAACTTAAGATAAAATTCAATTTTAGTAGATACTTCAATTCTGATTGGCTAAGCACTAAAATCAATCTAATATTATCCAATCAAATTACTAAAATTGGGATCTTATCTTAGTTAAAATTTCGTGGAATAGGCCCCTGGTCTATTAAAATAGCATTATGCAAGAGCAAAATCTGCTTATTACAGGTCTTTCTTTAGGCCTGAAATGTTATCTAAATAATCAATTAGACATTAATTAACATATCCAGACCAAAATAAACTCTTTATGTCAAGGCTAGCCTTCGATGTTGGCGGATTGAATTCCTATATGCCGCTTAATGGCCGTTGATAATTAAATCAATCAAGTGGATAATCGAGACTATGCTGTTTATACTAATGATATGAGTAATGATGACCGAGGCTATGTGAATATTTCAAACGCTTTTTTCTCGGCTAATAGGTGATCAATTTGACTGAAATTTTCAGCAAATTACTTTTACACTATCTAGTTTTTAACTATTATAGTGAGAACTGCCATCTCTTTATCTTATCTCCCATAATGTAACTTTAAATACAACGTCTTTAAATACAGCGGTCACCCTGGGGACAAGTATGTAGACGAGACATTAATGCTATTCCCTGATTAGGAAAAATATTAGACCCCGCACACCGTCTCGAGGTTGTAAGCTATAACAGACAGACTCCCAGGAACTGTTAACTGGATACACCAGACCTGCAGGAATTGTTCACTAGATCAGACTCACAGGAACTGTTAACTATACCAGACTCTCAGAAAATGATAACCGTAACAGACTCTCAGAAAATGTTAACTATTTCAGACTCTCAGAAAATGTTAAAGGCACAATCCCGATAAGAATAGAGTCTCAAAAATTAAAGTCCGAGCCTTTATGAAATTTATGGACCAAAATATAGAGGCATGGTGTATTTACCTTGGCTCAAAGTTTCAGCTCAAAATATTGAGTCGTTTTGACGTTAACGTCAACACTGCTTATCCGGACACGTAACCCTTTTAAGATTTTGGGTCAATTTTTCGATTGGGTGACCTAATAATCGATTCCCGTTTCTTGAGAGGTCTATACAGTGAATGACCCATGTACTCTACTTGATAACAAAAGGTAAATTTCACCTACATATCATTTTTATAGAAAAAAGTCTGGTTTTATCCAGATACTGTATAATACAACGGTCTCCATTTCCAGATGAAGACTGTCAGGTTTAAGTTATTTACAAGCATATCACAAATATCGGGTTAGTTGGTCGGCCTTAGGTAATGGGATATAAGGGATTTTAACACAAAATTAAGCAGTTTTATTCCCAAAAAAGTTATCAGGATTGGCCCTTTAACTGTATCAGACTCCAAGGAACTATTAGCTATATCATGATCAGATACCTAGGAATTGTTAGCTGTATTTGACCCCAAGGAATTGTTAGCTGTATCAAACCTCTGGGAATTGTTAGCTATATCCGACCCCCACAAAATATTTGCTTTACCAGAATCCCAGGAACTGTTAGTGATATCATACCCCCAGCAATTGTTAGCTTTATTAGCCACCCAGGAACTGTAGCTATATTATATAGACCAGCAAGAACTGCCAGCTTTATTAGATTCCCGGGAACCGTAAGCTGTATAAGACTCTCTCAGAAATTGTTAGCTATATTAGACCCCCAGGGATTGTCAGCCTTATTCAACCCCCAGGAATTGTCAGCTGTACCAGGCCCCCAGCCTATGTCAGGTTTAAGGATGAACGACCGACACCCGTCACTACGTATAGCTAATTGCACGACAGACTTTCACACCATTTAAAAGATAATGCCGCTTTTCCTGTATTTTGTAATAGATTACTACTACCGACATATTAATGTCATTCACACACCGACCTGATCTTTTAATTCAAATGTTATTGCGCCGCCAAAACTAGCCTAGAGATATGTAATAGTTTATATTGTCATGGACGGGAATCAAATAAATTAAACTTGTCTGCACCCACTATGTAAATGAGAGAGAGAGAGAGAGAGAGAGAGAGAGAGAGAGAGATAAACGTCCACTTGACACATACAAAGTCATTTGGGGACTAATATATGGTTTGTATGTATTTCGATAATTCGCTTGCTCGTAGGGGATCATTTAGCAGGGGGAGGAAACCGGAGGACTCGGGGAAAACCCACGAGGATGTACAGGCGATAATACTTGAAGAGGAGCATATGCAGAAGCATTTTTACAACTACATCTAGACTGCCAGGAATTCAGGAACTGTTCCCCTATTCTTGTCATATCTCATCATCCTGTGTCAATGTTATAAGAGAGAGACAGAGAGAGAGGGAGAGAGAGAGAGGGAGAGAGAGAGAAGAGAGAGAGAGAGAGAGGGGGGAGTAGGGTCGCTTGTCCAACCTCGTGGGTTTTCTCCGGGTCCTCCGCCCCCCCCCCCCCCCAAGCTAAAGACCCCTACGCGCAAGCGATTTATAGAAATAAAATTGAACCTTATGTTAGTCCCGAAATGACCGGGTTTGTGTTGAGTGGACGTTAAACCCATTTCTCTCTCTCTCTCATTCTCTCTTCTCTCTCGCAAAGGTCACGTCAACATGTATATTAAACCTGTTTTTTGTACTATCCGAAAGACTAGACTAAATTCAATTCCATACTAGCGGAAACTACGCTGATACATCTCGAGGAACACCGAGATCGAACCGGACACCAGTCTTACCCACCGAGATACCACGGTTTCCTCATTGGCATAATGACGAGGTACCGGTGCAGAGAACACCTCATAACACGTCTCCGTTAGATATCAAAAGTTCAAAAGCAAATTGTCTTTTCTGTCTTTATATTGTACACGTTATTTTTTCTCCTTTTGTTTTTAAATAAGACGCTCAACCCGCTTTTATTCACATCTTTTATATCTTCAATTCATAGGTTTTCGGGGGGGGGGGGGTAGTGGTCTAGAGTGTCGCGCTTCGACCTCTAGCTGGCCGGTCACCTCTGGTTTGCGGCTGTGGTTTCGAGCCCTGGTGTGAGCGTATGTGGTATGGAGATAGGGGCGCCTTCTCAACCTCGTGGGTTTCCCCCTACTGCTAAAGACCCCTACGCGCAAGCGAATTATTGAAATAAAATGAAAACATATGTAAGTCCCAAAATGACCTGGTTTGTGCCGAGTGGACGTTAAACCCCATTTCTCTCTCTCTCTCTTTCATAGGTTTTCATGAATACATCAGTGTTGTAATAAAACAAACAACACCAGCTGACAAATTCTCTAGAACACAACAACAGTAGGGAATATTCTACAAAACACACTCACGACATAGAGGTAACATTAACATTAGAATGAAACAAAAGAAATGGGGTTTAACGCCCTGCTATTCTGCGGCAACTGGGATTATGAAGATCGACATACCGCAGTGGTGTACTATAAGGGAACCGGGGGACCCGGAGAAAACCCACGGGGATAGATAGGCGACCCTACTCGCTGTCACGTACAACTGGGAAATCGGAACCACACAGGTAGCCTCAATGACAGACCTTATGATACAGCGCGCATACGCTAAGTCGCTGTAACATGGGATTTGGAACCACACAGGTAGCCTCAAAGACAGACCTTATGATACACCCTTTACACACTAACCATTCGGCCACCCAAAATAACGAAATAATACAAAAACAAACACGGCTAACCCATGTACTCTACCAAGACACACACAATTGATGTAACGGTGAATAGCTTTGAATACAGGACAATCACCTTGTAGAGGTCTACAACAGGGCTCACATACAGTATCGTATATATTCAATGGCTACTGATTTGCCACACCCCCTACTTTACAACATGAAATGGGGTTTAACGTCCTATTGTTAAACTGGGCTAGGGACATACGCCATACAGTGTCCTATGGGAAAAATGTTGCCCGGACAGCGACACTATGACCTACTTTTATATTTGCTATGGGATATTTTACGTGCCACACCTCCGTTTTTCCTCCCATACGAACTAGTATACGTTGTCCCTTGTTACGCCCTCTGTGTCACTCACAGACAACGGGCACAGGATGCCCAGGTTAGCGAACCAGCGTCTTACTCACTGAGTCACTGTGACGTTACAATATCATCTTTTGACCAAACAAGTAATCAATCCAATTTTATTTCCAATCAGTTATAGTTATATGAACGAAAATTGTGATTTACAATACCACAAAGAAAACTACACTAAATTGTCCTCAGAGCACATTGTATAGAGCAGACAGTAGGACGTTAAACCCCATTTCTTTTCTTTTAATGTTTACAAATAGCAGTCCAATATAGAGAGGACGGGCTTAGCATGTGGTTCAATTTTATTTCAATAATTCGCTTGCGCATTGTGGTCTTTAGCAGTAATCGGAGGATGTTGTGAAAACCCACGACATTGGACAGGCGACACCCTACTCCTTGTCACGTACAACTTGGAAATCGAAACCACGCCAGTTGACTCAATGACAGACTTTATAAATCAACGCACACGCGTTAGCCATTCGGCTCTCACCCCTACACCTTCTCCTATCGTCTCATATTATATTTCGTATAGTAAGAAGACTAACTTGTTTACTCAGATTGACTTCGACAAAAACAAAATTTGCATACTCACGCCATTGATTGTAAGGACAATAGCCAGCAACAAAATCCCAGAAAACATTTTGAATAATATATAATTTCTCCTGGTCAGTTTTTGAATTTGATCTATAACATGGTGGTCGCCTAAAACTTGTCGTTATACGGAACAAACAAGCGACAGCATGTAGTTTAACAGTAATAAACCGCTAGATAGGTTTTCACAACACGTGACATTCGCTGGTTAGATATCACCTTTACAAAAGCTTCAAGTTCATTCAAGCCGTGATTATACTGTTTTTTGTATCTGTCATTAAATCGTCACGATTTGAAAGTAGTCTTAAAAGTCGACCTTTTTAAACGGTCTGTTAGAGTCGGGAGTGTTTACAATATTTATTTATCGTCCATCAATCGTACAATTTAAAAACACATCGATTTACCGACACAAGTTCGATAGTGTGAACGGGGAATAGTTAAAGAATGTGTGTATCATAATGAATGAGAGATATTGTGGTGGGCTATATTATATGCCGCGCGCTTCACTAAGCGTATACATATAGGCCTATAGTGAATATATACGGTATTTACCTATGTGTACCTTACAAGCATGTAAAGCCTCAAGGGCAAACTGCCTAACTCAGTGTATTCCCCAGTTTTATTACAACAATACTCATCCATACGAATTTCATCTGAATTAGTAGTAAATAGCCTTAAACTGCAATTTTGTAAATGCGAGGAGCAATTCCAAAGCGTAGCGAGGCAAGCGCATTTTGCACCCGTTCTAGTAATTTGTCCGAGAAAAAATGTCGGCTAAAACGTTGGTGACATTCTAATTTCCTTAATGTCGGGTTGATATCGGTGGACTAGCTATGATATTTCACCGATTGATCGAAGCATTTAATATTTCCGAAAAAATGACAGCTGGGCTGACCGAGTCAAAAATATTTCCGTATAAGAAAATATTTGATATTTCAAACGTTTCCTTTACAAAGTGAGGTAGGTGAAGTTTGGTCGGGCAGCGGCGGTTTTGCTTACTCTTGTTCGATTATCAAGTGTCAAGGATTCTTTTCAGTGCATTCCAATGTGTACACGGTTGTACCGCGGGTCCAGGTCCAGGGGCGGATCTAGGAATTTTGAAAAGGGGGGGGGGGGCACTGACCGCGGAGACGGTGCACATCGCTGAGAGGGGGGTTTAGGAGGGGGGGGGGGGTCCACTCAGATTATTATTCGTCATTTCCTTGCATCTGTAAACGTTCGGAACGGACATATTTGGGTCTGAGAAAAGGCACTTTCAGTAGTAAAAAACTGCACTGTCGAAAATTGTGACCTTGACAAAATCTAAATGTGACCTTAATATTTAGATCTAACCCCTCCCCCCTACTAAAGACCCCAACGTGTCAGCGATTATTAAACCTCATGGTTAGTGTTGAGGGGTCTCGTGGTGAAATGAAATATATCGTACGACATTGTCACTATCTTGACCTATATAGTTATCTATAAGAGGGCTTTAAATTTCATATTATCTTGATCTTTACAAGCGGGTGGGAATATAACATTATGTTATCTATGCTGTAGCGAACGGGAGAGAGAGAGGGGGGAGAGAGAGAGAGAGACAGGGGGAGAGAGAGATAGAGGGGGGGAGAGAGAGAGAGAGAGACAGGGGGAGAGAGAGATAGAGAGAGATGGAAAGAGTTGGGAGAGAGAGGGGAGATAGATAGAGAGAGAGAGGGGGAGAGAGAGAGAGAGGGGAGAGAGAGAAAGGGAGAGGTAGAGATAGAGGGAGAGAGAGAGAGAGGAAAGAGTTGGGAGAGAGAGAGAGAGAGGGGAGAGAGAGAAAGGGAGAGGTAGAGATAGAGAGAGAGGGGAGGGGAGAGAGAGAGATAGAGAGAAAGAGAGAGGGGGAGAGAGAGGGGGAGAGAGAGAAAGGGTGAGGTGGAGATAGAGAGAGAGAGAGGAAAGAGTTGGTAGAGAGAGGGGAGAGATAGATAGAGAGAGAGGGGAGAGGGGGAGAGAGAGATAGAGAGAAAGAGAGAGGGGGGGAGTAATCGTTCTATATATAGCAAATAAAATGTCAAAATAAACTTTATTGACTTCGCTCTAATTTGACCTATACATATGTAATTTCGAGTTATAACGTAACTGTTACAAATTGATGAATGACTCAATTAAGAAAAACAACATAATATGTACAAGTTGCACCCAAATATATATAAGTGAACTAAGTGAGCTAATAAATTAATCTTGTAATAATCTTTATGAAATAATTTTAGACATAACAAAGAGAGACAAACATCCTTCAATTAATTTCACTCAATCAAAATGTTCTTAACTTTCACAAGAGAAGGACACACTTAGCAAGCTTTAAGATAAAACGTAAGACTCAAAATAACCCCATTCGTCCTGTTGGTTCAGTAGGAGGTTGGCCAGTCTCGTAAAAGCGGCTTAACGGTTTTAGACTAGCAATTATTTGCCCCTTGACTTCAATGTTAAATGGCTGTAACATCATAACAGCTATGAAATTGCAAATATGATCCCTTTCTCCAGTTCTAGACCATAAAGTCAACCAAAAAATGCAGGATTGGGACAGAAAATAATTAAGGGAAAAATTGTCTATTTTAACTGGCATAACATGAAATGAGGGGTAAAATTAATTTCCTCAATGACTTAACTATTCGTTGGGCTGAATGCCTTTCAAGACCAAAAGATCAACGAAATTGGGCATGCAAAAGTGGCAGAAAAGAGAGAATTACTCTACATAGACGAAGTACAATTTGTGGGTACCTAGATGGAGAAATTTAATGGTCTGCATCCGAATGTGATGACGGAGGTCCAGATGAAATAGAGTTGTGTCCCTTCATGTGGAATTCATGCATGCTGGGTACCAATCTGTTTCACAGAGGATTACGAAAGTCTTGTAATATCGCTGTAACCATAGAAATATAGACTAGAATAGCAATGACGTGTTTTACAACGACGTCATAAGTCGGCCATATTGGAAGTTGTATGACGTGAAAAGTAAACACTGCAAGTCGCGCTATAAAGTGCGAGGCGCTTTCTATTCTTTGGGTCTTTATGATAGTGCAACTTATTATCTTGAACTTTGATCGTGCGACAATTTTGTTTTCACATTGACGTTACAATTTCTAATGAATGTAATTGATTAAATAGTGCCAATTAATTTATATTATCTTGCACGTACGCTTATTTCAACATTTGGCGCAGAATTTGTGGTTGTTTTTGGTCGGATGACCGAGTGTGTTGTGTTCGGTCGGATGACCGAGTATGTTGGTTAAGGTCAATAATTTTTTTTTGATGTTTGATGCAGTTTAATGTAGAATATTGTAGCAACAAGGAAGCAAGGTGTCACCATTATATAAAATGAACATTAAAATACGTGAATATCACTAAATATATTTCATATGCGAATTCGAATATCGTTAAAATAAGGAAACATGGTTTGATCAAAATGTTCACAGTACATTAAAACATAATAAATCCATGGAACAGATTTTATATACGATTTAGAAGATCGTTAAAATAAGGGAGCATGGTATCATCAAAATGTAAAAAGAACATTAAAATACATTAAAACATAGATATGACGCCACCCTTTGATGTTTTAAACCAAGATTCTTTAACAATCGTCTATTATTTATAAAACAATTATAGTTATCTAAATGTCAGATAACCATATCTTGATTTCACGTGTTTGTAAATGTGTAGAATTGACGGTTTCCATATTGTCTATTTTGTTGTCAGCGAATTTTAGTTGGGTTTTTTTTCTACAAAATGGATTCAACATAAATCAGCCTGTTGCATGTCACTGATATTGACGCCACCTATGTCCACCCGGACGTCCATCCGTTCAAATTGTGTTAGTGGACACTCTACAGGTCATAACTTGAAATATAGGTTTTAAATATCCGAACTATCCTTTCGATATGAATTATGACCTTGCGATATTGGTACATATCGAACGGTAACTTTCTGGATTACGGCCCCTGATTGAACAAAAATCGCGTTTATATAACTCGTGGAACCTATACAGGTCACAATTTTACCCGATTCTAAAAATCGTTCAAATATATCACTGTTGTTATACCATAATGACTTTGAATTTCGTGAATTCGTTTGCGTCCTTCACCCTGTGAGTCTGTTACTTATATCAATATGAAATTTCAAATTAAAATTTGGACGGCTAAAAACCCTCTATATTAACCACAGTACTAAGAATATTATCAATATCGATATCATTTTCGTGAGAACCCTCTCCATCACAACTTTGACGACTATTATGCCCCCTATCAAAAACATCCCAAATTTTACGGCTGGTCTCCCTCCATATCGAGTTCATCACCACATGTAATCCGTATCAATATTCTCACCATTAATATTCGACTGTGTTATAAACATGGTGTCTTCACTTGAAGACATATAGAGAATCCCCTACGAGTGTTTTTTGATATCAAAAAATATCAACACAAGTTGATAATGTAAAAAAAACGAGGCTCTGCCGAGTTTTTTTTACTTTATCAACGAGTGTTGATATTTTTTGATATCAAAAAACACGAGTTGGAGATTTTATTTATCACCCAATCCTTTCTTACATGCAGAAATAAATAAATATAATTCTTTGGTATAAATTTCACCTTTACTGGACCTAATTTCATTACTGCGTAGTGATACATCAGTTTTTTGACTGCAGTTTAGCTATTGCAAAGTCCTATATATTGACCCAGTATTTCCTTCAAAGTCAATTAAATAAAAAGTGTTTCTTTTCAACAAAAAAAAAAGTCACTTTTTATTTAAAATAAGTGGTTTCTTTAAAATAAAAGAAAGTAGTTCCTTTTTGATTAACGAATCAAATTCATGTAAAGCTTCTTATTGTGAACAATATTCAAATGGGATCACATAAATAACAACACATTTGTACACTTATGGATGTCTAATCTGTAATCAACGGTACAAAGTCAGAGGGGTCAAAACCAAAAGTACTACACAGATGGTTAATTCCATGTGGCTTCGCTACACAGCGTGTACGCATGGAATATTCTTTCTGCAGTAATATCATACAGCGTAGTGTCTTCGTTAAGAACGGTCTCGTCTTCATGTATTAGATATTCAGTTTTACTCAAACTTTCAGTAAATTCAATTCTGTGGACGTTAAGTTCTGTCGGGACTTTTAAGTCATCCAAACGAGTTTCTATTTCTGTGAGGAATTTGTCAATGTTCTGTACAGCAGACAAAAAGGCCGCCCTAGCCTTGTCAATTTGTGAACGTCTGCCCCTCTCTTACATCTGCGATGGAGCGGGTCTTCCTGTTGATTTGTGGTGCTGTGAGTATGTCAGTTATTCCATTTTCAATCTGTTGTGTCACTACCGGAACCGGGCCGCCGTTGAATAGGCTACAATTGACTTTATGATTTGGTTGTCGAATCAAGTGTGGAAATGTTTATAACTGTGACTACGAACAAACCTATCTCTTTTCTGAATAAAAATAATGTCTGTTTGTCGATCTGTTATTCAGGTGTCATAGACTGACCAGTGGTTTTCTACAAAATATAAACAAAAACTTTTGTTTAAGATGTCTGATCTTATTCAAATTGGAATGGGGAGGTGGGGTGTTTGGGGGTGAGGTAAGGGAATAAAGTTACTATTTGCGACAATAAAAGGGACGTGACATTATAAATTATTTTATTAAATAAAAGTAGAAGTTGTGTTCATCTATATAGATTAATTTGACAGGGTGGTTCTCTTATTATATATAAAAAAGAAGTTTACTTAAAATTAAAATAGTATAGGCCAAGGCCTAATAGGCCTAACATAGAAAAAGCTAGAGTTAAGAATAGACTCCGTTAGTAGTAGGCCCTACCACCGTATACCTACTAGGCAACACTTCAAAACAAATTCCCTAAATTTAAAATTTAAGCGTAACTTCATAATCGATATTCATTGGGCCTACTCCTAATTTCATGATAACCGCTAGGCCTATTGACATTGTATGGTGGTACCATCATGTGAAACCGCGCATATAGGCCGAGATGTAGCCTATAGAGTTAGCAATGCTATCTGTTAAGATTTATTTTTTAAAAATCTAAGTAACTAGTTATTACGATTGCACGGTAAAATAGCACTAGGCCTAGGCCTTGTCCTTGTGAGTGACACTAATAATAATTAATAGTATAATGAATAATTAAAACTAATACTAGTAATACTAATAGGCTTTTCCAAACCAAATTAATTAAATGTTCATACTTACTTGTGAAAACTAACACCCTGTGCTATCGTCGAGGGATTTTTGTGGAGAAAACACCAAAAAGCAAAACACTGTGGTCTACGCAGATCGTTTTTCGCGTGTGGCTGAGTGGAGGGATACGAGTGACTCGCCATATTGTTTACACTGATTACACCTTCCAAGATGGCGCCTGATAGTCGCGTCATCCGACGTCAAAAGTCACGTTATTGCTATTCTAGTCTATATTTCTATGGCTGTAACTGTCTTCAACACGTGACGTCACATCATGTGACGTCAATCATACGCTCAATGGCGCGCTGCATTGTTTACATAAGACGTTATTGGTTCGGGAAGAATGGTGCATTTTACTCATTGTAATACCAATTTACACTAAATAGGAAATAATTTTATCTACAAATACTCTAAACGGCTTTATTTATTCTTCTAATATGTATATAAAAAAAGTTTTAGAATTTAATTTGTCGGAGGAAACACGTTAATATTTGTTACTCATTAAGTCGCATCGATATTATCCTTATAAGTAATTGTAGTGTAGGTGGGTACTCGAGTGATATTTCAAGTCCAATTAAATTCTTAAAATTGATAAGGGGTGCTCGAACAATCCAAACCAAGCACGAACAATCCAAACCATTAGACAAAATTCGAAGTCCTATAGTGGTAACAGGTGTCCGTAAGAGTAGGCTTACCTTGTCTGGCGCCACACCCGCCACGGCTGCATCCAATTTATTAGACGAAATCTAATTAAAATAGCATGATTGGCCAATGGACTGTCCGAACACCCACCAGAGTGTGTGACTGTGCACCGCACGTGATATCGGTAAACAGAAGCCCACAAGACAAAATGAAATGTGGTATTATTACGTCATATTTATTTATATTTTCCCGGCTTTTGTATTTGGGAAGTTGGATGGCCGAATAATTAGCACGTGCGCGCTGCATCATAAGGTCTGTCATTGACTCAACTGGCGTTGTTTCGATTCCAAGCCACATACGCTCACACCAAGAATCGAAACCATGGGGGTGACCGACCAGCTAGAACTCGAAGCGCGCCACTCTAGACCACCAGACCATTTCAGTTCCCTTATTTTCTTTTAATATTCCCATCTCTTTAAGGGGTTTGGTTAGTTACATTCGTTCATAATTACGGGTATTAGCGTCTTCACCAAATTATTTATCGACAGTTTCATTGTCCCCTAATATTGAAAATCTAATAAAGACTAAAAATCACAAAATTTGGACTAAAATCAAAGACTCCCCTCACAAGTTTGAAAATTTATTCTAAATGCTGCCATTTCTCTTTTTGTTATAATCAAAATCAAAAAGTCAAATATCTGTTAATTAAAAATGAAATCAATCTTCAAATTTAGGCCTCGTATTCACTGCCAGGATTATTAATGTAGGATGTAAAGCACTATTAATTTTCCATGTCTTTGATGTATGAGATAACTTTGAGATACACAAACCAGGCGCGGATCCAGAGGGGGGGGGGGCAGGGGGTCCGCCCCCCCCCCACCTGCTCAGGATTAAAAATATTTTATGCGATTTTATTGGCGATTAAGACCTGTAATTTTGGAATTTACCTTCCGGAAATACGTCAGAATGAACCAAATTGAATCTAATTTACCAAATTAATCGGTTGAGCGCAATTAGTTAAGCAATTATCAAACCTAGAACCCCCCCCCCCCTGCAAAAAATCCTGGATCCGCGCCTGCAAACTGAAAGTAGCAAACTAAACATGTTACTGTTATCCTTCCGCTTTTAAATTATATTTTTACCAAAACCTGGCAGAAAACTTTAATTCAAACCCTCCTTTTCTATTCTAAGGTGGGGGGGGATGGGGGAATGGCAAAATTAATGGTGGTCTGCATCCTAAACGATACGAGGCGTTAACCACCTTTATGCCTATATCACAGTATTTAGTTTATTTATTGTTTAATGGTCGAGAGCAAGACATTAAGTAATATACTGTGTTTTTACAATACATTACGCAATGTCGTAAGCTCGAGACCATTAAACATCATAAAATACAGACGCTCAGCATGAGCTTTTACAGTGAAATACGTCACACTAGTCCAATATTTCACTGGTATAAATAAAGTACTTTTGGCAAGTTGCTCGTGTGATTATTTGAAATAATGGTTCGCCAACATCAAAGGATGGCGTCACATCTGTATTTTAAAGGCCCAATCCCGATAACTTTTTGGGGAATAAAACTGCTTAATTTTGTGTTAAAATCCCTTAAAACCCATTACCTAAGGCCGACCAACTAACCCGATATTTGTGATATGCTTGTAAATAACTTAAACCTGACAGTCTTCATCTGGAAATGGAGACCGTTGTATTATACAGTATAGGGATAAAACCACACTTTTTTCTATAAAATATAATATGTAGGTGAAATTTACCTTTTGTTATCAAGTACAGTACATGGGTCATTCACTGTATAGACCTCTCAAGAAACGAGAATCGATTAGCAGGTCAACCAATGAAAAAATTGACCCGAAATCTTAAAAGGGTTACGTGTCCGGATAAGCAGTGTTGACGTTAACGTCAAAACGACTCAATATTTTGAGCTGAAATTTTGAGACAAGGTAAATACACCATGTCTCTATGTTTTGGTCCATAAATTTCATAAATGCACGGACTTCAATTTTCGAGACTCTGTTCTTATCGGGATTGTCCTTTTAAGCACATATATTGTATTTAATCAACTGAAGCCACGGGAAGTTGGACAACGCCAAGAAGGCATGAAATACACGTGTTTTGATGAATCAGTGCAGGGGCGGATTCAGTATGGGGGTGGGGGGGGTCAAACTCCACTCTGCTCAGCTATATTAAAAGAATTGTATGACAACACTTTATGAGAAAAGTGTAACATTCGTGTGTTTATCGTTTATCAGAGATGGTGGAGTGAGATTGGCGTGAAATAATGTTATAGACATGCGTGATCCTATTAATTCATATAAAAATGGACGTCAAACGGGGTGTTGGGTCTCTCTCTTGAAAAAGCCCGATATGCATGTACGCCAACTTAACTTACAGACGATGATGGTATTGTCGACCGTCAAATTACCCTAGCAGTACCTGGCAAACACCCTCCTGCAAAAAATCATGGATCCGCCCCTGCAGTGATTGGCAATAGTAAAGTACACTATACACATAAAACCAGATAAGGCAAATCTGCCGACAAGAAAAACTACGCAGACATCAAGAGAATGTATCCAGGCGCCAGCCCTAACCGTTCACTGTTCTATCCAGTTCTGGGCCGCTACTAACACAATAAGGAACTTTCCGGTATCAAGAACTTTCATTCAGGATTGTACATATACTGAGCGCCATAGAAAACGCATCAGTTAGTTTTTCGTATAACAAAATGATCCTGTAAACATATCTTATTAATCTTGCTTCTTATTGTGAACAGCATTCAAATGGGAACACATCAATAACAACACAGGTACAAAGTCAGAGGGGTCAAAACCAAAAGTACAACACAGATGGTTAATTCCGTGCGACGTCGCTGCACAGCGTGCGTAAGAGCTAGTGGAGGTCATCGAAAGTATAAAAAACGAAACGAAGTATAGATCTGTATTTCGATCGGATTGATATTTGTGTAATGGGGGGTGGGGTGGGGTGGGGTGGGGTGGGGTGGGGTGGGGTGGCCTAGTGGTCTAGAGTGCCGCGCTTCGACCTCTAGCTGGCCGGTCACCTCTGGCTTGCGGCTGTGGTTTCGAACCCTGGTGTGAGCATATGTGGCATGGAGATATGGGCGCCTTCTCAACCTCGTGGGTTTCCTCCGGGCACTCCGGTTTCCTCCCACTGCTAAAGACCCATACGCGCATGCGAATTATTGAAATAAAATTAAACCATATATTAGTCCCGAAATGACCTAGTTTGTGTCGAGTGGACGTTAAACCCCATTTCTCTCTCTCATATTTGTGTAAAAAGAAAAGCCACACCAATTATATTGCAAAACAGTCGCCAGGCGCGGATCCAGGGGGAGGCCCAGGGGGCCGTCCCCCGCCCCCGGCAGCCCCAGTGTGACATTCGATGGCTTTGTTACTGTTGTAATTCACATATCTGCTCTATAATAGATGATATAAACATGATTTTCGCATTATCTCTGCTGGGGACTACGCCAAACCTGATTATTAACCTTTGCGCCAATGTATGGCCACTCCCTCGACAAAATCCTGGATCCGGGCCTGGTCACGGGCCTATTTCCAACTTGTCTGGTCCCAAACGGTATATGTACTTATAGCTTAAAGATACAATTTGTACGATTTACGTAAAGAACTGGCCGTTCGTTACATAAGAGCTCAAAAATAGATAATGCAAAATGAAATTATGAAAATTTCATACACTGTTTCTAGTTTTGACAAGATGTGTGCATTGGTTGTTTATTATCGTAACCATGGTTATGGTATATTTGGGACTCTTTTCCATTTTTGAATTAAATCATTAAATAGCCAAACCATTGTTATCTAGGTACCAGAAAGACTATCAGATGCCATCGAAAGTTGATTATCGTCTCGTCATGTCAATAAACATCTAATGAATAGATTCTATAACATTTCAGGCCCACAGAAAGACATGCAATATGCAAATTGAATAATGTATGTTTAACATGTAAGTAAATACTCCACATTGAAATAAAATTGAAACCGTGTCCAATGCTTCTATGATTGTGTAAAGTCCAACGCCTACTCGAGATTTTACGTCATGGCCACTTCGAAAATGTAAAGCTCATTACGACAAAAAGAAACAGTTGAAATGACTATTTTAATAGTTCCTTCTTCATTGTTTCTGATTAAATCATTTTTTTTGAAGACCGACTGGTTTTATGCTTGCGCTTCTGTCAATTTCTAGGTCCCAAATGTTAGCGATTTAGCTCCTTTAACTGTAGCCTATAGTAAAGTTGTTGTCAGTCCACCAGTTCCCTTCACGGGCACTTGAAGGGATAATAAAACAATACAAATTATGACGATATGTGGTGAAAATTATTTTACTTCTGTCAATTCGTTTGACATGTTTATTGACATGACGAGACGATAATCGTCATAATTTGTATTGTTTTATTATCCCTTCAAGTGCCCGTGAAGGGAACTGGTGGACTGACAACAACTTTACTATATAGGCTACAGTTAAAGGAGCTAAATCGCGAACATTTGGGACCTAGAAATTGACAGAAGTAAAATATTGTAATATGAATGTATATAAACTGATTTACATTCAATGGTTATCGTGTTTACTCTAATTTCAAATCAGTTATGTTCGGCGAAATAAGCGAGTGGCTATTTCGAGTGGCTAAGTGGGTAAGACGCTGGCGCGCTAGCCTAGAGGTCGGGTGTTCCATCGATCCCTACGTTGGCCGAGAATGTTCATCCAGTTTTTACGGCGTGGTTTCTCCTTGTCAGTGATACACGACGGAGGGCCTGACAAGGACAGCTGTCTAGTCGTTCGGATGGGACGAAAAACCGAGGCCCCGTGTACACATTGGCGTACACGTAAAGTATCCCTTGGCAGTTAGAATTCGATATAAGCGTAGGCCGTAGCGCCTACATGGTACTCAGTTTAGGAATGTGAGTAAGGAAGATATTTTAAATGTCCAACAATTAGCAATGATAATTTCAAATTTCGAACACGCTTTTGAACACCCCCTTTACATGCCACCAAAAACACATGGAGGTCAGTTCCAGCCATTATGCTAAGCCCTATATTGACTATGTTATATTTATAGCACGGCTTTCATGAGTTCGCAGGTTTAACACGGAGGCCGTAGGCCGAGGTGATAAATCTGGTACGAATAAAGCGTGCTATAAATGACTTTTAATACTGACACCTGGGGCCTCTTTCACGAAATTTTAACTAAGATACAATCCAAAGTTTAGTAATTTGATTGGATAATATTTGATTGATTTTAGTGTTTAGCCAATCAAAATTAAAGAATCTACTAAAATTTGGATTTTATCTTTAGTTAAAATTTCATGAAACTGGCCCCTGCTCTACATGCTCGTTGTTATTGCTCCGCAAACCTACCCCGCGTCTCTACTAAAACTAGCATAAACCAACGAAAGAGCACAAGTACGCTCTAGTGAGTTTAGTACTGGTAAAAAAAATCGGCTTATTGACCGAAAACTGAATTTAACAGGTAGTTTGACATGTATTCACATGTACTTGTTAAATTGACACAGCAATATGTTACCAACCCATGTACTTTTATTCTGTTGACGTCCACGTTGAATCATACTGGTGGAAATTTCCATAAACAATTTCAATTATTATTTCAGAATTTAATTTTTTGAATTAGGACGATCAACACCGATTACTTTTTTATTTCAAAATTAAAGAAATTATCTGTAAGATGAAGAAAGGTTTCTTTCACAATAGAGTTCCTAAAATAAAGTTCACCTATCACGTGGGAGCACCGATTTGATGTCTGGTAAGAATTTATAAGGTTTTGCGACAGGGGCCTGTCACAGTAAAGACCCCTGCTCTTTTCCGCCCAGAATTTAATAAAATAAAGGTACCGGAGAATTGTCCCAAAATGACATGGTTGGTGCTAAGTGGACATAAAACTCATTTTGGTTTCGTTTCAGTTGTAGTCCTACTTACTGAATGGTTTATACACAGGCGCGGATCCAGAGGGGGCGCACCCGGCACACACCCCCTTTTTTTGCGGTGGCAAACTTCAACGTGCTCAATTCTGACAGTATGTGTGAATTAATTATATACATCATTATAAGGATCAGGGTCGTATGTAGGATTTTAAAATTTGGGTGCAGCAGGGTAGTGGGGCGCCCATGTAATGCCTAAGTGCCGAAGTTTTGAGCGCGGAGCGGCTAGCGGCCTGTGGACGCCCTTACACCAACCGACTGACCAGTGCCTTAAAGAGCATTACTGTGTGATCATAGTCAAGTGTACTATCTTATCATTGAAAGGGTGTCAAATTTTTCATTTATTTATTTATTTTTTTTTTGGGGGGGGGGGGCTTATTTTCTGGGGGTACAATGTATCCCTGCACCCCGTCTAGGCACGGCCCTGATGAGGACAGTTTCGAGACCGCCCTGCCCATCATTAAGTACGTTGTTATACACACGTCCCAATCGTTTATTAAAACATATATATGTGTGTAAATAGAACTAACTATCAGGACGACCACGCAGGTTTTTCAGCTTAAAGAGAGAGGGAGAAATGGGGTTTAACGTCCACACAACATAAACCGGGGATTCGAAACCACGCCAGTTGACTCAATGACGTGCTAACCATTCGGCCATCCAACCCTCCTGTTCAGGTTAAAGTCTGAGCAGAAACACTTATTGTCCAAAATATAATGAAAGTTATATTACTTTTTTTAATTCCATTCCACCCTTGTTTTGTCTTAAAATCGTCATTTTTGTTTATGGACATCAGGGTCGTCATGGCAACGGTATATGTTTTCAAACACGTGACGTCATCAGTTATTTGTGTATAAAACAAATGATAAACACCAGTGGAACTCTTGCGTTAAAAAAATTATAAATTTCTTTTGGGGTTATCCCTGCAAAGAGTATGCATCAATTGTGTTTGGAAATAAAATCAGTAAATTTTATGTGGTTGTTAATTTTAGATCTAAAGGTTTTAGCTATCAACTTCTTGTTCACATGTTGCTTTCATGTTTTTCCCGGAAATAATATTTTATATTTTTTTAATGCTTTTACTCCTTGCTCGTGACTGGTTATTCAAGATAAACGTGGCTTATGGTGGATTATGTTCGTGTTTGGGGAAATGTATAGCAACATCAATTACAGAAATCGACATAAATGTCTGTACATTTAGAAAGAAATTGGACGTCAAACCCAATCTCCCCCCCCCCTCTCTCTCCCAATATCTGTTAGTCCCGAAATGATATGGTTTGTGTCGAGTTAACATTAAGGCCCTCCCCTCTTTCTCTCTCTCTCTCTCTCTCTCTCTCTCTCTCTCTCTCCCTCTTTTATGATTTACCGTGCAATACACGCGTTACAGGCGACCAGGCGACGTATTGATTGAATAGGTTTATAGATAGCGTATAATATATTTGAAAACATAACCCAAAGTGTGTGAACAGATATCCCACGGTAAGTTTGGGTTATTAATTTACCTGAGAGATAGGAGAGAATAGTAGTTTTACGAATAATACGGTTGTTATTGTTGTGATACTTATAATAATTCAAAGATGTAGAGAGAGAGAGAGAGAGGGAGAGAGAGAGACTTACATACGGTTTAATTTATTTCAATAATTCGCTTGTGCGTAGGGGTCTTTAGCAGTGGGTGGAAACTGGAGTGCCCGGAGGAAACCCACAAGGTTAAGAAGGCGCCCCTATCTCCATGCCACATACGCTCACACAAGGGATCGAAACCACAGCCGCAAGCCATAGGTGACCGGCCAGCTAGAGGTCGAAGCGCAGGACTCTTGACCACTAAGCCATCCCAAACCCCCAATTCAAAGATGGATAATGCAAAATGGATAATGCAAAATGAAAGTTTAAATCAAATTATGTGCGGAGTTATCAGGGTTCTAATTAGGGGTTAGGGTTAGGGTTGGGTTAGGGTTAGGGTTCTAATCTGGGTTAGGGTAAGGGCTAGGCCTAATATTCCCCAAAATTCTCATTTATAGAAAGCGGCCATTTTGGTCTCCGGAAACATCCGAACCTCCCCAACCGGCCTACAATTAGCATCCTGGCTCCAGTGGATGGAAAAAAAACGCTTACCAATTAAAATTTACATACATGTACATACTAATATTCAGTCACCATTTCGCTTTAATGTCACTTAAAGCCCTCCTCCCCATAAATCATGGTTACAGGCTGAAAAATGTTGTCAACAGACTGACGGTAACAGACAGGCATTATAAAACAAACAATGTCATCGCTCAACGACATTCTGAGACGGCATCTACATGTCATGACGATTCTCTGAAGTAATACAAACACGACACATTAAAGCGCCAATTTCATATTTTCTAAGAAAGTCAAAACATAATTATTCCTATGTCTTTTGCTCATTAGGTTGTCAACTCATTATTATACGATCTAGTCCCGAAATGACCTGGTTTGTGTTGAGTGGACGTTAAACCCCATTTCTCTTTCTCTCTAGTATACGATCATAGGCATTATTTCCTACACTCACAAATCCTTCACACCGGTAATAATAACAAAACACAACCATCATCAGATATTACCAAATGCCACAAGTCATTAACTTTCTAAGTTGGCAAATCGAGTTCCACATCTAGGGCCCGATTTCGCGGCGAGGTTCCTGGGTTGAATAAGCCAGGGACACGCACCCATCTGCACCAAAATCAGCTTTGCAATGAAATGATAAATCAACATAGAAAGTTAATGAAATTTTGGAATGCTCAAATTAGGCGCATGAGCTAATAATACTTCAGGTGGGTTTTAAATGAAGTGAGTTTGCGGCACTACTACATTGGTGCCCTATTAATATAAAGTGTAGGTGGTTTGCCATCTGGCTCCTGTAACAATGTATATTTTGGAGGTTGGGGGCCCTGGGGTCTCTCCCCCGGCCGTAAAAAGTGTTAAGAAATACAAGGTGGTGTCCTATATGACTATATATTAAGAACCCATATCGGTGAATCTCTTTGATCTTTTGGGGTATAGTTAGTGAACTGAATAACTTTCACTGAAAGTCAGGGGCGACTTTGGATATGTACAAGGAAATTCGGAGTTATTCTTGTAAAAGTATTTCTTAAAACCCTGTAAAGGGTTATTCTTCCAGAGTAGGGTTGTTTTTTTTTCAAAAGAAGAAAACATGGTATACGGTTTTTCGTAAGGGATATTCTCATGTTACGTAAATGAAAAAATAGACCGTTTATAAGCAGGATAAAGTCTTCGACTTTGAACAATATATGCCGGGATAAAAAGACTTCAGAAAAAACAACTCGACATAGAAACCGCGGGCTGCCGGACTCGTTTTTTCAGGTTATTCCTCTGAGCCTTTCTTTCTCTACCTCAACCAATGTCTCGTGTTTTACAGTACCTGTAAACAAATGAAACAACAACGGCATTATAGTGAAAAAAAATCGCATTAAATGGAGTAGGCTACTCAGTAAGCTAAATTTCAACTGAAGCCCAACTCAAATCAGGTCTTAAAGAACAAGACAAAGTTATAATATTAAGATGAATCCTTTATTGTTAACTCATATTAGTACAAAATTAGCCAAATTGACCTTGGCATGCAGATACCGTCTCAGAGTGTCGTTCAGCGATGTGACATAGTTTTTATAATGCTCGTCTGTTACCGTCAGTCTGTTGACAACATTTTTCAGACTGTAACCATGATTTAGGGAGAGGGGGAGGGGGTAAGTGCATAGGCGTACGGGCTCGATGACAGTTAGGGGGGCAGAACCCGAATTGCCCGAAAAATTTTCGGGCTTACAGACGTCCCCACCTCCCCCCTAAAGAAAATTTTGGAATATTTGACGGCTGAATACACGTTTTCCTTCTATTTCAACCCGTGAACAAAGCAACTTCCAAATGATCTACTTTAGCTTCATTAAGGTGCCTGACTCGAATTTCAATAGCTCCTTTACAGTCCTCAAAGACGTAAAAATTGTGAAAATTTAACTGCCGCAAACGCGTCTTTCTGCTATTTTAACCTGTGAATACAGCAACTTCAATTTGGTCAAATACTGCCTACCTGCTGACCCGAATTTCAAACAACCAATCAATCGTCGCGGTGTATGGGGGCCTCAATATCCCGGAGAAAATTTTGAAAATTTAACCATCGCAAATGCGTTTTCTGCTATTCTAGCCCATGTAAGTAACACCAAAAGAATCAAAAGGTTTTGTAATCGAAGTCCCAATCCGAATTCCAACCACCCAATCAGACTGTTGAAGCTGCAATCACAAATACTAATCGATGCCCGAAAAATGTCACACAAAGTAGCGTGACTCCAGACAAAATGTTTTAATCCATAGTCAACTCAGTACAAATTCGTGGTTTTCAATTAAAAGAAAAGTAAAATTAGTGTTTTATTAGGGCTCAAGGAAAGTTAGGGAAGCAAAACTAAAAAAAAAATCAAGTTTACAGACAGCCCGTTTGTTCGATATCCTCATTGACCGAGAAAGTTCACAAGAATTTTCCGGACGCGGTTCCCTTTGTCCGTAGTGCAGGAGAGACTGCCTTGGACAACGTTTATTCGTTCAGATTGGACTTCAGAAAATTCTTTGCAGTTGGAATTCGATATAATATTAGACCGTAAGGGCGCTGTACGGTACACAATATGACATTTTTCCCGTCTGTGGCAAAGTATTCTACAACCGTTTAGGTGCATAAAATGTATTATATTGACCCCCAGCTTAAATTAAATTACAGATCTATATTTCGTTTCATTTTTTTTACACTTTCGATGGCCTACACACATGGGTATCTGACCAGTTATAGTGGGAGTTCACATCAGGAGCGTCTTTGGATTAATCAGCGTTGACGTTTCTAGGGGTTCCGCGCAGAGAAGTCGCCGTAATAGACCGTTCCATTGGCCTATTCCTCACACCAATAACAATGCCTATTATATAACAACTTTACTAAATAATAACAAAATATAAAAAAACGAAACTAATTGACTGCTTTCTAATTAAACATATCCTTCATCCCATAATACGGGGGCCCATAAGGGGCAATCGAATGAAAAAAACAATTCTGATTATCTTGTAATTACAAGATACCGAGATGCCCATGAGTGACAATTTTAAGGTCGCCATACATCGATTTCATGCTCCCATAAATACCACTGACTTCATACTTTCACCAACTACATATTTATATCATAATCTTAATGCGCTCCCTGAAGCCACAGAACGATATTTCTATTTTTCGGAAAACTTCTTTAAATTTAGATTTTTGGACAGTAAATAAGGAAAAGGATATTCTGAAAAATGACCCCCCCCCCCCGTCAATGAAATGAGCTGACAGTTTATTTATAGCTTGCGGTATCTCCCGACGAATACACAGTTTTGAGAGGGCTTTAAAGCAAATGTTTGATACATTAATTAGTTTGAGTATATTTCTAGCCAAAATATATCATCAAATCACGGGGAAGGTATCTTTAAGGAGAACATGAAAACAATGTATCATAGATGATATTAATGAGGGACTGAAGTTAATGAATAGTTTTTAATTCTGATTTTGTGCCCATTTGATGGATATCCCCGCGCACTTATCCTCCAGACCTGAGGTCACATGGTCAACTTTTTAATAACCATCCGACTAACTCATTATACTATGAGCAATATTATGTCACCAGAGTAACTCATTAATACTATCGATGGGATTTAGTAATTGAAATGGAATAAACAGATCACAATTCTGTATGGAATACAATTACTGATTATTTATAGGCGACGTTTCCATTAATTTCTCTAGTCATTATCAATACAATTGTATTTAACAATACAATATATGCATGCAATTTCTAGCCAAATTGAACGATAATCATTTGTGTCTGTTTAGTCTGTGCGTATTTTGTTTATTATTATTATTTTATTGTTTCCCAATAAGCCATTTGAATTACTTCCGCATAATATTTTCAGTGACGTAAATAATGAGATTTGTGAAATTGCACATATTTTAATCAACAAGTTTATCTTTTCCTTCATAGGTATAATTATTAATGAAAAATACAATGAGATTACCAAATTATGCAACGAAGAAGTGGATAAAGTTTGTTGTCGTTTTATTATGTCTAGCATATGTTGTATATTTCAATGGTTTTCCTATAAAAGATAATATGTTCGGTAAGTCCAATATTTACAAAAAAAATATGTTCGGTAAGTCCAATATTTACCAACAAAATATGTTCGGTAAGTCCGATATTTACCAACAAAATATGTTCGGAAAGTCCAATATTTACAAAAAAACATATGTTCGGTAAGTCCAATATTTACAAAAAAAAACATATGTTCGGTAAGTCCAGTATTTACAATAAAACATATGTTTTGAAAATTCAATTATTGTTTTTATCCTTGATTTAGATTGATGGTACGAAAGCTCAAATCGTTTATTATTCATAAAAATGTAGGCTACTTGATTTGGAGAGAGAGGGAGAGACTGACTTATAGATCAATTGTATTTTAATAATTCGCAGGGTCTTAATTAGCAGTGGGGGAAACCTGGGGGTCCCGAAGAAAACCCACGCGGCTGGGCAAGAGACCCTTCTCCTTATCACGAACGAGCGGTTAATCGAAACCCCACCACCTGACTAAATGTCAGCCCTTATCATTTGAGCCATTAATTTCAACTTTCGATTTTAAACATTGATACATATATAACGTATTACCATAATATTGTAATTTCAGTAACATATAACGTATTACAATAATATTGTAATTTCAGTAACATGTATCGTATTGCAATAATAATGTAATATCAGTAATATATAACGTATTACCATAATATTGTATTTTCAGTAACATGTAACGTATTACAATAACAATTTAATTTCAGTAACATGCAACGTATTGCCATAATATTGTAAGTTCAGTAATATGTAACGTATTACAATAATAATGTAATTTTAGTAATATATAACGTATTACCATAATACTGTAATTTCAGTAACTTGTAACGCATTACCATAATACTGTAATTTCAGTAACATGTAACGTATTACAATAACAATTTGATCTAAGTAACATGCAACGTATTACCATTATAATGTAAATTTAGTATAATTCAACGTATTACCATAATACTGTAATTTCAGTAAAATGTAACATATTACAATAATAATGTAATTTCAGTAACATGTAATGTATTGCCATAATAATGTAATTTCAGTAATATATAACGTATTACAATAATAACTTAATTTCAGTAATATGTAACGTATTACAATAATAATATAATTTCAGTAAAATGTAACATATTACCATAATAATGTAATTTTAGTTACATATAACATATTACCATACTATTGTAATTTCAGTAATTATATCGTATTAGCATAATAATATAATTTCAGTAACATATAACCATGTTATAGAAAAGAGTGCAATGGATATAATGAAACCAACAGTAAGTATATCCTTTGATTTACGCTAACATCATCTTTTGATGCATGTAAACACATCGCTACCGCCTTCGATATTTGAAGGTTCGTTTTGCCCCAACGCGATTTTCTTAAAGGGACGATTGAACAGTGTCGCAAAAATGAAAGTCTGAGTACGTATCAAATTTAAAGGAGCTAAGTCTCTAACTCAATATTATCCAAAATCTTCAACAATGAAAACACGAATTATTTGTCAATTTAAATCAACATTGATGCTTTGATCTTACCGGGAAAAGATGGGCTTCTGATATCCAATAGTCCATATTCCACAGTTTGATAAATTAAGCATTTTTAATTGAAACAGATTAATGTGTAGGAAAACAAAATTCGCCAAAATGGATGTGCACGACAATAATAAAATGGTTAAAAATAATTAATAGGCTTACTGCCTCAATTTATTATTATAACAGCTATGCAAAGCGCGACATTTGACGCATGCGCCGGAGTTTGGCCAACCTTGATCTACAAGCGCGTTATTTATATAGTCATTTATCAAAAATGTTATTTATCACAATCATTATTTAATCAAAAAAGTTATTTAATCAAAAAAGTTATTTACTAAAATAGTTATTTATCAAAATAGTTATTTATCAAAATTAAATGTCATTATTAATGCTTCTTGTATTTGTAGTTTGCTCCTGACAATGACCGGGTATCAACCAAAGGTAAATTTGGTTTATTTCTATTCGAATTTGTATTAAAAATTGGCGCGACAGGATGAGGGTGGGTGAATTGAAGTAACGTCAACCCGACACAATCTAACAATCTAGGTCAGTTCGGGGCTAACGTGATTCAATTATATTTCAATAATTTTTTTGCGCTTCAGGGTCTTTAGCACACTGATTAGCAGTGAATATTCGCTAGGCCTCTACAATTACTGATAAGGATGACGGTGCCCCAAGGATGACATCGACGCGACTTAATTAGTCCCCCATATTAACTTTTTTCTTTCGACAAATTAAATTCTAAAACATTTTTTGTATGTATTAGAAAAATAAGTAAAGACGTTTGAAGTATTTGTAGTTAAAAAGTATTTCCTATTTAGTGTATATCATATTCCTGAAGCAATGGCCCGAGAAACCCCTCTAATCAAACGAAACGCTGCGCGGAGTATGAGTGTATATGGGTATTAAAAATGAGTAAAAGGCATCATTTTGCCCGGAGCAGTTACGTCTTATGTAAACAATGCACTAGCCTTTGAACCAATGATTGTCGCCACGTGATGTCAATGCACGTGTTGAAAACAGTCAACTGTGACAGAAATAATTCGTAAGTAATTCTCTGCGATCCTACTTCTCGTCGCGTGGACGTAGAAGCTGGGAATCAAAGCCAAGCCAATTAATTTAATGACAGACCTTAAGATCTAAAGTGCACGCTTTGATCCATTTGGGGGGGGACTGAGTGGTTAGCACGTGCGTGTTGTATCATAAAGCCCGTCATTGGGTCAACTGGCGTGGTTTCGAATCCCTGGCTGTACGTGACAAGGAGTAGGGTCGCCTGCCCAACCTCGTGGGTTTTCTCCGGGTCCTCCGGTTTCCTCTCACTGCTAAATACCCCTACGCTCTCTCTCTCTCTCTCTCTCTCTTGATCCATTTGCGCAGCGCCCTTTCGCTTTACAGAATATGCAAACCAGAATAGTAACACTAAAGCCCACATCACACCAAGTCGCGTTATAGTAATATGAGTCGTGTTAGGTCGTGCTTTGGTGTAATGTACGGGTTTTTACAGAAAAAAGTGGATTGAAAATAGTAGCCCGAGCTTGAAATTTGCTCAAAGCGTGCTGCATCGTGACTTGTCGTATTGAAGTCTATTTCGTCGGATCTCAAAACGTTATACACCTGACCTCCATCGTGCTTTGGTGTGACGGGGGCTTATACAGAACGACATTATAAGTTGTATTAGATCTAATTTATAATTTAATGAATTTTGACGATTGATATTCTAATTGTACAGCTGATTTATAATTTCGGGATTTTTGACTATTGGTATTTCAGGATTTTTGACTATTGGTATTTCAGGATTTTTGACTATTGGTATTTCAGGATTTTTGACTATTGGTATTCCAACTGTACAACGTAAAGATGTTATTTATATTTATTCAACACTCGAATCTCTGTTAAACAACTCCAGGCCTAAAACAAATCACGCGTGGGAAATTAAAATCGTCATTTTACTTGCCGATACCAACAAGACTTACAATGACGAACTTGCCAAAAACATAACAACTATATATCAAGATCTGGTTGACCAAAGGGTGATACATCTTGTGACAATTCCCAGAAATTATTATCCAGACTTGAATCACTTGAAGCTGACTTATAATGATCCGGCTGTGCGCGTCAAATGGCGGTCTAAACAAAATCTGGATTACGCATACTTGATGGCGTATTCCGCAAATCTGTCCCAATACTACCTACAGCTGGAAGATGACTTGCTTACCACAGAAGGATACCTGGACAAAATCAAAGACTTTATTAATAAACATAAACAGCACGATTGGGCGATGCTAGATTTTAGTAGGTCGGGATTTATAGGTAAATTATATCATAGTCCAGATATTGTCAAACTCGCAATTATATTGAAAACATTTTTTAACGAAAAACCATGCGATTGGTTGATTTCGGACTTTTTGAAACTGATGCTTCAACAGAAACGATACTATCGCGAGCCAAAACTATTCAGGCACCTGGGATTACATTCGTCTTTAGCTATCAACAAACGAGTGACAGATCCAGATTTTTAAAAAAAATGACTTCTGGCAAGTTTTGTAAGCTTTGTGTGTAATTTTGCCCTCGCCAGAGTTCCACAGTACCGACTATGACAGAAGTTCGACCATACTAAACTTACGCTGTCTGTCTACGGTTATCTCTGCTTGAAAACAGAAACTAAGCTAAATCAACGATTTTAGTCGAAAACACTAAGTGCACTTCATTTTGGGAATCATTTGTTGACGATTCTATTCGAAAACACCAAGTGTACTTCGAATCATTTATTCCGCATCCATTCAATAAAACTGAAAAGGTTTACTTTTTCTGTGTGTGCATGCCAGATCACAGATGTGAAACGGAGTAGAATCGCAATACTAAACACAGGGCAGTATCTAGCGGGGGTTCAGGGACTACATTGCCCCCTCCCCCATCCCCCCAAAAATAATAATTTGACAATCTTTCAATTATGAAATAATGTATACACTTGATTATGGCCACACAGTAATGCTCTTTTAAGAGGTACTGATCAGACGGTCGGTTTTAAGGGCGCCCTGATCCAAACTCTCTTATATCACTTACGTGGAGGCTATGGCGCCCCACTACTCTGCCGCACCCCCATTTTTAAAATCCTACATACGGCCCTCACTAAACAATATACTAATTTTTCGATATGACGTCCATTCAAGGCAGATATCTATTCTCGAAGTATGAAATAAATGGATTTCTGTGTGCCGAATGAATTTCGATCAAATAATTTCCAAAAATTATTGGATTATTAGATTTAGAAAACAATCCGTCTTTATTTAAAAAATTAGTTCTTGTTCCCGGTAGTACATTCCTTTAGTATGAGGTGTTTCCCAGGATCCCAAATAGTGATCCCCGGAGACAGCCCTAATCTGGAAAAACATTGACATTAAACAAGCAACGAACGACAATAAACCAAATCGTTCGCTACGAAAGGGGAGATAACTAATAATGAGAGAGAGAAAGAGAGAGAGAGAGAGAGAGAGATATGGGGTTTAACGTCCACTAGACACAAACTAGGTCATTTCGGGACTAACATATGGTTTGATTTTATTTCAGTAAATCGCTTGCGAGTAGGCGTCTTTAGCAGAGGGAGGAAACCGGAGTGTCCGGTGGAAACCCACGAGGTTGAGAAGGCGCCCCTATCTCCATGCCACATACGCTCACACCAGGGATCGAATAAACAGCCGCAAGCCAGAGGTGACCGGCCAGCTAGAGGTCGAAGTGCGAAGCTCTAGACCACTAGGCCATCCCAACCCCTCAACTAATAATGAATACTGACTGAGACTAATGATTGGACACGGACTCGGACTAGTGTTAAATGGCTGTAACATCACAGGCTGTGGCTTTTTGCTAAACATTCCGTTGGTTTCAATCTTTATAGGTACAAGGCACAATGGGGACCACATTTGGCAATATCTTGATCATAATTTTGTAGAGGGTTGACCGTTTAGATTTTTTGCAACGGGGATTTAATGTTGACTGGGGTGAAAATCTCACTTCCCACACAATGATTGGTCCGCAGAAAGACACTTTATACCCCCTATCCCTCCGCTGTAATATCATCATTATGACCCAAAACTACTATGACATTGCAAATTTGATCCCTTTTCTCCAATTCTAGACCAAAATGTCAACCCAGAAATGCTGGAAGAGGGGGGCTGGGATTAAGGGAAAATTGTCTTTTTATAACTCGTACTACATTCGTCCACAATGAGATAAGGGGAATAATTACTGGTCTTTATCCTATTGGGACTCAGCTCGCGAGATTAAACTATTTATCTCCCTTTCCCTGTAAAATACATTTGCTAATGCTCCCGTCAGACCGGAGTGGTGTACTTATTGCGCTCAGGGGCGTGGTGAGAATGAGTTCATGAGTAGCCATACTCATGCGCCAAAAAGTTTTTGCGCCAAAATCACAATCAAATTACTCAAAAAATGAAAAACATTTGTAAGTGGAAAAATTGTTTCATCTGACCCAATTAAAAAAATTTTGAAAGAGTCAAGTTGGAAAATTTAATCATATTTTATTACCGTATTTCTTGTCTCGGATTGCTGGAGATTGCGTTTCTGGGCTTCTAATTTTCGAAATTTTCCCGGGGGAGGGTCCCCCGGACCCCCCGCCGCGGGCTCGCGCCTTCGACGCTCGCGGTGGCCGGCTTCGCCGGCCACAGCTCCGCGGTCAGTAAAAGGGTTTTTGTGCCAAAATCTTTTTTGTTACTCATAATTTCTTCTCAATAATTGCCCTCACCACGCCCCTGATTGCGCTGCTACGATTGTACGGCTAGCCGAAAAATACACAAGGTTGTCGGCAAACGTGCACACAACGCGCGAAAATGTCCCCAAAAATTACAGACTTAAGAAAAAAACGTTCTCATATCTTTAAAGGTCAGAACTCTGGCGCCTGTTTTGAGCACTTCCAATTATTGGCAATCATGGAGACCTAAATATGATAACTTTGGAATTTCGGGCACTTTAAACGATATCTCTAAACATCGGAAACAGCGACGAATAGACATTACCCAATGTCCAAACTATTCAAATATATTCCTCGCATAATTTCGTCCTATATATGTCTTCTAAAAGAAATCAGAGTGCCGCCGATCCCTGTAGTGACAGGTGCAGTTTGACTGAAATACAATACTAATGGAAACCTTATCAGCGCCTTTGGGATTATTGCGAACAAGTGCTGACTTATCTTGATTACCATATTCGCTCCGATTTAGAGAGGGTATAATCTAATAACGGGTTCAAGTATATTTTTTCTGATACCAAATAATGAATTATAAAAAAGTAATAGATGCAGAGGAATAAACCTTAAAATATAGATGTTACGTCATCCGTTGATATTGGAAATATTGGACTCGCGTGACGTATTTCATTGAAAAGCACGTGAGGGTTACTGTCTGTATTTAAATTTTTTTAATGGTCTCGAGGTAAAGACATTGAAACAACACTCAACTATCAACTCGTTCATTATCAATATATTACTTAGTGTCTCGCTCTCGAACATTAACCCATACGTAATGATTCCAAATGTCAATCGTCATAGGGGACTAATAAAACTGTTATCTCCAAAATATCAAATAGATAAACGTACTATATCTGTCAATCAATAATCAATTAGGGTAGAGTAATGGAACTCATATACCCAACAGCATAATATCAATGGCCAAGTGAAATAAAATGGGGTTTAACGTCCTACCGTTCTGCTTCCTGGTAATGAAGACGGACATACGCCATAAGCCGGACGGCGGCATTACGGCACTCTTATATCAAACTCCACCTGTCAAGGGATCTTTAAAGGGCACACAAATAAGGACATGGGACCATGGGACGATGTGTACATGTTTTCTGTTAGTTAACGATATACTATGTAACTCAGAACGCGTATCCATCAGTTTGCTAAGTAATTGGTAGTAGTTTGGACTTTCGCATGTAGCTCAGTATACTATAACCTCGTGGATCTTTCACGTTGTCACAGTTTATTCTGGGGGATCTAAAATATTATAGAGTTTCAAATACATTATATACGCTGATGAAGGTTTAAACATTTATTAAAGATTGACACAGTAAGACTACTGAACGTATGTCTTCTGTCGTATACAAGGCAAACCTTATCATCAGTACAGAAGTTTACTTGGAAGTAAATTAAACATGTGAAGGGGAGTATAAATGAATTTACACAGATTAACCGTTTGAATAAAATAAAATCGCAAGGCAATTTGAGCTGCTCAGTGCAATAGTGGTCTAACTCCACTTTTGGTAGTTTTGTGAAAACACTTGACAAAGTCCAGAGGTCATAGAAAAAAATCCGTGGACCATGATCATCATGTCAAACTCAAAAATTTTAAAAAGTGGAGTTAGGCCACTGTTGCACTGACCACATCCTAATTGGTTAAGCTAACATCTCGAGTATTATTTAATAAATCATGTACCATAAGTGATACACGTATTCTATATTATGTAAAATAGTGTGACATACAGAACTGTGGCCAAGTTGTAAGATTACAATAAGAGACTTACTACTACCATATTAAATTTAAAACAATTATTTTGAACAACAAAATTAATGTCTTATATCATAACCATAGACAAATGTAACTGTAGTCAATTAAACTCACAGCGTTACTATGGAAATATGTATAAATGGTGCCCTTCTATATACAATGGCATTTTTTTTATGAATAGTCCCAAGACGGACGAAAAGTACTTTAAAATGTTTTTAAAAAATGTTATTAAACCAGTGTTGAAATCAGTTTGTGTCTTTTTAATGCGGCTTTACGACTGTGCTACTGCACTACATGTAGCAATTAACTAGAAATCTGATTGTAACACACATCCTATTTCGTTTCGTTTTTATAGTTCAAAATTTCGTTTTACTTTTCTTTACTACGACCTGGCATATTCCTGAAGCAATGGCCAGAGAAATCCCTCTCTGACCATTGCTGGAATAGCGTCTGTTTCTTGAACTTATGCGGGAGTGTGTCTATTCTTTCCGTTCAATGAAAGCTATCACTTAAGTACAGCAACATGACAGTCCTTCGTTTAATCTGAGTCTTCCCTAAAACTTTGGACAGTGATTTAAGGTATTCAAAACGGTGAAAGTATGTTCGTTTCCAAACAGTATTGTTTACATTTCATTCGACTTGATAGCCTCGTTTGTCACGCAATTAGTTTTACTGCAGTATTCTGCTATGTACGGGTTAATTAGGCATAATAAAATCGTGTGTCATGACGTAACGTTATGTAAACATATTTGGTCCAATATTGGCAGCTAGTGATTGGTTGGTAGACGGACTACTGACAAATAAAAATTTAAAACAACAATATCCACTCATAATAGCAGTGTGTAGTTGGATTACCTCTAATCAAACGCAACACTGCGCGGAGTATGATGGTCCCTGGAAGAGTTGTTATTATTGACGTTTTCAAGATGGTGTAAAAGATAAGCTAATGAAACCATCTGTTACCGCGATGTCTTGACCTTTTGACGCATGGAACCGTGAACAAACCACTTAAAACGCCAAGGCTGATTAATTAATCTATTTCTGATGTCATAGGGCCAAAAGCCTCTCGTATGACCCCTGACGCTACATGTAGTTTAGGCCATCGAAAGTATAAAAAATCAAAAGGCAATTTTGATCTGTGTTTTAATCAGATTTATTTGCTATTATATTTAGTTTGCTGGGGAAGTAATAAAACCTCAGTAAACAATGTCACATAAATTATCGTGTTGTGTTGACATTTGCGGGGGACCATATACAATTTCTGATCGATGTACGATCGCAACAGCGTAGTTAGGATGTCATCCGTTCTGACGGGGGATAAGTTGGAATAATGCCACATATGTTATAGACGTTTTACCATTATATTTTCAGTTACTGTCTATTTCATGTTTTTCACAAGGATTTGGTTGTGGTTTTTGTGCACTGTTTACTGTACAACGTCGGTGCGGTCGAATCGCCCCGAAGCTCTTTAATACAGCCTCAGCCAGTTCCATCATTGTTAATACACTAGCTCCAAGACAGAAACCCATGTAACCTCCAAGATGGCTGATTATATCCCCGAAGTCCAACTCCGGTTCATGTTTGACTGTGGCGACCATTGTATCTTTATATGAAATACGCAAGTAAAAGTCACTACCGGAAGTGAGTAGAGCAAGATTAGATGTCAACGGAAGGGAAGAAAGGTCATAATCATATTTGGTCTCAAAACACGGCCTCTTACAATCACAAAACTCGGAGGTGGGACTCACATAGAAAGATCTCCATATGTCCAGGGCACACGAATGTCTTTTAGCAACAGTACAAAATACACTGGAGTTGTCATGAAGCAGTGATTCTATGATACATCCACACAACGATTGAGTACGATTGGCCAGACATTTAAGAATGCAGCCACCATAGGAGTACGGAGAACGATATTCACCGGATCCTTGTTTTGGTTTCTCGACTTCTACACATTCCTGATTCTGGTAAGAATTGTAAGGACTAGTAAGATATTTATATCGCTTTTCAGAGATTGTTATCTTATGCTTATATCCTGGAGTAAGAATGGTGGATGGAATACGAGCATGGAGGGGTTCATCTGGCTGATGAAGGACAACACGAACACCAAAAGAGTTAGTATGGAAAGCATACCTGTCTTTATTAGTATCCAGATATAAATACATATCACTGTTTGCTTGGAACTTCAGCGGTTTGTGGTCATATGTCTTTTTCAAATATCTCCCGTTAAAAGTGAAACATTTTTCAAGGGGTTTCCTGTAGGTTACCGAAAATTTAGATCTCAATGGGATCTGTTTCGGATTGTGTAGAAGTCCAAAGCCAATTATATCATCGCTCTCAAATCCCAACTTGCTTATTTCTGTTTCGTTCGGTCTCAAATCTTGCCATTTCGAATCAGATACATCAAACGATGCATTTCGAAGTTGTTCAATATATTCCAACACCCTGGGATCCGATTTATTAAAGTTATCCATATCGGATTTATTAAATTTATTTTTGTCAAACGCTTCCAGGTTGCAGAGAGTGACAGCCGGGAATTCCAATTCAGGATGATACGTCACACTTGTCCTGGTCACAAAATTAAATTCCTGATATTTCATAAAGAAAGTACAAGTGGTGTAAACAAGGATTCCAAGCATTATACCAACAAATAAAAACCACACTGTTCTTTTCACAGGCCCGTGATGCTTAACAAATGTATTCTTACAGCCATGTAGTGTGGTTTCATTCAGAAACTCTCCCCAAATATTTGATAGGCGATGTTTCATACCCGCCATTTTGTAAAGTGAGTGTCAAATGTTACTTGTAACATCTTTTATAATACCAATTAAGTCGATTGATTTTTGGTTTTATTGTCGTATTAGCATGATGCCACTAAGTGTTGATAGTCCTGTACTAATACTAACCATTGGGATGTTTTATTATGACATTGCAATAGTCTATACTAATACGAACCGTTTTTGGTTTTGGTGTCGTATTAACATATGTCATTAAAATTAATACGAAGCGCCGGGATGTTTTAAAATGACAGTTCATAAGCTCAATCGGGTAAGAACAAAAGGTCGTGACACCATATTTCATTAATATAGGTAACATAGCTATATTTTCTAATATTTTTATATTTTTGACATTTACCATCGACCATCTCCTAATGGATTCCAACAAAATTAGGAAGGTATGTTGGTTTAGTGGCGTTTATCCATATATGGTTGAATGTAATTGGTCGGCCCACTAGAGAAAAATATAAACCAAATGGAGGAAATTTGATTTTGGGATTTTTTTATCAGGATCAGCTGGATCGCGTTCAATTATACTTCCGGTATAGAACGTAGTAGTGCATGTCGATAAGCCACCCCCGAATGATCACGTGATGGTTCTTGAATGGACGGCATTCAGGACAGTCTCTGCAAATCTAGGGATGGAGTGACAGACTTTTATAGGCAATATTATATTTGTAATATTTTAAGTGACTTCAGAAGCCGAACAGTATAGGCTATTGAACGGAACTGTGTGATTGAGAGAGAGAGAGAGAGAGAGAGAGAGAGAGAGAGAGAGAGAGAGAGAGAGAGGGCGGTTTAACGTCCACTCGATACAAACGTTTGAGACTACGACATGGTTCAATTTAATTTCAACAATTCGCAGCGCGTAGGGGTCTTTAACAGCTGGAGGTAATCGAAGGACACGGGGAAAACCCACGAGGTTGGATAGGCGACCCTTCTCCATGTCATGTACAATCGGGGATTTGAAACCATGTCAATTGATTCAATGACAGACCTTATGATACAGCGGACACGTGCTAACCATTCGATACATAAAAGAAATTTTATAAACATGCGGTAACCACCACAGGTTATTTCCATTATATTGCCGAAAAGTATGACGATAAACTCCATGTGACGTCATGTCTATCATATTACTAAAACATAACGCTAACGCTACAATATACGTCCCAAACTGATCCCGCAGTGAATATTCGCTTGGCCGCTACAATCACTGATAAGCATGACATTGACGAGGCTTAATGAGTACGGCATATTAACTTTTTTACTCCGACAAATTAAATTCTCAAACATTTTTTTGAGGTAAAAGAAAAATAAATAAAGACGTTTGAAGTATTTGTAGTTAAAAAATATTTCCTATTTAGTGTAAATGGGTATTAAAATGAGTAAAATGCATCATTTTGCCCGAAGCAGTTAGGTGTTAAGTAAACATTGCACGAGCCGTTGAGCCAATGACTACGAGGCGTGCAAGTCAACGCACGTGTTTTAGACAGCCATCCGTTACAGGGATATTTCGTTAGTAATTCTCTGTGAAACAGGTTGTATACGTCCATGTTCCCACTTTGACTGATATGGTACTTTGTCAAGAAGGTTAGGCGTTTGGTTTGTTTAGCGTTGAGGGTCGTGCATCAACATCAATAATTGCCGTCCTTAGAGTATAAGGAAAAAGTATACCAAGATAATCCATTCAAAATTGTGGCTTTCAGACGCTAAAGGCAAAAGGTGGACGTGACTCTGTCCCTGGGGGTCGGGACATTCACCAAAATCAGGCTATAAGGAATACATATGCCAAGTACCAAGCTGATTCATTCAGAATTGCGGCCTGTAAATGACAAACACAAAAATTGGGCCTGGCTTGCCTCTGAGAGTCGGGGCATGCAGTTGTCGTCCTTAGGCTATAAGGAATACATATCCCAAGTTTAAAGACGATCCATTAAGAATCGTGGCCTGTAGGCAACACACACCAACACGAAGTAAAAATGGGTATGTCCCTGGGGGTTGGGCAATCACCAAAAAACAATAGGGTCATCATTTGGTATAAGGAATAGGTATGCAAGTTTTAAAAGGACATGTTAAGAAATACACCCTGTAGGCTAACACAAGACACACAGACATTGGGCGTGGCTCTGTCCCAGGGCTTTGGGCATGCACCAAAAATAATAGTGGTCAGTCTTAGGGCATAAGAAATAAGTATGAAAAAAAGTTTTCATGATGATCGATTAAGAATTGTGGCCTGTAGGTGACACACAGACACACAAAACGAAAATGGCATGGCACTGTACATGGGGGGTGGGCATGCACCCAAATGATAGGGTGTTCCTTAGCGTACAAAGAATAAGTATGCAAAGTGTCAAGATGCTACATTAAGAAATGCAGCTTGTAGACGACAACCAAACAAATACAAGAAATGGGTGTGGCTCTGTCCCAGGGTTCGGCATGCACCCAAAACAATAGGGATCATCCTTAGGGTACAAGGAATAAGTATGTAAAGTTTCAAGATATCGATTAAGAATTGTGGTCTGTAGGCGACACACAGACATACAAAAAGAAAATGGGTGTGGCTCTGCCCCTGGGTGTTGGGCATGCACCCCAAATGATAGGGAAGTTCCTTATGGTACGAAGAATATGTATGCAAAGTTTCAAGATTATACGTTAAGAAATGTGTCCTGTAGACGACAAACAAACAAATACTAGAAATGGGCGTGGCTCTGTCCCTGGGTCGGGCATGCAATAAAACCAATTGGGATCATCCTAAGGGTATAAGAAATAAGTATACACAGTTTGAAGAAAATCCATTAAGAATTGTGCCCTGTAGACGAACCACAGACATACAAAAGGAAAATGGGTGTGGCTCTGTCCCTGGGGGATAGGCATGCACCCCAAATGATAGGGGTGTTTCTTATGGTACAAAGAATATGTATGCAAAGTTTCAAGATTATACGTTAAGAAATGTGGCCTGTAGACGACAAACAAACAAATACTAGAAATGGGCGTGGCTCTGGCCCTGTGGGTCGGGCATGCACCCAAAACAATAGGGACCATCCTTAGGGTATAAGGAATAAGTATACAAAGTTTGAAGAAAATCAATTAAGAATTGCGCCCTGTAGGTGAACCACAGACACACACACATACATACATACAGACATACACACACACGCATACACGCACACACACCCCATCACACACAGACAGGGGCGACTTCATAATATGTTACAGAAAAAAGAAATTTAGGTCGAAGACAAGAAGGTTTTGTCACAAGAAAGCAGTTCAACGTACGTTACATTTTCACATGTCTAATTCAATAATACTAACAGATCATATCGCTTCCAGATAAAGATGAATGGGAGATATAGAGAGGTGAGAGTAGCGTCAAATCCCGACAAACTAGGTCATAGAATTGTATTTCAGCCGTCGCAGAAAATCAGAGAACCTCGAAGAAAAAGACAAACTAGGTCATTTTGGGATTTCATTAATTCGCTACGAACAAGCGGGGAATCTACGACACGCCACTTAATTCAATGATAGACCTTATAATCTAAAGAGCAGGTGTTCACCCATTCGCTCATCCCCCCTCCCCCGGAAATGGAAGAGACAAGTATTAAAGGTGAGTTAGTGAGAGAGAAAGGGGGTTTAACGTCCACTCAACACAAACCAGGCCATTTCGGGACTAACAGATGGTTTAATTTTATTTCAATAATGCGCTTGCGCGTAGAGGTCTTTAGCAGTGGGAGGAAAAAGGAGTACCCGGAGAAAACCCACGAAGTTGGACAGGCGACCCTACTCCTTGCACGTACAACCGGGGATTCGAAACCACGCCAGTTGACTCAATGACAGGCCGTATTATATATCGCGCACGCTAACCATTCGGCCACCCAACCCTCTAATATTAAAGGTGAAGGTCATGTTATACGGTAGGAAGGCAGGTTGAAGAAAAGAAGGTTATGTCACGCAAGATAAGAATTATCAGAAGTAAGTAGTTAAAAGTACGTATAACATTATCACATTGTCTTACTTCATTAATTCCGACATAATAATTTTGTTATATTGTTATCCCTTGATAGTTAGAATTCGATATACATGTACATGTAAGAGTAGGCCCTAGTGCCGCTGTCCGGGCAAAATTTCCCCCATAGCACACTGTATAACATATGCCCCTTTTCGTTAGCCCAGTTCGTAGCAGAACAGTAGGACGTTAAACAATGCCCTTTTTACTACTGAAAGTGCCTTTCAACTAGCTTTTTTGCTCGATTTTGAGACTATTTTGCTACGATTTTCGAACGTTTAGACAAAAATATATCAGCCAAATAGCTCTTGAGTTGGCTACAGATGCAAGGAAGTGACGGAAAATGTTCTTGGGGCCCCACCCCCTCTCAGTGGCAAGTGGCCCGTCTCCGTGGCAAGTGCCCTCATTTTTCGGCGCCCCCCCCCCTCCGCCCACTTTTCAAAATTCCTAGATCCACCACTGTTAAACCCAATCTCATTTTATATCATTTATGATTAAAATACTGTAAAACAGGCACAGCAATGTTTCTGTAGTAGGTTGTAATTGTAATAATATACAAGTGTAATGTAAATGTAATAATATACAATTGAAACTTGATAGTAATATTTCTTTATGTTTTTAACATATATTAACCTTAATATCATACATTGTCCCCCAAAGTAAGCGGGGGAGGATGGCCTAGTGGTGTAGAGTGCCGCTCTTCGACCTCTAGCTGGCCGGTCACCTCTGGCTAGCTGCTGTGGTTTCGAGCCCTGGTGTGAACGTACGTAGCATGGAGATAGGGGCGCCTTCTCAACCTCGTGGGTTTCCTCCGGGCACTCCGGTTTCCCCCCCACTGCTAAAGACCCCTACGCGCAAGCGAATTATTGAAATAAAATTAAACCATCGTCCCGAAGTGACCTAGTTTGTGTTGAGTGGACGTTAAACCCCATTTCTCTCTCTCCCCAAAATTACCTTGTCAATACACAGTACACATGATGCGGTTGGTTGGCGGGGTGGTCGGAGGTGGTTCGGGGGTGAGCAGTGGGCTGCAACTGGAAAGGTTTCAGTAGTCGCATCAACTCAGATTAAGACAAGCTCTCTGCCAACATATTCAGGTAATCAGAGGGTTTATGGACTGCATCCCTCCCAGATGCGCCCAACTGGATTAGTTTCAGAGCTCGAATCGACCTGGATAATGATAACCACTCTACCAAAAAGCCACCAACGTGACTTTCTACACTTATGAATGGGGTTTAGCGTTCACTCGACAGAAACTAGGTCATATTGGACTAACAAATGACTCGTAAGGATCTTTAGCAGTGGGAGGAAACCGCGGAACCCGGAGAAAACCCATGAGGTTTGACAGGCGATCTTATCCTCGTCACGTACAGCCGAGGATATGAATGGGAAGGATCGACTGCTGACATTAGCGTGCTGTTTGGGACTGGATGCATGCGCTTTGAAATCTTTATTTTTTCTTTTTCTTCTTTTTGTTCTCGGACGACCTTTAAAAAGAATCCCATAGCTCCGCCAATTACAGTACTGTCCATATAATATATTCGAATTTTGACGTCACATTTCCAAGATGGCTACGATCGTAAGCTCGGTTGCTGGTTCATGTAATAATCTCATGCTGAAGAAGATATCGTAATAAGTGAATGTGTCATTTGTTAGCTATACGCAGACCCGGATTAAGTTTGCATGGGGCTTCTAACTGAAAATGTTACTGGACACCTTGCATCAACAGTGAAAAGCAGGCATCGTCCATCCCATTCACACAAATTCATTGTGTATATCAGATAAGGATATACACACGTATATACATCACGAAAACGACATTTATTTATGGTAAAAACAAATATTTCCTGGCTATATGAACTTAGGTGTTCGAAAAGGGAAATCCCACCCTTCCACTCTCTGGTTCCAAAATCTGAATTAGCCTCTGAGGTGTGACGTAAAGATAAGTATTATGTAATGTAATACAAAGATAAACGCATTGCATATCACCAAAGATAAGAATTTCTGATAAATAGCACGGCTTCTTTGTGTTAGCTAATATCAACAATATGTTACTACCGGCAACACTGTTTCTCTGGTCAATATATTGGACCCAGGCAGCACCGAGTCAACCACATATACTAGTAATAGTAGCAGATGATTATGGTTGGAATGATATTGGTTATCATGGTTCTGAGATTAAAACGCCCACCTTGGACCAGTTGGCGAAAGAAGGAGTCAAGTTAGAGAATTATTATGTCCAGCCCATTTGTTCACCGACTAGATCACAACTTCTCACAGGCAGATATCAGGTAAGTCTGGTAGTGTTAATGTAAAATCCAGGTATCAGGTAAGTCCTCTAGTAATATTCAGATATCAGGTAAGTCTGGTAGTGTTAGTGTAACTTATAAAATCCAGGTATCAGGTAAGTCCTCTATAGTAATATTCAGATATCAGGTAAGCCCTATAGTGTTATTGGAACCTATAAAATCCAGATATCAGGTAAGTCTGATAGTATTATCTCAACTTATAATATTCAGATATCTGATAAGTCTTGTAGTGTTATCGGAATCTATAAAATCCAGATATCAGGTAAGTCCTGTGGTGTTATCGGAACCTATAAAATCCAGATATCAGGTAAGTCCTGTGGTGTTATCGGAACCTATAAAATCCAGATATCAGGTAAGTCGTCTGGTGTTATTGGAACTTTAATATCGAGGTATCAGGTAAGTGCTATAGTGTTATTGGGACCTATAAAATTCAGATATCAGGTAAATCCTGTAGTGTTATCCGAACTTATAATATGTAGATATTAGGTAAGTCCTGTGGTGTTATCCGAACTTATAATATCCGAGTATGAGATAAGTCCTATAGTGTTATTGAAACTGATATCATCCTGATATCAGGTATGTGCTTTGGTGTTATTTTGACCTATAAAATCCAGATATTAGTTAAATCCTGTAGTGTTATCCGAACTTTTAATATCAAGGACTAAAATACTGATTTGACGCCATCCTTTGATGTTGGCGTACCATTATTTCAAATAATGACACGTGCACGGGGGCATTTTTTATACTAGTTGTAATATTGGAGAGAGAGAGAGAAATGGGGTTTAACGTCCACTCGACACAAACTAGGTCATTTTGGGACTAACATATGGTTTCATTTTATTTCAATAATTCGCTTGCGCGTAGGGGTCTTTAGCATTGGGAGGAAACCAGAGTGCCCGGAGGAAACCCACGAGGTTGAGAAGGCGCCCCTATCTCCATGCCACATACGCTCACACCAGGGCCCGAAACCACATCCGCAAGCCAGAGCTGACCGGCCAGCTAGAGGTCGAAGCGCGGCACTCTAGACTACTAGGCGACCCGCGTGACGCAATTCATGGAAATGCACTGCTGGATAGTGTCTGCAATTTGAATTGTTTAATGGTCTCGTGTAAGCCATTGCGTAATATCGCGCAGTGTCAGCATATAACTTAATGTCTCGAACTCGAGCATTAAACTACACAGTTTTATTTACTAACGGTTAGGGCTAGGGTTTGATATATTGTTTATTTTGGGTCGGGGCGAGGACTGATCGTATATAATCGAATATACAGTACACTAAGGTTCTTCAACCTCATGGGTTTTCTCCGGGTCCTCTGGTTTCCTCTCACCCAAGCGAATTATTGAATTAAATTGAACCATATGTTAGTCCCTCGTTTGTGTTATTAAGAAAGTAAGACATTATGTTGATATTAACAATCAGAATGTTCTTTACCAAGTATTATTTTCTCTGAATATTGACAAGGAAGATGTAGACCAGTAGTTAGACGATTGTATCCAGGTTTTTAAAACTTTGATAAACATGGCAGTAGATGTAACGGTTAAATCCTATTTCTCTTTATATTTGTCTCAATTAGATCCACACAGGAATACAACGTACTATAACACGGTGGTCTCGCCATCTAATAGTTTATATCGAATGGACGTTAAACCCCATTTTTCTCTGTCTCATTCAGATTCACACAGGATTACAACACAGTATAATATGGTGGTCTCAGGATAGTGGTTTACCATCTGATAGTCCAACCATCGCTGAGAAACTAAAACATGCGGGTTATAAAACACACGCTGTTGGTAAATGGCATCTAGGATTTGCAAGAGTTGGATATCTACCAACAAGTAAAGGTTTTGATACCTTTTATGGTAGGTAGTTAATCATTTATTATGGACAACTATGTACGCCCCTTTCTGTTTTAACAAAAATGAAGGCGAATGGTAAGCACGTGCGCGCTGTATCATAAAGCCTGTCATTGAGTCAACTGGCGTGGTTTCAATTCCCTGGTTGTACGTGACAAGGGGTAGGGTCGCCTGTCCAACCTCGTGGGTTTTCTCCGGGCCTTCCGGTTTCTTCCCTCTGCTAAAGACCTCTAGGCGCAAGCGAATTATTAAACCATATGTTAGTCCCGAAATGACCTAGTTTGTGTCGAATGGACGTTAAACCCCAGTTCTCTCTCCCTCTCTCTCTCTCTCTCTCTCTCTCTCTCTCTCTCAGCGCCTTACTCACTTAGCCACCGTGATCCCCCGCCTTGCAATGGTATAGCGTATAGTCGTTCGGATGGGACGAATAGTGAGGTTCCGTGTATACATCGACGGGCACGTGAAATAACCATTGAGTGTTGTTATCCGATAAAAGAATAGGTCGTAGCGCCGCTGTTCTGGCCAACTTTCCCTCATAGCACATTGTTTCACGTCCAGTCGACACAAATTGGGTTATTTCGGGACGAACATATGGCTTAATTTTATTAATAATTCGCTTGTCACGTTCAACTGGGGATTCCAAACCACGCCAGTTGACTCAATGACAGGCTTTATGATACAGCACGCATGTGCTAACCATTCGGGGTCATGGTGGCGAAGTGGGTAAGACGCTGGCTTGCTAGCCCGGAAGTCGGGTGTTTGATCCCTGCATTCGCCGAGAAAGTCCATCCAGATTTCCCGGCGTGGTTCCCTCTTGTCATTGATGCAGGAAGTACGGTCTGGCAAGAACAGCTGTCTAGTCGTTCGGTGGGGACGCAAAACCGAGGTTCCGTGTACACATTGGCGTGCACGTAAAAGACCCCTTGACAATTGGAATTCGATGTAAGATGTAAGTGCCGCTGTCCAGGCAAAATTTCCCCCATAGCACATTGTATGGCGTATGCCCGTCTTCATTAGCCGAGTTCGGAGCAGAACAGTAGGACGTTAAACCCCATTTCATTTTGTATAGTAGCCTGTTTGAATTCAATTCGAATTTAACAAAATAGTCTGCATATTTTTGAATTAAAGGTTTTTGGGGTGGAAGTGAAAGTTATTCTGGGCATATATCTTGTGACGATCTACACTGGTCTCATGTGAATCATTCGAGAGTTTGTGGATTGGACCTGAGAGACAATCTGGCTATTGATCGAAGTCAAACCGGACATTATTCCACACATCTATTTACCGAGAAAGCTATCGACATTGTCCATCAACACGATAAAACAAAGGTAAACATCAATTATAATCACCCCCCTCAACCCTGTCCCCTATCTGATTAAAACAGAGATCCTAGTTCGTTTCGTTTTTTCTAGTTCTAAATTTCGTTTTACTTGTCTTTACTACATTAGGATCTGAGAGAGTTGTTATTATTGACGTGTTCTGGATGAAGTGTGGGATTAGACAATGAAACGGTCTGTTACGGCGAGCTTTAGGTGTGTTTTGCACGGAACTGGGTAATCCACTAGAAACATCAATGCTGATTGATTAATCAAATGTCTGACGTCATAGGGTCAAAATCCGCTCTTATGACCTCGGTCGCGATTTCAAATACACCGGGTCATATCTCCATGAAATGAAGGCCATCAAAAGTATAAAAAAAAACGAAAAGAAAAATATGGATCTGTTTTAATCGGATTGCCTTGCATCCCATGCCTTGTAATAAATCCAACTTCATTGGTACAGCATAGGAATAGAATAGTAGGAAGCTAAACCCAATTGCATTTCATTTCTTATAATTCCTTCCCCTCTTTCCAACATTAGTCATATCTAGATGATTCGGTTGTACTACAGCCGTTAATTATCTGGAACATTGGACGAATTACCTTCAAAGCTTCAAAGGAACAATGAAAAATGTTGACTCTTGGGGGGCGTTGGGCGGTACACGGGCTGACTACCCCCCCCCCACCACACACACACACACACACACACATACACTTCTCACAAGGCCTGCGTTAAATCGTCTAATACCACTTCACAATTACACTTTCTACTTGATTGTCAAATCTACCCGAGATGTATAAAAATTATGATATAAATTTCAGCCTCTGTTTCTGTATTTGCCCTACCAAGCACCACACGCGCCGATGGAAGTGCCTAAGAAGTATGAAGATATGTATTCAAACATCAAAGACGTTAACCGGCGGATATATGCAGGTACACAGTTTAAAGGGAATATCCCGATTTAAACAGATTCTTAAAACTAAAATTTCGTGTACGTATGATATTTAAGAGCCAAAATATAGAGGAATAGTGTATGTACCCTGTCTCAAAATTTGGGTAGTATTGGGTAATTCGTCCCACCCTTGTATGATTATAATCCAAAGATCTTGGTTACTGTTGATATTTACACATATCAGACCCTCACTTCCTGGATTTATTTTTAGCTTGTTCCCTATCCACCTTTTGCAAAATGTGGGCGTAACCTGCTTGGCAGCCACTGGTTTCAGTTTCGTTTCGCGAAAGACCATGGTCGCTTAATTTTTAGTCAACCTACCGAACAATTTGAAAAACACAACATTGACAAAATGTCGAAAGAGTAAACATCGTAATTTAACTGGCATATACATCACCGCCTTATTTGAAGTGGTATCTGTTACCAGGAACTTAAATTTTCCTAAATACCGACCAGGGCTACAGGACTAAATATTGTGCTGGATAAAGGTATAAAGTTGATATTGTTTATCTGTAGGCATGGTAACATGTATGGATGAAGGTATAAAGAATGTAACCAACGCCTTTAAACAGGCTGGATTATGGGATAACACCATCTTGGTCTTTACCACAGGTAAGACAATATAATAGTCTTTACCACTAGTAAGATAAGAATTAGTCTTTACCACAGGTAAGATGAGAGCCAGGTCTTTACTACAGGTAAGATGAGACTCTGGTCTTTACCACAGGTAAGATGAGGCCCTGGTCTTTACTACAGGTAAGGATAGAGTCTGGTCTTTACTACAGTTAAGATGAGAGTCTGATCTTTACTACAGGTAAGATGAGAGTCTGGTCTTTACCACAGGTAATATGATACTCTGGTCTTTACTACAGGCAAGATGGAGTCTGGTCATATAACGCAAGGTGCTTCTCAATTCAGGCTACAAGAATACATATACCAAATGGACCAAGAAAAGTGATATTGTCAGTACGAAAAACCTGCCCCCCCCCCGCTGCCGTAAATAAAGTTGACAAAAAATAAAGTGCGAAGAATTGCCGGCGTTTAGGCTAACTCCACTGTAACCCTACAGACATTTTTGCAACTAAATGGACATAAATATTGTCTCGGAGCTTCTAATCTTATCCAATTCGCGGATAGTTCCCTCCACCATGGACATCCTGTCTCCAAGTACAACTCAATTTTTTATTCTTCTGGTTTTTAGGGCGACTCTTTCCGACACCCCCCGTTGTGCCGCCCATTCAAGAAGGATAAAGATGACACTGGCGTGTTACAAAGACTACTGTGCAACGATTCACAAACTTTTCAATCCCACTACAGCGACGATGACCTCATGTTCGGTTCTTAGTCCATACATTTTGTTTACTATCGTATTTGTTAAACCGTTTACGGCAAAATTTTATTTACTCTTTGATTGTCCAAATTATGTTTCAGACAATGGTGGATCTATAAAGAATCATGGTAGTAACTGGCCATTGAGAGGAGGGAAAGGTACCTTGTTTGAAGGTGGTGTTCGAGGTGCTGCCTTTGTCCATGGAAATCGTCTAGCTAAGAAAGGTTACGTCAATAAAGAACTAATGCACGTTTCTGATTGGTATCCTACATTTGTTAATTTAGCCAAGGGGGGTTTACAAGGCACCAAACCATTGGATGGATTCGATCAATGGAACACTATAAGGTAGTTTTACAATATTAATATTAGAGGTATATCCAACCTCTTGAGTTTTCTTCGCGTTCTCCGGTGTTCTACCACTGCTAAAGACCCCTAACCGCAAGCGAATTGTTGAACTATTATAGTTTATTCACTTGGTATTGTCCGAGATTTGTACGTTTCAAATAACTCAACCAAATATGAATTTAGTGTTATAGAACTCGTTGGGAAGGAGATTGAATGACTTAACTAGCTATGTCTGAAAACGTTCTTGGATGCTGTATTTCTTCAAAATTACAAATTGTTGTATAATAATAAATTGGAACGAGTTTCTGTTGTCAATCGTCCCAACTTTCACTACAACAGAAACAGATGAGAAGGAAAGATGTGAAACAACAACAAATTCAAAGCTTACCTTTTTTTATTGTCTTGTAGTCATGGTGCGAAAAGTCCTCGAACAGAACTTCTACATAATATAGATCCGTTACAAGTTTGGGGAAATAGAGCATTCGCTGATACATTTGATAACAGAGTTAGCGCGGCAATCAGATCCGGGGACTGGAAGCTTCTGACTGGTCAATATGAAGGGAGGCCGGGTAAGTTGAAGATAACAGGTATTCGACACCCAGTCATAACATGTTTTATTCTAGATAACACATGTTCGACACCCAGCCAGTGATAACATGTATTAATCTAGATAACACGTATTCAACACCCAGTCAGTGATAATAAGATCACGCATGTCGGACACTGCGCCGGTGATACACCCTTCTAACCATTCTTTTATCAATCTGAATAACATACAGATCTATATTTCGTTTCGTTTTTTATACTTTCGATGGCCTACACTACATGAAGATCTGACTGGTTGTAGTGGAAGTTCGCTTCTGTCGTCATAAGAGTGACTTTTGATCCTATGACGACAGACATTAGATTAACCCATCTGCATTGATTCTACTCGCAGTTCGGTGCACCTCACGCCTAAAGCTCGCTGTAACAGACTGTTTCATTGACTTACCCAGAAGACATCAATAATAACAACTCTTCCAGATCCTAATATAGTAACGACAAGTAAAACGAAATTTTGAACTATAAAAACGAAACGAAATAGAATCTGTGTTTCAATCAGATTTCTCTTTTACTTTTAAATCATTCATTTAAAGGAGCTAAGTCTTTAACTCAATATCATCCAAAATCTTCAACATTGAAAACATGAATTATTTGTCAATTTAAATCAAAATTGATGATGTGATCTTACCGGAAAAAGATGGACTTCTGATATCCAATATTTAAGACAAAATAAATATTTTACCATTGGTACACGAATCGTGTACCATAATGCGTTTCAGCCCCAGTTCTAGCAAGAGACTCGAGGAACGAGGCTAGAAACATTGTACCAAATCAAACGGCGCATGTAGACTGGAATAACTAGACGCTAAAAAAATGCCTTCGGTTGACACTGCTGGTTTTTTTCGTCGAACATAACTGATATGAAATTAGAGTAAAAACAGAAACCATTGAATGCAAATCAGTTTATATACATTCATATTACAGTATTATATGCGTTGCGACCCACTTGAGTCAATTTCTAGGTCCCAAATGTTAGCGATTTAGCTCCTTTAAACTTTGTTTAATTTCCAGAGTCTAAAGAATGGGGGAAGAGACCGGAAGGTCAAGGACATGGTGTAGTCGGTCGCTCGTCCGGTCAGACGAATAAAGTCGTTCGCGCATCATCCGGACAAAAAAGTATTATGTTGTACAACATCAGAGACGATCCAGAGGAGAGACACGACGTTTCAGCACAACATCCAACAGTTGTCAGACATTTATTGGATCGCCTTAAACATTACAACCAAACAATGGTACCAGTGCATTATCCACCAGGTGATGTGAACGCTCTTCCAAATAAACATGGCGGTGTTTGGACACACTGGTTATAAATACCAAAAGGCATAATGAGGTTGTGTGGACACTGATTATAAATAAAATATCTAATAAATATTATGGTTTTCTTTTGTGCAAAGTTGAACTGTGCGTGGGGGTAGAAATAAAATGAGCTAAACGTCCTACTTTTCCGATCCGAATGGACTAATGAAGACGAGCATACGCCAATGGAACTTTTGCCCGGACAGCGGCACTACGGCCTACTATTCTATCAAATTAAAACTGGAAGTGATCTTTTACGTTCACCCCCAAAGTTCCCTTGTCAAGCCCTCTGCTCTACGTCACTGGCAATGGGAAACCACGCCAGAAAATGCCGATAAACTGTCTCGACCGCGAAAGTGTAGAGTATGTCATGCCGCATTCGTCAAAGCTGCGAACCTATATATCAGTGGTTCTCAACCTTATTTTGCAAACGGCAAACCTTGGAACATATGAAAAAATAGCGGCACACATGGCTAAATCTATATAAAAAATATTTGAATTTTTAAATAAAAACATGGCAAGTCTTAGACACATAGAATGACTCAAACAAAATAATAAATAGTGGACTAAAATGAAATCAAATGGACTTTAACTATGGAAGACCAAACAGCTCTTTATTCAGTGTTCTTAGTTCTTAATTCATAGTCCTCAATTCTTACCTCTTCATTTGTTGTCGTATTTCAATTTATTTTCGTTGTCGAAGGCCCGGTCCGGTTAGCCGTTTTACGAACGTAATTTCGCTAGAGAAATGAAATGAAATGGGGTTTAACATCCTACTGTTCTCCTCCTAAACTAGGCTAATGGAAGACGGACATACGCCATACAGTGTGCTTTGAGGGAAATTTTGCCCGGGCAGCAGCGGTACAGCCTATTATATCGAATTTCAACTGCCAAGGGGTCGTTTCACTAGCGTCGCCGTCACCGAGCGATTGTTCTTATTGTACATGTGCTTATACTCGATTCCCATTATTGTATGGTGACTTATTTTATGCCGTCTAAATGTTCCGGTTCGATGAATTTGGAGAAATGTTTTTTGAGTTTGGAGAAATGTTTATAGAGAAATGTTTTGCAAGATTTGTATTTGGAGATTTGTATTTTGGAATTTGTTGATCGAGATTTGTTTTTCGTTGTATTTCTCTGATGAAATGTAAATATAGATTAATTTTTTGATTTTCTAAAAAAAACCATTATTTTATATTAAACTACATTTTACAAAGCTGATATGACAAATGTCTGATTTGTGAAACAAATATTGATTTTAAGATACAAATGTTAATTTTAGTGTACAAATGTTGACATACGACAACAAATGAAGAAGTAAGAATTTAGGACTATGAATTAAGAACAAAGAACTAAGAACACTGAATAAAGAGCTGTTTGGTCTTCCATATTTAACGTCCTACTGTCCTGGACCGACTGGATTAACGAAGAAGACATGACGAAATACACTATACGCTGTAGCTTAATCATTTTGATCGGTTTACGGTAGAATAATTTATTGGCTATTCATAATTGTAAAAAAAAAATACTGTATGATAGTTTAGAGCAGGGGGTAATTTAATCACCTATTCATACTGTAATTTTATCATCTAAAACGAGAATACCATTGGAAAATTCGCTAAATCATATCCTGAACATATACTTAACATTGATACTATATGACACTAAGGTTAATTCTATTTTAGAGGCAAGTCAAGGGCAAGATTTGTTACTAGGCGTTTTATAAAATGACGTCCTTATGACTCACTCAATAAACACAAGGCTTCTTTCTAGACAAATAGGTGAGATAAAAATGCATATGTCCTTTATATTGGTTCAATATAAAATCGATTTCTTGAGAATAATGAATAATCGGAATCTTAGTTCCATGTCCAGTTTCTAGTGGTTTACCCTCATTTCCATGCTTCATGTCTCAAAAGGCCAAGCGCATTTCATTGGCTAATATACCGCACATCCAGAACGCGCCAATAATGATAACAATTCTTGCAGATCCTAGTGTAGTAAAGACAATTTTACCGAAATTGTGAACTATAAATAACGAAACGAAATAGGATCTGTGTCTTTATCATACTGGTATTATTGTTGAGAATAATGATTGATCGGAATCCCCGTTTGTCGTCTATAGGCCATGAAAATTGTTATACGGTGTCAAACTATTTAAGCATCTTAACTGGGGTTACATATCCTGGCTACTCTAATGATAGGCTTGTAATAATATCCAAGTGAAGTTACGCTATATACTATTTCTGGTAGCAACACTATGCATGAAAACTATGTTGACATCCGATATAAGAAACTGTGTTGTGCTGTTCAGTAGTGTATTAACGTAAGATGGGACCATTTAGAAGTTAGCTTCTGATTCGTTGTTCGTTATCGGTGAAAAACGAACAACGAGCTTGCTTTTTGTTCGTCATTAACCAGAAATGGACTTATTAATAAAATAAAGACAATTTTATATGGAATAGCGGGTCTGGCCCCAATGGGGTACAACGCTTCAAAATCTTGGGAAATTGATTCTATCAAGCTGCCTATCTACCTGAACAACGATCTGTTTCATATCGGCGAATAACGAACGAAAGGCTTCCCCGTTGCCTCCAGATTACGTATGGGTTTACATCAACCTAATTAGAGAATTCATATACGGATGAATTCATCTACATTCATCTTCATCTACATTACCAGGCCCGTAACTAGCGGGGGAGCAAGGGGGCAGCTGCCCCACCCCCCTGGAAAATTTCTGCGCCCCCCATGGGCGCCGAAGGCGCCCTTTACCCGTTTGAGAAAAATTGGCTCCCTGCATGAGCGCTAAATGACACAATACAACACCAACGACCAACGTCTCCATAATAGTATGGGCGCCACATAAAGCCGAGTGACATTGGTTGGGCGCCCACGACGATATTGGCGCTCAACCAATGCCACTTGGTTTTAAGGGCGCCTCGCAAAATGGTGAGACGCCTCACGATAAACACCACAACTGCATATCTTTGGGCATATCTTTGGGGTTCCTTATCCAGGAGAGGCGTTTATAATAACAAGATTAGTGGGGCGCCTTATAATGTTGGGCCGCACATAGTGCATAATACCGAATGAGATTGGTTGGTCGCCCACGACTAGACCAATGGAGCGCCCAAAACGGCATGATTTGCGGGTTGTCTTATCCCAGAGGGGCGCCCATAATATAATGCTAATGAGATTGGTTAGGCGCCCACGAATGAATTGATGCTTGCAGTTAACATTAGCTAATTACAATACTAAATTACATACATTAACAATGTAACATAATAAAATGTTAAAAGCATAACATAACATATTACATTTAATATAGCGCATATTACAGTAAGCTGGGCCATAACATGTGACAACGTTGTATCATAAAACTTGACTCACTATGACTCAAACATTATTTGACACGACATACAATAAAGGTATGGGCCTGATCAGCTTGCAGTTTGTGTGTGTGTGTGGGGGGGGCAAAATCAAAGTATCCGAAAAAAAAATTCTGTCGTGGCCGAAGGCGATATCCCAATCTGTGCCCACCTTAATTTCAGCTGTGTTTGCAGTTCAAATTCCTCGCGGCTGTCAGGGGCGTTCAACAGTTCGGAGGGTAGGCGGCTATATATCCCTGCTATTTCCGCCCATAAATACAGCAACCGAAAAGAGTCCAATTTTGCCCATGTAAAATCCAACTAAACAGCCTATAAGTCAATCAGACTGATGGCGTTGCAATCACATGACATTATAAATGATACCGATGAAACAAATGATGATGCCCCATAAACGTTTTGCTTATCAGTCAATTTAAACAATTTCGATTCCATAAAAATTGGTGAAGTAAATAATACCAATGTCTCCAGCTCTTGCTCAACTGACAAAGGGAAACCATGTCTCAAAATCGGCCGAACAAAGGGATAGAGCCCGGATCTACTTTACAACGAGCAGGTGCCTTGATCCATAAACCCAAAAGACCAATTGTCCACAGGGAAATATTTATGAATAGTATTTATCAATAGCCAAATTTTCTTTTGAAAAAACATTACTCATTTCTATTGAGTTGTTTATCATAGGACGACGTAATATTTAATTACAATATAATAATTACAATTTTATTGCCAACCCTTTCACAATATTTGTTTTCAGTTTCTATTCCAATTCAATAAAACAAAAAAAAATAAGGTATATCTTGATATATCCCAGAGAATATATTAATAATGGCGTCGTATGATTAATATACGTTCACAACTGATCTGTCTGTCTTTATGTAATGTTTTATAATATGTGCGTAAAAATAACCATAAGTGACATGTTTGGACAAAGATATGTTGCCTGTCATGGTGACTTCCCCCGTTCTCTTTATGTTCATACGTTCTAGAAATGGTTTGGTGTCAATTATATTCTATTGTTGACATGTATATTTTAACAACCATTCAAATATTGTTTGTGCGGGTTTCTATGGATTGAAATTACCGCTTGTTACTGGATGAAGTTTCAACAAGCAGTAATTTTATTCCATTTAATTGTGACCTGCGTATTCCAATTCCACTGAACAATTTATGAGTTTTCAGACGCCGGAACTAACCTGTGTGTTGCGGGAATCCAATAACTAAATCAAAACACCGCTAAGCAGCTCTTGATAGGAGAGATAGTGCTGGTTTCGCTTAATTATTATCAAAAAAGAATCAGAAAAAAAGTCAAAATAGTATATGTTTTTCACACAATTCAATTCTTTATATCTTTAAGTCTACTTGAATATAATGAACTTTTTAATTCAACCGATAATTATGTGTGTTCTTAAAGATAATACTAAACATATATCCCGTTTCGCTTAAATAAGGACTTACAGGCAGTATAACACAATGACATATGTCTTAGAGGTGTCTTGCCATATTAAAATACGTGTTAGTGATTGTAACATAAACCTGTTGCTATCAACACTCGGCTGGGGATCTTGGTAGCATTCCTTATGTCATTGTGTAACTTTAACCATGCATTAACTTGTTGTTGGCATGTCTTATCTAATTTTCTTTGTCTGATAAACTACATTGAATGTTAAACCTGATATAACGCATGATACATTAGACAGGTGTCTAATGAGCCCCTTTGTCTTGAAACGAATCTTCAGTGAGGTCCAGGAGGCCATGCTAGGCGGGTGCCTAGATGAAGGTACCTAATGGATACTAGGGAGACCCAGTCAGGGCTAGGAGTTAGGTCCGGCCAGGACTGAGCGAAGGCCGTGGTTGCCTTGGCACGAGACGAGACGAGAGCTTCTGGAGTTAGCACACTCGTGCTAAGCCAAGCTAATTAAGTCATGACTCCTTCCATATAGCTAGTTCTACGGTCGTTTACATCACGATGTTTGTACCTATTGTAAAAAGCAGAATAAAAGTATTATATTTGAAGTCACACCAGTGTTGCCTCCAGAACTTGATTTAAGAACAAATACTGTCACAGCAGGTATAGATAAGAATGTACCTAGAACAAACTGCTACAAGAAATCATTTCTTTGGAAATTGTTCTGTTGTGGTCCCCGGGCTATAAGAAATGTTTGAAATAAAAATAAATAATAACTAGACCTGCATGCAGGAATGACGGGTTTCACTGGTGCCACGTTACCTTTGGCCTTGTGTCACTTTCGGTGCCACGTTACCCTTGAACATATGTCATTTCCGGTACCAATAAAACCGTTAAACAGGTTTCCATTTAAGGATTGCACCCATCAAGTGAAATGGACGCATAATCAACCAAATCCAGCAATATCAATTCATTTTATACATGTAAGTGATCCTGACAAAATTACAGTACTTCCGGTGATGATAAAAATGTTCAATTAGTTTAATGAAATAAGACATGGCATCACATGGTGAAAATTTTATGTAAATCGAATAATAATTGCCACTTGTATAGAACAAAAACCTTGAAAAGTGACTTGTAGAAAATCGTCTATTTCTCTGCAACCGTACAAGTTAGAAACCATTTTGTGGTATCTGTATGATCGTAAGGTTGCAATCTATTTGTTGATTGCTATAAAATATCATAATTTTAAAAACATTACAAATCAGACTCATTTGAATAAAATATCTCTTTTGAAGGCGAAAAATACAGTTTTTGCAAAAACAACGTTACTTCCGGTGATGATAAAAATCATAAATTACATGTATGAAATCGTAAAAGGCATTAGGTATCACATGGTGAAAATTTTGCGAAAATCGAATAATAATTAACACTTTTAAGGACTAAAAACCTTGAAAAGTGACCTGTTGAAAATCGCCTTTTTCTCCGCAACTGAACAAGTTAGAAACCATTTTCGGATATCTATATGATCGTATGGGTTCATTCTAGTAGTTAATTAGAATAAAATATCAATATTTTAAACAAATGACAAATACGACTCATTTGAATAAAATATTCGTTTTTAGGGCTATAAATACAGTTTTAACCAAAATGAGGTCATTTTCGGTGACAGCAAAACATTTCAATTGGTTTGACCTAGTCACAAGTGACATTACGCATCAAATGATGTCACTTGTACGAAAATCCAATAATAACTGACCCATTTACAGGCAAAATAGCGTAAAAAGTGACTCATGCAAACTTGCCTATTTCTCGCGGCAACTACTCATATTACAAACTCATTTTGACATACATTCTCTTCGTATGGATTAATGCTACAAAAATAAGAAAGTTATGAAGGAATATTTAAAAAAATGAAAAGCCTGAATGGGTTTTGAATAGACCATTTTTACACCTTTTTTCACCTTTAAATCGAAATGACGCAAAAATGAAATCAAAATTAAAAAAACTGCTTCCGATGTTTTTTGCGCCTCTACATGGCACATCTTTTTACCTTTTACGTATTTTTAAAAAAATAATATTTGCTTGCGAAAAGACGTTCCTAACCGCCAAAATTGCAGTTTTTGTCAAAATTTCGTCATTTCCGGTGCCGATAGAAAACTTTATCGGTAATAAAAAAGTTGAGACTGTGCACCATTGAGCATATGAACTTTGTTTCATACAAATCGAGCAATAAATAATTAACCCAGAACCCATAACCCGAATTTGCCAATAACGACCAAGGTAAATTATTGAGACAAATTGTTTTCATATTTTTGCTCAAATTACACGACCCTTTAATTATGGGTAAAACGCCATAAAAAAATATTCATAAATAAAAAAGTTTTTTGCAAAAATTTAAATTTTTAAAATTTGGCGCCTAATCTGCGAAGATTCGTCGAAAATCAAAAATCTAAAGAAACATATCTATGTGCCCTGTTTCAGGCTTTGTCAAAATGTATTAAATGTTAAAATCCGATGATTATTGTAAATATTACAGCAATATTTCAAAAAACGGCAACTTCTGGATTTCGGGCATTTCGCATTGTCGCAGAAAGTTCGAAATAGCTTTAAATTCTAAGTCACACTCTCTTTCTCAGTAAAACTGAAGACATCGAATCAATCCGACAAGTAGTTTCTGAGATATGCTCAAGTGGAAAAAAAAATAATAAGAAGAAGAATAATAATCTTAACAAAAACAAAAGCGTTTCACACAAGCTACGCAGTGTGAAACCCTAATAATCAAAGACTATTGGATCTTTGTAGAAATAACTCTATTAATTAAAGGTATCAGACGGTTGCACATACCTCCCAGGTAGATTCAAATACATAATATGAACTAAGATATCATTATTACATTCTTTAATTACAATTCTCAATAGGGGGGAAGGATATAATATATTGTCTAACATTGTGATTATAATCAAACCAATAAAATCCCGTTATATAGTACCAACAATCCTATGGCCAATATTTTAACGTGCCTAGAATTTTCTACACCAACCCTATTGCATCCAGATATTTAAAACGTGTTTTAACGCAATATATTCTTTTAAGAGAAATTATGTCAACTCGGAATTAACATTTTACAAAACTATGGTTTATGTGAATTACAGTAGAAACTCTATCTGAACTACATCATTAGAGTCTACAAGGTTGATTATGAATTAGATACTCTATCTGAACTACAGGGTACATCTAACTAAAGGCTACGCCATGATTTAGAGACTCTATTGGAAATACAGGGTACACGATTGTTTAGAGGTACCCTATCCGAACTACGGGACACATCTTGGTTTAGAGACTCAATTCGAATACAGGATACATCATGGTTTAGAGACTCAATGCGAACTCCAGGGTACATCATAGTTTAGACTCCGAACTACGGGTACATCGTGGTGTAGAAACCCTCGACTCCCGGTCCGACCCTGGTAACATCAAGGCCGATAGATACCGCGGGTTCATTTTTTCAAAGCAAGAGACACTAGGCGAACGAGGGTCCCTGAACTTGGCTTCGAGACTTTTTCCCACTCTATTGGAGGTCCGGTGGGGTTCTCTCCTTGCTTTTATAAAACCGACAATAAAAAATGTTCTCTGTAATTTGTCTGGGTGTTTCTAGCTTACGCACAAATTTGGTGTGTGACAATGCTTTTTGAAATTAAGTTTTAACCCCAACATTGAATTCAGTAACCCTAAAAATCCTTATTTTAGTTTCAATATTGATTGTCTTTCTACATTTACACCTTCTTGACGATTCTTAATTAGTTTTGTTTGAGATAGAGATTGAACCCAACAACCACCAACCCCATATTTAAAACATATAACAAGCCATATCCAAGGAAAAAAATGACGATTAATTAAAAATCTACCAAATTCCGCTATTTTTGATTACATTTTGCCGGTCATCTTGAATTTCTGCCATCATGTATTCATTTATGATAGACGAGACTATGGCTGCCCTTTTATTACCATTTTTTTTTTAAATTGCAATATATTATAACATTTGGCAGCCATTTTAAAAGAAATGCCCTGCCACCATATGAAAAGTACATTGTTTAAATTGGTGTTTGTCAAATTCGATTTTTCGGCACATTTCGCTTGCAAAATGGCTCAGTCTTTGAGGAATTTAAAAATAAATATTTATCCTCCCACCACTAAAAAACACACCGAAAATGGCGCCTGGAAATGAGTTGTCGTAACTTGCCCTATAGAGGGCTTTGGTTACAATAAAAAATGTCGACATTTTTCGACTCGTGAGTATCGATATCCTACAGGTCGGTAAAACATTTATTTGTACTAAAGTTTCGGAGATCTCGTCGATTTTCTAGTCCACTGGCGGCTATCTTGGAATTATGTTAAAAATGCAAATTCCCGAAGGACCGATAAGGGAATACTAGAGGCCCTACCTGAACAGTGCCCAAAGAAAAGATTTCTGTTACAGTTTGCTCTTAGTCCCGCCTCCTCTCATACTGTTATATCTAGCCATCAACTAAGATCAAGCATACAATTATTTGGGCTCAATTGTGTAGTTCTAACTTCTAAGGGACCCTGGCGCAGTTGTGCTACGTGCGGCATGCGTAATCCGACCCTGACTTTGTGAATAATAACTGTGTGCATATGGCCACAGAACACTAATGATTTCCCCATTGACTTTAATGTTAATTCTCGTCTCTTAGACCGGCTCTAACTTTTTCTCAAATTTTCGTTATTAGAACACTTTCTGTCACATATGGAGTAACATGTGACAAACTCTTGCCCAAAAGCATGTATGAGGTTCACCATGAAAAACTTGAGAAACACAAGCTGGAAGTAGAGACTAAACAAGCAATTTTTGCCCCCCCCCCCCTTTCAACGTAACCAACCTCACAACTCTTGTATCCTTCCGCCTCAAAATCGTGAATACTCACCAAAACCTGGCAGAAAATGTATTTGCAAACCCCTTTTCTTCGATTCTACACCAAAAAGTCGACCAAAATCAACATGCAAAAGGAGGAAAGGGAAAGGGAGAGAAAGACTGAAAATAACCTTCACCCTACATTCGTGGCGGCGTAGAAATATATGGTGAGCTGTGTCCTTATAATAGACTACGATATGCGCGTAAAATTCAGTAGCAGCGTTTGTTCAGCGAAGCGCAAGTTTGGTTTTTATTTCTTAGAAAACATTTCACGAAACGAAACCTCCATTTTATAATATATCCGACTGCACGTCGAATGGTTTAAACGAAGATCACACAAAGGTAAGTTTGTTATAACCATATTTCAGTACTTTGTTCATAGGGACAAATACATAGGTAAAACAAAATTCCGGGGACTCGAACAATAAGGATTGCATAGCCCTTTACTTATAGTGATAAATGGAATAAATAATGGCAGTATGAAGTTACGTCAAGTTTCGTTATTCGTTATTATCCCTTTCCAGGACACCCGTCACCCACAGCAGACCGACAGACAAATCCAAATGAACTTTATCGGTCAACACTATGGTCGAATTGGTAATCTCCTGGTTTGCGAGCCAACGCCTCACTCACTGAGTCATTGTTGCTCCTCGAGTCTATACCTTAATGGCTCAATACCAATCTTGTTGTAACTGAATAATATGTCCCAATCTTTATTCTGGTCAACAAATTGTATTATTTTACAATATTCCAATTAATTGATGATACAAATTTCATCTCAACACACATTATGTCAAAAAATTGGAAAAATTCAACTTAATGACTTGAAAAGCCTCACGTAAACCTTATGGATGTGACGTGGATTTTAAAATAGGATGTAATTGATAATTTACACAACAAGTAGGACACTTAAACATCTAGTACTTAGAATAATGCTATTATTAATTTTCAGGAGCTGCCAAGCCAGCAAGAGTGTTATTGTCCCTTTAAAACAATCCATTTTATTTTTTTAGTCTGAATAACGAATAACGAGACAGGACATGTTTCTTTATTCGGGATTAAACGTAGTTACTATCATTATATTCCATTTCACAAGGAAACTGCTTTTTTATTTGACCTACCAGATGTCACGGAATATTTACCTACTCTGGACCTGAATAAACAATCATCTCCTCATGTCTATGCATAAAGCAATCCATTTTACTTTTTATCTTGGATAACCAATAACGCATAAATAGATATTTCATCGGGATTATTCGGCGTGATTCATTATTGTCTTTCGTGGGTAACGAAGGTCGTGGAAAGGGACGTCACATAGTCATTTGGGTAGTCCAAAAGCCCGAGGTCCCGTTTAGGTAAATAACATATGACAGTGGGAATTCGGAGTAAGACTAAGGGAAGGCCGGTTCAGAACATTGGGACGTTAAACCCCATCCTTCTTATAGGCCAATTCGATAAAAAAAATAATAAATAAACAGTTTACTTGACAAATGAACAATAATTATATGAGACTTCTAAAAAAAATTATCATTTTATTTCAATCCCTAATAACGAAACACGTTTTGTCTCGTTATTCGTCATTCCGTAAATGTGAGATAACTCCGCAACGGAGTGTGGTGGAACGCTGAATATCTATAGGGTTCACCACCTTAAGAATCCAATGTTGCACATCAAATTTAGTAAATCCCGAAGCTCCAGCTTAATACAATTTTATGCTTTTAAAACCTGAAATGTTTGCATTTCTATAGGAAAGTAATATCTAGGTATTTCCAGAGATAGCCGACTCCCCCTTTCACGGACTCGGCCACTGTACACCCTTTTTAGAGCCATATTTGGAAATCTAATTGCACCTATGCTAGCCCTAAAATAGCGGAAATTAGATTTTATGCTTTAATTGTAATTGATTATCACTAATAAAATAACGGCTCTATTGTTTTATTTTTCTGAAGGAACCTAATGTAAAGGATGAAACAGCTTGCTTCAACAAAATAATTACATTGCAGTCTTGCGTGACACCTCTGATTTAAATGTTTTAACAGTTAATCTACTTAAACATACATTATGCAAAAGCCCAATCTGCTCTTTGTACGTCTTCCTTTGGGCCTGAAATGTTATCTAAACTATTAATTATACATTAATTAACTTATCCTGACCATAATCAACTCTTGATGTCCACGCTAGCCCGAGATAGTTGTTGAATTATAATCCGATTTGCTGCATAACTTGCCTTCACGATGATTAATTGGATAATCGAGGCTATGATTTTTGTCGTACCGACTTTAGTATTGACGACGAGGCTAGGTCGAACTGTCAATCGCTTAATACTCAGTTCATAGTTGATAAATTTGACTGACATTTTCAGCAAATTGCCTTTACATTATGCAGTTTATAACTATGATAGTGAGAACTGGCAACTCGTTATCTAATTGTCCCATAATATGTATCTTTAAGTGGCTGATTATTTGATTATGCAGTTTTTATACGCCCACATTTTCATGAATTATGGCCCTTGATTGTCCGAAAAACCACCCTTTTTAGTTTGTAGTCCCTCTTGAGGTCAACATTATTATCCGATTTAAAAAAAACCTTAGTTTATATCACCCTTACATGGTTATGACCAAAATTGACAAACAAAATGTCTGCCGTTTGTATGCGAATAGTGTAAAAATATGATGTTTCAATGTTGTGGACGCTATACAGGTCACAATTATGATCCGATTTTGATGAAACTTGAAATGTATGTTTATAACCCAAAGATGGCGGTTGCTTGCGATATTTAGGCACATCGCATCGTAACTTCCAGAATTATGGCCCTTGATCGTACGAAAAATCGCCTTTATTAGCTTATGGTCCCTCGAAATCCATAATATTAAATGTTTCGTATACTAAACGTTAGCATGGGACAAAACTTTATAAAAACCAAACAAATTCTAATGATTTTCTGATAGTTACTTAATATGTGACAACTCTTGTTGACTGCCCGGACGATTTAGCTACCGTGGGCGTATGTTTCATTGCCTGGCAACCTATTTTTTTAACTATACTATTAAAAAAAGTAGGGGATATTTGATTTTGGGGGCATAATACTAAAATATGCAAATGACTACGAAAAAAGTCACTATAGAACCTAACAGAAGAAACATTTCCAGTTACATGTGACGCCCAAACGCACCAATAGCTACCGCATGGAATGCAGGTGATGCTTGGGATCATCATGGGGGTCCAACCCAAGATTTGCACGACTCTGACTTTGAATGTTACAGTCAATGTGGCATTGAATTCCAGGGTGGAAACATCAGTTTAATTTTTTTAGTGACCAGAAAACAAATTTTGATATGCGTCGGCTTACCCAAAATGAAAGGTTACGTGCCCTTGGCATGCTACAGATCGGCACAACACAGGCGGTTGTGGCGCGGACGATGAATGTTTCTCAGTCTGTCATAAGCAGGCTATGGTCCAGATACCGTGATACACAATCTGTACAGGACAGACCACGCTCAGGTAGACCAAGGGCGACAACTCAAGCCCAGGATCGATTTATCCGTACCTTGGCCTTGAGAAATCGTGTCATCACAGCAAATCAGATCAGCGCTCGTCTTCAAACAGACACTGGTGTGAGAGTGAGTGGCCAGACGATTCGGAATCGACTGCATAGGGGTCACCTTCGCGCCCGACGTCCTCGCGTGATCCCTTGTTTGAGAGATCATCACATTCAGGCAAGATGTCGTTGGTGTAGGGATCGTCAACACTGGGATAATCGACGCTGGAGCAATGTGATGTTTTCAGATGAGTCAAGGTTCACTGTTGATTTTTTGTACAGACGTAGGAGGGTGTGGCGTCGTCGAAACGAGCGCTTCCAAGACGTTAACGTCATCAGACATGATCGATTGAGAGGTGGTTCTGTTGTGGTGTGGGGAGGCATCACTGTTGCTGGAAGAACGGCTTTACATGTTGTTGCAGGGCGTGTTACAGGCCAGTACTACCGGGACAACATCTTGGCAGTCCATGTTGTGCCGTTCGCACGACGTCATGGCCGCCGTTTCATCTTCCAGGATGACAACGCAAGATGTCACAGGGCCAGGATCGTTACAGGTTACCTCCAACAACAGAACATCACCACATTACCTTGGCCAGCACTGAGTCCCGACCTCTCCCCCATCGAGCATGTCTGGGACATGCTTGGACAGAGGTTACGTCAACGTCAACAACGTCCTGCCAATGTCCAAAAACTTGCTGCTGCGTTGCAACAGGAATGGGACAATCTGGGCCAAACTGACCTTAGACGTCTCATTAGGAGTATGCCACGTCGGATCAATGCTTGTTTGGCAAACAGAGGAGGATTTACCCGTTACTGACTTTGTTGTGATGCTGTGGTAACTTTGCTGTTTGACCCCGGGTATCATTTTACCCTTATAATGGCCAGTATGTGCCTTCCTTAGTCTAACGATCATTTGGAATAAATCGATGAATGTGAACTTCATTTCATTTTGTCATTTGTTTCTTCTTCAGTTTCATTAGGTGACTTTAATAACACTTAAAAATCAAATATCCCCTACTTTTTTTGAATAGTATATTATAGTGAGAACTGGCAACTCATTATCTAATTGTCCCATAATATGTATCTTTAAGTGGCTGATTATTTGAATTGATAGTGCAAACGTATTGCAAGTACTTGTGTTTATATATAAGTGAGGATGCTTGAGCAGTGGATTCATATAAAAAAGCTTTCTCCTTGTGTTTTTTTATCGGAGAATCTCGAAAAACGAGCTCCAAACATAAATCTCATAAAAGCAGATTTGATGGATGATTTTCTACAGAATGTCTCAAAACACATTTGATTAAATCGGGGTTTTAAATCGAACTAATGATATCATGCTTATTTAATCAAATGCGTTTACAGCAAACTGGCGTCGTTTCGATTCCCCGGTTGTACCTGGCAAGGAGTAGGGTCGCCTGTCCAACCTCGTGGGTTTTCTCCGGTTTCCTTTTCACTGCTAAAGACCCCTACGCGCAAGCGAATTATTGAAATTAAATAATAAAAGTAAACCATATGTTGGTCCCGAAATGATCTAGTTTGTGTCGAGTAGACGTTAAACCCATCTGCTCTTCTATCAAAACATCATCCATCATTATATGATCCTCTATAGTTGCTCCTGTGGTTGTTCGAAGAACAAAATCTTCTTTGTTGCTCTCTCCATCAAAATAACCGTATCATTATTTGATGGTCCATCGTTGCTCTATAGATAACACATTTTATATTATTATTCAGTGGTTTTCATTTTATTATCCCAAACATCAACCAGCTTGACCTCCTGTTTGAACATGATTTTATTATGACGAATGGAGAAGATAACACGCCTTCTCTTCTCACGACAGCGAATGGATGATTCATTTGTAATAAACAACAAAATACTTATTCATTCGTTTCAGGGTATACATGTACAGTAACTGCGTGTGTTTTGGATAACAATTTATGATATCTAACAAAACAACTTATAAATTAACAGTTTATGATATTTAACGAAATGAAATGAAATTAAATGTGATTTAACGTCATATTGTTCTGCCTCGACTGGGTTATGAAGACGAGCCGGCACCATGCAATGTGCTATGCGACAATTTTGTCCGGACAGCGGTGCTACGGTCGACTCTTATATAGAATTTCAAGGGATATTTTGGGTTAGCGCCAATGTGTACACGGAATTCTGTTTTCTCTTCCCACCCGAACGACTATACGTTGTGCCTTAATAATGAGTTTTGTATTGTGCTAAAATCCACACCACAAAAGGGGTATGCCCAAAGCGTCGACCACACAACAAACACACACTATCACTCAACAACACAATTTCACGAATTATAACGTTTGAAAAAATAAGTCTTGAGGTTTGATTTAAACGAACTTAATGTTTTAGCACTCTTGAGTTTTAATGGCAAATTATTCCAAAGAGTTGCAGCAACACTTATTAGAGTTCCAATTAATTCGAATGATAAGAAAGTCTGAGCTGGTTTAAAAGGTTGTAGTGTAGGACTGTCTTTGAATATCATTGCTATGCCACCTCCCATTCCTCTGGTCCTTGGGATGTACTTAATGTGAGGTTTGATTTAAACGAACTTAATGTTTTAGCACTCTTGAGTTTTAATGGCAAATTATTCCAAAGAGTTGCAGCAACACTTATTAGAGTTCCAATTAATTCGAATGATAAGAAAGTCTGAGCTGGTTTAAAAGGTTGTAGTGTAGGACTGTCTTTGAATATCATTGCTATGCCACCTCCCATTCCTCTGGTCCTTGGGATGTACTTAATGTGATAGCCTAAAGGAATCATATCCCTAACTTTGGCATCATCACCATCTGGTCTTAACCATGTTTCGGTAAGAAAAAGAACATCATATTCATTTTCAAAAATTAGTTCATTAATATAAACATATGAGTGATAACAACTCACCACTACACACGAAAAAAGATAATCACAAATATGCACAGAAAATGCATAATTTAAAGTCTCCGAATACAATCATGGGTACATTAATAACCCACTGGCATAATTTGCAAAAAGTTAGTCCTGGGAATAAACTGATTATCTGAGAAAAATGTCAGAGCTCACACACACACTGTGCTGCCATGCCATGAATTCGGCCAAATTTATGATAATTTGTAAAGTTACACATATATTTACTGAATGTTTTCGTCCAGTAATATGTTTTACTGATGTTTATCTTGTTATAGATAATATATTACAACCACGACTGGTAGATAATCAGAACAATTAAACATTATGGCTTCCAAGGGCAGGTAAGTGTCACATACTGTATACTAGAGTATGTTGAGGATGTTTGTAAATAGTGTAGAATGAGAAAACATGCGATTTAAGGCAGGTACTCTGAATACGACTGGGAAAAACCCCCTCACTGGTTATTCACACACCAATTCTCATTGCAATATCTCTCTCGTTTTTTGGAGAAACAGTGCAATATCTCTCTCGTTTTTTGGGGAAACAGTGTTGACGCATTTGGGCAGTATATATATAGTCATCACCATGTCCGTCGGTTTATCCGTCAACAATTTGCTTGTGAATGCGATAGAAGCTACAGTTTCTGACGAATGTATTTCATATTTGGTGTGAAGCATTATGGTCGTGAGAGGACACAGCCTATCCATATTAGGCGTTCCGCGACGTTCCTATCCCGAAAACAGGCTATAGTTTATAGCGGATCTTGTCATTAATTCCGTGGGGGACATTGGAGTGAAAAGGGGATTGGATGGCTCAATACCTGGATGACTCCCATTTTTTGTTTGAAAAGAACAATGTGCTGTTGATCGACCCCTCGTTTTATTCAACCGTCCGGAAATATCCCGGCGTACCATTTCCCATTCTCCCGATTGTCGTGAAAATCATTGCAAAAGTTTAAGGGTTTGGCCAGGGGGTAAAGGCTTTCGTTGACTAGTTACAAAACCCGATAGAATGCTTTTTTTATGTATTATCCAAAAATTGAATCTCGGACAAAAATATTATGATCTATTTTTCAGAGGTGTAATAGCCAATCGAGAACTATTAGAAGTGGAATCTGCACCTGACTATCCCCCTAACGGTAATTTGTTTTCTTAAAAGGATATATTCGTGATTATCATCTAATAAATGTGTGTTTAAAGGGAAAGTATGCTAAAAACCATTTTTTTTTTCATTTTATTTGGATGCGTTAAGTATACGGATATTGTCGAGATCGCTTTAACAATATCGATGCTAAATTAAATACATGGTATTATGTTTTTGTAAATATATACAAACCTGTGGTCTTGTTTTCTCTCTGACCATGATATTTTTTAAAAAACATTTCAGCACGCTGTTGATGATAAAATTGGCAACGAATACCGAGCAAGCACGTTTTTCGGCGAATCCCGAACTTGCGGCACAGAATAAGGAGAGAGAGAGAGAGAGAGAGAGAGAGAGAGAGAGAGAGAAAGAAATATTTTAAAAAGAAGTGCTAAATAGAGAGAGACACCCAAATTGTGTTGAAAATAACACAAGTTCAACACAAGATTCTTCTTCAGTGTACTAAATCTTGGGGACAGTTGTCCAACATTTAAGCGTACAAAATCATCAAGGAGGGCATTTTCGTATCAAACCCCATGGACTTTATTAAATCCAACTATGATATATTAACCTTAATGTTAGGTTCCCACTATCTCGATTCGTGCTGCGATTGAAATTGCGTTTTAATCGTGGTGTAATCGTTGTGATCATATCAGGTCCTATTAATATACCGAAGTAAGTTGCATCCTCGGTTACTCAGTGTACTTATTCCGTTCTACTCCACTATACCCTGTGTTAATCCACGGGGTTTCCACGATTTCAAATTATCTGACCTGACGGATTGTTATATTTTTAGCGTCCAATCCCATAAAGCGTTACTTGGAAAGGTAATAGGAGAAGGGAAGTAACCCTCATCGTGTTCCAACAAAGAATACCACAAACATGGCCACCTCAGTCCGTACTTGCACGCTTTGCAAATATGTCATTGGGAAAAATACCTACCGCGTAGTAGAAAAATCATTGTCATTTAAGAATTTCATGACAGAATTTCCCAGCCATCTTTCTATGAGCATATCAATTCTTTTATATTAAATGTTTTACAAACTTTCTCTTATCGATCAAACAAGCCGCCGTATTGTTTGTAAACAATGTAGTTCTATGACGTAAAAAATAACGCTAAAGAGTTTACGCAAGACTAGTCTGTAAACTATTTTTTGATTGGTACGAACACTCTGACTACAATCAGATAATTTGAAATCGTGGAAACCCTATGGATTAACCCAGGGTATAGTGGAGTAGAACGGAATGAGTACACTGGGTAACCGATAATGGGTCAGTCGTAGCAATCGCGTTGACCTATATCGAAACGTATTTGCACGTAGCAGATCGTGGACTTAATAGGGGCAACCCTATCGGAACGCATTGCACGATAGTGTGAACCTGGCATAAGTAATGTTACGAAGAAAGAAACTACATAATACGCTCAAATGCTCTCGAAAATCTGGGGGGGGGGATGGTCAGTTGGATGATCGAATGGTTAGCGTGCGCGCGCTATATCATACGGCCTGTCATTGAGTCAACTGGCGTGGTTTCGAATCCCAGGTTGTATGTGGCAAGGAGTAGGGTCGCCTGTCCAGCCTCGTGGGTGTCCTCCGGGTACCCCGCCCCCCCCCCCACACTGCTAAAGACCCCTACGCGCAAGCGAATTATTGAAATAAAATTAAAAACCATATGTTAGTCCCGAAATTGCCTAGTTTGTGTCAAGTGGACGTTAAACCCCATTTGTCTCTCTCTCTCTCTCAAATTTCATAGACGACACTTCCACGTGATCGGTACATAAGAGCATACATACTATTTTACTTTCAGATATTCATTAGACCATTTCGACAATTTATCTAAAGGTTCTTGCATACCGTAGTTATTCGTTGCATGCCAGATTGAGCTGCCGTCGGCATAAAGAGATATGCAGAACAGGTGAACATTGTGCGGTCATTATAGGCCCGGAGTGGGGGGTGACTGGAACATTGCCGCTACACTGTCCCCGCTTTCAATACGATGCCATTACACTCTACCCGCGATCACCCAGCATTCTTTTTGCCCAAGTTACACGCAGATATTGCGCATGCCCCATACACTCATAGGGAGCCCGTAGGCCGTTTTGTTAGCGGCGATACAACTATTACCCTTCTCCAGACTGTTCTCAGCCACCACCTAACCGATTTTTTAAATCATACAGTCCAGGAGATAAGTTGTTTTTTTGCAAGATAGAAGGTGCGGAAGGTTTGGCTATGATCTGAGACCCCAGTGGGGGTGTGGCCCATTTGATATAGGGAAATGAAATGGGGTTTAACGTCCTACTCTTCTGCACCTAACCTGGGCTAATGGAAGACGGGCATACGCCATACAGTGTGGTATGAGGGAAATTTTCCCCGGTACCGGCGCTACGGCCTACTCTTATATCGAATTCCAACTGCCAAGGGATCTTTTACGTGCACACCAATGTGTACACGGGACCTCGGTTTTTCGTCCTTGTCAGGCCCTCCGTTCTGCATCACTGTCAAGGGGAAACCACCCCAGAATATCGAGATGAACTTTCTCGGCCAATGCCGGGATCGAACACCCGACCTCCAGGCTAGCGAGCCAGCGCCTTAACCACTTAGCCACATGTTCCCGATTTATATAGGAATGTGCCCTAAATTAGAATGGAAATTCTGGTGAAGAGGTTATTTAGGAGCATGGCAAGGTCAATTAGTACTAATTACTGATTTATTTAACATAAAAGGTCACTTAAAAAGTGTGACTTGTGACACATGCATATTCAAATAAATATATTAATTTCCAAAGTTTGTCAACGTCTGGCACCAACGTATTGGAATATAAAATATATCTTCTATGGTTCTACAGTAATGCCGTATAAACATTCGAGCACACTCATTCTCAACAGGAAATAGAAGAAAAAAGGAAAAGCAGCTCATGTCGACATAATGTGCCAAAATGCACAATATTATATGTCTCACATACCCATAATTTTGGTCTGTTTATGTTGAAAAATGCTGTCAACAAGCACAAAAACATCGAAGCAGACGATATATATGTCACTTGTAAGCTGACAATCAAACCACGTGATGTAAATAATTAGCCATGCGGTGTGAATTGGACCACAGCGTACTGTTTTGTATGAGTGATTTTACGCGACGGCTTTGTGTACTAAACGTTAAAACACCATAAATTCGTGTTTATAATATCCTAACAAACAGTCCATTTTATAAGATTTTCTGCCCAAGGATGAGACGTGAACACAATACAGCAGTAAACTTATACCAAATCTGTAGGCTTCCTATAGAGCCCAGTGAGGGTGTTGAACCAACTATGTCACTTCCGGTTTTAATAAAAATTAATTTCTCTTTTACAAAAACTTTTTTACTTGTGTTACAGAGGGGATTCTTTCTGAATATATATTTAAGATTTATGGAAACCTTGTTGAAAATCGTTGGTCTTCCCCTTTAAGGTGCGAGTTCGAAAACAAGCCTATGTTGTACGGAAAGATGTCAGACATCATTATCATCAACTTGTGATTAAACTTTTTGGTGACGTCCGACAGCCAAACCCCATTTTAACCCTTTCATGCATAGAACAATATTTTTGTTACCAGATCTGTCAAATTAAAACCAGACATGTATTTTTACATTATTGGACATATCCAATACACTTTTTTCTATTGTGGTTGCTAAATTGGGAGTTTAGGGGGTGTCACATATGTTGCCACCATGCAGCTCAGGGTGGCGGTAGGGACACACAATTGATGCCACTATGCACATACGAAAGAAAGTAAAGACAAAAGAAGATGTCAAAAATTGCACAATAATTATCGTTCCTAGATTTAAAATTGACGTTCTGTGAACTCTATCAACAATTTTATCAAATTTCAGCAGTGTTTGGATGCTTGGCCAATCCAAACAGAGGACATTGCACTAACATGACTACAACAAAGACAATTTTCTCTGTCCCACAAGCAAGGCACATACCAGGCCAGCAGTATGTTCCACCTATCTCTTCCCTATGCACATGGAAGTTATCGTAGAGCAGTTGGATGTCACCTCTCAACAGAGGAAGATCTTGCATTTAACTCCCATTGTTCTACTACACCTGGAAAAACATGTTTCGAACATGCATCTTGGTGCATTTTTGACTGCATTACAGCAGAGAAATGCTCAACATTATCATACCTTATAGCATACCGGCAACATATGTGCCATCTATAAAGTTACTATAGGTGCATAGTGGCCAGTCTACAAAGAAAAATCCCTAGTTTATTCCTTATTTTTTGAAAAATACTGACTACTAGTTCTACATGTTCTGAAACAATCATTTTACTAATTACTGATATCCATTTTCACTTCATATCCTCTCCACGGGGACATTATTGCACATTGCCAGTTTGAAAGTCAAACTCACCTACTTCCACTGGAGGTTGACATGTTTATTTTGCACCAGGCCATCACAGGGTCATCTATCAGCAATAAAATAAACTACAGATGGCACCGTTTGTGGCCAGCATGTAGTTAGGAGTGAAAGTGCGTGTGTTCCCCACAGTTGACATCCCTAAACACTGTCCACATATTATGTGACCAGGATGCCTTGATATGGAAATATAGTCCACATTATGTTCTTAGATGGATTATATATCTTCAATATGTGTAGATTCAGAATCTGGATAATGCCACCCTGGCACCTTTATGGAAATTTAGTTAATCAAGATGGCCTCCATGAAAAATTTTCCGTTTTTTTTTTAAAGTGGTTTCTTTAAGAGTTCGACCAACTGAATCCAATGAGCTTGGGTATTCCTCCTAAAAGTGATGGCTAATTCCGCAAGGGGACCAAATTCAAAATGGGGGTTCATTTTGGTGAGAAACCAATAAAGTTCCCTAAAAAGGTAACATTGCAATGCACGTTTTCGATGGATTGTATATCTTCAATATATGGGTAGATTCAGAATCTGGATGATTCCACCCTGGCACCTTTAGGAAAATTTAAATATTCAGGGTGGCCGCCATGAGGTATTTTCTGTTTATTTAGTGGGGCAAAATTCGTCATGGATTCTCTCGCACCTCGGTGTGTGACCATTTGATCATTTTTATACAGCCACATCATCATGGGGACGTATTATGCCGATCGTCCGTCGCCCGTCCTAAATATGTTTGTGGACACTCTACAGGTCACAATTTTAATCCGGTTCCGTTCGATATTGGCATGTATCGAACCATAACTTCATGGCGTCTGGCCCCTGATTGTATAACATATAACATTTTGACCTTGTCGATCCTCTAAAGGTCACAATTTTTTTTATCCAAATTTAAAACACGTTTAATTATATCACCATTACATCATAATTGTGGAAAATAGAAACAAACGTGCCCGACAAATTGGCCGCTCTTTGTATGCAAATTGATTAAAAGTATGTAATACGAAGGTTGTGGACCACCTAGAGGTCACAAGTTTTGTCTGATTTGTATGAAAGTTAAGATATATCTTTACATACAGCATGTTCTTTATCCATCAGAAATGGAATCTGCGATGCTGAAAAGCATATACATTGACACCATTAAAAATCAGCACTTAATAAAAATCAGTACATCGTCCTCTTTTCCCGTGTAAAGTATCGTCATGATATAATGGAAGAAAATCTAAAATGTAGTCACGCCCCTTGCCTATATTCAATTAGTACTTACAATGGCGTACGGGCTCGAAGACAGTTAAGGGGGCACAACCCGAAATGCCTCCCAAAATTCCCCCCCCCCCCTTTAAACACGTTGTCCAACCCGAATTTCAATCAATCGTTTACAGTCCACGAAGATGGGACCGTTGAGAGACAAATTTGAAAATTTTACTGCCGCAAACGCGTTTTCCTGCTGATCCAGCCAACTTGCATACAGCAACTTCAATTTGGCTGACCCGAATCGAAACAACCAATCAATGCCGCTGGGTTTGGGGGGTTCCTGCCCCCCCCCCCCTCCCGGAGAAAATTTTGAGAGAGAGAGAGAATTTATGGGGTTTAACGTCCACTCGACACAAACTAGGTCATTTCGAGACCAACATATGGTTTTCAACTGTTATTTGAATAATTCGCTTAGCAGTGGGAGAAAACCGTAAGACCCGGAGAAAATCCACGAGACTGGAGAGGCGACCCTACTCCTTGGGGATTCGAAACCGCGCCAGTTGGTTATGTAACCGAAATCCTACTCTGAATTCCAACGATCCAATCAGACTGTTGCAGCTGCATTCGCAAATAATAATCGATGCCCTAAAATGTCGCACAACATAGAGTAACTCTAGACAAAAGGTTTTAATTCATAGTCAAGTCACTACAAACTCGTGTTATTCAATTAAAAGAAAAGTAAAATTAGTGTGATATTAGAAATGCCCGAAAAATTTCAGGTTTATAGACAGTGGGGCCGGATTTCTTCGAGAGGCGAAGAAGCGGAACTGAACTTGTTTGCCCCCCGCCCCCCAAGAAATTTTGGAATATTTGATGGCCGCCAACGCGTTTTCTTGCTATTCCAGCCTATAAAATTTGTGTTTTATTACATTTCGGGCACTTTACCCGTCTGTCCGAAAAGGTAGGGGGCAGCTGTCCCCCCCCCCCTGGCTCGTACGCCTATGAGTGCTTACATCTTAGTTGATATGTTCGTAACATTATAAAAAAAATTGAAAAATTGTTATATTTATCTCATACTGGCTACCTTTAAAATAATGGCGTCCCATACTATGAAACCCCACGCAGAAAAATGTCAATATTGGTTTGTTGTAATAATAATAATTATAACTAGACCTGCGTAGCAGTTATGACGGGTTTCACCGGTGCCACGTTACCTTTGAACTTATGTCACTTTCGGTGCCACGTTGCCCTTGAACCAATGCAAGCGATATACAGATTTCCACATAAACATTGAATACATCAAATAAAATGGAAGCAGAATCAACCAAATCCAGCAATATCTATTCATTTTATACATTTGTTACATGTAATTGATCCTGACAAAATTACAGTACTTCCGGTGTAAATGTTCAATTAGTTTTATGAAATCAGAAATGGCATAAGGCATCACATGGCGAAAAATTTATGTAAATCGAATAATAATTGTCACTTTTATAGACCCAAAAACTTGAAAAGTGACTTGTAGAAAATCATCTATTTCTCGGCAACCGTACAAGTTAGAAACTATTTTTTTGGTATCTATATGATCGTATGTGTTCAGTCTATTTGTTGATTCGAATCAAATATCATAATTTTAAAAACATTACAAATCAGACTCATTTGAATAAAATATCTGTTTTGAAGGCTTAAAATACAGTTTTTGCCAAAATGACGTTATTTCCGGTGATAATGAAAATCTTAAATTACTGTTATGAAATCGTAAATGGCATTAGGTATCACACAGTGAAAATTGTATGAAAATAGAATAATAATTTACACTTTTATGGACTAAAAGCCTTGAAAAGTGACCTGTTGAAAATCGCCTATTTCTCCGCAACTGAACATGTTAGAAACCATTTTGTGATATCTATATGTTCATAAAGGTTCATTCTATTAGTTGTTTGGAATCAAATATCAAAATTTTAAAAAAATAACAAAATCGACTCATTTGAATAAATTATTTGTTTTGAAGGCTATAAATACAGTTTTTGCCCAAATTACGTCATTTCCAGTGACATTGAAAATGTTAAATTGGTTTGATCTAGTGAAAATTAACATTAAATTGTTAACGGACAGTCTCAATTTCCTTCCTATACTCATAGCTCCATATTTCGGCTCCATACTACAAAACGGGTTTAATTACTGAATCAAATGTCTTGAAACGGATAGAAATCGAATTCGATCTGGTTTTTCGGAGCAAAGCATGTATTGGAAGAAGAGATTTCCTAGCTTTAACTGTTAAAGTGTAAATAGCTTACTCCAGATTAACCTTGACGAAAACACAACACCAAGGTTATTATAATAAGAGACACACTCTAATCTGTTTCCGTCATAATAAAAACGTTCGTTGTTACGGAGTATACCTCCATTTTTGAAGACAACAATTTTTGTTTTAGCAATATTTACTCTTAAATCAAAATCAGAACAAAATTTTCTCGGAATATTTAATTTACGATGTAAATCACCAACTGTATCAGATAAAATACTCAGATCGTCAGCATATAATAACATTAATATATCTTTAGTATCTTCATTGGTGAAAATACCCTGACATCCCCTTGATTCATATAGTCTAACAAACAGAATAACAAGGGACTTAAAATACATCCTTGGCGAACACTGGATGTACAATCAAAATAAGGAGTTAACCTAACTTTACACAGGAGCTTACAGATGTATACATGGTTTTGAGTGCAGTGAACATTTTCCCTTTAACATCCTTATTAAGCAGTGGATTCATCAACTTTGTACGATTTAAAGCTGAACTCCGGTTACAAAAATACCAAAATAATGTAATTAAAAAAAAGTTAACCCCTCAAGCCGCCATACATATTTCACATATTTTTTTATTACATTATTTCGGTATTTTTGTAACCGGAGTTCAGCTTTAATGAATCGAAAGCACGGGAAAAATGTACATACAAAACATAAAAACGCCCACCAGCTTTGGACAAATATTTTGGGATTAGGCCCTGCAGGGTAAAAATCTGTAACCAGCCTGTCCCTCATAATATTTGTCTTCAACTTCCCACCATTCCTGCAAACGGCTATCTAGTATAGAACTGTAAATTTTACCCAAGCAGTCCAATAACGAAATTCCCCTGTAATTCGCACTCTCACATTTGGGACTATTCTTATGCAATGGAGAGATAAGGGCTTATCAAAAACCTGATTAAATGTCAAAGTGAGAATGGGCACAAAAATGATAAGGCATGATTTATAAAAGTCAACAGCAATACCGTCGGGCCCAGGTGCCGTCCCTGATTTCATGTTTTTAATACCCTTAGTAACTCCATGTTCTGTGATAGGGCAACTAAGGAAACTATCATCTTTGTCACAATATTGATGATCTGGCAAGGTATCTGGCGAATCAGACCGAATATTGTTGTTTGGATTAAAGACATTTTTAAAATGATCCATCCAATCGTCCGGGGTTATTTGATCACTTATTTTTGAACTTGGGCTGAAACGTTTGACAGTGTAATGATTTGAAATCATATTAACTTATATTATATAATGCTTAATGGCTATCACAGTTGCACCTTCTAAAATTCATTCAGCAGTGAATTTTTTAAGTTTTTTGCTAACGAACAGTCATCGTCAAACCATGGCGGCTGTTTTAGTGGTTGATTCTCGTTGGGTGATCGGGGTAGAAATATCATAGCATCCGCACACGACTTGATGAAATCTGTAAAGCACACTATAGCGCCATTTATGTCACGAGTTATCAAATCATTGAATTCATGCGTAAAACTGGTGAGAACACGAGTGACATCAGAGCAATAACCCTACCGTCACTATAAGTGTAGTATTTAAAAATGTTGAAGTCATAGAATTTCCGATCCAAGGTCCATCCGAACTGATTCCAGTTACGTAACATTTATTTTGTCATTTAGCTTTAGGTCATAACGAAGAATATTATAACTATTTATTAACACAAGGTTTTAGCATACTTCCCCTTCGCCCGTGGCCAGATGTCTCTAACAATGGAACTAACCTAGGTTACATGTGTATGAAAACATTGTTCTAGGTGTTCTGTATAAGAATTTCAAACGGTCAAAACATCTTTGTTGATCGATTTTTAAAAGATATTAAGTGAGTAAACTCTGTTTTTTATCGTTAAGTGTGGCATCTTGTTCCTATATTAAATAAGTAAATCTTCTGTTTTATTTCTTATGTAGAAATTCGTCTGGTACTGGTAGGTTATATTGGTACTGGTAAAAGTGAACTCGGCAGTAATTTATTGGGTGAAGAGGGGATTTTTCCATCTTCCACTGGAGCGGATCCTAAAATAATAAAGTGCTCATTTGGTCAAAGGGTTCTAAATCCAAAAACTACACTGGTAGTTGTAGACACGCCTGGAGCCTTCAATATTAGAAGACAAGAAAAGGCGGAAATATGTAGAGTCGTCAGCATGTCTGCCCCGGGGCCGCATGTCGTTATTTTCGTAGTACGTATTGGTAAATTGGCAGATGAAGAAATCGATCCTTTGAAAATGTTTGTTGAAACATTTGGCGACAAAGTGTATCAACACGTGATTTTTATTTTCACTCATAAAGATCACTTGGATGATGAGAGAATATCAGAAGTGGATTATATTAATTCCACTCCAAAAATATTACGTGAAATGTTGCGTAAAGCTGGCGATCGCTACGCGTTCATTAATAACAGAGCCAAGGGCAATGAATTGAAGTCACAGGTATCTGCAATTATGCAATTAGTAGATGAGCTTATCCGTACCAACAACAATAAATATTATACTAATGAAATATACCAAGGAGTAGAAGAAACGTTGAAAGCAAAAAGAGAAGAAATCGAGGACAAATTGAAGAAATGTGGTCGTGTTGTAACCGCTGGCACTGTTAATTACATGACAAGACAAAGTCTTTATGTGATGAACAGTGCCGTATTGATTAGTTTGTTTGGGCTTTCGTTACGCCTTGCCACTATGGGCATAGGCCTTGCCACTGTGGGCCTGGCTGCAGTCGCGCTCACACCAATTCCAGCTGCAATAGTGGGAACTGTAGTAGCGTTTGGAGCTATAAAAAGTTTTTTCAGTAATCGGAAATAGTACAAACAGATCATACTCTTTTCTATATGGTTATCGTGATCTGTATGATTTCTAATATTTTGTGACCTGTACACACTTTGTTGAAATATCGTAATTAAGCAATTATTACTAGTGTATCTTTATTTATTTTAGATGCCTTTTTAACCTTAGTAACAAACTCAGTAATTGTGTATCTATAGAATTGTACCTTGTGTTAATATGTTCAATTACTAAATGCCAATCAAAGAAGATTTATAATATTTAATCTAAACATCGAATACATTCTAAATAAAAGTTTTGTTACATATTTGCGTACGAAACAAGTAAGATTCTAGATACCCTACCCAATTAATTAACTGTCCTTACTTATAGTATGTCCAATGCACGTCTTTAATGAATCGTATTAGTGGTTGTGTTAACTGGTGTTATAGTTTAGACTTTATATATCAATAATTAGAATCTAAACATTTAATTTGAATGGGCCCTCGAACAATTTCGCATACATAAAAACAAAATCCTTATGATATTCTTTTGCCTGCAACTAAGTAAATCACTATCGTTACTTACAATTTTATTATCTATTAGCAAGCTGTATTTTAGCTTATGCATTCCGGTGAATATTATCATATTTAGGAAATAGATAGTAATATAGTATGTCTTTAGCGTATAGAACATTATTATAAAATAATAAAGATTAATAATCACAGCTAGTGTCATTTTTTTTCCAGAGTCGCCCGTGGCTCTGTGACCTGAAGGCCCGGGTTCGATCCTCCGATTTTCGGGCGTGGTGTCCGCTGATCAGTCATGAACATTGAACAGCATGCGGGCAATGGGAAGAAAAACCGCGGTAAAGACGTTTCAGTTTACGTGTGCTACTTCAACGGTGTCTCGGACCTTCAAAGACGTTTCACTGGCTATGCAGGTGAGAAATGAAATTAGGTTTAACTGTTCTGCTCGGTCTGGGCTAATGAAGACAGGCATACACCATGCAGTGTGCTACGGCCTACTCTTATATCAAATTCCAACTGACAAGGGATCTTTTACGTGGACGCCAATGTGTACACGGGAGCTCAGTTGATCGTCCCATCCAAACAGCTAGGCAGCTGACAAGGTGGAACCACGCCGGGAAATCTGAATGAACTTTCTCGGCCAATGCAGGGATCGAACACCTGAGTCAACGTCTTACCCACTTAGAGAGCGACAGAGAGGGAAAGTGAGAGAGAGAGAGAGAAATGGGGTTTATAACGTCCACTCGACACAAACTATGTCATTTCGGGACTAACATATATTTTTTTTTTTTATTTCAATAATTCGCTTGCGCCTAGGGGTGTTTAGCTGTGGGAGGAAACCGGAGGACCCGAAGAAAACACACCAGGTTGGAGAGGCGACCCTACTCCTTGTCACGCACAACCGGGGATTCGAAACCATGCCAGTTGACTCAATGACAGGCTTTATGATACAGCACGCACGTGCTAACCATTCGGCCATCCAACCCCCCTCCCCATTTAGACACCCTGATCCCCCTTCCCCCACCCATGCAGATATGAATGAATGTTGCAGAAATGGGAATACAGTGACGGTTAGGGAGTTATGACGATTCGGATTGTATATAAATAAAATAAAACCAAGTACGAACAATCCAAACCATTAGACAAAATTAGAAGTCCAAAAAAACGGTATAGGCAAAATAGTGTAATCAGCAAATGAACTGTTCACCGTGTACAAAATACAAGACAAACAGTGGTAACAGGCGTCCGGAATATCGTAACAGGTCTGTGTGAATTCCGTAACGAGTAACAAATTTCTCATACTCAGTACCATAATAAAGTTGGCGGGAAAGTCGGCCACTGGTGGTAGTTTTGTTCAACTACAATGAAACAAACATTGTCGGGAAAGTAGACTGAAACAAAACGCCTTGTATTGATTTCTTCATGCGAAAACATTGCTTACTTTCGGAAAGTATGTTTGGTGGGTTGTGTTTTTCGTTGGAGCGCCCAACCTTTACTGGACCACTGGTGGCTGTTCTACGAGTTTGAAGCTGGTAATGGGGGGGGGGGGGGGGTAGATATTCGATTTTTAACAAAAAATATCGTATTTATGGCAAAGAATAATGGTGTTTGTTTAAATATGGAAACATATTGTGGACACGTAAGGAGACAGGGCAAGAATCTAGCCATGAGAACACGATATTATTTTCACCTCGACTTCTCGCTTTATTGGCGCAGAGAAGTGGCCATAGTTTGAATAATCGTTATCTAGGTAAAAATAATCTCGTGTTCTCGGAGCGAGATTCTTTCATTGTTCTCGCACTCGACTTGTTGACGTCGACAATATAACATGGCCGCAATAGACTTCCATCTAGTCATCAACACACGGGGATTGGTGTTTAGTCCACAGTTGGTGAAATTTACTGGATAAAAAAATACCGGTTAAGCATGGGCAATGAAACTTTACGGCTAAAGTACCAAAATCGAGTTGTGTCCCTTCCTGAAATAAATCCCACAATTCACTTGGTACATCTAGGTCCGCTAAGTCTCGCGAGGATTTCGTCGGTAATCTACTCCCGGTGACATGCACCGAACAATGGCGGAAAATACGAAGCTTCGCTAGGCTTTGAATAGGTTTCTACAAACCTTCGCAGCACCAATTACTTTCGTTTTACAAACGAAAAATACCAGATATTTTAGGTATGTATAAATCAATTATCAAGGTATGTATAAATCAATTACATTCATCATAATAAAATATTTCATATTAATCTCGAAATAGTAGACCCTAAGCCTTGGTTTCGCAGTTTTAGCCTTTTGCGACAGGTAACGGTCTAAGTTAGATTTGTTTACAAACAAACCCTATTACCGGTATATTATTCCCCCGCCTGCACATTAAGTGCTTCGTGAAATTTAAATTTTAATGCCTTTATCGTTAAATAAATTTAAAGAATTATTCCCATGGCTTATAATTTCTAAGTATGGGTAAAGCGAACTTGGAAAATATGCTATAGGCTAATAGGCCTACTGGTTTTATAAAATAATTAAAATAAACACTAAATACAACTCTCGCTTGAATTTTGAGGTGTACTGATTCGTGAAGTAGGTAATTTCTCAAACAATAATAATACAAAGAATATGGACGAATTCATATTTAATTTTTCTTATATTGTTCAGTTTAATTTAGTGCCTTTTTGCATTTATGTAAAAATGAAATAACTCTAGGCTTCATGATACAGAGCTAGCCTAAATATTGGCAAAAAAGTTTTTTTTGACTTCTAATACTTGAACTTTTGAGGGAGTGTGCCTATTCTTCCCGTTCAATCAACATGACAGTCCTATATTTAATCTGGGCCTTCCCCAAAAACTTTGGACCGTGATTTAAGGTATTAAAAACGGTGAAAGTATGTTCTTTTCCAAACAGTATTGTTTACATTTCATTCGACTTGATAGCCTCGTTTGTCACGCAATTAGTTTTACTGCAGTATTCTGCAATGCACGGGTTAATTAGGCATAATCAAATCGCGAGCCATGATGTAACGTTATGTAAACATATTTGGTCCAATATTGGCACTCGTTTTAAATGTTAAGCTTTTGTAGAGCAGCTGGTCATTGGCTGTTAGTCGGACTACTGACCAATCAAAATTTGAAACAACAATATCCACTCATTACAGCAGTGAGTAGTGGGATTACCTCTAATCAAACGGAACACTGCGAGGGTTATGAGGGAACACGGGACCACGGATTTCCGTCCCATTCGAACGAAAAGACAATAGCACTGATCAAGCCCTTCATCCTGCATCACTGGCAATGGAAAACCACGTCGTAAAATCACGCCATTTCTGGGTCAACACTGCGATGAAACACAGGACGTCTTACTCACTAAGCCAGCCACCACGTCTCCCAAAATTAGTACAAACACATTGTATGTTTATATGTGTAATTAATCGACCAGCCAAGCCGAGCAGTAGTTCAACACTAGTTAAATTTTAATATTATAATGATCGTTTGACGCCATGATAGCCGTTTTACAATCGTAGTTAAAACCCCCCAAACGGTTGTCCAGGGTGGTATTGCAAGAACATTAAATAAGAATAAACAAATATAAAATATGTCATTGTAAGTTCAAAGCGAACAAATAAATTGATGACTATTGAAGACCTATCTCTGGGCCTTAAAGATAGGTTCACAGGTAAGTATTTATCGGGTGATTATTGCCTATAAAAGTTTGGCAATTTTGGTATATATATAAAGTAGAGATATCCAATCTTACTAGAAAAATACTGGATTCTCTGAAAAACCATACGGAGCTTATACAGGCCAAAAATGAAATGTAAGGGTTCCCCTAATCGACAGCCCGACGATTAGGAATATCTGCACGCGTGACGTCGAAGGCTGCACGCGAACTTGAGCGCTTTGTGTACATGTTGATAAACTTTGTGAAGAGTTAGACGTACAACACTTTCTGGGATAAAAATCACGGACGCGGGCAGTGGATAATCCGAAAATTTAATTCGGATTCGAGATTGTAATAAATAGTCGGCGATTACAGACAAAATCGTCTTGTGTATGCAATGACTTCTCCCCTGCCTTTGCCGCCGTTGCTATAGGTACAGAGAGGGGTAATTCCTTGACGCAAACATGACCTCTTTTGGTCGATTTTTATAGCAGGGTATACTTGGTAATTACAATATTTTGGGAAGGATTTGAAGCAAAATTATATTATGATAAATCAATTAGTTTGAATATGTTTTAGTCCTAATATATCATTAAATCACCCAGTTTGTACCCGGGAATGTATCTTTAAATATCATATAAATTTTTAATTCGACATTTATCAACATGACGAGCATAATCAACTCTCGATGCCATCGGATGGCTCCGATTTTAAGTAGATTAGAGTGGTTCCGCCATTTAATGATTTCATTTAAAAGTGGACAAGCTAGGCTAAGACCAAAATAACCAGCACCGTGGTTGCGATAAGAAACAATAAATTCACACAACTTTTCAAAATTACAACCAGTGATTACTTAGCCTAGAATAAAGTAATTTGAATAAAACTGTCTATTCATTTTACATTATCTATTTTTAAACTATTATAGCAAGAACGATTGGTTCTGTATCTGAATCTTTTATAACACGTGTCTCCTTAGAAGAGTTACTAACAATAGTTCCTACTCTACACGGGCAAGGAATATTGAACAGATCATTCTGTGCCCTCAATTTATTCCGTAACAGGACTCCAAACTTCACGTGGTGCCTGGGTTACACATTCTATTGTCATTGTAACGGAAGTTCTTTTTCTTTTGGTTGTAACTGATGATCTTCGTAGAATATCCGTGCATACATTCGTCTCGTCTATTGCATTCGTGGTACAGCTCGGACCGGCACATTTTTGGTCCATATCGGTTTGAACTTGTATCATGTCGTAGAGCAGTTTTCGCGCGTTTTCCGAGACTTTTCGGCTACGTGATCTGCTAGGTCCACACCCCATTATAAATAATTTCACAAGTAGATTACTTTTAAAGATGTGACTGAGCTAAAAAAAAAATAAATAATTAAGAAATAAAAACACAACGAATAAAAGAAAAACAGTTATCATTTTTCTTTTCAAATTCTTTAAAGGGGGGATAATCCTTTTATGACCAGACGGTTAAAGACCACCATTAATTTCCCTGTTGACTTCAATGTTACTTTTGCTTTCAAAAATTTTCGTTGGGCTGAATGCTTTTCGATACAGACGAACAAATTCCGAATGAGGTTGACCATCAAAATTTTGAGAGACACAAACTTGAAGTACATCGAAAACATGTAACTAACCTGTTATACTTCCGCCTCAAAATCATGGCAGAAAATATTAATTCAAATACCATTCGTCCAATCTAGACCAGAAAATCAACAAAAAGGCCCATGCAAAAGGAGAAAAACAAATCGGTAATTTCTATAAAAATAGAAATTACAATTTGTGGGTAAATTTTAGTGGTGGTCTGTCCGCAGACGATAAAAGTAAATGAAATAAAATGGGGTTTAACGTCCTACTGTTCTGCTCCGACTGGGCTAATGAAGACGGGCGTACGCAATACAATATGCTATGAGGGAAATTTTGCCCCGGTAGTGGCACCATGGCCCAAGCATCGAATTTCAATTGTCAAGGAATCTTTTACCTGCACGCCATTGTATACACGGTACCTCAGTTTTTCGTCCCATCCGAGCGGCTAGACACGTAAAGGTCCCTTGGCAGTTGGAATTCCGCTATCTGGACAAAATTATCCTTGTAGCACACAACATGGCAGAAACGTTGGGCGTTAAACCCCATTTCGCGATATTTATGCTGAAGTAATAAAAAATACAGCCTTACCTTGGGGGTGAGCAGATATTCTGAGTTACGACCTCAAATACTATTTTTACGACCACTATGAGCCGCGAGCATGACCATCTGTGCTTTCTTCTATAATGGATATTAGCATCTATTGTGACGAATGAAACTAAGGCCTGTTTACATGGTGCTGCAGATAAAACCGTGATTGAAATATGACTATACGATTTAGAAGCAAACTAATCTGGGCTATTTCCCGGTGAATCATGACGAATAAAACTTAGGACCTGTTTACATGGCGCTGCAGCTAATACCGTGCGTTATTGAAAAATGAGTACACAGTGTAGAAACAAATTAATCGGACTTCTTCCTGGTGCATTAGGCTTAACAGCAGTGTCTACTAGAGGTCGCCATCTTGCATTTTTTGTTCTCCTGACGTTAGTCTTCAGAAGTAGCAAACTACAAATATCTGCATTAGCGTCCCTTCTTTCTGAAACAATCGTCGGATCGTATTCGCCGATAAACCAGGGGCGTTTTAAGGTTTGTCACGGCGGAGGCTATACTATTTTGAGGGCCCCCTTTCGCGGGGGGTAGGGGTGTATTGACAGTAACAGAACAGTGTATAGAAAACGATTGACTCGGAGTCTAGGCCCTTTCCCTTGACTAGAGGGGCCCTTTTGTCAGAAGTGGGGGCCCTTTTGTCTGCCTTTAGGGCCCCTCTAACTAGGGTACATTTTCATTTTTCTCATCGGTTTTGCCATTTTTCTCCCGTTTTATTTTTCCAATTTCTTTGACTTTTTTCGCGAGGAGGCTGGCGCCTCCAGCGCCTCAGCTATAAAACGCCTTTGCGATAAACAGTCACGGATCGATCATGTTCCTGAAGCAACGACTGTGAGTTTTACAAAATCTGGCCGTTGCTATATTACTTCACAATTTCCGAACTTGAAAGCGTCAGACTTATATTTGGTATTCGCGACGACGGATCCGTAGGTTTTGCTACGACTAGGAAAAAAACCGGTTATTAAATCGTAATCACTTTAATTCTACTCATAAAACGATGATACTGAGAAAAAGAAACGGCCTACTCTTATAACACACTGGCCAAGGGTTCTTGTGCATGCACGCCAATGTGTACACTGGCCCTCGATGTATACACAACTAGACGTTGTCCTGCACCACTGACAAGGGGAAACCCACGCGAGAGAGAGAGAGAGAAATGGGGTTTAACGTCCACTCAACACAAACCAGGTCATTACGGGACTAACATATGGTTTAATTTTATTTCAATAATTCGCTTGCGCGTAGGGGTCTTTAGCAGTGGGAGGAAACCGGAGTGCCCAGTTGAAGCCCATGAGGTTGAGAAGGCGCCCCTATCTCCATGCCACATACGTTCACACCAGGGATCGAAACCACAGCCGCAAGCCAGAGGTGACCGGCCAGCTAGAGGTCGAAGCGCGGCACTCTAGTCCACTAGGCCATCCCAACCCACCACCACGCTAGATAAGTCAGAAGGACTTTCTCAGCAAACAGTAAAATCTTGCTCAGGAACTCCTGGGTAGAGCCCCCGTGAAGAAGGTTCGCCTGTCCAAATTCGTCGTTCTCTCCCGATTCTCCAGTTTACTCCCACTGCAAGCGAGTTACTGAAATAAAAATTGAACGTGGGTGTTAAATTCTCTTTCGTCTTATTTACTGACCCAACGCGGCCCTACATGACTAACAAACCGACTAATGGTTGGAACAGCCCTTAAACTTAACGAATATCATCTTACTATAGCGATAGGTTTACTTACATTACATCGGTTAATATTTCCGACATCTTGCAGATAAAATTCTAAACCCTGTCTTAATTAACGTCATTCAGAATAGTCTTAGATTAGCCATTAACCACTCTGTCGCATCCAACCTTGATAATCATCGTTAGGAATAATGACAGGTGAAGCAAGCTGATTAAAACATAGATCCTATTTCGTTTCGTTTAGGTCAGTTCAAAATTTAGTTTCACTTGTCTCTACTAAACTAGGATCTGTAAGAGTTGTTATATTACCGGCGCTATAGGTGAAATGGGGGAATAGCCAATGAAACGGCTTGTTACTGCGAGTTCTGGGCCTGTTGGTAAACCACTAGAAACCTCAACGCTGAATGATTAATCAATGCCTGACGTCATAGGGTCAAAATCCGCTCGTTTGACCCCTTCGTGAACTCTAACTTGAAAATATAAAAAAACGAAACGAAATATAGATATGTATTTCAACCATAACTTTTCAAAACTTTCTTGAGGGGGGGGGGGGGTCCCTACAAGGTAAGCTCGACCGTCTCTAAACGGGAATTTCTTCGGGCATTTCAGTTCTGCCCCCGAACATTTATCGTGTAAGCCTATGAGCTCGAAAATGGACTATGGAATAACGTCCTTCTGTTCTGGTACCTACAGACTAGCGAACCAGCGTCTTACTCACTTATCCACCGTGGATCCCAACTATGAGCACAAGTCACAGATATAATTACTGTAGACCATCCGGTACCACTTCTTGTTTGAGTTGATGTCTAGCGCTTAAGACCATAAGGACAGTGGGTGTCTTGTGAATGCTATTCGCCTTTCATCTAAATACATAAAAGAGAAAAATGAATTGTTGTAACTGAATAATATGTCCCAATCTTCATTCTGGTCAACAAATCGTATTATTTTAGAATATTCCAATTAAATGATGATATAAATTTCATCTTTACACACCTAATTTAAAAAATTGGAAAAATTCAACCAATTGATTTGAAAAGTCTAACGTAAACCTTTTCAAATGTGACTTGGATTTTAAAATATTTTCGAACCCTCTGGACAAATAAAATAGGTTGTAATGGATAATTTACACAACAGGTAGGACATTTAAACATCTAGTACTAAAAATAAGGGTATTATTTATTTTCTGGAACTACCAAGCCAGCAAGAATGTTATTGTCCCTTTAAACAATAGGAGACAAAAAAGATGGGTAAAAAGTTCAGAGATTTCGTTTGGGCGCGATTTCCTCTGTCAAGTTAAAGAAATAATTAACCTCGCTTGTTCGGATTATAGATTCACAATATCATGGCCCACTTCCCAAACGCACACCGAAGCGTATTGATATGTTTAAATTACGTACATAAAATGTTTTGTTTTTACATTTAAGTTTATTATATTATTTCTACATAAATATTTCATGTAATACATACAGCGCGACAAGAAACTGGCGTAATCAAAACATACAACTAAAATTTAAAAATATGTTTTGGATTTATTTTTTGGGTTGTGATGCGGTCATTGATGACAGGAGTTCAGTGTTCGACGTATTCGCATTCTCCTTTGAAAACGCACGTGCATTCATACATTCAGCGCGTGTTGTGAACGCGAGTGGATATATTGGTGTCGTGTTGTTTAGGGACTTTACCTGACGTACCGACGGATCCACAGATTCAAGGTAGGAGTATTTATACAGTTGAATATGGAAGTACTTCTAAATATAGTGGACATAATAGAAAACGAAATGAAATGGAATTTAACGTCCTACTGTTTTGCTCCGAACTGGGCTAATGAACACGAACATACGGCATGCAGTGTGCTATGGGTGAAATTTTGCCAAGACAGCGGCACTACCATCTACTCTTAATAACATTCCAACGGTCAAGGGATCCTTTATGTGCTCGCCAATGTGTACACGGGACCTCGATCACATTTGTAAAGACGTGACGACCGACATAAAAGGCGTCGCCATTATCAGGGCCATGTTTCACGAAATTTTAACTTAAGATAAAATCCAATTTTAGTATATACTTCAATTTTGATTGGCTAAGCACTAAAATCAATCTAATATTATCCAGTCAAATTACTAAAATTGGGATCTTATCTTAGTTAAAATTTCGTGAAATAGGGCCCAGATCTTTCAGTAACAATACTTATAATTCCCCAAACTGACCGTGGAGTTTAGATTTATTATATCTTACAAACATTTCTCACATCGATTCGTAAATATTATTTCAAACTGTTGTCGGGTCCGGAACCCAAACGAATTGTCAGCATTTGTAAATTATTTACCAATAAGCACGATTACTGACGTTTCTATCGTAATAAAGTCTCGATTATCCAGTTTTACGTTAAATTATTCCTCACAAAATGTATTCAAATCCAGTAAATATCACAGGCTAACGATGGCATCGAGAGTTGATTATGGTATTACCATGTTAATAACTGTCTAATTAATGATTTAGATATCATTTCAGTCCGAAAAACATGCAGAATTAGTTCTTACATAATACCTGTCTAATAACATTTCAGACTCAAAGAAAGACCTGCAATAGGCTGATTTAGTTCTTGCATAATGTCTTTTTAAACTATCCTTGACATTCATTATAAAGACCACTATGCACAAGCGATTTATTAAAATAAAATTGTTCCATAAGTTAGTCCCAAAATCACCTTTACTATGTTAACTGGACGTTAACCCCAGTTTCTTTGCTTAGTTAACTATACATGAAGATATTTGTTTATTTCAGAATGAATTGGTTTGTCATTTATGTTTGTCTTTTCACGGTAAGCATTACATTAGTTACCCATTATATTGATTAATCAATATCTAACGTCATAGGGTCAAAATCCGTTCGTACGACCCCTGACGTGAACTCCCATTATAACTTGTCATATGTTCATGCAGTTTTAGGCTATCGGAAATATAAAAAAAAACTAAACGAAATACAGATCTGTATTGTAATCAGATCGGACCAGTCGTTGTCGTTTTCTATTTTTAATAACCGTACAATTGTTGATTTCAGTCCTGTGTTGCCGGATTAAAGATCCCAGCAGGCTACGTGTTAGACAGTAAGTTATATTTATAGTAACAACAATCACCATGGTTATCTAATTACATGTCAACAAAAAAATTATCACGAGGTCTCGTACCAGATCAATATCTGATTCTGTATATGGCGTAGTTTCAATCATCCAACGTATGGAGGGTCTGGACCGTCAATATTTGACGAAACGTACCATTGCCCATGCGTAACCGGGTGTTTGGGGTTTTTATACGCCCACATTTTCATGTGGACGTATTATGTCGTCACCCCTGTCCGTCCGGACGTCCGTCCGTCCACAATTTGTTTGTGGACTCTCTACAGGTCACAATTCTTATACGATTTTGACGAAACTTGAAATATAGGTTTATCCCCAAAAGATCTCGACTGCTTTCGATAGTGGCATGAATCTTATCAAAACTTCATGGATTATGGCCCCTGATTGTACGAAAAATCACGTTTTTAGCTTGTGGACCCTATAGAGGTCACAATTTTGAACCGATTTTGATGAAACTTGACATGCATGTTTGTAACTCAAAGATCTTGGTTCCTTTCGATATTTGCGGCTATCGGAATGTAACAATTGGAGGTCACAATTATTATCCGATTTAAAAAAAACCGTTTGATTATATTACCGTTACACCGTAAGGAAGGTTGAGTTCGAATTTCGGGAAAATCAGACCAAAATTGCCATACAAAATGGCCGCCGTTTGTACGCGAATACTGTTAAAAAATGGTATATTAAGGTTGTGGACCCTGTAAAGGTCACAATTTTAATTCGATTTTGATGAAACTTGATATTCATGGTTATAACCCAAAGATCTTGGTTCTTTTCGATATTTGCGCATATCGGATCGCAACTTCCTGAATTATGGCCCCTGGTTACGTAAAATCACCCTTTCTTTAGCTTGTGGTCCCTCTGGAGGTCACAATTATTATTCAATTTAAAAAAACGTTTGATTATATCACCGCTACACTGTAGGGAAGGTTGAGTTTGAATTTCGGGAAAATCGGACCAAAATTGACAGACAAAATGGCCGCCGTTTGTACGCGAATACTGTTAAAAAAAAATGATATATCATGGTTGTGGACCCTGTATAGGTCACAATTTTAATTCGATTTTGATGAGGAAGGTTGAGTTCTAATTTCGTGAAAATCATCCCAAAATTGCCGGACGAAATGGTCGCCGTTTGTACGCGAATAGTGTAAAAATATGGTATATCATGGTTGTGGACTCTCTACAGGTCACAATTCTTATCCGATTTTGATGAAAAGTCACATTTCTAGGTTGTGTACCGTCACACCATAATCATTGTCGGCTTCGAATTTCATTAATAATCAGACTGGAACTGACCAACTAAATGGCTGCTCCCAATACAGTATGAAATACAGGACTTAAAGATGTAGGAAAAATCACTTTCGGTATTGCTTGTTCTCTGTCCATCTCTCGAAAATGTGGGCGTATCCTGCCGCCTGGCAGTGCCAGCCTATCTTTATTTATGTGGTTGTTTATCCAGTATCTTTGTGCAAGTCAAGAACATAGTTATGGCCCATGAAGAGCAAAATTTTACATTAAAAAATCAAGGGTGTTCGATATTGAACCGTCAATGCAATCAAATGGATTTTCTGAAATGGCATTCTTAGATAAATTTCAAATGCGCCAACATCGTTTTTTAAGACCAGTTACCTCCCTTAGACGTTGTTTATGATAATGTAAAAAGACTGGTTAATCTAACCAATGACCTTATGTTTAAATGTTGAGGCCTCATCCAGACTAATATTCCTATAATATTTTCCTCGATGTTGGCCTATTTATGGTGTCCTTTCGTCAAGTTATGTGACGCCATACTCGAATTATATTTCTTTTTTATCTCAAGAACTAAGTTTTGATCCGACGTTGCAGGGGAAAACCAATGAACCGGAAGTATAACTCGGGGTATAGCATCACTAGTTCTGCGTCACTCGACCGGCTCGAGGTATCCTGGTTACCAAATTCTGCTCAAGGTCACGGGCATCCCTTATATTACCACTAATATTAACAAACGAGGATTACAAATAAACACTATGATCGGACTAATTTCACCTACGAAATAAAATGAGTGTTTAACGTCCTACTGTTCTGCTCCGAACTGTGCTAAAGAAGACGGGCATACGTCAAACAGTGTGCGATGAGGGAATTTTGTCCGGGCAGCGGCTCTACGGCCTTCTCTTGTTTCGAATTCCACCTGCCAAGGGATCTTTTACGTGCACCCCAAGGTGTACACGGGACCTCGGGTTTTGTTCCATCCGAACGACTAGACAGCTGCCCTTGTCAGGCCCCCGTCCTGCATATTTCACCCTTAAATTTCATCCGAAGAGGATCATAGGGAAATTAATATTTTGCTGTTCTGTTTTGTTTTTAGTAAAGCCGACATGTTCGAATACAACTGGTGGTGTGACCACGGTTCAAGTTTTAACCGATCTAGAGTTGTTTGTGGAAGCTGAATGTAGTAATAACCACGTGGCACAGTTTTCAACGATAAACTACGTCGACTGGACTCTCAAGGCTCGTTACACTGGAGATAGCAAAAAGGAGTGTGTTTTTGATGTAAGTAAAGTCTACCCTCACATGCTGCTGTTTATTATTTTTTAATGTTCAATACATCCTGGGTGGGGTGTGGTCTAATAGTCAACGCGTGCGCGTTGTATCATAATGTTTGTCATTAGTCAACTGGCATGGTTTGGTACGTCACAAGGAATATGGTCGCCTGTCCAACCTCGTTCCTATTCTCCGCTGGTGTTCTCCCACTGCTATGCGCAAGCGAATTATTGAAATAAAATTGAATCATGTTAGTAACATGACCGGGTGTTTGTCGGGTGACGTTAAACCCCATTAGGGGGTCACGGTGGCTAAATCGATAAGGCGCTGGTTCGCTAGCCTGGAGGTCGAGTGTTCGATTCCTACATTGGCCGAGAAAGTTCGTCTCGATTTTCCGGCGTGATTTCCCCTTGTCAGCTGCCTAGTCGTTCGGATGGGACGACATACCGAGGACCCGTGTACACATTGGAGTGCACGTAAAATATCCCTCGGCAGTTGGAATTCGATATAAGAGTAGGCCGTAGCGCCGCTGCCCGGGCAAAATTTCCCTCAAAGCACACTGTATGGCGTATGCCCGTCTTCCATTAGCCCAGGTTAGGTGAAAAAGAGTAGGACGTTAAACCCAATTTCATTTCAAACCCAATTATGACAGTTCTACTTAAGATACATTATGCAGCAATCTTTTGAAGATTCATTTTGTAATTAGATTTAGATTAAGATCTGGTCATTCTTGCTACATGATAGTTCCCAGAATAGATAATCCAAAATGTAAATATTGAAAATTTCAAATTACTCTATTCTGAGCCAAGTTATCACTATAGTTTTTATAAGATGTAACCAATTACATAACAAAGTGATCCTACATCAGTATAAAAATGATTTCTCTGCTTTAAAAAGCTCAATTTCTATGTATGCCTATGTAATTTAGAGGCGATGATGGCAGATTTCCGTAACAGAAACCTGGCACACCCCCTCCTGCAAAAATTCCTGGATCCGTCCCTGGAACACTGGTATATTCGAGACTTAGTCTCGCTTTTCCATTTTTGAATTAAATTTTTAAATGGCGAATCTTTCTGATCTAGTTAAACTCTCGAGTATCTGATGCCACCGAGAAGTATGTCTAATTAATAGTTTATATAACATTTCAGGCCTTATGAAAGACCTGCAATAAGCAGATTTAGCTCTTGCATAATGTATGTTTGTTTTTGTTTTTTTGTTTGTTTTTTTTTAACAGAAAAAACAATTGTCCAACACCTACCTATTACGTATAGCAGTATCGTTCGCTGAACCCGGTAATGTTATGTTGACACATGAGGTTGTACAGATCACGTGCACGTTGGATACTCACGGTAAATCTCAGTCAAAGGTGGAAACTTTAAAAGAAGGGTGAGTTACTCGAACACTTTTATTCCAATTAGATTAAAATACACATCTACATTTCGTTTCGTTTTTGTGTATATACTTTTTGATGGCGTTATCCTATGACGTCAGACATTGATTATTCAATCAGCGTTGTCGTTTCTAGGGGTTTACCCACAGTTCCGTGTAGAGCACGCCACGAACTCGCCGTAACAGACCATTTCATTGGCTAATTTCTCACATCAACCGGAACGCTGGTTATATAACTCTTCCATACTGATTGTTGTGAAGACAAGTAAAACTAAACTTTGAACTTTAAAAAAAACGAAACGAAATAGTGATATATAGCAGACAAGAACGAGAAATAGACACTGGATTAAGGAGATGGCTGACTGGGGCGAAAATTAGTGCTTAAAGATGTTTTATAGTAAATAAATGTCGTTACGGTAAGGTTGAACCGGGAGTAGGGGGGGGGGGCGTACCATTTTCGCCACCAGGACATAAAATTGCATGTTGTGAGTGGACAAGACCGGGATATACCCGATTTCACGGTTACAAGTGGCCCCAGTGACATTTTCAGCCATCTGTATTTTGTACTATTTTTAATTTGGAATGTGTTTAACCATGTTATTGTGACTGATGCCAACATTGTCCTTGAAAGATTGACGTCATCGATCCCTATCCATATTCATAATCCACAGCCTTCCATTCACGATTTTATCCCCCTTTGACGAAAATCACGTGAAAGAGAGAACAAATAATAGCTAATGTATATGCATCTTTATATTAAGATTGTTGGGAGCAACAGAATTACAGTCCCACATGGGTGGCCGAGCATCCTCCTCCTTCACGCTACAGCTCACTGATATTGACGGTAAAAAGCTACCTAAGACTATTGCTTTGGGCCGCAAAGTTCAACTAAATGCCAAAATGTTAGGTAAGTAATAGAAATATTTAGCAAGTTCAAATACATGGCCCTGCTGCAAGAAATCTTAACCAAAGATAAACATCTAAATTTTAGTACATATTTCAATTTGGATTGGCTAAACACTAAAATCGGTCTAACATTATCCAATCAAGTAATTCAAATTTGGATTTTATCTTGATTAAATTTTTGTGAAACGGGTCCCTGTGTGGATACAAATACGAACAAATTATGTTTCTTTGATTTTAATTTTGTATGACCACGTATAACTTTGTTTGTATGACCATGTATAACTTTGTTTGTATGACCATGTATAACTTTGTTTGTATGACCAAGTATAACTTTGTTTGTATGACCATGTGTAACTTTGTATGACCATGTATAACTTTGTATGACCATGTATAACTTTGTTTGACCATGTATAACTTTGTTTGACCATGTATAACTTTGTTTAACATGGTGTTACACTGGGTTGGAACTAGATAATTACGTAATATAACACAAATTAAATTTACAAGGAACATTACGAATATTACGTCATATTCAAAAGAATAATATTCTAACAAAACATTTTTTTATTACAAACATTTGTTATCGTCTCTTTAACATACACGTGTTCAGAGGTGCTTTACAATGGTACAAATATAACAATTTATAAAGCCATCAAATTAAAGGGACAATAACATTCTTGCTGGCTTGGTAGCTCCAGAAAATAAATAATACCCTTATTCTGAGTACTAGATGTTTAAATGTCCTACCTGTTGTGCAAATTATCCATTACAACCTATTTTATTTGTCCAGAGGGTTCGAAAATATTTTAAAATCCAAGTCACATTTGAAAAGGTTTACGTTAGACTTTTCAAATCAATTGGTTGAATTTTTCCAATTTTTTAAATTAGGTGTGTTAAGATGAAATTTATATCATCATTTAATTGGAATATTCTAAAATAATACGATTTGTTGACCAGAATGAAGATTGGGACATATTTTCCAGTTACAACAAGAGTGTTATTGGGGCTTTAACAATAAAATACTTAGACAACACAAGATTAATATAAATTGTAAAATATTGTCATAATTCCTTTTCATGTTTGCAATTATATTTATGTAAATCAGTCAATAGATATAATTCTCAGCTTCGTATAGAATAAGTTTATCCTGGCTCTTTCATAATATCTTCCATTATTTACAACTAAAACGGTCATTCATCAAAATGTATTGGAAGAAAAATATGTATTTTTCAAATTATAAATGTTCAACGATATCGGAAAATAGTAGTTAAAAATATTCAACGATATCCTAAAATAGTAGTTGATATGTTCAACCGCATTGTTATTCAAGCGGTGAATAACGAGATGACCTAAGAAGTTGTTCATGTATTTTTAATGAAGATATTTCAGGATTTAATTCTAAACGACCATTAGTCAACAATAGAATAATGGATTGCAAAGTATCCCCATTAAAGATGCATGGACACCTTCAAATGTGAATCCTCAATAACAAGGTGAAAAACCAATAAGTTTGTTATTCGCTGCTTGAATAACAATGTGGGCTGTTTTTTCGTCTAGAGGTCGTTTTGCTGTGTTTTATACTACTTGAGGGATACTTGTCATCCATCATTCTAGTCCTGGCTAGCTGCATATTGGAACCCAAATATAAAGTTGAATAACGAATAACGAGGTAAGTCATCTCGTTATTCGTTATTGGTGAATAACGATTAACGAAAAACATTCAACTTCACTGTCAAACCCACTCCGGTGAAGCTGGGCTTTTGAGTAAATATCGGAAGAAAATAACATGCACTGTTATAAGGCAAGCTAAAATAACGCATTCTGCATAACAAGGGGGTCACGTTGGATAAGGCGCTGAATCGCTAGCCTGGAGGTCGGGTGTTCGATCCCTGCATTGGCCGAGAAAGTTTATCTCGATTTGTCGGCGTGATTTCCCTTGTCAGTGATCCAGAAGAAAAGCCTGGCAAGGACAGCTGCCTAGTCGTTCGGATGGGACGAAAAACCGAGATCCCGTGTACACATTGGAGTGCACGTAAAAGATCCCTTGGCAGTTGGAATTCGATATAAGAGTAGGCCGTAGCGCTTTTGCCCGGGCAAAATTTCCCTCATAGCACACTGTATGGCGTATGTCCGTCTTCCGTTAACCCAGGTCGGGTGCAGAAGAGTAGGACGTTATACCCCATTTCATTTCTACATAACAAATGACCCGGTCCGTTACAATACAAGCTATCAGATGTTGAAGATGCGTTACAGCTAAATCTGACGATTTGAAATCTTTCTTTTGGACTCAGTGTATCGATAACTATTTAGACATTTCTCTACATGACTTTCTCATCGAACTCTCCGGACCATCAGGTTATCCGGATTTTGATGAATAGAAACACGAGCACCATTTGATATTTGATTTAAAATAGGAGCCTTAAAATAGATGGTATCCATAAACAGTCCTACCCTGTTAAAAGAGTAATCCTATAATTCACTATTGCCAGCTGGCAAAAATATCAGTTTTCAACTTCAAACTCAAATGTTTAAAGATCGCATTTGCATGAGGGAATAGAAAAACAAGGGAGGTGATTGTGTTATTTCCTGTGAATGATTTGTAAGTGTGGGTAATAATGTCTATGATAGTATAATAGTGAGTTGACAATCTTTTGAACAAAAGACATAGAGATAATTATGTTTTTACTTTCTTAGAAAATATGAAATTCTCGCTTTTAAAACGTAATTCGAGTAAATTTGATAGCGAGAACTGTCGGGTCTTTATCTAAATCTTACATAATGTATCTTTATTGTAAAATGTCTGCTCTTCATTTTCAGTATCCGCCGCACCTGGTGCGAAAGACGAAAAAGGACTCCGTGCAGTTAATTGTGCAGCGATTGCAGGCAAGAGTACCTACAAGATTCTTCGTGGTGGGTAAGTCTTTAGTTAGTATTTTACTGCGTATGGGTTCAGAATGAATTATTTAATGCGTGCGCATTGGATCATAAGATCGGGCATTAAATCAAATGGGGTGTTTTAGATTCCGCTCGCTTGTTCACTGGTTATTTATGTTGACCCCTACGCGGAAATAGCGTCTAGTCATCTCATTGGTGGTGCAGGGTTGACTGTCTTATCGTTCAGATGGTACGAAAAACCGAGGCTCTGTGTACACTTTGGCGTTCACGTAAAAGATCCCCTTAGAGTTGGAATTCGATACAATAGTAGGCCGTGGTGCCACTGTCATGGCAAAATTTTCCTCATAGTACACTTCATTGAATATGTCCGCCTCATTAGCCCAGTCGATGTTTATTGATAGGGTGAGGCGGAATAGGATGGGTGAATAGTTAACTCGTGCGCACTGTATCATAAGGTCTATCATTGAGTCAACTGGCGTGGTGTCGATACCTTGGTTCAATTAGGGTCGTCTGTCCAACCTCGTGGGTTTTACCGAGTCCCCCGGTTTCCTCCCAATGCTAAACACCCAACACGGATTACTGAAATAAAATTGAACCATGTGCGTGTTCCGAAATGAACTGGTTGATGTCAAGTGGCCGTCAAACCCCATTTCTCTCTCTTTCTCTTTGTTTATGTTAGTTGCGGTGATGGCCTTATTATACCTAGGAACAAGGGATTCAATACAGTAGGTCGGACAACTACCAGTCCTGTGTTTTCAGCCTTCCGATTGGCCAAACTTTCAGCAGTGTCATTTCGTTGTAACTTCACTACATGTAAATCAAATTGTGACGGTGTAAGTATAAACTTTATTATTTGGAGGGGAGGGGGGAGTGGTGGCTGAATGATTTGCACATGTGTACTGTGTCATAAAGCCTGTCATTGAGTCAACTCTCGTAGTTTTGAATCCCCGGTTGTACATGACGAGGAGAGGAATAGGATCGTATGTCCAACCTCGTGGGTTTTCACCGGGTCCTCTGATTTCCTCCAATTGCTAAAGACCTCTACGCACAAACGAATTATTGAAATAAATTTAACGATATGTTAGTACCGAAAGGACCTGGTTTGTGCATAGTGGACGTTAAACCCTATTTCTCTCATCTTCATTGGGAGATACAAAATGGGGCACGGTTGGGGAGGTGGTAGGCAGAATTCACATCGCCACTTTATATAAATGAGCATTTTGTGGAATACTAACCCTAACCCTCTTTAGAAGACTGGACATTTACCTTTTACCCTCTCTTAAAGGGGTTAGGATAAGGTTACTTTTCCCCAAAATTCTCATCCGTATAAAGTGGCCATTCTGGAATCTTGACATTTCCCGAATCACCAACCGGCCTATAATTACTTTCACCTTTATTTTGAGGGAACGGCACGTTTTCGATCCAGGCGTTGTTGTATGGATATTTATGGGATGGGCGATCACCCGGGGGAATGAATCGGGTTCGAGAAGGCGTTATACCTCGTTCAAAAAAGAGGTCTAAACACATTTATTTACGCCAAAAACATTGTGAACGCGATAGAGGCCGTAGTCTGCAACAGTTTTTATACGCCCACATTTTCATGTGGACGTATTATGTCGTCGCCCCTGTCCGTCCACAATTTGTTTGTGGACTCTCTACAGGTCACAATTCTTATCCGATTTTGACGAAACTTGAAATATAGGTTTATCCCCAAAAGTTCTCGGCTGCTTTCGATATTGGCATGTATCGGATCAAAACTTCATGGATTATGGCCCCTGATTGTACGAAAAATCACGTTTTTAGCTTGTGGACCCTATAGAGGTCACAATTTTGAACCGATTTTGATGAAACTTGACATGCATGTTTGTAACCCAAAAATCTTGGTTCCTTTCGATATTTGCGGCTTACGGAATGTAATTTTCTGAATTATGGCCCCTGATTGTCCGAAAAATCACCCATATTAGCTTGTGGTCCCTCTGGAGGTCACAATTATTATTCGATTTAAAAAACCGTTTGATTATATCACCGTTACACCCTAAGGAAGGTTGAGTTCGAATTCGGGAAAATCGGACGAAAATTGCCATACAAAATGGCCGCCGTTTGTACGCGAATACTGTTAAAAAATGGTATATCAAGGTTGTGGGACCCTGTGGAGGTCACAATTTTGATTCGATTTTGATGAAATTTGAAATTCATGGTTATAACCCAAAGATCTTGCTTCCTTTCGATATTTGCGCATATCGGATGGTAACTTCCTGAATTATGGCCCCTGATTATACGCAAAATCGCCTTTTTTTTTAGCTTGGAGGTCACAATTATTATTCGATTTAAAAAACCGTTTGATTATATTACCGTCACACCCTAAAGAAGGTTGAGTTCGAATTTCGGAAAAATCGGACGAAAATTGCCATACAAAATGGCCGCCGTTTGTACGCGAATACTGTTAAAAAATGGTATATCAAGGTTGTGGACCCTGTGGAGGTCACAATTTTGATTCGATTTTGATGAAATTTGAAATTCATGGTTATAACCCAAAGATCTTGCTTCCTTTCGATATTTGCGCATATCGGATCGTAACTTCCTGAATTATGGCCCCTGATTATACGCAAAATCGCCCTTTTTTTTAGCTTGGAGGTCACAATTATTATCCGATTTAAAAAAACGTTTGATTATATTACCGTTACACCCTAAAGAAGGTTGAGTTCGAATTTCGGGAAAATCAGACCAAAATTGTCATACAAAATGGCTGCCGTTTGTACGCGAATACTGTTAAAAAATGGTATATCAAGGTTGTGGACCCCGTAAAGGTCACAATTTTAATTCGATTTTGATGAAACTTGAAATTCATGGTTATAACCCAAAGATCTTGGTTCTTTTCAATATTTGCGCATATCGGATCGTAACTTCCTGAATTATGGCCCCTGGTTATACGCAAAATCCCCCTTTCTTTAGCTTGTGGTCCCTCTGGAGGTCACAATTATTATCCAATTTAAAAAAAACGTTTGATTATATCACCGTTGCACTGTAAGGAAGGTTGAGTTTGAATTTCAGGAAAATCGGACCAAAATTGACAGACAAAATGGCCGCCTTTTGTACGCGAATACTGTTAAAAAAATGATATATCATGGTTGTGGACCCTGTATAGGTCACAATTTTAATTCGATTTTGATGAGGAAGGTTGAGTTCTAATTTCGTGAAAATCGTACCAAAACTGCCGGACGAAATGGTCGCCGTTTGTACGCGAATAGTGTAAAAATATGGTATATCATGGTTGTGGACTCGCTACAGGTCACAATTCTTATCCGATTTTGATGAAAAGTCACATTTCTAGGTTGTGTACCGTCACACCATAATCATTGTCGGTTTCGAGTTTCATTAATATCAGACTGGAACTGACCAACTAAATGGCTGCTCCCAATACAGTATGAAATACAGGACGTAAAGATGTAGGAAAAATCACTTTCGGTATTGCTTGTTCTGTCCATCTCTCGAAAATGTGGGCGTATCCTGCCTGGCAGTGCCAGCCTATCTTTCAGATTTGGTGGGAAGCATTCTGTTCATGATGGGACGAACCCCTTTGTTAATTAGAATTCCGTGGCTATACCTCCTGGAGTTGTTCCCCTTTTGGCCCAAATTTTATGAACGTGAATCATTGAAACATTAAAACTAAGATTGTTTATCTTGTCTTGTCTCACTAAAAACAATTGTATTGTAGGACTCGTGTCAAATAGAAAGAAGACGAAGAAGTGCTTTAATCGGCCATGGTAAGTTTAAATTATAACTAGTCATCATTGCTGACACTCGATTGGAAGGCTTAAACATACATTATGCAAGAGCAATTCTGCCTATTGTGGGTCTTTCTTTAGGCCTGAAATGTTATAAAAACTATTAATTAGACATTAACTTATCCAGACCATAATCGACTCTCGATGTCGAGGCTAGCATGACTTTTGTTGGGATTGTACTTCGATTCGCTGAAATAATTTTTTCCTTCGTGATTTACCGATAATAATGGATAACCGATACTACTGGTTTTGTCTTGCCGACTTTAGTAATGATGACCGAGGCTAGCGGAACTTTTATTCGCTTAGTTCTAAGTTCATAGTGATCAATTTGACTGAAATTTTCAGCAAATTGCCTTTACATTACCTAGTTTTTAACTATTATAGTGAGAACTGTCAACTCGTTATCTAATCTCCCATATTGTATCTTTATAAAGGAACTCAATCTGGACATTTTAGCGCGGATTCCGTGTTCAAGAGGTGGTTGGTATAATAAGTAGGTTTGAGAGTTGGATATTTCCCCGTATAATTGGCCTTTGTGAGTGATGCAGGTCAGAGGAAAGGTTCTAACTTTTGTAACGGACGAACATAAGGACGTTAGAGTGCACATAAAAGATCCCTTGGCAGTTAAAATTCAATGAACAGTGGGCTGAAACCATACTCCGAAATTTCCCTTATTCTTATAGCAAAGTGCAAAAAAGAGCAAGACGCCAAAACCAATATCATTGCTTTACACATTCAGAGTACCTTGAGTATCCAATGTATGACCCATATCATCCTCGGTATCACCAGTGGTATCGTTTTGCCCTGCTTCTAAAACCCTTGGATCCATTGGTGGGGTTGATCGCGAATTCAAATTATCTGCTCTTGATTTCATAGAAAAAAGGGTCTTTGTATCTTTCAGGGAGCCACTGTGGCTAATTGGACAAAACGCTTGTTCGCATTTACACGAAACGAATAAAAAAAGACGCTGGCTAAAATAACTCATTCTACATAACGAGGGGGTCATGGTGGCTAGGTGGATAAGGCGCTGGTTCGCTAGCCTGGAGGTTGCATGTTTGATCTCTGCATTGACCGAGAAAGTTCAACGGTAATTGCCTACGTGGTCCCTCCCTTGTCAGTGCAGGGTGGGGATGGGGGCTGACAAGGACAACTGTCTAGTCATTCGGATGGGACGAAAAACAGACCCCAGTTAAATATTAGCGTGCGCATTGGAAGTAGGCAGTAGTGCCGCTGCACGAGCAAAACTCCCATCATAGCATGCTGCATGGCGTATGCCCGTCTTTATTTTCCCAGTCGGAGCAGAATAATAGGACTTTAAACCCGGTAGAGATAACGCAGTGGTACGTTAAACCCCATTTCATTGGCTTTGCATCTTTCAGATTCCAGTTGCCTTCCCCGTTGCATATATTTTCGTTAAATATAAACCCTTTTTATTTATCTTTCAGATTCGAACCCGGAAGATTTGGTCATGTTCCCGGTTGATTTACATGTACACGTGAGGTCTGTTGGCAGTGCTGACGCTGTTGAAATAGATCCTTGTAATATACCCGGATTAACAATGGAAGGCTGTAAACAAGACGAGAAACAACCAATCAAAAAGGATTTTCCAATTGGAGTGACGTCATTAATGATAACCATTATGGTACTCTTTCCCGTCATGCTTATTGTCGGGTTGGCGGCCTTTTTCTGTTGTACAAAGAACAAAAACTCTTACGGAATTACAGACGTTAAATCTAACCCAACATAAATGGCAGTAATAAAATAAAACTATTAGCACACAATTGTGGTTTCGTTTTTTTATGTGTTAAGAAAAAGACTTATCATCCAATAACGCCCGCTAGCCCGGGTTTTTCCAACGTGGTTCCCTTTGTCTATGATGCAGAACGGGGGTCCTGACTAGGATAGTTGTCTAATCATTCTGGTGGACGAAAGCCAAGGTCCGTACAATATCCCATGGCCAATGGAATTCGGAGGTCGTTGCCCGGACAAAATTTCCTTCATAGCACACTGGGAGTCTCTATAGATATTGAAGGGTTGACAGATTGTTCATGGTTGCCGCTGTGGTTCAGCAAGTAATCGATGCGTGCAACATGCCAATTAGATGGACGAAAGCGGTCCCGAGTGCGTGCACGTAACAGAAACCATGATACTTGGAATTTCTCTATAGCCGTAGTCCTTGCCACCGTTTTCCGGGAAAATGGCCTCTTAATTTCGCCTGCCCCTCTTTATTAGTCAAGGCGGAGCAGGAAAGTAGAGCGGTAAATTCATTTCATGGTGACCCTGGTTTCGCTTCATTTTTTAGGAAGCACACTTTATCTTTAAAGATAACCAAAATTCATAAGGCCATAATACCTGTCCAACCATATTTGCTCTTGACAAGCGTTGTCTACCTTTTAAGGCTGTTACATGTACTCCATTTCCCAGGCGCTATAACTCTGTCATAGCCTGATTTTAGCTAAACTAATTCCAACGCTAGCATGTCCCGAACGTTTTTCAGTTATGGAGAAAGACATACAAGTTCAACATGGAAAGGCACAAAAAAGATGTCCCGATCGGCAGACAATATTTCTTGGGTCCGTGTAATCAGGGGCTTGTTTCACAAAAATTTAAACTAAGACAAAATTCAAATTTTAGTAATTTGATTGGACAATATTAGATTGATTTTAGTGCTTAGCCAATCAAAGTTGAAGTATCAACTAAAATTTGGATTTTATCTTTAGTTAAAATTTCGAGAAACGGGGCCCCGTGTTGCTGTAAAATAAACACCGGGGAATTACCGCTGCCTCTTGGACACCTGTAAAACACGATTACCTCCCTTAAACCATAAGTTTTTTACTGCCCAAATCGAAAATGAAATGTAATTAAAATTAACGCCCATCAGTTCTCAGTGGTGTACGGTGGAGTCAGTGGTACAGTATGGAAGACCTGGCACGGGACAATGTAACGACATTTGTAGGTGGTAGCGCCACTCAGAGGGAAAACGTTCCCGAATAGCATGACTATGTCCGGTTTTATGTATGAAAATGTCACTGAGGGCACTTGCATCCTCTATGATAAAGTGTTATATTCTGCCAATAGTCGATCACCCTCGAACAATGCAATGTGAATGTCAGTATGGTAGATAATATTATTTATCAACGTTTGTGCCGGACATCGGGATTTAAATTATTAAATGTAGTTAGTCCGTTTATAGCAACCCCCACCCTCTCTCTATTTGTATATTGACTTTATGTTCGAAAATTAAAGAAGAGTGTTTGAATTTACTTTTTTTACCCGGTTTTGAAGTCTGGTCAGAGATGGTACCTGACACATACATTGTTAGGCACAAATTATCATATTTTTTTTTTAATCGGGTCTGTCGAGCTACCCCTATATATACCAAATGCCAGCCCTTGTGTAGCCGCCAACCATGAGCCGACAGACAGACGAACAGACAAACGACAGTAACAAACATTAGTATAGATGATATACATTGAGTAGGTGCCTTATGCCCAGGAGCCTGTTTCACGAAATCTTAACTAAGATAAAATCCAAATTTTAGTAATTTGATTGGATAATATTAGATTGATTGTAATGCTTAACCAATCAAAATTGAAGTATCTACTAAAATTTGGATTTCATTTTTAGTTAAGATTTTGAGAAACAGGGCCCAGGCCTGTACAACTACATGTATGCTGTGTGACATATTGTACTTGAGAAAGATTATGACAGGTGCCCCAGGCCTGTCGGTTTTGGTGGTAAATCTTCATTTTAAAGCCGAAGAAAAGAAAAGAAAGAAAGAAATGGGGTTTAACGCCCACTCAACACAAACTAGGTCATTTCGGGACTAACATATGGTTCAATTTTATTTCAATAATTCGCTTGCGCGTAGGGGTCTTTAGCAGTTGGAGGAACCCGGAGGAAACCCGCGAGGTTGAGAAGGCGCCCCTATCTCCATGCCACATACGCTCACATCGGGGATCGAAACCACAGCCGCAAGCCAGAGGTGACCGGCCAGCTAGAGGTCGAAGCGCGGCACTCTAGACCACCAGCCCCCCCTAAAATATGTACTTTGAACTGCTGACATATGTATTTTGCACCGTACGCCCCATACCCCCATATCCCCACCCTCGGGAAGAAAACAGACATGAATAAGGCCCACACATTACTTTGGTCGAGCCAAAAATTCGACATGGTCAACATTTTTATCAAAGATTGTGGCGTGTTCGTCTCGTGTCGTTCAAAGATTAAAGGTGCATTATGCAAGAGTTAAATCTGGTTGTATTAGTCTTTTTTTTATACTTGTTAACCATTTATTTACATGAAAATCCCATAATTAACTCACCAGGACATCGGATGGTTGTGATATTAAATGGATTAAAACACAATCACCATTTTATTATTTAACATTAAAATGAATAACCTAGACTACATTGTCAAAAATCCAAATGCTATTTACGTCGCTCAGAAGAATTAATTTGACTGAAACTTTCAATATATTAATTTTTCAATATCTATTTTTGAACTATTTCAAGAAGAACGGTCAATTCTTTATCTAAATCCTATATAATATATCTTTAAGACCATCACAATGTTAAAAAAAAATTATAGGCCAGGAATTGTATTTATCATTAAAGTCAATGGGACGAGTAATAATTACTAGTCTGACTCCATCGATAATACCCTGAGTTACTTCCCCTTGATTTACCTGGGGTAACAGGTCAACATCAGTCTATTATTAGGTCAGGCGTGTATATACAATACAGTTCAGCTTTCAGTCTCTGTGTAGTAGAGGTGGTTAGAGCAGCGAAGACAGGGGAAAGGATTTAAATACAGCGATATGGATTAATACGTGAAATAAGAATGGATAGTGACGAAACATGGGAACAAGAGCTTCCATTTTGACCTGCCAGTCTCCCACTGTGGTGGATACATGTGACAGATTACCAGGTAGATATAGATATATAGATAGATATATATATATTATTGATATAATACGTATTAGTAAGAAGTAACCTATTGTACTGTTAGTCCTACAAGTGACTACTGACATAATCATTGATCTATTGTTACAGTTCATAGTGCTTGGTTACTAACTCACCTAGAGAGAGAGAGAGAGAAAAGAGACCAGAGAGAGGAGAGGGTGGGGGTGCGTCAACTCGACACCAAGGGGGTATCCGATTGAAAGTTCCGGATTTAAATTCTTTTAATTCCAAAAGGGGAGTTGGCATTCATGTTTTATGGGACTTTCCATTTTTGTATTATATGTTTTAATCTTAAATACTAAATACCCGATCCCAACCCTAACCCTAACCCTAACCCTTAACCTAATAGAAAGTAGGAAGTTCCACGTGGGTCGGACCAAACATGATCGCCGCTGAATTTCGAGGTATAATAAAACGCTAGTGCCGACTTCAAACTTCATAGAAATTATCTCAATAAATTTTGACAGCTGAAACATATTTGTTACTTACTATACATCACGATTCTAATCAATCACCTCAACTGTCAGGACTAACAAAACTGTGAAAGGGCTGAATTCCGTATCACTTGTTTACAATTCTGTCAATTCGGGACGTTCCGGACTGACAATCGAGACTCGAGTACCCCCGTTCCGTCTTCCTAATGTCAAATGGTATTTTTGCGTTTGTACGTCTGGGTCTTTAGCAGTGGGAGAAATCCGAAGGACCCGGAGAAAACCCACGAACATGTGGGGTCAAAACCACAGCTCGTGTTTCAATGGACCACTTCTCCCTTCCACCGTGTTCCCCCCTCCTCCTTCATTCCATTAACAGACCCTATTTTCTATTTTCTATTTTCGGGGGGGTTGTGGCCGAATGGCTACCGCGTTTGAGTTGGATCATTGAATCAGAGAGCCTGGCAAACGACAACGTATAGTCGTTTGGATTGGACGAAAATTGGCGTGAACGTAAAATAATCCTTGGCGTTTGGACTTCGAATAGCGAAAAAGAGTAAGCCATGGCGCTGCTATCCGGGAACAATTTTCCGCATAGAACACTGTGTGGCGTGACGCTTGTTTTCATTAGACAAGTCAGAGCAGAACAGTTGAACATTAAACCCCATTTCATTTCATTTCTTCATTGCAGGAAAAACATCTAACGGACATCCTTTACGAGGGGATGTGACGAAAAGAGTGGAATCTCAAAATGAACGAAACAAGAAAATTTTAGATTCGCAGAAAAAGATATGTTATAAAGCCGAGGTAAATCTAAGTAATTCAATGTGTAATTCAAGCCCATGTAATTCAATGTGTAATTCAAGCCCATGTAATTCTATTGGTGATTAGCCCAGGCAAATCGATATGTGATCAAGCCAAGGTAATATGTGATCCAGCCCAGGTAAAACATTTCGTCAAAACGGAAATAGAAAAAAATGAAAACGACCGATAAAGTGAATTGTGGCATGTTTAGTTTACTTCCTGTTTTAATTGCCTGTGAAGGATGTCGAATGTTGTGAAGGGTGTCGAATGTCGTGAAGGGTGTCGAATGTTGTGAAGGATGTCGAATGTCGTGAAGGATGCCGATTGTTGTGAAGGATGTCGAATGTCGTGAAGGGTGTTGAAGGAGGAGAGAAATGAAGTGACATTGGGTTTAACGTCCTGCTGTTCAGCACCTAAACTGGGCTAATGAAACCTTCATACGCTATACAGTGTGCTACGAGGGACATTTTGTCCGGGCTGTGGCACTATAGATTTAGATAAAGAGCTGGCAGTTCTTGCTATAATAGTTCATAAACAAGATAATGAAAAGGGAATATGTTGAAAAATTCAGTCAATTCTGAGTCGAGTTACGACTGTTTTGAGAATAACATAGTCTCGGTGTTCATTGCTATCGTGGGGGCGGAGGCGAAGGGTTAGCGTGCGCGCGCTGTATCATACGGCCTGCCAGAGTCAACTGGCTTGGTTTCGAATCCCCGGTTGTACGTGGCAAGGAGTAGGGTCGGCTGTCCAACCTCGTGAGTTTTCTCCGGATAGTCCGGTTTCCTCTCACTGCTAAAGACCCCTACGCGCATATCTTAATCTCGAAATGACCTAGTTTGTGTCGAGCGAACTTTAAACCCCCCTCTCTCTCTCTCTCTCTCTCTCTCTCTCTCTCTCTCTCATTGCTATCGTTTTTACGAAAAAAAACCAAATTCTCGATTATTCATGTTTGAGTTAAATGGTGGTCGTATTTCATTCCATGGAAAATCCCAAGAGAGTTAATCAATGATGTATACAGCTATTAAGTAGAAAAAAAATCCTGCAATAGACATAATTAGCTCTTACATAATGCAACTCTAATAGATAACAATAGTGGGATGGTATTAATGAACTGTCAAACATGTACGAACAACGTCAGAATTATAGATCATTATCTTAATGATAGATCCCCGCCGTTTTTATCACAGTCAGTTAATTCACTTACACGCATTATAAATAAAATCAAAGGCGAAGAGTTTCGAATGAACTGAGAAATCAATGGATTGACGGTGTATAGTGATGAATTATTAACTAATTACCAATCAGCGATACTTGTAAACAACTTGTTCTCTTTTTTTTTATCAGCGTTGATAATTCTCAGTCTATGTCTGGGTTACCATGGGAATACAGATCAAGGGAAGAGATAACCATTCGGCCACCCCCCACCTTCCCCTCCCCAGAGTGTTGGGATAACGCTACATGGGCGACGGTCCAGCACACAAGACTTAAGACGCCTTGTGGAGTGTGGGTTACGTTTAAGAATTTTGAATAGCCCAGTCGGTGAAGAACAACAGAACGCTAAACCCCATATCATTCCCGTTCCGATTTAAATATTACCTGCGACATCAGAACCTGTGTCGTTGAAGAAGGCTTTAAGCTTTAACAACCAACAGACTTTAAAGCTACAATTTCATATTTTTAAGTTCTATTTTCAAATATATTAAAATAAAGTCTTAAAATAGATGGTATCTATAAACAGGCCTACATGTACCTTGCCTTGTTAAAGAATAATCCTAATAATCCTTTAATTCACTATTACCAGTTGAGAAATTGGCAAAAATATCATTTTCAACTTCAAATTCAAACGTTTGCGTGGTGGGGGGTGGGGGTGGTAGAATAACAAGAGGGGTAATTGTGTTATTTCCGATGTGAAAGATTTCTAAGTGTGGGGAAATAATGCCTATGATCGTATAATAGTGAGTTGACAACCTATTGAGCAAAAGACATATAAACAATTATGTTTTGACGTTCTTAGAAAATATGAAATTCCCGCTTTAATTAATGATAGTTTATATAACATTTGAAGACAAAACAAAGATTTACAGTAGATCGATTTAGCTCATATATAATACATCTTTAACCCGATGGATGTAGCAAAATAAGACGTTAACCCCATTTCATGTGATTTCGGCGGCAAGGTGGTCGCATTGCCATTACTTAATTAACACAAAATGTCTGATTGGCGTGCACGTAAAAGATCCCTTGGCAGTTGGAATTCGTTATAAAAGTAGGCCGTAACGCCGCTGCCCGGGCAAAATGTCCTCATAGCACATTGCATGGCGTCTTCATAAGCCCATTCGGGGCAGAGCCGTTGGGCTTTAAAACAAACCCACTTCATTTCATTTGATTTTATTTGAATAATGTCTGTTTGCCTTTCGTCTCTATTACATCACAAATACGATTAAATCTAAATTATAGTCGGGCTGTAATATGAGGAGAAAAAACTCCACGGCCTATAATTTATCTCATAACTTTGTTAAAGGACAGTATATCACAAATGAATCACAGATAGCACCGTTGAGAGGGGGAGAGAGATCTCCGGGTTCACCGGTATCCGCCCATTGCTAATGTTAGTGCCAAACATGACCAATGGACTCTCTCTTTCCGGGTAGGATCGCATGTCCAATCACGTGGAGTTTCTCCGAATCCTCCAGTTTCCCCTCACTACTATAGACACCTACGAGAAAGTGAATTATCGTAATTAAATTGAACCATATGTTAATGTCAAGAATGACCCAGTTACGTCTAGTTACGTCCCCCTCGCTCTCTCTCTCTCCCTCTCTCTCTCCCTCTCCCTCTCTCGCTCTCACTACAGTGCTATTAATGACGTATTATAAGTGTTTATTTCACCGTATGTATTAGCTTATCACTATCTATAAATCTATCTATTGTGTTTCTAATGAACTCGGGTCAGACAGGATTTTTAATCTGCACGCCTTACACCTGACACACCTGTATAATTAACCTGTTGAAATACGTGATCAGGTAATATATACTTATCACCACCATTCATGCAAACCTATAATTTTAAATTATACGAACCGTTCATTGAATAATCACGTACAGCACCGGCGGATTCAATGCCCCCCCCCCCCTAATTTTTGGACAGTATCCTTTTTTACTGCTGAAAGTGTTACAAATGCAAGGAAATGACGAATAATTTTCTTGTGGGATCTCCCTCTCAGCGGCGTGTCCCCTCTCCGCGGCGTGTTCCCTTATTTTGCGGCGTCCCCCTTTTCAAAATTCCTAGATCCGCCCTGTACAGTACACGCTTGTATCTTTATTTTAAAGCGACAATTTTGCCCGGGCAGCGACACTACTAGAATTCCAACTGTCAAGGGTTCTTTTATATGTATTTCGCTGTGTACACGGGACCTCAGATTTCCGTTCCTTCCGAACAACTATACATTATTCATTGATAGGCTTTCTGTCCTGCCCAAATATAAAAAAAAATCACAAATAAAGCTTAGTATGTAATTATCATTGACCTATTGACCTTTCAAGCCGAAGTTGTCGACCCTATACTTTATTTTCCCATTTCCCAGGCCATATAACTTCGTCCTGGGGTGATTTTCTCTAGACAAATTCGAAAACTGTGAAATTTTGATATTTCTTTACTCGGTAATTAATGCTTGGATATAGATGATAAAACACCACGAAAGTGGTTTTTAAAAAATAAAATACAAAGTACCCTAATTCCACGTAACCCTAAACAAAGTTTTTTTATTCATTGATTTAATAATTAAAAAAAATATCTGTGTCTTTTTTCTTGGTCTAATATAACATACAATACACAGGGATAAGAAATAAATGTAAGTGTGATTGTTTACCTACATATAAACATATTTATCTACCATGTACTTATATATTTACTTATATATTTAATGTATAGTTAATGTTAATATAAGTAAAGCCCCTTCTATTGTAGTCTTTACGATGTGTCAACACTTATAGTAGGCTACCTATATATACTTATATATCATATATTACGATCAATATCTCGTAAAGTATAACATATAATCTATATTGGAACGATCCCACGAGGTGGGGCATTCGCCCGTGCAAATCTCGAACTGCAAGGGATGATAACTCTGCTTAGGAGATTGAAGATAGGATGGAGGTCGAGTTGTCTCATGCGTGTGTTTTAAATCATTAAGTCTGGCATTGCATTAAGTCATCACGTCATAAAATATATATAATAGAATAATCTGATTTGGCAAGATCAATTAAGGGGTCGAGTGTCGAATAGTATTATTAATTGTTGATGGTTGTTGTCTGTGCTTGTTGTTGCTGGTTAATGTTGCTGTTGCTGTAGTTGACGGTGGTGTTTCCGGACCATCAATTTGGCCCCGAACACCACACTTTGATTTTTACAATTCCAAGATGGCGGCGATGACGTCATGTAGTACTGTGATACTTGTTATTTTGGTTCCTATCTGAGAACACAAACTCGGTTATGTCTTAACTATCACATGGTTCATTTTTTTTCAATATTTTTTTTTTTGCGCGTAGAGATCTTTAGTAATGGAACGAAACCGGAGGACCCGGAAAATACACGAGATAGGACAGGCGCGTTAACTACTTGTCACGTTCAAGCGAGGAATAGAAACCACGTTCAGGGTGTTATACTAGAATTCATGGTATGGATACAAGTGACCATACAGCTCGTTAACTACATTGTTCATTGTACGGGCGATAAGTCTCATTTGTACATTAAGATTTTGTACACGACTTGTGAAATTTTATTGACAGGTTACAGTGTAATCAACATGATCAAGTATTGTATTAAATTGTCTCTCAAGGATACTATATTATAGTTTGTGTTGTTGTGTTGTCCATTGGCCAATCACGTTATTTTACCTACATTTTGCCTAGTAGTTTGGATGCAGCGATGGCGGGTGTGGCGCGCCAGGCAGGGTAAGCTTACTCTTCCGGACACCTGTTACCACTGTTTGTTGTGTATTTCGTACACGATGAACAGTCCATTTGCTGATTACACTACTTTGCCTAACTATTTTGCCTATTACGTTCTTTAGGACTTCGATTTTTGCCTAATGGTTTGGATTGTTCGTACTTGGTTTTATTTTATTTTAACCAATCGGATTAAAATACGGATCTATATTTCGTTTCGTTCTTTTAATACTTTCAATGGCCTCCGGTTTCCTCCCACTGCTAAAGACCTCTACGCGCAAACGAATTATTGAAATTAAATTAAACCATATGTTAGTCCCGAATGACATATTTGGTGTCGAGTGGATCTAAACCCCATTTCTCTCTCTCTCTCTCTCTCTCTCTCTCCCCCTCTCTCTCTCTCTCTGTGTTTTAATTAGATTGGTTTTTATCCACAAGAGTTCCACAAATATTTGACATTAAAACATTTATTTTTTTCCAGGAGTTGAGTGATCGTGTTTTGGAAGAGAAGGACAGATTATCACTACATTCTAAATCACGTGGTACATCGAGAACTACGTCACGTACTGCATCTCCATCAAATAATAAAAGTAAGTAGTTATAATGACGTCATGATTTACAAATTAAAGATGCATTATGGTCGTTCGTGTTATAATAGATAATGTTCGAGTGCGAGGCATTCAGTGATATATTGATATTGTACGGGTGTATACAAATTGAGGTGTAGGGTTTGCTTTCTCGTGGTATAATGTTTCAGATATATGATTGTGCGGAATTTATCATATTGGTTGAACTTTCTGTACCAAGTGGGATAACGAAGGTGGATATATGACATAGCTGGCCCGAACATTGGTATTTCTACCTACAATGTATCCAATTCCAAGTGCTTTGGTGGTGGGGTTCTGCTAATGAAGTCATGCATACACCATTCAATGTGCTATTCGGGAAAATGGGCAGCGGCATTGTGGGCCACTCTTATATCGTATTCTTCCTGTCAAGGGATCTTTTACGTACCCGCCAATGTATACACGACACCTCGGTGTTTCGGATCATCCAAACAACTACACAGCTTTCTTTGTCAGTGTCAGACTCCCCATCATGCACCGTTGGCAAGGAGAAACCATGTGCCTAAAACCCTCAGATGAACTTGCTTCAGCATGGATAAAAAGGCACCAGGGAACAGGCATAGCCTACATCACCCCTTCTTTTACGTGTACGCCAGGGATGCTTTAGGTTTAACCCCCAAGAATAACCAGGTCATTTTCAGACTAACACGGGACGCATATTTGTTTGAAGTCTGATTCGCAGCGAAATCGTTCGAGTTTAGGCAGACGATCGTATCACATACAAACGTGGAATCTAAACCATGACTTGCATATATAACATAATTCATTGTCCACCTTTTTTATCTAGAATTAATCATTTTTTTATTCCAGAGCACGTGCACTTTGAACCAATATCCGATAATGAAATACAAGAACTTAATGTCAAGGTCAATGGAATTATTCAGCCAACAACAAAAGTGCATAGTTCATAGAATCATATTGAAATGTGGCGTTCTACAAGAAACGGCGTTAAAACTTGTATAGTGCTCAGTCGACATTTTACAGTCGCTATTAGTTACTATAGTTTTCAGTCACTATTGGTTACTGTAGTTTTCAGTCACTATTGGTTACTACCGGTCTCGGTTACCATTGGTTACGATAGTTCTCAGCTATCATTGGGTACTATAGTTCTCAGTTACCATTGGTTACGGCAGTTCTCAGCTAACATTGGTTATTATAGTTCTCAGTTACCATTGGTTACTATATGTCTCAGTAACCATTGGTTAAAACATTTCCTGAATTACCAATCTTTAAAATATTCCTTTGTTACCATTGGTTACCGTCGTGCTTAGTTACCATTGCAGATCATCATTAGTTAAGACATTGCTCAGTTACCACTGATTATGGTAGTGCTTAATCACTATAAGCTACCGCCATGTTTAGTCGTTTGCTTGACACGTTACTCAGTTACCATTAGTTAACGTATTTTTTAGTCACAATTGGTTACAATATTGCGTTAACATCAAAATCGTGGGGAACGCTTGATGGCAGACGGTCCTGTGCATTTTAGCACATATGACGCCATATGTGGATTGCGAGTTAGGGTACGGGCTAGGACCTGCAGATTTCATCAAAGTCTCGAGATGTAAATAGGTCTAGCCCGTACCCTAACCCTGGGCCAAGCCTAATCATTACCCTAACCCACAAAGCACATATGACGTCATAATATTCGCAGGACCGTCTCCAATCTAGCGTTCTCCCAAAATCGTGCCTTCAGTTCTGTTGATTGTCGTGAATAACTCACAAATTGTTGTGAAAGTGAATGTGGTTTATTCCATGTAGTTTTATTTTTAAAAAAAACACGTGGACATTTTGAAACGTTGATTATTGTATTAAAATCACGCATTCACCTTATTTGGAGCACATTAATACCCTGTATGTGGTGATAGAAGACAGAAAGTTTGAAATACAGAATAGAATGCTGTGATCAGATCATATATTTATATTATGTCTCGAGTGCATCATTGTGATATATTTTCTAGAAAACGTGCTGTGATAAAATTGCTGACGATTGAAAGGATCAACAGATAGTGTTTAGGGAAGGTTGTTTTTTTTACATGGGCTAAGCCTGTTTTCAAATCCTATTCAGATATCCTGAATAAAAATATTGTTTTAGAAAAGAAATGTGTTTCCATGGATTAGTTTGTAGATAGAATATAAATTATATGATTTAGTTCAAATTATGTTTTATTCAATAAACTCAACTGGACCGAACAACAGGCAAAGGCCTATATAAGGCCTATATGGTCGCTTTAATCATATGGTTGCTGATATCCAGTATGTCAGTTCTATTGATATTTGCAAATATTACAGTTTGCAAATATTACAGTTCTATGCATATTTGCTAGTATTAAAGTTTTATTGATATTTACTAGTATTCAGTATTAAAACTCTATTGATATTTACTAGTATTACAGTTCTATTGATATTTACTAGTATTACATTTCTATTGATATTTGCTAGTATTAAAACTATATTGCCATTTGCTATCATTCAGTTTTAAACTTCAATTATTATTCACTAGTTCTGTTGATATTTGCTATCATCCAGCATTAAAACTCTATTTATATTTACTAGTATTACAAAGTTTTTAAGAGAAATTGATAGTTTTAAGGACCAATTGCTATTAATGAATATATAGCCAGTGAACTACTTAACTGATAATTACAATTTTCCATTATGTAAGTTTTACCGGGTTTGGTTTTAGTAACCGTATTTAATTCAAGGGAGACAACACAGTAGAAAGGTACAACTAAAAATTGACTATAAGTCAATTTTACTGGAAAAATGGGCGGTGGAACAAAATTGTTGGGGTTGCTTCTTTACTCTACCGACACGTGCACTCAGATGCTCTCTTGTATATTTTTATTTATCAATAGCATGATAGATTTGTAAAGAAAATGTTAAATCATATTAAAACACAGATTCTATTTCGTTTTACTTGTCTTCACAACAATAGGATCTGAAAGAGCTGTTACGTAAGCCGCGTTCTGGTTAATGTAAGGGACTAGCCAATGAAACAATCTGTTATAGCGAGTTCTTGGCGTGCTCTGCGCAGAACTGTGGGTTAACCACTAGAAACGTCAACGTTGATTAATTAATCAAAGCCTGACGTCATAGGGTCAAAAGTGCCCCCCCCCCCCGCACAACTGACCAGCTCTTCATGTAGTAGCGGTCATCGAAAGTATAAAAAAACGAAACGAAATATAGATCTGTATTTTAATCAGATTAATAAAATTTTTAGACTCATAATGAATTAAATACCTCATTTTATTGTCGTTGTTAATGGATATATAAAATATTTAATGAATTATATTTTATTATGTTTGTTGTTGATTACCAGAAGTCTAGTGCGAGTTATCCCCCTTAGGTCTCAGAGAATATAAGGATCAGACTTATTTGGCATGGCCAAATTCATATTTCCGTAAGGTCACGTGATGTAAACAGTGTTAAGGCACGTGATTGCTATTGAGGGTTAGGGTTAGGCGTAATGATAGGTCTTGGATTGGGGTTACTATTGGGATTACTGTTCAAATAAGGTCGGCTCTAGCAATAACAAGGACATAGAACTGTTTAAGGTCGCCAACATCATATGCAAGTTTAATAACAGGAATATGCCATTCTATCCCTATATATATGCATACACCATACTGAACTAGACAGTTTATAATTTTAAAAAGAACAGGAATGCCATGCCTGTTGAAGCATCGATTTTACTTGCTCTCGCTTCGGCTCATCTTTTTTCATAATTTGTAATGTCAGGCAATCAAACCTCAGTATAGAATCGAAGAAGAGGGTTTGAATATACATCTTCTGCTAGGTTTTGGTGAATATTTATGATTTTGAGGCGGAAATATACGAGACTTCAGAGGTTGGTTAGGGTTTTGGGTGACGTCAGCACATGCAAATATTGTTTTCGTTTAGTGGGGAGTATATATGCAAATCGACTGAAGTGTGATTGCCTGACATTACAAATTGTGAAAAAAGACGAGCAGAAGCAACAGCAAGTAAAATCGAAGCTTCAACAGGCATTGCATTCCTGTTCTTTTTTCTAACTCGGTATGGTGTATGCATATACGCAAATAGAAGGTCAGATTCCTGTGGTTTAATTCGACTTGGCGAACACTCTGTTCAACCGTGATTATGACAAGACCGTACTCTCTATGTATAATTCAACTTATGGCTCTAAAAGGTAACCGTAGATACAATATCTAGCCAATCATTCTGTCATTATGTGATTTTAGTTTTTGTCAATTTGTACAAATACGCCTATACAAAGGAGTGTGGCGTTATTCAAAAATATGATTTTATGTCACGTGGTTTCCGCAACCCCTCTTCTATGATACCAGGTCAAAAAATCAACAAAAAGGGCAATGCAAATTGGAAGAGATGGAGAATTGATATAAATAGAGGAACTACAGCCAATGAACGACTATCTAACGGAATATTGGAAGGTCAAACATCAGCGATATCACTCCGATGGAAGCGGACGTCCAGTAAAGCTATTCCACAGTCATTTAATGTATTTTCTCAGAGTTAAGCCCACATTTTTATAAATGTGTATGTTGGTTCTTTATGCTTTTCGGCATTATTAGTCCGTAATTAAACGTCCTACTTTGCTGCCAGGCTAACCAAAAACGAGCTGGTGCCATGAAGTGTGACGTCAGAGTAATTTTGCGGGACGACTAGACGCTTGTCCCTGCACAATAATGAAAGAGGGAACCAAGCTGAAAAGCTCAGATGAGCTCATACTTAATTTATTGACGAGAAAACATTATGTGTCATTACACAATTAATTCTGGTAACATCTGTGTACCATAGATTTAATTGATTTCTGGTGTTTGTCCAGATTGTATCTGTAGGATGTACAACACCGTCAATAGCTGTAACAGAAAAACAAAATTAGGATTGATTATCATAATAATAAGTGCACGGGTTGGGGTGTTTAGCAGTGGGAGGCGCCAGAAGACACGAAGAAAACCCACGAGGTTAAACAGGCGACCCTACTCCTCGTTACGTACAGCGAGCAATTGAAACCACGCTACATGACCCAATGACAGACATTCTGATGCAAGGCGCATGTGTAAACCATTCCCCCCCCCCCAAAAAAAAAAATCATACGGTGGCGGACTGTCGACTGGATGGTGTGTAATAGCTATAGATGTATTTACCCATAGCGATGGTTAATAAACTGCTACAGCGTACAATCAACAATGTGTGTGTGTGTGTGAGAGAGAGAGAGAGAGATGGGGAGAAAGAGAGAGAGAGAGGGTAACGTCCACTCGACAGAAACTAGGTCATTTCGGGACTAACATGGTTTGATTCGCTTGTGCGTAGGGGTCTTTAGAGATGGAGAGAGAGAGAGAGGGTAACGTCCACTCGACAGAAACTAGGTCATTTCGGGACTAACATGGTTTGATTCGCTTGCGCGTAGGGGTCTTTAGCAGTAGGAGGAAACCGGAGTACCCGGAGAAAACCCACGAGGTTGGACAAGCGACCCCACTCCTTGCCACGTACAACCGTGGATTCGAAACCACGCCAGTTGACTGAATGGTAGGCCGTATGATACAGCGCGCACGCGAACCACTCCCCCCCCCCCCGCCCCGCCCCCTATCAACAATTTACTAGATGAATGTTATATTTACCTCAGTATAGTATGTTACAAATTCCTCGTGATCAATTATTCCATCTTCTGAAGAACAAATATTATAAATTTATTAATAAACATTACATATATAATATATTTATCAATAAACATTACATAATATTATAAATTTATTAATAAACATTACATATATTATAGATTTATTAATAAACACTACATATATTATAAATTTATTAATAAACATTACATATATTATAAATTTATTAATAAACATTACATATATTATAAATTATAAATTTATTAATAAACATTACATATATTATAAATTTATTGGTAAACATTACATATATTATAAATTTATTAATAAACATTGCATATATCATAAATTTATTAATAAACATTACATTTAATAAACATTACATACATTTTAAATTTATTAATAAACATTACATATATTATAAATTTATTAATAAACATTACATACATGTATATTATACATTGATTAATAAACTGGCGAGTATGACAAACCATACTCCGCGCAGTGTTGAGTCTGATTAGAGGTAATCCAACTACACACTGCTATTATGAGTGGATATTGTTGTGTTAAATTTTGATTGATCAGTAGTCCGTCTACCAACCAATCACGAGCTGCCAATACTGGACCAAATATGTTTACATAACGTATACGTCATGACTCACGATTTTATTATGCCTAATTAACCCGTGCATAGCAGAATACTGCAGTAAAACGAATTGCGTGACAAACGAGGCTATCAAGTCGAATGAAATGTAAACAATCACTGTCCAAAGTTTTAGGGAAGACCCAGATCAAACGAAGGACTGTCATGTTGCTGTACTTAAGTGATAGCTTTCATTGAACGGAAAGAATAGACACACTCCCCCATAAGTTCAAGAAACAGACGCTATTCCAGCAATGGTCAGAGAGGGATTTCTCGGGCCATTGCTTCAGGAATATGATGACAAACTAACTCGACATGAAATGTAATGAAATGAAATGGGTTTTAACGTCAGTCTATTCATGCGCCTTGTCGTTTGCTATGACGAAGTGGAGTTGTTTGAGGAGTGGAGTTTCCTGATATTCTTCATCAAATTCCAACTGTCGATGGTTCTTTTGCGTGCAAACGAACGAATACACCAGAGGCCGTGGATTTCAGTACCATCCGAACGACAAAGGGCATCTAACAAAGTGAAACAATGTCGGAAAATCGTGCATAACTATTTCGACATAACCCTTAAACCTTCGGGCTAAGCAGGAAGTCTTGGGTTTGCTCCTGGTGTTGCCCCAGAAAGTTTCGGATTACCTTAATGAAGCATCTAAGGCCTCGAGGTTAAGGACACCTTAGTCTTAAACACCCGCCATCTTCCTCAACTTTGTTTAATTGTCATTCAAACACACTCTTCCTCCTGTCGTGAGGGCCGAAAAATCGGGGGATCTCATAAGGTGAATAGACTAGCTCCTCCCAAAAACTAAACCCATCTCAGCATTGCTCTTATTTTAATAAACTCAGACAAAAACGTTAGTGCTGTGAACTTACTACGTAAATGGTCCATTCTATCATGTACATTGTCCAAATCTGTAGAATCAATAACACCATCTTGGTCGTGGTCATATTCAACAAATAAGGCCTTAGCCACGATGGCTAAAGTTGGTTCCTGCATATCAAAATGGAATTCAAATTCCGTGTCTGTAATTTTACGATCACCTAAAAGTATATATTTTCAAAATTAATTTCCATTCTGACCTTTCCGTTATCTAGTTTTTAACTATTATGTGTAATACTGTGCTGTGCTATGCGTCACTGGTTAGATGTGGAAGTACAACGCCACAAAAACTACCCACATCCAACGGGTGACACATACTCTCTTCTCTGCTACATATTTTAATAGCCTTGAGATCTACTAGTATTGTCTCTAGTTATATTTGTTCCTTATTCTCTTCTTAGGACTCACGTTGTGTAAATATATCTTTTTATCTCCGTATTTAAAATGTTTATCTACCAGGAATAACAATTCATCAGTTCGTTTCCACATTTTTATATCAAGTACTGTGAACATAGGATACAAGGTTAGGTTAAATTACAAATCCATCACTGCACAGATTTCAAGCATGGAAGCATGATGACCTTGTCAATATTATTTCAATGTTTACGGTTCAAAATACATATGTCAGCACAGCAGTTAAAAGTACATATTTTAGGGGGGGGGGGGCTAGTGGTCTAGAGTGCCACGCTTCGACCTCTAGCTGGCCGGTCACCTCTGGCTTGCGGCTGTGGTTTCGAGCCCTGGTGTGAGCGTATGTGGCATGGAGATAGGGGCGCCTTCTCAACCTCGTGGGTTTCCTCCGGGCACTCCGGTTTCCTCCCACTGCTAAAGACCCCTAAGCGCAAGCGAATTATTGAAATAAAATTGAACCATATGTTAGTCCCGAAATGACCTAGTTTGTGTTGAGTGGACGTTAAACCCCATTTCTCTCTCTCTCTCTCTCTCTCTCTCTCTCTCTCATATTTTAGTTATACAATTTGCAATTTTCATTGTTCCTCAATACCAATATCACAGTGTTAAAATACAGAATAAACTTACTCTTCAATAATACAAAATAAAGTATTATAGTTATTTTGTACATTACACTTAAACAGTCTGCATTTTACATGATAGACAAATGCATAATAGAACTTACATTGAAATAATATTGGCAACGTTATCCTTCTATATTCAAGTGCCAATTAAAACTATAAGCCATCCAATACACAAGATGAACTGACACAACACCCCACAGGTGCATCATATGGCTCTCCTGTAAATCAATGGGGTGTACTCATCCCTGCTCGTGTCTCTTGAACCTCGTCGGTCTCCCCCGAACCTAGCTGCTGTCTGTCGAATTATTTAATTGGTCAAATATGACGTAATTATTTATAATGATTGGTTAATTAAGCTAAATTATGCAACAGAAGATTACCTACATTAGTGATAAACATGATATCCCCCCCAGCAAATATTCCTGGATCCGCCCCTGTGACCCCTGATCCTTTTTTAATCCATTTAAGGTAAAAATTTAAAACTTTATAAATTACTGTACCATTATTGTCGTAATCAGTTATTAGAGTTTCCAGGTCATCTCGATCATACTGGCCATTTTTATTGTAATCCATATCCACCCATAATCTCTCGGATTCGTTTTTCACGTGATCCCGGAATCTGTCTACATGGATATCTACATCAATACTTGGGTCAACGGCTGGTAGACTGAATTATAAAATATGTCAAATGAAATAAAATGGGGTTTAACTTGTTACTTTCCTGCTCAGTCCGGACTAATTAAGGCGGACGTACGCCATACAGTGTGCTATAAATTATAAAGAGTTTCCCCGTCATTTTGGGGGTTGGATGGTCGAACGGTTAGCAAGTGCGTGCTGTATCATAAAGCCTGTCATTGAGTCAAGTAGTGTGGTTTCGAATCCCTGGTTGTACGTGACATGTGGTAGGGTCGCCTGTCCAGCCTCGTGGGTTTTCTCCGGGTCCTCCGATTTACTTCCACTGCTAAAGACCCCTACGCGCATGTGAATTATTGAAATAAAATCAAACCATATGCTAGGGGACCTCTGTTTTTGTATCTTCCTAACCACTAGACACTGTACCTTTTAAATTCGACACCACACATGGTCGCCCATCCAACAAATTATGATTGCTCCCGGCACTCCGGAGACCGAGTTTCTTCCGCTGTTAATGAAATAAAGAAGTTAGTCCGGAAATAACCTAGTTTGTGATGAGTGGAGAGAGAGAGAGAGAGGGGGGGGGGAGAAGGAGAGAGGGGGAGGTAACGTCAACTTGACAGAGACTAGGTCATTTCAATAATTCGCTTGCGGGTAGGTGCCTTTAGCTGTGTGAAGAAACTAGGTCATTTCAATAATTCGCTTGCGGGTAGGTGACTTAGCTGTGTGAAGAGACCGGGGGACCTGGTGCAAACCCACAAGATAATAATACTCATACCTTAAGCTCGCTGGTAATAAACTCAAAACACATACCAAAAACAACATGGTGGCTGAAAAATGCAAAACCAATAAAAGAGTATTGTTTTGTATTTTATTCGTTGACTCTATTGTAGTTATCAATTTCAGTCGAGTAATTTATTCCGCTTTAATAAAATTGTGCATAGGCCACGGATAAGAACGGGATTTTCGACATGACGATCATTTAGGTCAGAGGTAATTCTCTGTGTTCAGAATTTAAAGCAAAACATCGGTCTGTATGTTTAATCGAATATAACCCTTGCGTTATTTCCATATTGTCGTCCTTTTTATTTTTTTAAAAAAAGAAAGTTTTTACGACTTACCTTAGGGGCTTGGCCTATAAGTTAAATATTGTATATCTTATATGTGTGTCTGACGATAGATAAGGTTAAACATGCGTGCGCGATACAAACTTTTCTTATCTCAAGACAAAGATAAGATTTAGATAATTAGGCTGAGGGAACGTCCAAAAAGTCAACAGTTGTATTCAAACAAAACACCCACGCTATTCCATCGACGACATTAATCAAAAGACGCTTAAATGGCGTAGATTTGTTCTGTGCCATCAAGTAACCCCAAAAGTACCCAAGGATCTTGATAAATGAAATAAAATAAAATGTTTGCTATGTAAGCTAGGTTAATTCAGTTTTCTTTCAACGGGTTTTGTAATAAATATCACCATGGCAATCATAATGACCAAGAAAAGAGTCAAAACGATAAAATCACGGTAAACTCCCACGAATAGAAATGAAATGATGAAATGTAATGGAGAGAGAGAGCGAGAGAGAGGAAGAGAGAGAGAGATGGGTTTAACGTGCACTTGACACAAACTAGGTCATTTTGGGACTAACATATGGTTTAATTTCATTTCAATAATTCGCTTGCGCGTAGGGTTCTTTAGCAGTGGGAAGTAACCGGAGTAGAGTACCCCGGAGAAAACCAACGAGATTGGACAGGCGACCGTACTCCTTGCCACGTACAACCGAAATGTAATGGAGTTTAGTGTCCTAACTTTCTGCAATAATACCGGGATAATCTTATGGCTCGCGCTATGATTTAAAGGTAATTTTGGTACCAGTCATTATCATATATGTGATAGAATAGAACTGGTTAAACACGTTCCAAATATAATTGTAACACAGAGATTATTGCTGCAATAGATGCGTATTGAGGGTTTAAACAATCGGAAGTGACGAACGCAAAAGGAAAACACGAGTTACCCCTCTATGTGGAGGCAGACCATCATTAAATTTCACCATCTCGGTATCCACAAATTGTAGTTCGTCAATTTATAGCAGTTCTCTCTCTGTCTCTCCCCCCCCCCCCTTTGCATGTCTATTCTTGTTAATTTTTTGGTCTAGAATGGACGAAGAGGGTTTGAATTAATATTTTCTTCCATGTTTTAGTAAATATTCATGATTTTGAGGCGGAAGGATTGCGGAGTTATCAGGTTGGCTACGATGATATGTACGGCAACTAGTTACATGTATTTAGTATGCTTCTGCAAGTTTTGGTCGTCAACCTCATACAAATTTCAGTGTAAAGACTTGGCCATTAGTTCCTCTGTCTGTAGTGAAAAGTATTCAGCCCAACGAAAATTTGGGGAAAAGTTGGAGGTGGGCAAAGAGTCGAGAATTAACATTGAGTTCAATGGGGAAATTAATGGTGGTCTGCCTCCATATAACTGACTGAAGTGACGAGTGATAACAGATACATAGGCGAATTTCTGCTCACTAAAGATCAAAAATGGTTATATGAGACTGTGAGAGGATATTTGATAATTCATAACAAGAATTGGCTGTCACTAGTTACGAGAATACGAGAAAAATAGAAATAATCCGTATATTCTCTTGTTTTTATTCATTCTATACCTTATAAAAAACATGGTAATGCACAGACTTTTTCTATTCTCATTTCGTGTTCTCTAATCTAGTGACAGTCAATTCATTTTATGAATTGTCATTATACCTTATACGTTAAGACTGACAAATTATTTTTTTTTTTTAAAAATATAGATCAGCTACGACCCAAAAATTTTATGTCTAGGTGATTAAATTCAAGTTTTTTAGGGGGTAACGTAACCTAATTTGAATTTTGGTCACAGATTATCGCATTCTATTCAAAAATTGTAATTTGTTTTCCGGTCATAGTTCATTGTGTTAAGGCTTTTAAATTTTTCTCGCGCTGCTTCTATAGTCAGTGCTAACATATCTCCGTGAAAATAAAGCCAATTAAAATGTCAAAATATATTAGACACTTTTAAGAAGGCGGTGTGTTGCATTATTAATATACATTTCTTAAAGAGGCAATCATTTTGTTGAGAAGTAGGCAACTTATTTTCAATGTGCAGGTAGGCCTAGTGGTTCAGTTAGGCTCGTTTAACAAACGCTCGGACAAAATTTGCGACGCTTTAGTAGACCAGCACTTTATTTGTAACAGTTGGAAGTTGGGCAAAGAGTCGAGAATTAACATTGAGTTCAATGGGGAAATTAATGGTGGTTTGCCTCCATATAACTGACTGAAGTGACGAGTGATAACAGATACATAGGCGAATTTCTGCTCACTAAAGATCAAAAGTGGTTATATGAGTAATTTATTTATTATATTCCATTATTCAATTAATTGCATTTACTGACTTTATGAAAGCGACGATCCTTCTATAAATATCTCATTAAACAGTAGATATTGTATAAATTTTATTAAGGACTAAGACTAGTAGTTATTTCCCTTTATTTCCTGATATATAAATAACCAGTTTTCCCGCATTTTTTTTCTCTCCCCTTGCAATTTTCCCCTTTTTTTTCTCCCTCTTAGTTGACGTTTTGGTCTAGAATTTTGTAATATTTTTGAGTAATAGTAATAATATTATTACGGTAGGTAGGGATGTAAAGTGTTTATGCGCAGAGCAATCATTCCGTCGGAGGCGTTTTTTTTTAGTTTTGTTTTGTTTTTTTGTTTTGTTTTTTGACCCAAGTCAACACCAATTCCTCTTTTAAAAATATCTAAGCGATCAACCCCTACAAAGTTATTATCAGTAGAGTGTCAAATGCTGTCCTCTATCTCCCCATAAAGTTTGGAACCAACGGAATGTTGAGCAAAAAGCCATTTAACATTGCTAGTCTGAATCCAATATAGACAGGCGTAGTTATCTCCCTTTTAACTAAGCTATGACGTCGCGTCATTGTTATGCCGGTTATGCCTGCATTTCAATGTGGTGGATGTGTTTATCATAACTTATCAAATTTAGCTGCTTCTTTACAGAAAAATCTTTAATTTGTGAAGGTAAGTTGTGTGAATTTATTAACTTAACATTACTGTAAATAGACCAACCCAACACTACGACATAGAAACTCAAATAATGTAACAAAAGGTGGGAAAAGACGATGTAGGCCTCGGGTAGGCCTATTATTGATTGCGCACGAGCGCAAAATCACAGACGTGCTCATGTCTTGTTCCGTACGTAAAATTCCTAAAATATACGATATTTTTTGCATTATTTAGACCATCAAATATTTATTTAAGAAAGTTTGAGATAAAAAAAATATATGTAGTTTTATTAGGAAGTTTAGAGCAAAGTTCCGTGGTGCATGGCTACTCTTCTTGTTGTTGCTAGGTGACCTACCTTTTTACTCACCACAGTCCGCATAAAAAAGTCCCGCGGCAAAATAGCAATTTATGATACTAGGCCTAATGATATTCCAAATATACTGTCACCTAGTGATAAACCTTCTGAACTAGAAGTAGTGACATGATTTTAATACCGCCGCCTATTATCTTTTTATTTATAAAGATTTGATTTTTGTTTTGTTTTTTGGCGTAGTGATTTAGGGTGGTTTCCAATAAACTGTCGCAGGCTCTCACAGAGTAGATCTAGGCATACCACTAACTATTAGGCCTAGTTAGTAGTAACAATAAAAATAAAATTTGTTGACAACAGATTCACTAAAAGCATTAAATCATGTGATTCCCACTTAGCTAGGCTTATGCATAAGTTATGGGTCTAGGCCTACTTGCCATTCTACAGCGCAGAGTAAAAATATTCTATGGTACCACTAGATACACTATTACTAGACTAGTCTACTAGTACTAGTAGTAGTAGTAGTACTACAGTAGACAATAGTACTATTAGTAGAAGGTAGGCCCACTAACATAACATGCCTCACATTCGCCAAAAAATCACCCAAACCAACACGCGATTCTGATTTATATTATAGTACGGTATAGATTAGATTTATAGAACACACACACCTTTTTTTAACAAACATATTATGGCATAGGCCTAACAGTAATTTTCAGTAAACGAACAAAATAAATGAATTGAAATGTGTCTTTGCGGCACAAGTCCTGCTGATAAAGACGGGCATATCTAATGCTCTAATACTTTGTGAGATGATGATTGGGGGATATTTTTCTGGGACAGTCCCACGTCCTCCGACCTTCAATACCGATACCAGAGACAGGCCCGAGCCGAGGTGGCGTCGGTTGACTCGGTACTAAACACCTCTGATAAGTTTAATGAAAATGCATGAATGAATGATAATAAATATGTTATTTTATTCAGTATGAAAAACAAATACAACAATCACCTACACCAAGACCCGCTGTGGACAAACGATTTCCACAAGTTACCTGAACTCCCAGAAAATTCGCCAATGCCTGATTCTACTCAAGCCCCAGGTAACAATTATTATTATTCGAGTAGAGCTTAGTGTAAGAATTACCGAATTCATGGAAAAGTGGAATTACAGGTGCCTAAGTAAACTTGTCAATAGATATTTAAAATTCCCCGCACAACCTCTGTGTAACCTCTGTTAATGTCTGCTGTCTCCGTCGGTATCATCGTTTGTTACAGCAGCTACATCGATCTTCGCAGCATCTCCACTAGCCTCCACTGTCCGTCCAGCCTCTCTACCGGCATCTTTATCGTTTGATCAAGCAGCTACACAGATCAACCGGCGCGTTCAGCCTCTGTTATTCTTTAACTCCTAAGGGAGTCAGTGTTGCCATTCACCGAATCTTTTCTTTAAATGTTAAATAAAGAAAAACAGTAATTACCCAAATAAAATATGGGGGAGGTGGGTATGTAATAGTTAATAGCCAATGCCAGGGACTTAGTGATCGAATATAACTTATATTTATTATAGTCATAAAAAAGGTGATTGGTGACCACACAATCTAAGTTATTCTAACATTACTGTAGAATAGTAAGACGCCTTAGTTTAATCCATTCAGGTGCCTGAAAGATTCTGGGCGGAGCCGAAAACCCAATCTGTTAATTATAAATATTATATTTCAGTGGTAGAATCTGAGAGTACAGATCCAAATATGCCCGAGTCTACTCCAAATATGCCCTCAGGTAAATATGATCCTATTATTTTTTAAAGTAAAGCAAAATATTCGAAAAAGAAGTGAAATGGGCACTCCGACTGCGACTGGGCCATACAGTATACAGTGTGCTCTGGTGGGGACTAGACAGCTGACCTGGCCAGGTCCTCCGTTCCACACCACGCCGGAAAATCTCCAGGAACTTTGTCGAACATCACCAGGAGCGAACACGCGACCTGAAGACTGGCGAACCAGCGTCTTACCCAACTTGGATCCGAATGGCGGTTGCAATATGTCAGTAGGCCAGCTAGGTTTTAGTCCTTCCAGTGAGAAATATGACCGTGTGCAAAAACTTAGCCTGTTATCTTTAATTTTCAGTGGCAGAGTACAGACAATCATTTGGATGATTCTGGCATCGATGTTACTGGCGATACTGCTGGTAAGTATTATACTGCATAGGTTGTATGTGACAAGGAGTAGGGTCGCTTGTCCATCCGCGTAGGTTTGCTCCGGGTTCTCCGGTTTCCTATCCCTGCTAAAGACCCTCTCTCTCTCTCTCTCTCTCTCTCCCTTATAAATTATGTTTATTATTATGTTATAGAGCCATGTTTAGATGATTTAAGTGAAGAGATTCAACTTTACATCCAGAAACTTAAAAATGATAAATTAGATCTAGCCATCACCAACAAGCGGATTAATCAACAAATTATATTTCAATTAAGGTAAGTTTATACAGTCTCTATCATTCAGACATATATCTACATTTAGGTTGAAGACTAGGGGGTCTGGATGTCCGATACTATATAGCCTAGTCACTAGTAGTCCTCGTCAGATTGGTATAATAGATAGATGTGTCATGCATACATGGCAGGGTATTTTTGTTATTATGGGTGGGGGAGGGGTAGGGCAATCTAGTTAAATTGTTACAGCTACACTTGGGATAGAACTCTCGACAATATGACCCACTCAATTACACAGATATTGCTAGCAATAAACAACGTCATTCCCTATAATAAATCACGTGACTGGATTACGAGGCCAGCTAAGGGGTGACAAATCAAGTGAATGGATAAGAGGGAGACACAAGGTCAAATCTTGTGTCTGTATTACGGGGCAAGCTAGAGGGAAGATAACTCTAGTGTTGGATCATGAGGCAAACTATAGGGAGGCAATTCTAGTGAATAGCTCACGAGCCCAGCTAAAGGGAGACAACTCATGTGAATGGACCTAATTATATGTGTTGTTAACCACTTCCCACAAAAGAAAAATACAGTAAGATTTATATAAAGAGCTGGCCATTCTTGCTATAATAGTTCCAAAACGCATAATGAACACATTGAAAATTTCTTTCAAATCACTTTATTAGCCTCGTGTCTCCATTTTAGAATGAAATAATAAAATGGTCGAATCGTTCTTATCTACTTAAAATGACCGTGATAATTATATATTGGCTTTTCATTTTAATAAATGATGTTTTAATAAACTATGTTTAAATAATGGTTTATATGTAACATTATAGCCACAATAAAAATTTAAAACCTAAATTAAGTCAGATTTAGCTCTTAACAAATGCATCGTTAACAATTGTTTTTTTTTGTAGATTCAGTGGTGACCTTCAGATGCGATACGACGACAGTCTTGATATGACTGTCAGTTTAAGGGAGAGGATACACGAGTTGGAATGCCGAGAAGAAAGATATGTAGAAAGTTCCAACCCCGAATCAGAGGCTGTATTAAGGTATATATCTCTTGTCATTGACAGACACGTTAGCTCAGTGAGTAAATCTAGAGTGATATTGTATTATAGTTTATAACCTCACTGGCTCAGTGAGTAAGACGTTAACTGAGAAAATTCTCCCGGAACTAAAGACAAGGTTTGCACAAAATTTGATATGGGAGACGAACACAAATCGATGTCCTAAATATTTTGACACAGTTTGCAACGATGATTCAGGGATCTTAGTTGTAATAAAATGCGAGTTACTTCCCTTCTTTATTGGTCGATAAGGGGGGATAATTTGACTGTGTCTCACCCGTTGGATATACCAGTGATGATTTGTTGTATATCTGAGCCATGGTATATGTTTGACCCTAGTTGAACAATATGACAATAAAGTAGGGTATATATTGGACAGTATTGTGATTATTAGGTTATGACATTCAGGATCTGAACATCTAGAGGAGGCTCAAAATCTCATAAAAGTGCATGACCCAAGCAAACAAGGCTGTGTATTGCATCCCCTCCGCTTAGCGCCTGACAGGGTTTGCACACTCCTTGAAACTCCTGGAAAATGAAAATGTGATTTCCAGTACTGGAAAATCCTGGAAAAACAAGATTGCTCCTTTCGCCATATATTTTAAGATATACAACTGAACGTGGTCATCGAATGTTTCTTTAAACAGTTCACGAGTTCGCCGCTGTAAATGTTCTTCAAGCATAAAAAAGATACATTATGATGTAGCACTCTATACAGGTATTGTGATATTGTGATGTAGATATCTATACAGGTACTCCTGGAATCTGGTAAATTACTCCTGGAAAACTATTGGAATTCCAAATGTTCTGAGTTGTGCATACCCTACGCAATTTCCTTCTCGCTATGTAGTCACTGCTTCACTTAGTCCCTGAAAAGAAGCACATCTACGTATTGTAACAAAGGAAGTCAATAATAACTCTGTAGATTATCGGACGACCGTGATATTGAATGGATTAAACCATATACGCATCTAAATCTTATAAAAGTTTATTTCTAATGATCCATTGTTTATTCAGGTGCTTTGAAGAGTTGCAAAACAAAACTGAAGAATGTTGTAAACTCAAGGCTGATCTAACATCCACAGCAGATGAAATGAAACTCTGGCGAGTCAGAGCTAAGATGCTTGACATTGACAACGATTTCTATAGAAGAGAGATTGAAGATTTGAGGGAAAATATGATAGAACTTTCCCGGGAAAATTTAATCGAGAAAGACAAGACACACAAGGATTCGGAATCAAACAGTCTAGCAGAAGATGGAGGATCTAAAGCCAAGGCGGTTTTAATGGAACCAAGTCTACAACCAGGGTATGAATCCGAAAGACCAATGGTCAAGGTGTCCACCGCAATAGAAGACTGTATGGATGCTTGCAAGAGAAAAAATGATTCTGGCATAGTCGTTGCTGAAAAGACCCAGATGCCAAGCACAGGTTCAAGAGCCGCTTTTGTTAAACTTCATCTGAAGGAAAATGCCGGTTGTGAATTACCCCTGGTGCAAAAGACAAGACATGGTGAGAGAGAAGTCAAGCAGAAAGTCCCGAGGCTGAACCGTAAGCAGCTAAAACCCGCTAGCCTACCAACGAGCGACATCGATGAGTACAGCGAGAAAACTCCAAGGCCAAAAGCACCCTTCAAGTACTCAAATGTTAGTTCTGGATCAGCTTTAAATAATAGTTCCTTCACGCCTCTACCACCTCTAGCCAAAAGAACTGTGTTTCCGCAGTTGGATCGACCGGGAGTTAAGAGTACCCAGTCAACGCCACTTTTTTCTACAGTTCTTGACGGACACAAAGTTCACCTACCAAAGATCATGCGGCCAGGGACACCCCTAGATCGAGTCAAACCTGCTAAATTGGGTGGCGTGTCGTTGCCTAAATTAGCCAACCCTTTCAAGAACCCCGGACCACCGTCTAATGAACAGCCCCAAGGACTAAACAGATTCACACCTCTACCACCAACTGCCCCAAGAGGTCACCGTTCTCGACCCTACTCCGGAAAGAGAAGAAATCCATCACAAGCCGGTGGTCAGAAAAAATCCGGAGCTGATTAAATAATGGAAAGCCAGTAGTTGACCGAACGCACCAAGGCAGGTTTATGGTAGGGGTGGTAGCTGCATGTAACATCATCTAAGGTCAAACCAACTTAAGTTTCAGTTTTTCTGGTTCTTGGTCTATAAATAACCCAGTTATTTCTTGGGTTCCATGTTTTATTAAAATTTCAAAATTTGGAACTAAAAGCTTTTGAAAAAGGCAAGTAAGTAGTAATTATTTTAAATTTTCGATTAATAATTAACCCACTCTGGTGTTTTAAAACTTATTTGGAACTTAAAACCTTTTAGGCAAGCAACTAAATACTTTTTGCTTCAGAATTATATTTTTACTTGAAAAAATTGTAGGTAGAATTTTTAAGTGTGTTTTCCCGAAAAACAGAAATTCAAATTGATGTAACCCTACTGTGATATATTAAATACGCAACATTTATCGCATGTTTTATACGATGCGATAATAGTGTATATATTGTTAATACTGTATAATAGTTTAAGATTTTAAATAGGGTATACAGGACCGGATTACATAATATACATAGTTTATACAGGACCGGATTACCTACTTAAACAGTCCCAGTCCAAACTCATCAGTTGGCCTGTAACTATATCCATTTGAATATCTATCTATGTACACTTGAAACTGGTTTATGGTGGCAAGCTCGGCCCCAGATACCCGTGAACCCCATGTCTATTAGTAAATCCGGTCCTGGGTGCCAGGATAATGTAGCTGAAATCAAGCCATACGTTCACGAAACATTCTCAAATTAAAGTTACGAATTTACTCAAAATTGTTCGTCTTATTTTAACAAAAATATAACCCCTTAAAAAACTGTTGTTGTTTGAATGTATCAAATAAACCGATAACAGACCACGTGCAAAGTTTTCTATCTCTGGATCAAAGATATTTCGAATAAACAGTGATTTAAAGTTGAGTAAATTCTTAACTTAAGTTACTAAGAATGCTTTGTGAACTCGGGCTGGTAATATCTGTTACATTATTTACGCTATTCAATCTGTGATATATGGGAAGGGGGGTGTTCGTGATGTATTTTATTCAATATGTGATAAGTGCTATTGTAAGATTTTTCTATGAAGTTTTCAAAACATGTCTCGGGTCCATCTCGTTGGATGATGAAATACGTGAACATTTTTTGCACAAGTGTGTAACGCGTCATGTATATTTAGTTATATGGGCTGTGAATGGTCGTTTGCCGTGTGACGGTGTCTGCGGCCAACACTCGCTTTCTGTTCTTGGGTATCTCGAGAACGAAGGCTTCATCTATCACGTGAGGACGATTATTTGTGTGTGTTGAAATAGACCAATCGCATTGCTTCTAACAAATGTGCTTGATTCAAGTTAATTTGCTAGATGCTATGTTATTGATGCCGTTTTACACGTCATCGGGATTGAGCGTCGATGTTTTGGAAACAATGAATTTTTAAACAATACAGTAAATCATCAACTTGCTGTCGAAAGCCAGGTGGCTCGGTGAGTAAGAGGCTGGCTACCTAACCACCAAGACCCAGGTTCGACCGCAGTGTTGGCTACAAGAGTTCCCCAGGTTTAGCCTTGGCAGTGGTGCAGGTGGGAGGGCCTGTCAGAGTACAGCGTCTAGTCGTTCGTATGGGACGAAAACCCTAGGTCCAATAATGGCGAAACAAGTCAAGGAACCCTTGACAGTTTGGGTAAGTGGAACTGCCGCTGTCAGGGCAAAATGTTCCGCAATGCAGACTGCGTGGTGTAAATCTGTCTTCATTTGGCCGTTTGGTGCAGGACAGTATGGAAGTTACACTCAATTTCATATATGCTAGCTATGAACTATAACGTCATATCAGACATTTTTAAAAAATAAAATAGGCTGTTTTTCTCTCAAAATGGGTAGAACTACAAGTCTAAAATAATGATTCTATTTAATTATTATCTTTAAACCCAGGCACACATTATTATATTACATCAAGGGGTCGTGCGTAAAATATAGCTCAGATCAAGTCCATTTCGTTAAACGCCTTGTAATTGGTGCTATTTTTTTTACCCATTTTGTTAAGCGCCTTGTAATTACAGCAGTCATATTTCTTTACACATTTTGTTAAACGCCTTGTAATTGGTCCCTTTAAATTAGAGATTCTATTTTCAGTTAACGCTTAGGTAAGCTAGGATAATGTTATTCAATATTACCAGTATCAGAATATATTGTAGGTCATAAGGGTAACTGTATTTAGGTATTGCCAGTATCAAATTATATGGTAGGCCAGTAAGGTAACTATATTTAAGTATTTTAATATCAGTATGGTATTGTGATTACGATTAATGCTGTAAAGGCAAGGAATTCTATTTGGGATAATTGTAAGATAATCGCAAGACAATCATATTAATGTAATAAGGAATCCTAATTATTTATAAGGAGACAAGGAATTCTATTAATGCTGTAGAGCTGGATGAATGTGTGATAAATGTATATGGATTTTTATATAAAATATTTAAACAGGTCGGTTCTTTACAATTTGATCATTTTTATAGTTTTCATTGTCTGTATATGGATATATTTTATAGAGCACAGTATGTAATACTGGTATATTATTATATGTCATTTTGTCTGGTATTTTATTGTCTGGATGTATACTAGTGTACCTTTGTAAATATATATATATATATATACGTATGTACCTTTTATTCTTAATGTATTATAAACCTGGTATGTCTTATGTATCAATTTAAAGACCTTGTGTAAAAAAATAAGCTTCTATTGTCTGTTTATATTTATTTATGAGGGTTTACCTTTGTTATTGTTATAAATAAAATAATAAAAAACAATCTTTTTGTCTGTCCACCCTTCTGTTTAAATGAAATGTATGTTGTCATCGCTGTCTGTTCGTCCATTACAGACGTCATATTGATGAACAGGAGACAAGAAAGGTTTTATTCGAAAACTATTTGAGCCTCCAAGGGACGAGGGTTGGAGTTGTCACACTTCTGGTTATCAAATCTAATCCATGTCAAGGCTCTTTCCTGTGGAAGGAACCAGGGAGAAACGCACGAAGTCGAGAAAGCACCCCCTCCCCCATCTCAACTCACCTGGAAACTCCTAGATAGCTATGTTATCTCATCCCCTTCATCACATCTAATTGGGTCACTTTTTAACCCCTTTGCTATCGGCATTTTAAATAAAATTCAACGAGAATTTTAATATCCTGCTAACAGAACTAATCAATACGTCTTTTATTGTTCCATATATCACGAACAACAATTAAAAGCAAATAAGTTGGGGTTAACGTCCTGATTTTTTTTGAATGGATGGAGGTGTGTGGGTATTCGGGGGGGGGGGGGGGGGTCAACGGTTAATTAAAACGGGTGTACACCATTCGTCGAATTCCAGTTGCCAAGATTTGGTTTACATGCACCCTTACGTATACTAGGGATCATGGCTTGTCGTCCCGTCGATTGGAGTAAACGCTTAATAAACCAGACCAGACCCTCCGCCCTGCACCACTAAGCATTATCCACCAATAGAATCGAATCTAAGACCTCCTGATTAGTCAGTCAGCGCCTTACTCGGTGACCCCTACAACTGAAAGCGAACAACACCGATGTTTAAAAACCGAGTATTTCAATTTTTTATTGTGATGTGTATGCCTTGTGTGACTGTCGTGGGGATTCGTCTAAAGTATACGCTCTCAATTAAAAAAAAAATTTCTTTACTTTTCATGTTTTATTAGATAGTATTAGTATAGTATTCGGGAAAGAGAGAAAGAGGTTTTTTGAAAAATACAAACATATAAAACAACGATTAGGCTACATGATGGCATCTGACATGAGGTTGGGGGTTCACTCGAAATATCACCAACTCGGACATTAAAATTAATCTAAATTCATATAAAAAAACATAGTCAAAATGTTCGTTAATAATTTGACTTACCTTACAGACATTGATTTCCCAGGGTCTGCCGTGTTTTTGTGTCTTAATTTGTCTCATTAAGAAATTTAAGCACGTGTTGTGCCTAACTTGTCGTGGAGATCGTCAATACGTACCGGAAATGAGAGTTTACGTAACAAAACCCGTCCCGAGACGTGAAAAGTATACCGAACACACCCTCACCTTGTGTCACGGCGTCCAGTCTTAGGCCTGACCTTGTTGTGATTGAAGAACGTACAAGAGAGTCAAAAGCTGGAATAGAAAAACATAAAGAAACAAATGAAAATATAATGAGATGAAATTGGGTTTAACGTCCTAATTTTCATCACTAACTAGGGTAATGAAGACGGGCATATAGGTGAACTTTACCACAAACTCATGGGTTACACGCTGTTCCGTGGCAGACCCACTGTCCTTCGGTGATTCGCTCAATCAGTACCATGATAGAGTCTGTAAAATTTGATTATTTCGTTTCTTTATTGTAATGACATGATCTTCCTGACAGGTAAAATATATACCGGCGTGAGTTCTCCCGCCTGTGTGATGTATAAGCACGTTAACAGTTAAAAAAATGAAATGAAATGGGGTTTAACATCCTGCTGCTCTTCTCCTAAACTGGGCTAATGAAGACGGACATACGTCATACAGGGTGCTATGAGGAAAATTTTTCCCGGGCAGCTGCGCTACGGTCTACTCTTATATCGAATTTCAATGCCATGGCATCTTTTATGTGAACTTCAATTAGAATATAGGGCCTCGCTTTTTCGTACCATCCAAACGACTATACGGTGTCCCTTGCCAGTCCTTGTGTCCTGCAACACTGACATGGGTCAACCACACCGGAAAATCCCGGTGAACATTCTCGGCCAACGCCGGGATCGAACACGTGACCCAACGTCTTACTCACGCCAAAAGAAAGCTATAACATTAATATATCCAAAATGAGGCGTGGTGGAAATAGAACGTGAACGATCTGCACTAGTCAGAAAAGTCTGTTTTAACCCCTACACATTTCCGCCTTAATCACCTACGCCGGGATCTCAAGATTAAAGCCAGTCAACGTTTGATCACAAACACCGAGGCAGGGGGTAGCCTAGTGGTCTAGAGTTCCGTGCTTCGACCTCTAGCTGGCCGGTCACCTCTGGCTTGCGGCTGTGGTTTCGATCCCTGGTGTGGGCGTATGTGGCATGGAGATAGGGGCGCCTTCTTAACCTTGTGGGTTTCCTCCTGGCACTCCGGTTTCCACCCACTGCTAAAGACCCCTACTCTAAAGACCCCTACGCACAAGCGAATCATTGAAATAAAATTAAACCATATGTTAGTCCCGAAATGACCTAGTTTGTGTCGAGTGGACGTTAAACCCTATCTCTCTCTCTCTCCTCTCCCTCCGCTCCCTCCTCTCTCTCTCTCTCTCTCTCTCTCTCTCCCTTGGGGAGAATGAGAGGTAAAGTCAGTGTTAACTTATCTCAGTGAAAATAAAGCCAATTAAAATGCAAGGAAAGACAATTCTGGCTGAGAGAATGGGGTGTAAAGGACAGTATTATATATATAAAAAATAAGAAGACAAATATGAAATTAAACTTATTAATAAAACAGGTCAGCTTCGACCCATTGAATAAAAGGAATATAATATTAAGTATTATTTGTAGATGAAAATGAAACCAATTAAAATGATGAAATACATTATTAGACATGTGTTGCATTATTATTTTACATTATGGGAGATAAGATAAAGAGATGGCAGTTCTCACTATAATAGTTAAAAACTTGTGTAAAGGTAATTTGCATTTTTTTCTTTCCTTATGAAGTTGACTTTTTTGTTTAGATGTTGCTATTTCGTAAAATTTTTAGGTAATACTTATAATATAATAGGGGAGGGGGGGGGTGTAAAGTGTTTATCCGCAGAGCAATCCTATTTCTTTTATTAGTTTGACCCCAGTCAGCACCAATTAATTCTTTCTGAATAAATTTAAACGATCAACCCCAACATAAATATCATGAGAAAAGTGTAAATACGGTCCCTTTCCTGCCTATAAAGATTGGGACAAACGGAATGTTGAGCAAAAAGCCACTTAACATTGCTAGTCTGAGCCCATTACAGACAGGCGTAGTTATCTCCCTTTTAACTATGATATGACGTCGTGTCATTGTTATGCCTGCATTTCAATGTGATAGATGTGTTTATCATAACTTCTCAAATTTAGCAGCTTCTTTACAGAAAATTCTTTAATTTGTGAAGGTAAGTTGTGTGAATTTATTAACTTAAGATTACTGGGAACACACCCACTTAACACTGCATCACAGAATCTCAAATAATGAAACAAAAAGTGGGAAAAGGCGATGCGGTAGGCCTTGGCCTTGGGTTGATGTGTTGACTGCACGCGAGCGCAAAGTCGCAGACATATACGATATTGTTTGCATAGACTATCAAATATTCATTTTAGAAAGTTGGGGATAAATCAAAATTCTACTTTGAGTAGTTTTTTACTTTAATTTTTAGGCAGTTTGAAACCAAGTTCCGTGGTGCATGGCTACTCTTGTTGTTGCTAGGTGACCTTGCCTTTTTACTCACCACAGTCCCACATAAAAAATGGACGGTAGAAACGAGTGGACCAATGGCGATTTATGATACTAATGATATTCCAAATATACTGTCGTCTAGTGATAAACTATAAACCTTTTATTTTTAATAACGCCACCGATTATCTTTGTCAAGATTTGATTTTTGCTTTGTTTTTTGGCGTAGTGATTTAAAGTGGTTTCCAATAAACTGCCGCATGAGGTGTAGGGCCTAGATCTAGGCATACCTCTACTTAGCACTAGGCCTAGTAACAGTCAAATAATAAAACTAGTTGACAACAGATTCATTAAAAACATAGGCTATGTCTGTTCTACATTGTATTTGTAAGCCTGTTCACTAGATAAAACTCATGTCATGCATGATCATGCCTCGCATTCGCAACAAAAAATACGCGATTCATATTTTTTATATTATATTATCACTCAGACTTTTCAATCTAGGTTTAAATTTAGAGGCCTACCAGATGTAACACACAAGCCGTTGACATTATAATAATGACAATCATACGGACATAGGCCTAACGGTGACTTAACTTCCTTATTTTCGTGCCAATGAAGACGGACATATCTCCCTCGGCCCCGTTTCTCGAAATTTTAACTAAAGTCAAAGATAAAATCCAAATTTTAGTAGATACTTAATTTTTGATTGGCTAAGCACTACTAACACCCCCCCCCCCCCTTTGGACGCCAGAGACAGACCATACTAAACATTAAACACAGCTGATAAGTACGGAAGCCCATAAGGGTCAATCAAATGAAAAAAAAAATTCTGACTATCTTGTAATTACAAGATAGGCTATCTTGTTATTACAAGATAGCTATCTTGTTATTACAAGATAGCCTAAGATAACCTATCTTGTAATTACAAGATAGACTATCTTGTTATTACAAGATAGCTATCTTGTAATTACAAGATACCGAGATGCCAATTTAAAGGTCACCATACACCGATTTCATGCTCCCATAAATACCATTGCCTTCATACACCCACCAACTGCATATTTATATCATGACTCATCAATTTTAATACGCTCTTTGAAGCCACAGAACGCTATTTCTATTTTTCAAACTTCTTTAAATTTTGATTTTTGAAAAGTAAGTAAGGAAAGGGATATTCTGAAAAACGGACCCTCCATCAATGAAATGAGCTGACTGACATAGCGTTTAAAAGCAGATTATTTATAGCTTGCGGTATCTCCTGATGTATACAATGTTTTGAGAGGGATTTGAAGCAAACGTTTGATAGATTAATTAGCTTGAATATATTTTTAGCCCAAATATATCATCAAATCACACAGTTTGTACGCGCGGAAGGTATCTTTAAGGAGAACATGAAATCAATGTATCATAAATGCTATTAATGAGGGAATGAAGTTAATGAGAGTATGAATAGTATTTAATGAGGGCACAACCTGGTGATGCCGATCCCGTGACATACAAAAGGGGGATTCGAAACCACGTCAGTTGACTCAATGACAGGCTTTTAAGATAAAACACGCACGTGCTAACAAATCGACCTGCCAACCCTCCAGCTCAACGAAGTATTATTGTATGTTACGGGATCGGCATCATCAGGTTGTCAGTCCTCCGGGTTCCTCCAACTGCTAAACAGAGAGGGGTATATGGTTTAACGTCCACTCGACACAAACTAGGTCATTTCGAATCCCCATTTGTACGTGACAAGGAGTAGGATCGCCTGTCCATCCTCGCCTGTCCACCGGTTTCCTCCAACTGCTAAAGAGAGTAAGGGGAGGTGTAACGTCCACTCGACACAAACTAGGTCATTTCGCGACTAACATATAGTTTAATTTCAATAATCGCTTGCACGTATGGATCTTTAGCAGTGGGAGGAAAGCAGAGGACCCGGAGAAACCCCACGATGTTGGACAGGCGATACTACTCCTTGTCGCGTACAACGGGGGATTCGAAATCACGCCAGTTGACTCAATGACAGGCTTTACGATACAGTTCGCATGTGCTAATTACGGGATCGGCATCATCAGGTTGTCAGTCCTCCGGTTTCCTCCAACTGCTAAACAGAGAGGGGGATGTGGTTTAACGTCCACTCGACACAAACTAGGTCATTTCGGGACTAACATATGGTTTAATTTTATTTCAATAATGCACTTGCGCGTAGGCGTCTTTAGCAGCGGGAGGAAAGAGGAGGACCCGGAGAAAACCCACGATGTTGGACAGGCGACCCTACTCCTTGTCACGTACAACAGGGGTTTCGAAACCACAGGCTTTGTGATACTGCGTGCACGTGCTAACCATTCGCCATCCAACCCCCACCCCACTACTAAAGACCCCTACGCGCAAACGAATTATTGGAATTAAATTAAACCATATGTTAGTCCCGAAATGACCTAGTTTGTGTCGAGTAGACGTTAAACCCCATTCCCCCTCTCCCTCCCTCTCTCTCTCCCTCTCTCTCTATCTCTCTCTCTCTCTCTCTCTCCCACACACACACTTTGGCTTATAACTATCCGATAAATCAGTGTGGGACGACCTTGAAATACAAGAAAACTAATTTGGCTATCTTGTAATTACTTGTAAGCCTTCTGACTATCTTGTAACTACAAGATAGCTATCTTGTAACTACAAGATAGCTATCTTGTAACTACAAGATAGCCTATCTTGTAATTACAAGATAACCTATCTTGTAACTAATTACAAGATAGTCAGAATATTTTTTTTTTCATTTGATTGACCCTTATGGGCTTCCGTAGATAAGTAATAAATACCTGAATGATTATAATACGTTATTTTATTCAGTATGAAAAGCAAATACAATAATCACCTACATCAAGACCCGCTGTGGACAGACGATTTCCACACGTTGCCTGAACTCCCAGAAAATTCATCATTGCCTGATTCTTCTCCAGCTCCAGGTAATTACATATTATTATTAGAGTTCAGAGCTAAGTGTAAGAATTACCAAATTCATGAAGAAGTGGAATTACAGGTGCCTAAATAAATTAGATATACAAATCCCCGCACAACCTATGTAATAAACTGTATTGTCTGCTGTAACTTCTGTTAATGTCTGCAATCTACCACGGTATCATCGTCTGTTACAGCAGCTACCCAGATCTTCCAAGCCTCTGTCCCAGCTTCTACTGTCTGTCTATATATGGTCATAATAAACATACCGGTTAACCACACTATCTAATAACAGTATAATAGTGAGACACGTTAGTTTTAATACCGTCAGAAGACTCTGAGAGATCCTACACACCCGCCGGCCCAGTCTGTTAATTATGAATATTATATTTCAATTTTAGAATCTGAGTGCAGAGATCCAAATATGCCCTCAGGTAATTATGTTCTTATTATTATTAGAATAAAGCAAACTATACGAAAGTATACAGAATTCATGCTAAGCTCCAATATTTCCACGCCGGAAAATCTCCAGGAACTTTGTTGACCAACACTGGGAGCGAATCCGCGACCACCAGACTGGTGAACCGACGGCTTACCCACTTAGCCACTGTGGATCTGAATGTAAGCCATCTTTGTTTTAGTCCCTTCCAGTGAGACATATGACCATGGGTAAAATCTCAATCTGTTATCTTTATTTTTCAGTGGCAGAGTACAGACAATCAAACCTCGACAATCATTTGGATGATTCTGGCATCGATGTAACTGGCGATACGACTGGTAAGTATTATATTACATTGGTTGTACGTGACAAGGTGTAGGGTCGCTTGTCAATCTTCTCTCTCCCATCCTCGTAAAGGCTCTCTCTCTCTCTCCTTCTCTCTCTCTCTGTCTCTCTCTCTCTGTCTCTCTCTCTCATATAAATTGTGTTTATTATTATTTTTTAGAGCCATGTTTAGATGATTTAAGCGAAGAGATTCAACTTTACATCCAGAAACTTAAAACTGATAAATTAGATCTTGCCATCACCAACAAGCGGATTAATCAACAAATTATATTTCAGTTAAAGTAAGTTTATACACTGGTAGTCCATGTAGTCTCTATCATTCAGACATATATTTTATGTACTATAGTCTAGTCCAATTTACCAGACATATATTCTACATGTACTATAGTCTAGTCCAATTTACCAGACATATATTGTCAAATTATAAATGAAATCATTAAATGGTCTAATCGTTCTAATTTACCTTCAATGGCCGATGGAGTTGATTATAGGTTTGTGATATTAATACATTAGCTCTTACCAAATGCATCGTTAACTATGTTTTTTTATAGATTCAGTGGTGATCTTCAACTGAGATATGAAGACAGTGTAGATATGACTGTCAGTTTAAGAGAGAAGATTCACGAGCTAGAGTGCCGACAACACAGATATATACATAGTTCCAACCCCGAATCGGAGGCTGTATTAAGGTTTGTATCTCTTGCTATTGATAACCACGCTGGCTCAGTGAATAAGACGTTGAACGAGAAAATTCCCCGGAAACTTAGGAGAAGGTTTGCAAGAAATTTGATATAGGACATGCACACAAATCGATGTCCTAAATATTTTGACACAGTTTGAGACGGCGATTCAGTGATCTTACTTGCAATAAAATGCGAGTTACTTCCCTTCTTTATTGGTTGATTAGGGGGGATAATTTGACTGTGTGTCTCACCCGATGCAGATACCAGTGATTTGTTGTATATCTGATCCATGGTATATGTTTAACCCTGGTTGAACAATATGATAATAAAGTAGAGTATATATTGGAAAGTATTGTGGTTATAAGGTTATGACATGAATGTTCTTCTCTACAACTCTAGAGGTGGCTCAAAAACTCGTGGAAGCGCATGGCACCATGAAAATAAACTCTTCATTACATTCCCTTCACTTAGCCCCTGAATAGAACGTCATTTCCTTCTCGATCTCACTACTTCACTTAATCCCTGAACAGAACCACATCCACGTATCGTATCAAAATCAAAGGGAGTCAATAATAACTCTCTAGATCATCGGACGGCCGTGATATTGAATGGATTAGACCATATACGCATCTAAATCTTATAAAAGTTTATTTTTAATGATCTATTGTTTATTCAGGTGCTTTGAAGAGTTACAAAACAAAACTGAAGAATGCCGTAGACTCAAGGCTGATCTAACATCCACAGCAGATGAAATGAAACTCTGGCGAGTCAGAGCTAAGATGCTTGAAATTGACAACGAATTCTATAAAAGGGAAATTGAGGATTTGAGGGAAAATATGATAGAACTTTCCCGGGAAAATTTAATCGAGAAAGACCAGACACAGAAGGATTCGGAATCGAGCAATCTAGCACAAGATGGGGGATTTAAATCCAAGGCGGTTATAATGGAACCAAGTCTACCAACAGGACCCGAATTAGAAACACCAATCGTCTCCACCCTAACAGAAGGCTCCAGGGAAGTTAGCAAGAGAAATAATGATTCTGGGTCAGCCGTTATTGAAAAGATTAAGATGCCAAGTCCAGGTTCAAAAGCCTCTCTGAAGGAAAAGGCCGGTTCTGAATTACCACTGGTGCAAAAGACAACAAATGGTTATAGACAAGCCATACGGAGAGTGCCCAGTTTGAATCGCAAGCAGCTCAAACCCGCTAACCTACCAACAAGCGACTCAGATGGATACAAAGAGGAAATTACAAGGTGCATCCAGAACATTCCAAGGCCAAAAGCACCATTCAAGTACTCAAATGTTAATTCTGGGTCAGCTTTAAATAATAGTACCTTTATGCCTTTACCACCTCTAGCCAAAAGAACTGTGTTTCCGCAGTTGGATCGACCGGGAGTTAAGAGTACCCAGTCAACACCGCTTTTTTCTGCAGTTCTTGACGGGCACCAAGTTCACCTACCAAAGATCATGCGGCCAGGGACACCCTTAGATCGAGCCAAGCCTGCTAAATTGGGTGACGTGTCGTTGCCTAAATTAGTCAACCCTTTCAAGATCCCAGGACAACCTTCTAGTGAACAACCCCAAGGACTGAATAAATTCAAACCTCTACCACCAACTGCCCCAAGAGGTCAACGTTCTCGACCCTACTCCGGAAAGAGAAGAAATCCATCACAAGCCGGTGGTCAGAAAAAATCCGGAGCTGATTAAATAATGGAAAGCCAGAAGTTGACCAAACGCACCAAGACAGGTTCATGGTAGGGGTGGTAGCTGCATGTAACATCCTCTAAGGTCAAACCAACTTAAGTTTCAGTTCTTCGGGCTCTTGATTATAAATAACCCAGTTAATTCTTGGGTTTCATGTTTTATTAAAATTTCAAAAATTTGGAACTAAACGTTTTTGATAAAAGCAAGTAAGTAGTAATTATTTTAAATTTTCGATTAATAATTAACCCACTCTTGTGTTTTAAGACTTATTTGGAACTTTTTAGGCAAGCAACTAAGTACTTTTTGATCCAGAATTATTTTTACCTGAAAAAATTGTAGGTAGAAATTTTAAGTGTGTTTTCCCGAAAAACAGAAATTCAAATTGATATAACCTTACTGTGATATATTAAATATGCAACATTTATCGCATGTTTTATACGATGAGATGATAGTGTACATATTGTTAACTGTATAATTAATAGTTTAAGATTTTAAATAGGGTATACAGGACCGGATTACTCAATAGATATAGTTTATACAGGACCGGATTACCTACTTATCAGTCCTAGTCCAAACTCATCAGTAAGTCTGCAAATATATCCATTTGTGGTTTTGAATATCTACTATGTATACACTTGAAACTGGTCCATGATGGCAAGCTCAGACCCCCGGATACCCGTGGACCCCATTGTCTGACTATGCCTGTTGGTAAATCCGGCCCTGGGTGCCACCATAATGTAGCTGAAATCAGGCCATAAGTTCACAAAACATTGTCAAATTAAAGTTACGAATTTACTCAAAATTGTTCGTCTTATTTTAACAAAAATACAACCCTTTACAAAACTTTTGTTGTTTGAATGTATCAAATAAACCAATAAGAAACTATGTGCAAAGTTTTCTGTCTCAAAGATACTCCTAATAAACAGTGATTTAAACAAGTCGAGTAAATTCTTAACTGAAGTCTAAGAAGAATGCTTTGTGAACTCGGGCCAGGTGTTGATGGCTCTTAGGAAGCTATCATTAAACCACTGTTAGATATTATAGAGATATATTCTTGGTTTACTGCTTAATTGTTTATAAAACCAGTTAATGGAATCTTCATAGAATCAAGTTGACGATGGTATTTCAAACTTTTAATCGGTTATTAACGTACAAAACAGATCATAGCGACTGGTTAGAAACATTGACCAATACAGACACGTCTTACTAAACATCTCCTGCCCAAGTTCAATGTTTGTAAGAAGCACTGTTATTGGCCAGTATATAGCCAATGGTCTTATTTTATTCTGGAATCCTTACATCAAGTCATTTCTATTCCCGGACACGGTTTATCTAAGAGTAGTTAGTTGGAGTATAGTGTTATCATTGACTTGATTATATGAAGATATCATTCATTTTAATCTGTGATATACAAGATGGCGACTGACTGGTAATTTCAATTGTTTATTCTATTCAATCTCTGATATATGGAAGAGTGGGGACTGTTTCAAATATACAGGATGGTAATATCAATGGATTACTCTATCCAATCTGTGATATTTGTATGGGGGAGGTTTGGCTGTGGTTTACTTAATTCAATCTGTGATATATGGACGGTGTGGGATGCCTGCGATGTATTTTATTCAATCTGTGATAAGTGTTGTAAGATCTTGAAATAACATCGTTTGAGTTTAAGTGGTACGATGATTGCGAAAAATTTCTCGAGGCCGGGGGAATAAGGTTTACAGCTGCAGTTTCATGCACCTGCCCCCCCCCCCCCCGTCCTTGATTGTTGATTGATCACAAAGCGTTTTTATTTTGTTGGGTGATGATTGATGTTAACAATCATTTTACAAGTGTGTAGCTCATGATGTATTTGTAATCATATGGGCTAAGAATGGTTATTTTGTCGTGTCTGCGACCAACACTCGTTTTCTGTTCTTGGGTATCATCAATCTTAACAACAAAGTAGATTAGTTGTCGGTGTTAAAAATATGCCAATCACATTAATTCTAATAAATAGTCTATATTCAAGTTCAGTTTGTTTGACGCCTTGTTATTGGTTTCAGCTTTCTCCAGCCATGAAAGATTTAATAAACATATAAATCTAGAGATTTATTTCAAACAATATAACGAAATCTTATCTATCAGTCGAGAACGATTATATGCACGTGTTCAATAAACTAATCGCATTGCTTCTAATAAATAAGCTTGATTCAAGTTAATTTGTAAATGCTACGTTATTGGTGCCATTTTACACGTCATCGAGATTGAGTGTCGATGTTTTTAGAAACGAAGAATTTTTAAACAATACAGTAAATCGTCAACTTGCTGTCGAAAGCCAGATGGCTCGGTGAGTTAAAGGCTAGCTCACTAACCACCAGGTCCCGGATTCGATCCTGGTGTTAGCCACGAAAGTTCCCCAGGTTTACCCTTGTCAGTGGTGCAGGAGGGAGGGTCTTCCCGAGTACAGCATCTAGTCGTTCGTATGGGACGAAAACCCTAGGTCCTATCATAGCGAAACACGTAAAAGAACCCTTGACAGTTTGGGTAGGAGGAACTGCCGCTGTCAGAGCAAAATGTTCCGCAATGCAGACTGCATGGTGTAAACCTGTCTTCATTTGGCCGTTTGGTGTAGTACAGTATGGAAGTTACACCCCATTTCACGTATGCTAGCCATGAACTATATACGTCATATCCGGGCATACAAAATTGACATTGCTTTTAATAAAGTAGGCTGTTATTTTATGTTCAATTGGTCAGACGCCTCGTTTTCTGTCGCTCTTTTCACCAATAACTTAATCTTCAATGTCAATTATGGCTTTGCGCAGAAGGATATTTTCAAGTAACGCCTTCTTCAGAAGGATATTGGTATACTGCGTTTTTCACCCAAAATGTGGTAGAACTACAAGTCTTAAATAATGATTCTATTAACTAATTATCTTTTAACCCAGCCACATATATATTACATCAAGAGAGCTTATGTATAATATACCTCAGAACAAGTCCATTGTGTTAAACGCCTTATAATTGGTCCTATTTCTTTACACATTTTGTTAAACGCCTTGTAATGGTCATATTTCTTTACACGTTTGGTAAAACGCCTTGTATTTGGTCCCTTTAAATTAGAGATTGTATTTGCAGTTAACTCTTAAGCTAGGGTAATGTCATTCACTATTAGTAAATATTACTAGTATCATAATATATGGTAGGACAGTAGGGGAACTATGTTAAGGTATTGATCAGTAATGTATCATATTAATGATGTAGAGATAAAGAATTCTATTTATGATAATTGTATGACAACTCAGGCGCGGATCCAGAGGTGGGGTTTGGGTTTGGGGGGTGCCCCCCCCCCCCCGCTCAGCTACATAAAAAAAAAATAATGCCTTGCATCAATGAAATTAAATCACAAAGTGATCCTACATCAGTATAAAAATGATTTCTCTGTTTAAAAAGCTCAATTTGTATGTATGCCTATGTAATTTAGAGACGATGATGGCAGATTTCCGTAACAGAAACCTGGCAAACCCCCTCCTGCAAAAATTCCTGGATCCGCACCTGCAACTATATTAATCTAATTAATATGATAATCATATTAATACTTTAGGAATCCTAATTATTTGTGATATGAATGGATGGTCAAAATGACTTGATATAGTACTACTACTTTATAATATATCTTAAAATACATGTGATAAAATAATAGTACTTTGCAATATATATTATATTTATATAGAATATTTAAACAGGCCGGCCCTTTACAATTTGGTTCATTTTAACTGAAATAATCTACCATAATAGGTGACATGTTTTTACAGCTGTCATTTTACAACTGTCATATTTTTATATAGATTGTCATATTACAACTATTTACATGTATTACTGTTGTCATTTTGTAGGGTACTGTTGTTATACATATTTAAAATACTGTATAATAATGACTGCAGTTTTATAGTTTTTATTGTCTACAAAATTTTATAGTTTAAGTTGATTAGGAACAAAATGTTATACTACTTAAATAATATAAATAAGATGTTTGAAAATAAAACAAACTATATATTTAAAGCTAGCTCTTTCAGTTCCGTCGGAACCTCTTCAGACTTTTTAATATGATAGGGTAACTGTATTATTATATATATGTATGTATGTAATACTGATATAATATGTATATAATAATTAATATGTCATTTATAGAGCATAGGACGTAATACGTTATCTTAATATATCAGTTTACCTGGTATAACTTATGAGTAGTTTTTATTTTCTGAATGTATATATATACTCAGTACCTCTGTAATGTATATACATGTATACATCTATACCTCTGTAATACTTTAAGTTGATGTTGATACAATTTTGTCTAATAATAAGCTTCTATTATCTGTTTATATTTATGTATGAGGTTTACCTTTGTTATTGTTATAAATAAAATATTAAAAACCAATCTTTTTGTCTGTCTATCCTTATATTTAAATGAAGCGTATGTTGTCATCGTTGTCTGTCTGTTCGTCCATGACAAGAAGTAGGGTCGTCTGTCCAAGCTCGTGGGTTTTCGCCGGGTCCTCCCACTGCTAAAAACCCTCGACATGTCCAAATCGCTCTAACAATACAGTACACTGGTGATTCACACCATTTAAAATAACAACGTTATCAAACTAATTATTCTGAATGTCAAACATGTTAATTATGGTACAATTGAAATCCCTGTCCCCGAGATACAAGCAGTTGTCCAAGTGACACATAATTGTAGCTGTACATTTCTATAAATTGTATGCTTTACCAGTCCATAAAATGATCATCGGGTATATCACAATTTTATCACATATCTCGTCAATTTAAACAGAACGTATACATGCGACCCTCGTTGATCGTCCAGCCAAAACGAACAGACATTCTTTATTGTCAGATTTTCCGCCCCGCACCACTGAAAAGCCGGATGAGCGAACACGAGACCTCTAGGTTAGCAGGCGACCCCCAGCGGCGATTTTTACCGGAATCTCAATTGTTCTATAATAGTCTTGTTTGACATTCAAAATAATTATTTTTATAAACGTCGGTATTTTAAATTGTATCAATTGCAAGTATAACGTGGGTTTAACACAATGAGCAATATATATGTTATACGGTTGACACTGGCGAATGCAGGTTATTTGTTAGTGGGGGGTGTGTCCAACTACGAAACAATTTTGAAGAATCGGGGTGCCATGACGATTTGTGGCGCATATTTGGACTCGAACACTCAATTTCCAATTTTCAGCCCAACCAACAAAAGCTACATCAGGTCAACAAACAAAAATTACACCCGCACAACCTACAAAAAACTACACCCACACAACCAACAAAAAACTACACCCGCACAACAAACAAAAAACTACACCCGCACAACCAACGAAGCTACATCAGTCCAACCAATGAAAACTAGAAAAACCCGCACAACCAATAAAAGCTACACCGGGTCAACCAACGAATAGCTACACCAGGTCAACCAACGAAAAGCTACACCAGATCAACAACGAAAAGATCAAATAACAACGTTTTAGGGAAACAAATAATTAAATCGATATTTTATTCTGTTGTTAGCCCCCCCCCCCCACACACACACACACAACCTGAACCCCCCACAGCACATGAAGGCAGAAAACAGTTAAACGTCGTGGTAAATGTCAGAGTATTACGATATTAAATCATTTGCTATATTTTACCACAATGATAAGTGATTCTCTATATTAAACTAAAATGATGCCTTACTATATCCTATTCAGTTGAAACTGGACTTTAGAACAGACATGTCGATTCTACTTGTTTTTCTGTTGGCGATTCTACCATGCTATACAGAATCTATAATATTCCCCGGACAAGGTAAACCATTTATTAGGGTTTCACACTGCGTAGCTTGTGTGAAACACTATTGTTTTTGTTAAAATTCTTCTTATTATTATTAGGGTTTCACACTGCGTAGCTTGTGTGAAACACTATTGTTTTTGTTAAAATTCTTCTTATTATTATTCTTATTATTATTATTTTTTTTTTTCCAATTTGCTTATATCTCAGGAACTACTTGTCGGATCGATGCAATGTCTTGAGTTTTACTGCGAAAGTGGGTGTGACTTAGAGATTAAAGCTATTTCCGGCATTCTGCGACAATGCGAAATGTCCGAAATCACCGAAGTTGTCGTTTTTTGAAATATTGCCGTAATATTAACAACAATTGTTGGATTTTATCGTTTGATAGTTTTTGACATTGCCAGAGACATGGCACATAGCTACGGGTCTTTAGAGTTTTAAATTTCGCCTAATCTTCGGAAAAATAAGGCGCCAAATTTTGAAAATTTAAATTTTGACAAAAAACTTTTTTATTAATGAATATTTTTTTAATGACCTTTTACCAAGGGTTAAAGGGTTGTCTGATTTGGGCAAAAATGTGAACATTTTTTTTCTGGATAATTTTCCTTGGTCGCTATTGGCTAATTCAGTTTATCGGTTCTATATTAATTATTTATTGTCCGATTTGTATAAAACAAAGTTTATATGCTCCATGGTCCAAAATGTCATTTTTTTTGTTACCGGCAAAGTTTCCTGTCGGCACCGTAAGTGACGTAAATTTAGCAAAAACTACAATTTTAACAGTTCGGTACCACTTTTTGAAAGCAAAACTTATTTTTTTGAAATGTAATATGACTGAAAAGATGTGCCATATAAAGGCGCACAAAACATCGCGCTCAGTTTTTTTAATTTCGATTTCGTTTTCGGTCGATTTGGATTAAAGGGTGAAAAAAGGTGTCAAAATAAGCTATTTACAACCCATCCAGCGTCTTCATATTAAAAAATATATCTTCGTAACATTAATAATCTCGTAGCAATAACCCATACGAAGAGAATGTATGTGAAAATTAATTTGTAATATGCGCAGTTGCTGAGAAAAAGTCAATTTTGCATGAGTCACTTTTCACGTTATTTTGGCTGTATAAGAATCAATTATTATGTGATTTTCAATTTTCTTTCACCATTGGATGCCTAATGCCATAGTGGACAAGGTCAAACCATTCTACCTCATACGCTGCCACCGGAAATGACGTCATTTGCTCAAAACTTAATTTTTAGCATTAAAAAACAATATTTTATTCAAATGGGTCGTACTTGTTATTTTTTTCAAATTATGATATTTGATTCTATTCATCAAATAGAATGAACCCATGTGATCATACAGATATCACAAAACGGTTTCTAACGTGTACGGTTGCAGAGAAATGGGCGATTTTCCACAAGTCACTTTTCGAGGATTTTAGTCTATAAAAGTATCAGTTATTATTCGATTTTCATAAAATTTTCGCCATATGATATCTTACGTCATTTATGATTTAATAGAACTAATTTAACATTTCCAGTATCACCGGAAGTCATTATATTTTGGCAAAAACTGTATTTTTAGCCGTCAAAACAGATATTTTTTTCAAATGAGTTTGATTTGTAATATATTTAAAATTATGATATTTAGTTCGCATCAACTAATAGAATGAACCCATGCGATCATTCAGATACCACAAAATGGTTTCTAACTTGTACGGTTAGCCGAAATAGCCGATTTTCTACAAGTCACTTTTCAAGTTTTTTGGTCAATAAAAGTGGCGATTATTTTTCGATTTACATAAAATTTTCACTATATGATACCTTATGCCATTTCTGATTTCATGAAACTAATTGAACATTTTCATTATCCCCGGAAGTACTGTAATTTTATCAGGATTAATTACAACTGTATAAAATGAATTGATATTGCTGGATTTTTGTTGATTCTGTTTCCCTTTTATTTGATGTGTGCAATGTTTATGTGGAAATCTGTTTATCGGTGCCATTGATTCAAGGGCAACATGGGAGCGAAAGTGACATAAGTTTAAAGTTAACGTGGCACCAGTGAAACCCGTCATTCCTGCATGCAGGTCTAGTTCTTATTATTATTATTTTTTTTTTTCCAATTTGCTTATATCTCAGGAACTGCTTGTCGGATCGATGCAATGTCTTGAGTTTTACTGCGAAAGTGGGTGTGACTTAGAGATTAAAGCTATTTCCGGCATTCTGCGACAATGCGAAATGTCCGAAATCACCGAAGTTGTCGTTTTTTGAAATATTGCCGTAATATTAACAACAATTGTTGGATTTTATCGTTTGATAGTTTTTGACATAGCCAGAGACATGGCACATAGCTACGGGTCTTTAGATTTTTAAATTTCGCCGAATCTTCGGAAAAATAAGGCGCCAAATTTTGAAAATTTAAATTTTGACAAAAAACTTTTTTATTAATGAATATTTTTTAATGACCTTTTATCAAGGGTTAAAGGGTCATCTGATTTGGGCAAAAATGTGAACATTTTTTTTCTGGATAATTTTCGTTGGTCGCTATTAGCTAATTCAGTTTATCGGTTCTATATAAATTATTTATTGTCCGATTTGTATAAAACAAAGTTTATATGCTCCATGGTCCAAAATGTCATTTTTTTTGTTACCGGCAAAGTTTCCTTTCGGCACCGTAAGTGACGTAAATTTAGCAAAAACTACAATTTTAACAGTTCGGTACCACTTTTTGAAAGCAAAAATTATTTTTTTCAAATCTAATATGACTGAAAAGATGTGCCATATAAAGGCGCACAAAACATCGGGCTCAGTTTTTTTAATTTCGATTTCGTTTTCGGGCAATTTGGATTAAAGGGCGAAAAAAAGTGTCAAAATAAGCTATTTACAACCCATCCAGCGTCTTCATATTAAAAAATATATCTTCGTAACATTCATAATCTCGTAGCAATAACCCATACGAAGAGAATGTATGTGAAAATTAATTTGTAATATGCGCAGTTGCCGAGAAAAAGTCAATTTTGCATGAGTCACTTTTCAGGTTATTTTGGCTGTAAAAGAATCAATTATTATGTTATTTTCAATTTTCTTTCACCATTGGATGCCTAATGCCATACTGGACAAGGCCAAACTATTCTACCCCATATGCTGCCACCGGAAATGACGTCATTTGCTCAAAACTTAATTTTTAGCATTAAAAAACAATATTTTATTCAAATGGGTCGTACTTGTTATTTTTTTCAAATTATGATATTTGATTCTATTCATCAAATAGAATGAACCCATACGATCATACAGATATCACAAAACGGTTTCTAACTTGTACGGTTGCAGAGAAATGGGCGATTTTCCACAAGTCACTTTTCGAGGATTTTGGTCTATAAAAGTGTCAGTTATTATTCGATTTTCATAAAATTTTCACCATATGATATCTTATGTCATTTATGATTTCATAGAACTAATCTAACATTTTCAGTATCACCGGAAGTAATTATATTTTGGCAAAAACTGTATTTTTAGCCTTCAAAACAGATATTTTTTTTTCAAATGAGTCTGATTTGTAATATATTTAAAATTATGATATTTAGTTCGCATCAACTAATAGAATGAACCCGTGCGATCATTCAGATACCACAAAATGGTTTCTCACTTGTATGGTTGCAGAGAAATAGACGATTTTCCTTTCAAGGTTTGGGGTCTATAAAAGTGGCAATTCTTATTCGATTTACATAAAATTTTCACCATGTGATTATTATTTCTGATTTTAAGAAACTAATTTAATATTTTCATTATCGCTGGAAGTACTGTGATATGGTCAGGATCACTTACATGTAACACATGTATAAAATGGGTTGGTTCAACAGAAAATATTATTTTTTTAAAAACTTGATATAACAAAAAGAGTGTGCCCTTCAAAGGCGCAAAAAACTGTGAGCTCAGTTTTTTTAATTTCGATTTCATTTTCGAGCAAGTTCGATTAAAAGTTGAAAAAGGTGTAAAATTGACCTATTTACAACCCATTCAGACTTTTCAGATTTTACAATATTTCTAAGTAACTTTTATAAACTTGTAGCTTTAATCCATACACAGAAAATGTATGTTAAAATTAATTTCTAATAGAAGCAGTTGCCGAGAAATAGGCAGTTTTGCATAAGTCACTGTTTTCGTAATTTTGCCTGTAAAATAGTCAATTATTAATGGATATTCACAAAAGTGATATCATTTGATTCAAAGGGCAAGTGTACGCCATATCATGTTGATTACTATTTAAAATTGACACCGGAAGTGGCGTCATTTAGTCAAAATCTGCGTTTTTAACTTTTAAAATCGATATTTTTTTCAACCAAAAATTATGTCATATGTAATAATAAAATTAACTTTTGGTTTAAATTCACATATTAACAAAACTCATACGGTCATACAGATATCATAAAATTGTTTTTAACTTGTTCGGTTGCCGAGATATAGGCGGTTTTCTACAAGTCACTTTTGAAGGTTTTTGGCCCGTAAATGTGTCAATTATTATTCGATTTTCATAAAATTTTCATCATTTGATGCCTAACGTCATAGACGATATTATAAACTTAATTTAACATTTTAGTAACACCGGAAGTAATGTCATTTTGGCAAAAACTGTATTTTTAGCCTTCAAAACATATATTTTATTCAAATGAGTCTGTTTTGAAATCTTTTTCAAATTATGATATTTGATGCCAATCAACAAAGAGAATGAACCCATACGATCATACAGATACCACAAAATGGTTTCTAACTTGTACGGTTGCAGAGAAATAGCCGATTTTCTACAAGTCACTTTTCAAGTTTTTTGGTCAATAAAAGTGGCCATTATTATTCGATTTACATAAAATTTTCACTATATGATATATTATACCATTTCTGATTTCATGAAACTAATTGAACATGTTCATTATCACCGGAAGTACTGTAATTTTATCAGGATCAATTACATGTTACAAATGTATAAAATGAATTGATATTGCTGGATTTTTGTTGATTCTGTTTCCCTTTTATTTGATGTTTGCAATGTTTATGTGGAAATCTGTTTATCGGTGCCATTGGTTCAAGGGCAACATGGGAGCGAAAGTGACATAAGTTTAAAGTTAACGTGGCACCAGTGAAACCCGTCATTCCTGCATGCAGGTCTAGTTATTATTATTATTATACCATCCTATAGCGTATCTAACTCGTGTATCCTAGCAACATGACATCCGAAAATTTCATGTTTGTTTTACCGTGCGTTTGCTTTTGCGTGTTAGAGTAACATTCCAAATCATTCAAAATGGAAATATTTCAGATGAAGGTCCTCTGATCGCCGTGTTGGATTTTAGAGCAAGAAGAATGGATATATTTGACCCGTCAGATGAAGGCAATGCTACTGTTATTGAAGCGATAAATTTGATGGGTGGACGAGGTGGTGGGTCTACTGGTATAGATTTTAATTACAGAGGGAATATAATTTATTGGACTGATGCAATTACAAGGGACGTCTATAGGTACGTAAATGATAAGCGTGTTAGAATTTTTCCATTTTACACGATAATTATTCCATCCCGCTCTCTGGCTCTCTCTATCTCTGGCGTGGTTTTAATTCCCCGGTTGTACGTGGCAAGGAGTAGGGTCGCCTGTCCAACGTCGTGGTTTTTCTCAGGGTATTCCGGTTTCCTCCCTCTGCTAAAGACTCCTACGCCCAAGCGAATTATTGAAATAAAATTAAAACTATATGTTAGTCCCGAAATGACCTAGTTTGTGTCGAGTGGACGTTAAACCCCATTTCTCTCTCTCCCCCTCTCTCTCTCTCTCTCTCTCTCTCTCTCACCTATATCATTAATATCAGTCCAAATTGAAGGTCTACAGTTTAAATAATGTTAACTAAGTACGAGATTTAAAAGAGAACGCCAACTTACCGGACTGAGAAGTCACGTCATATCTGTCTCAATTTACATGAACAAGTAGCCAACATGTTGCAGGTCATGTTAATGCCTTTTCCAACAGAAATCGAATTTCTAATTTCTTCTAAGATTATTTCCAACCGTGTAGACCGAATTGTATCCGACAGATCGTTTTCCGTGATGGTTTCGTGCGTCCTTCATAAATCGTTTGCTAGAGACTGTGCCAGATGACGTCGTCCATCGGATCCAAATTTCGGCAATGATGCAGCCGCTGATCTCTTTTTTTTATAACTGCCGAAATATTTTGGCCTTCGAAGAAAGAAACTAAAGTGTTCAGAGTGAATTTTCGTGAAATACTCGAATCACATTTCTCTATGTAAATAGCTAGGACACAATTACATCGACACTCAATACTTTTTTGTTTCTTAAATTTCCTAGGGATGGTACTTCAGAGTGGCTCGCTTAGAAATCTGCAGGTGGCAGTCATATTGGCTATGACATGTGATCGCTTAGAGCCAATGATTTATGACTATTGGCAATTAAAATGGCTGCCCTCATCAGCACTCTAAGCTAACTCACTTGGAAATTTTATTTTTATTTTTCTTAAAGTTTAAAGGCTGATGGTGTTGATCAAGAACAGAAGGTGATATTGGAAGGTGATTTTGGTTCCCCGGAAGGTCTGGCGTATGATTGGATACATAATAATTTATACGTCAGTGACTGGGATTTACATAAGATCTTGGTAATCAACCCAAAAACGGGAGCCAGGAAAACTTTATTAACTGATGTACATCGTGTTCGGGATATAGAAGTGGATCCCAGAACTGGGTAACAACTTTATTTTATTAAATGGCGGTAAATCTCTAACCGAATATTATCCAGAGGCTCCGACATTACATGGGGGTTGGGTGGCCGAATGGTTAGCGCGTACGCGTTGCATTATAAGGTCAGTCATTGGGCCAACTGGCGTGGTTTCGATTCCCAAGTTGTTAGGCTCGCATGCCTAACCTTGTGGGTTTTCTCCCGAATATTATCCAGAGGCTCCAACATTACATGGGGGTTGGGTGGCCGAATGGTTAACGCGTACGCGTTGCATTATAAGGTCAGTCATTGGGCCAACTGCCGTGGTTTCGATTCCCAAGTTGTTAGGCTCGCCTGCCTAACCCTGTGGGTTTTCTCCGGGTTCTCCGCCCTTCTCTCTCCCTCTCTCTCTTTCCCTCTCCGCCATAACAAACACGAGTTCTTTGTCCATTCAAATCGATAGTGATGTTGTTATCTTACCGTGAAGATAGTAGTCTCTCGATATCCAGTACCTCAGATACAGTGAACAATTTAACATAGGCGTACGGGGAAATTTTTGACTGGGGGGCAGTGGTGGTTGGTACCCAAAAAATGTAGTTAGATTCTTAGTATGTTAAAGGGACAATCCCGATAAGAACAGAGTCTCAAAAATTAAAGTCCGAGCCTTTATGAAATTTATGGACCAAAATATAGAGGCATGGTGTATTTAACTTGGCTCAAAGTTTCAGCTCAAAATATTGAGTCGTTTTGACGTTAACGTCAACACTGCTTATCCGGACACGTATCCGGTCAATTTTTCGATTGGGTGCCCTAATAATCGATTCCGTTTCTTGAGAGGTCTATACAGTGAATGACCCATGTACTGTACTTGATAACAAAAGGTAAATTTCACCTACATATCATTTTTATAGATACTGTATAATACAACGGTCTCCATTTCCAGATGAAGACTGTCAGGTTTAAGTTATTTACAAGCATATCACAAATATCGGGTTAGTTGGTCGGCCTTAGGTAATGGGATATAAGTGATTTTAACACAAAATTAAGCAGTTTTATTCCCAAAAAAGTTATCGGGATTGGCCCTTTAATAGTGGCTTACTGTACTCCAAATTGCCTAACTATAAACACTCTGAATTCAATATCGCTGTTAAATTGGACACATTCAAGAACACATTTTTTTTATACAACTTTTACAAAGTACAATTGTGTGCCCAAATTTTCCCAGCATTTGGTACCCAAAATGGGGGGGGGGGGAGCTCGTACGCCTATTTAAGACCAGTACAAGCCGGTGTATACTCTGTGCCCTCGAGCGCAATTTGTAACGAGGCCCCTTGATGAATGAAAAATTAAACTGCACTTCTGTATGAGGTGTCAAAATGTTAATAAATTTGATTGTTTTATTTACTAGTTGGTTATATTGGATATCTGGTTGGGAAGATACAGCTGTTTTAATGAAGTCAACATTAGATGGACAGAATCAAGTTGTTATATCTTCTGACTTAGAAGTACCAATGAGTTTATCTTTAGGTGAGACTCTAATTTGGAAACTCCGTAGATGTAATCCAAATACATGTAGTTTCTAATTCTGAACACGACGTTACTAATATTGAAGTTGTTTCAGTTTCTGAAATTCAAACAGCTCTAGATTCAGAAATCCAAATATAACCTATCGCTATAAATTAAATGAAGCGAATTGGGGTTTAACGTCCTACTATTCTGCTCCGACTGGGATAATGAAGACGGGCATACGCTATACAGTCTTTCTGTGAGGGAAATGTTGTCCGGGCAGTGGCGCTACTGCCTACTCTTATATCGAATTCCATTTATTACGTGCACGGCAATGTGTACACGGGACCTCGATTTTTCGTCCCATCCGAACGACTAGACAGCCATCCACAGAATGATATTATGTATACATCAATTAACATCGAGGTCAATATGGTACTTAACCTAGATATTATAATACAACTGTCAAGATTAATATATACATTACACTTGTAATTTTTAAATATGGGCGGTGCTCTGGCTTTATGGGGGGGGGGGGGTGGCCAAGATCACAGAAGTATTATTAGTATACTCTGTCTCTAGCTCTACACGTGTAATACATATAGCGTGAGTGTTAGACAGATTCTAATATCTAATATATTATTAGTATACCCTGTCTCTAGCTCTACACGTGTAGACAGATTCTGGTATATGATGTATTATTAGTATACCCTGTCTCTAGCTCTACACGTGTAGACAGATTCTGGTATCTGATGTATTACATATATCTATAGATTATGATGAACAGAGATTATATTGGACTGAAATATATCCTGTAAATATGATTAAAAGTATTCGTGTCGATGGAGAAGATCTGACAATAGTTCATCGTCCAGGCCGTCATTATGATTTTACGCCAAAGTACATAACAGTATCAAGGGTAGGTTACTTAAAAAAATGTATTATCACTTTTAACAAGAATATAGTGGGGGAGGGGGGGGGTCATAAGGTCTGACACCGAGTTATATGGAGTGGATCCGATTGCCCGTTGGTTAGGCAGCCTTTCCTACCTCGTGGGTTTTCTCCCACAGCTAAAGCCCCCCCCCCCCTCGAGCAAGCGAATTATAGAAATGAAATTGAAACATGCGTTAGTCCCGAAATGGTCTTCTTTGTGCGGAGTGGACGCTAGACCCCATTGCTCTATAACATAATTGCCTTCAATTATTTAAGTACATGTTTGGCGATTTCAGTCCCAAACTCTTGTAGGGTTAAGTACTGGAATAATAAATCGTTCAGACTAATCGTTCAGAACTTTTTCGGCCACCACCTTTATCAAACCCGCGACCGCCAAAGATTACCACATTTGACGTATGACTCCATCTAGCTTGGAGCCACAGTTTAAGTGAGTAAGACGCTGGATCGCTAGCCTGGGCGTCACGGGTTCGATAAAGATGGTGGCCGAGAAAGTTCATCGGGATTTTCCGGCGCTGTTTCCCCTTGTCATGGTGCAGGACGGACGGTCTGGCTAGTCGTTCGAGTGGTCGTTAAACCGGGTCCCGTGTACACATTGGCTTACACGTAAAAGACCCCTTGATAGAATTCGATATAAGAGTAGGCCAATTTCAGATAGGTAATAAGCAAATCGGACCCGACTTTTGCCGTCTGTTGACTTAAAGCGAGAATTCCATATTCTTAAAATGTATAAAATAAAGCCCTTAAGTAGATGGTATCTATAAACAGTCCTACTTTGTTAAAGAGTAATACTATTAATCCTATAATTCGCGGTTGCCAGTTGATAAATTTGCAACAATATCCTTTTCAAATTCAAATTCAAACGTTTGAAGATAGCTATTCCATGCACGGAGGGAACAGAAAACAAGGAAGGTAATTGTGTTATTATTTCCGATGTGAATCATTTTCAAGTGTGGGAAATAATGCCTATATGGTCGTAGAATAGTGAGTTGACAACCTTTTGAACAAAAGCCATTGAAATAACTTTCTTAGAAAATATGAAATTCTCGCTTTAAGATGTTTACAATTAGAATGATTTTTATCGATGATTGGGTTCGTGTCCAACCACCTGCACTGAAGCATACAATGTTTAGCATCTACGCAAAGTCATGTGTTCCACCCCACTTGATACATGATAATGGACCATCTGTCATTTGTGTATAATGCTAAAATAAATATTTTCCAGGGTTTTATCTACTGGACCCAATCTTTATATAGAGTTTTAGGACGTGAAAAAACTAATTCTAGAGAAATTACCAGATACAGAAACTTAGAAAAGTATGGTCGATGGAATATTCAGAAAAATCGCTTTATGGGTATTCTTGCCATCGATCCAAGAAAACAGACAGAAAGTAAGAATTTAATTGAATTGTAGTCTTGAATACATGATAGTGTACTGACTTGGCAAGACAAACCATTCTAGTAGTCTACTGATTTGACTACATGGCAAGCCATGCTAATCATCATTTCATCCCAATTGACATTTTAAATTGGCTGTCGGGAGAAAGTAATTGTGATCTAATTCCTATGAAGTCAAGATTTCTTCAGAGTATTTATATGTACGCACAAAACCTGTAAAATATAATGGCTGCTTTTCCATCAGGGAAGAAAATAAATCATTTCGTTCTGTTGATTAAAGTCTAATTTATTTTATATATTTTTTGTAGGTCCAAGTCTCTGTGGAGATAATAATGGTGGATGTTCCCATTTCTGTCTACCGACATTGGAACAGTTAGTCTCGGTCACCCAGACCCCCCTAGTCTTCAACGCACGGAGGGTCTGGGTCGGTTCTCAATTATTGACGAAAATTACTGGATAATCTACCACATAAAAAACCAAACTCCCGGTTACGCATGGGCAATGGAACCCTTTGGCTAAAGTCTCGGTAAGTGATAGATATTATGAAGCCGGGCTGATTTTGATAGATTCTATAAGGCGAGGATAAAATATATCCCACAATTCACTTGGCACATCTATTATTAGAAACAAAATAGAGACGATACAACAGTATGAATCGGGATCAAGGAGATTGTGAGAAGCCATACGTTTGATTCATGACGAGAGAAAATTACCATTTCAATTAAAAAACTTTAGAACAAAATTTTAGAGAGTGTCATTGTTGACAAGCGAGATGTTTTGATAGATTCAGCACGTGGTAACTTAAAAGACTGGATAATCCAGACAGTGACCGACTTTCTGTCAAATTTTGAGGACCCATCCAGACTAATATTCGTAGAATATTTGTTTGGATGATAAGAGACTATGGAACAGTCTACTCCGCCATATAACTGCGCATGTCCAGATGGAATGAATTTAATGGATGACAACAAAACATGTTCAGATGAAGCACAGAATTAACCCTGATGCCTAGACTGCTTACTTACAACGAAGTGACATTAGCCATGATATTTTTAATAATAATGAAAATAATATCATGATTTATATGGCGCATTAGTTCCGAATGTGATTTCAAAAAAAAGAAGGAATGTATGTAAATAAATGATATATAACTAGGTTGTTAACAAACATCTCTCTTGCACAATGTTTCATTTTTATCATACATTATGCAAGAGCTAAATCTTTAGGCCTGCAATTTTATCTAAATTATTAATTAGACATTAATTAACTTATCCAGACAATAATCAACGCTCGATATCAACGCTAGCCTGCGATATTTACTAGATTAAGACACGATTTCAAACTCAGAGGGGCACTTTAATCAAATCATGCTAGAAAGCGACTTGCTCAATGGATCAAAGCAATTTTTTGTGAACAGTATATAGACACACCATTGATTAATTCATCACAAATTAAAGACATTACGAGAAGGTTTATGATCTGTACACAGTCTATACATCAGTATCTGGTGTGTCGACCGTGAGTGTCAATAACAGTAGCACATCGTCGGAACATGGAGTGGACCAGACGATTAATGAACGCGGCTGGCACCTGGAACCACACTCTCAGACAGGCGTGGCATAATCCATCGTTGTGTTTGGTCTTGGTCAGACGTTATTAAGTCTCCGCTGAATTTCATCCCAAAGATATTCAATCAGGTTTTAGTCCCTACTAAGGTATGGCCAGTGCATAACGTTGACACCGTTCAGTTGTAGAAAGTCCCGAGTAACTCTAGCAATGTGGGCCGGGCGTTGTCATGCTGGAAAACGTTGGTGTGGGGTCTGGGAGCTTGATCGATACCACCTCCTCTCCCTGGACCAAGATTTTGGAACACCACATGACCTACTCTTTGGTTCAGGCCGATTTCATCCCAAACCATTATGCTTCGAAGTCCCCATAAGTCTCGTTCCATGACGCATTGGTCAGAATAATGCTGGCCACGTCAATGCCATATTCTAGTCCTGTGACAGTTTAGTAGGAAGTACTACAGGGACAAACACAGACAACTGTTGATAACTTTAATAGACATGCCACCATTACAATACATAACCCGGATGTCTCATATAGCGAGAACTAACAATGGACACTAACAATGGACGAAGGGACTTGTAACATATACAATTAACTATAACGGCGCTGTCATCCATGGTTGATACGCAATACCGACTCTCATCTGTGAACTCATCTTCAATAGAAGGCTTGATCTCGCCTTAGCTACATACATCTTAGAGATGTTGTTAAACTCGCGACGTTGCTTCAGGAACATGCTGTGAACATAACTATCACCTGCATCGCCGGTTCCGGTGTTGTTGGTCAAACTGTAGTCGTTCACGTCGATGGCTATAGGTGAGGATCGGTTCATTGTAAGATCTAGGGCAATGGATTTCTCTCTGGTGATACTTCGGCGCACGGTATCATTACCGATGGGTCTTCCGTGATAACCCTTGGTCTACCTGGGGGTGGGGTGGGGGTGGAATGGTTAACGTGCGCGCGCTGTATCATACTTTCTCGGCCAATGCAGGGATCGAACGCCCGACCTCCAGACCAGCGAGCCAGCGTCTTACCCACTCAGTCACCGTGGCCCCCTGCACAATATGTCGAAAACCATCCATCAATTAAGATTAAACAATACAAATTTATTCATACATTTAATTAAACATTGCAAACACAATGACATATTTTCCAAAATAGTTTGATGTAGGCCTAAACACCGAGGAAATACATGAAAGCACATTAAAAACTAAATGGTAAGTACGCATGCGCTATATAAATCATGATATTATTATTATCATCAAAAATATCATGACTAATGTTATTTTCATGTTAGTCTCGGTCACCCAGAACCCCCTAGTCTTCAACGCACGGAGGGTCTGGGTCGGTTCTCAATTTTTGACGAAAATTACTGGATAATCTACCACATAAAAAAACAAACATTTGGTTACGCATGGGCAATGAAACCTTTTGGCTAAAGTCGTAGCGGTAGGCATTTTTTTCCGTCCACCGGAGCCTGGTCTTATGACGTCATATGTGGATTGTGGGTTAGGATAAGGGTTGTGGCCTGCAGATTTCGTCACAGTCTCGAGATGTAGACAGGGCTAGCCCTAACCGTAACCCTGGGCCAAGCGTAACCCTTATCTTAACCCACAATTCACATATGACGTCATAAGACCAGGCTCCGGTGGACGGAAAAAAACGTTTACCGCTAAAGTCTCGGTAAGTGCTAGATCTTATGAAGCCGGGCCGATCTTGCTAGATTCTATAACGCGTGGTTGAAATATATCCCACAACTGGCATCTAATAGAAACAAAATAGAGACGAGTAATAAGCATGAATCGCGACGAAGAATTAAGAAGATTGTGAGAAGCCATACGTCTGATTCATGACGAGAGAAAATTACCATTTCAATTGAAACCTTTACAAACAAAATTTTAAAGAGTGTCATCGTTGACAAGCGAGCTGTTTTGATAGATTCAGTACGTGGTAACTTAAAAGACTGGATAATCCAGACAATGATCTATTTTCCGTCAAATTTTGAGGACCCATCCAGACTAATATTCGTAGAATATTTGTATGGATGATAGAGACTATTTTCATGTAAGTAAGCTATCAGGGCATCGCGTCATAAGGGAGGGTTACATCCATTGATGTCATATATAGGCTATATGACGTCAATGGTTACATCTGTATTTCATTCAAACACGTTGAGTTGTCATCCATTAAATTCATTCCATCTGGGCATGCGCAGTTATATGGCGGAGTAGACTGTATCAATGTCGGTAGACAGAAATGGGAGCATCCACCATTATTATCTCCACAAAGACTTGGACCTAAAAAAAATATATGTAGAGTTTGACCAATAGAACGGAACGATTTGCTATCTCCCCTGATGAAAAAGCAGCCATTATATTTTACAAGTTTTGTGCGAACATATAAATACCCTGAAAAACGTATGACTTCATAGGAAAAAGATCAAGGAAGTGTATATATTGACTAGAGTGTATGGTGGTCACGTGATCGCGTGCCCACTATGGAGGTTGGCAGTCATTTTACAACGGGGAAGATTTAGCATGCGTTGGCATATACCAATACATGTATGTCGGAAAGTTGTTATTGTTTTGGTAAATTCAATGCCTGGCGAAAAGGGAGTGGATTATCATTTCATAAGTAGGTATGATAAGTTATAAGTGAAATAGTGAATTAATAGATATAGTTTAATCATGATAATTGTGTAAAAATAATTTAATAAACACGGCGAGAAGACTTATTGGAGTGGAGTGTTTAGTGACAGACATGCACTCACCACTGTCCAGTAGTTGCTTTGTTATCTGTTAGTTTCACTCCCTCGGATTTAATTAATTAGGACATTGTGTTCACAGATGTACAGAATAAAGCGAAAGTTTCTTGCAATATCAGTTTATGTTTCTTTTTTTTTTCTTCAGAAAACCCGCTTAAAACCCCCGAACTAGTTAAAAAAAATGGTTAATTATATTAAGGACAAATACGTAAAAGTCTTGAAAACTTCATTCCCCAAACAAATTTTGTAAAAAATAAATCATAATTAGGTCTGATAATTTTTTTTAATGGCTGCTTCTACGAAAATCTCATCAAGAAGTTTGTCTTTTTTTTGTAAAATTTAATATACCGCCGTATTTTTCAAGCAAAGAAAAATCAGACACCAGATCGTGGAAATTGAAAACCATATAGGCTATATAGTATATAGTCAGTTATCTGTCAATCAAGCAGAACTTTCATTTCAAATCGTCCAACAAATTATTTAGATCTATCCAAAATATAGTTTTATGTGAACTACGATATTATTCTTCTGGTGAATGATAGAAGTCCTAGATTATTTTTAAAATCTATTTTATTTCTTTATTTATCACCTGGATGACTGGCGGTATACTGCTATATAGTATAATATAGTCAGTTATCTGTCAATCAAGCAGAACTTTCATTTCAAATCGCCCAACAAATTATTTAGATCTATCCAAAATAAAGTTTTATGTGAACCACGAGAAGCGATGTTCAAACTTCTGTCGAACACTCTATAGATCTGGACATTCGAGGACGTTCACTTAGCTCATTTAATAAAATAAACATGATTTCGTAGTTCTGCGCACAATTTACACATGGCCATGATGATGATGATTATGATAAGAGTTACTCTTAAAGCCCCCAAAATATGCCAGTTGACCAAAGAGACTGTAAGGCAAGATCTTTCAATCATTTTTGGGGGTTGACATTGTTGAATTAGAACTTCTTTTTAATGGGGGGTTGGGATGGCCTAGTGGACTAGAGTGCCGCGCTTCGACCTCTAGCTGGCCGGTCACCTCTGGCTTGCGGCTGTGGTTTCGAGCCCTGGTGTGAGCGTATGTGGCATGGAGATAGGGGCGCCTTCTCAACCTCGTAGGTTTCCTCCGGGCACTCCGGTTTCCTCCCACTGCTAAAGACCCCTACGCGCAAGCGAATTATTGAAATAAAATTAAACCACATGTTAGTCCCGAAATGACCTAGTTTGTGTTGAGTGGACGTTAAACCCCATTTCTCTCTCTATCTCTCTCTCTTTTTAATGGATTTATCCACCATTCGTTATCCACCATTCGTCATTCTATTTCCCGTTGTTTACATAGCGTTCATCCGGGCACTTCCGTCATTCTTTACCGGTTGAAACATGGCGGCCGGTCTCCAGTGTCGGCCCATGGCGTTAACGTTACGTCAATGGGGATCACGTGACCACAATTACTTTCTCTATTGACATCAATGTTAGTCTCCTCAATAAATAAGACAGCCAATTTAAAATGTCAACTGGGATGATAACGGTTGATTAGCATGACTTGTGTAGTCAAGTGGGTAGAAATGAAACGGAATGGTTTGTAGTGTAGTCAGAAAGCTACCACAGAATGACGTCAACCATGGTGTGTAGTCAGTAGTCTACCAAAGAATGGCGTCAACCATGGACCATGGTGTGTAGTCAGTAGTCTACCACAGAATGGTCTTAACCATGGTATGTAGTCAGTAGATCACCACAAAATGACGTCAACCATAGTGTGCAGTCAGTAGTCTACCACAGAATGACATCAACCATGGTACATCGTGCTTTCATTACTACAATTAAAATAAATTATTACTTTCTATCTGTTTTCTTGGATCGATGGCAAGAATACCCATAAAGATATTTTTCTGCATGTTCCATTGACCATACTTTTCTAAGTTTCTGTATCTGGTAATTTCTCTAGAATTATTCTTTTTGCGTCCTAAAACTCTGAATTCAAAACCTTGGGTCCAGTAGATAGAATCCTGGAAAATATATATTTTTTATTTTATTTTATACATAGCAGACAGATGGTCCACTATCATATACCAACGACTTTACCCTGATGCTTAAATTTGTATTCTTCGGTGCCGGCGGTTGGCCAGGAAACCAATCTCGCATATTTTAGATTTGTATTGAACTTTTTTGTGACCCGTCAGGGCATAATGAGTCGCAATAGGTAAAAATTTTGTGATCACGGTCGCAATGGAGAAATTTTGCGATCATGGTTCATATATTTGTCTTCGGTAAAATCCTCCTGATTTTGTACTGTTTAAGACAACAGTTAGGTTCGAGTCGATGCCAATTTGCTTACATATCTATATTTGGTCGCGTGCCTAACAAGCTGGCAATCGGAACCACTTCACTTAACTCAGTGTGAGACCCTATGATCCCACTGCCCCTATTGTCTTGTTTAAAGTGATAATACATTTTTTAAGTAACCTACCCTTGATACTGTTATGTACTTTGGCGTAAAATCATTATGACGGCCTGGGCGATGAACTATTGTCAGATCTTCTCCATCGACACGAATACTTTTAATCAGGTTTACGCGATATACTTCAGTCCAATATAATCTCTGTTCATCATAATCTATAAATATATATAATACATCAGATACCAGAATCTGTCTACCTGCCATGACGTCATCATAGGTTGATATATTTGGTTCATATCAACTGCTGATGACATCATGACAGGTTCACCCTCGTGTTCTCAATCAAATCAACCTCGTGTAAGTTAATATCCTATACATATACAACTGGCGGTAGTTTTTTCTTTGCTGTGCATAGCAGTTATATCTCATAACAACATTTCATGACTGTTCATATCAACCGCTGATGACGTCAGACAGGTTACTATTTCATATCAACCGCTAATGACGTCATGACAGGTTGATATTTCATGTCTACTTCTAATTACGTCGTCTCAGGTCGATATGTTCGGCCCATTTCAACCACTGATGACGTTGATGATTGAAATAACACAAAGAACACAGACATACAGAAAGTTTTTAAATATTTTAAAAGTCTTCCCTACTAAGATTTCTGAATACTAGGCCTTGTGCATGAGAATTGCGGGAGCACAATCGAGGATTAAATCCTTGGTCCGGGACATCGCCAAAATTTCAGAATCCGTGGTTACAAAGAGTTCAGAGATTTATAAACCACGTGTACTTGGATTTCATTTACGTGAATTTCAAAATTACAACCTCACCTAAAGATAAACTCATTGGTCTTTCTAAGTCAGAAGTTATCACCATTTGATTCTGTCCGTCCAATGTTGACCTCATTAACACAGCTGTCTCATCCCAACCAGCTATCCAGAATAACCAACTAGGAAATATAACAATTACATTTATTAATATTCTGCCACCTTAAACAATTTAATGGTCGGATTCAGCAAAATCAATGAACCGAAGATGTCTAAAAATACTTATAAACATATAACGGCAAATCCAATATAACCAACTAGCAAAATTAAATTAACAATTAAATCAATTAACATAATTAAACATTGCAATGAACAAATTCAGAAGAAGAGTACAAAGCCTTGTTTTACGTCTAATTTTTGTTCCAATGAATCCAGTGGCGCATGTCGATCCCGCGAGTGAATGGGACAAGGGGGTTGAACCACAAGCCCCCCCCCCCCGACACCCATACCCACTGCTAAATGACTGCTAATATGTCAAAAGTCTAGCCGTTCACGAAGCATTAAGGTCAGGTTTAAAGGGACAATCAATACTTGTTTATATGCGACTGTGGACAATATTACTTTTATTGCAGAGGCGGATCCAGGATTTTCAGAAAGAGGGGGCGTGCCGCACCCACTTCGGAGTGCGAAGCCCGGAACAGTGATTTTTGAGTGGAAAAATGCCCACAGGGACTAATTTCATACTGCTAATACTGTAAATTAGGATTTCCACTCTAAACTATTTTTGTTCTCCTTTCTCGCGAGAATATATGGAGCTAAAAATTGTTCGCCACCTCAAAAAATAGAGGGGGCGTGCGCCGGTGCGCCCCCCTCTGGATCCGCGCCTGTATTGTATAATGGTGCAGTTGATTTTAATATACATAATGTCTTACCCAGTTCCGGGATCCACTTCCAAATCTCTTACTTCATGTACATAGGGTAATAAAGTTTTCCTGACTCCCGTTTCTGGGTTGATTACCCAGATTTTATGTTGACGCCAGTCACTGACGTATAAATTATTATGTATCCAATCATACGCCAGACCTTCCGGGGAACCCAAATCACCTTCCAATATAACCTTCTGGTCTTGATCAACACCATCAGCCTTTAAACTTTAAAAATAAAATATTTCCAATAATATATACCTTCAACTAATGAAATAACTCACAAATTGTGCGAAAATAACCCTCGGCAAGCTTATTAGCAAATGGTGGCGGTTCAGTCGCATAAACACACACACATGAAGTAGCGAAGTTGATTCATATGTTCGTAGTCCTTCGGATTAGGCTACTTTGTAAATTGGTAGATATTTCGTATTGTCATTGGTGATAAAAGTTGAGATTATTATTTACTAATATACATGTTTCCGATGTGGTTTCCTCTTGTCAGTGGTGCAAGGCGGAGGGCCTCACTTGACTAGTCGTTCGGATGAGACGAAAACCGAGGCCCCGTTTATACATTGGCCTACACGTAAAACTAAAAGATCCCTTAACAGTTGGAATTCGATATATACGCTGGGAAATGGGCTTTAACGACCACTCGACACAAACTAGGTCATTTGGGGACTAACAAATGGTTTAATTGTATTTCAATAATTCGCTTGCGCGTAGGGGTCTTTAGCAGTGGGAGGAAATTCGATATATAAGAGAAGGCCATACTGTCGCTGCCCGGGCAAAAATTCCCTCATAGCACACTGTATGGCGTATGTCCGTCTTTATCAGCCCAGTTTAGGAGCAGGGCAGTAGGACGTTATATCCCATTTTATTTCATTTCATTTCCACGGAGATAACTCTTCAGGGGGAGTAACTCTTCCGACGTTGTATTAGGGAGAGTTAGCTCCAACGTAGTATAAGTGGCGTAACTCTTCCAACGTTGTATAAATTTTAATGTGAGTAACTCTTCCGACGTTGTATAAGGGGATGACTCTTCCGATGTTGTATAAGGGGGAGTATGGGTGCAAGTCTAGTCTATATCATCCAAACAAACGCTTTATAGAATATAGCAACGTCGGGCCGGCTTCATAAGATCTAGCACTTACCGAGACTTTAGCCAAAAAGTTCCATTGCCCATGCGTGACCGGGAGTTTGGTTTTTTATGTGGTAGATTATCCAGTAATTTTCGTCAACAATTGAGAACCGACCAGACCCCCCCCCGTACGTTGAAGACTAGGGGGTTCTGGGTGACCGGGACTAGTAAGTCTGCCGACACTGTATAAGGGGGATAACTTTCGCGTACATTAACCCTCATCCCAGTCATTTTTCCACACGAGTTTACCTGTAGACTTTGTTCACAAATATATCCGTCCAATAAATCAAATTCTCTCTGTAATTAAAATCTATAGCACAAGAAGCACCACCTCTTCCACCCCTTAAATGTATTTCTTCAATGACAGTAGTATTACCGCCATCATCAGACGGATCAAAGATGTCAATTGTTGTTGTGAAATCCAGCACGGCGATCAGAGGACTTTCATCTGAAATATAGATTATTTGAAATCATCTGAAAAGTTGAACTTCCAGATTTCAGATTACGTATAAGGGGTGATCTCTATAACAACAACAGGGTAAATTTCCTGATTTATGTTATAGCAATTCTGATTGGATGACAACGTGATTTTATGAGGCACACCTCAGCAGATTCCAGTACCCTTTGAGTTCTCGAATAAGCAAAAGCGTTTCGCCCATGGCGACACCTTTGAAAAATGTTTTATCCTACGAAGCTTTCAATGTTTGGAGCTACTGTCTGTTCAAGGTAATACTACAACTCGAAAATTACTTGTCATTTCTTCAAATTTTAATTAAAATGGCAAAAAAATAGAGATAAAGGTTACCTGGAATGGTCATCCCATTGCTTTCTGTTTTGTGAGAACTAAGTTCAGGTCAAGCTTTATAGCCTTTCTCCCATGAAAAAAAAATTGTTTGTTGATATCTTACTACCGCAAACGGTCATGCTTAGCCTTGTTATCTGGGCGAGCCTAAAAAAAAATACACGTTGCTCTCAAACAGAGCTATAAACTTTATAAAGTCGGAATCATTTTATCCGACATATTTATTCAAATTAAAATAAGGCTAACCTTTTACACCAGTTTACTTATTTCGGGGAGTTTGCATGGTTCTGACATGTCCCGACTTTTCAAAATAGCATTCATTTTTAAGTTTCTCCAGATTATCAAATCATATTTTTTATGCTAAATAAGCAAGGTGGAAATAGAAATCTGAACAAAAACAATATTGTTTCACATAAGCTTCAATGTGTGAAACCATAATAAATATTATTGTGGCGAAACACACAGGCGAATTCTCCTTCGCTAGACATTTATAACTGAATGCACCAAATTTGTAAAGTACCTGTCTACCCTAATGCGATATGCAAGTGTCCCATTTAACGCAGGCGTAGGCGTCGTGTTTATGTTCTGAGAAAGTGACGATGTCGAAATACATGAAATTTACAAGAGTTTTTATCGGACTTCTAGTCATTTATTCTAAGGGGTGGTAATTCCAGGTATGCCACCAAGTTTTAGCCATTCTAATTAAAGAATAAAAGCATGACAAGCATTTTTCGAGTATCACCTGGAACAGATAGTAGTTTTCTTTCAAACAACTTAATTACAGCCATTGTTCAGTCGGAATTTTACATCTTCGCGTATTGTAGGGTGCCTCGCCATAAATAAATATCTCCAAAGAGCTCAACAAATACAGGGGGGTTGGGATGGCCTAGTGGTCTAGAGTGCCGCGCTTCGACCTCTAGCTGGCCAGTCACCTCTGGCTTGCGGCTGTGGTTTCGAGCCCTGTGTGAGCGTATGTGGCATGGAGATAGGGGCGCCTTCTCAACCTCGTGGGTTTCCTCCGGGCACTCCGGTTTCCTCCCACTGCTAAAGACCCCTACGCGCAAGCGGAATTATTGAAATAAAAGTAAACCATATGTTGGTCCCGAAATGACCTAGTTTGTGTTGAGTGGACTTTAAAACCCATTTCTCTCTCTCTCTCAACAAATACAATCCAATATTTATATATATCCTACCCTTAAATCTGTTTCACACATTTATAGTCACTAAATAAACGACCATGTTGTACTTAATAAGCTATGATCATTAAAGCATACATAAATAATACTGAAGAATGGTTTGGAGTGTCGTTCATAACATCCAGCCACTTTTGAATAAAAGATAGGTTACGTGCCCTTGTTTTGAAATTAGTCTCGAACATTCTCCGTCTGATTGACAGGCCTGGATAATCAAGACTACTTATTTACGAAACATGATAAAAAGCTGGAAGGAAAAATTGAATTTAGAAATAACACACGGTGGGAGACTCGACAATTGTTTTACGAACCTTGTAAAAGTAAAATGAAACTACTGCTGGTATGATGTTCGTGCCCAACCCGCGTTATTCAGAGATATTATTTGCACTAAACCAAAATATGCCACTCCTAACGGTCTTGTGATAAAGCAATTTAAAAAATAAAACGAGCGTAATTTCTAAAGATGCCGTAATAACCAAAACGTTAAATATTATGGCTATTCAGAATCGTCAACAATAGATTTAATACGACTGTAGTAGTTGATAGTGTGTTGAACATTTCCGCTAGCTATGGCTATTTATAGCCTCAACGAGAATGCGAGACTGTCAGAAATCAGTAGTTAGTGATCCAACTGAAGCGTGCACAATCAACGTGTCAAGAACAACTTTTCAGTAGGCACGTGGGACACCCTACGTATTACTTAAACACATCCCCTCCCACAGGCACTTGAAGGGATTAAAATAAAACTTCTTACTACTACTTGTCTATATAGTATAGTATAGTAGAAGGTATTTCAGATGCCATCTTTGTTATGATTTGTTGACGATACATTGTCTGTTATCATCTCACAATACTCACTAGTTCTAAGACTAAGACTTTCCACCGTTTTAATTGCCAACGAGACTTTATTTGATCATTACACACCATCCAATGTAGTTAAATTGGTCATTTTACAGCGTTATTAATTACCATCCTTGAAGCGTGGTCACTTGGCAATTCGTACGTTGAACGGACCGGAAGTACGACGAAATGAGGTCAAAAGAAGTCTGTATCACCCAGTCCCTTTATAAACCTATCGTTACTCGATATGTGCCTAGGAACTGGTTGATCAAGACTGCACCTAAATAACACGCGGCCTGACACACACTTGCACGCTCAACAGCGGCCTCGCTTTGTAGGCTCTATCATTTACCGTGTTTTCTATAACCGTATTTGTCAGGTGAAAATGGCAGGCTTTTGAAGTCATAAATCGGCACTAGACACCGGTTTTTTTTTACACTGATTTTTGTTATTTTAAATTTATTAGTCAATTTAAGAAAATAACGGTTTCATAAAATTGGATGTTTGAAAAATCTAATAAATTTAAAATATCTTTCAAAATGATCTAGATCCAATGTGGAAGAGAAACTAGTCGTGGTGTTGCTCTAAGGCAAAGTAACAGCATCAGAGGGTATTCTTACGGCTTTTAATTATTCACGCATTGTCACTGTGGCAACCAACACAATACTTGGATTTTCATTTTCAAACCATCTTTAGAATGTTCGACACTTTTATCCCTTTGAGAATACTAGGATCCTTTTGCACGCCGAGGAGTTGGAATAGCCGGATGGTAAGCGTGCGTACAAAAATCATGTAAAAACTTTAGTAAGTTATACAATAAATATGTGCCTATCACATAATAAAATCAACCCATATACTTTCATTATGAACATGAACATATGGTAACAAATATAACGCGGCCAGCCAACCCTAAGCATCCTATACAAATAATATTTATACTAATAAAATGAAGAATATAAAACTACAAATTATATCATTTAGAACATAAAATATATGTCCACCGTAAGGAAAATCGAATCACCGAGGGAGGAAATGTATACAGTAAAATGGCGTCACATAATTTAACCCTTTCCGTCACACAATGCATGCCATCCCCCCTCGACAAAATCCTGGATCCGGGCCTGTGCTGTAGAGCACTGTATCACAAGTTCTTTCATTGAGTCAAGCCCAGTCAACTGGCGTGGTTTCGATTCCTCATCTGCTTGTGACAAGGCATAACATGTCCAACCTCGTGGGTTTTCTCCGGGTAAAAAAAACTAACCTACGCGCAAGCGAATTATTGAAAAAAAAATGAACCATATGTTAGTCCAGAAAGGACCTAGTTTAGGGGACGTACGTTACACCTCATTTCTCTCTATGCGTATAGAATGGTATAATAATAATAAATAGTTTAGGAAATACTATAATAATAATTAATGGTTTACCTTGTCTAGGAAATACTATACAGTCCGTATAGAATGGTAGAAACATCCACAGAATGATAAGTAGAGTCGACATGTCTGTTGTAAAGTCAAGTCAAGTTTAAACTGAACAGCTTAATTTATAGCTAAATTCAACTTTGGCATTACCCATACTATTATTGTACATTCTGTATGGATGTTAATAGCTGGACTGTAACCGTTTGACAGAGAAATTTAGTCGTGTAATTATACTACTTCAAAATTTGAATGTCAAATACAAAAAAATTACACAGGTTGTGAGAGAGGAGGGGTGCAATGGATAATCCGAGTGCCCTTAAGACTAAGAGAACCCTTGACAATTAGAGTTCGAATCCTAAACAATAATCTGCGCCCAACCCCATTCACTGGCGAGGAAAGACAAATTCAACTCGGCTCGGGAGAATGTGTCTTGAACTCTGACGTCAGGCGACATTGACGTCAAACTTTGCAGACGGCGTTAAGCGAATAAAAACAAAATGCGGGATGGAATTTATTCTTTTCTAGGAGTAGGAGTCCTATTCAGTGGAATTATATTGACCTATATTGTTCCCGTACACTCTGGTAAGGCAGGAGAAACATTTGACGTTTAGTAATGGGAGAACCACGGTTGTTCAGTTACACTCAGACTCTCAGACTCAGAGGCTTTACGTGTTTTAGTTTAGTCTGATAGCTGTAGGCCCTCCTAATCCTAATATTAGTAATAATGTTCATCGGCGGTGAGGACTGAGAGCACTGATTTAGATCAGTGACTGAGAGTGAGACGGTTCCCCCTGTCACACTCAGTGGGGTAGGGCGGAAGACTTCACAACGGACAAAACGAGTGCGCATAAGACTTAGAGAAACCTTGACGGGTTTGGAAATCGAATAAGACTAAAGTGTACGACATAATTAGCCTAGTTTATTTACTATCTTAGATCTATTTAAATTTAGTAAATTAGCGCCGCTGTCAGGGCAAAACATACGTCATACTGTCATAGGCATAGCTCAGTGTGAGTGACAGTAGAACTAGTAACCTGCATTGTGTTTGCACCTCTTCAATTACAGGGTCGTATCTACAAAAATCGACAGTATCAATTATGAAATGATAGACCTACAGTCTACATGTACACTTGATTATGATCATACGTCATTATACACAAACAAGCTGTTGTTATAGGCCTAGGGCTACAGTGATACTCTTGTGAAGACAGTGATCAGTCGGTTGGCTTTTATAATAAGGGCGCCACACGCCAATGGGTACGAATCCAAGAGGCGGGGGCACCAGGAGCCAGTGCCCCCCCCCCCTAAAATTTCTGCCGCCCCTGAATATCGTGCGGATTCAGAGTGACCGGAAACGCGTTTCCATAGGCGAAGTGCCCCTTAGGATAAGGGTTGTGGCCTGCAGATTTCGTCACAGTCTCGAGATGTAGACAGGGCTAGCCCTAACCCTAACCCAAGCCTAACCCTTATCCTAACCCACAATCCACATATGACGTCATAAGACCAGGCTCCGGTGGATGGAAAAAAAACGTTTACCTATTATTATTAACCCTTTCTGAATCCATGCCGGCACTACCTTATCATCCTTATGACATCAGAGGGTTCGTTTTACTTTGGTCGCCCTATCCACATTTCATTGCGCTTTATCAGTCGTAGGTAGCGCCGCCACCAAATGCCATTACTAGAGACGTTCTGACCACTCTATCCACATTGCCTTATTGGTATTTCCCACAAATTTCGAACTGCTATTTGTATAAAGTGAGACATAGGCCACTAACTTGTGAAATATAATTTTATATTGGCGCCCCGGCACTCTGCTGCCACCCCCTTCTTCTAAAACCCTATACGCCATATACGGCCCTGCTTCATTAGCCACGCCGGTGCAGAAATGTAGAAGGTTAAACATTATAAGCCTCATTACTCATTTCATTTCACTTTTAAAAAATAAGTTAAAAATAAAATGGCCTAACCTATTCATCACCCAATATATTTCAAGAACTGTAGCAAAAAATTAGCAACTCACATTGTCCTTATATTTGAAGGATGAAAGATAAGTTAAGTAGCTTTAACTAGAAAGTTGATTCAATATCAATTTATACCTATGAAATATTCCGTAGCAAAATATTATGTCCCCTATTGCATCCCGTTCCCCCACCCACCCCTTCTACCTCTTGTGTTTTTTTCGGGTCCACCCGATTCCTCCCACTGATAAAAGACACCTCCTGCGCGCAAGCGAATTATCGAAATAAAATTTTAAAAAACATATGTTAGTCCCGAGATGACCTAGTTTTTGGACGTTAAACTGAATCCCATATTTCTCTCCCCCCCCCCACCAACTCTTTCCGTATCTCTGAAAGCTTATTAATATTATTATCGCATTTCTTTCTCTGATATCTGATCGGTAATCACCCCGAGTGCGTTCAATGAATAAATAAAGACGAGGGTTGTAAAATAAAACTAAAATTGTATCATAATAATTTATATAAATCTTTCTTATTCTTTGCAGATGATGATATTGATAAAGGCCCAACCTATTTAGCCACGTTTGATTCCGCTTCAATGGTTGCACGTCTTTGCCAGAGATGTTCGCTTGAACGAACTACACTACAGATACTGTATACCTGTGAAGCAACCGGTACGCGTGGTTATTACCACAGATATCGTTTCCTGAGCAGCAAGACGAACACCTGTACAACAATGACAGAATGTGCTTCGCATGCCAAACAACCAGCATGCTGTCATTCTATATACGACAACCCAGCAGGGGCATGTGCTAAGAGTGTCAGACCCGATAACCTTGTACAGTTTACAAACAACTGTTTTGATATAAGCCCGTATAGTTGTCCATTAAAGATAAATCCGAATTTTACGGCTGGTCACACTATTGAGTGTGATTCTGTCTCAAGGACTATTGATGTGGTAGAATTCAGTGTTTTCTGTGTAGACGGTGAGTACTGAGTCGTAAGCCTTGAGGTATAATTATTGAAAATGTTCAGTTTGTCGTGATTTGCCTATTCCGTTACATAGCGGGTGTTCAATTAAGAATTTCCGTTGTTGGAAGCTTGACGTCAAGAAAATGGCCGTCATTGCACTAGAATCCCTTTTTTCTGGTCATATTCTATCAATGCTGTTGTTTTAAAAGGCCTCGGTCATTGCTGCTATAGACATGTCGACCACGATATATGGTCGAGATTTAAGAAGATATTCATATGGCTCTAGTTCAGCTCTGAACGTATATGTCCCATTCTCATACATCTCATAACACTCCCCTGTACGTTCAGCGACTGCCCAATTCAATCCTTGTCGAGAAAGTTTCGAAACCACAGTCAATTGAACTCGGCAACATTCCTATGGCCATAAAACAAAAGTGGGACGTCAACGTAACAAAGAGTGATCCAACAGAGCATAAAATCAGTTCTTTCGAAGCAAGTTATCCTTCAGTACCACGCCCTCACTGCAAGAGATATATTTGTTTCAGAGTGTATTACAGCAGAGAACGACACTTTTGGTGACTTCTTTTCTTACACTTTCCTGGGGCAATCAAAGACACTGACAAAACATTTATACATTGTTCTATATTTACATATTCCTGAATCAATGGCCCGAGAATTCCCTCTCTGCCCATTGCTGGATTGGCTTCTGATACTTATCACAAGTACAGCAACATTACAGTCCTACGTTTAATCTGGGTCTTCGATAAACCTTCGGACAGTGATTTAAGGTATAAAAAACGGTGAAAGTATGTTCGTTTCCAAACAGTATTGTTTGCATTTTATTCGATTCGCTAGCCCCGTTTGTCACGAATTAGTTTTACTGCAATATTCTGCTATGCACTGGTTAATTGGGCATAATAAAATTGTGAGACATGACATAACGTTATGTGAACATATTTGGCCCAATTTGGCGCTCTGTATTGAGCGTAATACTTTTGTAACGCAGTTGGCCTTTGGTTGTTAATCGGACTATTGACCAATCACAATTTCTCTCTTTCTAGCAGTGAGTATTGGGATTAGCTCTAAAGAAACGGAACACTGCGAGGAGTATGATGTATTTAATGCTGAACAATATTGAAACATTTAATATCCATATCATCATGTTTTTACTGTTTGATCAATGTCGAAACATTTGATATCAATATTAAGTAATAACATGTACGTGTATATATATAAGTACTACCATAGGCAACCAGGGGCCTGTTTCTCGAAATCATGTCTACAGATAAAATCCAAATTTAGTAGATACTTACTGGGGCACCATTGCTGCCTTTGGTTTTTGTATTTCACACGTTGTTATGTTTTACGTTTCGTTATTTTCTAATATTTATTTATTTTATTTTATTTTTTTTTTGTGTTTAAGATAAAATAGATGATTATTACTTCTCGTCAAAACAACTATATTCTCGGCATTTGTACAATACCGAGTACCCCCATTCCGGCTATGAATCATTCCATAATACCACCCTTAATTGCACGGTATCAATCACGGGTCCAGTCAATTATGAATTGTTTGTAATGAAAGGAGGAAATGGACATTGCGCAGGTATCCAATTAAAAGGTAATGATGGTACTGAGTTATATCCCACAAATAGAACAACTTGCAACTACGATCTCACTAAAGATCACTTCACCATCAATTCAAGCTTTACCCTCAAATTGTTTACCAACAACACGCAAGCAACCGGGGTGGATGCCGCTGTACTTGTGTTAATTAGTTCAAGTAAGTTTCAAATTTTAATTAATGAAATTTTATGAATGTTGGTCAATCACAATCAGATTAAAATACAGATCTATACATGTATTTCGTTTCGTTTTTTTATACTTTCGATGGCCAACACTACATGAAGATCTGATAAGTTATAGTGGGAGTTCATGTCAGGGGTCAAACGAGCGGCTTTTGACCCTGTGACGTCAGACATTCATAAATCAACCAGCGTTGACGTTTCTAGGTGTTTACACACAGTTCCGTGCAAAGAACGCCAAGAAATCGTCGTAACGGACTGTTTTATTGGCTAATCCCTCACATCAAAAAGAGCGCTTATGATATAACAACTCTTGCAGATCATAGCGTAGTAAAGACACGTAAAACTACGGAAGCCCATAAGGGTCAATCAAATGAAAAAAAAAATTCTGACTATCTTGTAATTACAAGATAGGCTATCTATCTTGTTATTACAAGATAGCCTTAGATAACCTATCTTGTAATTACGAATTATTGAAATTAAATTAAACCATATGTTAGTCCCAAAATGACCTAGTTTGTGTCGAGTAGATGTTAAACCCCATTCCCTGTCTCCCTTTTCTCCCTCTCTCTCTCTCTCCCTCTCTCTCTCTCTCTCTCTCTCTCTCTCTCCCACACACACACTTCTTTGGCCTATAACTATCCGATTAATCAGTGTGGGACGACCTTGAAATAAATTAGGGTTTTTTTCATCTGATTGACCCTAACGGGCTTCTCCGTATCTTGTAACAAAAGAAAACTAATTTGGCTATCTTGTAATTACAAGATAGGCTATCTTGTAATTACAAGATAGGCTATCTTGTAACTACAAGATAGTCGGAATATTTTTTTTTCATTTGATTGACCCTTATGGGCTTTGGCTATCTTGTAATTACAAGATAGGCAGAATTTTTTTTTTTCACTTGATTGACCCTTATGGGCTTCCGTATAAAACGAATATTTGAACCCTAAAACAAACGAAATAGGATTTGCGTTTTAATCAGAATGATTAAATCTCATTTACCAATAAAATACAACAGTGTCATCAGTGTAGGAAACATCCAAACGACTAGACAGCTGTCATTGTCAGGCCCTCCGCCCAGCATCACTGATAAGAGGGATCGGCGCCGTAAACTTTGGATGAACTTTCTCTGCCCATGCAAGAATCGAACAACGAACACCTAGCTAGGAGAACGTAGCTAAAAACGTTGAGATATGCATGATGTGTTTGCTTTTAGCTACGATGGGGAGCCTTCAGTTTGACGTGGCAAACTCAATTTCTTTATTAATGCATGTAATATCTTTAAAATAAGATAAGTTTATGCTATTATGCAGTGGCACAACTATCGCTTAACTCCAAATATTCGCGTTTAAATTATTGAAGCGTTGCTTTTGTCTGAACATACACCACTATCCAAACCCATTCATAGTTACAGTGCTTTAGGCATGCGCCAACATTTACGATTGCCTTTTTGATTGGCTGTTATAAAGCCTTATATTTAGCCCCGCCTTCATGATGACATGTAAATGATGGCGGCCTTAGTCACGGCTTAACGCCTTGATTTTAAATACGATGATTTATACCCGTTTCGGGTAGGATAACATACTTAATTGTAATTGGGTGTGGCAGAAATCAAGCGTTGTTTGATGAAAAATATTGTCAATTTTGCATAGTAAGGACCGATGCGAGTCAGAATCGCACTTGCAACGTTGAACTATATAGGAACAACTCTCATCTCGAAACACGGCGGGTTGAAAGATGAGATTTGTTTTCTAACGAACACCGGAATCCAGACTAGCGATCCAGTGTCTTACCCACTTAGCCAACGTGACCTTTATTGGCCTATTATGTTGTCGATTATGATATTAAATTGTTTATTGTAGAAGATGCATTCACTATCTGGTGTCATGGAGACCCAATACCTTGTAAGTACACGTCACATTCTTTTCATTTCTCTCCTCTACTCAACGAACTAGGGCGGGGGGGGGGGGGCGTTTGTTCACTCCCTAAACTCTAAACAAATTGTCATGATATCCCTGGTCGTTTAAATTGTAGAAATGATATTTGCTATTGCAGTCGTCCATGGGTCGTTCTCGCGATTCGCCTGAATTTGCAATAAAACATTTGGGCGGTGGGGGGTAAGAGATGTCGGCCATGTTTTGAGAGCAAGGAGGGTTGTAACTTGATTAAACTTGAACCGGTTGTTAAAAGTACATGTACACACAGTTTACTTAATTATCAAGTCTTTAGGTTATAATTTACTGTCCTGTGTAACTAATCTATCAGGCCAACACGACTAAGACTTCAAAAATAATTTCGGGAAGCTGAGAGTCTAGGAATTTTGAAAACGGGGGATGGGGAGCGCCGCAAAATGAGGGCACTGACCGCGGAGACGGGGCACGCCGATGAGAGGGGGTGGGGGGACGAAAATTATCCGTCATTTCCTTGCATCTGTAGCCATTCCAAGAGCTATTTGGCTGATATTTTCGTCCAAGTAAACGTTCGGAACGGACATTTTTGGGTCTGAGAAAAGGCACTTTCAGCAGTAAAAAAGGGCACTGTCGAAAATTAGGGGGGGGGGGGAGTGGCCACCCCATTGAAACAGCCTATGACAATCAAGTCACGAGTATTAGACGCGGGATACTAATTGGTTTGTTGTTTTTTTCTGCAGAAAAAATTTCCATACGGGAATACTATTACAGGAAATAAGTAATAATTTTTTTTAATTTATAGAAACATGGAGGTTCGTAGAAGATTAATTTATTAGCTCCCTTAGTTCTATCATAGCAATCTGTTTTAGAGAGGTATTGCGAAGACTGTTGGTCGGTGTGTTATCGTGGACGGTCTAAAGCCCGGTCCATATACCGCTACGACTACACACAATCCGACAGGACTCAGCGTCTTGGGTAGTTGTAAAGCCCGGTCCACACCGCTACGACTTGTCCAGACTCTACCCAACGCAACGTCTTGTCTCAGATAATCAGTGCAGTGTGGACAGCCCCACGACCACGATTCAATCGATTTCCGTACCCAAGACGGGTTGTCTGTAGTCGTAGCGGTATGGACCGGGCTTAAAACAAAATCGGGTCGCGTCTTTACTTCACTTGCCCACGACGGTACCAGTCCACACAGGCCCGACTCTCACAGATTATGCCTCGTGAGTTACGCCACTTCCCTCTAGCGAGTGATTCCAAAAGTAAACCGGAAGCATAAAAGTGACATTATATTTTGCCAAGATGCGGCTGAAGCTCGTAAAAAGAAATGTGCTGCGCATGACCTGCAGTCAGATGACTAAATGCTACGATTGATAATGCTCAGTCGGGCCGACGGGCCACGACGCGACGGAAATCGATTGAATCGTGGTCGTGGGACTGTCCACACTGCACTGATTATCTGAGACAAGACGTAGCGTTGGGTAGGGTCTGGGCAAGTCGTAGCGTTATGGACCGGGCTTAAAGTTCTATCAAATCTTAACCGACGAGAAGAAATGCCGCTATGTCCTCACTAATGTATTTATAATTTTACGCCCCCCCCCCCCCCCGTGTATAATACCCAAACACCGTTACTCTCCGTCAGCAGCTAGCTGTTCTCAGTTTATGATAAATGTAATACACAAAATATTAATAATTTTACTTAAATTATCAAACATCGACTTGATTTAAAGTACCATCTTCAATTTATTAGTTTGGCTTGTAGACGATATAACTTTTAATTTATAGAAAACGTACTTCCGATTATTCCACACATATCAATAAATATCCTTTAATTTACTGGCCGCATGGTCTCTTGGTCAACAATAAATGACGTTTCAATTTTATTATAAGCAACCACAACCAGTCCACCCACCACAACTTCTACGCCGTCGCCAACCACAACAACCTCTCCAACAACCACACCACCGCCGACCACACCACCGCCGACCACAACAACCACACCACCGCCGCCCACAACAACCACACCACCGCCGCCCACAACAACCACACCACCGCCGCCCACAACAACCACACCACCGCCGCCCACAACAACCACACCACCGCCGCCCACAACAACCACAACACCGCCCACAACCACAAGTCCAAGTACAACACCGGGTGCTACGACTGTATCTTCAAGTGATACAGCACCAACAAAAGGTAAGGTGGTCTGCAGCCTCAAATGTGCGTGCTAATAAAAACTGAACCTACTCTTCGGCATCATGTATAATACTAAACTTAGGCTGTCTGTCGTCAGTTAGCTCCGCTTGATAAGACACTAAACTAGTTGACCGACATTTTAAGTCCTAAATCGACGATTAAAGTCTAAAATATATCCTCTTATCGTTATCAAGCAAAATAGATATTGACGTGATGATATTTATTCTCTTATTTATCAATGAATCTGTGAAAAACTCTCTTGTTTAGACTTAGTTGATTGTAACAAATGACGTACATATTGTAACGGTTATCGTGGAAGAGTCACCTCCTGTAGTTTCGTCCTTTTTTTATTTTTGAAAGTCAGACTCGCGGAATCTCACCCACACCGCAAGACTGAAATTTACTGTTATTTAATCGTAAAACCCGACCTTAGTGAGTTTAAGAGGTTTACGTTTTGGCCACCTCTAAGTAACTAGTAAAATTTTGAGACCGGAAAATAACCGAAACAAACCTTGTATTCGTAAATTATTTCCTCCGTGTAAATTATTTCCTCCGTTTCCTATGTTCACTGTATCTCAATTATCACTGGATCCTTATGTTCACTGTATCTCAATGTTCACTGTATCTCAATGTTCACTGTATCCCTATGTTCACTGTATCTCTATTCACTGAATCTCTATGTTCACTGTATCTGTATATTTACTGTATCTGTATATTCACTGTATCTCAATGTTCACTGTACATGTATCTCTATGTTCACTGTATCTCTATGTCTGTGTCTCTATAATACTCACTGTATCTCTATAATACTCACGGTATCCTTATATTATATCCACGTCCTAGATTTCTGAGATTTTTCGAAGCGGTTCCCCTTTCCAGGGATACGAGGCCGAGTGTTTGACATGGGGCACCTGCCCACCTAAAGCCGTTAGGTTAGGGCCCATGCACGGAAAATAACCTTTGGCAAATGGAATTCGATAGCGCCGTAATGCACCCATAGCAAACTGTATGACGTATGCTCGTCTTCATTATCCCAGTCGGTGGAAGACAGTAGGACGTTAAACCCAGTTTTATTTGATTTCTCTATTTTTATATTTTATAGAAGAAGAAGGAGGGTCTGTGGGAGTAATAATAGGAGCAGTAGTAGGCGTTGTTGTCGTAGCGGGTGCCGGAGTTGGTGGATTCTTCTTACTCAAGATGTTGAAAAAGGTGATTTATGTGAAATTAAAGGAATTTCGCTCAAAATAAAGAAATTTGATTGAAATTTTCAATATATTCATATTTATATACACCTGTTTGTGGAAACTCGACAGCACAGTATTTATGCGATTTTGGTGAAACGTAAAACATATTTTATATGTCAAAGATCTCTATTCTTTTCGATATTGCCACGTATTGGACCATAACTTCATGGATTATGGCACAGACTGTACGAAAATCACGTTTTTAGCTGGTGGACCCTCTACAACTGACAATTTTTATATGTTAAAGTTGGATTAATTCGATTCCAAAAAGTCACTGGTTTTCTTGCATTCTTAATGGTTGACTACCAGGAGAGACTGGAGAGTCATAGATACTGTTTACGTCATGTTCAGGAATTTGGGATATAAAAAGTTACTACTAATCATTTAAATCAGTGTCGATTTGTTTGTATACGCCAACATTTCACTAACAATATCGCATTGTATTTTCAATATTTCAGCCTGTAATTCCGTCACCAACCGTGTCACCTACGCGGTAGTGAAATCAAAGTAAAAGACGCAGGTTGTGGTATCTACAAACAGACCAACCCATCATTGTTAAATTATAATTAATTTATTTTCTTTGAATTGTAAATATTTCTTTAATCAAAATAAAATGGCAGCATTAGAACAATAATCAGGTTATGATCATATTTTCCTATTTAATTAGTTATATTTTAACCTTTATGGAAGTGTATATGGTTTATTTAACTTGGAGGTGGGGGATAATGTGGGCTGGGAGGGCCAACATGTCTAACGCTCCTGTTAGCTGGGTTGTTTGGTGTCTAAATGACCTAACACGTGCGTTGTTTCGTTCTGTGTTGGCGGATTCTTGGCGTGCAATGCACGGAACTGTACGTAAACCACTAGAAACGTCATCGCTGATTGATTAATCAATGACTGACGTCATAGGGCCAAAAGTCGCTCGTACGACTCCTGACACGACCTGTGCAACTTGTCAGATAATCATGTAGGGTATGTCACAGAAGGTTTTCAAATTTAGCGTGGAGCTATGGATATTCATCTTGAGTAAACACTCGGCAAATCTCGACACATTCCGGAACCTACATCTAGTCTCGGCTGTATAACAGTAAGTGATATGTACCTACGGCCATACATTTGCGATGCGGCTACCGGTTTACTTTAACCGGAAAACTTGACGCTATTACAATTAAACAACACACCATGGGCGCAGCCATGTTTCATCCGGGGCCTTTAAAGTAGTTCCAATATGGCGGATTCCGTCATACAGCCGAGACTAGATGTGGGTTCCGGAATCTGTCGAGATTTGCCGAGTGCTTGAGTAAAGCGATCGTTATCTGAAATGTTAACTGAAATGATGTGAAATGGAGCGTAATGTCCTACTGTTCTGCACCAACTGGGATAATGCAGATGCCAGATGGACAAACGCTACACAGTGTGCCATGAAAAAAAATTGCCCTGATAAGGGCGCTAAAGCTTGTTCTTATTTTGAGTAACAATTTTTTTTAAAAATACACACAGGGCCCAATCATTTTTAGTGAAGCCTGTATCATAACAGGCCCGGGACTGTACAGCGCAGTGGACGCTTACGGCTGGCCCCCGGATCCATTCACTTGATTTGATATTTTCCGCAGGTTAATCTTATAGGTTTTTGTTTTTCGTGCAGTGCGGTCCTCCTGCACTTACTATTAGTATACAATATATTTATACACTGATAGGCCGTGATGTGAAATTTCGAGCAAGCTTGCTTCTGTTGCTCCATCCCGACGATTTTCAGGCGGAAAACAAACTACATAATCTAATTCTTCTAGTATTACTTTGTATTTCCACACAACTTTTCTTTTATCAATTCTTTGACGTTTGACAGAAAACGTCAAAATAAAAATGGGCTTACTTATCAATGTGCGATGGTATTTGAATTTCGCGGTGATTTGGTTTTAATAGATCACGTGACAAAGCTCACCAATCAGACGCACACGACGAAAGGTCAACGGGTCGTGTAGAGTGAAAGTCACCGGTTTGTTTACGTTTTGATAGTAAACAAGCGGAAGAATAACTAGAACTGTATACTCCGTGTAGATTTTGTTTAAAACACCGATGTAAAACCGTTTACTGTGAGAAACTGGGAAAAATCTAGGGTATGTGCTAACCAGTGGATCAAATTAGATGGAAATATTGATATGTTGGACAAAGAATTGCAGGAATGTGCAGACAAAACTCTCTCTCATTCTAACAATACAGACTTCTCACATACATTACCAACGTAAAAAAAACCCAACAACTGTGTATGAATAAAGAACTATGTTTAGAGCAGCTAATATTTTACCAGCGAAATAAGAAAAAGAATAATAGGTCTGGTTAATTTGTTAAGGGGATCATTATCTTAACATTTTCCAATTTTATTGCAAATGCAAGTTGATGAAGATATTCTCCTATTCCTAAAGTATGACAACTCAGACCAAGACAAAAGACCACTATGGAAATGACTGTGTCACCATTGAGGTGAAATACCATGTGCATTACTTTAAAGTTGCCTTACTGTATCTGCAGAAATTTATGCCCTTCTTGTTAAACTCAACTGTAACAAATGACAGGGTTAGGTTGACTATAGAGACCAAGAACCAAACAATATTTTCTCTGTGGATGCAAATCAGGCTGCATTAGCTACAGATAGTTGTATTTGTTACAAGTGAAAGCTTTCTAGTATGGATTTGTGAAAATTGTTTGAATATGAAAGTGACAGTCAAATGATATTGATGAAATTACATGATTTTTTTATGAATAGTCCTACACCTGTATGTATTTTTGTAAGCGGTTTGGACATTGGTGTGCATGTAAAAAGACCCCTTGGCAGTTGGAATTCGATATAAGAGTAGGCCATAGTGCTGTGCCCAGGCAAAATTTCCCTCATAATAAACTGTATAGCGCACGCCCGTCTTCCTTAACCAGTAACATGTATATAGGAGCTACAGATAGATGTATTTTTTAGAAGTGAAAGTTTTCTAGTATGGATTTGTGAAAATTTTTCAAATATGAAAGTGACAGCCAAATCAAATTGATGAAATTGTGATTTTTATGAGTAGGCCTCAACCTGTATACATATGGTATTTTTGTATTTTAAACATGTTTTACTTAAATGTACTGTACATGTCGATAAATGTTCATATCATATTTAGCTATTTTAAGTTGACATATATGTTTTTATTTTCCTTTTTTATTCCAATTCAATTCAGATGTGGTTTCTCCTTGTCAGTGGTGCAGGCAGAGGGGCTGACAAGGTACAAGGACTGCTGTCTAGTCGTTCAAATGTGACGAAAAACCGAATTCCTGTGTAACATTGGTGTGCACGTAAAAAGGTCCCTAGGCAGTTGGAATTCGATATAAGAGTAGGCCATAGTGCTGTGCCCAGGCAAAATTTTCCTCGTAGTACACTGTATAGCGTACATGTATAACAGCAGAACAGTAGGACGGCGTTTAACTCCATTTCATTTCTTATTCATATTACTGGAACCATTTTATTTAGTTAACTGTTTGTTTTTCTCTTATATGTACTTTTCTTTACTGGCATATATCTTTTAATTTTGTACAGTGTATATGGACACAAGACCTGATCTGTGTGTAAATACATGTAGTCTGTGCGGTTTAGCCCCCCCCCCCCAAAAAAAAAAATTGATGATTTCTTATGAGTATTCTTAGCCGGCCACATCCTCAGCCCCTCCAAAAAATTCTATACCCCCCCCCCCCAATTTTATGAGCTGGCGACGGGCCCGATTCTGTGGATATAAAAATCTGAAAAGCAGATTAGAAACCATTCTCCAGTATTAATACACTATATAAATGATGTTATTATTATTATATACATTTTTCATTAAAGATACATTATATAAGATTTAGATAAAGAACTAGCCATTCTTGCTATAATAGTTCAAAAGTAGATAATGTAAAATGAATAATTTGAATGAATAAATTTCATTCAAATTACTCTATTGCAAGCAAAGATATTAGCCTTTAAAGGTTTGGCAGTCATGTTCAACAATTTCAACCACTGTACTGTTTGATCAAAGCTAAGTCACGGTCCTCCATTTTTGATTAAATCAAAGTATCGCTGAATCATTTTAATCTATTTAATATCGGAGAAATCTCATGCCATCGAGTGTTGTTGTGGAATACTGTATGAGGAAGTATATAAAATTGCATTCATTTCTTATTTTTTAGTACTGTATTTCTTTCTATAAAATAAATGTATACTTATTTGACATCTCTTATAATATGTCTTTATTGTTTTTTTTTTAAAAAACAAGTATAATTGCATGTTCAGGGTTGTTAGGTGAATCATTATTAATATTCTGTTGTATCAGTGGGCTCATGTAGATAGTATTATTTTTTTTGTTTTTTTCTCAACATTATATATAATTATTATACCGAACCAGTATTTCAATCATGCCAAAAACGTTTTCATCTGTATACTATATTTATATCTCTTTTGCATATTGTTTTATTGAAATAAAATGGAAAAAATACTTTTTCCAGGAAATATCACATTCATTGATACAATTTCGCTTTTGACCATATTTTTTCCGCAAATCACGGGCCAGCCGTGTTCACGGTGTCAGCACAACATTTATCTGATGTTATTGTCCCGTAATTCAGGCATATTTGCAGAAAAATTCTCTCATACAAATGTAAACAAGCCAACGTGTTCCGTCTCGTAAAAGGTATTCCCTGGTCTATTTATGGCTATTGACCCCTGACCTAATGACGTTGATTGCTTTTATGGTTTCTGATTGGCTTAGAATATGATTTCTTCACCACATTATGGCTACACTTGACAAATATAGTCCGAGGCGTAATTCGAGTGTTGGTCTGATTGTACAAAACATCGCAATAGAAATGTGTACTACAGTGACGACTTACTTGTTTACTTGTGCAGCAAAGCGTCAGATTTTCGCCTGGAATTTGCTGGGACAAAATGAAACGATTTTCGTGGCTAAATCACAGCCTATGACTTCCCCTATTGTAAATATAGGAATATCAATTAATTTTGACATATTAAATAATTATTTTAATATCGTCCGTATTCTAATTGGTGTAATTGTCAATGATAACACTGGGGGATTTTTAATAGTGGACAATTACACGGCAATTTAAACAGCTCTCTATTAGATGGCAAGGGACGAGTTGAACCATGTAGTAAGATTGGTAGAATTATTGCATTATATTGTATCTGTAAATAACTATTAGATTCACATAATATTATATAGAAGTCATCTCTCATATGCACTTAAAGCAAAATGAGTGAATGGTTGACAAATACAAAAAAGATGTATAAAACCTAAACATAGCTGTCCAACCACGTGCGTTTTCTCCGGGTACTCCGGTTTCCTCCCACTGCTAAAGACCCCTACGCGCAAGCGAATTATTGAAATAAAATCAAAAGTCATGTTAGTCTCGAAATGACCTAGTTTGTGTCGAGTGAACGTTAAACCCCATCTTTCTCTCTCTCTCTCCCCCTAAACATAGCTGGGTCCGTGAGCAAATCTGAATAAAACGCAGATCCTATTTCGTTTCGTTTTTATAGTTCAAAACTTCGTTTTACTTGTCTTTACTTTATGGAGAACGCTAGATCGGAGACGGTCCTACGCATTTTAGCACATATGACGACATATATAGGTTAGGGTAAGGACTAGGACCTGTAGATTTGGTCAAAATCCCGAGATGTATACAGGGCTAGCCCTAACCCTAACCCATGATCAAGACTAACCCTTACCCTAACCCACAATTCACATATGACGTCACAACTTGCGTAGGACCGTCTCCGATCTAGTGTTCTCCCTTTACTTGATGTAGTGTAGGCCATCGAAAATATTAAAAAAACGAAACGAAATATAACTCTGTATTTTAATCAGAGTGGTTGCGTGGGAACCAGAATATCAGGTTTAACACGTGATTGAAAATTTACTTATTGCATCATAACCATCCAAACAAATTTGCAGAATCTTAAGTCATGACGTTAGCAAATCTGTTAAAAAGCCCCAACCAGTTATTTAAGATTAGATATCATTGAGTTCCAGAGAGATTACCATCTGAGGTCCTAGACCAAATGATGGTTTAGCTCGTACGCTTTCGTTGGTTAGGTCTGTCATAAAATCAAGATAGTGCTCGATTGGCAAGGAGGCCTCGCAGTTTGAGTTTGAGAATTGAAGTGGAAAAATATGAACATTACTCCATCCCGCAAAATGAAGTGTTGCACGCTGACCCCACCCCCTCTCTCTCTCTCTCTCTCTCTCTCTCTCTCTCTCCCTCTCCCTCTCTCTCGTAATTATGTTTCAGTCCAGCTACCAAACAATTAACAATACAATGGTACAGAATATAACCAAATTACCCTCATTAATGTCAGACGACTCGATTACCACTTACACATGTATTTGATGTATATACGAGGATGAAATTCAAGCTAATCAGTTGACACTAGACTTTAGAACAGACATGTCGACTCCACTTGTTATTCTATGGATGATTCTACCTTTCTATACGGACTGTATAGTATTTCCTGGACAAGGTAAACCATTTATTATTATTATAGTATTCCATACGATATCTATAGTATTCCCATTTATCGTTTTTAGAATCCGATATTACTGCAGACGAGAGACAGGACAGTATAGTGCAATGTGCGTTATAATTCCATCTCCTCGTAATGTCGCTTGCCTGCAAAACTCTAACCTTAGGTTACTAAACTTGGAGAAGATAGAAGCTGCTAATTCTAGATCAACAGCCCAGAGCATATTGGTCAAACGAACAGGGTACCGATATCCAAGTACCGTAACGTTTACTGTGTAACCTATAATATTCAGGGATCTGTTTCACCAAATTTTGCTACTTTGATTGGATAATAATAGATTGATTTTAGTCCTTAGTCATTCAAAATTAGGGGGGGGGGGCTCTTGGTCTAGTGTGCCGCGCTGGCCGGTCACCTCTGGCTTGCGGCTGTGGTTTCTAGCCCTGATGTGAGCGTATGTGGCATGGAGATAGGGGCGCCTTCTCAACCTCGTGGGTTTCCTCCGGGCACTCCGGTTTCCTCCCACTACTAAAGACCCCTACGCGCAAGCGAATTACTGAAATAAAATGAAACCATATTATGTTAGTCCCGAAATGACCAAGTTTGTGTAGAGTGGACGTTAAACCCCATTTCTCTCTCTCTCTCTCCCTCTCTCTCTCTCAATCAAAATTGAAGTATTTACTAAACTTTTGATAATATCTTTAGTTAAGAGTTCGAGAAACAAGGTCCAGATATGGATGTCTGTCGGGGTATAGTTGCTGTTCTTAAAAATGAGGGACTTGTTTTGAGATCTGAGAATGATAAGAGGCCTGAAATATGGGAATAAAAAAAAACGGAATTGTTTTCGTTTGTTGGAGTACAGTTTCAAAGAATTCAAAATAAAAATATTTTCAGATGAAGGTCCCCTAATCGCTGTAATGGATTTTAAAGGCTCAAAAATGGATATCTTTGACCCGTCTGGTGGGGTCAATGCCACTGTCATTGAAGAGATAAATTTAGAGGATGCAGATCGAGGTGCCTGTGGAATTGATTTTAATTACAGAGTGGGTGTGATTTATTGGACTGATTTACACGCTATGAAAGTCTACAGGTACAGAGAGGTAGAGGGGGTTTAACGTCCACTTGACACAAACTAGATCATTTCGGGACTAAAAATATGGTTTAATTTTATTTCAATAATTCGTTTGAGCGTAGGGGTCTGCATATTCCTGAAGCAATGGTCCGAGAAATCCCTCTCTGACCATTGCTGGAATAGCATCTGTTTCTTGAACTTATGCGGGAGTGTGTCTATTCTTTCCGTTCAATGAAAGCTATCACTTAAGTACAGCAACATGACAGTCCTTCGTTTCATCTGGGTCTTCCCTAAAACTTTGGACAGTAATTTAAGGTATTAAAACGGTGAAAGTATGTTCGTTTCCAAACAGTATTGTTTACATTTCATTCGACTTGATAGCCTCGTTTGTCACGCAATTAGTTTTACTGCAGTATTCTGCTATGCACGGGTTAATTAGGCATAATAAAATCGTGAGTCATGACGTATACGTTATGTAAACATATTTGGTCCAGTATTGGCAGCTCGTGATTGGTTGGTAGACGGACTACTGATCAATCAAAATTTAACACAACAATATCCACTCATAATAGCAGTGTGTAGTTGGATTACCTCTAATCAGACGCAACACTGCGCGGAGTATGAGGGGTCTGTGGCATTGGGAGGAAACAGAGGATCCAGAGATAACCCACGAGTTTGGACAAGCGATCCTTCTCCCTGTCGCTTACAACCGGGGATTCGATACTACGCCAAACTACTACAGGCTTTATGATACAGCGCACACGTGCTAACCATGCGGCCATCCAACCCCCGTACTGGTAAATAATGATGACGGAAAAGCAAAATACGAAACTAAATGAAATGAAATGAGGTTTAATGTCCTACTGTTCTGCTCAGGGTGGGCTAATGAAGACGGGCATACGACGGGGGCTATGGGGGGAATTTTGCCCAGACAGCGGCACTAAAACCTACTCTTATATCTAATTCCAACTGTCAATGGATCTTTTACGTGCACGCCAATTTGTTCACAACTAGACAGCTGTCCTTGTCACCCCCCCCCCCCCTCCGCGTCCTGCATCACTGACAAGGGAAACCCACGCTGGGAAATCGAGATGAACACTTTCGGCCAATGCAGGGATCGAGCGCCCGACCTATAGGCTAGCGAGGCAGCGTCTTACCCACTTAGCCACCGTTTGTTACAACCATGTGATTCTTATCTGATTTCTAATTTAAAGGAGCTAAGTCTCTAACTCTAATACCATCCAAAATCTTCAACATTGAAAACACGAATTATTGGTCAATTTAAATCAACATTGATGCTGTGATCTTACCGGGAAAAGATGGGCTTCTGATATTCAATATTTAAGATAAAATAAACATTTTCTCATTGGTACACGAATCGTGTACCATAATGCGTTTCAGCCCCAGTTCTAGCAAGAGACTCGAGGAACGAGGCTAGAAACATTGCAGCAAATCAAACAGCGTATGTAGACTGGAATAACCAGACGCTAGTAATAAGCACCCCAATGAGACTGTCGGCTTATTTCGCCGAACATAACTGTTTTGAAATTAGGGTAAAAACGTAAACCATTGAATGTAAATCAGTTCATATATATTCACATTACAGTGTTATATACGTTGCGACTCACTTGTGTCAATTTCTAGATCCCAAATGTTAGCGATTTAGCTCCTTTAAGGGCAAATAACTCGACCGAAACGTTACACATATAGATTAGGCCTAATGTTATTTTTGAAATATTTTCCACATTACAGACGCCTGTTATTGAAATTTGAAAATGTCTGGTATTTCTTTTAAGTTATGACTCGAAGTTTTCTTTTTATTTTTCTTAAAGTTTAAAGGCTGATGGTGTTGACCAAGAACAGAAGATTATATTTGAAGGTGACCTGGGTTCACCGCAAGGTCTGGCGTATGATTGGATACATAATAATTTATACGTCAGTGACCTTGGATTGAATAAAATCATGGTAATCAACCCTGAAACCGGAGCCTGGAAAACTTTATTATATGTGTATGAAGTGATCGATTTGGAAGTGGATCCTAGAACAGGGTAACCGCTTTATTTTATAACTGAAATAAAATAGGGTTTAACATCCTACTGTTCTGCTCTGAACTGTGCTAACGAAGACGAGCTTACGCCAGTGTGCTATGAGATACATTTTACCCAGACAGCGGCACTAAAGCCTACTCTTATATCGAATTCCAACTTTCAAGGGTTATTCGTCCCATCCGAACGACTAAACAGCTGTCCTTGTCAGGCCATCCGTCTTGCATCAATGACAAATTGGGCGGGGGGTCCATGCCGAAAAAATATGGATGAACTTTATCGGCCTTCCAGGCTAGCGAGCCAGCGTCTTAGCCACCGCGATTGTAGCACCATGGGTCTTTTTGTCAGACGTGGAGAGCGGACCAACGTCAAACCGATCACCACATCCTACGTATGACCCATGCATCTCTCCCTTTATCTCACACACACACACCCACACAAATAACACACACACATACACACAGAGTAGTCGGTATAATAAGAATGTGAGAATGGTCCTATTAGTTTGGTTGACTTCATACTGCGTTATTTGTTAAAATGTTAATAAATTTGAAAGTTTTATTTTTCCTAGTTGGTTATATTGGATATCTGGTTGGGAAGATACAGCTATGTTGATGAAGTCAACATTACATGGACAGAATCAAGCTGTTATATCTTCTGACTTAAAAAGACCAATGAGTTTATCTTTAGGTGAGATTGAAATTCACGTAGATTCTAATTCTGAATTCTAAATAGATCCAAATTCTCAAATCTAGTTTCATCGTCTGAAATTCAAATCTCTGATCTCTATCATATTCCTTTAGTGGGATTTGCTATTATTAAACGAAACACTGGGGAGAGTATGGAACTCTATGTATCTATGGACTCTGCAATTTCGGTAACGCCCGGGACCAATTATTTAATCCTTGATTTTTTGCCCACAAGGCCTTGTATTTCGAAATCTGAGAAATGAATACTTCTTAAATATATAAAGATAGGTTGCCAGGCAACGAAACATACGCCCACAGCAGCTAAGTCGTCCGGGCAGTCAACAAGGGTTGTCGCATATTTTTACTTTTTTCGGTAATGAAACATTTGTAATACACTAAGAACTGATTAAGAGTAACAACTCATTATGTAATTATAAGAAAATCATTAGAATTTGATTGCTTTTTATAAAGTTTTACCCCACGCTAACAATTACATGTAGTATATACATGAAACATTTAATATCATGGATTTAGCTGTTCAGTTATCTAAATTCATTGAAAATCAAAATACTTGTTCGTTTCAACACCTTAAACTCTATGTATAAATCTAAAGTCAATCGGATATTAACTTTGGTCTCTAGAGAGTACAAGATTTTTTGAGGTGATCAAGGGCCATAACTCTGGCACTAATTATCGGAAATCGCTGAAAATCAATAGGCATCTTCGTCTTATGACCTTAAACACTGTGTATAAATTTAAAGTCAATCGGATATTAACTTTGGCCTCTAGAGCCTCCACAAGATTGTTTGAAGTGATCAAGGGCCATAACTCTGGCACTAATTATCGGAAATCACTGAAAATCAATAGGATTCTTCGTCTTATGACCTTAAACACTGTGTATAAATTTAAAGTCAATCGGATATTAACTTTGACCTTTAGACCGTCCACATGATTTTTTAAAGAGATCAAGGGCCATAACTCTGGCACTAATTATCGGAAATTGCTGAAAATCAATAGGCTTCTTCGTCTCATGACCTTAAACACTGTGTATAAATCTAAAGTCAATCGGATATTAACTTTGGCCTCTAGAGCGTCCACAAGATTTTTTGAGGTGATCAAGGGCCATAACTCTGGCACTAATTATCGGAAATCGCTGAAAATCAATAGGCGTCTTCGTCTTATGACCTTAAACACTGGGTATAAATTTAAAGTCAATCGGATATTAACTTTGGCCTCCAGAGCCTCCACAAGATTTTTTGAAGTGATCAAGGGCCATAACTCTGGCACTAATTATCGGAAATCGCTGAAAATCAATAGGCGTCTTTGTCTTATGACCTTAAACACTGTGTATAAATTTGAAGTCAATCGGATATTAACTTTGGCCTCTAGAGCGTCCACAAGATTTTTTGAAGTGATCAAGGGCCATAACTCCGGTAGTTATTATCGGAAATCGCTGAAAAACAATAGGCTTCTTCGTCTCATGACCTTAAACGCTGTGTATAAATTTAAAGTCAATCGGATATTAATTTTGGCCTCTAGAGCGTCCACAAGATTTTTTGAAGTGATCAAAGGCCATAACTCTGGTAGTTATTATCGGAAATCGCTGAAAAACAATAGGCTTCTTCGTCTCATGACCTTGAACACTGTGTATAAATTTAAAGTCAATCGGATATTAACTTTAGCCTGTAGAGCGAGAGCGTCCACAAGCAATTGTGGACGCCGGACCGACGGACGGACGGACGGACGGACCGACGGACGGACGGACGGGGGCGACGACAATATACGACCACATTTCAATGTGGGCGTATAAAAATGGATGATAAACGTTTTGTTTAAAATATTTAGGACAGCTTGTTCAACGCTGTCACATACCTCTCTGTCCCCACCCAATGAGACGCGATGTGTTATTAGCATATCTCTGGGGATGCTCGATTCACAGTCCAGAACGTCCCGAATCGACAGAATTACAATCGAGTGACGCAGAATTCAGTCCTGTTACAGTTCTGTCAGTCACGATAGTTGAGGTGGAGTGAGTAGAATCGCGACGTATTCCTAGGTAAAAAATGTGTTTCAGCTGTCATGATTGGTTTAGATATTTTTTATACAGTCGACACATGCGTTGTACTCCGAATTCTCATTTTCATTCGATTGACACCAGTTTTGGAGTTTAATTCCGAAACTGTGAATCCAGCATCCGCATTGTGTGAGTGTTAGACAGATTATGGTATCTAATGTATTATTAGTATACTCTGTCTCTAGCTCTACACGTGTAGACAGATTCTGGTATCTAATGTATTATTAGTATACCCCGTTTCTACACGTGTAGACAGATTCTGCTGTCTGATGTATTATTAATACACCCTGTCTCTAACTCTACACGTGTAGACAGATTCTGGTATCTTATGTATTATATATATCTATAGATTATGATGAACAGAGATTATATTGGACTGAAGTATATCCCGTAAACCTGATTAAAAGTATTCGTGTCGATGGGGAAGATCTGAGAATAGTTCATCAACCAGACGCAAGATATCAGTTTTCACCAATGTATATAACTGTAACACGGGTAGGGCCCTTTAATAATTATTATCGAAGGATTTTGAAGTTAATTAATAGGTGGGGCAGTTGCTGATGCGCCGCCTAGAAATACAAAATGTAAGTGCTAAAACATATTTTGGCTTTCTTATTAATCGAGATTAGATAAAGAGTTGACAGTTTTCGCTCTGCTCCATGTATTTAAGAACTAGATAATGTAAATAGAATTAACTGAAAATTTCATTCAAATTGTACCATTCTGAACCGAGATATTAGCTTTTAAATTTTAAGCCTAGCCGCGATCACAATAACTTAAATCGGTACGATAATAAACATAGTCTCGATTATCCAAGATGACATCGAGAGTTGATTATGGTCTTGTCAACTTAATAAATGTCTAATCAATAATTAATATAACATTCAGGCCTAAAGAATGACGTACAAAAGGGCAGATATAGCAAGAACGGCCAGTCCATTATCTAAATATAGCAAGAACGCTCACTCAGTCCATTATCTAAATCTAACATAATACATTTTTAAGTAGAGGATTCCGATTTGTATGCTGGATATTTTCACAATGTATCTTTTAGTGTAGGATTAGTATGTTGAATACTTTCAGGACGATATCTACTGGACCCAAGGCTCAACACATCGAGTTCTCGGTCGTTCGAAAAACACTGACCAACAACCCACCAGGTATAAAAACTTAGAGACACGTGGTGGCAGGATCATTCTGGATAAACCATTTTCCGGTATTCTTGCTATAGATCCAAGAAAACAGACAGAAAGTAAGAAACCTTCTTTTGGTCATATAAATGTAGTCTTGTATCATAGGTTCTGTATGGTAGGTACAGTATATCATGGTGTGTAAGTAGTTTTTACTTCAATAAGCTTAGGTTACTTTTGTCTTTTTTGAAACGTATAACAGATCATGATGACTCATGCTGGCATTACATAATGGTTTTTCTCTGGGTTATATTCCTGATTGACAGTTTTCAATTTTGAGTAAGTCTGTATCACTACAGGCCAGGGCCCTATTTCACGAAATTTTAACTAAGATAAGATCCCAATTTTAGTAATTTGACTGGATAATATTAGATTGATTTTAGTGCTTAGCCAATCAAAATTGAAGTATCTACTAAAATTGGATTTTATCTTAAGTTAAAATTTCGTGAGACAGGGCCCTGGGACTGAACAGCACAGTGGACGCTAACGGTTAGCCCCCGGATCCATTCACTGAACTTGAAATAAGTTTGTTCGTGGCCAGGAGGGTAAGACGTCGGCTCACTAACCTGGGGATCCGGTGTTCGATTCTGGCATCGGGCCGAGAAAGTTCATCCAGATTTTCCTGTGTGGTGCCCCTTGTCAATGGTACAAAACAGAGGGTCTGACAAGGGACAACGTACTCGTTCGGATGGGACGATAAATCGTGAGGTCCCGTGTACTCATTGGCGTGCACGTCAGAGATCCTATTACAGTTGGAATTCGATAAGAGTAGGTCGTGGTGCCGCTGTCCGAGCAAATTGTAGCACACTGTGTGGCGTTATTCCGGTCAAAAGCAGAACAGTAGGACGTTAAATCACTTTTCATTTCTTTCATCAGGGGAGATAACAAATTGTCCGTTCTGTGAGTCTACTTTTAATTTTTTCTAGGTCCAAGTCTGTGTGGAGATAATAATGGTGGATGCTCCCATTTCTGTCTACCGACATTGGAACAATCTACTCCGCCATATAACTGCGCATGTCCAGATGGAATGAATTTAATAGATGACCACTCAACATGTTCAACTGAAGTAACCAAAAACCCAAAGTCGAATTGGCTCGATTCCCTTTTTTCTTAGTTACAGAAAAACCTTGATTTGGTTCCATAACCTATAATTTTCTTAGTTATAATAAAGCGACAGTAGTCACACGACTCGATACACTAGTTACTTAGATACATATAGTCTCCATTTGGCTTGACACCCTATTTTCTTAACTACAAAAAAGATAGGCTGGCACTGCCAGGCAGGATACGCCCACATTTTCGAGAGATGGACAGAGAACAAGCAATACCGAAAGTGATTTTTCCTACATCTTTAAGTCCTGTATTTCATACTGTATTGGGAGCAGCCATTTAGTTGGTCAGTTCCAGTCTGATATTAATGAAATTCGAAACCGACAATGATTATGGTGTGACGGTACACAACCTAGAAATGTGACTTTTCATCAAAATCGGATAAGAATTGTGACCTGTAGAGAGTCCACAACCATGATATACCATATTTTTACACTATTCGCGTACAAACGGCGACCATTTCGTCCGGCAATTTTGGTACGATTTTCACGAAATTAGAACTCAACCTTCCTCATCAAAATCGAATTAAAATTGTGACCTATACAGGGTCCACAACCATGATATATCATTTTTTAACAGTATTCGCGTACAAACGGCGGCCATTTTGTCTGTCAATTTTAGTCCGATTTTCCCAAAATTCAAACTCAACCTTCCTTACAGTGTAACGGTGATATAATCAAACGTTTTTTTAAATTGGATAATAATTGTGACCTCCAGAGGGACCACAAGCTAAAGAAAGGGAGATTTTGCGTATAACCAGGGGCCATAATTCAGGAAGTTACGATCCGATATGCGCAAATATCGAAAAGAACCAAGATCTTTGGGTTATAACCATGAATTTCAAGTTTCATCAAAATCGAATTAAAATTGTGACCTTTACAGGGTCCACAACCTTGATATACCATTTTTTAACAGTATTCGCGTACAAACGGTGGCCATTTTGTATGGCAATTTTGGTCTGATTTTCCCGAAATTCAAACTCAACCTTCCTTACGGTGTAACGGTAATATAATCAAACGTTTTTTTAAATCGGATAATAATTGTGACCTCCAAGCTAAAAAAAAGGCGATTTTGCGTATAATCAGGGGCCATAATTCAGGAAGTTACGATCCGATATGCGCAAATATCGAAAGGAACCAAGATCTTTGGGTTATAACCATGAATTTCAAGTTTCATCAAAATCGAATCAAAATTGTGACCTCCACAGGGTCCACAACCTTGATATACCATTTTTTAACAGTATTCGCGTACAAACGGCGGCCATTTTGTATGGCAATTTTTGTCCGATTTTCCCGAAATTCGAACTCAACCTGCCTTAGGGTGTAACGGTGATATAATCAAACGTTTTTTTAAATCGAATAATAATTGTGACCTCCAAGCTAAAAAAAAAGGCGATTTTGCGTATAATCAGGGGCCATAATTCAGGAAGTTACGATCCGATATGCGCAAATATCGAAAGGAAGCAAGATCTTTGGGTTATAACCATGAATTTCAAGTTTCATCAAAATTGAATCAAAATTGTGACCTCCACAGGGTCCACAACCTTGATATACCATTTTTTAACAGTATTCGCGAACAAACGGCGGCCATTTTGTATGGCAATTTTCGTCCGATTTTCCCGAAATTCGAACTCAACCTTCCTTAGGTTGTAACGGTGATATAATCAAACGTTTTTTTAAATCGAATAATAATTGTGACCTCCAGATGGACCACAAGCTAAAAAGGGTGATTTTTCGGACAATCAGGGGCCATAATTCAGGAAATTACATTCTGATAGCCGCAAATATCGAAAGGAACCAAGATCTTTGGGTTACAAACATGCATGTTAAGTTTCATCAAAATCGGTTCAAAATTGTGACCTCTATAGGGTCCACAAGCTAAAAACGTGATTTTTCGTACAATCAGGGGCCATAATCCATGAAGTTTTACATGCCAATATCGAAAGGAACCGAGATCTTTTGGGGATAAACCTATATTTCAAGTTTCGTCAAAATCGGATAAGAATTGTGACCTGTAGAGAGTCCACAAACAAATTGTGGACGGACGGACGTCCGGACGGAGAGAGAGAGAGGAATGGGGTTTAACGTCCACTCAACACAAACTAGGTCATTTCGGGACTAACATATGGTTTTAATTTTATTTCAATAATTCGCTTGCGCGTAGGGGTCTTTAGCAGTGGGAGGAAACCGGAGTGCCCGGAGGAAACCCACGAGGTTGAGAAGGCGCCCCTATCTCCATGTCACATACGCTCACACCAGGGCTCGAAACCACAGCCGCAAGCCAGAGGTGACTGGCCAGCTAGAGGTCGAAGCGCGGCACTCTAGTCCACTAGGCCATCCCAATCCCCCACGTCCGGACGGACAGGGGCGACGACATAATACGTCCACATGAAAATGTGGGCGTATAAAAAGTCACTTTACCCTCGAAATCCTATTTTCTTACAACTCTGATATGCCATACGTTTACACTACATGTACATGTGTTTGCGTATTGCGTATATTTCAACTTACATGTAGTTCAAAATTGGATAAAAAATTTTGACTTGTAGATGTCCACAAATTGTGGATTGACGGACAGACAGGCTGACAACAATATCTGAAAATGCGGGCGTATTAAAATGCAGATGCTTAAAATGTTTCTCAAAATAAAAACAACCAAAAAACACATGTATTAATAAAATCTCCTTTTTATTAAGATTTTAAATGAATGTTTGTATGGGAATAAAATGTGTAAACTAAGGCTTGCATTTTTTAATATATGTATTGCCAATCGATCAAATTCTAACATATTTTTGGTTAGGCCTACATTTTGTTTAAAAGAATGGCAATTGCTATCATTTTTATATATAGCCAGGTTTAAATATGGCTTAAATATCTACTGCAATATCTCCTTTTTTCAACTAGCAAAGATATTTTTTTACATATCAAAAAGACTTGTAGTAGATGCTCTATTTATCATTACAACTTGGGAATCATGTAGGTGTGTGTTTTAGTGGGAGTTTCATGTTGGCAGATTGTTCAGATTCGTTGATATTCATAAAAGATTTTTTGTACTATCAGGGGTCATATTCCAGGAAGTTGCGGTTCAGTACATGCCAATATCGAGAGGAACCAAGACCTTTGCTAGGTAAACCTATATTTTAAGTGATGTTAAAATCCCATGAAAATTGTGGTCGCACAGATGGAATATATGTCCACATGAAAATCTGGGTATATAAAAACAAACTCCTGCTAAAACAGCACAACTGAATGATACCAGAGTTGTAGCGTATTGCGTTTTAAAAATCAATTCTTTAAAATAATTGATCGATGACATTTAAATAGACTGACCGACAAATTAAACAAATGTTCCAGTCAAACGGTCAAGACTGGCAAACATGATTAAAACCTGAGCCCTAATGTGAACCAACAACAATTACACAAATAACAGCGGTCCACGATAAATGAATTTTCTCAAGTTCAATTTTTAAAATGTCTCTTCAACACGATCCTGCCTTACACTGATAATACAGAATCTTCTAATTTCACGTATCGCGAGTTCGTATTTTATTTAAGACGATCTTGCCGTACCCGCCTCTTCCTTCATCAAAATCTGATCTGTATTCATCACGAACCTGTAAAACATAACAGCAGATGAAATAATCAACATTTCTGAAAATATGACCATGACTTCTTGGACCAGGAACTGAAATGAAATGGATTTTAAAGTGATATGGTTCTGGTCTTCTAAAAATGGCCATGCGGCATTCATTAAGCTATAGGAGAAAATTTGCCTAGACAGTGACCTAGTGTACGCTTTATGTGCATGCCAATGTGAGGAAGAGACTTCAGTTTTTTGTTAGTGACGCAAATCTTACATAAAGAGTCAATGACAAGGAGAATCCAAGCAAGATAATCATAATACATAGGATCTTTCTTGGCTAACACTGGGAATCTAGGTAAGCGAGTCAGTGCATTATACACTGAGCCAAGGCAGCTTCCCTTACTTTTAGATAAAATAAGCTTTTACCTGCCCTCCACTTTTGCCTCGACCATATTGTCTTCCTTCCTTAAACCCAGCATCCCAGTCAGTTCTTATAATTCTGTCGTCCAGTCTTGTGCCATTAACATATCTTATAGCATTCTCTGCATCTTCTCGTGAATAATATCTTACAAGTTAACAAATATAAAAATTTAAAGGGCACATAAAAGAAAGAGAGAGAGGGGGTTTAACGACCACTCAACACACATTTCGGGACTAACATGGCTTAATTTTATTTCAATAATTTGCTTATACATAGGAGTCTTTAGCAGAGGGATGAAAACCGGAGGACCTGCAGAAAACCCATAAGGTTGGACAGATGACCCACAAGATTAGACACATGACTATGTACACCTTGTCACGTTCAAGCAGGGATTCCAAACCGTGTCCCTAGACTCAATGACAGTCCTGATCATCCAAGCATTCGGCCATCCAACCCCCCTGATTAATGACAAACAAATACAGATGATTTGTCAACAATAGGGACTTGAGACATCCAGACTATCTCACTTATCAACATTGAAAGGATACTCAACGAAACAGAATCCACATGGTGTTTTCCTGACTTTATCTAGGCCCATTATAACTCTTTTTACATCACCAGCTCGGCTAAATAAATCAAATATCTGTTCTTCTGTCGTGTAGAACGATAAATTACCAACATACAGAGTAGTTGATAATAATAAAAGATGATCTTGATCGGTTCGGCTTCCCTGTGTATAGAAATAAACGAGAGACATGAGGTTTAACATCCACTCAACTCGAGACAAACATATGGTTTCCATTTTATTGCAATAAATTGCTTGTGTGTAGCAACATAAACTAAGTCATTTCGGGACTAACATGATTTTGCTTTATTTCAATAAATAATGTGTAGGCTGTAGGGGTCTTTAGCAGTGGGTGGAACCATATGGCCCGTATTAACCCCATATTGTTGCACAGGCGACCTACTATTTGTCACTTACATTCTTGGTAAATTTCGGCATTACCCTGTATTTAGATTTCAATGGCTTCTCTGCCAAGCTGTTTAGAACTAGAAGGAGACGTCTTTTCAACAGTCACGTTACAGTGTCAGTATGTCGCACTTACTGACTGTAGCGTGGTAAGCAAGGTCTTACTTTCTCACTAAAATGTTCCTTTACATTCAAATGCACAAGATGTTTGCCAGGTGAAAATAAAGGCATCCATTCTTGCTACAAAACGAACACATCAGAAATATCATAATACCGGTAATTAGTATTGTACGGTAATGTTATTGTTATTTTAATGTTTTGTTTTTTTACCTTAAAATGTTGATCTCGGTATGTGCTTATTTGAACTGAAGGTGTTTGGCCTTTACTGCGTAAATTCAGCGACTTAGACATCTCTATTTATTCACTTTCATCCAAATTGTACTCGACAAATTCTTACTTTTGCTTTATTGTGGGAGATTAGAAAACAGCGCCATCTATGACACAATAAATATACTCTCAAATCAAAGTTTCTGTTTCAAATTCCTGTTTGGTTATTTTGAAAATAGCCAACAAGTTTTGAAATAAAGACAATCGTTAGTACATTCTTGAAATTATAATGTAATCGCTCTTCAAAATGAAATGCAACCCCAAAATAATGTTGACGTTGTTCACGAGCCATTCGGTTTGGGGAGTATTCAAGGAGGATAACTCTGAAAGATGAAAAAAAAGAAAGTAAACAAGCACACTGAAGAAAATTAAACTTCTTTACAGACTCAAATCATGGGGAATCTGTTGATTATTTTGGTTATTTTGAGGTTTCTGTTGGTGCTTTCACCCCAGATTGGTTATATCCACCCGGATGAATTTTTTCAGACTGTAGAAATTACAGCAGGTGAACTAATTTCACATTTTTACACTTAAGTTTTAGTCAGTAAGACTAGAGTAGAGGTACAATGCTAAAATGTAAAAACTGTTACATCTTCATATCTTAAGAACCAGGGCGACACGAAAGCAAAACGAAATTTTGGTAACCAGGCAAAAACAATAATAATTTTTGAAATTATTGAGACATCCATCCCATTGACGTGCACGTAAATTTACCCTTGATAGTTGGAATTCGAGATCAGAGTAGGCCGTAGCACCGCTGTCCGAGCAAACTTTCCTCCTATAGCATTTAGCACACTGTATGGCATTTGCCTATCCTCGTAACCCCAAGTCAGTGCAGCAGGTCATTAAACTCATGTTCATTCATTGACATTAGGCCGGTTGGTGCAGCCAAGTAGGACATTAAACCCTATATCATTTCATTCAAGTGATATTCTGAACACAAAAGTATATTACAGCTTATAGATTTTAAATTATTTTCTAATTTCAGGTGATATTCTGAACATAGATGTATTCAGGGCTTGGGAGTGTAATTCGACCATGCCACTGAGGAGTATTTCTTTTCCATATATCATTGGTGGACTGCCTTTTGTTGCCTTAAAATATCTCCAAGATAATTCATACATGAACATCACTTCCTATTGGCTGTTGGTACTACCACGAATCTGGATGACAGTACTATCTCTAATCACTGATTATTCTGTACATGTCATGTGTCAAACATTTGATTTCGATTCAAACCTGGCAATGAAATTATATGCCAGTTCTTACGTTACTCTTGTGTACATGACCAGAACTTTTTCAAATTCATTGGAATCAGTTTTCTTGGCCGTGTTTTTTATTGTACTTCTAAAAATCACAGTGGTGCCAGAAAATAAACGTCAGGAAAGCAAACCCAAATATCATCAAAATCCATATTTGAAACCATTATCAGAACGTGATGTATTTTTTCTAGGAATCTTAGCAACTGTTGGTGTGTTTAACAGACCGACGTACTTGTTATTTATTCTCTTACCTGCAGCATTATGGATTTTAATATTCATTAAGCCATTTTCGTGTCCATTAATCATTGGCCATCTTTTAAAAATGAAGATTATGGGAGTACTTGGTGTCCTCGCTGCCTGCGTTTTCTTTGTTTGTGTAGATACACAGTATTATCGCCCAGATACAATTAAAAACATTTTTGCCGAGTCGGCATTATGTACGAACGATGATTTTATTCACATGTTCCATTGTTTTAAAGATTTATTTTTTACTTTAATCATTGCACCCTACAATTTTCTGTTATACAATTCCAAAAATGAGAATTTAGCCAAACACGGACTTCATTCCCGTTTTCTGCACATCTTGGTGAATCTTCCGTTATTGATAGGACCTCTGATTCTGCCGATATTTTACACTGTGATTTCCATGATTTCATCGGCTATTCGGGGGAAATTTAAGACAGATATAAGAATTGTGTACCTGACCATCGTGTTTATATCACCCATTTTGTTATTATCAATTTTTGTTCATCAAGAACCAAGATTTTTGATTCCGATTGTTCCTGTAGGTTGTGTTCTAGTGTCAGGAATTCTTGGAACAAAGATAGGAAGAAAGTTGTTATGGAGTGTTTGGATCGTCTTCAATGTGCTCATGACATTATTCTATGGATATTTGCATCAAGGTGGCATTGTTCCGTCACTCCTGGAAGCCAATGATGAAGTAGCAATTTCCAAACACCCCACAGACCATTATTTAGTATTTTATAAAACATATATGCCACCAAGATTTTTGGTAACATCTAACAAAATTAAAATAATTGATTTTGGTAGTTCTTCACTGAGCGAGTTTTCTAGTACTATACGTGATTTACGAGCAAGATCTGCTAATAGTTCCATACAGATTATTTCCCCAGCAACAGTATTTGACGAATTAAAGCCACACCTGAGCGTAAATTTTAAAATGGATCTTATCTGTCCACATCTATCTACAGAAAATCCACCTGACTTTATGAAAATCATCAAAACATACGATAGAATTAACCAGCATTTATCAGGACTATGCATTCATATCATTGTATTAGGAAAAAAATAGATAATTCCAAAATCCCCTGTCGACAGCGAATAATGCGACAATCTGCTCAGAGGATTCCGAAAGTGTTCGAATATCTCTGTAAAAGATGACTGCCTTCAACATGCGGTGTCTGTCATTGGCTCAATGGTGCGTGCAATGTTTACATTAGATATCATTAGTTCAGGCAGAATGGTGCCTTGTACTCATTTTAATACCCATTTACATTAAATAGTAAATAATTTTTACCTACAAATACTTCAAACGTTTTTATTTATTTTCCTTATACACAAAAAAAAATGTTTTAGAATTTAATTACACCAAAAAAAAATGTTTTTGAATTTAATTTGTCGTTGGTAAAAAGTTAATATTTGGGACTCAGTGTCATATACTTATCAGTGATTGTAGCAGCCTAGAAAATATTCAAATATTCACTCAATTGTTTCAAAGTGACTAGATATGCTATAAAGAGTTGTCTCCCATGTAAAATAGATTTTTAAATATATTCCCTGAAGTAAAGATGTTTAATTTCTTACATAATGCATGTTCAAGTTGAACTGGTTTAAAAATCCCCAGCGATCACTAAACCCAATGACATATATATATTAATATATATACGTCATCAGGCGCGGATCCAGAGAGGGGGTCCAGGGGGTCCGGACCCCCCCCCCCCCTGCTCAGACTTGAAAATTTTTTATCCGATTTTATTGGCAATTTGTAGACCTGTAATTTTGGAATTTACCGTCCAGAAATACGTCAGAATGCACCAATTTGACTAAACCAGTTTACAATGTAACTTGTGGTCTGATACAAAGATGGAGGGGTTGGGATGGCCTAGTGGTCTAGAGTGCCGCGCATCGACCTCTAGCTGGCCGGTCACCTCTGGCTTGCGGCTGTGGTTTCGAGCCCTCGTGTGAGCATATGTGGCATGGAGATAGGGGCGCCTTCTCAACCTTGTGAGTTTCCTCCGGGCACTCCGGTTTCCTCCCACTGCTAAAGACCCCTACGCCCAAGCGAATTGTTGAAATAAAATTAAACCATATGTTAGTCCCAAAATGACCTAGTTTGTGCCGAGTGGACGTTAAATCCAATTTCTCTCTCTCACAAAGATGGAGCATATAAAGCAGTTTAAAAACCCAGCTTTTGACATGTTTTCGCTTTGGACATGCACAGTACGCATGCACAGTACCAGTAAGTTACATTCCTCGGAAGATGGTGGCATCATGCAGTGCCAGTGTTATGGAATAATAATTGCTTGTGGATGCTCTACAGGCTAAAGTTAATATCCAATTGACTTAAAATTTGATGTCGATGCTTTAGCGGCTGAAGCTAATGAGTTATGGCTCTTGACCTCTTTGAAAAATCTTGTCGAAGCTCTTGAGACTAAATCTTAATATAAATTGTTTAAGGTCATGAGACAAACAATCGAAACAAATTCTAATGTTTTCTGCTAATTACTTCATGGGCTATTACTAGTAAACAGATTTTCACATGTTGACAGCCCGGACAACATAGCTGCTATGGGTGTATGTTTCGTTGCCTGGCAAGTGGCAACCTATTGAAATGTGGTCGTATATTGTCGTCGTCGTCGCCCCCGTCCGTCCGTCCGTCGGTCGGTCCGGCGTCCACAAGCTCTAGAGGCTAAAGTTAATATCAGATTGACTTTAAATTTATACACAGTGTTTAAGGTCATAAGGCAAAGAAGCCTATTGATTTTCAGCAATTTCCGATAATTGGTGCCAGAGTTATGGCCCTTGATCACTTCAAAAAATCTCGTGGACTCTCTAAAGGCAAAAGTTAATATCCGATTGACTTTAAATTTATACACAGTGTTTAAGGTCATAAGACAAAGAAGCCTATTGATTTTCAGCGATTTCAGATAATTAGTGCCAGAGTTATGGCCCTTGGTCACTTTAAAAAAATCTTGTGGTCACTCTAGAGGCCAAAGTTAATATTTGATTGACTTTAAATTTATATACAGTGTTTAAGGTCATGAGACGAAGAAGCCTATTGATTTTCAGCGATTTCTAATAATTAGTGCCAGAGTTGTGGCCCTTGATTAATTACTGCCAGAGTTATGGCCCTTGATCACATCAAAAAATCCTGTGGACGTTCTAGAGGCCAAAGTTAATACCCGATTGACTTTAAATACACACACACTGTTTAAGGTCATGAGACGAAGAAGCCTATTGATTTTGAGCGATTTCAAATAATTACTTCCAGAGTTGTCTCCCCTGATCACTTCAAAAAACCTTGTGATGCTATAGTATAGAGGCCAAACTTATCATCCGATTGACTTCAGATTGATACACAGAGTTTAAGGTGTTGAAACGAACAAGTATTTTGATTTTCAAAGAATTTTGATAACTGAACTGCTAAATCCATTATATTAAATGTTTCCTATACTAATTGTTAGCGTGGGGCAAAACTTTTATAAAAAGCAACAAATTCTAATGATTTTCAGATAATTACGTAACGAGTTGTTACTCTTAATCAGATTTTAGTGTATTACAAATGTTTCATTACCAAAAAAAGTAAAAATATGCGACAACCCTTGTTTACTGCCCGGACGATTTAGCTGCTGTGGGCGTATGTTTCGTTGCCTGGCAACCTATCTTCTCATTTCTGTGTGAGAAGAGCACGCCATTCATAACTATTTCAAGGTAATACCATTTGAGAATATGCCGTCGCGTGTACCTGCAAAATTTCCTTTCCAGAAACGAAACATTTTTGATTTGAGCTCAAGGAAGACTTGCAATAAGCAGATTGCTCTCTGTTTAAGATTAGAGGTTGTTACATGTCAGTCCACAGTGCGAAATAGCTAGAAATCATGTATTTCAAATATAGGAGCATTTTTTATTCGATTTTGATCAAACTTGAGTTCAGTTGACAAGTAATGGAGCGTATCTTCGTTTATTATAGCCCCAACTTCCTCATCCATCAAAACTTAGGAAGAGACACTCCTGCTCCCCTTTCCACACAGTAAGTCGTTTATTTACTTATTGGCACTCCTAAGTTCGATCCCGGAGAAAATTCATTAGGAATTTCCAGAGGTATGGTCAGGGCCATATTAAGCGGTGATACATTGCACCCCAAGAAAAATAAGGCGCCCTCCCAGACTCCTTGCTAGCAACTTTGATTACGGCAGTCCCCGCTCTCAGTTATAACTTGGGCATTACATTGGCGCCCCTCCACTCTGCTGCACGCCCTATTTTAAAATCCTACATACGGCCTTGGGTATGGTTTCCTCCTCGTGAGTGGTGCAGGACTTATCTTGAACAGTTTACGGGATATGCTTCGGAAACAAAATCGGGACAGATGTACGAATGACCCCCCCCCCCCCACTACAATATCCCTCCCTAACTTCGTTTGACACTTTATAATAAAGCACAAGATAATAAAAGTAGGCTGTAGAGCCGCTGTCCGTGCTGAATTCCACTCATAGCAAGTTTAGCAGCACTGTATGCCCGTCATCTTCAGCCCAGTCCGACATTAAAGGGACAATAACACTAGATGTTTAAGTGACCTACCTGTTGTGTAAATTACATTCTATTTTAATTGTCCAGAGGGTTCGAAAATATTTTAAAATCCATCAATCTAATTAAAATTTAGATCTATATTTCGTTTCTGTTTTTATAATTTCGATGGCCTACATGTAGATCTAACAAGTTATAGCGGGAGGTCACGTTCAGTCAGTTCAGATGTCAAGCACGCGACATTAGACCCTATCACCTCAGTCATTCGATTAACCAATCCGAATTGTTGTTGCTTTGTTTTGATTACTATCGCTGATAATGTCTACCCACAATTCCGTGCAAAAAAGGTCAAACCCTTGATTTGACAGACAATTTAATTGGCTGACCCCTCATTTCAAGTAGAACACAGGTTAAATAACAAGTCTTTCAGATCCAAATGTAGTAAAGACCAGTTAAACGAAATTTTGAATTATAAAAACGAAACGAAATAGGATCTGTGTTTTAATCAGATTGAAAATCCAAGTCACATTTGAAATAGTTTCTGTAGGCTTTTCACATCATTTAGTTGAATTTTTCCAATTTTTTAGATTAGATGTGTTAAGATGAAATTTATATCATCAATTAAATGGAATATTGTAAAATAATACAATTTGTTGACCAGAAAAGAGATTGGGACATATTATTCAGTTACAACAAGAGTGGTATTGGGCCTTTAAACCCTATATTATTTCACATGCATACCTGAACAAATCAACAACACAAGTCTCAAATTTCAGTTATTTTTATTTTAGAACTTTGACATGAACTGTCATACCTTGATGTGGTTCTTCACGCCCAAACTGACCTGCTCACAACAAATCTTTAAATTAACTCTATGCCGATTGTTCTGTAGCTCAAATTATTGAGAATATTTGAAAGCAATACATAAACTAGGTCACTTCGGGACTAGACAAATTACATTTCAATAATTTGCTTGTGTGCGTCCGGGCCTTTTCTTTAGCAGTAGGCTGAAAGCTACAAGGTTGGGCATATATTTGAAAGCAGATTTAGACGGTTCGATTAGAATCCACATCAAGGTATGGAGCTCGATTTGTACAACTAAACAATAGTTAATATGAAAAAATACAAATGCCGTCCCATAATAATAAAAAAATTAATTTATGGCACTCCCGTGCTCTAGTAAGATATCAAGAAATCTTTTTCAGGATACAAGACTCATTGAGAACCATCTTTTTTCAAAACCATTGGGGTTTTTTTTCCAATGTGCATCAGCTAAATTAAATACCTGCATGGATGTTATACCCATTATTTTGTTCTTCAGAGTTTTATTTTTTTTTTTCAATAAAAATATAAACCTTTCCATTTTAACCAACAATCTCAAATGGACTCTCAGTATTTTGAAAAAGAGTTCTAGGATATTTAATGAATTCCCCCGTTTTAGAAAGATTCAAGATTGTGGTTTTGACAACTTGGATTATTATCATAACAATGAACGAAGGATTCTGTCACATTTCATAAAATACAAACGGACTGAAAGTAAATTATTCTATACATATCTTGAAAACAGTGAATGTAAAATGGTTCAAAGATATTCATGTTTCGTTCGGGACAAACGAGAGAGGAGAGATTTCAGAATCTGTTTCAAGAGAGCGAACCCTTTTTATTATCCTGTTGTGGCACTTAGCAGCGACCAGATTCTGTCATCTACCCCTCACCCATCTTTTAAAATAAGAATCAAACCCCTTTTAACTATAACTAGAGCATGTCAATATAAAATATTGCAAATCCCATTAGTACGTTTGCAGAGTATCCCTGATTATTAGTGATTGTTTAAAATGTAAACAGCCCTGATTTTAAGTGATAGTTTAGTTTAAACAGCCCTTATTAAAAGTGGGAGCTGTGGAATTTAACCAAATAAAAAAAAAAAGACGAGAATGCCAATGAGACCAAACAAGAAGATATATTATATATATATATATATACACATGTATCTAGATGTATGTACATATATGTATATATAATCCTTTGTTAATATCACAGTTCAACATTATTTATGGATTTAAACAAATAAAACCTTTTTTTTTTTTTAATATAGACTAATCACTCGGTAACAGTGTGTGACATTGAGCAAAGGAATATTAATATTTCTTTTGATTTTACGAATATATGCAGGATATCTGATGCCGCTAACTGGAGATCTTGTTCTAAAACATTTCTTCTATACATTAAATTTATCCAATTGGGGAGGGAAATCCTGTTTTGAGATGCCACGTCGACACTATGCAACGTTTGCCTAAAAAAAATTTCTTTATATGTGGTTTTATTTTAAGGTCACAAACCAAATGGTTCGTATGGAAAAACGACAACAAAATATTTACGATAAAAAAGTATAAAGACTAGAAAAATACTGATAAATTTTTGCCCCGAGTTAATTATAAACATGATTTTGAGTATATCTAAAATGGTGTCTTTATCCTTCAATTTAGGCCTATTATAAATGTCTTCTGCACAATATTCTATTTCAAATGGCCATCTAAATTGATTTAGTTTTTATTTAGATCACTTTAAGTACACAGAGATTCAATAGGTGTAAAAAAAAAAAAAGATTATTTAAAGCACTTTTGTCGATTCGATAAATAGGAATTTCAATGTCACAACACTTACACACAAATATAGGACCCAAATTGCTCACACAGACAAATGAGTATTCTAGCGTTCAAAATAACTTCTGTAAAATATAGTGCATAGAACTATTTATTTCTCTTTCAACCTCGTGAAATGTTATTCAAACGCGAACTGCGATCAAATTGAATTCTTATAAACCATAATTATGAGTGTCCAAATTTGAACATTACGCACTTTGCAAACATAATTTGTGCGTTATTTCCACGTGAGAAACTTGTATTTACCATATATAAGACACGTTTTGAACACAGCGATTTGTTAAATCATCTTGTCATGATCATGTATGTAATAGTCTGACCAGGAAAGATGAAAAATTATGATTATTCCTTTGCATTTTGTGCACATCCAACTTACAATTACTTCCAGGGCTCTTCTGAACATTTTTATATGCATTCAAACTTCTCATGGATTCCATTACGTACAATCGTCTAAATGACAGAACTTTCATTCATATTTTGATTTCAAGAAAACACGACCAGGCTCAAATCCAGTTTAAAAGTTTTAAGAATTTAAAATTTAATACAAGAAATCCTTTGAACTCAAATCAGATATTTTAAATGTTCATTGGACCAATGAGAGCCCTGATCACCGATTCAAAATATCACAAGAATTCTTTCAAATCCACGCACAATATAACTATTATGTTAATTTATCGTATAAAAATAAAAACTATATATATTTCTAAACATTTTCACCGATTATTTCTGCTGGGGTTCAATCCTACTGTCTTCGTAATAACGGGTTTCCAAATTGCAAAAAATTTGTTTGAACTGTGCAATAAATAGAGAATCTGCTCTGAGTCTTTCTTGATATCAAAAACCATCGACACGGTCGATAACGTAAAAAAAAACCAAACCAAGGTTTCGGCAAGTCTTTCTTTTTTTTACTTTAACAACGAATGTTGATATTTTTTGATGTCAAAAATGCTGAGTAGAAGACAACAGGATTTGAAGGCAGCATTCATCTTACTGACGGCTTCACGGAAACTGTCAACTATTTTGCGATATGTTTATATGAAAATGATGAAGAATGGCGAATTACTATAAACAAGATATTATGAAGACTTGGCACAAAATGCGTATGGAATGTTTTACATATTATATTGAACTTGTTTTACTGGCCGAGTTCAACCATGCGTTGATTTCAACGTCGGCCAAAATCAAAAAAAAATGTGCGTTAATCCGTTTTGATTTGATTTAATCAAAAGTAAAATAATTCCAGTGAAGAAATCAAATTCGCGTTTATTAATTTAAGTGATTAATAAAATTTAATTGAATATTTTATCAATATCTCATTTTGTATCCTAATCATATTTATTTGACCGTTTTCCTAAAATATGTGATTTAAAATTATATCCTAATCATTTGTCCTATGAGCAAATTTAATCCATTGAATTTGAAATGATCACACAGCAGGGGAACTCTGCAGTTTCAGCCTTAATGGGAAGAGCTGACAAAACAAATACATTATTTTTATCAATCATTTTAGATGGCAAGAACTAAAACTTGTTAATACCTCAGAAATATTCCATTAAAAGAACATTTTGAAGTTGATATTATTTTAACTGATTCCATTCTCTCCAACTATTTTCATCAACTAATATATATCAATAAAGAGAGTTTTTTCCCCTTAAATAATGGACTCTGTATCTTCAACAAAAATCTTAATATTCAAAACTAAAAATTCAATTTCGTACTATTTAGAATTCAAATTCTTACTATTCAGAATTGAAGTGTGTTGATCCAAATTCTTAGTACGGTATTAAGATATGAACAATAATGCCAGGGGGTCCGCAGTAAAATGCATTTGTACACACATCAGATCCATTTAATAGTTGATAAAGTTGATTATACAGAGTTCAGAGTACAATATATCTAGCTTTATGGAAGATCAATTAAATTACATTGTGTAAATACATATGTTTTTACCATCTTCATATTGTCATGTCATAAAACAAAAACATATTTCATCCAATGCCCCCGTAAGATTTTTGAAGAGACTTTTATGTAAACCATGAAAAATAAAATAGAATTATACGAGATTTGAGGGGAGGTACAACCACAGCATGTAACAGCAGGGCCCTGTTTCTCCAAATTGTATCTATAGATAAAATACAAATTTTAATAGCTGCTCTCATCAATTGATTTTAGTAGCTAAGCTCCAAAATCAATCTAATATCATCTAATCAAATTTATATTTTATCTCAAGTTAAACTTTCGCCGAACAGGCCCTAGATTTTCTACTGTCTAAATCTTGGGAAATATCTCAAAACACAGCCTTAAACAATAAGAACATGAAGATGGTTTCAGGTTGCCATTTACGTCTGAATGGCATTTAAGTTTCATACAGAAAAATTGAAACAAAACAACAAAAATCCAACACAGATGTCTAAAAAAATATGTTACTATATAGGTACTTCTATAAGTTCAAAAGGCCTTGGGTCTTTTTCAAGCCCTATTAATTATTAATCTCAAATAAATCTTAATCTTAAAATAAAATTGAATTATATTTGATACATATGAAACTAAAACTGTCAACTTTTTTGTTTTAAGCTTAAAATTCGTTGCACTGGCTTGGTTACATGGCTTTGGACGACAATTTCTTAAATTAAACGTCTAAGTTCAATCAATTTTACTAAAGTCTAGAATGCTGCATGGTGTATTTCTTTTAAAACTTACTCTTGAGAGATATTTTACAATTTGACATTCACATATTCAACCGATTGATTTAAATAAGTTTCAATTATAAATAAATCAAAACCATTTATGCATACAAAAAACCCCAAATTTTATTCTTGTTTGTCATCGAAAGACAAAATGTTATTAATGTGTTAATGATACAATATATATAATAACCCAATCCCGTTACCTGGGTAACGAGTAAAATAAAAAAATATACATATACTGTCGCTAGAACAATCGCCATTCGTCGTCAATAGTGACGAACAACGTCCTCGCTAGCGAACTAACAGATTTAAAACAATGTAACTTTTAGAAGGTCACTTGATAAAGATAAAAAATGATGAATGTCAAATAGTCTGGTTACCCCCATTAAAAGGATTCATTGTGGATAAAAAATGCAGCACGTTAGATAATTAAGACGTTCGTTTTTAAACAGTCTAAACTAAAATGCAGCTTGAAAAAAATGTGAGCAGTCGTCTGCCCATATCATTTTGAAAGGGAACCAACTTCAACGCAGTTTTTCGATTTGAGATTTCAACAATTCAATTTGCATTTATTTCTCTATTCTTGTTTTAGAACAATATTGTTCCTGGCTAAATTAGTACTGCCACATTCAAATTGGTTCAAGGGCAGACAACTAAGACCTTTTTTCCCCGATTTAATATATATTTTTATATGATAATATTGAGAAATCACCATGAGTGACCGAACACACAGTGACTAGAATTGTTTTAATGACACCATATTAGTTTTACACAATACTGTGTAACATATTTATAATCAACATCAAATGTTTTCCGGTTGTCACTTCATATTACTCAATACTATATTAATTGTCGTAACAAAACCCAAATATCTTCATTATTACAAAACTAATACAATAAAAATCAATTATCGCAATCAAAAATTTTCATTGACAATTGGCCCAAGTTAAATGTGTTTTAACTGTGAGGAATATTTGGACGTTACACTGTCTTTTCTAATAGTATGGGCGATACTAAGCATCACGCAACAACAGATGTTAATGTGATGGTTAGGATTTAATATTTTCTAATTTTGTACCACCGCATATTCTGTTATTCACATGTCGATCACAAACACCCACATGGGACCGTCAACAGGGTTCAATTTTACATCACTTAATATTTTTTGACTACAATACATAAAGAAAATAAACGAAATGGAACCACGATTTAAATTATTTGGTTGGTCCCATAATACACAATAAAAGTTTACCCTGTGTTCAAGAATGTGTGAAGGATATTCCATCTTAAAAAAAACCTGTGAAAGGGTGGGACAATATTGGTATTAAAACAAGAGTGATCCTAATATTAATGTTCTAACGACGCAGTCTTCAAATAGAGTGACCACAATTTTAAGGAGTTCTATATTACGGGTTTATTGGATTTAGTTCTTAAAAGAAAATCTTTTGGTTGAAGACTTATGAAAAATACACGTGGCCAATTTTAAATGGAATATCCTATTCATGTAATTTTCAACAGGGTATTAATTCAGTTTTACATTTTTGATCAATAAATGCAATTCGCATTTGTTGAGGATACGCATAAAAATAACCAGCCAATTTATCGACAGGCCTCTGGAAAATTAGCTGAAGTGTCGATAAAAGGCATCAATTTTTGTTATAATTCCTGTATTCATTAATATTTAAATTCAGACCAAAATTAACGAGACAGTTTGGCCGTTATGTTTTAACGGCAGGTCACGTCATCAATTATATTACATAGAACATCTTATGACAGGACGGCATAGGGACACAAAGCTAACTCTAAATATAACATCTACACACCAGATAAATCATCTTGGTCTAACTGAGGTCCGCAATATATCGTTATCTCACTTGATCTAAACACAGCTCCACCTGGTGCCAGGAGCATATGCTTGAATCGTTGATATACAAACAAGGTATTTTGATTAGCTGTTAGCAAATCGGTTCATTTGATTGGCTGTTAGCAAATCAATTCATTTGATTGGCTGTTAGCAAATCGATTCATTTGATTGGCTGTGAGAGCAAACAAACGCTTTTGATTGGCTGTGTTAGCAAACCAAGCCATAAAGCGTCAGATAACATTGCCAAAGGCGGAACGATTATCCAGGCACACATACACAACAGGCTATTCAGCTGCTCCAAGTGAATAGATATAGGGATACATTTAGGGACTGGAGTTAATCCAAGATGTCGATCATATTAATAATGTAAATTGTTTAGCTTATAATAAGCTGAAAACACGCAACAGATGAGGAGCCCAGAGGATTTTTTCGTAAAATTTAAATGTAATTTTTACCAGATCTATCATATCATTACAATCACTTGTTGGTTGGATTTCACCCAGGTAGTGTCAACACGTTGACAATGCAGAATAAATTTTATAATTTTTCCGTTTAAAAATACCTTACATTTGTGCACACAGTATTAAAAATGCATGATAAATGTTCGATATTTGTGCCTTATAAATTTTTTAAGGAGTATATCGCAGATTAATTTGTACACTATACTACAACTTGGGAGTAAATAAGTATTATAAACGATCCGGGCAAAATCCAACACTATCGTATACCTCGATCGACACAATATTTTGCGTCAGAAGATACAGGACATGCTTTGTGATTGCAACATATTTCAACGTCATTTACAATGACTAGACGCAGCAGACGGCTTCAACGCCTGCCAAAATAAATGGCTATCACAGAAGTAGTACATTTTAAAAACTTCTGCGAGAAGTTTATATACAGATTTACGAATTAGTGCAAATATTTTGGAATGAATTACGCAATCTCTCATTTCCCGGCACACTGTAATATTCAGTCTGGTTATTCAGGCTCTGTTATATATGCAAACAGGGTCATTATTTGGCACATAACTCAAATTTCAAATAAACATTACAATCCATAAATTTAATACAATTTCAATGCACATGTGCGCATAGTCTACATACGACCAACACGTACATCAAGTTTCACATTTAACGCGAATGTACCTGCGTAGTCACTGCTGACTGACACACATACGTCAAAAGTTTTCATATTATACGCGAAATTTGACCGATTGCACACGAAACATGGGGACAAAATATTGCAAGAAAAAAATATTTAAACATTTGAATATCATTTAAATATATCATGAATAATATACACGTTTTAATTTATTTATACGAGACATAGTTTTATGCAGCGTTAAAAAAAGGAACGTAAAATGATATAAATACTACGCAGAGAAACAAATTGGAGGATTTCAATTTTAATATATAAATCGTTGGCCTTTGATCCTCGCATAGATGTAATTACCACTCTTCAATATGTAAATCGAAGGCCTTGGATCCTCGCATACATGTTTTTACCGTATTTTGTTCGTCGAGAATATTATGATTTATATCATCAATATAATAAAATAAAGGTGATTTTTGTATATATATATATATATATATATACGCGTGAAAAGACTCGATGTAATTTACATCGACGATCGATCGCAAAAATAATAATGTACATGATATATATATGTATGTATATGGTAATAAAATAACTCAATGAATTGTCCCTCGCATGTAGACATCGACAATAAATGAAATAACGCGCAATCACGATTCATAGAATATCAAAGTAAAAAAAAAAAGACTAAACCTCGAAACTCTGGGTCCTTCAACTGTATGCTAATAAAATCCAGGCACCATAAAACATTAAGCATTAAACAAGAAATGGGAAGGTGGCTATTTTCTGTAATAATATTCCCCTTTTATTACAAGACGACGGGATCCGTTTAACCCCAATCGTCACAGCAACGGCTGCCACCGCTTAGTTGCCCCACCAATCAGTGCCCTGTGTATTACTGTTGTAGGCGCCACCGTAAGATCCTCCGTAATTAGTGTATTGGCTGGCGAAGGGGTTTATAGCCGGGTATCCTCCTCCCATTGGGTTCTTCACACCATTTCCCATACCCATGCCCGGTTTTGGTCCCTTGTTTTGTTGACGGTAATCTCTGGCTCCAAATCCACCAGATCCAAACCTGTAAGATTGAAGTAAACCATCAAGATATGGAAATCAAGTTCAACAATCCTGCCTTTCAAACTGTGCATTGAGCATCAAAAAAAGGATGGTGGAGGGAGAGAAAGACGTTTTAACGTCCACTCCACACAAACTAGATCATTTTGGGACCAACATGGTTCAATTTTATTTCAATGTTTCTCTTGCACATTAAGGTTCTTTAGCAGTTGGAGGAAACCAGAGCAGACATGAAATTGAATTGGGGTTTGCTATGTGCTCGCCAATGTGTACACAGGACCTCGTAATTTTTGTCCCATCTGAATGACTTGACGTTCTCCCTTTCCACGCCTTCGGTCCTGCACCAAATACAAAGAGTAACTATTCCGGCGAACACAGGGATCGTACACGAGTAGAAATGCATAACAAGTTTTAAGAGAGAAATGGAGTTTAACGTCCAGTAGACACAAACTAGGTCATTTCGGGACTAACATATGGTTTAATTTTATTTCAATAATTTGCGTGCACGTAGGGGTCTTAAGCAGTGGGCGTAAACCGGAGTACCTGGAGAAAACCCACAACGTTGGACAAGTGACCCTGCTCCTTGTCATGTACAACCGGGGATTCAAAACAATGTAACAAGTGTTAAGTAGCGTAGTAATCAACTTACTTTCTGCCTCCTCTCTTGGACGTCGAAGATGACCGTGTATCATTGGCCATTGATTCTAACCAAGCTGGTACTTCTTGATTAGCTTCCATTAGTAAATCTAATAAATCTCTAACAATATTCTTGTTTTTCTCGTTAATAAACGATGTAGCCAAACCTGCAAATAGTAAATCAAATCGGATTTAACATTTAACGACCGATGTTTTGCTCCGACTGGAGCTAATCAGACGGACATAAGCCACACAGAGTGCTTGAGGGAAATTATATATTCTTTTGACCTATGACCTACTCTCATTTCAAATTCCAACTGTCAAGGGAATTTTGTTAGGTACACGAGTTTTTGACTCATCCAAAGAACTACACATTGTCCCATGTCAGGCCCTGTAAAAAGACACAGACTCCAGCGTCATATCCTGGGTTTGTCATAGGACCATCTATTTTTCTGAACCAGACCGATTAATGAAATGGCCGAACTGCAGAGCTTTCACCTACACACGGATGATTCATAATGAAATTAAATGGGATTCAACGTTCTGTTTGGTTGCTTTATACAGAGAGAAACAGGGTTTAACATCCACTCAACACAAACTAGGTCACTTCATGAATTTGCTAGCAGATAAGAAATTCCACGAGGCTGAACAGGCAACCTACAACAAGTAAATCGAAACAACTCGATGACCGGTCAAGTTAGTTAATTTAGTCCTGTAAACCATGTAACAGTGTCCATTGCTTCAGATACGCAATTCAACATTATCATTAGTTCAAGAATAGTCATATTATTGCATAAAAAGACTTGATAATACAAACTATCAAGAATTTTATTATTATTATTATATGTATTTATATAGCACTCCTTTCATGATATACATATTCAGATGCGCTTTACAATAGACATAACATAACACAATGGATAAAATCACAATATCAATATAGATTATAGATAGGGGTTATAAAAATATGTACGTGTAGTTCGTGTAAAAATAGAAATATAGAAATCAAAATATAAATAAAGATAGGTTGCCAGGCAACGAAACATACGCCCACAGCAGCTAAATCGTCCGGGCAGTCAACAAGGGTTGTCGCATATTTTTACTTTTTTCGCTAATGAAACATTTGTAATACACTAAAAACTGATTAAGAGTAACAACTCATTATGTAATTATCAGAAAATCATTAGAATTTGATTGCTTTTCATAAAGTTTTACCCCACGTTAACAATTAGTATATACATGAAACATTTAATATCATGGATTTAGCTGTTCAGTTATCTAAATTCATTGAAAATCAAAATACTTGTTCGTTTCAACACCTTAAACTCTATGTATCAATCTGAAGTCGATCGGATGGTAACTTTGGCCTCTACAGCGTCACAAGAATTTTTGAAGTTATCAAGGGAGATAACTCTGGCAGTAATTATTTGAAATCGCTGAAAATCAATAGGCTTCTTCGTCTCATGACCTTAAACACCGTGTATAAATCTAAAGTCAATCGGATATTAACTTTGGCCTCCAGAGCGTCCACAAGATTTTTTGAGGTGATCAAGGGCCATAACTCTGGCACTAATTATCGGAAATCGCTGAAAATCAATAGGCATCTTTGTCTTATGACCTTTAACACTGTGTATAAATTTGAAGTCAATCGGATATTAACTTTGGCCTCTTCAGCGTCCACAAGATTTTTTGAAGTGATCAAGGGCCATAACTCTGGCACTAATTATCAGAAATCGCTGAAAATAAATAGGCGTCTTCGTCTTATGACCTTAAACACTGTGTATAAATTTAAAGTCAATCGGATATTAACTTTGACCTTTAGACCGTCCACATGATTTTTTTAAAGAGATCAAGGGCCATAACTCTGGCACTAATTATCGGAAATCGCCGAAAATCAATAGGCTTCTTCGTCTCATGACCTTAAACACTGTGTATAAATCTAAAGTCAATCGGATATTAACTTTGGCCTCTAGAGCGTCCACAAGATTTTTTGAGGTGATCAAGGGCCATAACTCTGGCACTAATTATCGGAAATCGCTGAAAATCAATAGGCGTCTTCGTCTTATGACCTTAAACGCTGTGTATAAATTTAAAGTCAATCGGATATTAACTTTGGCCTCTAGAGCGTCCACAAGATTTTTTGAAGTGATCAAGGGTCATAACTCTGGTAGTTATTATCGGAAATCGCTGAAAAACAATAGGCTTCTTCGTCTCATGACCTTAAACACTGTGTATAAATTTAAAGTCAATCGGATATTAACTTTAGCCTGTAGAGCGTCCACAAGCAATTGTGGACGCCGGACCGACGGACCGACGGACGGACGGACGGACGGACGGACGGACGGACGGACGGGGGCGACGACAATATACGACCACATTTCAATGTGGGCGTATAAAAATAGTAATATTTAATGGTGTAGATAAAGTTCAAAAATAATATTCATGTAAATATATAAATAAAGATAGGTTGCCAGGCAACGAAACATACGCCCACAACAGCTAAATCGTCCGGGCAGTCAACAAGGGTTGTCGCATATTTTTACTTTTTTTTGGTAATGAAACATTTGTAATACACTAAAATCTGAGTAACAACTCATTATGTAATTAACAGAAAATCATGAGAATTTGTTTGCTTTTTATAAAGTTTTGCCCCACGCTAACAATTAGTATAGGAAACATTTAATATCATGGATTTAGCTGTTCAGTTATCAAAATTCATTGAAAATCAAAATACTTGTTCGTTTCAACACCTTAAACTCTGTGTATCAATCTGAAGTCAATCGGATGATAAGTTTGGCATCTACAGCGCAACAAGGTTTTATGAAGTGATCAAGGGAGATAACTCTGGAAGTAATTATTTGAAATTGATGAAAATCAGTAGGCTTCTTCCTCTCAGGACCTTAAACAGTGTGTGTAAATTTAAAGTCAATCGGATATGAACTTTGGCCTCTAGAGTGTCCACAGGATTTTTTGATGTGATCAAGGGCCATAACTCTGGCACTAATTATCGGAAATTGATGCAAATCAATAGGCTTCTTCATCTTATGACCTTAAACACTGTGTATAAATTTTAAGTCAATCGGATATTAACTTTGGCTTTTAGAGCGTCCACAAGATTTTTTGAAGTGATCAAGGGCCATAACTCTGGCACTAATTATTGGAAATTGCTGAAAATCAATAGGCTTCTTCGTCTTATGACCTTAAACGCTGTGTATAAATTTAAAGTCAATCGGATATTAACTTTGGCTTTTAGAGCGTCCACAAGATTTTTTGAAGTGATCAAGGGCCATAACTCTGGCACTAATTATCGGAAATCGCTGAAAATCAATAGGCTTCTTCGTCTTATGACCTAAAACACTGTGTATAAATTTAAAGCCAATCGGATATTAACTTTGGCCTCTAGAGCGTCCACAAGATTTTTTGAAGTCGTCAAGGGCCATAACTCTGGTAGTTATTATCGGAAATCGCTGAAAAACAATAGGCTTCTTCGTCTCATGACCTTAAACATTGTGTATAAATTTAAAGTCAATCGGATATTAACTTTAGCCTCTAGAGCGTCCACAAGCAATTGTGGACGCCGGACGGACGGACGGACGGACGGACGGACGGACGGGGGTGACGACAATATACGACCACATTTCAATGTGGGCGTATAAAAATGAAGATATTTAATGGTGTAGATAAAATTATAACGTGTAAAATAATCATGTAAATAGTTCTTTTAATGCTCTAATTGTAACACATCCTACATAAGACCTGATAATCCAATCTATATATTACCTAGATTTCCCACTCGTCCAGTACGTCCAATACGATGAACATATTCCTCAATATCACTTGGTAAGTCAAAGTTGATCACATGACGTACGTTGGAGATATCCAAGCCTCTAGCAGCAACCTGTAAATAGAGAGAGAAAAATGGGGTTTAACGTCCACAACACAAACCAGGTCATTTCGGGATTAACATATGTTTTTTTAAAATTTTATTTCAATAATTCGCTTGCGCGTAGGGGTCTTTAGCAGTGGGAGGAAACCGGAGTGCCCGGAGGAAACGAAAAGGCGCCCCTATCTCCATGCCACATACGATCACACCAGGGATCGATACCACAGCCACAAGCCAGAGGTGACCGGCCAGCTAGAGGTCGAAGCGTGGCACTCTAGATCACTAGGCCATCCCAACCCCCCAAGAGATAGAGATAGAGATAGAGAGAGAGAGGTTTAATATGCACTCAACACAAACAAGGTCATTTCGGTTCAATTTAATTTCAATAATTTGCTTGGGATCTTCAGCAGTGGGAGGAAACCTATGTGGTTGACATGACGATGATGTTGGACAGGCGACCCTATACCTGGTCACAAACAGCCTGGAAATTGACACCACATGCAGACATCCGACCCACGCAACAATGAAAGAGAGATAAAGAGAAATGGTGTTTAATGTTCACTCGAAACAAACTCTGTCATTTCGGGACTAACGTATGGTTCAATTTTATTTCAATACGCTTGTGCATATGGGTCTTTAGCAGTGGGGGGGGGGGGAGAGAACCAGAGTACCCGGAGAAAACCCACGAGGTTGGACAGGCGACTCACTTCTTGTCACGTACAACCGGGGATTCGAAACCATGTCAGTTGACTCAATGGCAGGCCGTATGATAACAGCGCTAACCATTTGGCCTCGGAAACCTTGACATTTTACAAACCTTGAACTAAGAAACTTAATTATCACAGGCAGACATTTTAGCTGGAAAGCACAAGACTTTGTTAGATTTTAGGATGGTACCTTCCCTCCAAACCCTATTCATTTTATTGCCATCACCTGCTTTCAAAGAAACCTGTACGGTAATATAATCAAAAGACTTGACAACTTACAGCTGTAGCAACAAGGATTGGTCTATCACCACTTCTAAATACACGTAAAGCATCCTCTCGTTCTCTCTGTGACCTATCACCGTGGATACTAGTGGCAGGGAATCCTTCTCTTTGTAAAAAGTCTTCCAAGGAATCAGCACCTTTCTTAGTTTCAACAAATACAAGGGTCAAAGATTCGGGGCCTAGAAAAAGAGAAATTATATATGCATTATGTAGAATTTATTGAAATGAAATGGGGTTAAACGTCCTACTGTTCTGCACCTAACCTGGGCTAATGGAAGACTGTCATACGCCATACAGTGTGCTATGAGGAACTTGAATTCCAATTGCCAAGGGATCTTTAACATGCATGCCAATGTGTACACGGGACCTCGGTTATTATATAGATAAAGATGAAATGTAAATAAAGTTTTACCTGCGGCATTGATCAAATCCAGTAAGAAGGATCGTTTTTCACTGTCATCTACCCACACAACTTTTTGGGTAATATTTTCACTGGTGCTACCAACACGACCAACCGCCAAAAATATATAATTATCCAGGAAATCTCTAGCTAAAATCTAAATAGAGACAAGTGGGATGTGAGAAATGAAATGAAAAAGAATGGACATTTAATGTCCCACTGTTCTGCCCCGACTGAGATGAAGAAGATGGGCCTATCCCATACATTGTTCCAAGACGGGAATTTTGCATCGACAGCGGCGCTATGGCCTATCATATCAAGGGATCTTTCACGTGCACGCCAACATGTATTAAGGATCTTGGGTTTTTTGTTCCATCTGAATGACTACACATTGACTCTTGTCTGGCCATCAGTTCAGGCCTTCGGTTCGGCACTACCGTTAATCGGGAACCATGCCGGAAAATCCCCATGAATTTTCTCCGCAAACACGGGGAACAAACACGGGACCTGCAGGTTAGCTCGTCAACGTCTTAATCACTGAGCAACTGGGGTTGATGCGAGAGAAACCAATCACCGCAAACCAGGTCATTTTGGTACTAACATATGGTTCAATTTTATTTCATATTTCACCAATTTGCTTTAGTATAGGGGCTTTAGGGGAACCCGGTGAAAACCCACGAGGTTCGAAAGGTGACCCTACTCCTTGCCACGTACAAATAAGGAATCCAAACCATGACACTTGACTAATGAGAGACTGGTTTATTGAAAGCACAAGTATTCATTTATTCAGCAACCCAACCCTCAAACTACATGTCCCAAGACAAGAGAAAATGTTCGAACCTGGATTTCTTTAGGGAAAGTGGCTGAAAACATGAGAGTTTGTCGTTTGCCACATGGAGGCATAGAATCTTTCTCTACAATTCTTCTAATCTGAGGTTCGAAACCCATGTCTAACATTCGGTCAGCTTCGTCCAACATCAGGTATCTGAAATAAAATCATGGATGTTACACTTTATTTTATAGAGAGAGAGAGATGGGGGTTTAACGTCCACTCAACACAAACTAGGTCATTTCGGGACTAACATATGGTTTAATTTTATTTCAATAATTCGCTTGCGCGTAGGGGTCTTTAGCAGTGGGAGGAAACCGGAGTGCCTGGAGGAAACCCACGAGGTTTAGAAGGCGCCTCTATCTCCATGCCACATACGCTCACACCTCTATATATTGTGACTATTGTTTTCTAACCATGAATCGATTTAATCTGAAATGAAATGGGGAATAACGTCCGGCTGTTTTGCTCCAACTGGTCTAACGAAGACGAGCAATGTCATACAGTGTGCAATGAGGGAAATTTTGCCGAGGCAGCAGCACTATGACCTACTTTGTCAGGCCCTCAGTCCTGCACCACTGACAAGGGGAAAATCCAAACATTTTCTCGGCCAATGAAGCGATTGAACATGTGGCCACTTAGCCACCGTTGCCCTACACGATAATGTCTCTTGCCAGGCCTTCCGTTCTGCATCACTCACACGGGGAAACCACCCCTGAAAATCCCAATCAACTTTCTCAATCAACAAAGGTATCGAACACAGGGACTCCATTTAGCGAGTCAGTATCTTACTCCCTGAACCAAGGCAGCTCCTCCAATATACAGGGATTTACTTACCTACAATGCTCCATTTCAACTTTGCCTCGTTCCATTAGATCGACCAATCGACCGGGAGTAGCCACCAATAAATGACAACCTCGATCTAAATCTCTCATCTGGGCACCGATATCAGCACCACCGTAAACAACACAGGGTCGTACTCTTGATCGATAAGCAAACTATTAAAATAAAACAAATAATCCAACATAAATTTCAATGTTAATAATTCAAAATAAATTCTAATAATCATTTGATGGAAAGGTAGTGACGTTATTTGTATTTTAGAGGGGAAGTCGAAAAAGCTCCCCTTAATTAACAAATTGAAAATAATCGCTCCCCTGAAAAAGCTCTGCCCATTTAGATAAAAGTGATTTCGAAATTAAGGGAGTGACATGATATTATGGAGAGTGATTAGCTGTATGTATGGGAAAGGGTTCTGGAGATCAGTAACTCTTCATGTCAGGAGTGGTCATTCCTTGTTTCATAAATGATAATACCCCTCCTCCCCCAGACTTAAGGAGAGCAATTTTCAGTTTTAAGAGGGGGGAGAAAAGTCTTGGTTGACATTCAGGTACATTGACTGTGTTTGCCAGTCCATCTATACTGAACCAATGACGAAATTTTAACTAAGATAACATCAAAATTTTAGTAATTTGATTGGATAATATTAGATTGATTTTAGTGCTTAGCCAATCAAAATTGAAGTATCTACTAAAATTTCGATTTTATCTTTAGTTAAGTTTTCATGAAACAGGGCCCAGACTGGCAACATCTGTGCAAACCTCTCAGTCAACGCCGAGACACGGAGCCACCGTTGCTCCTGGCAACTATCTAATCATTATACGAACCTTCCTTGCTTCATCATATATCTGTGATGCCAATTCTCTGGTCGGAGCTAACACTAATGCACTGGGGTATTGTTTTCGTCTTCCATATGATCGTCCTCCCTAAAAAATATATTCAACGAAATACAACCGTGTTTTCAACCAGATTTTAACATTAAAACGAAATACAACTGTGCATGTAATTAGCGATAAAATGGACAACTACCGATTATTACGTTAATATGAAAACATCCCTGGTTAATACAAATAGTGGAGTATAAAAAACACTTACTTGTGATTGCCTTTGTTCGGCCTCATGAGCTTCACCTGGTCCAGTCTCGTAAAGTAAATTTAATATGGGAACCAGGAAAGCAGCAGTTTTACCCGAACCTGAATTAAAAAAGAAAATATAAACAAGAGAAATGGGGTTTTAAGATCTTACTTTTCGGCACAGACTGGGCCGATAAGAACTGGCTACAGGGGAAATTTGTCCGTTCCCGCCCGTTCTTATTTCAACTCACTTGGAACCTACATGTACCATGTCATGTCACATGTCTCAATGACAGACCCTATGAATCATTTAGCCTCCCGGCCGTCTCTTGCCCAACATAAAGTGCACAAGTCTGAATCATTTAGCCTCCCCACCCCTTTTTTTGCCCGACCCAAAATCATTTAGTCCCATCCCACCCTTCACGATGGATCTTACCTGTTTGGGCACATGCCATTAAATCTCTCTTGCCTAATACAATTGGTATAGCATACTTCTGTACTGGTGTTGGTTTCGGGTATTTACTCAGAACAATATTGTTACGAATAATCTCTCCAAGATTTGCATCTTCAAACTGAATTCCATAAAAATTCATGGTTACGAAATAAAATAATCAATTGATACAATGCAAGATACATGAGCCTCCTGTCCAGATACACAAATAAATTTGAAATCCATTCAACACAAATAAAAATTTTCGGACCAACATTTAAGGAGAGATAGAAATGTGGTTTAATATCCACTTAACACAAACTAGGTCATTTCGGGATTAACATTGTTTAATTTTATTTCAATAATTCACTTGCGCGTAGGGGGCTTTGGCAGTGGGAGGAAACCGTAGGACCCAGAGAAAACCCCACAAAGTTGGCCAACATTCAGGATCGTGAATACCAAATGTGACAGTGCTGCTCTAGCGCCATCGAGTAGAACAATCCTAGACAAGAGGCGCTATATAAATTATTATTCTGCATGGTTTTAAATTAATTTGAAAGTTTAAACTTACGTTTTCAATATTTTGTGGTGGATTATCACCACTGGCCTCTACTGGTATATCTTCATATTTATCAAAATTAATACCGGTATTACCACCTCCAAATAATTCTCTAAAATAAAAACACAAAAATAATTCCCTAAAAACAAAAACTTATTACACACAAATAATGCATTCCATTTCTGTAACAGTTTTGAACCACACACTGCAAATGATGAACTTCTTGTTTCAAGTTCAATGCTCTATGAAAAGGTAGGTTGTCAGTCAACATAACATACCAGCAGCAGACAAATGGTCCAAGCAGTTGACATAGGTGTCCGCATCTTACTCTTTCAGAGATAAGGATGCATTTACAAGATACTGTTATGAAGTGCCATACAGATGAGATAATTTTGTCATTTGAGAAATTCAAAACTTTCAAAAACAAGGGCCATAACTCTTAGAAGAAATTTCTGAAATGAAATAGGCTACTCTGCCTTGCCAATGTTGACAAGATGTCGTCAAGTGATAAATGTAGAGTGAAATGTCGAGTATGTAGAGTGATTACAAGTACTTGTGGACGACGGACAGACGGATGGATAGGGTCGATAAAACTATACAACCAAATGTCTAATGTGTCCATATCAAGTCCATGACTTATGTCAATTACATTAAGGTAGGCACGAAAAATAGTTTTGTTTTTTGGACAATCGCAAGATTTCAAATTTTGCTATAACTTCAAAATTAAAAGATGAAAATTGTACTAACTGTTCCAATCTTTCGTTTCTAGGAAGAGGAGTTGACCAATCGATAACTGCCGCTCCACTGTTAGACCAGGTGTCACCACTGTCGGCTCGACTGTCCCATCTGTTGTGACCCCATTTCTTCTCGCGACTTACAGGTTCTTCGGCTAAAGCGTCCCATCTGCTTCCACCCATTGGTGGTTGGGGAGGAGCACTTCCTTGTCTGTCATATCTACCCATACCACGATCACTGAAAATATTTGAAAAATGAAACATAACATTCAGGTCTAGAAATTCGTCATATTTTGCAAGAATCTTAGAGGATTCTCATTAATGGAATCTGCAAATCCTCTGAATCTTAATAATACTTTCTAAAAGACAAAATTCTGTTTATTTTAAAACCATGTAAGAGAGAGAGAGAGTAAGAGGGAGTCAGAAAGATGGGGTTTCATGTCCACTCAACATAAACTAGGTCATTTCAAGACTAACATATGGTTTGGTTTAATTCGATTTCAATAATTATCTTGCACTTCGGTCTATTGCAGTGGGAAGAAACTAGAGGACCCGGAGAAAACCCACGAGGTTGGACAGTCGACCCTACTCTAAATAGGATGAAATTCTTTAACTAACTTGTAACCTCCAGCACTGCCTCGTCTGTTGTCATAGCTATTATAACCTCCTCTACCGCCTCCTCTATTATAATTATTATAACCTCCTCTGTCATTCATTTCTAAAAAAAAAAATAACATAACAAAATTATAACCTCTATTTTTCATTTCTAAAATATAAAATAATTATAACCTCATTTCTAAAATATAAAATTATTATTATAACCTCTATTTTTCATTTCTAAAAAAAAATATGACAATTATTATTAGCTCTACGGTTCAATTCTGAAATAGGACAATTATTATAACCTCTACTGTTCATTTCTAATAAGCCAACAGTGAGGCTGATGTCCCCCCCCCCCCCCCGCCGAAATCCCAAAATAAATAGATGACACATTAATTAATAGCACATTTATTTTTTTCAAACGTATCAAGCAATCAAACTGTACACAAAGTGTCACCCAAAAGTGTTTTATAAAGAAAAATGCTAAAACCGACGAGAAAAATGAAAATGTACCCCAGTTAGGGGGACCCTAAAGGCAGACAAAAGGGCCCCCACGCTTGACAAAAGGGCCCCTCTGGCCAAGGGAAAGGGCCCTTGTGTCCGAGTTAATCGTTTCTATACACTGTTACTGTCGAATCCATTACTGAATGAGAATGCAGTCATTGTATTGGCATAAAAATCATCAATCAAGATGAACCTAAGTTCATCTTGTCCCAAAGTATCAACCAATCAAATTGCTTATCTCTGCCTACCTTAAGCAGAAAATGTTCATCTTCGAACTCCATCAAGGCATTGACCTAATAAGCATATACACCAAGTTTGAACATTTTAATTCAATTAGAAGGAGAGTTATTGTGTTCCAAATTATCGACCAATCAAATTGCTTATCGCTCTGCTTACCCTGAGCAGAAAATGCTCATTATCGAACTTAGTCAAGGTATTACTGTAATGAAACTATACATCAAAATTCATTACTCTCACTTAATTAGAACTAAAGTTATCGTGTCCCAAAGCATCAACCAATCAAATTGCTTATCTCTGCTTACCCTAAGCGGAAAATGCTCATCTTCGATCTCCATCAAGGCATTGACCTAATAAGCATATACACCAAGTTTGAACATTTTAACTCAATTAGAAGGAGAGTTATTGTGTTCCAAAGGCTCGACCAATCAAATTGTGTATCACTCTGCTTACCCTGAGCAGAAAATGCTCATTATCGAACTTAGTCAAGGTATTGATGTAATGAAACTATAAACCAAGTTTCATCACTCTCACTTAATTAGAACTAAAGTTATCGTGTCCCAAAGCATCAACCAATCAAATTGCTTATCTCTGCTTACCCTAAGCGGAAAATGCTCATCTTCGAACTCCATCAAGGCATTGACCTAATAAACACATACATGTACACCAAGTTTCAACATTCTAGTTCAATTAGGAAGAGAGTTATTGTGTCCCAAAAAGTGTGACGGACAGACAGACAGACAGACAGACAGACAGACAGACGAACCCATTTTAATAGTCCCCCAACTTTCTTCGAAAGGCGGGGGACAGAAAATATTATTATAGCCTCTACCCTTCTCAATAATACAAAATAACATGATTATTATAAACTCTTATCTATCGAATTCCAACTGCCAAGGGATCCTTTACGTGCACTCGTTTTTTGTCCCATCTTACTGCCTAGTCATTCGGATGGGATGAAAACCAGGTCCCGTGTACACATTCGAGTGCACGTAAAAGATCCTTGGCAGTTGGAATTCGATGTAAGAGTAGGCCGTAGCCCCGCTACCCGGGCAAAAATTTCCCTCATAGCTCACTGTATGGCGTATGCCCGTCTTCCATTAGCCCAGATTAGGCGCAAAAGAGTAGGACGTTAAACCCCATTTCATTTCTTATCTTAGTTATAACCTAATTTATCATTCATAGCTAAAATGTAATATCTTCCTAACCATTCATAGCTAAAACATAACCTCTTCCTAACCATTTATAGCTAAAATGTAACCTCTTCCTAACCATTTATAGCTAAATCATAGCATCTTCCTAACAATTTATAGCTAAAACATATAAAGATCCACTGCCAGGCGATATAACATACCCAAAGATGCAAAGTCTTTTGAGATAATATTAATAAATAGCCTCCAGGACAAAGTGAATAATTATAAGAAATTGTCTGGTGACTCAATGCCACTGCGCCTTTCAAGGCAATTAATTAGCAATAATTGGAAATCCTCATCACATGCTATTATTCTTCAGCGATACTAGTATTGGACCAAATTCATAAACTGATATGATCTTTCGCAATATTTCCACTCTGCATTTTATTTAAGCTACTATCAAATTCATTGTCGTCGTATCACTGTTATACAGCCATCAAATTGGAGACCATTATCTTTTCAAAAGTGAGTTTTTAAGTTAGTGTAAACGTACATGTACATGTATAGATATAGCGTTATACGATTTTCAAAGATATTTCTTTGTTGTATGATGCTGTCGATATCGTTATACGGTTTTCAAAGATATTACAGAGAATTTCATTGTCTGATGTTGTGATAATTAATGACATCATATACAAGATTTAAACCCACAGCAGCTGAGTCTTCAGAGCAGTTCAGAAAAGTTATTACGACGTGAATCTTTGGGTAAACAAAACGCAAAATGAGGTTGGACAGCAGTGCCTACTCGCTATGACATACCGAACGCACTGACAAGCCATAAGATCTAAATAACATGCCAAGATTACTGGACTGCCTAAAGTAGCCCCACCAAGAAATTCTACGGACAAATGGGTTTAACATCCACTAAACACAAAATGTCGTTTTGGGACCGACATCAGGTTCAATTATATTTTAACAATTATTTGTGCGTAGGGGTCTTTAGTCTGGAGAGGACACCCGAGGACCTGGAGAAAACTCAAATGGTTGGACAAGCATGTTTCGACAGACCACATGATCTTCCAACCACACGTTACATCATACGGCCACCCAAAGTCCCAGAAAAGTATAGACAGAAGCATTGAAGAAAATTCTCTACATTAACTTGTCTTGATCACTTCAGACCAACCTGTCGACGCGTTGAATACAATGAATATAGGTCTGGACATAAGCGTCAATCGTATCCATGGTAATTGGCTAACCTAGTTTATGTCTAAATCCCCTTAAGCACTTACGACATAAACATATAGACAACCCAGTGGATTCTTCAGCTTATTATCGTAATCCCTAAATAACTGTTCTAGAGCGCCCAAAAACGCCAGGAGTCGCAGCATTAACATGATTGTTACTTTCCAGATTTTCAGTGAATCGGTCGCGTTAAACAGAGCAGGTGAAGTTCATATTTCCACTCAAACCAATACTGGAAATCTCTGGCACGACACAGTAGGCACAAATCTCACGATTTTTATCCAGAGTAACATTCATTGCAAATTGGGCTGGAGCGATCAAGACTTCACTACTACAGAACTAGATATCTACGGAACTTACGTGGGGGTCCAGAGCTGTAGCCACCCGAGTAACCACCACGCGGCTGATAACCTCCAGGATAGCCACCTGTACAACAGAGTAGAAACACCGTTCGTTAACAATTAAAGATGCATTACCACGATTATTTAAAGTGTACTTATTTCCCAATTAAAGATGCATTACCACAAATATTTATAGTGTAGTTACTTCCCAGTTAAAGATACATTACCACAGAAATTTATAGTGTACTTATTTCCCAATTAAAGATGCATAACCACGATTATTTAAAGTGTAGTTACTTCCCAATTAAAGATACATTACCATGATTACCTATTTCCCAGTTAAAGATGCATTACCACAAATATTTATAGTGTACTTATTTCCCAATTAAAGATACATTACCATGATTACCTATAGTGTACTTATTTCCCAATTAAAGATACATTACCATGATTACCTATAGTGTACTTATTTCCCAATTAAAGATACATTACCATGATTACCTATAGTGTACTTATTTCCCAATTAAAGATACATAACCACAATTATCCATAACCACAATTATCTATAGTGTACTTATTTCCTAATTAAGGATGCATTACCACAAATATTTATAGTGTAGTTACTTCCCAATTACAGGTGCATTACCATGGAAATCTATAATGTACTTATTTCCCAATTAAAGGTGCATTACCACAAATATTTATAGTGTAGTGATTTCCTAATAAAGGTGTGGCATATTTGATATTATATTCAAAGTAGAAGCACCCAAGCTTCATAGACAAATACTGCGGTCCCATGGAGCACACACGACAAAAATGTGAAGGCAAAATCTTGGCTGGTTTAAGGCCCTGAGTTTACAAAGCATTCTTCGATTTCAGAATTTACTCACAAAATTTTTTTTGTCATCCAAGAATTTACTCAATTATCGAAAAAGGACAGCTCTAAAGATAAATACAATAGACCTTCTCCTAAAGTCAGATTTTCACAGTTTGGGGTAAGGTAGGGATTCGACACTAACTTTTGACATAATTCACTGTAACCCAGGTATCATTCAATCCTGTGTTTTTAGCACTAATGTCTTTCACATTTGTTGTACTTTAAATCTTTGTTTAAAAATTTGTAAAAATAGGTTGCCAGGCAACGAAACATACGCCCACACAGTAGCCAAATCGTCCGGGCAGTCAACAAGAGTTGTCGCATATTAAGGAATTATCAGAAAATCATTAGAATTTGTTTGGTTTTTATAATCAAACGGTTTTTTTTAAATCAGATAATAATTGTGACCTCCAGAGGGACCACAAGCTAAAAAGGGTGATTTTTCGTACAATCAGGGGACATAATTCAGGAAGTAATGATCCGATGGGCGCAAATATCGAAAGGAACCAAGATCTTTGGGTTATAAACATACATGTCAAGTTTCATCAAAATCAGTTCAAAATTGTGACCTCTATAGGGTCCACAACCTTGATATAACATATTTTCACACTATTCGTGTACAAACGACGGCCATTTTGTCAGTAAATTCTAGTCCGATTTTCACGTAATTCAAACTCTCTCTTCATTACCATGTAACGGTGATATAGTCAAACGTTTTTTTCAACCGGATAATAATTTTGACCTCCAGAGGGACCAAAAGCTAACAAAAGCGATTTTTCGGACAATCAGGGGCCATAATTCAGGAAGTTACGATCCGATGGGCGCAAATATCGAAAGGAACCAAGATCTTTGGGTTATAAACATACATGTCAAGTTTCATCAAAATTGGTGCAAAATTGTGACCTCCATAAGGTCCACAACCTTGATATAACATATTTTCACACTATTCGCGTACAAACGGCGGCCATTTTGTCCGTCAATTTTGGTCCGATTTTCATGAAATTCAAAACTCAACCTTCATAACCATGGAACGGTGATATAATCAAACGTTTTTTTAAATCCGATAACAATTTTGACCTCCAGAGGGACCACAAGCTAAAAAGGGCAATTTTTCGGACAATCAGGGGCCATAATTCAGGAAGTTACGATCCGATGGGCGCAAATATCGAAAAGAACCAAGATCTTTCGGTTATAAACATACATGTCAAGTTTCATCAAAATTGGTTCAAAATTGTGACCTCCATAAGGTCCACAACCTTGATATAACATATTTTCACACTATTCGCGTACAAACGGCGGCCATTTTGTCCATCAATTTTGGTCCGATTTTCACGAAATTCGAACTCAACCTTCATAACCATGGAACGGTGATATAATCAAACGTTTTTTTAAATCCGATAACAATTTTGACCTCCAGAGGAACCACAAGCTAAAAAGGGCAATTTTTCGGACAATCAGGGGCCATAATTCAGGAAGTTACGATCCGATGGGCGCAAATATCGAAAGGAACCAAGATCTTTGGGTTATAAACATACATGTCAAGTTTCATCAAAATCGGTTCAAAATTGTGACCTCTATAAGGTCCACAACCTTGATATAACATATTTTCACACTATTCGCGTACAAACGGCGGCCATTTTGTCCGTCAATTTTGGTCCGATTTTCACGAAATTCGAACTCAACCTTCATAACCATGCAACGGTGATATAATCAAACGATTTTTTAAATCGGATAACAATTGTGACCTCCAGAGCGATTTTTCGGACAATCAGGGGCCATAATTCAGGAAGTTACGATCCGATGGGCGCAAATATCGAAAGGAACCAAGATCTTTGGGTTATAAACATACATGTCAAGTTTCATCCAAATCGGTTCAAAATTGTGACCTCTACACTGTTCACAAGCTAAAAAACGTGATTTTTCGTACAATCAGGGGCCATAACCCATGAAGTTACAGTCCGATACATGCCAATATCGAAAGGAACCGAGATTTTATGGTGATAAACCTATATTTTAAGTTTCATTGAAATCGGATAAAAATTGTGACCTGTAGACTGTTCACAAAAAAAATGTGGACGGACGGACGGACGGACAGGGGCGACGACAATATACGTCCACATAAAAATGTGGGCGTATAAAAATCATTTAAAATCACCAAAAATCACTGACAAGGGGGAAACCACGCTGGAAAATCAAGATGAATTTTCTTGGCAAATGCAAGGATCGGACAACCGACCTCCAGGCTAGCGAGCCAGTGCCTTATCCACATGATCCCCCAAGTGTTTAAGTGACCCAGAAAGTAAACTGGACACGAGTATAAATAAGATAATTTTTGGTGATTTTAAACGATTTGATATTGAATGTGAAAGAAATAGTGCTAAATATACAAGAATAAATGATACTCGATTTACAGTGAATATTTTCGACTATATCACACAGTTCGTACATGGGAAGGTATCTTTAATTATTTTATTTTAAATAATCCACCACAACACACTTCAAGCACATACGTTCAAATATGGACTGTCAGGCAATTAACACGTACACCCACAGCATCTAAGTCATCCGAGCAGTCCACAACAGTTGTCGCATATTTATTCATTTGTAAGTAATCTAAACCTAATTACGAGTAGCAACTCATAAAGTTAACATCAAAAATAGATATGCTACTACTTCTTCCTGTAGCAGTACTTCACATTTAAGGATGGCATTTGCTCCTCTCGAAGCACGTCGGCCTTCTGTCACAAGAGTCATTAAAGATTCCTGCAAATTAGCTAAATTGATCTCCTAAATATTGAGATTAATAAACTACTTTCATTTTTTGTTTACTTTTAAACTGCATACATTCGAGGTATCAGGAGCTTTCTATGGCTCCCGCATAATTTTATAAACGTGAAGGAGTGCTGGAGTCAAATTTTTACACATCCTCGTAGACTCAATTGTCTACCCAGCAAAATTAGTGAGTATTGCAACTGGTTGACGCAATCTAGAGTAGTGAACTTTGACCCCAATTATCTAATTCCAACTTTCTCCCCATGGTATTATTATAACGACATAAAGAGAATCGGTTTCAGCTATTTGCCCTTGAATAAGAAATTGGATTCAGACCACATAGCTTAGGTCTAATGTTATTCTTTAAATACATGTATTTTCCACGTTACAGGCACTTGTGTTACCAATTACCTGGGTATTTTCTTGTTCATTGATTTTCTTTGTTCATTTGATCCCAACACTGATTTGAAATCGGGTCAAGATCTGAATTTTATCTTCAGTCAAGATTTTGATCAAAAGGGGCCTGGGCTGAAACAATATACTGTGTTGAGAGTTTACATGTACCCCATTTTATGGTACTTTTTATTCCATACCGTGGTTCGGTAGCCTTTGAAAGTTTGACAGATGTGTACAATAATTTCAACCACCGTACTGGTTGATCGAAGCTAAGTCTCGTTCCTCCATGTTTGATAAGTCAAAGTATCGCTGAACCATTGTAATCTATTTAATATCGGAGTAATTTGATGCCATCTAGAGTTGATTAAGGCCTGGATCAGTCAATTGATGTCTAATTAATACTTTAGAAAACATTTCAGGCCTAGAGAAAGACCTGTAATAGGCAGATTTACCTCTTGCATAATGCATGTTTAATTTCAAGAGGATATTAACTTTAGCCTTAAAACAGGGTTCCTGCGGCTTCGTCAAACATTTTTTCAAGGATATTCAAGGATAAATATGCGTCAAATTCCAGGATTTTCAAAGACATTTTTAGCCTAAAGTTACAATTTTTCATCTTAAAAACAACCAAAACATTACCAACTATCGTTATAATCTCATATTTAAAAGGAAATGAAGACATAAACTGGTTTTTTTTATTATTACAGATCGACATTCGGCACACCGGGGAAAACTCCCGCCATTTTCAAAACAGAGTTATTTCCCTTTTCGACTCGGACCACAGTTAATGGATTAAACTAAAGTAGTACAGTTTATTGACATATATTATTATATATAAAATTTGTCTATATCTGTTATAACTATAATGTAACATAATACATTTTATTGCCCATAAAATTTCAGCAGTTAAAACCAGTGACATATATTTGTGTCTGGCCATTTGTACTCGCAGGGAGAGAGGTTTTCCTTTCTGTAGCACTAGCAGCAGCAGGCTGCCGATGTGAAACTAATAGTCATATTTGATGATGTAGCTTTCGTTAATTTGATGTGTTTTTCACTCTTTTCGTGTGAACGTACAGCGGGTATACCCATTTTCTTGATACTGAAACTCTTCTTGCATATGCAGTATTTCGCCTGATGAACGTTTGTTTCATCGCGACTTAGTCATTTATAGCTATCAATCCACGAAGTTTGAAATTTGCGAGACATATTTTATTTGCAATGCCATGCAGGCTTGCCTTCGTTATTATGCATTGGTTAATGTAATTACTTAATATCATTGGCTTATCTTGTTATTACGTGACAAAACACAGCTGTTTATTTAGATCAGTTGATTGACAGGTATACGTCAGAGTTATTGTTTAGTATAACCAGCATTACTTCTAATCTAAACAGGATTTTCAGATCAACTTACTAGTATTACCAATTTGAAACAAAATTAAGGATCTCAAAAGAAATTAAAGGATATTTTCCTATTTCCGCGAAATTCAAGGATATTCAAGACCTTGAAAATGAAAATTTAAGGATATTCAAGGATTTTCAAGGACCGCGGGAACCCTGTAAAAGTTCAAAAAGCAATTTAGGACTCCAGACTGACAACAATATACGACCACATTTCAATGTGGGCGTTTAAAAAAGAGCTTGACATTGCAAAATAAAGCATTGAATTGGGCTCAGCGATAATAATATTCCTCATGCTATGAGAGAAGTTGTCATCACTGACTCCGATCCTATTTTAACAGAAAACAATGTTACCTGCGTTGCCACCCCATCCACCTCTGTGACTGTCTGGGGGACCTTGGTTATACATAGGTGGTTGTTGGGGAGGCCCGGGTGGGGGTGGACCTCCAGAACTGCGCATGTGAGGGGGAACATATCTTTGAACATTCTGAGGAGGACCTGAAAACATGGAAGGATTGATTGACGAAAAAGAAAACATGGAAGGATTGATTGACGAAAAAGAAAACATAAAATATTCATTAATCATAGTCCTGATTCACAGTTTTAAGCTAAACAAATTACTCGCAAACTACCAATGTTTTCTAATATTTGATATTTTCCCCATAAATATATAATGGTAGCGTGTGAATAATAATAAATTATACAGCACCTTGTTGGAGAAAGATCATTTGCTCCGGTGGAAATCTGTTGTTGGGTCGGTAGGCATCTACAAATAATAGATAACGAATTATATTAGTCTATTATTACAATTTCTGGGGGTCTAGGTGGGGGAGATGCGGAATGGCTGGTGTTTTCTGATGTGGTTTCTCCGTGTCAGTGGTGCAGGGGTCCTGACAAGATCGCTATCTACTCGTTCAGATAGGACAAAAAACCAAGGTTCTGTGTAGTCACTGATGTGCACATAAAAGCTCCCTGGACAGTTGGAATTTGATACAAGAGTAGGTCTTGGCGCCGCTGTCTGGGCAAATTTCCCTCATGGCATACTGTATGCCATGGCTTATGCCCGTCTTCATTACCCAGTCAGAGAATATGATCTACGAGATAGAAGAATTTAGTCAACAGATTTTGGTGTTACTTACTATTATGTCCAGGAAATTGTGGTGGTGCAGCCCAGTTACCTTGTCCTCTTCCTCCCGGACGACCACCGTTCATGTCCAGACCAGCAAACTACAAAAAAAAAAACTTTCACAATCATATCGGTACACAAGAGACATTTTCTCACCAACATGGTCAGGGCTTGCCACGAGACACGAGCAGTTGCTGGCGCTCGCGTAAAGGTAGATTTACATGTACGCGAGCTATTCATTGCTCGCGCAAAATTTCAGGAAAAAACCTGTAAAAATAATCAAAATATTGACGAGTTTATTGCCCAAACTAATCCAACAATGTCAATAACGTCATAAATTCGTCTGTCAAACAGATTCATCAAGCTGCACGAAGCATTTCGTCCTTAAATTTGATTGGCTAATGAGTCGTGTTACTAAAAATACACTTTATACCTGAACGTCATGACTGGTTTTCCTACGAACACCAGTAACAAACGCGTGATAATCGAGTCTAAAGTAAAGAATGTTTACATCCGGATGATTTGGCATTTCACACTAAATGAACACGTTTCAAACTTATAATTATCGGTATTTCTTATTTTATCAGAACTTCGGTTTTTATTCCATTGTGCAGTCGTATAATTTTAAATCTAAGCGTAATAATTGGCTAAAGGAAACCTGATTGCCCTACCTATCCACATTTATGTCGAGATCGTGGGGTGAAGAAATCCGTACGGAAATTGATTATAAACAAGCCAACAGTGAGGCTGATGTCCCCCGCCGAAATGCCAAAATAAATAGATGACACATATTAATTAATCGCACATTTATTTTTTTCAAACGTATCGACCAATCAAACTGAACACGAAGTGTCATCCAAAAATTGCTTATCTCTGCCTACCGTAAGAAGAAAATGCTCATCTTCGAACTCCATCAAGGCATTGACCTAATAAGCATACACACCAATTTTGAACATTTTAACTCAATTCGAAGGAGAGTTATTGTGTTCCAAAGTCTCGACCAATCAAATTGCGTATCGCTCTGCTTACCCTGAGCAGAAAATGCTCATTATCGAACTTAGTCAAGGTATTACTATAATGAAACTATACACCAAGTTTCATCACTTTCACTTAATTAGAACTAAAGTTATTGTGTCCCAAAGCATCAACCAATCAAATTGCTTATCTTTGCTTACCCTAAGTGGAAAATGCTCATCTTCCAACTCCATCAAGGCATTGACCTAATAAGCATATACACCAAGTTTGAACATTTTAACTCAATTAGAAGGAGAGTTATTGTGTTCCAAATTCTCGACCAATCAAATTGCGTATAGCTCTGCTTACCCTGAGCAGAAAATGCTCATTATCGAACTTAGTCAAGGTATTACTATAATGAAACTATACACCAAGTTTCATCAATCTCACTTAATTAGAACTAAAGTTATCGTGTCCCAAAGCATCAACCAATCAAATTGCTTATCTCTGCTTACCCTAAGCGGAAAATGCTCATCTTCGAACTCCATCAAGGCATTGACCTAATAAACACATACACCAAGTTTGAACATTCTAGCTCAATTAGGAAGAGAGTTATTGTGTCCCAAAAAGTGTGACGGACAGACAGACGGACAGACAGACGGACAGACAGACAGACAGACAGACAGACAGACAGACAGACGGACGAACCCATTTTAATAGTCCCCCAACTTTCTTCGAAAGGCGGGGGACAAAAAGAGTAGGCCTATGACTGTCAAAAACAGAAAAGCGATGGTCACACATGTTTACTGCAAACTCTTTGCCAGGAATAGCAATTTTGTCGCTCAATCGTTTATTTTGTTGTTTTGTTATACTAGTGCCAACTCATAGTAATAATACTATCATGTAAATAAAGAATTAAAGAAAAAAAATAAATTACAAACTTTAAACAGCTTTGTCATTATTTATTTAACAAAAGTATCCAGGCAACAAATTGATTTTAAATTGAAACAATTTTACAAAATGTGTGCTCACGCAAGCAACATTTTACGTGAGCAATTTTTATTGCTCGCCCTGCTCGCCCAAACCTAAATTTGCGAGAGCAGTCATCTGCTCGCCATCAATTTATTTATGGCCAGCCCCGATGGTTCATTTTTTTTTTCATTGAGGTCTTTACCAGTAGTAGGAAAGCAGAGAAAACAAGCCAACAGTGAGGCTGATGTCCCCCGCCGAAATCCCAAAATAAATAGATGACACATATTAATTAATCGCACATTTATTTTTTTCAAATGTATCGACAAATCAAACTGAACACGAAGTATCATCCAAAAATTGCTTATCTCTGCCTACCGTAAGAAGAAAATGCTCATCTTCGAACTCCATCAAGGCATTGACCTAATAAGCATACACACCAATTTTGAACATTTTAACTCAATTCGAAGGAGAGTTATTGTGTTCCAAAGTCTCGGCAAATCAAATTGCTTATCGCTCTGCTTACCCTGAGCAGAAAATGCTAATTATCGATCATAGTCAAGGTATTACTGTATTGAAACTATACACCAAGTTTCATCTCTCTCACTTAATTAGAACTACAGTTATCGTGTCTCAAAGCATCAACCAATCAAATTGCTTATCTCTGCCTACCCTTAGCGGAAAATGCTCATCTTCGAACTCCATCAAGGCATTGACCTAATAAGCATATATACCAAGTTTGAACATTTTAACTAAATTAGAAGGAGAGTTATTGTGTTCCAAAGTCTCGACCAATCAAATTGCGTATCGCTCTGCTTACCCTGAGCAGAAAATGCTCATTATCGAACTTAGTCAAGGTATTACTATAATGAAACTATACACCAAGTTACATCACTCTCACTTAATTAGAACTAAAGTTATCGTGTCCCAAAGCATCAACCAATCAAATTGCTTATCTCTGCTTACCCTAAGCGGAAAATGCTCATCTTCGAACTCCATCAAGGCATTGACCTAATAAGCATATACACCAAGTTTGAACATTTTAACTCAATTAGAAGGAGAGTTATTGTGTTCCAAATTCTCGACCAATCAAATTGCGTATAGCTCTGCTTACCCTGAGCAGAAAATGCTCATTATCGAACTTAGTCAAGGTATTACTATAATGAAACTATACACCAAGTTTCATCAATCCCACTTAATTAGAACTAAAGTATATCGTGTCCCAAAGCATCAACCAATCAAATTGCTTATCTCTGCTTACCCTAAGCGGAAAATGCTCATATTCGAACTCCATCAAGGCATTGACCTAATAAACACATACACCAAGTTTGAACATTCTAGCTCAATTAGGAAGAGAGTTATTGTGTCCAAAAAAGTGTGACGGACAGACGGACAGACAGACGGACAGACAGACAGACAGACGGACGAACCCATTTTAATAGTCCCCCAACTTTCTTCGAAAGGCGGGGGACAAAAAAGGTTGGACCGACTACCCCATTCCATGTCACATACAAGCACGATATTGAAATTAATGCCACTTGACTCAATGACAGACCTAGTGGTAAAACGAATGCCACCCCAATCCCTATGTACATGATGAAACAAATGGTCTTAGTGTAAACAAATAGGTTATTTCGGTATTAACATGTTACACTTCGATTCGATGAAACACTCATATGAAACACTCATCAGACTAGTTACTATAATGTAACGATAACTACATGTATAGCTGGTTATCGTTACAAGTGGTACAGTCTAAGACCGTTGACGCAGGTTCAAATAGGTTAAAACGCACAATTGTCATTACAGTTTGTATTAAAATAAGTAATCCTATCACACATAATGAAGTCTTAACAACTAAAAGAGTTACCGAACAGTTTTTCTTTGTGGTAATGCGTTTTACATTTTCTTAGCGGTGTTTCTTGTAATGTGCAGGCAGCCATGACACAGGCCAGTTGAAATCTCGCCTAATACCGCAACGCCTCAACTCCGCCCATTGCTTTCCATATAAGGCAATGCCTACTATACGCTGACCAGCACAAATACTAGGGTTGTGACGATAACCGGTATGTAGATATACCGCGATATAAAAATTTGACGGTATTTGTATCGTCAAAATATTGAAATATCGGTATACCGTGATACAACAAATGATGATCAAAAAACACAACGATATCGGCGGCAAAGAAATAATAATTAAATCGCATGTAGTAATAAATTTACCAATGTCAGTATGGTCAATTATAACTGCGTAATCAAAAATTAATATCAGCTGAATGATGTCAGCCACGCGGTCTAGATACATGCCAATTTCGAATTGGGGATAAACCTATATTTCAAGTTTCGTCAAAATCGGATAAGAATTGTGACCTGTAGAGAGTCCACAAACAAATTGTGGACGGACGGATGTCCGGATGGACGGATGTCCAGACGGACAGGGGCGACGACATAATACGTCCACATGAAAATGTGGGCGTATAAAAAGAGGACAATACTTTGTCAATGTTACACGCATTCATTTTGGTTTGTCAGCGTTTTTTCAAAAAATTGTGAAGTTTTTATCTTTTTACCACATTGGTACATCAGGTGACATTGAAAACAAAACAAACAAAGCGTTATTTTCTCTCCAAATACATTTTGAAATTTTAATGCCCATGTCACACTTTAGGTACCAACTTCATGGAATGACCCATATACCTTGTCTCAAAGTTTCAGCTCAAAATATTGAGTCGTTTTGACGTTAACGTCAACACTGCTTATCCGGACACGTAACCCTTTTAAGATTTCGGGTCAATTTTTTGATTGGGTGACCTGATAATTGATTCCCGTTTCTTGAGAGGTCTATACAGTGAATGACCCATGTACTGTACTGATAACAAAAGGTAAATTTCACCTACATATCATTTTTATAGAAAAAAGTCTGGTTTTATCCAGATACTGTATAATACAACGGTCTCCATTTCCAGATGAAAACTGTCAGCTTTAAGTTATTTACAAGCATATCACAAATATAGGGTTAGTTGGTCGGCCTTAGATAATGGGTTATAAGGGATTTTAACACAAAATTAAGCAGTTTTATTCCCCAAAAAGTTATCGGGATTGGCCCTTTAAGGGAGCTATAGGCCAGTAAACTTTTTGTAGTCATTTGACTAAAAAAACTTGCGCAAAGGAACTCTGTAGGAAAAGCCACTACTGTGCCTGAAGTATGACGGAAGGCATCAGCAGTGGAACCATTTCTATCATCAGACATGAGAGAGGTGAGAAGTGAACTTGGCTAAAAAAAAAATTTCAACTTGTCAGAAATCATGCTGTCAATGTAGGAGGGGTATTTTGCATGGGGAGGAAACCTGAGGACCCACAGAAAACCCACAAGGTTGGAATAAGGAAGTGTAAAGCGAATTTTGCCAAATAGTTTACATGTTTTCTGCTGATGAAAATTAATGAAATTATTGTTGATGCACTTTTATTTTACTTCATCAGAAGCTCAATCTCACATAGACCTTTTAGTGTTACTGTTGTTACAGCTCATTACAAAAAGTCATTACAAATTTCTGTTTGTGGTGCTATCAATAATAAACCTCAACTGCATGATTCATCCACTTTCTTTTTAATTTGTTGGTTATATTGGCAACGCCCAGCTAATTTCACCTGTAGGCAAATGAAATTCATCAGGTCTACGAGTAGGCTACCATGTCAATAGTTGAAATAATAGTAATCATAGCAGTCTTAGTCTATTGTGTGTCCCATGGTAAATAATAAACGGATTTCTACGATTATGAACAAACTACTCTACTTAAGTTATTATAAACTTACCTAAGTGTTTAAACTCACCTCCGGTTAAATAAAATTCATTGCACAATTAAACATCCCAACGGAAAAAAGAGGTTCTCTCTTGAAATTTCAATGTTTTTGCTTGTATTTTCGTCTGTGTTCATCACAACATTACACACGTGACGTTATGGGCTAAACCATCGCAATTATGTTGAAGGGGGTAATTTATGATAACCACGTGTGTTGTAATCAAAACAGCACACCGCCTTTTCGATCGTTTGAGTTTGGGCAAGAAAATAGCAACTGGAGACAATGACATTAATTTTAAACCATTTGATTGTCAGTCTACTAAATTTTATTTACCGATTATACGAATACTCGTAAATACATGTATAATATTGCTTTTCACTCCGTAATTTCACCCGTGTATATTATATATATTTTTATAAAACACATTACAGCCCGCAGTCAATCATAACTTTAATTGATCATATTTCGTATGAAAAAGACCACCGCTTCTCAATAATATCCATATTTTATTCACGTTTCGACTGTTCATATCATTAATGTTCCTGATTAAATTACTTGTTTTTGTTCATTCGACAGATACTGAAATCGAAACATTCGTGATAAGAACACTTCGGGATGTCTAAACATCGTTTATCGTCTTTATAAAAATGTATTTCAAACAAAAAATCACACGACAGATTGTGTGTAGGCCTATTATTTGGTTTTGTGTGTTAATTATGCAGACCGCGGGGAAAATTCGTGCAAGTTTCGCGGCACTAAATTTAACCATCTGTGTAGCTTACAATAACTCATATGACATGGTACCTTTTACGGCAATATAATTCAAAGCGTTGATTAGCTGGGACATGATCGCGATCTACGAAAAAAATGCCATCGGAAAATTCCATTCTCCGTGGATTTCAAAATCTTATGGATAAACAGCCTTGTGAATTTCACGATTATAAAATTCTAACACACCAGAAATAATATTTAAAGAGAAATAGAAAGATATGGAACTATTGTAGTTAGAAGGGCATGGTTATGATCGCACAGAGACCTGTGTTAAACCTGGTAGCGAATGAAGCGTGATATAAATGATTGTAATACTGATACCTGCTCAACATGATCGTTGTTATTGCACGGAAAACCCATCCAACTTCTCTATATGATTTCTACTAAAACTAGCGTAAACCAGCAAAAGTATGCAACAACACTGCAAATGTCTATTTATTGCACAGTTACGCCCCAGTGAGTTTAGCAGAGGTAAAACAATCTGCGAAAAGAACAAAGGAAGACCTCCTGTCCGTGTTACAATTGCCCATTACCCCACAAACGTGAAGAAATTTATTACGGTTTTGCTAAATATTGTAAATTTCACGGATTGGAATAATAGGAGGTATGGATGGCTGTCATATTCGAATTATGGCGCCCAAGATGAATGACTATCAAATATCATACATAAACCGCAAAAAGGTCACTCAGTCGTACTCCAGGCTGTGGGCTATGTGATCATCGAGTTCGATTTACTCATGTTCACATCGGCTGGTCTGGGTGTACACATGACGCTAGAGTTTTGAAGACTTTCCTCTAATCAGATACCAAATTCAGTAGGAAGAATTCCTACTTGGAGACCCAGTCTGCTCTCTATAGCCACCATGGCTTATGACTCCATTATTTTGATTTGGGGAAACTGACCCCTTATCAAGAAAAAAATAATATTTAATAAACATCTCAGTTCTGCGAGTGGATTTTTCTAATTCTTGAAATCGTTAAACCAAGATGCAGAATCACCAAAATAAACACAACACTACTGAGACAATTGTCAACAATAATTCTTCCGTCGCCTAAACTTTATCGGCAAATATAACTTCGATCAAATAATTTATTTGCTTCAATGTTGAATAATGGGTTACTTCCAGAAGTAACCCGAACGCATTCGCGGTGGCTAGAGTAAGAGCGGCGCCAGTAATCGAACGCATCAACACAAAAATAGCCTTGCTTTGACCCCCTCATACGAAATGATCTATTCCGATAAGTGACGTAATAAGCTTCCATTTTTTATTTCTCGGTGTCAAAGTTTGTGATAAGTTCAATTTTATAAGAGAGAACTTTTTTATTCGTTGGTATATTAGTTGTATAATGGATTTTATTTAACCGGAGGTGATTTTAAACACATAGGTAAGTTTATAATAACTTAAGTAGAGTAGTTTGTTCATAATCGTAGAAATCCGTTTATTATTTACCATGGGACACACAATAAGTCTTCTTTAAAATATCAAACAATTTTTCTAAGGTGTTGACCGAGTCCGGACTATATTTTTTAGGTCAGGCTACCGCAAGCCATTTCATTTTCCTACCCACATTCAATGACATTCTTGAAAATGGGGGGGAGCTAGTAACTATACTGTGTTTAAGGTAACAATTGGTACAGTCTAAGACCCCTTACGCAAGTTCAAATAGGTTCAAACGCACAATTGTCAACATACATCATTACAGTTTGTATTAAAATAAGTAATTCTATCACAAATAGTGAAGACTGGACCATTAAAATAGTTACCGAACAGTTTTTCTCTGCATAGCGCTGTTTATGTTGTAGGCCTAATGACGTATTACGCAACTTGCGGCCATGACGGTCGGCCAGTTGAAATTTCGCGAAGGAGATGAGTTTCATCAAATCATATAATTATGCGGTAAGGCCTCACCTTTATTTCAATAAGAATTGATTTATTATATGTTAAGCTGCATGCAGTACTGTTTTGGGTCAGTTTATTTGTAAATTAAGCGAGCCATAGGCCAGTAAACTTTTTGTAGTCATTTGACTAAAAAACTTGCGCAAAGGCACTCGGTAGGAAAAACCACTACTGCGACTGGAGTAAGACGGAAGAAGACAGCAGTAGTGGAACCATTTCTAAGGGGGGGGGGGGGGGGGGGGGGGGGGCGAGTCTATAATAGTAAGGTAGAAAAGAGATAAATACAAATAATAGTGAATGTCTACATGTATATTTCCGGCAACATTATTACGCTGCTTTTTGTTCTTAGTTGTTGTCAAAATTTGGTCATCCTAATTAGTGAACAGTTGAATATTTTTTAAGACATAGTGATAGATCATGATCTAGTAGATCTACTCTAGGCTACCGAAAGCCGTTTCATTTTGCTTCCTACATTCTATTTTCTTGAAAAAAATATTTTCTACCACTAGAATTCTAGGTAGAAAATATAACAACAAAAAAAGGTGAATGTCTGTCTATTTTTCCGACAACCTTATAATGCTGCTTTTTGTTCCTACTTTTTGTCAAATTTTGGTCATTACTTCGTCGTTTGATTGCCTGACTGGCTGTCGGCCTCGTGGTTTTCAACCCGCAGACCCACTGCGAGACTGTGAAGCCGAAAGCAAATCGGACAGCGTCGAAAAGATCAGAAAAAAACCCGTTGAAGTATCCATTTTTCTGACAAATTAATAAAATACATTTGTCGAGTCGATGCTCGATATACTGACCTGCTGCTCTAGACCCTTCCCATTTTGGTTAAATTCATTAGGCATCATACAAATTCAAGTAAAATTTTCACACTAGTTTTGTGTGAACAAATATGGAGGCCAGTGCGCCGCTCGACAAAAGAACACGTTTATAAATAGAATTGAACACGTGACCGAAGGTATGGCGAGACAGATGAGACAAGCATCGTCGATAACCAGCAGGATAGGTATTTCTCATCAAGTTGAAACCAATTATTGAAAACAGTTTTCTATTTCTTATTTTTTCAAGACGCTGTGCGTTATAAAAGAGAGAACGCGAATCAAGAATAACACCAGCAGGAAAAGTACAATAAATGAAATCGAGTTAAACGCCCTATATTTAAAAGTGCAAAATAGATCCATATTCCTATAGTAAATACAATTACAAGCAACAAAATATTTTCCTTGTTTTTAAGGAAAACATTTGTAGAGGCGAATGGAACGAACAAAATAACGTTTTTCCCTGATTAACGTGGTTCAATTATATCTCAGTAACCCTCTTGTGCGTGCAGAGAAAGATGGTGTTTAATGCCCACTAAACACGAGATATAGGGAAAGAGAGAGAGGGGGGGGAGAGAGAAAGTGGATTTAACGCCCATGCAGTCGACTCAAACTAACTCATTTCGGGACTAACAAATTGGTTCAATATTACTTCAATAATTCTCTTGCGCGTAACGTTCTTTGGCGTGGGGTGGCGGGGACGACCCAGAGAAAACCCACGAGGTTGCAGGGGTTAATGCAGGAATTTTTGCAGGAGGGGGTTTGCCAGGTTTCGGTTACGGAAAGCTGCCATCATCGTCTCTAAATTACATAGGCATACATACAAATTGAGCTTTTTAAACAGAGAAATCGTTTTTATACTGATGTAGGATCACTTTGTGATGTAATTTCATTGATGCAAAGCATAATTTTTTTTTATGTAGTTGAGCAGGGCCCCCCCCCCCCCCCTGGATCCGCCCCTGGGTTGAACAGACGACCCTACGCACGTAAATCCGGGGAATCGAAACCACGAAAATTGACTCTATAACAGACATTAGGATGCAGCGCGCACGCGCTAACCGCTCGGTCATCTATCTGATATCCATCTGCCCTGTATCTTGTGGTCTCTGTCTTTTTACTGTGTTCATTCAGAGGCGGATTGGGGCCGGAAACCTGTCGGGCTCTCGTGTCGGAGCGGCCCCCTTCTACTGACAGCGGAGCAAGGACTCGGGGGAGGGGGGGGCGTTGTCTCTACCCCTGGAAATGTTTGAAAAATGAACCCCAAATTTTGACCATTTGATTAACCAGTTAGAATATTGAATAAGTACGAATATTTTCATTGAATTAAATGTCCCATTTTTGTTGCCGGGAGCGCTAATTGATTCAGCCAGTGATGGAAGGCCACGAGACACATTGGTACAGAGTGACGAAAGAGAAATTCATACAAGCTGGGGTTTTTTTTAATTTTGGATTCTGGCGTATCCCCACAAACAGGGTGCAGGTGAATTAATAATTAGTAAATGTACGGGCGACAGTGTCGGTGAATCCGATGAAATTTTCGGATAAAATTCGGAATGCCCATTGCAGGATTCCGAATTCTGGCAAACACCAAGCACACCCGGTCCAGAAAGTCTATTATACCAGCCCATTCCAGACTCCAGTGATGGCGTGGCGGCCCGTTAAAGGCACCGACCACATACAACATGGTCATCATCGCTGCATGACCGGTCCAATATTCAGCAGAAAAAGCTGAGTTTTTATTCAGACGAATTAGATAAAATTATTTTTTTCATTTTTTGTCCGACCGGCCCATCGGCCCAATCCGCCCCTGTGTTCATTGTTCGGAATTCGCTATAGAACTATTTTCTCGGGTTGAAAACGCGTTTACGGCCGTCCAGTTGTCAATTTTTTTTTTTCGGGGATGGAACACCAGACCAATTTCTCTATGGGTGTTTGCTGTGCCTTAGGAGTGGGAGGAAATCGAGGAACCCACGAGGTCGGACAGGCGACCCTATTCCCTGTGACGTACGCTCCAAATTTCAATTCGATGTACTTTAAATGCATTCCTTGCTGTGTCGTAGTCAGGAATGGGTGGGTGGGGCATTACAATTTATGCAAATGATTGAAACTAATGAGGGTGGCTGACCGTTTCTTCTTACAGATTCAAACCGTAAATTTAAAAAAAAGAAAAAAAAAAAATCACTCAGTATGCTTGATTTGCAGTTTTCGCAAAATATCATTTGTACCTTTACCCTAATATAGACTAAGATTCATAATTGAACAGTTATTTATACAAACAAAAACAAAATACCAACGATGGATAAACATCCGCCATGAATTCAATCGGATTTTAAACCGGTCCATCAATTTGATTGACGACAAATTTCTAAAGACTTCTAGAAAAAAAAGTCATGGCCACAGAACTCAGATCGTATAATAATTCAAATTTTAAAAAAATATATTGCGTTAAAATGGCATTCAAAGTAAACATTCAATTAATCACCGCGCTTGCGGTATAAACCTAGTAGTCGAAGATGAGTCCGTTTTATGTCTGGACGAAAAGCGACTATATTAAAGGGAGGTAATACCGTATTTACCAAACGGTTGTCGTAAAATACATTCTGAACTTATTTTCTATTTATTTTTTTTCTAGAATTATAATACATACTACTAGATTCAGAAGATTGACTGTTCATTCTTCAAGCTTTTAACAGACTAGACATCCATGATTTATCAAGAAAATACCGATTTTTGTTTTTAGTTCATTGACGTAAATGTGACTTCCGGCCTCTTTACTTTACACTTCACCGAGGTGAGACGTGACCCGATAAAAACAAAATAAAATCCAATTGATATCTTCAACATCTTACCCTTCTCGCCTTTGAAACATGTCAGTAAATAAAGTACCCCTCATCCCCTTTCAACTAATAGCCTAATTTCTGTTTAAAATCTCAAATTTGTCTATTTTTTATGTCCAATTATGCATGTTCCATACCGTAAATACAACAGCATGACCATTCTGTTATGAATATTATAAGTAGACGTTTCACATAGTTTAGATTTCAATCCATTAAAGGTATCTTCAGAAATTGTCTCTGACAATTCGTGGTGTTTATTTGTTTGATCCCATAGCTTTGCAAACGTAAGGAACGGCCGGGCCCAGTCTATTGACTCCCCTCTTGGCTTGTCGAAACATTTTCACTCAGTAAATTTTACTCCTCTGGACTGCTGAGCAACTTTTTATTGCTAAATGGTCAGGTGACTCGCTGTGATCGCCTGTACCATGTAAAGAAACATTCTGGTGAGAAAAATAAGAATGTCAGTTATATTTAAACCCCATTCATTTTCGTTAGTCAGGATTTTTGAGAAATTGGCATTAAACAACAAATCCATTTCTTCTGTTTTACAGCAAAATGCCTCGTGTAATTCGCGGCCAGAGAAAAGGTCGTGGAAGCGTGTTCACCGCTTCTACCCGATTACGAAATGGGAAGCCTATGCATAGACCTGTTGACTTTGCAGAAAGAAATGGCTACATCAAGGGTGTTGTTAAGGTATGTTCATTTTGGTTAACCGAACACAAAATGTGGGAAACAATCACTGGTTTTATTATAAAGAGCAACATTTTAATTTTTGGTAGATAAGGCAGATATTATTGTTACTGGTTTGAACCAAAAATAGAGTCACTGTGGTTGTTGATTGAGTAGGAGGTTTGCTCTATAACTGGAAGGTCCCTTGATTATTGATTAATCCCTTTGTTGGTCGAGGAAGTTAATTGCGATTTTCTAGTTTGGTTCCCCCTTTTCAGTCGAACAGATTGCTTACAGTTAGAATTCAATGTAAGAGTAGGCTGTAGTGTCATTGTCAAAGCCAAAATTCCCTCATAGCACACTGCATGGTGTATGTGATGAAAAAACAGGTCCCATCCATATGTTGGCGTGCACTTAAAAGATCCCTTGGCTAAACTTCCCTGATACCACATTGTATGGTGTACGCCTGTCTAGCCCAGTCGAAGCAGAACAGTAGGATGTTAAACCACATTTCGTCTCATTTTTGAATTCATAACAAAAAAGGAAAAAATGGTATGTTAGTTCAAAAAGAATTGTTGCAGTGTTAAACCAAGTTTCATTCGGTAATTGATTCGTTGGATGCCACTTTAAGGTACATGAGCTGCAGTGGCTCAGTGATAAAGGCGCTGGCTTACTAACGTGAAAGGTTCAATCCCAGTAATTGTAATGAAAGCCCCCCCCCCCCCAAGGAATTGCCCAGTCGTACATATGGGACAGAAGCTGGGGTCTGGGTGTGTTAAAGAACCCTTGACATTTGGAAGTAAGCCGTAGCGTCGCTGTGCAGACAGAATTTCCATCATTTCTTTACGAAATTGTCCGGAAATGATGTCTGAATGGATTGTAGAAAATTTAATACACTTTTTATTTTGCAGGAAATTCTCCACGATTCTGGACGTGGAGCTCCATTAGCGAGAGTTGTTTTCCGTGATCCCCGAAGATTCTGTCTCAGTAGCCAGTTGTTTATTGCTGCTGAAGGCATGTACACAGGACAGTATATCTATTGTGGAAAAAAAGGTAGGCCTCTAAAAACAGAAGATAATTGCACAATTATGATTATTATTTATACATCTATTCACAAACGGCGCAAACATTTCATAACCTAACTCCGAACAAAGTGACTGACATTTTCAAAATTCATTTTTATTATATTTTGTTTTAAAATATACAGCAAGAACGGTTAGCTCTTAATCCATATCTTAAATATAGACAGAAAAACCGTATGCCAAGTGACTGAACCAATAGGACGAGGTTCAAAAGAAAGCTTGGCGTAATTTTTCTCATAGCACACCGTATTCATTAGCCCTACTGTATTTCTGTAAGATTCATAATAATACATCCAACCTTGTGGGTTTTCTCTGGGCCCTCTGGCTTCCTCCCACTGCTAAAGACCTCTACGCACAAGTAAAAAATGAAATAAAATTAAACTGTTAGTCCCAAAATGACCTAGTTTATGTTGAGTTGAAGTTAAACCTCTCTCTCGTATAATAAAACAACCATTCTGAACTCCCATTAACAAGTCAGAAGTTTATTACAATTATCCATTTTATTTTTCAGCTAATCTTCAGATTGGTAACATTTTACCTGTTGGCGCCATGCCTGAAGGTACCGTTGTCTGTGCTGTAGAACAGAAACCCGGAGATCGTGGACGATTGGCAAAGGCTTCCGGAAATTACGCAACCGTTGTGTCACACAACCCTGATACAAACAAATCACGAGTTAAACTACCTTCTGGATCCAAAAAAACTGTTAATTCCAACAGCAGAGCAATGGTCGGTGAGTAAAACACTATGGAATACAAGAGGATTGCATACTTACTCCCAAAAAACGTTGAAAGCGACAGATGTCAAGTTGGGATTTAGCATATTGTTAGTTCACGGACAAAGTCAAACGATCGTTCCTATTAGCACATAGTAAAAAAAAAAATAGAAATAACTTCAAGTACTCCAAAAATAGAAATAACTACTCCAAAATAGCCTTAAAACAATGGCGGGGTACAGTCAGTGGTATTTTCATATTGCAATTAAGGAGAGTGATTTAGAAATTAAGGAGAGTGATTTAGAAATTAAGGAGAGTGATCTGATATTAAGGAGAGTGATTGGTAGATAAATGTTAATAAACCCCCAATGACTTTGTACAGGAGAGTGATTTTCAATTTTAAGGGGAGGGAAAAAAAACTCCCCTAAGTCGACATTCAGGTGAGCTTTAGGAGCTCGAGAGTGATCACTCGCCTTATCGTCGTTTCGTAACAACACACATGTCACGTTTTCATTAACTTGAAAATGTGACTTGTACGTGTTAGGAAAGGTTGTTATTTAAGAATAGAGAAGTAGTTATATCCATATATAAATTGTGGTCTTTTGTTGTGTACAGATATTAAGTGGGAGTTCGCATGTTGAAGGGGGTGTTTGGGAGTTGAAGGGGGTGTTTGGGAATTGAAGGGGGTGTTTGCGTGTGGAAAGGGGTGTTTGCGTGTGGAAAGGGGTGTTTGCATGTGGAAAGGGGTGTTTGCGTGTGGAAAGGGGTGTTTGCGTGTGGAAAGGGGTGTTGGGTGGCCGAATTGTAAGTGACAATGTGTGCAGTGGTCTGTCCACCTGTATGTGTTTTCTCTGAATCCTACGGTTTATGTCCACTGCAATCAAATTATTGAAATAAAATTTAATCATGTTAGTCCCGAAATGACAAGTTTGTATTGAGTGGATGTTAAACCCCATTTCTCTCTGTCTATACAGGTATTGTTGCTGGTGGAGGTCGAATTGACAAACCCATGTTAAAAGCTGGACGAGCTTATCATAAATATAAAGCCAAGCGAAACAGCTGGCCTAGAACTAGAGGTGTTGCTATGAACGTAAGTAACGCATTAAACAGTTACAATATAGGCTACTTGCAATGAAATAATTGAAATAAAATTAAACCTATGTTAGTCCAGATGGAAAGGTTTCAATATAGGCTTCATGCAATAGAATTATTGAAATGAAATTGAGCCATATTAGTCCCGTAGACCTCTCATCTCACCGTTTTCTAAATAGAATTGAACCATGTTCGTCCCAAAATGTTTATATGAGTGTCCCTCAAAGCCCATCTCTCTCTCAAGAAACAGTCTAGTCATTGGGAAGGGATGGAAACGTAGTTTCAGTGAACAGTCATCCACTAGTTTATGGTAATCAAGTCTGGCAGTAAGACAACTCACAGAAAATATGAAAGCTCAATCCTTCTGGCGTTTTGGACAGATTTGTTGTTATCTCAATCTGTGTTATTTTGTTTAATATTTGTAATGCAGGCCTGGCTGAAAGCTTAAAATGTTGGTTTATTAGCTTACTGTTGTATGAATAATATTGTATTTATATTTTTTATAGCCCGTTGAACATCCCCATGGAGGTGGTAACCATCAACATATTGGTAAACCATCCACTGTCAGACGAGATATTCCAGCTGGAAGAAAGGTATGTTCACATTTCTAACAAGGGTTAACTCCCTTATTTTGATAATTGTGTGTCTAGAAAGGGTTAGCTCCCTAATTTTGATAATTGCCTGTCGTCATTAGCCAAGTCTCTTTTCTTTTATTTGATAATTGGGCCCCGAGAAAGATGACTTGGAATATCCAACTAGTTAGTGTTGAGCAGAGATTTGATGAGGGTCTGAGCCAACTATAACTCCTTGATTTATTTGGGGAGGGGGGCGGGGCGAATGGTTAAAGTGTTAGATCAGAAGGACTTGTCATTGAATCTCGTGGCAGGGTTATCACTTGTAGGTGATCAGGTGTAGCTATAGACTCGCTTGTCCAATCCCTTGGGAATTGGCAAAATATCCCTAATAGCACGCTGTATGGGTCTCAGATAATTCTGCATCAGTTACAAATGACTGCACGACCTGTTTTATGTTTTAAAATATAATGAAAGTATTGTTATAGAACCAGAATGTTTTGGGGTGGGGGGGGGTGTATGGCCCCAAATCAATATTATTGGCCGCACAAAAAATGGCTTGTATAATTGCATTTGTTATATAACCAGAACATTTTTGTATGGTCCGAGTTAATGGGTAGAAAATGGGTTGTATTTATTTGACATTATTTCTATGAATTGGTATATTTTAGGTTGGTTTGATTGCTGCTAGAAGAACCGGTAGATTACGAGGTTCCAGAAAACTTCATAAAGACGATAAAGAATAAATATGTTATGTCTGATAGAAACATGGCTTTGTTTGCTTAAATTGAGTGGTTTTAGTGGGTGCAGGAGAGGAAGGGGGATCTCATTTGATTGAATGTCTGAGTAGGGCACTGGATTTGGGGGGGGGGTATGGCCGAGTGGTCAGCACATGCGTATCATAAAGCCTGTCATTGAGTCAACTGGCGTGTTTTCGAATTCCCGGTTGTACGTGACGAGGAGTAGGGTCGTAGGGTCGCCTTACCAACCTCGTGGGTTTTCTCCGGGTCTTCCGGTTTCCACCCACTACTAAACACCATGAAGATTCCAGATATATTTTAGTGAATAAAATTGGTGGATACAGCTTGAAAGATCTCCCCAACTATCTGCCTTAAAGGACAATATTAGTACGGGAACTTGAATGAAAGTATTTCGAATGACCGAGGCTAAATATAGGTTGGATACTGATATATGGTGACTCGTATTCTTTTAGATTGTGCAGAGGTTTGCCGAGTGGTATTCTGCACGCAGAACTGTCAGGCCACAGATCACTAAAGATTTCCCACATTGACATTAATGTTGATTCTCGTCTCTTAGATCGTGTCGAACTTTTTCCCAATTTTTCGTTGGGTAGAACGCTTTCTACCACAGATAGAGCAACATGTGGCAACCTCTTGCCCACTAGCACGTATGAGGTTCTCCATGAAAAGGTGCAAGTAGGTACAAGTAAACATGCACTGTTAGGCCCTACATTTCAGTCTAATCAACCTCTCAAACCCTTTTATTCGATTCTACATCAAAAAGTCAACAAAAAAATTGCACGGGAAAAAGGAAAAGGGAGAAAAAGACAAAACATATCCTTGGCCCTTGTTTCGGCGTAAAAATATTTGGTGTACTGTGTCCATCTACTTCGAGAATAGATCAATTTCCTGCATGGCCGCCATTTCCAAGAATTGGTATACTGTGTTTTTATACGCCCACATTTTCATGTGGACGTATTATGTCGTCGCCCCTGTCCGTCCACAATTTGTTTGTGGACTCTATACAGGTCACAATTTCTTATCTGATTTTGACGAAACTTGAAATATAGGTTTATCCTCATAAGATCTCGGTTCCTTTCGATACTGGCATGTATCGGATCAAAACTTAATGGATTATGGCCCCTGATTGTACGAAAAATCACGTTTTTAGCTTGTGGACCCTATGCAGGAAGTTACGATCCGATATGCGCAAATATCGAAAGGAAGCAAGATCTTTGAATCAAATCAAAATTGTGACCTCCACAGGGTCCACAACCTTGATATACCATTTTTTAACAGTATTCGCGTACAAACGGCGGCCATTTTGTATGGCAATTTTCGTCCTATTTTCCCGAAATTCGAACTCAACCTTCCTTAGGGTGTAACGGTGATATAATCAAACGGTTTTTTAAATCGAATAATAATTGTGACCTCCAAGCTAAAAAAAAAAGGCGATTTTGCGTATAATCAGGGGCCATAATTCAGGAAGTTACGATCCGATATGCGCAAATATCGAAAGGAAGCAAGATCTTTGGGTTATAACCATGAATTTCAAGTTTCATCAAAATTGTGACCTCCACAGGGTCCACAACCTTGATATACCATTTTTTAACAGTATTCGCGTACAAACGGCGGCCATTTTGTATGGCAATTTTCGTCCGATTTTCCCGAAATTCGAACTCAACCTCCCTTAGGGTGTAACGGTGATATAATCAAACGTTTTTTTAAATCGAATAATAATTGTGACCTCCAGAGGGACCACAAGCTAAAAAGGGTGATTTTTCGGACAATCAGGGGCCATAATTCAGGAAATTACATTCCGATAACCGCAAATATCGAAAGGAACCAAGATCTTTGGGTTACAAACATGCATGTCAAGTTTCATCAAAATCGGTTCAAAATTGTGACCTCTATAGGGTCCACAAGCTAAAAACGTGATTTTTCGTACAATCAGGGGCCATAATCCATGAAATTTTGATCCGATACATGCCAATATCGAATTGTGACCTGTAGAGAGTCCACAAACAAATTGTGGACGGACCGGACGGACAGGGGCGACGACATAATACGTCCACATGAAAATGTGGGCGTATAAAAATGTTTGACTCTATCACCGTTACACCCTACGGAAGGTTGAGTTCGAATTTCGAGAAAATCGGACCATAATTGCCAGAAAAAATGGCCGCCGTTTGTACGCTAATACTGTTTTAAAAAATGGTATATCAAGGTTGTGGACCCTGTAAAGGTCACAATTTTAATTCGATTTTGATGAAACTTGAAATTCAGGGTTATATCCCAAAGATCTTGGTTCCTTTCAATATTTGCGCATATCGTATCGTAACTTCCTGAATTATGGCCCCTGGTAATACGCAAAATCGCCTTTTTTTTTAGCTTGTGGTCCCTCTGGAGGTCACAATTATTATCCGATTTAAAAAAACGTTTGACTCTATCACCGTTACACCCTACGGAAAGTTGAGTTCGAATTCCGAGCAAATCGGACCATAATTGCCGAAGCAGTTATGTAAACAACGCACGCACCATTGAGCCAATGACTGACGCCGCATGATGTCAGTTCACGTGTTGAAGACAGTCATCTGTGACAGAGATAATGCGTAAGTAATTTTCTGTGAAACAGATTGGATTCGCTTGTGGACCCGGAAAAACCCCAGGAGATTCGACAGGCGTCCATACCCCTTGTCGCGTACAAGCGCAGAATCGATCGCAACCACGCCATGACAAAGACTAGGTCATTTCGGCAGGTGCGGATCCAGGAATTTTTGCAGGAGGGGGTTTGCCAGGTTTCTGTTACGGAAATCTGCCATCATCGTCTCTAAATTACATAGGCATACATACAAATTGAGCTTTTTAAACTGAGAAATCATTTTTATACTGATGTACGATCACTTTGTGATGTAATTTCATTGATGCAAGGCATTATTTTTTTTTATGTAGCTGAGCAGGGGGGAGGGGGGTTTGGACCCCCCCCCCCCCCTTTGGATCCGCGCCTGTTTCGGGATTAACATATGGTTCAATTATATTTCAATAATTCGCATGCGCAGTGGGAGGAAACAGGGAGACACGGAGAAAACCTACGAGGTTGGAAGGCGAATCTAGGCTACTCCTTCTCACGTTTCAACAGGAAATCGAAACCTCGCCGCGTGACTCAATAACAAGCACCATGGAAAAAGCTGGCCATTTCGAGCTAGATATAATCGTGACTTTCGTACTATCTAGAAGATAAGATCTTAAAATGGAACTTTTGGGTAGATAAGATTGTAATATCGACCGATATAAGAATGATAAGATTTTTTAACATCGTGTCAGTTGCCATTCGGATATCTAAATAGGTAGGTACAGTATTCTTGGGGGCCGTGATGGCCCAGTGAAAACGTTGGTTTTAACACATTGGGTGTACACTGGCCAGCTGCGACCGTGGGCCCTACAACATTCTATTTATACAGCATGGTTAATGTTTCAAGCGAGAATTTCATATTTTTAAGTTATATTTTTAAAATGTATTAAAATAAAGCCCTAAAATAGATTGTACCTATAAACAGTCCTGCCTTGTTAAAGAATAATCCTGTTAATCCCATGATTCACTATGGAGAAATTGGCAAATATATCATTTTCAACTTCAAATTCCAACGTTTGAAGATAGCTATTGCATGACGGTGGGGGTGGGGGTAGAATAGAAAAACAAGGGGGGGGGCGGGAATTGTGTTATTATTTCCGATGTGAATGATTTTTAAATGTGAGAAATAATGTCTATGGTCGTATAATAGTGAGTTGACAACCTATTGAGAAAAAGACATAGAAAAAATTATGTTTTGACTGTTTAAAAAAAAATATATGAAATTCTCGCATTAAACAACGATTTTGTTAGAGGTACAAACACGCTGTACATAAAATATTCATCCTATTAGCAATATGATTCAAATACGGATCTATATTTCGTTTCGTTTTTTATTCTTTCGATGGCCTACACCAGTTGTACTGGAAGGTCACATCAGAGGTCATACGAGCGGCGTTTGACCCTATGACGCACAACATTGATTAATCAATCAGCGTGTACGTTTCAAGTGGTTTACCCATAGTTCCCTACATTGCACGCGAAGAAGTCGCCGTAACAGACGGTTTCATTGGCCAGTCCCTCACCAGGCGTTGGTAATATAACGACTCTTCCAGATACAAGTGTAGTTACATGAACAGACAAATAAACAAAAATTGAACTATAAAAAACGAAATGGGATATGTGGTTAGGCAGTTACCCCGTGATCCTATGGTAATTCCTATATACAGGTGTAAGTTTATCATTCATGTACTTTTTGATTCCTGTGAGTTGTTGTGTAGGTACCTCGGTCTACTACTTTACCCCATTCAGGAATATGACTTTACGACATGTCATTATTGGCACTGACGGATCCATCACCGTGTTGACTTGCAAGAAACAATGTGTAATCGTACACGTGCGCTTTATATCAATTTAAAATACAAATGTGACGTCATCCATTGACGTTGGCGTACCATTATTTCAAATGATGATACGAGCAATGTGCCAGGCGTACATTATTCACACTAGTTGATATATTGTACCCGGGTGACGTATTCCATTGAAATGCAATAGTATATTTAAGTTGTTTAATGGTCTCGTGCAAGACATTGCGTAATATACAGATATTGCCCCGTGCTATTGCACACGTACAATATCAATATATTACTGGGACAAACAATCGATGTATCGTTTACACATTGGTATGCACGTAATAGATCCCCTGGCAGTTCGATATGAGGGTATATCGTATCCGCTGTGCGGGCAACATTTCCTTCATAGCACACGGTATGCGCATGTCCCTCTTCGTTAGCGAAGTCGAATCACGGCCGTAACTAGCTCAGAGCAACGAGGGGGGGGGGTGTTCTCAGGTGTTCTCTGTAAAATTGACGGACAATGTACATCTATTGTTTTTATGGTCGACAATCTCTTCACGGCCCCCCCGCCCGCATGATTGCGAGTCTGAGTCAGAGCTATACAACATGACGTTAAACCCCATCATTGTATAGGCTTAAATGAGAAGACCCATTATCGGTAACCTGCCTAACTCCGTGAGTTTTCTGTGGGTTCTACGAATTTCTACCATTGCTGTGGAATTAATATAAAATCATGTTGAATTGTTTCAGTCGTCATGTTTGTTCTGCTGTTTGCTGCTTGCCTTCTTCCAGCCATCTTTGGGTGAGGTTTTTTTTTATCCTTAGTCTGATGTTGTTTTAGAAATAAACCTTCTTCCTCGATATTGTCAGTAATCCCACGCCGTTACACTCCACTAACACCAAGGCATGACTACATTCATCATCTTCGCTTGATGGTTGTGCTAATTTTATCGACCAATCAAAAGAATTGTTAAATACATAAGAACACAGAAATATTTTTCACATCGAAAAGATTTTTTAGGACATCTTATTGTGTGCATGTCACTTCTATTATATTAAATTATGTCTTGCAAGCCGATATACTGTTGTGAACGTAAATAATGAGGCTAAGACTGGTTTGTCAACTGTTTTTCGATTGGTTCGTACAATCAAGCTACGATCAAGGGCAGATAATTTGAATATTCCATGAATGAATCCAGCGTAACTAACGGCTACTAAGTCAGTAGTATATATTTGGTAACCAAGGGTAACCGATCTAGTATTATATACTTGTTATCTACAGAGCCGATCCAGATATTGATGGATTCAGAGATCACGTAAAAAAGGAAGCCGAAAGATTATGGGTGGATATGGATTACAATAAAAATAATGAATTCGACAGAGACGATCTTCAAACTCTCATCCATGATTATGATTCCAATGGTAGGTACTTAAAGGCTCAATACCACTCTTGTTGTAACTGAATAATATGTTCCAATCTTAATTCTGGTCAACAAATTGTATTATTTTACAATATTCCAATTAATTGATGATACAAATTTCATCTTAACACACCTAATTTGAAAAATTGGAAAAATTCGTCTTAATGATTTGAAAAGCCCAACGTAAACCTTTCATTACAGTAGCTAAGTCTCTAACTCAATATCATCCAAAATCTTCAACTTTGAAAACACGAATTATTTATCAATTTAAATCAACATTGATGCCATGATATTACCGGGGAATGATGGGCTTCTGATAGCCAATATTCAAGACAAAATAGAAAATTCATCATTGGTACACGAATCGTGCACCATAATCCGTTTCAAGCCCATTTTTAACAAGGGACTTGGAGAACGGGGCTAGACGGTGACGTATGGAGAGCATACGCTATAATGAGACTGGAATAACCAGACGCTAGAGATTGGCATGCTATTGAGACTTCAGACGTATTTCTCCGAACATAACTGATTTGAAATTACAGTAAAGACGGAAATGAATGAATGTAAATCAGTTAATATGCATTCAAAGACTATTTTATGCGTTGCGACCCATTTGGGTAAATTTCTTGGTCCCAAATATTAGTGATTTCGCTCCTTTAAAATGTGAATTGGATTTTAAAATATTTACACAACAAGTAAAATAGGATGTAATGGATAATTTACACAACAGGTAGGACATTTAAACATATAGTACTTAGAATAAGGCTATTATTCATTTTCTGGAGCTGCCGAGCCAGCAAGAGTGTTATTGTCCCTTTAACATCCACGGAGAGCTCGAAAGCACGCCACCTGATTCAATGCCAGACCTCATGGTGTAAAATGTGCGCGTTAAACCATTCACCCAGGCCCACAAATTTTGCTATGAACAAGCTGTTAGTCCAGTCTACATAACATGACAACGATAGAACGATAAATGGAAGTGGATCAGAAGATTTTTTTGGTTGTCTCATAAATGAATATATCTGATGTACAAATTGTGTGGTTGTCAGGGACAATTCGCAAGGTTAATCCCTTCGTGTCAATGACAAGAAATGTTGTATTTTCAGCCAGCGATCCATGCAAGGTTAATCCTTCATGCCATTAACTAGAAATCTGATATTTTCAGGTGACAATGAAGTAACTGTAGCAGAATTCGAGTTCCATTTTGATATGGCGGAACCTACCTTGGCGATTGTTGCTAAGGCCTTATTTGCTGAGTATGATGATAACGAGGACGGTTTTATCGATACCAAAGATTTAGATGGTGTGCACGACAGAATGGACCACATCACCAGTAAGTAAACAAGTTATAAAAGGCAAAGGACAAGTGAAACATCCCAACGAAGGACGGCTCCAGCCAAGTGCCGGACTGGTGGGCCGAAGGCCCTCTTGTCAGGTCATTAACCAAGGCCCACACAAGTACGCGCCTAAGGTGCATCACGAGCGCGCCGAAGGCCCGTGAGAATCCGAGAGGGGTTTGGAGGGGTTCTTTCCGTCCCAGGAAAATTTTGAAAATTGACAACCGCAAACCCATTTTCCGAGAATTTCAGAACATAGCTTCCTATCTTTACTTTCTCCTGTCCTGTCTTGTGTCCTGTGTCCTGTGTCCTATGTCCTGTCCTGTCCTGTCCTGTCCTGTCCTGTCCTGTCCTCTGTCCTGTCCTCTGTCCTGTCCTTCCTTGTTTCTCTTTTCTTTCCTCTTCGACTCCTTTCTTTCTCTTTTCTTTTTGCTTTCACTTTTTTCTTTCTAGGCTTAGGCCCACTTTTTTAAATGAGCTAAGGCACGGACAGGTGAACAGGTGGGCTCAGTCTGGCACTGCTTCAGGCCAACGATTAGGTACACGATCATTGAAGCATCCAAGCTTGGATATTGTTTCTAGGCCAATGACTAGGACAGTTTGGTCAGTTCAAGACCAGGGACTAAGTACAAGTTAGGACAGCTCCAAACCAAGGGCTAGGCACATTGCAGTTATAGCAATTATCGACGGACTGTGTGAATTTATATTTCTTTTGGCTTTTTCAGAGGATGGAAAGATTGACCATGATGAATTTGTTGCCTATTACACTGAGGTGAGTTATGAATATTGTGCTCGAATATTTAGTGAAGTGATGGTTGGAGGTTCCAGCATTTGTGATCAAGACGCTGGCTGACGATAACCTTGAGGTCTCTGCGTTTGGAGGTCTCGGCTGGTGGGCTATAGCCGTTAGTTCACGGCGTCGGTTGACAAGGCCCTGGCTGGTTATAGCCTTGAGGTCACGGCGTTTGTCATCAAGGCCCTGGTTGGTTATAGTCTTGAGGATACGGCGTTTGTCATCAAGGCCCTGGCTGGCTATAGCCTTGAGGTCACGGCGTTTGTCATCAAGGCCCTGGCTGCACATAACCTTGAGGACACGCATTGGCTTTGGTGATCAAGGCGGAAAAGTGCAGAAAATTAGAATGTTAGAACGATTTCATTCCCTAATCCCATACAGAGTCAGAGCCCTGTTTACAAACATGATACATGCAAGTAACAGACTTTTCGGACTAGTGCAGATAGTAAACGTCCTTTTTCAACCATGCCCTTTTTTGGTAGAGCAATTTTATAGTTTTCTTTTGCAGTTGAGTAAGATGTTGACTCGCTAACCTGCAGGTCCCGGTATTGACCGAGACTGTTCATCGGGATTTTCCGGCGTGGTTCATCCATGTCAGTGTTGCAGGACACAAGGTGTGGCCCAATCTCCCAAACAGAGTTGTCTTCCCTTGCGAGTCTTGCGTGGAGAATGGGTGTGGCCAGGGACGTCGTATAGTCGTTTGAATGTCTTGGAAAACCATGGCCCCATGTTCTCATTGAAATTCATATAAAAGATCTCTTGGCAGTTGGAAGTAGATATAAGAGTAGGCGGTGGGGCGGTGCCGGCTCTCATATCACACTGTATGGCGTATGCCCGTCTTCATTAGCCCAGTCGGAGCAGAACAGTAGGGCGTTAAAGCTTATTTTATTTCATTTTTCAGCTGTTGACTATCTTGTACGTTCTTAAATCACAGGCGGGAGAAATCACACCGGTATAAAATTTACCTGACCGGAAGATCATGTCATTACAATAAAGAAACAAAATAATTGTAAAGACTCTATTATGTTACGGGGGGTTGGGATGTCCTAGTGGTCTAGAGTGCCGCGCTTCGACCTCTAGCTGGCCGGTCACCCCTGGCTTGCGGCTGTGGTTTCGATCCCTGGTGTTAGCGTATGTGGCATGGAGATAGGGGCACCTTCTCAACCTCGTGGGTTTCCTCCGGGCACTCCGGTTTCCTCCCACTGCTAAACCCCCCTACGCGCAAGTGAATTATTTAAATAAAATTAAAACCATGTGTTAGTCCCGAAATGACCTAGTGTCGAGTGGACGTTAAACCCATCTCTCTCTCTGTCTATTATGTTACTGATTTAGCGAATCACCGTAGGACAGTGGGTCTGCCACGGAACAGCGTAATTGAACCCATGTTTTCATGACCCCAGGCGGTGCGCAAAATTAGGACGTTAAAACCCATTTCATCTTATTATATTTTGATTTTTTCCTTTATGTTTTTCTATTCCAGCTTTTGACTCTCTTGTACGTTCTTCAATCACAACAAGGTCAGGCATAAGACTGGACGCCATGACACAAGGCATACACATCACAATAAAAAATTGAAATAATCGTTATTTTAGACATGGGTGTTGTTCGCTTTCAGTTATAGGGGTCACCGAGTAAGGCGCTGGCTGACTTAAAAGGGGGACTTAGGTTCGAGCCTTCTGTGGTGCAGGATGGAGGGTCTGGTGTATTAAAAGTGTTTAGTTCATCGGACGGGACGACAAACCGTGACCCCGAGTATACTGAGCGTGCGCGCAAACAAACTCTTGGCAACTGGAATTCGACGAATGGCGTATACCCAGTTTGATTAGCTTGTTGCCCCACATAAAAAGGGGGAGGACGTGGACCCTAACTTATTTGCTTTTAATTGTTTTTCTGGTTATTAGGAATAATCGAAAACTAGACGCAGATTGGTCGTGTATTTAAAAGACGTATTGATTAGTTCTGTTAGCAGGATATTAAAATTCTCGTTGAATTTTACATAAAATGCCGATAGCAAAAGGGTTAAAAAGAGACCCAGTTAGATGTGATGAAGGGGATGGGATTGCCTAGCGGTCTAGAGTCTAGAGTCTCACGCTTCGAACTCTTGTTTCCCTCCACTACAGGAAAGAGCCCTGTACATGATTAAGATTTGATAACCAGAAGTGTGACAATCCGAATCCTCGTCTCTTGGAAGTTCAAATAGAGAAGGATTGAATGAAAGGAAATACACATAATGGAAATGAACAGAATATTCCTGGAATAGGAAATGAAAGCAGGACACCTTGACAAGAGAAGGGAAGGAACCGAATGACGGAAGTTAGGTTCAAACAGATTTCGAATCAAATTTTTCTTGTCTCTTGTTCATCAATATGACATCTGTAATGGACGAACAGACAGACAGACTGCGATGACAACATACACTTCATGTAAACAGAAGGATAGACAGACAAAAAGATTGGTTTTTATTATTTTATTTATAACAATAACAAAGGTAAACATATACAAGTTGTAAGACATTCTGTCCTCTAATCAACCTAAATTATTAAATATTGCAGAGATAAATACATATATTGAATATATTCATATGCAGACAAGAAAAACTGCTCATAATTTTACTTGTAAGTTGTAATATGACAATCTATATAAAAATATGACACTTATAAAATGACAGCTATATAAACATGTCACCTATTTTGGTTGATAATTTCTGTTAAAATGACCAAATTGTAAAGAATCGGTACATATATTTATTATGCAGTAAACTGCCCAGCTCTACAGCAATTAGGATTCCTTATCTTTTTATCATAAATAATTAGGGTTCCTTATCTCCTTACCATAAATAATAAGGGTTCCTTATCTCCCTATCATAAATAATTGGGATTCCTTATCTCCTTATCATAAATAATTATATAGGGTTCCTTATCTCCTTATCAAAAATAATTGGGGTTCCTTATCTCCTTATCATAAATAATTAGGGTTCCTTATCTCCTTATCATAAATAATTACGGTTCCTTATCTCCTTATAATAAATAATTCGGATTCCTTATCATAAATATTTAGGATTCCTTGCCTCTACAGCATCAATATAACCATACGATAAATAAAGAGAATTCCTTGTCCCTACAGAATACGATGCTGATAACATCTTAATATATCTCCCCTAATAATCTATCATATAATTTGATACTGTAACATCCTATATAGTTCCGCTACTGGCCCACCATATAATTTGATACTGATAATATCTAAATATAGTTCCCCTACTGGCCTACCGTATAATTTGATACCGGTAATATCTTAATATAGTCTACCTATGATCTACCATATATTTTGATTCTGGTAATATCTAAATATAGTTTCTCTACTAATCTGCCATATATTTTGATACTGGTAATAACTAAATTTAGTTCCCCTAATACAGTTCTCCTTCTAATCTGCCATATATTTTGATACTGGTAATAACTAAATATAGTTCCCTTAATGACACTGGTAATATTAAGCGGCTTTATCTTAGCTTTTAAGAAGAAATAACTGAAATTACATTCTCTAATTTAAAGGGACCAAGCACAAGGCGTTTAACCAAATGTGTAAAGAAATTAATTTGATCAATTACGAGGCGTTTAACAAAATGTGTAAAGAAATAGGACCAATTATAAGGCTTGGATTTAAAGAAAATAATTTTTTAGAAGCATTATTTTAGTCTTACAATTTTATCACATTTTGAGTGAAAAACGCTGTATATCAAAATCCTTCTGAAGAAGGCGTTACTTGAAAATATTCTTCTTAGGAGCCATAATTGACAGATTTAGTTGTTGGTGAAAAGAGCGTCTGACCAACTGAACATAAAATAACAGCCTATTTTATTAAAAGCAATGTCAATTTTGTAGGCCCGGATATGACGTATATGAATGGAGTATAACTTCCATACTATACTGCACCAATCGGACAAATGAAGACAGGTTTACACCATGCAGTCTGCATTGCGGAAATTTTGCAATGACAGCGGCAGTTCAACCCACCCAAACTGTCAAGGGTTCTTTTACGTGTTTCGCCATTATAAGACCCAGGGTTTTCGTCCCATACGAACGACTAGACGCTATACTCTGGCAGCCCCCCCCCCCCCCTGCAGCACTAATAAGGGTATCTCCGGAGGACCTTTCGTGGCTAACACCAAGATCGAGCCTGTCGTCCAATAGCAAGTTGATAATTTACTATATTCATAGTTTCCCAAACATCAACGCTCAATCCAGATGACGTGTAAAACGGCACCAATAACGTAGCATCTAACAAATTAACTTTTATCAATGCAATTGGTCTATTTTCACACGCAAAAATAATCGTTCTCGAGTGATAGCTAAGACTTCGTTATATTGTTTTAAATAAATCTCTAGATTTCTATGTTTATTAAATCTTCGATGGCTGAAGGAGGCTGAAACCAATAACAAGGCGTCTAACAAACTGAACTTATTTATTAAAATGAATGTGATGGCCTATTTTTAACACCGGCAACCCAAGAATCGAAAACGAGTGTTGTTGTAGGTTGCAGACACGGGAAACAACCATCCATAGCTCATATGATTATAAATACATGATTAGCTATAAGAATGTTCACATCATTTATCATCCAGCAAAATAAAAACGAAAAAAAAGCGCTTTGAAATCCATCAAGGACTTGGAAGGGGGGGGGGTCATACGCCCTCTCCCCCTCGGCCCGAGAATTGTTTTGAAAAAAAAAAATAACATAAAAGGCGCTTTCGCAATCGCACCATTTTAACGCAAATGACGTTATTTCAAGATATTAAAATAACTCTTATCACAGATTGAATAAAATATGTCGCGGGCACCCCCACCCTCCCATGTATATTACCAGTCAGTCGCCATCCCGCATGTATCTCAGATTGTAATAGATTGATATCTTCATATAATCAAGTCAATGATAAAACTATTCTCCAACTAACTACTCTTAAATAAACCGTGTCCGGGAATAAAAATGACTTGGTGTAAGGATTCCAGAATAAAATAAAACCATTGGATGTGAACTGGCCAATAAAATAAGACCATTGGATGTGAACTGGCCAATAACAGAGCTTCTTACAAACAATGGACTTGGGCAGGCAATGTTTAGTAAGACGTGTCTGTATTGGTCAATGTTTCTAACCTGTCGCTATGATCTGTTTTGAATGGTAATAACCGATTAAAAGTTTGAAATTCTATCTCAACTTGATTCTATGAAGATTCCATTAATATATTTTTGTTTTTATCATAAATAATTAAGCAGTAAACCAAGAATGTATCTGACTAATATCTAACAGTGGTTTAATGATAGGTTTCTCCGAAATATAAACAACTGGCCCGAGTTCACAAAGCATTCTTTACTCAACTTTAAATCACAGTTTATTCGAAATATCTTTGATCCAGAGACAGAAAACTGTGCACGTGGTTTCTTATTGGTTTATTTGATACATTCAAACAACAAAAGTTTTTTAAGGGGCTATATTTTTGTTAAAATAAGACGAACAATTTTGAGTAAATTCGTAACTTTAATTTGAGAATGTTTCGTGAACTTATGGCCAGATTACAGCTACATTATCATGGGATCTAGTGCCGTAATACCAATAGACATAGTCAGGCAATGGGGTCCACGGGTATCTGGGATCCGAGCTTGTCACCATGGACCAGTTTCAAGTGTACATAGATAGATATTCAAAACCCCAAACGGGTATATTTGCAGGCTTACTGATGAGTTTGGACTAGGACTGATAAGTAGGTAATCCAGTCTTGTATAAACTATGTATATTAAGTAATCCGGTCCTGTATACCCTATTTAAAATCTTAAACTATTATACAGTATTAACAATATATACACTATTATCTCATCGTATAAAACATGCGATAAATGTTGCGTATTTAATATATCACAGTAGGGTTACATCAATTTGAATTTCTGTTTTTCGGGAAAACACACTTAAAAATTCTACCTACAATTTTTTCAGGTAAAAATAATTCTGGATCAAAAAGTACTTAGTTGCTTGCCTAAAAAGTTCCAAATAAGTTTTAAACACCAGAGTGGGTTAATTATTAATCGAAAATTTAAAATAAATACTACTTACTTGCTTTTATCAAAAACGTTTAGTTCCAAATTTTTGAAATTTTAATAAAACATGAAACCCAAGAATTAACTGGGTTATTTATAGATCAAGAACCCGAAGAACTGAAACTTAAGTTGGTTTGACCTTAGAGGATGTTACATGCAGCTACCACCCCTACCATAAACCTGCCTTGGTGTGTTCGGTCAACTTCTGGCTTTCCATTATTTAATCAGCTCCGGATTTTTTGTGACCACCGGCTTGTGATGGATTCCTTCTCTTTCCTGAGTAGGGTCGGGAACGATGACCTCTTGGGGCAGTTGGTGGTTGAGGTGTGAATCTTTTTAGTCCTTGGGGTTGTTCACTGGAAGGTTGTCCGGGGTTCTTGAAAGGGTTGACCAATTTAGGCAACAACACGCCACCCAATTTAACAGGTTTGGTTCGACCTAAGGGTGTCCCTGGCCGCATGATCTTTGGTAGGTGAACTTGGTGTTCGTCAAGAACTGCAGAAAAAAGCGGTGTTGACTGGGTGCTCTTAACTCCCGGTCGATCCAACTGCGGAAACACAGTTCTTTTGGCTAGAGGTGGTAAGGGCATAAAGGTACTATTATTTAAAGCTGACCCAGAATTAACATTTGAGTACTTGAAGGGTGCTTTTGGCCTTGGAGTTTTCTCGCTGTACTCATCGATGTCGCTCTTTGGTAGGCTAGCGGGTTTTAACGGCTCACGGTTCAGTCTCGGGACTTTCTGCTTGACTTCTCTCTCACCATTTCTTGTCTTTTGCACCAGAGGTAATTCACAACCGGCATTTTCCTTCAGATGAAGTTTAACAAAAGCGGCTCTTGAACCTGTGCTTGGCATCTGGGTCTTTTCAGCAACGACTATGCCAGAATCATTTTTTCTCTTGCAAGCATCCATACAGTCTTCTATTGCGGTGGACACCTTGACCATTGGTCTTTCGGATTCATATCCTGTTTGTAGTCTTGGTTCCATTAAAACCGCCTTGGCTTTAGATCCTCCATCTTCTGCTAGACTGTTTGATTCCGAATCCTTGTGTAACTTGTCTTTCTCGATTAAATTTTCCCGGGAAAGTTCTATCATATTTTCCCTCAAATCTTCAATCTCTCTTCTATAGAAATCGTTGTCAATGTCAAGCATCTTAGCTCTGACTCGCCAGAGTTTCATTTCATCTGCTGTGGATGTTAGATCAGCCTTGAGTTTACAACATTCTTCAGTTTTGTTTTGTAACTCTTCAAAGCACCTGGATAAAAAATACATGATTAAAAATAAACTTTTATAAGGTTTAGATGCATATATGGTCTAATCCATTCAATATCACGGTCGTCCGATGATCTACAGAGTTATTATTGGCTCCCTTTGTTACAATACGTAGATGTGGTTCTGTTCAGGGACTAAGTGAAGCAGTGACTACATAGCGAGAAGGAAATTGCGTAGGGTATGCACAACTCAGAACATTTAGAATTCTAATAGTTTTCCAGGAGTAATTTATCAGATTCCAGGAGTACCTGTATAGATATCTACATCACATTATCACAATACCTGTATAGAGTGCTACATCATAATGTATTTTTTTTATGCTTGAAGAACATTTACAGGGATGAGATCGTGAACTGTTTAAAGAAACATTCGATGACCACGTTCAGTTGTATATCTTAAAATATATGGCGAAAGGAGTAATCTTGTTTTTCCAGGATTTTCCAGTAGTGGAAATCACATTTTCATTTTCCAGGTGTTTCAAGGAGCGGGCGAACCCTGTCAGGGGCTAAGCGGAGGGAATGCAATACACAGCCTTGTTTGCTTGGGTCATGCACTTTTTTTTATGAGATTTTGAGCCTCCTCTAGAGTTGTAGAGACGAACATTCATGTTGAAACCCTGAAAGTCACTACCTCATTATCACAATACTGTCCAATATATTATCCCACTTCATTGTCATATTGTTCAACCAGGGTCAAACATATACCATGGCTCAGATATGCGACGAATCATCATTTGTATCCTCAACGGGTGAGGCACAGTCAAATTATCCCCCCTTATCGACCAATAAAGAAGGGAAGTAACTTGCATTTTATTGCAACTAAGATCGCTGAATCGCCGTCTCAAACTGTGTCAAAATATTTAGGACATCGATTTGTGTGCATGTCCCATATCACATTTCTTGCAAACCTTCTCCTAAGTTTCCGGGGAATTTTCTCGTTCAACGTCTTACTCACTGAGTCAGGGTGTCTATCAATAACAAGAGATACATACCTTAATACAGCCTCAGATTCGGGGTTGGAACTATGTATATATCTGTGTTGTCGGCACTCTAGCTCGTGAATCTTTTCTCTTAAACTGACAGTCATGTCAAGACTGTCTTCATATCTCAGTTGAAGATCACCACTGAATCTGCAAAAAGAAAACAATGATGCATTAGGTAAGAGCTAATCACAAGCCTATAATCAACTCCATCGGCCATTGAAGGTAAATTAGAACGATTCGACCATTTAATGATTTCATTTAAAAATGGAGAATATATGTCTGGTAAATTGGACTAGACTATAGTACATGTAGAATATATGTCTGGTAAATTGGACTAGACTATAGTACATAGAATATATGTCTGAATGATAGAGACTACATGGACTACCAGTGTATAAACTTACCTTAACTGAAACATAATTTGTTGATTAATCCGCTTGTTGGTGATGGCTAGATCTAATTTATCATTTTTAAGTTTCTGGATGTAAAATTGAATGTCTTCACTTAAATCATCTAAACATGGCTCTATAAAATAATAATAAACACAATTTATATGAGAGAGAGAGAGAGAGGTCTTTAGCAAGGATAGGAAACCGGAGAACCCGGAGCAGAACTACGTGGATGGACAAGCGACCCTACTCCTTGTCACATACAACCAATGCAGTATAATACTTACCAGCAGTATCGCCAGTAACATCGATGCCAGAATCATCCAAATGATTGTCGAGGCTTGATTGTCGGTATTCTGCCACTAAAAAATAAAGATAACAGGCTGAGTTATATGTCTCACTGGAAGGGACTAAAACAAAGATGGCTTACATTCGAATCCACGGTGGCTAAGTTGGTAAGACGTCGGTTCACCAGTCTGGAGGTCGCGGATTCGCTCCCGGTGTTGGTCAACAAAGTTTCTGGATATTTTCCGGTGTGGTGCAGTCGGAATGCCCACAAAACTGGTACGTTAAACCCCATTTTATTTCTTTTTAAATATTGGAGCTTAGCATGAATTCTGTACACTTTCGTATAGTTTGCTTTACTCTAATAATAATAAGAACATAATTACCTGAGGGCATATTTGGGGTAGACTGGGGCATATTTGGATTTCTGCACTCAGATTCTGCTACTAAAATATAAAATTCATAATTAACTGACTGTGTGTGCAGGTTCGCTCAGAATCTTCTGGCACCCGACGGGATTAAAATTAAAACTAACGTGCCTTTATTCTATCATACTGTAATATTAGATGTTGTGGTGGGTTAGGATTTTTATGATCATATAAGTTATATTCGATCACTATGTCCCTAGCTGTCGCTAATAACAATCGAATATCTTCCCCCTTCCCGTCATGTTTTATTTCGGTAATAACTTTTTTCTTTATGTAAGATTCGGTGAATGACAACACCGAGTCTCTTAGGAGTTAAAGAATAGCAGAGGCTAAACAGACTGGACAGAGAGAGTATTAGAGGCTGAACAGGAAGCAGATGCTGCGAAGATTGATATAGCTGCTGTAACAAACGATGATACCGACGGAGACAGAAGACATTAACAGAAGTTACACACAGAGTTTGGGAGGGGAGTTTTAAATATCTAATGACAAGATTACTTTGGCACCCGTAATTCCACTTTTCATGAATTTGGTATATCTTACACCTAGCTATGTAGTTACCTGGAGCTGGAGTATCAGGCATTGGTGAATTTTCTGGGACTTCAGGCAACGTGTGGAAATCGTCTGTCCACAGCGGGTCTTGGTGTAGGTGATTGTTGTATTTGCTTTTCATACTGAATAAAATAACGTATTATAATCATTCATGTATTTATTCATTAAACTCGTCGTCGTCAGTGGTGTTTACTGTTTAGTATGGTCTGTCTCTGGTGTCCAAATGGGGGGGGGGGGGGCTTAGTAGTGGTTATTACCGATCTCACCACGAAGCCTTGGGTCACAGAACCAAAGTTTGGACAGATCGATGCCAATATTAGCGGAGAAGGTTCGCCAGGTTGCCAATTAATTGTCCATGATGAAGGGGCTGACAAGGGGCAGCGTGTAGTCTAAATGAACCCTTGCCAGCCAGAATCTGACGAAGGCCGTAGACAGAACCGCCCCTGTCCGAGCAAAATATCCATCATTCGGTTCATTCCACGGAACACTGTATAGCCGTTAAACTTCATATAATTTTCCATTTGTGGACTACCTATGATGTGAGCCCTTAGGGCTGACTACACCCGCTCCCATCCCCACCTCTCTTTGCAGTCTTTTAAGAGGGGATTGGTTTGTAAAAGGCAGAACGGCTTACCGGGAGTTTCTTTCGGAACGGTCCCTGGACGGAAGAAGTCCTCTGACCAATCCTGTCACGACACTAGATTATGAAAATATCACCCAGCCCTCTTAGCTGCTCTATACTATAAGTAAGGCTATTTTGAGCCTTTAAATAGCGGACAGGAACGGTCAGAGGAATTGACCACCCAAAGTCTATTTCGTAAGTAACTATAGCTTTCTCAGTACCGGTAGCCTGATGTTATATTACTCTACCTACTCGCGCTCTACCCTTCATAGTGGAACAGGAAGCCAATCAGACAAGAAAGGCGTATAGGAATACAACTAAAACATAAAGCGTACATTAGGCCTACCATTGACGGTAGGCCTACGTAAACGATAAGAGATCCGCTGGCTGTTGTAAATTGAAGGTTAGAGGACGTAGGACTGTCCCCGGAAAGATACCCCCCCTCCCCCAATTATCATCATATATATCATAAAGCATCAGGGGCCTGTTTCACGAAGTTTTAACTAAGACTAAGATAAAATACAAATTTTAGTAATTTGATTGGATACTATTAGATTGGTTTTAGTGCTAAGCCAATCAAAATTTAAGTATCTACTAAAATTTGGATTTTATCTTTAGTTAAAATTTCGAGAAACGGGGCCCAGGGAGATATAAGAATAAGAATAACTTTATTTCCAATCAAGGGTCCACAGGGTACATGTTACAGATCAACAAAGAGAGAAAACCCAAATGACAGTCAAATAATAAAATATATCATGATACAACGTTACATGGCTCCCAACAGGGGAGATATAAAATGTAAGTATTCACCAATTTTAAGGATGCGTGCCGACAAGAACAAGTGGCTCGTTAGAACATTATTAATGAAAGGGAGATAAATCCACTTAACCATATATGTTACAGGCCAAAATTAAAAGTCAGAAATTATTTAAGCTTATGTAGGCCTATATATATGTCTGTCTTTATTAGCGCGATTTGTACCGAAAATTAGGAATAGAACTAGAAGTTAAGCCACCGTTAGGACTATGTCCGTATGACTATGTTTGTCATTATTATAATGTCAAAGGCGTGTGTTACATCTGGTAGCCCTCTACTCTAAATTTAAACGTAGATTGACAAGTTCGAGTAGTACTACTACTACTTTACTAGTGGTATAATTATATAAATTTGAATCGCATATATTTTTTGTTGCGAATGCGAGGCATGTTCGTGACTGTTAGTGTGTTAGTGAACAGGCCTACAATTTAGAATAAGCTTAGCGAAACACATGCTTTTATGTTTTTAATGAATCTGTTGTCAACTAGTTTTATTATTTTACTGTTACTAGGCCTATTAGTACTATTAGTAGTGGTATGCCTAGTAGATCTACATCCCATGCGGCAGTTTATATTGGAAACCACACTAAATCACTACGCCAAAATACAAAACAAAAATCAAATCTTGACAAATAAGATAATCGGTGGCGGTATTAAAAATCACGTCACTATTTCTAGTTCTTAAGGTTTATCACTAGGCGACGGTACATTTGGAATATCATTAGTATCGTAAATCGCCATTGGTCCACTCGTTTCTACCGTACATTTTTTATGTGGGACTGTGGTGAGTAAAACGGCAAGGTCACCTAGCAACAACAAGAGTAGCCATGCACCACGGAACTTGGTTTCAAACTGCCTAAAAATTAAAGTAAAAAACTACTCAAAGTAGAATTTTGATTTATCCTCAACTTTCTAAAATGATATTTTATAGCCTATGCAAACAATATCGTATATTTTTGGGGATTACGTACAGAACAAGACACGAGCATGTCTGCGACTTTGCGCTCGCGTGCACAGTCAACAACCCAGTCCCAAGGCCAAGGCCTACCGCATCGCCTGTTCCCACTTTTTTTGTTTCATTATTTGAGTTTCTGTGACGTAGTGTTAAGCGGATCTGCTCCCAGTAATCGTAAGTTAATAAATTCACACAACTTACCTTCACAAATTAAAGAATTTTCTGTAAAGAAGCTGCTAAATTTGAGAAGTTATGATAAACACATCTATCACATTGAAATGCAGGCATAACAATGACACGACGTCATATCATAGTTAAAAGGGAGATAACTACGCCTGTCTGTAATGGGCTCAGACTAGCAATGTTAAGTGGCTTTTAGCTCAACATTCCGTTGGTTCCAGTCTTTATAGGCAAATAGGGAACCGCATTTGACACCCTCCTTAAAATATTTTTATTTACGTTTAGATTTGTTCATAGGAGGAATCGGTGTTGACTGGGGTCAAAATAATAGGCCTAATAATAATAATAATAAAAACGATTGCCCTGACAGTAGACACTTCACATATCCCCATGGCACCGGGCCACCCCCGCTATTTTATTAGTAGTAGTATAAAGAAATGCTACGTAATTGCAAATTCTAGGCCAAAAAATCAACTACAAAGGGAGAGAAAAATTGCTGGAAAAACGGCAATTTTTAAATCAGGAAATAAACGGAAATAACTATATTTTCTTATCTTAGTCCTTACGAATATTATACAATATTTACTATTTAATGAGATATTTATAGAGGAATCATCGCTTTCAAAAAGACAGTAAATGTAATAAATTGAATAATGGAATATAAAAAATAAATGTAAAGTGGTGGTCTACTAAAACGTAGTCGATTTTATACGTGCTTTAATTAAACGAGCCTAACTGCAACCACAAAAACCACAAAAACATGTAGGCCTACTAGGCCTACTCGCACATTGAAAATAATCATGTCTGCGTCGAAACAAAGTGGTTGCCTATTTCAGAAATGGAAAACAACAATGCAACACAGCGCCTCCTTCAAACGTGTCTAATATATTTCATCATTTTAATTGGCTTCATTTTCATCTACAAATAATAGCCTACCTAAAATTCCCAATGTGCCCGTCTTCGTTACCCAAGTTGGTGCTGAAAATTAGGACGTTAAACCCCATTTCATCTTATTATATTTTCATTTGTTTCTTTATGTTTTTTTTATTCCAGTTTTTGACTCTTGTACGTTCTTCAATCACAACAAGGTCAGGCCGCCACGACACAAGGTGAGGGTGTGTTCGGTATACTTTTCACGTCTCGAGACGGGTTTTGTTACGTAACCTCTCATTTCCGGTACGTATTGACGATCTCGACGACAAGTTAGGCACAACACGTGCTTAAATTTCTTAATGAGACAAATTAAGACACAAAAACACGGCAGACCCTGGGAAATCAATGTCTGTAAGGTAAGTCAAATTATTAACGAACATTTTGACTATGTTTTTTATATGAATTTAGATTAATTTTAATGTCCGAGTTGGCGATATTTCGAGTGAACCCCCAACCTCATGACTCATGTCAGATGCCGTGTAGCCTAATCGGATCGTTGTTTATAATTATTATGTATGTATTATTCAGAAAACCACTCTCTCTCTTTCCCGAATACTAATACTATCTAATAAAACATGAAAGTAGGAAAAGTAAAGAAATTTTTTTTTTAATTGAGAGCGTATACTTTAGACGAATCCCCACGACAGTCACACACAAGGCATAGACATCACAATAAAAAATTGAAATACTCGGTTTTAAGACGTCGGCGTTGTTCGCTTTAATAATAGTTTTAGTCGTAGGGCTCACCGAGTAAGGCGCCGACTGACTGACAAGGAGGTCTTAGATTCGATTCTACTGTTGGATAATCCTTAGTGGTGCAGGTCGGGGGGTGTGTCTGGTTTATTAAATGTTTACGCCATCGGAAGGGACGACAAGCCATGATCCCTAGCATACGTAACGTGCAGGTAAACCAAATCTTGGCAACTGGAATTCGACGAATGGTGTACACCCATTTAATTAACCTGTTGCCCCCCCCCCACCCACACACCTCCATTCATTCAAAAAAATCAGGACGTTAACCCCAACTTATTTGCTTTTAATTGCTGTTCGTGATATTAGGAATAATCAAAAACTAGACGCAGATTGGTCGTGTATTTAAAAGACGTATTGATTAGTTCTGTTAGCAGGAGATTAAAATTCTCGTTGAATTTTATTTAAAATGCCGACAACAAGGAGATTAAAAAGTGACCCAATTAGATGTGATGAAGGGGATGAGATAACCTAGCTATAGTATCTAGAGTTTCCAGGTGAGTTGAGATGAGGGAGGGGGTGCTTTCTCGACTTCGTGCGTTTCCCCGCCCTGGTTCCTTCCACAGGAAAGAGCCTTGTACATGGATTAGATTTGATAACCAGAAGTGTGACAACCCCAACCCTCGTCCCTTGTAGGTTTAAACATATTTCCAATAGACACTTTGTTCTCTCCCGTTCATCAATATGACATCTGTAATGGACGAACAGACAGACAGACTGCGATGACAACATACACTTCATGTAAACAGAAGGATAGACAGACAAAAAGATTGGTTTTTATTATTTTATTTATAACAATAACAAAGGTAAACCCCCATACATAAATATAAACTGATAATAGACGCTTATTTTTATACAAGATCTAATCACTTTAAATTTATACATATAAGACATATCAGGTTTATAATACATTTAGAGGTACATACGTATATATATATTTACAAAGGTACACTAGTATATATACATCCAGATAATAAATACCAGACAAAATGACATATTATAATAATGTACCAGTCGTACACACTGTGCTCTTTTAAATGATATATTAAAATAATATTTAATAGTATCACATATTAAAGTTGTAAGACATTCTGTACCTACTAGATAATAAAAGCTATTACGTATACAAGTTGTAAGACATTTTATTCCCTTATCAACTTAAATTATCAAATATTGCAGAGATAAATACATATATTGAATATATTCATATACAAAAAATAAAACTATAAAAATGATCAAATTGTAAAGAACCGACCTGTTTAAATATTCTATATAAAAATCCATATACATTTATTACACATTCCAGCTCTACAGCATTAATAGAATTCCTTATCTCTTTATAAATAATTAGGATTCCTTATTACATTAATATGATTGTCTTGCGATTATCATACAATTATCCCAAATAGAATTCCTTGCCTCTACAGCATTAATTGTAATCACAATATCATACTGATTAATACTTTAATATAGTTCCCCTACTGGCCTACCATATATTTTGATGCTACCATATATTTTTATTAAAAACAATGTCTGTTTTGTAGGCCCGGATGTGACGTATATAGATCATTGCTAGCATATTATATGAAATGGGGTGGGACTTCCATACTGTACTGCAGCAAACGGCCAAATGAAGACAGATTTACACCATGCAGTCTGCCCTGAAAGCGACAGTTCCACCTACCCAAACTGTCAAGGGTTATTTTACGTGTTTCGCCATTAGAGGACCTAGGGTTTTCGTCCCATACGAACGACTAGATGCTGTACTCCTGCTCCTGGCCCCTCCTGCACCACTAACAAGGGTATCTCCGAAGGAACTTTCACAGCCAACACCGGGGTCAACCCGGGACTTGGTGGTTATAATAGTGAGTCAGCCTCTAACTCATCGAGCCACCTGGCTTTCGACAGCAAGTTGATAATTTACTGTTGTGTTTAAAAATTCACCGTTTCCAAAAACGTCGAGGCTCAATTCCGATGACGTGTAAAACAGCACCAAAAACATAGCATCTAACAACTTAACTTGAATCAAGCATATATTACAAGCAATGAGATTGGTCTATTGAACACACGCATATAATCGTTCTCGAGTAATAGATGAGACTTCATCATATTATTTGAAATAAACTGAACTTAGACTACCAGCTTGTTTTGTAAAGAGCAGGTGAAAGCTGGAACCAATGACAAGGCTTCTAACGAACTGAACTTGAATACAAGGCTCTTCATTAGAATCAATGTGATTGGCTTATTTCAACACCGGCATCTAGATTCTAATCTACTTTGTTTATGGGCAAGATGATACCCAAGAACAGAAAATGCGTCTTGACCACATACACGACAAAACGACTTGTACAAAAAACAAATGTCCATGTCGTTTATTATCTAACGATATAAAAACGCTTTGTAATCCATGGACAATCAGGGTCTTGGTGGCGGGGTCCCGAGAAATGTTTTGAAAAAAAAAGTAATATGAAAGTTTTTCGCTATCGTACCATTTTACCACAAACGTTATTTCAAGATCTTACAATAGCACTTATCACCGATTGAATGAAATACATCGCAGGCATATATCACAGATTGAATAAAGTAAAACACAGCAACCCCTCCCCCATACAAATACCACAGACCCCCCCCCCTACTCATACATATATCACAGATTGAATAGAATAAACCACAGATATTACCAATCAGTCCCCATCCTGTATATCAGAGATTGAATAGAATAAACCTGATATTACCAGTCAATCGCCATCTTGTATATCAGAGATTAAAATAGAATGATATCTTCATATAATCAAGTCAATGATAAAACTATTCTCCAACTAATTACTCTTAAATAAACCTTGTCCGGGAGTAGAAATGACTTGATGTAAGGATTTCAGAATAAAATAAGACCATTGGCTATAAACTGGCCAATAACAGTGCTTCTTACAAACATTGAACTTGGGCAGGCGATGTCTAATAAGATTTGTCTGTATTGGTCAATGTTTCTAACCAGTCGATATGATCGGTTTTGTACGGTAATAACCGATTAAAAGTTTAAAATACCATCGTCAACTTGATTCTATGAAGATTCCATTAACTGGTTTTATAAATAATTAAACAGTAAACCAAGAATGTATCTCTATAATATCTAACAATGGGTTAATGATAGCTTCCTCAGAGTCATAAACACCTGGCCCGAGTTCACAAAGCACATAGTTTCTTATCGGTTTATTTGATACATTCAAACAACACAAGTTTTGTAAGGGGTTATATTTTTGTTAAAATAAGACGAACAATTTTGAGTAAATTCGTAACTTTAATTTGAGAATGTTTCGTGAACTTATGGCCAGATTACAGCTACATTATCATGGGATCTAGTGCCGGATTTACCAATAGACATAGTCAGACAATGGGGTCCACGGGTATCTGGGGTCCGAGCTTGCCACCATGGACAAGTTTCAAGTGTACATAGATAGATATTCAAACCCCCAAAGGGACATATTTGCAGGCTTACTGATGAGTTTGGGCTAGGACTGATAGGTAGGTAATCCAGTCTTGTATAAACTATGTATATTATGTAATCCGGTCCTGTATACCCTAATTAAAATCTTAAACTATTATACAGTATTAACAATTTATACACTATTATCTCATCGTATAAAACATGCGATAAATGTTGCGTATTTAATATATCACAGTAAGGTTATATCAATTTGAATTTCTGTTTTTCGGGAAAACCTACTAAAAATTTTACCTACAATTTTTTCAGGTAAAAGTATAATTCTGAAGTAAAAAGTACTTAGTTGCTTGTCTAAAAAGTTTTAAGTTCCAAATAAGTTTAAAAACACCAGAGTGGGTTAATTATTAATCGAAAATTTAAAATAATTACTACTTACTTGCTTTTCTCAAAAGCGTTTAGTTCCAAATTTTGAAATTTTAATAAAACATGGAACCCAAGAATTAACTGGGTTATTCATAGACCAAGAAAACGAAGAACTGAAACTTAAGTTGGTTTGACCTGATAGGATGTTACATGCAGCTACCACCCCTACCATAAACCTGCCTTGGTGCGTTCGGTCAACTTCTGGCTTTCCATTATTTAATCAGCTCCGGATTTTTTCTGACCACCGGCTTGTGATGGATTTATTCTCTTTCCGGAGTAGGGTCGAGAACGGTGACCTCTTGGGGCAGTTGGTGGTAGAGGTGTAAATCTGTTTAGTCCTCGGGGTTGTTCATTAGACGGTTGTCCGGGGTTCTTGAAAGGGTTGATTAATTTAGGCAACGACACGCCACCCAATTTAGCAGGCTTGGCTCGATCTAAGGGTGTCCCTGGCCGCATGATCTTTGGTAGGTGAACATTGTTTCCGCCAAGAACTGCAGAAATCAGCGGTGTGGACTGGGTACTCTTAACTCCCGGTCGATCCAACTGCGGAAACACAGTTCTTTTGGCTAGAGGTGGTAGAGGCGTGAAGGAACTATTATTTAAAGCTGACCCAGAATTAACATTTGAGTACTTGAAGGGTGCTTTTGGCCTTGGAGTTTTCTCGCTGTACTCATCGATGTCGCTCGTTGGTAGGCTAGCGGGTTTTAGCTGCTTACGGTTCAGCCTTGGGACTTTCTGCTTGACTTCTCTCTCACCATTTCTTGTCTTTTGCACCAGGGGTAATTCAGAACCGGCATTTTCCTTCAGATGAAGTTTAACAAAAGCGGCCCTTGAACCTGTGCTTGGCATCTGGGTCTTTTCAGCAACGACTGTGCCAGAATCATTTTTTCTCTTGCAAGCATCCATACAGTCTTCTGTTGCGTTGGACACCTTGACGATTGGTCTTTCGGATTCATATCCTGTTTGTAGTCTTGGTTCCATTAAAACCGCCTTGGCTTTAGATCCTCCATCTTCTGCTAGACTGTTTGATTCCGAATCCTTGTGTAACTTGTCTTTCTCGATTAAATTTTCCCGGGAAAGTTCTATCATATTTTCCCTCAAATCTTCAATCTCTCTTCTATAGAAATCGTTGTCAATGTCAAGCATCTTAGCTCTGACTCGCCAGAGTTTCATTTCATCTGCTGTGGATGTTAGATCAGCCTTGAGTCTACGGCATTCTTCAGTTTTGTTTTGCAACTCTTCAAAGCACCTGAATAAACAATGGATCATTAGAAATAAACTTTTATAAGATTTAGATGCGTATATGGTCTAATCCATTCAATATCACGGCCGTCCGATGATCTACAGAGTTATTATTGGCTCCCTTTGTTACGATACGTAGATGTGCTTCTGTTCAGGGACTAAGTGAAGCAGTGACTACATAGCGAGAAGGAAATTGCGTAGGGTATGCACAACTCAGAACATTTAGAATTCTAATAGTTTTCCAGGAGTAATTTATCAGATTCCAGGGGTACCTGTATAGATATCTACATCACATTATCACAATACCTGTATAGAGTGCTACATCATAATGTATTTTTTTTATGCTTGAAGAACATTTACAGGGATGAGATCGTGAACTGTTTAAAGAAACATTCGATGACCACACTCAGTTGTATATCTTAAAATATATGGCGAAAGGAGTAATCTTGTTTTTCCAGGATTTTCCAGTACTGGAAATCACATTTTCATTTTCCAGGTGTTTCAAGGAGTGGGCGAACCCTGTCAGGGGCTAAGCGGAGGGGATGCAATACACAGCCTTGTTTGTTGGGGTCATGCACTTTTATGCGATTTTGAGCCTCCTCTAGAGTTGTAGAGACGAACATTCATGTTGAAACCCTGAAAGTCACTACCTCATTATCACAATACCGTCCAATATATTATCCCACTTCATTGTCATATTGTTCAACCAGGGTCAAACATATACCATGGCTCAGATATGCGACGAATCATCATTTGTATCCTCAACCGGTGAGGCACAGTCAAATTATCCCCCCTTATTATCGACCAATAAAGAAGGGAAGTAACTCGCATTTTATTACAACTAAGATCGCCGAATCATCGTTGCAAACTGTCTCAAAATATTTAGAACATCGCTTTACGTTGCATGCCCCATATCACATTTCTTGCAAATCTTCTCCTAAGTTTCCGGGGAATTTTCTCGTTCAACGTCTTATTCACTGACTCGGGGTGTCTATCAATAACAAGAGATACAAACCTTAATACAGCCTCCGATTCGGGGTTGGAACTATGTATATAGCTGTCTTGTCGGCACTCTAGCTCGTGTATCTTTTCTCTCAAACTGACAGTCATGTCTACGCTATCTTCATATCTCAGTTGAAGATCACCACTGAATCTGCAAAAAGAAAACAATGATTCATTAGGTAAGAGCTAATGTATTAATATCACAAGCTTATAATCAACTCCATCGGCCATTGAAGGTAAATTAGAACGATTAGACCATTTCATGATTTCATTTAAAAATGGAGAATATATGTCTGGTAAATTGGACTAGACTATAGTACATGTAGAATATATGTCTGAATGATAGAGACTACATGGACTACCAGTGTATAAACTTACCTTAACTGAAACATAATTTGTTGATTAATGCGCTTGTTGGTGATGGCAAGATCCAATTTATCATTTTTAAGTTTCTGGATGTAAAGTTGAATCTCTTCACTTAAATCATCTAAACATGGCTCTATAAAATAATAATAAACACAATTTATATGAGAGAGAGAGAGAGAGAGAGAGAGAGAGAGAGAGAGAGAGAGAGAGAGAGAGAGAGAGGTCTTTAGCAGGGATAGGAAACCGGAGAACCCGGAGCAGAACTACGTGGATGGACAAGCGACCCTACTCCTTGTCACATACAACCAATGCAGTATAATACTTACCAGCAGTATCGCCAGTAACATCGATGCCAGAATCATCCAAATGATTGTCGAGGCTTGATTGTTGGTATTCTGCCACTGAAAAATAAAGATAACAGGCTGAGTTATATGTCTCACCTCACTGGAAGGGACTAAAACAAAGATGGCTTACATTCGAATCCACGGTGGCTAAGTTGGTAAGACGTCGGTTCACCAGTCTGGAGGTCGCGGATTCGCTCCCGGTGTTGGTCAACAAAGTTTCTGGATATTTTCCGGTGTGGTGCAGTCGGAATGCCCACAAAACTGGTACGTTAAACTTAAACCCCATTTTATTTCTTTTTAAATATTGGAGCTTAGCATGAATTCTGTACACTTTCGTATAGTTTGCTTTACTCTAATAATAATAAGAACATAATTACCTGAGGGTATATTTGGGGTAGACTGGGGCATATTTGGATTTCTGCACTCAGATTCTGCTACTAAAATATAAAATTCATAATTAACTGACTGTGTGTGCAGGTTCGCTCAGAATCTTCTGGCACCCGACGGGATTAAAATCAAAACTAACGTGCCTTTATTCTATCATACTGTAATATTAGATGTTGTGGTGGGTTAGGGTTTTTTATGATCATATAAGTTATATTCGATCACTATGTCCCTAGCTGTCGCTAATAACAATCGAATATCTTCCCCCTTCCCGCCATGTTTTATTTCGGTAATAACTTTTTTCGTTATTTAAGATTCGGTGAATGACAACACCGAGTCTCTTAGGAGTTAAAGAATAGCAGAGGCTAAACAGACTGGACAGAGAGAGTATTAGAGGCTGAACAGGAAGCAGATGCTGCGAAGATCGATATAGCTGCTGTAACAAACGATGATACCGACGGAGACAGAAGACATTAACAGAAGTTACACACAGAGTTTGAGAGGGGAGTTTTAAATATCTAATGACAAGATTACTTTGGCACCCGTAATTCCACTTTTCATGAATTTGGTATATCTTACACCTAGCTCTGGGTCCTAATAATAATATGTAGTTACCTGGAGCTGGAGTAGAATCAGGCATTGGTGAATTTTCTGGGACTTCAGGCAACGTGTGGAAATCGTCTGTCCACAGCGGGTCCTGGTGTAGGTGATTGTTGTATTTGCTTTTCATACTGAATAAAATAACGTATTATAATCATTCATGTATTTATTCATTAAACTCGTCGTCGTCAGTGGTGTTTACTGTTTAGTATGGTCTGTCTCTGGTGTCCAAAGGGGGGCGGGGGGCTTAGTAGTGGTTATTACCGATCTCACCACGAAGCCTTGGGTCACAGAACCAAAGTTTGGACAGATCGATGCCAATATTAGCGGAGAAGGTTCGCCAGGTTGCCAATTAATTGTCCATGATGAAGGGACTGACAAGGGGCAGCGTGTAGTCTAAATGAAATGAACCCTTGCCAGCCAGGATCTGACGAAGGCCGTAGACAGAACCGCCCCTGTCCGAGCAAAATATCCATCATTCGGTTCATTCCACGGAACACTGTATAGCCGTTAAACTTCATATAATTTTCCATTTGTGGACTACCTATGATGTGAGCCCTTAGGGCTGACTACACCCGCTCCCATCTTCGCCTCTCTTTGCAGTCTTTGAAGAGGGGATTGGTTTGTAAAATGCAGAATGGCTTAGCGGTAGTTTCTTTCGGAACGGTCCCTGGACGGAAGAAGTCCTCTGACCAATCCTGTCACGACACTAGATAAGATTATGAAAATATCACCCAGGCCCAGGCCCCTTAGCTGCTCTATACTATAAGGCTATTTTGAGCCTTTAAATAGCGGACAGGAACGGTCAGAGGAATTGACCACCCAGCTTTTCTCAGTAGCCTGAATGTTATATAGCATTACCACTACTACTACCTACTCGCACCCTACCCTTGATAGTGGAACAGGAAGCCAATCAGACAAGAAAGACGTATAGGAATACAACTAAAACATAAAGCGTACATTAGGCCTACCATTGACGGTAGGCCTACGTAAACGATAAGAGATCCGCTGGCTGTTGCAAATTGAAGGTTAGAGGACTTAGGACTGTCCCCGGAAAGATATCCCCCCCCCCCCAAATTATCATATCATAAAGCATCAGGGGCCTGTTTCACGAAGTTTTAACTAAGACTAAGATAAAATACAAATTTTAGTAATTTGATTGGATACTATTAGATTGGTTTTAGTGCTAAGCCAATCAAAATTTAAGTATCTACTAAAATTTGGATTTTATCTTTAGTTAAAATTTCGAGAAACGAGGCCCAGGGAGATATAAGAATATAAGAATAAGAATAACTTTATTTCCAATCAAGGGCCCACAGGGGACATGTTACAGATCAACAAAGAGAGAAAACCCAAATGACAGTCAAATAATAAAATATATCATGATACAACGTTACATGGCTCCCAACAGGGGAGATATAAAATGTAAGTATTCACTAAGGATGCATGCCGACAAGAACAAGTGGCTCGTTAGAACATTATTAATGAAAGGGAGATAAATCCACTTAACCATATATGTTACAGGCCAAAATTAAAAGTCAGAAATTATTTAAGCCTATGTAGGCCTATATCTGTCTTTATTAGCACGATTTGTACCGAAAATTAGGAATAGAACTAGAAGTTAAGCCACCGTTAGGACTATGTCCGTATGACTATGTTTGTCATTATTATAATGTCAAAGGCGTGTGTTACATCTGGTAGCCCTCTACTCTAAATTTAAACGTAGATTGACAAGTCCGAGTAGTACTACTACTACTTTACTAGTGGTATAATTATATAAATTTGAATCGCATATTTTTTGTTGCGAATGCGAGGCATGTTCGTGACTGTTAGTGAACAGGCCTACAATTTAGAATAAGCTTAGCGAAACACATGCTTTTATGTTTTTAATGAATCTGTTGTCAACTAGTTTTATTATTTTACTGTTACTAGGCCTATTAGTACTATTCGTAGAGGTATGCCTAGTAGATCTACATCCCATGCGGCAGTTTATATTGGAAACCACACTAAATCACTACGCCAAAATACAAAACAAAAATCAAATCTTGACAAATAAGATAATCGGTGGCGGTATTAAAAATCACGTCACTATTTCTAGTTCTTAAGGTTTATCACTAGGCGACAGTACATTTGGAATATCATTAGTATCGTAAATCGCCATTGGTCCACTCGTTTCTACCGTCCACTTTTTATGTGAGTAAAAAGGCAAGGTCACCTAGCAACAACAAGAGTAGCCATGCACCACGGAACTTGGTTTCAAACTGCCTAAAAATTAAAGTAAAAAACTACTCAAAGTAGAATTTTGATTTATCCCCAACTTTCTAAAATGAATATTTGATAGCCTATGCAAATAATATCGTATATTTTTTTAGGGATTACGTACAGAACAAGACACGAGCATGTCTGCGACTTTGCGCTCGCGTGCAGTCAACAACCAAAGGCCAAGGCCTACCGCATCGCCTGTTCCCACTTTTTTTGTTTCATTATTTGAGTTTCTGTGAAGTAGTGTTAAGCGGGTCTGCTCCCAGTAATCTTAAGTTAATAAATTCACACAACTTACCTTCACAAATTAAAGAATTTTCTGTAAAGAAGCTGCTAAATTTGAGAAGTTATGATAAACACATCTATCACATTGAAATGCAGGCATAACAATGACACGACGTCATATCATAGTTAAAAGGGAGATAACTACGCCTGTCTGTAATGGGCTCAGACTAGCAATGTTAAGTGGCTTTTAGCTCAACATTCCGTTGGTTCCAGTCTTTATAGGCAAATAGGGAACCGCATTTGACACCCTCCTTAAAATATTTGTATTTACGTTTAGATTTGTTCATAGGAGGAATCGGTGTTGACTGGGGTCAAAATAATAGGTCTAATAATAATAATAATAAAAACGATTGCTCTGACAGTAGACACTTCACATATCCCCATGGCACCGGGCCACCCCCGCTATTTTATTAGTAGTAGTATAAAGAAATGCTACGTAATTGCAAATTCTAGGCCAAAAAATCAACTACAAAGGGAGAGAAAAATTGCTGGAAAAACGGCAATTTTTAAATCAGGAAATAAACGGAAATAACTATATGTTCTTATCTTAGTCCTTACGAATATTATACGATATTTACTATTTAATGAGATATTTATAGAGGAATCATCGCTTTCAAAAAGTCAGTAAATGTAATTAATTTAATAATGGAATATAAAAAATAAATGTAAACTCCTCTAATTGTTACAAATAAAGTGCTGGTCTACTAAAGCGTAGTCGATTTTATACGTGCTTTAATTAAACGAGTCTAACTGCAACCACAAAAACATGTAGGCCTACTAGTACTACTACTACTACTAGGCCTACTCGCACATTGAAAATAATCATGTCTGCGTCGAAACAAAGTGGTTGCCTATTTCAGAAATGGAAAACAACAATGCAACACAGCGCCTCCTTCAAACGTGTCTAATATATTTCATCATTTTAATTGGCTGCATTTTCATCAACAAATAATACCTAAAATTCCCAATGTGCCCGTCTTCATTACCCAAATTAGTGCTGAAAATTAGGACGTTAAACCCCATTTCATCTTACTATATTTTCATTTGTTTCTTTATGTTTTTTTTATTCCAGTTTTTGACTCTCTTGTACGTTCTTCAATCACAACAAGGTCAGGCCTAAGACTGGGCGGCATCACACAAGGTGAGGGTGTGTTCGGTATACTTTTCACGTCTCGAGACGGGTTTTGTTACGTAACCTCTCATTTCCGGTACGTATTGACGATCTCGACGACAAGTTAGGCACAACACGTGCTTAAATTTCTTAATGAGACAAATTAAGACACAAAGATACGACAGACCCTGGGAAATCAATGTCTGTAAGTCAAATTTTTACGAACATTTTGACTATGTTTATTATATGAATTTAAATTAATTTTAATGTCCGAGTTGGCGATATTTCGAGTGAACCCCTAACCTCAGACACCGTGTAGCCTAATCGTTGTTTATATGTTCCAAAGTTTGTATTTTTCAGAAAACCCCTCTCTCTCTTTCCCACAAACTAATACTGTCTAATAAAACATGAAAAGTAAAGAAAATATTTTTTAATTGAAAGTGTTTACTCCATCGGATGAGACGACAAGCCATGATCCATCATAAAAACCAAATCTTGGCAACTGGAATTCGACGAATGGTGTACACCCGTTTTAATTAACCTGTTGCCCCCCCCCCCCCCCCCGACCACCCACACACCTCCATCCCTTCAAAAAAATCAGGACGTTAACCCCAACTTATTTGCTTTTAATTCTTGTTCGTGATATTAGGAATAATCGACAACGAGACGCAGATTGGTCGTGTATTTAAAAGACGTATTGATTAGTTCTGTTAGCAGGATATTAAAATTCTCGTTTAATTTTATTTAAAATGCCGACAACAAGGAGATTAAAAAGTGACCCAATTAGATGCGATGAAGGGGATGAGATAACCTAGCTATCTAGGAGTTTCGCGCTTCGAACTCTAGGTGAGTTGAGATGAATGGTGCTTTCCCCCTTGTTCCTTCCACATGAAAGAGCCCTGTACCTGGAATAGCTTGATAACGAGAAGTGTGACAACCCTAACCCTCGTCCCTTGGAAGTTCAAAAAGACTTCGAATAAAACTTTTCTTGTCTCCCGTTCATCAATATAACATCTGTAATGGAAGGAAGGACAGACAGACAGCGATGACAACATACGCTTCATTTAAATAGAAGGGTAGACAGACAAAAAGATTGTTTTTTTATTATTTTATTTATAACAATAACAAAGGTAAACTCACATACATATATATAAACAGATAGTGTAGAAGCTATTACATATACAAGTTGTAAGACATCGCCCTAATCAACTTAAATTATTAAATATTGCAGAGATAAATATTAAATACATATATTGAATATATTCATATACAGACAAGAAAAACTATAAAAATGATCAAATTGTAAAGAACCGACCTGTTTAATATTCTACATAAAAAGCCATATACATTTATTACACATTTCAGCTCTACAGCATTAATAATAGAATTCCTTAGTTCCTTATCATAAATAATTAGGATTCCTTATTACATTAATATGATTGTCTTGCGATTATCATACAATTACCCCAAATAGAATTCCCTACCTCTGTAGCATTAATTGTAATCACAATACCATATTAAATATAGTTCCCCTACTGGCCTACCATATATTTTGATCTTGGCAATACCTAAATATAGTTCTCCTTCTAGTCTATCATATATTTTGACTCGAGCAATATCTAAATATTGTTCCCCCACTGGCCTACCATATAATTTGATACTGGTAATATCTTAATACCCTACTGACCTAGCATATATTCTGATACTGGTAATATTGAATGGCATTATCCTAGCGTACCTAAGACTGAAAATACAATCTTTAATATAAAGGTACCAATTAAAAGGCGTTTAACAAAATGGGCGTGGTCTGCGCTGTATTTAATATATGTACCTGGGTTTAAGGATAATAAGTTAATAGAATCATTATTTTAGACTAACAGTTCTACCACAATTTGAGTGAAAATCAGCCTATTTTATTAAAAACAATGTCTGTTTTGTAGGCCCAGATATGACGTATGTAGGTCATTGCTAGCATATATGAAATTGAGTGTAACTTCCATACTGTCCTGCACCAAACGGCAAAATGAAGAGAGATTTACACCATGCAGTCTGCATTGCGGAAAATGTTTCCCTGTCAGCGGCAGTTCCACCTACCCAAACTGTCAAGGGTTCTTTAACGTGTTTCGCCATTAGAGGACCTAGGGTTTTCGTCCCATACGAACGACTAGATGCTGTACTCCTGGTCCTGGCCCCTCCTGCACCACTAACAAGGGTATCTCCGGAGGAACTTTCACAGCCAACACCGGGTTCAAACCCGGGACTTGGTGGTTAGTGAGTCAGCCTCTAACTCACCGAGCCACCTGGCTTTCGACACAAGTTGATGATTTACTGTAGTGTTCAAAAATTCAGTTTCCAAAAACATCGAGGCTCAATTCCGATGACGTGTAAAACGGCACCAAAAACATAGCGTCTAACAAATTAACTTGAATCAAGCATATATATTACAAGCAATGCAATTGGTCTATTGAACACACGCATATAATCGTTCTCAAGTGATAGATAAGACTTCATTATATTATTTGAAATAAACTGAACTTAGACTACCAGCTTGTTTAGTAAAGATTTGTCTATTGTCTTGACCTGAAAATGACCTTGACGGTTCATCGGCCTTGATGAAGTCTTAATAATGGGTGAAAAACGGTACCAATGACAAAACAAATTAACTCGAATCAAACACATTTATTAGAAGTAATGTCACTGGTTTGTTGTAACACGCACAAATAATCTTTTTTATCGAGTGAAAGATGAGGCTTCGTTATATTGTTTGAAATAAATCTCCACCTTTATCAAAACAGGAGAAAGCTGGAACCAATGGCAAGGCTTCTAACAAACTGAACTTGAGTACAAGGCTTTTCATTAGAATCAATGTGATTGGCTTATTTCAACACCGGCATCTAGATTCTAATCTACTTTGTTTATGGGCAAGATCATACCCATGACAAGAACAGAAAATGCGTGTTGACCACATACACGACAAAACGACTTGTACAAAAAACAAATGTCCATGTAGTTTACTATCTAACGATATAAAAACGCTTTGTAATCCATGGACAATCAAGGTCTTGGGGGCGGGGGCCCGAGAAATGTTTTGAAAAAAAAATAATATGAAAGTTACTTTCGCCATCGTACCATTTTACCACAAACGTTATTTCAAGATCTTACAACAAGACTTATCACAGACATCCCACACCGTCCATATATCACAGATTGAATAAAGTAAACCACAGCCACCCCTCCCCCATACAAATAACACAGCCCCCCACCCACAATTAGTGAACCACAGCAACACCTCCCCCATACATCACAGATTGAATAGAATATCCCACAGCCCCTCCCCCCCTCTACATATATCACAGACCCCACCCCCCTCCCCACTTATACATTGAATAGAGTAAATAATATAACAGATATTACCATCCTGTATATCAGAGACAGCCCCCCTCCCCCATATATCACAGACCCCCACCCCCTCCCCACTTATACATTGAATAGAGTAAATAATATAACAGATATTACCATCCTGTATATCAGAGACAGCCCCCCTCCCCCATATATCACAGACCCCCCCCCTCCCCACTTATACATTGAATAGAGTAAATAATGTACCAGATATTACCAGTCAGTCGCCATCTTGTATATCAGAGATTAAAATAGAATGATATCTTCATATAATCAAGTCAATGATAAAACTATTCTCCAACTAATTACTCTTAGATAAACCGTATCCGGGAATAGAAATGACTTGATGTAAGGATTCCAGAATAAAATAAGACCATTGGATGTGAACTGGCCAATAAAATAAGACCATTGGACGTGAACTGGCCAATAACAGAGCTTCTTACAAACATTGAACTTGGGCAGGCGATGTCTAATAAGATTTGTCTGTATTGGTCAATGTTTCTAACCAGTCGATATGATCTGTTTTGTACGGTAATAACCGATTAAAAGTTTAAAATACCATCGTCAACTTGATTCTATGAAGATTCCATTAACTGGTTTTATAAATAATTAAGCAGTAAACCAAGAATATATCTCTATAATATTTAACAGTGGTTTAATGATAGCTTCCTCAGAGTCATAAACACCTGGCCCGAGTTCACAAAGCATTCTTCTTAGACTTAGTTAAGAATTTACTCGACTTTAAATCACTGTTTATTAGAAGTATCTTTCATCCAGAGACAGCAACCTCTGCACATAGTTTCTTATAGTTTCTTATTGGTTTATTTGATACATTCAAACAACAAAAGTTTTGTAAGGGGTTATAGTTTTGTTAAAATAAGACGAACAATTTTGAGTAAATTCGTAACTTTAATTTGACAATGTTTTGTGAACTTATGGCCTGATTTCAGCTACATTATGGTGGCACGCAGGGCCGGATTTACCAATAGGCATAGTCAGACAATGGGGTCCAAGGGTATCCGAGGGTAGATATTCAAAACCCCAAAGGGATATACTTGCAGGCTTACTGATGAGTTTGGACTAGGATTGATAAGTAGGTAATCCGGTCCTGTATAAACTATATCTATTATGTAATCCAGTCCTGTATACCCTATTTAAAATCTTAAACTATTAATTATACAGTATTAACAATATATACACTATTATCTTATCGTATAAAACATGCGAAAAATGTTGCGTATTTAATATATCACAGTAAGGTTACATCAATTTGAATTTCTGTTTTTCGGAAAAACCCACTTAAAAATTAACTGGGTTATTTATAGATCAAGAACCCGAAGAACTGAAACTTAAGTTGGTTTGACCTTAGAGGATGTTACATGCAGCTACCACCCCTACCATAAACCTGTCTTGGTGCGTTCGGTCAACTTCTGGCTTTCCATTATTTAATCAGCTCCGGATTTTTTCTGACCACCGGCTTGTGATGGATTTCTTCTCTTTCCGGAGTAGGGTCGAGAACGTTGACCTCTTGGGGCAGTTGGTGGTAGAGGTTTGAATTTATTCAGTCCTTGGGGTTGTTCACTAGAAGGTTGTCCGGGGTTCTTGAAAGGGTTGACTAATTTAGGCAACGACACGCCACCCAATTTAGCAGGCTTGGCTTGATCTAATGGTGTCCCTGGCCGCATGATCTTTGGTAGGTGAACTTTGTGTCCGTCAAGAACTGCAGAAAAAAGCGGTGTTAACTGGGTACTCTTAACTCCCGGTCGATCCAACTGTGGAAACACAGTTCTTTTAGGTAGGGATGGTAGAGGCATAAAGTAACTATTATTTAAAGCTGACCCAGAATTAACATTTGAGTACTTGAATGGTGCTTTTGGCCTTGGAATTTTCTGGTTGCACCTTGTAATTTCCTCTTTGTATCCATCTGAGTCGCTTGTTGGTAGGTTAGCGGGTTTGAGCTGCTTGCGATTCAAACTGGGCACTCTCTGTATGCCTTGTCTATAACCATTTGTTGTCTTTTGCACCAGTGGTAATTCAGAACCGGCATTTTCCTTCAGAGAGGCTCTTGAACCTGTGCTTGGCATCTTAATGTTTTCAACAACGGCTGAACCAGAATCAATATTTCTCTTGCTAACTTCCCTGGAGCCTTCTGTTAGAGTGGAGACGATTGGTGTTTCTAATTCGGGTCCTGTTGGTAGACTTGGTTCCATTAAAACCGCCTTGGATATAGATCCCCCATCTTGTGCTAGACTGTTCGATTCAGAAACCTTCTGCGTCTTGTCTTTCTCGATTAAATTTTCTCGGGAAAGTTCTATCATATTTTCCCTCAAATCTTCAATCTCCCTTTTATAGAATTCGTTGTCAATGTCTAACATTTAGCCCTGACTCGCCAGAGTTTCATTTCATCTGCTGTGGATGTTAGATCAGCCTTGAGTCTACGACATTCTTCAGTTTTGTTTTGTAACTCTTCAAAGCATCTGAATTAACAATAGATCATTAGAAATAAACTTTTATAAGATTTAGATGCGTATATGGTCTAATCCATTCAATATCACGGCCGTCCGATGATCTAGAGAGTTATTATTGACTTCCTTTTTTACGATACGTGGATGTGGTTCTGTTCAGGGATTAAGTGAAGTAGTGAGATCGAGAAGGAAATGGCGTTCTATTCAGGGGCTAAGTGAAGGGTATGTAATGAAGAGTTTTGTTTCATGGTGCCACGCGATTCCACAAATTTTGAGCTACCCCTGGAGTTGTAGAGAAGAACATTAATGTCATAACCTCATAACCACAATACTTTCCAATACTGTCTAACATATATCCTAATTCATTATCATATTGTTCAACCAGGGTCAAACATACACCATGGATCAGATATACAACAAATCATCACTGGTATCTCCAACGGGTGAGACACATTCAAATTATCCCCCCTTATCGACCAATAAAGAAGGGACGTAACTTGCATTTTATTGCAACTAAGATCGCTGAATCGCCGTCTCAAACTGTGTCAAAATATTTAGGACATCGATTTGTGTGCATGTCCTATATCACATTTCTTGCAAAACTTCTCCTAAGTTTCCGGGGAATTTTCTCGTTCAACGTCTTATTCACTGAGTCAGGGTGTCTATCAATAACAAGAGATACATACCTTAATACAGCCTCAGATTCGGGGTTGGAACTATGTATATATCTGTGTTGTCGGCACTCTAGCTCGTGAATCTTTTCTCTTAAACTGACAGTCATGTCAAGACTGTCTTCATATCTCAGTTGAAGATTACCACTGAATCTGCAAAAAGAAAACAATGATGCATTAGGTAATAGCTAATCACAAGCCTATAATCAACTCCATCCGCCATTGAAGGTAAATTAGAACGATTCGACCATTTAATGATTTCATTTAAAAATGGAGAATATATGTCTGGTAAATTGGACTAGACTATAGTACATGTAGAATATATGTCTGGTAAATTGGACTAGACTATAGTACATTGTACATAGAATATATGTCTGAATGATAGAGACTACATGGACTACCAGTGTATAAACTTACCTTAACTGAAACATAATTTGTTGATTAATCCGCTTGTTGGTGATGGCTAGATCTAATTTATCATTTTTAAGTTTCTGGATGTAAAATTGAATCTCTTCTCTTAAATCATCTAAACATGGCTCTATAAAATTATAATAAACACAATTTATACGAGAGAGAGAGGGGGGGGGGTGGGGTAGCAGTGTGAGGAAACCAGAGAAAAGAGAGGGAGTCTTTAGCAGGGATAGGAAACCGGAGAACCCGGAGCAGAACTACGTGGATGGACAAGCGACCCTACTCCTTGTCACATACAACCAATGCAGTCTAATACTTACCAGCAGTATCGCCAGTAACATCGATGCCAGAATCATCCAAATGATTGTTGAGGCTTGATTGTTGGTATTCTGCCACTGAAAAATAAAGATAAAAGGCTGAGTTATATGTCTCACTGGAAGGGACTAAAACAAAGATGGCTTACATTCGAATCCACAGTGGCTAAGTTGGTAAGACGTCGGTTCACCAGTCTGGAGGTCGCGGATTCGCTCCCGGTGTTGGTCAACAAAGTTTCTGGATATTTTCCGGTGTGGTGCAGTCGGAATGCCCACAAAACTGGTACGTTAAACCCCATTTTATTTCTTTTTAAATATTGGAGCTTAGCATGAATTCTGTACACTTTCGTATAGTTTGCTTTACTCTAATAATAATAAGAACATAATTACCTGATGGTATATTTGGGGTAGACTGGGGCATATTTGGATTTCTGCACTCAGATTCTGCTACTAAAATATAAAATTCATAATTAACTGACTGTGTGTGCAGGTTCGCTCAGAATCTTCTGGCACCCGACGGGATTAAAATTAAAACTAACGTGCCTTTATTCTATCATACTGTAATATTAGATGTTGTGGTGGGTTAGGGTTTTTTATGATCATATAAGTTATATTCGATCACTATGTCCCTAGCTGTCGCTAATAACAATCGAATATCTTCCCCCTTCCCGCCATGTTTTATTTCGGTAATAACTTTTTTCTTTATTTAAGATTCGGTGAATGACAACACCGAGTCTCTTAGGAGTTATATCTTACACCTAGCTCTGGGTCCTAATAATAATATGTAGTTACCTGGAGCTGGAGTAGAATCAGGCAGTGGTGAATTTTCTGGGACTTCAGGCAACGTGTGGAAATCGTCTGTCCACAGCGGGTCTTGGTGTAGGTGATTGTTGTATTTGCTTTTCATACTGAATAAAATAACGTATTATAATCATTCATGTATTTATTCATTAAACTCGTCGTCGTCAGTGGTGTTTACTGTTTAGTATGGTCTGTCTCTGGTGTCCAAAGGTGGGTGGGGGGCTTAGTAGTGGTTATTACCGATCTCACTACGAAGCCTTGGGTCACAGAACCAAAGTTTGGACAGATCGATGCCAATATTAGCGGAGAAGGTTCGCCAGGTTGCCAATTAATTGTCCATGATGAAGGGGCTGACAAGGGACAGAGTATAGTCTAAATGAACCCTTGCCAGCCAGAATCCGATAAAGGCCGTAGACAGAACAGCCCCTGTCCGAGCAAAATATCCATCATTCCAAGGAATACTGTGTAGCCGTTAAACTTCATTATAATTTCATTTGTGGACTACCTATGATGTGAGCCCTTAGGGCTGACTACACCCGCTCCCATCTTCGCCTCTCTTTGCAGTCTTTGAAGAGGGGATTGGTTTGTAAAATGCAGCGGCTTACCGGGAGTTTCTTTCGGAACGGTCCCTGGACGGAAGAAGTCCTCTGACCAATCCTGTCACAACACTAGATTATGAAAATATCACCCAGCCCTCTTAGCTGCTCTATACTATAAGGCTATTTTGAGCCTTTAAATAGCGAACAGGAACGGTCAGAGGAATTTGACTACCCAAAGTCTATTTCGTAAGTAACTAGCTTTCTCAGTACCGGTAGCCTGATGTTACATTACTCTACCTACTCGGCCTACCCTTGATAGTGGAACAGGAAGCCAATTAGACAAGAAAGGCATAATACTACTAATACATAAAGGGTACATTAGGCCTACCATTGACAGTACAGTAGGCCTGCATAAACGTTAAGAGATCAGCTGGACTGTCCTGAAAAGATACCCCCCAATCATCGTATCATAAAGCATAGGGGCCTGTTTCTCTCACGAAATTTTAACTAAGATAAAATACAAAATTTTAGTAATTTGATTGGATACTATTAGATTGGTTTTAGTGGTTAGCCAATTAAAATTGAACTATATACTAAAATTTGGATTTTTATCTTAAGTTAAAATTTCGAGAAACGGGGCCCAGGGAGACATCACATATGTCCGTCTTTATTCAATTGACATCATTTGTGCGGAAAATAATGAAGTTAAAGCCCCAATAACACTCTTGTTGTAACTGAATAATAATATTTTCTCACTGAGATGTTCCTTTACACTGTACACGCGGCCACACGGAGTGACACCCATCGTTTAGCAGTGAAAAGTTGCCCAGTAAAATTGACTGGGGTTCAAATTATTTTCGACATTGATTGAATAGGCCAGTCCCTGAACGGTCAGGGTGAGTGTAATGAGACCGACGTTCAGAGCTGAACTAACTAAGGTATGCCTAGATCTACATCTCATGCGGCAGTTTATTGGAAACTACCCAAAATCACTACGCCAAAAAACAAAACAAAAATCAAATTGAAATAAGATAATCGGTGGGGGTATTAAAAATCATGTCACTATTTCTAGTTCTTACGGTTTATCACTAGGCGACAGTACCATAAATCGCCATTAACATTAGTACCATAAATCGCCATTGGTCCACTCGTTTCCTCAACTTTCTAAAATGAATATTTGATAGTCTATGCAAACAATATCGTATATTTTTTTTAGGGATTACGTACAGAACAAGACACGAGCATGTCTGCGACTTTGCGCTCGCGTGCAGTCAACAACCCAAGGCCAAGGCCTACCGCATCGCCTTTTCCCACTTTTTGTTTCATTATTTGAGATTCTGTGACGTAGTGTTAAGCGGGTGTGTTCCCAGTAATCTTAAGTTAATAAATTTACACAACTTACCTTCACAAATTAAAGAATTTTCTGTAAAGAAGCTGCTAAATTTGAGAAGTTAAGATAAACACATCTATCACATTGAAATGCAGGCATAACAATGACGCGACGTCATAAAAGGGAGATAACTACGCCTGTCTGTAATGGGCTCAGACTAGCAATGTTAAGTGGCTTTTTGCTCAACATTCCGTTTGTCCCAATCTTTATAGGCGGAATGGGGACCGTATTTACACTCTTCTCATGATATTTATGTTGGGGTTGATCGTTTAAATTTATTCAGAAAGAATTAATTGGTGCTGACTGGGGTCAAACTAATAAAAGAAATAAGATTGCTCTGCGAATAAACACTTTACACTACCCCCCCCCCCCTATTATATTATAAGTATTACCTAAAAATGCTACGAAATGGCAAATTCTAAACAAAAAAGTCAACTTCAAAAAGAAAGAAAAAAATGCGGGAACAACTGGCAATTTATAAAGACAGTAAATGTAATAAAATTGATTAATGAAATATAAACTTCTCTAACTGTTAATAAAGTTACAATCGATTTTAAGAGATTTAAGTTTTCGTGAATAAGGGCCCTGGGGCCTATTTCACGAAATTTTAACTAAGATAAGATCCCAATTTTAGTAATTTGATTGGATAATATTAGATTGATTTTAGTGCTTAGCCAATCAAAATTGAAGTATCTACTAAAATTGGATTTTATCTTAAGTTAAAATTTCGTGAAACAGGGCCCTGGTCTACTAAAGCGAAGCAAATTTTGTACGAGTTTTAATTAAACGAGTCTAACTGCAACCACAAAAACATGTTGGCCTACTCGCACATTGAAAATAATTATGTCTGCGTCGAATCGAAACAAAGTGGTTGCCTATTTAAAATAGCATTATGCAAGAGCAAAATCTGCTTATTACAGGTCTTTCTTTAGGCCTAATCAATTAGACTTTAATTAACATATCCAGACCATAATAAACTTTTGATGTCAAGGCTAGCCTTCGATGTTGGCGGATTGAATTCCTATATTATTATGCCGCTTAATGGCCATTGATAATTAAATCAATCAAGTGGATAATCGAGACTATGCTGTTTATATTAATGATTTGAGTAATGATGACCGGTCGTGGATCAACCTTCGCGCTCAAAGTAATAAAAACAATATTTTGAGGAGCGTGTCGAATGCGGTTCCTATTTGCCTATAAAGATTGGAACCAACGGAATGTTGAGCAGAAAGCCACTTAACATGGCTAGTCTGAGACCATTACAGACAGGCGTAGTTATCTCCCTTTTAACTATGCTATGACGTCGTTTGTTGGGTTTGATCGTTTACGTTTGGATTTGTTCATATGAGGAATCGGTGTTGACTGGTGTCAAAATAATAATAATAATAAAAAACGATAGACACTTTACATCCCTACCCCCGCTATTTTATTATTAGTAGTACAAAACATGCTACGTAATTGCAAATTCTAGGCCAAAAAATCAACTACAAAGGGAGAGGAAAAATGCTGGAAAAACCCGGCAATAAAGGGAAATAACTATTCTTAGTCATTACGAATATTATACAATATTTACTATTTAATGAGATATTTATAGAGGGATCATCGCTTTCAAAAAGACAGTAAATGTAATTAATTGAATAATGGAATACAAACTTCTCTAAATTGCTGATTACTCTATTTTGCCTATAACGTTTTTAGGACTTCGAATTCTGTCTTATGGTTTGGATTTTTCGTACTTGGTTTTATTTTATTTTTATTACAAATGATCATGAAGTGCTGGTCTACTAAAGCTTTGATAAAACGAGCCTAACTGCAACCACAAAAACATGTAGGACTATTAGAATAAGTAATTTTGGATGGGACGAAAACCGGAGGTGCCGTGTAAAGATCCCTCGATCGTTAGAAATCGATATAAGAGTAGGCCATAGTGCCGTCTGGTGCATGCCAATGTTCATAAGGCCCAACAGAGCAAACAGTATGGAGAGAGAGAGAGAGAGAGAGAGAGAGAGAGAGAGATAGAGAGAGAGAGAGAGAAATGGGGTTTAACGTCCACTCGACACAAACTAGGTCGTTTCGGGAGTAACATATGGTTTAATTTTATTTCAATAATTCGCTTGCGCGTAGGGGTCTTGCGAATAGTAGGACGTTTAACCCCATTTCATTTCATTTATTCACGAAACCGCGTGATTGATTATTTTGTTTTAGGGCTGTCGTCCAATTTGTCAGATATTCCTTTGTTGATGTTTATTTGTCAGACTCACGACGATTGTATTTTCCAGGAAAGTCCACAGGTACATGGGGACAGGAACGCCCTTATTAGCCTATGGCACACCTGACCTATTTAATAGAGTCTATGTGATTTTTCAAATTTTTTGAGTTCTGTTTTTTTCTGAACATTTTTTAATTTTTTAATCTTATTTTATCCATTTTTGATGCTAAATGATATAATATTTACTATCAAACATGTAATTCATATTTTTAAAAAAAATACCTTCTGATGTGTTTATAAATACATAGACTCTATTATTATAGGTCTGGTGTGCCATGTGCCATAGCAATAATGGAGTTCCTGTCCTCATGTACCTGTGGGACCGTCACTTCCTAGATTATGACCCCTGTTTGTACGAGCAATCACATTTTAGTTTGTGGACCTTGTGAAAGTAACCGTTTTTATTTGATTGTAAAAACCGTTCAACTACATGTATATCAGGTTATAATTTTATTCGATATAGACGAAACCTACAATCTGTATATTTGTTTTTGTGTAGAATTGTGTGTGGTGCAGTCCCCCTGCACTTACTATTAGCTTGTGCAGGTTGTAATTTTTATCAATCTGATCAAAACACAGATCCTATTTCGTTTCGTGTTTTATAGATCACAATTTAGTTTTACTTGTCTTGAAATCAGTATATTGCACTTCTACTCACGTCCATGTTAAAATCAAGCCTCTTGATTTTTATTGAATAGTTACGTGCGTGCAATAACCTGGAGAAAAGAGTACTTGCGGCCAAATTTAGCCCATCCCCCATCTGTAACACTACAGATAACAGACGATCAGTATGATAGATCTTTATTGAGAACATGGAATAGACATAGATCTGAAGGAGCTCTATTCAAGTTTGACTTACTGTCAGTAAATTCTGGCTTATAAAGCATACGGCTTATAAAGCATTCTGGCTTATAAAGCATTAGGAAAAATGGTACAAGATAGATACTATTATTTGGTATTGTTTATTTATGAGATTATAGTATCTGTAACTGCACTGCATATTTCCTTTGAATAAATAATGTGTTTAATGAGATCGTGCCTTTTATCAAAACGAGCGGAAGCCATCCGTGTGTAGTCCGTAAAGACATATTGAATACATTAGGTGTTTTAACAAGTCCGTGCCTTAGAAGAAGTTGTGTAGAGTTGAACACGTCAATATCATTAATGATCAAAACCAGCTGAGGTCAGAAAGTTTTATAATGTATACTTCAATATGATGTAGAGGTCACTTTGTCACACATCCCCTGCACAGCACACCACTCCCGTAATCTGGAAAAACCTAGTAACACTGTTGAATGTAGTTTTGAGTAAACAAAGGAAAACTGTTTTGTTAAGCTACTGAATATATAACTAATTTTTTTTGTCTTTTTAGATAAAGATAAGTAGAAGCCCTTTCGGTGATGGAGAAAAAAAAATTATATGTGTCCAAATATGGGTCTAACTCAATTTTCACCAAATTTGACTTGCTAGGTTTTTCCAGATTACGGGAGACCTACTGCGCCGGGCCTGAGTGGATGTCAAACCCATTTTCTCTCTCTCTCTCTCTCTCTCTCTAAGCAGCTGTCTTCATTAGCCCAGGTTAGGTGCATAAGAGTAGGACGCTAAACCCCATTTCATTCCATTTCTCTTTCATCAGAGGACTCAGAGATAACTAATTAAGATATTCTACTCTATTTAACATATTTAGGTTTAGGCCTTTGTCAAGATAATAATGGTTGATATTCCTATTTCTGTCTACCGACATCGATACAGTCTATACCGCCATATAACTGCGCATGACCAGATGGAATGAATTTAATGGACGACAACTGGACATCTTCCAATGGAATGAACCTAATGGATGACAACGCAACATCTTCAGACAGAATGAACTCAATACATTGCAATGCGACATCTCGAGACGAAATGAACTTAATGTATTGCAACTCAACATCTCTAGATGGAATGAACTTAATGCATGACAACTCAGTAGCTGATGTACATATTTGACCCTTGCAAGGGTGTTGCTGTTGTTGCACCTCTAGACTAGCTCCAGGAAGCCATCGCCACAATTATAGGGGATCTAACCACAACCAACCCTTTGCGAGCCATTTAAAAGCGTAAACATGGGACACGGTCCGCTCGAGCTGTAGCGACAGCTGCAGAGACAGAAACCGGTCCATCGATCAACTGTTCAGAGTGAACAACTTTACTGTTCAGAGTGAACAACTGTTCAGAGTGAACAAGACGAACTCGAGCGAGACCCATTTACTCGCTTACCAGCTTACTCAATCAGACTATACTCATTCGTCATTTATTTCTGGCCTAATAAATAGCTAAATGTCTCCTTCTACATCTATTTTTCTCTTTCTTACTCTAGTCTCCTTGCCCCAGACCCGACACTGGCCTGCCTTTTCTCCACCGAATCCACCCAGTCTGAAGAGTTCAATACGAACGAAACTAGTTCCCCACCATTGGCCGAAACCCCGGCAAAGGACAGACACGCCGACCCTGTTTTAGGATATTCCTGAATTTAGCCTTAATACAGAACCCCGCCATAATACCACACCCCGGTAAAACAACCCCCGGCAACCCCGCCAAAATACGCCAAACCCCGGTAAAATAACCCCGGCAACTCCGCTAAACACTAAACCCAGTAAACTCTTTTACTGGGGTCTAGGAATACCGAACCTCGATATTTGCCATACTCACAAACCCCGCCATGACACCAAACCCCGGTAAAACAACCCCGCTAAAATATACCAAACCACGGAATAGTCTAACCGGTCTGAGTTCAATACGAACGAAACTAGTTACTTAAAAAAACTTGGGATAACTGGGATATCGCCTATTTCTATTTATTTTTATGCAAATAAAGTGGTAGGCATTTTATTAACAAATACTAAGCTTTAACAATGGCAATCTGATTAAAACACAGATCCTATTTCGTTTCGTTTTTATAGTTCAAAATTTCATTTTACTTGTCTTTACTACACTAAGATCTGGAATAGTTGTTATCATTTTTCTGAATGGTGCGAGAGATTAGCCAATGATACGGTCTGTTACGGCGGCGAGCTTTAGGCTTTAGGCGTGTTTTGCACGGATCTGTGGGTAATCCACTAGTAACATCAATGCTGATGGGTAAAACAAAAGCCTGACGTCATTGGGTCAAAAGCCGCTCGTATGACCTCTGACGTGACCTATCGCAACAACTGGTCAGATCTTCATGTAGTGTAGGCCATCAAAAGTATAAAAAACGAAACGAAATATAGACCTGTATTTAAATCCGATTGCAACAATAGCACACTTTCATCCCAAAGCAGCAAAAGGATTACTTAATGAAATTCCCCCTCCCTCTTCACCGCCCGCATCATCATCGTCCACATCATCATCATCATCATCACCACCTTCCCCTGCCTCTGCATCACTATTATCGGCTGTCACCTGTACATCGTCAGATTCAGATGAATAACCGTCAGCGTTGTGATTCGATCTAGCCTTTAGTTTTACACTATCTTCGTGGTATTCCCAATATTCTGATCAAAAATTAAAAATAGATATCAGCCACAGTACAATGGGGTTTAACATCTGCCTTTTTTGCACCAACTGGGCTAAAAATACAATACAGTGTAATACGGTGAAGGATTATATATATAATATAATGAAACTGACATAGAAAGCAAGGATATATTGTTACATAATGAAACTTATTTATGAAACTGTAAAGATATATGTAACAATATATGTTACATAATGAAACTATAAAGATATATGTAACAATATATGTAACATAATGATAACTGTAAAGATATATGTAACAATAAATGTAACATAATGAAACTGTAAAGATATATGTAACAATATATGTAACATAATGAAACTGTAAAGATATATGTAACATAATGACAGAAACTAGTTTAGAGGGTTTGGGTCTGAACATTATTTAATAATTGTATCTCTTGGTCTATGGATTATATCATAATGAAACTTATTTTGTATGTAAGGATATATTCATAACACAGTAAATACAACTGATGTTGTGAGTAAAACTAAAAGACTGGTGTACCTTTTTTATCTGTGTAGCCTGGTGGTCTAAAGCAGAGCTGTATTCTACCATCAACTGTAATTCTCAACAAATGATTGGCTGCTCGACTTATATCAGGTCTCGCAGCTTTAGATGTGTAGAATCTACGTTTCTCGGCCCAGGCTGTTCACAGAAAAAACAAAAACAAGTTTGTATCAAATCACATGAATATTATATGATTAAATACACTTATATACGACCTTATTTTATAAAACACAGAGTGAGTTTGAAGGGGCATTTCTCACTTGATAGGATGCTGTCATGTAAGGAAAGGGTAAACTAAACGGGGTATTTCGCAGTGTTTCAAAACGCATATCTCGATCCCTGGGTTTGCAAGGAAAGTTCATCATGATTGGCGGTTGGAATTCGATATAAGAAATAAGAATAGACTGTATCCCCGTTGTCCAGGAAAGCCAGGAAATAAGGCACCTGTCACTGACAATACCAGGCACAAATTCAGGCTTTGTCAGGCACAAAACCTCTGGTGCCTGTCATTTTGTCCGGCACTGATTTGTCTTTTTTGCTGATATTATTAATACATGTCAGACATTAAGTAGAAGATGTCAGGTATTATTTCATTAGTGTCTGACATTTTGTCAGGTACATCTAAAACCATTATTTCCAGGCCTGTGTCCAGACACAATCTCCCTCAAAGCACACTGTATGATGTATGCCTATCTTCATTAGCCTCGTCAGAAGAGAACAATTGGATGTTAAACCCCGTTTTATCTGATTTGATTCTATGACTGAATAACTTCTACCTTCACATATATCAACAGCTGACCATTCTAATGTTTTCTGTTCGCTGTCTTTCTCATATTCTGGATGCACCAATTGTAATAAAGTTGGAAGATCAATTCGCTGTGCCAGGTAACCAATGGGAGTGTATGGATCACGAACTTGAGCTATAGGATAAATACCGGCTAGAATCTACAACAAGATGGTAATTATTGGTAAACATGCATTATGTAACATTTTTAAGAGAAAAATGGGGTTTAATGCCCACTCAAAATAGGCCATTTCGGGGCTAACATAGTTAAATTCTATTTCAATAATTCACTTGCATGTAGTGGTCTCTATCAGTGGAAGTAACCCTGAGAAAACCTACGAGATTGGACAGACGACCCTAATCCTTGTCGATTAAGCCTTTGGTACTGAGTACACTCCCTTAACAGATTGAAACTGCCTGTTCAGTATCAATGGACCATAGACTAGTTCTTGTCACAGGTACCTGTAATATTGAAACTATTTCAAACTATATAAGCAAAATTATCAAATAACCGGTCTGATTCGAATTTTGAGTTATAAATTGGAATCAGACCAGTTATTCGATAATCGCGCTTACGAAGATGGATATAACAGCCTTAGTCATAGATATTTTTAAAATATTTTCTAAATTACAGGCGTCTGTAGTTCTTGAATACCACAGCTGTGTAGTTTGGGGTGGTCAAATGCACCCTAATTAGGACAGTTTAGGGCAGTCTAAGTTTCAAAAAGGTTAATTGTATCAGTAAATGAAAAGTGAGTATAAATATTGTAATAATTACCTGAAGTGATTTTTCGACTAGTGAAGGAAAGACAAGACCGGGACAATCACATAGTTTAACTGTAGGAGTGAGAAAAATAGTCTGAAAGTGCTTCGTATGACCTGGTGTTTTCGACACACTCACAACCTAAAAATGGAAAAGAAAATTCAGAAAGCATTAAACGTAATTGTAAAATGGTCTGGATCCCAGGAGACATATCAATTAATCTAAGCAGCACTTCCAGAAGCAAAAAAGATCCAAATCTGTTGAGTGAAAACACTGTACGTTCATGAAATTAAATATCGTTGAGAATACTACCCCAAAGACCAGATACATTTAATCGTAGCAGCTTAAAGCCGTAGATAATAAAAAATAATATCTGAAACATAAACGTGTTCTTGTGAAAGATAAAGTTGATGTTCATGGGTGAACCAATCCACATCTTCGGAGTTAAAATTTAACAAGAATAAGAGGTAAAAATGAAAAAAGCGATACAGTGTGCTATGAGAGAAATTTTGCCTGTACAGCGGTGCTGCAGCTGACTCATATTAAATTCCAACTGGCAAGAAATCTTTCATGTGAACACGAATGTGTAAATGGGACGTCGGTTTTTCGTCTAATCCAAACGACTTTACGTTGTTCCTTGCCAGGCCCTCTGTCCTGCACCATGAAAAGGTGAGACCATGCGAGAAAATCCCTATGAGCTTTCTCGGCAAAAGCAGGGATTGAACACCCAACCTCCAGGCTTACCCACTTAGCCACCATGACTTCCCACAGTGAAGACCTTCTTTTATTGGTGGATAAAATCCGGTTCAACCTATGGTGATATCACAGACAAGAATTCGGATTTTATTAGGCTTAGCACACACAGGGATCTTTCCTGTGAGAGGAAACCAGAATACCTAGAGTAAACTCACAAGGTTTAGAAGGAATCTTTACCTCCAAGCCACATACTTCACACCAGGGATCGAAACCAGAGGTGACCAACCAGCTAGAGTTTAAAGTGCGACACTCTTGAGTCTTGACAACAAGGCCATCCCAACCCCCTGACCAAGTTTTTTCTTATGTGCATTTCTTGTAAATCAGTGTTTTGTTTTGTATTTTGAGTGAAGCCTGCATCAGTAGACACTTGGTTGTTTATGGCTGAACAATAACTTGCACCCTGAACAATAGGTTATTTTAAAACATAACTTACCTTTTTCCCCATAAGGCCATTAATCAAAGAAGACTTCCCAACATTAGGATAACCTAAAGATATAAATTTTGTAAAAAATTAAAAAAATAATTAGGAGAAAGGGTTAAAGATCACTCAACACAAAAATAGGTCATTAAGGACTGAACTATTGGGGGGGGGGGGGAGAGGATAGGATGATTGATCGTAACCTTACACATCACACAAACTTTTTCAATAACTTGGGATTCTACATCAAAACCAAGACGCAAGCAAAACATGTGCATGTATACAATCTATAGTCAGAACACCAGGCGAACGTACCAACCTACAGTCAGAACACCAGGAGAACGTACATACCTATAGTCAGGATACCTGGAGAACGTACATACCTATAGTCAGGATACCTGGAGAACGTACCCACCCATAGTCAGAACACATGGAGAACGTACCCACCCATAGTCAGAACACATGGAGAACGTACCCACCCATAGTCAGAACACATGGAGAACGTACCCACCCATAGTCAGAACACATGGAGAACGTACCAACCTATAGTCAAAACACAAGGAGAACGTACCAACCTGTAGTTAGAAAACCTATACAACCTATAGTCAGAACACCTTGAGAATGTACTAACCTATAGTCAGAAGGCAATGAGAACGTACCCACCTATAGTTAGAACACCCAAGGAACGTACCTACACAACCTATAGTTAGAACACCATCTTTATAAAGTTCATGTTGAACATAACTATAATCAGGTTTCTCTGTTACAGTTTCAGGATCGTCTTCTTCTGGCAAGTCAGGCTCTGCTGCATCAGATAAATCAATTTCTATTTTTGATTTCCATCCACTTAGATCAACTGAAAAAAAAAATTGCGACTAAAACAACAAGCACTATCAGTAAAAAAAGTTGCACTGGTACACTTCCACTTTGGGACTAACATATGAACCAATTTCATTTCAATAAATCACTTGCACGTATGGGTCTTTAGCAGTGGGAGGAAACCGGACGACCCCGAGAAAACCAACAATGTTGGACTGACTCCTTGTCACGTACAACCACGGCAGTTGACTCGATGACAAACCATCCAACACCCCCCTCTCTCGGTACATAATTTATTACAAGTTTCTAATTTGGTATCCATCACTGAATACGATTGTTTTTACCTACATGTATATAAACTGAAGCTTGTCCTCCAACAAACTAAACCCTGTCCTTGCACCAGTTCTAAATTTATTTTATAAAGGAAATATTACCTTACAAACCAGTGATTTTAATTCATTTTAAAACGAACCAGACATGAATGGATGAATGGATGTTATTCAAAAATAAATATTAGATTTATCATCAAAGGATATAAAAATATTAAATACCTTTTCCTTGTACAATATCCTCACAAGCTTGCCATAATTCACGGGGACCCAACGCGTCATATTTAATATGTTTCTTTCGTTTGTGAACTGAAAATAGAACACAAGTAGTATAGTATTAGCGGAACCAGAAACAGAGAATAACATCATCGTCATTATAAATATTTTGATTGGTCGATTGAATCCAGGCTGAGAAACATTCTGGTTTTATTTTCTTAACTAAAGGTGCAAAAAATCAATTGGAGTACATTTTTACATGGATTAAGTTATTGAATATTAGATATTTGTTGAAAAATGGAACCGGGAGAGAGTCAATCTGATTAAAACACAGATCATATTTCGTTTCGTGTTTATAGTTCAAAATTTCGTTTACTTGTCTTTACTACACTAGGATCTGGAAGAGTTGTTATCATTGACATTAACTGGATGACTTGAGAGATTAGCCAATGAAATGGTCCGTTACAGTGAGATTTAGATGAGTTTTGCAATAAACTATGAGTTATCCACTAGAAACATCATTGCTGATTGATTAATCAAATATCTGACATCATAGGGTCAAAGGCCACTCATATGACCTCTGACGCGACCTATTGCTACAACCAGTCAGTTCTTCGTGTAGTGTAGACCATCGAAAGTATAAAAAAACAAAAAGACATATAGATATGTATTTTATTCAGATTGGAAGAGAGTAAGGCCTACCTTTAGAGCCTGAAGCCATATCACTGATATTATCAAATTTCTGGAAGGAGGAGAAACAAACAATGTATAATTTCGGGAATTTCTTTATAAGATATTCTCTCCATGCGATGACCAGACCAGGTGGTGCCAGATCCACTTTATTCAGGACAAGAATCAATGGTTTACTCAGCTCCTCCGTCACATGATGATATAACGCTGGCGAAAAATTCAACATCTACGAAAAAATAAAAACAACAATATTAGGCTCAACCAGTTTGTTTTTCAGTTTATTATAAACATGTGTAAATCTTATTTTAAATACAAGTGTATTTGGTTTAATTTGAAATATGTTAAATTATGAAATTATATCGAATTCTAACTACACAAGACCTCAGTTTTTCATCCCATCCGAATGACTAAACAGTTGTTCTTGTCAGGCACGCCGGAAAATCTGGACGAAAATTGCGGCCAATGCCGGAATCAATCACCGACCTCCAGGTTAGCGAGCTAGCGCTTTACCAACTTCGCCACAGTGATCCCCTTCCTTTGTGAATGAAAGTAAAGTTACTAACCGGATGTCTTATGTCAGATATTAGTAGTAAGATGTCAGACATTTCTAAAACACGCCATAACTGTCTCCACGTCTCTAGATTCAACTCAAAATAACTCAAATCTTCTATTTTAAAATTCTCAAACAATTTATCTACATAGTCCTGTAAAATATCAAATATCATGATGTAAGGCAAAGTGATGATAAGAAAAGAAATGGGGTTTACTTTTACTTGCACAAAAGACCATCCTGACTACACAATGAAAAAGGAGTTGACTCCAAGCCTGGAAATAAGGCACCTGCCACTGACAATGTCAGACACAGATTCAGGCTTTGTCAGGCACAAAACCTTTGGTGCCTTTCATTTTGTCTGGCACTGATTTGTCTCTTTTATTCATATTATTAATACATGTCCAACACTAATTTGAAAATATCAGGTACTATTTCATTAGTGTCTGACATTTTGTTAGGTACATCTAAAACCATTATTTCCAGGCCTGATTGACTCAATTGTCAAGCAAGATTAGTGATCAAACAGATAAGGATAATGATGCCTGGTTAAGCGAGACTTATCAAACCTTCACAGGTGTTAATTACACAGTAAAAGTCAACGTTGGATTTAAAAAGAAAATGATAAGTGAATTATAGGATTAAGGATTATACTTTAACAAGGTGTGACTGTCTGTATAGATGCCATGTATTTTGTGGCTTTATTTTAACATATTAAACTCTGATGTCATAAGATCAAAAGTCACTTGTATGACCCTTGACACAATCTCCCACTATAACTAATCAGATCTGCATGTAGTAGATGCCATCAAAAATATAAAATGAATTATAGATCTGTATTTTAAGGCTTTATTTTAGCGTATTTTAACCATATGACTTGAAACAAATGCATTTCGCGATTTAATGGATGTGTTTATGATCTAACACTGTATGAATATTACCTTGAATATTTTGTCCTCTCTAATTTCTAGTTGATGTTTAGTAAGTTTATAATCCCAGGCTGGTCGTGTTGGTATATCTGGGGTAGAACCAGGCTTATATAACACATCCATATCCACTTCTAAACTTTTCTATAAAAAATACACCAACCATAATAACAAATCTAAACTTTTCTACGAATATACACATTGGGGGGTTGGATGGCTGAATGACTAGCCTGTGGGTTTTCTCCGGGGCCTCCGGTTTCCTACCACTACTAAAAACCCCAACGCGCTAGTGAATTGTTAAGATAAAATTTAACCATATGTTAGTCTCAAAATGACCTTGTTTGTGTTGAGTTGACATGAAATCCCACTTCTTCGCGGGTTTTCTCAACTTTATAAAGAAATGATCGTTTTATAAAGGAATGATCATAAATTTAAAATTACCTCAGGTAATCTTGTAAAAGGTTGCATGGCTTCTTTTTTCCTTTGTTTAATAATTTCATTACTTTCTTTATAGAACTGAAGTCGATACCTGAATAAAAAAATATATATCACAATTAAGCAATTTGAATGAAATTTCTGCAAATTCAGCTCTTTATCTAATCTTACCTAATGTAAATAATAAATAGAAACAATGGCCGCCTGCATACCATACTCATCAGCAGTAAATATTCTCTTGATTGCATGAAAAGCATGATATTGGGCTGACTTAATTAGCTCTCGATATTAACTTTTTTTCTTCAGCAAATTAAATTCTAAAACAGTTCTTTAAACTATTAAGAAATATAATGTTACAATGGATCTGTCACAAATTTTAAATAAAGTTAATGTCGTATACCTATGGGGATCTTGTCGTTTATCAATATCTGTTCCTTGTGAATCTGGTTTTGGTTTGTGGTGTTTTCCACGATGATGTCTGCCATCCTCATCTTCATCAGAACCTTCTTCTACAAAAGAAACAACACACAGAAATAAAACAATAAAGTAAATCAAGCATTGTTTTTATCAAAATTGATTTGGACATTCATAGTTACGGCGTATTACTCCTGCGCAACTCTTATCCTGTTATTGATTGGCTATTGCAAATGAGGCCCCACCTTTATGTGTTAACGATGTAAATTTAAAATGTCAGAAAAAGCTATCTACAATTGCTTTGATTTAAAAAGAAGGAATTTGTACCAGTGTCAGGTAGGATTTTCTGCCTAATTGTAGTTGGATGTGACATAAATGTTATAAATAACAATAATCAATCATTGTTTTGATGAAAAATATTGTCAATTTAGCTTACGTTGTATTTTTTGCGAATGTGATTTGTGTTAGACTTTGATACGTGGAACTATATGGGACATCTGTTTATCTCGATACACAGAGGGTTGAGTGAGAGATGAGGTTTGTTATCTACACGTAACTGATCTCATGTCAGTTAGAGTTCTGATAAGGGAAAAAGCCTAGTTACCAAATAAATTGGTCAAAACAAGGTTTAAAATGGTAAGTGAGTCAGTGAGTGAGGCGGTTCCTTTCTCATTCATTGAGCCACTGCAGCTATCAGACCGTTTATTTTCAGTGAATTGGGGTAATCAATATTATTCATATAGAGCGAAGCGCAGTGCTTGAGCAAAGCTCTTTTCCAGTAATGCAGGAGCATACGTAAAAATGTCACCCACAAACTGTTCATTTACAAAATAATTCAGAACGCAACTGGATACACTGGGCAAAATTGGCAATGTGCATGTCAGCGTATACGTACATGTAGATGTCACGTCAGTTTACCAAAGCTAGATTATGCGTGTCATAGAACGATTTCCATGGCGCGTCTAATCAATGATGTCACATATTTTTGACGTCAATGAAAATAATTCTCCCAATTTTTTGTTCTTTTTTTTTTAAAACTAAAATAAATCATTTTAATTTTGATCTAAATTAAAATCAATTCGGAAAAACGAAACTATTTAACAGTACTTCACTTTGGAAACTTAATTATGAAGGTTTTATCTTTGACAACAATCACTGTTACATATTATGTACTAGGTACAAAAAGTTTAAACTCTCTAAAAAAAATGATCATCAAACTTAAACTAAACCTGTTCTGTGTTTCTTTTCTTGCATTTGTTTTTTCTTCTGTTTCCCACTAAACGGCTTCTTTCTTGGCATCGTGACTAGAAAACGGGTTTACCACCACACAAGAAAAATGTCAATACGTATAACTTGCTTATTATACAAATATTTGCTTATACCTGCTTATATTTTTCTAGAACATTCAACTTTTATTTAGAAGTAAAATTTATGGGCGCAGTCATGTTGTCATTACGCAGCAAAAATTAAGAGTTATCTCCCCATTATCTAAACTTTAAAATGAAAAATAAAGTTTGGAAGCACTTCAAATAATTTTTTAATTGACTAATACATATTGAGTATATTTCTGAGAAACCAAAACCTTGTAATAATTCAATAAAACATAGCCTTGAAAAAGATATCAAGTAAAATCTGCCAGTAGTGTGCGATACTGCTTTGTTTACTTGAAGTGAACATGGCGACGAAAACACCTGTTGTTAAATCTGACAAGGATGGTTTAGTTTGAATCAATAAACGTAACTTGTCGTCTGCAATTATGGAGTTTGATTTTAACGTGAATCCCCTTGTTTCTGACATAATAACCAAATTAGATAACCGATTGATTCCAAGTCGAAATGGACAGGGCAGGTATTGTGTAGATTCTATTATAAATCTCATTTGCATTTGTTTGTTTTAATGTTTACCTATATGGCTATATATATGAATGAATAATTGTGACATCATCATCAACATGTACATCAATCTTAAAGCTGCAATTTCATATTTTTAAGTTATATTTTGAAAATATATTACGGCTGCATTTTCATATATTTAAAGCTCCAATAGCTTTTTTTTAAGTTATATTTTTAAAATGTATTAAAATAAAGCCCAAAAATAGATTGTACCTATAAACAGTCCTACCTTGTTAAAGAATAATCCTATTAATCCTGTAATTCACTATTGCCAGTTGAGAAATTGGCAAAAATATCATTTTCAACTTCAAATTCAAACGTTTGAAGATGGCCGTCCATGGAGAGGAATGGGAAAACAAGGGAGGTAATTGGTTAACTATTTCCTCAATCAATCGGTGTCTGCCCAAAAAATTTTGCCCATGATCGTATAACAGTGAGTTGACAACCTTTTGAGCAAAAAACATAGAAATAATTATGTTTTGACTTTCTTAGAAAATATGAAATTGGAACTTTAAGTTATATTTTTAAAATATATTAAAAAAATAAAGCCTTAAAATAGATGGTATCTATAAACAGTCCTACATGTACCTTGTTAAAAAATAATTCTCTTTACTATTAATTCTATAATTCACTACTATTTCCAGTTAAGAAATTGGCAAAAATATCATTTTCAACTTCAAATTCAATCGTTTGAAGATAACTATCGCATGGGGGGAATGGAAAAACAAGGGGGGTAATTGTGTTATTATTTCCAATGTGAAAGATGTTTAAGTGTGGAAAATAATGCCTGTTGTATAAAATAGTGGGTTTACAACCTTTTGAGCAAAAGACATAGATATGTTTCGACTTTCTTCTTAGAAAATATGAAATTCCGGCTTTAATGGATGATACCACATTGATGATCACGCAATTTTCTTATGTTCTTGCTGCTTTCTCCCATTCAGGCATGACCTTTTTAAATTTCTTAACAGAATTTCGCTAGGACTTTAGAATGATGCAAGTCATCATACATAATGTAAAGTTCTTGTCAAATTCATTATTCTGTGATCGAAAAAGCTAAGATCAAGCAAAAGATCAACCGTATGGTCCCAGAATAAAAATTAAGCTCCTTTGGAGCTCGCTCATGGTGTTGTTGCTGGCAATTTGTGGAATTCACTACCTAAAAATCGACTGTGGAATTAGCGCAATATGACTTTTTTTTCTTCTTCTTCTTGTACATATTGACTGCACTTGAACAGGGTAGATATAAATTGTTATTATTTTCTATACAGACATGTTAATATGGAGTTATCTTCGTCAAACTCATATAGGTTTGCTACTTGATTTGTGTATTTGTATTGCCAATATTTCAGAAATGGTGCATTACAGTTACGACAACAGTTATATGAAGTTCTGGATAAAATGGGTGAAGCCTCTGCTAGAGTAAGTAAAGAAATGGGTTTTTTAGAGAAAGGGAGAAATAAGGATTTAACGTCCCCCCGGGACAAACATATGGTTCAATTCAATATCCAATCTGATTAAAATACAGATCTATATTTCGTTTCGTTTTTTATACTTTCGATGGCCTACACTACATGAAGAACTGACCAGTTGTTTTGGGAGGTTTCATCTTAGTTTTGATGTTTCTAGTGGATTACCCACGTTTCCGTGGATCTCACACCAAAAGCCGACCGTAACAGACCGTTTCATTGGCTAATCCCTCACTTCAACCAAAACACGGGTAATATAACAACTCTTCCAGATCTTAGTGTAGTAAAGAGACAAATAAAACAATATTTTGAACTATAAAAAAACGAGCTGAAATAGGATCTGTGGTTTGATATCATAAGATCTGTCATTGATTCAAGTGGCATAGTTTTGAATATTTTTGAACCTGTATGCATTGAAAGGAGTACCTAGGGTCACCTGTCAAACCACATGGGTTTTCGATGAGGACTCTGGTTTCCTGATTTATTGAAATCAACTTGTACCATATATATTAAACCCAAACTGACATTAGTTTGTGTTGAGTGAGTAGAGTCATGGATAATTCATTGTGGTTTGCATGATAGCAGTGGTCATAATCTGGACACAGAGATATATCTACTTCATACTTCGAGAAAAAATCTCTGCCCTGAATGGCGGCCATATCTAAAACTGAGTACATTGGTTTGTAATGTAATTCTACTACGTTTAACACTTGGCATATACATAATAAGCAATTTTTCAATTCCATTAAATGGAAGCAGAATATACATTTCTCAAAATTCTTGAAGTATTATTTGTCTTTTCAACTAAAATCATCGACCAGTCATCCAGCTTAGTGACTGTTTAGTATGCAGTGGTCATACTTGCTCGATGTAAATTCCTGATGAAGTATCCTGTCATGAAGATACATTAATTATTCATGTTGATATATTTTGTCATCGCCCCTGTCCTTCCGCAATTTGTTTGTAGAAACTTTACAGGTCACAATGTTTATCTGATTTTGACAAAACTTGAAAAATAGGTTTATCTTCCAAAGCTTTTGGTTCTTTTTGATATTGGCATGTATCAGATCATAATTCACAGAATTTTTTTTTTTAGCTTGTTCTCTGTCCATCCTTTGAAAAATGTGGGCATATTTAGCCTGACAACTACTGGTTCCAAAATATAGTTAGTGTTGATAAGCTATAGTTTTATTTTAGGCCCAAGGTTTGCGTGTTGCCATTACAAGTGGAAAAAAAATGGAATTATCCGATCATAAACTTTACATAATGAAAGATCCAGAAGGCTCCAGGTAGGCTAGGTCATATTGGTCTTTATTTTTATCTCTTTTCTGGGTTATTTCCTGGGAGCATAGGCGGGCTCATATTGGACTTATTGTATCGCTTATATTTATTTCTAGCGCTTGTAGGCTAGATCATGTGGGGTGTGGGTGGCCTAGTGCTGCAACGCATGATTAGATGCTAAATACATGTTTCTGAGGGAGGTTGGATGGTCGAATGGTTAGCGTATGCAGGCTGTATCATAAGGTCTGTCATTGAGTCAACAGGCATGGTTTTCGAGAAGGTATAGGGTTGCGTGTCCAACCTCGTGGGTTTTCTCCGGGTTACCTGGTTTCTTCCCACTGCTAAAGACCAGTATGCACAAGAGAATTATTGAAATATAATTGAACTGTGTGTTAGTCCCGAAATTAAAATATTTTATCTAACATGACTGCTGTCTAATTCTTTGCCCGAGAGCCCAGAATTTACTTACTCGTCTTCCTGTTTTGCATACTTTCCCACTATCTTACATCATCTGTTACTATTATTAAACTTAATTAGCATAATAAACAGAGTTTCCTCCCATTAAACGTTAAGCGCAGTTACACAGTCCAACATTGATTTTCGTGCATGAGTTAAACCCATAAATCATGGCCTAAAGCATTCACTTGTTCATGCTTGTTAATTTGATGTCACATATGAGGTGTGATGGTGAAATGAGATGGGTGGACATACATACACGTATGTACATACTTTGTTTTTATTTATTTTTATAATTAAAGTCTGCCTTTTTTTATTGCCAGTGGTAGAGGGGCCATAGTAGGGTTTTTAAAGACTGGAAAGAAGAAATTATTTGTTTATGATTATAATGGACATCACCACGAGATGGAGCCACTGTGTGTTCTAGATTTCTACGTTCATGAATCGCGACAACGGATGGGTTGTGGAAAGAGATTATTTGAGTATATGTTAAAGGTATATGTACCAGTTATTAGCTTTCTTTTGTGATTATTTTTATACGCCCACATTGAAATCTTTTTGTATTTTGTCTTCGCCCCTGTCAGTCCGTCGATCCGCCATCCACAATTGCTTGGGGACGCTCTAGAGACTAAAGTTAATATTCAATTGACTTTAACTTTATACAGTGTTTAAGGTCGTGCAACGACGAAACTAATTGATTTGCAGCGATTTAATAAGTGTCAGAGTTATGGCCCTTGAACACTGAAAAATCTTGTGGACACTCCAGAGGCTAAAGTTATTTCATTTCATTTCATTTTATTTCTAGTGTTTTTATATTTTTCAGTGTGAGAATGTGGTACCTTGTCATCTGGCTATAGATCGCCCGTCCATTAAGTTTGCATTGTTTTTACGTAAACATTACAATCTTAAAAACCAGATACCTCAGACCAATAATTTTGTAGTTTACGATGGTTTTTTAGATCAACCAGGTAAAGTAACAACCTGATTAAAACACATATCCTATTTCGTTTCGTTTTTATAGTTTAGAATTTCATTTTACTTGCCTTTACTGCGCTAGGATCTGGAGGAATTGTTACGATTGACGTGCTCTGGATGATGTGAGCGATTAGCCAATGGCAATGAAACAGTCTGTTATGGCGAGTTGTTGACCTTTTGATGCGCAGAACTGTGGGTTAACCACTAGAAACGTCAACGTTGATTGATTAATCACGATCTGACGCCATAGGGTCAAAGGTCGCCAGTTGACCCCTGATGTGAACTCTCACTGCTAAAGACCCCTACACACAAGCCAATTGTAGTCCCGAAATGACCTAGTCAACGCTAAACCCCATTTCTGTCTCTCTTTCTTCTTCATTATCAAGGATGGTATAGAAAACTGATTATGTTAAACTCATTTTCAGCCATGTTTTATTTCACTAAAAATTTTCTTACATGGATAAAATGATTATTTATTATGTTGTTAGATGCTGGTAGAAGAAGAAATGGTAATAGAGCTTATACAAGTTACCCATTTAATGGTAAGAATTAAACATAATTTATACAAGTTATTTTCACACCTTCTTCCTGTGGTCTTTCTTGGAAACAATGTTGATCAGAAATTAAATAAAAGATATCGAGAGGTGTCACAAGAGTGGGCAATGATTATTAGTGATAATTTTTCAAATCGTGTTTGTTGTACCCAGAAATGTTCAGTATTATTGTATTATTATATTTGACTTATTTATTTTTTTCGGCTTAAATTATTAAAGATACATTATTTAAGATTAAGATAAAGAGCTGACCAATCTTGCTATAAAATTTCCCAAATACATAATGTAAAATAAAAATATTAAAAATGTTATTCAAATTATTTCATTCTGAGCCCTGTTATCACTGTTTGTAGTTTTGATGAGATTTGTGCATAGTGGTAACCATGGCCTTGCTTTCCCATTTTTAAATTGAATTTTTAAATGGCAAACCATTCTAGTCTAATTAATCTAATTAAAATCATGAGTATCCAATACCATCAACAGTTGATTATTATCTGGTTTTGTTAATAAATGTATAGGTAATAGTTTAGATAACATTTCAGGCCTAAAAAAAAGACCTGCAATCGGCAGATTTAGCTGTTGCATAATGTTTGTTTAAATCCCTTCATTTCATTTATAATATGTGTATTATATCAGAAAGGCAACAATGTATGTTTTATATATGTGTATTAATCTAGTACTAATTAAACTAATTATCGAAATGTTACTAATAATTGTCGGTCACCTCTGGCTTGCGGCTTTGGTTTCGATCCCTGGTGTGAGCGTATGTGGCATGGAGATAGGGCCGCCTTCTCAACCTTGTGGGTTTCCTCTGGGCACTCCGGTTTCCTCCCACTGCTAAAGACCCCTACGCGTAAGCAAATTATTGAAATAAAATTAAACCATATGTTATTCCCGTAATAACCTAGTTTGTGTTGAGTGGATGTTAAACCCAATTTCTCTCTCTGTCTGTCCAATCTCGTGGGTTTTCTCTGGGTCCTTTGGTTTCCTTCCACTGCTGAAGATCCCTATGTGCAAGCGAATAAGATTGAAACATATGTTAATCCCGAAATGACCTAGTTTGTGTCTCACTAATATTTGTAAAGTCAAATGTAACATTTCTTAATTTTATATATTTAATGTGTGTTTATTATATGCTATCTGGAGGGTCTGATGGCTGAATGGTTAGCACAGACACGCTGTATCATAAGGTCTATCATTGAGTCAACCAGCATGGTTTTGATTTCCCGGTTGTATGTGACAAAGAGCTTGAGTAGGGTCACCAGTTCAACCTCGTGGGTTTTCTCCGGTTTCCTCCCACTGTGAAAGACTCCTTCGCGCAAGCTATTTAGTGAAATAAAATTCAACTATGTTAATGCCGAAATGACCTGCTTTGTGTTGTGTGGACGTTAAACCTCATTTCTCTCTTTGCATATCAGCTATCTATAATTTATTATTAATTAAACCAATTGTTGAAAAAATTAGTAAAATTTATGTAGTAAAATTTAGCATTTCTTTATAAACCTTGGACGTGGGAATTATTATGTGCTTTTGAAACTAAATGATTTTAAAGAAAATGAATAACATTTTTGTGACGGGTCAAATGTATGATTTCTTAATCGAGTTGATGCAGGAAAGTAGGTCGATTAAATTTTATTTCCACTCAATATTTTCGTTCTTTGGATAGTAGAATGGTTAGGATGTGCACATCGTATCATAAGGTCTGTCATTGAGTCAACTGTCATGGTATCGATTACCTGGTTGTACGCGACAAGGAGTAGAGTCGCCTGTCCAACCTCATCGGCTTTCTCATCTGTTTCTCCTAAAATGACCTGGTTTGTGTTGAGTGGACATTTCTTTCTTTCTCTCTTTGTTTGGTTTTTTGATGGTTTGGTTTTTAATTGGAATATCAAAATGCAACAGTGGTTTTAGAATATTTAGATTATCCTGAAAGAATAAACATATTTGTTGTTGTATCATGTTGCTGTTTGTTGCTGTAACTGTTTAAATTATCCTTAAGGTTATGAAGAAAATAGTTGCTATGGTTACAGAAACAGAGGAGGCAACCGTGATGGACCCCCAAATGGATATAACGTAAATCGTCCCCCGTCTGGTTCAAACAGACAAAACTATAACAGACCTCCCTCCGGCAAAAATTCTTACAATATAGCGAAAAATCAAGTTCACCCAGAGAATCAAAATATTGAATCAAACTTTTATGATCGTCCTCCATCACACACACGACCTCCATCGGGTCGAAATAGGTCAATAGTTCAACCCGAAGGACAAGGTCAGGTCAGGAGTCGACCTTCATCTGGTAACCATGGTTACAGACCATCATCAGGGAATAGAATAACTCTAGATGTAAGTAAATTTATTTCATTTTTTTGTTTTATAAAATTAAAACCTTTGGCTTTAATCACCTCAAGAAGAGTGGGTGGCGGAATAGTTCATTGCATGTGCTTTAGATCCCAGGGTCTGTCATTGACACAAGTGACATGATTTCGATTTCCCATATATAGATGAATGTGACACATGCATAGTGATTTCCATTTGTGACAGTTGTTCAGGTGGAAGGGTCTAGTCATTTGTAAAGGACGATAAACTGAGGCCCTGTGTAGACATGGAGTGCAGATAAAAGAACTTGGTTTCCCTTTTGTTAGTCGAGCAGGATGGAGTACCTGAAAAGGAACAACTGTCTAGTCGTTCAGATGGAAAAGAAAACTGAGAACGTATGTATCCATTGACGTGCATGTAAATCATCCCTTGGCAACTTGAATTCGATAAAAGAATACGGTAGTTCACTGTATGGCGTATGCCCGTCTTCATTAGCATGACATGTTACATGTGGTAAACAGTCGTGCAGGATGGAGTGAGTAGTTATATCTGACGATTATGTTCTTTATCCAGTGGGTATTTCACCAGGAACTTTTGAAAACAATCTGGAGGCTGTCTCGTGCGATTGAGGTCATTTATTCATCTTATTTATCTTGTTTTAGGCTTTAAAACAGTTGAGTTTAGAACCAAGATCTAAAACAACTTTAACCAATACTCCACCACAACAACCACAGTAAGTTTATATGATACTTCATTTAGTTTCTTCAATTCCTTTTTCACCAAAAAAAAAGGGAAATACAAGTGTATACGGGAGAGTCTGCTGCCGTTTGAACACATGAAAGAGGAATTCCCATTTTCCCGACTCTTTAGCGCAGTGAAACATTTTGAATATTAAATCGTCATTAAGATTGACAGTGTGGTTCCCGCTTGTCAGAAAACCGAGGTCCAGTGTAGACATTGGCGCAATCTGATAAAAATACATTTCTATATTTCAAAATAAAAAGAAGTCATTGTACTGCTGGTCGGGCAAAATGTCCCTCATAGCACACTGTATGGCGTATGCCCGACTTCATTAGCCCAGTAGGAGCTGAACAGTAGGATGTTTTTATTTGCCCGTTTAATTTCATTCCATTTTATTTTCAGACACTTTATGATAGATGTAAATAGTTTACGAGACAATGGTCCGGGAGGAGCTGGTGTTAACATGGTGTACAGGCGACAACCCCCGTCACCTCAACCCCTTCTCGGACCCAACTCTCAACATACTACACCAGCAAATCAAACATATAACAGGCCAGACAGTCAGGAACGACCAACGTCACATACAACTACACCAGCTTATCAAACACATATCAGACCACACAGTCAGGAACGACCACCGCCACATAGAGGTAATGGAATTGTCCACAATGAGGATGAGAATAATAATAATAGTAATAATTTATTTTTATATATAGCGTTCTACACATTTGTTTCAGAAACGCTTTACAAGAGTTTAAGATAGACATAATCACAAATATAAAAGATAAAAAAATAAAATGATAAATAAGTTAAAACATTAAATAAAAATGATGAGAAATAAAAATGATTATAAAAAATAAAACATTCATCATAAAAGTCTTACACAAGATAGATCTTTAATTCATTACTGATGGAATTAGGGTGTTGGATGACTGAATGTTTAGTGTGCCTGCTGTACCTGAATCATAAGGTCTGTCATTGAGTCAACTGGCATGGTTTCGATTCCCTGGTTGTATGTGACAAGGTGTAAGGAGGCTTGTCCAACCTCATGGTTTCTCCGGGCCCTCTGGTTTCCCCCACTGTTAAAGACCCATACGTACAAGCAAATTATTTTATATAAAATTGAACCATTTGTTAGTCCCAAAATGACCTGGTTTGTGTGGTGTGGACGTTAAGCCCCATTTCACTATTTTCTTAAATCATCAAGATAAGATGGCAACTGAGAAATGATATATCTAAGATCAATATTTGATTGATTGCTGATTTTAGGAGAGGTCAATATTTTATTGATTGTTGATTTTGAGAGATCATTATTTTATTGATTGTTGATTTTAAGAGAGATCAATATTATTGATTGTTGTTTTGGGGTTGATCAATATTTTTTTGATTGTTGTTTTGGGAAAGATCAGTATTTTTATGAGTTTTACGATTTTGTTTTATATAGAAAATAATCGGTCTCAGATCAGTCCTCAACAGATAAATCTTCACCAGGAATATCTCGGCCATGGTGGACATCTGAAAGTTAATCCCGTTACTGGGGAAAAGATAATCTCAAGGTAAAATAACATCAATATATCACTTCCTTACAAACCCGAGCTTAGGAGGGGCCCAGGCCCAGGGCCCCACAGTTCATGGAAAAAAAAAAAATTCCAATGAACGTTTCACGATAATCGATCTAGTGGCGCGAAGGCGGAGTCTGAGCTATCCCTCAATCTTCTCTGTGAAGTTCCACTTGGTGATCGTTCTTGGCTTCTAGACTTTTACGTGTATGTCATTCGAAATTGAATAGATTTCGTATGTGATCACATTCTTGTATTATAGACCGTTTAATTGTGTGTTACTATGAGTGACATTCTAAAGGATATGAAATAATCTTCTGGTCGCGTGAGGGGCCCTGCGATTCTACTCAGGCCCAGGGCCCGGCTCCAGTTAAACTGGGCTTTGCTTTCTTTGTGAGTTTTCTCCAAGTTCTCCGGTTTCCTCCCACTTCTAAAGACTTATACGGGCAAGCTAATTATTGAAATAAAATTGAACCATATGTTAGTCCCGAAATAACCTAGCTCTGTTTTTATTTGCCCTTTGAATTTGAGACATTTAATGATAGATATGAATAATTTACGGCACTTCGTGTTTGATCATTGTATTGGCAGACAAAATTCAGCGCGATTTTTCCGGCATGGTTCCCCTTGTCAGTGGTGCAGGACAGAGGGCCTAGCAAGGAACAACGTATAGTCGTTTGGATGGGACGAAAAACCGACGTCCTGTGCACACATAGGCGTATATGTAAATGATCCCTTGGCAGTTGTAGGAATCATTAGTGAGCAGAAACTCGCCCGTATATCTCTTATCACTTGTTACTTCAGTCGTGTTTTCCTTTTGCCTTCGTCACTTCTGTTTATTTTAATCTTTGTTATGTATCTATCGTAGCATTGATCTCTGTGATGATAATATAACACAACACAGTTCCATGGTAACAATCACTATATTATATACACATGACATTTCCACAAGAATTTGCTTGATAAGGACCAGCGAATTCATGTCGAAATGCTATGTGTATATAATATAGTGATTGTTACCATGGAACTGTGTTGTGTTATATTATGTTCAATTGCTAAATGCCATTCAAAGATAATATCCCTTGTCTGGGCTTCCATACGACTTGATAATATCACTTGTCTGGGCTTCCATATAAAACTAGGTGTATAAGATTTATTTTTATGATGATTTCAGTTTACCAAAGATAAATGGGTGTGATAATAAAACGGTTGCCGCTAGCAACCAGCCTCCATTAATATCCTGGCAGACGACACAACCGGCTGCACGTCAAGATATCTCCTGGACTGTCGGAAATATTCAACTCAATCGTGGAAGACCTTATCAGTCTCGATTATGGTGATCAATTGACAAAAACTGTTTAAAATTTAATTAGTGATGAGAAATCATGTTGAATCTGTTTATCTATGGTGTTGATTTAACACAAGTGTATTCACAGGAGCAAAGCACCTGCATTATGGTCCTGATATAACAATGGACCAAAACACCTAGGTTAGAGCCCTAATTAAACACTATTGTATACACTAACATTATGATCCTGATATAACAATGGATCAAATCACCTAGGGTCCTGATATAACGTGTGTATTCACAGGACCAAAACATGAGGGATACGGTCCTGATATAACAATGGATAAAAACACATAGGTTACTGCCCTGATATAACAAGTGTAGTCACTGGACCAAAACATCAGTGTTAGGGTCCTGATATAATAAGGTTGTGGTCATTGGACCAAAACGTCGGCGTCGTGGTTCTGATATAATTCTTGTAGTCACTGGACCAAAACGTCGGCGTTAGGGTTTCGATATAATAAGGTTGTAGTCACTGGACCAAAACGTTGGCGTTAGGGTTCCGATATAATAAGGTTGAAGTCACTGGACCAAAACGTCAGTGTTAGGGTTCCGATTACACAGGTGTAATCACTGGACCAAAACACTGGCATTATGGTCCAGCTATAAAAACGGGTATAGTCACTAGACCAAAACATCAGGTGTTATAACACCGGTATAATCACTGAACAGATCCAGATAAAAGACAGAATATTTTAATGATTTTTTTGTGATCTCACTTATATGTTATTTTTATCACATTTTCCAGACATACATTGACCAAAGATCGTATATTATGTATGTATTTATCTTTTTCATGTCGCATTCTGTTCCAACATACATCACCATAGGTTTCAAAACTATTTTAGGTTTACAGTATTTAATAAGTTACTGTTTAAGTAATCGGTTTATAAATGGCCAATATCAGGCTTACTTAACGGATACTTAAAGCGAGAAAGTCAAAACATAATTATTTCTATGTCTTTTACTTTCCTGTGTCAACTTACTATTATACGATCAAATGCATTATACCGCACACTTTAAAAATCATTGACACAGGAAATAATAACACAATTACCTCCCTTGTTGTTCTATTCCCCCCCCCTCCCATAGAATAGCTATCTTCAAACATTTGAAGTTGAAAATGATATATGTGCTAATTTCTCAACTGGCAATAGTGAATTATTGAAATTATTAGACTGTTTATAGATACCATCTATTTTAAGGCTTTATTTTAATACATTTTAAATTTAAAAACATGAAATTGTTGCTTTAAATTATGTTATAATAATTAACATACAAAAGTCAGTTTAATTCCACCATTGTTAGCCAACAGACATTTTAATGTATGCTCCCAATTTGCTCCAAACGTGCTTCGTTGGCAGTGTTCTCTGTACCAATATACCAATTAACCTGGCAAACCTGGCAAGTTGAAGTCTAGGGCCAATCTTCTCCTAGTCGTGTGGGTGGGCATTGGGAATGCCTCACAAGAAGAATAGCGAAGGGTCTTCATCTGAATCCAGGAGTAGGCGATGGCCAAATGGTTAGCATGTGTGATCACATGGTCTGGCATGTAAAACAACCCTGAGTGCTTGAAATAAAGAAGAATGGTCAAAAACACTGATGTCTGGGCAAAATTTGCCCCCCCCCCCCCCACAACACATCCCCAAGCAATAAAACATGACATGTTAGTCTGAAAATGACCCAAGTATTCTTTTAAGGAGATGAAAGCCATTCCATCCCTTAAATGACCCAACTATTGTCTTGAGATGAAACTCTGTCCATCTTTTAAATGACCCAAGTATTCTTTTAAGGAGATGAAAGCCATTCCATCCCTTAAATGACCCAACTATTGTCTTGAGATGAAACTCTGTCCATCTTTTAAATGACCCAAGTATTGTTTTGAGGAGATATGAAACCCATTCTATCCATAAAAGGAGCTAATTCCCTATTTTTTGTTACCTGGAAATAGACGCATATAATAATTGATAACAACATCAATGTCGATTTAAATTGACCAATAAGTTGTGTTTGGAATGTGGAAGACTGTGGATGATATTGAATACAGGGCTATGGCTGCAACGATACGCCAGCCCACATACGATGCATATGACTATTCATAGTCTACGATAGGATTAATATCGTGATAGGAAATAAATTTTAAAAATAGGCCTTCTTTTATGAGTTGCTTTAAATGTGCATTTTCTCGGTCAACTAATAAGCCACTTAAAGTGTCAAAAACGTCTTAACACTGCTGAAAGTAAAAAATAGTGTCACGATTCGTTATCCAAATAAAAATTTCACAAAAAAATTCCATCTGATACTGACGTTCATTGTATGGTGCATCGTGGATTTTTAAAACATCGCGATTCATCGATGGATCGTTGCAGCCCTAGACTTTGCCCCTTTAAATACCACAGTATTGTTCAGTGGAGATGAAATGATGAAACCCCTTTCTATATTCCATCCATTAAAATTGATTGTATACCATATTGATCAACTGTGATATATCTGTCTTGTACTAGCTGTATTTATTATGTGAAATCACCATGGTTACGTTGTTGTTATTAGTTTATACAAATATTATTTACCGTATAAAATAAAAGATTTAAAAACTAGTAATTTGCTTTTTGTAAGATTTAGGTACAGAGCTGAAAGATTTCCAATTCCAACAGGCAAGGGATCTTTTATGTGCACATCAATGTGTACACGGGACCTTGGTTTTTCGTCCCATCTGAACGACTAGACAGCTGATCTTGCCAGGCACTCGTCCGGCATTTCTGACAAGGGGGAGCCATGCCTGAAAATCCGGATGAACTTTCTCATTCAAAGCAGGGATTGAACACCCGATCTCCAGGCTAGCGAACCAGCGTCTTAGTCACAGTGACCCCCATGCTAGACGAAGATACATATCTTTGATTTTATTTATATAGAGGATTAATGTTATACCAGCTCTGCAGTCAGTGTTGAGGGGTGAATGGTGTAACGTTTGCGCGTTAGGTTGTAAGGTCTGTAGTCAGGGTTTATGGGCGAATGGTGTTAGGTCATACGGTCTGTTATTGAGTGGAGTGCCATGGTTTTGATTCCTGCTTGTATGTGACAAGGAGTACGGCCACATTCCAACTTTCTGGTTGTGTATCTTAATTATTATCTTAGCACACGCGCAAGGACGGCAAGGTTACATGATGGAAAACATGACAGAAAGCCAGGTGCGAGACTCTAACGTCAGACGGTCAAAAGCTGCTCTTATGACCCCCGAGGCAGCCTATCTCTACAACGGGTCAGATATTCATATAAAGTAGGCCATTGAAAGTATACAAAAAAACGAAACGAAATATAGATCTGTATTTTAAACAGATTGAATCTGTTGAAGGGATCAGAGAACCGTCAATCATCAACATTTTTCATCAACAATTATATTAAACAATCCAATTAAAATTCAGATCTATATTTCGTCTCGTTTTTTTACACCTTCGATGGCCTACACTTGATGAAGATCTGACCGGTTGCGTTAGGGTCGTACGAGCGGCTTTTGACCCAACATGTATGATGTCAGATATTAATTGATCAATTAGCGTTGACTTTTCTAGTGGTTTATCACAGGCATAGTTTGTTGCATCGCACGTGAACAACTCCCCGTAACAGAACATTTAATTGGCTAATCTCTCATTTCAACCAGAACGTCCTCCAGATCCTAGTGTAGTGAACACAAGTAAAATGAAATTTTGAACTATAAAAATCGAAACGAAACAGAATCTGTGTTTTAATCAGATTGAATTTTTAAACAAATTATACATCTTTGTGTCAATTTTATCTTGAGAAAGAATCCTGCCATCTGAAAGTCCTGCTATCATGTTGCTTTCTATAGTTCGAAGTCGTCTTAATTTGGGTGTATTGTGGGCAATGACCTCTTCAACATCACGTGACATCATTCCAAGAGACACGCCCCCATAATGTCCATAAAAACAGTCGTCGACTCTTCGTTTGTCATCCAAACACCGTCTTAAAATTTTCTGTTTACTAAGCGTTTCTCGTAAGGATGATATATCGTTCCGGAATTTTACTTCTGATTCCCGTTGTTGTTTGTTGAGGTAGCTGACGTAAGAATCTTGACTGTTTTTAAGAAGACTATTTGCGATATATAAAAACTTTCTATGCGTGTTAATTTGTTGTTTGATTGCTTTAAGACACCCGTCATCCATTTTAAACGATTTATTTTCAAAGGTAGCGAAAACCGCTTTACTTTATCCTGTGACGAGTAAAGTCGCCTGTCTAACCTCGTGGGTTTTCTCTGGATCCTCCGGTTTCTTCCCACTGTTAAAGACCCCGACGCGCAGGCGAATTATTGAAACGGAATTTAATCATTTGTTAGTCCCGAAATTAGAATTGTTTATACAACGAAAACCACTTTATTTTATCACGTGGCGAGCAGAGTCGCCTGTCTAACCTCGTAGGTTTTCTCTGGATCCTCCGGTTTCTTCCCACTTCTAAAGACCCAGAAAAAGAATTGAATCATGTGTTAGTCCCGAAATTATCTAGATTGGACGTTAAACCCCACTTCTTCGGGGAGTTTCCAGCTTGGTTCCCATTGTCAGCGGTGCATGATTTAGAGTTTGGCAAGGAAACACGTCTAATCATTCGGATGGGATGAACAATCGAGGTACCGCATGCACGTAAAATAAAATGGAACAGTAAGTTGGAATTCGAAGAAGGGGGCTTCAAATGTATATCAGCATACATCCATTTGTCACTTAAATTATTTTTCTGAACTAATAATACATTTGTTCCAACTATCGTAACGATTCGCTGTTGGATGTGCTGGGTTGTGATTCACGAATTTTCACCCCCACTTGATATAGCTTCTCATCGTATAGACACACAATTCACAATTTATTTTCATAATTATTAGCATTCTATTACAACATTCACAGATGTCACTTCTTATGGTAACATTCAAAGACGTCACGTCCTATAGTAAAATTACCAGACGTCACCTCTCACAGACGTCATTTTCTATAGTAATATTCACAGAAGTCACTTCCTATAGTAACATCACAGAAGTCACCTCTTGTAGAACACCACAGACGTCACTTCCTATGATTACATTCAAAGACGTCACTTCCTATGAGTACATTCAAAGACGTCACTTCCTATAGTAAATTCACAGACGTCACTTCCTATATAACATCAAAAAAGGGTAGGCATTTTTTTCCGTCCACCGGAGCCTGGTCTTATGACGTCATATGTGGATTGTGGGGTAGGATAAGGGTTAGGATAAGGGCTGTGGCCTGTAGATTTCGTCACAGTCTCGAGATGTAGACAGGGCTAGCCCTAACCCTAACCCTGGGCCAAGCCTAACCCTTATCTTAACCTACAATCCACATATGACGTCATAAGACCAGGCTCCGGTGGACGGTAAAAAACGTTTACCTCACAAAAGTCACCTCCTATAATAACATTCAAAGACGTCACAGATGTCACCTTCCTATAGTAACACTACAGAAGTCATTTACTATAGTGACATCACAGAAGTCACTTCCTATAGTAACATCACAGAAGTCACTTCCTATAGTAACATCACAGATGTCACCTTCCTATAGTAACATCACAGAAGTCACTTCCTATAGTAACATCACATAAGTCACGTCCTATAGTAACATCCCATAAGTCACTCCCTATATTAACCACGCAGATGTCACCTTCCTATAGTAACATCACAGATGTCACTTCCTACAGTAAAATTCACAGAAGTCACTGGCTATAGTAAAATTCACAGAGGTCACTTCCTATAGAAACATTCACAGAAGTCACTTCCTATGGTAACATCACAGGCGTCACTTCCTATAGTAACATCACAGAGGTCACTTCCTATAGAAACATTCACAGAAGTCACTTCCTATGGTAACATCACAGGCGTCACTTCCTATAGTAACATCATAGAAGTCACTTCCTATAGTAACATCACAGGCGTCACTTCCTATAGTAACATCATAGAAGTCACTAACACACATTTCAAATAACACACATTCTAAAATAATGTTCTAAGAAGTTACTCATATCCTATAATATTTCATGACGTGACTTTAAATCATTTTGATATTTTACATCGAGATAATATTATGTGCAATATTTACCGAGTAGTTGACGCCGTATTAGAAATGATCCTGGTGCTCTATATATTTATAGTACTAGTTAGATTCTACCTGGTGATTTTATACCTAACTCTCTAACAATATCACCCGTATGTTAAAAGCTTTCACACGTCTATTATATTATACTCTCGTGGTATCTAGCTTCTCTCTATATCTAGTAATAGAGTTCTATGTTATTTATGAAAACATTTGTTAAAATTTTGTTTCGAATCAAACTACCGTAGTCAATCAATTTAAAGCATCTTATAAAGGTAAATCTTGATCCGTGGAGTTCTACGCCCAGAATAACTTGCGGTCTGAAAGTCGGATCGGCTTTGGATAAAATACAGGTGAATTTTGGAGTTATTCTTCTGAAAGTGTTTCTTTAACGCTGTAATGGGTTATTCTTGTTCATTTCCCATATGAAAACATGAAATAGGGGTTTTCTTACGGGAATTCTGGGATATTCTCATTTAAATCAACATTGTTGATGTGAACTTACCGAGAAAAGATGGGCTTCTGATATCCGATATTTAAGATAAAATAATTTTTTAAACTATAGTTTACAAGTTCTAGTAAGAATTGTTTTTGTCTGTGAAATAATTTAGTTCAGTACGGTTCCATCAGTTGTATTATTTGTCATATAATTAAAAACCTCCATCATATAGTGTGCCTCTAAAAACCAACTTCTCATTAATAAACCCCGTTTACATTACAAATTGTAAGCGCACCAGACACGGTACCTGTCATGGCACGGTTATTTTTATTATTTTTTTGTAGCGTGCCGTACTGAGTACTGTGCCAATTTGTTCCACTGAAGCGAGGTGGTCTCGGCACGGTACCACGTACAACACAGTTAAATTTACGTAGTGTAATAACGAACCTTGACCATTTTTACCGCGTACTTTGATAGGTCTTTCCTCAGTTCTGTCAAAACCAAATCAATCGCTGTAATTGTTTTCATCCGGATAATTTGCATAGGGGCTGAAATTAAAATTTCTGTGAAGAGTTCCAAATTCTAGAAATTTATCGCGGTCTGGTACCGTGCCGAGGTCGGTACGTACGCTTATCGCGGCCACGTGTAAACGGGGCTTATATAAACTCTAATCGTAGTGTGTGTCTCTATAACGCAATATAATTACTACCCAATAATAAAACACATTTCATCAATACTTTTATAATTAAGGTAAAGAATTAAGAAGGACCTGGTTGATTACAAGTTATCGGTTTATCGATTGATATTAATGTCCGTTATCATTTTTTACAAGTACATGTATAACATCTAATTTTGTAACGTAATTGCAACTACGTCATGTTACACACCAATATCTGTATCCAATAACTATCGTTATATTCCAATAGCTGAATCATTGTGAAATCCTGAAGAGAGAGAGAGAGGGGGGGAGAGGGAAAGAGAGATGGGGTTTATCGTCCACTCGACACAAACTAGTCATTTCGGGACTAACATATGGTTCAATTTGATTTTAATAGTTCCCTTGTGCGTAGGGATATTTAACAGTAGGGGGGGGATCCAAGAGAATAACCATTGGGTTGGGCAGGCGATCCCCATAGGCGTACGGGCTCGATGACAGTTAGGGGGACAGAACCCGAATTGCCCGACAGATTTTCGGGTTTACAAACGCTCCCCCCTCCCCCTAAAGAAAATTTTGAATATTCGACGGCTGCAAACACGTTTTCCTGCTATTTTAACCCGTAAACAAAACAACTTCAAAGTGGTCTAATATAGCTTAATTAAAGTGGCTGACTCCAATTTCAATCAATCGTTTACAGTGCACGAAGACGGGAAAATTTTGAAAATTTAACTGCCGCAAATGCGTCTTCCTGTTATTCAAGCCTGTGAATACAGCAACTTCAATTTGGTCCAATACAGCCTACCTGCTGACCCGAATTCCAAACAAACAATCAATCGTCGCGGGGTATGGGGCCTTACTCTCCCGGAAAAAAAATTGAAAATTTAACCACCGCAAATGCGTTTTCTGCTGTTCTAGCCCGTGTAAGTAACTCCAAAAGTGTCCAATGGTTTGTAGCCGAAATCCCAGTCCGAATTCCAACCATCCAATCAGCTGCATTCACAAATACTAATCGATGCCCGAAAAATGTCGCACAAAGTAGAGTGGCTCCAGACAAAATGTTTTAATCCATAGTCAACTCAGTACAAATTCGTCGTATTCAGTTAAAAGAAAAGTAAAATTAGTGTTTTATTAGGGTTCAAGGACAGTCAGGGAAGCAAAACTAGAAATGCCCGAAAAAATTTCAGGTTTACAGACAGCGGAGCTGACCGTCTATAGACCTACCTAGAAAATTTTGGAATATTTGACGGCAAAAAACGCGTTTTACTGCTATACCAGTCCGTAAAATTAGTGTTTTATTAGATTTCGGGCACTTTATTTTGCCAAGTAGATGAAATATTTTTTTTCCCCCTTTCCTGTCTGGCCGAAAGTTGGGGGGGGGGGGGGGGCCCCCCTGCCCCCCCCCCCCCCCCTGGCTCGTACGCCTATGGCGATCCCACCCCTTATCACGTACAACCGGGGAATCGAAACCACACAAGTTGATTCAATGATCTTAACACTCATGGGTTCAGGCAGAGTTGAATAAAGATTGCATGCGGCATATTTGCTGAAAACGTCAGTGGAGCCCTTACATTAACAGCAACATATTCTAGTCATTTTCCGTTGAGAGAGGGACGTTCTCCGATAGAATTTCCCAATGGGTCATTTGTACTTGAAATCCGCAATAATTGCCACATTTAATGAATTTTAGGAGTAACTGGAAAAGTGTCTTAATTTGCTCCTTCGTCCTTCACCGTGTCCCAGCCCCACCAATTTCTTGGGGGCTAAAATAATTTATTTGAACAAATTGTTACAACCATAATCAACACACTAACGAACTTGGTTAAAAACAACATAACATGTCCTTGAAGATTGGGGTGAATGTCAAAAACTGCTAAGTTATTTAAAAGCGCTTTGTAAAGTCTAGTGACTAATTGTTTATGCACTGAAGGAACAGACAGATGGACAGAAACCATTTGGTCTATACGATGCTCCAACCCTTTAATCGTGTACATATTACACTTTGTATACAACATTCAAACTAATGTTTCATAGGCAACCCCTCAAGGCTGTCGAAACAACGATGACGTGTTTGCATACAATCAATCTACCATACTCCGCGCAGTGTTGCGTTTGATTAGAGGTAATCCTACTACACACTGCTATTATGAGTGGATATTGTTGTTTTAAATTTTGATTGGTCAGTAGTCCGTCTACCAACCAATCACTAGCTGCCCTACAAAAGCTTTATATTTAAAACGAGTGCCAATATTGGACCAAATATGTTTACATAATGTTACGTCATGACTCACGATTTTATTATGCCTGATTAACCTGTGCATAGCAGAATACTGCAGTAAAACTAATTGCGTGACAAACGAGGCTATCAAGTCGAATGAAATGTAAACAATACTGGTACAAAATGTCTGAGAAAAATGTCTTGTTCCCATGGTTCTTTTCCTCAGGGAGGAAACTAGAGGACTCCATGAAAACTCACGAAGAAGAGAGAAAGAGAAATGGTGTTCAATATCCACTTGACACAAACTGGGTCATTTTGGGAATAACACATGGTGGATTTTTTTTATTTCAATAATTTGTTGTCTTTAGCACTGGAAGGCAACTGGAGGACCAAGAGAAAACCAAGAGGTTAGACAAGCTACTCTACTCCTTGTACAACTGGGGAATTAAAACTAGGCCAGTTGACTCAATGACAGACCTTATGATATAGCACAAACGTGCCAACGATTCAACCCTCCCCTCCACTCATCCCACAAGAGAGAGAGAGAGAAATGGGGTTTAACGTCCACTCGACACAAACTAGGTCATTTCGGGACTAACATATGGTTAATTTTATTTCAATAAATCCCTTGTGCGTAGGAGTCTTTAGCAGTGGGAGGAAACCGGAGTGCCCGGAGGAAATCCAGGAGGTTGAGCAGGCGCCCCTATCTAGATGCCACATACGCTCACACCAGGGATCGAAACCACAGCCGCAAGCCAGAGGTGACCGGCCAGCTAGAGGTCGAAGCACGGCACTAGGCCATCCCAACCCCCCCTCATCCCTCAAGGATTTAAAACACATAATGCCTATGGACACAAAACTAGGAACTAATTTAAAGGAAACAATATACTTTATTATTTTCTCCTGTGGGTAAATCAGTGTTTAACAGAACAATGTTTATCTAAAGTTCGTTTTATCTGAATGAGGTTGGCATCTGTTCGAACTGATTTTGGATCAAAATGAGTTTTGGTGGCTTTGTAACCGTCTGACTTTAACAACTGTACTAGAGTCGTTACCCTGAAATGATAAAACAGAAACATATAATACTGAATAAGTTTCATACAAAGAGTCCAGGGGAAGAACGATCTAACCCCAGTTAATGGTGCCATCTGGTAGCAAATTGTATAAGCTTGTGTTGGAACATCGAACCAAGGCCCTTCTGAAATGGTCTCCCTGACAAATACAAGTCCATCGTAGGTTTTATTTAACATTAATTTGCCTGAAAAGTTGAAGTCAGTGAAGTTGTTATTAAACCCATTCTTGTTCTGTTTGCATCAAACATTCTCGTCCAAAAGAAATCCAATTAACTACCCCAACCAATCCATCCCCACAGAGAAAAGCAAATTAAACTTACTTTGGTAATTTTGTATGACTAACTTTCCATCGATGTGTGTTGTAATAAAAAGGCAGAAACGGGTGACTCCATAGATCTGTTTCTTCTATATTATTAACATTAGCACGTTTCAAACGTTTGGCTGGTTGATCCGGACAGTCCTCATGTAGCCTCTTTTCACCAGCAGATTTCTCATGGACACTTTCTGATTGATTATCAGAAACTTCTGATGTTTTATTGTCACACTTTTCGTCACTTAAATTATCACCAACTTCCTCACTTTTTAAGTCTAAACTCTCTTTGTTTGGATTATTAAGATTTTCATCCAGTAAATTAGAGTTATTTTCTCCTGTTGCTATGATACAACCAGCTTCCTCCATCATAGTATCCAATATTACAATTGTTTTAGCACTAAGATCACATTCTTGAGCACTGGATTTTATCTTGGACAGGAATATTGGGTTAAATATTGGTCCAGACCTGATGAAAAAAAAGAAGCTGGTGAAATGAAATAATATCACATAACAATCAAATCAGGGCATTTAAAAAAAAAAAAAAATTATGGACGCTCATTATCAAAATTGAATGGTCAGCATTAAATTTGACACAATTACAAAATTACATGATTTTAAGTGCTTTTTACGAATTTTCAAACAAACATTTGACATTGTATGAATGTGAGAGAGAGAAAGAAATGGGGTTCAACGTCCACTTGACACAAACTAGGTAATTTCAGGACTAACATATGGTTTTAATTTTATTTCAATAATTCGCTTGCCCATAGGGGTCTTTAGCAGTGGGAGGAAACTGGAATACCCCGACGAAAACCCACAAGGTTGGACAGGCGACTCTACTCCTGGGGATTTGAAACCACGCCAGTGGACTAAATGGCAGGCCGTATGATACAAGCCTGTTGCTGTAATGATGTAATCCATGTTTGTAACATTTAAACAGCATAATTCTTGTGAATCCATAAACACATTTACAACTGCAGGGATGGATCCAGGAATTTTTGCAGGAGGGGGTTTGCCAGGTTTCTGTTACAGAAATCTGCCACCATCGTTTCTAAATTACATAGGCATACATACAAATTGAGCATTATAAACAGAGAAATCCCCCTGTGGATCTGCCCCTGAACTGGTAACCATTCATGGCCAGTTCATTCGTTTTTTCTAGAGCACTGTAAGTACTTACCCAAAGGGACTTAACTCTACAATGTAAGTACTTACCAAAGGGGACCTAACTCTACAGCTGTTTTACCAGGTTTCTCTGAGTTACATTTACAAGGTAGTAGGTTATATGGGTTTTCTAAAATAAAACATTAAGTTATAAGTAGATCAAGATGAACCACAATAGGCCTGACTTCAGGCATGTTATCGAAGCAACAATGCAAGGTTTACAACATCTTGACGTTGTTACATAACTTCACAATTCCCAAACTTATAGCTACGTTATTTGCGGACATGTGAACAGCAGTGTCCAATCAGAAATTGTGACATAGCGACCTCCACGGAAACCATGACATTGGACGAATCTTGAACTTTGCAACTTGATTATCACCGGTAGATATTGTAGCTTGAAAACGTGAGGCTTTGTATTTGCGATGATCAAGGAATCTGACAGGCTCCCAAGTAGGGTGAGTACTCAGTCGAAATTAATGCCGAAATATGCAGGGTATTATGTGAAGGCTGTGATAAGATGTACGTAGTTAAAGCGAGATCAAGCCTTCTATTGAAGATGGACTTAAGGCTGCATTTTGAAACCTGGTTTATTATTTCCCTAGTGGAGGTTAAACCCCATTTCTCTATTTTAATAAAATAAAATGAATGAATGGAGTTTAACATTCTACCGTTCTGCTCCAACTGGGCTACTGAAGACAGGCCTACATCATACAGTGTGCTATGAGGGAAATTTTGCCACAACAGCGCCACTACAGGGTTTAACTTCCTACTGTTCTGCTCTGACAAGGCCAAGGAAAAGCGGTATATATACACCTTACTGTGTGCTATGAGGGAAATGTTGCCCCGACAGCAGCACTATGACTTTGATAAAATAAATAGTGTACCTATTGGAGCTTTCTGTTTGGGTAGAAAAACTCTTTCTTCACAGAATCGACAGTGTAGTAACCATTGTAATCTCTGATTGGCTTTATCAGCAAGATGTGGTCCACGATGGGATTTAACACTTATCAGTAGAAAATCATCCATAGACATCGTATACAACACTTCTATACCTTTATTACATTTAGACGCTGACCTGTAATATATAGACAACATATTGAATACATTTAGACTCTGAAATGGAATATATAGACAACACATTCTTTACATTTAGAGTTTGACCTTACATGTATTATATTTAGATGCTGATCGATCTGTAATATATAGACAACATATTTATTACATTTAGACACTGACCTGTAATGTATGTAAAACATTTATTACATACAGACGCTGGCCTTTTTGTCTTAATTTGTATTTGACAGACAATTATTTGTTTATATTTATTTTGTAGTTGATGGGAAATATTCTTTTTTACATTTCTTCGTTGATGTTGATGGGGAAGGCTTTACAGTTGTGTGTGAAATAAAATAAAATGGGGTTTAACGTCCTACTGTTCTGCTCCGACTGGGCTAATGAAGACGGGCATACGCTATACAGTGTGCTACAAGGGAAAATTTGCCCGAGCAGTGGCTCTATGGCCTACTCTTATATCGAATTCCAACTGTCAAAGAATCTTATACATGCACACCAATGTGTACACGAGACATTGGTTTTTCATCCTATCCAAATGACTAGACAGCTGTATGTGTCAGGTACTCTATCCTGCATCACTGACAAGGAGAAACCACAGTTGTGTGTAGAATTAGGGTATACTGCTGCGGTATATTGAGATCAGTGATGGGATTTCGAAATTTTTCCAGTCAAACATGTTTACCAAAAATAAAAGGACGTTACTTTTATCGTTATTTAAGAAGGCAGTTTTTCGACCACACCTAAAATTATGTGTCAACAAAATATTCAAATTCGTATGTAATAAAAAATAGTTGCACCTCGTTATTTTTCATATTAATTTGCCGTACAGAATTCAACTTTATGTCAATAATATTCCTAGAGTATTATATGATGTTGTCGTAATATGGTAGAATGAAAGCGTGCTGCAGCTGACTGCTGCTGATCCGTACAGTTTGAGATATATTTACCTACCTCGCTAACTGGTATATTGAGATATATTTACCTACCTTGCTAATTGTCCGATTAAAACTCTGGCCGCTAGTTCCTTAATATAGTCGGTTTTAATAACGGAGGTGGAATAATATCGGTCGACTACATGATGGGAACGTGCAAACATAGATATATCTGGAACAACGAGGCACAGGATCCCCAGGTGACGTAGATTAAAAAACACAGAATCTATGAAACTTGAACAATTCTTGTGGGGATCTAAATATCTACAAAAATAAAAATAAAACTCAATAATACACATGATATTTTGACCAACTACGAAGGGGGGGGGGGGGAGAAATGGGGATTAAACACCCACTCAACACAAATTAGGTCATTTCAAGTCCCAAGTTCACAAAGCATTCTCAGACTTAAGTTGAGAATTTACTCAACTTTCAGTCACTGTTTATAAGGAATATCTTTGATCCAGAAACACAAAAATTTGCACATAGTTTCATATTGATGTATTTGATACGTTAAAACATCAAAATTATCATAAAGTCTATATTTTAGTTAAAATAAGGTGAACAATTTTAGGTAAATTCTAAACTTAAGTCTGAGAATGTTTTGTGAACTTGGGGCCCGGACTAATATATGACTCAATTTTATTTCAATAACTTGCTTGCTCATAAGGTTCTTTATCAGTGGGAGGAAACCAGACGACCAACAGAAAACCCATGAAGTTGTACAGATGACCCTACTGCTTTTCTGAGGGTGGATGGGGGTGTTGATGGCCGAGTGGTTAGCTAGTATGTGCTGTATCATAAAGCCTGTCATTGATTCAAATGCGCGGTTTTGAATTCCCGGTTGTACGTGGCAAGGAGTAGGGTCGCCTTTCCAATCTCGTGGGTTTTTTCCGGGTTCTCCGGTTTCCTCCCAATGCTAAAGATCCCTACGCGCAAGCGAATTATTGAAATAAAATGAAACCATATGTTAGTCCCAAAATGACCTAGTTTGTATTGAGTGGACGTTAAACCCCATTTCTCTCTCCATTCCACATACGCCAACACCAGGGCTCGAAACCACAGCCGCAAGCTAGAGGTGACCGGGCCGCTAGACCTCCCCAAGGGTGGCAGGAGTCTAGTTGTTTAACGTCTGCTTGCAATCACAAGGTCTGTCATTCAGTCATGAAAATGACAAGCAGTAGGGTCATGTGACCAAGCGACTCTACTCCTTGTCACGTACAAGCAGAGAATCCATGAACTGTGCTTCATGGAGGTGAAAGTCATTTCAGAAGGGCATGTTTATTATTTCCAAAAGTCATCTTTCCTCCGTGTCACATGAACATACAGGGGGACATAACTCTACATGATAGTAGACTATCAGAAGAAAACGGAGGTTGAAAACAAATCTGTACAGTATTTAGCGAAAATGTTCTCTGACTACTAGTGTCCAGCTACTTCAGACCTACCGTACGCGAGTTGTCGTCGTCTCCCAACGTTTATTTACGAAGTGTGATATTGATTTAATGCACCATGGCATGTATACCACAGTCTACTGTCTCAGGCTCTATATATCGTTGCAGCCCTACATAAGTAGGCGGGGTTGGGATGACCTAGTGGTCTAGAGTGCCGTGCTTTGACCTCTAGCTAGCCGGTCACCTCTGGCTTGCGGCTGTAGTTTCGATCCCTGGTGTGAGCGTATGTGGCATGGAGATAGGGCTGCCTTCTCAATCTTGTGGGTTTCCTCTGGGCACTCCGGTTTTCTCCCACTGCTAAAGATCCCTAAGCGCAAGCGAATTATTGAAATAAAATTAAACCATATGTTAGTCCCGAAATGATCTAGTTTGTGTTGAGTGGACGTTAAACCCCACCTCTCTCTCTCTTACATAAGTAGAATGTTAAACCCCCATTTTAATATACTTACATAAAATCAAAGGATTCCATATGAAGAAGAACATTAGCTCGACATTGACAGACTTGTATCTGTTTGTCTTGTTGATCTGTGAATGGTGTTCCAGGCGTTCTGCTAAAATCTAATAATAGATCTGATGTCATTAATTCATTCTCCTCACAGTTTTCTTTCAACCTATCTAACTGGTCGGATACCACAGCTGTCACGTGGATACGATCTTTAAAATATTTCTTCCACTGAATAGCAGCCAAACCTAAAGAGAAAGAGAGAAATGGGGTTTAAAATCCAATAGATACAAATTAGTTCGTTAGACTAGTTAAGCGAGACTAATTTTAAAACAAGAGTATGTAACCTATCTTTTACTCACAAGTGACTGGATGTTATGGACGATATTCGAAACCATTTTTTAGTCTATTAATTATAGATGGTTATATGGTCATAGCTTATTTAGTACCACATGAACGTTTATTTAGTGACTATAATGCGCGAACATGATTTAAGGCTTGGTATAATATATAAGTGTTGTGGTGTAATTTTGTCGAGATATCATATGGAGATATTCATTTATGGTGGGTCACTTTAATTAGCTTTCGCGTAGGGGGTCTTCAGCAGTGGGAGGAAACCAGAGAGGAGGAAATAAACGAGGATGGACAGGCGACCCTACTCCTTGTCACGTACAACTGGGGAATCAAAACCACGCCAGTTGACACAATTACATATCTTATAATTATACAGCACGCACGTGCAAGCCTCAAACCTTAAAGAGAAGTGTTAGTTGTAGATTTTATATGTCATGTTCCATTATTTTGAGGATGAGATAGAAGAAAAAATTTGGAAAGCTAGCAAAATTGTCAGCAATATATGAAAAACTGAAAATTTTTGGGATAACTGGTTAACAAATATATTTTATTTCACAAAAAACAAAGAAAAGTATGAAAAATTGCTTGTCATAAACTACAATTCAAGTTTTAATTTTATAACATTTAAAATATTCACCTGATGATGCCAGAGCCTCTACACAACACATCTTGATATTCGATTGTTTAGCAGCAATATTTAACGTCGCTAATGTCAGCTCTCTGCAAGCATATCAAATTAAAAATATTATTAATATTGCATACTTATATACATGTAGCGCCAAACTGAAATATAAAAGGGCTAATATTAGATTATCTAGCACCAATATCTAAAGTGAGTAAAGACACTGGTGCACTACCGGTAATCAGATGGTCAACCAAGATTCCCGGCACAGGGCTTGACAAGAATAGTTTCTAATTGTTTTAATGGAACGAGGTCCTGTGAGGAACAATGACAGTTGAAATGAAAATAAGAGTAGGCTGTAGAAGTGCTCTCACAGCAAACTCAGTCCTCTAAATCTTACAAAATGCTACCTGTCATTGCTTCAGTAAGTAACCTGTCACTCATAATTTTCCAAGTCACACATTATCCATATGTAGGTTCACAAACACTGTGTATGAATTTAGAGTCAATTGAATAGCTTCTAGAGCAGGTAAGTATTGGAAATCGGTGAAAATCAATAGGATTCTTATTTTAAAGTCAATCGGATATTAATTGTAGCCTTGAGAGCGACCACCAAGATTTTTCAAAGTAATCAAGGGCCATAACTCAGACATGATTTATCTGAAATCAGTGAAAATCAATATGATTCTTCATCATACATGTTGTATGTCCTTAAACACTGTTTACAATTAAAGTCAATTTGATATTAACTTAAGCCTCTAGAGCCAAACGATCCGAGGCTACTACAATGTACAATGACATTTCGATGTAGTATAACTACTACACTACTAATACTACTATGGAAATGGGATAACAAAAAACCATATCGTACGGTACTTGACAAAATTATAAAAAGTACATGGTAAAACTAAACTATTATTTACTAATTCAGATCAATGTTGAACTTTGAGACTAGATATGTGACTATGTCATACTACTTCTACTACTGACTGTGTAGGCTACCAGTACTACCACGTGTACGACACGTAGTTAGAATAATAATACACGTTGATGTTACACCGAAGAAAGAGGAAACTATTGATGCATTGTTCATACCTACAGGTAGCCATTTTAGGATTGTGTAATTTACATTTCTCTGACGGAGTTTTGCCATAATCATTTCTTACACGGACACTCTTTTCAGTTACAAAACTTCTCTCAACATTAGTAGAAGTTGGCTCCACAGACTCGTTTCTTTCCATGGGCGCGGACATCTTGCAAAGGGGAACTACTCTAAAGTTGTAGTCCTGGGGCCAGTTTCACGAAATTTTAACTAAAGATAAAATCCACATTTTAGTAGATACTTCAGTTTTGATTGGCTAAGCACTAAAATCAATCATATATTATCCAATCAAATTACTAAAATTTGGATTGTATCTTAGTTAAAATTTCGTGAAACAGGGCCCAGGGTCCGGATTCAAAGGTTTTCTCTAAGTTAAGTAAAAATACTTAATTTTTCCACTTAACCAAGTGTCTTACCTTACATCCCACTTCTACTCGTTGCCAATGGCAACCTTTGATGAAACTGTCCTGTTCATTTCCAATACATGCGTAAAAGTAGCCGTGTATCAGAAATGAACAGTCCACTTTTTAAAAAGAGTACTGTTCATTTCTGATACACGGATACTTTCACACCGTTTAAGAAACTTATCAAGCAATAAGAAGCGGACGTTTAGTCCGACCCAGATCGCAATGATAACGACTTGTTTCATACTGCAATAGGCTAAGGTACATGAGACAACTAATCAAAATCATAGTAACAAAACAAACCGGTAGGAACTACATGGCAGTGCAAAAATATATGCAATGACATAAAATCAACTTAACAATATATTACAAAAAACAATTATTACACATATCAATTGGCATCTATTCCATAATTTGGTTTGATTTATTATGCAAAATATATAAATGAGAATATCGAATAATTATTTTAACTAATTGTGATTCTCTTGCTAGACACTTCACAAGCCTTGAAAATAAGCAGGATATAAAAAAAACGCCTAGAAAGTTATAAATTTCATTACAATTAAATTTCAACGGACGAACTATGCGCCGATGCATACTTTCACCAGGAACGACCCACGTTTCGAATTTCCTTTACACTACATTTAATATCATCGCAGTCCTCTACGCCATAGACAAATTGTTTTGACGATTTGGTCTAAACAAACACGTGGCTGTTTCACGCTCGGGGTTTCACAACAAGACGCTCGTCTAAATACTACCATGAAATGTAACGTGAGGCACAGAAAGGGATAAATAAAAGAGCTGAAATTATTTGTCACTTTTCGGTTGAAACGACTCGATAATAAATACTATTTTTCACATTTTGCTTCACAATACTCGATAGAAATGTGATGTAAGTAACTTATTAGCACCTTTCCTCGGTGTATCGGTGAATATCAGGACAATTTGGTCGGGGGCCGCCTCGGCTCCGCCTCGGCTGAGCCCCCGACCAAAACTGTCCTGATATTCACCGATACACCTCGGAAAGTGTGCTAATAACTATTACTTAAATCGGTATTCAAAGGCTCTAATTTACATTTGGCTATGTTAAAAACTTAACTGCTCACTTAAAATATGGAATACACACATCAGCCAAAAAGCATGAATTTGTAACTATGGAATAACATCTACTGCCAAAAATCACAAATTACTCACGTTGTACGGAAGTTATGTCCCCTTCAGAGCATCACTATACGCTATTAAAAATCTTAGTTGCTATTACGAGGAAAATGTCAATGTCATATTGTAAGCATGAGAATAATAGGACAATAATGTATGATAAATTATGATAGTACGCATTCGCTGTTGTTTTCGTAGATGTTTTTTCTTAAAAAATCAATTTCAATAGATTTCAATTGCACATATTGAAAAGTGGTAATGTTATGATGGCTATTGTAAACTGTATTATTTTAAATATGTATAACGATAGAAAACAACATATTAGCAATACGCAAAGACCGTTTGCTTTGTAGTTGAATTGTACAAATTATTTCAGCGTTGATCAATTATTAAATTTGGGAAATTCATAGAAATTGTGTCAGTGCCTTAACTTTAGAATTCGACGGATCTAGCGTTGACGAGATTTCTACCCGAATAAATATTACTGATTAAAATTAAATAGGTAAATAATTGGTGACAAGCTTGGGTCAGCAATCATCATCATATTTGTAAATTTATGTACGAACGAAGACAATAACATGTTGCAATCTTTGTCAATTTGCAGCTAACTTCAAATATGTATAAGTGAATGAATTGTAAAAGAAATAAATCGTGATTTGCTTATCGCAGCAGTTAATATTTTCTGAAATTTACAATGGAATGTCATCACAATGTAAAATTTAACAATAAATTTAACGCAGCAAACTTTATTATGTGACAGTCGTGGAAAATATGACTAAGCACTCCGAACATGATAAATTACCAGAAAAAAAATCCTTGATCATCTTGGTGGTAGTAACCTTATACATGTACACTATTATTTCACTACAACCTAAATAGTCCGATTGGTGCAGAAAAGTATAGGAAAATGAAATAAAATGGGGTTTAACGTCCTACTGTTCTGCTCCCACTGGGCTGATGAGCTATGAGGGAAACTTTGCCTGAATAACGCTACGACCTACTCTTCTATTGAATTCCAATTGTCATGGGTCTTTTACATGCACACCAATATGTTCACGATGACTAAGGTTTTTCGTCCTATCCGAAGGACTAGATGTCACCCTTGTCAGGCCCTCCACCCTACACCCCTGTCAAAGAGGAATCATGAAGGGCAACATCAAGACATCACGACGTGATACCAATCAGCCACCATATCAAAGCTGATGATAAAAAAAGGTTTGAGGTCAACTACGCTCGGCGACGTTGTCTGCGTTTCGATCTCAATCCGCTAACTTTTAAAATCGCCATAACCGGCCTGCTACTACACTGTATACTGTGATTAAAAGAAGTCATTTGAATACGGACCCAGATTTACAGGCATTGATACAAACTGATACCGCAGTGAATATTCGCTTGGCCGCTACAATCACTGATAAGCATGACAACGACGAGGCTTAATGAGTACGGCATATTAACTTTTTTACTCCGACAAATTAAATTCTCAAACATTTTTTTGAGGTAAAAGAAAAGTAAAAAAAGACGTTTGAAGTATTTGTAGTTAAAAAATATTTCCTATTTAGTGTAAATGGGTATTAAAATGAGTAAAATGCATCATTTTGCCCGAAGCAGTTAGGTGTTAAGTAAACATTTCACGAGCCGTTTAGCCAATGACTGACGGCGGGTGCAGTCAACGCACGTGTTATGGACACTCATCTGTTACAGAGTTAATTCTTAAGTAATTCTCTGTGAAACAGATTGGCATTGATAATGTTTGGACAGGAGAGCAATGTCCGATTGCCGATTATTATTGAAGATGCACCATGGCATATAAATGAAATAGCCCATCTTCTGTTCCTACAAGAGTAATGAAGAAGGGCATTCGCCACACAGCCGCTACAGTCTACTCTTAATTAGAATGCAAACTGCACGCCAATATAACGCAGGACCTTTATTTTCGTCCCATCCAAACGACTATACGCTGTGCCTTACCAGACGCTCTGTTCTGCATCACTGACAAGGGTTAGCAATGGGATCGAACATGGAACCTCCAGGTTAGCGAGCCAACGTCTTGCCCGCTGAGAGACCAATCCACCCCCCCCCCCCCGCCACATCACAATACAAATTCATTTGCAATGAAATCAAGTTCGGATCAGGGCCGTATCCAGAAAAATAATGCGCCCCGAAAAATGGCGCCCCTCTCCATCCCGAAAAAGGAAATTTGGCAATCTTTCAATTATAAAATAATACATTTGTTCATAATCACACAGTGGTGCTCTAAAGGCACTGATCAGTCGGATGGTTTTAAGAGCGCCAATGGATTCGTTTGCCCTGATCCAAACTTTCTAAGATCACTTACGTGGAGGCTATGGTGCCCCACCACTCTGATGCACCCCCACTTTTAAAATTCTACATACGGCCCTGGTTCGGATTTAGATAAAGGGGGTCCACATGCTATTTATCTTACGAGCCCCAATCCAAAACTAACTAGGGAAAGATAAAAGTGTGTTTTTAAAAACCGTTTAGCAAACCATAGCCCAGGATGTGTTAAGCCTATATATTGAGGGCCTAGTCTATATAGGTGTCCATCTGTCCGACACTCGAATGAAATCAAAACCAAAGAGAAATGGCCTTAATGTCCTATTGTTCTGCTCCGGGTGGGCTAATGGAGACCGGCATGCTCCGTACAGTATGCTACTCTTCTATCGAATTCCAGCTGTCAAGGGATCGTTTACGTGCAGGTGTACACAGGGCCTTGGTTTTTCGTCTTATCCGAAAGACTACACGTTTTAGCTGGCAGTCCCTCGGTCCTGCACAACTGACGAGCGGGAACCACGCCGGAATATCCCGTTGAACTTTTTCGGCCAACGTAGGGATCTTGCACAGCTAAGTGAGCCAACGCCTTTTACCGCTGAGCCACAATAAAGAAAGAGATCTGGGGATTCACGGTGGCTAAGTGGGTAAGATGCTGGCTTGCTAGCTATCCTGGAGGTCGGGTTTTCCATCCCTGCATTGGCCGAGAAAGATTTTCTGGTGTGGTTTGCTCTTGTCAGAGGTGCAGGAGGAGCGCCTGACAGGACAGCTCTCTGGTTGTTCGGATGGGACGAAAAACCAAGTACCGTGTACACATTGGCGTGAAAGTAAAAAATACCTTGGTAGTTGGAATTCGATATAAGAGTAAACCGTTTCGCCGCTGCCCGGGCGGCAGTTGGAATTCGATATTAGAGTACGCCGTTTCAGCGGAATTCCCCCCATAGCACACTTTATGACGTATACCCGTCTTCATTAGCCCAGTATGAAACAGAACAATAGGACCTTAAACCGCATTTCACCAGAGATCTACCCCCTTTCAATAAATGTTGAAATAAGCAAAAACGTTTTATAGCTCAGGGGCCGGTTGCTGAAAGCTCCGTTATCTTTTAACGATCCGTTAACTCCATGTTAACGGATCGTTAACTTTAACAGAGAGAAAGACTGTTGCTGGAAGTCCCGTTTACTTTAATGTGTCGTTAACTTGGCGTTGTATTTAACGGAGTTTTGGGGCTCCGTTATCTGTTTAATGATGGCATTAGTTGGTTGTAGCAAAAAGTCATAGATTACCAATGTAGTTTTCTATAGAACATTCTAGAGGGTTGGGCGATGCGGGCCTGTACCATTTTCTATAGGATGAAATTCTATACTTTTCTACAGAATTTTGGTGGACTATAGGAAATAATGGCCCCATTATTCTGTAGTGCAAATGCCATAATTTTTCCTACAGATTTACGCTAAAATTTCTAAAGGAAAAAATAAAGTATTCTATAGTTTTTTTCTGTTGTAAATTCTACAGTCATCTTTTTGTCTTTAATCTAGTTTTGTGAACAGACTGCACAGTTGTCTCGCTGTCTTCAGTTTCTTGTTAATAATAGTAACTTCTATGAAGATGTTATACATGTACATTGAAATTAAAATTTTTAAATTCAGCCAATGAACAAATAGTCTTCTCTTGGATTAACTTTACTAATCTGTTAGCTAACGGATAATGAAATTGACTTTCCCGCAACAGAAATATTAACGGACCGTTAACAAACGACACGTTACAAAGATAACGATGCGTTAGAGTTTAACGGATCGTTAAGATAACTTAGTTTTGAGCAACCGGCCCCAGGTCGTTTATATAAGGCAGTGTAAATTATTTGTCGAACATTTTGAGTAACCGGCCCCAAGTCGTTTATATAAGCCAGTGTAAATTATTTGTCGAACATGTAGGCCTATTGTCCAGGTTGGTCAGAGAATAACTAATTCTATCAATAACCTAAACCATATAATACACAATGTAACATACCCTCATTTACATGCAGGTTGAGATTAACTTAGTTAAAGGTCGGGGGGAGGGGCTGTGGGCAAAATGCACAATATAAGACTAGTTTAGATCATTTTAGGCTCAATACTGATTTTCAGTATATCGACCATCTTTTTATGCTTATAGACTTATTATATCAGATTGTACATCTATAAAACATCACCCCAGATGTTATAATTCTACACTGTTAGAAATTTATGTAAAATTACAGAAGTGCAAGTGGTTTTTATACCTTAATTGTCGGTATATTCTCAACAATATAGTAGTTTTACCAAGTGTGGCGTATTTTTACGTAGTTTCGTGTATGTTTACCGAGTTTCGTGTATGTTTACCGACTTCGTGTATATGTACCGAGTTTCGGGTATATTTACCGAGTTTCGTGTATGTTTACCGAATTTCATGTATGTTTACCGAGTTTCATGTATTTTTACCGAGTTCGTGTAAGTGTACCGAGTTTCGTGTATGTTAACCGAGTTTCGTACGTGTCTTTTCTTTTACAATGAACGGGTATGAAATCAATTCAAAATCTCTAAAAATACATTCTTACATATGTAATATTTACAAAAAGAACCGGAAATAAATAAGCAAGCATTTAATTTTACAAATCTGACGTTTATTCACATTTTGTTTGTAAATTTACTTTTAGGTTAGACATATAATAGTTAAAAACTAGATAATGCAAAGTGAATATGCTGAAAATCTGTTAAATTGCTCCACTCTGAATTCAGATATTAGCGATTAAATCGTAGGCCTAGCCTCGGTCATCATTATTAAAGTCTGTACGATACAAAAAAAACCCAACATATGTCTTGATTGTTCCATTTTTGAATTTAATCACCAGTGGGCGTTGACTCCCAGATCCGACACAAATGATGGCATCAAGCTTAATGTCTAATTCATAGTTTATATAACACATCAGGTCTAAAGAAAGGCCTGCAAGGGGCAGATTTACCTCTTGCATAATGTATGTTTAACTTATTGGTTGTTATCATATTCCGTAAATTTATTGTCCCTTATTAGCATGCAATCTTACAGATTTTACGTTTACTCACATTATTTTTGTAAACTGCCACGTTAGAAACAAGAGTAAAATTACAGCAATTAAAGTATTTGTTTTTACCATAAAATGTTCGGAATATTTACCAAAATGTTCAGAATATTTACCAAAATGATGTATATTTACTAAGTTTCATTTTTCCTTCTAGTAAACTTTGATGAAAACAAAGGCACATTAAAACCCGGTAAAATACATGCTTACATATGTAGTATTTCAATATCGAACTGAAAATAGCAAAGCGAGAATGTAATTTTACACATTCACGTTTATTAATCACATTTTTGTTTTGTAAATTTACTGATTGGTATATTTCCTGCCTCTTATTTTCTTTTAGTATTCCATAGCAACGAACCATTCCTGATAACTATCGTCTATTAGTATTCATTCTAATTTATTAACCATAATATGGACAGTCACATTTTGTGAAATTTGGTATACTGCATGTCAGGTATATCTAATTTCCTTTATTTGTACGATCTATAACGTGAATTTTTTTTCATCGTACAATAATCAGATTGTAAGTATGTTCATAAAAGTATCAAAAAATGTTTTGACATTCCGGCTATAGGTTGTATTATCTCGTAATCAAACTCACTTGAAGACAGTTAATTAAACCGACTGGCCAGTGTAAGGTGGACTGTTTTTTAAGCAGTTCCAATGCCTGCAATAGACAGTGCCGCAAGCTTTCATCTGAAGGCTTGGAACCGCCGTAATCATTGACGATCGGCAGTTTTAACCTGTGTTGGCTTACAGGATTAGTCGTATGACCTCGGTACGCAGCAACAAGCGAAGTTTTAAATGCCCTTTTTTCAGTTTCGATTTCTTTTCTTACAGGGGAAATTGTTAATGGTTGGTTATGAATTGAGGTCAGAGAGACATAGTTTGTTTATTAGTCGTCAGGTAACGAGTCAAGAAGTCGAACACCAATGCAGGTTATTTTTAGTGCTTTGATAACCAGTGAACACACCAACGTACGATACCGAGTAAAATTGTAACGTGACAAAGAAGGAGTGGGGTGGGCGCATTGTGTTTTTTTCACATTTGTCGGTAATTCTGCAGTTATTGCTTTCAGGTAAATTTACATTTGGAAGTTAAAAAACAAACTTACTGTAACCGTTCATTTAATGTTTTGCGGTGAATTTACTGTCCAAAGTTAAAAAACAAACTTACTGTAACCGTTCATTTACAGTGTTGCGGTGAATTTACAGTCCAAAGTTAAAAAAACAAGCTTACTGTAACCGTTCATTTACAGTGTTGCGGTGAATTTACAGTTCAAAGTTGAAAAACAAACTCATAGATATTTTCCATTTACTATTTTCAGGTAAAGTTACACACAAAGTCAAATTACAGAAACTCTGTAATTTTACAGGTGGATATTTATTTACAGTAATTTTACTGGCAACTATAGCTGCCAGTGATTTTCATGTAAATTTACCAGATTTTTTCTAACAGTGGACCAACTTTGTTTAAAATGTGTATGCTGTCCTTAGTGGATGAAATGATACAATAAAATCTCATCTTATATTATCTTAATGATAGAAACAATCTACTTTTATGTACTGGGCCATATTTTTTTAAAAATTAGCTGGACCGTAGCCGTTGTTCGCCCCCCCCCCCCCGCCCGTTAACTTTAATATCCACATGCATATAAATGAAGGTATATCTTATAACATAATTTTTAAAAAAAAGTAGTTCCCATTTGGTTCAATTCTAGGTCTATGTGGAAACTAGGGCCGTTTTGACAAAACTGGATTTTTTTGCCGTTATGGCTTAGTGCCGTTATAACCACTTTCCGACCTATTCTCATGGACTCGCTTTACTCTTATCCGCACGTGGGTGTGCGCCTAGTAGGCCGTGTTTAAATCGTGTATTCATTTGTCAGGTTACAATTTAACTCGATACCGTGCGTTGGTGTGTTCACTGGTTATCAAAGCACTAAAAATAACCTGCATTGGTGTTCGACTTCTTGACTCGTTACCTGACGACTAATAAACAAACTATGTCTCTCTGACCTCAATTCATAACCAACCATTATCACCAACCTTCGTATTGTAAGCATATAAACAAATATACAATGCATAATATTTATTTATGGCAAGTTGCTGAAAGGGACTACTTTAAAATCGAATAAAACACTTCGAGTTAACGCCTTGCTATTCCTACGTCTTTGGTAATATTTTTTTTTATTGCACAGTATAATCTTTGATAATTTCTAAACTAATTGCTAAATAATTACTTTTAAAGTGGCCTCCCTTTACAGACACAAACAATTAACGTAGGAACACACTTGATTTTTGGACATACATTTCAGTCTAGTTAACGTAAAGCCGTTCATTAAGATAGTCGCAAAATTTCAACTCCAAGGATAAATTTCTAATTAAACCCAGATTTTATGATTTTCTGGGTTTCGACAAAAGTAAAAATATTACAGATAGGATTATCGAGTTTTATCCAAGAATATTATTTGTGATGAAGAAATTGACATTATGGTTTAGTTTTATTTTATTTAGTTTAAAAACAAACGGTAAGTACGAGTTGGTAGTGATAATTCACTAACACTTATCCAGGGGAACCAGAACGGCAAATGCCCCCTTGCGCCCAAAAGCACCGGGGCAGTTGCTCCACCCCTTTACATTTTTGCTGACTGTTGTTAAAAGGTTTTACGTACATCAGCAATGAGACAGTTGGACCACCCTTCTCGCTTCAACTCTAGTTAATGTCCAGGGGAACAAGAACGGCGAATGTCCCGGTGCACCCTAACGTTACGACCAAGCCGGACTCGATGTTTGACAAACAAAATGGTAATACGAGATTTAATCAAGAAATATGAATATTTCGTGTGATCATGCTGTGCATCTCATCAAATTCAGCTTCTAGCACAACAAATATCAACAACAACAACAACTACAGCTTATATACAATCGTACGTCAAACTGAGGCAAAATTCGCGCTACTCGAAATGATGGGGACGTGTAATTTGTTCGAGTTATACGATAATTCGAGATAGACGATGGTCGGTCCGATAGAAGATCTCACGACAATAAAAAAAAACACCACTGGATTACACCGAATTCTCGGATGTCGATCGCAACACACCATGGATTGAGGGTGCCCCAGGGACTTCCGATGGAGGACCGTCGAAGCACCAGATCACCGGCCGTTGGAGTCCTCGGTCCGACCATGCCCAAGGCGCGCAACTAAGATTTTTGTGGGGGGCCCCCTAATGTGGTGGGCCCTGGGGCCTGTGCCCCATGGTTAATCCGGCGTTGATTAGCAGGAACCCAAAGAAAACTCACGATGTGGACAGGCGACCCTACTCCTTGTCACATACAACCGGGTAGTCTCGGTCACCCAGAACCCCCTAGTCTTCAACGTAGAATATTTGTTTGGATGGTAAGAGACTAACAACCGGGGAATCGAAACCATGTTAGTTGACTCAATGACAGATCTTATGCTACAGTGCGCACGTATGAACCATTCGGCCACCATCCTTCTCTCGGGTAGTTATAAAGTTCATTGATAGATTAAGTACACATCATAATTTTTTATTTTTTTATTTTTGAATATTTCCCTTGAGATTTTTTGTAAAGAGGATTCGAGATTTTTATTCGCTAATGGGTTTAACATCCACTCGACATGAACTAGGCCATTCCGGGACTAAAATAAGTTTTAAATTTAATTTCAATTATTATCTTAACGTATTTCTACTATTTTCATAATCCATGCTAATATGTACCTAGATTCAATATTTATCATTTGATTAAAAAAAAAAAAAAAAAAAAAAAAAACGAGATCAAAATACTAACGCTAAATATCGGATTGATAATAGGACTTTGATTAACATATCATGCGACCTGTCATTCAGTTAACTGGCGTTCTTTCAAATCTCCGGTGCCATTATTTTCTACAGACCCCCAAAATTCTGGAGAATACTATAGAATTTCAACCTATCGAAAATGGAATAGCCTCCCGTCGCCAAACCCTCTACAATGTTCTATAGAAAATTACACTACATGTATGACTTATGCTACAGCCCACTAATGCCACCGTTAAACAGATAACAGAGCCCAACATCTCCGTTAATTATAACGGCAAGTTAACGACACGTTAAAGTTAACAGGGCTTCCAGCAACAACCTTTCTCTCGTTTAAAGTTAACGATCCGTTAACATGGAGTTAACAGATCGTTAAAAGTTAACAGAGCTTTGAGCAACCTGCCCCTGACCGTTTGTAGTTTGTAACTCCTGATGAGGGTTTTTAACTTCTAGAATGTATTCGAGTGAAGTAAAAGCGTTTTTATAGCTGAGGCGCTGGAGGAGCCAGCCTCCTCGCGAAAAAAATCAAAGAAACTTAGAAAAAAAAAGGGAGACAAATGCTAGAACCGATGAGAAAAATAAAAACGTAAAATGTACCAAGTTAGGGAGGGCCCTAAAGGCAGACAAAAGGCCCCTCTGGCCAAGGCCCCTGGAGTGAAGAAAAGTGAAATTAAATTTGATCTGATCGTTTGCAGTTTTCAAACTTCTGACGAGGGTTTTTAACTTCTAGAATTTATTCGAGTGAAGAAAGGTAAAATTAAATTTGAACTATAAATTCCGAAACGAATGGAGTCCACTTTTTAATGAGATTGTTGCGAAACAAATCCCATTACCGAACCATTAATTCACATCTGTTTGTTTTGTGTTTTGTTTTGGTTGATGACAGTCTTTGTCTATTTAAAGATACGTTATGTAAGATTTAGATAAAGAGCTAGCCATTCTTGTTATAATAGTTCGAAAATAGATAATATAAAATGAACAATTTGACAATTTAATTCAAATTAATGTATTGTGAGCAAAGTTATTAGCCTTTGACAAGAAGTGTGCAATAATTTCAACCCCCGCACTAGTTGTTCGAAGCTAAGTCTCGCTAATCTGTTATCTATATAATACCGGGGAAATCTGATACCATTGAGAGTTGATTATGGTCTGGATAAGTTAATTAATGTCTAATTGATTTTAGAAAATATTTCAGACCAACTTGCATCTTTCCTTTTTTGCCCTAGTAACGATAAGACGCTCTTCAATTTCAGAAGTAACTGCCGCGGCACCGTCATGTCCTACTACGGCATTTGACGTATCTGTTGCTACAACGGAGACGGTAAATTATGTTGTAGCTGATTTAGGATGCAGCGATGCAGACCCCGGAGATGCCCTAACCTACACATTTACAAAAGGCAACACTGATAGTCAGTATAAAGTAGAAAATGGACAACTGAAGCTAGCTCAGGCGGTTATAAAACAAATAATATATAAGTTTGAGGTCAGTAACTCAGTCAAAATTCTAAATTATTGGCACCTCACATCAACAAGAGTGCCTGTTAAATAACAACTCTTCCAGATCCTAGTGTTGTGAAGACAAGTAAAACGAAATTTTGAACTATAAAAAACGAAACGAAATAGGAGCGAGAATTTAATATTTTCTAAGAAAATCAAAATATAATTATTTCTATGCCTTTTGCTCAATAGGTTTTCAACTCACACGATCATTGGCATTTTTCCCAACACTTAAAAATCGTTCACATCGGAAATAATGACACAATTATCTCCCTGGTTTTTCTTTTGCCAACAATGGAATAGCTATCTTCAAACGTTTCAATTTTGAAGATGAACTAGCAATAGTGAATTATAGGATTAATAGGATTATTCTTGAACAAAGTAGGACTGTTTATAGATTTCATCTATTTTAAGGCTTTATTTTAATAAATTTCGAAAAAATAACTTAAAAATATCAAATTGTAGCTTTAATTTAAGTTTATTATTTTTTACAGCTAGAGATTAGCGTATCAGACGGCACCGATATCGCAATAGTTAATGTTAAAGTAACGTTAACCAGCACCAATGACTTTACTCCAACTGCGTCATGGTCGCCATCACCTATATTTATCAAGGAATCAATACCGATTGGAACCCTTATCGGTACGTGCACTATGGCTGATGGCGATTCCGTTAAAGGAACACTGGCGGGACAAGTTAGAATTGATTTCAAATCACCAAGTAAGTAGCCTCAAAATACGCAAAGGTTTCCATGTCTCGGCTTAAAGAGTATTCGATTGCAGTGCCTATAGTTCCAAAGTTTTGCTGCATATAGGTAGAATGCGTAGGTAAATGTGTCCATGTCCTTCCTTGTTTCCCGATTCGATCATAGTGACTATGATTTGAAACCAGTGTTGCGTGTAGTATGCGTAGATAGATTTTTCATGTTTTCCGGGAGCCAGCCATTAGCATACACTGCACTGAACAGTTGGACCATTTTGCGAGAACCACGTAGGAGTAAAGGTTTAAATATGACAATGCTGCACATGTTCCTGTGAATATATGCGTGTTATTTTCGGTATTGTCATGTGTTCATTATCTTCAAAAGGACAGCTCAGCCTCGCTTTAACTCGGTGTGTCATACCGAACCCTCCAGGTAATACCCTATGTATTTCGTCACTAATTTTGATTGGCTACTGACCAAGCTGCGGGGACCCCTCAGATTCCTCGATGGAAAATATCATCGCGAATACTAAGTATCGCGCTTTCCATTTAAAATGTCTACCTGTGAAAATCCAGTTGCAAAGTTCAGGGTTATTCAATGTCAAGGTCTCCTTGTTTGATTTGACTGTCTTTGTGTCACGACCTTCGATTGGAGAACCCAGTGGTTCACCTATGTCTGGTAAAGGGGGATAATTTTCGTGAATATAGGAGTAATCTAGCAACGGCTTGATATTGTAAAGTTCTTGGTCGTTTCTTCAAGAACATGCAAGTTCACAAAACCCAGCCGTAGAGGTGATTCCTGGGGCCGACTCATTTTTTGTCCCAAACAATCGGATTAAAACACAAATCTTATTTCGTTTCGTTTATATGGTTCAAAATTTCATTTTACTTGCATAGGATCTGGAAGAGTTACACTAGACTGAATTGTGCAAGGTATTAGCCAATGAAACCTTCGGTTACGGCAAGCTTTAGGCGTGTTTTGCGTGGAACTGTGGGTAATCCACTTGTGACATCAATGCTGATTGGGTAATCAAATGTCTGACGTCATAGGTTTGAAAGCCTCACTTATGATCTCTGATATGACCTATCACAACAACCGATTAGATCTTCATGAATTGTAGCCCATTGAAAGTATTAAAAACGAAACGAAATAATAAGTCTGTAATTCGATAAGATTACACCAGAAACTCAAGTATAGGGCCTCTTGGAAATATGAGAAAAAGATCATTTTAAATTTGTACTGGTCAGCTTGCCACAAAAAATACAAACAGCAATCAGTTAAAACTTAATTAAAAAAAATAGTAATGTCCCCTCTCTGCACGCCAGTGACGAAACTTAACTATTAACTTATTCAAAGGGTGGCCAGAGGGAGTTCTCTATGTATAACAATTCTAAAAAGATAATATCCCAGTGTTTCATCCCAAAGTGATGCACCTGCTCTGCACAACTAGCAAGGAGAAACTACTCCGAGGAATCTTCCCCTCCAGATATCGAGTTCAGCTCACCGGCGCGTTACGCACTGAACCACTGTGTCCACAAGACCCAGATGCGTTAATGTACCCTTTTTGTTTTAAACAGCTATTACTGCAGCAGCAAAATGGCTTTTAGACAGTCATACCGGTCAGTTGTTTACAAACGAAGCTTTGGATTTTGATACGAGATCAGCTTATACCTTGAACATGGTGGTGACCGACCTGGACCCTGATAATCCTAGGACCGTAGATACCAGTATCTCTGTACAATTATTAAGGGCGTTAGACAACAGACCGGTTTGTACATTTATAGATTACTATTGATTAAATATATCTGTAATAAAATACAAATAGATAAATGAATAAATAAACGAATGAGTGGATGAATAAACATTCAAAAATCATTTATTACTCCGAACAGACACAATTTTAAATTTGCTGTGGTGAATTAGTAATGCAATTTAAAATATGAATTATTATCTACATAGTTTTCTGACTTCACAGGTCTCAGACCCTCATAGCACACTTGATGGCGTATGCCCGTCCTTATCAGCCCTGTTAGTGCCGAAACATAGGACGCTAAACCTCATTTTATTTCATTTTCATTCGTTTATATTTAGACATGTCCAGTATACCTAATTGTAATACCAGTGTTAAAGACAGCAACAGCAGGGACAGTTATAACAACACTTGCTTGTACTGATGCTGATTCTGTCATTAATACAGATCCAGCAGGTGTTGTTTCCTACGAACTAGACGGTACGTACACTTCATAGTTGTATACTAAAGCAAACACAAGAATATAGCACATATTAATAATAAATTTGGGGGAAATGGCGTCTTATCTAGATGACATAATGGTATTCATTGAGCCTGAAATGTAGGGTTGGACATCAAGATTGGGATACTAAATTGGTTAGATCCAAGATGGCGGCCGTACTATATTTTGAAGAAGTAGTGTCTATCCGAAACCAAAAGCATTTGTGGAAAATGTGGCGCCTTTGTTCAAAACGTTCAAGTCCATCTCAAATACATCCCTAAGCTGCCTGGCTAGTACCTTAATGATTCCGCCTAATTGTTCTCTAACAACAGGAATCTATGACCAGTTTAAACCCACACGGTTTGAAATATCTGGTCCAATGGTTCGTCTGTCGCCTGGGCCGCAAACATACATCACAAATAGATACTGTTAAAGCGATCGAAAGAATAAACGCGCCTCTTTCCTTATATTCGCCATTTAACAGGAACCACTTTACAAGTGACTCTTCTGTCCTCCAGTCGTTGTGTCAACAAACTAAACCACAATTTAGTTTTCTTGTCGATTCTCAATAAAGGAACTAAGAGCTGTAACATCCACAAGTACATTACTCAAACCAGTTATCGTGTGGCTCTTTCCCGACCAATACTGGGATTGAACCCAGGACCTTCTGGTTGTTGTGTGCCAGTATTTCTAGGCTGGTCGAGCTCTAGCTAGCCGGTCACCACTGGCTTGATGGATGTAATATATATGGGGGGTTGGAATAACAAAGTGATCTGGAGTGTCGCGCTTCGAGCTATAGCTGGTCGTTCACCTCTGACTTCCGGCCATATATTCGACTCCTGGCAAGAGCGTTTATGGCTTGAAGATAGGGGTGCTTTCTCAACCTAGTGGGCTTACTCCGTGTACCCTTGATACCTCTCACATGAGAGACCTCTGCGTGGCCGCTAAGCAGAACGATAAGATATTAAAACTTGTCTGCGATATCACCTTCGGTGGCAGCGGACGTTAAACACTAATCTATGTATTTGTTGTTATCGATGCTATTGTAAACTAAACATTTCAGACACTAACGATGCTACGGCTAACGATTTATTCCAAATCAATTCTGCGTCTGGATCACTGGAGCTGAAGACAACAATAACCAGTCCGACTATCCCGTTCTATGAAGTAATGATAAGAGTAAAAGATGGTGGTTCACCTGTTCGATTTACTAAGGTCTTAGTACGAGTTGTCGTTACTGACGTACCACAAGATGGCGTACAACCGGCGACTAGATATCCAACAGGTGAGTATATGATATACCAGTGATCATACTGATCATACTGACTAAAATACTGATCCTATTTCGTTTCGGTTTTTATAGTTTAAAATTTCGTTTTACCTGTCTTGAAGAGTTGTTTTATAATAGGCGTTCTTTTGATGTGAGGAATTAGAAATATAATACTTTCTAGTGCGTCCACTGAACGGTTTATTACGTCGTCAATCACCTTACACCGGGTTAAATTTATAAGGAACTCACAGAACCGTACAAATTCGTAATTTTTTGTCAGTTCGGAACGGTCGAGGAAGGATCCGTGTATTTATCATGTAGGTACACAATAACACGTGACATCACAGATTCGAGTCAAAGAATTTTCGTTAAAAGCTAGTTTCAGCAATGGCCAAATTTACGATAGGGTATTGATGTTTGCTCAAAATGCATCAATTTACTTGACGCCAGTATTAACAGACACTGAGATTTTAGTAAGAGGTCACTCCCGTTAAGCAGTCAGTCATGAAAATTCCTTTGGGTGGCTGCTTAATACAGATTCTACTGTACCTGCTCTGACCGTGTCTCCACCATTATTTCAGTATTATTTATATTTACAGATTATACGATGCCTATATCAATGTCCAGGGAAATAATTGATACTGCTTCCGCTCCACCATTACCCGTACCAGGTAGATATTTTCATATATAGTTATTAATTTATAGGGGGGGGGGATCACGTGGTTAAGTGGATAAGACGCTGGCTCGCTAGCCTGGGGTCGGGTGTTCGATCCCTGCATTGGCCAAGAAAATTCATCCAAATTGTTCTGGTGTGGTTTCCTCGTGTCCGTGATGCAGGACGGAGGGCCTGACAAGGACAACTTTTAGTTGTTCGGGTGGAACAAAAAACCGAGACCCCGTGTAAACATTGGCGAGCATGTAAAAGATCCCTTGGCAGTTAGATTTTGATATAAAAATAGACTGTACCGCCGCTGCCCGGGCCAAATCCCCCTTATAGAACACTTAAAGCCCCAATAACACTCTTGTAACTGAAAAATATGTCCCAATCTTCATTCTGGTCAACAAATCGTATTATTTTAGAATATTCCAATTAAATGATGATATAAATTTCATCTTAACACACCTAATTTTAAAAATTGGAAAAATCCAACCAATTGATTTGAAAAGTCTAACGTAAACCTTTTCAAATGTGACTTGGATTTTAAAATATTTTCGAACCCTCTGGACAAATAAAATAGGTTGTAATGGATAATTTACACAACGGGTAGGACATTTAAACATCTAGTACTTAGAATAAGGGTATTATTTATTTTCTGGAGCTACCAAGCCAGCAAGAATGTTATTGTCCCTTTAATGGCATATGCCCGTCTTCATTAGCCCAGTTTAGCAGCAGATCAATAGGACGTTAAACCGCATTTCATTTCATTTCATCTACAAAACTTATATCTATAACAAGAACAAACTGTTGTGCTTAGAGGGAAAATGTTGTCCAGCGGCCTAACTGCCAAGGGATCCTTTACGTGCACGGCAATTTGTATACAGGTCCTCGGATCTTAAGGACACACATGATGTACATACATGTATCTATTACTTGCAGGCATAAATGGCTTACCATATTGTTCACGGTATGGCGTAACAGTCCCAGTACCTGAATCTGTGGTGCCGGGTGATCTAGCCTATAATCTAGGCTGTGTTGACCCGGATGGAGACACACTTGCCTATGAAATAACTCGCGGAGATAGGTATACTAAGTTTAAAATGGAGGGAGGATTAATGAAGTTAAATAAAGGACTGAATGCAGATGCCAAAAACAGCTTTCACGTGAGTTACAGTTTAATTATTAATTTTTTAGGGTTTTATGAAATTCTGTCCGGATTATCGCCCTTATTAGTGTTGATTATTTTTGACGTTCCAACTGATGACGTCAACCGGTAGACTATCGCCATCTAGAAACGTCACCCAGGAGATGACCACCGTCAAGGCCTGTCGCATTATTGCGTGTTTCTTGTAAATCAATACTTTCTTTTGGTTTCAGACGAGTTATTTGCCCCTGGGTTAGAAACAGGTATCAGACCAGTTACTTGATAATCTCGCTTACAAATATTGACATAACAGATTTTAGACATTTTACTTGATGTTAGGTTTGAAATAATAGCATATACACCACTTACTAACTATAGAATTGTTTTACATAACTTATCCGTGTCGCCTGTTTTTTTATTATTTGTTTGTTTTACATAACTTACCCGTGTCGCCTATTGTTATTGTGTCGTTGTTTTACATAAATTACCCGTGTCGCCTATTGTTGTTATATGGCTGTTTTACATAACGTACCCGTGTTGCCTATTGTTATATGGTTGTTTTACAAAACTTATCCGTGTCGTTGTTTTATGGTTGTTATATGTTTTTTTACATATCTTATCCATGTGACCTATTATTAATATATCGTTGCTTTACATAACTTATCCGTGTCGCCTATTGTTGTTATATGGCTGTTTTACATAACTTATCTGTGTGACCTATTATTATTATATGGTTGTTTTACATAAATTAACCGTGTTATTATACAATTTATTTTTATGTTTAGTCCATCCATCCTTTACTCCTCCCTTTAAACCCAGACGTGTCTGCAGGTAAAATATCTACGAACGGTTAATATTTAAAGACCCCCGGGGAAAAAACTGGTGATGTCACGTTTTCTGACTTTTGAGTAAATGGAAATTTCCAGTTTAAACACCCGCTTCTTCAGTTTGGAAGAGTTATTTTTTAACTATTGCAAGTTTCTATGAAGAATCGTGCATTTAGTGAAAACATTAATTAAGCTGGTGCACACTCCCATAGCATTCCTATGGTGTATTTTGGGCATTTGATTTGACTAACCAAGTTTTGGGCATCACCAGTTTTTCTCTTTTATGCCTTTCAAAAAATCCTCTGTAGAGAGTGACCTGTCCAGTTGTTCCATACAATATTTATGGAGAAAAAAGAATGGACCAAGGGGTAAAATCAGGAGAAGTAATCAAACAAAAGCATAAATGTGGACATCACCAGTTTTTCCCCTGTGGTCTTCATTTACTTTCAATCTTTTAGGTGCGAATAACTGCCACTGATGATAGTACTATGAACTTTGTTTCCACGGTAACAGTAGCTATACGTATTACTAATATCAACGACAACACCCCGGTGATCACTGGTTTGCCTGCAACCATTGAAGTCAGTGAGAATGAACCATTTGGTGCAGTGTATAGTATTTGTACTGTCACTGATAAGGACTCTGCCCTGGAATTGTCAGGACAAACCCGGGTACGATGGGAAAATCCAGGTAGGCTAACATGTTATTCTGTAATGATATATTATATATTAAATGACCCGAAAATTTAACCTTATGGTACACAGTTTGTGACATTTAAATGAATCGATTAACGTTAAAGGCTTGGTGGAGGAGGGGTTGATGGTGGTCTAACCTAGAGGTCTAGAGTGTCACGCGTGATGCTCTTGCTGGCGAAGCACCTCTTGTTTTCCTGGTTTCAATCCCTGGTGTGAGCGTATTTGGGCGTTTTATCAACCCCGTGGATTTGCCCCGGCACTCTTGTTTCCTCCTACTCTTGTCTACGGCACCAACCGCGGTGAAAGCGGGCGGAGAACACTAATAGAAGAAAGTTTATTTTATCTGATACACTAAATGACCCGAAAACTGAACTTTGCGGTATACCATTTTCAACGTGTTTATCACTTGTCATATTTAACTTTAAAGAAGACATCCTTTTCATAAGCAAAAGGGCCAACGAAGGGCCACAAAACCTACCCCTTTTGGACGGTATAACCTGTCACGATGTAAGCAAATACCGAGCTCAACTAATGAACAAAGGCCCTAAGACATATACCTGTGTCACACCACTGTTGGATATATATTTGTTTATTCTAGATGATTCTAACAACTGGCTATTGGACGGTGTAACCTGTTCGATGTATGTAAATACCGAGCTGGACTATGAGACAACAACTAATTACGTTTTAACCTTGTTAGCTTATGATCTGGATCCAGCAACATCGTTCACCAGTACCGCCATTTTAACCATCAACATAAAAGATGAGAATGATAACGCTCCGGTAAGTGGTATTAGTGAGTTAGAATACAACACATCAGTTATTGCATAGGTAGCTCTCCTCTCCCCGACTCCTGTGCTACATCCAACATTATACTACAATCGGTACTTGAACTCTGAACTCAAATGTAGAGAATGAACTCGACCTTGGTACAGTTTCAATGATAAGCTTGCGCATAGGAATGTTTAATTGGTAGAGGATCGTGAGAAAACCCATAACGTTGGATGAAAGGCTACCATATGTCTTATCGCGTACCAGCTGGGTATTGAAACCACGTCACCTGACCCAAAGGCAGACCTTATGATCTAAAACGCACGTGTTAAAAATAGAGAAAGAGAAATGGGTTTAACTTTCCATTTCTGGACTAACACCTGGTTCAATTTAATTCAATAATTCGATTACGCGGAAGGGTCTTTAGCAGTGGGAGGACCCAGAGAAAACTCACGAGGCTGGACAGGCGACCCTCCTCCTTGTCACGTACAACCGAGGAATTGAAACCACCCCAGTTGACTTAATCACAGACCTTATGATACAACGCGCACGTGCTACACATTCGGCCATCAAACCCCACCGCACACGTTAAACCCCCGCCTTTATTAAGACTAGATATCATATGATCAGACTGATGACTGGATGTTTGAATGACGATCAACTATTGAGTAAAGCTATCTGTTAGAGCCAGCTCAATTTCTGTTAAGGTAGCTGAGATTCAAATAAGGATAGTGCACGTGATTGTTGGTGAGATTGTAGGTTAGGACTAGGGTAAGCATTTGGGATAAGTCCAGGGTGCATTTACATCTATGACGAAAAATTGAGCTGACCTTACTATTAAGCACTTATGGTCAGCTATTGACGTGTAATTGTAGTATGTGATGCAACACACCAAGAGCTTACTCTTTGTATGCTATATTTGGTCAATTCAAGACGAACCGAACTTATTGTTCTTGCTTTTGATGTCTTTCTGTAGGTCTGTTCTAATAGCGGTGCAGTAGACTTACAAGAAAGTTCTGGTGTTGGTGCTGCCGTGGGCACTGTTACTTGTACTGACGCTGATAGTGGATTCAATAAGCAAGTGTCGTTCGCGTTGGACGGTGAGTTTTTTCTATATCTCTATGAATCATTTTGTGTACACAGAGTTGCTTTCTATTCGGTTCGGTACAGTGTGCTATGAGGGACATTTTGCCTGGGCAGGCCACTATGGTCTACTCTTATATCGAATTCCAACTGTCATGGATCTTTCACGTGCATACAAATGTATACACGGTACTCGGAGTTTTGCTCCCATCATAAGATCTTTTATTGAGCCAACTGGCGTGGTTTCGATTGCCCCGTTGTACGTGACAAAGAGTAGGGTTGCCTCCAAATCCCCAAGTCCTCCCTCCCCCGTTGTCTCTCAGTTTAAATCCCATTTCTTTTCTCTGGAATTAAACCATATTGAAACTTTCAGCTACCAACGCTGCCGTGGTTCTATCCACATTTCAAGTTGATTCTACAACAGGAGCTGTTACTCTAGCAGCTATATTAGACTATGACCAACAAACATCACACGAGGTCATGATTCTAGCAACTGATGGCGGTAGTCCAAGTCTTAGTTCTACATCAACTATACAAGTTACCGTTATTGAAACGAATGACGCACCGGTAATATAAATATTTTTTATTTAATTGTTTGCCTATTTTTGAACTAAACATACATTTCATCCAGTAACTGGGGTGTCGTGCACACGACTGGGTATACTTTTTGTTTCTAGACGAACGTGTGCCTTTTTTATATACTGTGTGTTTGCACAGGATTTTTATTGTAGCTGCTATTTATCTTGGCCCTGTTTCTCGAAATCATAGCTAAAGATAAAATCCAATCTTCGTGGATACATGTCTGTTTAAATGGATAAAATCATCCACTACACCTTATTCATTAGGGTTAAAATTGAGAATCGACTTCGTTTATTATCGTTAACAATGGTTTAATCATTTTCCATTATCTAGTTTTAAACTTTTTTCGAGCCCGAACGACCAGCTCTTCATCTAATATCTGGCTATTTTGTTAGGATTCCGAGACATTATTGGGGAGGGGATCTAGAAAGTTGTGTCCACGGTAAACATTTGGGATGGGTAAACCGGATGCTTTGTGTTTAGTTTATATTTCCCCCTGCTATATATTTTACAGGTGTGTCCGGTCAGTACATCAGTAACTTTACCTGAAGCTTCTACAGTAGGAACAGCTGTATCAACTATTACCTGTACGGATGATAATGCAGGGGCCAAGGGACAGATTTCATATCAACTGGACGGTATAAAAATTTTTTTATTTATTTTGTTTTCACACCCATTAAACAATTGACATAAGTAAGTAAGTAAGTAAGTTTATTGCATAGAACGCCTACGGGGAGCAGCATACAATTACAAAATGAAAGAAAAATCACATTAGAATAAACATACATAAACATAGATAAACGTTGCCTTCAGAATGGCATTATCTAACACTTTTAAAAAATCATTAAAAATGGCGTTATCTAAAATTTAAAATCACGAAAAGTTGGCGTCTGTAATCGATTAAAATAGCATTATGCAAGAGCAAAATCTGATTTTTACAGGTCTTTCTTTAAGCCTGAGATGTTATCTAAATAATCAATTAGACATTAATTAACATATTCAAACCATAATAAACTCTTTATGTCAAGACTAGCCTTCGATGTTGGCAGATTAAAATTGTATATGCCGCTTAATGGCGGTTGATAATTAAATCAATCAAGTGGATAATCGAGACTATGCTGTTTATATTAATGATTTGAGTAATGATGACCGAGGTTATGAATATTTCAAAAGCTTTTTTCTCGGCTAATAGTGAATCAATTTGACTGAAATTTTCAGCAAATTATCTTTACACTATTTAGTTTTTAACTATTGTAGTGAGAACTGCCATCTCTTTATCTTATCTCCCATAATGTAATCGATTAATATGGTTATATGAAATAAAATGAAATATGGTTTAATTATCTACAGTAACCATATAAGGATCGAGAGTAGCCTATGAGGGGATTTCGAACGATTTTCCTCTGCCCCACGCCACAACCCTCCTCCCAGCACCATTGCCACGTTGACACTACGCTTAACTGCACCGATAAAGAACTCTATTTAGGGAACTAACACCTGAGCCACTGTGCTTCCAGATTGACCATGCTAAATTATTATAGTTTGAGTCGGAACCTGCGGTCAAATTAGGTATGGGTAGTGCAAGACATAGTGTCTCGAACACATTTTATATCACATATTTTTCATGAGGTGAGACGTGTGTGGGGAGGGGATTCCTTATCAATTTAGCTATGGGTAGTGCAAGAGTCAGTGTATTCTCACTATTCCGAGAACATTTTATACCTCTTATTCTTGAAGGGGGTGGGGCCGTGTTGTGCCAAGTAAGTATTTGTAAAAGCTTTACATCCAATAAGGATCGGCCTGGTTATGTTTTGTTCTGGCCCCAATCTAAACTTAAGTCAAAATGGTCGCCCCATTCAGCTATGCTCTAAGTAGTGACGAGCGCGAAGTTCGGTTTGTTTGCTGAAACGTCCGATAGATACCACTTCTTATCTGAGACGTTGTGAAGTTCCTGCACGAGTCAACAATCGTATCAACTTTCTGGTTAAGTTATGAGGGTTAATTCATATATTGTGTCATCTACCATTGTTGATATTATGGCAATTAACCACTACATTTGATTAGTCACCCGCGTGGCATCCTTGTGGCGCTGCTGGGACTATACGGCGATCGAAAAATGAATAAGGTCGCCGGCAAGCGTGAACACAATGCGAGAAAATGGCCCCAAAAATTACAAACTTGAAAAAAATCACGTTCGCACAGCTTTGTAGCTCAGAGCCTTGGCGTTTGTTTGACAATATCGATGCGCCCTGAGACCACTGTCCTTGGCCGTAGCAGCTTTGTAGCCCAGAGCCTTGGCGTTTGTTTGACAATCTCGATGCGCCCTGAGACCACTGTCCTTGGCCGTAGCAGCGCAGTAAGAAAGTCAACCCGGTCTGACGGTGGTATTACCGATGGTGTACAATCTTGGTCGAATACAAGTGAAATGCTCTTCGACTTTTTTTCAGCTACCAACGCTGCCGTGGTTCTATCCACATTTCAAGTCGATTCTACAACAGGAGCTGTTACTCTAAAGTCGTTATTAGACTATGACCAACACACATCACACGAGGTCAAGATTCTAGCAACTGATGGCGGTAGTCCGAGTCTTAGTTCTACATCAACTATACAAGTTACCGTGGCGGAGACCAATGTACCTCCAGTATGTATCCTTCAGTTTTTTGTTATTCGTTATCAACTATTTTATTATTATTTTTAAGGAGAAAAAATGTCCTGCATTTTTCGGTCCTTGGCGTTTATTTATGCATTGGTGGTTTAAACTTATTTTATTACGCAAAGTAAAAGGATTGGGCAACAATTACCTAAACTTACAAAAATATCCTTTCCCTCATAAATACCTGAAGATACCAGCATGTACAAAATAAAGAAGATGATTAAATGTATCTTTGATATAACTATTATAGTGAGGACTGTCGGAAATGAAATGAAATGAAATGGGGTTTAACGTCCTACTCTTTTGCACCTAACCTTGGCTAATGGAAGACGTGTGCTATGAGGGAAATATTGCCCGGGCAACGGCGTTACGCCTTACTCTTATATCGAATTCCAACTGCCAAGGGATATTTTACGTGCACTCCAATGTGTACACGGGACCTCGGTTTTTCGTTCCATCCGAACGACTAGGCAGCTGTCCTTGTCAGGCCCTCCTTCTGCATCACTGACAAGGGGAAATCACCCCGGAAAATCGAGACCTGTCGGCTCTTTATCTAAATCTTACATAATGTATCTTTAATGTAATAATTTTCGTCCAGTAATTTACGTTGTGGTAAGATATGGAATGGAAATACGCAATAGATGTTATTTACGTCAAGCTTTATGGGCTATCCTAAGTAAAGGTCTCTTCATGACATCATACCTATCATACTTCTCATTTCTCATTCCAATCATACAATGGTCCAGAACGTCTTTATTTCATATACATAACTATATTTATTGTTGTCACTTTCCCGATCATACAACGCAGGTCATCGTTCTTAGTACATGTACATTAATTTATTGTTGTCATGTTGTAACCTTTACTTGAAGAATAAATAAATAAATAAATAAATCATGAATCTTAAACCTGTTCTAATTGGATTGAATCCGGATACGAACTGTTGACAGCACCCAGCCCCTGTATTCTATTATAATATCCCTTTTTCAGGATTGTCCTTCAAGTAGTTTTACTACAAGTGTACCAGACTCCAGTCCCACAGGGACTACCGTTCTCACGGTGACCTGTACAGATTCTAATTCCGGAGTTAATGGACAAGTTTCTTATACAATAGATGGTTAGTTTAATTTGATTTATTCCAAGGTTTATATTGTCATTTTATTTTAGGCCTCTGCTAATTTGTTTTAGCTGAATGCTGATGCGTTTTTGCTTATTGGGTTTAGCTGAATGCTAATACGTTTTCGCTAATCTCGTTTAGCTGAATCTCGCTTAGTTTAGGTGATTGTTTATTCGATTCTGTTGAATACCAATTCGTTTCAATCAATATCAATTCGATTCTGTTGAATGCCAATTCGTTTCAACCGAATGCTTATTCATTTTAGCTGGATTCAAATTCATTTTGGCAATATGTTTATTTAAAGTGGAGAATCCGTTTCAGCTAAAATTTAATTCGTTTCAGCTAAGAGCTTATTCGGTTATGCTGATGCTATTCCATTTTAAATTATCGCTCATTTTATTTTTTTTTTTCTGTTTAGTGCATGAATTTTATTGAAGATTAGCTGAAGAATTTTTGCATGTGGGGTTAGACGATGGCATATAATGTTAAATGAAATGAAATGAAATGGGTTTAACGCCCTACTGCTCTGCTACGATTGAATTAATGATAGAAGCCATGCAATGTGCTATGGTGAAAACTTTGTTCGGACAGTGGCGCTAGGGCCCAATCTTATATTAGAGGCAACTACCAAGGGATCCTTTACGTGCATGAGGAGGGCTAACAATAAAATGGCTGTCATCTAGATACATTCACTTTCTTTTAGGTACAAGTACATTTGAAGTTGGATCAACATCAGGAGCCATCACCCTAAAGTCTGGATTAGATTATAATCAACAATCATCGTATCAATTTAGTATTATAGTTGCCGATGGTGGGGATCCAAGTCTCAGTTCTACAATCAATATAGATATTAGTGTGTTGAAGAGTAATGAAGCCCCGGTAGGTATATGGTTCATGTAGAGGGAGAGAGAGAGAGAGAGAGAGACTATTGCTCATGTATTTATAGATTTAATTAAGGATAGAGGTTGAAAAGATAGATTACGCGGAATTGTGAATTTGGGATGTTATTTGTACACTAAAAGTGAAATTTTTATCTTAAAATATAATAGGTATTTGTTTCACAAATCAGAATTAAGAACTAAGAATACTGAATAAAGAGCTGTTTCGTCTTCTATAAAGACATAGTGCATTGCTAGAGAGGTGACTGACACCAGGACCTCGATATTTTCGTCCACTTATCGTTATATTCGAACCTCCGTTGTTTCGTCTGAATTGAACGATAAATGTGTTTACTTTTTCTGGTATGAAACCCCAGTAAATCGATCACTTTATCGTGCCCGTCTTCATCAGCGCAATCGATACGGTTATTACTTTATATGTACCGTAATATATTTGCAGGTGTGTCCGGTCAGTACATCCGTAACTTTACGCGCAACCTCTACAGTAGGAACTCCTGTATCAACTATTACCTGTACGGACGCCGACACTGGAACAAACGGACAGATTTCCTATCAAATCGACGGTAAACTATTCTATTTTATTAATTTTGTCGGGAGCGACAAGGAACACCGTATAGTTGCTAGGATTGGGCGAAAAACATTGGCGTGTACGTAATAGAACCTTTGAAAGTTGGAATTCGGAATAAGGGTAGACCGTAGCGTGACCCGTCTTGGTTAGCCCAGTCGGTGCTGAAAAGTTGGACGTTTACCCCAACTCCTGTTATTTCGTTAAGTTGGTGAATACGATTACCTTCATTGACCGCAATATCATACCAGCCAATTGTAATCAGGATTTGAAACGTGATTCTGTACAAAATTACACTTGGTGTCACCCACAAACCGACAAATGCGACCACCATGAGGATCTGGGGCCTATTTCACGAAATTTAAACTAAGATAAAATCCAAATTTTAGTAATTTGATTGGATAATATTAGATTGATTTAGCGCTTAGCCAATCAAAATTGAAGTAACCTCTAAAATTGGGATTTTATCTTTAGGTAATATTTTGAGAAACAGGGCCCGGGTCTTTATCTGTGACCACCTTCAAGGAACAAGTCTTGATTTGTGACCACCAGGAGCTAGTCATTATCTGTGACCACCAGGACCTAATATTCATCTGTGACCACCAGGACCTTGTCTTCATCTGTGACCACCGCCATGATATAGTCTCTATCTGTGACCACCAGGACCTTGTCTTATCTGTGACTACCTTCAGGATCTAGTCTTTATCTGTGACCACCAGGACCTAGTCTTCATCTGTGACCACCAGGACATATTCTTCATCTGTGACCACCACCAAGAACAAGTCTTAACAAGTATTTATGTTGGACCGCCAGAATCTAGTCTTTTTGTCATTCATTTCTTAAAATGATTTCTTTAATCTTCTTTCAGCTACCAACGCTGCCGTGGTTGTATCCACATTTCAAGTTGATTCTTCATCAGGAGCTGTTACACTAAAGTCTTTATTAAACTATGACCAACAAACATCACACGAGGTCAAGATTCTAGCAACTGATGGCGGTAGTCCGAGTCTTAGTTCTACATCAACTATACAAGTTACTGTCATGGAAGGTATGTCACAACTCTCACTTCACTTCCTGTGTTTTTACGCCCAAATATTAATATAGCTAAGTCTCTAACCCAATATCACTCAACACGAATTATTTGTCAATTTAAATCAACAGATGAGCTTCTGGTATCCAAATCAACAGATGAGCTTCTGATAACCAATATTTAAGACAAAATAAACATTTTACCATTAGTGCGCGAATCCTGTAGAATGAGACATTTCAGCGCCATTTGTAATGGGAACTCGAAGAATGAGGCTAAATATTTTCCATAAGTCGTGTCAAACGCTAGAGATTGGCATTGGATTGAGACCTCTGGCGTATTTCGCTGCACGTAACCGATTAAAGATTACACCAAAATTAAAACAGAAACGATATGTAAATCAGTTTATATACATTCATATGACATCATTATTATGCGTTGCGATCCATTTATGCAAATTTCTATTCCCAAATATAACCGATTTAGCTCCTTTAACGTGATCGTAGTATATGCGACCGGTCAACATTTTAGCAAAATGGGAAATATTCAATGCACTCAGGGCCTGTTGTACAAAATATGGAGCCGAGTTTTGGGAGATTAGAAGTTTCAGGATATGAATACATTGCAATATGTGAAGAACTCGAACCAGGCCTATATTCATTCATATTTAAGGCCAACTATGTTTACTTGACAATTAGTAATTGATCAACACCCGAAGATAGCCACACCTGTCAGGCTCGCTGTCTAGTTCGGGGTCAAATTTGGGGATATTGGTCAAATGTTCCAGAAACCGACTGTGAATGGACTAGGATAAGTAACACGGTTCTTTAGCGGGGGACCTGGAAGGGAACAACGTATATTCCTTCGGATGATACGAAAAACCGAGGTCCTGTGTCAGTGGTTGTCAACATTTTTTGTCAACGGCACACCTTGGAATGCATGAAGAAATAGCGGCACACCTGGCTAAATATATAGGAAAAATATTTGAATTTTGCAAAATAAAAACATGGCAAGTCACAGACGGCATACAATCATAAACACAGACTAGTCATAGACACACAGAATGACTCAAACTAAATAAAGAAAAACACAGCTATAAACTTAGAGTCAATACTCAATTATAGGATCATGTGCTTTTTCGCATTTTCTTAGTGTGCCGTTCAAAATTTCGCCGTACACTTAGGAAGATTTTGCGGCACTTGTGTTGACGTGAGTGTTCACGTACACAGACACTTGTCAGTTGGACCGCAATGATTGTTAATAGGAAATACCGTTTCCCGAGTCTAAGGAATGTCTCTCATAATACACCTGTCAGACCCGGTTGGCGTTCTTACTGCGCTGTTACGGCGAAGGAAAATGATCCCAGAGCACGTCAAGATCGTCATAAGCGTGGTAAAAGCTGGATGGAAACGCCAGATATCGTACTGTGGTCTCCCTTGTCTCCAATGATCGCCGAGTCACGGCGTTTGTTTTAAGCCACGGTTCTGCGATCTGACCGGGAGAGCTGTGAGAACTCGACCTTTTTTCAAGTTTGTAATATTTTTGGGACATTTTCTCGCGTTGTGTTCACGTTTGCCGGCTACATTGTGCATTTTCTGGTCGCCGTATGGTCGCAGCAGCACACTAAGGACGCAATCTCGGTCTGGTGGGGACATAACAGCTGCACGGCGTATACCCGCCACTACTAGCCCGCTGGGTGCAGAAAGGTAAGAATTATTTAATTGTTAGTGCCTTTACCGGAACCAGATTAGCTCGACTTCAAACGATATAGAGTTATTATTTGAAATAGATTGACCTGACAAACTGGGAATTGTGAGAACAGGGAATAGAGGAGTGTTATTTAAATGATGAATGAATGACGTATATAAAGTGGGATAGAGGAGGGGTATTTCAATGAATGAATGACGTATATGAAATACGTAATAAAACATGAACAGTTACTTCATATACACGGCATAAATGCACAATATGAGTGAATCAATGGTCCATAAATTGTATTATAATACGAAGGTTTTTTAAAAAGCCATTGAATACGTGTAATTTTGACAGCTGTATAGAAGAAGTAAGTAATTGTTAAATGCTTCCATTCATTTCAAACTAAATGTACAATATGCACAATAACGAACTGATCGAATCGATGAATACTCCCTGTCAAAATGTACAATCGAATCATTTTGACGGGTTTTGATTAGAAATTAATTGATATGGCAAGTTGACAAAGTTTAAGGTCACCTAAGTCGACATTAATGAGATATATTTTAAGTACTGTTTGATGACGTGTATTATGCAGGTATTAAAGACCAGTCATTGGCTCCACTGGCCTAAATAGTGTATACTGTCTATATAGTCAAAATATGACTACTGCTTGATAATGACTAGAGAAGCCTATTCGAAACGTCGCTCAGTAATAAGCAGTAATTGTATTCCATATAATTGTGACCTGTATACTGAGTATTGTGATTGAACAAGAACGATCAATATATTCCCCTTATAAATTCTCAGTCCATTAGGGTTGCCGGGAGGTCGGGGTTGTTTAACTTGTTCCGATAAGATCATTTAAGTAAAAGGGGCCGAGGGGGAGGGGCTTCTTGGTTTAAGGTGCGCGGGGTCTTTAACAGTGGGAGGAAACAGGAATACTGGGAGAAAACCCACGAGGTGGACAGGCGGGCGATTCTACTCCTTGTCACTTACAACCGGGGAATCGAAACCACGCCTGTTGATTTATTGACATACCTTATGTTCTAGTGCACACGCGCTAACAATTTGGCCATCTACCCCAGCCAATCCGTGAAATATAGCGCTATTTAAGTATAATATAATATAATAATAATAGTAATAATGTCTTTATAATGATAATTTGTCAAGTACGTAACCACTATTAATTTGGAGCCTAAAAGGTGCTAAATTAAACATATTCTCAAATTAAATGCACTACTAACCTTTGTTTGGTGGGCTAATTCCTTGAATTCAAAAGACACATGGCTTTTGACGAAATTAATAAATTAAAAGTTTAAGTACTAACCCTACCCCTACCTTTAACCCCGTTTTTAGTGAACAATATAAAGTGTATAGATAATCTCCAAATTTGAAAAGAAGCATGCCTTTAAATCAAATTAATATATCGATCGATTAAGTACTCTGGTGAGTATGTATTGAATATGGTCGATCATTGCTAAAAGTCTTTGATCGGACGTTTCTTTTATTAATGACATGACATAATTTCAATAAAGAAGGCGTGTGGCTATGTCTGCTTACTACACATCAAAGCAGGTAAATCCTTTCAATGGCATTGGGAAATTAAAAGGGAAAGACGCAGTTAACAATTCACATGGACTTGCGTCTAATATACCTGCCACATGGAATAAATCAATTTTCTATGAGCGAGCGAGAGAGAGAGAGAGAGAGAGAGAGAGAGAGAGAGAGAGAGAGAGAGGGAGAGAGAGAGGGTGGGGTGGTGGGAGTGCGAGAGAGGGGATGGGTGGTTAACGCCCATTCTACACAAACCATGCCATTTCAGGACTAACACACGGTTCAGATTTATTTCAATAATTCGCTAGCGCATATGGATCTTTAGCAGTGGGAAGAAACCGGAGAAAACCCATGGGTTTGGAAGGCGACTTCTTGCCACGTACAATTGGGAATCGAAACCACGCCAGTTGACTTAATCACAGACTACCCCCCCCCCCCCCAAAAAAGAAAAAAAGAAATCATAATTATTACGTTAATACATGAAATACGTGGATATAAGACGACTTTTGTTGATGTAAAATAAAAAATAACCGAAGGAAGCGAACGCGCATTTACAAACTGGGATGGTTTAAGGCAACCATAGAATTATAAACACTTTTGGAGTCGATCGAAGAATGCGATTGTAAATCGCATATTATGAACTGTAACTTTCTCATGGTTCCCATAATCTTGGAGTACCGGCGCAGGTGGGCCATGCCCCCCCCCTTCCTTTCGTAATCCGTAACTAGTAGACATAAGTTATTGGCTATTAGTTGTTATTTGTTTTCTGTATATTATTATTATGACTTTACGTTCGTTCATTCGTTTCTGGAGTTTAACGACAACTTCCACAAAGGGTGATCTATTTCCGTTCATTATTTTTAACTTGATTTTGTCTATATGATTTTACAAGATTTATTTCCTTTGATATAGTGACTTTAAAGAGCGAGATTTAAATAGGGTTTACGGCCCACTCGACACAAACTAGGTCATTATTACAACACGAACACTGCTGCTGGTTCTTTATCTAACATAATGCGCCTTTAACAGCCACCTCGAGTCAAAATATTAGAGAGAAAGAGAGAGAGAGAGAGAGAGATGGGGTTTAACGTCCACTCCACACAAACTAAGTCATTTCGGGACTAACATATGGTTTCATTTTATTTTAATAATTCGCTTGCGCGTAGGGGTCTTTAGCATTGGGAGGAAACCGGAGTACCCGGAGATAACCCAAGAGGTTGGACTCCTTGCCACGTACAACCGGGGATTCGAAGCCACGCCAGTTCACTCAATGGCAGGCCGTATGATACATCGCGCGCACTCTAACCATTCGCCCCCCCCCCAGTAAATTTAAATATTGGAATCGTTTCGCGTAAATGGAGTATTGGTTAATTACTTGTTTCGTGTATATTGCTTTATTTCCATCGTGATCTTATAATATATAATGGCGTCGCTTATTGGTTATTGGATAATTACTTCTTTTATTTATAAGATTTATTTCTTTTTAAATGGGGATTTTATATATTAAAATGGTTCCCTTTATTCAGTATTGGTTAATTACTCGTCACTTGTTTATGATTTATTTTCATTTTGGTGATTTTAAATATTGAATTGACACCCTTTTGGTTATCGGTTAATTACTTGTTATTTGTTTTTGTATATAAACCTTCAGTATATTATATTCATCACCATTCGCTTGATAACAGCGAGAGAACCCTCGACGAAACGTCGCTTTATAGATCACCATTTATATATATAAGAACGAACCCTCAACGAAACGTTAATTGATCACCATTTGCTTAATTAAAACAGTAATTTTTTCATATTATATTGTTTGTTTTTATGAGTAGATAAGTTATAGTTTTTATAAATCACCAGAATGATATCGTAGTTTCAAGCAACAATAAAACAATTCCAATGGAACTATTTCAAATATGTAATGGCTGATTTCACAAACTGTGTGCAACGTCATTCTATACGTATATATGTGATTTCTGTCGCTTACAGTCGATAAAACCTCATTGATCGTGATGTCCAGGAGGGGATTATATTTACAACGGAACATAAACTATTATGATATTATATGATTAATAAAATATATATCGTCCTTTTTACATATAATAACTCCCTTACACTGTGTTCTTAACCCCACTTATATCGTTATTGAAAACACTAAACGGAATTCAATACATATAGGTTATTGTAGAATCCGTTTGTAAGAGGTTGAATCGACCCTTATACATAACTAACAATAACTGAAGCTATATCGCCATTGTATTGGGTCTCCATATTACCATTTTTCTCACTCAGTTAGTCACTCCTAGGTCCACGGATTAAACGGTAATCCAACGTAATCGCGAGTGGAGTGTTTCAAATCCCTTAAATTGATAAAAAAGAAACTTTATTTTAAGAGCGGAAGATTTAGGGGATTAGGTGTTAAGATTATATTTTTGTGATGAAGAACATTATCTTGTGCTTTGGTTTAATTTCGGTTTTATATCTAACCAAAGGTAAGTTTTATAATTTGGAATGTTTCGGTGGCCATTTTTGATGTGCTGACAAAATGGCGTTTCACGGTCAAAGCATATTATTCGTGTTAAGTGTTTTTTATTTGCGTCGTTTTAATGATTTTATACATCAATGTTGTTTCTCGTGTTTTTATAGGTATAAATGTATTAAACACAAAAACATAATATCATTTTCACCATCATTTGCTGGATAACGTTGATAAAACCCTCAACAAAACGTCGCTTTAATTAATATAGTAATTATGTTCCCTGTTATGTTTTTGTGTTTATTACGTGTGACAATTGCTAAATGCCGATCAAAGAAGATATATATATATATATATATATATATAGAGAGAGAAATGGGGTTTAACGTCCACTCAACACAAACGAGGCCATTTCGGGACTAACATATGGTTTAATTTTATTTCAATAATGCGCTTGCGCGTAGGGGTCTTTAGCAGTGGGAGGAAACCGGAGTGCCCGGAGGAAACCCACGAGGTTGAGAAGGTGCCCCTATCTCCATGTCACATACGCTCAAACCAGGGCTCGAAACCACAGCCGCAAGCCAGGGGTGACCGGCCAGCTAGAGGTCGAAGCGCGGCACTCTAGACCACTAGGCCATTCCAACCCCCCAAAGAAGGTATAAATGTGTTAAGTTGGGTGGACGATATTCTAAAATTAACTGGATCAAAACTTGTTTTTCCTTCGATGTTGTGAAAATATTTCTTTAGAGGGAAAATAAATCAAATAGTATATATTTCGTTTTTTTTCTGATTGTTTCGGAATTTTGTTTGAAAACGACAAGAGAATCATGGTAGAAACCCAGCTCCGTTTAAAAACACAGTAATTGTTGATTCATAAAACGGTTGTGTTTTTTTTTTAATGTTAAATTAATAAATACCATTTAAACCGTATTTTAAACAATATAAATAAAAGGGACAGTATAGGATGTTTTAAAATACGTTTTAAAATTTCAAAACAAGACAGAATTGTTAAAGCTATCACGAATCAGATATGAAGACAAAAATATGGGTATCTTGTATGCCAAACTAATCAGTACTAATCGGGCCGACGCCATTTCAAACCTGTATAAACGAAACATTCAGCTAAAACTGGTTGATTTGGTTAAGTTTTCTTTTAGGTGGGTAATAACCTGCCATTAGATAAATTAATAAAACAAAAAAAAAAATCGAAATTTGAAGCATATAAAGTGAAATAATTTTATTTTAGTCAACTTGAGAAATGGATTAGGATGTTACAGGACATCATCGTATTCTAGCTATTTGAACAACATGTTTTACATTTAAGGCCACTATGTGAATTAAATCAAATTGTTACGAGTTTTATGTAGATTGAATTAAAAAGGGAAAATATAGGGTATAAGAAAGGGAAGGAGTAAATTTATATAGTTCGTGCTTCACACAGAAACACCAAGATTCAGATATAGAGACATAGCCTGTTTGAAAAACCCCAATGTAACTAAATTTACGAATAACGAGCTTGATTTCTGAATATTTAACATAGACGTTATACAAGGAGGTGTCCTATTACCAACCTAGTTCTAACTAATTATTAATGACTTTTAAACAATAAACGATTTCGGTTTTTTGTTTACTAGCGTGCTTCGTCTTCTGCAGTTGCTGTATCTTTGGTTTTCATTACCCTATAGCTTGGGTATATAATTCTGAATATAACAATCAGTCTACATGAAATCAAATTGAGTTTAACGTCTTACTTCTGTGCTCTGACTGGTGGATATTCCCCCATAGAGAACGAACAATCAATTTAAATGAAATTAAATGTTAAAGGGGCGTTATGGAACATTAGATAAAGAATTGGCAGCTCTCGCTATAGTACCTTCTTTAAGCGGCATTTAGCAAGTGATATACGTAATAAAGAGAGAGAGAGAAATGGGGTTTAACGTCCACTCGACGCAAAGCAGGTCATTTTGGGATTAACATATGGTTTTCTCTTATTTCAATAATTCGCTTGCGAGTAGGGGTCTTTAGCAGTGGGAGGAAACCGGAGTGCCCGGAGGAAACCCACGAGGTTGAGAAGGCGCCCCAATCTCCATGCGGCTCGAAACCACAGCCGCAAGCCAGAGGTGACGGGCCAGCCAATGTTCGAAGCACGGCACTCTAGACCACTAGGCCATCCCAACCCCCCTATACGTAATAAACATAAAACATAATATGGAACACAATTACTATTTTAATTAAAGCGACGTTTCGTTGAGGAATCTCTCAACGTTTTCCAGCAAATGATAATGAAAATAATGTACAGGAGGTTTATATACAAAAACAAGTAATATAATAGTTCAAAAATAGATATTGTAAAGGGAATATGCTGAAACGTTCGGTCAAATTGCTCCACTCTGAGCCTACTATAATAAACAAAGTCTAAGGAATCCGTTTTTACGGGTCGTCGCCAACCGCGTGGGACCACAGATCGGATTTATATCTGTTGAAAATTGGACCCATTATGGTCTTGTCATGTTAATAATTTATATAACATTTCAAACCTAAAGAAAGACCTGCATAGACAGCTTTAGCTCTTGAGTAATGCACGTTTACTACATTTTTTTTGTTTATTTATATCTTAAAATCTGACATTTGCTTATTGTTGTGAATTATTGGAAGGTGTATGTACTACTGGTTTAATTGGAATCAACCCCATGTCTTACATTGGCAACGACATAGCCTTTCTGCTCTTCAAGAGAAATTTGTTCTAACACCTGTCGATAAGGCCAGCAATAACATTGCCTTTATCTGTAAAAAGTACTATATTAAAAATATCCTTACCGAAGTTGGACTTTGGCCTAACACCAATAATAACACTTATAAATGTATTACGGAATTATCTAAACTAGATATTTTACAAAATCAATATTCGTTTAACAGGAGTAATGATATAAAAGACAATGTAAAAGTAGATGCCCTTCCATATATTTATTCTATACCGAAATTTCATAAAAATCCAGTAAAATTCAGATACATAATTTCCTCCAGCATCTGCCAGACAAAACCTCTAGCAGTGACTATTACGAAAGGACTTAAATTATGCCAGGCCCAACATGCCATTTGGTGCAAAACACTTCGCAATTATACTGGGATTAATAGCTTTTTCATAATTGATAAAAATAAACCAATAGTAGACACTTTAGATAAAATCAATCAAAAGGACACTGCAAAATCAATAGAAACTTTCGACTTTTCTACTTTATATACTATGCTACAACATGCAGATCTTAAAAAGAATTTGGATTGGTTCGTGGATAAGGCCTTTAATGGTGCTTTTGGAAAAGGCAGACATCTGATGGCCATCTACTCACAAGATGCAAGCTGGATCATAAAACGGCGCAATGCCAATACTGTAGTTTTCGATAAAGAAAAATTTCAAAATATTATACATTTTCTCATTGACAATGCCATATTTGAGGTTGGGGATCAGATAATACAACAAACTATTGGTTTACCAATGGGAACTGACCCCGCACCATTTATGGCAAATGCACATTTATATAAATACGAATTCGACTTTCAAGACCATAAAAGAAAAACAGATTACAAGGTAGCAAAAAGTCTAAATTATACCTTCCGTTACATTGATGACATAACACCAATCAATGATAATGGTAATTTCAATAAATACAAAGATGAAATATATCCTCCTGAACTTATATGAAATAAAGAAAATTCGGGCACTATAAATGCATCTGTCCTTGACTTGGACATCAATATAATTAATAACAAATTTAATGTCGGTATATTCGATAAAACGGACAAATTTGGTTTTGAAGTAGTAAAATACCCGTCAGCTCATAGTAACATACCAGATACGACACTATACAATGTTTTCTATTCACAGGCATTACGATTTTTAAAAATATGCAACAATAAAGAACTATTTCTTTCCCGAATAAAAACTCTTAATTTTAAGTGCACGGCCAAAGGTGGTACACAATTACGCATTTTGAAAGAAATTTCAAAACTTTCATTTCTTCAACATAATAAGTTTTACATTTCTTATAACGATATTACTGACTACATATTGGATAATGATTCTATATAAATTGCTTCTAGATGTCTAGTCCTATCTGGATTATCGCCCTTATTTTTAGGCCTTTATGAATACACTAATAACTTACGATTTCTTTAGCATTCCTGTTTTGCATTTCTTACGTGGGACATTATATAATAATTATACTATGGTTTGTACAATTGCTTGGTCTTTAAAACTAATAGTTTTTATATTTTAACGTAAATTTATCTAGATTATCGCCCTTTTATCGGGAAATTGCACCTTCTAAACCACGACGTCATAACAACTATTATAGGTGGGTAAAGATAACAGTATGAGAGGGGGGACCTAGAACAAATTGCAACAGAAATCATTTCTTTGGGAACTGTTCAGGGATGGTCTATAGTACTCCCATAACAAAAGCGGCCATTATCGGTCTTGGGGAAATTTGCATAATTAACATAAATCCAAGATGGCTGCCATTGGACCAGAAAATCGCCGGAATCTTCGAAACGGTTGACTTTAGAGAAAATAAATGTATTACCGACCTATAGGAAATCGATACTCGCGAGTTCAAAAATGCAAACATTTTTTGCCCACGACCTTACTGCGACGTCGTAACGTCAGAACGTTCTGATTGTGACGTCATTATCAAATTCAATTGTAACTGCGCTTGGAAAACTGCTGGAAACTACGAACCGCTGTCCAATTTGTACAAAAAAAAATCAAAACTGAATTTATCTGTCATAATTCGTTTATAGACACCTTAATAAAAATAGAAAAAAATGTAAAGAAATATCAATGAAATAGAACACATCTTCCAGAACCAGTTAACGGGCCAAAACTTCAAAAATTGAAACTATCGTCCACATCTTCAAAGTCATCACTTATCACCGTTTCCGAGTTCGTACAAGATATACCCCGACATTCTCCGCACCCCGCAGCACAAGCCAAACCATGCTTACGGCAACTACACCGCTTGGAATTACAGTCCCCTTTACAGCTACAACGTATGACTTTAAGTAGTGATTCGGGCGCAGGAGGTCTGTCCATCGTCTTGGCAACGTATTTTTGGTTCGAAAGTTGCCAACCCCAATGTTCTGGATTTAGTTCTGTGGCAACGTTTGTCCAGACTTGAACCTGATGGTACACTCGGTAGCTGTGATATTTTGCAGCATCTTCAGTTGGGGGTAGAGACTGTACTTGAATGGGTGAAGAACTTGTCATTACTTTCTCTGACCACTTCCTGCAACGCAGTATGTTCAACCTTTCGTCGGCTTTCCCACCATAAATCAATACGAGTACTTTCTCACCTGCAGCTGCAATCTCAGATTTTGTAGCTGAACTCTTTGTAAATACGTGACCAAGTTGACGAAGCTGTGACGATAAGAGAGCTTTTTTTAGTATTAGGCCTTTCCCGATACCATACAATCTGGAAGTGGTGTCGCACCCGCCGATGGCATGAATAAAGGGAAGGATTTGACATATTTCTGCCCCAAGCTTGTTTATTATGCTACCAATATCCCAAGGGGCTCTCTTGGATCTATGACCGGATGTCATAATTAGAATTCCAGGCTCCAGATTACAAGCATGATGACACAGTAGGATTAAAACATCGGTATCTTCTGCCAGGACCAGTGTTGGCCCAGAGCGCGACAATTCTACGGCCGTTGTAACTATTAAAACATCAGCATCTGCTCGAGCTTTCTTTACTTCAATATTATGTTCCCTCATCACTTCAGCTAGTAGGTCAATGAAATTAGACTTGTTTATTTCGTTTGACAAAAAATCTTCTTTCTTAGATTTGAGCTGTTTTTCACGACCAAGTCCAATAACCTCTGTGGATCTTATACTACCTTTGTTACGACGGAAGTGTGTTGTGTCCTTGGTGGATGGGCCATTATAGCCGTCGAAAACTACGACAGGTTTGCCATGTTGTTGAAGGAGATGTACATATTGCAAAGAAATGTGCCCAAAAGTCGTATCTTTCTTCCAGTTAACGTAGCCATGGAGTAACGAACCTCCATCGACAACCGTGTGTGTTGACTTAAACGGAATCGTCACAGTAGTATTCATCGATGTTAGTACATCAGCAAGCTGTGACTTTGTAGCACTGCGAATTTGGCCAAACTCATCGAATAGAGAAGTTGGATGGCTTGCTAGTTCATATACGAGGAGTGTTTTCCCGTCATCGATGTCAGTTCGATTTTGTCCGATTGTTATTAGGCGCTGGAATAGTAATTGATTATCTATGTGAACTGATTCGCCGTCTATATGTACCTTTTTAGCAGTTCCCATAGTAATAACTTCATTCTTTTTCCGAAACGAGTGCTCATACGCATCATTACCATAGGCATTTTCCATGATACTGCATCCAACTTCATACGATTTATGACAATTCACTGATGGCTCGGCTTTCTCACCTGTGATAAGATTACGCATATCGAGAGATGGCTGGAATGGGTTGTTCTGTACGAGGAATTGTAAGATTTTATGAGCATCGTTATTGTCTCGTTCAATTCTGCTAGGTGATACTTCTTTGTGTTGGTCACTAGTTTCGTATCTTAGGTTAGTTAGCTCTTGCATAGATCCACTTACTGCAGAGCATATCGGCAAAGCCAAAAGCCATCTGTTCCGCTGACTTTCGTCCATAATTCCTCGTCCTCTCGTCAGTCCTCCGGTCCATTTCATGCATCTCATAAGTGTCTGTTCATTTACCAGATCTTTAGGTAGACCTGCCCAGAAACGGTTGCTTCTCCGGATAACAAAGAGTCCCATATCGAACATCGAGTAAATTACAGGATTATTTTTCTCCAACTCCATCATATCTTGCAAAAATATTTGTACACTTTTAGCATAATTTCTGTGTCCTGTTGCCGCAAAATAATAAACCATTTCTGACAAGCACCATAGGTTCAACTTCCAGTTACCTGTTCTCTCGGAATGTATAAATGTTCTCAATAGATCGACCATCGTCATGTATTGAACCCATAATTCACCCATTGGCTGTTCTTTAAGGATGGTTTTACGATTCTCGATTCTTTGCTGAACTTTCTGTATTGCATCACCACATGAAGAAATGGCTTCGTCAGATGAACTTTCGTTTGATACCATTCTATCAAACAGTTCAATCAATTTTTCGATTTCAGCAGGAATTATCGTGTTTTCTTCGGGAACTTCCAGAGGTAAAGCGTATTCGTCCGAAATCACGAGTGCGTTTAGCACAGAATCTACCAAGAAATGACCACGAATAGCTCTCGCGTAAGATTTTCCATTCAGCATGTGAATTACTGCATTTTCACCGTACACTTCCTCTAGAACTTTATTCAACCCTGAACTACCCATCAGATGTCCTATGCTGCCAAGAAAGCTCATGGCTGTATGAAAACCGCCGAGATCTAAAACAATCTTCTTGAGTTCGCTCGATCCAGACTCGTTGTGTATGATGGTCTTTGCCTTCCACCACAAAGGCTGGTCAAACGTTATCACTGGTACACATTTATGTTGTCGACATTCGTCAGATATAAAGGTAAGGGTTGAGTAAATGCAGCTCATATTCGTTGGGTCCATATCGATCATAGGCAAAAATCGAATAGAAGATTTTCCTACATGGGGCCCTTTACATACTGCCTGCATAGTTCCTGACCATTGTGGGCGTGCAGATCTCAGAGGCCATGATACTTTCCAAATACAATCCAGTTTGCTAGCTGGGTTGTCACAATCAATCGGAGGAATTTTATGGTACAGTAGAATCAAATTATCAGGAGGTGGATGGTAAAAATGTATATTGACCATCGATTTTAGAAACTCACTGGACAATTTTGTGTCCCGTTTTATGCGTGCTTTGATCTTTATTGCAGGCGTTAGAGTTTCTACCATTCCCATAGCGTGGAACGATTTTTTACCGTCGATCGACCATGGATTGCGATCTGCATTATCGGCCATATATTGACGAAAATGTCCACCACATGCAGAAAATATGTCTTGAACACTGGGTATAACTTTTGAGGAAAGAAGTAACGATTCTCTGGTTAAAACGGGCATATCAACATCATCAACGTTGGGCATATCAGCTGTCACCACTGAAGCAATTTCCAATTCTGGTGGTTCCCGGTTATTGGTGGAAACCAAAGAATCATTGTCACTATGTGTTATTTCGGTGATCTGTTCTGATTGACAACTGTGAGATGCAGCACATGTCTCGAAGTTCAGTACTTCTGAATACGATGAACAAAAGCCATGAGCATTGAGTGTATCAATGAGGAAACGCGATCCGTACTGATGGTGCAGCTGTACAGCAAGGCCCAGTTGTATAGGACACAGTATTGCCCTTGGTCTAACGGCCTGTATTAAACATTGTCCAAGGGAGGCTGTCTTCATCTCTGATTTTGTACCGACTATCAATTCCTCCAAGAATAACTTTAAAGTTTCGGGCAAATAGGAGATCATCGTATCAAGAGAATTCATGGATTCAGTTTCAGGATAAAATTCCTTGGTCTCGTTGGAGAACTTCTGAATTATATCACTCTTTATCAATGCTGCGCTAGCTCGTATCAACCTCTCCTTATCTTTCTTAACATCATATCGAGGTTTTTCGTAAAATTCTTGCAGTATTTCTGCTGCTGTGTGATTAAAAGTGACGATATCTCGTTTGCCATTGATGTTGGAAATTACTACACCCTCTCCCAGTGTTTCTTGTAGTTTTTGTTTCATATATTTTACACTATATGGCGGTGTATACAATCTTGACATTTCATCAACTAAGTCAGAAATACTGATCTGCTCGCCTGAGTTTGCTACCAAATTTTCAACAACTGCTTGAAATGCCCGATCTCGGTCTTCATCTACTGGTCTACCACTAGCAGATAAAGCACCGACGGCTTGATTGTTTAACGAGGAGGGTGATTCTTGGTATATAATTGGGATTTTCTTGCCAGTTCTAAAGTTTACGCTACATATTTGATGATATATAGCATCTGCTGCATGAAGATCCTGCCCTACATACTCCATCCTGCTATTCACTATCGCCGACCAGTCATCATGCCTTTCAGTACAGATGTTCCTTAGTTCATTTTGAAAACCCGTTGTTCGTACTAGAAATGCAGCTTCGGATCTACCAGAATGAAGAGTATTAACAGTAGCCGCTTGACCACAAAATAAACAGCACTTGCTGTAGTCAAAAAACGCACTTTGAGAGCGGCGTTTAGCTGGCGGACAGATATTATCAGATACAGTTTCATGTCGCTTTTTCCCTATAATAAGGTGAGTTTTCTTTGCATTCACTAGTGACTTTCTACATCGCACATGGACTGTGGTGCCAACTGCCACATACAACTCAATCTGCCTAGCCTTTGCGGTATTATTGATTCCATCTGCGCCCCGCTGTGTAATAGAAACGGTTTCATCACCATTAGCAAACGGCGCACTACATATAGGGCACACATTCATCGTAAAATGACGCGACAATTTACCGGGTTTTCATAATATTTCAGTAGCAGAAAGTAATTTTCCAATATGGCGCCGTTGACAGACGTCACAGTGAGGATGACGTCAAAATGACGTTACGACGTCACAGTGAAGTCGTAGGTAAAAACTGTCCGCATTTTTGAACTCGCGAGTATCGATTTCCTATGGGTCGGTAATACATTATTTTCTCCAAAGTCAACCGTTTCGGAGATTCCGGCGATTTTCTGGTCCAATGGCAGCCATCTTGGATTTATGTTAATTATGCAAATTTCCCCAAGACCGATAATGGCCGCTTTTGTTATGGGAGTACTAGAGACCATACCTGAACAGTTCCCAAAGAAATGATTTCTGTTGCAATTTGTTCTAGGTGCATTTTTATTTTTACCCGCCTATTACGGCAGATTCACGTCACACCACTCAGTCAGCAGACGGCTGTCTCCCTAGATAGTCTATTCCTTTGCTTCTTTGTATTCAGCTGTGTTTTTGTTTCTGTGACGGTTGCAATGTTTGTCCTAAATGCATTTATATACTTCAATCCTTTTATTGATTTAGTTTTGAACTACGTCTACTTCTGATACATTTAACTATGTGGTTACTTGTGTAGCGGAATTTATACAACAATATGCTTGCATTCGTAATTCTTGCAACATATAATAGATCATGACTCATGCTGACACTATATAATTATTTCTTTGGGTTGCATTCCCAGTTGTTTTCAAATATGAGTGAAGTCTGTGTCACCACAGGCCCGGGACTGTACAGCGCAGTGGACGCTTACGGCTAGCCCCCGGATCCATTCACTCTCTTTGATTTGTTTATGTTTGTGGTCTTTGAGTATGATGTCTTGTCCATATATTTGTTTTTGTGTAGAATTGTGTGTGGTGCAGCCCTCCTGCACTTACTATTAGAATTGTCAGTATACCTAATGACCAAACAGGCATATTTTCAATAAACAGGAATTACGCACGAATTAAAACTGTCTCTCTTTAGGTTTGAAAAATGGCTGGTGTGAGTTTTACTCTTCCTGGCAGAACACCGCGATGATTGTAAAGTTGATTAAAATTAGATGACAATGTAGTATAAAATCAGAAACGAACTGAACTTGAAATTTAACTTTAAATAGCTAAATGGATATTCATTTTTATGAAGAGAAAGAGAGAAATGGGGTAGCATAAAATCAGAAGTGCAGTGAATTTGGAATTTAACTTGAAATAGCTAAATGGTTTTTCTTTTTTATGAAGTAAGCGAGAAAGAGAGAAATGAGGTAGAATGAAATCAGAAATGCTGTCAATTTGAATTTAACTTGAAATAGCTAAATGATTATTTTGTTTATGACGTAAAGCGAGAAAGAGAGAAACGGGATTTAATGTCCACTCAACATAAACTATGTATTTCGGGGACTAACATATGGTTTGATTTTATTTCAATAAACCGCTTGCGCGTAGGGGTCTTTATCAGTGGCAAGAAATCGGAGGACCGGGAGAAAAGACGCGAAGTTAGACAGACAAATGAAATAAAGCAACTACCTAGAAATAGACAAATATGTTTAGAATGACTTTGCATGTTCCGTTTTACAACACGAGCCATTCTGTTTTTACAGCTCTTTATTTTTATATAGCACATTAATGTGAGGGGATTGTCCGGAGAGAATAAAACATTAATGATACATAAAGCTATTAATATATCCTACATTGGGTATCATAGAAATAATATTATACAGTATAATACACACCAACACAGAGAGAGAGAGAGAGAGAGAGAGAGAGATTTGAGTAACTACCACATGGGTATAGAGCGTTTTAACCTGGGTTAGAGTATGGTGTTCAAACACGAACGTTGAAAGGATATTATCTTTATTTGTTGTGATCACATGTATCGTCCTCGATAGGGACGTTTAACTACCGCAGAGGCGTCTCTACAACGTCATAAAATTGACACTGGAAAGGATTCTATTACGTCTCAACGACTTCATTATAAAATTGACACTGGAAAGAGCTAATTTACGCCCCCACGACATCGTCATTAAATTGATACTGGAAAGGAATGTTTGAATCTGTAACTGTTTAGTAGGGAATTCACTGCTGTAAAAACTCAATTACCCATCATGACATCAGCAATGACGTGATTTCAATTTCCCGCATGTACGTAACAAGGTGTAGAGTCGCCTGTTCAACCTTGTGTGTTTTCTGCGAGCCCCCCCCCCCCCCGCCCCCCCGCCCCCCAATTGCTAAAGACCCGACACACAATCGAATTAATGAAAAAAAAACCTTATGTTACTCCCGAAATGACCTAGTTAGTGTCGAGTGGACTTGTTAAGCCCATGTCGCTCTCTCTTTCTCTGCCTTTTTAATCTCTCCCTCTCTCTCTCAGTTGAAGAAATGGTAGCGTTAGTTCAGATTGACCCAGTTGGTGTCGAGTGGTCGTGTTAAGCCCCCACACCTTTCTCTCTCTCCCACTCTCCCTCTGAGTTAAAGAAGTGGTAAGTTTAATTCAAAAAGGGAAATACAGTTCATTGACTTAATGACAGAGATTAGACGACCCCAATCAGCCGACCCCTGTTTATTCTGGACCTTAGTAAACAAACCATAGGTCTATAAATGTGTTTACTTTCCTCCACAATAGAAATATTACAAATCGTTTTGACAGTTAACCCTGTTTGAATTGTGTTTACATGTTTAAAGGTGTACTTAATAGTAAGACGTGTTATAGTATAGGTCTAATAAATAATAATAAAAAATAACTTGTTTTTTTAATATCATTGGAAGGTCAACTGTATAACGGTCATTATTATTTGTAATATCCAGGTTGAGCGTGATATCGACTCAGTAACTCAATGACAGAAGATTTTCTATAACAATTCTAATGGAATTTATGCCAGCGACCAAAGTAACTTTGTGGGGACAGTTGATTTAATTTGTAAAACATACCGTCATCACAGATTTTTTAACTATGAAGCGGAATTGCATACCTCAGAAGTCAAAGGCCGCTTTCAAACCCAAAGTGTTTCTTAGCGGTAATGCGAACGCGTTCTGTAACCACTGCACAATATAGCTGTCCGTCAAGGCCTCGCCCAGTAAAGTTCAAACGGCGTTGATAACACGTACTTTGTTTACATCGGGCGGAGTAATACAAACTGGTCCAGTGGAGGGGGGGGGGGAGTGCTAGCCTGGAGGTCGGGTGCAAAATTTCCCTCATAGCACACTATATGCCCGTCTTGGTGATTTCGTAAGGAAATCGTGGGTTATATTGAATATGTTATGTTTAGAAATGAATTATATTTATTTTTTGGTGAGTGACAATGGGTGTTGAAATACTCACATTTAGGTTCTCGTCTATGATGACCATTTGAATAGATATATAAATGGAATCAATATAGCATGACGTTTATTGACACTTCACTTCCTGTTACGTCTCGTGTAATAAAGGTTAGCCTCGATCACAGAGGATTGTTAATATTTGACTTAAACTCCATTGCCCATGCGTAACCGGGAGTTTGGTTTTCAATATGGTTGATTATCCAGTATCTTCGGGTCAAGTAAACGCCCCTTTCCGCAATAAATCCCACAATTCTTGCATTAATATAAACAAACATGAATCGTGAAGATGAAGAAGGATTTATTTTAAAAACATACAAATGGCCTATGAATTGCGAAATTTTACGATAAAGAAATTACGAGTGTTGGATATTGAACTGGCATTGATTTTTTGAAATGACATTCTTGAATTAATTTCGTGGGCGTCGCCATCTTGCTTTAGGACTAGTTACCTCCCCTAGACGTTGTTTATGATGACGCACAAGACCGGATAATCTAGCCAATGACCTGTTATTCTCAAATGTTGACAACGCATCCAGATTAATATTCGTAGAACATTTTTCTGGATGATAGATACTAAATAATGATGTCCTGCAGCATAGTTTGACGCTAACTAACAGGCCACGTCCTGTTACTTCTCTGCAACGTCGTAGCACGAGGTTCATTAACACGTCACTTCCTGGTACTTCTAATCTCGCCTGTGGGTAATATAAACAATTAATGATGTCTTCTATTTCAGCTGCTCCACCAACATGTACACCTGCAATATCTGTCAACATAACGGCCACGGAACCGATAGACACGTTAATAGCAGATTTAAATTGCTCTGATCCCGACCCAGGAGATACCATTACTTTGAGCTTCCAAAGTGGCAACACTGATACACAGTTCAAAATAAGCGGAGGAAATATTCTGTTGGCTAAAACCTTTACAGCACAAGTTACATATCAATATGTAGTAAGTTATATATCTCATTTCACCCCAATATGAATACTGAGAATGCTCTGATTATACTTCGAGAATACTCTGATTATACACCGAGAATACTCTGACTATACACCGAGAATGCTATACTATTATTTAAGAATGCTTTGAGAATACTTCGAGAATACTTCGAGAATACTTCGAGACTATACTTCGAGGATACCATGCCAATGCTTTGAGAATGCTTTGACTTAACTTCCAGAAGGCCCTGACTATATATCGAGAATATTCTGACTATACTCCGAGAATATTCTGATTATTCGAGAATGCTCTGGCTATACTACAAGAATATTCTGATTATGCTTCGAGGATACTCTGAATATACTTCGAGAATACCCCAGGGGCGTGGTGAGAATGAGTTCATGAGTAGCCATACTCATGCGCCAAAAAGTTTTTGCGCCAAAATCACAATCAAATTACTCAAAAAATGAAAAACATTTGTAAGTGGAAAAATTGTTTCATCTGACCCAATTAAAAAAATTTTGAAAGAGTCAAGTTGGAAAATTTAATCATATTTTATTACCGTATTTCTTGTCTCGGATTGCTGGAGATTGCGTTTCTGGGCTTCTAATTTTCGAAATTTTCTCGGGGGAGGGCCCCCCGGACCCCCCGCCGCGGGCTCGCGCCGTCGGCGCTCGCGGTGGACGGCTTCGCCGGCCACAGCTCCGCGGTCAGTAAAAGGGTTTTTGTGCCAAAATCTTTTTTGTTACTCATAATTTCTTCTCAATAATTGCCCTCACCACGCCCCTGGAATACCCTGACTATACTACGAGAATGCCCCGACTATACTACGAGAATGCCCTGACTTTACTACCGAGAATGCCCTGGCTATACTACGAGAATGCCCTGGCTATACTTCGAGAATGCCGTGACGATACTTCGAGAATGCCGTGACGATACTTCCAGAATGTCCTGACTATACTTCGAGAATGCTTTGGCTACGCTTCGAGAATGTCCTGACTATACTTCGAGAATGTTTGGACGGTGGAACCACGGTGGCTCAGTGACCAGGTCGTTGGCTCGCAAACCTGGAGGTGCTGTTGGTCGAGAAGGTTCATCTGACCGGATTGCTCGGCTAGTCAGTGGGATAGGACGGAGGGCCTGGTAATGGAAGATGTATAGGCTTTTGGACGGGACAAGACTCCGAGTACTGTGTATACATTAGCATACACGTAAACGATTCCTTGTCAGGTCAAAATTTAAAACATTTACTTAAAAAATTTATAAGAAATTTTAATAAGATTTTCATAGTTTTTCTCCCTTTCCATACTGTTGCCTACTTCGTTTAAATTAATTATGACATGTATAAAGCTTCTGTTTGATCAAGTTGAATCGTACAATGGATTAGGAACTGACCATGCTGTTAGATGAAATGCAGAACTGTTCAAACCTGAATTGACGGAGTCGTAGGCGTATTCAAAGCGCGTCATCCCTAGACAAAAGAACAGGAAAAAGATAGAGAGCAGTTCTTGGTCTAAAATACAAACATTTTATGGTCCGCTGTCGTTGATATCGGGGTCTTAATCCAGTCCTTTATTTCCAAATCCTAAATGGAAAGTACAGTGATTAATAGCACCTCTTAAATATTTCAGATGGTGATCCTTGCTACTGACACGAATAGTGAGACGGCAACAGTTGCACTGACTGTACAGGTTGTTAACGTAAATAACAACCCACCTGTAATCAGTGGATTCTCCTCACCTATCCCCGTCAGGGAATCAGATCCAATCGGAACACTCATAGCAACATGTACACATACCGACCAAGACCCTAGCAACACCTTAGCTGGACAAACCAGAGTTGGCATTTCTAAACCATGTAAGTTTTAGTCACCTATAAATCCTATAGAGCTACCCCACTCCCCGCCCCAACATAACCAACATCTTCATGCGCAAAGTACATTTTCTTTTAGATTCCATATAAGTTTGAAATCATACCCCCCCCCCCCCCCCGCATACTGTAAATCATATAGCCACGCCCACATGCTATATATATAAATCATATAGCACCTCCCCCCCATACTGTAAATCATATAGCCCCGACCGACATGCTATAAATCATATAGCCCCACCCCCTCATACTTTAAATCATATAGCCCCGCCCCCATACTGTATATCATATAGCCCCACCCGACATACTGTAAATCATATAGCACTATAAACCGCAGATTGCCTCGTTCGGCATTTCTGGCCCCAATAAATTGTCACAACACCACAGTTGTTTCTTAACACCTATAACTGATTGGGCAAATAAATCAATCAAGGTAGCTGATGTTGCTTTACACCTACATCTATGGCGTGTATTCTTGTCTTGTCGATTTCTCTGAATATAATATCATAGTTTGGACTGGTTTTATTTTCGTATTAAATAACATAAATTTTAATTTTTACAAATTCGCTGATAGGAAATACTGCTAATAACTATCTTGAAAAAAACACGTTTAGTAAACAAGGCATTTTTACCAAGCCTCGTTCTGAACAAAATACCTCGTTCCAAAAACAGGGTAATTTAAAAAACCTCGTTTTGGAACTCCAGACAACGAGGCATTTGTTTTACCTCGTTTGGACAGAAATGCCGAACGAGGCAATCTGCGGTTTATAGTGTAGCCACACCACATCCTTTTGTAAATCATTAGCCCAATCCCTTCATATTCTAAATCATATAGCCCCGCCCTCTCATGTTGTAAACCATATAGCCCCGCCCACCCATACTGTAAATCATATAGACCCGCCCTCTGATGTTGTAAACCATATAGCCCCGCCCACCCATACTGTAAATCATATAGACCCGCCCTCTGATGTTGTAAACCATATAGCCCCGCTTTCTCATATTGTAAATCATATAGACCCGCCCACCCATACTGTAAATCATATAGACCTGTCTGTCATATTGTAAATCGTATAGCCCCGCCCTCATATTATAAATCATATAGCCCTGCATCAATCATATGCTCCCTCCCTAAGTTTTAATCCCCCAGTCCGATTCACCTAATCCCTTTCTATATTTTAAAGCCATATTAGTTATAGAACTGAGCAACTCAAACCCACGCGTTATATTTTAAAATCACGCACATTTCATAAAGAGGGCCTGTCGATGGACAACGTTTGGTCGTTCAGATGGGGCGATAAACTGAGTTCCCGTGTACAAATAGGCGGGCATGTAAAAGACCCCTTGGCGGTTGGAATTTGATATAAATATAAATATAGGAGTAATCCGTCGCGCCGCTGGCAGGGCGAAATTTTTCTCATAGTTCGCTATATGGCGGATGCCCGTCTTCATTAGTTCTGTCAGAGAAGAACAGTGGGACGTAAAACCCCGTTTCATTGCATTTGATTTATTTTAGTTGGAGCTGCAGCCCGTAAATGGGTGCTAGACAGTCAATCATGTGAACTCTACATCAACACACTATTGGATTATGAAACAACTAAAGAATATAAAGTGGATATATTAGCCTGGGACCTGGATCCTCACAATCCACGAACGACAACTCAACAAATAACCATCAATGTTCTAGATGTGAACGATAATCAACCGGTAAGTAAACACGACAAGGGAAACCTAGCGGTATTAAAATGAATCTGAGGTTGTACGTGACAAAGAGTAGGATCGCCTGTTCAACCTCGTGTGTTTTCTCAGAGTCCTCCAGTTTCACTCAACTGTTAAAGACCCGTATCGCCTAATAAGCGAGTTATTGTAACAAAACCGTACTTCAATAAACAGTTTCTTAAGTAACCATATCCTGTTTCCATCTGCTGTGCCAAATAAGTAAAATTCGAAAATACTTGATGTGGATTCAACTAAGACTCTTGTCAATGCCTTCATAACTTCTCGTCTGGACTATTGCAACTCGATCCCTACTTTACGGTCTCTCAACGAATTTATTAAATCGTCTACAGAAGATTCAAAACACAGCCGCACCAGTTATTACTACAACCAAACTTTGTGATCATATTTCCACATTTCGTAGGGGGCTCCATTGATAATAAATGACAACGATAATGATTTATTTATAATGCGCCTATTACCAATACAAAATACTGCTCAATGGCGTAGTTAACATTTTGTGGACAGAGAAAGATAAAATCGAATTAAATGGATGATAAAAGAAATAAAAATGGCATACGATAACAATCAAAATATAAGATTTTATTGTTGACATAGTGTCTTCATGCCACACCTCCGAGCTATCCCTAGGACCTAATTCACAGAACAACCAGGTCGTCAAATATATGGTAAGTTACTGGATGATAGGCGCTATATCAATGCATTATTATCATTAAAAATACAGTATTTGTTTTTCATATAACATTTTTGTTTGATTTTCTTATATTAAAATTTCAGAGTTGTACGGAATATTTATTGGTTGCTCCGACGTTGTCAACAACGGCAACAGGTGCATCAATAACTACCATCAACTGTACAGATCCGGATGTTGGTGACAGCGGCCTGGTGTCATTCCAACTCGATGGTAGGTACACATACTATTTTAAAATACATTATGTAAGATTTAGAAAAAAGAGCTGACAGTTCTCACTATGAAAGCTCCATTAAAGATGCATTATGTAAGATTTAGATCAAGAGCTGGCAGTTCTTACTATAATAGTTTAAAATAGATAATGAACAGTTTATATATTGAAAATTTAAATTAAATAACATTATTTTAAGCGAAAGTTTGGCTATTTGAAGATGTATCGCCTCAATTGACCACTTTATCCTTAAATTTGTAAATCTTCCGGATTTTAGAAATCTATTTGGAGAGTTGATTATAGGCTTGTCAGGTTAATAAATGGCTTAAGATAAGAAGCAACAAAAAAATATATAAAGTCAGATTTGCTCTTACATAAAACATCTTTATTGTATTCTATATAAGAATGCTGTAAATTGCAATGACAACTGCGAGGGCTCGGTAAATAAGACGTTTGCGGACTAACATTGAGAGAGAGAGAGAGAGAGAGAGAGAGAGAGAGAAATGGGGTTTAACATCCACTCGACACAAACTAGGCCATTTCGGGACTAACATATGGTTTAATTTTATTTCAATAATTCGCTTGCGCGCAGGGATCTTTAGCAGTGGGAGGATACCGGAGTACCCGGAGAAAACCCGCGAGATTGGACAGGCGACCCTACTCCTTGCCACGTACAACCGAGGATTTGAAACCACGCTAGTTGACTCAATGGCAGGCCGTATGATACAGCGCGGGAATGCTAACCATTCGCCCCCCCCCCCCGGGTAACGTTGAATCCTCGTGTTCGATGAAGTTGTTGTCCTAGAAGATTCAGTGATGCAGGTCGCTACCTGACAAGGGCAGCGTACAAAACATGGCCCGGTGTACACATTGACGTGCGCGCAAAAGAATCATTGAAAGTTGTAAATCAATGGCTGTTGGGGCAATATTTGTGTCATATCGCAGTGTTAATCCTTTTTGGTAAAGAAAAGTAGGAAGTTAAACCCCACTTCATTCATTCATTTATTCACACGGTATTGAGCAGCAGCATGACACATTTGGTCGCTGCAATGACAAAATCCACTATTATTTTAGCATTTTGTATTAATTGAAGATGATTCCAATTTGATTAGACTTTCAGATCGATAGTGATAGTGATTTATTGATCTTTCATAATTTCAGCCTCGAACAGTGCTACAGTTACCAATCTCTTTGAAGTTGATAATACTGGAAAACTAACACTGAAGTCCGGAATAACCGGTACCACGCCATTCTATGAAGTACTGATTAAAGTCCAAGATGCTGGTTCACCAAGTCTATTTACTCTAGTTTTGATACGAGTTGTCGTTACGGACGTACCACAAGATGGCGCGCAACCGAATAGCGCTTTCACAGGAGGTAAGGCATTGTTTGCTATGTTCTGAATTAAAGTTAGAGTGTTATATTATAGAATTCAAACGGTTATATTTGGATTATATTATATAAACGGTTATATTTAAATTATATTATATAAACGGTTATATTTAGATTATATGTTATATAAACCGCTATATTTTAGATCATATGATGTAAAAGCGGTTGTATTAATTATATAAACCGTTAGATTATACAAACGGTTATATTTAGATTATATATAATATAAACCGCTATATTTTAGATTATATGATATTAGCGGTTGTATTTATTATATAAACCGTTAGATTATATAAACGGTTATATTTAGATTATATATAATATAAACCGCTATAGTTTAGATTATATGATATTAGCGGTTATATTTATGATATAAACCGTTAGAGTATACAAACGGTTATATTCAGATTATATGTTAAATAAACCATAATATTTTAGATTATATGTTATATAAACCGTTATATTTTAGATTATATTTTATATAAACCGTTATATTTTAGATTATATAAACCGTTACATTTTAGATAATATAAACCGTTACATTTTAGATAATATTATTTAAATCATTAAATTCATATTATATAAATGGTTATATGTTTTAGATGATATAATATTAACTGATATATTTTAGTATTACCGCCACCATCACCTGAACTACCTACACCTTTAGACACCAGAAATAAACCTGCTTTAACCCCAACAGGTAAATATAAAAACACTATCATTCTGTTCATCGTCTCACCTGTCTTCCTGTAAATTATGTTCGAATTATTTTATATTCCGTAGCCGCGGTGGCTGGATGAGTAAGACGATGGCTTGCCAGTCTGCAGGTCTGCGACGCCCTCACAGAGATCACTCCTAGGGATTTTTCAGCGAGGTAACCCTTATTAACTATGCTAGACGGAGGGCCCGACATGCAAACCCCTCTTGTCGTGTGGGTGCTGTGAAAAGAACCCTTGTAGAGAGAAAGAGAGAGAGAAAGAGAGAGAGAGGGGGGAGAGAGAGAGAGAGAGAGATGGGATTTAACGACCGCTCGACACAAACTATGTCATATGTGGATTGTGGGTTAGGGTTAGATAAATATTCAGGGTTAGGTCTAGGGTTTGGTTTAGGTTTAGGGCTAGTCCCGTTTACATCTCGAGACCTTGACGAAATCAGCAGCAATAACACTAACCCACAACTCACTTATGACGTCATATGTGCTAGACCGCCTCTAAGCTAGCGTTCCCCCGAGGTTTGACAGACGACCCTTCTTCTGTAGAATTGAAACTACGTCACGTGACTCTTTGACAGACCTTATGATTTAAAGCGTCCTATTTAGTTCGAGAAACTTGAATATAAACAATAAATACTGATGATTTCAGGAGCTGCCAACATACCAGTCTGTGCCCTGTATGGTTTGACTATTGTTATACCGGAAACTACGTCAGTTGGTGAGACTTTGTATGATTTAAGCTGTACCGATCCAGATGGCGACACTTTATCCTATTCTATAGATAAAGGCGATGGCTACAATAAATTCGATGTTTCTACCGGATCTCTCAAAGTCATCAAAGAATTTAATTCGGATTTTACATTTAAATTTTCGGTAAGTTAAAACAGACTTGGAAATGTTTACTACCTCTGTTTCATTAGAGTGATGTGACTCACACTAACCCGGAGCTTCCGCCTGGGCAATTTCACTCCGATTTTCCAGGGTGGGTTCATTTGTCTCTTTTATTGGACAAAGGCCCCATCCCTCTCTACTTACACTAGATCTCCCAAACAAACCTCCACGTTTTACTTAGTGACCAAAGCGTGACCAATTTGAAAGCACAGTGGCTCAGTGGGAGAGAGAATGGGTTTAACGTCCACTCGACTCAAGTGACGTCATTTCGGGACTATTATAAGGTTCAGTCTTATTTCAATGATTCTCTTGCGCTTAAGAATTTTAGCAGTGACAGGAAACCGGAGGACGCGCAGAGAAAATCCACGGGGTTGTATAGACGATACTACCTACTCCTACGAGGTTGTATAGACGATGCTACTCCTACGAGGTTGTATAGACGATGCTACTCCTACGAGGTTGTATAGACGATGCTACTCCTACGAGGTTGTATAGACGATGCTACTCCTACGAGGTTGTATAGACGATCCTACTCCTACGAGGTTGTATAGACGATGCTACTCCTGCGAGGATGTATAGACGATGCTACTCCTACGAGGTTATATAGACGATGCTACTCCTACGAGGTTATATAGACGATGCTACTCCTACGAGGTTGTATAGACGATGCTACTACAAGCTAGAAATCGAAACCACGCCACTTGATTCAATGACAGACTTTATGATATGGCCACCCAACCTTCCCTCTAAAGTCAGAGTCGTGTCTTTTCAGATACAGTGTGTAATGGTTTGGTTTGAATGAAAGGCGTTTTATAGCTGAGGCGTCAGCCTCCTCGCGAAAAAAATCAAAGAAATTGGAAAAATAAAACTGGAGAAAAATGCTAAAACCTATGAGAAAAATGAAAATGTACCCTAGTTAGGGGTCCTAAAGACAGACAAAAGAGCCCAACTTCTGACAAAAGGGCCCCTCTGGTCAAGGGAAAGGGCCCCGAGTCCGAATCAATCGTTTTCTATACACTTGTTGAATCCATTACTGAATGAGAATGCAGCCATGGCATAAAAATCATCAATCAAGACCCCTACCCCTACCCCCGCCCCAGCGAAAGAGGGCCCTCAAAATAGTACAGCCTCCCCATGATAATCCTTAAAACGCCTCTGGTATGAATAAATTAATAGAATGGAGTTTAACGTCCTGTTTGGCATCTAAATTCCAATTTTCAAGGGGTCTTTAATGTGTACATATTTTGTTTTTCATTACAGCTGTATATCACAGTGACCGATGACAGTCCTAGTAAATTAAGTACGATGATTATCATTGGTCTATTTGTCACCAATTCGAACGATAATACACCAGTCATAAAGAACCTACCATCCATTATTGAAGTCAGTGAAGCGAAACCATTCGGTGCTGTGATCAACAAATGTATTATAAATGACAAGGACAATAAACATGGCGACCTTCCGGGACAAACTCGGGTCGGATTGGCTAATCCAAGTAAGTCAATTCAATTCTTTATTTCTTTAAGGCACGTTTCCCCATGTAAGCGTTTTGGAGGCGTTTCCACGCGTGTTTTCACCAACAAAAAATTCAGTCTTATGCAATTGCAACCAGTTTAAAGCCGTGGAAAAAAAAAGCGTACATGGGAAACTTGTTTAAAAGAGCTAAATCGTATAACATGACTTGTGGAATATCCGACCTAAATTACCATTTACACCCCGATTTTCAAAATGTTCTCGTCGCCCCGACACGTAACCATCTCAAGCTTTGCCCCCCCCCCCCCCCAACTTACCGTCAATGGACATGATTAAACGTTTGTAATGACCAGTAGGCGATAGGTCTACAATTATTACCGAGTGTCAACCCTTTTAATTTTTGGATAATCGAGGCTATGCTTTCTTTATCGTACCGACTTTAGTAATGATGATCGAGGCTAGGTCTAAAATTCAATCACTGAATTCTCGGTTCAGAGTGGATCAATTTGACTGAAATTTTCAGCAAATTCCCTTTACATTATCTATTTTATTTTTTAGCTATTATATTTAGAACTGCCAACTTCTTTATCTAAACACCCATACTGTATCTTTAAACATGACGTTTATACAAATATACTTGGGGGTCTATTCTTCCCGTTCAATGAACATGTCAGTCCTTCATTTAATCTGGGTCTTCCCTAAAACTTTGGACAGTGATTTAAGGTATTAAAAACGGTGAAAGTATGTTCGTTTCCAAACAGTATTGTTTACATTTTAATCGATTTGATAGCCTCGTTTGTCACGCAATTAGTTTTACTGCAATATTCTGCTATGCAATGACGTAACGTGAGCCATGACATAACGTTATGTAAACATGTTTGGTCCAATTTTGCGCTTGGTTTTAAAGGTAAAGCCTTTGTAACGCTGTCAGCTACTGGTTGGTAATGGGACTACTGACCAATCGTAATTTAGAGTGTTCGCTTTTTACAGCAGTGAGTTGTGGGATTAGCTCTAATCAAACGAAACACTGCGCTGAGTATTGGAGGTGCCGAGAAAGTTCACCGGATTTTCCGCCATTGATCCTCTTGTCAGTGGTTCAGGGTAGGAGGCCTGGAAAGGGACAACGCGTAGTTGTTCAGATGGGACGAAAACCGAGTCCGTACGTACACATTGGCGTGCACGTTAAAGATCCCTTGGTATTTGGAATTCGATATAACAGTAGGTTGTAGTTCCGTTGTTAGAGCAAAATTTCCCCTCATGGCACACTGTATGGTGTATGCCTGTCTTCATTAGTCCAGTTTGGACAGAGCTGTTGGATGTTAAACCCCATTTTTAATTTTATTTACTTTTATAATTGTAGATGACGCTGTAACAAAGAATTTCCTAGTAGACAGCGTATCTTGCAACCTCTACGTTAATACTGAACTGGATTTCGAGACTACAACTAGTTATGTATTAACACTGCTTGCTTGGGATCTCGATCAAACAGCCCCAAAGACTGCTACCAGTACGTTTACCGTAATGGTAACAGATGCCAACGATAACGCACCGGTATGTAATTATAACTTTCTTTTATCCATCCATCTTATTATAGTGACCACTCTATACCACCTTTTAGCCGACCAACCTGGGGCCTATTTCACGAAATTTTAACTAAGATAAGATCCCAATTTTAGTAATTTGATTGGATAACATTAGATTGATTTTAGTGCTCAGCCAATCAAAATTGAAGTATCTACTAAAATTGGATTTTATCTTAAGTTAAAATTTCGTGAAACAGGGCCCTGTTATAACGACCACGCCTTTTTATCTATACGAACCTGTTGTAACTACCGACTTGATACATAGCACACTTAGATACACCTACCTGCCGACTAACTTGTTATAACGACCACCTAACTCCCCATCACCCATCCAACTATTTATAACGAAATATATAATGACAACTGTGTTTGACATGTCATCAATTAAACCCGTCTCCAAGCTATGCGAGACGAGTTCCTGTCGCAAGTTCTCAAGGGTGTCTGCGAATTTATCTCTTTAATATTTCTTTTGAATTGTAACAGGTTTGTCCGGCAACGCTTTCCGCCACTCTAGCAGAAGACGCCGTCATCGACTCCGTTGTGCAGACTGTTACGTGTACTGATGCCGATACCGGGGATAACAAGAAAGTGTATTTTAAAATGGACGGTCAGTTTGTAGTCATATTTGTATTTGGTAGAATATAAGAGTAAGAGAGTGAGTGAGTGAGTGAGTGAGAGAGAGAGAGAGAGAGAGAGAGAGAGAGAGAGAGAGTAATGTATGGTATCCCAACACAAAATACGAAAGAAAATAAAATGGGTTAACGTTATTGGTTGTGGTGAACTGTCATCCACGACCTCGTCATCAATTGATATTGGAAAGGCTCTTTTACGTCTCCTCGAACTCGTCATCAAATTGACTTTCGAAAGGATTCTTCTTCGTGTTCCTTGATGTATCAACTGGTGAAGTGGATTTTGGACGCTCTGAATTTATAACTGTATAGAGGATTGTTGACGCTCTGATTATTTAACTGTTTAGAGGATTGTGGACGCTCTGAATCTTTAATGTTTAGAGGATTGTGGACGCTCTGAATATTTAACTGTTTAGAGGATTGTGGACGCTCTGAATCTTTAACTGTTTAGACGCTCTGAATGTTTGCATCATTAACTGTTTGGTAGGGAATCCACTGTTTTAACCACTCAATTACTCTGGTATCAACATAATGACAGTAGCACTGGAATTCAATGGGGTTTAGCGTCATACTTTTTAAGGCGGGCATGCGTCATACAGTGTACTACGAGGGACAATTTGCACTGATAGCAGCGCTGGTGACTAGTCTTTGTTGAATTCCAACAGCCAGGGTTTCTAGTACGTTAACGGGACATCGGTTATTCGTTTCGTCCCAACTTTACGTAGTCCCCTGTCAGGACCGCTTTCCTGCATCACTGACAAGCGGGAACAACATCGGAAAATACCGATGAACTTTCTTGGATCGAACCGTGATCCCCAATGTCTTTACGCAGCCACCCTATTCCTTAACAGTTAATTAAGTCCGTAGCTGGGGGGGGGGGGGTGTTGGTTGTTGGTTTAGTATTACATCCAATGGATAGTCGTTAGGATGGGACGATAAATGTATTATTTCTCTATTTACAGAAACCAACACAGCTCTGGTGAAGGCAAGTTTTGATGTAAGTGGTACGACTGGTGTCGTAACACTGCAGGCTAGTTTAGATTACGAAACGCAGACTTCCCACGAGGTTAAAATTATCGCATACGATGGTGGTAGTCCAAGTCTTAGTTTTACATCAACTATACAAGTTGCCGTAACGGACGTGAATGACGGAACAGCAACACAGACATACTGTAAGTTGACGAGTCGCAGAGGCGGATTCAATGGGGGGGGGGGGGGGCGCAAGGGGCGTCCCCCCCTAATTTTCGGCAGTGCTGCTGAATGTGCCTTTTCTCAGACCCAAATATGCCCGTTCCGAACGTTTACTTAGACGAAAATATCAGCCAAATAGCTCTTGGAATGACTACAGATGCACGGAAATGACAGATAATAATCTTGGGGGTGCCCCGTCTCCGCGGTCAGTGCCCTCATTTTGCTCCCCCCCTTTTCAAAATTCCTAGATCCGCCCCTGAGTTGGATAAGAGCGAGAGCGATGGAGTTTAACGTCCACTCGACACAAACTAGGTCATTTCGGGACTAATATATAGTTTAATTGTATTTCATGATTCGCTTGCGCATAGGGGTCTCTAGCAGTGGGAGGAAACCGGAGGACCCAGAGAAAACCCACGAAGTTGGACAAGCGATCCTACTCCTTGACTCATACAACCGGAGATTCGAAACCACGCCAGTTGACTGTAAAACAGACTTTATTATATAGTGCACACGTGCTAACCATTCAGCCACCCCCCATTGGGGTAAGGGTTTTCGTAGTCGTCTACTTTACGTTGACCCGGAGCTGTTAATCTGATTAAAATACCCATCTATATTTTCGTTTCGATTTTTTACTTTCGATTTCCTACAGTATATGAAGATCTGACAAGTTATACTGGGGGTCGCCACGGGAGTCACACGAGGTTTTTTTTTACCTTATGACGTCAGATATTGATTAATCAATCGGCGTTGACGTTTCTAGGGGTTTGCCAACCGTTTCGTTCAGAGCACGCCAAGACCACGTCGTAACAGACCGTCTCATTGGTTAATTTCTCACATAATTCAGAACACGTCAATGATAACACCTCTCTCAGATCCTAGTGTAGTAAAGACAATAAAACGAAATTTTAAACTATTAAAAACGAAACGAAATACGATCTATGTTTTAATTAGATTGGGAGCTGTTGGATAGATCATGTCGAGAGCTCCACCGTGTAAGTCATTAGTGTCGTTTCCGGGGCTAATATGCTTACTCATTTTGACACATTTAACGTAAGGTTACGGGTCCTGGGGCCTAATTCACAAAATTTTAACTAAGATAAGATCTGAATTTTAGTTATTTGATTGGACAATATTAGATCGATTTTAGTTATTAGCCAATCAAAATTGAAGTATCTGCTAAAATTTGGATGTTATCTTTAGTTAAAATTTCATGAAACAGGGTCCTGGTTTCACAAAGCATTGCCAGATTTTAGTAGCTATAATCCGAGGTGACCGTGTCCGTTCTCCACCAGCCTCCGTCATCCACACATTTATAATCTCAATGAACAAGATTGGGTCTACAAGAAGAAACGAAATTGCATGGGGTTTAACGTCTTACTGTTCTGCTCTTACTCGGCTACTGAAAACTAACATACACCGTACTTTGTGTAATGAGAGAAATTTTGACCGGGCAGTGGCACTATGGCCCACTCTTATATCGAATTCCAACTGCCAAATGATCTTCTACGTGCACGCCAATGTATTCACGGGTCCTCGGTTTTTCGTCCCACCCGAAGAACCAGACCACTGTCCTTGTCAGGCCCTCTTTCCTGCATCAATAACAAGGGAATACGTCTGAAAATACCGATGAACTACTGGGAGCGAACACGCGACCTCCAAATGAATAAGTTTATGGCGTTCTCGTAATCGATGTTGTGTTGCTATTATCAAATATGTAAATTTATATTTTACAGCCGCGCCTACATACACGGCTAAACCGGAGGTGATGGTCAGTCTCGAACAACTGGGTCCGGGTGGAGCTGGAAGTTATAAGTTTACTTGTGATTTCCCCTTGGATACCAATCCTCTCCACTATCTGGTCAAGTGGTTTATTGATGGTTACCCAGTGTACTCAACTCCCCGAATACTCAACACAGCAGATGTTCAGGATCTGACGAAACTAACAGAAGCTAAGCTAGCGGAAATTGGAGTCACAACTGTCGGATTCACTGTAAGTAAAGATAGTGTGTCCACTCGACACAAATTAGCTCATTTCGGGACTAACATATGGTTTAGTTTTATTTCAAGAATTCGCTTACGCGTAGGGGTCTTTAGCAGTGGGAGGAAACAGGAGGACCCGGAGAAAACCCACCAGGATAGACATGCGACCCTATTCCTTGTCTCTCTCAGCCGGGGAATCGGATCCGTGGTAGTTGACTGAAAGACAGACCTTATGACATAGCTTCAGGGGCGGATCCAGAGGGGGGTGGGCCGGGGTGGGCCCCCCCCCCTGCTCAGCTACACGAAAATAAATAATGCCTTGCATCAATGAAATTACATCACAAAGTGATCCTACATCAGTATAAAAATGATTTCTCTGTTTAAAAAGCTCAATTTGTATGTATGCCTATATAATTTAGAGACGATGATGGCAGATTTCCGTGACAGAAACCTGGCAAACCCCCTCCTGCAAAAATTCCTGGATCCGCCCCTGAGCCCCCCACCACCCTCCCCAATGTAAGTCAAAATTCTGCTTATAGTCTGCCGGATTTAGATTATTTCCTGGAAAAAAGTCCCATCAAAGCAAACTTGGTCTCAAATGAAAGGTGGGGTCCGTAGGTACTCCAGAAAAAAATGACCCATCGTGATCGCTTGGGGAAAATTTTGGGGGCGGGGTCAAATACAGATTTTATTTCGTTTCGTTTTTATAGTTCAAAATTTCGTTCTATTTGTCTCTATTACACTAGGGCCTGAAAGAGTTTTCATATAACCCACGTTCTGGATGATTTAAGGGATTCGCCAATGAAAGAGTCTGTTACAGCGAGATTTTGACGCGAGGCGCGTGGAACTGTGTGTATAACCCCAACATCAATTCTGATTTGTTAATCATATGTCTGATGTCACAGGGTCCAAAGTTGTTCGTATGACCTCAGACGCGACCTTTGACTACAACCAGCCAGATCTTTGTGTAGTGTAGGCCATCGAAAGTATAAAAAACGAAACGAAATATGTATCTGTATTTTAATCAGATTGTTCGTCTAGACATGTCTGGACAATCAACTGGTCCTCGAGCACTCCTCCTCATATTGTTCTTCTTCTACGGTGGATGTGAAACTACTAGGCATTTGGATTCCTTCGATAATTACGCATTGATTGACATACCTTTGGAAAGTAAGTCACAATTCAAGATGGCCGAGATGACGTCATACCTACCACTACCATGGTATTTGTATATGTCATGTTGTATATTGACTTAGATATCACATAAAAATAAAATGAAATGAAATGAAGTTTAACAGCCTACTTTTCTGCTCCAACTGTCGAAACATTTTACGTGTACGCCAACATGTACACGACAGTTCGGATATTCTTCCCATCTGAAATTCCCTATGAACTTTCTTGGTCATCACCCTTATCAAATCCTGCCTTAGACCTGCTCCCTGAGTCCCCGCAACCCCCTTCTAAGGGCCCTCTTCAATTATAAGACTTATTCACTACCATCTAGTGTAGGCCTATATTTCAAATTTGTATTTATTAATTTGCAGATCAAGTGTGAATTCCGTGCCAGTTTTGAGATCAATTCGTTTTTAGGTGACAATTCAACCAGTGATGAGAAATTCATCGGAATCAAGGTAACACGTTTAAAATACGCCTCTTTAAACAATATTTATGTAAGAGCTACACCTAACCTGGACTAATGAAGACGAGCTTATGCCATACAGTGTGCTATGAAGGAAATTTTGCCCTAGCAGTGGCACTATTTCCTACTATTATATCGAATTCCAACTGCCAAAGGATCCTTAACGTGCACCCAAGGCATTCACAGGACCTCTTCGTTTTGTTTCTTGTCCCATCCGAACGACTAGACAGATGTCCTTCCTCGGCAAATGCAGGTATCTCCAGACTCCCTCTCTGAATACAAATGTTAGATAAACTTTTATTTATATATTTTTTTTCACATAACAAGCACATTATTAACTCTCTAGAGAAATTAAATATGAATTGATTATTGATTTCGCTGATTATTGATTTTGTTGTTTATTGATTTTGTTGATTATTCATTTTGTTGATTATTCATTTCAATTATGATTACTGATTTTTGATCATGGATTTTGATTATGATCATTGATTATTTATCATTATTGATTTTTTGATCATGGATTTTGATTATTTGATTTTGCCAAGTAATTATGGATGATGAATTTGTATTGTTGATTGGTGATTATTGAATATTGATTGGTGATTATTGAATATTGATTGGTGATTATTGAATATTGATTTATCTGATTTATTGATTTCTACAGGTATTGACTAAGACCATTAATATTAAACAAGGAGAAGAAGGTATTATACAGATCCAGGCTACAGCACCTATTGGTTGCCAGACTAGTGGATGTAGCTATCCCCTGTATACTTATATAGAACAGAATGGATTCGGCTGCTCTCTAAAAACATCACCCACAGAATCCTGTGGCGTCAATATTCCAGCCGCTAGCTATAGTAATGTTTATGAAGTGAAGGTGAAAGGCGGGATAACCTATCAATACGGCCGTGGAATATCTACATCGACCCTCAAGCTACGTGCACCGGAAGTATTCGCTGATCACCCAATGTGGTCTAATTATGTCCTCGATGACGTCACGGTAAGTCAGTGCTATTGTTTTTATTCAACGTCGACCAGTAAATTATTGATTTATTCTGGGGATAAATTGATGGCGCGTTGTCATGGATCATCCACTCTCAGTTGGCCTCGAACAACACATCATATAAAATAAAACCAAGTACGAATAATCCAAACCATTAGTCAAAATACACGACAAACAGTGGTAACAGGTGTCTAGAAGAGTAAGCTTACCCTGCCTGGCGCCAAACCCGCCATAGCTGCATCCAAACTATTAGTCGAAATCTCGGTAGTATTGAATTACCCCCCCCCCCCCGCTTCCCCCTCCAAAAAAAAATATTTCGCCAACAATAATGATTTCTTAGGAGTGTTCTAGGCCAGCCACATCCTCAGCCCCACCAAAAATATTCCGTAGCCCCACCAAATTTTATGAGCTGGCTACTGGCCCGATTGAAGGCCCCACCTCCCAGTGAAGTAATTTAGTCATCTAATTTTTAAAAATGGCATATTATTTTCTCGCTTCAGGTGAATATTGAACAGAACACAGCTTTGATTGAAGGCTCGAAATGTGCAGCCTTCGTTGATCCTCGAATTGTGACCTTTGATAGAGGGTGAGTTATAATAATATTAGATAGACGGTTACCAAAAATTATAGATGACATTTTGAAAGCGTCTGATAGCCGGTAGTTACTAATTACATAGTCTGATAGATGACATTTTGAGAGAGTTAGATAAACGATAGTTACTAATTACACAGTCTGACGATAATTACTAATTACAGAGTCTGACGATAGTTAATAATTACAAAATCTGGCGATAGTTACTAATTATACAGTCTGATAGAAGTTAATTACTGATGGACTACCCTTTACAGCATTTGATTATTTATTTGTTTACCAATTCAGGCGCGGATCCAGAGGGGGGCGCACCCGGCGCACGCCCCCTCTATTTTTTGAGGTGGCGAACAATTTTTACCTCCACATATTCTCGCGAGAAAGGAGAACAAAAATAGTTTAGGTTGGTAATTCTAATTTACAGGATTAGTATGAAATTAGTCCTTGTGGGCATTTTTTCCACTCAAAAATCACTGTTCCGGGCTTCGCACTCCCAAGTGGGTGCGGCACGCCCCCTCTTTCTGAAAATCCTGGATCCGCCTCTGCAATTGAAGAGAGGGTAACGATTAACTAAAACATTTAATAACATGGTATTATAGATTTATTCCTAATATAGGATTTAAATGGCCACCAAAATGTTACTTATAAGGCAGCTGGTCAACAACAAAAATGTCAGTTGATCAGGAATTTGTTAATTGTAACTTTACATTTCCTTGGTTTATATTGTACCGTGTTGTAATTGACATGTAGTTGATAATATATGTTTGTGTTGTACTTGTTTTGAGTCAAATCTGATTAAAACACTGATCCTATTTCGTTTCGTGTTTTATAGTTCAAAATTTCCTTTTACTTGTCTTTAGTAGACTGATAGAGTTGTTATAATTACCGGCGTTCCGGTTGATGTGAGAAATTAGCCAATGAAATGGTCTGTTATGGCGAGTTCTTGGTGTTCTCTGCATGGAACTGTGTGTAAATCCCTAGAAACGTCGACGCTGATTGATTAATCAATGTCTGACGTCATAGGTCGAAAGTCCCTCTATGACCCCTGACGCGACCTTCGAGTACAACTGGTCAGTTCTTCATGTAGTGTACGCTGTCGAAAGTATAAAAAACGAAACGAAATGGGATCTGTATTTTTATCCGATTGGTTTTGATCAATATGGTGTTTTGTTATCAATTTCAGATTACTAGATTTACAAGTTATGGGAACTTATACTCTCTATAAACGTGGGGAACAAGAGGTAAGGTACAACTTGTAACTCTCTAATATTGAAGCCTAACATTGAAATACCTCCGAATGTTTTAAATTCAGATGTATTAAAATGTAGTTATATATTACAGATTCAGATCAAGACGTAACGATGTGATGTTAGCTGTAATACATGGTGTGTATGTGATGTAGATATAAGCACGTGGCTCTGTTGTTCGTAATGCATAGTGTACATGTGTTGTATTATCATGTGGTTATGTTGATCGTAATGCTCGGTGTGTATAAACACGTGGTTATGTTGATCGTAATGCACGGGGTGTATAAATGTATATATTAATATGTAATGCACGACGTATATGTATATATATTATCACTTGGTTATGTTGACCGTCATGTATGTATAAACACGTAGTTATATATATTTTAGATTCAAATCACGACGTATCAATGTGATGCTGAACGTAATGCATGGTGTGTTTGTGGTGTAGCTATACGTGCTGGGCTAGATGTGTATCTCATGAACAAATGTGGACTGGAATTCCATGACCTCAGATATTCATTGTGTGAAGAGACTTCCAGTGATGTGCTTAAAGTTGAAAAATTCGAAACCTTGTATCAGGTATTTGTGTGTTTCTATTACATACATTATGATAATAGCTGTTAGTTTATTCGGTATGAAGTGATCGGACACACGAATTGGGTCATTAAAAATATGGATCAAGTTTATTTCCAAAAACGGAAAGAAATATACAATCAGAATGACAAAAAGCATAATATTGGGTCGTTATTAAAATTTGCCTAACCGCCGGTTTTCAAATTTCATGATGCGACCCGAATAATATATCCGAAATGATTTGTTATAACTCCGGCGCAGGAGTATCGACCGACCCCTCCCCGCTGGTCCTACCATCTGTATCAACCCCCCCCCCGCTGGAACCATCATCTGTATTCACCACTGTACCTACTAGCACCACCACCCCTCCCCCACTGGTCCTACCATCTGTATCCATCACTATTATATACCTGCTAGCCTAATTGATTTCTCTATTATTAAAGGTATATCTACCAACTGGTACACGAGTCAAGGTGTTTATAAGACCAGACAATATGAACGTGTTTATTTATCCTTCCGTCATGGATATTGGTGTATCACGTGGTCTGTGTGGAAATCTATCTGGTATATCTAAAGATGATCTCATTCTTAAAAATGGAGCCCAATCTACGGAAACAGTCTCTCGTGCAAGATTTGAACCCGCACCTATTTTCTTCAACTCTTGGAAGTATGTTATTAAATATTATTAAATATTTGAGATGGTGTCCAAAATAGAGTTTTACATCCTACTGGGATAATGAAAACGTGAAATTTGCCCGTAAGATAACTGAATTCCAATTGTAACTACTTCTTTCACGTGAAGTGTACGCGGGACCTGTTTTTTTGTGCCATCCGACCGGCTATACATACTTTTAAAGCGCTATAGAAGACAATTTATTTGTACTATTTTGATCCGGGTTGCGTGGCTCAGTGGGGCAGAACGTAGTGCCTGGTAAGAACAGTATGACGTCGTTCGGATAGTCTGAAGTCTAGGTCCCGTGCGCACATTGATGTGCACGTAAAAGACCCATTGATAGCTGGAATTTGCCGTTCTGGCAACATATCCCTCTTTCATAGCATACTGTATAGCATTCGCACGTCTTCATTAGCTCAACCTGAACAGAAAATTAGGACTTTAAACCCCAGTTCATTTCATTTCATATTATTATTATTATTCTTAATTGGTCTTCCGGTGAATGTTTAATATTATTATTTTTTAGAGTGTCGACAGGTGATAGTTTATTCGTAGCGGACAACTATCCCAGTCTCACTGGCTACACAGGAGGAGCGTTTGCCTATACTGCCGATTCGTACCAATGTCAACCCCTAGCGAACCCCCTGACAGGACGAACTGGTCCTGTTAGTAGTACAGCTTGTAATCTATTCTCGAATGTTAACCGGGTTGTCAGGGACGAACTGTACATTCCTGTCGACAAAAAGAATTGCGAGTCTGGTGGTTCGAGAAGGAAGAGATCGGCACCAAGTTCTACTGGCGAGAAGGATGTTGAAGCGATAACTTTATCAAGGAGTAAACGGGTAAGTTGTTTTAGTTTGAGCAGAATCGCGTTTTGCCAGCCCCGCATCCAGGAATACCGAGGCGTGTTTGTGTGGTATTATGTTGATTGCTCTTAAGTTGGCGGAGTTCGAGCCATTGCTAAAAAGGATCGCCCTAAGAACAACATGAAATAAAAATGAAATGAAATAAAATGGAGTTTAACGTCCTAATGTTCTGTTCCTACTGGGCTTATGAAGACGAGCATACACCATACAGTGTGTTTTGAGGGAAAAATTGCATACTCTCATTTTGAATTCCAACTTCCAAGAGTTCTTTTACGTGTACACCAATGTACCCCGGCTTGTTGTCCCATGCCAACGACTATACCTCGTCCCTTCCCAGGCCTCTGCCCTGTACCAATGTCAAGGGCGAACCACGCTACGAGACCCTCAGTTTCACTAGCTAACGTCATACTCGCCGAGCCACCACAGGATCAAACACGTCTAACGTCTTACCCGCTGAGCCACCGCGGCTTCCCCACAAACAAAACGATGTGTTTAACTTATTATTATTGTTTTCTTCTTTCTGCAGAACGTGGAATGGAAGAATGGCTGGACACTGGAGTCTACTGAGAAATTTTGTAATGAGCTGTTTAATACGTCATCTATGGTGTCCCTATGTAAAGATTTGTCATTGGTCGATGTATATAGTGCTAAGGTTGCATGTGTTATGGATATTCAGGTACTTCTACTGCACCCATTCTAATTATAATCATACCCACAATATTTACACTGTAGATCACCATCTCAATCAGATTAAAAACACAGATCCTATTTCGTTTCGTTTTAATAATTCAATATTTCGTTTTACTTGTCTTCACATCACTAAGACCTGGAGGAGTTGCAAATATTGATGTGTTCGGAATGATGCGAGGGACTAGCCAATGAATCGGTCTGTCACGTGAGCGTGAGAGAGGAAAGATGGTTGGCAAGTTTCGCCACGACCCGACGGAAAGTATCCGGAGACCCCAAGTGTTATGTACCCCTCCTCCCCCGCATTTACTATTATGATTGGTTAATAGTGGATGTTTGTACATTTAGGATATGGTATCTGCATAGTTATTTTTGAACCAGAAACTAATTGCTTACACTCGACAATCCCCATCTCACTGTTTCCTTGTTCTCTTTGCAATGCTCTTAACAAAATCCCTACCAATAAAACTACGATGCACGTGATAATTGGCATGCGTGTGCTTATCGAGTAACGACGAAAACGGTTGCTACGACAACATGATCGTTCGTATGGTAACCCCATCTCTCATGCAAGTCTCGGTATTAACATGTGTGTGAACTACAAGGGAAGACAACTCTGATGGTACCTTATTACATGTTTTCAGTTAACTGGAAACAACACGTTCTCTCTAGCTGCCATGAGCAGTATCAGAAGTCAGTGTATCCATGAACTCAACTCTAATGAAACGTTCTTTGTTCCTTCTATCCCGGGTCAACCACCTATTTATGACCTCATCTCCGCAGTCACGTGTCCAGGAGAGTGTACCCAGCAAGGTTCCTGTATTGATGGTAAGTAACAAGTACTTGATTATGTTTGAGGACTGAAATGTTTCAGTATGGATATTGATGCCTTGTGTTGGTCAGTTTTCTTGTAAACAGTGATGCTTGTTATAAAATGACCGAGAGAGTACATCGAGATTTTCCGGCTCGGTGTCCTCTTGTTCATGGTGCGGACTGACAGTCTTTCAGGGACAGTTGTCTTGTTGTTCGGATAGGACGTAAAATCGAGGACACCCGTGTATACATTGGCTTGCCTGTAAAAGATCCCTTGGCTGTTCTGCTCAGACTGGACTAATAAAGACGGGCATACGTCATTCAGTGTTCTGTGAGGAAAAATTAGCGTGGGCATCGGCACTGTGGCTTACTCGTATATGGAATTCCAACTGCTGAAAGGGATCTTTTACGTGCACGCCAGTGTATACATCTAAATTACTAGACAACTGTCCGTCTCAGGCCCCCATCCTGCACCATTGATAAGGGGAAACCACGCAGAAAATCACGATAACACGGTCATGGTACCAGGCAAAGTCGCCTAACACAGTCATGGTACCAGGCAAAGTCGGCTAACGCACTACGGTATCAGGCAAAGTCAGCTAACTTAGTCAAGGTATAGGGCAAAGTCAGCTAATACAGTCATGGTGTCATGCAAAGTCGGCTAACACAGTTACGGTATCAGGTAAAATCAATTAACTTAGTCAAGGTATGAGGCAAACTCGGCTCACAGAGTCACGATATCATGGAAAGTCGGCTAAGATAGTTACGGTACCAGACAAAGTCGGCTAACATAGTCACGGTATCAAACAAAGTCGACTAACACAGCCACGGTGTCTGGCAAAGTGGGCTAACATTTTCGATGTGACATCCCGCTATGTGTTTTTTTCAAAACCGCTTTCCTCTGACGATCGTATTGTTTTAATTATGTAAATATTTTCAGGTTTATGTGAGTGTTTTGATGGATTTGGTGGTGTTGACTGTTCGGTTGATATTCGTACCAAACCACTACTGGTTAAACTCCACAATGATGGCCTCTGTGATTTAAAGGTCGATAATTGTACGGAAGTAACAGCTTTTGGTGAAACGTTTGTTCAAACACCCAAAACCAGCTGTAAAGCCACGTATTTTGAGGTAAACTATTCCCATATAAAACGAAATTGGATTTAAGGTCCGATTTAAGGGCCAAAAACTAAATTTATGTTGGAAGAGAGAGAAAAATAGGGTTTAAAGTTCACTCGACACAAACTAGGTCATTTCGGGACTAACATATGATTTAATTTTATTTCAATAATTCGCTTACGCGTAGGGGTCTTTAGCAGTGGGAGGAAATCGGAGTACGCGGAGAAAACCGGAGTACGCGCGGAGAAAACCCACGAGGTTTGACAGGCGACCATACTAATGGCCACGTACAACCGGGGATTCAAAAACACACCAGTTGACTCAATGGCAGGCCGTTTGATAAAGCGCGCGCACTCTAACTATTCGGCCATCCAACCCCCAAATGTATGTTGAAACTGTATGGTGCATGTCCGTCATGGAAAATACCTAATACCAAACATGCCAAATGCAAATGTCGTTATGAAAATACATAATGCCGTTAATGTAAAAGTCAATTGTCAAGTTACAAATGCTTTTGGACAAAAATTCACTAACGTTACATTAACATAACCTATACACATATACACGCTAAAACAAAGCAACTTTGGAAATTGAATTTGTCTTTTGTCTTTTACCACATCGTGAGTTCTTGGGGTCAACGGTCAAAGGTCATCGGGTTATATGTAAAATTCTGTAAATGAATGCTCCCAAGAAGGAAAGCTAACTTTCGATGACATTGAGCAAGCACCTTACTCGCTGACCCACCGAAAATAAAGCGAAACAAATAAGTCGAAAAATAAATGAAAAGAAATTTTTGCACAAAGGAAACGAAATATTTTGTATAATTGAAACGAATTGTTTGTAAAAATGAAACGATATTTTTGCACAAATGAAACGAATTCTTTGTATATTTTAAATGAAACGTTATAACTGAAACGAAATGTTTTGTGTAAATAAAACGAAAAATTTGTAAAAGATGAAATGAAATGTAACGAAATGTTTGTTTAAACGGAACGAAATGTTTAAACTGTAGTTGTGTTAATGTATTACAGCAACAAGAAACAGGTGAAATGGAAATATCGGTGGGCGTGGCTACCAAGCCATATTTAGAGAGTATCAGTGAAGCTGTTTGTCAAGTGCCGGAGCGACCCGCTCAATCTAAACCTAATTCCTATGAGTTTGTTACTGGTTATATGATCTCCTTCACTAATGATGGTAGTACCTACAGTAAACCTAACTATATGGCCATATATCACTCAGATTGCCAACAATGTAATGTCACATCAGACGGTGTAAACTGTATATTCAAGGTAATATGTCCTCACTAACAGGGTTTACTACAGTCTTAGGTCGTTATTCACAGAGTTTACTACAGCCTTAGGTCGTTATTAAAGGATGTATTAGTCTTAGGTCGTTATATCCAGGTTTTATTAGCCCCGGGTCGTTATCAACAGGGTTTAGTACAGTCTTAGGTCGTTATTTACAGGGTTTATGATTATTATGTCGTTATTGACAAGGATTATTTTAAATCAACGATCTTATTCGAAAAGACACTACAAGTATTCAGTCAGCTTCCATTTAATAAAATTAACAAAAGTGTTTATGGAATATGTGTGTGGGAACGGATTAGAACATACTAATTTTTGAATAAGGTGGCCATTTACGGCAGTTATCTATTCCTAAAACTATATAGATTTATGTATTGCCCATTGTAACATGCTCAAGGGTGAATCTTGCGTCCTAATGATATCAGGACATGTCTATTGGACAATAACACCACTCTAAATGCGAAAGAGGGGTGATATAGTCCTACCCTTTCACATATCCATTCTTATTGAATAAAATATAGTTTTAAAAAAAAAGCACATCAGGAAGTGTTTATATCCTGAATGGAACATGCTGTAATAGTATTATTATTTTATTTGATTAGACACCTTCCTGTATATCTGGTGGTCAGTGTTATAGTGACGGGGCGGAATATGAACACAATTCATGCTATACTTGTTCAGCTAACACCACCCACAGAGCATGGGTGCGCAAAGATCGTAAGTACAACGTCATAGATTCAATGCTGTGTCTATTAAACATACATTATGCAAGAGCTACATCTGCCTATTGCAGGTCTTTCTTTAGGCCGGAAATTTTATCTGAATTGTTAATCAAACATTAATTAATTGATTCTAACCATAATGAACTCTCGGTGCCATCGTTAGCCTACGTTCAATCGTGGATGTGAATACATTTTGTAATGGATAAGTTAACGTAAAAATGGATAATCTAGACTTTGTTAATCATAGAAGTCACGTTAGTAATGATGATCGAGGCTAGCCGAAAATTAAATCGTTAATATCTTCGTTAAAAAGTGAAGTAACTTGGCTGACATTTCGAGTATTTTCTGTTTTCGTTATCTTCATTTGAGCTATAAAAGCGAGAACTGTCAGCTCTTTATCTAACAAATACTGATGAAGTGATTGGTTTTGTTAATTTTAGTTGAAGAATGTGAAGACGAGGAAGAAGAGGAATCGATGTTGTGGGTTATTGGTGCTGTAGCTGGTGTCTTGATATCCGTGGCTTTAATGACGGTTATTATCTATCTGATCAAAAGGTAAATAGAACAGAAATACGATTATAAATATACATATGATTATTGTTATGAGTATTTATGAGTATTTGGACATGCTTTTTTTGAGCATTATAAATATACATGTTATTATATTTAAATACAGAAATATAAAGGAATGGACCTCATGATATAAGTAAAGGAATGGACCTCATGATATATGTAAAGGAATGGCCCTCATGATATAAGTAAAGGAATGGCCCTCATGATATAATAAGTAAAGGAATGGACCTCATGATATAAGTAAAGGAATGGCCCTCATGATATAAGTAAAGCAATAAACCCATATAAGGGAAACAATGAACCCATATAAGGGAATAAAATCCATTTTAAATGTAAGGCAATATAAACCCCTATTTTAGAAATATAAAGGAATAAACCGAATCAACCCCTATTTTAGAAATATAATGCAATAAACACATATTATAAGGCAATAAACTCATAACATGTTTTGTATTTTTGTTACAGAAAGAACAAGATTTCGGCATCTAGAACATTACTGGACCCAGAAGGAAAATCAGCCGGCAGTTACAAAAAGTCAGACGCCTTTGAACACAAAACAGCCATTTAAATGAATTATTAAATAAGTAGTTGAATTAGTTATGTATTTTAATTTGTGTGTTTTATTCCGCAAGTGCCATAAAAACAGTATATTATCTTCCATCCTACCCTTCCACATGATCGCCTACCGTTAGTGGTTGATTGGTCAATCTTTGTGTTTTATTCCGCAATTGCCATAAAAATGTATATTTTCCATATTGTGCTTCCACTCGTCAATCACGTATATTTACCCCCCCCCTCCTCCTTTGCAGATGCATTATATAAGATTGAGATAGCTGTACTTACTATAATAGTTGAAAATTAGGTAATGAAAAATCAATATATTAAAAAAAAAGATGTGATTGAATGAACTATTGATGAGATAGTCTCAATTATTAAGTACCACTGCTACGAAAATAAACAAATTTGAACTTATCCATTTTTACCGTAAATTATTTAATGGCTCAAGTGTTCTATTCCATTTGATATCCAGGCCATCGAACGAGTTGAGTTGATTATCGGCTTGCCGTGTGAAGAAATGTCTAATAAATTATTTTACGAAAATTGAAGCCTTAAAAAGCTCCTACATATCAACTGTCTACCCAGCACGCCGAGGTTTTTATTACGTCCTCTTTTATATAATATTTTATAGTTTATACGCCCCGTTATAAGTATGCTTCTGCTTTGTAGTATTTTTATATACCAACCTGTGTAAATAATAGTATTAATCAATTAGTGGATTTATTATATTTAATTTATTGAATGTGTTCATTAGTAGTCTAGATTTAATTTGACTTTATTACAAACTGCAGCTCCAGAAATTTTAAATTTGAACCCGGATTATTTTTTTCAAAAAAAAAAGAGATAAAAAACAACCCAACAGTTCCATATTATTTGGAAATTTTCTTTTTCATATGGCATGAAAACCAATCTGATTAAAAAACATCCCTATATTTCGTTTCATTTTTTTATACAAGACAAGTAAAACGAAATTTTGAACAATAAAAAAACCGAAACGAAATAGGATCTGTATTTTAATCAGATTGCATGAAAACAAATTGGGAACAGGCCTAGCCTACACCAACCTTCTCCACATACAAGGAATATAAACATATTGTGTAATAAACCGATCTGTTATGTACATATTATAAAATAATGGAGAAGAAAACATATAACTGTAGATAAGTTATATACATCTACACACTATTTATAACAAATGAAATGCGATGTGCTATTTCATATACTGAGCGCCACAGAAAACGCATCACTTAGTTTTTCGTATAACAAAATGACCCTGTAAACATATCTTATTTATTTTGCTTCTTATTGTGAACTTATGGATAATAAATAAGATATGTTTACAGGATCATTTTGTTATACGAAAAACTAAGTGATGCGTTTTCTATGGTGCTCAGTATATATTTCTTTTTGAGAGGTATTGAGCAATTGACACATTAGCTTGATAACGTTGAGAGAACCCTTAGCGAAACATCGCTTTAATTAAAATAGTAATTGTGTTCCATATTATGTTTTTGTGTTTATGCTTTAAAATCAAATATTGAAACCTCTGGTGACATCAAAGTATTCATGTACTATTTTAAATATGCAATTGGTTATAACCTGATTATCTGTGCCAATTTCATTTCATAAATTCATAAAAAATAAATCTGTATGCACGTCAAAAATATTGACAATAATTCACTTGAGACATAGACAACAGCTTCACTTTATGAATTTGTATTTTTTTTTTTAACCCGGTTTCTAAGTAATTATTTGTTTATTGTCATAGAAACCCTACATAATATAAATATATATTACTCACATGTAGCTTTTGTTATATAAACTGCTAATAAATAAAATATAAGTTTAAGATTATCGTATTTTGTTTTATTGAGTTTTATTGTTTTACTGGTTCTTGTACGTGGCAAGGAGTAATGTCGCCTGTCCCACCTCGTGGGTTTTCTCTGGGTACTCCGGTTTCCCCTCACTACTAAAGACTCCTATATATGCGCAAGCGAATTCTTGAAATAAAGTAAACCATATGTTAGTCCCGAAATGACCTAGTTTGTGTCGAGTGGACGTTAAACCCCATTCCTCTCTCCCTCTCCGTCCTACTGTTCTGCACCGATTATTGAAGGCGGGCCTACACCATAGGCATACAGTGTGCTATGAGGGGCGTTTTGCCCGGACAACGGCACTATGGTCTACTTTTGTATCATCTAACTGTGAAGAGTTCTTTTGCGTGCCAGCCCTGCACCATTCACAAGAGGGGCTTTCTTGGTCAACACCGCGATCAAACACGGGACTTCCAGGTAGCCAAAGAGAGAGACATCGGGATTAATGCCAAGTTTACACAGATTATTTAGGGAATGATATAGTTCATCAATTTTATTTCAATAATTCGCTTTCGTGTATTGGTCTTTAGCAGTTGGGGGAAACCAGAGGCCCCGGAGAAAACGCACGAGGATGGACATACGACCCCGTCCCTTGTCACGTACAATGACAGACCTTATAACCACGCAACTCGCACGCATTACCCCCCCCCCCCCCCTCCAGGTTTGTAGCCACTTAGTGGTCCAAAGACTAACCGAGTCACCGCGGCCCACTTTATCGCATTTGAAGATTAGAGATGAATGAAATGGTGATTTAGCATCATACATTTCTACAACATTCTGCATGATCTGAAGACGGACATTACGTCATACAACAGTGTGCTATGAGGGGAATTTTGCCCGACGCTTAGGCCCCTATTTCGTGTTACTGTGTTAGTGAATCTTTCATGTGTTGCCAACGGTAGCCTAAGCTGTACAGGGGGTCTTGTTTTTTTGTTCGATCCGAATGACTAGTCTTTGGAAATTATCTAAATAAGAAAATGAAAAAAGTCCTCATTAGGTATACATTAATGAAACCCTTTGTTAGTCATTAGTGTCATAGGCCTACGGTTGGTCTACAATGTTAACATTGAACAACATAGAATAGATCCACTAGGCCAAGAGGTGATGAATGCCATTGAAAGAGTCGCTAATAAATCAGAAAGTAAATTGAACTATTGCACACGGCTAATAATTAATAATAAGACTATATTGACCTATGTATTTTCATTTTAATTGCAATTAACGATGTGCCGCGCACAATTTTATAAACAAGACTACTCCACGAACGTCATGACAACGAAAGCAGAAGTCACCAAGAGTTAACCCCCTTTCTATTGTTGTTATGACGTCATTGTTATCTCCAGAGCAAACGACAAGGTACTATTTATTAAAGAATTTATACAAATAGAAGCCTGGAATAAGTCTTTGGTTGACTTAATGTTTGAGGTAAGTATTTATTTCTGCTGATTTATTAGATGACATCAGGCCTAAATAAGGCCTTATACTATTCCATTCCTTTCCACAGGCGCAGACGCCGACCTAGCCCACTCAACACGGTGACGAAAACGATGGCCCTGTCTGGCCTTAAATTAAAACAGTACACCAAAGACCTTTCATTTGATCCAAAAATGACCATGTAAGCCCTAAAGGATTGTAACGGGATGTCACACACACATGTCATGAGAGATGCCACTACTCAGACAATGAGTAAGACTCAGCAGTGGTTGAAATTGGGTCGTGAGGAAGGCCTAAATTTTAATGTCCGAATCTGGAAATGAGCTTTGGTCTGGATCTACTTTTATACAACTTAATATAGGCCTAGTCAATAACTTATTTTCTTTTCATTTGAGAATGACCACTGCCAGTTATTGTGGAGATAACTTAGTGGACGCTTACAATTGAAATTGAAATGAAATAGGGTTTAACGTCATAGTCCTACTACTGTTCTGCTCCTAACCCGGGCTAATGAAGACGGGCATGCGCCATACGTGATACAGTATGAGGTAAATTTTGCCCGGACAGCGGCACTACGACCTACTCTTATATCGAATTCCAACTGCCAACGTGCATGCCAATGTGTTCACAGGACCTTGGTTTTTCGTCCCATCCGAAAGACTAGAGAGCTGTCCTAAGTTGTCGGGTCCTCCGCCCTGCATCACTGACCAGCGGAAACCACACCGGAAAATCTTATGAACTTTCTCGCTAATGCAAGGATCGAACACCTGACCTCAGATTAGGGAGCCAGCATCTTACCCACGTAGCCACCTTGACCCCCTGGACACCCACGAATCCATTCTCTTGGTCTTTTTATTGGTTGATATTTGTTCAGTTGTCTATTGCAATTTCTATCGGCTTTTCTTTTTTTTTTTTTTTTTAAACAATATTTTATTGAATGTTAGGATTGGGAAACAGGCAAAGCCTATATAATCCCTCTCCCCAAAATTATAACATGTAAAATAATAAAACAAGGTAAGTATGTACACTATTTACAATAAAATACATAAGTATAGCTATGTTTATAATCAATCAGTCAATTGCACATGCATTCAAAGTGGGCTAATAATATTTGTATTTAAATAATAACAAAAATAATTATATATACATACATATAAACAAATACACACCTACATACACACATATATACATACAATATATATACATATATATACATAACTACGCACAGATGTAAACATATAAATAATACTAAACCTATCAAAAATTAAAATCGTTTTGTAATTTCTATGAAGTTATGAACTATTGAAAATATGGAGCAATTAGTAGCATATGTAAGTTCAGAAGATCCAGAAAGTAGTATTTTTATGTTTTTCTGCTGTGTTGGGAGAGTCTCAATTGTTATCCTTCGTTCATCCAAATACAGGGGGCAAACTAGTAGATAATGATAGCTGTCTTCAAACTGATGTCCACAATTACAAGAAGGATTTTGATGAATATATCTTAGAAATTTGTGTCCGTTTTTCTTTTACGTACCGTGTTATGTGCCCCCCCCCACACTCCTCCATGCCCTTACTGACTTACTAAATACTATTAAAGTTATCAAGGAGAGGGTGGGGGCAGTATTTCTACCATTTTTTTTTTCAATACACTAAACACAAAGTACTACCACCTATCCCTACGTGGCTCTAACCCATGAATTAGCCTCTGGCTCTGTCGGATTTCCCACCTGTTGGCCTTGCTGAAAATAATATCTGATATTTGTTTATGGTTTCAGTATGAGCGGCAAAAACAAAAATAACAGAAATAATCTATGGGATTATAAATTTAAACCTCTTGATGTATTACCTGAGAACGACGAAACACTTTCTTCTCCACCACCAGAATTTACAGGTAGGCCTATTTACATCCCTTTTATCAAACTGAACCCGCAGCGAATATTCGCTTGGCCGCTACAATCACTGATAAGCATGACATCGACGAGACTTAATGAGTTCGGCATATTAACTTTTTTATTCCGACAAATTAAATTCTCAAACATTTTTTTGAAGTATAAAAAAAATAAATAACGACGTTTGAAGTATTTGTAGTTAAAAAATATTTCCTATTAAGTGTAAATGGGTATTAAAACGAGTAAAATGCATCATTTTTCCCGAAGCAGTTAGGTGTTATGTAAACAATGCACGGGCCGTTGAGCCAATGACTGACGCCACGTGAAGTCAATGCACGTGTTGAAGACAGTCATCTGTGACAGAGATAATTCCTAAGTAATTCTCTGTGAAACAGATTGCCCTTTTTTTAGATAACATGTTTAGTTAGTGGTGGAAGGGGGATAACTGCATTTAATAAAAACTCGTGCTATTGATACCTACAAAGCGTCAAACTGTAGAATCCAATGCACGAGTTCAACAGATCTTTCACTAGTTTAGTTATTGGTGAATGAATTTAATTGGAAAACTGGTTTTGTCTGAGACGTTGTCGCAACCTTCAAAAATAAATCTGCATCGATTGCAGACTCAAACAAATGAAATGATTTTGACGTCCTATTTCTTCGCACTACCCGAGATTCAGTGTGAAGTGTTGGACATAGAGAGAGAAAGGTTTCGCAACTTTAAATGTACACTTACATTTACACTTAAACGCTTAAACGTGACATCTATGATCCAAGCCATAATTTTTCTCTGAATCGTGGTTTTCACAAACTAAATTAACAGAGACGACCTTCTCCTTCATGTAGGCATCGAGATCGTAGGCCAGGTTTGAGTCGTCACCTTCTAAGTGTAACTTGTAAGTAAGTGTGAATTTATTGAAAAGTCATTCATAATGTATAGTCTACATTTACACCTAAATGTAAATGAAACTGTTAAAAGCTCAATACCACTCTTGTTGTAACTGAATAATATGTCTCAATCTTTATTCTCGTCAACAAACTGTATTATTTTACAATATTCCAAATAATTGATGATACAAATTTCATCTTAATTTAAAAAAATGGAAAAATTCAACTAAATGATTTGAAAAGCCTAACGTAAATCTTTTCAAATGTGACTTGGATTTTAAAATATTTTCGAACCCTCTGGACAAGTAAAATAGGATGTAATGGATAATTTACACAACAGGTAGGACACTTAAACATCTAGTACGGGGAATAAGGCTAGTATTTATTTTCTGGGGCTGCCAAGCCAGCAAGAGTGTTATTGTCCCTTTAAGTTGCGAAACCGCTTAACTGTACACAGACAGCTGGCTTTCCGTCTACTCCATCAAATGCAACGTGGTCGTTATTTTCGCACAAATGTGTACAAATGTAGAATACGACAACAAATGAAAAAATAAAAAATAAGGTCTATAACTATAAATTAAGAACTAATAATTTTTACTGTTTGGTCTTCCATAGACTTCTGTCGAACCCGGGATTTCTAGGAGCTATGGTAAGCCAGCACAATACCTAGACTCAAAATGATTAATGCAAGAAACCGAACTGAAAAAAAAAACCCAAATAAACAGCAAGACGAATTACCCAAAACTAATTACTCCCAAATACCACACCATGCTACCTCATTGTGAAAAAAATTAACACAGTGGTTTAAATTAGAGAAAAAACTTTTTTTTAAGGTTCATTCGCAGACTTTTTTTTTTTTTTTAAAGATAAATGGTAAAAGTCTATTTATAGTATTAAGCATCTTTTAAGACTAGTCAAGTATTACACAAGTATTATCTAATTCTAACCCAGTACTACAAAATACACGATATGTATGCACAGGTCGGATTGCGAAATTCGCTATAATCTTACAAAAAATATCTAATTAAGGAAATGTGTGGATATAAAATTAATTTTTTCTCCTTTAAAATGTGCTTCAAACTTTAAACAAAAAAGCATGTTGAAATACACAAGTAATTAATTTCATGGATTAATGTCGAGTTGCACTTTAAACTTTCTTTAAGAATATTAATTGAAACCGATATTATGCAACATACACTTCAAGATTGCTTCTCATTCAATACATTTTTGTTTGCCAATTAATGTTAATGTTTCACAAACATGGTCGTTCAGTGACATAGTTGATTTTCATTTTCGTTTGCTTTGTTACTATTGTAGTTCATGAAAATGATTTACGCATTGTCTCCGCCCAAACAATCCAAGGTTGCAACATATTACCCTTTGCTCCAATGTGCGCCCCCCCCCCCCCCCACACACACACCCTCGACAAAATCCTGGATCCAGGCCTGAGGAGGTAGAGTCTGGTAAGGGGCAACGTATTGACGTTTACATTGGGACGAAAAAAGGACCCGTGATCATATTGGCGTGTACGTAAAAGAACCTTTGGCAGTTTGAATTCGAAATAAGATTAGTAGTGCCTCAGTGCCGTTGTCTAGACAACATATTCCTCCATACAGCATTGCATGCCGTAAGCCCGTTTTCCGCGGCCCACTCGACGCAGAACAGCAGGATCTTAAACCCCATTTCAGTTAATTTCTGAACTGAATTTAGCCAATTTTAGACAGTTGTATTTTGCAAGAGATTTCGCAATCTATTAAACGACTTTGAAAGTATAATTAAGTCCACTGGTCAGACTATATAACTCGAGGCATTAAAGATAAATTATATAAAAGCTAAAACTGTCTGTAGGACAAAGGTCTTTATTTTGGCTTCAAATGTCTTATAAATTATTAATCAGACACCATCTCTCTTGATCATCTTATCGCCAAGATTTAAATGGATTTAAACAACATCCGAGAGTTTAATACTTTAACGATAAAATGAGCAATCGTTTGTCAAAGAGCTTAGTCCCGAAATGACCTAGTTTGTGTCGAGTGGACGTTAAACCCAATTTGTCTCTTTCTCTCTCTTGTCAAGTAGCCTACTGTTGCTACGAATTCTACGATCTACAGTTATAACTTGGGCTTGATTCAAAATTAAATAATTTTTGAATGAAATTTTCAATATTGTTATTTTTCATTATCGCTTATTGAACTGTTGGTCGTCTATTTTCATTATAGCGTCTGTTAACATCATTTGTTCACTTTCATGATTTACACCAATATTAAAACATTATTTAAACACGCATTATGCAAGAGCAAAATCTGCTTATTACAAGTCTTTCTTAGGCCTGAAATGTTATCTAAATTATCAATTAGACATTAATTAACTTATCCAGGCCATAATCAACTCTCGATGTCGAGGCTAGCATGAGACTTTTGTTGGACTTTAGTTCGATTTGCTATGCTATAAAATTTTCCTTCGTGATTTACCAAATAAATGGATAACCGAGACTACTAGTTTTGTCTTACCGACTTTAGTATTGATGACCGAGGCTAAGCGGAACTTTCATTCGCTTAGTTCTAAGTTCATAGTGGATCAATTTGACTAAATTTTCAGCACATTACCTTTACACTATGTAGTTTTTAACTATTATATAATTTATAGTGAGAACTGCCAACTCCTTATTTTATCTCCCATAATGTATCTTTAAGGGTGATTGCGGATGGGTGATATAGGCCAAGCCTGTCCCTAACTATTCTTATTGAATAAAATATCCTTTAAAAAAGAGAAAAGAAAAGTCAACTCTTATCTTACGTAATACATCTTAATATCTGAAAAATGATTTTTATTATAATTCTTTCTCTCTTTCAGAGAATGATTTCTTTCAGTCTGAAGAATGGATGAATGAATCTGGTATTGATTTCATTCTCGATCACGGTGAGTTGACTCTAGTACAATTATTATTAAAGAGAGAGAGAGAGAGAGAGAGAAATGGGGTTTAACGTCCACTAGACGCAAACTAGGTCATTTCGGGACTAACATATTGTTTAATTCTATTTTAATAATTTGCATGCGCGTAGGGGTCTTTAGCAGTGGGAGGAAACCGGAGTACCCGGAGAAAACCCACGAGGTTGGACAGGCGACCCTACAACCAGGGATTCGAAACCACGACAGTTGACTCAATGGCAGACCGTATGATACAGCGCGCGCACGCTAACCAATCGCCCCCTCCAACCAATTATTATTAAACAGTTATTTAGAAGTAAAGTTTGAGTTGGGTTTTTCGTTCTATCAGAACGATTTTAGAAAAAAGGCGTGGTGCGCATTGGCCTTCAGACTTACAGTCATAAGCAGTACATCATCGACCACGTAAAGATCCCTTGGCAGTTGTAAATCGATATAATTTCTTCATGTGCACAGTCGGAGTAGAACTTTAAACTCTATTTCATTTCATTTTCATTTCATAAGCTCACGCGGAGGCTCACGTGGAGCAGAAACATATGATGGTAAACTTTTGATCTCCATTCACATGGAAAATAAGTTTAATGCCTTTCAAACGCTTTTTATTTGGTCTTTTGATCTCCATTCCAATCGATTTATTTAAAAAATGTTTCAAGAGAAATTAGTTTACTACAACTAACCTTTCTTTTGATGTGGTAATGTCTACGTGATTATACATGGTTATGGAATAATGACTTTACAGGGAACACGAGAACTACAACAACTATTTGTGCCTCGGTGACACTACCTAGATGTTCTATTAGTAGCAGGACGACCGCACTACATGCAAACAAAACTGACAAGACAGGGGGGAAATGAGGTTTAACGTCCACTTGACAAAATAGATCATTTCGGGACTAACATGTGGTTTAATTTTAGGTCCAACTAGGTAATAAAACATTTATATATGTAACATAAAGCCTTTCATTGAGCCAAATGGTGTGGTTTCGAATCCCCGGTTGTACATGACAAGGAGTAGGGTCGCCTGTCCAACCTCGTGGGTTTTCTCCGGTCCTCCGGTTTCCCCCTACTGCTAAAGACCCCTACGCGCAAGCGAACTATTGAAATGAAATTAAATCTTATGTTAGTCACGAAATGACCTAATTTGTGTCGAGTGGACGTTAAACCCCTTTTCTCCCCCCTCTCTCTCAACCGGAATAAATATAGATGCCTGAAGAGAGAGAGACAGAGAGAGAGAGGGGGGGGGGAGAGAGAGAGATATGTACAGTATTATATTGTTTTATTATAGAGCCGTTATTGTGTAATCTAGAAGAAGAAGTACAGTTTTATATTGAAGATATAAAAGAACATATGAAATATTTAGACAGTATTAACATCAGTCTTAAGTCACAACTCAAATATCAAACACAGTAAGTAGACTGAACAGGTGCTTGATATTTAACACACGAAATATAGCTACTTCCTAACACACCAAACATGGCTACTTTATAGTTAACACACCAAACATGGCTACTTTATAGTTAACATACCAAACATGGCTGTTTTATAGTTAACATACCAAACATGGCTGTTTTATAGTTAACACACCAAACATGGCTGCTTTATAGTTAATACACCAAACATGATTGCATCATAGTTAACACACGAAAAGTCTCTGTCACCCAGAACCCCCTAGTCTTCAACGCTCGTAGAATATTTGTGTGGATGATAGAGACTAGAAAAGTGTCTGTTTCATAGTTAACACACGAAATATGGCTGAAAATGCCCTACTGTTCCGCTGCGACTGGGATAAGGAAAACAGGCATACCTCATACAGTTTGCTATGAGGAAAATTTTGCCCCGACAGCGGCACTACGGCCAACTCTTATTTTGAATTCAAATGCGTACAATAAACCTCGTTTTTTTGTCCCATTCAATGGACTATACGCTGTCCCGTGTCAGGCCCTCGGTGTTGCACCACTGTGTGGGCGTATTTCCATGTTGTGTGCTGTAATCTTATTAAAAATGAAAAGCGATGAATATTTAACATAACGAAACCGTAACACAAATATACAGCCCATCTATTGAATTAAAATTCTTTGAACAAAAAATAAAATCTGTCCATGGATTGTTATGCCTACGGTACTCAGATTTCATTTGATTCTTGTAAACACGAAAGGCAAATTTGTGTTTCAAAATAGTGCAATTGTTATTTCCCGGCTTTCTGGTGTTTAACGTGCACCTCCTCCAAGGGTGATATCGTAGACAATCTTGTTACACAATAAACCCAAAGTCTAAAAATGTCAAATTTAACTTACTTTGACAATATTGTTACATAATAGACCACAAGTCTAAAAATGTCCAATTTAACTTACTTTGATGTTCTTGTTAGCTAATTCGTAAGTTTAATAATATGGCCTGTTAACTAGAGCAAGTTTAGGTAATCCTGGATTTAAAAATTTGACCGTGTTGGCTCCACCCCACCTGCAATGGCACTGTACAGATTATTTTATACCAACCACGTAAATGTAGTCGTTGATGATTACAATGCTGTACATACTAGTTAGTTCATTTAGGGACTAACCTATGGTTCAATTTTAATTCAATAATTCGCTTGTGGGTAGGTGTCTTTAGCAGTAGGAGGAAACTGGAGGACCTGGAGAAAAGTCACGAGATTGAACAGGCGACCCTACTCCTTATCACGTACAACCGGGGCGTCGAAACCACACCGGTTGACAAACCTTATGATACAGCGTGCACGCGCTAACCATTCGACCACCCAACCCGTCTTCATTAGCCCATTTCGGAGCAGAACAGTAGGACGTTAAACCACATTTCATTTCGGCTATCCAACCTGCCATTCTCAAACGAGTACATGGTTTATATTTTCAGGTTCTCTGACAAAATTGAGAAAAAATATGAAGAGAGTATCAGCCTGAATAACTCATTGGGTGAGTTTATGGACCAACTGAAGGACGAGGTCGAGTTGAATAAACAAAGATGCGAGAGGTTCCAGATAGAGAACGTCATCCTACGCAAAGAGATACGGATTCTGAAAGAAGCTCTGAATAAGGTGACTGGTGGAGCTAATCCAATTGATGACTCTCGATCTTTTTTAGGAAATAAAACAACATGCAGCTACAGACGGTTAACATTTGAAGAGAGGACACATTCAGCTAAAACTATTGATAAGCTATCTCTGGAACAAACACCATTGTTCGATAAATTAGATTCAACACCATCTCATAATGGTTTCCACAAAGATTCTATGATAATAAGTGATCACCATTCTCAAAACCGTTTCTTCGCTGAAATCGTCGCTGAAGTCGAAGGCGGCGCAACAGACTTTAAGATAGCAAGAACCAACTCCTGCATAAATCTTGCTGCTTCAGAGAATGAAGACGAAGGAAACGATGAAGACGGAGATGCAGAGAAAGAAAAAAAGAACTCTTCCATAGATCTTGCTGCTAACGATGATAATGCCACTGGTGTAGATGCAGATACCGATTCTGTTGGTGCTGATGATGCAGGTATAGATTTAGATACTGGTGAAGACGGAGATATTGAGTTAGAAATCTCTGCCATGGATCTTGTTTCTTCTGATGATGATAATGCTGCTGGTGTAGATGCAGATATCAATGCTGTTGGTGCTGATGGTGTAAATATAGATGTTGATACTGGCGTTGCTGCTGTTGATGATATTAATGCTGCTGCTGTTGAGAAAGAAAAAAAGAACTCGACCATAGATCTTGCTGCTGACGATGATAATGCCGCTGGTGTAGATGCAGATACCGATTCTGTTGGTGCTGATGATACAGGTATAGATTTAGTTACTGGTGAAGACGGAGATGTTGAGTTAGAAAACTCTGCCATGGATCTTGTTTCTTCTGATGATGATAATGCTGCTGGTGTAGATGCAGATATCAATGCTGTTGGTGCTGATGATGTAAATACAGATGTAGATACTGGCGTTGCTGCTGTTGATGATATTAATGCTGCTGCTGTTGAGAAAGAAAAAAAGAACTCCTCCATAGATCTTGCTGCTGACGACGATAATGCCGCTGGTGTAGATGCAGATACCGATGCTGTTGGTGCTGATGATGCAGGTATAGATTTAGATACTGGTGAAGACGGAGATGTTGAGTTAGAAAACTCTGCCATGGATCTTGTTTCTTCTTCTGATGATAATGCTGCTGGTGTAGATGCCGATATCAATGCTGTTGGTGCTGATGATGTAAATATAGATGTAGATACTGGCGTTGCTGCTGTTAATGATATTAATGCTGTTGATGACAAGGCTGGTGATGTAGATACATATACAGATGCTGTTGGTGCTGGTGATATAGATGTAGATTCTAGTGATGCTGCTGTTGATAATAATGCTGCTGCTGTTGATGACAATGCTGGTGATGTAGATGCAGATACCGATGCTGTTGGTGCTGGTGATGTAGATATAGATGTAGATTCTGGTACTGCTGTTGTTGATAATAATGCTGATGATAATGCTTTTGAAGTGGAGGCAGATACCGATGTTGCTGCTGCTGCTGATGATGATACCAAAGGATATTTAGTCAATGCTTATAACAAAACGGATAATACGAACGAAGAGAAAGACACGAATGAAATTGAGGAAAAAACGGAAGGGAAAAACACAGAGAAAGAATGTGTAGATGATACACCAGAACGAAAGCAGTCTTATACGGACATATCTGCAACTTCAAAAGACTTTGGAGAAGTAGACGAAGTGGTAAATGAAACTTCCAGTGGGAAACTAGATCTTGATTTGAATGAATTAGAAGTTAGTGATGATGACGATGATTCGGTAGAAGACATTAAATTAGAACGGAAAAAATCACTCATGGACCTTGCTGCTGTTGCTGCTGCTGCCGAAGACGGTTGTCAATCAAAAAGATTGAAACTACATATTTCAGAATCGATGTCCGATCATAACTTAGATGAAATTCAAACCAGTCAGGGTGCCATAACTACAGAGCAAGAACACAAGGTGGATATTTCAAGTGGAATGTCGCAAACAGTTACTGGCGCGGAACATTTTAACAGTGCCCCCCAAATGTATGTCATTGCCGGGTCCGTTCATACCACAGTCATCACACCTGGTGTCTCAAACATCAGTGATAAAGATGATAACAACCTGCTCTTTGGAGTAGCTACTGCAACAGATACTAGCGGAGTTGAAAAACACAATCCTTTTTCGTCGAAATTACCAGAAGAAATAAAAGGTAACAAGGCTATTATCACTGGCGATACACAAAAACACAAGACACATCACAAGAAGTCTGTACTCAACGCACGAAAGCTCTTAACAAATGATGTCATCGTTATACCAAGTTGTGGTTTTGAAGAAGTATCGGAATCAAGCACGGAGGTTATGGAGGACCATAGTCCAATGCTGTTAACAAGATCCTCATCACTATTCCTGAGACCTGTTAAGTCACGAGAAACCTCACCAGAAAAATTACCAAGTGAGAAAGAAGCAATGACACGACCTACAGAACGTTTAGCTTCATCAATAACGTCTTCCGAATTCAAACTATTATCCAAAGCTTCACTCGGTAAAATGATGCCTCTAAAGTTGTCATCTGTTGTGCATATGCCAGTTCACCCACCTCTCTCTTCGACAAGATCGCCCGCAAAAACACAGAAAAGACCTTTAAAACTGGCTAAATCGACGGGGTTACTGCCTTCTGATTTGCCCAATTGTATCCCCATCGCTGCAAAGGCCTCACGAGAGTTTCGACCAACTGCAGTGAAAAGAGGTCGAGGGATTCGTTTGCACATCCCGGATGAAGAAGTGTACGCTAAAATAAAACGATCTGAGCGAGTAACTGCCTTTCCCAAAGTATCATCACGGACTCTTGAATCAAACACTGGACCAAGTGCTCCCGATGATGGTGTCAATGAAGGCAGTTCTGGTGTTACAGTTGCGAAAGCAAAAAATGGTGAATGCGTCATAGAAATCCCCGAAGTTATATCACGAAAGAAATCAACGAGTTGGAAAAGTGAATTGGTTCGGCAGAGGAGCAGCTTTGGTTTACCTATTAACAGACTCCATAGAATTCCATTACCAGACATCCCCAGTTCACCAGGCGGAGGAAATAACGGTGAAACAAAACAGATGCAACTTCCAAAGTTGAATATCCCTGTAAAGTTCAAAACACTAAAATCACCAACCCCGCCTACCGAAGAACAGTTTGTTAAAGGTCCTATGAAAATGTTTGGGAATCTTGCAGCAGCCAGTGAATTAAAAGGTCGAAGTAGAAGTGTGCCGTGTATAGTGGACCTTAACTTACCTTTTAGAACTCTTATTAAACGTTTCTAATATTTACCGGTATTGGTGTTGGTGGAGGTGGGTTTATTTACCGGTATTGGTGGGGGTGGGTGTGGGTTAATTTATTTGCTCTATAACATGTGTAAGTTAAAGCACTGCTGTGGCGTCATCCTTTGATATCGATGGTGCAGTCACTGTGTCTATCGTAATTATACAAATGAAATGAACTCAAATGGGGATTAACGTCCTACTTGTTGCTGTATTTATACAGTTTTTTGTTAATTTTAGGGATATACACAAGTGGGATAACCCATCTTTATGAATTTTCTATTATATCTTCAGTAATTCACCAGGATGGTATAGGATAGGATCGGATATGATGGGATGTAATGGGGAACAAGATAGGATACGGGAGGAGATAGGATAGAGATGGGATAAGAGATAAGATATGTTAGGGGAAGGTTGGATAAGATAGGATAGGATAGGGGAGGAGATAGGATAGGGGAGGAGATAGGATAGAGATAGGATAAGAGATAAGATATGATAGGGTAGGGTTGGATATGATATGAGATAGGATAGGGGAGGAGATAGGATAGGGGAGGAGATAGGATAGAGATAGGATAAGAGATAAGATATGATAGGGTAGGGTTGGATATGATATGAGATAGGATAGGATAGGGTAGGAGAAAGGATAGAGATAGGAGGTAGGATATGATAGGAAGGTGATACGATTGGATAGGATAGGAGATAGGATAGAATCGGACAGGATAGGGGATAAGATATGAGATAGGATAGAATCGGGATAGGCGATAGGATATGATATGAGATAGAATAGGAAATAGGATGTATGGGATAGGAGATAGGATAAGATGGGATGGAGCATAGGATAAGATGGGATGGGAGGATAAGATGGGATGGGAGGATAGGATAAGATGGGGTGGGAGATATGATAAGATGGGATGGGAGATATGATAAGATAAGATAGGAGATATGATAAGATAGGATAGGATAGGATAGGAGATAAGATGAGGGTGGGAGATATGATAAGATAGGATAGGATAGGATAGGAGATATGATAAGATAGGATAGGAGATATGATAAGATAGGATAGGAGATATGATAAGATAAGATAGGAGATATGATAAGATAAGATAGGAGATATGATAAGATAGGATAGGATAGGAGATAAGATAAGGGTGGGAGATATGATAAGATAGGATAGGATAGGATAGGAGATATGATAAGATAGGATAGGATAGGAGATAAGATAAGGGTGGGAGATATGATAAGATAGGATAGGAGATATGATTGAATTTATATAAAGTACATAGATAATTTGTTTACAAATTTGTTGTTTAGTACTTGTAATGTCTGTATTTATTTTGTTTTGTCCGGGAGTTAAGTTATTAGGTGATATACCCTGATAAATATAACATCATATCATTTTTAAAATGTACCAAATAGAAGTTGAAATGTTGTATGTATGTGTGTTATGTGTGATAAGTCTAACGCTATATATCTTTGTATATTAAATTATATTTAATTTAAACATACAAAGATATAGAGCCTTGGCTTTGTGATAAATTTATACTTATTGTGAAATATTAAAAGATACCTGTATTATACATATTATGCTATATATATATATTTTCTTATTGTTTATATTTTTTATGAGATCTATAATTTTTTTTCTTTCATATTCTATCGATTTGTTAATACTATACAATTGTTTATAATATATATATTTTAGTTTGATATTCGTGTTTATTCCATGATTCACAAATTATACTGCAGAATGCAGTGGGGGGGGGGGGGGTAATTTTGAAGTTTCCTGATGGGAACGGGCACATCAAAATTTTCCATAGTCTAATTTTTCAGCCACTTTTCTCTTTGTAACGTTTGTAGGGAAAATGCTTTTGGTGTCACGATAACAGGGGAGCGAAAGAGAATGGGGTTTCACGTCCACTCGACACAAACTAGGTCATTTTGGGACTAACATATGATTTAAGTTTATTTCAATACTTCGCTTGTGCGTAGGGGTCTTTAGCAGTGGGAGGAAACCGGAGTACACGGAGAAAACTCGCGAGGCTGGACAGGCGGCCCTACTCCATGTCACGTACAACCGGGGAAAGATAACAGGAAGACCTGTGTTGGAAAAAGAGTTAAGAGCACAATTTCTCCCAAAGACAACTGCATGGCGTAAGCCCGTTTCCATCAGTCCTATCGTGTAACCGCCATTTCATTTTATTTTGCAACGATGGGGTGCTATCTAGTAGGCTAATACCCCTCCTAGTTCGTTTCTCGCAAAGTCTGAATAAATCTAAAGTTGTAAGCTGGTTTATTGTGATCATTATGTGTAACGCCGATAAAGTAACAACAAACTAGAAAGATTTATCGATCACAATACCACTGTCTTTATGCCATCTCTACCCTTAGAAAATAGCTGATTATTAGGAGACCGATAAGACCGTAATAAAGGTCAAACGATGAAAAGGAAAGAGAGGATAACTCTGGTCGTTTGATGTGTAATTAGTTTGTAAAGTTCACGTGACGATATGTGACGTTTGATAAGGTCAAGGCCTTTGGTTAATTCTTGTGGACCAGTGATTAAAAGGTGACGTGTCTGAGTCCCCGATTGTCGGTTAGTAAACCTAGTTTTATCAAATGTCACGGTCGATATCGTTTGTTTTATGCCTTGGAGTTGAGATGGCTGAAGTCACTATCGTTTATGCCTGGGTTTTGGAGAGTGTTCGGCATCACCGGATGTAAGGGAGGCAAAGTGGGACAAATGTCCAGCCCCCCCCCACAATTCTGGGTCATGGAGCCAATCAGTACCTGGGCTGCGAAGGGGCGAGGATTGGAGCCCCGGGACTCGTAGGTCAACTTATTCAAAACTCCAATGAAATGGCTGCCTAAATTCTCTCAGATGCACTGAAATTAATCCTAATTAAAAAAATTTCCTTGGGGAAAACACCCCAGGCACTCAGTGGGGCAGAGTACAGAGCCTACTAGTACGATCCGCGGTCAGTATGAACAAATTTGGATAAATAACAATGGGGCACCCGCACAGTTGGTATGTCCCGGGGCCCTCACAAGGTTAATCCGGCACTGGGGTTCGGTTGGGTGACCCAATAGGGTTAATGTGCGTGAGTCAAGTCCCCCATAAGTTCGTTTGTAGGCCTACTTGACAAGGAATAGCGTCGTCTTATCCGGGGTCATGGGTTTACCCAGGTTTCTACAGTGTTCTCCAACAGTTAAAGAACCCTTGGCGTATGTCAATTATTGGCATGATCTAGTTTGTGCCACGTGGACGTTGAATCCCATTTTTCTCTCACTCGTGCGCGGTCTTTGGAATAGCCGAAGTCGATATAGATTAGGCTTCTTGATTTAGGTCCGTAACCTACGTAACACAGTCGGTATCGGGGGTGGCATTTGTTGTCTGTGATCTCTGTTGATATTGTGTGTTTTTTCCTTGGACTTGTCTTGTGCGTGTGGTGTCGGCTTATTTACGACCCCCTCCCCAACAAAAAAAGAAACAACTTCACTTTAAACCACATCGCTTCGTAATTTAGGTCTGTAATGGAGACAACAAAGGCTTTTTTAAAAAGAGACGACCCGCTAGGAACGTTTCTGTTATTCAGAGTAATCGTGGGAATCTGCTGGCGATGTTTAGATAGTAACTTTGGGTGTTAGGTGACGGGGCCGTATGTAGGATTATAAAACTGGGAGTGGAGTAGAGTGGTGGGAGAGAGCACCAATATAATGCCCGAGTTACTGAGCGCGGAGAGGCGACACCCAGACATCCCCGCTCAGAAAATTTTGAAAATTTGTCTGCCCAATATTTTTTAGGAGAGACAGTTGCTCATAACCACGTGTATTATTTTACAATGTAGAGGTTGTCAAAGTTTTTGAGGGGGGCGCCATTTCTCGGGGTGCCTTTTTTTTCAGAGGGTGCAATGTACCCTTGCACCCCCGTTGAATACGGCCCTGTTAAATGATCGAATAGTTTAAAGCATGTGCATTAGATCCTAAGATCTGTCATTGAGTCAGGTGGCATGGTTTCGATTCCCGACTTGTATGTGACAAGGAGTGGGGCCGGCTGTCCAACTCTGAGAGTTTTGTCCGGGTCCTCTGGTTTCCTCCCACTGCCATATGTACATGGTTTTATGGCATTTTTTCCAAGCAAGGATTTCAGATTTTCAAAACCCAGGTTTTTTCATCCAGAGAGCGTTAAATTAGGTGTGTCGTGAAGAACTGTATGAAATGTTTGAATTGCAGTGTATGTGAGAGATTGAGATCCTCTCAATGGCAAAGAGAGAGAGAGAGAGAAATGGGGTTTAACGTACACTCGACACAAACTATATCATTTCGGGACTAACATATGGTTTAATTTTATTTCAATTATTCGCTTGCGCGTAGGGGCCTTTAGCAGTGGGAGGAAACCGGAGTGCCCGGAGGAAACCCACGAGGTTGAGAAGGCGCCCCTATCTCCATGCCACATACGCTCACACCAGGGCTCGAAACCACAGCCGCAAGCCAGAGCTGACCGGCCAGCTAGAGGTCGAAGCGCGACACTCTAGTCCACTAAGCCATCCCAACCCCCTCTCAATGGCAAGGTAAAACACCCAGTAGGAACAAATACACGTATATATTCCTCAGGTTGATGGAAATGACAGATTTACACGGCCTTTTGTTTTCAGTAGTATTTCTTCAATCATAGATGTATTGCGAAAGCCTTCTTCTAACTGTTTATAAGACGCCTTCTACACGTGACGTCTCATCACAAGGCGCCGACCATTCGGTCTATGACGTGTGTATTGTTTACATGAGACGTAGTAACGTAAACGGAAATATCATTTATCCAGGTATACTTCAAAGAACTTTATTTATTTTTATATTACTCAAAAAATGTTCTATAATTTATTTTGCAGTAAAAAAGAAAATATTGCGAGCTAATTAACCATCAACTGTTGATCTGTATGATATACCCTTTAAAGATCAAACTGCCACGATAGTGTCGTTAGAAAGAGATTTATAATCGCTGACGAGAAAGAGGTGGTTCAATATTACATCAATAACACTCTTGCACGTGGTGGATATTTAACAGTGTGAGGAAACCGGGGCGAAGAAAACACATCATGTTGGACAAGCAACGAATCCATGGAAGAACGAGAAACGAGAGAGAGTCAGAGACAGTGAGAGAGAGAGAGAGAGAGGGATGGGGTTTAACGTACACTCGACACAAATTAGGTCATTTCGGGACTAACATATGGTTTTAATTTTATTTCAATAATTCGCTTGCGCATAGGGGTCTTTAGCAGTGGGAGGAAACCGGAGAAAACCACGAGGTTGGACAGGCGACCCTAGTCCTTACCACGTACAACCGGGCATTCGAAACCACGCTAGTGGGAGGAAACCGGAGTACCCGGAGAAAACCCACGAGGTTGAACAGGCGACACTAGTCCTTGTCATGTACAACCGGGGATTCGAAACCATGCCAGTTGACTCAATGGCAGGCTGCCCGTATGATACAGCGCGCGGACGCTAACCATTCGACCACCAAGCCCCCTATGTAATAAAGAACAAGCAGTTTAAAGATACATTATGGGAGATTAGATAAAGAGCTGACAGTTCTCACTATAATAGTTAAAAACTAGATAGTGTAAAGGTAATTTTCTGAAAATTTCAATCAAATTGATCCAGTGTGAACCGGGATGTTAGCGTTTGAATTGTATAATCTAAGGTCGATCGTCATAACTAAAGTCGGTACGACAAAAAAACATAGTCTCGATTATCCATTTTTGGATTAAATCATCAATGCGCCTTGAGCGGCAAGTCAGGTTCAAACCCGTTAAAAATCTGACACATAAGATGGCACAAAGAGTTAATTAATGTTTTTCCATATCTAATTCATAGTTTATATACCATTTAAGACACAATGAAAGACGCGGGCGAGATGGCCGACCGGTTAGCGTGTGCAATAGGCTGATTTGTGTTTAAACCTCTGTTGTTGAATTTGGGTGTAATTTCTACGTAGCTACAGGGCCTAGTGTTGCTAATTATTTATCTATCAGTTAGAGAATGATCAGAATATCTCGGCGTTTTGTATTGGTTAATAAATGATAGACAGGTCACATCAAGTCAATAAATGTAATCAGCAATCTGATTGGTTATATTAGATTATAGACTCTATTATCATGCCAATAACAATAACACGCACATTGTAATCGTTGCGAGGAAGTCTTCCCACTTACTTAACGTCATGCCTCTAGGGTAGCATTACATTTATAAATCATCCATTCACCATTTTTTTATTAGTTTCAGGTTTCATATTCTCTACCCATTCTCATTCAGCGAGTTCTTCAAGATTTCTGCATCCTTGAACATGATACATCGGTGGGATGGTGTCGAGGGAAATCTTTCTGACCTTGCCTTTCATTCTTGGTGATTTAATATTCGATGAATCCTTACATATGTTTTGTAATTCATTGATTTCTGTATCGAAGAACATGGGAGGAAATGCGTTTGCGGGAAATGTGTCTAACCCTTACCCATCGTCATTCCCGAGAGCTTTGATTTTTGGTTTGACGTGATTTATCTTTAAGATAGATTAGGGTTTGGCCCAAGGTCACGAGATTTAAACAGGGCTGGCGCTAATCCAACCCCTTAATCCTGCTCTAAAGCTAGCTCTATTGCTAGAATCTCACCAACAATCACGCCCTCTAACATTATTTACATCTCAGCGACTTGACGAAAATTGAGCTGGCCTTAATAAATAGATTTGGCCATAGATTACATTATATTAATGATTTTGTGTGGAAATTTGGTGAATAAGTTATTGGTGATCTTCTCCAATTTGGAGAATTAATTCTCAGCTTGACTATATAGCCGTATTGTGGATGTTCGCATTAATACGATCACGGGCGTAATATAAGTTAAGAATTCACTCAAAATGGTTCGTCTTATTTGATCTAAAATAGAATCCTTATAAAACCTTTTGTTGTTTTAATGTATCAAATACATTATACCGTGGATGCATTTAGTGTGCACGTAAAAGAACCCTTGACATTGTAAATTCGAAATAAGAGTAGGTCGTAGCGCCACTGTCTCTTGAATACATGTTTTTAGATTCGCTACGAGTTGTACCAATTACAGCGCATACTTGAAATCAGCCAACGCTTGTCACCAATTACAGACGAGCTCCTTTTAATCCATTAATTGTACTGAATCGACCCCTCCAGCTCCCCTCACCATCCAAACCTCGACCTCTCTGCCACTATATTTTTACTACATGTTTTAGTTATTTTGGGCGTCCTCAAAAGCAGCTGACCAAGTACAAAATGGTTATGGAACAATCGAGACAGTGAATAATCGAAGTAATGGCCCGTATAAAATAAGTAGTCGTCAATTTAACGTCAGATAATCTCCGTAGGTTCCGATTGATGACGTCAGTGTATGTAGCCGGAAGTGTTAAACTCGTGTTAAATAACGTGTTTTATCTAAAATTAGACTCTACTCGAGACATATAAATAACTACCTAATATAATCGATTCTAGTCAGTAATCAGAAAATAAAGTCATTTTATACTCAAATGAAATGGGGTTTGGCGTCCTAATAAATATGGGGGATTGGGATGGCCTAGTGGTCTAGAGTGCCGCGCTTCGACCTCTAGCTGGCCAGTCACCTCTGGCTTGCGGCGGTGGTTTCGATCCCTGAGGGGAGCGTATGTGGCATGGAGATAGGGGCGCTTTCTCAACCTCGTGGGTTTCCTTCGGGCACTACAGTTTCCTCCCACTGCTAAAGACCCCTACGCGCAAGCGAATTATTGAAATAAAATTAAACCATATGTTAGTCCCGAAATGACCTAGTTTGTGTCGAGTGGACGTTAGACCCCATTTCTCTCTCCTTTTCCTAATAAATGTTCTCTACCGACTGGGCGACTGAAGACGTGTTCTAGACATAGATCAATGGCACTGCAGCCACATTAAAACAACAACAGTTTTATAAAGGGCTATATTAGTTAAAATAAAGCGAACAATTTTGAGTAAATTCTGAAGTCTGAGAATGCTTTGTGAACTTCGGACCTGGTTATATTAAAGATACATTATGGGAGATAAGATAAAGAGTTGGCAGTTCTCACTACAATAGTTAAAAACTAATTAATGTAAAGGCAATTTGATGAAATTTTCAGTCAAATTGATACACTATGAACTTAGAACTAAACGAATGAAAGTTCCGCTTAGCCTCGTTCATCATTACCGAAGACAGTAAGACAAAACTAATAGTCTCGGTTATCCAATTAATCGGTAAATCATGAAGGAAAATTCTTCAGCAAATCGTACTTCAATCCAACAAAATGTCATGCTCGCTTTGACACCGAGAGTTGATTATGGTCTAGATAAGTTAATTAATCTCATATTAATAGGTTCTATAACATTTCAGGCCAAAAGAAAGACTTACAATGGGCAGATTTTGGCTTTTGCATAATGCATGTTTAATTGATAATTGTCCAGGGGCAAAGTTTGATGTAAGAAGTAGCAATTATAGTTCAAGCCTTGTCACCAGGCAATATAAACACTCGGCAAACCTCGACAGATTCCGAAACCTACATCTAGCCTCGGCTGTATGACAGTAAGTGATATGTACCTACGTCCATACACTCCAATATGGCGGAATTCGTCATACAGCCGAGACTAGATGTAGGTTCCGGAATCTGTCGCGGTTTGCCGAGTGGAAATATAGAGTATCTCTCAAACCAGACATGTCTCTCGTATAACAACAGTGGCGTGTGTAAATTTACACTAACTCACCAACCCGAAACAATTCTGGTACAGAAATTGATGCTAATTTAATTAAAACATGCAGATAATTGCTGATATAAATGGTGGTCTGGTCTACGTATTGATCATTATCTGCCGTTTAAATATTTCTGTTTCAAGACGGGATATAAGAGTCTTAGTTTATTATATTTTATAGCCACAGAACGAGATGGTTGTTAGGTAGCCAATAACAAAACATTTGGTGCTTATTATGGTTGCTAGGTCAATATCTCCCAAGTGACTTTTCATAAAACACTCGGTGGGTAAAGTGTGGTTGCTTAGGTCAATATATCTCCCAAGTGGCTTATTACAAAACATTTGGGGCGTATTATGGTTGCTAGGTCAATATCTCCCAAATGGCTTTTCATAAACCACTCGGTGGGTAAAGTGGTTGCTAGGTCAATATATCTCCAAAATGGCTTTTAATAAAACATTCGGTGTGTATAATGGTTGGTAGGTCAAAATACCCCAGGTGGCTTGACGGTAACCTTGGAATCACCAATCCGATGCTTTTATATGGTGTTCTAAAATGAGACACGGGCCTTTTGGTTTAAAATGAGGAGCGATACAATTGGTTTAAAACCAGACACAGTCTATTGGTTTAAAACACGAAACGAGACCATCTATTGGTTTCAAACGAGGAACAATCCCTTTGGTTTAAAACGAGAAATGAACCCATTGGTTTAAAACGAAGAATGAGGCCATTGGTTTAAAACAAGGAATGAAACCATTGGTTTAAAACGAGAAACGATCCTATTGGTTTAAAATGAGCCCATATGCGTTCTTTTTCGGAACGTAACACCACGGTTAGTATCTCGGTTAGTCTAAAACGAGATACAAAAGCAGACACGGGTGGATCGGTTGGTTTAAAACGGGAAGCTATCGCAGTGGGTTTGTTTAAAACCCAGTGGTTGGGATGAAACCGGGTTCGAGCCAAACGGCAAATTTAAAACGCGCAACAAAAATTCATCTTGCAAAAGATTTAAACGTAATATGGCGTTGTTAGGGTGAAGGTCATTGGTAATCTATATGGAAACTTCCCCGAAGATCTGGTTTGGAAACAGGCCAACATCTAATAAAATAGTACATTACCGTTAGATAGTCAGTACTCATAGGCGTACGGGGAAAATTTTGACTTTGGGGGGGGGGGGGGGGGTGGTGGCCAAAAAATGTAGTTAGGTTCTTACTATGTTAGTCGTGGCTTACTGTACTCCAAACAATAGAGGGTTCGAGTCTTAAAATTTCTATTTAATTGCTTAGCTATAGACAAATCTGAATTTAAATTCGCTGTCAAATTGGACACATTCAAGAACACAATATTTTTTTAATACAACTTTTACTAGTTGTGTGCCCAAATTTTCCCAGCATTTGGTGCCCAGCTCGTACGCCTATGTCAGTACTATACTTACAGACAAACCGATAACAATATAGCTGTATTGTTCTTTCAACCATCAGCCCTGTCGATGTTACACGAGTTTTAGTACACCAGTTATATGTGGGAATCGGTGACCTGCGAGTACTAGGCTCAGTTTTTGTTATAGTACACGAGTTGTATAAGGGAACCAATGACAAACTAGGCTCCGTTTTTGTTATTGTACACGATGACAAGCGAGGACTAGGCTTAGTTTTTGTTAAAGTACACGAGTTGTATAACGGGACCGATGTCAAAGGAGTACTAGGCCCAGTTTTTGTTTCAGTACACGAGTTGTACCAGGAAACGGATGACTGGCCTCAGTTCTGGTTTCAGTACACCAGTATGAGGGAACCGATGACAAAGGTGGAGCAGGTTTAAATTTTGTTTCAGTAGACCTCACTCGGCAAACCTCAGTAGATTCCAGTACCCTACATCTAGCCGCGGCTGTATGGCGAACTACTTTCTAATTCCCGGATTACCAACGGCATTGCCCATGACGACGCCTTCGAAGAATGTTTTATCTTACAACGTTTTCAAAGTTTGAAGCTGTTTTTCTTTAAACAAGGACAAGTTTGCTCTGAAAACTCTACACACCCTTCGAACAACGCAATTTTGAGAACTTCTTTCTAAAAGCAGCAAGTTTTCCTAATAAGTAAACTGGCGTCGCATCACAACTGTATAGGCGTAGGTACATATCACTTACTGTCGAGGCTAGATGTAGGTTCCGGAATCTGCCGAGGTTTGCCGAGTGCGAAGACCTGTATGATGGAAACAGATGACAAACGAAGTCTGAGTTTATATTTTGTTATAGTACACGAGCTGTACGATCGAACCAGTGGTTCATTACAATAATAATAGAAATGATGAACGCTGTGTGAGCCTGGCGTCTTTAAACATATCTCTATTTCAGTTTTATAATAATGAGCCTTGGAGTTAATCAATCTAATAATCGATAATTTCTAACCAGCCATGTTGTTTTCTCTGAGAAACCTGGGTATCATAATCAAATCAGAAGACTTTCTTCTCAACTGTTCACTTATCTCTATTATACTTTTGTTGAGGAAGATGGGATGCTTTTTTTGCGAGGCAATGCGATTGATGGCTGATTAAGCCATGTCTCAAATATTTGGAGAGAGATAGAAATAGGGATTAGCGTCCTCTCGACACAAATTAGTTCAGTAAGAGGAAACCGACCCGTAGAAAGCCCACAAAAATGGACAGGGGACCCTATTCCTTGTCACGTACAAGCGATGAATCGAACCCGGCTTTCTCTCCACTGCTTAAGACCCCTACGCGGAAGCGAATTATTGAAATAGAAATGAACCATATGTTAGTCCCGAAACGAACTGTGTGTCGAGTGGACGTTAAACCCCATTTCATTTCATCTCTCTCTCTCCCTCTCCCTCTCTCTCTCTCTCTCTCTATCTCTCTCTCTCTCTCTCTCTCTCTCTCTCTCTCGATCTCGATCTCTTCCACTCTGTTCCCCAATCCTGTTGGTATTGAATATTATATAGTTGCACTTACGTCAATAACCAACACCAGTCTCTAATAATAGGTCTTTATAAGCTTTAACATATCTGATTTACCTGAGGAATATATTATAATTATAGGTATTGATATGATCCTCTACAGGTAAATTATACTATACTGTATAAGGTGTAAATATATAGGTAGCTATATAATCATACAGGTGCAATATCTTGTTAACAAATACTTTAATTCCTACATCATGATTATCATTGTTAGTAACTAATTTCACGTGTTGTTCAGAGACATACCGCCTAAATAAATCAATACTCATTAGGTTCATTTACAGACAAATATATACAGAAAAAAAATATGTACGAAGTGCAGGTGGAAGGTCCGTGCAGCTGAGTTTCCGAATATTCGTATCTCGAAAATCTGGCATACACTACATGATGATCTGATCAGTTGTACTAGGAGGTCGCGTCAGAGTTTTTGACCTATGACGTCATGCATTGATTAATCAATCGGCGTTGACGTTTCTTGGGATTTATCCACAGTTCCGTGCAGAGCACTCCAAGAACTCGATGTAACAGACCGTTTCATTGGCTACTTCTTCACATGAACTAGAACGCCTGTTATAGTTTGTGAAGACAAGTAAAACAAAGTTTTGAACTATAAAAAACCTGAAACGAAATAGGAACTATGTTTTAATCAGATAGGTATCTCGACTGCTGTAGCTGGTGTTTAGTGCAGGCAGCGTCGGCGCAGTGGACACGAGATCCCGATGTTACGTCCCATCCGAACCATTTTACTTCTCCCGAAGTTACGTCCTGGCAAGGGACAACATGTAGTCGTTCTTATGGGGAGACAACCTGACGTTCCGTGTCCACATTGGCTTGCACGTAAAAGATCCATTGTCAGTTAGAATTCGATATAAGAGTAGGCCGTACCGTCTCTTTCCTTGCAACATTTCCTTCATAGCACACTGTATGGCATATACCCGTCTTCATTAGCCCAGTCGGGGAAGAACAGTAGGACGTTAAACCCAATTTAATTAAATTTCATTATCCATAGAAACCCAGTGTCAACAAGATAATGCTCGACTAAATGTCCCATTAATATCAAATAGTATTATTGCAACTTTTAAGTACAATTGTGCAAAGTTGTTTAATATTCAGCTCTAAGTCGTTACGTGTACATAGGAAAAATATGAAGCTTATTATTTTGCTTGCTGGTTGTCTTGGAATTTCGGCAGGAGGCTGTAGGTACATCTTTTAATTTCATTTAATTCCACTATATTTGATTTTAGCGCCAATTAAATATTTTTAAGCATGTCAACCCAGTTTAATATTTACAAATTACAAATATGTGACGCTTTGAAAATTCCATCGATCCATGTTGCTTGGTATGTAACAAGACACCGCCATCTTTATTGAAACGGGGACCAAATTGATGGGCCGGTTTAAAACCCGAGATTATCTAGCGTTGGTGTTTTGTTTTAGTTTTCTTAATTAAATGTCCATCTGATTAAAACACAGATCCTTTTTCCTTTCGTTTTTTATAGTTCAAAATTTTGATTTACTTGTCTTTACAACACTCTATATAGGATTTTCAAGACTTGCTATATAACAGGCAATGAAACAGTCTGTTACGGTAAGTTATTGACGTACGGTGCATTGAACTGTGAGGAAATCCATAGAATCGTCAACACTGATTGATTTAAGTTCTAACGTCATAGGTTCAAAAGCCGCTCTTATGACCAATGACGCGACCACCCAGTACATGTGGTCAGCTCTTCTTGTAGTGTAGGCCATCGAAAGAACAAAAAAAAAACGAAACAAAATATAGATCTGTATGTTAATCAGAGAGAGTGAGAGAGAGAGAGGGAGAGAGGCGGAGAGAGAGAGGGAGAGAGAGGGGAGAGAGAGTGAGAGAGGGAGAGAGGCGGAGAGAGAGAGGGAGAGAGAGGGGAGAGAGAGTGAGAGAGGGAGAGAGGCGGAGAGAGAGAGGGAGAGAGAGGGGAGAGAGAGAGAGAGAGGGAGAGAGGCGGAGGGAGAGAGGGAGAGAGGGGAGAGAGAGAGAGAGAGGGAGAGAGGCGGAGGGAGAGAGGGAGAGAGGGGAGAGAGAGAGAGAGAGGGAGAGAGGCGGAGGGAGAGAGAGGGAGAGAGAGGAATGAAATGGGTTTAACGTCCACTCGACACAAAGTTCATTGCTAATGTCCAAGTTTTGAGAGAGAGAGGGGAAAAGAGAGAGAGAGAGAGAGAGAGAGAGAGAGAGAAATGGGTTTAACGTCCACTCGACACAAACTAGGTCATTTCGGGACTAAGCTACTTGACCCCAATGTCCCATAATACAAAAAATATTTTATTTCAATTTTTCAGCTAAGATGAATAAATCGTCGGCATTTGATGGGTTGACTCTTGGTCTCATAGTTGCTGGTGTCGTCGTCGCCATTGTTGTTGTTATTGCCGTTACCATAGGAATTGTTTATTTCAAGTTCAATAAAAACGTGAGTACGACGAACTTTTTTTTTTTTTTAATTTGGTCACAAAATCACGGTGAATTGTAAATAGGGTTTAACGTCCACTCGAAACTAACTAGATCAATGCGCAATCAATAGCTTTTTTCAGTAAGTATGTGATAGTTTATTGCTTAATCCAGTTACTAAATGCTCTCAAAGATCATAGTATTGTGGTTCAAATTTATTTCAATAATTCCAGTACACGTCACTTAAAAGTGGAGATTTCATATTTTCTAAGAAAGTCGAAACATAATTATTTCTATGTCTTTTGCTCAAAAGGTTGTCAACTCACTATTATACAATCATGGGCAATATTTCACAGGCATAGAAATACCTGACACAGAAAATAATAACACAATTACTTGAATTACCTCCCTTGTTTTCCCATTACTCTCCATGCAATGGCGATCTTCAATCGTTTGAATTTGAAGTTGAAAATGATATTTTTGCTAATTTCTCAACTGGCAATAAGGATTAATAGGATTATTATTTAACAAGGTGGGACTGTTTGTAGATACAATCTATTTTAGGGCTTTATTTTAATATATTTTAAAAATATAACTAAAAAATATGAAATTGCCATTTTAAGTCAGTGACAGACATTATGATCACGTGTTAGGGGTGTAACATCGTATATTCTGCATCGACCTGTATAATTACATCAGCGCTGCTTCTACCTAATTTAACGAGTTATTTTAAGCCAAGGTGTACACGGGATCTCGTTTATTTTGTCTTTGCTTACCAGGCCTTATGTCCAGTAACAATGAAGAGTAAAAAAACCAACGCAAGGAATCCAGGATCGAACTTGAAATCCCCAGGCCCCGAGTTCACAAAGCATTCTCAGACTTAAGTTAAGAATTTTTTCAATTTTCAATAATTGTTTATGAGAAATATCTTTAACTCAGATACACAAAACTTTGCACATAGTTTCTTATCGGCATGCCCCCCCCCCCGCTCAGAAATTGCTAACAATCATTAAAGTATACACAGTTCCTTATATTAACTTTTAATTGTTTGAATACTTATTTTAAAATGCTTATTAGACGCCTAGGTAACTACATAGCATGATGATTACAACAGTATGTTAGAATGACCTTTCCGAAAATTTCCTCAAAATGTTCGCCCCCCTACCGAGAGGTAATGCCCCTCCGCTTAATGGTGTCTAGACACGGGCCTGTATCTAGTGTTGACTATTATAGTGAGAACTGCCAACTCGTTATCCAATCTCCTATTATGTATCTTTAAGTCTGAGAATGCTTTGTGAACTCGGGGCCTGGTTGATGATCCCACATATAATCTAGATTTTATGTCTTTAATTGCTTTTCACTCTGGGCAGTTTATTTATTGATACAATATTTTCATCGCCTTTTCAGAGAGTTAAAAGTTTAACAAAATCCGAGAAGAAGCGACCCAGGGCTACAGTAACTAAAGATATGGCAAACGTGCCAACATTTAAAAAACGAGCTCCATTTCCAGCAAGCGATCAGTTATCACAGCCAACAATGAACAAGATTGCACCGGTCGATCAAATGGAATATGAAGATTACTAGTTTTTATTGGATAGCCATGTCACCAGTTTGCAAAAACTAAGTTTATTACCATATATAGACATTTGTAAAACTTATAACCGTATATAGAATTATAGCATTTATTACCATATATAGATATTTGAAATACCATATATAAATATTTGGAACATTTATCGCCATATATATATATATATATATATATATTTGTAACATCTATTACCATATATGGATATTTGGAACATCTGTTACCATATATGGATATTTGTAAAACATATTACCATATATAGATATTTGTAACATTTTTTACCATACATAGATACTTCTAAAATATTGTTTCAGTTTTTTGTATCAGTAGTTACATGTGCACCAGGTTACTCCTTCGGGAACACTTGATACCACTTAGCTCGCAAACCTTTGTTTTACATTTGTGCTCAAAGTCATGACAAGTAAAGTAGACATTTCTAATGGAGGGTTTGGATGACCGATTGGTTCGCGCGTGCGCGTTGTATCATAAGGTCTGTCATAGTGTCAACTGGCGTGGTTTCGATACCCCGGTTGTACGTGACAAGGAGTAGGGTCGTCTGTCCAACCTCGTGTGTATTCTCCGGGCCCCTCGATTCCCTCCAACTGCTGAAGACCCCTACGCACAAGCAAATTATTGAAATAAAATTAAACCATATGCTAGTTCCGAAATGACCTAGTTTTTGTCTATGGACGTTAAATGATGAATTGAAATTTGTCAACATTCTCCAGCAGACGATAAATTAATACTGAATATGGTTTAAAGTTAGTGCCGTACAATACGTCACTATGGAATCAACAGTCGAAAAACCCTACCCGAGCCGCGGATCCAGAGGGGGGTTTTGGGGGTCCCCCCCCCCTGCTCAGCTACATAAAAAAAAATAATGCCTTGCATCAATGAAATTACATCACAAAGTGATCCTACATCAGTATAAAAATGATTTCCCTGTTTAAAAAGCTCAATTTGTATGTATGCCTATGTAATTTAGATACGATGATGGCAGATTTCCGTAACAGAAACCTGGCAAACCCCCTCCTGCAAAAATTCCTGGATCCGCACCTGTACCCAGCTCACTTCACTGTGGAATGAACAGTAGTAAACCTCCAATCCAATCTAGCTCACTTCAAGTGGAGAAAATAAGTTATTGAATTAAGTCAGTGAGGAATGTGTGATTTAATTAAATATGATGTTTAAAGACAGAGCGTTTGTATTTCACGTAATAAACACTGACTTTTAAAGATCAGGAAACAATCCATGCTTTTAGTAAAATTATATTTTTTCAAAACATTTCACTTGTTGTCTTCTTCAATTAGTTTTCACCAAATGAAATGGGTTTTAAAGGGACAATCCCGATAAGAACAGAGTCTCAAAAATTAAAGTCCGAGTATTTATGAAATTTATGGACCAAAATATAGTGGCGTGGTGTATTTACCTTGTCTTAAAATTTCAGCTCAAAATATTGAGTCGTTTGGACGTGTACGTCAACACTGCTTATCCGGACACGTAACCCTTTTAAGATTTCGGGTCAATTTTTTCATTCGGTGACCAGATAATCGATTAACGTTTCTTGAGAGGTCTATACAGTGAATGACCCATGCACTGTACTTGATAACAAAAGGTAAATTTCACCTACATATTATTTTTATAGAAAAAAGTCTGGTTTTATCCAGATACTGTATAATACAACGGTCTCCATTTCCAGATGAAGATTGTCAGGTTTAAGTTATTTACAAGCGTATCACAAATATCGGGTTAGTAGGTGGGCCTTAGGTTATGGATTTTAAAGGATTTAAACACAAAATTAAGCAGTTTTATTCCCCAAAAAGTTATCGGGATTGGCACTTTAACGCTCTACTGTTCTGCACTTAACGGACTTAAGAAGACGGGGTAATTTGCCAAGAAACCAGCGCCATTGCCTGCTTTTAAGTCGAAGAAAGGGGTTGGGTGGCCGAATGGTTAACGCGTGCGCGTTGTATCACCAGGTTTGTCATTGAGTCAAATGGAGCTGTGTTGTTTCCCCACCTTGTACGTAACAAGAGTAGGGTCGTCTGTCGAACATCAAGGGTTTTCTCCGGTTCCTCCGGTTTCCGCGTATTGCTAAATAATACCTCTACGCACAAGAGAATTAATGAAATGAATGTAAACCATATGTAAGTACAGAAATGACCTAATTTGTGTCGAGTGGACGTTAAACCTCATTTTCTCGCCCACTCTTATTTCGAAGGGATTTGTTACGCCCCCCCCCCCCACGTCACTCGACAAACCTCGGCAGGTTCCGGAACCTACATCTAGCCTCGGTTGTATGACAGTAAGTGATATGTACCTACGCCTATACAATTGCGATGCTACGCCGGTTTACTTATTACGAAAACTTGCCGCTTTTAGAAAGAAGTTCTCAAAATTGCGTCATTCGGACTTGTTGTGTTTAGTTTTCCTGTGAAATTATTCAGTCTTGTCGTGTAGCATTCCACGATATATAACCATGCTAATATGTAGATGCCACATCCCAAGACAGAACGAATCATAAATAAGTGACAATATGCTTAAATGTCATAATCTATTACTTGAAATTTTACACGAATCAAAGTTTGTTTTAACTCACCCGGGGTTTGGGGGTGTCATCCTAACCATTTATGTGCATCTTTCTGACAGCAACAAAGAAAAGTGAATATAACGAATACCAGAAAATACTAAACAATTGTAATTTTACGTTTTAATTCCCTGCGTGGAAGCCGCAGTGGCTCATTGAGAAAGAGAGAAAGAAAGAGAGAGAGAGAGAAATGGGGTTTAAACGTCCACTCGACACAAACTAGGTCATTTTGGGACTCACATATGGTTTCAATTTTATTTCAACTATTCTCTTGCGCGTAGGAGTCTTTAGCAGTGGGAGGAAACCGTAGTGCCTGGAGGAAACCCACGAGGTTGAGAAGGCGCCCCTATCTCCATGCCACATACGCTCACACCAGGGATCGAAACTACAGCCGCAAGCCAGAGGTGACCGGCCAGCTGGAGTTCGAAGCGCGGCACTCTAGACCACTATGCCATCCAACCCATCCCCCCATTGAGAAAGAAGACATTGACCGAGACAATGCATAATACTCCGGCTTTTTCTGCCTTGTCGTTCGGGTGGTGCAAGAAACAAAGGTATCGTGTTAATATGCGAATGCGCGTAAAAGAACCACTGCCAGTTGGAATTCGAGAAAAATTGCCCCCGGTGTGGTTAATTGTATAGAGGAATTATTACAATATGCTTGCATTCGTATTTCTGGCAACATATGACAGATCATGACTCAAGCTGACATTACATAATTATTTCTTTGGGTTGTATTCCCAATTGTTTTCAAATATGAGTGAAGTCTGTGTCACCACAGACTGTGCAGCGCAGTGGACACTTACACATGTACGGTTAGCCCCCGGATCCATTCACTCTTTTTGAATTGTTTTGTTTGTGGTTTCTGAGTACGGTGTCTTGTCCATATATTTGTTTTTGTGTAGAATTGTGTGTGGTGCAGCCCCCCCCCCCCCCCGCACTTACTAATAATGTACCGCATAGTATATTCCCGTCTTCATCAGAATAACCTGTACAGCAAAGTATGACGTTAACCCACATTTCACTTTATTTAATTATTCCGTTTGTATGTAAAATTTTGACAAATCTAACAATATTGATTTTGTTTCATTACTTCCTTGGGGCAGTGACAGCTTACAATAATATTGAGACACATTTTACGTTCTAGCCAATAAAACAGTTTTCTGCTCTTAAAAAAATCAAAGTTTTTATAACGGTCATATGTTTGTTGGTGTCGACATGTCCAATACGTCACTTCGACAAAAAAATAATAGAGAGAGAGAGAAAGGGAGAGAGAGAGAAAGGGAGAGAGAGAGAGAGATGGTTAAGCGTTCACGCGACATAAACTACGTCATTTCGGGACTAAGAACGGTTCAATGTTATTTCAATAATTCGCTTGCGCGTAGGGGTCTTTAGCATTGGGGCTAACAAACAGTTCAATTTTATTTCAATAATTGGCTTGCGCTTAGAGGTCCTTAGCATTGGGAGAAAACCGGAAGACCAGGAGAAAATCCATTGATAAAGACACCCCTCTCTCTCTAAGTCCCGTGTATACATTGGCGTGCACGTAAAAAATCCCACAGTGTCGTGCCCTCAAAGCACACTGTCCGTCTTCATTAGCTCAATATGAGCAGCAAAGTAGGGCGTTAAACCCATTTCATTTGATTTCACTTCTCTTTCACACCCTCCCTCTCCCCCCTCGCTCTCTCTGTGAACAGTTAATGGACGACTAGCCGCTATTTCCTGATTGTGGTATTATCCCTCACAAATCGACTTTCTCCTGGTATAATCCCGACTATCACGCTATCTGGCGTCAGTAGCTCAAAGACAATGTATCTGGTCAATTAGTAGGATTTTGTGCTCACTGTGTCTGATATTCAGTAACACATCAATTAGTGGTACCGTATATAGAATGATTATGTCTTTTCTTAAGTCGTGTTTTTCATCAAGAAATGGTTGTCAAGGTAATTTAACGTTAATCAATGGAAACGTGTTACTGTGTGCTTTATACGTCTACAAACAGAATTTCGAAAAAAAGTCTTTATATTACTGTAATTGGGTGAACCGGGGCAGTGTGACTAGAAAGAGTATCGCGCTTCGACCTCTAGCTGGACGGTCACCTCTGACTTGCGGTTGTGGTTTTCGGTTTGCCGATAGGGGCGCCTTCTCTTCATCGTTGGTTTACGGAGAACGCTAGATCGGCGACGGTCATACGCATTTTAGCACATATGACGTCATATATAGATTGTGGGTTAGGGTTAGGGTAAGGGCTAGGACCTGTAGATTTGGTCAAAGTCCCGAGATATAAACAGGGCTAGCCCTAGCCCTAACCCTAACCCATGATCAAGCCTAACCCCTACCCTAACCCACAATTCACATATGGCGTCACAATTTGCGTAGGACCGTCTCCTTGGTTTATTCCGGTTTCCGTCAACAGAAAAGACCCTTGCGCCTGCGATATGATAATACATGTAATTTTAGAAAAAAGATAATTTATTTACGATAGCATCTTCGGTAGAAGCGGACGTTAAAAAATAAGTTTAAAAACGCTGGATCTCCTGTTTGAACTTGTCATTATGACAAAGGAAAAATATGACCCGCCCTCTATTCTCACGAAAACGGGTTTTAAAAACTTCGTATTGGGCGTTCAATTTGCAATAAACAACAACGACTCCCCTGTAACCTCTGGTAACCGATTTTAGCCATTGTAGGGTCGAGTGGCTGAATGACCGATAGTATGATCATAATGTCTTTCATTGGGTCAGGTTGTGTGGTATCGATGCCACGCTTGTACATGACAGGGAATAGGGTCGCCTGTCCAACCTCGTGGGTTTCACCAGGTCCTCAGGTTTCCTCCCACAGCGTAAAGAATCCTGCGCGTAAGTGAATTATTGAAATAAAATGAAACAATATATTAGCCCCGTAATCCCTCTCTTCTATTAATGCTTATCAGTCATTTCCACCGATATAGTAGATAAGTTGTCTTATGTACCTACACCTTTCAAATTAGCGGTCACACCAGAACTAATATGATATGAATTAGCCCCTACATTTTTCAAATTATCTGTCATTCAAGAACTGAATACCATACATGAAAATGTAGTTTTGGATCTGCCAAGCTATAACCATAAACTTTCTCTTCTATGCACTGGAGCAAGATGATTAATCGCCTGAAAACCTATCGATTATCAGTACCGTGTAACGGTGACAAAAGATGTGGGTAAAGTTCAGGGCTGATTGATATTTTCAGGTACTCAACTTTCTCTCATTTCACCCAACTTGTCGTTTAATTAGCCTCATTTACACCGCCGGCTTCCTTCTTATAAATGATTTATTGATGAAAAGCGTGAAATTAAAATCAGCTATTTGCAATCTCGTCAGTGATCATTTTAGAAGATTCCGATACGTGAGTTACATGTTGTTATCGCTTGTCCAACTTCAAGGGCACCGCGAAACGCTAAAGTTGCACTACGTAACGGTCATAACACAAGTGGCCAAAAAGGTGACGACTAGCAGGGAATGAATGGAATGTAGATTGTACTATTTGAAGAAGGGGAGCAGACCGGGAGCTAAGTCGCGCTTTGCGTCATGGGGGGTTGGGATGGCCTAGTGGTCTAGAGTGCCGCACTTGCGGCTGTGGTTTCGAGCCCTGGTGTGAGCGTATGTGGCATGGAGATAGGGGCGCCTTCTCAACCTCGTGGGTTTCCTCCGGGCACTCCGGTTTCCTCCCACTGCTAAAGACCCCTACGCGCAAGCGAATTATTGAAATAAAATTGAACCTTGTGTTAGTCCCGAAATGACCTAGTTTGTGTCGAGTGGAAGTTAAACCCCATCTCTCTCTCTCTCTCTCTCTCTCTCTCCCTCTCTCTCTCTCGCTTTGCGTCATGGCTTTGAGTTTTTACGCCCCCTCGCAAATCGCAAAATCACAGTGTCAATTCGGTTTTTAAAATTACAATCATAATCATATTTAACCAGTATAAAACAAATACCGTGGGTGAGATATGCTACAAATCCCCTCTAGCATGTTCCACACAATCCATTATAACCCGGTGGCACTGGGAGCGACACCCCTCCCTTTTCCCACACACATGCTACAGAATTGTTTGGAGGGGCTGAGGATGTGGCCGGTTAAGAACACTCCTTAGAAATCATTATTGTTGGGGAAATATTGCGGGGGGAGGGGGCATAGCCCCCTCGTGTCTACGGGCCCGGGTGTTCGATCCTTGCATTGGCCGAGAAAGTTTACACAGATTTTCCGGCGTGGTTTCCCCTTGTCAGTGATTTAGTACGTAGGGCTTGGCAGGGACAGCTGTCTAGTCGTTCGGATGGATCGGAAAAGTTCTATTTTATTTTTACCCCACCAAGATATTTATAGCAAATATGAAAGCTTAATTATGTCCGTAATTATGTCCGTAATCAAGCAAAACAGAAAAAGCTGGTAATGCTTGAATATATAACTTGAGTTACCTAATACAGGGTGGAAATTGAAGAGTCTGTATTCGACCCCTCGTTATAAAATAATTGATGTAATAGACTGCTTGACATGGCACAAGGTCTGATTAGATACATATCGAGTAGAAGTCGTGTTATTATTATCGAGTAGAAGTTGTGTTATCATCATCGACAAACCACAGATTAGATATATAATATGTTGTTATAACAATCATCATCATCATCATCATCATCATCATCATCATCATCGTCGACCCAACGCTGATTATACGCATCATCATTATAAGCATCATCATCATCCTCATCATTATCATCATCATCGCCATCATCGACCAACGCAGATTAGATATATAAAACATCATCGCACATTAGATGCTTGTCGATTAGAGGATATATGTTATATTTAAATGTATTTAAAATACAGTTGTGGCGCCATCCTTTGATGCTGCTGTATCATTATTTCAAATAATGGTATGGGCAATGTGCCAAGCGTACATTATTTATGCAAAGCACAGGGAGTGTCTTTATTTTAAGTTCTTTTTCCCCTGGTTGTGCGTGACAAAGAGTAGGGTCGCCTACCAACCTCAAGCTGAAGATATTGCGTAATGTATTAAAGCAACAGTTCGAGACTAACGTCACTCGTCTTGTTTCAGTGTATTAATTAATGTCCCGCTCTCGACCATTCAACCATATATAAACACCATCAGCACCACCATCAACCCATCACAGATTAGATATTATATCATCAGCAGTAGTAGCAGAAGCATTGCCGTCGTCGTCGACCTCCTCCCACCCCACCCACGAATTAACATTTGCCAGGAGCTGACAATATTGCGATATCACTTCTGTGGAAGCGGACGTTAAAACACCACTAGCTGACAATATCTTGGAACAGATGAAAATCAGTTGGTAGGTGCCAGAGAAATATTGTTGTTTTAATGACATGACATCAAACATTAAGTAAGAGAATTAAGTTGATTTTTAGCTTGACATTTTAAGTTGATATTTATTGATTTCCCCAGCTTGCTTTTTCCTTCCATTTGTCTTGACATATTGCAAAATGGAGAAAAAACCCAGGAAGATTTCGTTGAACATTTAAAGATTAATGGCTGAGATCTCCAGCGAGAATTAAACTGTCAGCAGTAGTTTGCACATCTATTGGAACAATAATAAATACATTGCTGGACCTTAAATTAGGTACCTCTTCTACCTGGAGTCAGGGAGTCTGAGCTTGAAAGACTTTGGCGCACAGCCCCCATGTCCAGGTAGCCACGGTGGCGAAGCTTGAAAGACTTTAGCGCATAATCCCCATTTCCAGGTAGCCACGGTGGTTAAGATTGAAAGACTTTGGCACACAACCCCCTCTCCAGGTAGCCACAGTGGCTAAGCTTCAAAGACGAAGTACGTTAAATCCCAAACACTTCATACCCCGTGGCGCGTTCCCGTCCTCAATAACCCCGTCGGTGTAAAAGGGTTAAACCATGTGTGATGTTGAATTTGTACGGAGTTTTAAAGCTCATTGCGTTGGAAAATTTTAAATGCAAGGAGCCGCGGTTGCCTGGTGTGTAAGACGTTGATTTGTTAACCTTTTTCGATACCCGTATTGGCTGAGAATTAGATCAGTCGGAGCTAAACAGTAGGATGTTAATCCCCATTTCCGTTAATTTTAAAACGCAGGGTTCCTCGCAGACCGCAAGATGTGTTTCATTGATTGAGTCAGTATTTACCCTAATCTTTCGCTTTGACCATTCTGTTACAGAGGAAGTACATTACGACAATCTCCACAGTGGAATAGGGATTTACATGTAGCATGAAATTGGTTGTATAAATTGAAAGTAGACAGGACGCCAATGTAATTTTTAAAAGTTTTAACTTTATTTTATTTCATTTTATATTTATTTAACATCTAACTAAGACGATGTCCATAATGGTGTCACGTGCTTGTAAGTTAAGCGATTCACGCGGCAAATCTCGAAAGATTCTGGAACGTTCCGGAACCTACGTCTAGTCTCGGCTGTATGACAGTAAGTGATATGTACCTACGCCCATACATTTGCGATGCGACTACCGGTTTACTTTAACAGGAAAACTTTACGCTATTACAAACAAACAAGACATCATGGGCGCAGCCATGTTTCATCCGGGACCTTTAAAGTAGTTCCAAGACATCATGGGCGCAGCCATGTTTCATCCGGGACCTTTAAAGAAGTTCCAATATGGCAGAATTCGTCATACAGCCGAGACTAGATGTAGGTTCCGAAATCTGTCGAGGATTGCCGAGTGTTAAGCGATTAATTCGTGTAATTTCACTTTATTCTCGGACATTTTTCGGGCGGTACGGATAAACCAGAAAGTGTAGGTTATTAAGGACTGGTTAATCCTGATTTGTCGAGGTCAACTGAAGGGTCAATCACGAAACGTTATATAAGGCTTAAAGTAGGGTGCCCCACCATATATAAATATCTCCAAATAGCTAAACAATTACACCACAATATTTATATATATAACATGTCTTAAAACTATTTCACAAATTTATAGTCACTAAATAAACGGTCATGTTAAACTTAATAAGCTATGACCATTTAAACATCATAAATAATACACTGAAAAATGGTTCGGAGCGTCGTCCATAACATCCAGACACTTTCGAGTAAAAAATAGGTTACGTGCCCTTGTTTTGAAACTAGTCTCACTTCACCAGCCTACCGACCATTCTCCGTCTGATTGACAGGCCGGGATAATCCAGACTACTTTTTACGAAACGTGACTGAAAGCTGGAACAAGAAATCGAATTTATAAATAACACACAGTGTTGACTCAACAATTGTTTTTTCTAACCTTGTAAAAGTAAAACGAAACTGCTGCTGGTATCATGATTCTGTACAACCCAAGTTATTCATAGATATTATTTGTACTAAACCAAAATATGTCGCTTCTAACGGTTATGCGAAGGATAAAGCAATTTAAAAAATAAAACGAACGTAATTTCTAAAGATGCCGTAATAACCAAAACGATAAATATTACTGCTACTCAGAATCGTCAACAATAGATTTTTTACGACTGTAATAGTTACCAGTGTGTTTAGAATTTCCACGGGCTGTTGCTATTTATAGACTCAACTAGTGTGCGAGACTGTCAGAAAATTAGTAGTAGTGAACCAAGTAAAGCGTGCATATTCAACGTGTCTAGTGCAACTTTTCAGTAGGCACGTGGGGCACCCTATATAAGGGTGAAATATGTTATGTGGGACACGCATGTCATTTATTGTCTTAAAGGGACGAAACCCCTATTCCCTGGCACCTTGAAATGGACACAAATATACACTGTTTTACAGTCATTCGTTTCTATTTGATTGTAATTTCAAATTAGTTATATTCGGCAAAATACGCGAAGAGTCTGAATTGAATGGCAGTCTCTTCGATAAACTGTCAATATGATTGGTTTCTACAGATCGATGATATGTAAATCTGATTGGTTTTTGTAGATCGATGAAATGTAAATCTAATCGATCTCTGTAGATCGATGGTACTGATTTAGTTACACTTCTCAAAATAATTTTGAAGGTAATATATTGGCAATTAGCGCGTGCGAGCTGTATTATAAGGTCTGCCATTTTTTTTACTCGAGAGGTCGCGATTCCCCTGGTTGTGCGTAACAAAGAGTAGGGTCGCCTACCAACCTCAAGATAGGCGGGGTGTGGGGGGCAATAAAAAGAAAATTTTTACATTAAAAGAGACTTTATTCAAATGAATGGGTAATTGGTCAATTGTAATAAGAGAGAGAGAGAGAGAGAGAGAGAGAGAGAAATGGGGTTTAACGTCCACTCGACACAAACTAGGTCATTTTGGGACTAACATATGGTTTCATTTTATTTCAATAATTCGCTTGCGCGTAGGGGTCTTAAGCAGTGGGAGGTAACCGGAGTGCCTGGAGGAAACCCACACTGTGCAATAACTAGATATTTTCAATGTTATTGCACAATTTTGCTGGCTTACGCTTATTTTAGTAGAAATCACATAGAGAAATAGGGTGGGTTTTCTGTGCAATAACAACAAGCATGTTGAGCACGTGTCAGTGTTACAAGTCATTTATAGCACTCATCATTCGTTAACAGGTTTAACATCACGGTTTACGCCTCGGTGTTTAAACCTGTTAACTCATGAAAATAAATATAACTTATCTTGATATGAAATAATGTCCCGACAAGGATCAGATCTATTTTTTAAGGTCAGCTTCAGGTTTGGTCAAAGGTGACGAGATGCAAACAGGGCTAGCCCTAATCCCAAGCATAACCTAGGCCCTAGCCCTAATCCAAAGCATTACCTAGGCCCTAGCCCTAATCCCAAGCATTACCTAGGCCTAGCCCTAATCCCAAGCATTACCTACAATGTAGGCCCTAGCCCTAATCCCAAGCATTACCTAGGCCCTAGCCCTAATCGCAACAATTACCCAGGGCCTAACCCTAATGCTTACCCTAACCTACAATCTCGACAATAATCACGTGCTCTAACCTTAGTTACATCTCGGCGACCTTGACGAAAATTGAAATGGCCTTAACAAATAGATCTAGCACCCGACAAGTATTTACAACATGCAATAATGGCGTTCAAAATGACATTGCTCTTGTGAAATTAATCCACCACTGATATGAGATACCTCTATCTAAGAGAAAATTACATAGGCTCTTACAATTGCGCTCGTTGGGTAATAATATAATTTAGAATTGCATCTAGCACCGAACACATGGGAATGATTGACATATTCCTATAAGAAATAGCAAAATACGGACAAGCAATTAATATGAATAATAGATCGCCGTATTACATGTAACCGATTGACCGTCGTATTAATTTCATAGCGTATCAAAGATGCATTATGTAAGATTTAGATATAAAGAGCTGATGGTTCTTGCTATAATAGTTAATGTAAAATGGATATATTGGAAATTTCATTCAAAATTCTGAGGCAAGTTACCATAGTTTAGTCTCAACATAACCCTAAAGTATTGTGTGGACGAGATATTACGCGCCATTCTATTTCATCAGTAAAGATCTCATTGTAAATATAGTTAATATTGCTCGCTGGGTTTGGTATATATACTTTTATATTATATGCTATACAAAATATAACAGCGTCACTGAGCAGTGTATAGTTCACGGATTGGGTGGCGATACTATATGTTATACAAAATCTAACAGCGCCACTGAGCAGGGTATAGTTCACGCACTGGGTGGCGATACTATATGTTACACAAAATCTAACAGCGCCACTGATCAGTGCATAGTTCACTGTGTTAGTGGCGATACTACAGGCTATATAAAACAATGCCACCGAGCAGAGCAGAATTGGCAACTCTTTTTAAACCCATAATCACATTATAGTGTAAAGAGTATAAATATAACTGATCGTTTACAATATTTATAGGTGTAAACTGAGACGCAATGACAACGTACCAGTAATTTCACTAAAAGTGTTGGTGAAATATGTGAGTTAGGCTAAAACTAGCGAGCCAGTGTCTTACCCACTTAGCCACCGTGGCCCCCACTCATTAATAGGCAGTAATTGTATTATAATTGCACATAATAATGTTATTTATGCAACAAAACAATACAAGAACAACAAACTAAGTTGATTTTATTTTACAATCAACAAGTAATACACGACGAGAGTTAATTTTACCTCACAACGGTGTGTTTTAGAAACTAATTAACAAATCTTACTTTTAGTTAAACCCACAGATGTGTTATAACATTGACGTATATCTCCTAAAATATCTCTTCTAGTCCGAAAATAGTTCATAATTAATTTACACAGATCAGGTACAAATATTCCATAAATAGTCCACAGTTAATATATAGTCATGTGGCAGAACGGCAGTCGCAACCCAAATCCATCCACGCCCAACCTAGTCAATAGCAAATTTGCAATCATCTGGTATAACTGAAGTCGCGTCCCAAACCCAACTCATGCTACCCAGTTCAATATGGTTACCAAAGTATGTTATTGAATCTTGTTGTTATGATATTAATGTGTTAATCTCATTAAATAATATTATTCAATATTAATGTAGACCTATTCCTTGTCTCGCCCTGGGGCTGATGCGAGTTTCTATCCATCCAACTTGTCGTCTCGGGTCCCTGCTTTCAAATTGTTTGCACTGTGGCGTGAAATGTATTCTCCCCGTCTGATATATTCCGTCGACTGTAAACCACGTACCTAGATCCACGTGGGAAATATTTTAGAGAGAGAGAGAGAGAGAGAGAGAGAGAAATGGGGTTTAACGTCCACACAACACAAATTAGGTCATTTCGGGACTAACATATGGTTTTTAATTTTATTTCAATAATTCGCTTGCGCGTAGGGGTCTTTAGCAGTGGGAGGAAACCGGAGTGCCCGGGGGAAACCCACGAGGTTGAGAAGGCGCCCCTATCTCCATGCCACATGCGCTCACACCAGGGCTCGATACCACAGCCGCAAGCCAGAGGTGACCGGCCAGCTAGAGGTCGAAGCGCGGCACTCTAGACCACTAGGCCATCCCAACCCCCCGAGAGAGAGCGAGATGGTATATAGATATTTTGGGATATAAAATGAGACTGGTAGGAGATTCCCTTATCACTCAATCAGTTTGTCAAATTAATATTTGTTGGGGATGGGGGTGGGCGCAATTTCTCAGGGTGCCTTATTTTTCTGGGGGTGCAATGTACCCCAAGCACCCCCGCTAGATACGGGCCTGCACTCAATCCTTTCTTACATGCACAAAATAAATAAATAAATAAAATTTATTTATATTGATCCAGTGTTTCCATCAAAGTCAATCAAATAAAAATAGGCCCTTTTAAATAATAAAGAAGTTACAAAATAATAAGAGACAAGTTACTTTTTAATAATAGATAAAAGTTACTTTTAATAAAACAATGAATTGTGCATTGAAAAAAAAAATAGTTCCTGATGAATCGGGTTTAACATTCGGTACGATTTGATTTGATTTATGATCACTATTATATAATAAACAATTATTAACATGTGGATTATGTGAGGGTTTGATAGCTTCAAATGTTCTATAGATTAATAATTAAACGTTTGTTAACAGGCCAGACCGACAATCAACTTTCAAAACCCTCGGATGGCAGAGATTCATATGGATAAGAACACCCACGTCATTTAAGCATTTAACCACGCACTGGATAATCGAGTCTTTCAAGTCCCGTTTGTACGATAATAAATAAACAATCTACCCAACACTCCAAAACACGTATAACGTTGCCCAGAATAAAATAATAATCGAAATATCAATTTCTCGTGATCTATAGTATATCTTTAATAGAACTAGTATAGCATGAACTATCAGCTCCTTATCTAATCTCCCATAATGTATCTTTAATAGAAGTATTATAGTGAGAACTGCCAACTCTTTATCTAATCTCCCATAATGAATCTTTGATAGAACTATTATAGTGAGAACTGCCAGCTCTTTATCAAATCTCCCATAATGGTCCTTTAATATAACTATTATAGCTAGAATGGTCAACTCTTTATCTAGAACTTACATAATGTATCTTTAATATAACTATTATAGCTAGAATGGTCAACTCTTTATCTAGAACTTACATAATGTATCTTTAATATAACTATTATAGCTAGAATGGTCAACTCTTTATCTAGATCTTACATAATGTATCTTTAATATAACTATTATAGTGAGAACTGTCAACTCTTTATCTAGATCTTACATAATGGACCTTTAATAGAACTAATTATAGCAAGAACTGCCAACTCTTTATCTAGATCTTACATAAGGTATCTTTAATATAACTATTATAGCACCACCAGCTTCTATCTAAATCTTACATAATGGTCTTTTAATATAACTATTATAGCACCACCAGCTTCTATCTAAATCTTACATAACGTACCTTTAATATAACTATTATACTGAGAACTGTCAACTCTTTATCGTATATAATTTATCTTTAATATAACTATTATAGTAAGCTAGAACTTACATAATCTATCTTTAAATTGATGTTGTCAACTTGCCTATAGAAAAATTGAGGTCCCGTTTACACGTTAGCGTGAATGTACAAGAACCACAAGAACAGCCCCCCCCCCCGACACAATTTCTCTCATAACACACTTTATGACGTAAACCCGATTGCATTAGCCCGGACGGTGCAAAGCAATCGGACGTTAAAGTCACTTGCAGCAGTGGGAGCAAACCACATAAATATAAGCGTTGAAGTCGTAACCACGCCAATTACTCCCCCCCCCACGTCCCCTGCGTTGATGGAGTCCATTACCTACAAAACAAACATGTGTTTACGCTCTTTGAGACAGGAATTGACGTGAAACGACATGGTGTTTAACTTAACGTCCTACTGTTCTGCCCCGACTAGGCTAATGAAGACGTACATACTCTTACATAAATTCCGACTGCCAAAGGATCGTTTTCGTGCCCATTAATATGTACACGGGGCCTTGTTTTATCGTACCATCTAACGACTAGAACATCTCGATGAACGTTTTCGTCCAGCACCGGGAGCGAATCTGCGACCTCCAGGCTGGCGAGCCAGAGTCTTACCCATTTAATCACCGTGGCTACACTTTGAGACAAAACCTCGTGGACAAATAATGAGGATAAAGATCACCATGATGATATAAATCCCGGCAGTGATTTAAAGACCAGGGGCCTATTTCACGAAATTTTAACTAAGATAAGATCCCAATCTTAGTAATTTGATTGGATAATATTAGATTGATTTTAGTGCTTAGCCAATCAAAATTGAAGTATCTACTAAAATTGGATTTTATCTTAAGTTAAAATTTCGTGAAACAGGGCCCAGTTTTGTTAATGTCCGTTCATTAGGTGGTAATTGTATACCAGACAACACCGGACAACTAATGTTTAAAATAATTGTCATCTATTTTATGGAGAATATTAAACAATGGACGTCTATCAAGATCGTTAACCAAGTAACTCTCACAATCTATTTATGTGTAGACGAAACCAGCCAGCTTTCAAACTGGATCGATTTAAGAATAAAACCCACTAAAATAGCTTTTTACAGAATAGACATAGTGTCGTCTTTAAATTGAAAAGGTGAATTTGGTCTGGTAGGGGTGAGGAGGTGTGATGGTAGGGGGTAATTATAGACTTTCTCCGGGACATCCCCCCCAACCCCCACTGCTAAATACCCCTACTCGCAATCGATATGAAATTGAATCATAGTATTAGTCCTAAAATGACCTACAGCTAGTTTATGTCGAATGGACGTTAAACCCAATCTCTCTCTCTCTCTCTTTCTCTCTCTCTCTCGGATTTCGTCTGGTGAATGTTCTCATGTACACCCGGCAAACCTCGACAGATTCCGAAACCTACATCTAGTCTCGGCTGTATGACAGGAAGTGATATGTACCTACGCCCTTACATTTGCGATGCGGCTACCGGTTTACTTTAGCAGGAAAACACGACGCTATTACAAACAAGACACCATGGGTGCAGCCATGTTTCATCCGGGACCTTTAAAGTAGTTCCAATATGGCGGAATTCGTCATACAGTCGAGATTAGATGTAGGTTCCGGAATCTGTCGAGGTTTGCCGAGTGGTCTAATGTAGATTTTATGTAAAATGAAATTTATTTATTTTCTTAAGCGTCTCGAGGCCTCGGGAGATTGACTTGCTTGTGTCTCGTCAAATATATTCTTACGTAATATCACAAGTAAACATGTTCAATTTATACATTCTTTACTTTCAAAACTGCGGACCTGTAACAATTATAAAACTTTCGGTTGAACCGTTAATATATATTTATGAATTGTTTGTTTATTTGGTTATATAGATAATTTATGTCAGTTATCGTCACTCTGAGCGAAGTTATGACTGTTAAAGTATAGCCAGGCGCGGGTCCAGAGGGGAGCGCACCCGGCGCACGCCCCCCTTCTTTGTTTTGTGGTGGCGAATAATTTCTAGCTCCATATATTCTCGCGGGAAAGGGGAACAAAAATAGTTTAGGTTGGAAATCGTAATTTACAGTATTAGTAGGAAATTAGTCCACTCAAAAATCAGGGGCCGGGCTTCGCACTCCCATGTGGGTGCAGCACGCCCCCCCCCCCCCTTTCTGAAAATCCTGGATCCACCCCTGATAGCAATGCCTCGGTTGTCACTAGTACCATTGTTACAATGCTAAACTGGATGTCGATTATCCATTTTTAAAATGAATTATTAAATTGCAATCGTATTTTAATCCCTCTAAAAAATGAAAACCAAACATGTGTTATCAATAAATATATTTAACATTTCACACCCCAAAAAAACAATAGAGAAAAAAGGGGGCTAACATCAATAATTCGCTTGCGCGTAGGGTCGTGGGCAGTGGGAAGAAACCGGAGGACCCGGAGAAAACCCGCGAGGTTGAACAGAAGTCCCTACTCCTTTTCACGGACAACCAGGTAATCGAAACCATGCCAACTGACCCAATAACAGACCTTATGATACAACGCGCACGTGTTGACCATTCATCTATCCACTTCACCCCCCCCCCCCCCGATATGAGACAGGCAGATTTTTCTCTCTTACATAGGCACAATGCATGGGTAAATAATTCAGTGAAAGTGTATTTTATGGAGGTCGAGTGTTCGATCCCTGCATTGGCCGAGAAAGTTCATACAGATTTTCGGGCGTGGTTTCCCCTTGTCAGTGATGCAGAACGGAGGGCCTGACAAGGACAGCTGCCTAGTCGTTTGGATGGGACGATAAACCTAGGTCCCGTGTACACATTGGCATGCACGGAAACGCTCCTTTTGCAGTTGGAATTCGATATAAGAGTAGGCCGTAACGCCGCTACCCGGGCACAATTTCCCTCATAGCACACTGTATGTCGCATGCCCGTCTTCCATTAGCCCATGTTAGGTGCAGAAGAGTAGGACGTTAAACCCCATTTTATTTCATTTTTACATGTACTTTATAAATTTAATATACGAGTCCTTATAACAACACAGCAATAAACGTTGTAACTTGATTTACCATAATCACTGGTGTACGGAAATAAAAATGGTCACAATATACACATATTATAATGAAAGTGGTGGTTGGTCTGTCTTAGGTAAATATATCAAATGGAGTACGGAACAGATGAGTAAAGAATACATTTATATTTGAGTGGATTTAACATAACAGTGGATGGCAGTACACGCGATACATATTCTATCCCATAATATTCCATATATATATTATATACACGTCATATCCTGTTTGACTTCCCAACTCGGTTGTCAAGATTATCCAGAACAGAAACATTTCAGAATCTACAACCTGAGTTAAAACACTGGATAACCGATCCTAATATATCCACCCTGGTGACTAGATATTGCTAACATACTGATCCAGATAAAATATCCATAAACACACATCACATCAATTCCAACTCGGAGATCATTTTCTTTACGGTAGGTGTATTGCCAGGCTCAACTTCTTCAGATACTGCGTCATCATTTACCTCATTTCCGGTAGAATTATTCGACGTTAGGTTGCTAGGCGGTCTCGTGACACGTTCCTTTGAAGGCGGATCACTGTGGGTATAGCCGCCATCCGAAACGCTACGTTTAAATTCTAGAAGGCGTGCTTGTGTTCGGTGGTCTTTCGCGTGACCTTTAGTCGGCAAGTCAGACTTTTCTTCCTGACTTTCTGGATTGGCAGTTGTTGAGTAAGAACGACACATGGGTTGTTTACCTTGGGCGGCCATCTTGTATAGATTGACTAGGCGTAGTACTGACTGTATCGCTGCTTGAACACAATCTATCTATGAAAAAGGAAAAAGAAAATTAAGTTACGTTTAGAGAATATTGAGAGAGTCAGAGAAGGGGATGAGGCTATTCTAACGGTTTAATTTCATTTTAATAATTTGCTTACGTTCGTTCGAATGAAACCACGGAAAGTCCATGTGGTTTAGCGGGAAGTAGGAGTAACATTTTCGGTACTCACCCTAAAGCACCGACACCCAACCTAAAAGAAACAACACCCTAAAGCACTGATACCCAATCTACCAACAACATCATAAAGTCTCAAGACCCACAACACCCTAAAGCACCGATACCCAACCAAACCATAATAAAGCACTGATATCCAACTAAACCATAATAAAGTACCGATATCCAATCTACCCACACCACCCTAAAGCACCGATACCCAACCTTATAATAAAGCACCGATACCCAATCTACTCACAACGCCCTAAAGCACCGATACCCAACCTAACCATAATAAAGCATCGATACCCAATCTACCCACAACACCCTAAAGCACCGACACCAAACCTAACCATAATAAAGTACCGATACCCAATCTACCCACAATACCCTAAAACACCGATACCCAATCTAACCATAATAAAGTACCCAATCTACCCACAATACCCTAAAACACTGATACCCAATCTAACCGTAATAAAGCACCGATACCCAATCTATCCACACCACCATAAAACACCGTACCCAACCTAACTATAATAAAGCACCGACACCCAACCTAACCATAATAAAGCATCGCTTCCCAATCTATCCACAATACCCTTAAACACCGATACCCAACCTAACTATAATAAAGCATCGATACCCAATCTACCCACAACACCCTAACACACCATAACCCAAGCTAATGTAAATGATTAAATAGCCCGGCCATCAATACAGATCTATATGTTTCGTTTTGTTTTTTTATACGTTCGATGACCTACACTGCAAGAAGTCTGGCACGTTGTACTAGAAGGTCGTGTCAGGGTTGTACGAGTGGCGTTTAACCCTATGATATCAGACCTTGATTAATCAATCGACGTTGACGGTTCTAGTGGTTTATTGACAGTTCCATGCATGGCACGCCAAGAAGTCACCGTAAGAGACTGCTTCATTGCTTTATACATCACTTCAACTACAACGCCGGTAATATAACAACTCTTCCAGATCCTAGTATAGTGAATACAAGTAAAACAAAATTATGAACTATAAAAAACGAAACGAAATATGGTCTGTGTATGAATCCTTATAACACTAAATAGCGTAGGGTGGGCAAACACAGGGGAAATCCTGGCTAGAGAGCCACCGGTTGACTCGCTGAGCCACCGCCGTTCCTACCCAACACATATTGCAAACCGCCAAACCAATAATGTATAAATAGAGGATATTTGTCGTTTTGTCGTGAATAACATATTTTATTTCACCGAGAAGCGAGAAAACTTATATTTTCACGAATGCGTAGCATGTGTGAAAATATAAACGTTATGTTATGATTTTACAATCATTTTAGTTAAAACAACATGGACTACATTGTCCGCCAGTAGAATAACACTTTTATTTCACTGATATAACGCAGTATTCCACTACTGATCATAAAATAAATGTATATATACAATCATCAAATATAAATTGGATTTCATCTAATCTTACAGAACATATTAGTATCAATATCACGTGCTTGTCTGTTCGGTAATCTGGCAGCAATTTGTTTTTTTATTTAATAAAACACAACGTGAATTCTATCACTGTCACGGTGTATTGTTTTATAAATGCCAGGATCTCTTTTAGTAATTTGTTAAGCATATCAATCATTTATCGAATGAAGGTTTCGCGGAAATCGAGAGATTTAAGATTTAAATTTCCCGATTCCACAGTCTGGTTTAAACTATACTTTATGAGAGTACGACACGAGAATATAGAAAACAGACATAAATGATTTGAAATCAAGCCGAAGCACATAAATTCTTCGCCATATACATTAATTATTTAACGAATAACGGCTCCGCGGAAATCGAGAGATTTAGATGTTCTGGTGTCACAGCTGACCTTGTCTGCTATATGGGGTATAGAGAGAGAGAGAGAGAGAGAAATGGAGTTCAACGTCAACTCGACACAAACTAGGTCATTTTGGGACTAACACATGGTTTAATTTTATTTCAATAATTCGCTTGCGCGTAGGGGTCTTTAGCAGTGGGAGGAAACTGGAGTGCCCAGAGGAAACCCACGAGGTTGGACAGGCGACCCTACTCCATGTCACGTACAACCGAGGATACGAAACCTCGCAAGTTGACTCAATGACAGGCTTAATGATACAGCACGCGCGTGCTAACCACTTGGCCATCCACCCCACCCCCCTACTGTAATATAGAATTTTCACGTGTACGCCAATGTGTACACGGGGCCTCGGATGTTCATCCTATTCGCAGGTGTATACGTTGTCCCTTGCCAAACCCTCGGTAATGCACAACAGACAACGATGGACCACGCCAGAAAATCCCGATGAACTTTCTCGACCAAGGCAGGGGATCCAACACGGGACCTCGAGATTAGCAAGTCAACTTCCTACCCACAGAGTCGCTGTGGCTCCCGGGAACCGGAGGACTCAGAGAAAACCCCAAAAGTTGAAAAGTCCGATCGATATGTTATATGCCATACCATTTAGTTTTTAAATGTCGACCATTGCTTGTCTCGAGACGATATTTGATCGTCAGTCAATTATAGCTGGATAGATAAATATTTACATTCGATTCTACTAAAATAATTGTTTTTAACTTTACTTCATATAATTTTCCAGATTCTATTATCCAATATATCATGATCGATCATTCAGGGACGGATCCAGGAATTTTTGCAGGAGGGGGTTTGCCAGGTAAATCTGCTATCATGTCTCTAAATTACATAGACGTACATACAAATTGAGCACTTTAAAGAGAGAAATCATTTTTATAATGATGTAGGATCACTTTGTGATTTAATTTCATTGATGCAAGGCATTAATTTGATTTTATGTAGCTGAGCAGGGTGGGTTTTTACTTATTACTTAAAATAAGATATTAACTCGATACCCAAAATACCACATTCACACGATACCCTAAAGGACACACTTACTTAATAACATATTTACTTAATACCCGAAAGAACACATTTTACTTGATTCCCCGTAATAAAAAAATTAAGGCTCCAATGGTCAATTAGTCAGTCAGAATTGGTAATAGCAACAAACGATACAGAACAACTTTGTTATGTCATCCTTTTTACATCATAGTTTTACGTCCAGCCTCATGGGTTTACTCTGGCTTAACAACATAGTTTAAGTGTGAATCGAACGTCCAGCCGCTTGGGTTTTCTCTGGGTCCTCCGGGTTTCTTCTACAAGGGAATTTTTTAAAATCAAATTAAACCATATTTTAGTCCCGAAATGACCTAGATTGTGTCGAGTGGACGTTAAATCACGTCTCTCCCCCTCTCCTCTCTCTCTCTTTGAATCAAGTGAAATAGGATTTCAAGTTCTACTCCTCTGTTTCTCTACTGGGCTAATCAAGACCTGCATTCACCATCGTCTTACCCACTTAGCCACGGCGGTTCCCTTCCTTTGAATCAAAACATCTTTCAAACCATATAATATGGTTTACTGTATTCTACAACAAAGCCGCTTAAGTGCGTTGGTATTAAAAGCAAATAGATTTCAAATTACTTTTCGCGAAGTCTTATAACTTTCAACAAAATTTTACGGCTTTATGAATAATTGTGCAAAAAGCTTTTTATTTTATAAATTGCTTCGTTCTTATCTGATTTAAACATATTTTGAAATATAAAAAGAGTGGAAAACTTACTTGAAACTTGTGGAGTTTCTCGGACACAGAAGCAATATTACATCCAAATATATTATTCCCCTGAAGAAAGAAGAACTCGAGACGATACAAAGGAGGAAATGGTCAGAGAGACACGAGGCGAATCGTTTGTTATACGGAAAGAATATAACTACATGAAGCTCCAAGATCGAAAACTAACCGCAACACGCGTGCTAATAAAAGGAGTCTCGAAAGCCCCCGCAGCCTTTCAGGGAATCGTGAACCGTTCATAATATAGTTAGATTGTTCATTGATCGACTACTGCTGATAAATGACAAAAAACCCGGAGACACTCGCCACTCTAATGAGACCATGATTAAGTACTTGCACATTTCCAAGCCGTAAATAAAATGAGCCTTTCTCATATCGGGAGATGATTTCAAGCAATAAAGTCATTTCGTAACAAAACCTAATTTGTCACAACCGATTTGATGTCTGTTAGAGACATTTCGTTATTGATGAAGTGAATATTTTGAAGCTTTCTTTGCCACCAAATAGTCTACCTTTAAAGTAGTTCTTTAGGAAATGTTTCTGACCGGACAATCTCCGCTGTCGGTTCCTAGCAGTCCCTTTAAAGTAGTTCTTTAGGGACTGTTTCTGATCGGACAATCTCCGCTGTCGGTTCCTAGCAGTCGCTTTAAAGCTTCAATCTAAAAATACCACCCTTCCTCACCTCTGTTCTAAGGCCATGTTGGAATCCTTACCAACGATGAATTGATATGGGGTTTAAAGCCCCAATAACATTCTTGTTGTAACTACATAATATGTCCCAATCTTCATTCTGGTCAACAAATTGTATTATTATACAATATTCCAATTAATTGATGATATAAATTTCATCTTAACACACCTAATTTAAAAAATTGGAAAAATTCAACTAATTGATTTGAAAAGTCTAACGTAAACCTTTTCAAATGTGACCTTGATTTAAAATATTTTCGAACCCTCTGGACAAGTAAAATAGGTCGTAATGGATAATTTACACAACAGGTAGGACACTTAAACATCTAGTACTTAGAATAAGGCTATTATTTATTTTCTGGGGCTGCCAAGCCAGCAAGAGTGTTATTGTCCCTTTAACGTCCTTCTTGTTTACTAAATTCGGGTACTCACCGTAGAAGATAATACACACTGATTTTTCGACGTGCACGACAGCGTACACGGCTTCTCGGATATTCGTCCCACCCAAACGACTAGACGTCGTCCATTGTCAGAGAATTCGTTCGTCCTGACTGGGAAAATGAAGACGACCACTGTAACGTTGGAATCGGATCGAGAGAGAGAGAGAGAGAGAGTGAGAGAGAGACAGCGAGAGAGAAAGAGGGAGAGAAAGGGGGAGAGAGAGAGAGAGGGGGAGATGGTGTGCTTTAACGTTCATTTCAAGACTAACACACGGTTCATTTTAGCAGTGAGAGGAAACCGGAGGACCCGGAGAAAACCCACGAGGTTGGACAGGCGACCTTACTCCTTGTCACGTAAAACCGGGTTAAGGGTGGGGGTCACGGTGGCTAAGTTGGTAAGACGCTGACTCGCTATCCCGGAGACGGGTGTTCGATTCCTGCACTGGCCGAGAAAGTTCATCCAGATTACCTGGCATGATTCCCCTCGCCAGGTGTGCAGGGCTGAGGGCCTGGCAAGGACAGCTGTCTAATCGTTCGGATGGGACGAAAAACTGAGGTCCCGTATGCAAATTGGCATGCACGTAAAATATCCCTTGAGAGTTTCAATTTGCTGTTCGGGCAAAAAGATTCCTCATGGTACACTGTATGGCGTATTCCCGTCTTCATTGGCCCGGTTCAGAGCAGAACAGTCGGACGTTGAACCCTATTCGATTTCATTTCATACAACCAGGGAATCGAAACCACGCCAGTTGACTCAACCCATTAAATCCTACAAACCACCACAATTCCCTAATACAACGTCGGAAAACTCTTATTTTATAAATTAGTTAAATATTGCCCCCCCCCCACATCCCATAAAAAGGCGCCTTTATAGAGGTAAACAATTAATCGAGAATGTTGAATGGATTTTCTCAATCAATATTCAACAATTGATTAATGGCCGATGAATGATACCAAATTATTATGTCTGATATAAACTAACAACATTCAACTTATATAATAACTGATCATAACAAGTCAATACTCCACGATTAAGTATCAATACTCAACAATTAACTATCAATACTCAACAATTAACTATCAATACTCTACAATTAACTGTACATTAAGATGATGAACCGACAATTCTCGCTACAATACATTCCATTAGTACATGTAATTGCAGGGGGATTGCACCACATATAATTGTCACAAAAACAAATATAGAGACAAGACGTCATACTCAGAAATCACGAGCAGACGAACAATTCAAATAAAGTGAAAAAGATAATGAGCCCGACTCCTCTATAATACAAACATTTCAATCATATCATTTCATTCTGAGCGGAATTATGCATGTTTGAAGAACGTGCAGTCTCGATTTTCATTGATAATACACAAAGTTTCCATTCTGTGTAGTTTAATGGTCGAGTAATATATTGATATTGTACATGTTCGATAGCACAAGGGCAATATCTATATATTACACATAGCCTTGCACGAGACCATTAAACAACTTAGAATGCAGACGCTAAGCAGCACGTGCATTTCAAAGAAATACGTCAAGCGTGTCCAATATTGCAACTAGTATAAATAAGGTACGCTTGGCACATTGCCCGTAACATTGCAATGAAATACGTTTAAGAGGGTCCAAAATTGCAACTAGTATAAACAAGGTACATTGTCCGTAACATATTTTGAAATATTGGTAGGCCAACATCAAAGCATGACGTCACATCCGTATTATAAACTCTATAGCACAATATTAAAGGGTGTCTATAGGTTTAACATCACAGCTATTCAATGACGTAGAGCACTGAGTATGGGCTTGTCAGTTGAATAGATGGTGTATTTAATTGATGCCTTACATGATTAAAGACAGTTGTATGATGCTAAACAATTCTGGTATGTATGTTATAAGCAGAGGTGACTTAACGTTCCTTTGCACACGTAACATTACCCACGTGCATATTGGAATTCAAATTAGGGGAGGTCGAAGAGTCGCCACGTGGGCAGTGGGTAAAAATGTCACCATATGCTCATCCTTATTGTCGTATTTCGTTCAGAAAATTAAGATACTCCCATTAAATCGCACCTGTTACAATCACTGTTCTAGGTGTCATATTTTTGTTTTGTTTTGTTCGTCGGTGTTGAGAACCCAAGATGGAGTAAAGGAAAATCCTGACACAATGTCTAGTAAAACATATTATGATGGTGGAGGATATTGTTGGTTCAAATATAACCGGAGGTCGTACACAATGTATTGTACGAGCATGACAAATAGGGTACTGAATTGTGCTGAATATTTTTAATCTGAACAACAGAAGTGAAAATAGAATATATTTAGGTTTTATAGAATATAATTCAGGAACCTTTAACCATAAACTGTTTCAATGGCATTAATTTAGTATTTGAACTAGAGTATACAGGTCACAATTCTATGGAATACTATTACTGTTTATGACTTCAGGAGGAACGGTTCGACTAGGCTGCTCTAGTCAGTATCAGCAATGATAAAATATGAAACGTCGCTCATAAATCTGTAACCTTCAATTATGTATCCCCTATATAACCCCGGAATGTCTCGAATCGACACAATTGCAATCGAGTGACGACGAATGCAGTTCTGTACCACTTCTGTCAGCCCCGACAACGGACGTGGTGTGAGTTGAATCGTGATGTAATTAAACACAACGAATTTGTTCCAGCTGTAACATTTTCTTATTCCGACGGTGCATACATTACAGTCCTTAATTCCTCTTTTCACTTTATTGTCACTTGGGCGCGGGAGGGGGGTGGATAATTCAATTTCGGAACTTTCAATCGAGTATCCTCTATGGGTCTACATATTGACAGAATCGTGAGAGTTATTTCCCTTGCTATAAATATATATGGTACGTTCAATGTCTGGACTGTCACGCGTCGACCTCTAGTTGACCGATCACCTCTGGTTTGCGGTTGTGGTTTCGATCCCTGATGTGAGCGTAGGTGGCTTGGAAATAGGGGCGCTTTCACAACCTCGTGGGTTTACTCCGGGTACTCCAGGTTCCTCCCACAGCAAAGACAACTTGTCTGCGATATCACCTTCGGTGGAAGCGGACGTTAAACACCAAGTACAACATCGATTGACCGTTCCGGAATCGAATTCTATCAAACCCCAAAATAGTGACAAACCAGTTAAGATAGGACTTTGGGGTAGGACCAGCCATGACAGCTAAAACATATTCATTACGTTTAAATTACGTCACGATTCTACCCCTCCTCCACCCACCCAGTTTTCGGGACTGCTGGAACTGTGACAGGCTCAATTCCGCGCCACTCGATTGCAATGCCGTAAATTTGGTTTGTTCTTGATTGACAGTCGAACATCCCTGAAGATAGTCGATAAATCTCAATGCTTGGTTAACCTCATAATTGTCTATAAAAGACTCCATCAGTGTACAAATGGAAGAATAAATTGGTCTCATTAGTACTTACACGACTTACGACTTCCCCGATGACGTTAAAAGATAAATCGAACAAATAAAAACAATATGTCGCCATGAATTAATGCGATTTGATGAGGTTTATTATTCTAGTTTTTTACTCTAACCGGTCATATCACAGAGAGACATTTTGCTCACACACAGGGGTGGACATAACGATTTTGTTTGCGGCGGGGGGGGGGGGGGTAGCCAAATTGCAACTAACTGGTGCACATAACGCCCATCCCCAAGTACGAATGATGCAGTCAGGAGCCGAGCACCACAGATGCAGTAGCAAATATAGTAGCTCGGAGTATTGGGGTGGGTGGGGTGGTGTGAGGCGTTCCAAATCTAGGGCAACACCCACAATAAATGTCAACAAGAGAGAGAGAGAGAGAGAGAAATGGGGTTTAACGTCCATTTTGGACTAACATATGGTTTAATTTCATTTCAATAATTCGCTTGCGCTTAGGGGTCTTTAGCAGTGAGAGGAAACCGAAGTACCCGGAGAAAACCCACGAGGTTGGACAGACGACCCTACTCCTTGCCACGTGCAACCGGGGATTCGAAACCACACTAGTTGACTCAATGGCAGGCCGTATGATACAGTGCGCGCACGCTAACCATTCGACCATCCAACCCCCTTAATGTTAACAATATACTAGCTATAACATTAAGCATCCCGGTAGAACATAGATAGTATTATTGTATAATTATATAGTTGTTCGCCTATTTTTGTCCCGTCGGAAAGTTGACATAAAGTCTATGTCATATATGATGATTGTGCCTATAACACTTTGCTACTTGAGAAAATTTGGAAAAATTGAGTCAATATCCTGGCATTTGAGGTCATTGCTGGGGAGAAAATCTGGACGAGAGGATCATAAATGCGAGTCAATGGGACCTAATTTTAGATCTGCCCCTCTCAATTTCGCCTGTTTTGCAAGAGTTGATATAATATTTGTATAGTCTAACGCCCAACGGCACATACACCAATATAAATGGGCAGTTCACTATAATCGTGAATATGATAGTGCTGAGACAGTATAAGAAAACTGAGGAGCAGAAGAATAATGTTATAATGGAATCAAGAGCCGCAGGCGCGAAAAAATTTCAGATATGTAAATGAGCTTATAAATTTTTGGGACTTGGCTTGAAATTTTTAGTCAATGTCATGGCAAACTGTCCCAAATTCTCGTTAACGAGAGGATAAGAAATTGGACATAATCTTGAAGCTTATCTGTCAATTTCGTCTGTTTTGTGATTGTTTGTTTACCTCATTAATTCATTTAGTCTGAGACCTTTTTATGAGACCGACTATTTTTTTTTTGCCCTGGGGGAAAAACATACTCACAACAGAATAAGAAAGCATAAGTTGACAAGGCTATTTAATACCAAAGTTCTGGGTGAGAATGGTGACGTACGCAGTGAGCACTTATTTTGATACGGACTGCTCCTATTTTGCGACCGACTGCACTGATTTTGCGACCGTTTGTCGCATACTCACCATGACGTTTGTCGCATACTCTTTAGTGAATTACAGCTGTTAAGGGTTCTGTTATCTGCGTGTATTTGGGTGTGGGCCCACGGTAGCTAAGTCAACATGACGTTGCCTCGCTTGCCTGGAAATCGCGGATTCGCTGTCAGTGTTGGCCGAGAAAGTTCATTGGGGTTTTCCGTACCATCCGACCGACTAGACAGCTGTCCTTGTCAGACCCTCTATTCTGCATCATTGACAAGAGGAAACCACGCCGGCTGGAAATCAAAACCACGCAATTTGTCCCAACGACAGGCCTTCTGATCTAAAGCACAAGGCCTACACTAAACGCCGCCTCCCCTTTGTTTTTGTATGGAATGCCCCTCGAGACATAATCATCTGAGTTTATTGTGTAGATGGAATACGGATATGATATTTAATGGGAAAGATTTCAACCAATGACTGGATGTAATCAAACAAACATCGTTATATCATATTTAAACTTGACTGACAGACTGACAGCCATTAATAACACGTGTCATCCTCAACAATAGATGTCTTAATGTTTAGTATGAAACCGACAACTGAACGAACAGCAGGTAAATAAATATATTTTCATTTAAGCTATAATTCTTCGTTTTAGAGTAGTGGGGGGGGGGGGGGTGGATGGCCGAATGAGTCAACTGGCGTGGTTTCGAATCCCCGGTTGTACTTGACAAGGAGTAGGGTCGGCTGTCCAACTTCGTGGATTTTCTCTTGGCCCTCCTCTCATTGGTAAAGACCCCTACGTGCAAACAAACTATTGAAATAGAAGAATTAAACCATGTGTTAGTCCCGAAATGACCTAGTTTGTATTGGGTAGACGTTAAATACCATTTCTCTCTCTCTCTTTTTTAGAGCAAGTTGCGTCATAGCGTTTCCTGACAGGAGACGGCATCGCGTATGTCACTCTTCGTTAGTCTGCTTGATGCAGAATAGTTGTAAATTAAAGTACATTTCATTTTATTAACCCAGATGGAGCATAAAATCGGACGTTAAAATCTAATCCATAAAGAGAAAAAGAGAGAGAGAGAGAGAGAGGGGGGAGAGAGAGAGAGGGAGAAATGGTGTTTAATGTCCACTCGACACAAACTAGGTCATTTCGGGATTAACATAATATGGTTTAATAATTTTATTTCAATAATTCGCTTGCGCGTAGGGGTCTTTAGCACTGGGAGGAAACCGGAGGACCTGGAGGAAACCCACGAGGCTGGACAGTCGACCCTACTCCTAAGCGCGACGTTAAACAAGACGGTATTTCTTATTAATTCATTTTTATTTCCTATGGCGTGGTTTCCTCTTGTCAGTGATACAGGACGGAGGGCCTGCCAAGGACAGTTGTCTAGTCGTTTTGATGTTTTAAAAAAATGAGGCCCCGTTTACACATTGGCGTGCACCTAAAAGATCCCTTGGTAGTTGGAATCCGATATTGTAAGAGTATGCCGAACTGCAGCTGTCCGGGCAAAACTTTCCCATATAGCACACTGTATTGTGTGTTTAATTAGCCCAGTCGGATCAGAAGAGTAGGACGTTAAACTCCATTTCATTTCATTTAGTTTTATTTCCTATTGTGTGCCATCATGTAATTTTTGCGTGTCATAGCCAAAATCACAGTTAAGTTTGCATGTCATAGCAAAAATCACAGTTAAGTTTGCATGTCATAGCCAAAATCACAGTTAAGAAGACACCTTAGCTTGCCCATTATTGCTTTCTCATTTTAACTCGAAAAATGAGAGAGAGAGAGAGAGAGAGAGAGAGAGAGAGAGAGAGAGAGAGAGAGAGAGAAAGATTTATATCCATTCGACACAAACCATATGGTATATAAAAGTTAATGGGCTTTTCCGACATAGTTTCTCCCTGTCAGTGGTACAGGACGGCAAGTCTGACAAACCGAGGTCCCGTGCATATATCGGCGTGAACATGAAAGATCCCTAGGAAGATGGAATTTCCCTCATATACCCGTCTCTATTAGCCCAGTCGGAGCAGAACAGTAGGACGTTAAACCCCATTCCTTTCACTTCACTTCCTCTCTCTCTTTATCGCTCTCTCTCTCTCTCTCTCTCTCGTGCAGTAAATTAGGATACTAAACTCCCATTAAATCACATCTGTTACAATCACTGTTCCAGGTGTCATATTTTGGTTTTGTTTTTTCGTCGGACATGCGTAAGGTCGCTTGTCCAACCTCGTGGGTTTTCTCCGGGTACTCCGGTTTCCTCTCACTGTTAAAGACCCCTACGCGTAAGCGAATTATTGAAATAAAATTAAACCATATGTTAGTCCCGAAATGAGCTAGTTTGTGTCGAGTGGCCGTTAAACCCTATTTCTCTCTCTCTCTCTCTCTCTCTCTCTCTCTCTCTTTCCTCTCTCTCCCTCTCTGACAATATAAACGATTTATGAGGGCATGTTGACCGGTTTAAGACCGCAAAAAGGAAAAAAGGAAAGAATATTTATCACTGTCTTTGTTTTTCTAGTAGAAATTAATGTATATGTTAAAAGTTGACAATTATTCCCCAACCAACCACCCGGTGGCATTTGGTCGTGATGAATTACTCATGTTTTTATTTTAAATTACAAGAAGGAAGTAATGAAATAATGTTTTATTTTACTAACCTTAGGCTTCTTCTTGGACGATTACTGAGTGCTTCTGTCGCGTTATGTAAACAATACGTTCGACCTACATGTAGTTTTATTATTCACTAACATTCGATATGTTATCCGAGAAATGTAGAAAAGATATTACTGATATATTAAAGCCCCAGTTTACGTTTTTATTTTAATAGACAAGTCAGTAATTGAGTGTAAGATTATTATGAATAGGTTTATTCCCATTTATAACGAAAATTTGGTAAATCGAATAATCGCTGTTTGGGCAAAATTTCCCTATTGCATTGTATGTCCGTCATCATTGGAGCTGTCGAAACAAAAAAGTAGGTTTCGAATCCCCGGTTGTACGTGGCAAGGAGTAGGATCGCCTGTCCAACCTCGTGGGGTTTCTCCGGGTACCCACCCCCCCGCCCGCACTGCTAGAGACCCCTACGCGCAAGTGAATTATTGAAATAGAAAAAAATAAACCATATGTTAGTCCAGAAATGACCTAATTTGTGTCGAGTGTACGTTAAACCCCATTTCTCTCTCCCATTTAATTTCTTTACATGATGGCATCTTGAAAATGGTATAAGAGACAACGTTGACGTGACCGAGAGAACGCATGCACATATTAATGATGATGAAAGGGAGACAGCCAAAGATGATTAAAGTATTAGGAATTGTGGTTATTATTCAGTGTTTAACCTTTAGTTTGGCGTCACAGCAAAATCAAGGTAACTTAAATATACATTATGGGTGATTAGATAAAGAGTTAGCAGTTCTCTCTATAATGGGGGGTTGGGATGGCCTAGTGGTCTAGAGTGCCGCGCTTTGTCCTCTAGCTGGCCGGTCACCTCTGGCTTGCGGCTGTGATTTCGAGCCCGGGTGTGAGCGTATGTGGCATGGAGATAGGGGCGCCTTCTCAACCTCGTGGGTTTCCTCCGGGCACTCCGGTTTCCTCCCACTGCTAAAGACCGCTACCCGCAAGCGAATTATTGAAATAAAATTGAACCATATGTTAGTCCCGAAATGACCTAGTTTGTGTTGAGTGGACGTTAAACCCCATCTCTCTCTCCCTCTCTCTCTCTCTCTATAAAGGTAATTTGCTGAAAATGTCAGTCAAATTGATCCACTATGAACCGAGAACAAAGCGGTTGAAATTTCCGCTCAGCCTCGATCTTCATTACTAAAGTCAGTAAATAAATAGCATAGTCTCGAATATCCAATTTTTGATTTAATTATCAATGGATATTAAGCAGCATATAGGATTCTAATCCAGTCAACATCGAAGGCTAGCCTAGACATCGAGGGTTGATTATGGTCTAATTAATATTTATATAACATTTCAGGACTAATGAAAGGCCTACAATAGGCAGATTTACCTCTAACATAATGTTTAATATGTAATAGCAGACAGATTGATGGATATCATTTACACGAGAGTATCTTCATTGAAAAGTTGCAGTTAACAAACCTAGTAAATGTTATCCATAAAGCTGTCTGCTATTATATATGGCTTTCATTAAAAATATGCCTTTAAAGATAGAAAATTATTTAGATTTAATCGAACAATTGAATTATATTTCTTTAGACTAGATATTGGTTTTGTTTGCTGTAAATGTGTTTTCTTCTATGCTTTGATGCAGTGCAAATAAGGAACGTGCCTTAGAACCAGCCGAAAACCCAGTCCACAAAATAATAAAAAAAAAAATGGCCTGTAGTATCATATTGGGTTGCATTCCACTCACACATCTGTATTTTCAGGCCACTTATCAAAAGAGACCTTAATCCGGCACTGCTTTGATGATTTTAAATTGACTGTTTTGTTTTTGTATTTGTTTATCTTATCGTCTCACCTCCGAGTTTTCAAGTAAATTTGCATGTTTTATATTTACAGCTGTTAGTTTTAAAGATGAAATAAGTAGATTAACCAACGCAAGAAATAAACGTCACGCCATTCCCCGTTCGAAAAGGTATTTCTAATCATTCCTACACATTAGCGTGCACGTAAAAGAACCTTTGATTGACAGTTGGAATTCGAATGAAATGAATTAGGGTTTAACTCTTATTTTGCTGCACCTCTATTTATAAGGGTGTCTTTAACGTATCGCACATCTTATAATGTGACCTCGGTGGTTTGGTTAATCTACCAGGTCGCTCGACCTGCACCACTAACACGGCCCATCTGGGCTTAAAATCTGTTCTCGACCAACACTGCAATCGAAACCAGGAGCTCGACCGTGGAGGTGTGTGTGAGAGAGAGATCGCGCGAGACAGAGAGAGGGAGGGATTAACGTCCACTCGGCACAAACTATATTATTTAGGGACTAAACTATGGTTCAGTTTTGTTTCAATAGTTTTCTTTCGCGCAGGGGTCTCTAACAGTGGGAGAACACAGGGGACCCATAGAAAACCCACGAGAATCGAAAATGCACCAGTTAACTCTATGACAGACCTTATGTTATATCACACACGCGCTAACCACGCGACCACCCACCCCCTCGTAGGGGGTATGTTTTATTTATTTATTTATTCATGCAATCCATCTCCATAATAACAAAAGAATGATGTTTTTCAGTCAGACATGTTCCTACCAGAATGTCCAATGTTCTCCGTTCGAGAGATATCGGCAACCTGATGGAAGGTGTAACAACTTGAAGATACCGTACTGGGGAGCAGCGGGAACTGATCTCAGGAGGTTAATAGATAATCATTATGATGATGGTAAGTAAACAAACCTGGGAAGTGGTATCAGGTGGTAGCAGATGTTTGGCAAAGGTAAATATACATACCTCGTAAGAGATGAAATGAAGGACGGTGGGACGTTTTCTTATAGGGAAAATATGAATTCATGCAATTCTTTTGTTATCATATCTTTTTATTTGTTGTGAAATTCTTCTTTTCTTATTTTGTTCTTTATTGTGTAAATCGCTGCACACGTAAGCGAACGAGAGATATATCAAGATTGTAACACAAGTTATATTAACAATAGAGACACGCGTCTGGCGACTTGTTTTACAAACAATAAATACCCGAATGGAGAGAATAACGTCATGTGACGCCGTGCGGTGATAACGGGTACGAGAGTGGAGGCGACTTTTCTCAATTAGAGGAGAGCATCTCGGGTAATGTGGCGTCTCTCGATGATAATGGACACTTGAGTTGGCGACCTCACTAAAAGACAACAGAGTCCCGGGAGGAGCAATAGAGATATAAATCTATAGTATTTTTCTGCATGATAGTATGGGAGAGTTATTTTCCCTTTTTTGCAATCCACGGTGTCGGATATTATATAACATTGATACGATGTCAAATGATTAATTATTTCTAGGAGTTGGAAGTCCGCGAACACGTGGTGTAGGAGGTGAGTTATTATGTAGTACCAGAAAGATCAGCAATTCGTTAGTGGATATAGAGGTCAAAGGTGCCGTAGATACGATTCACACCAACTTATTTCAAGTATATGGACAGTTTCTAGACCATGATATAGATTTCTCTCCTAATATAAAAGGTTAGTGGTTCTATTCCTATTGCTATTGGATTGTAAAGGAAAGTTATCTCCCTTTACCCCCCCCCCCCCCGATCTAATAGCTATGCATAGGTGATTTATGATTTGATTATTGTTGGTTTGTAGCTGGAGGCACCGTGTTGAGTCCTGCGTTGGCCAAGAAGTTTCATCGGATTTTCTAGTGTGTTGTTGTTACCTAGAACAAAGGGTCTGGCAAGGACAACCTGCGACTAGGCTTGAACTAGAGAATATTTATTGATACGTCGCTCAGTAATAAATAGTAATTCCATTCCATAAAATTGTGTCTTGTATATGTTTTGTTTAATTGCTACATGACACATTAAAACAGTTTTATATTTCATTTATTTGGGGTTTCATTTAATTAATTTGGACAAAACTATACTTATGGTTTAAAACAAACTGAAGTTCAATTAATTAATCGGCAACGTGTATTTGGCACGTTATTCGGGAATCTGCATTGTTCTCGAATCACAGAACATTTGCCGATTCGTTTATTCCGGATTCGCGAATGACGAATAACGAGTCAGCGCAAGGCAAACCCACGGACATACAACAAACGTATATATCAGTTGAACTGTATTCCGGGCTTCAATTAAATGAAAACCAACAAGGGAAGCAGACCCCCCCCCCCCTTATAAAAACAAAAAGATAAAAAGAAAAGAATATAATAAAAAGGGAAATGATGATAAACCAAACATCCTCTAATGAGTTGGATGCCGTAATTTGACATTTTGTACATTTAACTTTATGTACTGTAACAGGCGCTTTTATCGAAATTGATTATATTTGAAGGTCCTGATAAAAGTCTTATAAAATGTTGCACAGACATAAAATCACAACAAAGTACCGGTGCTGATAAAAAGTAAGACCATTTCCATTATTGCCTTCGTTTTGTTCGCACTTATTTATTTTTATTTTATACACCTTACTATTTTAATTATCTGTATTTCATCACTAAACCAAACAAACACCCCAGAAATTTACTTCTTTTGTGTCACATACTCTTCTTTCATTCAATTGTCCCGACCCTGGTAACTGATTGCTATTTAATTGTGCAATTCTTTATATTACTAGTGGGGCGTGTTTTCCAATAGAGATACCGATTGACGACCCATATTTTAAACCGAGAAGATGTATGAACTTTGTACGAACTGTTACAGTCGAGGACCCGAAATTAAAATGCAAGTCCGGTGAGTGTTCAATATGTTATTGGCGATATTATGTTATGTTTTATTCGAAAAGACTGCATGGAAGACGATAGTCTTAATTCATTCTTTCGGTAGGTGTAAAGCATAGAACATTAAACTCAGTTTCGTTTCATCTCGTTACCCGAATAAGGCTATATGACCATGCATTACCTATTATTTTTTTTTGAGAGATAGAGAGAGAGAGAGAGAGAAAGAGAGAGAAAGAGGTATTGGGTTTAACGTCCAGTCGACATAAACTCACGTGGCTGGATGAGAGAGAGAGAAAGAGAGAGAGAGAGAGGGAGTTGGGATTTAATGCCCTCTCGACTTAAACTAGGTCATTTCGGTACTAACATATGGTTCAATTTTATTTCAATAACTCGTTTACACGTATGGGTCTTTAGCAGTGGGAGGAAACCGGAGTATCCGGAGAAAACTCACGAGGCTGGATGTTTTCTTTTAATTAGCCTATATCTCTATGCATTAAGCTACATTTCTATGAATTAATCCATGTTTCTTTAGAAATTTAATCATATCGAAACTCGAATTTTATTTTATACAACAGTCCCCTGTTTCTCGAAATCTTAACTGAAAATAAAATCCAAATTTTAGTTATTTGACTGAATAATATTTATTTTAGTGCTTAGTCAATCCAAATTGAAGTATCTACTAAAATTTGGATTTACCCGTTGGTTAAGATTTCAAGAAATGATGAGATGCGAGGCTTGTGTTTCGATATACTTAAATTTCCAAAGAAACATAGCTTCATTCATAGAAATATAGCTTAATTTATAGAAGCATAGCTTATTGCACAGAAACGTGGCTCAATTTATAGGTTAATCCATAGAAATATAGCTTAATTCATAGAAAACATATAGCCTAATTCATAGAAATATAGCTTAATTGATAGAAACATAGCTTAATCAATAGAAATATAGCCTAATTCATAGAAAACATATAGCCTAATTCATAGAAATATAGCTTAATTGATAGAAACATAGCTTAATCAATAGAAATATAGCCTAATTCATAGAAAACATATAGCCTAATTCATAGAAATATAGCTTAATTGATAGAAACATAGCTTAATCAATAGAAATATAGCTTAATCCATAGAAATATAGCTTAATCCATAGAATTAAAGCTTGATGAAAATTAATAGAAATATAGCTTAATTAATATATAGTCTTATGCATTACAATATAGCTTAATTCACAGAATTACGATGTATTACTGCTATTATCAACAGGTGCTCGAGAACAGAAGAACACAATTTCGTCATACATAGATGGTAGCAGCGTATATGGAAGTAGCGAAGAACAGCAAAAGAAATTACGACAATTCCAAAATGGTGAGAATTCAATTATAAGTATACACGTAATTAGACACTTAGAAACCATGGTCGAAATCAGTTCTGGTGCGCAAGTATGGTACGTTTTTTCTAAGGGGTGTATAGATTTTGAAAGTTATTGACATTTATGTTAAAATTCACCATGAAAGATCTGCTGATACCCTCTGTATTACCGAGACAGGAAAGATCAATTGAACATCCATACTAGAAAAAACAAAATAGCTCGTTTTTCGACATTCGCCAATTTTGTAAAACGAGCTAGTTGGGTTTTTTTTGTATTATTCGTCAGTATCAATATCGAAAATTGAGCTAACGTCAGATTGCCTATGACCTACGACTTTGTTAATAAGCATGAGTCATAGTTTGTGAGGAATTATTATATATTAATTATGTTGATTGAAAGTGAGTAATTATTATTATTATTGAACAAGGTCAGTAGTTATTCAATGATTATTATGTAACTAGGTTTATTGAAAGTCGGTGTGAATGATATGTTATCAGAAGATGTCGATGGTGATTGTGTTAAACGAAACGCCACAGATTTCTGTCTTTTAGCCGGTAAGCTATCCAATATCTACACTAGGTGATAGTTGCCGTTATATTTATTCGTCACCCCGTCCGTCGGATCTTCAGCAGTTAATTTGTGAGTGCGAGAGAAATAGGGGAAACAGATTTCAACAGATGTTTGTCTAATTTGACACGAAGCAGGAAGATGAAAACACAAATATTCAAGGAATCGAAAATATATATTTGGAGATTACTTTTGAACAGATTATCAAGACTTACAAGTCATCGCGGTTTCATTTGCTCCAGTGGTCATATTGTAAGATCTCTTGTGCCCCATATTCCTGAAGCAATGGCCCGAGATATCCCTGTCTGACCATTGCTGGAATAGCGTCTGTTTCTTGAACTTAAGCGGGAGTGTGTCTATTCTTTTCGTTCAATGAAAGCTATCACTTAAGTACAGCAACATGACAGTCCTTCGTTTAATCTGGGTCTTCCCTAAAACTTAGGACAGTGATTTAAGGTATTAAAAACGGTGAAAGTATGTTCGTTTCCAAACAGTATTGTTTACATTTCATTCGACTTGATAGCCTCGTTTGTCACGCAATTAGTTTTACTGCAGTATTCTGCTATGCACGGGTTAATTAGGCATAATAAAATCGTGCCATGACTTTTAATTTCCAACTAGACGTGCTACCATCAAGCCTAGTTTTGAAATTTGATTATCCAAATTGAACTTGAAAATAACATTACATTTATTTATGTTTTAGCATTACACATTAAACATCTTTCCTGCAGGTGACTCGAGAGTCAACGAACATCCGGGTCTCTCTGCTTTCCACACAATATTTGTGAAGCTGCACAACCGAATAGCAAAGCAGTTAAGACGACTGAATATCAGGAACCAATTGTGGAACGACGAGAAACTCTTCCAGGAGACACGAAGAATAATAGCCGCCATTTTGCAACATATAACATATAATGAATGGCTGCCCCATGTTGTTGGAGCCGCAGCCACCCAAAAATACAGGTAAAAGCCAAATCCCTTATCTCTATAGGTACTCCCGCAACCATGAAATTAATTAAGTTCATCGCAATGAAATGCGAGTAGTCCAAACGATAAAACAAAACCTACTTTTATTATATGCCCGTTTCACGTCCGGTTTCCTGAAACTGCCAAAGTTCTCTACGATAGGTTAGTTCGTGGGTCATGTGTGGTCGATCCCAGGTTTTACCTGAAAAGATGTACGAGTTGCCTGCCCAATCACATTGGATTTCTTCGAGTCTTCTGGCTTCGTCCCATTGTGAAATACGCAGTCTTCCAGTTTCCTCGCATCGCTAAGGACCCCTACGCAAAAGAGAATCATTGAGATATGTTAGCCCCGAGGTGACTTAGTTTTGTGCTTAGTGGATGTTAAACCCACTTCGCTTCGTCTTATTCATCTGTTTCTACCATGTTCCCATTGTTATAACGATAGGTTGAGTCCACGATCTGGTACAAAACAGATGCCTTCGGATATTTTTGATACGGTAAACGCCATTGCTACGACTGACCTGGATGTATGATAGGAAATTAATTCCAACTGCCAAGGGTCTTTTACGTGCACGCCAATGTATACACTGGAACGTGGTTTTTCGTCGCATCCGAACGACTAGACATCTGTCCCTGTAAGACACTCCGTCCTGCATCACTGACAAGGGTAAACCACGCCGAAAATAGAAAAGCGGGCCAGCGTCTTACCCACTTCGCCAATGTATGATAGGATTACCACTATTACTGAATATTAAACCAAAAGTGGGAAACTAGCATAGGAGTCCCTGCTAGTACGTGACAATGAGTAGGGTCTCCTCCAACGACTACGACCCTTACATACAATCGAAGTATTGAAATAAAATTAAACTATTTGCTAGTCCCGAAATGACCCAATGGGTGTAAACCAGATTTTCTCCCTTTCTCCACTTTTCAGAATAAAGACAACGTTTGGTGTGATGCATCGATATGACAACAGCCTGGACGCTAGAATAATAAACAGCTTCTCCACAGCTGCGTTTAGATACGGCCATTCTTCGATACCGAACGCATGGTCGTATGGTAATGTTTCTAAGTTACTTGTAGAAATGTTTAACAGTCCGTTCTTTATCTTCGATCACAAGGGTACGTACCTCTTCTTAACTCTGGTCAACAAGGTACGTACTTCTCTACTGGACAGCTGTAGTCAAAAAGGGGGATGCTCTAATATTAGTCCAGAACTTACTAATCTGACAGAATTGCAATCGGTTGGCGACGCGGAATCAATTTTTGTAACGATTCTGACGGCCTCGTCAACGTAGGCTGTGACGAGAGTCGTGACGTATTTAAACCTAACGAATATGTGTCAGCTGTCATGGTTGGTTGAGATATTTCCTGATGCAGTCCACGCATGCGTCGTAGCTCGACAACATTTTCAGAAAGATGTTGAACTCGTGGTCTGAATTTGCTCAACGTGTAATCAACAATAGCGGAAAATTTTATATTTGCACGTAGTGCATACAAAAAAGTGTTCATTTAAGTGGCAATATTGGTTTTCTACAATACTTTAAAGATACGTTAGTAACGAGTTTGATAAAGAAATGGTAATTGTGTCCTTCGTGGAAATAATAGGAATTTTATTACTGTAATATAGTTTACGTTTCTATATTTATAGGTAAAGGATTAAATCTAATTGTTGAAGGTATGTTGAAAGATTCAAGTCAGGATACAGATCTTACATTCAGTGACGGGGTTAAAAATAAACTCTTTCAAAATTTTACTGTACCGGGTTTAGATCTAGCTGCTTTAAACATTCAGAGAGGCAGGGATCACGGTCTGGCACCTTACAACAAATACAGAAAACACTGTGGATTAAAACCTATTAGTTTTGACGGTAGTACGGCACAGGTTCGAGCCCTGGAACGGGTTTATAGGTAAATATATTCCAAGCAATTAATCCCGAGTTCCGAAATTAGAAGTGACATCAAGTGGTCTGCCGAGTGTAAATGTGACTTACCTTGGGTACTACAACTGTTTGGGTTTCGATGAGTGGGGGCAAGTGGTTTAACGTGTCACTGGTACATAGCAAGGGGTAGAGGGTGGCGAGATTGGTTAACGCGTGTCCGTTACGTCATAAGGTCTATGATTATGTCTAGTGGCTTTGTTTCGATTACACTTGTGCGTAACAGGCAATAATTTCGCCTTTACCCCAAATACATGTAGCTAAAGACAAATTGAACCAAAAATGAGTCCCCAAATGACACAGTTTGTGTGAGATGGACTTGAAACTCCATTTCTCTCTCTGTCCCTGTCTGTGCTCCTAAAGTCGGGTTCGTGATATCAACTTGGTGTCTACAAGACTGGCATAAAAGGTGTATTCGCTGAACAGTCTTTTTGTGTTAGCATAAGAAGTTGACGTAAGGTCGGATGACTGCATTGGCCGAGAAAGTTCATCTGAATTTTCCCGTCTGATTTCCCCTTGTCAGTGGTGCAAGGCGGAGAGACTATCCAGGACAACTCTCTAGTCGTTCGGATGGGACAAAAACCGCTACGTTTTGTGATGACATACATTATTATTCGACTAACTATTTTTCAGCCATGTTGATGACGTAGATTTGTTTATAGGGGGAGTAACGGAATCAGATGTATATGGCGGTGTAGTAGGGCCAACCTTTGCCTGTATAATCGCCCAACAATTTCACAATCTCAAATATGGTGATAGATTCTGGTTTGAGAATCTTCGTCCTCCGACACCATATCTTCGCGGGAATCCCACCGGCTTTACAATAGGTAAGGTTATTTTCTAAAATATATAAAGTGGAGTACGAATTTGACTCGCTAACGGGTAGGCCGAGCGGTTAGCGTGTGCGCACTGGGTCTTAAGGTCTGTTATTGAGTCACCTGCCTTGATTTCGTTTCCCGGAATGTAAGTGACAAGGAGTAGGTCGCCTGTCCAACCTCGTGGGCTTTCTCCGGTTCCTGTTGCCCCCCCCCCTACTTTTAACGACCCCTATCACAAACGAATTATTGAAATAAAATTGAACCATGTGTTAGTCCCGAAATGACTTAGTTAGTGTCGAGTGGACGTTAAGCCCCTAGTGGTTTATATATATTTATATTTGTTTTTATCAGGTCAAATTACCGCCATCAGAAGAGTCAGCATGGGACGGATATTATGTGATACTACGGACATCAAACGCCTACCGCGAAAAGCCTTTCTTCATCCTAACAATGGGTAAGATGTTATCTAGCTATTACTTTCCAGGCGCGGTTCCAGGGGAAGGGGGGAGGCAGGGGCCCGTGCCCCCCCCCTCCCGTCAGCCCCAGTGATATAAACATGATTTACGCATTGTCTCCGCCCAAACAATCTAAGGTTGCAACATATTACCCTTTGCGCCAATGGATGGCACCCGGTTTTTAATAAACTGGAATATTATTTTTGTACGACTCCAGCTTAGTTGCATTCATATTCATTGGATATTATAATTATCTTTTGTGTTTTGATGTGACCACTAGTCAGCACCGTGATGGTGAAAATTTTCCCAGCAGCAGCATAATAGTGAGTGTAGGCGGACCGCACTACACACAAAACAAAAACCTGCGGACAAAACAGAAAATAGACATTGCAAAAAATAAACAAATATCAAATCAAGTTAATAGGCAGGAGCGTTGTCATTCCAAAGCAAATGGTATCGAAAACGTTTACATATGTTTTATATTACATACTTACTGGCTGCAGAAAGTCAAAAAGAGAACCAGACCCCGAGTTCACAAAAGCATTCTCAGACTTAGGTTGAGAATTTACTCAAATTTGTTTACCTTCAATATTTTAACTTAAATATGGCCCTTTATAATAATTTTGTTGTTTTAATGTATCTGTATCAAATACATCAATAAGAAACTATATGCAAAGTTTTGTGTTTCTGCTTCAAAGATATATCTGATAAACAGTGATTGAAAGTTGAGCAAATTCTGAACCTAAGTCAAAGGCGGATTACCCTATAGGCAGCCCAAGAAAAAAAATACGGCCCATAAAATTTTTGACGACTTTTTTAAATTTGATATTTTACATTATTTAGTTCATAGAACTACGCTTCTGAAGAACCTCACTCGGTTGTCTTGGCCGTTCACTATGAGGCCCACACAGTCAGTGACTCCACACCGCTCGGGATGAGCTTCAGAGTGATCGACCTACCCGGTCTCGCATTCATTTTAAAAAAGAGTTTTTGCGATATTCTCCTGTAATTACGTGAAGACCGTGTCATTTCAACGTAGGCCAGTTCGTCGTTGATATGACCCAAATTCAATGGTGTGGATGGGAGAAGAGAGAACAGAAAAAATCACATTAAGCTAAAATGGTGAAAATAGCGGCTAAAACTACCCCACAGGGTCATTGCTCAGTCGATGTAAACACAAATGATATCATCGAGAATAACGAGTTGCCGACCTAACAGGAGGGAGCGATTTCTAAAACCAGTTCCGCAAGGGGCCCAGCTGGTCGAGCTGCCAATAGACCCACCAGAGTCTTGATTCGCCTCTGACCTAAGTCTGAGAATGCTTTGTGAACTCGGGGCCTGTTTTATTTGTTGTGCAATCTTTGTGTTACACACAGACGTTATTACTGCCGTGACCAGGAATTAGATTATTCTAAAGGATGTAAGCATGTTGGCAAACAAGACAATACTTTGCTAAATCCCAATTCGTTCAACATCATGGCAATGGTCGAACATTTGACAGCTTGACGTGGTATTGATTGTAGGCCAAATCACCAATGTGGTTGTTAGCTTGTGAAAGTCAGGTACTTTATCTACAAAACTGTGACAACAGTAAAGAACAATTGTAATTAATGAGACATTAGGAAGTTTCGCTAATGGATTAACTTCTTCCCCAAAAATGCCACCATTAGCGATTCAATAAAAGTCCACCAATTTTAGGACCATATTTTGACAGACAACGGCCTACCCAAATGTGACGTAACTATGCCCGTCTCCATTACCCCAGTAAGGGGGGTTGGGTAGCCGAATGGTTAGCGTGGGCGCACTGTATCATACGGCCTGCCACTAAGTTAACAGTTTCCTCCCACTGTTAAAAACCTCTATGCGCAAGCGAATTATTGAAATAAAATGAAACCATATGTTATTCCCGATATGACCTAGTTTGTGTTCAGTTGACGTTAAACCACATTTCTCTCTCTCTCATTACCCTGGTAAGAGAAGAATACTAAGAAATTAATCTCCTTTTTATTTATTTTGCAGGCGCAGCAATAGGTTAGTGTCATGTAAAGACTTTCGTTCTTTACCTGCTCTAGATATTAAACAGTGGTATCAATCTATATTCGGTTGATACTCCATGGTTACTGTTACTAGGCAACACTGTTACTAGGCAACTATATGGTATTAAAAAGCCGTGATAAACGTATCAGGGATCTGTATATATATATATAAAATGGACGATAACCAAAATAAAGTGAGAAATGGGGTGTGCTAATAAGCATCGTGGATTTGGTGAGGAGATTGTTGAAAAATTTAAAAGTTGAAGAACGTAGCTTTAAACGAAACGATTAGTCAATGGCAACAAACATCGTGTATACCGTGGCGGGCAGGCTAGGTTGTTAGCTTTATGATTTATTTCAAGATTCATTTTGTACAAGGTAAATCTGCATATTGCGGGACATTCTTTTAACGTCAAATGTTGTATAAACTATTAATTAGACACTTATTCCCAAGACAACCCCATCAGCAAGTATCTAACCTTTGGAATGGGTGTGATTTTCCACGAAACGTATAAGGAATCACACGATCAATATCTGAATGCTGGATGAAACAAGATCAAATGGATTAAAGATGCATTATGTAATAAAGTAAAATTAAAACGAATAATCCAAACCATTAGACAAAATTCCTAAAAAACGGTTTAGGCAAAATAGTGTGATAAGGTAAAATAGTGTAATCAGCATGTCATCTGTTCACCGTGTACAAAATGCACGATAAACAGTGACAACATGTGTCTGGAAGAGATGATTAAAGATTAAGCATTTTAAGATTAAAATATATAATTCGTGGGAAATCAGGTTTATTAGTGTTTTGTAATCTGGATTTATGTATATTCATCTTCTTCCTTGACACCCTCAGTAAAAACAACACATTTCTTCCCGCCTTTCTCTCTATTATTTATGGTATCAAATAAAATAGAGTTCAGAATATTAACCACTCCTGTGAGCAGCTAGATGTAAAGGCATCTGTGCTCAACCATTCAGATGGTTAACATCTACACCAGTATCAACCAATTCAACTACATTTGAATATCAAAGTTTCTATTCTGGGCCCTGTTTCACGAAATTTTAACTTAAGATAAAATCCAATTTTAGTAGATACTTCAATTTTGATTGGCTAAGCACTAAAATCAATCTAATATTATCCAATCAAATTACTAAAATTGGGATCTTATCTTAGTTAAAATTTCGTGAAATAGGCCCCAGATCTCTATTACAATAAAATTGGAGCTCATTACATCAAATCTTATTTATGAGATTGTCATGGGGGGTTGGGATGGCCTAGTGGTCTAGAGTGCCGCGCTTCGACCTCTAGCTGGCCGGTCACCTCTGGCTTGCGGCTGTGGTTTCGAGCCCTGGTGTGAGCGTATGTGGCATGGAGATAGGGGCGCCTTCTCAACCTCATGGGTTTCCTCCGGGCACTCCGGTTTCCTCCCACTGCTAAAGACCCCTACGCGCAAGCGAATTATTGAAATAAAATTAAACCATATGTTAGTCCCGAAATGACCTAGTTTGTGTTGAGTGGACGTTAAACCCCATTTCTCTCTCTCTCTCTGAGATAGTCATGAACATTATCAGTATAATGCAGGTCAGTGCCGTGTGCTATCGCATACAGAACATCATACAACCTTGAATTTATAGCTCGACATACAGAGTTTTTTTTTCTTTTCTTGAAGTGATAATAATTCCATCAGTGTATGTATATTTCCATCTATGTGAGTATGTACCCGCCTCTCAGCCCCAGTGTCATAGTAGATTTTCATTTTCGTTTGCTTTGTTACTGTTGTAATTCACATAATCTAGATGGTATTAACATGATTTTCGCATTGTCTCCGTCCAAGCAATCCAAGGTTGCAACATATTACCCTTTGCTCTTTAATAGATGATATAAACATGATTTACGCATTATCTCCAAGCAATCCAAGGTTGCATCGTATTACCCTTTGCTCCAATGTATGCCCCCTTCGACAAAATCCTGGATCCGGGCCTGTTTGGCCTGCTGAAACCTAAAATATACAACAAATGCTTCAAACTAACACCTAGGGTGACATGGTAGACAAAACTCTGTCGATCACGAAGTTTAAAATTATAAATATACGAACTGACCTTAAAGCCACCTGACTGTAGTTATCCGAATCCATAGTGTTTTAAAGTTGGTGATATTTATCTGGGGACCGTTACTCAAAACTAATAGTAAATGCAGTGGGACTGCACTACACACAATTCTACACAAAAACACAAATACATAGACAAGACATCGCTCTCAGAGACCACAAACAAAACAATTCAAAAAGAGTGAATGGATCCGGGGGCTAGCCGTAAGCGCCCACTGCGCTGTACAGTCCCGGGCCTGTGGTGACACAGACTTCACTCATATTTGAAAACAATTGGGAATACAACCCAAAGAAATAATTATGTAATGTCGGCATGAGTTTGTAAATGTATCAGAGATGCATTAAACCATAAAGAAGAGGATCGAGGTATATTGAATGCATTTTGGGCACATATTACAACCGTCACAGAAACAAACAAAACTGAATACAAGGAAGCAAAGGAATGTAGGCTGTCTCGGAAGTTATTTTAAAGATCTGTTAAACTCTAACGAATCATTATCTTGATAACCTGTCGTTTGTTAACGGTCCACTAAATTTCGGTTGCTGGAAACTCAATTTCATTATCCGTTAGTTAACGGATTCATTAAAGTTAATCCAAGAGAAGACTGTTTGTTTATCGGCTGATTCTTAAATTTACATATATATGATGTACATAATAACTACATAGAAGTTAGCATTAACAAGAAACTGAAGACAGTGGGACAACTAACTAGGCAGTCTGTTCACAAAACTTGATTAAAGACAAAAAGAGAATTTACTAAAGAAAAAACATAAAATACTTTATTTGCATGAAAAATTATTGGATTTGTACTACAGAATATTTGGAGCCATTATTTTCTACAGACCCCAAAATTCTGGAGAATATTATAGAATTTCTTCCTATAGAAAATGGAATAGCCCCCCGCCCCGCCATCGCCCAACCCTCTACAATGTTCTATAGAATATTACACTACATGTATGACTTATGCTACAGTCCACTAATGCCACCGTTAAACAGATAACGGAAGCCAACACCTCCGTTAACTATAACGGTAAGTTAAGGACAAGTTAAAGTTAACGCGGCTTCCAGCAACAACCTTTCTCTTCGTTAACATGGAGTTAACGGGTCGTTAAAAGATTGTAATAAATAGTCAGCGATTACAGACAACATCCTCTTGTGAATGCAATGAATTCTCATCCGTCACCGCCCGCGGTTGCCATAGGGTCGGAGAGGGGTAATCCCCTGACGCAAACATGGCCTCTTTTGATCGCCTTTCATAGCGGGGTATACTTGGCAATTACAGTGTTTTGAGAAGGATTTGAAGCAAAATTATGATAAATTAATTAGTTTGAATATGTTTTTAGTCCTAATATATAATCAAATCACCCAGTTTGTACCCGGGAAAGCAACTTTAAATACACGGTTAAAGCCCCGTAAATATGCCAACCGCTATTACGAACATCCATTAATCCAAACTACAACATTTAAATGAAGTGTCATCTAAATTGGCATGAGCTATAAATATCCGGTTTACTATATGCCAATAAGTTGATAGCTTGAAGTTATATACATTATCAAAGTAACCACTTATAATTATGCCGTCACAATCTGTTTCACAGAGAATTACTTAAGAATTATCTCTGTTACAGATGACTGTCCACAACAGGTGCGTTGACTGCACGCGGTGGTAGTCATTGGCTCAACGACTCGTGCAATGTTTACTTAACACCTAACTGCTTCGGGCAAAATGATGCATTTTACTCATTTTAATACCCATTTACACTAAATAGGAAATATTTTTCAACTACAAATACTTCAAACGTCTTTATTTATTTTTCTTTTACCTCAAAAAAAATGTTTGAGAATTTAATTTGTCGGAGTAAAAAAGTTAATATGCCGTACTCATTAAGCCTCGTCGATGTCATGCTTATCAGTGATGTAGCGGCCAAGCGAATATTCACTGCGGGATCAGTTTGATGCCGTCAATGTAACTCCACAGTTTACACAGTTTTAAACTGATTTTTTAAACATGGCCGATTACACGATTAGAAATGCTGTCGTGGAAGATTGTGAACACATCTACAATAACACGAAGGTAGTTCAATTCAAATATCCACATACAATCATAAAGGTATTATTCTCCACACCATAATTTCATTGTGTGAGGTATGACTTGGTTAACTCTCCCCCATAGCTCACTTCATTATCCCAGTGCGAGACTACTAAAAGCGAACTGTTGAGATAGCGTCTGTATAGCACTGTAGTAGTGTTGAACTTCGGAACTCGGTAATCTATTACCTAATCTTACCTCGTGCACATTCAAGGACACACGCAAAAGTATGGAAACACTGTGTAGCAATCGTATACTATGAAACGCATGTACATGTATTGTTAATATTCATGGCAAATGGACACAGATCACTAAATATTTCTACGCCGTCACACATTTTTAGTCTTTCTCTCCCTTCCCCTATTCCCCTTTTGCAAGGCGATTTTTGTTGATTTTTTGGTGTCGAATCGAAGAAAAGGGTTCGAAAATACATTTTCTGACAGGTTTTGGTGTATATTCATGATTTTGAAGCGGAATGATACAAGAATTGTGAGTTGGTTACGTTGAAAGGGAGGTCCGAAAATTGTTTGTTTAGTTGTCTCTACTTCCAGCATATGTATCTCAAGTTTTTCATCGTGAACCTCATAAATGCTTTTGGGCAAGAGTTTGCTACATGTTGCTCCATCTGTGATAGAAAGCGTTCTACCCAACGAATATTTGGGAACAAGTTACAGCCGGTCTAAGAGACGAGAATTAACATTAAAGTCTGTGGGGAAATAATTAGTGATCTGTATTGGTCTGTGGTGGAAACGCAATGTAGCCACCATGTACTATGAATGACAGCAAAGCGAAAGTATGGAAACGCGGTGTAGCCATCATATACTATGAATGAATGCATTGCGGAAACACCGCGTATCGCTACCACGCACTAAGAAACCATTATAAAAAATTTCCCCCGAACTATGAAACAAGAAAAAATCAGACTACTTTTTATTTTATGTCGGATTCTTATTGGTAATTGTTTACTTTAATCTTCTAAATAATTATTTTATTTGTTAACAGGACCTGGCTATATTTCTCAACCCAGCATACCCGTCGAAATTAACATTGGACAGTAAGTTACTTCATTTTTTTTAAAAAAAAGAATATATTCCCACAGGACATGACCATATTTTCAACCCCGCATATCGATCGAAATTAACCTTTGACAGTAAGTAATTTCATTTAAAAAAAATGAATATATTCCGACAGACAAATCGCAATATAAATGTAGACCGTCATATTATATTATGTTAGTTACGGCATTTCGCCATGGCTGGCTTAAACAGGTTATATTATGTTATATGTGTTTGGCCATCTCCGTTTTCTTTACAATTGGTTTGTAGTGGACGGCCGAATGGTAAGCAGGTATAGACTGCATCATAAAGTTTGTCATTGCGTCAACTGGCGTGGTTTCGAATATCCGATTATATGTGACAAGGAAAGTGTCGCCTGTCCAACCTCGTGGGTTTCCTCCGGGCACTCCGGTTTCCCCCTACTGCTAAAGAACGCTACGCACAAGCGAATTATTGAAATAAAATTAAACCATATGTTAATCCCGAAATGACCTAGTTTGTGTCGAGTGGACGTTAAATCCATTTTTTTCTGTGAGTATGCTAACTATTTTATTTCAGTTAAATTTGACCTTTCAGGCATTTTGTTTTGTTTCGTTACAGCTTTCCGAGAAGATGGTTTTGGTACAAATCCTTTATTTAGATGTCACGTGGATGAAATGATTGATTCAGGTAAACATTGACTCACGTTTAAAATAAGTTTAACTTAACAATGCATTATCTAACACATCAAATCATTAATTGAACATTTATTCGCATGTTAATATCATAATCAATGCTCTAGACAATCGGATTGGTCGGATTGTCAACGTATCCAATCACGATTGCCAGTGTAGGTCCGTAGTAAACCTAAAAATATTAAGGGGTGGCAAGGGTTTCTGGCAGCGCGGATGAAGTTCCTGGGGGCGCCGAACGGCACCTTGTACGGGTCTCCTTTCGGTGAAAGGTGAGAGGAATTATGACGAAATTTCAATTTTGAACAGAATTAGTGCGACGTTTTGAGTTTTGAAGATTATCAGAGAGAACGTTGTAGTAAATGCAAAGAATATCCAAAGAAATGCTCGAATGCTGATTAAGTCCAAACTGAAATCTGCCGGCATTCACTTGGCGTTATAGGTGCCCCGCCAATTATTTTGTGGGCACCAGTGATCTTGTCGTGGGCGACCCACCAATCTCGGCAGTTTGGCCGCCCTTCCAGGGTGAGGCACCCCGCCAATCATGTCGTTTTTGGCGGTCACAACTACGGGGCTGCAGGTAATGATTTAATTTTTTGAATTAAAATAGGCAATCGACACTTGAATAATCAACTAACCTTCACGTTTTTAGTGGTTTACCCACAGTTCCGTGCATCGCACGCTAAAAACTCACTGCAACAGGCCGTTTCTTGGTTTATCCTTCACATGAACCAGAACTCTTCCATATCCAAGTGTTATGGAGACAAGTAAAGTGAAAATTCTAACAATAAAAACGAAATGAAAGAGGATCTGTGTTGTTATCGGATGGTGTTTAAAATATGTCTCCTATTTAATGTTAATGGGTATATAAATAGAGAAAAAGACAACATTCTACTCGGACCAGTTTACATCACTTCGTCTGATGTAAACAATTCGGGCATCTTCGTGTCAATAATCAACGCTGCATGATGAGAGGCCACAAGCAGATGGCGTACATGACGTTAATGAGAATGACTGACAGTTACTATTTAAATCGTCATTTTTTAGTAACGAATTGTCGGATTTAGAAAATTAAAAATCACCTTGAAAGTATTTTGGAACATTCTATGTGGTGCCATATTTAGTCGTGTTGGTATTTCGTACAATGTTTCTTGTATTTCAGGGGAGATAATTGGCCACACCTTGTTTTTTCCGTCCTATAGTTCATTAACAGGAAAGTGTATGTATATGGAAGATTTATATGTTTCGGAGCATGCGCGAGGTAAAGGTATTGGAAAAGCTCTTTTCAAACGATTAGCCCAGGTAAGATCGGTCATATATTGTATAATTTAACTGTGGGAGTGGTTGTACAGGTGCGCCTTACGTCAGTTATCCTACAGCTGGTTCTCCTGTTAATCGCGAAATATTTAAGTTTGATCTTAATTTCAAACACAATTTCTATAACAGACATTTTTATCCAGCGCGCACGCATGAACCATTCTGCCACCCACCCCCAGACATAGTATAAGAAATAATTTAATTTTAGAAAAGTGGCAATGAAAGCCGTTACTGTGTTTAAATTAGACTACATGCATGATCGTGGGGGTTTGGGGTTTAAGGTGCTACTGTTCTGCAACGACTGGTCCATTGGGCTCATGCAGACTGACATACGCCATATATTGTGTCAATCTGTTTCACAGAGAATTATCTCTGTCACAGATGACTGTCTTCAACACATGCACTGACATAACCCGACGTCAGTCATTGGCTCAATGGCGCGTGCATTGTTTACATAACACGTAACTGCTTCGGGCAAAATGATGCCTTTTACTCATTTTAATACCCATTTACACTAAATAGGAAATATTTTTAAAGTCTCGTCGATGTCATCCCCATCAGTGATTGTAGCTTCCAAGCGAATATTCACTGCTGGGCGGTGTGACATTGTGCTATGACAAAAATATTGCCCGAGTCGCGGCACTACGGCCTACTATTATTTCGAATTCAAACTGTCACGGTTTTGGTCCGAAAAATCCCAGGGAACTTTCGCGATCAACAATGGAGAGAGCGGAACTAACATCTCTTGGTTAGTGAACTGGCGTCATACTCATTGAGCCACAGCATTTTGAGTTTCAAAATAACTGACTGCTGCTCAAAGTACCAGTGATGTTATATTTACAGTTTTAAATCAAGCTTCCATTTTATTGTTGAACACAACTTAATTTCATTTAGTATCGTCAATGTGATGTCATGGTTTTTCTCCGGGTCCTCCGGTTATCATTCCTATTACTAACGACCCCTACGCGCTTGCAAATTATTGAAATAAAATTGAACCATGTGTTAGTCCTGAAATGACTTAGTTCGCGTCGAGTGGACGCTAAACCACATTGGGAATTTTTCGGCATAGTTAACCCTTGTCATGGGTGCAGTATACATGGTCTTGCAAGGGACACTGGAAACAAAAATCGCGGTCTGGTCTCCCGTCAAAAGGCAACACCTAGTAACTCACCCTTTTTTTTCTTTTTTTGAGAAAACAAAAGAAAACGTAATGAATGAATATTAAAGCCCAGCTTATTCATTGATTTGACTATTGCCTTACTAGGTTTTCTGTTATATTCCCGGCAAATGCAGGAAGTTTGTGTCATGGGTGATTAGAATACCTAGTACAACAACAGGACGTAGGCGTTGGTGTCGCTGTCCGGGCGTATGTCTATTATTAGTACATTATGAGTGCAGCAGTAGGACGTTAAACCCAATTTCATTACTTTTCACATGTCTTCTGTTTTTTACATCCCCAGCTGAGCTTGAAGGAGGGATGCCAGGATCTACTGTGGGAAACATTAAACTCGAACGAAACAGCTATTAAATTTTATAAGCGTCACGGTGCAGTTGATAGTACAGAGAAAGAAAACAGTCATAGGTTTAGGTTGGACGGAGATCAAATGAAGAAATTGACAGAAACATGATAATAAAACCATTCTTATTAACGAACTACATTTTATGAGATTAGATAAAGAGATGGTATTTCAGACTATAACTTTCTGGATTATGGCCTCTGATTGTTAAAAATTTGCTTTTGCCTTTAGTTTATTCTCTATCCATATCTTGGGAAATGTGGACGTATCTTGTCTGGCATCCGCTGGTTTGATTTAATCACCAATGAGCGTTAAGCAGTAGATCGGATTCTAATCCAGTAAATAGCGTAGGCTAGCGATGACATCGAAAGTTAATCATGATCTGGATAAGTTAATTAATGTCTACATTAATCACCAATGAGCGTTGGGCAGCAGAACGGATCCTAATCCAGTAAATAGAGTAGGCTAGCGATGACACCGAAAGTTAATCATGATCTGGATAAGTTAATTAATGTCTACATTAATCACCAATGAGCGTTGGGCAGCAGAACGGATCCTAATCCAGTAAATAGAGTAGGCTAGCGATGACACCGAAAGTTAATCATGGTCTTGATAAGTTAATTAATGTCTAATTAACAATGTAGACAACAGACCCGCTAAAGGGGCGGGGGTGGGGGTGTAAAGGGTGCTTCAAGACAATTCTAAACTAAATGAAGACCTGGGTATGTATCATGTCTTATTCCTCTTGATACCGAAGGGGGGGGGCGAATGGTTAGCACGTGCGCGCTGTATCATAAAGTCTGTCATTGAGTCAATTGGTGTGGTTTCGTATCCTCGGTTATACGTGACAAGGAGTAGGGTCTGCCCCCCCGCACCTCTCCTAAAGACCCCTACGCGCAAGCGAAATATTGAAAGAACTTTGTGTCGAGTGGACATTAAACCCCACATCTTTCTCTCTCTCTCTCGCTCTCTCTCCTAATACCAGAAAACAACAGACTTCTTTATGATGTCAGCAAGTGGTTTAAATCCATGGGATATACACAATATATATCGATAATACATGTATGTTGACCACGTTAATTAGCATAATTGATATGTTTAAATAACATATTCAGATACAATGGTCTAAAGCTAATCTTTGACATAGATAATCGTTTGATGTTGATCCTAGCCACCATTTTCCATGTCGGTTTTATCCATTATAAATATCCTTCTTCCTCCAAAGGCTACCGTTGTGTCTTTACCTCCAATTTTATTATAAAATTTAATTGCTTTATCATTCCATGCCATTGCATCCCACTGAAGTCTAACGCATCCTTCTTGTAGACAAACCTGTGACGAATAGTGAAAATAAAAACTCAATCAACTCATATCAACATTAAGTCTCTTAGATTTCGGGCTTTTTGTTGGATGCTACATGAAAATCCCCACAGTGTAATACCCCCCACTCCCACCCCCGTAAGACCGGGTAGGCGTCCTTACTGCGCTGCTACGGCGAACAAGGGAAAGTGGTCTCAGAGCGCGTCAAGATACTCATTGGCGGGGTTAAAGCGGGGTGAAAACGCCAAATATCGTGGTGTGGTCTCCAGGGTCGCTAATGATCGCCGACTCACGACGTTTGTTTTGAGCATGTTCAAAACAAACGCAAAGGTTCTGCGATCTGACCTACAAAGCTGTGAGAACGCGACTTTTTTCAAGATTGTAATTTTTGGGAAATTGTCTCGCATTGTGTTCACGTTTGCCGGCGACCTTATGCATTTTTAGGTCGCCGTACGGCCGCAGCAGCGCCCTAGGGACGCCACCCGGTCTGACGGGGGCCTAAGAGAATATCAACCGTTCATTCATATTCAGTTTGGAAGTGAGCATCATTCACCGTGCTACTTGGTTGTACGTGACAAGGAGTATAGGGTTGCCTGTCCAACCTCATGGGTTTACTCCGGGTACTCCGGTTTCCTTCCACTGCTAAAAACCTCTACGCGCAAGCGAATAATTGAAATAAAATTAAACCACATGTTAGTGTCGAGTGGACGTTAAACCTCATTTCCCTCTTTCTCCACACAGCCCACAATTTAGAAATTCTTTACCTGTGCCAAAGATGGATCGATATGAAAAATATTTTGACAACAGTTTGGCTTGAATTTGAATTGCCCTCAACTCTCTATTGATGACGTTTCGTTCTGGTGTGTTCAATGTCTAAATGCTATTAAGCTGTGCTCGAATTTCCACAGTAACTTTACCTGTGCCAATCTCCTTACAAGAGCCCGCCCAACGCCTTTGCCCCGTTCAAGTTCTGTAACATGAAGTTCAACCATGTACATACATTTCCCCATCCATGATACGTAGAACGGAGTGAACAAAGTGTATGCTATTATCTCGCCTGAAATATACGAAAACACAGAATGTACCCACAAATTGTAGTTTGTCTATTTATAGCAGTTTCTCTCTCTCTGTTTTCTCCCCTTTTGCATGCCCATTTTGTGGTCTAGAATGGACGAAGAGGGATTGAATTAATATTTTCTGTCAGGTTTTGGTAAATATTCATGATTTTGAGGCGGAAGGATAACGGCATTATGACGCTGGCTACGGCGATATGTACGGCAACTAGATACATGTTTTGAGTATGCTTCTTCAAGTTCGTGTATCTAAAATTTTGGCGGTCAACCCCATACATGGCCATTTGTTACTCTGTCTGTAATGAAAAGCATTTCGCCCAATGAAAATTTGGGGAAAAGTTGGAGGTGGGCAAATAGTCCAGAATTAACATTGAAATCAATGGCGACATTAATGGTGGTCTGCCTCCGAGTGGATTGAACAGTGTATGTTGTTATCTCCCCTGAAATACCGGAGAACAGGAAATGGGGTTTAATGTCCTACTGTTCTGCTCCGAACTGGGATAATGAAGATGGACATACGCCATACACATTCTGAACATCTGAGACACCTGTGGAGAAGTAAAAAGCTAGCCGCAAATTAATTTTTGTTCGTTAGTTACGTACGACGCCATACAGTGTGCTATATGAGAGTAAATTATGCCCGGACAGCGGCACTGCGGCCTACTCTTATATCGAATTCCAATTGTCAAGGGATCTTTTACTTGCACGCCAATTTGTACACGACCAGGCAGCTATCCTTGTCGGACCCTCCGTCCTGCATCACTGACAAGGGGGAATAACGCCGGCAAATCTGGATGAACTTTCTCGGCCCATGCATGGATCTAACACCCTATAACGTACCACTCGGCAATCCTCGACAGATTTCGGAACCTACATCTTGACGAATTCCGCCATATTGGAACTACTTTAAAGGTCCCGGATGAAACATGGCTGGACCCATGGTGTCCTGGAACTACTTTAAAGGTCCCGGATGAAACATGGCTGCGCCCATGGTGTCTTGTTTGTTTGTAATAGTGTCAAGTTTTCCTGTTAAAGTAAACCGGTAGCCGCATCGCAAATGTATGGGCGTAGGTACATATCACTTACTGTCATACAGCCGAGACTAGATGTAGGTTCCGGAACGTTCCGGAATCTGTCGAGATTTGCCGAGTGGCGACGTACAGGCCAGCGAGCCAGTGTCTTACCCTTTTACCCACCTGAATCCATCTTTTCAGCTACAAGACATCTAAATGAAGGATTTTCACCAAAACCATCTTTTCTGAGGGCTGCAAAAAACGGAAAATAATAATAATAATAACAGTTTTACTTTGTTTATAGGACTTCCTGAATAAACTATAAAATATTATTCGAGTATAAATCAACAATATGTCATTTCGGGACTAACATATGGTTTAATTTTACTTCAATAATTAGCTTGCATGTGGGGACCTTTAGCAGTGCGGGGAAACCAGAGGACCCGACGAAAACCCACGAGGATTGACAGGCGACCCCACTCTTTGTCACGTACAACCCGGGAATGACAGCGGTGCCGATGCAGCGCGCACGGGTTAACCATTCGCACCCCTCCTCCCCAAACACACTGCCATATAACAACTCCTCGTATTTAAAGGGTTAACAATCGTCAACTTCTTGTTTCTGGATTCGTTGATGTACAAACGCGTCAATAACACCCCTCTAAATGCGAAACAGGAAGTGTTTATCGACATTGTGACATGCTATTTATGATTTTAAAAGAAATTACTAAAACAGAGGGGTGTTATTGTCCAACGGACAGTGTCTAATTGACCAATCAAAACGCATGTTACAATGGTACTTTATGTCTTCTTATGGTGTTATTATGTTACGTAGTACGAATGCAGTTTGGTTCAATCATATTTATATTAGAAAACATTATACTCAAATTCGACCCAAGTCTGCCAAGGCAAAATGACGTAATTGATATAATTCAATATGGCGGTCTTCAGGAAGTTTATGAGAGGGGGTACTCGATTTAACGTTCCGGAATTAAATTCTCTCAATCCCCAAAATAGTGACAATCGGGTGAAAATGGGTAGTTTGGGCTACAACGCATGAATTGACTGGATAAGAAAATATCTCAACCAATCATACAGCCGTTGTGTGTAATTACGTCATAATTCTACTCACACCACCTCCGTCGTCGGGACTGACAGGATTGGATTCTGCGTCACTGGATTGTAATTTTGTCAATTCGGAACGTTCAGGACTGTGAATCGAGCATCCCCAGAGTGATATCTCGTGACCAGTGCGTGTCAGTGGTGTGCCAATATTACTATCTTACGATACAAAGTGGTAATAAAGGCAAAAAGTTCCAAATATAACAAATTTGACCAAACCAATTTTAAGAAAAATATTTTTTTTTCAAAATGGCTGCAAAATTCGGTAATAAAATGGCATTGTCCTCTATGTAACCATGACGTTTGCTATCTTCGATGTTTTTGGATTTAAAAATGAAGTGGTAGAAATTCAATATTGCTGCCAAAATGGAATCCAAAATGACAGATTTTAATTTAATCGTTCTCTTTCACTTGGTTTTAATATATCATTTGGTTGAATTCCAGAATGTCCGCTGTTTTTGACGTTTAACAGCATATTATTATTATCTTTCTACGCGAATGAACAATAGAATTTTAGTTGGATAAAACGGAAACATTATTTTATACCTGTAAAATGAATACCAATTGTTTATAGTTTATATATGGTAAGTTCAGGTCTACAGTGTAATGCGGAAATTTGCAACACGGCGTTACAATAAATTGTTTATTGGCTAAAACGGAAACATTTGTTTTATAACTGTAAAATAATATATGAATTATCACTTTATACTGATAATTAAAGTAATCAAGGAATGCTAGCAATTGCAATATTTTTAAACGTCCTATTGTTCCCCTACCTTTTCAGGGGTGGACTGTCAAGGGGAGTGGTAGTTTCTGGGTTCCCTAGACTGGATATAATCTAGAAAGCGCCATACACAGTCAGTTTATTAAAAGAAATAATTACAAGCCTGGGGCCTGTTTCACGAAATTTTAAGTAAGATACAATCCAAATTTTAGTAATTTGATTGGATAAAAATATTTGATTGATTTTAGTGTTTAGCCAATCAAAATTAAAGAATCTACTAAAATTTGGATTTTGTCTTTAGTTAAAATTTTATGAAACTGGCCCCTGGTTAGAGAGAACCCCGTCGTTCTCCTCACTATCAGAGATCACCCTGTCTCTGGTCATAATATATATATTGTAGAGTGTCCATTGGTGGCGAAAAACAGTATTACCATGGCAATTGCACGAACTTGTATGTTACTCACGGTAGATGTTATATATGTTACGTACTGTCATACTAGTAGTTAGGACGCTTGTTGAGGGACGCACGTGCGCGCATGCGCGTGTACGTGACCTTGCACTGGATGACCTTTAGCACGTGCGTGACCTTGCACTGGATGACCTTTAGCACGTGCGTGACCCCTTGCACGTGCGTGACCCCTTGCGTGACCTTGCACGTGCGTGACCCCTTGCACGTGCGTGACCTTGGGATTGCACGTACGGAGAGAAAGAGAGCGCGCGCGGTAAAAGAGAGAGAGAGAGAGAGAGAGAGAGAGAGAGAAGAAGAAGAAGAAGAAGAAGAAGAAAGGGGAAGAGAGGAGGAGGAAAGGGAAGAAGGGGAAACAACTCTTTTACATTGATTAAGTTGGCCCTGAAAAGGGCCGTTGTCCTCACTCGAATGCGAGCACTAGAATGTGAGGGTACGACGCACTTTATGTCGGTTGCGTCTAATGGCCTCCACTAATTCGGGAGGAGGTCTTTTCCTGGGAGGTGTTTTTAATACCTCGTCAGGTAAGACGAAGATATCGTCAGGGGTAATCACGGCAAGCGTGTGACCCCTGAGATACACGAGAGTATCCGTGCTCTGGTTGTCTTCGATGCGTAACACCGGAGCATCCATTCTGATACTGATAGAAAGACGGGTGTTGTATCGTTTTAAAACCGTAAGGACGAGTCCATTTGAGTGGTATGACGTCACAGACGAGTCCATTCATGGAGTGACGTCACAGTACTGAGCATCACGTTATGCATCGTAGGTTTAACGTTGTGGGCTAAATATAGACGTGATGCAACGTTATGCGTACGTTGGAGGCTAAATATAGACGCGATGTGACGTTATACAGCGCATGTGTGTACTTTTGATGCTAAAAATAGACGTATGGAAAATCCAGTATTACACAACCGCATGTAACCTGACGCTAAGTATTGCACAATCTATGTGTAATGGCATGGATATGACGTCACGGACGAGTCCATTTGAAGGATATGACGTCATGGACGAGTCCATTCATGGGTGACGGGCATAAAAGGCCGAGAAGCGACAGCTTCGAACATTGATATGCGATCAGCGAGCGAAGCAAGATGAGTTTTACATTACGACCCGTGGATAGACGATACAGCCGATTATTTCGAACCGAATCACTGTGTGTGGAGATAGACTTTTTGGAAGATTGGTCCCACGTTCCAGCCAACGATGTACCACAACAACTACACGACACTTTTGAGGCCATCATCGAGGAAATTCGCCGAACCTTGGACGCCAGAGAAAGTGACTATGTTAGAATCGCCATTAGTCACCCAGGACTCAAAACACCGATCTGGTTACCTTTCCGTGAGCATCGTTTGTTAAAAGCCGAAGACGTTTTGCAGAAAGTGGCTGCCGTGTTACAAAGTAACGAAGAATTTAGATTGGATCAACGCATGTCCATGAGTATTTGCCACGTGTCCCCTCCCGATGGTCGAGGTAGCGGTGGAACAAACATGAAGAAGAGACACTGTGCTAATTTCGAAGATTATTTGAAGAAAAAGAAATGTCTGGTCACCATAAAGAATGCCGACGAACTCTGTTTTCAGCGAGCTATTGTCGTCGCTCGTCATTATGCCAACAAACAAGACACGCCTGAATGGGAAAGAGAACGGAACAGACTACAGAGTAGGGCAGGACCCCACTCGTGGCAGACGAAGAAAACGGAAGCACTTATCGATGCCGTCGGTGGAGCCAGGCAAGCATGCACGGGGACGGAAACCTGGGAACTGTACGCCAAGTATTTAGGAGAGCAAGGTTATCAGCTCAATGTTTTCTCTCGGGCCATCTTTGGGAAGGCGATTTATCGGGGAACAAAACACGTCACAGGCACACCAAAACATCTCAACCTGTATTTACACGACAGGCATTATGACGTCATTACCTCCATGCCCGCCTTTGTGGAGAACTCGTATTTTTGCGAGACCTGTCAAGTAGGATACGATCGAGCAGAGAAACATTCATGTCACGTCATGTGCCAAGGATGTAAGACAGTGGGTCCACCCTGTCCACCTGATCCCAACACAAAGACGTGTTACCGTTGTCATCGTGTGTTTATGAGCCGCCAGTGTTTCGACAACCATCTCGCCACCCGTTCCAGAGCCAAGTGCAGTGTGTGTCATCGATGGAAGAAATGCGAGAAATGTCAAAAAGAGTGGGATGTCATCAAGGCCAAGCGCAATTTGGAAGAACACCGATGCGGTGAATACCAGTGTTCCATCTGTCGAGAGTGGCACACGGCCGAGAAACAGTTTTGCTACATTCAACCACTGAAATCACCCATCGACATGAACAAAGACCGAAAGACCCAAATCGACAAACTACAGCAGACAACATTAACCCGCTTCGTCTTCTTTGACTTTGAATGCCAGCAAGATACCGGTGAACACATTCCCAACCTATGTGTCCTGCAAACCTGCTGTCACTTTTGCATCGACAACCAAGATCCCTGCGAGCATTGCGACATGTACTGGAATCACCAACGGGAAATTGTGTTTAAAGGCCCAGACACACTGGACGATGTGGGAAAATGGTTTTTGCAACTCGCTGCTCACGGTACGGTGGTAGATGGTCGGAAACATGACAGTCACGAATCGAGTCCCGTGATTGCCGTGGCTCACAACTTTAAAGGTTACGACGGACTGCTGATTTTACAGACGCTGCACAAACATTCCGTGGCGCAACCCGAAGTGATTATGAATGGTGGTAAAGCGATGACGATCACTGTCGGTACGGTAAAATTCATCGATTCCCTCAACTTTCTACCGATGGCTTTACGGGACATGCCCAAGACCTTTGGCCTGCAAGAACTCAAGAAAGGTTATTTCCCTCACTACTTCAACAAACCGGAGAACGAAGATTACGTGGGAGCCTATCCTCCCGACACCGATTACGATCCGGATGGCATGAGTGTATCGGAACGAGAAAAGTTTCACGAGTGGTACCAACAACACAGTCACCACGTCTTTGATTTTCGCCAGGAAATTCTCGCCTACTGTAAAAGTGACGTCGATGTCCTCCGCCGATGCTGTGGCGTGTTTCGTGAGATATTTCTCATGGACACGGGAATCGATCCCTTCGAAAAAAGCTTGACCCTGGCCTCTGCCTGCAGTCGCGTGTTACGCACGCACTACCTCAAGAAAGACACCCTCGTCGTCATTCCTCGAGCCCTGATGCAAGAGCCGAAACCTGGTAAGGACTGGCACCGCTTCCAGCCTCGACAACAGTCCAACAAAGCCCTTCGATGGTTGGAATGGGAACAACATCGACAGACCATGGCAGCTTTCCGAAACCAGACCCCACTACCCAACATTCGACACGCCCGCAACGGTAGTGAATGCCGAGTTGGCCCTTATAGTTTAGATGGCATGGACACGACCACGGGTACGGTGTACGAGTTTCACGGGTGTGCCTTTCACGGTTGTCCCAAATGTTACCCGGGTCCCGTCCAAGACCTTCAGCATAAACATCCCTACGATCCATCTCGCAGTATGAGGGACTTGTACCAGAAGACACAAGAACGTCACCGTCGACTCCAGGACCAGTACGGTATGAAGACCATCCACGTCATGTGGGAGTGTGAGATGGAGGAAGAACGACGCCACGATCCCGAGATGAACGAATTTTTACAAGGCTTGGAAGATCAGCAATGGCCCGCTCCCGAACCTCTGATGCCCCGCAACGCTTTCTTCGGCGGAAGAACCAATGCCATCCAACTGTTGGTGAACGAGTCGGTGGAAGACATGCGCTACATCGACGTGGTGTCCTTGTACCCTTACATCTGCAAGTACGGTACCTTTCCCATCAAGGAACCCACGATCGTCACACAGCCCGATCAAGACCAGTGGCAGCAGTACGAAGGATTGATCCAGTGTTCCGTCTTGCCACCCCGTGGCCTGTTCCACCCGGTGCTCCCGTTTCGGCGTAAACAGAAATTGGTGTTTGCCCTGTGTCGAAGCTGCGTCGACGAACACATGCAACAAGGGGAGATTGCCGAATACCAACCTTGTGAGCACACCGACGAACAGCGAGCCTGGGTGGGTACGTTTGTCACCCTGGAACTCAAGAAAGCGGTGACCCTAGGATACCAAGTACTAAAAGTCTACGAAGTCTGGCACTGGAAAGAATTCAGCACTTACGATCCCGAGGCCAAAACGGGTGGTCTGTTTACTGGGTACATTAATCACTACCTCAAGAAGAAGATGGAAAGCAGCGGTTATCCCGACACCTGCCACACCGAAGAAGACAAGACCCGCTTCGTCAAGGACGTGTACGACACCGAAGGTATTCGTCTGGATCCCGCGTCGATAAAACCCAACAAAGGGATGCGGGCGTTTAGCAAGTTACAATTGAACACAGCATGGGGTAAATTCGGACAGAGAGACAACTTTCCCAAAACAGAATACATCACGGAGCCCAGCGTCTATTTTGAAAAAATGTTGGACGTGACCCAGACCGTACGAGATGTGCAGTTAGTGAACGATAATATGGTCTTGATGGAAACGCTGAAAAAAGAAGAACACGTGGCACCCTGTCCCATCACCAACGTGGTTATCGCCGCCTTTGTCACGGCTCAAGCTCGTTTGAAACTCTATTCCGTCTTGGAAAAGTTGGGAGAACGCGTTTGCTATTTTGACACCGATAGCGTCATCTACCAATACCACGCCACGCCATGGAATCCCCCGGAAGGTTCGAGTTTGGGTCAGTGGAAGAACGAGTTGCCCGAAGATGTCACCATTCGAGAATTTGTTAGCGGAGGGCCAAAGAATTACGCGTACCGCCAGAGCGATGGTAAAACTGTATGTAAAGTCCGGGGATTCACCTTGAATTATCGTGCCTCCCAACAGTTGAATTACGCCATCATGAAGGAGAATGTACGGCACGTCCATCAAAACGAACCTCTGGTCATAGCCAATCCGTTCAAGATTACCAGATCACGTGACCGCCGTCTTTGGACACGCCCCGAGAACAAACGGTATAAAATCGTGTATGACAAGCGGTTTGTTCAATTCAATGACGATGGCCAACCGAGCAACACTTACCCCTATGGATACTGACTTGCGGGTCTCAGGACGATGGCGAACAAACAAAGAAGATGACGAACCGGCAGAAAATATGATCGAGAAACTTAGACAACGATGGCTCAACTTTCGAGTGTTGAAATGTTTCCTGCCCATTATAGAAGAAAGGCAACACGAAGAGTGTATCGGCTGCAAGTACGAACATCCCAGTCAGAGATACCACTCTTGCCTGGGACTAGGCGTTTCTTCCATAACGGGTCAACCCTTGCATCCCGTGGACGATTACAATCACTACCTTTGGGTGGACGAGCCGAAACTGCAAGACATCGATAACGTGCTAGGCAGTATGATGGACGATCCACGGGATCAAGTCAAGACGTGGGAGGACGAACAACGATGGCGAGAAGACGTCGAGAAAGCCTTGAAAAAGTTCTGGACGGTGGTACCGGGCTTTAAGACCGCGTTGATAAACGCAAAGACGAGTTTGTCGAACAGAAAGAAGACCCCATACGCCAGTGGATGGACGGCTTGCCGAAGAAAAAGAAACGATGGTCTCTGGATCAAATGGATATCAATGTCATGTCCGGCAACATGGGAGAAGGCTGGGAATGTATTGGCAGACATCTGGGGATCAGAGAAGCGCGAATCAGTCAAGCCAAGATGAGTCATCCCAACAACGCGCGCATGCAAATCTTCACCGTGTTCAACCATTGGCGACAAAAACACGGTAATCGAGCCGACCTGATGACGTTGTTGGAAGCCTGTCACGTGAGTGAAGCCTTGATCGATTGGGACGAAGTGAAAAAGTACGTGGAAAGCCTGGAAATCATAGACTAAACAACGAACCAATCAAAACGAAGGAAAAGAAAGAACCAATCAAAAGCGAGTGACGTCACGACCAAGACTATAAGAAGCGAAGTGTCAGACTGAAATTTCATTCTGCTCTCGATGGCTAGTCAAGCTTGTTTCTCCTGTAACAATGTCGGACACTGGTATAGAGACTGCCCTACTCGTTCCCAACAGCAGCAACGAAAACCAAGACAAGACAGACCAGCCTATGGTTCCTATGGAAGTTGTTACCTCTGCGGAGAACCAGGACACTGGGCACCCCAGTGTGGAAAACGAGCCGAAGCCCAAAAAGCGAAGAGTGATGAAGAAAGAAAAGAAACTGTCAAAAGAAAGTGTTACGGAATCAAGAGACCCACCGACGAAAATCACAAGTGCCTCAACTGTGGACAGCTCGGACACGGCCTGCTCGAGTGCCAAGAAGAAATCCAAACAGAAAACAACTTTGAAGCCGTTGCCAGTCGCATGTTCGACAACAACATCGACATGCCCAGAGACAACACCCGCAGTCAGCGATACTGGTACTGGTGCGGAGAAGCGTTCGAGCTCTACAGACGATACAAAGAAAAAAAGAAAACAGCCGACGAAACTTTCTATTCCACCCACTATTCTCCCGACTACCAGTGAAAACGGTGAAACTTCGAACGGTGAAATCCCGAAGCCGGCTGTCCTCTTGTTGGCAGAGAAGGAAGCAGAAAGTTTTTCCCGAGCACTCATCCAATATGCGGGTCCGAGAGATATGACCGAAGTCTTGTCGTATCCCCCTTGTTTCGATATGAGTGAATGGATACCCGTCGTCGTCACGTTTGCTGAAGTGGAAGACTGGCACCCACACGACACGATGCAGAAGCTTTTGGGACATGTGTATTGGATTCCTCGCGTCCTGAGAAATGTACCCTGGGTGAGACAAGAGATCCTGAAGAGAGAACGCGATAACTAACAGTTTTTTCTTTTCCTTTGTATGATATGTTTTTTGAATGTTCTTTTCCTTTGTATGATATGTTTGTTGCATTGAATGTTCTTTTTGTATTTTTAGTAAAATAAATTGTGTTCTAATTTCACTCCATGTCTGTTGTTCTGGCGCGAAGGTATAAAAGGCAGGGGAAAAGGGAATGGGGGAAAACAGTGCAAGATGGATGTGACGTTCAAACATCCCTTTACCATGTTAGTCAGTGGTCCAACGGGTGTTGGGAAAACGGTCTTTGTGCAGAAGTTTCTTCAAGCGTCCCTGTTCGACGTCCCTCCTCAACGTATCGTGTGGGCTTATGGCGAATGGCAAGAGAGTTACGATCGCTTTCCCTACACTTATGTCAAAGGTTTGACGGATATTGACGACGTGATGGGTCAAGTCAAAGGTCCACAAGTCTTAGTCGTGGACGATTTGATGGGAGAAGACACGGAGATATTGCAAAAGTGGTTCACGAAAAAGAGTCATCACCACGACACGAGTGTCATTTACATTGTGCAAAACTTGTTTGACAAGCAACAGCGTACCATCAGTCTGAATGCGCATTACCTGGTCTTGTTCAAAAATCCCCGTGACGCCTCGCAAATTGGTGTGTTGGCCCGTCAGATGTACCCTTCCCGTTCCAAGTATATGCAAGAAGCTTATGAAGATGCGACGAGTACCCCTCGCAGTTACTTACTCGTTGATTTGAAGCCCGACACACCCGAAGCTTTGCGACTGAGATCCAACATTTTACCCCAAGAGGAACCACCCATCGTCTACGTCCAAAAAGTATAAAAGGGGACCTGTACCTCGAATTGACTCTTGTTTGTCACGATGGCTCGTACGAAGAATACGCAGAGGAAACACCCACCTCCCACCCTTCCCAGGGCGACGTTCCCGACGTTGGCACCGGACCTTCGTGATCCCACGGTACGAAGTCAGACTCGCCCGAGAATGAGGGCCCCCAGAACACAGTGGTCACCTCCCTCGTTGACACCACCCACGAGTCCCATGTCTCCTTTACCGGCCACACCACCACGTCTCACCTTACCGGTCACACCTCCACGCCCCACGTCACCACCTTCCCCTGCTCGGTCTCTCTCCCCGATCTTTCGCAGACCACGAAGAGAAAAGAAGAGTTCTATGAAAGGACTCAAGTCCTTCATTCGCAAGTTACAACATCTGACTCCCGATATGGCTTATGGGCAGTTGGTCAAGAATACGGGCCGGGCACGTATTGGATTGTTGCAGTGGTTCAAGTTGGCGGCCAACCATTTGCTGAAGGGTAACATTCAGCCACTGCACGCTCAACACAAGAAATGGGTGGAACGAAATCGACAAGTGTTGACCCAACTGACGGAGAGAAACATGCCGACGACCGAAAAACTCTCCCTGATCATGAAACCTGGGGGACGTGGATTTTTTGGGGGTGTGCTGATTCGTATCTTGCTGCGATGGAAGGAAAGACTGCAAGAGGAAAGAAACAAGAAACGAAATCAATTCGTTCGACGGACCGCACAGCGCGGAAGGGGACTGAGTACCGAAGAATTGAACAAACATCGAGCGTTGCTTCGCAAACTGAGTAATGTTCCACCCGACGTCAAACGGCGACTTGTCGATCAACAGGGTGGTGCCATCGGTGCATTGCTGGCCATGGCCCTCCCGGCTTTGGCCCCCTTGGTTTCTAAACTATTGGGTGGACAACAGGGTGGTAAACATCCCTTCCTTAGACGGCGCGATAGAGCGAACGCTATGGCTGCCGAGCTATCTAAACTATTTGGTGGATAACCCAGGGAACAGAAAGGTATAAAAAGGGGACCCGTACCCAACACCAATGCCATTGACATCGTGAACGATTTGGTTCGTCGGCGAAAGAATACCCAGGCTCCCGTGGGATGGTTTGGCGTGATGCAAAGTTTGAAGGCCACGAACGTACCGCGCGAAGCCATCGGGAATCAAGAACGATGGAACGTATTGTCCACGCCACCGACACGGACTCCGCCGCGACGCCCGAGAAAGAAGAAAATCTCCAGTACGGATACCCCTAGTATACCTACCAGAAGATGGCTCTCCTTGCAAAAACTATAAATAGCCTGTTCATAGGGACACCTGCTGAAACATGGAACGAAAGCTGAAGAAAGTGTATTACGACCCGAACCACCCGGCCGCTTTCGGTGGAGCCCTGGGCCTTCACAAAGCTACCGGTGTGTCCTTGGACAAAGTCAAGGCATGGTTGAAACAACAAAGGGCATACACCTTGCACAAACCATTGAAAAAGAAATTCTCGCGGTCTCCCACGGTGGTGGCCGGCATAGATCATCAGTGGCAAGCCGATTTGAGCGACATGTCGGCCTTGGCCAAACAGAATGAGGGATACCGGTATTTGCTGTGCGTCATCGACGTGTTTTCCAAGTATGCTTGGGTGTTGCCCCTCAAAAACAAGACGGGGGACAGTTTGGTGGATGCCTTTCGTCAAATCTTTCAAAGTCGACAACCCCTGCGACTTCAAACGGACAAAGGTACCGAATTCCTCAATCGAAAAATGCAAGCGTACCTGAAGAAGAAAAAAATTCATTTTTTCGTGACACACAACGTCGAAACCAAAGCCAGTGTGGTCGAACGATTTCAACGGACCCTGAAAGAACGCATGTGGCGATACTTTACTCATCGACAAACACAACGGTACATTGACGTACTAGACGACCTGGTTCGGGCTTACAATGCTAGACGACATCGGACCATCGGAATGGCGCCCAAAGACGTTCGCCCCGAACACGAGTGGATGTTGACAACGCCTCCTCCACGTCCCCCGAAAAAGAAAAAATCAATGGACATTGGTACGACCGTACGTTTGGCTTTGCCGAAACATGGTGCCTTCGACAAAGGTTACTGGCCCAACTGGACTCTGGAAACGTTCAACGTCGCACCCAACGTCGGTCCCGGTTACAAACTGTTGGACGAAAGAGGCGAACCCATACAGGGCACCTTCTATCCCGAAGAATTGCAAGCGGTCCAAGTCAACGACGATGAGATCTTTCCCATCGAAAGAGTACTCGAAAGAAAAAAAGACAAAGTATTGGTGAAATGGTTGGGCTATCCGGCGAGTTTTAATTCGTGGATCGACAGGACCAGTCTCCAAAACGTATAAATAGGAGCGACAGACGCCGACATCAGTCAACATGCAAGACGAAACCACGTCTACGTCCGTGAGTGCCCACAATTGGTCACTCTTGGGAAAACGTGTGCCACAAGCGGAAATCGTCTTTTTCTGTCAAGTGATTTTAGTGTACGTCGTGGCGGGAGTTTCTTTGTCCCAACTGGCTTTCAAACCCGACGGTTCGCAGACCACGTTGTGGACGGCCTTGCTCTCCAGTACCTTGGGTTACCTGTTACCTTCTCCAACCTTGAAAACCAAACATAATGAACAACGACCGGCCCTTTTACCTCACGCTCCCTAGTGACAGTTCCATGTCGTGGTATCCCGACAACAAAGTCTCCACGTATCATACACATCTGGACCCGCCACTTCTCGTCGATCACCGGGAATGGGAAGTGGGTCTGTCCATGATCACGTTACCTGACCAATGGCAAAACATCGATCAACGAGACAACACGATCGGCTTACGCATTCATCCATGGTCGCCCCCGAGCGACGAACCCGAAGTGAAGATATGCCGGGACCGCCACAGAATCGACCCGTCGAATTGTTTCAAAGGTGTAAAGGGTGATGAGATCAAGGGATCCATCGAAATGGAAACGCACATCAAGAGTGACGACTACGACTCGCTGAGGCATATCCTGACTGTCCTGAACACCAGACTGAATGATTTGTGGAACCTGCCTCCCATCTACAATCATTTGGCCCATAAACCCGTTCGTTTGGATCCCAATAACAAGGAAATGACCGACCACGAGAAGCAAGAGCAGACCGAGTACGAAACTCGAGAGGTGATGCGCCAAGGGGCCGTATCAAGAGGTCCCTTCGTGTCTTTCAAGAGAGACAACACCAACGACAAAGTGTATCTGAAGATCAATCACGTGCAGTCGCTTTTCTGGTTTGACGTGTTGCCGAAAATCGAACTTCGTCTGTGTGGACCCATCGTATCCATGTTGGGATGGCCTGGAAACGAACTATTGGTGTCCCTGCAGTCAATCGATATGACCGGCGCCGATGGCCAAAGTCTACGCCCACCACACCCCAAATCTTCAAATCCAGTACGATCTGTTTTACATCTACACGGACATTATCGAACCCCAGACCGTGGGCGACGTGAAGGCTACCTTGTTGGACGTGATTCCCAGTCGACGATTGTATCACCGCCCCGCCAGGATTCACTACTTACCTCTGAAGTACAGTCGACTAAGCTCCATTGGTCTCTATATAAGGAACGGAATGGGGAAAGCCGTGCCATTTCTCGACGGTAAGGTGGTGACCCAACTTCATTTTCGCCGCCGATGATGATTCGAGTGTACAAAGGTGGAGTGCTCAGACAGCGAGGGGCTGGCAATGGTCTGGTGGTGTACAGGGGAGGAATTCTGAGACAACAGGGTGCCGGTCGATGGTCGGGGTTATTGAATGCCGTCAAATCGGTCGGGAAGACCTTGTGGTCGGCCGGTAAAGCTGCCGTGAAAAAGAATGTGGCCCAAGTGTTACCCAAAGTGGGGCAAAGCGTGCTCGACGCCGTCAGTGGTCGTGAAAAATGGAACTGGAAGAAAGTCGCCCAGGACACGCTTCGCCCCGCGGTGTCAAACACGATGTCCGACACACTCAAGAACGTGGTCGCCCACCTGGAACCTATAAAAGACCCCTCACGAACCCCGTCCACTTCACATCGTCCGAAGAGGAAGAAGAAGACACAGGTCACCTCTCACAAGCGACGTAAACTAGATATCTTCGACCATGGCTACGCAGGTAATGCGCAATGATTCCTGTCCCTGCGCGCGAGACGAATTGCAGGATTTGTTCAGTGTACCCGACACGCAGACGGCCATAAACAAGGTGACGAAAATCAGAAAGTATCCACTGACGCCCGACTTGAACCACGACGGACCCATCGAATTTTATATTTCTAATGCCACCACCGATTTCATCGATCTGGCCAACATGACACTGCACGTGGCCCTGAAGGTGACCAAGAACAACGGGGATGACCTGGATGCGGATAGTCAAGTCGCACCCATTAACAACTTGTTTCATTCGTTGTTTAAAGACGTCAAATTACGCCTGGGAAAGGATGCCGAAACTTTGGTCACCACCTCTCTGCCCACCTATCCCTACCGGGCTTACTTGGAGAATTTGCTGAGTTTCGGTAAGGGAGCCAAGAACGACCATCTGTCGAAACAAGTCCTGTGGGAAAAAGATACCGCCGGGCAGTTCAATTCCACGAAATCCGTCACCACCGCCGGAGACGGTGGACGACAGGCTCCGAGTAACAAAGGATTGGAACAACGCCAGAAAACCATCGCTGCCAGTCGCACCTTTGAATTGCAGTCGCGTCTACACTTGGACATGTGTTTACAAGATCGGTATCTGCTGGACGGTGTGGACTTGCGGTTGAAATTGGAAAAGCAATTCCCGAAATTTTTTCTGATGTACGGCGAAGGCAACGATGCCGAAGACTACAAAGTCGAGTTCACCAAAGCCTACCTGGATATCCCGTTCGTCACTCTGGCTCCCAGTACCTACACACGGGTGGCCGCGCAACTTCAATCGTCCAACGCCAAGTATCCCCTGAAACGCGTGGTGGTCCGCGATATGGTGATTCCCGACAATCGTGCCAGTCACGTCCTAGACAATCTGTTTGTCAACGAAAGTCTTCCCAAGAGATTAATCGTGGGTATGGTACGTAACACGGCCTACGACGGAAGAAAAAACAGAAATCCCTTCCAATTCGAACACAATCAATTGCAGAACATCAAATTGACCAAGAACGGGAAATTGTGGACGAATACGACGTCGATTTTCCCCAGCGACAAGCCATCGCACCATACCTGGATTTGATGAAAAGAGTGGCCGTCTTAAACACCCGAGAAGACCTGGACCTCCCTTTCAACGACTATATCAATGGGTACACTTTGTATTGTTTCGATTTGACCAACGACCACGGAGCCGACGGTAACTACTTTCATCCCAAAGCGGCGGGTAACCTGTCTTTGGAACTCAAGTTCGGTGCGGCCCCGACCAATCACCTCAGTCTTGTTCTGTTTGCCGAATACGACAATGTCTTGGAAATCGACGCCAATCGACAAGTCATCACAGATTGGTGAGGCTCTCTCCAATCGACAACTGACACGGGCTTTAGAAAAACACCTCCCCTCTAACGTGTTCGGGGGTGTGTGGGCTCGTAATCATTTGGATATACTGCGCCCGACCTCGTACCCCAAAGCCTACGTCATCAACACGGACGACGAAGACCAACCCGGTAGACACTGGACCGTGTTTGTGTGCGAAGGACCAGATCACATTACCTTCTTCGATTCCTACGGGTGTCCCCCTGATGTTTACGGAGAAGCCTTTCGACGTTTCGTGCAAGATCTACAACTCCACTACCAACCCCGATGGATTCAGGGACTCGAGAGTGTCGTCTGCGGCCATTATTGTTTGTATTATTTGTGTCATCGGTTTCACGTTCCCTCCCCGCACGCCCTTTCGGTGTTCGGACACGTGTATCGTGTGAACGATATACTCGTCGAACAATGGGCTAGGGATCATTTTCCCGACTTGCAAAAAGACCAGAAGAAGGGACAACGATGTCGATGCTTTTTTGCTCTGTAAATATGTTCAAGTTCAATTAAATTTGTGTTCAATTTTGTGTTGAATAAAATGCTTTGTAAATATGTTCAATAAAATGTCGACAACATATCACGTGTCTGGTTTTTTGTGACGTCATATGACGTCATGTGACGTCATGCTATTCTGATTGGTGGAAAATGGTATCGTCCCAACACCTTAGACTCGTCCCGTCTCGAGCTATAAATAGGAGTGTCAAAGCCCAAAGAAGTCACAAACACCATGGATCGTAAAGATCGTAGATTTTGTGCCACTTGTCGGGGGTATTACCCCATGTTTAAGGGTAATCGGCCCGATGCCGATTACTTGGTCTGCTTCTGGTGTGGGGTAGATGTATCGAACACCGACCATAGACGACACAAGCATCTTGTCAAATGCTCGAAGAGACCGAATCGGTGGGAGCAGCCAAAGTGCTCTTGTTAGACAAACGGGCCTTTTCAGGGCCAACCAACGGCCCTTTTCAGGGCCAACTTAATCAATGTAAAAGAGTTGTTTCCCCTTCTTCCCTTCCCTCCTCCTCTCTTCCCCTTTCTTCTTCTTCTTCTTCTTCTTCTTCTTCTTCTTCTTCTTCTTCTTCTTCTCTCTCTCTCTCTCTCTCTTTTCCCGCGCGCGCCCTCTTTCTCTCCGTACGTGCAATCCCAAGGTCACGCACGTGCAAGGGGTCACGCACGTGCAAGGTCACGCAAGGGGTCACGCACGTGCAAGGGGTCACGCACGTGCTAAAGGTCATCCAGTGCAAGGTCACGCACGTGCTAAAGGTCATCCAGTGCAAGGTCCCTCAACAAGCGTCCTAACTACTATACTGATGTTACTTAATGTCTACTGATGAGGTTACTGTCTACTGGTGATGTTATACAGATATATGTATATATTACTTACTGTCTACCGATGATGTTATTTCGTGTCCCATTCGTGAAGAATCGCCTGATCCTGCGTGGACAAACAGCAAGGTTTTAAAATGTCAAAATGATATCATCATAATGGGATTGCAGTCGCGTCTACACTTGGACATGTGTTTACAAGATCGGTATCTGCTGGACGGTGTGGACTTGCGGTTGAAATTGGAAAAGCAATTCCCGAAATTTTTTCTGATGTACGGCGAAGGCAACGATGCCGAAGACTACAAAGTCGAGTTCACCAAAGCCTACCTGGATATCCCGTTCGTCACTCTGGCTCCCAGTACCTACACACGGGTGGCCGCGCAACTTCAATCGTCCAACGCCAAGTATCCCCTGAAACGCGTGGTGGTCCGCGATATGGTGATTCCCGACAATCGTGCCAGTCACGTCCTAGACAATCTGTTTGTCAACGAAAGTCTTCCCAAGAGATTAATCGTGGGTATGGTACGTAACACGGCCTACGACGGAAGAAAAAACAGAAATCCCTTCCAATTCGAACACAATCAATTGCAGAACATCAAATTGACCAAGAACGGGGAAATTGTGGACGAATACGACGTCGATTTTCCCCAGCGACAAGCCATCGCACCATACCTGGATTTGATGAAAAGAGTGGCCGTCTTAAACACCCGAGAAGACCTGGACCTCCCTTTCAACGACTATATCAATGGGTACACTTTGTATTGTTTCGATTTGACCAACGACCACGGAGCCGACGGTAACTACTTTCATCCCAAAGCGGCGGGTAACCTGTCTTTGGAACTCAAGTTCGGTGCGGCCCCGACCAATCACCTCAGTCTTGTTCTGTTTGCCGAATACGACAATGTCTTGGAAATCGACGCCAATCGACAAGTCATCACAGATTGGTGAGGCTCTCTCCAATCGACAACTGACACGGGCTTTAGAAAAACACCTCCCCTCTAACGTGTTCGGGGGTGTGTGGGCTCGTAATCATTTGGATATACTGCGCCCGACCTCGTACCCCAAAGCCTACGTCATCAACACGGACGACGAAGACCAACCCGGTAGACACTGGACCGTGTTTGTGTGCGAAGGACCAGATCACATTACCTTCTTCGATTCCTACGGGTGTCCCCCTGATGTTTACGGAGAAGCCTTTCGACGTTTCGTGCAAGATCTACAACTCCACTACCAACCCCGATGGATTCAGGGACTCGAGAGTGTCGTCTGCGGCCATTATTGTTTGTATTATTTGTGTCATCGGTTTCACGTTCCCTCCCCGCACGCCCTTTCGGTGTTCGGACACGTGTATCGTGTGAACGATATACTCGTCGAACAATGGGCTAGGGATCATTTTCCCGACTTGCAAAAAGACCAGAAGAAGGGACAACGATGTCGATGCTTTTTTGCTCTGTAAATATGTTCAAGTTCAATTAAATTTGTGTTCAATTTTGTGTTGAATAAAATGCTTTGTAAATATGTTCAATAAAATGTCGACAACATATCACGTGTCTGGTTTTTTGTGACGTCATATGACGTCATGTGACGTCATGCTATTCTGATTGGTGGAAAATGGTATCGTCCCAACACCTTAGACTCGTCCCGTCTCGAGCTATAAATAGGAGTGTCAAAGCCCAAAGAAGTCACAAACACCATGGATCGTAAAGATCGTAGATTTTGTGCCACTTGTCGGGGGTATTACCCCATGTTTAAGGGTAATCGGCCCGATGCCGATTACTTGGTCTGCTTCTGGTGTGGGGTAGATGTATCGAACACCGACCATAGACGACACAAGCATCTTGTCAAATGCTCGAAGAGACCGAATCGGTGGGAGCAGCCAAAGTGCTCTTGTTAGACAAACGGGCCTTTTCAGGGCCAACCAACGGCCCTTTTCAGGGCCAACTTAATCAATGTAAAAGAGTTGTTTCCCCTTCTTCCCTTCCCTCCTCCTCTCTTCCCCTTTCTTCTTCTTCTTCTTCTTCTTCTTCTTCTTCTTCTTCTTCTTCTTCTTCTTCTTCTCTCTCTCTCTCTCTCTCTTTTCCCGCGCGCGCCCTCTTTCTCTCCGTACGTGCAATCCCAAGGTCACGCACGTGCAAGGGGTCACGCACGTGCAAGGTCACGCAAGGGGTCACGCACGTGCAAGGGGTCACGCACGTGCTAAAGGTCATCCAGTGCAAGGTCACGCACGTGCTAAAGGTCATCCAGTGCAAGGTCCCTCAACAAGCGTCCTAACTACTATACTGATGTTACTTAATGTCTACTGATGAGGTTACTGTCTACTGGTGATGTTATACAGATATATGTATATATTACTTACTGTCTACCGATGATGTTATTTCGTGTCCCATTCGTGAAGAATCGCCTGATCCTGCGTGGACAAACAGCAAGGTTTTAAAATGTCAAAATGATATCATCATAATGGGATTGCCAATTCCACATTGAAAACAACTAAAGGGATTACTAATCCATCCATGAAAAGAATTCAGGGAATCGATAATCCCCACATTAAAACAAATGGAAGGGATTAATAATCTCACCATTAAAACAACTGAGTGGATATAAGATAACTTCAAGAACACGTTCTGGATGCAACATTAATTTTATTCTTAGTATATATATACATGTATATACAACAGAATTCCAAGAGAGAGAGACCCTTCTCTGGTGAGCTTTTAAACTCAACTTTATATGTCTCAACGCACATCTAAAAGTCTAAAGGGTTATCAATTTTTACAATTAACCCTACAATCTCGCCAACAATACCGTTCCCTAAACTTAGTTACATTTCGGCGACCTTGTCGAAAATTGAGATGGCCTTAAATAGATTTTGCTCTTAGGAATTTTGGGAGTTGAATGATTGAATGGTCAGCATGTGCGCGCTGCATTATTAAGCCTGAGTCAACTGGCGTGATTTCGAATCCCCGGTTGTACGTGACAGGGAGTGAGGTCGCTTGTCCAACCTCGTAGGGTTTTTCCGGGTACCCCGCGTTCCTCCCACTGCAAAAGACCACTACGCGCAAGCGAATTATTGAAATAAAATCAAACCAAAAGATCTAATTTGTGTCGAGTGGACGTTAAACCCCAGCTCTCTCTCTCTCTCTCGCTCTCTCTCTCTCTTAGCAATATGTTGATCTAGAGTCAAATAATTAGTATGATACCGGTCTATTGCATAATAACGTAAATGCTAAGAATATTGCCGACGTTAAACATAAATTAATGTTTTGGCAATTATCTGTATTACACGTACCTTGCACATTCTAAATATATTTTCACAATCATTGCTAACAGCATCCCGGATTTTAAAACCTTCCATTTCAAATGGTATCGTCGCACTGTTTGCTAGATCTACCACTTATATTCAAAAGTCAATATTACTAAGGGCAGTTCACACCAAAGAATATATATCGGTTCCGATTTCCAGTGACGTTATTGACAAGAGATTGTCAATGAGAAAACCTGTTAACGCTGATATAAGTAAATCGTTTTACATATCGAACTCCTCGCCAACTACCCCAGAATGACGGTCAAATGAATGAAACGCTGGCATGAGTAAATCGTTTTACATATCGAACTTCTCGCCAACTACCCCAGAATGACGGTCAAATGAATGAAACGTTATTTATGTTAACCAACAGAGCTTACAGATTACCCGTGTGGTGTCGGCTTTACAGTTTCAGTTGAGTGATGTGACCTAGACCGGCTTTAGTTATCGCGACTGTAATAGATAGAGTTAAATAACTACACTGACTGCCTATATGTATTAATAACCTGGAGTGAAATGAAACGGGATTTAACGTCCTACTGTTTTTCTCCTAAACTGGGCTAATGAAGACGGGCATACGCCCGGTACGCCATACAGGACAGGGGCACTCTATCTTTTCAGGGATGGGCTGCCAAGGGGTATAGTAGTTTCTGGGTTCCCTAGACTGGATATAATCTACATGATCTACATGTAGAAAGCGCCATACACAGTCAGTTTATTAAAAGAAATAATTACAAGGATTGGTAGAGAGAACCCCGTCGTTACCCTCACTATCAAAGATCAGCCCGTCTCTGCTATCATATATCTGTATAGTGTCCATTGGTGGCGAAAAACAGTATTACCGTGGCAATTGTACGAACTTGTGAAATAAAATACATTCAGAAATGAACCTGCGTGTTGACTATCGGTATAGATTATACCAGATACTTATGGAAGCATATAGGGGTCAATAGCGCGATAGATACCGCAATATAAGTTGATAATAAGTCAACATATTGTGATTTTTCTGACGATTTTATCTCTGAAAAGGCAATTTTTGCCGAGTTAATTGAATAACTTGCTAATATGCATTCATTGTGTTTTAGATGCACACGTCTACATAGCGCATGGCAATATTTTGCGAATATGTCTACATATACTTCGGCGAAATGGAATATGTCGCCAAAACTTCCGAATAGCGATATCTTACCACAAACGTGTACATTTAAGACGAAAAGAGGACATAAAACGTAGCGTGTTGACTCAATTACCTAGGCAAAAATTGACTATTCAGAGATACAATCATCACGACATTTTTACCCGATATTACGACACTAAAAATGTCGTGATGTCGGGTAAAAATGTCGTGATGTCGGGTAAAAATGTCGTATTGTCGTGTTGTCGGGTTGTCGTGATGTCGGGTTGTCGGGTTGTCGGGTTATGGAACAAAAATCTGGCAATAAAGAAAATGGTTGCTCAAGTGGAAGTAGATTCACACTCACATTGCAGTTTGAGTTGCATTCGTATCCATTTGTATACGTCCACATTCATAATGTGAACCGTCTTCATTAGCTCAGTCGGATCAGAACAGTAGGACGTTAAACCCCATTTCAGTTCATAATGTGAACATATTATGCCGCCGCCCTTGTCTGTGTGTCTGTCATTGAGTCAAGTGGTGTGGTTTCCAGCCCAAGCTTGTCCATGACAAAGAGTAGGGTCGTCTGTCTAACCTCGTGGGTTTTCTCCGGGTGCATGCCCTACCCCGCGGGGTGATGCTAATCCCGCTGTTTTGTTATTATTTTGTCTGTAAATATTCTACAGGTTGCAGTTATTAACAGATTTTGTTCAAATTCGGCATGATCAATCATTTCAATAACAGGATGGTACCTATATTAATATTTAGTCTGTAAACACTCTACAGGCCGCGATTCTTAATGGATTTTCTTCAAATTTGGCATGAGCATTATTTTTAAAGAGACAATGGCACCAACTGATGTAAATGCATGTCCGACCCATAGGGGCGTTGTCACGCCCACTTTTCGTGAATATTTTGTCTGAAAACAACTTTCAGGCTGTAATTCTTATGAGATTTTGTTCAGTTTTAGCTTGATCAAGACAGAATAGTAAACACCCTACAGGTTGCAAATTTCATACGTCCACATTTAAATAAATCGTCGTCGCCCCCGTCAGTCCGCCCGTCGGTCAGATTGTGGACTCCCTGGGGCCTAAAGTTATCATCGGATTGATTTTAAATTTATATACAATGTTTATGGCCATGAGACGTAGAAACCCATTGATTTCCACTGCCAAATAAATACTGCCAGAGTTTCATGAATATAAACACTTGGTATAAATTTCAAATCAATCGGATAATAGATTTAGTCACAAGGACTGGCATGAGCATTATTTTCAAAGTTATGGCCCATGATCACGTTTCACTTTTTAAAATCTTGTGGACGCTCTAGAGGCTAACGTTGTCATTCGATTCGCTTGAAATTGATGCACAGTGTGTAAGTTCATGCGACGAAGACCTAATGATTTTCAGCGATGTCCAATAATTACTACCAGAGTTATGGCCCTTGATATATTTCAATGTGGGCGTATAAAATTTGCAGCCTGTAGGGTGTTTACCATCCTGTCTTGATCATGCCAAATCTGATTAAAATCTCATACCAATTACAGTCTGAAAGGTGTTTACAGACAAAATATTCACGAAAGGTGGGCGTGACAACGCCCCTATGGGTCGGGCATGCATTTACATCAGTAGGTGCCATTTTCTGTTTGAAAATAATGCTCATGCCCAATTTGAAGACAATTCATTAAGAATCGCGACCTGTAGAGTGTTTACAGACAAAATATTAATATAGGTACCATCCTGTTATTGAAATGATTGATCATGCCGAATTTGAACAAAATTTGTTAATAATTGCAACCTGTAGAATATTTACAGACAAAATAATAACAAAAAAGCGGGATTGGCACCACCCCGCGGGTAGGGCATGCACCCGGAGAAAACCCACGAGGTTAGACAGACGACCCTACTCTTTGTCATGGACAAGCTTGGGCTGGAAACCACACCACTTGACTCAATGACAGACACACAGACAAGGGCGGCGGCATAATATGTTCACATTATGAACTGAAATGGGGTTTAACGTCCTACTGTTCTGATCCGACTGAGCTAATGAAGACGGTTCACATTATGAATGTGGACGTATACAAATGGATACGAATGCAACTCAAACTGCAATGTGAGTGTGAATCTACTTCCACTTGAGCAACCATTTTCTTTATTGCCAGATTTTTGTTCCATAACGCGACAACCCGACAACCCGACAATACGACATTTTTATCCGACATCACGACATTTTTACCCGACATCACGACATTTTTAGTGTCGTAATGTCGGGTAAAAATGTCGTGATGTCGGGTATAAATGTCGTGGTGTCGGGTTGTCGTGTTGTCGGGTAGAAATGTCGTGATGTCGGGTTGTCGGGTTGTCGCGTTATGAAAGGCGACATCACGACAATACGACATGATACCAATCAGCCACCATACGCTATTGACCCCTATACGCTTCCATAGATACTGACCCAGCGCCGAGGGATTCCCACTGTATGGTGGTCCGATGTGGTTCTCTAATCCGCATCGTGAAATTTCTTTTGAAAAACCAACAGTTTTCTGTAGTTTGTCCTCGTGTTTCTGGTATACGCACAGATTTGATGTGTGACAATCTTATCGGAAATTAATTCTTGATGTCGATTTTGAATCAAGCAATCCCGTAAACTTTAATTTACAAGCAATATCCACACAAACAAAAATCGCTAATTTGGATTCTATTTTGATTGCCATTTAAACTTTGAGTAGAAACTGAACTTAGCAACCTCAAAAACCTCACAGAAGACATATAGCAAACCACATCCAACGGAAACAAGTGACGAATTAATAAAATTCACCTAATTTGAATTTCATTTTCATTTTCGACACCCACATCTGGAAAAATGAAGATTAACTTAAAATCCGCCATTTTCGAGTCAATTTTGAATTTATCTTTCGAAATTTATCTTTAAATTCAGAGACATCAACAGCCATATAAAAGACATAGTACGGGTCATGTCTTGCGATATTTTAGATGGTTATACGGAAAAAATGCCATTTATAACGATTTAAGAAACTCCTTGGATTTCATTTTAGCGGCAATTTGGAATTGCAGACATGTTAAATGGCATACTCAACAGGAATAAACGAAGATTAACTTAAATTTGGTCTTTTTAAAATTCCATTTTTGCTGCCATTTTGAATTGCTACCATGTTGGATATTTGAAATTATCTTTAAATTCAGAAGCATCGAAAACAAAAAAGTCACATTTTACAAGATTCTACCTAGTTATATAGGAAAAAGCCATTTTTATTACCAAATTTTTTAGCTATTTTCCGTTCATGTGAAAAATACATTTTTTCTACAGATTCATTATTTCTGCACATTACTCCTCTCTAACTACTTTTTGTTTGAAGAATTTTCATAAGAATTAGTTATTCAGTCACCCCTAAAACACACTGGTTACGGGATATCGCTCTCCAAAACTTCACCAAGATCGTTATATTGAAATAAGTTAATTACGTTTTTTTCGCCTTGGCCGAATTTGGTCGAATTTTAATGATATTGTCTGACATGTGTATCATTGAACCAAACTGCATTGGTTTCCTTTGCAATTTGTTTAGGGTAAAACGTTATCCCTCCCCGACTGTCTGCTGTCTTCTGGTCATGTTATGTATGTTACTCATGGTAGATGTTATATATGTTACGTAATGTCTACTGATGCTGTTACTTAATGTCTACTGATGATGTTATATATGTTACTTACGGCCTCCTGATGACGTTATATATGTTACGTAATGTCTACTGATGATGTTACGTAATGTCTACTGATGATGTTATATATGTTACTTACGGCCTCCTGATGACGTTATATATGTTACGTAATGTCTACTGATGATGTTATATATGTAACTTAATGTCTATTGGTGACGTTACTGTCTACTGATGATGTTATATAGATATATATATTACTTACTGTCTACCGATGATGTTATCTCGTGTTCCCAGTCGTGAAGAATCGCCTGATCCTGCGTGGACAAACAGCAAGGTTTTAAAATGCCAAAATAATATCATAATGGGATTGCTAAAGGTGTTACTATAAAGAAGATAAAAGGTATGCCGACACAAACTAATTTTAACACTGGTTTAATAACATTTTAAAGTACTTTTCGTCCGTATATCTATACAACAGAATTCCAAGAGAGGGAGACCCTTCTTTGGTGAGCTTTCAAACCCAACTTTATTTGTCGCAACGGCGTTATCATTTTTTACAGTTGACAAATTAAAGTTTTTTATGTTAATATCTGAAATAACCTACAATCTCGCTAACAATACTGTTCCCTAAACTTATCTACATCTCGATGACCTTGACGAAAATTGAGCTGGCCTTGAGCTGCTATTTGGAATTTTTGGGATTGAATGACTGAATGATCAGCGCGTGCGCGATGTATCATAAAGCCTGAGTCAAGTGGCGTGATTTCGAATCCTCGGTTGTACGTGACAGGGAGTGGGGTCGCTTGTCCAACCTCGTGTGTTTTCCCCGGGTACTCTGGGTTCTTTCCACTGCTAAAGACCCCTACGCACAAGCGTATTATTGAAATAAAACCATATGTTACTCCCAAAAAGATCTAGTTTGTCCCTCTCTCTCTCTCTCTCCTCTCCCTCTCTCCCTTTCTCTCTCTCGTCTCGTCTCTTAGATCTAATTTGTGTCGAGTGGACGTTAAACCCCAGCTCTCTCTCTCTCTCTCTCTCTCTTAGCAATATGTTGTCGCATTCGTCGCGGCGATGATCTAGAGTCAAATAATTGGTATGAAACCGGTCTGTTGCATAATAACGTAAATGCTAAGAATATTGCCGACGTTAAACATAAATTAATGCTTTGGCAATTATCTTTATTATACGTACCTTGCACATTTTGAATATTTTTTCACAATCATCGCTGACAGCATCCCGGATTTTAAAACCTGCCATTTCAATTGGTATCGTCGCACTGTTTGCTAGATCTACCACTTATATTCAAAAGTCAATATTACTCAGGTCAGTTCACACCAATATATATCGGTTCCGATTTCCAGTGACGTTATTGACAAGGTTTTGTCAATGAGAAAACCTGTTAACGTTGCATGAGTAAATCGTTTTACATATCGAACTCCTAGTCGGCCACCCCAGAATGACGGTCAGATGATTGAAACGTTATTTATGTTAACCAACAGAGCTTACAAATTACCCGTGTGGTGTCGGCTTTACAGTTTCAGTTGAGTGATGTGACCTAGACCTGCTTTAGTGATCACGACTGTAATAGTACTTTAACAATAGCGTTTAATAACTACACTGACTGCGTATATGTATTAATAACCTGGAATAAAATGAAACGCGGTTTAACGTCCTACTGTTCTTCTCCTAGGGCCGATAAGTAAATCTCGCAAAATCGTGATTTTGCGTTAAAATCCACTTACGGTGACATGTGCTGAAGCAGACGTAAACATGGCGCTGTCTATTCGGACTCAGACTAGTAATTATTTGCCCATTGACTTCAATGTTAAATGCCTGTAACATCACAGGCTGTAGTTTTTTTCTCAACATTCCGTTGCTTCCAATCTTTTTAGGCACAATGGGGACCACATTTGGCAATCTCCTCATCATAAGTTTGTAGGGGGTTGACCATTTAGATTTTTTGCTACGGGGATTTTAAGTTGATTGGGGTGAAAATCTCACTTCTGACACAATGATTGCTCCGCAGAAAGACATTTTACACCCCCTATCCCTCCGCTGTAATATCCTCAGTATTACCCAAAACTGCTATGAAATTGAAAATTTGATGCCTTTTCTCCAATTCTAGACCAAAAAGTCAACCCAAAAATGCAGGAAGAGGGGAGAAAAAAAATAAGGGAAAAATTGTCTATTTATAAATCGAAAAATAGTCGTAGTCCTATACCTCACATGTTGCTGCTATTTGAACAAATCTTTTGTAATCTAATAAACAAACATATATGCAATTCCCTGGCCAAATATTATGAAAATCCATGCATTTTCAGATGAGCAGTGCTGCATTCTGCAAACACTATAATACATCAGAAAACTGCGGAATTTCAGAGAGAAATTTCAAAGGACATGAATTTTGAATTCCACACAACATTTTTATTGTTGAACATAAATGCATTCTGTAATAAGATGAGATAAATTCAATGTAAATCAAACATGAAAATACTTTAAAACAGCAATCATGATGCAATATTAGACTTTTTAACACTTTCATCAAAAACCACACAGTTTTTCGCAGTTAACGTAGTTTCAAGTGCCAAATTATGGTTAAATCTAAGATGTTGAAACCTGCAGTGCCTATCAATTTTAAACTGTCTCCTATATAGCTGTATTTCCATAGGATAAGTAAGTTGAAATAATCTGATTGTGTAACACTACAACAGCTTTTTCAAACCCACCCCCAGTATGAAATCGTATAATTTGAAAGCACATGAATTTTGAATTCCACAGAACATTTTTATTATTGAACATAAATGCATCCTGTAAAAAGATGAGATAAATTCAATATAAATGAAACATGAAAATACTTTAAAACAGTAAACATGATGCAATATTAGACTTTTTGACACTTTCATCAAAAATCACACAGTTTTCTCTGTTAACACAGCTTCAAGTGCCAAATTGTGGCCAAATCTAAGATGTTGAAACATGAAGTGCCTATGAATATCAAAATATCACCTATATAGCTGTATTTCCACAGGATAAGTTAGTGGAAAAAATCTGATTATGTAACACTACAGCAGTTTTTTTCATCCCCACCCCCCAGTATTGAATCAGATACACTGCTGACCAATCATAGGTCACCCTGTTCACTCTGGTCTGTCAAATGATTTACAATGGTGATGGTGCCTACAACTTTCCTGGCAAAGAGATATGAACAACCGTCAACACACAGGCCATTTATTGGCATTTATATTTATCATCTTCCAATATGAGAGGTCATGATAAACACAAGGGTGTCCTGTTCAAGCTCGGAAATGAAATCATCATCAAAAAGCAAAGTTTACAGGGGACCTCGGCTGGAACCCAAACTGATTACGATTTGCCTTCCACTTTCACCACCGGTGTCATAGAGATCAGGGATGAAATTGATATGCATCGTCATTCTACTAAAGCCAATCCAGGAAGTCATCGGGTTTTGAGATGTAGACCTGAAATGTTAAATTTGGACGATAGTGAGCATTCTGGGGTGAATACTATCCAGGTAAATGGATCATTGACATCAAGAAAATGGTCAAAATGTGCAATTCTGTCATTCAGTTACATGCCAAGGGGAGAAGAAAACCCCATGCAATACCAAATTTCCAGCCCTTTAGTCAGCAGAAGTGGGATCAGGTTGGATGTACTTCGTAAAGTGTATGAAATGCACATTTATCTCACCTGTTTTGCTTCTTTTTTTCTTTTTAAAGCTTGTGTTGAGGTCAATCAATCCACTCTATGAATGAAATATTAGCCTTGGCACCTGAAATGATAGAAAGCTGGGGATACATATGCAATAAAAAACTGTGGGATAATAAGAAAGGAAAAAAAATGTTCTCAATTGGAAATAGAAATAAACCTCTTTGTTTCTAGCAAACATCTCGTCACTGGACCTACAACTAGTAACCAGGATGATATTATTATGTACAACTTGTAAAAAACAAAAAAATACGAATTCACCATGTTTACAATAGAAAATCATCACTCCTATCCCCTTGATTTCATGAAACTTCTTTTATTAGGGGAGCCTGGAAGTTAATCAAACAACAGCAAACTTGAAATTTTTTTGTGGAAATGGGTCTATATTGAGCGGGGATATGATTTAAAATGTCATAATTCTTAATTCTTTCATTGGCCCGCTCAACATGGATTCTAGATCTTGCTATTTTATAGCACATTGTTGCTTCTTGAGGGGTAAACTTTGCTTTGGAGGCTAAGAATGGGGGAATGTTGAGATTAACGCCCTGTGGCAGAATATCATGTATGGTGAAGCCTTTATCTGCTAAGATCATATCCCCAGAAACAAATTTGTCTAAAAGATGAGAATGTTTCACTATACCAACATCAGATGTAGACCCAGGGTACAGCTTAGAACAAAATATTAATGTGCCATTTGGTGCTACTGCTGTAACAGACTTTACAGTGTGTCTGGACTTATAAGAACTATAGCTGCAACTCTGGAAATCCATCTGAGTTGGTATATCTTGCGTGATTTCAGTGGCATCTATACTGGCCCTGGCGCTGCTAAATTCTTCAAAAGATTTTGGTAAAGAACCTTTGCATTTTAATTGGGAGGGCATATATCTGTCAAGAATTCCATAATATAAAAGTTCATGCAAAGCATATATGAAAGTATTGAAAATATTTGAAACCGTAGCAGAGCTGACGGAAAATCGTTCAGCCAGGTCAAGATCTTTCAAGTTTAAGGTCAGCTTCATCAAACATAATAACAGCTGATCTTCGAACTTGATGTTGCTGGGCCTCCATCCAGCATAATAATTAATTTGAAAACGTTGCAGACACGTTACGATTACAAAAAAACATATCGTACGGTAATGTTGTGTAGAGTAGCATCTGTAATTTTAAAAAGAAACATTTTGTGAGGTGGGGCATTTTAGCCATCTCAAAACACCAGATTTTCTGTGGTCAGAACAGTGTCTCTCTGTCAATTAAGTATTATATCTGGACATATAGTAGTATCCCACATTATTTTTTTTTCTCGGATCAATAAGACAAACACAAGACAACAACTTTAATAATTTATATTATCTAAAAGAAAAGATATACATACAGCAGTTCATACAATTAATATTACACATGTAATTACAACAGTGGGTCCCAGTTTCCAGTCTGATTTCTTCTTGTATGAGATACCAAGATACGCAGTGGAAGAAACCTTGACAGTTGTAATTCAATGAAAACCCAGCTGTCCAGGCAAAACCGTCCTTTGTAACCCCCTGCATGGTTTATATGTTTAAAGGCCCCCCCCCTCCGCCAAATTACCTGTGTTTACAGTTACCTGACCAACTTTATTTATCTATATGCCAATGGATTGTTTTCGTTGTGGTCAATATAGGCCGAGCACAGCTGTCCAAACCAGCTTTTTTGTTACTCAGTAATTAAGCTAGAAAATAAATATCGACTGCAAAAGTATCAATGTAGTGTATTTAAATATTATTTTACGAGTTTAATACTATCTTTAAGCCCAGTAAAAACTTTTGTAAGAATTCCTTCCGATCAACCCACAAGTATTTTTTATAATGCGCCCAATATTATTTAGAGTTTAGAGTTACCTTTCTATCATTATCCTGTATATCACAGATGCTAAAGCTAGTTTTGGACTGTTGTTTTAACTTCATTTGCTGTATTTCATGTGTTAAATTCTTAATTTCAATAACCATTGCACTGATCCGCTGCTCACAATGACAATTCAATGTATAATTGTGATCAGCCATCACCTGTAAGTATATGGAAATGTAGGTATTAGTAAATTTTATGTGATGAATGATTTAAATTAAAAGAAACAAAAATATAAATTTCTTCAGTTCTCTTTGCAGTGCAAGTGTTCGAATTATGAAATTAAATATACTATATAGCTGTAAATGCTTCTCTTCTATGGTCATATGGAATCACATAGGAATTACTATAGCGGATTAGAAAACTGTGAATATTATATGAAGGGGGTGTGGTTTTGAATCTGGGGTGCCATTAACAATCCCACCCCACAATGAATGTCAACAAAATGTAGTGTAAATAACAAAAAAAATAATAAAATATAGATCTGTATTCAAATCAGATTGATCTCCACCGGTAGGTAAATGCAGTTATTCATCGATTGTTATCTCATCAGTAAGCAGTGTTATACAAGTTGACGTCATCAATTACTTTGACATGTGACAGATAGAATACAGTACATGGGCGACTCTTTTGTTACGTAGAATACAGTACATGATTGAGATTTCAGTCTTAAATCTGACCAACTTGCATTTACTTAGGTACCTCATAATTATCAGTCGTAGCAACACCCTGGGAAGCTGCATCTTCTGGTAAGTCTGTGATGCATTTTCTTTTTGGTCTAAAATTTAGAAAATTTGTTTTTAATAAATTACTCATTCATTGCAGGGGTTTTCTCTCTCTCGATATATATAAGATACCGGCGGTACTAATACTAGTACTACGCAGTGGTTGGGATGGCAGCTAGTGGTCTAGAGTGCTGCGCTTCGACCTCTAGCTGACTGGTCACCTGTGGCTTGCGGCTGTGGTTTCGAGCCCTGGTGTGAGCGTATGTGGCATGGAGATAGGGGCGCCTTCTCAACCTCGTGGGTGTCCTTCGGGCACTCCGGTTTCCTCCCACTGCTAAAGACCCCTACGCGCAAGCGAATTATTGAAATAAAATGAAACCATATGTTAGTCTCAAAATGACCTAGTTTGTGTTGAGTGGACGTTAAACCCCATTTCTCTCTCTCTCTCACTAGTAGTAGCCTACTACACAGTAAAATTTTTGGCAAGTACAACTGTACCTAGAGTTGAGTCTTACCGCCGTCAATAGGCCTATTCTCTTAACTTTGTTTGATGTTTTACGAGAATTATGTGATCAATAGAAAATCATTCATAATAAAGTACCGGTATCAGTTTATTCTTATAATTTTTTTTATACAAACCTATCGTATTGTACTAGGATCTCCGTAATCAAACAGCTTTCCCTTATTATGAGGGAAGTAAATCGGATCGTTGCTAGTTTTACTCCCGTCTCTGAAATGGCAGGAACATATCCTGTCATTTTCAGAGGTGGGTAGTCTGTCAGATCTCCTAAAAATATACGATTTGATTATAAGTATTTTTACAGGTAGTGTGTGTTTACTTTCTAGTTGCAAATAAAGGGAAATAATTAATTTCCGGTTAAAAAATCATTACCGCGTACTAAACAGTAAACAAACTAAAAGTAGCAATAGCCTCGAATAGGCCTATTATAGTATTAGTATTTTAGCCTCAGGCGGAGGAGTGTCATCTTTTCATTTAAAATTAGTTAGATTACAATTATTATTGTTGATTATATAAATGAAATCTACCTTGATAAGCGACCCCACAACAATTTTTTACTTTGGGGGAACCTAAAGAAACTACAACTCTCCCGATCACTTCTGTGGCTACAGCCGTAAACAAAACATATCACCATTTTGACGTCGTGTCGTCTGCATGTCACCGGAAGTAGATTGCCGAGGAAATCGTCGCGAGACTTAGCGGCCCTCATTCTCCACGCAAGTCTCGCTCTATCAAGCATTCGTTAGTGTGGACTGCAAGGGAAGACAACTCTGTTTGGGAGATTGAGCGGCCCTATGGAGACGGACATACGCCTGGTACGCCAAACAGTGTGCTATGAGGAGCATTTTACTCGGGCAGCGGCGCTACGGCCTACTCTTATACCGAATTCCAACTGCCAAGGTATCTTTTACAGGCACGCTAATGTGTACACGGGACCTCGGGTTTTCGTCCCATCCGAACGACTAGACAGCTGTTTTTTTTTTTTTTTTTTTTTTTTTTTTTTTGTAATGGCGCCCAAGGTGGCTGCATGTGTTTTTTAGCTCTTACTGTTTTGTGTGTTTTAAATGATATAACAATTTTCAATCCAGGCCAATATTGGCATGTACCTGTGTTTTGATTTGTAGATCAGTTTAGTTGAACTTTTTTACCTATTTCATTGGATATTTTAGCAGAAATTGCAACTTAATTTTTATATTTTACTTCAATTGTGAGTTTATGTGAGTATGATCACCTACACCAAAGCTGAGTTGTTGAAGATTGGTGAGCTCTGTTACCAACATAAACAAGGAAATTGTTCTATTTTTAAACAGTCTCAGTTGATTAATGTTAAATCAACTGATCTTAAAAGAGGTGTGAGGGGTGGTAAACGAAGGATTAAACCTATTATCACAGTGAGAGAACCTAAGATAAATACAAACCATGTTAATCACAATAACTTAATTTCAATTTGTCCTATTAAGGTCAAACCGGACTCGAAACAAAATACATGTCAGTTCGTGAATCTATGTCTTGTGAACTCCAGATCAGTGAGAAACAAAGCAGATGAACTTCATGAATTCATTATTGAAAATGATTTTGACCTATTTGCATCGACTGAAACTTGGCTGAAACATAATGACAGTTTTGTCATTAACAAACTTATTCCAGATAACTATAAATATTTTCTTGTAAACCGTTGTAATAGAAATGGCGGCGGTGTTGCCCTTATCCACAAAGAATCTATTAATGTTATGTGTGTTGCACCATCCACATACTCCAGCTTCGAAGTTCTTCAAAATAATATTCAGTTAAAAAGTTGTGTTCTTCGGATAGTTATTATATATAGACCGCCCCAGTCACGAGTCAATAAATGTAGTATTGACATTTTTCTTGATGAATTTTCAGATTTTCTACACGGTATTCAGGATGGCCCTGAAGATTTTATAATACTCGGTGATTTTAATATACATGTTGATAAATCAAATGACTCGGCAGTAAACCGGTTTAAAGAGGTTTTAAATTCATTTAATTTAAAACAACATGTTTCTCAACCAACACACAAGGGTGGTCATATTTTAGATTTAGTGATAACCCGCGCCAACAGTGACTTGATCAAATCATTGAAGGTTGAAGATAATCTCATCTCTGATCATTATTGTGTTATTACTGAACTGATTTTCGCAAAACCAAAACCAAAACGAACTTTAATTTCCTATCGAAACACAAAAAATTTGTGCGTTGACAATTTTAAAACATCGATAATAAGTAGTAAACTTTTAGATCGTGTCCAGGGAGTTCCAGATGTTGATGATCAGATTAAACTTTATAATGCAGTACTAACAAATATACTTGATGAACATGCTCCAGTAGTTACAAGAAATATTATATTACGACCGAACAGAAAATGGTTTTCAGATGATATTCGACAGTCTAAGATTGATCGACGTCAAGCTGAAAAGCGCTGGCGTAAATCTAAACTTGAAATTGATCGGGACTTATATAAACAAGCAAGGAATGAAACTAACTGTCTTATCTCTTTGTCAAAACGCAATTACATTTCCAATAGTTTTATCCAAAATAAGAAAAATCCACGTCAAATCTATAAGCTAACTTCCAGTTTCTTAAAGAACCAAGGTCATAGATTTCAAAATACAAGTACCGGGTTAACCGAAAAGTTCTCAACATTCTTTCATGAAAAGATAGATAAAATTCGTTCCGAATTTCCTGACCATGTATCTATTGCCTTGCCAGAAGAAAAACTTTTCGCTGGTTCATCTCTCACATCATTTTCTCCTACTTCTAATACAGAACTCAAGGATCTGATAAGTAAGTCTTCATCTTCTTCATGCAACCTTGATCCTATACCAACATGGTTACTTAAACAATGTATAAATGAACTCCTACCAATAATAACACATATTGCTAATACATCAATTTTGCATGGTAATGTAAGCCAGTTCACAAAAATCGCCCATGTTAAGCCGCTACTGAAGAAACCGAATCTAGACCCGGATAACATAAAGAACTTTCGACCTGTGTCTAATCTGTCATACATATCAAAATTAATTGAGAAAGTTATATCCACCAGACTAAAACACCATTTTGTTATGAACAATCTTGACGAACAATTTCAATCAGCATACAAGAAGGGTCACAGCACTGAAACAGCGCTGCTGAGAGTATATAATGATATTGTTACTAACATAGACAATAAACAACCCGTCGTGTTAGTGTTACTAGATTTAAGTGCCGCTTTTGATACTATTGATCATGATGTTCTATTAAACCGGTTACAAACCCGTTTCGGCGTTGATGAGCTATGTTTAAAATGGATACGCTCTTATTTAACAGACAGGTCACAGTATGTAGTAATGGATAATGCAACATCGTCTCCAAAAACCCTGCGCTTTGGAGTCCCGCAAGGATCCGTTCTCGGTCCGCTTTTATTCACAGCCTACACAACACCAATTGGTGATATCATCCGAAAACATGGAATTAACTTTCATATTTATGCCGATGACACTCAACTATATCTTGCTTTGAAACCATCCAATGACTCCAACGAAATCTGTAAACTTGAGGCTTGTATAGATGACATTAAAAATTGGATGAATCTTAATTATCTAAAATTAAATGACGATAAGACAGAGGTCATCTTGATCAGCAGAAAATCTCTTTCACAAGCCATTAAAATCGGTGATTCAACAATAACATCCTCTCATTCAGTTAAAAATCTTGGAGTTTACTTTGATCATGATCTTAAAATGAAAAGTCACATCTCTACTATTTCCAAGTCTTTAAATTTTCATCTTTACAATATTGGTAAACTTCGACCATTTATAACGTCAGATATCGCTAAAATGTTAACTAACGCTTTTGTTCTCTCCAAACTAGATTACTGCAATTCACTTTTATACCAATTACCAGCATCAGATATAAATAGACTCCAGAAAATTCAGAACAAAGCAGCACGTATCGTCTCTCTAACTAAACAATCTGAACACATTACTCCAGTACTTCAAAACCTCCATTGGCTACCAGTTTATCAACGAATTCATTTTAAGATTGGCCTTTTAACTTTTAATTGTTTAAATAATAGCTGTTCTCCGCAATATCTGAACGAACTTTTAACCCCATATAAACCATTTAGGAACCTGCGCTCTGCTGAAAAAAACCTACTTCATGTTCCTACAGTAAAAACTAAAATGGGTGAACGTGCTTTTGTTTACGCCTCTGCTAACGTGTGGAATGCATTACCTAGTAATGTAAAAAACTCTGCTAATGTTGCCGTTTTTAAAAGAAATCTTAAAACCGAACTTTTTAAACGAGCTTTTAAACCATGAACATGGTAACATTTTAAAGTTGTTTTAATGTGTTAGAACTATTTTGTTTTACTTTGTATGTATTTTAACTGTGAAGAGCGCCGTGGAGCAGCTGTTAGCTGGAGCATTCAGCGCTATACAAATTGATTATTATTATTATTATTATTATTTGTCAGGCCCTGTATTAATAACCTACACATGACGATGTGTGTGGTCCATTCATGTGTAATATCACCTTCTTTTTAATGATCGAGAATTAGTCTGGTTGTTTTGTCGACGGAGTAGGGTGTGTGATTGTGTTGGGAGGATGACAGGGAGCTAGATAATTACCGTAGAGAGAGAGAGACAAAAAGAGAGGGAGAGAGAGGGGAACACCCGTGCAAAAAAACATCTGGAAAATAAATGGAAACAATTAAGACTTGTATTGCTGTAATCCTGTAACACTCATACTCCTCGCAGTGTTCCGTTTGATTAGAGGTAATCCCATTCCTCACTGCTGTATTGAGTGGATATTGTTTTTTCAAATTTTGATTGGTCAGTATCCGACTACCAACCAATGACTAGCTGCTCTACAAAAGCTTTACATTTAAAACTAGTGCCAATATTGGACCAGATATGTTTACATAACGTTACGCCATGTCTCGCGATTTTATTATGCCCAATAAACCTGTGCATAGCAGAATACTGCAGTTAAACTAATTGCGTGACAAACGAGGCTATCAAGTCGAATGAAATGTAAACAATGCTGTTTGGAAACGAACATACTTTCACCCGGTTATAATACCTTAAATCACTGTCCAGAGTTTTAGGGAAGACCCCGATTAAACGTAGGACTGGCATGTTGATCGAACGGGAAGAATAGACACACTCCTTTCAAAAGTTCAAGTATCAGAAGTCAATCCAGCAATGGGCAGAGAAGGATTTCTCGGACCGCAATGGGCAGAGAGGGATTTCTCGGACCATTGCGTCAGGAATATGAATAACACCGGGTGTTATGGGGCAACAAACTTGGCGTGTTGTTTTATACTAATACAAGATAGGGTGTGGTCATTGTGAAGCACAGAGAGGATCGTATAATTCTGGAAATACTTTACATAATATGTAGAAGATAATGTACTATGGGATTGATGAACTCACTTTTCGGCCTTTTTGTTATTGTCAAGACCGGAAAACTATTTAGGTATTTCTATGACGCTGGGAGGATCATTTAATCCAATATTTTATATCATATCCGTATGTTTGGGCACTAAGTCGATCAGGGGAAACCCCAAACTAAGCCTTACTGCATGGTCTTCTCGCGGACACATTACATCTTTCTTGTAAATCGTATATTTGCTTTATTTTCAGTGAAGTCTGTATCATTACAGGTCTGAAATTGTGTATCGCACTGTACGCTTACTTGTGGCCACCATTTCCATTCACTTGCTTTAATATTTGATATTTCTTGCAATGTCAAAAGTTTGTAATATCCGTGTAAAAGCCCTTCATCCTGCACCACTCAGCCTCTTGCAATTTCGTGGTCCAGTTGTTAAAACGCGACTGAAAGATTTCAGAGCGCTAACATGCTCACACGTTATTTTATTGCGCGCATGACATGTCTCTGTACTGTGGGAGCTTCTATAAGCTGTCTGGTATTTATATTTCAGATGTCTACATAAATGGACGAATTAGATAATGACCGATTATCCGTCCACATACGTGTGTGTGTGATGGTGTGGGTGTGTGTGTGTGTGTGTGGGGGGGGGGGTCTGTCCATATCTCATATCAAATGCATTATAACCGGTCTGGAGCCGTTAGCTACTCGCTCTAGCCCCACCCGCGTTGCTGGGGGTCTCTTCCCCCGGGCCGGTGAAACATGCGCATTAGCGGATTAACCTAAATGCCAGGCAAGGCGAAGTCTGTGTCTCAAAATCGCGGGGGGGGGGGGGGACTCGGGTACAATCAGTCTTTTTAGTCGCACTGTATTGTTAAACATCAGTCACCATTCTTTAATTGTTTTGAAAACTTATACAAACCTTCCGATGGCAGATTGAGAGGGGCCCCATCATAGTTAACGAATATTTGCAATGTTCTCCGAGAATATACTTTCCCTCCCATCCCTCCATTCAAATAATAGATAAACACGCAAATAAATAGCTTACCCGTTATTATTATTAATGTGCTAGATAACACAAAAGTAAAAAATACAATTCATGACGAAAATAAAACGTTACAAAAGACTCAAATAACAGCATTTGTCTATTAATAAAACAGTAATAAACAATACCCTGTGCAATATTATAAAACGCCCGTAAAACAACATTTTCCAAATAGACCGTGTAAGATACTATAAAAGCAATCAATATTTACTTAGTATTAAAGCAGTAATAAACAAGGCTGTGTATAATAATATAAAGAACAATCAACAATAGAGCCATTCCGTGTCAAAACACTCCTCAAGAATTGAAAATATACACAGTGTTAAGCTGCATTTCCTTAAGTACGGAACCGGTCCGGCTCCGGTCCGGTTGCGGATACGAAAAAAAAAAATACTTTCATAGAATTTTAGTAAGAGTGTTTCCTTATGTACGGGTGCTGATGCGGTTCTCTATGCGGCGACCGGTACGGTTTTTCGAAACAGACCATGTCGCCTTCGGTACGGAAACGCATGCGGAATCGTGTCCGTAAACATACATAACGCACATAAGGAAACATGGTTTTGGTAGTCCGCACGGCAAAAAGCTAAACATAGGTAGGGAAATTCCAATTTTCGCCCTTCCTTAGACACGTACCATTATGAAAAGAGAGTCAGTCCTTCCGCTTGAAAACACGTATATAAGGATACACAACCTGACCGGAGCCGGACTGGATCCGCACTAAAGGAAATGCAGCTTTAAACTGATATTGGTGTGTGTGTGTGTGTGTGTGTGTGGGGGGGGGGGGGGTAGCGTGCACGCGCTGTATCATGAGACCTGCCATTGAGTCAACTGGCGTGGTTTCGAAACCCCTGTTGTACGAGGCAAGGATTAGTGTCGCTTGTCCAATCTCGGTTTTTTTTTCTCCAGGCACTCCGGTTTCCTCCCATTGCTAAAGACCCCTACGCGCAATCGAATTATTGAAATAAAATTAAACCACGTGTTAGTCCCGAAATGACCTATTTCAATCATTCGCTTGCGTGTAGTGGTCTTTAGCAGTGGGAGGACACCGGAGTGCCCGGAGGAGACCCGCGGAGTTGAGAAGGCGCCCCTATCTCCATGCCGCATACGCTCACACCAGGGATCGAAACCACAGCCGCAAGCCAGAGGTGACCGGCCAGCTAGATGTCGAAGCGCGGCACTTTAGACCACTAGCCCCCCCCCCCCCCCCCCGCCCCGCCCCGCCCCGCCCCGCCAGGTAACTATGATCCCAGTGAGAGATTAAGAGGGTTACGCTTTACCTGAGAAGCAACAAAGGTCGGATAATTAGGTATTGTTCGGAGACTCGAATGCTGTAGAAATAATTAGACTTGAATTAAAACTCCAATTGTTTATAGGTTACCAACCAAATAAACAATTGTGGGTATATCAGTACAGGTCACATTCGAATCGCAAAACATTACATTACACCATTCAACTGATGTTCTTCTCTTTTTTATGGTTAGTTTAATGTTTCCAGAAAGTGAGGTATAGACGAACTTTCACAATATAATGGCAAATATTATTTTTGTGAAGAAGCAGCGTATAAATTCCGCTGACGTTCCTGTAACAATTGAACAAGGGGGAATTCTTTTAACTTCATCAGACGACACTCATTAGGGTCTACACGAAAACGTTCGTTCCATGAAGATTTAGGAATAATAAGAGATTTGTCTCCCTTTTTAACAAATGTACAATAATCTGTAACAAGTTTTAAAACCAGTTTAAATTGATTTAGTTCATGTAAAAATCCGACACCATTTTTACTCATTTCTCCAAAAAATATACCCTTATAATGTTCGTAAAACATGGAATCATTTCGATACGTATTTAATATTTTATCTCGGTCAGTAGGACTTATAGCGTATCCCGTATTTTTTAAGTTCTTGTTTAATGTTATATACACTATGTCTTTGAATGCCCAACACAACTTCCGTTTTAACAAGATCAATGATTCGTCGAAGTATTCCGTTAACATAATCATGTCGAATTCGTTGTCCATTTTTTCAATAAAGTTGCCCATGCTCCACTTCCTTGCATAGAAATTGTAATCTCGCAACATATGTGGAGCACTGCTAGGATAACTTCGAAAGATGTAAGGGTCGGTCTTTAGTTTATTTTCTAGCATTGTACGGACGTCTTTGTGGTACAACACATAAGACGCCTGTCGCGCGACAGGTTCACGCAAGATACCTAGGATAAAGGGATTGTTAGGAATTAACGTTTGAAATATACGTTTATCAAAAAATGTTTCTACGGCTAGTATATTATAGTTTTGTCCTGGAGCCACTGGGATAATTCTTTCATGGATCTTGTTATCCAGAGCACCAAGAATCCAGAAATTGGGTGTCTCGTTCGTATTGGGAAGAATAACGTTAAGATTGTACCTTAGTGCAAAACGGTGTAAAATATTGGACATTGTTGTACTTCCACATTTATGGACCTTTAAAAATGCAACATTCTTTCTCCGTACGGTACATCGTGTGATTGTTCGTGCGGAAGGTACCTTTTTCCGTGCGGAAAGTAGGTTTGTTTGCGTGGGAGGTACTTTTATCTGTGGGGAGACTGCGTTTGGTCGCATGCAGAGTGCGTGACTACACTTGGAACGCTGCAGATTGGATCCATATTTTATGGCGACTACAAAAATCACAAGCCTGAAAAAAGAATATACAAGTCGTTGATAAACAAACTTTTGAGGAGTGACCTTTCCTTGTCTTCATGGAGACAAGTAAGGCGGTCATCAATTAAAGTCAGTAGACATTTTTCTTTTACACGAACACCGTCTGTAGACAGTTGTTTTTACACGAACACCGTCGTCTGTAGACAGTTGTTTTTCAAACCAACGCCGTCTGGACAAGGAGATAAACTTATACCCCCCCCCCGTTCGTGCCGTAAAAGATCCCTTGGCAGTTGGAAATCGATATAAGAGTAGACCGAAGCGCCGCTGCCCAGGCAAAAATTCCCCTCATAGCACACTGTATGGTGTATGACCGTCTTCCATTAGCCCAGGTCAGATGCAGAAGAGTAGGACGTTAAAACTCATTTCATTTCAACGTAACTTAGTAACTATGCCGACTTAACGATGCTCGTGAGATAACAGATATAACCAATGAACACCAGGAGTGAATTGCACCCGTATATGATAATGTCACTGTAACTTACACGCCACACAACAGAAACCATGACGACTTGTTTCGTAGAAAACGCTCCATTGGATTGGATTCTTTTCAGCGTCACCTCAGCACCAATCAAAAAAACTGTAACAGAATACAAACAAAGGGCTTTACTATGTACCGGAAAACTTCCGAAAAACGCCATGTTTTACTGAATACCGGAAACATCAGACTAAATACCGGAAAACTTCCGGAAAACACCATTTTATACTGAATACCATCCTCCGAGCAGTGTTTCGTTTGATTAGAGCTAATCCCACTACTCACTGCTGTAAAGAGCGAACATTATGATTGGTCAGTAGTCCCATTAACAACCAGTAGCTGACAACGTTACAGAAGCTTTGCCTTTACATCAAAGCGCCAAATTGGACCAAACATGTTTACATAACGTTACGTCATGGCTCACGATTTTATTATGCCCAATTAACCAGTGCATAGCAGAATATTGCAGTAAAACTAATTGCGTGACAAACGAGGCTATCAAATCGATTAAAATGTAAACAATACTGTTTGGAAACGAACATTCTTTTATTACCGTTTTTAATACCTTAAATCACTGTCCAAAGTTTTAGGGATACCCAGATTAAACGAAGGACTGTCATGTTGCTCTACTCAAGAGATAGTTTGATTGAAAGGAAAGAATAGACACACTCCCGCAAAAGTTCAAGAATCAGAAGCTAATCCAGCAATGGCCAGAGAGGGATTTCTCGGGCCATTGCTTCAGGAATATGACTGAATACCGGAAAACATCAGACTAAATACCGGAAAACACACTAAAAACCGGACAACACCCTGGTCCCCTGTGTGCGAGGGGTTAGGGCTGGGTGATTTTAATTTACTTTATGCAGCTAAGGACACATACGGGCAAGGGGATTATTGAAATAAAATTGAACCACGTGTTCGTCTCGAAATGATCTAGTTTATGTCGAGTGGACGTTAAACCCCATTTCTCTTTCTCTTTTTTTGAAATCTACACAATGACAAACCCATGACTTAATTTATTCGTATAATCTGGATCAGCATGTGAATCAAGCCACACATCTAAAGGAGCACATTCTTGATCTAATGATCACAACCTGTTTGACTCAGTGGATGTTTTTGCCCGATATTATATGTGACCACCATCCCATATATGAAATGATTAATCGAAAACCAGACGTTGAAACTGACTTACAAGTAACATCAAGAAAACTTAAAAAGTAAATCTAGCGGACGTTTCTAGAGATCTGTCAGAATGTATCAATTATACAGGGAATGGGGATCCAACTAAATTTGTTGAGGATTAGGATGTCTGCATTATCAATGTATTGGACTGCCAAACCCGATCGTCATTGTCATTGGCACAATAATGTAATTCAAAGTGAGCGTAAAATTCGCAGAAAACCAAAAGAGTATGGCGTAAAATCAAGTTAGAAGTTCATAACCAGATATACGGGGCGTAGTCTTGAATGTGTCATATTATCTATAATTAGATCTGCCAAGAATAGTTCCTATTATCACCCAAACTGATCCCGCAGTGAATATTCGCTTGGCCGCTACAATCACTGATAAGCATGACATCGACGAGGCTTAATGAGTACGGCATATTAACTTTTTTACTCCGACAAATTAAATTCTCAAACATTTTTTTGAGGTAAAAGAAAAATAAATAAAAACGTTTGAAGTATTTGTAGTTAAAAAATATTTCCTATTTAGTGTAAATGGGTATTAAAATGAGTAAAATGCATCAATTTGCCCGAAGCAGTTAGGTGTTAAGTAAACATTGCACGAGCCGTTGAGCCAATGACTGGCGGCGTGTGCAGTCAACGCACGTGTTATGGGCAGTCATCTGTTACAGAGATAAGTAATTCTCTGTGAAACAGATTGATTATCACCTTCTTAACCGCGTGATTTGTTTAAAATTGTTCAGTCGCTTACATCCGATACAACTCGGTGGCTTCCGTCGTCAACTTTTTTTTTGTAACATATTTATTCAATATGAAAGTCATATAACAATTTTATAAGGAGTAGTATAGTGTTGGTAACAATTTAACATTTGATGTACATCATTTTCATTTATTATAGTTAATATAATGTGAACCCACATGGGGATCTACTACATTGTATTTACAACAGTGGTCCCTTGAGTGTTATACTATACCCTAGCTTCCGTCGTCAACTGATGAGCTTGTGACCTGTACAGAGACCACAAGTTGAAAAGCGATTTTTCGTACAATCAGGGGTCATAATTCCGGAAGTTACGACATTTGGCTTATAAACATGCATTTCAAGTTCCATCAAAATCGGATGATAATTGCTCGTACAATCAGGAGCCATAATCCACGAGTTTATGGTCCGATACATGTCACGATCTTTGGAAGATAGACCTATATTGCAAGTTTCGTCAACATCGGATAAAAATTGTGACCTGTAGAATGTTTACACACAAACTGTGAACGGACAAATGAATGGGCGGACGGACGGCCAGGGGCGTCGACAATACAGTCCACATGTGAACGGACAGGGACGGCGACAATATACATTCTAATGAAAATGTGGGCGTATAAAAATTGACCTCAGTCAAATGTATGGTGAAGCAAGTAAGTTTTTGAGCAAAAGAAGTTTCACTTTTAAGAAAACTGACACATATTTTTGTTTTAGATTTTGTTTTACTGATGCATATTTTCTCTTATCTTTAGGAGTATTATTTTATTTAAGTTCATTTGGATTAATAAACCGGAAGGGACAGACAGTAGACAAGCCAAACACGGCACAAAACTACGCAATTATTCAGGTTTGGTTTCTTTATTCTTAATGGTTAGCGTGCGCGCGCTGTGTCATATGGCCTGCCATTGAGTCAACTGGTGTGATTTTGAATCCCCGGAGTAGGGTTGCCTGTTCAACCTCGTGGGTTTTTTCTCCGGGTACTCTGGTGTTAGTATATTTGGTGTTAGTCTCGAAATGACCTAGTTTGTGTCGCGTAGACGTTAAACCCATCTCTCTCTCTCTCTCTCTCTCTCTCTCTCTCTCTCTCTCCTGTCATGATATATAGTGCCGTAGCAATCGTAAACTCAATATGGACAACCCACCGTAACGTATGGCACGACGATGGGAACCTAACATAACATCTCTTTTTAATAAGGAAATAGAGATTGCTAATTTGTGATAACATTGCGTGATATTTTTTCTTGTTTTTATTAAAAGTAAAATGAAATTGGGTTTAACGTCCTATTGTTCTTCTCCTAAACTGGACTGATAAAAACGGGCATAAGCTACGAGGGACATTTTGCCCGGACAGCGCGCAACGGCCTACTCTTGTGTCGAATTCCAACTGCCAAGGGATCTTTTATGTTTACGCGAATGTGTACCTCGGTTTTTCCTCCCATCGGAACGACTAGACAGCTGTCCTTGTCAGACCCTCCGTCCTGCAACAAGGGGAACAGCGCCGAAAAAGTAAAGTATCGTATTCACCGGGTCAACTTGCTTTCGAGAGATATAAAATTCTCAAGCGATTAGATAAATAATATCCTAAATTTATAACAATTTATGAAAATACCAAACGCCAGGTTGAAACATTTGATTGGAGAGAGAGGCAGAGAAATGGGACTAACATATGGTTTTTAAAATTTTATTTCAATAATTCGCTTGCGCGTACGGGTCTTTAGAAATTGAGTGGGGGGGATCCTGAGAAACCCCACGAGTTTGAACAGGCAACCCTACTCCTTGTCACGTACAACCAGGGATTCGAAACCACGCCAGTTGACTCAATGACAGACCTTATGATACAGCACGCCATGAAATTATAGATTAGTGTTGTTGCACATATTGAAAGTAATTATTTCCATATTCTTATTTGAATATGTTGTTAATAACGAAAATGAATGCGTTCTTGACAATATTTTTTTTTTTGTATTTTCATGTTGGATGTTTAAATTTTAATTAATACAATCCGAAATATAATAAAAGTGTATTTTTTGAATACATTTAACTCCCATTATTGCAAAGCTCCTATTGAACGGAATTAAACGACTTTCAACTGATATTTCTTTTAAAGCTACAATTTCATATATTTATATTTATAAAATGTATTAAAATAAAGCCTTAAAATAGATTGTATCCTATAAACAGTCCTAGAAATAATTATGTTTTGACTTTCTTAGAAAATAATTATAAAATGCTCGCTTTAAACATTCAACTTAATGTAGTTCGTAAGGGAATTGAAAATCCATCAAATGGCGGCTACATACTGTCTTGCTGATCACCTTTAAAGCCCCAATAACACTCTTGTTGTAACTGAAAAATATGTCCCAATCTTCATTCTGGTCAACAAATCGTATTATTTTAGAATATTCCAATTAAATGATGATATAAATTTCATCTTAACACACATAATTTAAAAAATTGTAAAAATTCAACCAATTGATTTGAAAAGTCTAACGTAAACCTTTTCAAATGTGACTTGGATTTTAGAATATTTTCGAACCCTCTGGACAAATAAAATAGGTTGTAATGGATAATTTACACAACAGGTAGGACATTTAAACATCTAGTACTTAGAATAAGGGTATTATTTATTTTTTGGAGCTACCAAGCCAGCAAGAATGTTATTGTCCCTTTAAAATATGTTTCTCGTCAGTAACTATTTCCCATTGAATAAGAAAAAAGGGTAAACTTGGAATAAAATTAAGTCAAATATTTGTGCGCGTAGAGAAAATTTAAACCAGAAATAAAAACATAGGCCACTGAAAATGGTAATCTGGTAATCGGTAGTAGAGAATACAATCCGTGTAATAATTCCTGGCACCCACGATAATAAAACTTAACGTCCCAACCATCTGGTTAATGACAAATTTGTCTGGAAGTCTTCTTAATTTGTTAATTATCATTGGACAATTGTTTTGTTAATGTGTTTCTGAATTGCTAACATGTCATTTAAAGATGGAGTTCAGTAGATAATGAAGAGGTCGTGTCGGTCAAGTTAAACGAGCACTGGAAAAAAACAAACAAAAAAAACAAACTTAGATTTGAAAGTGAATTATTTACATACCCTTCTGATCCAAGTCGTGATGCCTCGTCACAAGATGTTAATCTACATGGCGCAAGTAAAATTAACGACACCAAACGACACACCTGACTGAGTTTACATACATATATTTCACAAAAAAAACTAAACAATAAACAGTCCAAAACAAATTCCTTTCAAATGTGAAGACGCTTTGATATAGATAAATAGCTTGCCATTCTTGATAAACTAGAGAGGGCCCTATTTTATTTCACGAAATCATAACTAAAGATAAAATCAAAATCGGAGTAGATTATTCGATTTTGATTGGCTAAGCAATACAATCAATTTAATATTATCCAATCAGATTACTAAAATTTTGATGTTATCTTAGTTAAATTTTTTTGTGAAACAAGGCCCGGGTCAATCCTATCGCTCCTACCAAAATGTTAAAATAAACCTTGAACTGAAATAATATGAAATGGGTTTAACTTTCTACTGTTCTGCTCCTAAACTGGGCGGCTAATGAAGACGGACACATCCAATACAGTGTGTAAAGAGGGAAATTTTGCCTACTCACATCATATTATATCCTAGTGATCCTTAATTAAGTTATCTATTTTCTCGTATACATTAAACATTCAATACAATGAGCTAAATCTACCTATTGTAGACCTTTCTTTAGGCCTAAAATGTTATCTAAATTATCAATAAGACATTAATTAATTTATCCACACCATAATAAACTCTCGATGCCAAGGCTAGCTTTCGATGTTGGCGGATTAAATTCCTATATGCCGCCTAACGGCCATTGATAACTAAATCAAAAAATTGGATAATCGAGACTATACTGTTATATTAATGATTTTAATAATGATGACAGAGGCTATGCGACTATTTCACCGTTTCGTTCTCGGCTCATAGTTGATCAATTCGACTGAAATATTTTCAGCAAATTACCTTTAAACTATCTAGTTTTTAACTATTATAGTGAGAACTGCCATCCGTTTATCTTATCTCCCATTATGTATGTTCAAACAATATATTTATTCAGATGATGAGAAACACATACATATTAATATATATAATAACATGGGCGGTAAGATTTATAAATAATAATAAACATCTTTAGAGGGGGCAGCTAAAATTATACAAAACATAGGCGATAAAATATTATTTGATCGAGATTAATATCTGCTTGACATATCTATAAACTTATCGACCTGGGCCCTGTTACACGAAATTCTAACTAAAGATAAAATCGAAATTTTAGCAGATATTTAAATTTTGATTGGCTAAGAACTAAAATCAGTATAATATTGTCCAATCAAATAACTAAAATTCCGATCTTATCTTAGTTAAAATTTTGTGAAATAGGCCCCTGATTAAAAGTATTAGTGTTAACATGAAGACAGTACATATTTTTGAAAGCATGTTGTAATTTGTCTACGATTTCTGTTCGTGTATTTGAATGTAAAGAACACCACATAAGACAGTAGTCGGGATCTTCAAATAACAACAGGGGAGCGCGGGGCTGTCGGCAATATTTTGTTTTTAGGAATTTGTGACCCCGTTTATTGATTGCTTCGAGATTTTTGTTTAATGCGCATGCTTCTGGGTGATCTATAATATATTATTCACAATGTCATTTATATATAATAGAAAAAATAATGGTCCCAGTACGTACGCTGTCCTGTGGAACACCAGCGGGAATACCCCTAGGGTCCGAGGATATTCTGTCAGTTTGTGATGGCTTCGACCTCTAACTGGCCGGTCACCTCTGGTTTGCGGCTGTGGTTTCGAGCCCTGGTGTGAGCGTATGTGGCATGGATATAGGGGCGCCTTCTCAACCTCGTGGGTTTCCTCCGGGCACCCCGGTTTCCTCCCACTGCTAAAGACCCCTACGCGCAAGCGAATTATTGAAATAAAATTAAACCATATGTTAGTCCAAAAATGACCTAGTTTGTGTCGAGTGGACGTTAAACCCCATCTCTCTCTCTGTCCGTTTGTGATGACACATTGTTGTGGATTGTCAAGCTAGTTGTTGAACCATGACAACAACCCTCCTCTAACCCCAATCTTGTTGATGTTACAAAAGATATCCAATTAAGCAAACAACTTCGCGTACCATCAAAGAATGACAAAATCGCAAATGATATTAGGTTGGTTTTCGTTGTATATATATATAGAGAGAAATGGGGTTTAACGTCCACTCAACACAAACTAGGTCATTTCGGGACTAACATATGGTTTAATTTTATTTCAATAATTCGCTTGCGCGTTGGGGTCTTTAGCAGTGGGAGGAAACCGGAGTGCCCGGAGGAAACCCACGAGGTTGAGAAGGCGCCCATATCTCCATGCCACATACGCTCACACCAGGGCTCGAAACCGCAGCCGAAAGTCAGAGGTGAGCGGCCAGCTAGAGGTCGGCTTCACTCTAGACCACTAGGCCACCTCAACCCCCCTATTAGGTTGGGTTTTCGTTGTATAACTGTTTCGAAATGAAATGAAACGGGGTGTAGCTGCCTATACTGATCTGCATCCTGTGGGATAACGAACTCGACAGGCATACGGCATAGTGTGCTATGAGGTCTACTCTTATATCGAATTCGAACTGTCAAGAGATCTTTTACTTGCACACCAATGTGTACACGGAACCTCTAGGTTGGTTAATCAACGCCTTACTCACTTAGTCAGGGGCGGATCCAGGCATTTTTGCAGGAGGGGGTTTGCCAGGTTTCTGTTACGGAAATCTGCCATCATCGTCTCTAAATTAACCCAGGCATACATACAAATTGAGCTTTTTAAACAGAGAAATCATTTTCATACTGATGTAGGATCACTTTGTGATGTAATTTCGTTGATGCAAGGCATTATTTATTTTGGTCCCCCCCCTGGATCCGCCTCTGCTTAGTCACTGTGGCTTCCAACTCTTGTGGTACCTTGGTATAGGTAAGTTCAACATCAAGGTGGGCTCTGATTTAAATACAGATTTTAGTGCAATGAAGACAAGTAGTAAATCGAAATTTTGAACCATAAAAAAAGCGAAACGAAGTAGGATCTCTGTTTTAATCAATCGTCAGGTATGTTTTAGTTGCCAGCAAGCCAAAATGATAAGTCGCTAATAGCGCGATATGTTAATTTCCTAATTTGCATTATGGCTTGATATGCGCGTTGCCGCATTCTTTCTGACATCAAAAATTACAAAAATATGACTAAGTCGAAAATACGCAAGCCAAAATACAAATCCATAAAATAAGGCTGTTGCCTCACATTTTGTCGTAACTTCTACTTTTCGACTTTTGTGTTGTGAAGGGGCTAAAAGTAGAAATTACGAATGTTAGTTATAGGTTTCTATATAGTCTTTGGTTCAAATGTAACATAAACTATTATTTAGATATTTAGTTACATGACACGCATATACTCGATTTAAAAATGTGAGAGAGGGGAGAAGGAGAAATGGGGTTTAACGTCCACTTGACACAAACTAAGTCATTTCGGGACTAACATATGATTTAATTTTATGTCAATAATTCGCTTGCCCATAGGGGTCTTTAGCAGTGGGAAGAAACCTGAGTGCCAGGAGGAAACCCACGAGGTTGAGAAGGCGCCCCTATCTCCATGCCACATACGCTCACACCAGGGATCGAAACCACAGCAGCTAGCCAGAGGTGACCGGCCAGCTAGAGGTCGAAGCGCGGCACTCTAGACCACTAGGCCATCCCAACCCCCCTTCTCCAATAAGCGGTAATGACGTAACTTAAAGATTAATGACGTAACTATTTTGTTCGGTTAATCAAACAGTCTGGAAAACGAAATAGACTGGACATCCAAATCAAATACACTGGACAACCAACTATAATGGGATCTTTTACGTGCACGTCAATGTATTATTAAGAACTCGGTCTTTCGTCCCGTGCGAAGGACTAGGCATCTATCATTGTCAAGTCATACGTCCTGCACAAGCAGAAACCATATCGGAAATTCTTTCTTGGCCAATGCAAGGATTGAGCCCGCGACCTCCAGGCTTGCGAGCCAGCGTCCTACTTACTTAGCCACCGTGGCTCCGCGACTGGATAACAAAAACACTTATTGGTATAATAGGCGTATGAAATTATGTCCATGGGTGGATTGAGAACTGTGTCAGTGACATCTGAATACCGAATACGTTCCGTGGTCTATAATTGGGTCAAAGCAGACATTTATATAGGCTAGTATAATAACATAATGACGGATGGACATACATGACTGGCCATAAATGTCGGTCGTTATCGTATCGGGTATATCTGATGTTCTATAATCTATGGGGGTAGGGATGGCCTCAGGGGCGGATCCAGGAATTTTTGCAGGAGGGGGTTTGCCAGGTTTCTGTTACGGAAATCTGCCATCATCGTCTCTAAATTACATAGGCATACATACAAATTGAGCTTTTTAAACAGGGAAATCATTTTTATACTGATGTAGGATCACTTTGTGATGTAATTTCATTGATGCAAGGCATTATTTTTTTTTTTATGTAGCTGAGCAGGGGGGGGGTTGGACCCCCAACCCCCCCCCCCCTCTGGATCCGCGCCTGGGCCTAGTGGTCTAGAGTGCCGCGCTTCGACCTGTAGCTGCCCGGTCACCTCTGGCTTACGGTTGTGGTTTCGATCCCTGGAGTAAGCATATGTGACATGGAGATACATGTAGGGGTGCCTTCTCAAACTCGTGGGTTTCCTGCGGGCACTCCGGTCTCCTTCCACTGCTAAAGACCCCTACGCGCAAGCGAATTATTTAAATAAAATCTGAAACCATATGTTTGTCCCAAAATGACCTAGTTTGTGTCGAGTGGACGTTAAACCCCATTTGTCTCTCTCTATAATCTATGATGTAGAAATAGACGGATTAAAGAGACGAAGATCTACGTCGGAATTATACATGAAACGGGTTTAACATCCTACTATTCTGCATCGACTGGGCTGATTATAATAATAATAATAATAATAATCCACGGCGCTCTTCACAGTTAAATACACGCAAAGTAACACAAATAGTTCTAACACATTAAAATGTCACCATATTCATAGTTTAAAAACTCGTTTAAAAGACGGATATACGTCATACAGTGGGGCTATGAGGGAAATTTTGACCTGCGGTCTACTCTCATTTTGAATTTTAACTGCCAAGGACCCCCGTTTTTCGTCCCATCCGAACGACTATACGTTGTACCTTGTCAGCCCCCCCCCCTCTGCCCTTTACCACAGACAAGAGAAAAGCCACTTGAGAATAAACATGAAATGTTAGTCTCATCTTTCTTTATCTACTAATAATGGGTGTCAACATCTTATCTGTGTAATTATTTCTCTATTCTATATAACACAATTTTTACTGGATCACTGAAGCTACTTATGTATGTACTTTAATGTCCTGTTCTATATACGCCCAAACTCATTCAAACAATGATTTGAAAGCGCCAATTGAATTCTATAATTACCGTGCTGAATGGTATAATGTCTTCGCTTTAAAGGGGATGTGGTGTAACTATTGACAATTGTAGTGTTCGTAAATATGTGGTTTATTTACAACGGGAACAGAATATTAAACAGCTACATAGATATAACAGACTACACTAGGAACACATCTAACAATACTAATTCCACCCTCGGGCGAGTTCATATGTCGGTCTACGTCTCTCTCTGCTCTGTCGTTAGTCTCATCGTCTGTGGTTGTCTGTAAACACCTGTTTATAAAGCCTCCAACAATTAGGGAAGAAGAACAGGAGTGATCGTCATATATGGTTTTGTTTATTTATGAATTATGGTATCTGTAGTTGCATTACATATTTCAGTGGAAATCATTATCAGGTAATTGTATCTTGCACTGACCGCTACTACATTCTCTTTGAAGTTCTGTCGAGTGTTGTACACAGATCATCTGTAGCTTGTAAAGAACAAATTGAATTAATTAGATGTTTAATAAGATCGTGCCTTTACATAAGTTTACAAAGTTGGAACGTCAATATCATATATTATCAAAACTAGCAGAGGTCATAAAGTTATATGCACCTAAATGATTTTTCAATTTATGAAAGGTATAGATAACTTTGCCACAGTGACTCTATTCGTTTCGACCTTAAAATAGACGTAATGAGGTTTTAGTATCCTTGTGCATCGACTGCGCTGATGCATATAGGCATACGATATGTAGTGTTCTATGGGGTGAATTTTGCCCGGACAGCGGCGCTACAGCCTACACTTATATCGAATTCCAACCATCATGGTTTCTTTAACGTGCATGCCAATGTGTTAACGGTGCTTCGATTGTTTGTCCGATACCAACAACTATTCATTATTCCTTGCCAGGCCCTTTGTTGAGATACGGAATCGTCTACCGTGCCATATTTAAATTGGGCGTGACTCTATTCTTTGCAAACGTTTTAATGTTAATATGAACGTATATAAAGTGACTTTTTTTATTCGAAATTTTTGGGTAAATTCTGAACAATTATAGTTGGTAAAATAAGCAAACAATTCAAACTGAACGGCAATCATCTATGACTACTTAGTCCATTCTACACGCTTTCTTTCATCATTATTTTGTTGTTTGTAAATCAGTCATTACCATGTTTTTGTTTATTCATTACAAATGGCGCCCAGAACCATAGAATACACGACTCGTGTTCATACCATATCCGGCCTTGTATAAACACAGTACCTAGACCTTTAAATGATACAGTGTATCAACATACCAAGCCCTTTAACACATACAGTGTCACACCACACCTAGCCCTTTAAAAAAAGTGTCACGCCAGACCTAGCTCTTTAAAACAAACAGTGTCACACCATGCCCTTGAAAAGACACATGTCTTCATCACCAGATCCTCATTTTCATTATTTCCTTTATGTGTCGCTTTTACGCATGACAGAAATCACTAGGATTGGCCATGAAATGGAGTTTAACGTCCACTCGACACAAACCAGGTCATTTTGGGACTAACATATGGTTTTCATTTAATTTCAATAATTCGCTTGCGCGTAAGGGTCTTTAGCAGTGGGAGGAAACCGGAGTGACCGGAGAAACCCACGAGGTTGAGAAGACGCTCCTATCTCCATGCTACATACATGTACGCTCACACCAGGGCTCGAAACCACAGCCGCAAGCCAGAGGTGACCGGCCAGCTAGAGGTCGAAGCGCGGCACTCTAGACCACTAGGCCATCCCCCCCCCCAACAAGGTAAGACCACACCGGAAAATCACGATGACCACAGCGTCTTACATACTGAATCTGAACTGAAATAAAATGGAGTTTAACACTCTATTGTTCTGCTCCTAAACTGGGCTGATGAAGATGAACATACGCGACATAGGGTGCTACAAGGGAAATTCTGCCCGGACAGCATCACCACGGCCTACTCTTATATCGAATTCCAACTACTAAGGGATCTTTTACGTAGAGAGCTGCCCTTGTCGGGCGCTCCGTCCTACATCACTGACAAGGGGAAACCCGGCCAGAATCCGTGTTACGTGACAGGATAATAACGATGAAAGCTGTATACGGATATCGATACACACAGACGGTAAAAGTACATCGGGATTATTCAAACTGAGGTACCGTCGCAGTGTACATATTGCTGTGCACATACATGTTCACTTGGCAGCTGGAATTCGAAATAAGACAAGGCCGTAACGCCGCGACCCGGGCAAAATTTCCCTCATATGCCCGTCGTTATTTGCGCATTCGGGACAGGTAAGTGAAACGTTACACCGAATTTTCTTTTTCATTTTACTTATTTTTGTTATTAATAGTCTGTTTTTCCTTTTTCCTTTTGTCGCATTTTCCATCGTAAATTTGTTATCTTTTTGGTATAGCATCGAGAAAACAGGTTTGAATTTACATTTTATGACAGTTTGGAGTGAATATTCGTGATTTGGTCAAGAAATATAACCGAGTTAAGAGTCTGGTTACATTGAAATGTCCGTCTTCCATAAGTCCAGCTTAGGTGAAGAAGAGTAGGACGTTAAATCCCATTTTATTTCATTTCACATTGAAATGTAAGGCGGACAGTTGCATGTTTATTAGTAAGCTACTTTCCGTTTGTGTATCTCTAAATGTCCATATTAGTATGCTACTTTCCGTTTGTATATCTCTAAATTTCCATGGTGAACTTAATGAAGGTCTACGACTAGTAATTATTTTCCTTTATTTCAATATGTAGTGCGAGCCAAAAACCTAAACTACCAGCCCCCTAAAAAATATGATGAGAAGATTAGAAACAACGGGATATTGAGTAAAAATCTACAGCCTTGGATGTTACAGCCATTTAACATTGAAGTCAATGGGCAAATAATTACTAGCCTGAGTCTATATGTTTTCGAACAAGCACGTCGCTCCATCAATGGTGAAAAGCATTTTATTTACTCAATGAAAAGTTTGTATAGAGACGAGAATTAACATCGCAGTCAGTCAATTGGGAAATTAATGACGTATTTTACCATTCGGCAATCCCCGACAGATTCCGGAACCTACATCTAGTCTCGGCTGCGTGACGAATTCCGCCATATTGGAACTACTTTAAAGGTCCCGGACGAAACATGGCTGCACCCATGGTGTCTTGGAACTACTTTAAAGGTCCCGGATGAAAAATGGCTGCGCCCATGTGTCTTGTTTGTTTGTTATACCGTCAAGTTTTCCTGTTAAAGTAAACCGGTAGCCACATCGCAAATGTATGGTCGTAGGTACATATCACTTACTGTCATTACAGCCGAGACTAGATGTAGGTTCCGGAACGTTCCGGAATTTGTCGAGATTTGCCGAGTGGTATTTTACTAGGAAAATACAGTTTGACAAACATTTGAAGGGAGACAATCCACGCAGTTCTGGCTGATATTGACTGGTGTTTCGCCTCGCTACATAATTCATGGAAATGTAACGGGTTCAAATCCCGGGTGTTCTGCACTGAGCGGGTTAAAGAAGACGGGTATACACCACACAGTGTGCTATGAAGGAGGTTTTCCCACATATTCCTGAAGCAATGGCCCGAGAAATCCCTCTCTGACCATTGCTGGAATAGCGTCTGTTTCTTGAACTTATGCGGGAGTGTGTCTATTCTTACCGTTCAATGAAAGCTATCACTTAAGTACAGCAACATGACAGTCCTTCGTTTAATCTGGGTCTCCCCTAAAACTTTGGACAGTGATTTAAGGTATTCAAAACGGTGAAAGTATGTTCCTTTCCAAACAGTATTGTTTATATTTCATTCGACTTGATAGCCTCGTTTGTCACGCAATTAGTTTTACTGCAGTATTCTGCTATGCACGGGTTAATTAGGCATAATAAAATCGTGAGTCATGACGTAACGTTATGTAAACATATTTGGTCCAATATTGGCAGCTAGTGATTGGTTGGTAGACGGACTACTGACAAATCAAAATTTAAAATAACAATATCCACTCATAATAGCAGTGTGTAGTTGGATTACCTCTAATCAAACGAAACACTGCGCGGAGTATGGTTTTCGATCTTTATTTACACGACAAGCCCAAAATCGACTCTGTCGACCCTCGGATGGTTTGGATACAGTCTTTCATTTAAAGATTAAATCATAAAATGATGCCCAAGCTCAAATTACTGCTACTCACGGATATGAATAAAGATTTTCTTTTAGTGTTTAGTTTACTGGGGTTTTGAGAGTTTTTTTCTTGGTTTTCTAATATGGAGCGCCACCCAAATGCTTCCAATATGTCGCAATATATGTAACAATGTAGCTCTAATAAATGTTTGTTAATGTCTTGGTTTTAAGTTAGGACAGAGTGACGGCTATCCCAAGTTAAAATTGATTTTAGTTAAAATTGTCCTTAAAATGGGTTTGTGAAACGCCACTATTTTAAGTTAAGATTAGATTTTAATTTAAAATATTATTTTAGTGGATTTTAACTAAAATGCTTAAAATCGTTTAGTGAAACTCATCTATCTTAAGTTAGGATGAAATTTTAGTTTAAGACGATTTTAAGGAGACTTATTTTGTATGTTAGTTGTTTTGCATAATAATTAAAGAAGACATTTAGAAACCGATAAAATGATAGGCCTAATATGGCTAAAGATAAAATCATTTTATTTTTAAAGGACAATATTACTGTCAGTCCTTATCACATAAGATATTTACACCCACTATTAGTCCTATAAAGACACACTGAAGAAACCTGAATTGTTGCTAATGAACCCTTGCCTATGCCACAAGTACAATGTATAAATATATGAAAACTATGCGCTTGGTTTACTATCTGAAATATCCCCAACGGCAGTTAAATATACAATATAGTTTTGTAGAGTACGTTCATTTTCAACATTTCCAAAGGCCCGGTAACGACAATTCAGTGCTTCTAAATCTATCGGCTAGTTGATATGTTGATACTTAGGAAATCGACACTTTGATATCTCAATTAGCAGTTTTATATGTAAAACTCATAATACACGAATTCGATTTGTACTGTACCTTTTAGATACGTTTATTTTCATCATTTTCAAAGCTCAGTGATGTTGAATATACAACGACGTCATGCAATTATAGTAAATACTGGTAACCTGAGTAATGGCATTGTAAATTTCATCATCCATATCATGGTTCCATATCATGGTATTATAATGTCTTATATAATTAATTGGAACAAAAATACACGTGAATACACATTTGTATTTTTGTAAAATATATCAATATCAATACTACTGGATTACGTTGATTAAATTATACCATATCGTGGAACAACGTATTCCAACCTTGGGGTAGCTTGTGCCATTTGACTGAATTTTTTGGGACCCCACCCCCCAATTTTATAAGTAGTTTGGCTCGATAATGCTTCTTAATGATGAACAATTTGTAAAGCTACGTAGTGAAATTATTTTGAGCTTCCAGATATTGGGCGAACATGTGCGATGTTGTCATTCCGATGGCACGAAAAACTGATGTACCGTTTAATTATTGGAGTGCATGTAAGAAACTTTTGTAAGTTGGAGTTTGATATAAGAGTGGGCAGTAGCGCCGCCGCCCGGGCAAAATTCATCTGTAAACGATATATTTAAAATATTTACTGTACGATTTTATGACATAATGATACAATTTGTGCAGCCAATGTAACTTCAGAACAATCAATTTGAAATAACCGAGAAAATTTTTTGAAGATCCGTTAAACACCTGAGGCATTTATCACATTCACAAAGTTGTTGGCTGTGTGGACATAACTCTTGAACTAAGGTCGCGGAACACTGATCATCGCATGAACCCATTGTTAGGTAATATGGCTGTTATTGTGGCCACAGGGTTTTCGGAAAAGGGGCCATCATTCTTGAATGGAAGAGCCGATGCACACTAAAAGTCATTCGAGATCTGTCGATGATCTAATGTTTCATTCAAATCGACCTACTTGTGTGACCTTTATATGGTCCACAACAATGCATTGGTAAATATATTACATGCATTTCATTTATTTGTGTAAGGGAGGGGGCATTATAACGGGAAGTTACGATCCAAATTTTACGAAATGCGAACTCATCGGTGATTACTGAGTAACGGTGATATTTTAAAACGATTTTTTAAAAGATCAAATGAATGCAACGACCTCTGCAGGGCCCAGAAAATAAACACGCTATTTTTCATACATAAAGGGACATAATCCTGGAAGTTACTTTGCATGCCAAAATGGCACTCATTTGAGATTTCACGATATATAATTAGGGTACAAATTCTGACCTGTAGAGGGTCAACAAATAAATGTGAACGGAAGGGCAAGGGTAACAACATAATATCTAACATATCGTACACTGAAACAATATACTGTATTATACAATGAAACAATATATACTAGTGTAATATAAAAGCAAACAATGTTTACAATACTATACTCGAGCACTACGATTAAACAGTATAAAGAATATACTAGTGTATTAGAATCAAACAATATAAAGAATATATGCAATATAGTGTACTAAGATTAAACTATATATACGATTTTACAACTAGTAAACAATGTATACAATACTAAATTAAACAATGTATATATTACTATACTAGTGGATACAATATTAGTTTACTAAGTTTAAACAATGTATACAGTACTAAAATCAACCAATACTAAATTAAAAAATGTATTAAAATACTGTACAATAAGTACAACACTATATAATTAAACAGTGTTTACAGTACCAGTAATGTAATAGTTCAGCCCATATGTACAGGAGTAAATATTTTTATTTATATGACACATATACCAAGCTAGACAGTAACAATAAGTTTTAGTTACAAAATTTCTGTGTATACGGGATCATCAACTGTGTTTACTTCTGTGGATTTATTTGAATCCATTGTGGTATACACATGATCGTCCTCTATGCTGTTGGAATTATAACTAGAATATTCTGATTCATTATGTTGATTAACGGTATGATTATCATAATTTCTAGGCATACAATCCTCCTTTTTACACGTCCTAATGGCTGCTACCAGGCTTACAACAATGACAAGTCCAACAGTTACACCGCCAACTACCATCACAATTGTTGCTAAAAATACCGATTAAATCGTTTAATATTTAACAAGTGTACGTGATTGAAATGAGAGAGATTGTAAAGTTCCGCCCCGACTGGACTAATGAATATGAGCATACGTTTACTCTCGTGTATCACTTATCAATCGTAACTTCGGTCAGTTATATAGAAGGATAACTAGTGTTTTCCTTTTGATTTCATTACTGCAGTTTAATGAAATCATCATTACGCGTCTATCGTAGCAAGTATCCCTGTGTTTAGTACGTGTTTAGTCAGTTCTATTACATATGTGATAATGAGTAACACCAATATTGTCCTTTAATAATGCCGAATTTCCAAAATGTCAGTGATGGATTTTCTTTGTTGAAAAACATGCTATGCAACGGTTCTGGTGTGAATTTATGGGTTGGGTCGATCGGGTACTAGTAAATTGTGGGGTGTTTTTGTTTTATTTGTAACTTCACCTTATCCACCTTATGGTTAGCACGCGAGTGCTGTATCATTAAGCCTGTTATTGAGTCAACTGGCGTGGTTTCGAATCCCCGGTTGTACGTGACAAGGAGTAGGGTCGCCTGTCCAGCCTCGTGGATTTTCTACGGGTCTTCCGGTTTCCTCCCACTGCTAAAGACCCCTACGCACAAGCGAATTATTGAAATAACATTAAACATATTGTAGTCCCGAAATGACCTAGTTTGTGTCGAGTGGATGTTAAACAACATTTCGCTCTCTCTCTTTGTCTCACCTCGTCCACGACAACTTTCCTGTTGTGTTTGCATACTTTAGAATAACAAAAAGGCACCTCTTACCTGTCTGTAACGATGATACAACTCTCTGGTCGGCCAATACACCATTCACGTGGGGTAATACATCATTCACGTTTGGTAATACACATATATATAGCCATGACTGTTCTTGCAGACTTGGGATTCTTTTCGGAATCAAGCCCTTTTTGATGCCGGTTTGTAAACCCACTTTTAAAATCCTGTAATGTAAACAAAATATTTGTACAAATACCTGGTTTACAAAATTGAGTTATAGAATTTATGTAACTGACAATGACGTGGGCACTGGTCTACTTTAAACAGCTATATAATCTATTTCATTTTATTACAGCGTGTTCAGTTTATTACATAGTTAAACCCCATTTCATAAAATTTACTGGTCGATTTTATTGGTGGTATCCTATTGGAGGGTTGAGATGGCCTAGTGGTCTAGATTGCCGCGCTCCGACCTCTAGCTGGTCGGTCACCCCTGGCTTGCGGCTGTGGTTTCGATCCCTGGTGTGAGCGTATGTGGCATGGTGATAGAGGCGCCTTCTCAACCTCATGGGTTTCCTTCGGGCACTCCGGTTTCCTTCGGGCACTCCGGTTTCCTTCCACTGCTAAAGACCCTTACCCTACGCGCAAGCGAATTATTGAAATAAAATTAAACCATCTCTCTCTCGTATCATATTATAGAATGTATTATTGGGTAAAGTGATGTGGTGTCCATTTCTTACTTAGCTTGTCGAACTTTTTTAGTTTCCGGACTTTCTCACACATCTGAAGACCGCCACAATGTGTTGGTCTACTGAAGATAAAATAGTGTACCGAGAGAAAGATGGGGTTTAAAGTCCACTTGACATGAACTTAATAGTAATTTGGCGAATCGAAATTACACTATTTAGCGATTGAATTGTGGGCCTAGCCTCGATCATCTTTACTAGAGTCGGTACGATAAAAATACATAGTCTCGATCATTCATTTTTTGATTTAATCACCAATAAGCGTTGAGCAGCAGATCATATTCTAATCCAATAAATATCGCAGGCCAGCGATGATATCGAGAGTTTATTATATGGTCTGGGTAAGTTAATTAATGTCTAATGCTTAATTAACAATTTACAGTCCTTTACTTCTGTTTAATAATGGTTCCATATTCATATTGAATAGTAATGGTTGGAGTTTCATATGCACTGAAAAAAACGCTTACATACTTCCAACAAAAACCTAGTTTTGTCCAGTAGTCAACATGTAATGTATTATTCATTCCCATAATTTCAGGGTTGCCATGTCCAAAAACAATAGTTATAAATTATAGCGTAACAATTACTAACGGATTTGGACCTTGACATTATTCATTCTCATAATTTCAAGTTCCGAAAACAATAGTTATAGATTGTAACATAACAATAACTAACTGATTTGGAGTTTGACAGACGATATATAAAGAATCACCAACAGTAGTTACATCTTCAACAAAATCTGGACCAGAACAATGAATATCTTTAAGCATTGACGATGTCATGGTTATATTCGGTAGCGATTCAGTCTTCTCGCCATTCAGGTTTGCTAGATGAGGTTCACCACCCAAAAGTTGATAACACACAATACCATTTTCTGTTAATGATATACAATCAAACATTCAGAAATTTTGTCAATTATTTAGAAATTCAATTGTTTAAATTATGCGAGGTCCGTAAACGACAAATCAAAACAATATATTTTACAATATAAAACCGATAGAAATAACATTAACATATTGATTTAGCTCTGATCGAATATTTTGAATAGTGTGACTAAAACGGTAACTCAAATACAAAAATATTGTTACTGTTATGTTGGGCCTTTCACGGTGAAAATATTGGTATTACGTCAAACGAATTGTGTCATGTCACATGATTGGTATCACGCCATGTGATTGGTATTGTGTAATGCCAAATTGTTACCATGGCTTGGTTTAAACGTAAACTATTTTCAGAACAATAACAGTATTAATAGGATTCCTGGGGAAAACAAACTTTACAAATCGACAGATCCAAGGAAACTACTTGGACTAGTTCCCAAGCAAAAATGTGACCAGCGCTGGTTACTGTTCTTCTGACGGCGAGAGAGCGACGTGAGAGAGACAGAGAGAGAAAGAGAGAGAGAGAGAGGGGGTTTACTGTCCACTCGACACGAACTAGGTCATTTCGGGACTAACATATGGTTTAATTTTATTTCAATAATTCGCTTGCGCGTAGGGGTCTTAAGCAGTGGGAGGAAACCGGAGTACCCGGAGAAAACCCACGAAGTTGGACAGGCGACCCTACTCGTTACCATGTACAACCTGGGATTTGAAACCACACCAGTTGACTCAATGGCAGGCCGTATGATACAGCGCGAGCACGCTGACTATTCGGCCATCCAATACCCCGAGAGCGATGTGAGAGAGAAAGAGAGAGAGAGAGAGAGAAATGGGGTTTAACGTCCACTCAACACAAACTAGGTCATTTTTGGACTAACTAAATTTTATTTAATAATTCGCTTGCGCGTAGGGGTCTTTAGCAGTGGGAGGAAACCGGAGTGCCCGGAGGAAACCCACGAGGTTGAGAAGGCGCCCCTATCTCCATGCCACATACGCTCACACCAGGGCTCGAAACCACAGCCGCAAGCCAGAGGTGACCGGCCAGCTAGAGGTCGAAGCGCGGCACTCTAGGCCATCCCAACCCCCGAGAGCGATGTGAAGTTACCTTGAGTTCGTTATTCGATAATATGAAACATCTAGTTATTCAGTTAGAATAATGATACTTCTCAAGACATGACATTGTTATAAATCAATCAGGCTCACCAAAAAAAAACAATCCTGGCGTACTCCCAACAAAAGCTGCTTTATTTTATTACTCAGTGCTGAATACCGATTAAAGAACAACGAACCACAAGTTAACTTCACAGAGACCTTGTGCCAACAAGTAGTCAACCACTGAATATTAGAGACGATATGTTTATAAATATTCAAAACTTACCTAAAGTACTAAACAGCATACAGTTGCTTCCTGAATTGACCAGTTCGGATGTGCCTGGCTGTGACCTATAAAGCTTATCTTCAGTAGACCAATACACGCTGTAATAAAGAAAGCAATCAACGGGATTTAACGCCCAAACACGAGGTCAAATCGGGACTAACACAAGATCCACATTTTAATTTTAATCATTCACTTGCGCGTAGGAATGTTTAGCTGTGAGAGGATACCGGAATACCCACGAATTTTCTTTTCCAAACCAGGAATAATTTTTATTATTACAGACCCTATGCATCACAGTAGATGCTGACGTCTGTTCCCCTGATCTGAAATTAAATGAAATGGGGTTTAACGTCCTACTTTTCGGTCCCGAACCGGGCTAATGAAGACGGGTTCCCCCGGATCTATACACCTGATTTGGTATTTAGTTTATATCTTAAAACATCTGTGCAGTTTATCGTATCGGTTTGGGGATGGGGGGAGTGTAGTCCTTAAAGGGAAAATCTCGAATTAAACAGAGGCTCAAAAAAAAAAGTCTGAGAATGTATGAAAATCAAACGCCAAAATATAGAGGAATGGTGTATTTACCTTGTCTCAAAATTTCAACTCAAAATATTGAGTCGTCTGGACGTGAACGCCAAAAACTGCTTATCCGGACACGTAACCCTTTTAAGATTTCGAGTCACGTAACCCTTTTAAGATTTCGAGTCAATTTTTTCGTTGGGTGACCTTATAACCGATTACGGTTACTTGAGAGGGCTGGCTATACAGTGAATGACCCATGTGCTGTACTTAATAAAGTAAGGTTAATTTCACCTACGCATTATTTTTATAAAAAATGTCTGGTTTTATCCAGATACCGCAAAATACACATTGGGGCACCGGTTTCATATTCCAGATGAAGACAGACGTTTTAAGTTGTTTGAAAACGTATCATAAATACTGAGTTAGTTGCTTGGCCCTTGACTGGAAGATTTTAACACAAACTTAACACAAACAAATATCGGGATTAGCCCCTTAATATTACGGCCCTTACTGTAACGACCGAGCTGTATATGCTATCTAAGCATACGTAGTGCATTTACTGGAACTATCGATGCATATTGATACTAGTTTCAGAAGTAGTTCATTGACAAGATTACTCAATGCAAATTGATATTAGTTTCTGATAGGTATTTTAATTACATAATGCATTTTGATAATAGGCCCAGATGGGTGAATGAATAAAAATAGTCCCAGATTGGGGAATTAATGCATATTGATAATACACACCTGGTGGGGGAATTAAACAGATTATTCAATACATACTGATAATAGGTCCAGATGGGTGAATTAATAAAAATAGGTTCAAAAGGGTTAATTAATAAGGTTATTTCATACATATTGATAATTGTCTCAGATGAGTGAATTAATAAAATTATTCAATACATATGGATACTACACCCAGATGGGTTAATTAATAAGAATATTCAAAACATATTGATAATAAGCCCTGATGGGTGAATAAATATAATCATTCAATACATACTGAATATTGATTATAATTAATCATATTACGCTTTATTTACAAGTTGCAGTTACACCAAATAATATTACCTTCTATTGGCGCCTGTACCGTGGAATCCAATATCATATACATAGTAATCGACAAAAGCTGTAGTAGAAATAATTGTTTTGCTATAATTCCGTGTGTAAGAATAGAATCCAATTCCTTTTGTTGAATAATAATATAAGTTCCCAGTTTCGTGGTCAACGCTGATGGGACCAGTTGATAAATCAGCTCATATGAAAAATAGAATCGGTTTAAATCTTTAGAAATAAAAATGAAATAAAATGGGGTTTAACGTCCTAATCTTCTGCACCTAACCTGGGCTAATGAAGACGGGCATACGCCATACAGTGAGTTATGAGTGTAATTTGCCCGGGCAGCGGTGCTACGGCCTACTCTTATATCGAATTCCAACTGCCAAGTGATCTTTCAGGTGCACGTCAATTTGTACACGTGACCTCAGATTTTCGTCTCATCTGAACGACTAGACAGTTGTCCCCTAAAGCTGTCAGGTCCTCCGTCCTTCATCGCTGACAAAGGGAAACCACGGCGGAAAATCTGTATGACCTTTATCGGCCATTGCAGGAATCGAACACTCAACCTTCAGACTACCGAATCATCGTCTTGCCCACTTCTTTAAAAATAACATCAACTGATCTTGGATGAATTAGTACATCGGACCTGCCGTTCTAGCATTAGTTCCCTTGCTTTTTAAACAAAATGTGGAATACATTTATGTTCAAAGTTTATGGAACATCCAGCAGCCATAATGTCTGTCCGATTGCGTTGACGGATTAAAAGACCTTGAATGAATTAAATTTTGGTGCGCATCAAAACTCTCCTGTAATGTACCATTGGTTGTTATTTCACATTGGATTATTTTGGAAATACACTTGTTTTACACACCAATGTTATAGTCAGCATGTATGTTGAGTAATTGTTCGCCATAGTAACAATATCGTTGAATCCGAGATATTGTCAGAATGTGTATGGATTACTGAATTATGACGATGTTCCCATTTCCCGCTAATCTCTTGTAAACTGTGGGCGTGTCTTACATGGCACCCATGTGGTTGTTTTAGCATTAAAAAATGAACATGCCCTTGTTATTAAATAATGTGTGTTCTACCAATAATTATCAGAAAATATTACTTTTGGATTCTTACCGATTTACCTATTTTCTGAATCTCTTCTTTCATTTGCGGATGGACTTTTATTAAAACAGAAATATGAAAAGGTTCTCCACTATGTTCATAGGCAATATGGTATTTGAAGTATTAAGCATAATTTCACATAAATAAAATTATTTTATTAATATTACCGCTACCTGAATCCGATATGGTTTCTATAGCCCCGCCGTCATAATCAACACGAATAATCTTGATGAAGTATTGATGGATTACACGCAGTCGGGTGTAATATAAAAATCTTCTTTCAAAATCACATGCCATGTGGGTAGCTGTAAATAAAAGTCAGTCGTTGTCAATATCAGCAAATTGGACGTATTATGGATGCAAACAATAAATATTTCTTTTTTTTCAAATTAAAGGGACGGGGAGGACGTCAGACAATTAAATATTATTGAAGTGTCTAAACTAAAACAATATGGAATTAATAAAATATAATGAAAATGGATTGAACATTCATTAAGTAATAGACAACAATGCGTAATTTAGAAGTTTTCAAATCAAATTATTTGCATACTAATTCTGGAGTTCCCCAGGGGTATGTACTGGGTCCTTTTTTATTTGTAATTTACGTATACGATATCTCCGATAATATTTCTAACAACATACGACTATTTGCCGGTGATAATTCACTTTTTACCAGTATTCATAATAATCCTCTAAGCAGTGTGAACACTTTATATCATTTCGTTGTGGGGTGGGCTAAACAGTGGTGTGTAAATTTTCACCCCAATAAAACTAAAAATATTACTTTTAACGGGAGAAATACAATCCGTCCAGACGTTGTTTTTGGAAATTAACTTATATAAAATAAAGAACAACCTAGGTCCAACTTATCAGACTGCAATCTTTAATAGCTTTGAATCGTTCAACTTATAATCTTCGTAATGAAAATCAGAACCTCAATCAACAATTTGTAAAACCAAATCGTATTCTAATAGATTTTTTTTTCTCTGCACAATCAAACTTTGGAACAACTTACGGGAAAACGAAAACATCAAATACCTCACAACCGCTAAACACATTTAAGTCGGACCTTTCACGTGTATACCCTTTACTAAGACCACCATTGTACATTATAATATTGAAATAGGAAAGAAAATTTAATATCCATTGCCGATTATGAAATCAAGCTAGTATTTAAAAAAAACGCTACAGACAAACATAATTAACGTTATTTTTTCATATGTCCAATCTACTCAATTCTCCAAAATAATTTACACCACCTCAAACAATTAACCTAATCTTATATTATTTAGTATAATTTAAAATACATAAAAAACAGCAAGAGATTTTAACACTTTAACATTTAATACTTTACTTACAATATGCATTACTTTTTATCATTTATAAATTTTATAATCTAAAAGGAAAATGTAATACCCCACGTTTAGATTCCAAGAAATGTATGTTTGTATCTCACTGTCTATACATACTTCCACCATTGCATATTCTCAACATAAGATAAGTATTTTGATGTGTTTGGAGAGAACTTATATAGACCTGTGTCTGTTGTTCAATCCAATTCAGTTTATAGAATGAAATATAGTTTAAACTATGTGTACCATTCTCAGCAATTATGTTCGCCTGTTTGTTCTTTGTGTTATACCGATGTATTTTATCTTCAGAAGTTAACAGGAACAGTTCTTCCCCTGAAAATATTTCACAAAATGTAAATGTGTTAGTTGGTACCAAATAATGAATAGGGGGCAGACTGCCCGGCAGTGACAGTTGGTGGAATATAATACTGAACGTCCCAAAACGGAAACCAAAAAATGTACATTAATAAAACAGGAAAAGTTTTATCTTTGTACAGTATTTTATGATAAGAAAATATGCTGATGTGTTATGATTTTATATAACAATAGCAAAAGACTTAAAATGGAGTTCAACGTCCTACTTTGCTTGAATGACCCGGCTTAAATATACTCGTTGGTTTTCTCCTAGTCCCCGGTACACTCCCACTGCTAAAGACCCCTACGCGCAAGCGAATAAAGTTAAACCAAATATTAGTCCCGAAAAGACCTATTATTTTGAGCAGTCAATTATGGATACACTGGATTTTAGAGCAGTTGTTAACGTCCTCTCCACTTAACCTTGGTCCCGAAATGACCCAGTTTGTGTCGAGTGGACGTTAAACCCCAACTTCTCTCTCTCAAAAGAATTGAGGTGTATTGACTTCAAAGATGGGGCATATGTCCTATTTACCAAAAACAAAAACAAAACAGGAAACAATACTGAATACAAAGAAGCAAATGGAGAAGGTAACCTTGTCGTGACGACAGTCGTCTTCTAATTGGATAACGTGGCGTAAAAGGCAATGATTTCCCAAAGGGCGGTACGAGTTAAATGCAATTGGAGAATGAAGACAAAAGATTGTGTGGTGTTGTGGAGGTCAGGCTTTTAGTAGTTAGCTCCCAATATTAACATTTGTCTTCTGCAAATTAAATTCTAAAACATTTCTTTTCTTTTTTCATGATACAAGAAGGGCTGCGCATTCATTTTCAGTATAAATGACCTCATTGGACTTTTGACTTCCAACATCAACAAATCACCCCAACCGTGGCTTGATTATCACTCGGCAATGAAATCTACGTAACACTTTAATATCGAATAGTTGAGTTTGGTTTTGTGCCCATTTTATGGACACCACACTGAGCTTCCCGACTAGTAGAATCAATTTGGTTGAAAGTAACATAACTGGGTTCCTACCTGTTACGAATGTTGCTTTCAAAATATAAAAAATCAGAATACGTCGAAACAACTCCATTTCCAAACATCAAATGACACGGTGAATTGTTTTAGATGTTGGTCCTTTCTAACGTGTATTGATCAGAACGCCTAGCTGAAGTCTTAAAGACGAGGTTTATATTACACATGTTTGAAATACGAACCGTATCACAATTAAACTGATACTTCGATATTATACATTTTGCGGTTTTGCCATTAAATCTTAGAAGAGATCATTACTCCAACTAATGTGTAGTGTGTTTATAAAGTGGTTACATTATCTACAAATATTTCGACAATTATAGCACACTACATGAAAGTTACTCTTAAGTTACTTTTGACGTCCTTTGAACTTCATTAAGCCTGTCATTGAGTCACCTGGTGTGGTTTCGAATCCCCGGTTGTGCGTGGCAAGGAGTAAGGTCGCCTGTCCCAATTTGTGGGTTTTCACCGGCTCCTACGGTTTCGCCCCACTGCTAAAGACCCCTGCGCGCAACCGACCTAATGAAATAAAATTAAATCATATGTGTCATGTGAACGTCAAATCCCATTTCTCTCTCCCATTTGAAATCACTGAACGTGTTTAACACGTGTGTAGAGAGGTGCGTGTGCAGAAGTCCACAAGTACGGCGGGCCTTTTTTACGCCATCAAAATGACCTGATTAACTTGGCACTATACAAGTTGCGAGCCAATAGGATCAGGAGGAGAAGAAGTGAACGTAGGTGAATTCCCCAGCTGGTTTAGTTCCATGACAGGACAGGATGATATAAATATGAGGATGTTAGAGCATGGCAAGGACATTTCAGTACTAAATGAGACACTAAGAATTGACTGTGTGTAATTGAAAAGATGTCATTGTCTAAAAATAAATTTACAATTTTATGATGTTCCCAACTTTGCGTTTTAGTGAGGTGCAAAAAGATAAAAAATAAATATCCGATATTTATATTTTCTTTTGTCTTATTGTAAGTAATACATTAACTGTGCAATATGACACGAAAATACCTTCTAGGGTAATCCCCGAACTGTCATGATCACAACCGAATCACTGTTAATGCTTATAGTATGATGGCTGATGTGGTGATGATTTCAAGTCTTTCTCCTGAGTTTTTACTTTCTTGGCTGCAATAGTTGATGATCTATTATTAGATTTTAGAGGGGTTGTGACTGCTGCAAGACCTGCAACGCGGGACCAAGAACTCCAGACAAGATGCCGCTGCTTTGCTGATGTGATTGTTGCTGAAATTCTGATGGATGCGGCGACATCATGTTTAGCTCCTGTTGTCGGGGAGACTGCTGTTAGGGATGCTGGCCCAAGTATTCGGGGGGGCGGGAGAAGCTTGTGGTGGGTTGTGCCTCCACGTGGGGAGTGGCGGCTGGTACATCTCAAAATGAGGATAGGCTGACGTAAGCTGTCTTTCTGACAGGACGTTCTGGAGGAGGTATGTTGGGTCGCACATTGGAGAATGTCCGAGGTTCTTCCTCGTCCATCGTCTGAGTGAGCACTTTGTTGATATCCGACCGTAAGAAGGATAACACGGACGTAATACGCAAATGCTGTGGCTGCTGATGCATTTCAGTAACTTCCCGGATTGGTGCACTCTTTTCTGGAGGGACTGGATAATGTTTTCTTCCCGGGCCATCTTGTCCATGCGTATTGTGATGCTGGATAAGGTAGGGGAGGTGGTCCTATCGTAAGTATCAGTATCATCCAACTCCTCACAGGCAGTCTCTCTAGCGGTCCGATTTTTCGGGCGTGAGCTTCAATAACGACCTTTACCTGTAAAGAGTAAATAATAAAATGTATGAAAATATAATATGACGTGTAGTAATACCTCGTTGGAAAATAACAGTAACCAACCAGTTACATGCGCTTACTTTGCTATTAAGCTTATGGGGTTTTTTTTCAACGAGATAATTATAGATCGCCTTTTACGTCATATTAGAAGAATTTTGTTTGCGATGAAATAAGCACATATAATGTTACCCACATTACAATCAATACAAAATTTCAAACTGGATGAATTACATGTATGTCTTGGTTTTAGTTGTCATCATGCATCTGGTCCTTTATAAGAGTGGAAAATCGATTTGGTCTCCCTTTTCCAATTTTTGGCGGCGGAGTCGAAGTTGCTCATTATATTTCGTTTTTTATATGTTGTGTTTGGATCGGATTATTATTATTATTTTTTTTTTCTTAAAAAAAACTTTGATTATTTTTTCCCTGGAAATTGCGGGCCGGATTTTTTTCTTGCGGGCCCTCAGATAATCAAGCTCTATCTTGTACATTCCCTTTCCCTTGGTACTCACACAGTTTGTTCTTGTTTTCTGTCATCCCAAAGTCTGTGTGTTCAATTTCCCAGAACACGGGGTTCTCCTCCTCAGCATCGAAGCTATATTCAGTCTTCTTGGCCCGCTTTAGCTTGTTGTTTGGGGCATCAGATGCAAGCACAGATAATACTGTTGAGTCAATGGATCCCGTACGAACGCGAATGGTGGTCAGATTAAGATTGGCGCCTGGAGTTAGCAAGAATGAAGATTGCTTAGGTCGGCATATTCTCGAAACTTTCCTTTATTTTCTTGGAAGCATGTTGAGCGATTGACACCCACTTCAATAATGACTTGTCGTTCTAGACAACCTCCGCTTTTATATCTGACGTCACTTGGTCGTCGAAGTATGCTCCAACACGTTCTACACGAGTTTCGCATAAGTCAAAAAGCCTAGAAATTCGCTGGGCACACGCCGTCATGTGCTTGTGTAAGTTATGTTTACGTTGGAAATACGTTAAACAAAGGTTATATATTCGTTCAGCGTGTTAAAAGTACGTTATATATGCGTCCAAAAAGAGCGTCCTTAAAGTCAGCCTCAGCATATGCCAGCTTGTTGGATAACTATTTTATACCTTCAGTAAGTTCCAAAGACGCCAGATATACGTTACCTGTAGGTTTGTGGGGTGACAACGTTGGTTGCAAGCCTGGTGGTCGGGTGTTCGATCCCTGCATTGGCTGAAAAAGTTCAATCAGATTTTTTCCGGCGTGGTTTCCCCCTTGTCAGTGATGCAAGACGGAGGGCCCGTGTACACATTGGCGTGCACGTAAAAAATCACGTAGTCTTGCTGTATAGCGTATGTTCCGGACATTAATTATTTTCCTTTTGCTGATTCTCTGCCGCTCTCGCAAGACACGACGAGGTCTCAATGTCAACGGTAAACCCAACGACGTAGGTTTTGTCATTGATGGATTTTACACAAATTAATTTCTCGAACTCCTCCCTAGAATTTACTGTATTCTCATAGATAAACGGTAACTTTTCAACCCGATACGTATTTCTATCCAGTGATGGCGAATTTTGTAAGCATTTTGAATTTTAAAAGTATGAAAATAAAATTCAGGTATAATAATGTCCGGACGGATGATTAATTGTGCAGAAGTCAAAAATTAAAAGAGTGTTTTGGTAGGATTGTTTTTAACTTGGGTGTGTCGGAGTGAACGATGTTTTGATATATTTAATTCTCAGTCCTCAGTAGTCTATCTATGCATGGGTTAAAAGAGTAGCAAGATCAATACAAATATATTGAATTGATTTCTCTTTCTTTGCTATTAAACATAATACTGCCGGGGTACATAATTCAACAGGCTTTGTTGGCGTTGCCTTTCCATCGATACATGATCAATTATATTACTAGTATTCTATTCCTACCCAAAGAAGGGACTGCGGAGATAATAATATTACAAAACCACAATAATATGCCACTCCTGATGGTAATTTTAAAAAGCGGCTTTAAAAGTAAAGCACCTAAATATTGTCGTTATTTGGAGTGGTTAACATTCGATTTTATTTTATATGTGTAAAGTATTTCAACAACAATTCCTGTTTATAAACTCACAGTATGCAGTGCGGGGTATTATCATTATCAAAACATATCATAACACGTGTTGAGCCACGGGGCGGGCGTAAGTTAACTTTTCAATATTGGCGAACAATATTTTCTCCAACTTTTAAGTATTTAATCAAGTGTCCGAAGACCCCAGATAAAAAAGAAAAGGTGTCATGTTACGTATTGCGTTGCAACAAACAGGATAAAAATACGACGTCCTTTTTTTTTGATAAAATAAATAATTCTTAGATTTTCATCACACACATAGATAATTTTCATCGAATACTAAATGTAGACAGAAATAATTGGTACAAAGAGACACGTTTATAGAATTTACATCCGTGATTCCATGGAGTCAAAGTCTTTTCGTTCTAATATTGAGTATCAGCTAAGGCCATAATAGTCGATGCGAGTATCGACGTTTGATCCTAAAGCATCTAAGGGTAAATTTAGTCTTGAAATCAGCACTAACAAACACTGTTTTATTTTAAGAGTTCGTACCCGTTAGGCGGCCGTCATGAAATTTCCCTTTGTTTTTTTTACTGTTTTCACGTTAATAGTATCGGTACTACGGCGACTGATTCAGGACACGTAAAAAAAGAAAAGTAATATCTCGAGCGCTTGATATATTAAGTCGAGCGCTCGAGATAGTTAAGTCGGGCACTCGAGATAGATAGATAAGTCGAACGCTCGAGATAATACAGTCGCCTGCATAACAGCATACATTATTTGTAAAACCCATCCAAAGCTGCATTGACGGATTGGATGTGTTTTGCTAGGAGAGACTGACATCCAATTATCTAGAAGCTCAGATCTGATCCAAAGTTACATACTTTACGTCCTAAATCAGCCATCCGTCAGTACAGCAACGGTTAGAGAGGGATTTATCGGCCATTGCTTCAGGAATATGGTATGCAATTAGTTATAAAACATACCAATTCTTGTGTAAAAGCGCGACTATTGCTTATACACATCACTGGTTTATTATTTTTAACAAGTATAGATTAGAAGATATGACTGCTCTCTTAAAGGTAAGAATTAAATCAGTCCTATATGAATATAATAATAATTGAGGTGCTTTTTCGCACTTCACCTTATGCGCTTTGATGTCTAGAGACATGCCTTATGCCTAGTAGGTTTCACCCATCCTCTATGTTTGCATTAATTCCCCTTTAAACCATAATTAAATCTGTATCAATTAAGCTATGGTTTCATGACTGTTACTTATTGTTTCGCTCATTATTGTTTGATGTACCTTCACTGTATATATAACACTGTCACATTTGTATGCTTGATAATGATCAATGAATTCTTGTGGAAACGCCGTGTGTATATACTATAGTGATTGTTATCCATAGAACTGTGTTGTGTTATGTTATGTTCAATTGCGAAATGAGATTCAAAGATTATAAGATTCAAATTACCAACACCGTCAACCTGACACCATTGACCTTTCTACTAATGGAATATTTTTGATATTGTGCTTTTCAACAAGTATTGATTATTTAACGCCTGGCTGTACTCTTCGTAGCTTGTTCACTATCTGCGCTAATGACGACGGACATACGTCATGCAGTATACTACGAGAGAAAGGGGGAGACAGAGAGGTAGAAATGGGGTTTAACATCCACTCGACACAAACTAGGTCATTTCGGGACTAACGTATGGTTTAATTTTATTTCATTAATTCGTTTGCGCGCAAGGGTCTTTAGCAGTGGGAGGAAACCGGGGTACCCGGAGAAAACCCACGAGGCTGGACAGGCGACCCTACTCCTTGCCACGTACAACCGGGGATTCGAAACCACGGTAGTTGGCTCAATGGCAGGCCGTATGATACAGCGCGCACGCTAACCATTCGGCCACCACCCCCTCCCCCAGTGTACTACGAGGGAATGTTTGTCCTAATCGTATTCCAACCACCAGTGGATTTTTTTATACGACCTGAACGACGAGACAGATATCGTTTTTAGGCCAATGAATTTTCTCGTCCAACGCCGGGGGCGAACACGCCACTCTAGACTAGCTAGCCAGCGTCTTATTCACTTGTACATTAAGAATACGAACCGTGTCAGAGCTAACAGAATACCGTTGTAACATACCTTCCTTCCGAACTGACCTACCTTGGCTGGCTTATCTCCGCCCCCCCCTCTCTCGGATGGTTTACATATATCGCACGGTGACATCTTGGATTGTGGCCTCTGATTGTACGTTACCCCCTCCCTCTCGGATGGTTTGCAAACATCAAAGTATGACTTCATGGATTATGGCCCCTGACTGTACGTTATATCAGCTTGTGGATTCCCGAGAATTGTGTGAACGCTCAAACTGAATGCCTAGTTGATATATAAACTTGAATTGTCGTAAAAGTACCGAAACCGTTTCGATGTGGTACATACAATGATATCTTCTGAAAATCGACTTAATTAATAAGCTTCCATGTCGTTATTGTCCGAAGTTTGTGGGATTTCAATTTATAAAGAGCAAACGTTTTTAATCGTTGAGATATTAAGTTGTGTAATGATTTTTATTTAACGGGATTCGATTTTAAACACACAGGTAAGTTTATAATAACCAAAGCTAAAGATACATTATGTGAGATTAGATAACGAGTTGGCAGTTCTCATTATAATAGTTAAAAACTAAGTAATGTAAAGGCAATTTATTGAAAATTTCAGTCTAATTGGTCCACTATGAACCGAGAATTAACCGATTGAAAGTCCCGCTTAGCCTCCATCATCATTACTAAAGTCGGTACGACAAAAACATAGTCTCGATCATTAAATCGGGAAGGAAAGTTATGCAACAAATCGGATCATAATCCAATAAATAATGCAAGCTAGCGTTGACATCAAGAGTTAATTATGGCCTGAATAAGTTAACTGATGTCTGATTATAATTTATATAAAATGCTGACCTAAAGAAAGACTTGTAATAGGGAAATTTAGCTCTTGCATAATGCATGTTTAAGTAGTTTGTTCATAATCGAAACAATCCGTTTAAAATTTACCATGGTTCAGATAGTGGTGCATTTTACAACCAAACAATATATACAATACTAGTGTACTCGCGATTAAAGAATATATACCTAGTGTATTGAGAGCAATGTATACAAGAACTAAATTAACCAATGTATACAATACTATACTAGTGGATAAATATTACTAGTGTATTAAGATTAAACAATGTGTACAATACTAAATGAAACAATGTATACAGTACTAGTGTATTGAGATTAAGCAATATGCTAAACAATTAAACAATGTATAAAATTAAACAATGCATACAATATTAGTGTACTAAGATTAAAACAATACTAGTGCATTGAGATTAAATTAAACAATGTATACACAACTAGTTAATAAATGTAAGTTTATATATTCAGATGGTGAACAATCTCTTAAATCTATTTATTCTCGTATATCATTTCCTATTCTCTTGTCATTTTCGATCCATTCAATTTTTTTAAACAATATTTACAAATGGCTTACCTTCTCAATTGTATTTTGTATTATAATGATATGATAAGTAATTGATATTGTTGCACATAGTAGATTGATATACCAACTACGTAGTACGTCCACATATACGAAGACATGCATTACTCTTATGTATAATAATATGATAAAACTTATTAAAAGGTTTATGAAGCTGAGTTTCAATTGACAAATCCTGACATATAATATTCAATAAACTATTGTGGGTTCTTTGGGGAATGTTGAATACTGTCCTAACCTACTTTTTTTCTCCAGTCTACATAAAAACCCTCTAACGACTTTCGTGAGATATCCCATAGTTGGTTCTCACACAGGGGCATACAATAAGTTTTAATAATTTATATTTAAGGAGAATGTAACATTTCTTAATGTTACATAACTTTAACAGTAAAATTATATATACATTGACGTAAGTCAAAGTGAACATGATTTACATATTTAATTATATCACACATATATTCAGCTCGAAAGTAACATTATGTTCTAGTTACAAAATTTCCACGTATACAGGATCGTCAATTGTATCATATTCTGTAGATTTATTTGAATCCATTGTAGTATATACATGGTGGTCCTGCAGACTGTTGGAATTATAACTGGAATATTCTGGTCCACCTGGTGGCTTGACGCAATTTTTGTTATGCATTCTAGGTATACTTCCGGCTGTATTCTTCTTACACATTCTAATGGCGGCTATGAGGCTTACAATCATGACAAGGCCAGTAATTACACCTCCCACTACCATTAAAATTGTTCCTGTAATTAAATATAGATTAAATTAAAATATATCAAACCGCATAATTGTACGGGATTGAAATGAAATGGGTTGTCACGCTCTGCTTCGATCAGTATACGCGGTAAGATAGAAGTATTATCACTATTATTAAAACGATATTCATACAGCACACATTGTCCTGATAAGACCTAGTTTGTGTCGAGAGGACGTCACCCCTCTCTCTTTTTGGAATGTTCTAGACAAAATTACACTGCTAATCTACATCATGGCTTTATGTTACAGTCCCTTTATGCCACCATTAAACAGATAACGGAGCCTAACACTTCCGGTAAGTATAAGGGCAAATTAACGACACGTTAAAGTTAAAGCTGAACTCCGGTTACAAAAATACTGAAATAATGTAATAAAAAAAAAAGTTAACGCCCGCAAGCCCCCATACTTGTTTCCAATTTGTGAAATAAGTATGGCGGACATGGAGGCTTATGACCTGGAAAGGTTAGCCGATCTCACTTCCAGTTTGTTTCTCGTCAGCTAGCTATACACATCCGGCTTTATTCTCTTCACACGGTTCACTGATTGCTGTATTTCCCCCCAACAGTATACCAAATTATTGAAGATTGCAAAATGTCTGATCAGGTAGGCCTGTAAATAATTATATGAACTTCGTCTACTACAATATAGCCTAAGCTTTACTCCAAAACAAAAGATGCAACCAGATGTCATACCCAACCTGTTTTTCAACCAAAACAAATCACCTATACAAACTATTAGTATTGCCTTCTTCGTGTGTTCATGTTGAATAGTGTTCATGAAAACGACCAAGGGACATAACTACATGTTTGGGACGGCTCTCATTGGGGAGTGTTTGACAGAGCTAAATTTATTGATGTTATGTTTTTTTTTCTCCATTTTACCAAAGTGTAAGAAATTGATATTGTAGTAGACGCAGTTCATATAATTATTTACAGTCTTACCTGATCAGACATGTTCAATCTTCAATAATTTGGTATACTGTTGGGGGAAAATACAGCAATCAGTGAACCGTGTGAAGAGAATAAAGCCGGATGTGTATAGCTAGCTGACGAGAAACAAACTGGAAGTGAGATCGGCTAACCTTTCAAGGTCACAAGCCTCCATGTCCGCCATACTTATTTCACAAGTTGGAAACAAGTAGGGCGGCTTGCGGGCGTTAACTTTTTTTTTATTACATTATTTCGGTATTTTTGTAACCGGAGTTCAGCTTTAACTGGGCTTCAACAACAACCTTTCTCTCCGTTAAAGTTAGCGATTAAAAGTTAACGGAGCTTTCAGAAATCGGCCCAAAAATAACTTGTTACAAGTTTTAATGCTACACCATCTATATCAAAGTCTACATTTAAAGTTCCAATTTCATATTTTCTAAGAAAGTCAAAACATAATTATTTCTATGTCTTTTGCTCAAAAGGTTGTCAACTCACTATTATACGATCACGGGCAAAATTTTTGGGGCATTACAAAGGGTGACACATGCTGATTGAGGAAATAGTTACTCAATTACCTCCCTTGTTTTCCCATTCCTCTGCATGGACGGCCATCTTCAAACGTTTGAATTTGAAGTTGAAAATGATATTTTTGCCAATTTCTCAACTGGCAATAGTGAATTATAGGTTTTATAGGATTATTCTTTAACAAGGTAGGACTGTTTATAGGTTCAATCTATTTTTGGACTTTATTTTAATACATTTTAAAAATATAACTTAAAAAAAATGCTATTGGAGCTTTAAACGACTAATAAGAATTGACGGGTCAGTTGTATCAAATAATGCAGTCGATATGTTTAACAAATAAGAAAAATATGGTGTTGATTTTCCATCTACAAAAGCATACCATTATGAACCTTCGTTAATGCTTTTTTTCACACTATGAAATTTATTATATGCACTTTGAGGGGGTTCTTGTAAATGATTGTATGAGTTGATTGGCGATCATTTGTTTTGATCTTACAGAAAGTATAAAGGCTCAATTTGACATAGGCAGATACATGTTAAATATATTGATATCCAATGGGTTTAACATTTACAGTAGGGAAATACCCTTTTTAAAACAACAATTAATTAACGATATATGTTATATATTTAGAGTTTAAGGACTGGGGTCGGTAGTGAATCTTCCTAACTTTTTATAACGTTTTTAAGTAGTTCCTAAAATTTTATATACCGTAAAGTGGTAAGTAATAATTCTTAACAGTTTATAAACCGTAAAGTTTTTAAGTATTTCGTAACATTTTATATTCCTAACATTTTATTTACCGTAAAGTTGTTATTATGTCGTTCCTAACATTTTATATTCCGTAAAGTTGTTATTAAGTAGTTCCGAACATTTTATATTCCGTAAAGTTGTTATTAAGTAGTTCCGAACATTTTATATTCCGTAAAGTTGTTATTAAGTAGTTCCTAACAGTTTATATACCGTAAAGTTGTTACAAAGTAGTTCCTAACAGTTTATATACCTTAAAGTTGTTATTTAGGTAGTTCCTAACAGTTTATATACCTTAAAGTTGTTATTTAGGTAGTTCCTAACAGTTTATATACCTTAAAGTTGTTACTAAGTAGTTACTAGTTCCTAACAGTTTATGTACCGTAAAGTTGTTACTAAGTAGTTCCTAACAGTTTATACACCGTAAAGTTGTTATTAAGTAGTTCCGAACATTTTATATACCGTAAATTTGTTATTAAATAGTTCATAACATTTTATATGCCATAAAGGAGTTTTCAGCTCCCAATATTCTAATTGAATTACTGGGCAATGCTCTAGTTCATCATGCCGATTCAGACATTCAATAAAATAACAACCTCTCACCTGTCTGTGCAGATGATACAACTTTTTGGTCGGCAACTTTCTGGTCGGCAACTTTCTTGTCGATCAGTTCAACTTTCTCGTAAGGTAATACAGATACATACATCCACGACTGTGTTATTACAGTTGGGGGCATCTCAGGAATCAAAGCCATTTTGACGCCGGTTTTTAAATCCACTTTTAAAACCCTGTGATTTAAAATAATGTGTATTGATGACTGTAATATATAAACAGTGGAGAGAGAGAGAGGGGGGGGGGAGATTGGGGAACTCGAGGGAACCTGCGAGAACTCATGAGATTGGGCGTACGACTATTCTCCATCTCATGTACAAAGCGACAACTGAAAGCACCCCACTTGCCGATAAGCAAATTATTCTAACAGAAATTGATGCATCCAAGATGGAAGCAGGGGAGAAAATGACCAGGTTAAACAGGATGTTAGGACAGTATCCAAGTTACCGAATACTATCCACCATCTTGCAATAGCATCTTTAAACTTTAAACTAAAGTAATTATAACCACTGGGAATGAAGGACTATCTGGATATACAGGACAATGGAAAGTGGCTAAAATACTTATAAAGAGAATATAACACCCTACTAAAATAAAGAGAATATAACACCCTACTACACGTACAATAAACTCATGTTCGTAGAATTCATCCGAAAACGCACAAACAACTTGCAATGCATGGCCACAAACAATGGCTATAAAAGTACAATAAACAATTACTAACTGGTTGGGAGACAGACAAAGGATGTACAGGTTATCACCAACTGCTGTAATACCCCAAATAAAACCCGGATCCAGACAACGAATTTTGTTTAGTGTTGATGATGTGATTATTATGTCCGGTAGCGATCCAGTCTTCACGCCATCCAGGTTTGCTAAATGAAGCTCTTTCCCCATAATTTGATAACACACCATACCATTATCTGTTAATTAAATTGAATAAGATATGGTCATATTTATAAATCTATTTGTTCGGCGGCAAGTGTAAGGGATAACAATACCCGGACAGTAGGGTTCTGATAAATTATTTAGAATTCCGTGAAATGAGAAGATATGAAATAAAATGGGGTTTAACGTCCTACTGTTCTGCTCCCGGTCCGGGCTAATGAAGACGGGCATACGCTATACAGTCTGCTACGAGGGAAATTTTGCCCGGACAGCGGCGCGACGGCCAACTCTTATATCGAATTCCAACTGCCAATGTGTACTCGGGACCTTGTTGTTTCGTTCAATCCAAACGACTAGACAACTGTCCTTGTCCGCCCCCACCCCCCGTCCTGCATCACTGACAAGGGAAAACCACACCGGAAAATCTGGATGAACTTTCTCGGCTTATGCAGAGATAGAACACCGGATCTCAAGGCTGGCGAGACGGCGTCTTACCCACTTGATCCTCCTAACACGTCAAATGGATAGTGTGCCTTACCAGTTAAATGAATGATGAACCTAACACGTCAAATGAATGGTGAGACTAACACGCCAAATGAATGGTGAGACTAACACGTCAAATGAAGGGTGAGTACTAATCCGTCAAATGAATGGTGAAACTAACACGTCAAATGAATGGCGAGACTAACACGTCAAATGAATGGCGAGACTAACACGTCAAATGAATGGTGAGACTAACACGTCAAATGAATAGTGAGACTAACACGTCAAATGAATGGTGAAACTAACATGCCAAATGAATGGTGGGTCTAACGCGTCAAATGAATGGTGAGACTAACACGCCAAATGAATGGTGAGTACTAACAGCGTGTCAAATATTTGGCAAGACGTCCCTTGACAACTTCATATCAAATAATATTTTATACGATGACGATGAACATTTTATCGACTTGGTTAAAACGTAAACTATTTGAAGAAAGAGAATTGTTTAAAAAGGATACAAGGAGGAGAGAAGGGAACTAGTGAGAATAATGGAGAACAACAACATACCGTTCAACACTAAGAACCTACTCTTCCCTAGACCAGATCTGAAACTGCAAATCTTTGAACAAATCCACGCCCTAATGGACACAGTTGGACTAAGTAGAATAGTGAAGTAAGAGGGGGTCATGATTAGACGGGCCCGGCATCTAAACACTAAACTACATAGGGGATTTATACCAAACTGGCAGGATAGTGGAGTAAGGGAGGGTAACGATCAGACGGACTCGGCATCTAAACACTATTCCGCCAAAAAGCAGACACTAAACAGAATAGGATAGTGGAGTAAGGGGAGGTCACGATAAGACGGGCCTGGCACCTAAACACAAATCCCACAGATGACATCTACCAAACTAAGCAGGATAGTGGAGTAAGGGGGAGTTTCGGTCAGACGTACTCGGCACCTAAACACTATTTCGTAAATATAACTGATACCAAACCCATAGAGTGGGATAGTGGAGTAAGGGGAGGCCACGATAAGACGGGTCTGGCACCTAAACACTAACCCCAAACGATGACACCAACCTACCCAGAAGCAAACGATATCATCTACCAAATGATATGTTTTTTAATAAATAAAGGGAAGAACTTCCCACTAAACCCAATCCATGGCTTAAAGCCAAATAGAAAGATTGCAAAATCATATTCTAAAAAACAGGAATCAGCTTCGGCTCTCCTAAGTCTTGTCTGCGATATCACTTATGTGGAAGCAGACGTTAAACACTAAGTAGTAGTAGTAGTAGTAGTTTAAAAAGGACTCGTGTGGAAAACAAACCAACATTACAAATCTATAGATCAAACTACTTGAATTGCTTAGTTTTACAGGACCATGGAGTTCTTGTTAATCTCCCTTTTAGACACAATGTCTCTACAAATATTCAAACCTTACCTAAAATAGTAAAAAACCCACAGTCTGTTCCCAAATCGATAAGGTCAGATGTTTCAGGTTGTGATCTATACAGATCGACTTCAGTAGATACATACACCCTGTTAAAAAATACAGATGTAGTTTAACGCCCACTTAAATCAGACTGGGTCATATTGGGTCAAACACATAGTTGAGTTTTATTTCAATAATTCGTTGAAACACTTAGAGAAAAACGGGGCACGCGGAGAAAACCCACGAGGTTAGACAAGATACCCTACTTCTTGAGGTGACCGGCCAGCTAGAGGTCGAAGCGCGGCACTCTAGATCACTAGCCCCCTCCCCCCCTCTTGTCGCTTATAAGGTGAGCATGAAACAGATTCTATAGGGTTTTTTAAAAGTCGACCAGTATATTATGTAATCGACTATAAATTGGTTATATAGCTGTTTAAAGCCGACCAGTAGGCCCTGTAATATACTAAAAATTGATCCTTTAATTGTTTAAAACCGACCAGTGTGCGCTCTTTGATAAACTATAAATAGATTTTGTAGGCTCTGTAATAAACTAAAAATTGATGCTGTAACTGTTTAAAACCGACCAGTGTGCGCCCTGTGATAAACTATAAATATATTCTGTAGCTGTTTAAAACAGATCAGTGTACGCTCTGTGATAAACTATAAATAAATTATGTAGCTGTTTAAAGCCGATCAGTACATTCTGTAATAGACTATAAATAAACTAATATGCAACAAAAGAATAGACTCGTTGCATAAAACTTGTATATCTGTGATCACATTTCGAACTCCTTGGCAAAAAGGCTCCTTCCCAAACACAGAGTTGAACCCAGAAAACGTTCTGAAAAGCGCAACCCGAGATGGCAATATATGCTCTGTGATTTTCATGTAACTGATACTGCTCGTGCTGTTCACCAGGACCAGCAGTATAAAATGCACTCGAATACATGTTGAATCATTCACACTACAACGTCAGCAGCATGCCACAGCGTACGACAGCTCAGAGGAACCAGGCGCTTGGGTGATTTGACGTTGGCCACACAACCCGAGCCGCTGTTAATCACTTCCAGGTCAATGTCGGACCATCTACAGGCTTACGCAACGCTTTCCGACCGTCAACACAACAGCCGATAGCCCGAACTGGTAGATCAAGGGTTACCACAAGGCGACAAGACCGATATGTTGTCCGACAGCACGTGCAGAATCCCTTCACATAGGCATCTGGGACAGCACGCCAGACAGTTGGAACACACGGAAAACCCATCCGATACCATACGCCGACGTCTTACCAGAGAGAACCATTGACCAATCATCAACCCATGTCATGGACGTTAACTTCTACAGTTTGCCGAACACTAGCAGAACTGGCGACACAGGCAATGGGAAATGTTCACAGATAAGAGGCGGTATTGCGTATCAACTGCAGATGGCAGGACCAGAATAAGGCGTCGATGTGGCAACGTCCGTGGCCCACACCGCCAGAGTCACTCGAGACTTTCTACAGCAGAACGGTGTGTAATTTATGCACTGGCCAGCTGTTAATCCATTACACATCTTTGGGACGAAATTCAGAGAAGACTTATTAAAATCGTGCGGAGACCAAACACATCCGATGATTGTGCGAGGCTTTTCCGTGAGTGTGCCGAGACCAAACACAGCCGATGGCTTGCCCGAGGCTTTTATGAGAGTTTGGTTCCAGTTGCCAATGGCGTTCATCAATCGCCTGATCCAATCCATGTACAGACGCTGCGCTACCGTTAATGTACAAGATTCAACTTTCTTCGACGAACTCACGCACAGTTCCTGTCAGCACTAATTGCTGAAAGTAGGGTACTATCGTCCATTCTTAGTGACACAGATTAGTGCAATCAATTAGATTAATGTTGACCTAAAACGGTGTCCATATGAAACACTTACCCAAAAATGATATTTGTCTCGCCTAAATAGATGACGTATCTATGCTTTCTATATAAGAAAGAGCAGGGTTAAATTTCCGTTCAGACATCACTTAGCGATCCTGTGAGAGCTAAGGCCTGGAGTTTCTGGGGGAACATTACACCAACAGCCTCCTCGGCTTACAGTTAGTGCGACGACGACATTTGGAGTTTCTTGGAACGACATCACCGAGGCTTTCTAGAGAGATATAACTTTAGCCTGATCAGCTTACAGGCCGGGATACCAACATCATGCAGCGATATTCAGATGTACACTCAGCCTCTAATTCGAGGATAGAGATAATATGTAGTGCTTCAGCCGTTAGGTCTAAGGTCTGAGCTTGTCAATTCCAGGCTGTAGACGTTATGATAACCGTAACGTATTACAACAGATTGGGTGACCCACCTTAAACAAATACTTACAAATATCGACAATTACACCACACTATTTATATATATATACCAAGTCTTAAACCAGTTTCGCACATTTACAGTCACTATATAAACGGTCATGTTATACCACGGGAGTCTGACCTTCTATCCGTATATATATGCATACACCATGTCGTACTTAACAGTATGTAATAAAAAAGAACAGGAATGCAATGATGGTTGAAGAATCGATTTTACCTGCTCACGCTTCAGCTCAGTTTTATTCAACAATTCGTGCTGTCGGGCAATCTGTATACATATATATATATCCGAAATTATTAGGACAACCGCAAAGTTGCACTACTTTGTTTCACGGTAAATGATAAAAAGGTAAAAGGTATGCCGACACAAACTGATTTCAACACTGGTTTAATAACATTTTAAAGTACTTTTCGTCCGTCTTGGGACTATTCATAAATAATGTCATATACGGATAGAAGGTTGCAGACTCCTGTGGTTGTACTTAATAAGCTATGACCACCATTTAACATTCTGTAAATAATACACTTGTAAGTAAAAGATAGGTCACGTGCCCTTGTTTTTAAATTAGTCTCGCTTAACGAGTTTACCTTTTTAACGAAACAGAACAGAAAGCTGTAACAGGAAGTTAAATTTAGAAACGCACACGTTAGACAACTCAACATAGTTGGTATGAAACTACTGCCTTACGAAAGTGTTTTAGAGATATTATTTGTACTAAACCAAAAAGTACAGTATAAAGCAATTTAAAAAATAAAACGAACGTAATTTCTAAAACTGCTTTAATAAGCAAAAAACTAAATTTTACCGCTTTTCAAAAACTGATTTCAACACTGGTTTAATAACATTTTAAAGTACTTTTCGTCCGTCTTGGGACTATTCATAATAATGTCATATACGGATAGAAGGTTGCAGACTCCTGTGGTTGTACTTAATAAGCTATGACCACCATTTAACATTCTGTAAATAATACACTTGTAAGTAAAAGATAGGTCACGTGCCCTTGTTTTTAAATTAGTCTCGCTTAACGAGTTTACCTTTTTAACGAAACAGAACAGAAAGCTGTAACAGGAAGTTAAATTTAGAAACGCACACGTTAGACAACTCAACATAGTTGGTATGAAACTACTGCCTTACGAAAGTGTTTTAGAGATATTATTTGTACTAAACCAAAAAGTACAGTATAAAGCAATTTAAAAAATAAAACGAACGTAATTTCTAAAACTGCTTTAATAAGCAAAAAACTAAATTTTACCACTTTTCAAAATCGTTGATAAATGTCAGAACAATAGATTTTTAACGGTTGTTATAGTTGACAAATGTGTAGAGAATTACACGTGCGGTGACTATTTATAGTCTCACAGAGTAATAAACCCCTTTGAGACAAGACAATGAAGTGTGCACATTCGCCTTTTTGTGCCAGTGCACCCTATCAACTATAACAAATCATTCTTAGTTTTACAATGAGCAGTTACACCAAATACCTTTTATTGGCGCCTGTACCGTGGAATCCAATATCATATACCACCACATCCTTGGGAAGATCTGTGTTAGAAATAACCGTTCTGCTATAATTCCGTGTGTAAGAATAAAATCCAATTCCTTTGCTTGAATAATAATATAAGTTTCCAGTTTCGTGGTCAACGCTGATGTGACCGGTTGATAAATCAGCTGTTATGAAAGACAAGAAAATAAGTTTGAATATTTAAAAATAACACCAACTTTCCAACTTGAATGAATCAGTGCATCGGATCTGCCATTCTAGCATTCTTCCCCCGTTAGTCCGACAGAACTATGACTGAACCTGGAAATCGTATACAAAGTTCTCCTAATGATTGACTCTAGTAGCCTAGGATGTCCTCTTTGCGAATCTACCAGGGCTGGTTCACCCTTGGGAGTTTTGAGAAATTCAATATGGCGTCCAAGATGGCTTCCATTTCAAATAATCCCCTATAACTCCTACAGTATCTGTCTAGGATGATAACGTTGGTGTCCAGTCATATGTTGTTATTGCCGAGGAATACACTGAACTCCTCCATTATCTTGTGGAGTAATTAGATTGTAGTAAAAGCCAGACAATATGTTTTTTTTAAAAACCAAACTGAATCTAGAGACAGACTATATATTTCTGGACATAAGAGCAATATATATATATAAAGATTGTATTAACATTACCGCTACCTGAATCCAATACGGTTTTGATATTTCCACCGTCATAATCAGCACGGAAAATCGTTATGTAGTATGCGTGGCTTACATGCAGTTTGGTGTAATATAAATATTTTCTTTCAAAATCACATGCCATGTGGATAGCTGTAAATAAAAGTCAGTCGGTGTCAGTTTGATATAGTTGGAAATATTTTATAATATGATTACGACCTTAGACAATAACTAGCTTAGATACAAACATTAAAATTCAGTGTTTTGAAATTAAAAGAGGTCTGAAGGGCGCCAGAACAATAAATATAATTGAAGCGTACCAAACTCAGCAATTGTCTTTGCCTGATTGTTCTTTGTGTTATACCGATGTATTTTATCTTCAGAAGTTAACAGGAGCAGTTCTTCTCCTGAAAAATATTTTTACATTATGTAACAAGACATGATGTGAATGTGTCGGTTGGTACCAAATGATGAATTTGGGATGGGGGCAGTGGCAGGTAGTAGATGAAATTAGAGGACGTTCCAAAATGGAAATCCAAGAATGTAAATTTTAAATAAAAACAGGGAAAATGTCTCTCATAGTACAATATTTTATGATGAGAGTTATTAATCCACCACATTCTATGATATATTTGGCGGAACGTGGTGTTGATGTACATTATGGTGATTGAGGTCGGAACAATCTACTGTGCATGCTTTTATATCAAAGTTGTTTATACCGAGGACGAAAAGTCTTGGTGATTCCGTGCGTTGTTAAGTTAATTGATGCTGGTGTAGATGTTAATGATCAGAATAGCTAGGCCTGGATGCTTAAAAGTATGTCCGCGAGAGCACCAAGTTTCACGAATGGTCAATGGAATCCACACACACATAATAAACCGGTAAAAGATCACTACGTTGTCATTCGCATCTCCAGTACTTTCTCCTGGCTAGAATTGTTCCGTGGAATACCGGACAACCGATAACAAACTGTTACGTATTTAAGAAGTTAATGTTTGCGCGTGTAACAAGTTTTACGGACAGGGTATTGTAGATGATCCAGTGGCATTTAGTCCTACACACATGAACAGCATGACAGGTGCGTCTCTTTACGGTCGACTATCTTTAAATGTCCAATGATTATCACATGATTTTTTCCATGGTTGGTTACCTCCACGTGCCAAATAGGTTATATTGATGAAAATATTTTAGGAAGTAGACCACTTCCATAAATATTTGGTTTCAGAAGCCGATATTTGGAAGTTTTAATGGAAAGCGATTGAAAATCAGGAGACAACATATTGCAATCTACTGAAAGAAAGGATTTTTGACCAAAATACCTCATTTGACATGCATGTTTCAAGAGCGAAACATATAGTAGTGGTCATTTGAAATTGATATTTGGACACGGGTGAAAAGGTTAGACTGAGCTGATATAAAAGCTTGTCATGCCGGCATATACATTTATACATGTCCCTGCTACTAACTACATAATACATAAGAGAATACGATGATCCTGGACGTCCGATTTTGTCACAAACAAATTATGATTGTTAAGCAAAATAACGTACTTGACACGAGGAACACTCAATTTAACAAAATATAGTACTAATGTTTATAATCTTCTGTCATTGAACTCTTTCAGATAGGCATCGGCCATTAGTAAAAGACGAATCGCATGGAAAATTCTGATTTTTACACATTTTCTGAATATTGTAGCTTGTGGGTTAATAGTACCGGTCATTTTTTCTTCTTCTGGCATTACTTGGACGAATGACGGTCATAACAACACCCAGAAGTCCTAGGTCAGGCCTGCCAAGAAGCAGCTACATACGTTTAAGGGTGGCATAGACCAAGTATGACACCCCAAGGATTGTCGTTTTTTTTTTCCAATTTGTTTCTACGTAGCTGATGTACATAATGTTGATAAGGGTGCATGAAAAGAGAGGAGAAATGTGTTGCATGTACTAATGCATCGAGTCAACTGACGTGGTGTCTATTCCCCGGATGTTCGTGGCAAAGAGTAGGTTCGCCTGTCCAGCCTCGTGGTCCTCCGGTTGGATCCCATTGCTATAGACCACTAAGTGCAAGTGAATTGTTGAAATAAAATAGAACCATTGTTGAAATAAAATTGAATCACATGGTAGTTAATGAAGCATGTCGTTTCCTGATATCCGTATATTTCTTGGCAAAAACACCATACATAATTTGCCGCCAGACTTGTTTATATTTTTAACTGGGGGCTATATCAGTTTGACAATCAAGATTCCCAGGCAGTGAATATTCGCTTGTCCGCCAATATCGATATGTGGACTGGTATCCGGGCGACACTTATGGAAGAAGAAAACCCGTGATTAAAGAAAGCTGTTGCTATAGTGCTGTGCAGCAGATTAAGTAGAATAGATTTTGTGATTAAAAATTAAGTACCAAAAGTAACACAACTTTGTTCCTACCTGTTATGAAGGTTGCTTTAAAAATATAAAAAATTAGAATACGTTGAAACAACTTCATGTCTAGACACCAAATGACACGGGCGATTTTTTTTAAATATTTGTGATTTTTAACAAGTATTGATCAGCCTGACTAGTCTTAAAGACAAGCTTTAAATTACAAAATTTTAAAATACGAACCATATCACAACTAACTTGATACCATTTAGTACTGAACATTTGCGTCATTAAAAAATACCAGTGATCATTATTTTATAATTTTGTTAGTAGATCTGGAAAACGTTTGGCAATTAAAAAATATTCACTTATAAACAGGGCCCTGTTTCTTGAAATTTTAACTGAAGATAAAATCCTGATTTTAGTAGATACTTTGATTTTGATTGGCTAAGCACTAAAGTTAATCTACTATTATCCTATCAAATTACTAAAAAAATTTTTTTATCTTAGTTAAAACTTCGTGAAACAGTCACCAGGTGTGTAAATAACTGTAAAAGATGCTAATACGCATCACTTCATCGCAAATTACAATGAATAAAGACCACGGAATCAAATTGTTCCGAACGATGAAGATTGTGTTGCCTTCCGGAATAGACTTGTTGAACTGTTTGCTTAATATATGGTAAATAAATACATTTTGTGATTAATACATGTATGTAATGGAGTTCCTATTTACAGAATTACTGACAGGAAAACGCCAAACAATGACAGACCCCGACCCATTTCATAATTGTTCTGGTTTTCAGGGCCTGATATCAAATGAAATGTCATTTTGTTTTAATTTAGTTGACCCTTACTCTGCCAAAGAAAATATCAACACAATAACTTCAGAATATTGTTTTTAAAAACAATAATTTAATCGCCTTTTCTTTAGAAAACTGTCACATAAACGTAACACAAAACAATAATTTAACATATTATTGATATTGTTTTGCCAATATCAACATAACAACTTTTATGATTGAAAAGTAATTCAAACACTTTGTTTCAACGACGACTGATTGGCTCTTACTGCATAAAGTTCCGTTAACCGACGATATATTTAAAACTTTAATGGATGTTTTATTTGTTCATGCCTTTCTCTAATTTGTCCAAGAATCTATCGAACCTGTCCATTCTTTCCTTATGCATTTGATTAACATCTGCTAACATTTTCTGACCAACATCTTGGACAGATTCCATTATGTGGATTTGTTTAGTTCGGACGGAACGAGTGCATGTGCTTTTTCACCAGAATCGGAGTCTGGCCCGGCAGTGCATGTAGCTGAACTTTTCCTACATATTTTTTTCTTCGATGGAGGTGTTGCATCAGATGTTGATGTAGAATCAAACAGTTTTGTTGGAATAGTTGCGGCACGATTCACGAAAACCTGATCGAATTCTTCCTGGTATTTAAATTCTTGCCTTTCATTTCCGGTTCTGCTATTATTGTCGGACACTTTGCATTACTTATTTTTCAAAGAGTTCCATTTATTTATCATTTGAGTTACACATACATCAAAATTTAATTTAAACATTTCGACTTTTATTCTACCCCAAAGTGTACAATGGGCTTTTCCCCCCTTATTGAATTCTTTTTCCATGGGAAGCCTTAGATGAATCAGGGCCCTCTCCTCGGCATCCGTCCAAAAATGAGGAATAGAATTTTCATTACATGCACTTTCTGCTTCTTGTCGCTCATCAACAGCAACACTTGTAGTTGGCATATCGATGTGACGATTAGTTGATGTAGTGGATTGGATCTTTGTTCACACTTTTGATAATCGTCTCAACATGTTCAATTTCTGCTCCTCTCCTGGAAAATTAAGAGAACATATTTAACAGTATATCTTTTTAGAAATGAAATGAAATGAAATGGGGTTTAACGTCCTACTCTTTTGCACCTAACCTGGGCTAATGGAAAACAGGCAAACGCCATACAGTGTGCTATGAGGGAAATTTTGCCCGGGAAGCGGCGCTACGGCCTACTTTTATATCGAATTCCAACTGCCAAGGGACCTCGGTTTTTCGTCCCATCAAAACGACTAGACAACTGTCCTTGCCAGGGAAACCACGCCGGAAAATCTAGATAAATTTCTCGACCAATGCGGGGATCGAAAATGTGTATTGAGATTGGATAGAAATAGAGGTCAACCAGACAAATACTCTACTGAGCTTTGAAATTATGTCCACTGTGTTGTACAGTCCCGAAATTAATGATGATTGCATCGTGTTTCGTATTGTATTTCTTGTAGAATGTCGTCCAATTATACCACGTCACGAAACGGAGATAATATTACATTAAATGTCCACAGAAATTAAATACTGTCTGATTATAATCCCTAATTATTCTCCTCAATTCAGTTAATATCTAACCATAGAAACGACAAAGATCTAGTACCGTGCTGTACTCGTCATTTAGGATATGTACCCCCTTCCCCTCCCCCCAAGCTGGTATCGTGCAATTCGGACACCCTACGCTATGATCCACATCTCCCCCGTACGCTCATTTAATAGAGCAGGGCCCAACCGTTGCTCAGGAAACGCTTTACAAAGATAAATCTTGTGAACTGAACAGTAAAGACGTGTTGCCGTTTATCTACTTATTTCTTTATTTATTCCCTTCTAGATAGTAATAATATTGGATCGACTGATGTATCCATTTGTGTAAAAGGGAGACGGCATTATGGCGGAGAGTTTCGATCCAATTTTAATGAAATTCGAACTCACGTTTGATTATTATATAGCCACGATATTTTTGAACGTTGGTTAACGATGAAATAAATGTTTTAACCTCTTCTAGCTCCACAAGATAAACTATCGATACACCATAATATCCATACGAAATAAAATTCTCATTGAGGTTGTATTAAATAGGGATATAAATTGTGACCTAAGATTAAACAAATCTGAAGCAACGACTGCGAGTTTTACAGCATCTGGCCGTTGCTAGATTACTTCACAATTTCCGAACTTATAGCTACGTTATCGACAGACACGTGAATAGTAGCGGCCAATAAAAGGTTGTGACATAGCAACCTCTTCGGAAACCTTGACATTCAACTAACCTTGTAACGCGATTATCACAGGTTATCAAGCCTTCTATTGAAGATGGTTTATAATCCATTCGAAATTTATATAATTTTGAAAGGGGCTTTAAAAGTTAAAATATAAACTGAATGTTATCAGTGCTCAAACAGACAACTGTGATCTTTACATAATGAAAAAAAAGAAAAAAAAAATATTATAAATTCCCAAACCCTCCTGCAAAGGACATTAAATAAAAATAGACTTAAAAGTTTACAATTCGCATGGTAAAAGAATCGTCATTGTTTTTGTGCCGCATAAGTGGTATGTTCAAAAGAAAATTCTCCCACCCGAGTCTCTAATCAAATAATTATTTCAAAATGAAGCACAAAGCTATACACTTTGCAGAGATTTTTACAAGTATGTAAAAGAAATACGGGCAGTTATGTGTGTGAACACTCAAACCCCATGCTGATAAAAGTACAGAATCTGTTTCGATGTGGTATATACCCCCTTTATACGCAATGATATCGTGTGTAGATCGACTTTCATTTTGGTATTGTCCGAAGTTAAAAGTTTGTGAGATTTCAATTTTTCAAGAGCGAACTTTTGGAATTGTTGAGATATTTAGTTGTGAAATGGATTTTTTTTTAACAAGAGTTGATTTCAAACATACAGATAAGTTTATAATAACCAACGTTACGTAGTTTGTTCATAATTGAAGAAATCCGTTTAACATTTAACATAATTCAGTCAGTATTGCATTTTGAAACCAAACAATGTATACTTTACTAATCTATAGAAATTAAGCAATATATATACACTATGTACAATACTATAATATTGTACTAAGATTATACAATATATAACAGTGTATTAAGATTAAACAATAATACTACAATGTATACAATACTAAATTAAACAGGTGATCGCCGCAATAGTGTACCAAAAGATTAAACAATACATACTAGTGCACCAAGATTAACACCAGTGTTGTGAGATTTAAAACTGTACATGTATACAATACAAGTGTTGTGAGATTTAACAATGTACATGTATACGATACTAATGTATTTAAAACAAACAATGTATGCAATACCATTTAACCAATAATTACAATACCAGTGTATTAAAACCTAATAATATATACGATGCAATGAAATTAAACAATGTATACAATACTAGTAATAATAACAATTTTTATTCGTACAATAAATATATACAAGTTCTCAAATAATACAGAATTTATTAATTAATTATTTCATTTAAGATATATTTTCAGATGGTTAGCATTCTCTTAAATCTATGTATTCTCGTATAGCATTTCCTATTTTCTTTTCCTATCATTTTCCTTCCATGAACTTTTATCGTGACATTCTATTTTATTTACAATATTTAACAATGATTTACGTTCTAAATTGTACTTTTATACGCCCACATACATAATGTAGACGTATTATGACGTCCCTCTGTGTGTGTATGTGCGTCTGTCGGTTGCATACAGGGCGCAATTCATACTGGAATTTCTTCCAACTTTACATACGTATTTCTTATATCCTAAGGATGATCTCTGGATAAGGCGCTGGTTCGCTATCCTGGAGGTCGGGTGTTCGATCCCTGCATTGGCCGAGAATGTTCATCTCGATTTCCCCTTGTCAGTGATGCATAAGGACGGCCTGGCAAGGACAGCTGCCTAGTCGTTCGGATGGGACGGAAAACCGAGGTCCCTTGTACACATTGGAGTGCACTTAAAAGATCTCTTGGCAGTTGGAATTCGATATAAGAGTAGGCCGTAGCGCCGCTGCCCGAGCAAAATTTCTCTCATAGCACACTGTATGGCGTATGCCCGTCTTCCATTAGCCCAGGTTTTTGATTTTTGGGTGCATACCCGGCCACGCTCATTTCTTGTATTTGTTTGTTTGTCGTCGAAAGTCTGCATTTCTTCAAGTATTACCTTGAAACTTTGCATACTTATTCTTTGTACCCCACGGAACAGCACCATCGTTTTGGGTGCATGGTCAACCCCCGGGGACGGTGCCAAGCCCATTGTCTTTTTGTGTATCCGTGTGTCACCTACAGGCCACAATTCTTACTCGATCGTCTTGAAAACTTTTTAAATACTTATTCCGGATTACCGAAGGCCACTTTTTGCCTTTAGTGCCCGAAATACTCAATTCTGAATGGATTATCATGGTATACTTATTTCTTATACTCTAAGGACGGCAATTATTGATGCTGATGCACAACCCGCAACGCAAGACAAAGCCTAGCCTTCTTTACCTCTTGAGATATTACAGCCATTTCATATTTCACTCTTTTCATTTTAAAAAGTACCATATCAATAAAAGCAGAAATGTGGACGTATATTGCAGCGTTAGCGATGCTCTCGTGCTATATTATAATAATATTATACTAGTAATTGATATTGTTGCAAATAGCAGACTGACTTCCCAACAATGCAGTGCGTCCATATATGTGAAGAATATAAATTTCTAGTATATAATACTATGATAAACCTTGATAAATCTTGACATATAATATTCAATAAACCATTGTGGGTTCTTTGGGAAATGTTGAATACTTTCATAGCCTGTTTTGTCCATAAAAAATCTCTAATGACTTTTGTGAGAAATCCCTTAGTTGGCTCCCATATAGGGACATACGATAAGTTTTGAATAATTTATATTTAACTCTACAGGAGGAGAATGTAAAATTCCTTAATGTTAGTTTACTTGTAACAGTAAAATTATTTATACATTGACGTAAGCACATGGGGACAGAATTTAAATATATGTATATGACACATTCAAGCTCGAGATTAACATTATGTTTTAGTTACAAAATTTCTGTGTATACAGGATCGTCAACTGTGTTTAATTCTGTTGATTTATTTGAATCCAGTGTGGTATATATATGAGCATCCTGCAGGCTGGAATTATAACTGGAATATTCTGGTTCATTCGGTTGATTAAGTTGGTAATTGTCATAAATTCTAAGAACACAATCTGGCGTCTTCTTCTTGCGCGTTCTAATGGCAGCTATCAGGCTTACAACCATGACAAAGCCAATAACTACACCCCCAACTACCATTACAATTGTAGAAACAGGAAGTATAGTTACTGAAACATAAAATACAGATTGTATTAATATGTCGGCGGCATACCTTTTATCTTTTTATCATTTACCGTGAAACAAAGTAGTGCAGTTTTGCGGTTGTACTAATAATTTTGGAATATATAAATATATATAGAACAAAAATAAAGGTAAAAAAAAAAATGCCTTTAAAAGTACTATTGTTTAATTGTCTACATTTTTCGCCAGAGCTTGTCAAGACATACAATAACAAGCTCAGGCGAAACATGGAGACAATTAAGCAATAGTACTTTTTGAAGGCATTTTAACCTTTATTTTTTTTTTAATTAATTCAAATTCTTACTGTTATTTTATGTACCGTAAAGTTGTTATTAAGTGTATACCGTAAAGTAGATTTCAGCTTCTAATATTTTAACTTAATTACCGAGAAGGGCTCGAGTTCATCATGCCGACTGTTGAATATGCCACACGTCCAATAACATAACAACCTCTCACCTGACTTTGAAGATGATACAACTTTCTGGTCGGTCACTACAACTTTCTGGTCGGTCGGTACAACTTTCACTTGGGGTAATACACATATATATATCCACGTCTGACCTTGTAGGGCTGGGGACGTGTCATTAATCAAACCCTTGTTGACACCGGTTTTTAAATCCACTTTTATAACCCTGTAATGTAAAATAACGATGTGTATAGATCTACGAAACAGTGGAGAGAGATAGAGAGAGAGGGGGTAATGGGGTTTAAAGTCCGCTCGAGACAAACTGAGTCATGCCACGGTTCAATTTTATTTTAATAAGCCGGGTGCCTATAGATTTTATATTTAGCTATAGTAGCAAACTCGAGGAAGTGGAGAAAACCTTTCCCCTCCTCATTTACAAGCAGGGAAATGAATTCTCGCCTCTTGACTTATTCCCCACCCCCTACACACACTCACTTGCGAATAAGCAAATTATTCTTGTGATCGTGCTAATTTATCCCGTCCTTATTATCCAAGTTATTGAACAGCGATAGGACGTTAAATCATATTGCAGTCATTCCTATCTGCTGCTTAACGTCCAATAAAAATTAAATAAAAAAATGGATAACCGAGACTGTTTTTTGTTTTATCGTATCAACTTTAGTAATGGTGATCGAGGCGAGGCTTAAAATTCAATCGCTAATATCTCGGATCAAAGTGGTTCAATTTAACTATTATAGCGAGAACTGCCAGCTCTTTATCTAATCTCCCATACTGTATCTTTAATTTACACTTTATACGTATACTCTTTTAGTTGTTCAGAAGAAAAGATAAAATACATATCCACAAAAATAGCTATTAATTATAAACATAACAATTACTAACTGATTTGGATTTTGAGAGAGGATGTACATGCTACTATCAACTATTGTGATATCCTCAATGAAAATGGGACCCGAACGACGAATATCGTTTAGTACTGCTGATGTGATTGTTACATTCGGTAGCGATCCAGTCTTCACGCCATTCAGGTTTGCAAAATGAAGCGCTCTTCCCAAAAGTTGATAACACACCATACCATTATCTGTTAATTAAATCAAATCAAACTATCAACAAATTGTGTAAGTTATGGTCATTAGTGCTGGCAAAAAATCTCGATATAGCCGATAATCGTCGGCGACTTATGGAAAATATCGATATTCAGTTTCGTGATATCGATACACGTATAAATATAAATGGACTTCAATAAAATAAGATTAATGGAATGTTTGGTATCAAACATTCAGCGTTAGATCATTCAAATCACGCTAAAACTAAAAACACGCACACCTCGCAGTTCCACCATCGCTTCGGTAATTTTCGATGTCGCTCACAACAATGACAAAAAGTAATTAAAATAGAGTTATTTCCCTTGACTGGTTTTGATTGTTGTTCGTTACGTTTCGCTAGCTAGGCCCATTTCGCCAAAAAACAGCAAATATATGCCGATGAATTATTGCTATTAATTTTAGTTACAGTTATAATCTTACAAGCACGATGTCTCAACAGTCTCAAGAGACTCAGGCAATATTTGATTTTCCGGGGACCAAAAGTAGTGTGTGGTCGCATTTTGGATTTTATAAGAAAAAAACAACTGATGGTGATACTGATGAGTTAGACAAAACATATGCGATCTGCAGGCAATATCATTCAAAAGTTAAATATATTGGTGACACAACCAACTTACAATCACACATTTCTTAGCACCATTTCATCATATATCCCTACAAGAGTCATACACAACCAAAACTTGTCTCAAGGCCATGGCATTAACTAAAGCCGTAGCTGTCCATCTGTTCAGCGATATGAGACCCATTTCAACTGTAGAATCGTCTTCATTTAGAGAAATCTTACGAGAGGCCGAACCCAAATACACCTTGCCATCAAGAACCTCTTTCAGACAATCGATTCTGCCAAAGATATACGATGACACGTGAGCTTAAGTTAAGCAAGAAATCACCAAAGTCATGAACGTATCTGTAACTACAGATTGTTGGACCTCCTATGTTACTCGGTCATACATGACAGTGATAGCTCATTTAATGTGTAACTAGCAACTTCAAAATTTTGTTCTTCAAACTCGAAAACCTGTATGAAGCTCTGGTGGAATCATTTAATGAATGGGGCATAGATCCAATCTGCATTGTTTCGGACAATGCGTCCAATATCGTAAAAGCTGTATCCAAATTTGATCAAACATCCACTCATCATCTTCCATGTTTTGCCCATACGCTCAACCTGACCGTTAAAGCCAGAATAGCAGCAAACAGACAGCTAACAGTGCTCCTGACAAGATGTCGACAACTGAGCGCACTTGCAACGAACATGTTGCACACCAAGAATGGGTTATCCTGAACATAAATTAACCCAAGACGTTGATACTAGATGGAACAGCACCTACGAAATGCTAGAGAGGATATTAAAACAAACAGTCCCTATTCATGCTAACTTTACTGATCCTTCAATAATACAAGCCAACAGTAAGGCTGATGTCTCCCGCCGAAATCCCAAAATAAATAGATGACACATATTAATTAATCGCATATTTATTTTTTTCAAACGTATCGAGCAATCAAACTGTACACGAAGTGTCATCCAAAAGTTTTTTATAAAGAAAAATGCTAAAACCGACGAGAAAAATGAAAATGTACCCTAGTTAGGGGGACCCTAAAGGCAGACAATATGGCCCCACGCTTGACAAAAGGGCCCCTCTGGCCAAGGGAAAGGGCCCTCGTGTCCGAGTCAATAGTATCTATACACGGTTACTGTCGAATCCATTACTGTATGAGAATGCAGTCATTGTATTGGCATAAAAATCATCAATCAAGATGAACCTAAGTTATCTTGTCCCAAAGCATCAACCAATCAAATTGCTTATATCTGCTTACCCTAAGCGGAAATTGCTCATCTTCGAACTCCATCAAGGCATTGATCTAATAAGCATATACACCAAGTTTGAAAATTTTAACTCAATGAGAAGGAGAGTTATTGTGTTCCAAAGTCTCGACCAATCGAATTGCGTATCGCTCCGCTTACCCTGAGCAGAAAATGCTCATTATCGACCTAATAATGTATGTTCTCCAACTATGAAATCAAAAACATAGTCGTCCGCGACTGATGCTTTTTTTCGGGTTTTAATGAAGATGCAAATAAAGACATCCATGTAGCTAATAAGTCAGCACGAGAAATTGCCACGGAAGAAATACGAAAATTTACATCTGGGTCAAAAATCACTGGGGACCTATCATCTTTAGAGATTGGTGGAAACAGATGCAGAATGTTTATCCAAGTCGGGCGGTTTTGGCACAAAAAAACCTTTGCATTCCGGAAACTTCTGTTCCTAGCGAACGCGTGTTCAGCACTGCGGGTTTCATTGTGAACAAACACAGAAGCTCCCTTCTTCCACGGAATGTGGATAAAATGATTTTCCTCAACAAAAACTACAGTATTGTATTGTAAAGAAATGTTGACTTTCAAACGTTTGAGGTTATACGTTTTTTGTTTTGAGTTTTAAGATTATATATGATGCTAAAAGGTATTAACCTTTGTTTTTATAAAATCAGAAAAATTTAAATTTAAAATCACAAGATCGTAATGAGTTCCGATATGTTTTGTGTATAAATATATTCACAACCTTAATTACTTTATAATTAAAGTACATGTATATTAATCAAACACAACACATCTTATATTTTTGATTTCTCTTCCATGCAAGTGATATCGCAGAAAATATCTAGTATAGATGTTTCAAATCTCCATTTGCGGCAGGTAAAATGGCCGTGGCACGGTTAAGTGGGAAGTTCTTCCCTTTATTAATAAAAAAAATCGTAGCGTTTGGTAGGTGATCATTAGAGAAAACATTTACGAGAGCATATACGAACTCTTTTGGTAGATGTATTCTTTGAAGAATAGTTTTTAGATGCCGGGCCCGTCGTTTCGGGCGTTTTATACTAGCCATATGGCTACGTACTGTTCATCGTTCACGGGGAACAACTCCATTTTAATAAGTTTGTTTATTGCTATAAGCGACTAACGAAAATAGTCAACAATGACTCGTAGATGATTGATGGCGAGCGCGAAGCTGCGAAACTATTTTATTACTAACACGATTGCAGCATCAAGTTTAAGCTTTGAATGAAAAGAATATTATGAAACAATAACTAAGAATCATAGTTTGTTAATTTTTTTTTATTTGATCAATAACACATTTAAATACCCGGTACATTTTTAGCATACAATTTTTGTTTTTTCCGATATACCGATATCTCCCAAACGGTTTGCTGGCAAAAGATGTGTATCACGTCAAATGATGTTTATCACGTCAAATGACTTACATTACGTCAAATGACGTGCATCACGTCAAATGTGTATCACGTCAAATGACGTGAATCGCGTCAAATGATTTATATCACGTCAAATGATGTGTATCACGTCAAATGATTTATATGACGTTAAATTATGTGTATCGCATCAACTGATTGGTATAAAGCCAAATGAATCGCGGTTGTATCACGGCAACATATTAGTATCAGGTCAATTGAAAGACAGACCTAAAACGTCAAATGAATGGCAGACCCAGATGAATGGTGGGTCTAACACAGTGGTTCTCAACCTTTTTCGGCCAACGACACACTTTGGAACACATGAAAAAATAGGGCACACTTGAATGAATATATATGAAAAATATCTGAATTTGCCAACAAAAACCATGTAAAGTCAGACGGTTTACAACGTAGACAGCGATTACAGTCATGGACGCATAGAATGGCTCAAACTAAATGCAGAAAAATATAGCTGTGAACTTATCAGTACACACCAGTGAATACTCTATTGGGATCACATGTTACTTGTTACATTTTCTTAAAATTTCACGGCATACTAAAGCCAGGCTCACACCTTCACGATTCCGTGGGCACGCATTGGCACGACTCGAGTCGGCACGACACCGTCCGATTTGCGCAAACTCGTCGTACCAATGCGGGAAGTGCGTAAACAATGCGCAAACTATGCGTGAAGTTGTCGTGTCAGTTCGTGTCAATGTGGACACTGATGGGCACGCCACACGACAAAGTCGTGGCCAAAAGTCGTGCAAGTGTCAGCCTGGCTTTAGGAAGATCTCACGACACACCTGTTTGTCGTGGCACACTGGTTGAGAATCACCGGTCTATAACAAATGAATGGTGTGCCTAACTCAACAAATCATTGGTATCATACCAAATGATTGGTGACGCGCATATAATTGGCATGACGTCAATTGATTGGTATCACGTCAAATATTTTATATTATGATGATAAACATTTTATTGAATGGGTTGAAACGTAATCTGTTTGGAGAAAGAGAATGGCATGAGAAAAAAACAAATTTACAGATCCAAGGACTAACTTCCAAGCAAATATATGACCAGTACTCGTTAATTTTTTACAGGACTAAATATTCAAAGCTTACCTAAAATACTAAAAACCATACATTCTCTTCCCAAACTAATAAGTTGAGATGTTCCCGGTTGTGATCTATACAGATTAGTGTCAGTAGACCAATAAACCCTGTAATAAATACAGAACAAAAATGAGGTTTAACGTCCACTTGACACAAATTAATTCATATCGGGACAAACATATAGAGTTCAATTATTTCAATAATTCGCTTGCGCGTAGGGTCTTTAGCTGTGGGAAAACCCGGAGGAAACCCATGAGGTTGGGCAGGCGCCCTACTCCTTATCACGCATAACCTTGTATTCGAAATCACGCCAATGACAGGCTTTATGATACAGCACGCACGTGCTAAACATTCAGTCACCCAGCGCCCAACGAGGTTGAACAAGCTACCCTACTCATTGTCACGTAGAAGCGGGAAATCGAAAGCATGTCACTTGACTCGGTGACAGGCCTATGATCCAAAACGCCCTGTAGTAGATTATACAGTTGTTCAAAGTCGACCAGTTCACTCTGTAATAAAATGATAAAAAGTTCTATAGATGTGTAAAGGAAACTGTATGTCAGTTACAGAAATCCCCATCTGGCTATCAATATTTTTTATTAAAACATTCATTGTTTATTTTGTTAATTTGGGCGATGCCTGCATCATTAATAGATGCCTAAAAACGAGAAGGTGTGGTTAAGTGGTGTGGCTTCCCCCCACCCCCACGGCGAAGAAAATCTATTGGAGGCAATACGAAACCAACGAACAACGTGTCCATATCAGAAAAGTTAACACTAGTGTATTGTCTGTCTGTACTGTGATAAGCCTGCTTTGCCTCCCATGCTGTGTGCCAACTATAACAAATCATATTACGGGTAACAATTTGCAGTTACACCAAATGATGTTACCTTTTATTGGAGCCTGTACCGTGGAACCCAATATCATATACATAGCCATCGGCAAACGCTGTAGTAGAAATAATTGTTTTGCTATAATTCCGTGTGTAAGAATAGAATCCAATTCCTTTTGTTGAATAATAATATAAGTTCCCAGTTTCTTGGTCAACGCTGATTGGGCCAGTTGTTGATTCGGCTGATGAGAAAGAATCAATTAAAATCTTTAACAATAACATCACCTGGATGAATACTACGTCGGTATGGATTAGTCCCCCCTGGTGGAATGTGTTCGGATCATTTATTATGATTTATTCTACTTTGAATTTGGTTTTGGTCATTCTGATGTAAATATTTTAAAATAGATCGTTATGTCAAGTCTGTTCCAATAATTTGGCTAACAGTTCATTGAGTTCACTCCTATAATAAGCAGATAATAAAACTTGGGCACGAATGGCAGTTAAAATATACTTCATGACACGACATATCAATCAACACCGTTGGTCAGGCGGTATAGAAAGGAAAAAACTACCCGACAAGAATAATAACCGCCAATGTAAAGATTGTGGCGGCCAAAGCCACAAGCGGCAGTAAGTTTGAAAATGGAGAAATTACCCATTCACCTCGACAAAGAATATATTAATGCATAGATGGTGGCAATACCTGCTGACATGATGGGGAATATATGCATACATGGTGATGCATACATGGTAGAACATATATGCCGACATGATGGAGAATATATGCATGCATGGGGGAAAATATATGCTGACGTAATGGAGAATAAATGCTATGAATACTATATGTACAATTGGAAATAAAATATCTGTTTAATTAAAAAAGAGTATGTGTTCTGTTACACACTCTTCGGTGGCGCCGTGGCCTACGAACCTGTGGTTATCATCAAACAGAGCGGATACCTTGGAAAGAATTTGGGTCCAGTCCCGGACCGTGGGGATCGGCCCTTAGACCTTTCTGGGACCCGAGGAGAACATCTTTAGTTAGATGTCTCTAGCTCTAACCTCTTAGACTTCAGTAGGTAAATATGTTATGCAGTAATTACATATCTGTTTAATAAAAAAAAAGATTATGTATTCTGTCACAAATACTCGAGAATTTATTAGTTAGTACCTTTCAACAATGAACACACCCTTGTTGAGAAATATAATTGTTAGACTATTGCACCTGGTGTGTGTTTCTTCCATTAATTATCAGAACATAAGTTTCAGATTACCGGCGAATCTTTTTTACGAAATGATAATTTAACAGAAATATGAAAGGGTTCTCTACGGATGGAGATAGACAGCACAATATGTGAAGTGAGGTATTACGCATAAATACAATGATTTTATTAATATTACTGCTACCTGTGTCCGACATGGTTTTTCTATCCCCACCGTCATCATCAACACGGAAAATCGTTATGAATTTTTGATCGCCTTCACGCAAGTAGGTGTAATATAAAAAATGTACTTCAAAATCACATGCCATGTGGGTAGCTGTAAATAAATATAAATCAGTCGCTGGAGATATTTTATGTTATTACAACCGCAGGCGTAATTAGCTTAGATGCAAACATTAAATAATTCTTGTTCAGAAAATATAGGCGCTTTAAGAGTATGGAAGATCAGATAGCTCTCTATTCTGTTTTCTTAATTCTAAGCTCTTAATTCATAATTCTTATTTTTTTTTTTTTTTTTGTCGTACACTAAAATTAACTTCGTAACTTAAAATCAATATTTAATAAAAGATTTGTAAATCGAACAAATAAATGTCATCTTTAAACCAAAATACAGATGTTAATTGTAAGATACAGATGTTAATTTTATGTCGGAATACGAGAACATACGAAGAATTAAGGACTATGAATAAAGTAGGTACTAAGAACATCGTATAAAGCGCTGTTTCGTTTTCCATAGAACAGCGCCAGAACAATAAATATTATTGAAGCGTACCTTTATCAGCAATTATCTTTGCCTGGTTGTTCTTTGTGTTATATCGACATATCTCATATTCGTAAGTTAACAGAATCAGTTCCTCTCCTGAAAAATAGTTCTACATAATGTATAATATCAGAACGGTCGTGATGTGAATGTGTCCGTTGGTACCAAATATATTTAATGATGGGTTTACAGGCTGATGTGTTATTATTTTATATGACAATAGTAAATGCAATGAAATGGTGTTCAGCGTCCTACTGCAATGACTTTGCTTATAAATACCCACACCATAAAGTGTTCTATGATGCAAATGAAGAAAGAGGAGGCCCATAAATGTATAGCTACTAGCAGATGACTTTATGATGTTGTGATATATCTGGTGGAACGTGGTGCTGATGTACATTTTGGTGATTGAGGTCAGAACAATCTACTGCGCATGCTTCTATGCCACAGTAGTTAATGCAGGTTTGGTGTTGCCGTGTGTTATTGACATGACCATCTGGGCGATTTTGACATGACCATCACAGATTTCACATGAAAAATTGGCCAAATCGAAGCCGCCTTTTTAAAAGGGGCGTGAGTTCAAAGGTCAAGGTCAACAACATCTGCCTGGGTTTTGTTCTGTCGAATATGTGCTCCTAATCATTAGAAAGATCCACGTTTTCTGAATAGTTTGATACCAATTTCATGTAAGTAGGATTACTAGGGACGAAGTTATGGATTTTCAAAGTTTGAAGGTCAGTCGAAAAGCCCCAACGCTAAAATATTGCACATCATGTTTTTTTCGTCATGGTTAACCTGCACACCAAAAATCATCAAAATCTGTGACGGCCATGTCAGAACCTTGTGTACACTTGACGTGGAATCCCCCATTATGTTAGTTGATGCTGCTGTAGATGTCAATGATAAGAATAGTTTGGCACAGATGCCTATACATCTAGCTCCTGATGTACATAATGTTGAGAAGTATGGTAAATTTGTTTGAATTATGTTGTATTTGATGGCATAAAAATAAGGACAAGGTAAAAGTAACACATACAAAATGGTCGACAATCAAACATAATGACTTCCGAACATATCATTTGGACTAGCTATTTCTATATTAGATTGTTTCTTCTTTTGCATAATAAAAGAAACATATCAGTTAGATGCAAGAAATTGAAAAGAAGTATGGCGGTTGTTGTGGGCGTTACCTTTTTTATGTAATTATTTCTGTAGTTCAGCTTTAATAATCAGCATCCGTTGAATTGAGCGATCAGATGGCACAGAGAGTTGATTATACTTTTGGCAAGTTAATAATCCGCATTAGGCAGATTAAGCTCTTGCATAATGTCTGTTGATATTAACATGAAATAGTCAATTCTGCCCAAGACTAGTTGTCGACAGGAAGAATGTCAATGGTTAAATAAGGCTTTTGCACCATCACCGTAAAACAGTTTTGGTTACCAGTGGTGACAAATACCTCGCTTAGCTTCAAAACCTTTGTGTTTTAAGAAGGAAAGTTAACATGACTTTGTTCTTACCTGTTACAAAATCTGCATTCAAAATGCAAAGAAGCAGAATATATCGAAACACCTCCATTTCTAGACATCAACTGGCCCACAGTGAGATATTTTTCATATTTGAAATTTCAAATAAGTATTAATTACATTATCTGAAATAAACGATGCTTGTATTGTTTTTCTTGTAGAATGTCGCCTGAATATAATATCAATTATACCAGCGACGAAACGGGGATAATATAGCATTAAATGTCTATAGAAATTAAATACTGTCTGATTCTAATCCAGCGGTTCTCAACCTTTTTATGCCAATGCCACACCTTGGAACAAACCAAAAAAATAGCGGCACATCTTACATATCTACCAAATCGGCAAAATCAGAAAATACCTAAACCTCGAAACTCTTAGTAAATGCACTGATCACCTCAAAATTAGATTACTGTAACTCACTGCCGATATATCTTCCGGCAAAATCTCTTCGACTATTAAAACTTATTCAGCACAAAGCAGCAAGAATTGTTCCCGATCAAAGCCTTTCACTGGTATTACACCTGTACTCCAAGAACTGCACTGGTTGCCTTTAGAGTTGGAGTATCGCATTAAAATCAAAATCTAATGTTTCAAATACTGCTCCATCTACTCTGCTGAATTCCGTGAATACATATCCACACTGCTACAACAATACCAACCGACCAGAGGCCTTCGCTCAGAGACAAGAATCTATTAGTTGTACCAAAAGTAAAAAGTACCCTTGGTCTCCGAAGCTTCAAAGCGGCTGCCCCAACACTATAGACTCCGCTTCCACTTGAACTGAAAAGTGTAGACATCATAAACTTGTTCAAAAAGAAACTAAAAACTCATTTGTTTAACAAAGCTTTCGTGGTTCCCCGGTGCGATCTTTAAACCTTCTACAGTGCCGCGCTTCTACCTCTAGCTGGCCGGTCACCTCTGGCTTGCGGCTGTGGTTTCGTGCCCTGGTGTGAGCGTATGTGGCATGGAAATAGGGGCGCCTTCTCAACCTCCGGTTTCCTCCCACTGCCAAAGACCCCTACGCTCAAGCGAATTATTGAAATAAAATGAAACCATATGTTAGTCCCAAAATGACCTAGTTTGTGTCGAGTGGGCGTTAAACCCCATCCCTCTCTCTCATAGACAGTATACAACCATAGACTCGAACTAGGCATAGACACATCTATGAATACTTAAAGATACGTTATGGGAGATAAGATAAAGAGTTGGCAGTTCTCACTTTTATAGTTAAAAACTACATAGTGTAAAGATAATTTGCTGAAACTGTCAGTCAAATTGATCGACTATGAGCCGAGAACGAAGCGGGTGAAATTTCCCTCTAGCGTCGGCCATCATTACTAAAATCATTAATATAAACTGGATAGTCTCGATTATCCACTTCTTAAATTTAATTAAATCCAGCCAACATCGAAGGCTAGCCTTGACATCTAGAATTATGGTCTGGATAAGTTAATTAATGTCTAATTGATAATTTAGATAACATTTCAGGCCTAAAGAAAGACTTGTAATAGGCGGATTTTGCTCTTGCATAATGGATGTCAAAGTTTGCTTTTTCGTTGTGTGTCGTTTAAACTTTCACGGCATTGGTTGAGAATCCCTTTTTTAATCACTTATTATTCTTTCCATTCCACTCTGTACACGAGTTTATAACATGGTTCAATTATAATCCAGTAATTCGCTTGAACGTAGGCGTCTTTAGCAGTAGGGGGAAATTGGAGGACCCGGAAAAACCCCACAGAGGAATCGAAACCAATTCAATTGACTCAATGGAGGACCTTATGATACAGCACTCATGCGCTACCCCCGCCCCATAATATGATGTATCGTTCATTTTAGCTATTTAACAAAGCTAAGTCGGTATTAAGCACCCCAATACGTGCTCCATCGCTCCTAAAACCCTACAGTCCCGTAAACTTATTTAATATGTTTATCATATTCAGAAATCATTAGTTAGTGATGCATCATATTGATGTAATTGTATATTATTTCAATTTGCTAAAATTGTGCTAGCACGTCTCTAATACATGTATGAAGAATAATAGTTATTATTTCTTTGGTATGTAATATCTGTTTTTTATTCTATATAGTGTAGTAGCCACAGGGATTCAGTGAGTAACACGGTGACTTGTTAACCTGTATGTCCTGCTTTCTATCGATCACTATGCTGACGACGAAAGTTCATCGGTATTGTCCGGGTTTGCCAATCGCTAGTGATCCATTCAATAAAAAGTCAATATATTGTTTCTTGAAGTCAGGTTTGTGGAAAATTCAAAGGGATGAGGCAGACACACAGCTCCCTGGTTTGGGTAATTTAATAACATGTCGTTTGGTTTTACTATCGCACCCAGTAATTTTCAGATGTAGATGAAGCTTGTATTAGTTTCACCTGCAATTGTATGAATTATATAAGCTAACATGAACTATTTTAAGCATTTCTTCATTTCAAACCAACAGAAATTGAAAGTGTCCATCACGTTTTCGCCACACCATAAACTCCTGCTGTTACTGTGGTGGCACGTCTGCTTATTTATATATCACTAATTGTACCCATCTGACCGGCAATCTCCGTCACACAATCACGTGCTATGTTTGTCATGTGCTCTGTTATTATGGTAAATAGGGATTCACCCGCACAGTTTTAGGGAAACTTTTTACCGGATTTTGGGAGGGGAAATGACGTTTGTCAACAAAACAATCAAATATAAACATGAAGTTATCATTACAACACTAAACGCGTGTATTTCCAACACAATGAACTCTGTGGTTGTTTTCGATTTTGTAAAATGACAGAAAGGAAAGTAGTCTCGTAATATTGTCTTTGGTATGTACCAGCACAATTATTTAATTTACATTTGAAAACCTGTAAATTAAAACTTAGCAACAGGTTTATATCCTATGAACATGTTTATATCCCATGATAGGAAAAGACGTCATACACTTTTTCCCTGAACTCTATTGTACACAACTATTTTAAGCGAGAATTCCATAAAATGTATTAAAATAAAGCCTTAAAATCGATGGTATCTATAAACAGTTCTACCTTGTTAAAGAATAATCCTATTAATCCTACAATTCTCTATTGCCAGTTGAGAAATTGGCAAAAATATATTTCAACTTAGGATTAAGCTATTCCATGGGAGAATAGAAAACCAAGGGGGGGAATTGTGTTATTAATTCCGGTGTAAATGGTTTTATAAGAGTGCGAATGATACTTATGATCGTATAATAGTGAGTTGACAACCTATTGAGCAAAAATCATAGAAATAATTATGTTTTGACTTTCTTAGAAATGTGAAATTCTAGCTTCAACATATTTCTTGAATGTATTCCTCCATTTTATATCAAAACGTGCAAAACTTTTGAATATATTCATTCAATTCCAGTGCTTTCTAGTCATTGGGATGGTCCAAAGACGTTTGTACACATTGGTTTGCACGAAATATCCCACGACAGCACAATGTATGGCATATGTACGTCTTCAGTAGCTCAAATCAGAAGCTAATTCCAAGAGATATGAAATGGACACATTGCTAAAAATGGCACACATCACAAATTCGCGACACAACCATTTTACGGCATGGTATGGTTACACTGTAATATATACACGTAGTTATTCGCCTTGCTAAAGAAGAGGGGTGCATTACCCACTCGAGGGCTCTTTTCATCAAATTAGATTTCAGTGCTACATTTGCATTAATTTGACGATACAACAACAATTTATTGTAACCTATGCTAAACTATCCAAGTGTGGGGGCCTTGCAAAGAGGTTGGCCATTCTTGCTATAATAATTCAAAAAGGGTAATAAAAAAGAAAATATTGAAGATTTCAGCCAAATTACTTCATTCTGAGTCAAATTATCACTGTTCGTTATTTTGAAAAATGTTAACTTAGTTGTAACTAGCGCACTGTAATATTCGCACTAAGCCTCGCTTTCCAATTTTTAAATTAATGTTTTAAATGAAAATGAAATGAAATGGGGTTCAATGTACTATTCTTATACACCTGACCTGGGCATGCAAGACAGGCATACGCCATACAGTGTGCTATGAGGGAAATTTTGCCCGGGCAGCGGTGCTACGGCCTACTCTTTTATCGAATTCAAACTGCACGCCATTGTGTATACAGGACCTCGGGTTTTCGTCCAATCCAAACGAATAGACAGCTGTCCTTGTCAGGCCCTCCATTCTGCATCACTGACAAGGGGAAACTACGCCGGGAAATCGAGATGAACATTCATGGCCAATGCAGGGATCGAACACCTTTTTTAAATGGCGAATCGTTCTAATCTGGTAAATATCGCGAGTATCCGATGCCATCGAAAGTTGATTAGGGTCTTGTGTTGTTAATTAACGTCTAATTAATAGTTTAAATAACATTTCAGATGTAAAGATAGACCTGCTATAGGCAGATTTACCTCTTGCATAACGCATATGCGTAACTAATCCCATCGGATAAAGATGATATCAAATCTTGTAACTGCGATTTTATTTACCAACGAAATGTATAAAAGACGCAATAGATACATTTGTAGGATTTAGAATGTGGTTCATTTACACCATATTTCCGGTAATCTGGAAAAAACAAGTAACACTGTTGATTGTAGTTTTGAGTAAACACAGGAAAACTGTTTTGTTAAGCTACTGAATATATAACCAATTTTTTTTTATCTTTTAAGATGAAGATAATTAGAAGCCCTTTCGGTGAAGGAGAAAAATACCCTTTTATTATATACATGTGTACTAAGTCCAAATATGGGTCTAACTCAATTTTCACCAAAATTTGACTTGCTAGGTTTTTCCAGATTACGGGAGATATGTAATATTGCCGAGACTGAACATTTTTTTTATCCTGAGTTTTATTAATATACTATTCAAAAAAAGTAGGGGATATTTGATTTTGGGGGCATAATACTAAAATATGCAAATGACTACGAAAAAAGTCACTATAGAACCCAACAGAAGAAACATTTCCAGTTACATGTGACGCCCAAACGCACCAATAGCTACCGCATGGAATGCAGGTGATGCTTGGGATCATCATGGGGTCCAACCCAAGATTTGCACGACTCTGACTTTGAATGTTACAGTCATTGTGACATTGAATTCCAGGGTGGAAACATCAGTTTAATTGTTTTAGTGACCAGAAAACATCAGTTTAATTGTATTAGTGACCAGAAAACAAATTTTGATATGCGTCGGCTTACCCAAAATGAAAGGTTACGTGCCCTTGGCATGCTACAGATCGGCACAACACAGGCGGTTGTGGCGCGGACGATGAATGTTTCTCAGTCTGTCATAAGCAGGCTATGGTCCAGATACCGTGATACACACAATCTGTACAGGACAGACCACGCTCAGGTCGACAACTCAAGCCCAGGATCGATTTATCCGTACCTTGGCCTTGAGAAATCGTGTCATCACAGCAAATCAGATCAGCGCTCGTCTTCAAACAGACACTGGTGTGAGAGTGAGTGGCCAGACGATTCGGAATCGACTGCATAGGGGTCACCTTCGCGCCCGACGTCCTCGCGTGATCCCTTGTTTGAGAGATCATCACATTCAGGCAAGACGTCGTTAGTGTAGGGATCGTCAACACTGGGATAATCGACGCTGGAGCAATGTGATGTTTTCAGATGAGTCAAGGTTCACTGTTGATTTTTTGGACAAACGTAGGAGGGTGTGGCGTCGTCGAAACGAGCGCTTCCAAGACGTTAACGTCATCAGACATGATCGATTTGGGGGTGGTTCTGTTATGGTGTGGGGAGGCATCACTGTTGCTGGAAGAACGGCTTTACATGTTGTTGCAGGGCGTGTTACAGGCCAGTACTACCTGGACAACATCTTGGCAGTCCATGTTATGCCGTTCGCACGACGTCATGGCCGCCGCTTCATCTTCCAGGATGACAACGCAAGATGTCACAGGGCCAGGATCGTTACGGGTTACCTCCAACAACAAAACATCACCACATTACCTTGGCCAGCACAGAGTCCCGACCTCTCCCCCATCGAACATGCTTGGACAGAGGTTACGTCAACGTCAACAACGTCCTGCCAATGTCCAAGAACTTGCTGCTGCATTGCAACAGGAATGGGACAATCTGGACCAAAATGACCTTAGACGTTTCATTAGGAGTATGCCACGTCGGATCAATGCTTGTTTGGCAAACAGAGGAGGATTTACCCATTACTGACTTTGTTGTGATGCTGTGGTAACTTTACTGTTTGACACCGGGTATCATTTTACCCTTATAATGGTCAGTCTGTGCCTTACTTAGTCTAACGATCATTTGGAATAAATCGATGAATGTGAACTTCATTTCATTTTGTCATTTGTTTCTTCGTCAGTTTCATTAGGTGACTTTAATAACACTTAAAAATCAAATATCCCCTACTTTTTTTGAATAGTATATAATTATTAAACAAATTTACAAAATTCCTGTTATCAATGACTTAGTCTTTATTTTTTTTTGATAAAAACTAAACACTAGAGTTTTTTCATGCTCTCTTTGTCTAACGTAAATACTTTTCTTCCTCCATCAAGCAAGGCCGTGTCTTGGCCGTTTAGTTTATTTATATAAAAATCAATTGCTTTGTTATTCCAACTCATTGCCTCCCACTGAAGTCTAGCATAATCTTCTTCTATACAAACCTATAAAATTATACAAACATAAAGAAACATGGTTAGGAAACGTGTGCAACCATAGGGACCCCTGACGTCTGTCGAAATCCCTACGCATCACAAATTTGTCAGAGATTATCAGCTGGTCATTTAGCCAGAAATTTACAAGGCGAATGTCGCCATCTATCCTTTTATCCTGTCCCATGACGCAACCGTGTGCATGTATTTTGCAAGACGCACCAAAGAAAGAGTGAACGTATTTAAATTATAGACTACATTTGTGTATTATGGGGATCACGGTGGGTGGAACGCTGGTTCGGTGTGCACGTAAAAGATCCCTTGGCAGTTGAAATTGGACAAAAGAGTTGTGCGTAGTGCCGGTGTCCCCCATAGCACACAGTTCGGAGTAGAACAGTAGGATGTTAAACTGAATTTTATCACATTATTGTATAAAGCTAGTAAACTTTAAATGGTAGATTCAATTGATCCACATATATTTTTCACATTTTTTTAATAACGTACTTTTTTACATGTGAAGTATTTCGGCAAAAATCGAGAAACTGCTTTGATTATTTTTCAGATGATCGTGAAGGGTCACCGTAGAAAATACTGGTCATATTTACCTGTGCCAATCGTTTCATGAGAGCCTGGCCCACGCCTATACCTCTTGCACCCTCTGTAACATACAGTTCTTGCATGAACATAGTCTTTCCCAAAAATGAAAAATAAAAGGGAAAGAACAGCGTGTATCCGACCAGATCACCTGAAATACAAGAAAATATATTGAATTTTGGTACCTCACAAAAAGGTCATGTTCTTTAAAAATCTACGATTTGTTGAGAATACTGTTTTAAATATTTGAACCGTACTTAAACTAGGTCAGATATTTGTCAACAATGTACCTGGACCATTTTGTGACTGTCGTGCGTCATTTAAAATTTTTCCACCAACCCCTACTGGAACTAGTGTTGTCATTGGATGCGTGTGGTGAATTGCACAGTTTTATTCCGATCTGTTATGTACTAAGTTGGATTATCAAACTAAGATAACAAAAGTTCAGGGTTGAACGTGAAGTGCAAAAAACTAAATACAATGCTTGTGTGTATAAATTTGTTTGGCCAATCACAATGTCTCTGTGTATAATTAAAACCGCTTCACATGTTTGACCAATCAATGCACGTTATCGCCGTGACCGATCGCAAAATCTAGTATTTTCAGACGTTCCTCAACAACCCAGACAAAAATTAGCAGGATAAGATTATGAACAAAGAAGAGAGGGATAAAAACATCCTGCTTTGATACCCACTTGAATCAATCATTTCAGCTACATGACATCTAAACAAAGGATTTTCACCATAACCATCTTTTCTGAAGGCTGTAATACAGAAAATAATTTTAACAAACCATCGTACCAAAGGCGGCAAAAACAGAAAATAATAATTTTACATACCGCGCATTGTTTTAACTAAACTAACTGATGATTATAGAAACAAACACGTCTAGATATACGGCAGATATAAACATAAATAAATCTGAGAGAGGGAGAGAGAGAAATGAGGTTTAACGTCAACTCGACACAAACTAGGTCATGTCGCTGCTAACACTTGGTTCAATTTTATTTATATAACATTTTTGCGCGTACATAGTTTTTAAGTGTGTGTGGGGAGGGGCGGAGGACCCGACGAAAATCAGGTACAACCGGGGAATCGAAACCACGCCAGTTGAATCTATGACAGACCTTATGACACAGTGTGCATGTGCTTACCGACCGTGACCCCCCCCCCTTCCCTTTACAGAAATAAAAAAAATGCGTCTAGGTAAAATATCAATTTATGCTTATTTTTAAATAGATTGGTACAGTGAAGAACATAGGCAGGCATTATATCATTCTTCAAACATCCGAGGTGTTTGGAATTTGTATGAATTCGACCGAATATTGTATTAAGAAAGTCTCAAATCTTAGGAGGGGCATTCCAAGCCACGGAGCCGACAATGCGGATATTGTTTCAAATCTAAAATTTTACAAAATAATTCTTTTATATCTACGACACTTACTATCTACTGTAGGTGTTATATGACCTTTCAAGTGGTGAAAATCAACCAGTTCCTAAATAAAAAAATAAAAGGGTTTCATAAGACCATATCAAGATAAATTCAACCTGGAAACAAATGTGATTAATGAACATCTTTAGAAACAGTTGATGGTAAAAAAACATTGCGGAATATTTACAGTTGATGAAAAAGTTGTAGACTTTATTTTACAAAGAGAAATCAAGCATGGTTAAACGCACGGAAACGTAACTGTGCGTTATAAACAATAAATGGTCTCGTCAATCTATGAACACTCAATACAATAATGTACAGTGCTGGACCCGCATTGATCAGTGAATATTCGCTAGGCCGCTATAGTCACTGATAAGGATTGCATCGATGCGACTTAACGAGTCCCCAAGATTAAATTTTGCCTCTGGTAAATTAAATTCAAAAACATTTTTGTTTTTATATTAGAAAAATAAATAAGGACGTTCGAAGTATTTGTAGGTAAAAATATTTAAACTGAGTTAAAAGTCTGATTCGGTGCGAACCAGTTACGTCTTGAGTAAACAATGCAGGCGCCATTGAGTCAATGGTTGACGCTGCGTGATGTGATTGCACGTGTGGGTGACAGTCATCTTTTACAGAGATATTGGAAGACTTTCGTAATACTCTGTAAAAGAGATTGTCCTGGGCCATCATTTATACTTAGCTCAAAATTCATAACAAGGGAGACAACCCGAGAAAAACTTTTTGCATGGCATCCGTTGTTGGTGTGTTGATCTAGAATACACGGCGGATGTTTGAGTTGTCATTTGTTTTGGTCAATATTCCTGATTTGGGGGCGGCAGGATCAGAAATGAAACGGGTATGAATTGAGCTTATCGCCAACTAAAACGCCGTCACTCGCCCTGCCTACAGATTCCTTTCACCAGGAAATGGTCAACAACTTTCAATGTGCTCTTTATTGTTCTGAAGTTTAAGATCATTGGAATGTTCACAAAGACATTACAGTCCAAGACAAGTTGGGATTGATGATAACAGTTGTGTATATATGTCATATAATTAACATTTAATAAAAACAGACAATGTCGCTTAAATATACAAATCTGAACAAAAGAAAATTTACAGAGTGATTGACTTCCGAAATGATTTTTAAATCGAAATAACCCAGGTTAAGCAGTTCTTTTATTAGGCCTGAAATGTTATCTAAATTATTAATTAGACATTAACTAACTTATCCAGATCATAATGAACTATCGGTGTCAACGCTAGCTTTCGATATTTAACTGGATTACAATCATATATGCTGCTTAACGCTCATTGATAATTAAATCAAAAATTGTATAATCGAGGCTATGCTTTTTATCGTACTGACTTTAGTAATGATAATCGAGGCTAGGCGAAAATTTCAGTCGCTTAAATCTCGGTTCATAGTGGATCAATTTGACTGAAATTATCAGAATCCCTTTACATTATCTAGTTTTTAACTATTATGATGAGAACAGCAAACCCGTTATCTAATCTCCCATAATGTATCTTTAACTATTTATGCTACAATACCTTGCTCAGTCTAAATATTTCCTCACAATCTTCAACTACAGCATCTCGGATTCTAAAACCTGCCATTTTAAATGTTATTGTCACCGTCTGCCAAACTCGCCTCGTAAATAAAAAAATCAAAAACGTTGCGATTTCCAGTGCCGTTGGTGAAAAGAGATCCTGGTGACAGACAATTAACAGTCCACTTGTTACTCGTATTTCCCTTGTTTGTGGACTCCCTTCGCTGTTTATGGGATTATATCAGATTATTGCAACTGGTGTACGTTTGTTAAGGTGTCAAATAAAACTTGCGTATACAGTCGATGGCTGTTGACCCCGCAATGACAAAGATACGGTTAAGTCATTGAGGTGATATGCAGCTAGCAAATTATCCATTGGTCAATGATGTGTCGTGACCTAGATCTGGTTCTGCTTTTAGTTATCACGACGTTAAAGGAACTAAGTCTCTATCTCAATATGTCCATTCTAAATTAAAAACACGAATTATTATTCAATACGATGGATTTCACACAATATTATGTTGTTTTCTTGATGTGACCACTATAGGATACTAATATTCAATATTTAAGGCACACTTAACATTTTATTATTAGTACACGAGTCGTATACCCTATTATTTCAGGTGTCATTTTGAAACGAAACCGTGGAACGATTAATCCAATGATTTACATAATGATGCAAATGGGTTTTTTTTTTGTAACTTTGTGATATATATCGTGGGAAATGTACTTCAAATGTGATTACCGATGTTGGTCTGTTTTATTTGCCTTCCTATATCCCCCAAATCAAGCAGGCAATAACCCAATGCCACCAAATGTATCAAATACTACATAATAGTACCAATTTACACCGTCCCAAAATACTGACAAGAGGAACCACGCCGGAAAATCTGGATGAACGTTCTCGGCCAATGCAGGGATCGAACACCTGATCTCCAGGCTAGCGAGATTATATGGTGTTTATTTCATTCTAGATCTGCAATGTCTAAACGTTCCAAAATGTTAAATTGTGATCAATTAATTCAAGATCTTTTATAACATGGATCTCCTTTAAGTGGTCTTACTGAATACGAGATAATGTAAACCGTTTTGACAAATCATATTATTTTCTTAAAATGAGTCCCTCTTTCTCTAACAACTGTAGAGCGTATTAAAAATCGTATTTCCTCCTAAAATGTGTACCTCGGTCTCTAACTATGACAAGTCTTATCAAAGTAAACAATTAACTAACGCACAAATCAAACAACCACTGTTGCATAGCCTATACAACATGCTCCAGTTGGAGGTTATGAAGTAATCGTTATGGGCCTTTACCTAAAAAAAACTCTAGAAGATATTGTTATATATTATTCAGCGCTGTTGATGTCATAAGTGTAAGCATCTGTATGAATACCTCAACAATTTACCCCTAGCTTTATGCATCACTGTTTAGGAGCTTGTGTACCGTTATACATAACTTTGGATGAGTGTCAAGAGGTCCGCGTTCCTGGATTGATATGTTGTTTTTTCATGAATAGTTGTGTTATATATGTCATCTCGTTTGAAATTTTTAATCAGTGATAATCAAGATTCATCTACATCTGAAAAGTAGTGGAAGCGTTAGTAAAACCAAATGGAATGTGATTACATTACCCAAACCGTGCGGCATCTGCCTTATGTGTGTCTGCCTTACCCATTTGCATTTGCCACTAACCTGGTTTCAAGAAATATATACCGACCCTTTAAATAAATAGATCGCAAAAATCTTTACTAATAAATGAACCGGTACAGAAAAGTAGTCCACCATCGTTTACGCACAAGCACCGCTGGTTTGACAGAACAAATGACGTTTAATTCAATCATTTCTTGGATGTATCTTTCTCATCTTAGTACATTAAAGATACATTATGAGAGATAAGATAAAGAGCTTGCAGTACTCACTAAAATAATTTAGTTAAAACTTAGATAATGTAAAGGGACTTTGCTGAAAATTTCATTCAAATTGATATACTCTGAACCAAGAATTTAGGATTGAATTTTCATCATTACTAAAGTTGGTAAAAGACATAGTTTAGATCACCCATTTCATTATTAAATCATGAATAGAAATTGAGCAGCAACTGAGATCCTAATCCAGTAAATATCGCATACTAGCGATGACATTGCGGGTTGATCAGGGAGAGAGAGATAAATGGGGTTTAACGCCCACTCGACACAAACTAGGTCATTTCGGGACTAACATATGGTTGAATTTTATTTAAATAATTCGCTTGCGCGTCTTTAGCAGTGGGAGGAAACCAAAGTGCCCGGAGGAAACCCACGAGGTTGAGAGGGCGCCCCTATCCCCATGCTACATACGCTCACATCAGGGATCAAAACCATAGCTGCAAGCCAGAGGTGACCGGCAAGGTGACAGACCATCCCAACACGCCAGTTGATCAGGGTATGGATAAGTTAATTAATGTCTAATTAATAATTAGATAACATTTCAGGCCAAAAGAAAAACCTGTAATAAACAGATTTAGCTCTTGCATAATGTATGTTTAAAAGAAATGAAATTATTGTATGTTTCACTAAATCTATTCTGTGTTAAATGAACTTAAATATCCTCAGCAACATCATGTCCAGGCAATTAGTCATTATGTATTCATATTTGGTAATATCGAAATTTAAATTTTATATTTAACCAGGAATAGGGTATTGTTCAGTCATTAGGGGTCTGAACTAGTTTTTTTAATGATAATACTTATTGTAATAGTTTCATCTGCAATTGTATGTAATCAGAGATTCAGCAACAAAATCCTGTTTGGTCTCATAATATGTTATATATATGTTAGTAATATGTAGTCCATGAATATACTACGTTCTAAAGACTGTAACCTTACTGATAACATAGTAAGTACAAAATTTGATTAACTGATAAAGGCCCTCTGACACCGAAGGCTTATTGTGGAAGCAGGCGTTAAACACCGGTCAGCAAGGTGTACGAATTAATTCTACAACTGAAACTGAACGACAACAACTGTTCACACTCAGAGTAGGATGTTTTGATTTCTTTCGACCAATGTTCATCATCATCGTGTTTGGTGTGAGGTGCCCTTTAAATATATAATCCATTTAATGTAAGTCTTATGTCTAGAAGTCGGTGATTATATTATTATTATTCGTTATTCGCCAATATGGAACAACTCGTTGTTCAGGTAATAATAAAGCCCATGCTTATCTAAACAGTCTTGTAGCGGCGAAACGCACACTTGTATAGACTAGGTATACACAAGTACCGTGTCAAACTTACCCTAAAAAATCTAAAATAAAGTTTATGATGATAGAATATATTATGTCCCTACTCTATTGAACCTCTACCTTCTGAAATACGTTCATAAACTAATATCGATGTTTTTAAGTCCACAATTGAAACAATACTTATGAAACGACATTTTGTTTTTTCATCCATGCACTTATCTCTTCTTTGTGCTACATTGTATTCTTAAATATATGTAAATGTACATTAATTTGTATTTTGAAAATTTATGGTTCATTGAATTTAATTTTAAATGTGCAATATAATTGCTTTTTTAAATAGATTTTTTTAAAATTGATTATTATATTTTTACTATTATTAATATTAACGATGGGTTCTTGCCAATATAAGTTTGACAATTTTGGTATATATGGAAAGTAAAGATATCCAGCCTTAATAGAAAAATACTGGATTCCCTGAAAAACACTCATGGAGCGAGTACAGGACAAAAATGTAAGGGTTCCCCTAATCAACAGCCCGACGATTAGGGCTATCTGCATATATGACGTCGATGGCTGCACGAGTACATTGAGCGCTCTGTGTACATGTTGATAACCTTTATGAAGAGTTAGACGTACACCACTGTCTGAGATAAAAAAAAATCAAGAAGGATGCGGGCAGTGGATAACCCGAGAATTTAATTAGGATTCGATATTTGTAATAAATCGTCAGCGATTACGGACAACATCTTTTTGTGTATTCCGCCCGCCATTGCTATAGGTACTGACGCAAACATGGCCTCATTTGATCGATTTTTATAGCAGAGTATACTTGGCTATTACAATGGTTTGAAGCAAATAAATTATGATAAGTTAATTAGTTTGAATATGATTTTAGTCCTAATATATCATAAAATCACCCAGTTTGTACCCGGGAATGTAACTTTAATATTGTAAAGCGCGTTGAGATTTTATGCCATTTTATGCTGCTATGCGATGCGCTACTATCCAGCTTCATGGGTTTCTCCCGTGTCTTCTGGTTACCTCTCACAGCTAAACAGCCCTACGTGCAAGGTAATTATTGAACACATATTGAAACACAAATCAGTCCCGAAATAGCCTAGTCTGTGTAGAATTGACCTCCCCACCTCGTCTCTACTCCCGTCACACATGTTTTTAACAAGACACCAATTCAATATTTAAGTTGAAATACACGTGTTACATCACAGACTAATAAACATAATAACAAATGAAGATTTTGTTGGAAATACACACGCCACGACGTTTAACTCTTGTGTTCAGGTACCGAGATGAGATAGGCATCGACTTAACTCTATAATTCACATGACATAGGGTGTAGCTTTGCGTGGAGGGCAGGTTACATTAATATCTATATTACATCAGGGGAGCCAAGTAGTTAACGCATGCGCGCTGTATCATAGGGTCTGTCATTAAGTCAATCGGCGTGATTTCGATTTCCCGGTTGTACGTCCCAAGCAATAGTGTCGCCTGTCCAACCTCGTGGGTCTTCCCTGGGTCCTCCGGTTTCCTCCCACGGCTAAAGCCCCCCACGCCCAAGCGAATTATTGAAAAAAAAAGTTGAGCCATGTGTTGGTCCCGAAATGAGCTGGTTTGTGTCGAGTGGACGTTAAACCTCATTTCACTTTCTCCATATATATATATATATATATATATTGGGTCACTGGTTTGTGAACTAAATATCTTTTGACCTGGAATACGTCATACATTACGTCATCAGTTTGTAAGTTGAATAGCTTTTGGCCTGGAGAACAGCTGACATCGTTATGTATATTGTATCAACCGATGGTGAGCTGAATAACTTTTGACCTATATCTCCCCATAACCTACTTTACACACAGTATAAACATATGCCTATACCAACAATACTACAACACTACTACTAGGGACATGAGTCAGTATATAGTATAGCTCTCCGTGTATAAGATGTATCTGTGAACATTACCTGGATTTAGTATTATATTATTGTATGTATATAGACATTGAACAACAACAGGTGTGATAGAAATGGCTGACTATAGAATTAGAGACGCTGTAATTGATGATTGTGAAGGAATATTTATAAACATACAGGTATGGTAGTATTCTCTATATAACCTACATATACCGACGCAATTTCACAGGGGCGGATCTGCAATTTTAGCAGGAGTGGTTTGCCCGGTACCTGTAACAATGCAGCTTTACGGTAGTGTTTATATTATAATCAACTGACTGATACACCCACTAGGGTAGTTAGACCCCCCCCCCCAAACTCTATATCATAGATCAAAGACGAGGCTCACTAACCCGGGGGTCCAGTGGCTGATCGCATTGTTTTCCAGTCTGCTGAAATAACTTTCAATGGACAACATGCAGATATGTGTAAATAAATCGCCATGAGAAACAAATAACAAAACAGTACCCAATTAGATTTAGACCATTAATCATAGAACACTCGAGCAACATCATAACAACAACTGCAGTCTAAGCTTTCTGTAATTCGATATAACAGTAGACCGTAGTGATGCTGTCCGGACACACTGTCCCTCACAGCACACTGTATGGCTATGCCCGTCTTCAGTTTCACTAGCCCAGTCGGGGCAGAACAGTCGGACTTTAAATCCAATTTCGTTTCTTTCTGTCGTGTTATACTGTTGCTCCCTTGATAAACATAATATCTGAATCATTTGACGTTAAATATCATCTCATTTGCATATTCCCCTGCGACTTTTTTTCACCACTACGTGAATGGGTTGTATAGACGAACAATGATAATTATGGGGGTGCGGAACATATTGTTGTCACCCCTGTCTGTCAGTCTTGTGTACGCGTAAGAGGCTACAATTCTCCCATTTCAGGGTTTTGCCCTTGATCACCCGCACCGAATTGGTACACCAACAAAAACTGCAATTATTTCATGAGTTGTTACTATTAATCTGATTTTACTATCGTATAAATGTACCCGCCCTCCTTAACTACAGAAAAAATGGACACACGACAAACCTTGTGAACTGTACGGACAACTTAGATATAGTTTTGGTTGGAAATCAGGATTTGTAAATATATCTCCTGGGCAATTAAGGGTAAGTCTACATTTAAAAACAAAACACTTTCTATAAACTTACTTACTTATTGTTCCAAATTAATATATAGTCTTTTTTAAATACAGGAACTAGCAGTCCATCATCACTCTCCAAATGGTGTAAAACTAACAGTCGACAGTAAGTAGCTCCACACAGATACCGCAGTGGGACAGTGGGACTGCTTACGTGTAGTAACAGGGAAAGGGCCTTAAGGTTTGTGACCACGAAACAACCACCTCATCTGTTTGTGATATATGGCAGATTAACAGCACAATTAATTAAAAATCACAAACCTCGCCTACACAGTGAATATCAAAGACCCCTACCGTGTCAAACAATTTAACTTATGGTCAATGTACCCAACGGCGAAATTGTTCATTGGGTTACTAGAATTTGAAAAATAACTGTCATAAAATCAATGGACGCTTGTTCGGTGTATTGGGTCTTGTCAGTAGGTTTGTCCCCCTACACTTAGGATTCGATTCCCTCCTGAAAGTGACATGGTTTAGGGGTAGCCGGTCCAACCTCCTGGATTCTATTTCGGTCTCACCCCGCACACATTACTAAATTGCGTGCAAGCGAGTTATTGAAATAAAATTACCATTAAATAGGAGAGTCCCGAAATGATCTAGTTTGTATCGAGGGAACGTTACCCCCCCCCCCCCCACACACACACACACAACTATTCTTTCTCCTGTAGTCCTCACCATAGTTATTTTTATCTCCTTATTGCCCTTACGAATTACTATGTTATGTTTTACAGCCCTTAAAAGAGATGGTTTTGGTGAAAATCCTTTATTCAGATGTCAGGTTGCTGAAAATATTAATTCAGGTTTCACTCCTTGTCTATATTATTCTCTTTTCCCTGGTCTTTTATTTCCCAGTCTCTCAACTTGGATAGACCTACTCTGTACTCCCAGCCGTGATATAGTTGATTTCTTTAAAGGAGCCAAATGGCTAATATTTGGGGTCTAGAAATTGACAGAAGTGGGTCGCAACGCGAAACTTATTTTTTACTCTAATTTCAAATCAGTTATGTTCGGCGAAATAAGACAACAGTCTCAATCTAATGCAAATTTCTTGCGTCTGGTTGTTCTAGCGTTTGGTGCAATGCGTGTAGCCTCGTTCCTCGAGTCTCTTGTTACAACCGGGGCTGAAACGGATTAGGATATCAGAATCCCACCTTTTTCCGGTAAGATCACAGCATCAAGCGAATTATTGAAATAAAATTAAACCATATGTTGTCCCGAAATGACCTATGTACATCGTGTCTACCTGTAGAGTGTCAATTGATCTGCCCAATCGGAGCGAGTTCTGGCCCCAAAGCTTTCTCAGACTTGAGTTAAATATAAATAACTCAACTTTCAATCACTGTTTATGAGAAATATATTTGATCAAAAAACATTAAACTTTGCACATAGTTTCTTATTGGTGGTTTTGATACATTAAAGGCACACAGGTTTTTATTGTAAGGGGCTATATTTTAGTTAAAATATGGCGAACAATTTTAAGTAACTTATTAACTTAAATCTGGGAATACATCGTGTACTCAAAGTTGGGTCTGGTGTAACCCTGATACCATGGCAACAATCCCCCCAAGACCATACAAAACCTCGAACGGGCGCAAGGAATAAAATGCCATACGGGTAGCTCAAACGGGCGTACCGACAAAAAATACTATAAATAAACGGCTACTTGTTTCAACCCATTATTCCATGCTTCTATGAGGAAATACCCTTGCTTCTTGTATTTCAGGGGAGATAATCGGACACGCTTTATTCTTCCCCTTCTACAGTTCCTGGAATGGAAAGGGTATGTTTATGGAAGATTTATTTGTTAAAGAGCGTGAACGAAATAAACGTGTGGGTGTCGCTCTCCTGAAACGATTAGTACAGGTATGATATTTACTTCTCTATTCTACTGAGTGTCATTCGATCTCATTCGAGTCAGGTAGTACGGTAAAATCTACGATATATCGGCTGATAAATGTAATATAAATGCTTGTATAATGGACGCAAAAACACAAATCGTAATGCAGGGCCGGATCCAGAGGGCGGGGTTTGGGGGTCCCCCCACCCGCTCAGCTACATAAAAAATAATGCCTTGCATCAATGAAATTACATCACAAAGCGATCCTACATCAGTATAAAAATGATTTCTCTGTTTAAAAAGCTGAATTTGTATGTATGCCTATGTAACAGAAACCTGGCAAACCCACTCCTGCAAAACTTCATGGATCCGTCCCTGTAATGATTATAGGCTTCGAAAATACGTGCATTATTCTATTACGTAGAATCAGTGACATTTTAGTCGATCGGTTTGGACGAAAACCCTATGATCCTTTTACACATTAATGCACACGTAATGGATCCATTGTCAGTTGGAATTCGACGAAAGAGAGGGTTGTAGCGGCGCTGTCTGGACGCAATTTCCGTAAAAACATACTGTATATCTCCCGTTATCTGGAAAAACCTAAACCTAGCAAGTCAAATTTTGGTGAAAATTGAGTTAGACCCATATTTGAACTCAGTACACATGTATATAATTATAGGTTTTTTTCTCCTTCACCGAAAGGGCTTCTAATTATCGTCATCTAAAATAACCAAATAAAATTGGTTATATTTTCAGTAGCTTAACAAAACAGTTTTCCTTCGTTTACTCAAAACTACATTCAACAGTGTTACTAGGTTTTTCCAGATTTATATATGTCCGTCTTCATTATCCCTGACATGCAGAAGGGTAGGACTTTCAACCCCATTTAATTAATACGGTTATTATAGCCGTCGATGCAGTAGCTTGTGTAAGCTTACATCAAACTGATCCCGCAGTGAATATTCGCTTGGCCGCTACTGTCACTAATAAGCATGACATCAACGAGACTTAAAGATACATTATGGGAGATTTTGACAAGGAGTTAGCCATTCTTGCTATAAAACTTAAAAAATCGATGTTGAAACAAGAATATATTGAAAATTTCAGTCAAATTACTTTATTCTAAACAAAGTTGTTACCACTATAATTTTTTACTAGAAATGGCGTTAACTCCATCGACACCCTTTTTCCACTATGGCCGATTGTTGATTGACAGGCGTTAACTCCACCTACATAGTCTCGATCATCAACTATTGTTTAAACGGTATCTAGTGAAGCTTGTGTATAGCCTCGGTCGTCACTGTCTTTTATGAATAATTTCAACGTCACGGAGAAACCCCACCCACGACGCCATAGTGATTAAATCAGTCGACGAAATCCTGTTTTAATCCGAGCCCAATCCAAGCCATCCGTGGGTCTACAAAGCTCATTTTGGGCTTGTTGTTTAAATAAAGATCTAATTTATAATTTCTATGACATCTGAGGCTCAAATGAAGACCGACAAAAGTCAGTTTTTGCTCTTCCATAATGTATGTTTAATGAGTTCGGTATATTAACTTTTTTACTCCGACAAATTAAATTCTCAAACATTTTTTTGAAGTATAAGAAAAATAAATAAAGACGTTTGAAGTATTTGTAGTTAAAAATATTTCCTATTTAGTCTAAATGGGTATTAAAATGAGTAAAATGCATCATTTTGCCCGAAGCAGTTAGGAATTATGTAAACAATGCACGAGCCGTTGAGCCAATGACTGACGCCACGTGGAGTCAATGCACGTGTTGTAGACGGTCATCTGTAACAGAGATAATTCGTAAGTAATTCTCTGTGAAACAGACTGAGCTTACGTAGCTCTCAAAATGGCTTTAAATCATGTACATAGTGATCAACATGTTATGACAATTATTGTCTTATTGACTGTTCGTATGGAAAATGTCGCGTGTTTATCTCATGGAGCAACGATAAGGCCATCCACCCATATAATCATTTAGTGAAAAAATTTAAGCAGGCAAAAATATCAAAATAAACATTGACGGCAGTAGGGAAATTAATGGTGGTCTGCCTCCAAATACGTCAATCATAATAGTGGCGTCCAGGGCTTCCACTTCAAAAGTTTCACCACTGGTCATTTTTGATAACGCAAGAAAATTTGAAAAGTAAGGTATTGTGAATTCACGTGCATATACCAGTTTGTCAGCATGGGGTACACACAAAATATATATTGAACTTAAAAGTGTAATATTAGTAAGGCTTATGATGATTATTTATCAATGATATATTCTCTTTTGGCTACTTAGATACTCGAAATATCTGAATTGGCAGTAGAAAAACCATTCCAGTGGCTTGCACGTAATTAACACGTGCTCTATAGAAAACCGCTGATAAATATGAATTGTAATTCAATAACTTCGATATGATGATAAATATATAATTATCCACGGCATATACCTCACTTTAGGTAAATTGGTGTAACAATGTAAAGGACAATTCAAATTAATGGCGCGCAATGAAATGAAAAGGGTGGGGGGGGGGTTAAGGCCCTACTGTTCTGGTCGGACTGAGCTAATGACACCGGACAGAAGCCATTGGGTGTGCCATAAGTCAAATGTCGCCCGCAACCCCGCGCTAAGAGTTGCTGTTGACTTTCCGCGGGAACTTTTACGTGTGCGCCATATAGAAATGGTCACATTGGAGAACCCACTGACCTTTGGTTACATTTACTAGTGTTCAGCCGTCACCAACATCAATATAGTATATAATGTATGGTAGCTGATTCATTGCGTAGTTCTTTATTTAATTTATTTAATATCAATAATATATGTATATGCACACTTTATTAACTTTATACCTCACCATTCCCACCTATAAATTGGCTTAGGTTTCTGATACAATGGGGGTAGACGTGAATTAGGACGATGGCCGTAAAGATTACAATACTATATGTATGAGGTATTGGTTGTTGTGCATAAAATGACTTTTAATCTTTGTTCCCGTATTGTTGAATTAAAATCCAATCCACAGTCACTGTTATTATTAAATTATCTGATTATGTTACATCTATGTGACTAACTGAGCAACCAGCTAATGATATGTGTACTTGTCATACTTGTAACAGCTTTGTGTAGAAGAGGGTTTTGTAAGACTTCAATGGGAAGTGATGGAGTTCAATAAACGAGGGATGAATTTCTATAATAAACAAGGTGCCGAAGATACGACCGCAGATGGTGGAAGGAGAGTTTTTAGATTCAGTAAAGAGCAAATGGAAGAATATATACAATAAGCTTGCCCAATAGACGCACGAGTTCCAGTAAATCTGGGATCACATGTATGACTTTTATCTTTAAATAAAATTTCAGACACTCTCTATTGATCATATTTTATGACAAGGTAGAAGGTAGCATGGATGTTTTAATTAAGAGATACACATTGGTTATTTTATCAGAATATTATTGATGTTGTTGTTGTCTTGACTCGTTAAAGTTTGCTTCCACAAAAGTGCTATGACAGACAAACACTGGGAGAGAGAGAGAGAGAGAGAGAGAAATGGGGTTTAACGTCCACTCGACAAAAACCAGGTCATTTCGGGACTAACATATGGCTTAATTTTATTTCAATAATTCGCTTGCGCGTAGGGGTCTTTAGCAGTGGGAGGAAACCGGAGTGCCCGGAGAAAACCCACGAGGTTGAGAAGGCGCCCCTATCTCCATGCCACTTACGCTCACACCAGGGATCGAAACCACAGCCGCAAGCCAGAGGTGACCGGCCAGCTAGAGGTCGAAGCGCGGCACTCTAGACCACTAGGCCATCCCAACCCCCCACACGAACACTGGGAGAGTCATAGCGTCGTCTCGTATTTTCACAGTGGGATTTTCCCAATCGTTCCATTTACGGCCATGTCGAAGCATTGGTTTAGTTGGAAGCTTTTCCCTATATTAATAAAACCGGTGTTGTGTTTGGTGGTGGATAATAAGATTTGTTGTATTTCTCATTTGATACCGTTTAAACCAATGGAGGCGGTTGATCGCTGAACGTTTGAGATTGGAGTTATTGCCCCTTTACCTTGACATAGGAAATCCAGTATTCTTGTGATATATCTGTTCCGGAGAAAATATCAATAGAATATTATTTATATTTTTCTTCCGCTTGTGAGGTGGTTTTGTTGGACAGATTATCCCGGCGTTAGTTGCTACCTCCATTATACTACCCAAAATGCTTCGTTTAATTAGCCCTAATGCCACTAGAGGGATTTTGCGGGACTTTGCTTGCCCCTAAGCACAGAATATTGGGAAGTTAAACTCCAATTAATTTGATTTTCAGGAGCCCGATGGCTCATTTATTGTTGGACGTTAAACTTCAATTTATTTCATTTTCAGGGGCCACGGTGGCTTAGTTGTAATATGTTGGTGTGTGGGAGGGCGTGTCATATGCCCGGGGGGCGACACTTTGTGTGGGCGGCAAAGTATCTAAGTGCATACCAAGAATATGCAATGGTGGGATTGGGAGGGGGGGGGTCTTTGAATATTTATTGGCTAGCCTTGGAGACTGTGATAGCAATTCATCCACCCTCACGTCCCCAAAACATGTGTAAACTAATTTATATTTCAGCAAATATAGAGGGTCTAATTATGATTTTCCAAGATATATTACAGGAGTTTGGGATCAGATGGAGGATCAAATGAGGAAATAAACATTATTTTTTTTTTACATAGAAGATCATTTAAAATAATTATAAGTGTTAAAAAGTACAAAAAAATAACTCCTTCACACCATCTGGAATGATCGATTCTTTCTCGGACGGTTCACCGTTGTGTAGGTGTTCAACCGAAACAAAATATCCCTTCAACTCTCCATTCGATTGCAACAACTCTTTATTGATCGAAATACTCTACATATCATTTCTTTTTTATACATACATGCAATAATGTAATCGGAAACGTGTCATTTAAAAATGATATGCTTAATAAAACATCTTATATTAAATTATCTTTAACCCTACAGAAATCAGCCGAATGTAGGCCTTGAACAAAGCAGTTACAGTATGCAAAGGGGCGTCACTGAAACGTTTGCCCTGGGACGCTACAAAGGCTTCCGAGGCTCCTTCCCGCTGACCTAAAGGTCCCGTGTTCGCTGCCTGCGTTGGTCGATTTCCGGCGTGGTTCCCTCTTGTCAGTGGTGTATGATATAACGACAAACTTAATGGACAACCCAGCTTGTTTCTGTGGCCACTATATAGAGGATACGGAACATTGTTTGTTATATTGTCCAAAATTTACCAATGTTAGATTCCAAACTATAAATACATTACCAAATATTTTTTATTAATTTACAAACGTAACCAACAGGGATAGTAAGGCAATGTAAGTGACACTAACTGTTAAATTACTTGCATGCACGATTAGTGAGAATATAAAATATTGTACTGTTCAAAGTATTGTGTATGTGAACCCCTACGCGCAAGCACCCCTACGCGTAAGCGAATGATTGAAATGAAATTTAAAAAAAAACATGTTAGTCCCGAAATGACCTAGTTTGTGTCGAGTGGGCGTGAAACCCCATCTCTCTCTCTCTCTCTCTCTCTCTCTCTCTCTCTCTCTCTCTGTGGGAAGTATTTGGGATATTGGATTAAACTGAAGGATTGAATAAATGGGGTTTGACGTCCTTCTTGCTACACCGACTGAGATAATAAAGACAAAAGTTTTAAAGAATGGCGGTTATAAACCACATGCATCTTATCTTTCAAACAAACTATTAACACAAGTGTGTATGACATGCAGACAATTTATTACAAGTAAATGACACATAAAACAGAAATATCAAACCAATAAATTAAAACAACTCGGAGAGATAAATATGACTGACAAATATATATGAATAAAGCCGAAAGTCTTTATCAAGATTTATTACAAAACGTATACATGGCGATATATTTATTTATTTTAGAAAGAAAAGAAAATAAAAACTACAAAGGGTTTGTAATAATACCTCACAATGAATTTATAATAATTTTTTACTTTCATTTTTATATTATTTCACATTCATTTTAATAAATATATTTCATTTTCGTTTTTATAATATTATGTCACATTTGTTTTAAGAATAATACGTAATATGTGTTTTTTTATAATATTAAACATTCGTTATAATAATAATAGTATTTCACTTTCGTGTTTATATTAATATTTCACAATATTTTTTATAATATTTCAAATGTTGTTTTATAAATAATTAATATTTAAAGGGAACAAATCTATTTTAATTTAAATCAAATAAAGTGGTGTAGGAAAAATTTATTTTAACGCCCTATTATTTTTCTGTACAGGCTAGGGTCATGCCAACAACCTTGCAGTGAGATTTGACAAAGGAATCGGGATATTTCGGCAATAAATTCGGTTGTGTGTTCCCCCAGCTTGAGAGACTTATCGAATTACTCGATCATCGCGAATACTAAACCTCGCGCTTTCCAGCTGAAATGCGAAATTCAAGGTTTGCGTGGGGGTCGCTATATTTGATTTGAGCGTGTTTGTGTCACAACTTCTGATTGAACGCTATTGCTCGTGCTTGCGCAAAAAAAGTTCCGGAACTGTAAATAAACTTCGCAGTGGTTGGATCAGGTACAATGCGCCTCCCTTGGCTTTGCGGGTTGAATAACATTTGGTGAATTGGGTTAGATTGCCGTATTTTACTGATTTTACTGATTTTTCTGATTTCTCCCTGCTTAAAGAGTTCAGTATTTTTTCGTTTACTTCAATTACCCGGGCCACTGTGGTCTAGTCGGTAATGCGTTGACTGATTAACCAGGGGGTACCAAGTTCGATCCTCCGTGGAAGAACCGCTGTACTGACACACTTTATGCCCATAGGACATTTCATGACGTAAGTTCGAACAAAAGAAACAGGACATTAAACCTCATTTTATATCATCTCTGTGGACTGTCTTCTTATATTTGTTTTTTTATTTTAATGGTGCTTGTATCACTGGCGACGAATTATTAACGCAAACATATATTCACCCACACAAATTAATCAATCATGATATATTATTGCCTACACAGTTTAACCTTTCATGATGTATGTGGTGGCAATAAAACAAAAATCACAACACATTAAAGACGGTTAGTTAATCAGGAAATATAAAACAAAATCACAGCATCAACATAATAACATATGTCAATGTCTATACACAGAGAATACGTGCACATAAGTACATATGATGATAAATGAAACATTGAATCAGAGAAGCTCTAGGTAATAAACACGTTGAATGAAGGAACTTTTGATGTCAAGACAACACGTTGAATTACGGACGACATATTGAATCAAGGGAGTGTCTACACAATAAACACGTTGAATCACGTACGGTCGCAGTGGCGGATCCAGGTTTTTTCTGAGGGGGGTGACAACCCCATGTTTTGTCTCACCGACCGTGGTTTACGGAGCTAATTTCTGCCGCTAGTAACATAATGCTGATTGTGTGTCTAATAAGATGCGCACCGTGTGCTGTATAATATATATACGACCATGAATGCATGTCCTGGTGGAAGCTTGTAGGACCCGGGATTCCTATACACCGACGGGGAGGGGGGTGACTAGGGTGACTAGTCCCCCCCCTGGATCCGCCATTGGATCGGTGTCGACACAATAAACATGTTGAATCAAGGGGGTTCGGTGTCTAGGCAATAAATACGTTGAATTAAGGCAGTTTGGTGTCTAAACAATATATAAAATGTGGAACTAAGCTTTTATGGGATTCTGTCTGAAATGTCACTCGGACCCTTTCATCAAAACTGTATGCAACGTGTTAGATATATTTATTTGGTACAAACGCTCGAAAGATTATAAATAAAATCATAAAATTATGACTTAATGAATGATACGCCTTATGAAATAGAGCAGACGGTCTGCAACGGTCAGATTACCAGGGTCGTTGCTATATTTATGTCATGAAATGTATTTTAATCCGGTCCTGCATATACGTATTATAATGATATTTAAAGTCGCTTGATAGTTCTTGGTATGACTTCAGATCTGGTCAGCTGACAAACATCACCAATAGAAACACTGGGGTCATCGGATATCAGGAAAGCTCTGGCCCTATCCTCATAGTATAGTCCTACTTTATCTACAATGAACGAAATGTGAAAAATAAATATGTCTGATAACCACTTTGGTTGTTCCGAAAAAAGGTTAAAGGGTAGAAACAACAATGGAAATAAGGGTTCGTATTAGTACAGGTATAGTGTGTGTGTGTGTGTGGGGGGGGGGGGGGGAAATGGGGTTTAACGTCCACTCGACACAAACTAGGTCATTTTCGTACTAACATTATGGTTTAATTTTATTTCAAAAATTCGCTTGTGCATAAGGGTCTTTTGCAGTGGAGGATACTGGAGTACCCGGAGAAACCCCACGAGGCTGGACAGGCGACCCTGCTCCTTGCCACGCCAGTTGACTCAATGGTAAGCCGTATGATCAGCGCGCGCACGCTAACCATTCGCCCCCCCTCAGATATAGGGCCGTTATACCAATAATCATAGGGGCGGTTGGTTATGGAAACGTTATACCAATAATCATAGGGATGGTTTATTACAAAGTATAGAAACCTTCTCATTACAGCAGAGGCGTATTGATAATTGTAGGGGTGTTGTATTAATACTGATAGGCTGTTATATATATATCTATAGACAGTATAAAGATGGTAATAATAATAATGTTATAATTAATAATTATAGTAGCGGTATATTCATAATTATAGTAAAGGCATGATAATAATCTTTTGGAGCATTATGTTAATGATTATTGCAAGGCTATATATGAATAAAAAAATTAAAGGACCGTTATGATAGGGTTATATAAATACATATAGGGGCGTACAATGCTAAATGGTATAGCAGATTTATGTTAAATGATATAGTATATTTATGTTAAATGATATAGTAGAGTTATGCTAAATGATGTAGTAGAATTATGTTAATTGACATGGTAGAGTTATGTTAAATGATTTGGTAGATTTATGCTAAATGATACAGTAGATTTATGTTAAATGATACAGCAGATTTATGTTAAATCTTATGGTAGATTTATGCTAAATGATATAGTAGAGTTATGTTAAATGATATAGTAGATTTATGTTAAATGATATAGTAGATGTATGTTAAATGATATAGTAGATTTATGTTAAATGATATAGTAGATTTTGTTAAATAATATAGTAGAGTTTGTTAAATGATATAGGAGTGTTATATTAAATGATATAGTAGAGTTATGTTAAATGACATAGGAGTGTTATGTTAAATGATGTAGTAGAGTTATGTTAAATGATATAGTAGAGTTATGTTAAATGATCTAGTAGAGGTGCATTAATGATAAAAGCACAGTTGTATGAAAATTCAGATACATAATATTTATCGTGCTACTTACGTGTCAGCTCATACATCTCGAAAGAGGAAGCGGAAGTTTTTTGAAAATCCAAGCAAAAGTATATTTTAACTGCTACACCGAACAATCGTTCAACATTTGAACTGAAACAAAAATTAATGATTGATTACAATTCATTTGTCTATAGACGTGAATAACATTTTCAGAGTGAACCTTCTTAAATATATGTTTAATAACTTGAAGATACATTATGTAAGATTTAGATAAAGAGCTGGACGTGGATATGTAAATATTTGCACTCAGATTATTCTACAAAATGCAGCATAGAATGTATTTTTTTAACTGATTATCAATTACATCACGAACTATTAAATGTCCCCTGAGGTCTAGTCTGTTTAAACATAAGTTCATATAACATTTAAAGCCAAAAAAGACCCGAAAAGATAGATTTAGCTCCTACTCAATGCATGTTTAATTCGACTTTAAAGTGGGGTATCGGTGTTGTGGCCAGAGTTTTAAGCCCACTCAACACCTCAAAACCATCCCCGGATGCAGTGTATATTTTATGTTCGTCTTCATCTGCGTTTAGTGTTGAACGTTCGTTTCCACCGGTGGCGATATCATCATAGCCACTTTCTCTTATTTTTTTGTGCTTAGTGCACTGGCATGAATCTTTCTATGTGTGTTGGAGGTGTGTGTGTGTGTTGGGGGGGGGGGTGTCTCCAAGCGACCCTCTAGACCACTGCCACCGCCCCTTCCCCTCTTCAAGTTTATTTACTTGTGTTTTAATGCTTTCGAATCAACTTTTTACACACAGATCAGCATACCATTATATATAAGTAGCGATTAAGAGAGAAAGAGAGAGAGAGAGAGAGGGTGGGGGAGAGAGAAAAATGGGGTTTAACGTCCATTCGACATAAACTAGGTCATTTCGGGACTAACATATGTTTTTTAATTTTATTTCAATAATACGCTTGCGCGTATTGGTCGTTAGCAGTGATAGGAAACCGGAGTGCCCGGAGGAAATCCACGCGGTTGAGAAGGCGCCCCTATCTCCATGCCACATACGCTCACACCAGGGATCGAATTCAGTGGGCCAGAGGTGACCGGCCAGGTAGAGGTCGAAGCGCGTCACTCTAGACCACTAGGCCATCCCAACCGCTCTAAAGTAGCGGTTGACCATGCATAGCAAGAGTGGTGCCGGAAGTAGCATAACACCAAAACCGGAAGTGGTAGTATATGACCACCAGGCCGTATTATTCCCATGTCCGAATTACCCTAATTTACAAAATTTCAGCCAGTGAGAACCGTAGAGCAGCTACCAACCCTTGACAGACAGATAAACAAACATCAGTCAATTTTATTTCAATAATACGCTTGCGCGTATTGGTCGTTAGCAGTGATAGGAAACCGGAGTGCCCGGAGGAAATCCACGCGGTTGAGAAGGCGCCCCTATCTCCATGCCACATACGCTCACACCAGGGATCGAATTCAGTGGGCCAGAGGTGACCGGCCAGGTAGAGGTCGAAGCGCGTCACTCTAGACCACTAGGCCATCCCAACCGCTCTAAAGTAGCGGTTGACCATGCATAGCAAGAGTGGTGCCGGAAGTAGCATAACACCAAAACCGGAAGTGGTAGTATATGACCACCAGGCCGTATTATTCCCATGTCCGAATTACCCTAATTTACAAAATTTCAGCCCATCCGTCCTACATCACTTACAAGGGGGTACCACTGGCCTGAGGATGACTTACCTAAAGACATATTTAGATCCTGAGTTGATGTGACAGTTAAATACTATATCAGGATACTGTTCAAGACGCAGTCCTATTAACATGGATGAGGTTATAGTCGTGGTGCCGAGTCTTCCTTCAGTCGCCCAACTTCCCTGTAGTTCACTCGGCAACGAACACGTGGCACCGCCTGAATGAAAATGATTAATACATTAATTAACTCAAATTTTGGGTATGGTTTGATTGTGTTTTGAAAATAAAATTATTTGATTCAAAATTTGGGTATAAGGTTTGATTGTGTTTTAAAAATAAAATGAAACTAAGTACGAACAATCCAAACTTTTACACAAAATTCGAAGTCCTAAGAAAAGGTTTGGACAAATTAGTGTAATCAGCAGTGGTAATAGATGTAGACATAATCAGGAAAATAGTAACGGATCAATTATTTAAAATGGCGTTCGTCTTGGACGCCATCTTGAATTTCTCAAAATGCACAAGGGTGACCAAGTTTCACCCGACATATTCTTAACGAGAACACCCTATGCCACTAAAATCAATCACAAAAATAACTTTATATACATTTCCAGGTTTACTAGAAATACTGAGTTTGGCGACCGGACTATTGTTTCGTCGCGCGGTGATACTTACAAGATGTGAAGAAAGCGGTCAATGCCACCAGCAAAAAAGTCATGGAATTCATCTTGTTCTGTAATAATAATATAGACTAATTAACATAGACAATATAAAAATATATAACAATATAATAATATAGACTAATTAACATAGACAGTATACAAATATATAACAATATATAAATATAGACTAATTAACATAGACAGTATACAAATCTATAACAATAGTGGCGAGTTTTTATATTGCACATAATTCCATCACAGTTAATGTTCAAGATGCCCTTTCGCTTTTCACGTATCCATAGTCGCAAATGCAATTAATAAAGACGGATATGCTATGAGGGAAATTTTGCCCGGGAAGCGGCTCTATTACAGCTGTCCTAATCAGGCCCCGTCCTGACAGAGGAGTACCACGTCGTAAAATCTCGATGAACTTTGTCGGCCAATGCAGTGAGCTAATCAGCGTATCACCTACTTAACCACCTTGACTCTCCTTTTTCATTACACATAGAAACGTTGGATGTTAACCCAATTTCATTGAATTTCATGTTAACTTTATGGTCTAGTTTATATTATTGCAGTCGCAACCGAAGGTAACATCTTATCGAAGACATTATTTAAACAAAAATAAATGTTAAAAACTGTTTTGTAGACAATTTTCATCTCGGTATCGATGGAAACCAGACCGTAAACAACGTTATCATAGCAAATTGTTCCTCATAGCGCACTGTCGGCCTTTATTTTCCAGGATGGCGGAGAAGATTAGGAATTAAAACGTCATTTCATTTCATTACCGTCTTTTTCTCCAGGCACAAGCACTGCAGGAATGTATGGTACTCATGGTGTAATTAGCAGTAATAATATGCTGATTTTAAAGCCGCATCTAGTTCGTTTGAAATATTCACCGGTTTATTGGGGTAACTGGGGTGTATGATGGTACAGCGAATAAGACGTTGGATCGCTAAGCTAGGGACAGGTCCCATGTTAGGCCGAAAACGTTCCCTTTGTCCGTGGTGCAAAGCAGAGTGTCTGATAAGGGACACTGTATAGTCGTTAGGGTGGGACGAATATCAGAGGACCCCTGTATACATTGGTGTGCACGTAAAAGATCTCTTGGCAGTTGGGTGTATGGTAGCACAGTGACTAAGACGTTGGATCGCTAAGCTTTGGCCGCATCTAGTTCGTTTGAAATATTCACCAGTTTATTGGGTAACTAGGGTGTATGGCGGCACAGTGGCTAAGAGGTTGGCTTGCTAAGCTAGGGACAGGTCCCATGTTTGGTCGAAAACGTCCCCTTTGTCTGTGGTGCAAAGCAGCGTGTCTGATAAGGGACACTGTATAGTCTTTAGGGTGGGACGACAATCAGTGGACCCCTGTATACATTGGTGTGCACGTAAAAGATCTCTTGGCAGTTGGACTTCGATTTTAAAAACATTCATAGTGTCGCTGGTGGGGCGGTAGGACAATCAGAGGACACCGGTATACATTGATGTGCACGTAAAAGATCTCTTGGTAGTTGGACTTTGATTTTGAAAAAAAGTCATAGTGTCGCTGACCGGGCAAAATTAGACAATACGTTGACTTGCTAACCTAGAGAGAGATCTCGCGTTCGATTCCTGCATTGTACAAGAAAGTACCCCATGACCCTGATGCAGGATGGAGTATCTTGTAATGGGCAGCGTATAGTTGTTCGGGGCGCGGGGGATGGGGGCGAACGTCCTAACCCCGTGTACACATTGGCCTGCATGTAGCAGATCCTTTGAAAGTTACAATCGATATAAGAGTATGGTGTATAGCCGCTGGCCACTCAAATTGTCCCTCGTTAGGCCAAAAACGTGCGTACAAAAACACATTATTTAGTTTGTCCGACCAAAGTTCAAATCGAATCAGTGGAACAGTCACCGGCATCAATAAATCACCACCATTATTCCCAGCAACCGACTGACTTTATTGCCTTTCGTCTTCCTCATGACTTCCGGCTGATCATCAACTGCGGAGCTACACTGATGGCCGAGTTCGCATACTTTGAGACACTGCCAGTAACTCAATCACGGTCTAGATTGAAATAGTCACTTAAGGTCCCTGATCCTAACCTAACTGTAAATTATTGCTTCCGAAAAAATCAATTTACTCTTCGTCTCCGGATTTTGGTTTTGGTGGAAATGCTGTTAGTCATTCATTAAGGTCAACTATGGATAGAAATCCTCTTCACTTGAAATGTCTGTAAATATCCAGGCACTAAGCTAATTGTTCCTACATTACCATCGTCCGTTCAGTGTGCTAATAATTTTATTATTTGACAGAAATGCTTTTAGTTTAAGACCATATTATGATATCGCTATCAGGATATGTACTATTGTGTTGCTTTCTGTGGTGAAATATGTACAGATAGTTATAGAAGGCGACATGTCGTGTATCATGTTACTCGATAGGACACTGAACTTAATTCAGCTGGGCGTGGGTTTAACGCGTGCGCGTGTATCAGTTTACTAGATAAGACACTGAACTTAATTCAGCTGGGCATGGGTTTAACGCGTGCGCGTGTATCATGTTACTGGATAGGACACTGAACTTAATTCAGCTGGGCGTGGTTGGGTGGGCTAGGTTTTAACGCGTGCGCGTGAAATCACAAGGTCTATAATTGAGTCAAGTGGCGTAATTTCACCTATCGGATTGGTCGCCTGTCCAACGTTTGTTTTCTCCACTGCTAAAGGCTCATGCGCGCAAACGAATTATTAAGATCAAATTGAGTCATATATTAGTCCCGAAATAACCTAGTTTGTGTCGTCGAATGGAAGTTAAACCTTATCTCTCTTTAAATATTATTCGCCTGTTGTAATTAAGGGCACGGACCACTGAGCATCCCCCGGTTTCCTCCCTACGCGCAAGAAAAATGTTGAAATAAAAATTAGAGCATAGTTAGTGTCGAGGGTGTGTTTCAGTATATGTCGTTAGTCAAGAATTAACTTATTCTATTGAAACATTTTCTTGTTCCTGAGGAAACTAGTTTTGACGTTTTGGGATTCTATATCCATTAGTATGGATGCTGATATCGCATCAACTTGTATTACATGTTTGTTTGGGTGTCCGAAATGTTGTATTATAAAGTCTGTCATTGATTCTCCGGTTGTACGTGACAAGGAGTAGGATCGCCTGTCCAACCTCGTGAGTTTTCTCCGGGTCCTCTGGTTTCTCCCACTGCTAAAAACCCTTACACGCGAGAGAATTATTGAACTAAAATTGAAATTGAAACATGTGTTAGTCCCGAAATCGATTATCGATTATCGATTGTATCGATTAGACGTTAAACTCCATATCTTTCTCTCTCTATTCTTTGATATAGAGAATTGTTAAAATCTTATCCTGTGTATTTTTGTCATATCAACCCATTAATATAAGAAATATCGTAGAGCTTACCTTGTAGTTTGGTGTTTCACTATCCGTACAGGTTACAAAATAATAATCAAGTCGTTTGATCAGGTAGAGGGAGAATATTTACTTATATTGAAACCAGGTAACTATGGATTAACCTGGGATTAGCGTGACGGGTATTAATCTCATTAATCCGTTTATAATCTCAACTTATTATTTGGCAATGATTAGTATTTGATCGTCTTGCACATATTGTCAACAAGCGACCAAATCGTTAATAATCAAATTTCTAGAAACAATCGATAGTTGGTGTGTGAGGGAGTGGAGAGAATGATTAGCACGTGCGCACTGTATTATAAGGTTTGTCATTAAGTCAAATGACGTGGTTCCGTTTCCCGGTTGTATGTGACAAGGAATAGGATCGCCTGTTCAACCTCGTGAGTTTTCTCCGGGTCTTCTCGTTTCCGCTCACTGATAGAGAGCAATACGCGCAAGCTATTTATTCTCTCACGGGAATTTCATTTAAATTACTTGACTCTGAGACGAGAAATACTTTTTGTAATGGTCCTGTCGCTGACAGTTCTAGCTATAATAGTTTTACAAATTGATAATGTAACGAATTTATGCTGAATTTGGTGGTCAAATTACACTCTGAGCCGAGAAATATTCATTTTTTAATGACCATTTAGCCACGATTGTCTCTGTTACAATGTTGCCATTTTCATCTTTAATCACCCAAAGATAATCAAACCCATCAGATGACATCTAGAGCAGATGATTATAATCTTGTCATAATTAATAGTTTATTTTAGGCTCAAAGATATACCTGTAATAAGCAGATTTAGTTCTTGCGTAATGTATGATTAAATTTGTAATAAACAACATCAATAACAACATTGATGTTTGATATTTATTATAAGTGAGGCAGAAATTATTTAAGGTGAATTATATTCCGGTCTTTCTTCGTTTCATTCCATTCGAATTTTGTTTTATATTCATTTTTTGCTTCGTTTGTCTCATTTTTAGCTTCTATAGTCGTTCGGATAGAACTAAAAGACAAAGTCCCATGTAAACATTGGAGTGCACGTAAAAGAACCCTTGGCATAGCGCTGTCCGGACCAATGTTTTCTTTAGCCGCACGCTGTATCATAAAGTCTGTCTTTGAGTCAACTGGCGTGGTTTCGAATCACCGTTTGTACGTGGCAAGGTGTAGGGTCGCCTGTCCAGCCTCGTGGGTTTTCTCTGGGTACTCCGGTTTCCTTCCACTGCTAAAGACCCCTACGCACAAGCGAATTGTTGAAATAAAATTAAACCATATGTTAGTCCCGAAAAGACATAGTTTGAGTCGAGTGGACGTTAAACTCCATTTCTCTCTCTCTCTCTCTCTCTCACTCTGTCTCATTAGCCCAGTCGAAACAGATCAGAAGGACGTTAAGCTCCATTTTATTTTATTTTCATCTCCCACTCTCAATCTCTAACTACCCCCACCCCCCTCTCTCTCTCCCTGAACACAACACAAAGCACAGGGCCCTGACTTTTATAAGTAAACAATCTTTAATAGAAAGTTGACTACGAGAACAATAATTGACGTACATGTGCTGATATCTGTAACGAGACAGGTAGTATAGAGATAATTGTCCTGAACAATGGATTGATAAATTAATTAATGAATCAACTCGAGGAGTGGTCTTATCATGGATACACTTTAATTAATGTCATGTATTAGTTTTATTATCTAGTTGGGTTTGATCTTATTTATAAAAGTCTATTGATTCAGAAGCTAAGAAATTTTTATTTAAAGGAGGGAACCTGCTGTTGTTTTCGTCCATTAAAATGGCACGTGTTGTAGATAGGCTATTACGGATCCTTTCATATACAAAAAGATGGAGATGGGTGGTAGATTGTTCTCACTTGTACGCTTTAGATTATAAGGTCTCTCGGAGTCAAATGGCGTTGTATCGATTCCCTGCTTGTTCGTGACCAGGTGTAGGATGACCTGACTAACCTCGCAGATCTTCCTATTTCCTCGCACTGCTATTTCCATATTTTATTACATAACACACCCTTTATCAGCTCTCGGATGATATAGATATTTTATTGATGGGGAACATCTCGCCATTTAAAATTTTAAGAAAGGCTTTTAATCTCGGTTGTGTTATTATACTCGGCAAATCTCGACAGATTACGTAACCTACATCTAGTCTCGACTGTATGACGAATTCCGCCATATTGGAACTACTTTAAAGGTCCCGGATGAAACATGGTTGCGCCCATGGGGTCTTGGAACTACTTTAAAGATCCCGGCTGAAAAATGGTTGCGCCCATGGTGCTCTGTGTGTTTGTAATAGCGTCAAGTTTTCCTGTTAAAGTAAACCGGTAGCCGCATCGCAAATGTATGGGCGTAGGTACATATCACTTACTGTCACACAGCCGAGACTAGATGTAGGTTCCGGAATCTGTCGAGATTCGCCGAGTGGTGTAATAATAAAATAATTTGACTGAAATGTTTGATATCTTCATATATTTGCAAAGTAGCACATCTAGTCAATGACATATAACTTTAATTTTGCGGCCGTGTCCCTTCAATTATCGCTTGAGACGATTCAATATGTGCATTGTGTTATTTTTTTCTAAATCTGCTTGTAGTGTTGTAGTTATAAGCCGATTGGAAAGGTTTTAGAATTATGTGACGTAATTAAGGACAGACTAAAGAATACGATGAAGTGTGCGGTGAACGATAAGGAGATTACATTGATTAATAATTGTTCAAGGCGTCTGCTGTACATTCAAATCCTCTATTTGTGTTTGAGAGGTTGGGAGGCTGAATGGTTAACACGTGGGCGTTGAATCAGAAGGTTTGTCAATGAGTCAAATGGCGTCGATTCGATTCCAGATTGTACGTGACACGGAGTAGATGGCCTAGTGGTCTTTAGTGCCGCGCTTCGACCTCTAGCTGGCCGGTCACCTCTGGCTTGCGGCTGTGGTTTCGAGCCCTGGTGTGAGCGTATGTGGCATGGAGATAGGGGCGCCTTCTCAACCGCGTGGGTTTCCTCCGGGCACTCCGGTTTCCTCCCACTGCTAAAGACCCCTACGCGCAAGCGAATTATTGAAATAAAATTAAACCATATGTTAGTCCCGAAATGACCTAGTGTGTGTTGAGTGGACGTTAAACCCATTTCTCTCTCTCTCTCTCTCTCTCTCTCTCTCTCTGTGTGTTTGGTTTTGCATACTTCTAAATTTCGTTTCATTTGTCTTCATAACAACAGGATCTGGAAGTCGTTCTAGTTGATGGGAGCAATTAGCCAATTACACGGTCTGTTACGGCGAGCTTTTAGTGTGATCTGCAGGGACTGTAGGCAAACACCTAGAAAAGTCAATGGTAATTGATTAATCAATGACTGACATCATAGGGTCAAACGCCCATCGTATGACCCCTGAGACGAACTCCCAGTACAACTGATCAGATCTGCATGTTGTGTAGGTCATCAAAAGTATATAAAAAACAAAACGAAACAAAGATCTGCATTTTAATAAGCTTGCCTTTAACGTAAAGAATAAGAAAGAGAGAAAAAAATATGGTTTAACGTCCACTCAACACAAACTAGGTCATTTCGGGATTAACATATGATTTTAAAATTTTATTTCAATAATTCGCTTGTGCGTAGGGGTCTTTAAAGTAGATAATGTCAATCAGCCTTGCTAACTTTAAACATCGATTACCCCACCGTTTGACCTAGAGCATGTCAGTCGTCTTTCGTTTTAAGTCGGGAATTTCTACAGTGAGATTCATCTACACTTGACCCTTTTTCTACGAACTGGCGTGGTTTCGAATCCCCGGTTGTACGTGGCAAGGAGTAGGGTCGCCTGTCCAGCCTCGTGGGTTTTCTCCGGGTACTCCGGTTTCCCCCCACTGCCAAAATCCCCTATACGCACAAGCGAATTATTGAAATAAGATTAAACCATATGTTAGTCCCGAAATGACCTAGTTTGTGTCGAGTGGACGTTAAACCCCATCTCTCTCTCTCTCCCTCTATCTCTCTCTCTCTCCATTTTGTACGGTGAATTCTCGAGTTAATATGATTGTTATAAACCTTCTATAAGAATTATTATCCATTCAGCTGTAAGAAAATATAATCGGATTGGTGAGCACGCTAATTAATTACTAAACGAGTAATAGTATTATATATCTTTTAAAACTTGCGGTTTCACTTCAAATGGGTTGCCACTGTAGATTTTAATGTCTCGGGTGGGAGAGAGAGAGAGAGAGAGAGAGAGAGAGATATTGTGCTGGGAGGGGTGGGGGTAACGTGACCTCGAGACGGACTAGCGCGTTTCGGAACTAAAATATAGTTCAAATTTATTTCAATAATTCTTTTAGAAGTTGGAGGAAACAATCGAAGTTCGGCAGGTGATCCTACTCTTTGTAATATCACTTACAAGCGAGGAATCGAAACCACGCCACTTGGTTTAATGACAGATTTAATGACACACCGCGCATGCGTTAACCTTTTAATCATGCAACCCCACTTCTCGATTTTGCTATCTTCAAACACCGCTCGTACCGTTTACATAACCGGCATAATATATTTTAAAGAATCCCTTGGCAGTTAAAATTTATGGACTGCTGGCCTGACAAAAATACTCCCCGTGCTGCACATATTACCACGAAATTCTATGTTACGCATTGAGTCACGGCGGATCTGCGTCCAATCATAATTTAAAGAAAAGACGTAAGTAAGACATCTACAATTAGATAAAAATAGATTGATCATAATACGACGACGAACATAATAGGCTTGATTATTTCATTGATGGGTAATCATAGATATTCTGGAGAAGAGACGATCTATCACGGATATTTAATGATGACAATATTTGGCTTATTATTCTATAATCTAACTAATCACAATCAACATTCTATCTTGTTTATCAATCATTTATCTTCAACAGATCGATCCCCTGTCATGTCACGAAATAGATCTATCAGATGACATGTCATCGATAGTTTTTCTTTAAAAAAAATAAAATTAAACTTCACGATAGACGAGCACTTTAGTACTGTCAAATATCGAAGGCGTAAGATCAAAGACTAGCTTAACCGTAGCGGGGTCCTGGGCCCGACTAGAATCGCTGGGCCAATAACGCGACGAAAAAATTATTTCATATATTTTTGAATAGCATGCATGCGGAACACACAATTAAACGGTTTGTAATACAAGAATACTTAGCTTTGTAAAATATCAAAGATGCAAGATCCAAGAACAAACATCATCTTTTCTTGTAAATTAACTACAACTGTCAAATATCCAAAAAGGAAGATACCAAATGGAAGATTCCCGGTTATATTGCCCCGTTTCATTACGCCGCCCCTGTTTGCCCAATCGGTCATCATTTTGCCTAAACATATCTAATTCAGTACAGCAGCATAATTTTTGTAAAAATTTGAAATTAAACGTGGATTAAAGTTCCCATGCAACATTTGCTAAAATATCACATTCAAAATACCAACTGTATATAGGTAGAAAGAGAAATGGGGTTTAACGTCCACTCAACACAAACTAGGTCATTTCGGGACTAACACATAGCGGTTTTTAGCAGTGGGTGGAAACAATATGACCGGGAGAAAGCCCACGAGGTTTGATCCTACTCCTTGTCACGTACAATCTTAGAATCGAAACCACGCCAGTCGACTCAATGATACGGCTTATGATAGAGCGCGCACATGCCACCCCATCCCAAAGGTTTGGATTTAATTCGATTGTTTTGTTTTAAAATGGCTGGCAATAAACTATTAGCATATCTAGATCGACGACAGTTCTATTCGGAAATTTAGCATCAAAAGTTTCTATTGAAGACGGGCATATTATATTTCATGCAATGTACTACGGGTAAAATATTGCCCAGCTACCAACTGTTTGTTTAGGTACACACCAAAGCGTACACGGGTCATAATTTTCCATCCCACCCCAATAACTAAATATACTGAAGACGCCAGATTGACGCACACGGAGATTGTACAGATTGAAGCACACGGAGAAGAAACAGGGGTGGATGCCGCAAAATGAGGGCACTGATCGCGGAGACGGGGCACGCCGCTGAGGGGGGGGGGCAAAAGAGAATTATCCGTCATTTCCTTGCATCTGTAGTCATTCCAAGACGTATTAAGCTGATATTTCCGTCTAAGTAAACGTTCGGAACGGACATATTTGGGTCTGAGAAAAGGCACTTTCAGCAGTAAAAAAGGGCGCTGTTGAAAATTGGGGGGGGGGGGGTACCCCCATTGAATCCGCCTCTGAGAAACCTTGGCAATTGGAAATCAAAACAAGAGTAGACCATAGCGCAGCCTCCTGGGTAAACGTTACCTCATTACACACGACATTGTTTATACCTGTCTACATTATTCCGATTGGTACAAACAAGTTCATACTAACCTTACGCTGTCTGTCAACAATTAGCCCCGCTTTCGAACAGACACTTAGCTAGTTGACCGCCATTTTAAGTCGTCAATTTAAGTCGAAACTTTTTGGTATAGTTAGAATGTTGTTTGGTATTTACCCTGTCTCCATTTAATGATATTGTGTGTGTGGCAAATATTGAAACACCTTAGAATCGGAGGACCCGGAGAAAACCCACGAGATTGGACAGGCGACTCTACTCCTTGTCACGTACAGTCGGTGAATCGAAACCACGCTTTAATCATTCGGCCAACCAATGAATACTTCCTATACAATATATTCATCGCGGTTTCCCACACAGATACAAATATGATGTCATTTAAATATAACCGGATGTTAGTTACATTACACATTATATCGGTCGCGTCTTACCAACCATACCTTATATGGTAATCATTGAAAAAAGACATTTTCCTTGTGACAAAGATAAATACTTGGCCAATGATTTATAGAAAATCTATTTAACGTCGACAGGTATGATACATCTGTAATCAGACCAACAATAGAAGTAAGAAAATATATCTAAAGAAACCGATTAGCTATCTGAAATAGTTCTATAAAATGTCGACATTTAAAATATGTGGCGCAAATATAAGTCCCATTGGAAGCCATGACATTTAAATTACCATCTTTACATAGCATCGTCGTCTCCCGAGTGTTTCCTTCTGTTTTACCGATCTGACAATGGCTAAATCTCATACGTAGCTTTAAGGCCGTGCTAATATTTTTGGATATATATAAGACATTATTAATGAATTGTCCCAAGACGGATGAAAAGTATTTTAAGATGTTAAAATGTTATTAAACCAGTGTTGAAATCAGTTTGTCTCGGCATACCTTTTATCTTTTCATCGTTTACCGCGAAACAAAGTAGTGTAGCTTTAAGCTTGTGCTAGTATTTTGATATATATATCGAAAAATATTAAGTGGTAGAGTTATTTTAAACTTAAATATCAAAAACAAATATCACAGACACGCAAGATAGACAGCTGTAATGTTTTATAAATTGTACTTCCATTCGGCACGCAGAGATCATCTACTTCATGGGGGGTTGGGATGGACTAGTGGTCTAGATTGCCGCTCTTCGACCTCTAGCTGGCCGGTCACCTCTGGTTTGCGGCTGTGGTTTCGAGCCCTGGTATGTGGCATGGAGATAGGGGCGCCTTATCAACCTCGTGGGTTTCCTCTGGGCAGTCCGATTTCCTCCCACTGCTAAAGACCCCTACGCGCAAGCGAATTATTGTAATAAAATTAAACCATATGTTAGTCCCGAAATGACCTAGTTTGTGTCGAGTGGACGTTAAACCCCGTTTCTCTCTCTCGCTCATCTACTTCATACTTCGAGAATAGACCTCTGCCCTAATAGGCCGCCATATCAAAACATTAGTATACTGTTTTGTAAAGCGGTTCTGCTGGCTTCCACGTCTGTCCTACACATAAATACTAAACTAACTTATTAAATGGATGGCAGAATAAATACTTGACCAAATTAACGAAGTATACTTCGCGTTTTGGACTTTAATCGTCGATTTAGGACTTATAATATTGGTCAACTAGTTTAGTGTTTGTTCACAAACGGGGTCGAGTATAGATAGACAGCCTAAGTGTGATATATTGAACCCAGACTCCTCGATATACGTCGGAATATTCAAAACAGTTCTGATATACCCATAGTTCCGTGTACGTTTCAGTGTAAATAATGTAAATGCTTATAACATACACATCTCAATTATATAATTATTTAAAATAGCATTATGCAAGAGCAAAATCTGCTTATTACAGGTCTTTCTTTAGGCCTGAGATGTTATCTAAATAATCAATTAGACATTAATTAACATATCCAGACCATAATAAACTCTTAAAGTCAACGCTAGCCTTCGATTGAATTCCTATATGCCGCGTAAATCAATCAAGTAGATAATCGAGACTATGCTGTTTATATTAATGATTTGAGTAATGATGACCGAGGCTATGTGAATATTTCAAATGCTTTTTTCTCGGCTAATATTGGACCAATTTGACTGAAATTTTCAACAAATTACCTTTACACTATCTAGTTTTTAACTATTTTAACGGCCATCTCTTTATTTTATCTCCCATAATGTAACTTTAACGGGACTATCCCGATTTCAACATATGAAATTTAAACGCCAAAATTCGGATGAATGGTGTATTTACGTTGTCTGAAAATTTCAGCTCAAAATATCCAGACACGTAACTCTTTTACGATTTCGGGTCAGTTTTTCGTTGTTTGACCTGATAATCAATTCCCGTTTATTGAGAGGTCTACCTCAGCAATGCTACATTTGTTCATACTGTTAATAGTACATGTAATTTCAAAATTCACTTTTTTGAGTTGCGTTTGATTTAAGTTGAATCTGTGGTTTGCGAGTCTTTATTTATGCCTTACATGTTATATAAATTATTGATTAGACATTACTTATCTTTCTAAGACCACAATTAACTCATGATGCCATCTAGGAAACCAGTAGAATTTGAAATCTTCGCAATTAATACAAAACGCATAGGAAAATAATACAATTATAAACGTTCGGAAACGAATACTATTTGAAACGTTCAAAATCAATACGAAACATAAAACGAAACGAATAAAATTCTAAAAAATCAAAATCAATACAAAAGATATATTAGAAATATTTAAAATTGATACCAAATTTATAAATCAATAAAATACTAAACGTTGAAAAATTAATACAAAATGTATAGGAAATGAAATGAAATGGGGTTTAACGTCCTACTCTTCTGCACCTAACCTGGGCTAATAGAAGACGGGCATATGCCATACAGTGTGCCAATAGGGAAATTTTGCCCGGGCAGCATATATCGAATTCCAACTGTCAAGGGATGTTTTACGTGTACGCCAATGTGTACACGGTACCTCGGTTTTTCGCCCCATCCGAACGACTAGACAGCTGCCTTTGTCAGGCCTTCCGTTCCGCACCAATGTATAGGAAACCAATACAATTCAAAATATTCAAATTCAACACAAAAAAGTCATTGGAAACCAACACAATTCAAAATATTCAAAAATAATACGAAGCGTAAAACGAGACCAATACAATTTGAAATATTAAAATTTAATACAAAACTCATTGGAAATAAACACAATTCGAAACATTCAAATAATACGAAACGTAAAACGAAACTTATAGGAGGCCAATACTATTCGAAATATTTAAATTTAATAAACAAAAACGTCATTGGAAACCAACACAATTCGAAATATTCAAAATTTATAACGAAACGTGATACGAAACCGATACACGATATCAACCTGTTTCACAGAGAATTACTAACGAACTATCCCTGTAACGGATGGCTGTCTAAAACACGTGCGTTGACTTGCACGCCTCGTAGTCATTGGCTCAACGGCTCGTGCAATGTTTACTTAACACCTAACTGCTTCGGGCAAAATGATGCATTTTACTCATTTTAATACCCATTTACACTAAATAGGAAATATTTTTTAACTACAAATACTTCAAACGTCTTTATTTATTTTTCTTTTACCTCAAAAAAATGTTTGAGAATTTAATTTGTCGGAGTAAAAAAGTTAATATGCCGTACTTATTAAGCCTCGTCAATGTCATGCTTATCAGTGATTGTAGCGGCCAAGCGAATATTCACTGCGGGATCAGTTTGACACGATATATGAACGGGTTGATGTATATAAACAAAAAAGGCAAATACATAAAAGTTCTTGTATTTAAAAATTGTTACTTTGAAACTTGAAAGAAAAAATTGCGTAAACATGTTGTTGTTGTTGTATTAGTTATTTAACGTCCAATGCAATAAATATATAGAGGATATTTGTCGTTTTAGAGTGAATAACATATGAGTGAAAATATAAACGTTTTCTTGCTTAGAGATGAAATAAAATATGTTGTTCAAGACAAAACGACAAATGTTCTATTTATTTTATGATTTTACAATCATTTTAGGTAAAACAACATGGACTACTTTTATTTCACTGATAAAACGCGGTATTCCACTACTGATCATAAAATAAATGATATTATAGACAGGGACCATTTGATGCTGTCTATGATTGATGTATTATATTAAACACGATGTTAGACCAACAAACAGGAAATTACAATTATCACGGTGTGAAACTACTAGAAAATATACAAGTGTTTGTATTGATTAGCCACGCCCCGTTCGATAATTAAATAAAAGTGATTATTGGCAGAAACCGTCTGGATAATAAAATATCAATCTGAAAATCTCTTCTGTTGATTTATTAAACATTGAAGAATTGTATTATCAATATTTTTATCCTTTTTAATTAACCTATTTTTTTAAATCTCGCAATTAAGACATAAATATTTAGAAATAGCTTTGATATTCTTTAAGTTTATTACCAATTTTAATTTCAATTCGTTTCTAACTCCATTTACGTTTTGAAATTTAATTTCCTGTCTACAAATAATTATGCTATTTGAAGGAACTGTAGATAATAAGAGATGTATTTGTAATTACGAGATTGCCCCTCCCCCTCTTCTTGAACAAGTTATAATTTATTCCACCGAACATTATTTTCTGATTTATTCCAAAAATCCTGTTCCATGCCACATTTCTTACATATAAGAGTCTCTCGTCGACTCCCCCGTGCCCGTGTTATTAGCGGGGCTTCTCGTATAGCATATCGAATGTACATGTATATGGTCTGTCTGTGTGTCAAGGGCCGTGTTTTCTATCCAAGCATGTATGAGTTAAGTCTTAGGTTCATCTACACAACATCGTGATTTCCTCTGGTTTCCTCCAACCGTAGTTTGTGACACGTAGAAGTGCCCCCACCCACTCTCTATCCCTTTCCCTCCTCTCCCCCTCTCTTGTATTTTAGAGAGCGTATTATATAAAAGTAATATGAGATAAGACTAGAACAGACAATAGTCGTTAATCAGTAGTAGATTGATCAGCTGTTTTAGTAGGTTAAAACACTTCACCTAGAATTATATCATTATCAGTAAATACCAGTATTCAACCAAAAATTATATCATATTCTTTCTCACGTTATATATCATATAGACAAATCATATCAATGGGATTATATAGGACATTTAAACCACGGACTCAGTTGGATGGAGGATTGTGCTTTCTAGATCTGTCATTGAGTCAACTGGCGTGGTTTCGATTCCTCGGTTGTAGGGTCGTCAGTCCAACCTCGTAGGGTTCCCCCGGTTCTTCTGCACCCCCACCTCATACTGCTTAAGACACCTCCTCGCAAACGAATTGTAGAAATAAAATTGAACCATTTGTTAGTTCTGAAATGACCCAGCTTCGGTCGAGTGGTGGACGTTAACCGCCCCCCTCTCTCCCTGTATGTCTCTCTCTCTCTCGCTCCCTTTCTTTCTCGTATTTGGACAGATATGATGTCTACGAATATATATATAAATATATGTATTGAACAGTGTGTGTTATTGGCCGGGTCTCGAGTTAAATAGATTGTAGCGTGGGCACCAAGCCCGTCAATGTGGTCTTCAATCTTATCTAAATATAACTAAAATAGCTTTATATAAAGAATTCGCTCTTCTCAACAAGTTACACAATCTCATTATGATTCGGTATCTGAGAGTTGCGCACGCCACTGTGGCGCCCGTCCCCTGGTGGTCGAAACCGTCTGGTATTGTTGGGCCCCCTGAATCGACTTTAAGCCCAAGCGGGTACGTGACAAGAATAGTCTCGTGACAAGGATGACAAGAATAGTCTCGTGGTTTTTCTCTAGGTCCGCCGTTTAGTCCTTCCCTCCCTTTCCCAATTTCTTTTCGCCTTTTGGTGTAGAATCGAAAAAAAATGTTTGAAAATACACTTTCTGCAAGGCTTTGAGGCGTAAGGATACAAGCGTTGAGAGGTTGGTTAAGTTGAAAGGGAAGGCCGAAAATTGCATGGTTAGCTCTCTCTAATTCCAGCTTGTCTATCTTACGTTTTTCATGGTGAACCCCATACATGCTTTTGGGCAAAAGTTTGCCACATGTTGCTCCATTTATGGCAAAAAGCTTTCTACCGAATGAAATTTTGGGAAAAGGTTAAAGCCGGTCTAAGAGACGAGAATTAAAATTAAAGTCAATGTGGAAATAATTGGTGATCTGTGGCCATCTGATTGCGCGGTAGTAAACAAGATTATAACAAGTTGTGTCCCCTTTCACTGAGATCCAGAATCTTATATTTGTGTTCACAATATTATTACGTTGTGTGCTACTGCGCATAACTTACAGGGAACAATGTGAGAACTTAGCACAAGTCCAGTCTGTACAGAAAACACCCGTGTCCGTAGAGAAAACCCAAATTATTCAGTTGCGCATAGTGCGGGATATTCACAAAGAAACTTAGCACAAATCCAATCTGAAGAGAAAACCCCTGTGTCCGTAGAAAAAACCCATTAGATAGACAGACGGTATTATCCCTTTACATGTATACTTTGATCTAAGCCTACGTTTAACTGGTTGAACTGTCATCTTGGTCACCAAAGGCGGGAGGGAAAGACAGAGAGAGAGAGAGAGAGAGAGAGAGCAAAACGTTGGAATAACACGGTGAAATGTTAGTTATATCATGGTCGTAGACTCCAATCATAGCGCTGTATATCGATCACAGCATCCAGCCTTACCAAAAAAACACGTGCTCTCTCTCATCAACAGTTTCTTATCTCCGCTCTCATTGGACAATTGCCGATCGATGCCGCATTAGGGAGGAAAGTTGAGTAAAGGAATATATGACGATGGGAGAATAACGGTGTCCTCTACCGGAATGAGATTTTTTTCATGTTTTTCTAAGTTGTTGTCGGTTAGACGAGGGGTGTACATATCTTTACATATATGAAACATCTTCACATGTTCTGTGGTCGGAGGCTGTGCAAACCATGCCATACGAGGAACTCCACAAGTGCTGAAGCGTAATCGGATATAGTCTAAGTTTGTTCTCGGGGGTGTTAACGTTCATGCAATGTTAGCATCAAGGCATTGTCATATGCGAATTAAATATTTTTGGCAATGTTACGTGTTGTGCGGGGTCTTGTTGGGCCTGTGTGGAAACCCATGTGCTGCCGTCAAGTACCATATAGGCACGTACTTAGCTGAGTCGTGTGCTATAGATTTCACCCAAAGTGTTAACGACACCGTACAAAGAGCTCTTAATGTTTTAAACGAAAGATCTATCGCTACTTCTGTGGATTTCACTCATACCGTATTCTCATATTGTGACGAAGCAACGGCGTTAGCTAATATTGAATATGTGTTTGGTGGTTCGGGTCACGATGCCGTGATCGGAATAGCTACGTACCCCTTTCATAACTCCTTCGCGGCCTTCTCCGACGTTTACAAAAAACCCTATATTGCGTCCAATTCGTTTGTGTGGACCCATGTGACGGACTATGCATTCAGTAGCTCCAACAGTTACCATCAAACGGCAGTGGTATTGGGACAGATTCTCGACTATTTCAAATGGCAAGGGGTGGTGTCCATTACCACGGATGATGCTTATTGGTATGACCTGACCACCGAACTGTATATTCAGTTGAACCTAATGAACTTTAATATGAAGAAAAACGTGGCCTTTAAGAGTCCACTAACCCACGAGAAGGCTACGCGAGTACTGAGTGCCATAGAAACTTCGGAGAAAGGTAAGAACAATTTTATTTCCCATGATTTTGATTTCATTGCAGAAATTGTTGTTTATATAACAAAAAAACCCCATAAATTAAATTTGATTCTAAATATGGCAATAATTAATAATAATAAAAATAAAAACAAAATAATGTTAAATAATTCACGAACGTTAATCGCAGATCCTTATGATTAATATAAAACAGCGTTGCTACATGGAGAGGGGTTCCCTAGTTCCCGGATGCACTAGTCAGCCGCTACAAGAAATACTATAAATATGGGTATCAATAAACCTAACCCTAACCCCAACCCTAATAATAGATATCGGTGGACTATTGAACGCTAACCCACGGATTAGTGAGCAGTCCCCTCTACATGTGGGAATAAAAAGAAACACCCCTGTCCGTATGTACCCTTCATCGTTTCCCCCAACCCTAATAATAGATATCGGTGGACTATTGAACGCTAACCCACGGATTAGTGAGCAGCCCCCTCTACATGTGGGAATAAAAAGAAACACCCCTGTCCGTATGTACCCTTCATCGTTTCCCGCGCTGAAGACGCAAGGATAAGCGATTGGCAATCATTAAAAAACACTGTGACATCGTTTACACCCTCAGTTGTCAGCTATTCGACCACTCCCAAGAGCCTTATTAAATACAAGAGAAAATCTAATGTTCTGGATTAAAACAATAATAATAATTAACTTAAAATAATATTAGAGAATTCCTGCATATTAATCAAATACCGTTAAAGAAAATACAATGGTGGACGTAGAAGAAAAACTTTTATAATTCACATTCAAAACAATAAATTGTTTCAATGGCATATAATAATTAATGGAACTGGCTGTCACAATGCTATGGAATACGATTACTGCTTATTACTGAGGAACGTTTCGACTAGGCTTCTCTAGTCATTATCAAGCAAGTCGAGGCATCGTTCAGTAATAAACAGTAATTGTATTCCATAGAATTGTGACCTGCATAAACATAATAATAGCAGAGAAGTCCTGGACATTAATCGACGATACTACCGAAAAATAAATAGTAACGTTGCTACAGGAAGTTGGTGATAGTACAAAATGCTGTCGTTTCTGCATTATTATTTATTTATTTTTCCAAGTCATATCAAATATGACAATAGAGGTGATAATATGAAGTTACATGGTAATAAGATGAGACAGTCTTGATGGGAGAAAAAGTAATGATGTCATGAATGACCAGCCTCTTGAGGATAATTACCCCCCTCAAAACCTGCTTAAATTAAAGGATCAGAGTTCGGCAGATCAATCATTGAATAATCTATCGCATGGTACCAGGTGTACTGGAATAAATATGGCTAATCAGAAAAAAACTTAATTCTAATTTATTCTGCGTACACCTTAGATACAGCAAATTCAACAGATATTTTGATGTAGTTTGGGGTTGTATGTCAAATATAAAATATTACGATTCCATATATTATCTTTCAATTCCCTAATTTCAGGGCTTAAACTGTTTCTCCTCTTGCTAACCCGGGGGCCGCAGGTTCGAGAAAGTTCATCGGGATTTAGAATCTTCAATAATGTCCTTCAATTATGTCTAATATTATATCTTATAGCCCTGGATGAATGTGATGTTTCGATGTATGCAATGATTAACAATAGACGGAGGTTCAGTGCACAAAACAATATCACTATCAAAACTCTTAAATAATTTTGGTCGATATCTTTAATTTGTTGTTACAAAAAAAGCAAGTTACTGTAATTATAACCAGTAATTTCTACGGGTAATTATAATTACATTATAATAATATGAATTAGATACTATAATTATTATTATTTTATAACATGTGTAACAATATGTGCAAGTAGTGGGTATTCGATTCCATAGTTTTACGTGACACGGAGTAGCGAATAATTGAAATAAAATTGAACTGCATGTTAGGCCGAAATCACCTTATGATACAACTCGCATGTGCTAATCGTAATTAAGTCTCTCTCTCTCTCTCTCCTTCTCTTACCGTATAGTTGTTCTGAATGATCACGAGCTTTATGTTTATGACAATAAAAGAATAAAATATGAACTGATTCATATCATGATTGATGGGATAATTGTCAAAACTAATTAGGCCCAAATATCAATCAGCTCTGTTTTAACTTGGGAGAAAATGGTCCGCACGCTCGCCTCACCGTGCTTTAAAGCGGGAATTTCATAATTATTTCTGTCTTTTGCTCAAAATGTTGTCAACTCACTATTATACGATCATGGGCATTATTTTCCCAGGCATTAAAATCAGTGACACAGGAAATAATAACACAATTACGTCCTTTGCTTTTCCATTCACCCCTATGGAATGGCTATCTTCAAACGTTTGAATATGAAGTTGAAAATGATATTTTTGCCAATTTCTCAACTGGCAATAGCGAATTATAGGATTAATAGGATTATTCTTTAACAAGGTAGGAGGATTGTTTATAGATTCAATCTATTTTAAGTCTTTATTTTATTACATTTTAAAAATATGAAATTTCAATTTTAAAGTGACGTTTTATCATTTAATGTTTTACCTACACGTATCTTCAATACATTACTCCTTCATATGTAAATAATTTAATTAAATCAACCTGTTCATAATATCATTAAATTGGTAATAAACAACAGAGTGATATCGAAAAGAAAAGAAATGTGATTTAACGTCCTACTGTTCTTCTCGGAATGGGGCTTCTGTACTATGAGGGATATTTTGCCCAGACAGCGTCACTACGACCAACTCTTATATCGAATTCCAACTGTCAAAGGATCTTATACATGTACGTCAATGTGTACACGGGGCCTCGGTTTTTCGTGCCACCCGAACGACTAGACAGCTGTCATTGTCAGTCCCTCCGTCCTGCATCAAGGACAAGGGATAATCACACCAACCAGCTGACAGGGATCAAGCTGTAAATAAGAGACTTAATACCGAGATGTCAGATATTTAAACAATTTATTAACACCAATTTAAATTACATTTTAATAGGAGTGGAATTGGGTTTAACGTCCTACTATTCTGTTCCTACTGTGCTAATAAACACGGGCGCATGTGTACTAGTGTGAGTGACATTTTGTACCGGAACATCGACCTCCTATTATTTTGTATTTCAGTTGTTAAGGTTTCTTTAACGTCACTAATGTGGATAAACAAACGTTAAACTCTACCATAAAACTATGAGCTACTACTCGCTCACTCTGAAATGAAATGGGATATAACATACGTCATATAGTGTGTTATGAAGGACGCTACTGCCTACTCATATTTCCAACTGCTAAGGGATCTTTTACATATGCACCAATATAAATGGGTTTTTCGTTCTATCCGAACGATTATACACTGCCTTATATCCTGCACCACTGTCAAGGGAAATCACGTCGGAACAAAATCCCTATGAACTTTACCAGCTAACATCGGGATCCAACAAGTGACCGTCAGGTTAGTAAGTCAACGCCTTACTCACTGAGTCACCGCGGCACGACATTTTACTAGAGCATACAATTAGATGTATCGACTCAATACTAAAACCAATATGAATAACCTAAACCCTTTCCAGCATTTAGTAACTGGATAAAGCAATATACTGTGTGTTTATTGTAAAAGACAAGGTGTTACTGCCAATTGCGTTCATTAGATGATCTCTAGCGATGACGCCCATTACCACAGTAACGAACTGTAACTCATACTTGCGGAAGAACAATTACTTAATGTTTTAGGGCGACATTTCGAAGAGTATTGTCTCGGCCAATAATCGGGTGAAGCAATTTGCTTGAAAACGTTTCGAGAATACTCTTCGAATTCAAATAATTGTTTCTTGTGTCTCAACCAACAAACAATATGGGGAAACATTTTGCTAAAAAAGTTTAGAGAATACTCTTCGAAAATCCAGTAATTGTTTTTCTATAATTGATATAGTCAATCTATAACTATAAGCTGGTAGATTAATGTCCTAATTTCTCTATAATTATATTTATAAATAATCTATAGAGGATCCACTAATAGGTATTGGTTATATTGTCAGTTTATTGTGTTAGTATACAATAGAACTAGTGTCTGTGTATTATTATATACCGGCATGCTAAATACGTTTCAAGTAAAGGTGTGAATTGAATAGGTTACTGTGGTGTTTTACACATTTATAAATCGACAACTACTACTACTAATGCTACTACTATTACAACTACTGCTACTGCTACTACTACCTAGATCCTCACGTGACATTTCCGATGATGACGTAGTATAATGTATTCAACCATTCTTCATTAAGACAGCGAGCTGGACAGACGTGTTCTTGTTTCATTAAAACGGTAATAGATTTTATTTTACTTAAAAATACCTTGGTGGTATATTTATTTTGGCTTAGGTAGCCAATAGCCTAGGTGGCTTATTGATTTGGCTTAGGTAGCCAATTGCCTTGGTGGCATATGATATTGATTTTGGCTTAGGTAGCCAATAGCCTTGGTGGCTTGGAATATTTAACTTTTACACAAGTCCTGGTGGAAGTAGGAAAGCCTTGGTGGCGTTGAACTATTTGTGGCAAAATTAGTAATTTTCAGTGAAGAAATTTATTAAGAGAAATTGAATACACAACAGACTAAAGTACTAAGCGTCTTATTTGTGTGCAAATCGTTTTCATGCTTGATTGTGGATAAATAGGTCAGCGCACGTGTTTGTATTGAATTGCAGTTTCGTCAGCCATGGTTGAAGGGTTTAAACAAGTGAGTTGTGACAATGAGGCGTGATCACTTAGTCCGATTCTGTCGCATTTGTTTTGTTTAGATGATGGGTGTAATGATGTGTATGTTTCTAGATGGGATTTTCTTACCACTGACCCGTGGGACACTGATGCCTTTAGTGGATTTCTTATTCACGTGGGTCAGGGGTGAGGGAGTTCTGTCTCCTTGTGTGATTTGATCTGGTTTAGTTCTTGTATTTTGATATGTTTTATAGAATGAAATTTATTATTTTGATATGTTTTATAGAATGAAATTTATTATCACTCCAGGGAAAGTATTTACAGTATCTGTGTTCATTTGTACCAGAATGGGAGAGAAGGTGTACCTGCGATCTTGCTTTGATTTCACTCCGAACTAAGCCAGAGTGGATTACAGGGGACAGTGCTCCCTCATCGCCTGACTTACACCTGACAGCTGAACAAGTGTTACTTAACAAATTTACTTCAGTTATTTGATTTTTCTGAATTTATTTGAGATGGAATAAAGAAAAATTTTGTATTATGTATTGATATTTTGTTTTGAGTATTGGGAATAGAAGGTGATGATATGCTGGCGTAATGTGTTTGAATGGGGGTCGTGAGATAGAATATTTTATTGCATTATTGCTCCCCAATACTTAATACGTCTGGAAGCTGGAGGAACTGACATGCTGAGGATTGGTGTAGATCCTCACGTGACATTTCCGATGATGACGTAGTATAATGTATTCAACCATTCTTCATTAAGACGGCGAGAGCGGTAGTCAGTAGTACTGGTGGACATGAGATATGCACACTATGTCCCTCTTTTTGGTAAATTTTTCCCACCCAATCCCACCCACGGTCTTTCACTTGTGTTGATCCTCTTGCTTTCAGATTTATCGCATTATTGCTCCCCAATACTTAATACGTCTGGAAGCTGGAGGAACTGACATGCTGAGGATTGGTGTACTACCTACTACTACTAGTACTACTACTGCTACTACTACTACCTACTACTACTAGTACTACTACTAATACTACTACTATTACTACTACTACTACTACTACTACTACTGCTACTACTACTACTACTACTACTACTACTACTGCTACTATTACTACCTACTACTGATACTGCTACGACTACGACTACTACTAATACTACTGCTACTATTACTACTACTACTACTACTTATTTGCTTTCACACTCATAACTAAAACGATATAAATTAGCAAAATACTGGTTTCCAGTCGCATACCACAATCTGGTCCAAGTCAGTAGTGATCCCATATCAGCCTGATGCAATATGATCATATTAAAGTTATTCTCTAGACTTGTTTGTATTTTTCTGAACACTCTCGGGCAGTGGGTGAATAATCCAATCTTCAGATCAAAAAGTCTGGCATTAAGTCAAGTTGCGTGTTTCGTGCCTAGTGTTGTACGTGGCAAGTTTCGTCGGCTCCTCTGGTTTCCCCTAACTGTTAAATAACCCTACACAAACCATATTAATTTAGTTCCAAAAGGACAATGTTTGTCTCTCTGTATTATTGAATTGAAATCAGTGTTTGATAAGAAGTAATTATATAGATATGGAGTTGAATTATTTATAATAACATGTTAACATCGTCTTAATCTTGAATCATGACAGCTAGAAATGAGATAAAACACAGATAATACTGATTCTGAATATTGAATAAATGAAATGGAATTGCCTGATACATTCCTGTCTTCATTAACGTGGTGCATGCTGTTGTCGCTTCACGTAAACCAAAAGGTATATATTTGCCATTTATAATTATTGTAAATTGTCCTGCATGATATCATTCTGTTAATGTTCAGTTTAATAAACTAAAGCAAATATTTGTTATGGCAAAAATATAAATAGTATTAATTAACAACAGTGCTAGTTATAAATGGTTTAATGCAAGAATTATGTTTGTCTCTGTATCGTGTGTTGTCGTGTCTTGATTCATTAACGTCCTGCAATTATAGACTATCATATTTATTGAATGATTGTAGATGACATGATTTGACACTTATTTTTCTCCGATGGCAATCCTCGTGTCACTGATCAAGAGAGAGAGAGAGAGAGCGAGAAAGAGGGAGGGTTTAACGTCCACTCGACACAAACTAGGTCATTTCGGGACTAACATATGGTTTAATCTTATTTCAATAATTCGCTTGTGAGTAGGGGTCTTTAGCAGTAGAGAAAGAGAGAGAGAAAGATCACCCATTTAACCTCAAAGTATTGAATTAATTCCTTTCTTTGGTCCAAGTTTTGTAAGGAACACATATGGCGTAAACGATCTCTTGTCAGATGGAATTCGTAATAAGTGTGGGGCCGTTTTGGGTTAAAATATATTTTTTGCAATAAACATAACCTAAAGTTTATAAATAAACTTGTGTAGTTATAACCGCCACTTGGATAAAAAGGTTTCCTTTTTGACTAAAGAGTAAAGTTTTTATCTAAAATTGGTATTTTAACATACAAATATGCAAGGGGGTTGGGATGGCCTAGTGCTCTAGAGTGCCGCGCTTCGACCTCTAGCTGGCCGGTCACCTCTGGGTTGCGGCTGTGGTTTCGAGCCCTGATGTGAGGGTATGTGACATGGAGACAGGGGGTGCCGCCTTCTAAACCTCGTGGGTTTCCTCCGGGCACTCCGGTTTCCTCCCACTGCTAAAGACCCCTACGCACAGGCGAATTATTGAAATACAATTAAAACCATACCTTAGTCCCGAAATGACCTAATTTGTGTTGAGTGGACGTTAAACCCCATTTCTCTCTCTCTCTCTCTCTCTCTCTCTCTCTCTCACACAAATATGCAAGAACTAAATCTTTCCGTAGGTATCGAGTGTTTTATGAAATATTAATTAGACATTTATTAACACGAAAAGACCTTCATCAACCATCGATGCTATCTTATGTGTCGGATGTTCAATGCATTTGAATTCGTGTTGCTGCTCAACGTTCATTGATGATTTAAGAAAAAATGGATTATCAAGACTATGTTTGTCATCGTACCGACTTAGGTAATGATGATGGAGGCTAGGTTTAAAATTCAAAAGTACTACTCGGTTGAGAGTGAAGCAATTTGGCTGGATTGTTCAGAATATTCCCTTAAATTTACCTTATTATAGCGAGAACTGCCAGCTCTTTATCTAATCTTTTACAATGTCCCTTTAAAAGTAAACCTGGCTACATTTTGTACTAAAGAAAAATAATCATTGATTCAGCTAGGGTAATAAATGTGTTTTACACAAGAGAAAAATAACTATGAAAGATGTTTTTTGTCTGATCGTCCTAGCGTAAGAATGATCAACAAATGTGCTTATGATAATCACATACAGCTTGTCATTAATTCGATTTTCTAGCACAGAATAGCTGCCTGTCAGAATAGCATATCCGGTGACAGCAGTTAAGATGTCTAATTTAGGATTTTCTCATTTAAAGCAAAATGGAAATTGCCGAATAAATGCCGTATATATATTTTAGATTATCTTCGCTTGATGTGATGGTGTTTATGAATAAACCCAGCCCGTATGTTTTTTTGATTTGATTTTTTTTTAATAAGTAATCTTTTTATTCAGACTTATATCTGAATAGGGATTGGGGAACAGTGTATGTCAATATGAAACCCCTCTGTTTCTGGGTGTTTTTCAGAGTAGCTCGATCTGTTCACATTGCAAAATACCCTTACGTAAATTCATATGTTAGTCTCGACATGACCTGGTTTGTGTCGAGTTAATGTGGTATTCCCTTTTCCCAATTCTAAGCAAATAGCCAAGTTTCTTCATGTGTGTGTGTTTTTTCTTTAGGACTTTGAATTCTGTCTAATGGTTTGGATTGTTCGTACTTGGTTTTATTTTATTTAGGAATAATTTTATATAAACTTATCCACGCATTATTAATTGGATTTGGTGTTATACCTTAGCAAATAATTTTGTATAAATCTATCCACGCATTAGGAATTGGATTTAATGTAACACCGAGAATTCGCAGCCTTATAAAATTTCGAATTTGATAACCGAATGTAAATAGTTAAATAGCTCTAAATGGTATTTTAGATTTGAAAATTTAAAACAAAAACAAAAAAAACAACATTTTATTTCTTGCCGTTTCAATATACCGACAAATAATTACATATTTTAAAACAGTTTTTGTCGAAATAGTGTCAAGAAAAATTGTATATGTTACAGCGAGTGTGTGCTATAATTATGTATAAGTACAACCAAGAGACCATTTTTAAGGCCGCATTCAAATTCCTGCATAACAAAACTTTCTACCATTATTTTCTTCCGCCGCTTAATGGCGACAAGTCACGGAAATCTGGTATAAATTAGAAGATAGCTACTGAATCTCTTAGAAATACAACAAATAATTGTTAATTCGTGCATGTGGGAAATATATAATAGGTTAGAAACAGAGAGTAATATTAAGCAGAATTTCAAATTATGTTACCGTCTACGTCACTGGGGATATTAGAAGTCATAAAGATCAGACATTACCCCTGATTGTATGGTGAGAAAGTGAGAGATAGAAATGGTTCTTAATGTTCTATCGACACAATTCGGGATTTTAGGAGCAGAACAGTAGGACGTTAAACCCAATTTTAGTTCATTTCATTTCGGGCTTGTGCGTGGGGGTCTTTAGCAGTGGGAGAAACTGGGGACCCCGAGAAAACCCACGGGGTTAGACATGCGACCTTACATCCTGCAACGTTCAGACGGGGAATTGAATCCACGAGTTCAAACTTTCTGCACCCCCACCCCCGTCCCCTGCCGCTATAGAGATGAGAAAGAATGTTCCAGATTTGATTGTAAGCTTAAGCACATCTACCAACACAACATGTAGAATCCCTATATACAACCGCGTTTGCACTTATAATATTGACATTTTTTATTTGTTTGGCAGCTGCCCATGTTCGTAAAAGAAAAAAAAACGTTAATCAAGTGACCAAAGTCATCATTGGCCACCTCCACCACATGTACCCACGTGACTTGTTTTTGCCTTTCTTCATCAAACCGCTAGATGCATAAAAATGCACGTGCTAGATTTGATCCATGACACGAGGACTGCTATAAGGAAGATTTAATGATCAAATCTTGTCATCTACAATCAATCAATAAATATCATGCGCAAATCCAGAGGGGGGCGCACCCGGCGCATGGGGCGCCCCCACTTTTTTTTGAGGTGGCGAACAATTTTTAGCTCCATATATTCTCGCGGGAAAGGAGAACAAAAATAGTTTAGGTTGGAAATCGTAATTTACACTACCAGTATGAAATTAGTCCTTGTGGGCAATTTTCCCACTCAAAAATCAAGGGCCGGGCTTCGCACTCCCAAGTGGGTGCAGCATGCCCCGCTTTCTGAAAATCCTGGATCCGCCCCTGAATATGTTAGTCTATAATTACAGAACGTTAATGAATCGAGACACGATACAAAGACAAACATCGTTTCTAAATTACCCCCCCCCCCCCAAAAAAAAAAAAAAAAATAAAAAAATAAAAAATAAATAAATAAATAAATAATAGTAATAAAGAAAACAAGTAATAAACCACGCTGGATAAGTGAATAAGATGCTGGCTCGATAGTATGGAGGTCGCGGGTTCGCCTGGACGAGAAAGTTCGTCGGGCGTTTCCGGCGTGGTTTCAACTTACCAGAGGTGCCTAGTCGTTTGGATGGGAGGAAAAGCCATGGTCCTGTGTATACATTATCATGCACGTTAAAAATCCCCTGGCAGTTGGAATTCGATAAGGGATAGGCCGTAGCGCTGCTTTCCGGGCATACTGTCCCTCATAGTAAAATATATGGCTTAAACACGCCTGAACAGCAGGACGTGGCCCATCCAGCAATATGTGAAAGACCGTAATCAAAATACCCTGGACAAAAACATCTTTCTGAATTAGCTGTAACGCCTTCGCATTTATCACTATCTTTAAATATTTACTGACACCTAATCCGTTTCAGCAAGGTTTTTTCTTTATTTATGTTTCAGCGAACTTGTAATTTGTATAGTCATTACATTTTATAGGCGATGGGATAAAGTGCGACATGTTATCGTCATATCATCTTTCTCTCATCAATTATTGTGTTTAAAGCGAGAATTTCCAATTTTTGAAGACATAATTATTTCTTTTGCTTAATAGGTTGTCAACTTACTACTATACAATCATAGGTATCATGCTCACACTTATAAATCACTCACATCCGAAATAATAACACAATTACCCCTCTTGCCCCCCCCCCACACAACCGCATGGAATAGATATCTTCAAACGTTTGAATTTGAGGTTGAAAATGATATTTTTGCCAATTTTTCTACTGGCAATATTGAATTATAGGATTAATAAGATTATCCTTTACCAAGGTTTCGATTCCCCGGTTGTACGAGACAAGGTGTAGGGTCGCCTGTCCAGCCTCGTGGGTTTTCGCCGGGTCATCTGGTATCCTCCCGCTGCTAAAGACCCCTGCGTGCAAGCGAATTATTTAAATAAAATTGAAGAAGATGTTTGTATCGAAATGATAATAATTCTGCTGTCATTTAAACAAGTCACATCATCCTTCACGATGTTGTTTTTATATAAGAAAGTATATAATCAATGATACTCCTTATGATACTACGCGTGTGACCCCCCCCCCCCCCCTGTCTCCAGACAGACAATAATTATACAGATGCGAGATCAACCTTTATGGCGTTGTTTATGTACAAGGAAGTACGTAATCATATGATAATAACAATCTCTAGATTAAAATGGTAGGCTACATATTATTGAATTTTGAGATTTATGCAATACAAATATAACTGAAAATTAATTGTAACTTGCAATTAGTACTTAGTAACCATTGTGAGGTAACATTATTAAAAATCAAGATTTTAACTAACAATTGATTAAACAGGGTTTGTATAACATGGCGTTTTTTTTGTCAATACGGCCTCGAGCCAGCTATCTATTAATTATCGACAGACGGCTCAATAACCATTTCAATGGTGTGGAGATGGAGAAATGAGGCATTAACGTCCACTTGACACAAGCTGGGTCATTGCGGGATTGACATGTAGTAGGTCTTTGTGTATGTAATTTGTATTCGCCACTGGGGGCCTAGTCAAGCCTTATATAGCAACCGACGTTCCCCGGTAAAACCAGGACCAAGATCTCGATTTCTAAACTATAGTAGTAACAATATCAATCAATCATGGAGGTTTGAATTCAAATTTTCTGCCAGGTTTTGGTAAATGTTCATGATTTTGAGGCGAAAGGATAACAGAGTTATCACGTTGGTTATGGTGATATATAATATGTACGGCGAATAGTTACCTGGTTTAGTGGGCTTCAATGTTGTGTATCTTTGGTGGTCAACCTCATAAAACTTTAGTGCAAAGACCATTTGTTCATCTGTCTGTAGCGAAGGGCTTTTTGTTCACTTCAATTGGGTGTTATGTTCACTTCAAACCAGTGCTTATTGAGTGTTTTTCTCACTTCAACTCAGTGCTTGTCGTGTGTCTCTCTCCATTCAACCCAGTGCTTATTGGGTGTCTCGCTCGCGTCCACTGAATGTTTATACATTGTTATCACTTCGACCAGGTGGGGGGGAATCAGGTATTTCATTCCAGTATCGTTCAAGAAAGTCCCACCCCACCCTGATTGTCTGCACCCTGGGTGCATCTCTCTCTCTCTCCTTTAGCGTACCGTTCGAGGAAATAGGCCGCCACCAGATTTTTCGGGCTAGAACGGATAAAGTAAAATACACTTTGGTGGCCTATAACATCGAGCGGTACCATTTTCTAATTAACCTATTGTTCCATCAATTAATTTTGGGGGCATGGTTATTTGTTTAAATCGAGTAGGCTAATGGATATGGATTTTAAAACGGTTCAGGCGGTGTATATATAAAAACGCACGGCGACTCCGCGATATTATTCCTTTTTTTTTGTTAACGAGCGGAGCTTGTGTCGGGCGCGGGGGGGGGGGGGGCGACATTTTATTTCATCATTTATTTCATGAATTTTTTAAAGAGTGAATGGGATGATCGTTTTTTAACAGTCTTTCAGAAGTGGCGATGAAATGGTCAACTATATTCACTATTTCCAAGAAGTGTGAATGGCACGCAGCTGCATGTAAACTATCTTTTAGAAGTGTGGACAGCATGCAGTTGTATATCGAATATCTTTCGGAAGTGACGATAAAATGCTCTGAAAACAGACCATTTCGATGACGTTTTTATAGCACTTCAAAGGAAGCATTCGCAGAAGTGTCCCAGAAATGAACGCTTCGTTGGAAGTGTTCCTAGAAGTGCATTAGAAATGAACACTTCACAGGAGGTGAACACTTGCATTTCGGTACGGATAGTTTCTATAAGTCTAAAATCCCTGGTTTCAAACACCTTATTCGTAAATTCTCCCAAAAGCAACCGAAATATTGAAATACAAAAGCGTCGTATGTGTGTTATTAGTGAATGTTAAATATTTATGAATTCCTGTTCTGTTTTTAGCCATCTTTGTTATCTGAACACATCTATTACATCTGTGGACAGAATTTGTGATTCTACAACGTGTCTCATATGTTCCGTTTCACAATAGTCTTAATTACGATTAATCCCGGAGATTACAGGGTAGATTAAACAGTGTTCTCTACGTGGATCGGAAGCTCTAATCAATACGGTTTTAATGCCAGGTGATGTGCTCATATTAAATTTGCGACAGAGAGAGAAATGGGGTTTAACGTCCACTCAACACAAACTAGGTCATCAGGAAGAACATATGGTTCGATTTCATTTCAATAATACGCTTAGTGGTCTCTAGCAGTGGGGGGAAACTAGAACAGCCGGCGAAACCCCATATCCTAGTAACGTACACCACCGGGGAATCGAAACTACGCCAGTTGACACCTAATGACACTCCTTATGACACAACGCGCATGTGCTAATCGTAATTAAGTCTCTCCTTCTTCCTCGCTCTTTCTCTCTCGTAAAGATCAAACAAGTACTGGCTTATGCTGTTGTCAAGTTTTTATGGCAAAGATATTATATTATTGTTCTGTTTTTGTTTCCCCCGCACCACTAATAATTTACACTAAAACAAATCTACGGACAAGGCACAAAACGCAGAACATAACACAGAAAGTGAATAGATCCGGGGACTAGCCGTAATCGTCTACTGTGCTGTACAGTCCCGGGCCTGTAGTGAGACAGACTGCACTCAAATTGGAAGACAATCAGGAATATAATCCAGAGAAAGCCATTTTGTAATACCAGCGTGAATCACATAAAATATGAATGTAAGCATATTGAAGTAACCGATGAAATATGTATTAAAAACAGGCAGTCAAATACTAAATATTCTAGGTTAAGCGAAAAACATTTTTAGTAATCAATAGCATCGGGATATATTGACTATAATCTACTAATCTAAAATAAAGTGAATTCGTGGTTGTATCTCTGACACAATCATTAATCTAAATTTTCTAAATATCTTGACTGATTAAAAATCCCCTTTTCGTTCAATAATATCCATAGATCTCACTATCATCAACTTGAATATTGTGTCAGTGATATTGTGCCGCCATATTTACACGTAATGAGGTCCCCGGGGACAAGGGAAAAACGAATCTGTCTCCAATATCATACGGTGGTGCTGAGACGGTAACAAATAGTGAGAAGATTTATATGAACATGGTGTCCAGGACTACAGTGTTGATGGTCTCATACATCAAGGGTAATGTTATTTAGCGGAATTATTGAGTTACGTATTAACTAAGAGAGAGAGAGAGGGGGAGGGGAATGGAGTTTAACGCCCACTCGACACAAACTGGGTCATTTCGGGACTAACATATGGTTTACTTTTATTTCAATAATTCGCTTGTGCGTGGGGATCTCTCTCTCTCGCTCCCTCTCTCTCTCTCTCTCTTGAGGGGTTTTGGAAGCAAATTGTTGATAGATTAATTAGTCCTAGTATATCATCAAATTCGTAAACGGGAAGGTATCTTTAAGGTCGTAAAGAATAAGACCATATCCCCTTTAATTTGGTATCGTATCATTTCTATTCAATATAGTCTGATAAAAAAAATACACGCAAAATATAATGTAGAGATCTTAGAAGAGTCTATAAGCCATTCAACTTTTAAGATAGTTTAAGTTAAGAAAAAGCAAGTCATAGATATCTCCAATTATCCGACCTTATAAAGCAGATATTTAACTGGATTATGAGGTTATTGACAAGGGTGCGATTTATTGCTTGACTAATTCACGTTTAGAAAATCCGTTTCCACTATAAATTAACCGTGACATACATTTGGCACCTGGGGAGTCATGGTGGCTAAGACGCTGACTTGCTCGCTCATCTCCATTAGTTAGCCCAGTCGGGACAAACACTAAGACGTTAAACCTCATTTCAATACATTCCGCAGTTGAGCAAGATGGTTTATTTCTCAGTAATGTTAACATACTTACAGTTGAGTATTATTTTAACATTGACCTACAGTTGAATATAAATTTAACATTGACCCACAGTTGAGTATAGATTTAACATTGACCTACAGTTGAGTATAAATTTAACATTGACCTACAGTTGAGTATAATTTTTATACTGGCCCACCGTTTGAATATACATGTATGTACTTTTAACCTGCTAGACCTAATCTTAATTTTAACATTGATATGGCTCCAATCTGTTTTCAAATCGAACATAAAACTATGTCTCATGGGAAAATCTGATACTTTATGGTAAAATAATCCTATGATATCATTTAAATGGTTTTAAATAAAATAGATAGGATTTGGCTCCTAATAAAACAGGATATAACAGACGGGCATGCGCAGTGGAGTGCGCCATGAGAATATACGATCAGAGCTTGATCGGGTTTCCATGCCATCTGAATGACCCGTAACGCCGAAACGACTTTAAAGACTCACGAAGAAGTTTCTTGAACAACACCGGGATTTAGCCATGGGCGCATAGCCCCGGATTCACATAGCATTCACTGACGTAAATTAAGAATTTACTCAACTTTCAGTGAGTGTCTATAATAAATAATTTTGACTGATGAGAAACACGAAACATTGCACATATTTTCTTGTTTGGTGTATTTTATACTTAAAACAGCAAAGTTCTATAAAGGGTTTTATTTTCTTTAAGTCTGAGAACGCTTTTTAAACTCGGGCCGGCTTAGTGAGCAATCGTCGTGTCTGGGTTATTAAAATTATCATGTATGAGAGAAAGAGAGAGAGAGAGAGAGCGAGAGAGACATCCACTAAACAAAAACTAGGACATTTTGGGACTAACATATGGTTCAATTTTATTTCATTAATTCGCAGGGGTCTTTACAAGTGGAAGGAAATTGGAGGACCGAGAAAACCCACGAGATTGGACAGGCTACATCACTCACGTACAATCAGGAAATCGAACGATTAAATATCAGACCTTTTGATACAACGCGCACGTTCTAACCATTCAACCATCTCCAGCATCCAATGGCACTTATAATTGATTACCGACTTGAATTGTTAATACATTCTAATTAGTAATTTAAATAACATTTTAGGCCTAATGAGAAATCTACAATAGGCAGATTTAGTTGTTGCATCGTTTATATTTAAGTTATTGTTTCACGACTTTCGATGACCATACGACTAGTAAACTAGAAAGACACCCAAGGTCAGGGGCGGATCCAGAAATTTTGAAAAGTGGGCCGGCGGGGGGGGGGGGGGCTCAGAATGAAGGCGTTGACCGCGGAGTCGGGGCACGCCGCCGGGAAAGTGGATTTTTTTTTGGGGGGGGGGGGGCAGAAAATTATTCGTCATTTCTGTAGCAATTCCAAGAGCTATTTGGCTGATAGTTCGTCTAAGTAAACGTTCGAAACGGAGATATTTGGGTCTGAGAAAAGGCACTTTCAGCAGTAAAAAGGGCACTGTCGAAAAGCGTGGGGGGGGGGAGGCGGCCGTCGCGTCCCCCCTGAATCCGCCACTGAAGGTCCAGCGAAACATTTGAGCAATGTTGCAATAGAACTAACGATGAACAATAACGCATAATGAACAAGCGTCGAGTCATAATACGAACATTTACGTCTCTGGCCATCTAGCCATTATCACGTTAATGTCCTGAATTCATCGTGGCTCCCGTAGTTAAAATAAAATATTGTCTCTGGACATATCGCCATTAATTGCAATATTTCTATGGAAGATGTGAGATGTTCTAGGAGATACTGTGGGATGAGAACCGTTAGCTCCAACACATTAACTCGTGACTGCATCATTAATAAAGACGACGCGGCAATTATATATGGTCTGATATTGTGCCGTATATCATTCTGTGGTATAACAGGTTCAATCCCGACCAATAATACATTGTAAGAAAGCACGTTTAGTAAAGATAAAGGCCTGGCCTTCATTTCGCTATCTCTACCATTGACTTGTTTTAATGATAATCAACCATGGCAGATGATAAATAAGATATTGTCACACAAGTTTGTTTACGCCGAGTAACTTCACTAAGAACACAAATATTATTGTTTCTACGTCAATTTGATAAAAACACGGATCCTATTTAGTTTTGTTTTTAAAAGTTCAAAATGTCGTTTTTCTTGTCTTTACTACACTAGGATCTGGAAGAATGTCATATAACCCGCTGTAGAGTTGATATGAGGAATTAGGCAAGGAAGCGATCTGCTACGGCGTGTTCTTGGCGTGCTGTACATCGAACTGTGGGTAAACTACTATAAAAACGTCAACGCGGATTGGTTAATCAATGTCTGACGTCATAGGATCAAAAGCCGTTTATATGACCACTGACGCGACCTTCCTTTACAACCGGTTAGATCTTCATGTGTGGGCCAAACCAAAATGAATTATAGATCTTATTTTAATCAGAATGTCTAGACAAGTACTAATTGACCCATCTCACCTCACCCCACCACACATCGACCTTTTTGCATTTGACCTTATCATTGTTTCCCTACAGAAAATTTAAATGATTTGGCTTAAAAACAAATTCTGGGTCCCCTGTTGACTTACGTGTTGCTCACTGAATCAGTCCGGTAACTACATCCTCCTTCGTTGACTTCGTTGTTAAATCATTAGACATTAATTTCATTGCACATGACATGTTTTAAATAGGAACTAATTTTTGTTTATTGAAATAAAAAAAGATGATCCATATTATGTTGGTTAAAAGCGATATCGTATGTTATTAAATCAGCTAGTAAACTACAACTGGTTGAACAATGTATGGCTTAGTCAACCAGGGAAAATTATCGTGAATACGACTGCACGAGATGTGTTTATATTCATAATAAAAGTTTGAAAAAAAAGTTTATATTGTCATTGGCGAGAAGGATGTGATAACAAAATTTGTGTGTGTACAATAAATAATACAATAATACAAAAACACAACTGGAAGAATTGTATCATATTTGATCAATAATTGCAAGCTTATCGGGATATTATCTCATCTCTAGTTTTTAAAAGATACCATTATCAGAATATTGAATATATAGGTACAGCTCCCAGGCACCTTAATAATTACTGCTAATGGAACCACTTTAATGGATGCTGACATGCAATGAAATAGGGTTTAACGTTCTACTTTTATGCAGCAACTGGGATAGTAGAGATGGAACTATGCCATGCAGTATGCTTAGAAATGACCATTGGACATAATGTAGCGCTAAATAAATAATTATTATTATTATAAAGGATCTATTCGTAATGACGACGGCGCTAATTTCACTTTTATTTCAAAGTGTCGGTAGGTGTCTAAAGCCAGGCTGACACTTGCACGATTTTTGGCCACGATTTTGTCGTGCCCATCAGTGTCCACATTGACACGAACTGACACGACGTGTTCACGCATAGTTTGCGCATTGTTTACGCACTTCCCGCATTGGCACGACGAGTTTGCGCAAATCGGACGGTGTCGTGCCGAGTCGAGTCGTGCCAATGCGTGCCACGGAATCGTGCAAGTGTCAGCCTTGCTTTACGTATGGCAAATACATCAGTGTATCTTCTCATCGAGACGACTAGATTTGTTATTTTCATGTTCACATTCCAACACCACTGAAACTATTTATTTATACGTTCCCTAATTTATCTGTTTATTTTTTTGTATTATTATTTTATTTACTTTTCCTTATTTATTATTACCACCTGGTAAAATTGGTAAAATTGTCAAAATGCAATTCGTAAAAAAAACACCTACCTATGATAAAAGACAATGACAATCTCCCTGACGAGGGGTAAAATATTTGTCACTGAGTGAAATGGTGTGGTTTTGATTCTAAGTTTGTACGTGGCAAGGGTAAGAGATGATTGCTCCTCCTCCTAATAACGACCGCTTCACAGAATCGAATTATTGAAATAAAATTGAATCTATGACGTTAAAGCCCATTTCTTTCTCTATGTCTGTCTCTCTCTGTCTCTGTCTCCCTCTCTCTCTCTCTCCTTTGCTCGCTCTCTCTCTCTCTTGCTCGCTCTCTCTTTCTCTCCCTCTCTACCCCCTCTCTCTCTCTCGCTCTCCTGATTAGTACTAATTGGACTGATCTATCACGGCAATTAACCAGTGTAGTGTTTATAGTCGACATTTATTAAACAAATACACCACCATCCCAATCAATATTGACACAACAATCATCTTTGTTTGAACTGCCAACTTGGGGTCATATTAAAGTCTCAAGAATAAAATCGAAGCGCCGCTGTTAAGTACTGGTTACAGTCGTGGCGATAATATAAGATTGAAGTGATACTGTGCTGAGCGGGACAACAACGACAATAGGGTGGGAAATGATAACATGAAAATATAAAGAGGGTTGGGGAATCCAGGCAATAGGGTGGGAACATGAGGGTTGAATGAAACGCCCGGCTGGGGTGAAACAACCGGCATTAGGGTGGGAAATGTTAACCCAAAGGTTGGGACAATCATCCGGCATTAGGCTGGGAAATCATAATATGATAGGTGGGTGAAACATACGGCATTAGGTTAGGAAATGTTAACCCAATGGGTGGGGCAAACATGCGGCATTGGGGTGGGAAATGATAACATGATAAACACGATAACCTTCCGTTCACTTTTCATTACAAATGCCTAAACCTAACTCCTTATTATTCGAAATAATATTGCATCCCTATAACATATTTATACCAATCACTAATCTAATTGAGATTTTATACCATAATGAACCAGTTTGGGAAATTAAACAAATCTTTCCACTTGTATCTGATATGAAAAGCGTTTTTTAAACGTTTTTAAACGTTTTATATTTTAAGTACCTTACTCGACCAGTAATGAGTGAAAGGGACCAAGAGAATGAACAAATTGCTTAATTTGTAAATGATATGAAAGGGGTTGATTTTAGCGATCTACACTTTAAGTAACTAACTCGGCCAACCCCTAGTTCACAGAGATCACAAAAATAAACAACACGCTCGATTTATAACTGATATGAAGGGTTTCAGCATTCTATGTTTTCAGAAACTAACTGAGCTAGTACCGAGTCAAAGAGTGCAGGAAAATGAACATAACGTTTAATTTCAATGTTCAACACTTTACGTAACTAACTCGACCACCACTGAATCAGTGCGATCAGGGAAATAAACGAAACGTTCGATTTGTAAATACTATGAAAAGGGAGATTGATTTTAACGTTCTACATTTTGAGTATCTTACTCGGCCAGTCAAAGAGGTCAAAATATTAAACAAAACGTTTCATTTGTACCTGATATGAAAATGGTTTCAAGGTTTTATATTTTGAGTAACTTATAACTCGTCCAGCACCGAGTCAAAGAGTGCAGGGAAATAAACAAAGCGTTCGTTTGATTTATAAATGGTAAGAAAATTGTTTTGGCGTCTTACTTTCCAAACCAGCACCGGGGTGGAACCTAGGTCCTACTTGGACAGTGGACGATTAAATATTTACGTACTGAATCACAGAGGCCACGAGTACCAGATGAAACTGAATGATACAGCTAGACGTGCAATGATAGACAAACCCCTGCACAGTAGGGACAAAAGAGTGAAACGATCGCGTTACTAAATTATCATCAATGCTTGAATTATGCCCTTGTATAATATATAATATATTAAAGCTTGTCTAGCTTTAATAATTACTTTCAATTGATATAAATGCCTAGTTTATTATGGATGTATGTCAACGGTTAGCGCCAACACAATACAACAATAGGGACAACACTTCATTCACGTAAACTGTTATAACGCTTACTAAGTACTTCATTTATATCATCGACAGCTTCCAAATCCCTGCGTGACTTGCAAACTTCCACAGCTTTATTCCTAGTGGACGTGTAGCGTAATTATCAGCACTATATTATTCCTGGTAGTAAAGTAGTACGTAAAATAGTCCGTCCAGAAAACAATAGCATATCGATTGATGATGGATTAGGCGAGTTACTACATCGACTGGTAAAATGGTCGACCACTTAACGAATATTATTAGACAAAAGATTATAAGTTTTAGAACTTAATCAATAAAAAATGACGATTAAAGTGTGAACCACAGACAATATGGAAATGAGGAGGTTTTTATCATTGACGTTAATCAGGCATTTTAGAAGTAAATGAATTTTATTAATGAAAGAGAGGAATAGATGGAGAAATGAGGTTAAACGTCCAATCGACACAAACCAGGTCATTTAGGGTCTAACATACATTTCAATTTTTTGAATAATTCGCTTGCGTGTAGAGGTCTTTTAGCTGTTGGAGGAAACCAGAGGACGCGGAAAAAATCCACGACGTTTGACAGGCGATCCGCGACTCTACCCCTTGTCAACCGGGGAATGGAAACTTAGCCCATTGACTCAATGTCAGACCTTAAGATACAACGCGCACGCGCTAACCATTCTATCGTGTTTATGGACTAATTTGAAAGACGTAACTGCACTTACGAGATACTTCTTTTTGTGGAATCCATTACATATAATCTTCTTGCGCCATTTTCTGACGTAAACACATACATACTTACATACATCAATAAATACATACATACATATTGTTTTTTTAGCTGGTCGTATATTTAAATCTATTTATGTATTATATTTAATGTATGTCATGGTATATTGATTAGACGTATGACACGAAGCCCATATATCTGTGTAACCTTGATGGCGTCATGTTGATTTGATCCTATTATGTATGTTCTTCAATCAGTCAGATCCTATTTATTGTAAAGTTCCTCGACCAGTAGTAGTATGCCTTTCCTATTGTAAAATTGTTTCACCAGTGAGGGTAAACCGTTCTTATTGTAAAGTTGTTCGACCAGTGAGGGTAAACCGTTCTTATTGTAAAGTTGTTTGACCAGTGAGGGTAAACCGTTTTTATTGTAAAGTTGTTCACCAGAGAGGGTAAACCTGTCTCATTGTAAAGGTCTTCGACCAGTGAGGCTACGCCTTTCATATTGTAAATTTGTTCGAGCAGTGAGGGTAAACCTTTCTTATTGTAAAGTTGTGCGACCAGTAGGTGTATGCCTTTCTTATCGTAAAGTTGTCCGACCTGTGTGAGTCTGTCTTTGTGACTAGGGGAAGAATGTCTTTCTTGTTGAAAGTTATTTCCAGACCCTAACTAATAGAAGTACTCCTTACTATAAAGTTTTCTGTATAGGGGAAGGATGTTTCACTTACTGTAAAGTTAGTTCCGGAGCTAGTGGTAGCATACAATATTGTACAATTAGTTCCAGGGCCCTGTTTCACGAAATTTTAACTTAAGATAAAATCCAATTTTAGTAGATACTTCAATTTTGATTGGCTAAGCACTAAAATCAAGCTGGGGTAGCATATCTTATTGTAAAATTGTTATTTGACCCTGGCTAGTTGTAGTATTCATTATTGTAATATTATTGTAGGGTCCTAGCTATAAGTCCCGTATTATCGATAGGATAATTCATTGAGCTGGCTAGTAGACGTAGTCTTTTCAAGATTTTATTTGCTTTCGGAGTTTTACTTCATATCTCATGGCAACATTTTAATCATCAAAATTCAGTAACATTTAGGACTACAACCACATTTTACGGAAGCAAAATAAACTGTGATTGACTCATTTCTCCCTTATTCACAGACTGTTGTCTTATATAAGCTGTAGTTGTTCTTATTAGTGTCTAACGTCCGCTTCCACCGAAGGTGATATCGCAGACAAGTTGTCTTGTTTTCATGTTTATTATCTTAGTACAGGCATCGGGGTTTTTTTCCTAAGGGGGGGGGGGAGTCGGTACCGGGGTAAACCCACGTGGTTGACAAGGTGCCTATATTTCCAAGTCGCATACACTTACGCCATGGATTACAGCCACCACCTGAGATGACCGACGACACGCTAGATCACTATGCCACCACAACACCTCTCTTATAGATACAGGGGGGTTGGGATGGCCTAGTGGTCTAGAGTGTCGCGCTTCGACCTCTAGCTGGCCGGTCACCTCTGGCTTGCGGCTGTGGTTTCGATCCCTGGTGTGAGTGTATGTGGCATGGAGATAGGGGCGCCTTCTCAACCTCGTCGGTTTCCTCCGGGAACTCCGGTTTCCTCCCACTGCTAAAGACCCCTACGCGCAAGCGAATTATTGAAATAAAATGAAACCATATGTTAGTCCCGAAATGACCTACTTTGTGTCGAGTGGACGTTAAACCCCATTTCTCTCTCTCTCTCTCTCTCTCTCACTTATAGATATACAGTGTCACCAAAACCAGAACACTGACGTCATATTGCTTCCGTTCTTGACTGAATACTGATGTTGTATCCTTTTCAGAATAACATCACATTCAACCAGTGGCTTACAACAGGCATCTCTCCTGGGAACCCTCGTTAACTAGTCAGACGTTAATTCCATTGAGGTTAAAGGTCAGGGAATACAATCAGTTGCACCATTAGATCGATTAATCTGGAGTTCCAACTAGCATGTAATGTAATCTTCGTGTCAATGAATTTATTGTGATCAATTTGTGAATGAATACTACACGAATTTAATTCCCATCCATCTGCACATGTAAAGCCCTACGTTGGCGGTAATTCGACCAATTTGCTGTAATAGAGAATTGCAAGGATTTTCTAAGATATCGAGAAACGCTTTCTGTTTGTTTTTTTTAATTATCTATCAATCTTAATAACACTGTGTTGAGGTATTATATCCTCGGATTTCGGTCTAATCAATATAATTCTGTATAAGGTGTTATTTACAATGGAATGGAATGAGGGTTTAACGTCCTACTATTACATCCTGGGATTTCCGTCTAACCAACATATTTCGGAATAAGCTGGTATTTATAATGTAATGTAATAGGGGTTTAACGCCCTATTAGTCTGCACACGATTTGTGGTCACAAGGCAAAACAGGGAATACAATATCCCAAGCAATCATAGATAGAAAACCGCGGTGACTAAGTGGGTACGTTCACGTGTTCATTTCCTGCATTGGCTGAGAAAGTTCATTGGGACTTTATGGTGTGGTTTCACCTTGTCCGTGGTGCAGGACGGAGGGCCAAGACGGATGGCCTGACCCTGACAAGGACATCGGTCTTATCGTTCGAATTGGACGAAAACCCGGGGTCCCGTGTATACATTCACGTGTACGTAAAAGTTCTCTTGACTGTTGGAATTCGATATAAAAGTATGCCATAGTGCCATAGCCTCGGCAAAATTTCTCTCATTATGGCGTATACCCGTCTTCATTAGCCAAGTCAGGCGCATAACAGTAGGACGTTAAACCCCATTTCATTTTATTTCTGGAATAAATAAAAAGATAGATAAATCGAGAATAAAAGGATCCATGCCAAAGTAATTGGAAATATTTTAAATCCAAATATTTGCTCAAACTGCTCTTCTGAAATAAAACATTTTTTAATGCCACTATGTGAATGGGATGAGTTTAATATCTGATAAACACTACTGTGGTTGTTTTGGGACTAACATGTGGTTAATGTCTCATCAACGCGGTTATTTTGGGACTAACATATCGTTAATGACTCGGCAACATGATACTTTGGTTATTGTGGGACTAACATATGGTTAATCTCTCATCAACACGGTACTCTGGTTATTTTGGGACTAACATAGTGTTAATATCTCATCGACACGGTACTTTGGTTATTTTTGGACTAATATATCGTAATATCTCCTCAATCTTACATTGCTATTTTGAGACACAATTATATGATGAGGAATTATATTGCCCAGATAGTTGTGTTTATTCCTTATCCAATTGTTTTAGGTAAGTCGTTCAGATTGGACGAAAAGTCGAGGCACCGTATACACACTGGCTTGTACGTAAAATTTGCCTTGACAGTTGGAATTCAATACAAGAGAAAGCCGCAATATTTCCCCTCATGGAACACCGCATGTAGGATGGCGGTCATCATTTACCCAGTCTGGACAGAACAGTGGAACGTTAAACTCCATTTCATTTCATTTGTTTAAGGTGCACGCCAGGTTCTAGACACTGCTTTCCGCAACAAGGGCATCCCCAGAGAAACCGGCTACTAATTTAAGCAAATAATAATTAACATTACGTACCGTGGGACCGAGCTGCACGCCACCAAAACAGACAAAACCAGTGAGTTTCTATGTCTAGTGTTCTGCATAATGTGCTATGACGACATTTTGCGGCACTACCACCTACGCTTATATTGAATACCAACTGGCAACGGGTACACGGGACTTCTGGTTTTTCCTCAAACTGACAAAGAAAGATCACACTGAAAATTCCCGATGACTTTTCTTGGACAATATACAGAGACTGGATAACGTCTTGCTCGCTGAGTCACCGTGACTTCCCGTATGCATAGCAATAAATAAACCACTAATATCATATCATGTCATTTCTGTTCCGTGTGACAATTTTGATCACCGATGATAAGAAAGAAACGGATATTAAATCTCAAGATTTTTTTCAGCAATAAACCGATCAAGCTAGGATTAGAATAACGGAAGTGAATATACAACTTACATAATACAAACGTGAATTACAATACATAGACTGAATAACATCGCTTGAATAATTCAAGCATACCTATTGTACATTGTCACCAGCACGCTATTCTTGTCATCTAATACACGGACTCTCTCTAGAAAAAAAAACAATCCCGACATTTGAAAGATAAAAAATCAATAGTCTAAACAATAGCCGTTATCTGGTGATCTGTAATTCAATCGTATACTAATTCAATTAGATTCGATTATAGTATACAACCTCTGTTTAATCTGGATATGTAATTTAATCATACTTTAAACTAGATTAACTAATCCGTGTTTGAAGAGGCGTCGTTGGAGATTAGATAAATAGTCAACTGCTCTCGCTATAATAGTTAACAATATAGATTATGTTGAAAATTTCAGTCAAATCGATTCACTCTGAACCAAGATATTTGCTTTTGGATTTTAAGTCTAGCTTCGATCATCATTATTAAAGTTAGCATAAATATACATAGTCTCGATTATCGGATTTAATTATCAATGAGCGTTGAGCAGTAGATCGGCATGACATCAAGAGTTGATTATGGTCGGGGTAACGTAGTTAATGTCAAATTAATAGTTTATATAACATTTCAAGTCTAAAGAAAGGTCCGCAATAGGCAGCAGATTTAGCTCTTGTAGATTTAGCTCTTTAGTTCTTTGGTTCTTAGCAACCTACATATTATTCTATGCGTGACGTTTTGAACTCCAGTCGGTCGCCATGATTAATGGGGCGTTTTGAACATCAGTCGACCGCCATTATGAAAGTGACGTTTTGGACACCAGTCGACCGTCATGATAAAATGGTCTTTTTGAACACCGGTTGGCGTCATTATGGAAGTGACGATTTGAAAATCAGTTGACCGCCATTATGAATGTGACGTTTTGAACATCCGTCGACCGCCATTATGAAAGTGACGTATTGAACAGCAGTCGACCGTCATTATGAAAGGGGCCTTATGAAAGAAACGTTTTGGACTCAAGTCGATCGTCATTGTGGAAGTGATGTTTTTACTGTAATTCTAGCATTTTTATTTTATCAAATTGACGTTTTCAACGTGATTCGATTATCATTTTTGTGTAACCCAAACAACCAAACTGTTAGAATATAATATGCGTTGAAGTTTGAATTTTAAGTGAAAAGTATATTTTATTAAACTAAAATAATTAATTATGCATTATTTAGTCGTGTCTCGTAGGTCAACCCGGAAATGTTTTTGTCTGCCAAAGTTTTTGAACATTATGTATGTTTTCAGCTGTATAGAATGATTTGTGACACACTAATAAATCAATTATTATCATTATCAAAGTTTCGTTTTGACCATGCATGGTTCGATCATCCTGGTTCCGTTTTGACCACAATACACATGCTAAAGTTGTTAATAACCAAACCATTATCACCTTTGTAGACATACTAAAATCATGCGTAAATTTTTAGTTTAGACAGCAAAGTGACCTATGTCGAGGATATACCCTATTGCATATTCTGTCCACTGCACGACCCAAATCCCTGTTTGTATGATATTTGTAAGAGATACAGGGAGGGGATCGGTTTAAAGTCCACTTGACACAAACTAGGCCATTTCGGGACTAACATAGGGTTTAATTTTATTTCAATAATTAGCTTGCTTGTAGGGGTCTTTAGCAGATATTTGTAAGAAGATGAATTCGATTTATTGATCTATTCTTAGAGTTGATGTATTTTATACCCGACTGAGGAAGCTGTTCATCCGCTAAGATGAGGAAATCAGCGGACATTGAGAATTGTTAAGTCGATCACGATCAACCAAATCGTCTGTTAAATACTGCTTCCGTATAGAATAGTTGTTGGACTTTATTTATTCAGCGGCAAGATTTCTTCTTGCAGTATCTGTAATTCCTGTCAAATTTAACCCAGTGAGTTAAAGGCTAAAGGTGGGCGTGTTTTAATGCTGACGGCAGATCTGGACTGTTAAAGCCCCAATACCACTCTTGTTGTAACTGAATAATATGTCCCAATCTTCATTCTGGTCAACACATTGTATTATTTTACAATATTCCAATTAATTGATGATATAAATTTCATTTTAACACACCTAATTTAAAAAATTGGAAAAAATTCTACTTATTGATTTGAAACGTAAACCTTTTCAAATGTGACTTGGATTTTAAAATATTTTCGACTGGAAAAGTAAAATAGGATGTAATGGATAATTTACACAACAGGTAAGACACTAAAACATCTAGTACTTGGAATAAGGCTATTATTTATTTTCTGGAGCTACTAAGCCAGCAAGGGTGTTATTGTCCCTTTAATACTGTTATCGCTTTTAGAACGGAATGGTCGCGAGTTACTCAAAAACGAAACTAGGTTAAGAGTCAGAGGCTACTCTTCTGCTCGAACTGGGCTAACGAAGATGGGCATACGGTATATGGTGTGAAATCATACTTTGATAGTGACGCTATGGCCCATTCTTACGTGATTTCCAAAATCCAATTATCAAGGGGTATTGTACATCCTAACCCGATGCATTACACAATAGCTGTGCTCCTAAATACGACACAGATATGAATGAACTTGATGTGATCATGCATTGCCGTGCCTGTCACGATGGCTGTGCTTCTAAACGCGACGGAGATATGCATTCATTTATTGTGATTACAATCAATCAAATTGGATAAGCTATTGCTTTGGGTCGATCGTCAGACTAAGAATTCTATATACTTTAAGGACAAGGTTAGCGAGATAAATTGAATTTTGTAGATACTAGTAAACGTATTTGAATTCAACAAAGCGTCCATAATTAAGATCGTGTTCAAGAATTTAAATGCTGCAGCCAGTGTATATAAGAGTCGTCTCTTTCTCAGCGATAATCCCTTAATTAAAAACACAATATGGGGGAATTAGATAAAAAGCTAGTTGTCCTCACTATAATAGTTAAAGGACCCATCCCGATATTTTTTTGGTAAATAAAACTGCTTAATTTTGGGTTAAAATCCCCAAGGGTCGAACAAGTAACTCTGTATTTGTGATACCCTTGTAAATACCTTAAATCTGACAGTCTTCATCTTGTATTACAGTGTGTGGATAAAACCAGACTTTAAAAAAAAAAAAATAATGTGTAGGTGAAATTTACCTTGTATTATCAAGTACAGCTTATTTGTCTTTCACTGTAAAGACCTCTCAAGAAACGGGAATCGATTATCAGGTCACCCAACGAAAAATAGAACAGAAATCTTAACAGGGTTACGTGTCCGGATACGCAGTTTTGACGCTCACGTCCAAACGACTCAATATCTTGAGCTGAAATTTTGAGACAGGGTAAATACACCATGCCTCTGTATTTTGGCCCATAAATTTCATAAATACTTGGACTTTAATTTTCAGACTCTGTTCTAATCGGAAAGGTCTCTTTAATAACATAGATAATGTAAAGGGAATTTGCTCAACATTTTAGTCAAATTGATCCACTCTGAACCGAGAATTTAGCGATTGAATTTTAGGCCTAGCATCGATTATCATTACTAACGTTGTCTATCCATTATTGGACTAAATCATCATTAAGCGTTAAGAAGAAAGTGGGATCATAATTCAGTAAATATCGCAGGCTAGTGTTGACATCGAGACTTGATTATGGCCTGGAGAAGTTAATTAATGCTAATTAATAATTTAGATAACGTTTCAGGTAACATCGTTTACAGCTAGTTACACACCTGTTAATTAATGACTACTGTCTAATTTCGAACCACTTTCTATACATACTTAACTCCTTTAGACTAATAATTACTTGTTTGATTTACTGATAATGAAAAAACCAGGGCAATAAATCAACATTATAAACTTACCATTGTAACTGTCAGTACACAGTGCACACATCTTGTCAACCTTTCAAAGGCTAATGCCTGTGACATTTACTGGATTAGAATCCGATCTGCTGCTCAATGATCTTTGATGATTAGATCAAAAAATGGATAATCGAGACTATGTTTTCATTGTACCGACTTTAGTAATGATGATCAAGGCTAGGCCTAAATTCAATCGCAAAATTCTCAGTTTAGAGTAGATCAATTGAACAGTAATTTTCAGCAATTCCCTTTACCGTATCTATTTGTAAACTATTATAAACCCCCTATTGTACATGAATTTTCTATGAATTAATTATACGAGCGAGACATTTATAAATAATAAAATAATGTAAAGATAATAAAACATTAGATAATTAATATTTTAAGTCGATATGGCTTCATGTTTTGATCTTTATGCATGTAATTATATTGTTAATGACGAACAGCCATGCTTGTAATTACCATCACGTTTATGATTTCTGACAATGGTGGGGTAATAATAGTTATATTCAATAGAAAGGATAATCCCATTCGGCGCGTAGCCGTAAGACGTCAAACCCTATTTTATTTCAGACAGATTACGCCTAGTAATATTTTGCCAGACAACATGACTACTGTAAACTATACACCGATATCACATTACTGTACTCCAAAGGACCATCCCGATTTCATCAGAGTCTCAGAAACAAAACGTAATTTAAGTTCACATTTTGAAAACATAAATATCGATTCTTGATCAGCATATAGGTCCATTGTTTCAATGAACTCGAAAGAAACGTCAATTTTATGGAGAGAGAGAGAGAGAGGGAGGGAGGAGGTGAGGGGATAGAGAGAGAGTTTAACGTCCACTCAACACAAATTAGGTCATTTTTGGACTAACATGGTTTTTTTTTCATTATTTTATGTGCGGCGGAAACCGGTAGCCAGGAGAAATCACACGAAGCTGATTAACAAACCCTACCCTTTGTCACGCACAAGTGTGGAATCAAAACTACGCCCCCTTAACTCAATGACGTAATCCCATCCCCATCACAACAATTCTATTGCTTACCATAACGGATTATCACTGGGCAACTCGGATTATCTAATGTTTGAATTCATGATATTCACACATTGGTAACTTGATCGGCCTATATATTTCCATTATTTCTATGATGTATAGTAATTGTATTGAATACAAACTGCTTACCACTGAGTCTTTAGCTCCGTCCTGGATCGACATGTCAATTTATTTCCATTGTTTCAATGATATGTAGTAATTATATCGAACACAAATAAATATTTATCACCGAGTCCTTAGCTACAACATGGATTAGGGGGTTGGATAGCCGAATGGTTAGCGTGCGTGCTGTATCATACGGCCTGTCATTGAGTCAACTGGCGTGGTTTCAAATCCCCTGTTGTACGTGGCAAGGAGTAGGGTCGCCTGTTCAGCCTCGTGGGTTTTCTCCGGCTACTCCGGTTTCCTCCCACTAATAAAGACCCCTACACGCAAGTGGATTATTGAAATAAAATTAAACCATATGTTAGTCCCGAAATGACCTAGTTTATGTCGAGTGGACGTTAAACCTCATCTCTCTTTCTCTCTCTCTCCATTGTTTCAATGATATGTAGCCATTCTATTGAAGATAAATAAATATTTATCACTGAGTCCTTAGCCCCAACATGGATTACCCACGCCCTGTACGAATCCTGATGTAAATAATAGAATAATAGGGATAAATGTGAATACAAATAGAATATTAATTAAGTCGAATTCCCACAGACTCCAGTCATCGAATCTCTTCATACGGCGACCCTACCAGGATACACCGACAGAATGAACCATTAATTAAATCAGTCTTTTAAATTTGTTGACATGTAGATGTCACGTGTTATTCATCAGACGTCGTGTCAAGATGTTTGATTGGGTGGAATGATGGATGGCTGAGATCAAGGGCCAATAACCATATCTGTTCCAATAATTTCTCAAGATTATTGGACATATTCTGTTGTATGTTTAGTTGAACATTGTGAAATCGTGTGTACATATTGACCGAAATGAAACGAAATGAGGTTTAACGTCCCACTGTTCTACAGTGAATTACCAAAGATGATATAAACAAGACAGTGTGCTATGAGGAAAATTGTTTCCGGACATCGGCGCTACGGCCTGCCCCTGATATCGAATTCCATCCCACGGGTTCTTTTACGTGCACGCCAATTTGAAGACGACACCTTGAAAATTGTCCCTTAACAGGACCTTGTCCTACACCACTTGTAGCACCATGAGTCTTCTGTCTGACGTGGAGAGCGTGTGTTGTCAGGTCCGGTCGCCACATCCTACGTATGACCTATGCATCTTGTTTTTGCTACATATTACCGTTTGCCTTGTGATCGTCTAGGATTTATCTCTGGTCGTCTTTTCTTCTCCTTCACGTTGTGTATTTCTTCTTACTGTTTTCTTAAGACGTTTGTCTTCTTCAGTTATAACAATACCTTTTTATGTAGCATAGGTATACATACAAGCATAGTACATATTACAATTATAGTCAATACTAACTAAACTCTTCTCAACCTAGACACCTCGCGGTGCCTAGGACTCTTAGATGGTAACCCTCTGGAACCTAATCGAAGTCTGCTTAAAGTTACAATATAGATTGTTTTATAGCTTAATGGATATCATGCAGGCCCAAGCGTGTTCATGACCATGAACCTGTGCAATTAAGAATATGATTGGATAAATTAAGCCAAATGACGCAATAGGTAAACTTCTATGCACATGTAATTTGTTGAAAGATAGAACTAGTTTATTATGGCTATACAACTTTTTTTTATGTAACCATGTCAATCATTGACTAAGTTGATTTTAGTACACACCTACATATATGTGAACCAAAGATATTAATTAATGAAATAATATGCCATCTTATTTCTCGAGCAAAAATTCTTCTAAAAGTATTACACACTGAAAGAAATAACCACGCAGGAAAATTCGGATTAACTTTTTTTGGCTAACACCGGGGGATATAGGGACCTCAGGGTTAGTGAGTGGGTTGGTGGCCGAGTGTTGAGCGGTTATAGATCGGAAGGTATGCCGTTGAGCCAAGTGTTACGGTTTGACCCCCCTCCTCCCCAATGGTTTTACGGGAAATATGCGTCATTATGCAATAATCACCCTGTAATATTCTGGGTCAAAACATCCGCCCATTGTGTCCGAGCATGGTTAATTGGGCATAATAAAATCGAGAAATAAAAGTAGTTCAAGAAAGATATGTGTAAATAAATCAGTAATTGTGGTGGTCTTGTCTCCAATGTTTGATTGTTAGATTTATATTTCCACAATCTAAGACAATTAATATTGTTGATCAATGTGAAAAGAATAATGACATCAACAACAGAAAGGGAATGAGAGAGAGAGAGAGAGAGAGAGGGAGAGTATAGCGTCCACCCAACACAAACTAGGTCATCTTTAGACTAACATGGTTCAGTTTTATTTCATTATTTCGCCTGGGCGTTGATGACTTTAGCAGTGGGAGGAAACCAGAGGCCCAGAGAAATCTCACGAGGATGAGTAGCAAACCCTAAACACGCGTATTGAGAGAAAGATTGGGCTTAACGTCCACTCGACAAAAACCAGGTTATTTCGAGACAATCCTTGCGCGTAGGGGCCTTTATCAGTGCAAGGAAACCGGGGGACCCGGATTATCCACTTTTTTGATTTTTAAATCATCAATGTGCATTAAACAGCCGATTGAATTGAAATCTAGTAAATAAAAAAGGCTAGCGATGACATAGATGGGTGATTATGGTCTGGATAAGTTAATTAATGTCTAATTAATAATCTAGATAAGATTTCTGGCCTTGCATAATGTATGTTTAATCTTAGTGTTCATTTTAATGTGCTGTAGTCCACAAAGCGTCCCTGCAATCCTTGTGCAAAGCGATGTGTTATATAAATATGTACTTATTATTATTAAACCCACACACAAAAGGTATCACTATTCAAATTGTTATGGAGGTTAAAATTTGATAAAGTCGATTTTGGTGTATATTAAAATTAAAAATACGTTGTCCGGTTTGTTAGATTTTGTAGTAATCGCCTTTTTTAGGTATATTAAAATTATAATTGCGTTGTTCTAGGAGTTGCAATTTGCAGTACTCTCGAAGCGTAATTATTAATATTCCTTTGTCCTGGGAGCTATAATTTGCAGTACTCTCGATGGTACATGAAAATACAAATTGTGATGTTTTGGGTGTATATGAAAATACAAAATGCTTTGTCTTGTATGTTAAAGCTCGTAGTACTCTTTTTGGTGCGTATTGAAATACAAGTTCCCTTAACGTGTATGTTAGAAGTTGTAGTATTCTGGGGGGTAGGGAGTAGAGTTAGTAGTTTTAGTACTTTGTTGAGGATTTGATGTTTGTTTTAAGAATAAAAATATCACTCAGCGTTCGAGTTAGTGACACTTAACGCGTTCAGCAGTAATGGTTGAGAACCGGAAGTAGAGATGAAAGGAAGTCTATCATAAACTCTTATAGAAGCGGAAGTGAGTATTTTAGCCTAGCTAATTGAAGTTTGTTCGAACAAGTGCGTGGTTGTATAGATAGTATGTCCTTCAAATCATCGGGACCACGTGAATGTCGTTTCCAATGTCTGACACATTGATGAATTAAATGTAATGGGGTTTAAGAATATCCTACTTTTTCTCTTACGTTATCTCGGACTTTCTAGATGACCATTAGCTTCAAGAATCCTTCGGAAGTAAATAGCATAGTAAAATAAAAAAATTTCGCGTTGTTATTAAAAAATACAAATACACACACTTTAAAGGGTAAATCTGGACTATATATTTGTGAATAAATCTGCCAAATTTTGTGTTAAAAGCCCCTAAAATCCCCTACCTTACGACCGAGCAACTAACTCAACATATGTGATACGTTTTCAAACAACTTCCGCTGTCCAAAACTGTATTATACGGTGTCTGGATAAACCAGACTTTTACTTTATAAAAATAATGTGTAGGTGAAATTTACCTTTCGTTATCAAGTAGAGCACAAGGTTAATACACTGTATAGAGACCTCTAAAGGAACCACAATAGATTATCAGGTCACTTAACGAAAATATTGCCAAGGAATATTTTACGTGCACGCCAATGTGTACACTGGACCTCGGTTTTTCGTCTCACTCGAACGACTAGACAGCTATCCTTGTCAGGCCCTCCATTCTGCATCACTGACAAGGGGAAACCACACCGGAAAATTGAGATGAACATTCTCGGCCAATGCAGGGATCGAACACCCGACCTCCAGGCTAGCGAGCCAGCGCCTTACTCACTTAGGCACGCGATCCACCCACGTCGAAAGGACGTGAGCTGAACATTTGAGACAAGGTAAATAAACCATTCCTCGCTGTTGTGGTGGTTAAATTTCATACGTTGACGGACTTTCATCTCTGCTACTCTATTACAATCGAAATGATCCCAGTAAAGCTAAAATATCACCACTGACTTACATGCACACGACCCGGATTGTACGTCATCTAAACAAAGAGTCCACAAACAAATACTGAATGAACACACCATTAGATAATATTACTGGCAGGGTAATCGATAAAATCAGCTTGATTACCTTGGTTAGACATTCGATATTATTATGACTTATTTAAACACAGACATTTATTGGTCCAATAATGCAATTGTCCCCCTCTTTCTGGACTAGATATCAAGTAATGAGGCTAATGTTCAGTTTCCATTCTACCATGTCTGGATGGACATAATGGAACGAATAACTAAAGTAGACAATCCGTTTGAATTATAGATGGAATAACGAATACAAGTAAACCAATATCGGGTCTTTAAGTATTTATGTTTAAAATAGCCAGACTATGGTATGTTTGAGGTAGGTAATTTGTTTGAAGGCGTGTCTGGTTAAATACCAGACTGGACGATTGGATATAAATCCCACACACAGCATGTATCAAGTCATTATTGTACTGTCTTACTTTACAAATAAGTTAAAAATTAACGGATATGATGTTTGAATTCGGTCATGCTCCCGTACGTTACATTTTTTTTTGTTTTTTAACAACACCTACAGGGTGGTGGGATATAGGAATCTTGTGCAATTATATTAGGTCATTATTGTACTGTCTTACACGAATAATTTGAAAATGAGCGGCACTGAAAAGAAACGGATGTTCGGTTTGTGATTAATTATAGTTATATTGTGGATTACAGGAGAGAGAGAGAGAGAGAGAGAGAGAGAGAGAGACGTCTACTAGACACAAACTAGGTCATTTCCGGAACTAACATATGGTTTAATTTTATTTCAACTATTCTCTTGTTCAAGGCTAGTTGGCACTCTGGTAGTGGGATAAAGGTTTTAAAGGCGACAATACTTATTGCCACACATCGAAACCACGCTAATTGTCTCATTGCATGACCCACCCTCTCCCACCACCCTGTCTTTTAAGACACTTAACGACAAAATCGCTGACGGTCGTATCTTTTGATGTCGCCGTTTATCAAGCGATGTAGCCAATGCTTTCAGCGACAACGAGTAATACTTATGGCTCCTCTTGGACGGGTAGTTATATTTTTGACCGATTTTACCAAATTGTATTAATTTGCATTGTAAAGGAAGACAAGGACCAATAAAACCAGTTATATTTAGTACCAATTATAATAAGTACGATTATAATATCATAATTTATATGGGAGTATAACTATACATATTCTATACAAAGAGTATAATTATTAATTATTCCACAGCTCAGATGATATGTTGCTACAACTCTTGTTTATTACTGGGTAGCGTTAGCTTTGAAATACATAGTAGTAGTATATTTAAAATATGATTGATGACTACATATTAGCCCAACTTGAAAAGGGTGGTTGTATGGTTAGTTAGCGCGTGGCCTGTGTATCATAAGGTCTGTCATTGAGTCAACTGGCGTGGTTTAGGATCCCCGGTTGTACGTGACAGGGAGTAGGGTTGCCTGACCAACCACTTAGGTTTTCGCCGGATCCTCCGTTTACCCCCATTGCTAAAGACCCCTATGCGCAAGCGAATTATTGAAATGAAATCAAAACCATATGTTAGTCCTGAAATGACCTTGTTTGTATCGAGTGGACATAAAGTCACTCCCACCTCTTTCTCTGTCTCTGTCTGTCTGTCTGTCTGTCTCTGTCTGTCTGTCTGTCTGTCTGTCTGTCTCTCTCTCTCTCTCTGACTTGAATAGTCTTACCGTCACTTTAATGAAGTTACTACAGCTGGGTCGTGTGTAAATGGTGTTGAGAACAAATCATGGTAAATCTCAAACTAATAAGTGGACAACCATTAAAGGGTAAATTAGGAGAATCAAGTCCGCCGATGTCAAATATCGATAAACTATTAAGAGAACCGCTAGGAGCTCTTCATGTTGTAGGAGTTAAAATACTTAAAATATATTTATCAGTCCGGGAAGTAAGAATGTTAAAACGATTACGATTGCTTGTTAGGTACCGTGACGTATTTACAGAAAGTAGTTACGTCATTACAGGAAGTAGGTACGTCATAAGATAGCCATTAGCGTGTCTCGTCTGCATTTACATCATTGTGGTATTTATTTACATTCCTGTACGTCTCGTGAGGTCCCAAAGCCACAACATTGCAGTATTTATGAGACTGGACCCATGGTATTTTTACTGCTGTAAATGGACACAAGGGTCCGAATGATCAACGGATTTTTAAAATGTTTAATCGGTTTGCCGTAAAGGAAAAGAATGGAATAAAATATATCTTAAACATTATACTGTTTCTGTGGTGACCTGTGCTATACGAGAGGGTACATTGTCGAACTTGATTTCACATTTCACTTGAATGATAAACCACACGACGGGCGGATCTCGGAATGTTTGCAGGAGGGGGTTTACCAGGCTCCTGTTAAGAACATTTGACAGTTGACAATGCATGGTGTCTGTAAATTACGTAGGTAGACATACACACTGAGCGCTTTAAAGAGAGCAACCCATCTGTCCGTTTGAAGTAATATGATCACACTGTGATTCAATTTTATTGATTTAAAGCATTAATTGTGATATCACACATTTCACGATTTGAATACCCACCCCATCCCTCCCATAACTTAAAATGTGGTTTACAATGTGTTTTATTTAGCAGAGCAGAATGTGGTTTGGACGCCACCCCACCCTCTTGATCCACCCCAAGCAATACCCTCCTCTAGCCTATTACACCTGCGTTACCGCTGGTAATACCCCGAGGCGCAAAGCATACGGTAAGATATTATGTCTCTTATTGGTGACAGAAATCTTGCAATAACCATAAATCATTCGGACATCTTCGTACATATTGCTGCCAATGTCTACTACTATTCTCCCGTAATCTGGAAAAACATAGCAAGTCAAATTTTGGTGAAAATTGAGTTAGACCCATATTTACACATGTATATAATAATAGTTTTTTTTCTCCTTCATCGAAAAGGCTTCTAATTATCTTCATTTAAAAAGACAAAATAAAATTGGTTTTATATTCAGTAGCTTAATTCTGAAACAAAACAGTTTGCCTTTGTTTACTCAAAACTACATTCAACAGTGTTACTAGGTTTTTCCAGATTACGGGAGCATTGTGTCCAGCACCGACCTCTCTGTTTTTATTGGCTATTTAAAGCATGTCTCCCAGAGTTTAATGGATGTAAAATAATCCTTGCCAGTTGGAATTCGAAATAAGATTAGGTAGTAACATCGCTGTCCGCTCCAACTTTCCCTCATAGCATACTGCATGGTGTCTTCACATTAACCAAGTGGATGCAGACCAGTAGAATGTTAAAACAGATTTCATTTCAAAAAGTTTATCACTCCGAATGTCTTGCAGTGCCTGACATTCTATCAAGTCGACAAAAAGCATTTTTAATTCCTAACTCAAAACCCGGCCATTACTCTATTTCGCAGGACACCACAAATGTTGAAAAGCTTGCATCCATGTAAAAATCTAGGCATACCTTGTATCTTAGGAGAAGAAAATCTCAAGACTTTTTCATCCATGTAAAAATCGATATTGCGACTTATCGTGTCTGTTGGGTTCATACTGCATGGAAGCATCTATCTATGTAGAAATTATCCATGCTGTGTTGCACGTGATTTATTAGTAAATAAATTTCGTCTGCGGGCGAGTCCACGTAGAGTACACGTTGTTCATCAATATAACGCGTTTTTCATGATAAGGACACAGCAATTTAAATTTATGTTCTATCAGAAATGAAATGAATTTGATTTTAACGTCCTATTGTTCTGAGGGGGATGGTGGGGGGCTAGTGGTCTAGAGTGCGGCTGTTGTTTCGATCCCTGGTGTGTGCGTATGTGACATGGAGATAGGGGCGCTTTCTCAACCTCGTGGGTTTCCTGAGGGCACTCCGGTTTCCTCCCACTGCTAAAGACCCCCTACGCGCAAACGAATTATTGAAATAAAATGAAACCATGTTAGTCCCAAAATGACCTAGTTTGTGTCGAGTGGACGTTAAACTCCATTTCTCTCTCTATCTCTCTCTCTCTCTCTCTCTCTTTTGTCCCATCCGAACGACTAGACAGCTGTCATCATCAGGCCCTCCGTTCTGCAGTACTGACAAGGGAAAACCACGTCGGAAATAATATAATCTACTGGAAGATCTATAAAATATGTTGCCTCCAATACAAACAAAAAGAAAGTATTTAGTGTCGTTTATCAACAAGAAAACAACAAACACAATAATTTAGGGGATTGAACGAGAATCAGAAGTATGGAAACATATAAGGGCCAATGGCGAGACCGACCCGATAACAAAAGATTATTATTTATCAACATATTATGATCGCTGGAATAACTTTAACACTGAAAAGATGATATAAATCAACGCGCTATCTGGTATGTTTTTCGTTTTCAATGGCCACATTTGTGATAAAATATTGCTATTCTGAAGCAAAAACAGGCCATTCTGGTGTAAATCATGGCAACGATCACATATATTGACATATTATCCTATAAATACTGCGCTATTGATGGTAGATGGCTGAACGGTTGTCTGTAAGTCAAGTGGCGTGGTTTCGAATCCCAGATTGTACATGACAAAGAGTAGGGTCCTGTCAAACCTCGTGGGTTTTCTCCGGGTTCCTCTCATTGCTAAAGACCCGTACGCGCGATTTATTGAAATAAAAATGAACCATATGTTAGTCCTGAAATGACCTAGTGTGTGTCGAATGGACGTTAAACTCCCTCTCTCTCCCCTCCCCCTCTCCCCCTCTCTCCCTCTTTCTCTCTCTCCGTCTCTCTCTCTCTCCCTCTGTATCCATCCCTAAATCCCTGCTCTATAGATCGGTGTTTTACTACAGTTTATTGTTATCTGGACATCGACAATTTGTCATAAATAATGACGTAAGAGTGTTCGGTCTCGTGCATTGTAAACTAACTGTACGTTATCAAACATATAGAAAGTGGCATCAGACAGGTCTTTCTACCTCGACTGATTAATATAAAGGTCACTGGAGAAATTCCTACGATCTAATAACTTGATGTTAGTTTGTCTAACGGATACTAAGAGTCTTCCACTGCCCTCGGGGCGTCGTCTAATTTCTTTTGCGTGACAGTAAAGCTTAACGCAATTTTCTCCGTTGTAAAGTTCAGGAAATTAAGCGTCGATGCATATTCGTCCCTTGGTGTATTCAATCAGCCACAATACAGCAATCACCAATTTACCAGAACAGAACATATGAAAAATCCCTTTTTTTCTGTACTTTTACCAACCAAAAAAGATGATAATTTCAAAGGTTTAACATAGATTCTGGTGATGGTGTTTACGGTCAGCAAGTTATCTTCACTAGGCTTTAAAAGTCATTATTACACTTCAGTGAGAAATTCTGAAAACTTTTGTTCAATGCGTGGATATTTTTTTTCTTAATGTCGTCAAGTATTCTGATTTAAATTGCTTGCAGAAGAATCGTGAAAACCGCGAAAAAAAGGAAAATGTTTCTGATCTTCCAAAAATAAATCGTAATTTAATATCGGTTGGGATAACGTGAAACTGTGACAAGGTTAAATATTTTACTATGGAATATCCCACGTGATGATTTATCCTTTGGAGATATATTATAGAAGTATAGATAAAGAGCTGACAGATAATGTAAAGTGAATATGCTAAAAATCGCAGTCAGAAAGTTTCAATCTAAGCCGAGAAAACATTATTTTAAAATAATTGTAGCCTTGATTGTAATAGCCGCAATAATAAACAGTCTCTTCGGGTATCCATTTTTGCGGTTAATCCTCAACCGCTATTGGACAGCAATTAATCAAATCCAATGAAAATCGGACACAAAGGATGGTATCGAGAGTTGATTGTGGTCTTTTCATGTTAATAAAGGTCTAGTTAATAATTCATATAACATTTTTAAAAAACCCAAAGAAAGAGCTGCAATAAGCATATCGAGCTATTACAGCATGTATGTTTAAATAGTGTTTGTTTGTTTCAATGGCGGAGAACAGTATATCGAAAATAATCTGTATACTTCCGGATATGAATATTGTTTTCCCGAAATTATTAGCGCACCTTTTCGCTAGCCATCCGAGATAGTCCAAAGAACGTCATGTTATTTAAACAACTAATTAAAAACAAAACAAAAGGGTTTAATTCATAAATATTGTTCTGTATGGACGCCACGGGTTTCCATATGGATTGATTAATGCCGTTATGGAGTAGTGAGTGGTCCATAGCGGACTCTGATGTTTAAGGGCAGTCTCTCTTGTGATTATATCATTATGTTAAATATTGTATATCTTTTTTATTTATATTTTCAGCTGTGATATTGTGTATGAATCTGGACGATCAGCGGACTATTTTATCTGCAGCCTCCAATCTTTCTATAGGACACAAACACGCATTCTTCGCCTTCGCTAGATCCCGGTATGACGTCACTTGGCAGAGTTTATTAAGTGCAACGCAAGGGGAGACAGATAGTTACCGAACCAATACCGCCAATATTATGGAGAGTGTTTTTGTAATAGCTGCGCATTTTCCAGGACCAGAATACACATTTCCTTCGAGAAACAAAAGATCAATTGACAGCACAGAACCGGAGCAGCAAAATACATCATTCGAAATTTTGAATCGTGAGCGTCGAAACGAAGATCCGGAAGTGACGTCACGTAGATATTTGTCATCCATTTTTGATTCTGTGTTAGTTTTGGGATACGCCATCGAGAATTACATGAATCAAACTGGACAGGATATCGATCAATCTGTTAACATCATCAATTACATGAAAAATATCTCATTTAACGGATCAAGTGGCTTCATAAATGTGGACGCTGACTCGACGACGATGTATGACTATCATATATACGATTATTCTATATTCAGTGGACGATTCGAGTTTAAGATTGCGTTGAAGTCATCCAGTCCGTTCACCTGGGAGTTGAAACTAGATGACGAGGTATTATGGCCGTCCAATACCATTCTATCACCTGACACATGTTATAAACAGAGTTCAGGATGTGACGAAGGTGGTGGTAAGTTCTAACCTTTATGTTTCAATTCATCGGTAATTCAAAAAATTAGTTCGATTTCCACAAATATTAAATTTTAAGAAAATCCAATTTTAGGGGATTTATGTAAAAGTTGTTTTAACATGTCCTTTTTGAAGAAAATAGAATAATTCCCGCAGATATTAAATTTTCTGAAAAGTCAATTTTAGGTTATATATAAAAAGGTCGTTTTACATTTTAACATATTAAATTTCGAATTATATATCGAAAATTCAAAAAATTTCATTGATATTAATTTTTTGGAAAATCCAAATTTAGGGTATGAGGTCTTTAACATGTTAAATTTCGAATTTTTCGAAAATTTAAAAAATGAGATAGATTTATAGGAATAAAATGTCAACAAGTATTTTGGGTGGATACGTTGATATTTTAATATTTACCATATATATACAATAAACTGGGGAATGCATGTTTTAAAATTTCGATTTTTTCGAATATTCAACTTTGCAATTATCAGATTATATAGTGATCATATTTAACAATAAGGTTTTTCTCATTAACGGAAATGTCGCAGACGGTGGTAAGTTTTATTTGACCCAACCCTTCTCCGTTCCGTTGTTGATAAAAGAACATTAGTTATTGTAAACTGAATGATGTGAATTGTTTAATGCATCGATCTCAACCTGCATCATTCTAAACACAAGTCAGTCTGTTGTTAGAAATAACATTATGATATAAGATTTGTGCTGTTATATAAAACAATAAACAGGATGGATATATCCGTTGTGTCATTGACACCTAGTAATATACCATTTTTACATATCGACGGTGATATAAAAAGCAACATACACTATACATATACATATCGATGATAATATTAATAACAACAAACACTATATATACATTTCGATGGTGATATTAATAACAACAAACACTATATATACATTTCGACGGTGATATTAATAACAACACACACTATATATACATTTCGATGTTGATATTGGTGTTGATATGTTATGTTATAGTAACAATAACCACACACAATATATTGTATATATCGGCGTGGCAAGGAGTAGGGTCGCCTGTCCAGCCTCGTGGGTTTTCTTCGGGTACTCCAGTTTCCTCCCACTGCTAAAGACCCCTACGAGCAAGCGAATTATTGAAATAAAATCAAACCATATCCATATGTTAGTCCCGAAATGACCTGGTTTGTGTCGTGTGGACGTTACCCCCCTCCCCCTCTCTCTCTCTCTCTCTCTCTGTATATATCGGTGTTGGTGTTATGTTGTAGTATTTAAAATAACACACACTATATGTTGATGGTTTGATATGTTTTAACATCACTAACCACACACACTATTTAGTCATATTAGCGTGATATAGCGTTATAGTATCAATAACCACACACAAACACACACACCAACACATTATATATACATATTGGTGGTGATATGTAATAGTATTAAAATATATACATGTTGGCGGTGATGTGATATATTATAGTATCAACAACAACTCACATAATATTATATGTACAAATTCAACGAAACGTAGCCCAGCGAAAAATTCATTTTTCGGGAAAAAATTTACTCATAATAGAATATCTTGGGGCTTATTCACGAAATTTTAACTAAGATAAAATCCAAATTTTAGTTATTTGATTGGATAACATTAGATTGGTTTCAGTGCTTAGCCAATCAAAATTGAAGTATCTACTAAAATTTGGATTTTATCTTTAGTTAAGATTTCGTGAATCAGGGCCCAGGTCAATGCCCGTCATCATTCGCCCTGCTGGTTCAGAAAAACAGCGAGTCACTTAGTAACACCACCAATAAGTTTTATTCGAAACACGTGATAATTAGAATACACACGCATACGTGTACACCACACACTGGAATTTGCCTTCTCAAATGCCTGCTACTCACCTACGACCGATAAATTATCTTCGCGTTGTGGCCAAGCTTAACATTCTATTAGCTTCAGACCGGAAGTAATATAACAGATTGTTCTGTAACTGTTGACAGTGTGGCTGGATAATCTCGATGATATAGTATTTCAACTATATTAAAGGGACAATAACATTCTTGCTGGCTTGGTAGCTCCAGAAAATAAATAATACCCTTATTCTAAGTACTAGATGTTTAAGTGTCCTACCTGTTGTGTAAATTATCCATTACAACCTATTTTATTTGTCCAGAGGGTTCGAAAATATTTTAAAATCCAAGTCACATTTGAAAAGGTTTACGTTAGACTTTTCAAATCAATTGGTTGAATTTTTCTAATTTTTTAAATTAGGTGTGTTAAGATGAAATTTATATCATCATTTAATTGGAATATTCTAAAATAATACGATTTGTTGACCAGAATGAAGATTGGGACATATTTTTCAGTTACAACAAGAGTGTTATTGGGGCTTTAACTTCTGTTTATCATAAGGTCTGGCATTGAGTCGACTGGCGCGGAGTAGGATCACCTGTCCAGCCTCGTTACCTGGTTTGTGTCGAGTGGACGTTAGATACCCCCTCTATCCCCCCGTTTCGACCCCCCCCCCTTGTCAGTGCTGCAGGACGGAGGGTCTGGCAAGGTCACGTGCATATATTGGTATGCACGTGAAAGATCCATTGGCAGTTGGAATTCGATACAAGAGTAGGCCAAAGTGCCGCTACACGGAGGACAAACTATCCCTCATAGCACACTATATAACGTATGATCGTCTTCAGTAGCCCGATCTGCGCATAATTGTAGGACGTTACATTTCATACCTGACCGTATGATCGTCTTTGTAGCCCGGTCGGCGCATAATAGTAGGACCTTTCATTTCATACCTGACCGTTCGCGGTTATGGTTAGGATATTTCCTAGTGATGTAAACATGTAAACGCCTCTAAACCCGTTATAGGTAGGATATTTTAGGAGAAATATCAAATGTATATATTTATATATTTTAAAAAGTTCATTTTACGAATTACCTTTGGTACGCTTACTCTCCCGGACACCTGTTACCACTGTTTGTCGTGTATTTTGTACACGGTGAACAGACCATTTGCTGATTACACTATATTGCCTCGACCGTTTTTTTTTTAGGACTTCGAATTTCGACTAATGGTTTGGATTGTTCGTACTTGGTTTTATTTTATAAAATAAAAAAGGTTTTATAGTTCGTTCGAATATTATAATATTATACTGGATAAGATAGAAAATGAATAGTATGCTTTAAAAATTCTAGTTTTAGTTTGATGTCCGCAGATTTTTAGGGATTAAATATAAAACAGGATGTTATTATGGCAATATATGTATAATAAGAACAATCATTTTATCATTCGTGGTTTAATCCAATCAGATCAAAACACAGATCTTATTTCGTTTCGATTTTAATAGTTCAAAATTTTGTTTAACTTGGGTTTACTACACTAGTATCTGGACGGCGTTTTGGTTGAAATGAGGGACTAGCCAATGGAACGGTATGTTACAGCGACTTCTTGGCGTCCCATGTGCGAAACTGTGAGAAAACCACATTAATCAATGTATGGCTTCATAGCGTTAAATCCGATCATACGACCTCTGACACGACCTTCCAGTACAATTCGTCAGATCTCCATGTAGTGTAGGCCATCAAAAGTAAAACAAAACAAAAAAACCAAAACAAAACGAAACGAAATATAGATCTGTGTATTGGCTACGATAGAGTAAGAATTATACGACGTTTCATTTGATATCTGGGCCCTGTTTCACCAAATTTTAACTTAAGATAAAATCCAATTTAGTAGATACTTCAATTTTGATTGGCTAAGCACTAAAATCAATCTAATATTATCCAATCAAATTACTAAAATTGGGATCTTATCTTAGTTAAAATTTCGTGAAATAGGCCCCTGATCGTGTGCGATTATGGTTAGGATATATTTCCTAGTGATGTAAACATGCAAACGCCTCTAAACCTGTTATAACAAAACAAAACGAAACTAAATATAGATCTATTTTGGCTACGATAGAGTAAGAATTGTATTTTTAGAATATTCTAATTTGCAAATTTAGAGTTTTATAATTATAGTGATCACATTTATCATTTACATTTTTCTTATTATCGGAAATGTCACAGGCGGCGGTAAGTTTTATTTAACTCAACCCTTCTCCTATTTCCCTCTCTTCCGTTGTTTGTCAACGTGATTAGTTATTTAATATTAATAAATTGGTACAAGTGAAGATAGTGCCGAAATGGGGTTTTCTGGGGATTGTAGCTTACTTAATCCAACAATAACGACGCAAACTCAGACAATTAGTTAAAATTGTACTTTTAATAAACGAATGTTTAAAACTGGCTAACGGTCACAATAACGAGATAGGTATCGCTAGGTCGAGCCGGTCACCAGACTAAAGTTACAGTAGAATATAGAACATATATACAAGCTTAGGTTTAAAATAGTTATAATAATTATATTTGATAAGAAATGTTAAATTGTACATTTAAATACAGAAGAAGATATGGACATAGCAAGAATGCTTGTTAACTATAATTACTTAATTTTATCGTTGCATGAAGTATAAACTTAAACAGTTAAAAGATTTGAAAGATTCGTGAGATATCAATTCGGACATTGGTCAGTTACTGTTTTGACTAAAATTAGATAGTAATAAAATATATACAAAGATACACTATGACAATAGTTTAATCAGAAAAACGTTTCGGGTTAAGATACCGTGTAATATTACTGGTGCTAATTGTTTAATATATCGATAGCAATGGACATCATTTGGTTATATCAGTTTGGTGAAAGATGTAACAATGTGATAGCAGATGCATATAGAACAGGGAATGTTTGTCAACTATGATATTAATGATGACATGGTTATATATTGGGCAAGGTGTTTTATTTGGCATTCAATTACTTCTTGAACTCTCTGAGGTCGTGAACGTCTTTGATAATATGCTCCATTCTTTGAGTGGTTCCGTGAGTAAGGCCTTGATTCATTAATCAGAAAGTCACTGGTCTATCCTGTAGTTCGTCGATATAGTTCGGCACAAGGTTTCCGAGTCTGATTTGCATTGTTAGTTATGTTATGTTTGTGTAGACGCAACATAAAATAACCCTTTACAGTTGGGATCTGAAAAGGGTAGGCGGAAATAACGATGGCCAGGCTAAATGGCCATCATGGCACATTGCATGTTCGTTCGTTTCTGGGGCTTAACGTCCACTTCCATCACGGGTGATATCGCAGACAATCAAACCTCTTTTCATTTCATCTAGGGCGCGTTTCGTCTAGTAAATATTGCACCGGTTTCTTCGTGTAAATATCTGGCACGTGCACCATGTAGCACACATTTCATCTTGCACACATTTCTTCCAGTACATTTCAAATACACATTTCATTTGGCACACATATCACCTGGTAAACATTTCCTCTGGTGCATCTAGTACACATTCCTCTAGCGCACATTTCGTCTAGCACACTTTTTATCTACATGTAGTAAATATGATCTCTATCACACGATTCATCTAGTACACGTTTTATCTAGTAAATATTTTCTCTAGCACACGTTTCATCTTGCACATTTTATCCTGTAGGTAACACGTCGAGCTAGTATTTGATTCCTTTGGGTATAGTTTTGGGTAAATCTATGGGCAAGTGTTGCCTAATTTTGATGATATGAAAGTAGGTGGCAGAACCGCGGCACCGACACTATTTCCATCATACCACAATGCATGGCGTATGTTCGACTTCAGTAGCCAAGTCGTTGTAGAAAAGTAGGACGTCTTCATTGGCCCAGTTCGGAGCAGAGCAGTAGGACGTTAAACCCCAGTTCATTTCATTTTAATTCTAAACGGATTAACTGGGCGTAAAAAGGAATTTTAAACAAATGCTTCAAATAAATACGCACATAATTTGTTGCACGCCATGAGACATGCATGGATGGAAGTTTATAACCCTACCTGTTGTGTAAATTATCCATTACAACCTATTTTATTTGTCCCGAATGTTCGAAAATATTTTAAAATCCAAGTCACATTTGAAAAGGTTTACGTTAGACTTTTCAAATCAATTGGTCGAATTTTTCTAATTTTTTAAATTAGGTGTGTTAAGATGAAATTTATATCATCATTTAATTGGAATATTCTAAAATAATACGATTTGTTGACCAGAATGAAGATTGGGACATATTTTTCAGTTACAACAAGAGTGTTAGTGGGGCTTTAACTTCTGTTTATCATAAGGTCTGGCATTGAGTCGACTGGCGCGGAGTAGGATCACCTGTCCAGCCTCGTTACCTGGTTTGTGTCGAGTGGACGTTAGATACCCCCTCTATCCCCCCGTTTTGATCCCCCTTGTCAGTGCTGCAGGACGGAGGGTCTGGCAAGGTCACGTGCATACATTGGTATGCACGTGAAAGATCCATTGGCAGTTGGAATTCGATACAAGAGTAGGCCAAAGTGCCGCTACACGGACGACAAACTATCCCTCATAGCACACTATATAACGTATGCCCGTCTTCAATAGCCCGGTCTGCGCATAATTGTAGGACGTTACATTTCATATCTGACCGTATGATCGTCTTTGTAGCCCGGTCGGCGCATAATAGTAGGACCTTTCATTTCATACCTGACCGTTTGCGGTTATGGTTAGGATATTTCCTAGTGATGTAAACATGTAAACGCCTCTAAACCCGTTATAGGTAGGATATTTTAGGAGAAATATCAAATGTATATATTTATATATTTTAAAAAGTTCATTTTACGAATTACCTTTGGTACGCTTACTCTCCCGGACACCTGTTACCACTGTTTGTCGTGTATTTTGTACACGGTGTACAGACCATTTGCTGATTACACTATATTGCCTCGACCGTTTTTTTTTTAGGACTTCGAATTTCGACTAATGGTTTGGATTGTTCGTACTTGGTTTTATTTTATAAAATAAAAAAGTTTTTTTAGTTCGTTCGAATATTATAATATTATACTGGATAAGATAGAAAATGAATAGTATGCTTTAAAAATTCTAGTTTTATTTTGATGTCCACAGATTTTTAGGCATTGAATATAAAACAGGATGTTATTATGGCAATATATGTATAATAAGAACAATCATTTTATCATTCGTGGTTTAATCCAATCAGATCAAAACACAGATCCTATTTCGTTTCGATTTTAATAGTTCAAAATTTTGTTTAACTTGTGTTTACTACACTAGTATCTGGACGGCGTTTTGGTTGAAGTGAGGGATTAGCCAATGGAACGGTATATGTTACAGCGACTTCTTGGCGTCCCATGTGCGAAACTGTGAGTAAATCACATTAATCAATGTATGGCTTCATAGCGTTAAATCCGACCATACGACCTCTGACACGACCTTCCAGTACAATTCGTCAGATCTCCATGTAGTGTAGGCCATCAAAAGTAAAACAAAAAAAAAACCCAAAACAAAACGAAACGAAATATAGATCTGTGTATTGGCTACGATAGAGTAAGAATTATACGACGTTTCATTTGATATCTGGGCCCTGTTTCACGAAATTTTAACTTAAGATAAAATCCAATTTTAGTAGATACTTCAATTTTGATTGGCTAAGCACTAAAATCAATCTAATATTATCCAATCAAATTACTAAAATTGGGATCTTATCTTAGTTAAAATTTCGTGAAATAGGCCCCTGACCGTGTGCGATTATGGTTAGGATATATTTCCTAGTGATGTAAACATGCAAACGCCTCTAAACCTGTTATAACAAAACAAAACGAAACTAAATATAGATCTATTTTGGTTACGATAGAGTAAGAATTGTATTTTTAGAATATTCTAATTTGCAAATTTAGAGTTATATAATTATAGTGATCACATTTATCATTTACATTTTTCTTATTATCGGAAATGTCACAGGCGGCGGTAAGTTTTATTTAACTCAACCCTTCTCCTATTTCCCTCTCTTCCGTTGTTTGTCAACGTGATTAGTTATTTAATATTAATAAATTGGTACAAGTGAAGATAGTGCCGAAATGTTGTTTTCTGGGGATTGTAGCTTACTTAATCCAACAATAACGACGCAAACTCAGACAATTAGTTAAAATTGTACTTTTAATAAACGAATGTTTAAAACTGGCTAACGGTCACAATAACGACATAGGTATCGCTAGGGCGAGCCGGTCACCAGACTAAAGTTACAGGAGAATATAGAACATATATACAAGCTTAGGTTTAAAATAGTTATAATAATTATATTTGATAAGAAATGTTAAATTGTACATTTAAATACAGAAGAAGATATGGACATAGCAAGAATGCTTGTTAACTATAATTACGTAATTTTATCGTTGCATGAAGTATAAACTCAAACAGTTAAAAGATTTGAAAGATTCGTGAGATATCAATTCGGACATTGGTCAGTTACTGTTTTGACTAAAATTAGATAGTAATAAAATATATACAAAGATACACTATGACAATAGTTTAATCAGAAAAACGTCCCGGGTTCAGATACTGTTTAATATTACTGGTGCTAATTGTTAAATATATCGATAGCAATCGACATCACTTGGTCATATCAGTTTGGTGTTAGATGTAACAATGTGATAGCAGATGTACATAGAACAGGAAATGTTTGTCAGCTATGATATTAATGATGACATGGTTATATGTTGGGCAAGGTGTTTTATTTGGCATTTGATTACTTCTTGAACTCTCTGAGGTCGTGAACGTCTTTGATAATATGTTCCATTCTTCGAGTGGTTCCGTGAGTAAGGCCTTGATTCATTAATCAGGAAGTCACTGGTCTATCCTGTAGTTCGTCGATATAGTTCGGCGCAAGATTTCCGAGTCTGATTTGCTATTTTTAGTTCTTTTATGTTTGTGTAGACGCAACAAAAAATAACCCTTTACAGTTGGGATCTGAAAAGGGTAGGCGGAAACAACGATGGCCAGGCTAAATGGCCATCATGGCACATTGCATGTTCGGTCGTTTCTGGGGCTTAACGTCCACTTCCATCACGGGTGATATCGCAGACAATCAAACCTCTTTTCATTTCATCTAGGGCACGTTTCGTCTAGTAAATATTGCACCGGTTTCTTCGTGTAAATATCTGGCACGTGCTCCATGTAGCACACATTTCATCTTGCACACATTTCTTCCAGTACATTTCAAATACACATTTCATCTGACACACATATCACCTGGTAAACATTTCCTCTGGTGCATCTAGTACACATTCCTCTAGCGCACATTTCGTCTAGCACACTTTTTATCTAGTAAAGATGATCTCTATCACACGATTCATCTAGTACACGTTTTATCTAGTAAATATTTTCTCTAGCACACGTTTCATCTTGCACATTTTATCCTGTAGGTAACACGTCGAGCTAGTATTTGATTCCTTTGGGTATAGTTTTGGGTAAATCTATGGGCAAGTGTTGCCTAATTTTGATGATATGAAAGTAGGTGGCAGAACCGCGGCACCGACACTATTTCCATCATAGCACAATGCATGGCGTATGTTCGACTTCAGTAGCCAAGTCGGTGTAGGAAAGTAGGACGTCTCCATTGGCCCAGCTCGGAGCAGAACAGCAGGACGTTAAACCCTAGTTCATTTCATTTTACTTCTAAACGGATAAATTACTTAGGCATAAAAAGGAATTTTAAACAAATGCTTGAAATAATTAAATACGCATATAATATATGTTGCACGCCATGAGACATGCATGGATCGAAGTTTATAACCCATGCTAGGTTCGACAGGCAACCGTAACCCTTTGTCACAAACAAGCAGGGCATCGAAACCTTGCCCCTTGACTCAATTGCAGACCTCATATTGCAAGTTTATTTCTAATCTAAATTGCTGTTAGTGGTGTGTATCATTTGAAATCACGATTTAGCCACCTTTTTAATGATCACAGCGTGGTTACTTATAATCTTAGGTAACTTGTAAACGCTATATAGATTATCTACAGAATAACGAGATGTGACAGACATATCCATCAGTAACAGTAATTTTATTAACTTACCACTTGTGTATAGCTGTTAAAGATAGATTTTGGGAGATAAGATAAAGAGATGGCAGTTCTCACTATAATAGTAAAAGACTAAATAATGTAAAAGGAATTTGCTGAAAATTTATGTCAAATTGATCCTCCCTATCCGCGATTTTAGCTTTTGAGTTTTAGGCCTAGTCTCGATTATCATTACTAAAGTCACTACGACAAAAAAAATACATAGTCTGGATTATCCATTTTCTGATTAAATCACCGATGACTGTTGAGCTGCAAATTGGATTAAAATCCAGTAAATATCGCAAGCTAGTGATGATCTTGATTTTGGTCTGGATAAGTTAAGTAATATCTAATTAATAATTTATATAAAATTTCAGGCCTAAAGAAAGACTCGCGCATAGGCAGATTTAGCTGTTGCATAATGTATGTTTAATATTTTGTGTTTGCAGGGTTTCAGACCGTGTATATTGTAATATTATTTATTGCTGGTGTGGTTGTTGTGGTGATTGGTATAATTATATTTGTCTGTGTCAGGTAAGATTCCTATTTACTAGTTTATATAGATATTGGCTTTTACAGGTGGCAAGGAGTAGGGTAGCCTGGCCATTCTTGTGGGTTTTCTCCGGGTACTCCGGTTTTCCCCGACTGCTAAAGACCCCTACGCGCAAGCGAATTATTGAAATAAAATTAAACCATATGTTAGTACCGAAATGACCTAGTTTGTGTCGAGTGGACGTTAAACTCTCTCTCTCTCTCCTCTTTATCTCTATCTCTCCATGTATCGTTCTCGGATCATCGGACAAGTGATATCGGCAGCATCATCGGCCTCCACTAAAATAAAAATGACATTGTTTTTAAAAGTTATTAAAATTCATCTTCGCATCCACAGAAACTATAATGGCCCGTATCCGAGAATTAAAAATATCTATGAAAATAACACTATGGCATACTCTTGTATTGAATTCCAACTGCCAAGGGATATTTACGTGCACGCTAATGAATATACGGTATGCGGTACAGTGTGCGATTAGACACATTTTGTCAGGACAGGGTTATTTTATATGCACGCCGATGTGTACACGGGAACGAACATAGAACATCCAGCTTAGCGAGCTGTTCTATCGGAGTTTAACCTGAAATACGATATTTCCTTTATAATATCATTTGACCGTGAAAACCAGGATCAAAACACAACCCAAAGCGTCTGTATGTATAAATAGGCATGCGTATACTTTTTGGAACGAGAAATTTCATCCAGATTGTCCCTGTTATCAATGGTAAAATGCAGAGGACCTCGCAAGAGACATCGTATAGTCATTCGGATGTGACGAACAACCAAGGTTCCATGTACATATTGGCGTCCGCGTAAAAGACCCCTTGGCAATTTGAATTTGATATAAGAGTAGGCCGTAGTGCCACTGTCCAGGCAAAATTCCCCATTTCATTTCGATTCATTTTAAAGTTTTGAATATGTTTATTTTCTAGACGTGTTATTGCTCGCAACGAGATGAAAAGAGGTCCACATAAGTTAATACTACAACCTTCTGATCTGACCTTTTTACTGCGAAAAGATATGGGTAAAGGTTCGCGGGTAAGTTCTTAATTATATTATATTCGTATGTATATTATTCCAAGCGCCTGACTTTTAGGTGGGTGTCTGCCACGTACTTGGCTGGGGCTGGGTGCAAGTCAATTATTTAGGTTAAGGGTTGGAACAAGCCGATGAATTTCGTCGGGATTGGTTAAGGTAGATGCCTTAAATATAGTGTTGGTTGCATGCCGTTGACTTAGATAGTAATGGATTCGTTCGTGTCTGGATTTTTACATCCACTTCTACCAAGGGTGATATCATAGACAAGTGTTCCAAAGGAACTTTTCAGAAGAAGACACAAAGCTTAAAGCTTATTTGGGTAAGACTGTTGGCTTCGATAGGAAGGGTGCAAAAAGGGTTGATTGCACGCCGCTGACATTCGAAGTATGGTTCGAAATAATGGTTTGGTGCACGCCGTTGATTTAGACAGCAATGAGTGCACGCCATTGCCTTGGGTAGGAATGGGTGAATTGATGATTTGAAGAGAGTGAGTTCAAGCTGCTAACATAGCTTCTATCTCATTCAATTTCAATTACTGGTCGAATCGTCGCTCTGAAATAAACAATAATTGTATTCTTTCAAATATTACCACATGTCTGTACAGATCCATTACATAAATGACATGGAAACAACGTATTAGCTTAATGCACATCGTTCAAAGTCTATAATTAGCAGAATATATCATTACGAGTTGTGTTTTTGTGTCCATTATAAAATCATTTATAATATAATATTTACCAGTCGGATATCCCACAGGATTCGCCGTAATATTATCCCCGCTGTTTGGACGGATTCATTCGAAAATGAAGTAGATTTGGCTCGACACTTCATTAAGCGAAGCGCAGTCAATCGACATATCTCAATGGTACTGGGTTTAGCAGACCGATGAAATTGTATTGAGGAAAGGGGATATTTAATTTAGATAGCTTGTCATTTGTAGACCTAGATGTAATGTGTTCTATTTTGAGGCCGTGTCGTGTCCACCGAAATTAAAACCTCTTATTGCGGTTTCCCTATAAAGTGGCTGGAGTTCTATGAACATTAGCCAATATACAGTCTCTCATGTTCTGTGTTGGGTGTGGGGTGTGAGCGACTGGTTAATGCAATGAGTCAAATGGCGTGGTTTCGCTTGTCCAACCTCGTGGGTTTGCTCCGGGTCCGCCGGTTTCTTCCCACTGCTAAAGACCCCAGAGCGCCAGTGAATTAATGAAACAAAATTGAACCACAGGGTATGTTTTGCTGGTGTTAGGGTTAGGGCACCATTTTATTGGGGGCTTCTGTAAAGTAAACAGGTAAGTGCATTGTATCTTTAGTTAGCTAGGCTAGTGGTAAGGGTTAGGTTATCAATGATTTAAAATTATTTTCTAGGTAATGGTAATTAATTATTTTGTGTGGGTGGGGGGGATAAATGGGGTTTCGCGACACAAACTAGGTCATTTTAGGACTAATATATGGTTTAATTTTATTTCAATTATTCGCAAGTGCGTAGGGATCTACTCCTTGTCTCACACAACTGGGAATCGAAACCACGCCAGTTGACTCAATGACAGACTTTATGATGCAGCGTCATACGCTAACTATTCGCCCCCCCCCCCCAAAAAAAAATAAAAATAAAAATTGGGAGTAAAATAAGGAGTTAGATGACCACACATACTATTTTTATGGAAATACGATTAGCTGTAGAATCCCATATTGCAATTCATGTACGAGCAAGTAATTATCATTATTTAATTAAAAAAAAATGAATTTACACGAACGAGAACAGTTCCGCGTTCCAAAAGAAAGAAATCTTGTTTGAAGTGAAGTCAAGTCCTGACAAGGCAATAATGTTCCGGATGTCTTCCGTATTCTGTAGGGTAAGATCATCAATGATTCAGAAGTATCTGCAAGGTAATTGCAAGGCATGTATCAGCCATTAAGCGATTACTGTTATAGAAAGGACATTAAAATGAAAATTAACATTAACATTTCACCGAACATTACACGACGAATAATGAGCGGTAACGGCGCCGTCATATTTTCATAATGTCTTCCCCATACTGTGTTGATGGACCCATGTTCATCAGGACATCGCTAGTAGTATTTACATCCGTGTCAAAACAGTGTCGTGTCACAGGAAAAGCACCGACATACTGATCATAATGTCGTCACTGATAGGCCTATGTTCATTAGGGCATAGATAGTAGTTTAAACGAAGTGTCGTTTCCCAGAAATTCAGGAAGTAGTTCGGCTGTAAAACTGGTGATAATAGTTCTGCATCATCTAGCCTAACGAAGCCGGTAATATTAACACAGCGTCGTTTTCCAGAAAAGCAGGAAGCAGTTCGATTGTAAAACTCATCTCTTGATATTATTAATATAAATTGGGTTTAGCGTCCCACTGTTCAGCACCATCCAGCCTAATGGCGCCGGTAATATTAATAGACTGTATCCGTGATGTTCTGTGATTCGAGTATAAACTTGTTCCAGTTTGGATAGTTTTTCCCCTCTGTACATGTTTTTAACTGAGTTAAAAGCCTATAGACTGATTATCAGATGTTAAGATAAAAAATAATATTTCCGATTTATGACCGGTGTGAACGTTTAATTTATAAGACTCCTGTAGAGTGAACGTAAATAATATTTCTGATTTATGACCGGTGTGAAAGTTTAATTTATAAAACCCTTGTAGAGTGAACGTATATATGGTATTATTAAATGATAATCAAGTTCAGCCAGCAGATCCTATTTCGCTTCGTACCAGTCTTCACAATACTAGGATCTGGAAGAGTTGTTATATAACCGGCGAATCAACCAATAAAAAGGTATGTTACAGCGAGTTCTTTGTGTGCTCTGAACGTAACTGTCGTAAACCCATATAAACGTCAACGCTGATTGATTGATCAATGCCTGACGTCATAGAGTCAACGCTGCTCGTTTGAACCCTGACGCGACTTCTCGGTATATTTGGTTAGATCTTTGTGTAGTGGAGGGAGAACGCTAGATCGGAGACGGTCCTACGCAAATTTTGACGTCATATGTGAATTGTGGGTTAGGGTAAGGGTTAGGCTTGATCATGGGTTAGGGTTAGGGCTAGCCCTGTTTACATCTCGGGACTTTGACCAAATCTACAGGTCCAAGCCCTTACCCTAACCCTAACCCACAATCTATATATGACGTAATATGTGCTAAAATGCGTAGAGCCGTCTCCGATCTAGCGTTCTCCGTTGTGGAGGCCATCGAAAGTATTAAAAAAAACGAAACGAAATAAAGACGTGTGTTGTAATCAAGTTGTACTGTAGAATCACCATTAACGATCAATTGTAGAATAATGGCCAATGATCCATATACACAATGTATAAATACATCGACTTACGCATGATGTTTAAAAAAAACAAATAACATAACAAACACTGTTAGCTATGTCAATTTCCCCTTTATAGAAACCTATCTCCATTAGCGAGGTGTAACATTTAAAACCATACTAACTAATTGATTTCACGTGACAGGAAGTAGGGTCGCCTATCACACCTCGTGGGTTTTCTACCTCTGCATTTGATTTCAGAGCTATAAATTACAAGTTGTGAATCGGAACTATATCAAATGTTTACGTGTGTTTGATGGTCGAGTGGGTTAAGCAGTGTGGTTCCGATTCCCCGCTTGCATGTAACAATGTGTACGATCGCCTGTCCAACCTCCTGGGGTCCCCCCCTCTCTTTCTCTCTCTCTCATTTATGTGAGGATTATAAACGTTTGCTCGTAAAACTTATAAGTATGTTCCGTGGCAGTACAATACATTATGTGCGTATTTTTAAAAAAATTACTCTGTATGTCCAGGTAAGCCCTTTAAATATCAACTGTCATAGAAGGATTCTGGTTTGACGTGGAAGCTGTTAGATAGATCATGATCTCCTCAGATGTATAGTACTGTCGACCTATCGGGGAGAGCCTCCCACTGTCCCTGAAGGGTTTCATGTTTCCGTTTGATGTGCATACTTGTTTAGAAATATTTGACACAAGGACAGCATGCTGAATTAATTTCCCTATTTACTTTAATGTTAATTCTCATCTCATTGATCGAATAGACGCTTTCAACCAGGAATTCATCAACCGTTTGCTCAAGGGTTAACGTGTAGCTCTCGTCCCTATATTTCAAACCAAACCTATCTCTTAATCTTATCATTCCGCCTCAAATGCTTGAATATTCATCACAATCGTGTAAAGGTATATTCATACCCTTTCCCTCCATTCTACACCAAAATGACGATCAAAATGGAGGGAAAAGGAAGAGAGAGGACGACGGTAAGAGTTTTTTTCCGTCCACCGGAGCCTGGTCTTATGACGTCATATGAGGATTGTGGGTTAGGATAAGGGTTAGGATAAGGGCTGTGGCCTGCAGATTTCGTCACAGTCTCGAGATGTAGACAGGGCTAGCCCTAACCCTAACCCTGGGCCAAGCCTAACCCTTATCCTAACCCACAATCCACATATGACGTCATAAGACCAGGCTCCGGTGGACGGTAAAAAACGTTTACCGAGGACGACTTTACATAACTTTTACACCATATTCGTGCAGCGCATAAATTAATTTTGTCCAATCGCCATAGAAATTAAAATTATTTTGACATTAGAGTCCACGTCTCATTGCACTAATTGGTTTTATGTTTGTTAGATCTTTAAGATCAACTTTACTAATATTTAATAATCAGGGATTCTTTGAATCGGGCGTTTAAAAGGTCATGTATATCATAAATAGGATCTCGAGCTACTTTGGCATGTTCCCCTATGACGTCATACCGATATTAAACTCATGCTGAAGGGTTTAGCGTCATACTTGTCGCATCGCCTGGACTAAAGAAGCCATTAGTTCGTATTGAAGAGTTTCCTGTACCGAATGGACTCATGATTCTCTAATTCCTCTTCATATATCTATATTCAGTTTCGTTTTTTAATACCTTTAAAGGTATTTAATACACGAAGATCTGACCGGTTGCAAAATAAGGTCGCGCCAGGGGTCGTACGAGCGGAATTTGACCATATGACGTCGAACATTGATTAATCCATCCGTGATGACGTTTCTAGTGGTTTACCCACAGTTCCGTGAATAGCAGCCCAAGAACTAACCGTAACAGATCGTTTCATTGGCTAATCCTCACTTCAACCAGAACGTCGGTATATCAAAATTTCTAACTGTGAAAAACGAAATAAAATAGGACCTGGGTCCTGTTGCAGGAAATTTTAACTGAGGAGAAAATCCAAATTTTAGTAGATACTTTAGTGACCATGCACTAAAATATTATCCAGTGGAATTATTAACTAAAATTTGGATATTATCTTAGTTAAAGTTTCGTGAAACATGCCCCTGGGTGTTTTAAATAGATTGTGTAAAGTAGTTCATTTCGAGACTAGCATATACGGTAGAAATTTATTTCAAGAATGGTGTATTTGAATCTTTATTACCAGTAGGGAGAGAGAGAAAATGGTGTTTAACGTCCACTCGACACAAAGTAGGTCATTTCGAGACTAAAAATGCTTTTTATACGCCCACATTTTCATGTGGACGTATTATGTCGTCGCCCCTGTCCGTCCGGACGTCCGTCCGTCCGTCCGTCCGGACGTCCGTCCGTCCACAATTTGTTTGTGGACTCTCTACAGGTCACAATTCTTATCCGATTTTGACGAAACTTGAAATATAGGTTTATCCCCATAAGATCTCGGTTCCTTTCGATATTGGCATGTATCGGATTCAAAACTTCATGGATTATGGCCCCTGATTGTACGAAAAATCACGTTTTTAGCTTGTGGACCCTATAGAGGTCACAATTTTGAACCGATTTTGATGAAACTTGACATGCATGTTTGTAACCCAAAGATCTTGGTTCCTTTCGATATTTGCGGCTATCGGAATGTAATTTCCTGAATTATGGCCCCTGATTGTCCGAAAAATCACCCTTTTTAGCTTGTGGTCCCTCTGGAGGTCACAATTATTATTCGATTTAAAAAACCGTTTGATTATATCACCGTTACACCCTAAGGAGGGTTGAGTTCGAATTTCGGGAAAATCGGACGAAAATTGCCATACAAAATGGCCGCCGTTTGTACGCGAATACTGTTAAAAAATGGTATATCAAGGTTGTGGACCCTGTGGAGGTCACAATTTTGATTTGATTTTGATGAAACTTGAAATTCATGGTTATAACCCAAAGATCTTGCTTCCTTTCGATATTTGCGCATATCGGATCGTAACTTCCTGAATTATGGCCCCTGATTATACGCAAAATCGCCTTTTTTTTAGCTTGGAGGTCACAATTTTTATTCGATTTAAAAAAACGTTTGATTATATCACCGTTACACCGTAAGGAAGGTTGAGTTCGAATTTCGGGAAAATCGGACCAAAATTGCCATACAAAATGGCCGCCGTTTGTATGCGAATACTGTTAAAAAATGGTATATCAAGGTTGTGGACCCTGTGGAGGTCACAATTTTGATTCGATTTTGATGAAACTTGAAATTCATGGTTATAACCCAAAGATCTTGCTTCCTTTTGATATTTGCGCATATCGGATCGTAACTTCCTGAATTATGGCCCCTGATTATACGCAAAATTGCCTTTTTTTTAGCTTGGAGGTCACAATTATTATCCGATTTAAAAAAACGTTTGATTATATTACTGCTACATCGTAAGGAAGGTTGAGTTCGAATTTCGGGAAAATCAGACCAAAATTGCCACACAAAATGGCCGCCGTTTGTACGCGAATACTGTTAAAAAATGGTATATTATCAAGGTTGTTGACGCTGTAAAGGTCACAATTTTAATTCGATTTTGATGAAACTTGAAATTCATGGTTATAACCCAAAGATCTTGGTTCTTTTCGATATTTGCGCATATCGGATCGTAACTTCCTGAATTATGGCCCCTGGTTATACGCAAAATCCCCCTTTCTTTAGCTTGTGGTCCCTCTGGAGGTCACAATTATTATCCAATTTAAAAAAACGTTTGATTATATCACCGTTGCACTGTAAGGAAGGTTGAGTTTGAATTTCGGGAAAATCGGACCAAAATTGACAGACAAAATGGCCGCCGTTTGTACGCGAATACTGTTAAAAAAATGATATATCATGATTGTGGAGCCTGTATAGGTCACAATTTTAATTCGATTTTGATGAGGATGGTTGAGTTCTAATTTCGTGAAAATCGTACCAAAATTGCCGGACGAAATGGTCGCCGTTTGTACGCGAATAGTGTAAAAATATGGTATATCATGGTTGTGGACTCTCTACAGGTCACAATTCTTATCCGATTTTGATGAAAAGTCACATTTCTAGGTTGTGTACCATCACACCATAATCATTGTCGGTTTCGAATTTCATTAATATCAGACTGGAACTGACCAACTAAATGGCTGCTCCCAATACAGTATGAAATACAGGACTTAAAGATGTAGGAAAAATCACTTTCGGTATTGCTTGTTCTCTGTCCATCTTTCGAAAATGTGGGCGTATCCTGCCTGGCAGTGCCAGCCTATCTTAATTTTACTTCAATAATTCGCTTGCGCATATGGGTCTTTAGCAGTGGGAGGAAACCGGGGTACATGGAGGACACCAACGAGGTGGGACGGTATAAGCAGTAGGAAGAACCCAGAGAGCCCTAAAGAAACGCATTGCGTACAAACTAGATTCTTGTGCGAGACAAACATATGGTACAATTTTATTTCAATAATAGGCCTGAACATAGAAATCTCGGTGTGGGGAAACCCACGATGTCAGATATTTTAAATTAGACCAACCGTCTAGGAATTATAAATTTATTTATCAAAAATAAACATTTTGGTGAACACCGTGAGGGGGCATGTAGTTTATATATGTTTTCTATAAAAGTTTACTCTAACCGGAAGTGTTTAAAGAGTCGTTGATTTCAATTCACATTGTTCATTATTTGTTTCAGGTAATGAAGAGTTCTTTACTGGATAAACCCGACTTAGTTAAAGCGTCTGAACCAACCAAGTCTACCATGAGTTTAAATGAACTCAGTGATTATACAGACACGGCAAGATTTAACGTGAGTTATATTTTTATACACACTCTGACCGTTAAAAGGAACCCCATGATTTATGTACCCAATCTGGCCGTCTCAAGGCGCCCCATCGAACCGATAGGCATATAACATCGAAAGCTATAAGGCACTCAAATCTGGCCGTCACAGGGCACCCCATCAATTCAATGGTTACCTACCATGCATCCCAACCAATGACAACAACATCGACCATACATACCCCACCGATTACACAACCTTCAACCATATACTCCACCAACGAAACAACCTTCTACCATATACTCCACCAATCACAAAACCCCTCAACCCTATATCCCACTAAGCACAATAAATTTACATCAACCCGAAAAATAACAAATATATTTATTTAACATACTAATACTTGTACAAACAAATTCTGATGTTAAGGATTGGGGGTATACTCAAAACGATCTTCAGGTCACCCAACCACGTTCACGACTATAGGATTTCCCAATCTGCGCATTTATATTTTTTTCTGTCTATGGTATATTAATAAGAACACGTGTTTTTTTAATATGTGAGATGTAGAGGTTAGAACTCGGGTCCGACCAGCGACTCGACTTGAAATATTTATTGCGACTGGAAACTTGACTTGGGACTCTGCAGTCGCAACGACTCGCGACTTCAAAGAGGTAAGAATTCGACGAGGAGCCATCACTCTAACTTACCATATTCGCCGTGAATTGCTGACTTATTTTATAAACTGTCGATTTGAACGGGACTTGGGCTTGTTAAAGACGTGGGAGTCGATTCGGTACTGAAGTCAGCGATTAGGGTTCTTGCGACTTGACTTGGGTACCGGTTCCAAACTCTCTTGAAATGACATAATATGATGTGGGACTAATTCCTGGTGGATTTTTTGTGTTCTGGGAAATTTTGCCAATCAACATGTACCAAGGGACGTGTACGTGTCTCACCCGAACGACTAGATGACGCTGCATTTAGTAATTGAACTGGTATACATTACTTGAGGAGCCTAGCAGAAACATCGCTCAGAAGTTAGCAGTAATTGTATTCCATAGAATTCCGACCTTTGTAATCGAGCTCAATATGCAGGATAGCTGACAGATAAAACAACAACAACTGTCAGAGTAGGTGTCGAGGTCTTGTACAACATTTCACAAACAACACACAAACCATTTGTTGCGTAGAAACTGTTGATCAATGTTCCTGGTTTTTAAACAATAAAACAGATATAGGTTTTGTTCCTAATAATGACTAGCATACATTATTTATACACGCATTACTTGGTAAAGTTTGATATTTTATTGTTTTTTGTCTGTAATAAAACTACTAATGGTTCTTAACAAAACTGAACTTGCTAATTAAATTCATTTGCGAAATTTATCTGCTCTCAAATAATTTCTACTATGACAGGCGACCCAACCCTTTGTCACATAAAACCGGGGAAACGAAACCACACCAGTTGACTCAATGACAGGCCTCGTGGTACAAACGCGCACACTAACCATTCGGCCATCGAACCTCCCATCCACTTATCAGTACATAGTACACGATTAAGAGGGATAAAAAACACGACTTGAAGATATACAACACACACTTACATAAACATTGTTTTTATTTTTGATTTTATTTAAACTGTGTGGGTTTCGTGTCTATCTTTACTACACTTCAATAAATCATCAACAACCAGCAAGGTTATAATCATGTTTATCGGGCGTCTAATTCCTGACATTTGTTTCCTATATAGAATATAGAAGCCATGTTGTTATTATATCAAATATCCACAAGTTTTACATTTGTCATTTCAAATTGTATAATGCCATATAAACTAGCGCCAGGGAGAAATATAAAAATACTCAATTTATTGATTTGTAAGCTTTCCACTTTTAACAGATTCTCTGATTTTCTCTCGTCGAGCGTTCGTATGTATTTTAAACATACATTATGCAAGAGCTAAATCTGCCTATTTCGGATCTTTCTTTAGGCCTGAAATGTTATCTTAATTATTAATTAGACATAAATTAGCTGATCTAAACCATAATCACTATCCTGCGATATTTAGCGAATAGAGATACAATAAAATTGAAATATAATTAAAAGTAAAAGTAGATAATCGTGAAATTGTTTTTTTTTATCGTACCGACTTTAACAATGATGATCGCGGCTAGCCCTTAATCCAAAAGCTAATATATCGGTTGAGAGTGGAGCAACTATTACGCATATTGCCTTCACGTTATCTTTTATAGCGATAACGACCGAGGCTTTATCTAATCTACCATAATGACAATTTCAGCTGATGATGTATTATTTATAAGAATTGGAATGAAATGGGGTTTAACGTCCTACGAGTGAGGTTGGATGGCCGAATGGTCAGCGCGTGAGCGCTTGCAACATAATATTATGGAGTAAGTTGACGTGGTTTCCATTTCGGGGGGAGGGGGGGTATGCATACTCCGCGCAGCGTTTCGTTTGATTAGAGGCAATCCCACTAACACTGCTATTATGAGTGGATATTGTTGTTTTAAATTTTGATTGGTCAGTAGTCCATCTACCAACCAATCACTAGCTGCCCTACAAAAGCTTTACATTTAAAACCAGTACCAATATTGGACCAAATATGTTTACAGATCGTTTCGTCATGGCTCACGATTTTATTATGCCTAATTAACCCCTGAATAGCAGAATACTGCAGTAAAACTAATTGCGTGACACACGAGGCTATCAAGTCGAATGAAATGTAAAGAATACTGTTTGGAAACGAACATACTTTCACCGTTTTTAATACCTTAAATCACTGTCCAAAGTTTTAGGGAAGACCCAGATTAAACGAAGGACTGTCATGTTGCTGTACTTAAGTGATGGCTTTCATTGAACGGAAAGAATAGACACACTCCCGCATAAATTCAAGAAACAGACGCTATTCCAGCAATGGCCAGAGAGGGATTTCTCGGTCCATTGCTTCAGGAATAATAATAATGTTTTTTATTAAAGTGTCACAAATCGTATTTACAGAGGTTTTACATCGTAATACAAATGATTTCTGGCCAACATAGGCCTATGAGACACTACAGTTAAAAACATTAGATACTATAATATTAAATAATACAGTATAAAGCAATAAATACTAGTAAAACAGTTAATTACGTAATCTTCTATGTCTAAAATATCAGTCTAAATCATAAAATTCCAAAACTATAGGCAAAAAAAAAAAAAACAAAAAAAAAACAGAGATAGAATAAAGTATATGTGTAAAATACATATTCTAGTAATGAAATTCCATCTAGTATGTTAAAAACAATCATAAAAAAGTTCTAAAAGTGAACGTTTTGAGTAAATCACAGGATTTAAAACTATGCAGCGTTTTTCAGGGTATTTCGTCTATTTGTCAATTTGTCTAAAAACATTCCAAGTTGACATTCAAAAGGAATATGGGGGGTATGTGACAAGGAGTATTGAAATAAAATAGAACCACACGATAATGACGAATGAACGTTTAACCGCTTTCTCGCTCTCTTAAAATCCCAAGAGAAAATACAGTTTGGTATCAATTTAAAATGAATAAAAATCAAAAGTAGACTGTAATCTAATTTATGCAAATGCCTGTGTAATTTTATCAAAAGCGTAATAATCAATCGACGTTATGAGTGTGTGTCAGGACATAGTCGTTCATCAAATATATAATGACATGATGATACAAGAAATTGCGGGTGGTAGCCCTTTGTTTGGGTAATGAGGTTGCCATCATCCTCTCCATATCCATGTCATCTCATCGTCTAGCTAATTTACCATTGGCTTGACACGTGAATGCATGTCTCAATAATAATTTATATCTGAAGTCAGACAAAATACCTGAAATGCGATGCTTAATCTCTTATATCTTACACATTTAAGGTTTATTCGGTAATTTCAGATCCTTTCAGATCAATACGGCGTTAAACCCCATTTTATTTCATTTTGCATCCACGTGATATATTCTACAAAAGATATATCAGTTATTTTTTTTTCTAAAAGCGTAGTTTCTCTCTTTAATATCTATAACAATTTGTGATTTTCTTTTGGATTTTTATTCGAAAAGAAGTTATTTTATTCCTTGGTGACGATGTTAATTTGCTTTATTGGTCAAAATCGTTTTGTTTCGAAGCTAAATATGTACTCAAAATGATTATTAAAATTCAGTTGAGAAAACAAAAATGAAATATAAATGCGAGATAATCTCTTGGGCTAATGAAGACGACCATACGATGTACAGTGTGCTATGGAGAATTTTGCCAAAACACTTATGTATAATTCCAACTGCCAAGGGATTTTAAGTCCAATGTGTGCAGGGTACCTCGGTATTTCGTCATATCCGATCGACTACTCCAATGTTTTTATCTGGCTCGGAGGACGTTGGTGAAATATTACACATTTTCAATTTCATAACTCCTTAAAATATCTTTCATCAATTTTGTTGGACTGAATTTTCCGACGTGGTTTCCACTGATTTTCTGCGTGGTTTCCCCTTGACTGCGGTTCCGGGCGGAGGACCTGACTCGGACACCTGGGTCGAAAAACCTAGGTCCCGTGTATACATTGGCATATACCGGTCTTCATGAACAGTTGGAGCAAATTAGAACCTCATTACATTTCATTTCCCTTAAAAGATTCAACTTTAACAAATTTACAAGGATTCAAAACTCCTCCAATGACGTCCAGAAACTTTAATTATTTCTTATTTTCTTTAAATAAAAGACATTTTTCTCAACAACAAATAAAAAAGTACAATAAAGTCAGAAAACATAGAAATCGTTTGGAGAGGAAAAATATTGTTAATGACAATTTAATGTTCTCTCACGTTTGGCATTTAACTAATATGGCGACACTATTGTAATGTACGGTCTCCTGGCGAGATTTACAACTTTGTGTCTTATAACTAAATTTCTTAGCGCCGACAATATTTCTAAGTTTCTCCTCTTCCAAAACGCTAACAATCGTTCTGTTATTTTTATTTAATTTTTTTTTGTTAACGAGCTTTGATTCAGCCATATACATGTACCAAGAAAACGTCTGTTGAGAATTTGAATTGGGAAAATGTTTGACGTGTGTTACATAGATGACGTAATGTGGTCGTTAGTTGTGAATTTAATGATGATGCACTGACGTCCAGAGTAATGTGATCGGTCAAAAAGAACATGTGCAAGAAATTGTGACATATAACTGGTTAAACATTATCAACACACATAAAAGACAACTTTGAATTGAGCATGTCCTCGAGAGCACCATGCCGAGGCTGGATCAGGGATTTGGATCATTTGTTTTTTAGTGAGATGGGTTAGTACCCAGATACATCCCCACACAAAAAGAGATTGATTGAGTTGATACGAACCTGGCAAATTGGAATAATATTTTGTTTTTTAAAAAGAAAAATAAGCAAAATGTTGACACCAAATTTGGATTATCTGTTATTGGGTCAATAGTTGATTTAACAGACAAAATTTTGGACATTAGTAAGATAACCCAGGATCCCCCTACTCACCGAGGTTAACATTTCTCCAAAAAGGATACCTTGGTACCCAACTCTTTCTGACCATAGCTCGTTCTTGACAAGGAGCAAAATTGAATGTAAACCACAAGTACCAACCTTCCTACTAATAAAATAAAAATAAAAATGACTTAAGAACACCGAAAATTGAGATAAAATGTTCCGTTTGTCAATATACCACATGAATTATATGTATGAACATTAGTACAAAATGAATAAAGTATATCCCATTTAGTTGTCAAGTAACTGCCAGTTGGGTTTCGTTTGTTCAGTAAGCTCAACCCCGGGATCCCTGCGAGTAACCAATAGGGGCTACGACCCCATTAGTAGCACGGGATGGCCATTGGCAGTCCATAAGCATAATGGGGTCCCCGATCAGATGCGCAGGGCCTTACTGTGAGCTGAGCGCTGAACACTAATACAATCGTGCTGGAAGGCTTGGAGCCCAGGAATCCAAAAGGGGTCTCTGTGTTTTCAGTATTTAGTGATTTTTCGGTATTTAGTGATTTTCCAGTATTTAGGGTTTTTCTAATTATTCTGGTAATTAGTTTCATTTATTTTTTAAATATTTCGGTATGTTTGGTCTTTTTTGTTGGTACTTACCGGATTTGTTTCGGTATTTAGTAGTGCTCTATTCCACAAATGCTGGGTTGACTGAGTTACTGATTGGGAATTTACACACATTCCTTGAAGATGCATTATGTAGGAGATCTATTAAAAGGTGACAGTTGTCGCAATAAAGATTTAATTATAGATAATGAATAGTGAATATGTTGAAAATTACTTCAAATTACTTCATTCCGAGAGGAGATATTCTTGTCTGAAGCAAAATGTAGACTCCATTGGTCGAATTTTCAATTAAACTGTATTTAAATCCGTTACAAATCACAGCCATCCTATGTTCTAGAGGGGTGAATATAAGCCTGGCATGTGAATAAAATGTCTAAATAATAATTTGAAGTCAAACGATAAATCTGGACTTGTTAACGTGCACGCTGTATCATACGGCCTGTCATTGAGTCAACTGGCGTGTTTTCGAATTCCCGGTTGTACGTGGCAAGGAGTAGGATAGACTGTCCAACTTCGTGGGTTTTCTCAAGGTACACCGTTTTCCTCCCACTGCTAAAGACCCCTACGCACAAGCGAATTATTAAAATAAGATTAAACCATATGTTAGTCCCGAATTGACCTAGTTTGTGTCGTTAAACCCCATTTCTCTCTCTGTCTCTGTCTGTCTGTCTCTCCCCCTCTCTCTCTCTCTCTCTCTCTCTCTCTCTGTGGCAGATTTACATGTTAGATTATGCATCTTTAAAGAGGCTTAGATTGAGAAACTTTGCCATTCTTACGACCGGGTTATTCCCAGGAGCAGTGTCTAGGTAATCATTCAATCTAATATAATCATCGGTACACATGCAGACGAATTTAGAATTTAAAACACGGAGCTGGCAGGAGTGCGTGTCTAAGACTAATGCTAAGCAAGAAAAATGTCTTCAACTAACTGAATTATCGGATTTTGTAACTAAAAAAACTGGCCCAGTTAAGCGGTTCTGTAACAGAGAAAATATCTGTTTTTCTTATACAAATCGATGGAGCAAGTGACCAGAAATTCATTTAACCTTGTGTACGTCTTGTTTCTCAAATCGCCGACGTAGTCGTTTGATTTATGGCGTTTGCATGCGGCAGACAAACTCAATACAGAATTCACAAAATTATAGAAGTAACTCTTCGTGCCATGAAATTCAAAGTTTGGTTAACGATACATTATGGGAAATTAGACAAAGGAGTTGGCAGTTCTCACTAGAAAACACTAGATAATGTAAAGATGATTTGCTGAAAATTTCAGTCAAATTGGTCCACTATGAACCGAGATTTAAGCGATTGAAAATTCCGCCTAGTCTCGATCATCATTACTAAAGTCAGTACGATAAAATTCATAGTCTCGATTATCCCGTTTTTTATTTAATCAATGGGATAAGCAGCATATAAGATTATAATCCAGTCAATATCGAAGGCTAGTCTTGATATCAAAAGTTTATTAATTGTCTGTATAAGTTAATTAATGTCCAATTAATATTTTAGAAAACATTTCAGGCCTAAAGAAAGACCTGTAATAGACACATTTAGCTCTTGCATAATGTATGTTTAAATACACAAATTATTTGTTTATTTTAATCAAATGTCAAACAGATAAGTCAAGTATATCAGCGCTCAGACTACCCACAATCAGATCCCAAATTTGATTAGCGACGAGCCTACGATACGTTAAAGACAGACAGTTCAACGATCTGCCAGTCTTTTATATCATCGAAAAACAATTAACTCTCAGAAACCATCTCTAGACATGTAGACTTGGGGCATAAGAGAACTTAAGAAATGGATATTTTAAAAGTGATTAGTGAATCACTTAAGACGATCCTCGATTCCGGTAAGTGTAGATAGTTTGACCATTTAGTACAACAGAAAAAAACAATTCCCTATCAGAAATATTAACAGAAAAAAAACATCGACAGGCTGTGTGCACTTGGAGCATAAAAGCAATTTAGCAATGGATATCTTATATTGATTTAATAATTGGCCGGAGACCATCTGGAATGACACTAAGGGCAGAAACAACAGCAAAACAATTTGCTATCAGAAAATGAAATGAAATGAAATGGTGTTTAACGTCATACTGTTCTGCTCCTAACCTGGGCTAATGAAGATGGGCTATCAGAAAAACTCTGATTTGGGTCATACAAAAATAATAGCAGTTATTATTTACAAATAACCGTGGGCCATCCTCTTCATTAATACCCCCCCCCCCCCACTGCTAAAGACCCTATTATTGAAATTGAACTGTGTTAGTCCCGATCTGACCTATTTGTGTTGAGTTGATGTTTTAACAAACCATCTCGCGGAGGCGAATCATAGAAATAACATTGAAGCATGTTAGTCCCTCAATGACTTAGTTTGTGTCTTGTGCACGTACCCCCCCCCCCCTCTCTCTCCCTAGCTCTCTTCCTCTCTCTCTCTCTCTCCATTTATAAGCCAATTACCTGTTTGTGTTTGTCTGGTTTAAATATAAACAGCATGTTTTATTACGCCATTAACTGTTTTTTTTACAATGATACGAAAATAAACACATCATTTATTTGTCCCTCACCACCAGACTTCTCTGTCGACGTCGTTGAAAAACTTAATTAAGATATGTCTGATGAATTATTATGTCTATTTTTGGTATTACTCCAAATTACAAATATTTGTTTGTTTTTTTACAAATCCATTATTTCAAAATGGCTGACATATGTCGTCTGTACCGGAACTCCAAATAGCACGTTTTCGTAGTGATAGAGTAAATAAAAGGATGAACTGGATAATAAAGCTATAAATTATTGGTGATCTAAGAAAGGCCAGCGACGACTTTACTCTTCAATTTTTATTTATTTGGACGAAAGGTTTTTATTTTTAGATTTTTCAAAAAAATATTTCACGTGATTGAAAAGTCAGCGACCGAAGTCACATTAAAGTGGTGAAGTGAGATGTAGTATACGGTGTGCCTTTGACGTCAGATATGTGACGTCAGATACACAGTATTTCTGTGACGTTAGGTGAGATATACAGAGCCTCGTGTCTGTGATGGTATCATTAACTGGTGCCAGTTACGTTGTCAACATTATTTCGTGAAATGGAATGGAATGGGGTTTAACTTCCTACTGTTCTGCTCCGAACTGGGCTTATGAAGACGGGCTATGGGGGACATTTTGCATGGGCAGTGGTGCTACGGCCTACTCTTATATATAATTCCAACTGCTAAGGGATCTTTACGTGCACGCTAATGTTTACACGGGAACTCGATTTTTGTCCCACGCGAACGCCGAACAACTAGACAACTGCCTTTGCCAGGTTCTTCGCCCTGCATCCCCGACAAGAGGAAACTACGACGGAAAATCTGGATGAACATTCTCGGCCAATTCAGGGATCGAACGTCCGACCTCCTAGCTAGCGAGCCAGCGTCTTACCTACTTAATCACCGTGGCTTCAATATTATTTCGTGAATAGGACCAGCTGAATCGACTTACTAAACTATGAATAATCCACAATTTGTTAACGTACAGGAAATTATTTTAGTCGAGAAAAAAACGCCGTAGCAATCTTAACAGATATTAGAATGCCAACCAAGAATTGTGAGATGTGAACCCGAGTTTTCTCTCCGACTTGGTAATGAAACCCAGTTTGTAATATTTGTGAGTCGTGTCAAATATGAAATGAATTTCCACTTTGGTATAAATCAACGCATCTTCGTGACAGTCTCCGAGAAAATTTCAATAACCCTTTGACGGGAAATATTGGTATTCCATACACAAGTCAAAAGACCCGAATTAATGGATTTTTACCCGACAGTATTGAAGTTCTCAAGACTCTCGGTCGTGATGACCAGATTAGCGTGGTAGATAGTATTTGTGAATAGTGTGTGTGGGTGTGCTAGTCGGGGTTGAAAGGTGTGTTAACAGTGGGTTTTGAGTGGTGTCATATAGGAATGAAGCAATTTCACTAAAATTTTCGTAGCGCGTGCGCATTGTATCATAAGGTATGACTTTGAGTCAACAAGTGCCTGTCCAGCCTGGTGGGTTTTCTTTGTGTCTTCCGGTTCGCCCACCACTGCTTAAGGCCCTTGCGCTAAAGCAAATTATTGAAATAAAATTTAACCATATGTTAGTCTCAAAATGACCTGATTTGTTAATTAGTGCTACAGATAATGTCATTCTCTTCAGAGGCTCTAGGGAACACACATTGCTACAAATAATGTTATTCACTCAGAGAGTCCAGGGAACAAACACTGCTACCAATAATGACATTACTAGCGAACACTAGTGCTACAAATAATCGTTTTTTTCGGATTCTGAAGCTTTAGGCGAAATAGTTTCAAGATTTCTCAGTAAGGCGATCTTCAAAGTATTAGGAAATAATTAGGATTATGAAGGATGTCCCACTTCCTCCAATCTGCCTCCCATTTCGTAATTATTTGTTTCTTTATTTAGTCGCTCGGATGTTACGAAAACCCGAGGTCCCGATTACACATCGACGTGTACGTAAAAGAACCCTTGAAAGTATGTCGGTCGTTAAGCCCCACTTCATTTAAATTTAATTTCTTTTTACAATCTCCAAATCATGTTCATCGTGACAAATCGTTGTTTTGAAACGTGTATTATTTCAATATTTGAGAGAATCGATTTCTATGAATCAAAAGAAATTATTTGTATTTCCAGTGTCAATCAGATTTACGACTGTAACTCAGGGTACCAAGATCGATAGCGAATTTAACCTTCAAGGCCCATTAAGCAGGAGGACCTAGGTTCGATTCTAATGTTGACCGAGACACTTGCTTGGATTTTCCGACTTGGCTTCCTTTTGTCGGGGTGCTTGAAGAGGGGCCTGGCAAGGTACATGGTCTAGTCGTTCGGACGAGACGTAAAGCCGAGGTTCCGTGTACATTAAGGGATGTAAATGAATCAAACGACTGATGGGATTCGATATAAAAGTAGGCATTAGTGTCGCTGTCCTGGTAAAATGTTCCACATAGTAGTCTTCATTAAACCAGTCGGATTAAAAAACTTGGATGCTAAACCCATCTTCATTTCGTTTCAATTCGGTGCCATTTTACTCGAGTACTGATCAATGTAATCGAAGGTATTTCTTTCAAAAGGACAATTTCCATAGATTCACACTCAATGGCAAAATCAATAAATCTGCGAATTCCCAATCACGTAATCTAAACCAAGGTCGGGTTGGTTAAATTTGGAAAATTGATAAATGGATGGCGTTGTAACAAAACCCATCACTGTAAGGTATTATCGATGTTACCGAATTAAGTTTGATAGCATTTAATGGTCTTACTACTCTCTGAACGCTGATTACTATAAATGGCGGTTAAATTTAAAATATCTTTTATGTTTAGATATAAAGAACCGTGAGTGCTTTAAGGTCGCACATTATTTAAAACGATTGCAATCTGTTAGGATCTGTTGGGTTATTTGAAATGCGACGTTAAATATAAAATTGAGACTATTTATTGTATTGTCGAAACTGATAATACCTCTTTATGTTTCGAGTGTGTCATGGTATCTCTGAAAGTACAGCACGGGATCCCTTCCCTTGGAGGTACTGTCTTCGATGCCGGGGTTGGCCCAGAAAGTTCATCAGAAGTGTAGGGAAATTGTCTGGCCGTTCGGATGGTACGAAAACAGAGATCCCGTGTACACATTGGCGTGCACGTAAAATATCCCTTGGTAGTTGGAATTCGATATAAGAGTATACCATAGCGCCTCTTTGTTTTTATGTGTTTTTTGGAGTTGACTGAATAATTTATATATACAATAATAATGTAAATAATTGTTTACATAGTTAAAATGGCAAACATATAGGCAGCATATTACTTGGGAGGTGCTAAGGGTAGGCCGGTTGGAGAGGTTCGGATGTTTCCGCTTTTTATAAATGAGAATTTGGGGGAATATTAGGCCTAACCCTTACCCTAACCCTTTTATAAGAATGAACTTGGATCCAATTTATATTTTACACCCATTAAAAGGATCAGGGTTAGGTTTCGGGTTAGTATTCCACCAAAAAGTTATTTATATAAAGTGGCCATTTTGGACCCCGGGAATACCCGAACCCCAACCGGCCTGCAATTAGCATCTCCCATATTACATACATAATAAAATGGATGGAAATGTAGAGTAGGACTATATATAGTAGTTTATATATATACAAGCCTAGTTAGCACACAGGACGTTAAACCAGATTTCTTTCGCCACGAAATGCCCATCACGGTAATCAACCCATCTATCAGTCCGATGTTTCCGGTGTTAATTTGTCGCGGTACGAGACTTGGACTACTCGACCCAGTCATACCACTGACAGAATCAGACCACTTCATCTTTAACTTCCAGTCAGCTTGAGACAACTTCGTGACCATCCTGTCTGATCGACGCAAGATATCGTATATATGTGTTAAAAGGTGGCTAGAAATAAAATGAAATGAAATGGGGTTTAACGTCCTGCTTTTCTTAAACATACATTATGCAAGAGCTAAATCGGCCTATTGTAGGTCTTTCTTTAGGCTTGACATGTTATATAAACTATTAATTAGTTATTAATTAACTTATCCAGACCATAATCAACTTTCGAATTCGAGGCTAGCATGAGATTTTTGTTGGATTGTAGATCGATTCGCTGAAATATTTTCCTTCGTGATTTACCGATTAAATGGATAACCGACTTTAGTAATGATGACCGCGGCTAAGGGGAAATTTCATTTGCTTAGTTCTAAGTTTGAAGAGGATCAATTTGACTGAAATTTTCAGCAAATTGCCTTTACATTATCTTGTTTTTAACTATTGTAGTGAGAACTGCAAACTCGTTATCTAATATCCCATAATGTATGTTTAACTGAAGACGGGCATCCGCCAATATGTGAATTTACACAGAAAAGACATACATATACTACAGCAATGCATTGATAGGGTAGAGAGAATGGGATAATGTAGATCGCTATGAAGGAAGTTGGGTCCGGACAAACGCACTGTGTCGAATAGTAACTGCCAATGTTTTTTACGTCCTTGTATACTACTGACATTTGGGTTTTTGTCATATCCGAACGAAGAGACACTACTATCATTACCAGGGCTCTCCGTCCTCCACCATGGACAACCAGGAACGTCTGAGGGACACCAGGGACGAAAGATGGCGATATATACGTTTCTTATAGGTGTCTGTAAACCTTTTTGTTTCCCGCCTTCATTTGCCTGGTCGGAACTGAACAGTAGGACGTTAAACTTCATTTCATTTCATGTAAAGCTTTAATAGCAACAAACAAAATCTTTAGAGAGTTATCATCCATTTCCACAAAATAATAAACGTAATTCATTTTATGTATTAACCAAAGACGCGCTCCCTTATATCGGACAGACAGACACTAATGTTTTAAAGTAATCATTTCTCGTCTAAAATGGAAAATCTCTTTCAAAGATGAAGCAGGACTGAGTTTTTAAAAAGAAAATTGAGCAGATCTCTTTCTTTTGGTCATTGAGTATACTGGCGAGGTTTGGATTCCCCGGTTGTAACATACGTGATAAGGAGTAGGTTCGCCTAGCCTTTCTCTGGGCCCCCGGTTTCCTCCCGCAGCTAAAACCCCATAAAATTGAACTATGTGTTAGTCCCAACATGATCTAGTTTGTATCGAGCGGATGTTACCCCTCTCTCTCTCTCTCTCACACTCTCTCCCTCTCCCCTCTCTCTCTCTCTCACTCTCTCTCTCTCATTTTGTTTTGTTTTTTGTTTGTTAGATGACATTTGTTTTTTCTATGGTGATAAGAATCGGTGAACTGTGATTTATTGTCCATTTGATTGTATATTAAATACCTAGTCAATCAGATAATCAATGGTAGTGATGTTAGCTAATGGGGTATCATTAAGTACATTGATTTAAATAAATAGTTCTGTACTTTTACATAGCGTAGGCAGTCATAGCACACTATTTATTGGACAAGTTCGACATTTTATAGGCGTGTTTTTATAATAAAATGACGTGCGGTTACATTAAAATACAAATAAAAACATGGGGTTGAACGTCTTAATGAAGATTGCTGTCTGTTTGAGTTCAAGATGTACGTGGCAAGGAGTAGGGTCGCCTGTCCAACCTCGTGGGTTTTCTCCGGGTATTCCGGTTTCCTCCCACTGCTAAAGACTCCTACGCGCAAGCGAAATATTGAAATAAAATTAAACCATATGTTAGTCCCGAAATGATCTGGTTTGTGTCGAGTGGACGTTAAACCCTATCTCTCTCTCTCTCTCTCTCTCTCTCTCTCTCTTTGAGTTCAAGAACTATTGGGAAAATGGCATATGTTTATTAGCCAGGATGCTGTGGACCAATACGAAATGAAATGGGTGTTAAGAGGCCTACTCTTCTGATCGGACTGGGCTAATGACGACGGGTATACACCAAATTGTGTCCCGTGAGGGAATTTGTGCTCGGACAGTAGCGCCACGGAGATATGCACGGCGTAATATCTCACTTTTAATGAATACCAGTGTCTCTTGTAGGCATTGGCCTTCGATTTAAAGAGCCCTTTGCAGTTTAAAGTTGATACAGCTGGGAGAAATTGCGTAAAACTGTACAGCGCCATAGATGCGTACGGCTAGCGAACGACACGGTGACAAAGTCAATAAGACGCTAACTCCATGTTCGATCCTGTTGTTGACCGAGAACGTTCATCTGGATTTCCAGGCATGCCCCCTTTTGAGTGGTACAGCTATCTAGTCGTTCGGATGGAACGAAAAGACGAGGTTCCATTTAGACGTAAAAGATCCCTTGGCAGTTGGAACTCGATATACGATTAGGCTGTAGTGCAGCTGTCCGGGCTAAATATCCCTCATAAGACATTGTATGACATATACCCGTCCTCATTAACATATTCGGAGAAGAACAGTAGGACGCTAAACCCCATTTCATTTTATTTTTGCGTATTGCTAACTCCCGGATCCATTCACTTAAAGGACAATAGTGGTGTCAGTCATTATCACATATGTGGCAGATCTGGTTCAACACTTTCCAAATATAATTTTAACACAGAGACTATTATATTTGGAAAATGTTTAACCAGTTCTATCACATATGTGATAATGACTAACACCAATATTGTCCTTTAATCTAATATGTGCAATTGTTGCCTATCTGTATATTGTGTCATGTCCATATGTTAGTCTCGTGTTATTGTTTGTGAGTGGTGTGGCCCCCTTGTACTTACATTTTCTCATAAAAAGCTACTTGGTCCAGCCGACGATTACCACTTGCCCGTGGGAACATGTGCGTTAATGGCTTTTCATCTGATGTCGTGTCTGAGATTTTATAATCACCACTGGGAACAAGACTTCATTTACGACGATCACCGAAACATTACAGAATCCATATTTTGCTAAATTGATCCATTTCTCAATACCTTTACTTTGTATTGATGTCCACAGGCACGTAGCGAGCGGCGGGATGGGGGAGAAGCAGCTGCCACCTCTGGAAAAAATGGGACACCCAAATGGGTGCCTTAACGTAATGGCAAAAGAATTGGTCACTCCAATGGGCGTCTTTGGTGTCCATTCCATTGGATGCAATACGAAACTAACAACCGGGTAATGCCCATCTTGTTCCTCCGGCCGTATGATCAAATAACATTTTTGTATAAATAAATTCTTAAAAAGTGACGTTTGTCCCCGATATTATCGATGTCTAAGTTACTGGTCGAATCCATCGCTGTGGTTACCTATGGGTAAATTGGTTTTGATTTGGTGATCCCAGAACAACTTATGCCACGTGTCGCTTGTTAATTGATTATACACCGGTCAGAAGATATATTCTTTCCAGAACATCTAGTACCACTCCTGTTCTAGCTAAAGCATTGATACTGTTGGTATCTTATACAGCGGACTGGATGAATTGATATTGGTTAGGTTGTAATTATTCTTTCCAAAACACCCAGTACCACTTTTGTTTTAGTCAACGCATTGATACTGTTGGTTTGTTAAGTTTATAATACACCCACATTGGGTATGGATTTGGTTATAATTTGTCTATTCAGAACATCTAATACTACTTGTCATTCGCTAGTATATTCATGCTGTTGGTTTGTTATACATACATTATGCAAGAAGTAAATCTAACTATTGGAGGTCTTCTGTTGCGTACTGCTTAGTACTTTTCACTTGCAAAATTTAAAATCATTATATAATTTGGAACGTTTTAGATGACGTATTGAATATTCTTAAAATTAACCAGAAAATCTTTAGGTCTGAAATGTTGTCTAAAAACATATTAATCAAACATTTAATTATTAACAAAACAAGACCATAATCAACTCCCGATGGCATCGGATAATCGCGATATGAACTAGATTAGAACGGCTCGCCATTTAAGAATTTAATTAAAAATGAATGAAATTTTCATTTTACATTATGTATTTTTGAGCCATTATAGCAAGATTGGTCAGCTCTTTATCTAAATCTTACATAATGTATCTTTAAAGGGACAATAACACTCTTGGTGGCTTGGCAGCTTGAGAAAATAAATAATAGTCTTATTCTAAGTACTAGATGATTACGTGTCCTACCTGTGGTGTAAATTATCTATTACAACCTATTTTACTTATCCAGAAGGTTCGAAAATATTTTAAAATCCAAGTCACAATTGAAAAGGTTTACGTTAGACTTTTCAAATCAATTAGTTGAATTTTTCCAATTTTTTAAATTAGGTGTGCTAAGGTGAAATTTATATCATCAATTAATTGGAATATTGTAAAATAATACAATTTGTTGACCAGAATGAAGATTGGGACATAGTATTTAGTTTCAACAAGCGTGGTATTGGGGCTTTAAGTAAATATACACTCGACTCCCAAATGGGATTTTAATTTAGTTATACTTAGTCTCCCCAGAACATCTTTTATCACATCGCTAACACATTTATACTGTTGGTTTTATGAAAGTACACACTGGCTGGGTAAATACTATTGATTATATTTGTCTTCCCAGAACAACTAACAGCTAGTACATTGTTTCTGTTGTTTTACTATAATTATGCACTCGACTGGATGACAGCAATCTGATCATTAAAACACAGACCCTATTTCGTTTCGTTTTTTTATAGTTTAAAAATCTGTTTTACTTGTTTTTACTACACTAGAATCTGGACGAAATGTTATATAACCAGCGTTCTGGGTGATGTGACGGATTAGCCAATGAAGTGGTATGTTGCGGGGAGTTCTTGGTATGCAGTGCACGGAACTATGGGTATCCCACTAGAAACATCAACGATGATTGGTTAATCAAAAGCCTTGTGCCATAGGACCACAAGCTACCCATAGGACCACCGATGCGACCTCCCACTACACCTGGTCAGATCTTCGTGTAGTTGGGGCTATTAAAAGTATAAAAAAACGAAACGAAATATAGATCTTTAATTTAAACGTGCTTTGATTTGATGTTGCGGTTTTAATCAAACCGGTTTCAGTTTCATGGTGTTCTTGCCAGTACATTGTATACACATTACATTTTTCGAGACGACGCGTCATTAATAATCCGTTTTGTTTCTAATGATTCTAACTCCCAGTGGTACATCTACATTTTCATTTACAGGAAGTTTTAATATCAGGTTAACTTCACCAGTCAGCGGTGATCTCAGAAATACTCCATTAGATATTGGCAAACCCGTCTGGTTATAACTCACAATGTTTGATCATGGACAATACCATGTGTTTTATGTAATGTTTGATGATCGAGGGCGATCTTAAAAGACCATAAAACAACTTAAAATAAAGGCACTCCACATGTGCTTTTACAGTGAAATACGTCACATGAGTCCAATTTTTCACTAGTATAAATAATGCACGATTGGCAAGTTGCCAGTGCAATTATTTGAAATAATGGTACACTAACATCAAAGAGTGACGTCACATCTGTATTTTAAATCTCAATACGATGTTGCAGCACATTGGTTCTATTATTTTGCCATTTGCGACTAAATGGGGTTTGGAGATGGTATGTGGAATGATAAAACACGTGTACGTTAGATCATAAGGTCTACCATTGAGTAAAGTAGCGTAGATTCGAAATTCAGCTTGTAGGTGACCCAGATTAATGTCGACTATATAACCTCGTGGCTTTTCTCCTCATTCCCAACGTCCAACCGAGTTATTGAAAAGTGTGTCCAGAAATGACCTATTTTGTGTCAGGTACAAGTTACACCCTCTCTCTCTCTCTCTCTCTCTCTCTCTCGCTCTACCTCTCTCTCTCTCTCAATATCTCATTAGTGATAATATTATTTCTCCATTAGTGTGTTCAGCTAAAGGATGACCTGAGACCACTAGTATCTTTTTTGTTAGCATAATCATTAAACGATTTGCGTGCGATCAGAGAACAGTTTCAATATAATGGTACAATGGCATCCATACAAGAAAATATTCAACTCATTTTGATTAAAAGAATTTTATTAAAACTGGCGACAAGATCCAACCTTCCCTGGGGAGGATTCTGAATTAAACCACAATTATATCGATTCTTTGGCTGAGTTCGGATCTGAAGTCATCACGTTCATATTTGATATTTTGCAAATTAAACGCAAAACGGCGAAAGTAATCTCTGGTTATTCAAGAAAGCGGAATTGATAATAAATCAGTTTAAAGGCTAGAAAAGGCATCTGCTTCCAATGAGACGAACAAAAGAAAATCACATCTCATAACTGACAACAAAATAAATTATGCTTTTTATTTAATTCAACGATCGCGTTGATACGGCTTCAACAATGGGGGGGGGACGTTCGCATGGTATAAGGCCTTTCATTGGTTTTCGATTCCCCGGTTGTACGTGACAAGGAGTAGGATCGCCTGTCCAAATTCGTGGGTTTTCCCCGGGTCCTCCGTTTTCCCATCTGCTAAACACCCCTACGCGCAAACAAAATAGTGACATCTCGAAATGACCTAGCTTGTGTCTCGTGGACATTAAACCCCATCTCTCTCTCTCTCTCTCTCTCTCTCTCTCTCTCTCTCTCAGTCTCGGTGTGCAAATAAATCAAAGAGGATAACTAAATTCTGGTCTTATATTTCTGCAACAAACCGGGGTAATAGAATTTTGTCAGCAGAGCGGCGTGTCCAGTAATATTCCTTTACTTTCGTTTGCGTTCACGAATGGACATGGGTTTGTCTTCCAATCAAATCCACTCTACACCATTTTCTTTCTCTCTTTCACAGGGGTCTTTAGTAGTGGGAGAAAAACGGAGTGCCCGGAGGAAACCCGCGAGGTTGAGAAGGCGCCTCTATCTCCATGACACATACGCTCACATCGGGTAACAAAACCACAGCCGCAAGCCAGAGGTGACCGACCAGCTAGAAGCCGAAGCGCGGCACTCTAGTCCACTAAGCCATCCCAACCCTCCAACTGATAATGGACAATATCCCGAGTAATATTCTCTCGCCCAACACACCTTTTCATATTTTAGGGGGAGGGGTAGTGGGATTGATTTCAGTTCAATAAAACATATACTGCGAAATGATACGCCCATTATTGAATTAATGCATGTCAGGGGTTACCTGAACAGGGGTGCTAAATTTGAGGACTTTTTGTTTTGGACAGCAGTAGAAACGTATGATGTATAATCCGATGTCACAGGCTGGCACTGGCAGTTTGGAGACGGCGTATTAGGTCTGTGGCGTATGTGGCCACGGTAGTGATATCGCAAGCTGATACTAAAAATTTGGAGACGAGATGTCTCTGTAGTATGCTAGGTCTGTGGCCACCGTAGTGATATGGCAGGCTGGTACTGGATATTTTGTATGTGTTCTGTGTTTAAGGGAGTGGTGGAGTTGATGATGTATTTTTATTGTCTTTCCAGGGTGATTTGGTTCATGTGAAAGAGTTGAAGACGAAAGGGTTTGAGATGAAGAGCAGCATGATGGATTATATGAAAGCGGTAAGTCATTGAGTTACTATTTATAGTTATTAACATCTGGTCCCATGGTGGTCATTGCCGGGAGTTGCTATTGACTACCGAATCCCCAAAACACTTACTTATCCCATTCGCCCCAGATAATAATGGGTTATTTTAGGTACTGCTGACCTCCGGCATCCATAAACACTCCCGGTAATAATGGATTCTCCCAGTTACTAATGACTGCCGACTTCCAGAATTAAACCCCACTGCCATTAGTTCCAGATAATAATGGATTCCCCCAGTTACTAATGACTACCGACATCTATGAAATAACTCGCAGTAGTTATCGGTCCACTGTCGACACCAATGATTAAACTATAATCCCATTAGTCCGGTACTGTCCTCGACTAGTATACAACCATTGCCATTAGATTCAGACATTAACGACTTCTCCAAGATACTATTGACTTCCAAATTTCAAGCATTTAACTAATTATTACACTGCCATTAGTCCTACATAATAACCGCTTCTCACATTCAAACATAATATAACTGACAATCACTATAGGTCCACACAGTTACGAATCCTTAGGTTAGCACGTGCGTGCTGTATCATAAAGCCTGTCATTTAATCAAATGGCGTGATTTCGAATCTGCGGTTGTACGTGACAAGGAGTAGGGTCGACTGTCCAACCCCGTGGGTTTTCTCCGGGTCCTTCGGTTTCCACCCACTGCTAAAGACCTGTATGCGCAAGTGAATTATTGAAATAACCATGTTTTAGTCCGGAAATGTCCTTGTTTGTGTCGAGTGGACGTTAAACCCAATTTCTCTCTCTCTCACTCGAATTCTCAGAGATACTGTTGACACCAGACATTCACATAGCACTCGTTGAGGTCCACACAATAACCACCAATCGAGGTACAGTTGACTTCCGCCATTCAAAAATAAATTAGCAATCGTCCACGGATCACAAATGATTTCCCCATTGACTTTAATGTTAATGCTCGTCTATTAGACCGATTTTTTCTCACAGATGAAGCAACATGTGGCAGCCTCTTGAGGTTCTTTATGAAAAGCTTGAGATACACAAACTGGACATAAAGACCAATACGCGTGCAATCTTCGCCCCTACATGTCAACTTTTCTATCCTTCCGCTTCAAAATTATAAATATCCACCAAATCCGGGCAGAAAATGTATTTTCAAACCCTTTTCTTCGATTCTACGCCAAAAAATCAACAACAGTCACCATGTGAAGGGGGGGGGGAAGGGAAAGGGGAAATAAAGACTAAAAATAGCTTTTGCACAAATCTCACCATTGATGTTACTACAGTATGCGATATCACCTTCGCGGTGGCTCAGTGTGTAAGACGCCGGCGTGTTCGATCCCTGAATTGACCGAGAGAGATAGAGAGAGAAATGGGGTTTAACGTCCACTCAACACAAACTAGGTCATTTCGGAACTAACATATGGTTTAAATTTATTTCAATAATTCGCGTAGGGGTCTTTAGCAGTGGGAGGAAACCGGAGTGCCCGCAGGAAACCCACGAGGTTAAGAAGGCGCCCCTATCTCCATGCCACATACGCTCAAACCAGGGCTCGAAACCACAGCCGCAAGCCAGAGGTGACCGGCCAGCAAGAGGTCGAAGCGCGACACTCATATAGGCCATCCCAACCCCCCGCATTGACCGAGACAGTTCATCGATATTTTCCAATGTGATTACCCGTTTATTCATTGGCGTACTTGTGAATTATCCCTTGTAGGTCATAGTGCCGCTGCCCAGGCAAAATGTCCTTCACTGTATGGCGTATGCTTGCCCGCCTTCATTAGCCCAGTCGGAGAAGAACAGTAGGACGTTCAACACCATTTCATTTCGATATCACCCGCGGGGGAAGCCGACGTTGAACCAAATGAACGGAGATTTAAATACATCAATTAGGGGTATTGTGATACTTGTATCCGGTTTTCTTCGTATTAACTACACCAGAAACTAATCGCGACTATAGAGAAGAGAGTGATCGATATCACTGGATTTAAAAGATGTGTAGATTAGTAGAAAGTAAAACTCAAATCGTTCTAGTTGCCGGCAGCAATTATATCTCATCTTAAATCTAATCCTTTGTGTAAATTATTGATTTTATATTCTCGTCTTAGCTCATGTTTTATTCCATCCAAAAAAAAGGAATCTGCTTATTAGTTTCATTTGTGTTCTGCACATGCGTCAACGGGGTTAATCCTGCAGAGAGAGAGAGAGGGGGAGAGGGAGAGAGATAGATGGTTTAACGCCCACTCGACACAAACTAAGTCGTCATTGTGGTTTAATTTGTTTTTCAATAATTCGTAGAGGGTCTTTAGCAGTGGGAGAAAACCCACGAGGTTGAACAGTCGACCCTACTCCTTGTCACGTAAAACAGGGGATTCGAAACCACGTCAGTTGACTCATGAAAGGCTTTATGATACCGCTCGTTAATCCCACACAGAGAGAACGCGTTAAACGTCCACTCGACACAAAGCAGGTCATTTTGGGAGTAGAATATGATTCATTTTCAATTTCAATAATTGGCTTGCCCGTAATGGTCGTTAACAGTGAATCAAAACATGGGGAATGGGAAAGAAATCCGTAAGGTTGGGCAGGCGACAAGCATTATAATTAATTACGCCATATTTGACCAATCAGATAATTGACAACCGCAACCCAACGCTAGAAAACGATTAGAGTTTTGAGCGAAGTGGATGTGGACATTAAACTCCAGAAACGAACGAACGGGCGTTTTGAGATACGGTTGGTTTCTTAGAGAGGAGACAGATTTTGGGAGTGAAAATACTACATGACTATAGACTTATTGGCGGAAGAGACTGCTAGGATTCAAGAGATACCATCTGGTTTACTAATGCCCCGTTAACTCGTAGAAAAGTCATATGTTGTACAAATGTAGTTGCGGTCGTCAGTAAACTCGGAATGGTGGGGTTGAGAGAGTAGAGAATGACTTTATTTTAATATATTCTTGTAACCTTTGTATCCAGTACTTGTAATTCAGTTATCAAGAGTATTTTAAAGTGCCTATATGCATTTAAGCGAGACCATCCGAACGGCTAGACGCTGTTTATTGTCACAACCTTTGTCCTGAAACACTGACAAAAGAACACTATGCTGACAGACCTCAATAAAATTTGGAACTATTATCCCTTTGTACAGGGAAAAAAATCTAAACCATTGATTACAAATAAAGAAATACAGAAATAACTAAACAATTAGTAAGGTAAATAAAAGATACAGGCCAACATAGCAATTCTCCTTCTGGTGTTTTAAATTCTCCGTAAGTTTATATAATACCGTTAAAGTGTTTAGTCAATACTGTTAAACATCACTTAACCCGGGCATTACAATACAAAAAAACATTGAGTATTGTTTTAGTCAATATAGTTATAAGTTCGTTCGTTCGTTACTGGGGGGTTGGGCGAATGGTTAGCAAGTGTGTGCTGTATCATAACACCTGTCATTGAGTCAACTGGCGTGGTTTCGAATTCCTGGTTGTACGTGACAAGGAGTAGGGTCGCCTGTCCAATCTCGTGGGTTGACTCCGGGTCCTCCAGTTTCCTACCACTGTTAAAGACCCCTACCGCAAGCGAAGTATTGAAATAGAATTAAACCATTTGTTAGTCCCGAAATGACCTAGTTTGTGTCGAGTGGACGCTAAACCCCATTTCTCTCTCTCTCTCGTTACTGGAGTTTAACGTCCACTTCCACCGGGGGTGATATCGTTATCAATGTTATAACGTTTAAATCTTTCGTTAAAGTACGTTTTATAATGTAACTTGTTCCGGTTCAGTTGGTTGGCGAGGTTTCCGATCAATATCTTATTAGTGTTAAGTCAATTTACGAGCGGAAAACCATTTATCGCGTAATTCAATTATAAAATGAAATGAAATAATTTTTAACGTCCTACTGTTCTCCCCCTAAACTGGGCTAATGAAGACAAGTTTGCCCGGGCAGCTACGGTCTACTGTTATATCGAATTGCAACAGTCGTCTAGTCGTTCGGATAGGACGAAAAACTAAGGTCCCGTGTACACATTGGCGTGCACGTAAAAGATCCCTTGGCAGTTGGAATTCGATATAAGAGTAGGCCATAGCGCCGTTGCCCTGGCAAAATTTCCCTCATAGCATACTGTATGCGTATGCCCGTCTTCCATTAGCCCAGGTTAGGTGCAGACGAGTAGGACGTTAAACCCTATTTTATTTCATTTCTCCAACTGCTTATTTGTAGATCAAATTTACAGACGGGATGTCTACATCATGAGGCTCTTATTTAGCGGCTGTTTGTCGAGCGAGCGGGGGGGGGGGGTGGCCTAGTGGTATAGAGTGCCGCGCTTCGACCTCTAGCTGGCCGGTCACCTCTGGCTTGCGGCTGTGGTTTCGAGCCCTGGTGTGAGCGTATGTGGCATGGAGATAGGGGCGCCTTCTCAACCTCGTGGGTTTCCTCTGGGCACTCCGGTTTCCTCCCACTGCTAAAGACCCCTACGCACAAGTGAATTATTGAAATAAAATTAAACCATATGTTAGTCCCGAAATGACCTAGTTTGTGTTGAGTGGACGTTAAACCCCATTTCTCTCTCTCTCTCTCTCTCTGTCGAGCGGTCAGAGTTCTGTTGTTCTACCCCCGGGTTTCGGCTTTCAGTTATCTAATTGGTCACATATAACGTCATTAATTAGAATGATTGGTTATTAAGCCAAATGATGCAATAATAATTTCTCCACACAAGTGATAAACATGAAAGTCTGGTTTTACCCAGAATCGGCTATGTTTTGGTTTTAGATATATTTTTATGTATCAACTACTCACTAATTCAAACAAAAGAATAAATCGGTGCCATAGTTCTGGAAGGTTGTAAGTGCCACTTATGACCAAGATAGCTTTTTTTGCATCGGATCACTTATCACATGGGGGGGGGGGCTTCTTTATGCAAAATTTCAGAACTGTATGGTCGTAACTTCCAACAAAAAATTACTTTTAAAAATGTTATAAAGAATGGAATAGGTTTTCCTCTGATATCTCAAAAAAACTAAATCCAACAATTTTTGAGACTTTCAGAACTATGGCATTGAAATATGGAATAAACTTTGTTAGCTTCGTTGTTTGGCAACCTATGTTGGAAAGATATAACGTTAATAATTACTACAATCCTCTGACTTCACTCAACACAATCCAAAAAATGAAAATAAAGTGACATTTGACATCATCAACGTTTCTCCGCGTCTCATCTAGAACCATTCGTGGGTAACTATACCTCCATTTCCGTCGCTAAGTAAATAAAACGACAAAAACCTAACATCATTACAGTTTCACGTCAAGACAATTATTCTCTGAGAAATATAAAACGTCGACTTGAATATTGCTTCGATGCCTTGGGAGATTTAAATTAAATTAATACTTGATAAAAGTGGAGGTTTGAGTCATCTGAAAGTGAAAACATCACAACACCTTGGAGTAAATTTGATTTACATATTTAAAGTTGATTTATGTAAGAGCTAAATCTGTCTATTGCAGGTCTTTTTTTAAAATTTGATTTAAACATGTAAATTCACATGATCTAGTCCCCAAATCAATGGATGGCCGAGATTCGAGCATGGATGATCAAAGTTTAAATGTTAGATTATTATAGCGATGTTACTGGTCAATCGAAACTTACCTTGTCAAATCTTCGGAAAAAAGTACTTAAGATTTTATTGTATCGTTGAATCTGCCAAGGGCAGCCTACACAGTTGCAATAAACGTTGATTATGCAATTTGACGACTGAAATGTTCAATATATTCATGCGTCATTATCTATTAGCTTACATAATCCATCTTTAAAGTATCCATTATTAAATAAAGTTTAAAGTTGAAGTCTGAACATCGGGGATTTTGCGCCGGTTTCACTTTTTTTATAGAATTATTTAGGATAAGTTCCCAAAGGTTTGATATTGGTCTTCAAGCTAAAACTAGATTTCCGTTTAAAATCGACATTTTTCATTTAATTTAGAAGTTTCATGATTGTGTAAAGCCCCCCGTCCCCTTTAAAAGATCCATCAAAGAGAACAATTTGTTGGTTACATGAAGAAACGTTTTAATAGATTAGTGTAAAAATCCCTCTAAACGGGAAATTTTGTCGATGTGAAATTAAACTTGTAATACTTCTTGTAACTTTGTTTTCAACTTTCACAAATACATCCCACAATAGCCCTGCGTCCTGTTTCTCGAAATTTTAACTAAAGATATAATCTTAATTTTAGTAGATATTTAAAACAAAGTCTAAAAAATACCCCACCCCCTCCCGCATTTACAGTATAATGTGGTAAATAATATATGGAAATGCCACGAACAAGCGGAAAATGTTCTTTTGCCTGGCGAACCAAAATTCACTATGACAGTAATAACAACAAGTCACATTCTAACCTTACAAATACCCCCCCCCCCCCCCAACACCTTTATTGTGCAGTGTTTTATTTGACTTGATTAATTCTTCTGTTACAGTTACGAGATTTACGTCATGAAAATATAAACCCGTATGTTGGGTTACTGGTTGATCCTGTCAAACCAGCCTTGGTTACGGAGTACTGCAGTAGAGGTAGCTTACAGGTTAGTTGAATGCCACCTATCGATTCCCTCCCATACGATTATTGTCACTTTAAACATAGCTAAGTCTCTAACGCAATATCATCCAAGGTCATTGAAATTGAAAACACGAATTATTTGTCAGTTGAAATCAACATTGATGCTGTGATCTTACCGGAAAAAGGTGGGCTTCTGATATACAAAATTTAAGAAAAAACAAACATTTATCATTGGTACACGAATCGTGTACTAGTATAATGTGTTTCAGTACCATTTGTAACAAGGGACTCGAGGAACGAGGCTAGACATATACCACAAGTCATGCCATTTTCTTATATGGTGAGCAAGCGCAGTAAATTCTATTTAGACTGAAATAACCAGACGCTAGAGATTGTCATTCGATTGAGACTTAACGGTGTATTTTGCAGAACATAACTGATTTGCAATTAGAGTGAAAACATAACCGATTAAATGTAAATCAGTTTATATACATTCATATTACATTATTATATACATTGCGATCCATTTGTGCCAATTTCCAGGTCCCAAATTAGCGATCACATTGATGTAAATGTAAATTATACCGATTTCCATTCAGGACTAAATATGATCTATGTAGCATACTTAGTTTGAATGATGTATCATCATGCTAATTGTTTGAAATAAAACGTTTCGATGTGGGCATGTGTAATTATTTCCTCGTAATTAAATGTGTGTTTACAAATAACAGCCTAACATTAAGCACAACATTTTGTTCGACTATTAGGCTGTCAGTCAATTTTCTGTTTGATCATAAATTGAAAAGGACAGTTGCACACCCACCCCCACCCCTCCACCGTCCCGTTTTAGTCGCGGGTTTCCATGTCAATCATGAAATAGGTAATTTAGATACCTGACAAGAACTGGTGGTGTTTTTCAAACCTCGTGGACTTTCTGCGGATCCTCCGATTTACTCCCACGACTCCATACCCCTACGCACAAGCGAGTAACATAAAATTGAACCTTAGTTTAGACTCGAAATGACTGAGTTTGTGTCGACTGGACATTAAGCCCCATTTTTCTATCTTGGAACGTGTTTTATTTCGATATATCGTCAATTGATTTCAAGTTCTACTTCTCCTCGCGCGCTCAACTACTCTCTCTCTCTCTCTCTCTCTCGATACAAAAGGTAAATTGGTATCTTTACACTAGAGCTTGACATTTCAAAAAAATGGTATCTTTACACTAGAGCTTGACATTTCAAACAAGAGTTAAAAATTTGAAGAAAAAATCTGTATCATTAGATTAGGTAGCCGGTGATTTTAACAACTTCGTGTATTTCGACATCGTGATATATTATTACCGTGTTGAAATCTACGTCACGATATGTGTCTGTATACAGTGGTTATTTATTACATTATTATATACATTGCGATCCATTTGTGCCAATTTCCAGGTCCCAAATTAGCGATCACATTGATGTAAATGTAAATTATACCATTCCCATTCAGAACTAAATATGATCTATGTAGCATACTTAGTTTGAATGATGTATCATCATGCTAATTGTTTGAAATAAAACGTTTCGATATGGGCATGTGTAATTATTTCCTCGTAATTAAATGTGTGTTTACAAATAACAGCCTAACATTAAGCACAACATTTTGTTCGACTATTAGGCTGTCAGTCAATTTTCTGTTTGATCATAAATTGAAAAGGACAGTTGCACACCCACCCCCACCCCTCCACCGTCCCGTTTTAGTCGCGGGTTTCCATGTCAATCATGAAATAGGTAATTTAGATACCTGACAAGAACTGGTGGTGTTTTTCAAACCTCGTGGACTTTCTGCGGATCCTCCGATTTACTCCCACGACTCCATACCCCTACGCACAAGCGAGTAACATAAAATTGAACCTTAGTTTAGACTCGAAATGACTGAGTTTGTGTCGACTGGACATTAAGCCCCATTTTTCTATCTTGGAACGTGTTTTATTTCGATATATCGTCAATTGATTTCAAGTTCTACTTCTCCTCGCGCGCTCAACTACTCTCTCTCTCTCTCTCTCTCGATACAAAAGGTAAATTGGTATCTTTACACTAGAGCTTGACATTTCAAAAAAATGGTATCTTTACACTAGAGCTTGACATTTCAAACAAGAGTTAAAAATTTGAAGAAAAAATCTGTATCATTAGATTAGGTAGCCGGTGATTTTAACAACTTCGTGTATTTCGACATCGTGATATATTATTACCGTGTTGAAATCTACGTCACGATATGTGTCTGTATACAGTGGTTATTTATTACAGAAGCTATGTCGTCTGTTTAATGTTCAATTGAAGAAATTCGTGTCAGAATTTTTTGTTTTAGATTTGTGTTGGAATAATTATTAAGAGGAAGTATGTAAATGAGTTGACAGGTTGCGCTATAATAAGTGACAAGAAGGATAATGAAAAGCGAATATACTGAAAATGTCAGTCAAATTACCATAGGCGTACGGACTCGATGACAAATTAGGGGGGCAGAATCCAAATTGCCCGAAAAAGTTTCGGGTTTACAGACGCCTCACCCCCACCCCTTAAGAAAATTTTGGAATATTTGACGACTGCAAACACGTTTTCCTGCTATTACAGCCCGTGAACAAAGCAACTCCAAGATGGTCTGATATAGCTTAATTAAGGTGACTGACTCGAATTTCAATCAATCGTTTACAATCCACGAAGACGGGAAAATTTTGAAAATTTAACTGCCACTAACGCGTCTTCCTGTTATTCCAGCCTGTGAATACAGCAACTTCGATTGGGTCCAATACAGCCTACCTGCTGACCCAAATTCCAAACAACCAATAAATCGTCACGGAGTATGGGTTCCTCACCCTACCGCAGAAAATTATTAAAATTTAGTTACCGCAAATGCGCTTTCTGCTATTCTAGCCCGTGTAAGTAACTCCATAAGTATCCAATGGTTTTGTAACCGAAACCCCGCTCCGAATTCCATGCATCCAATCAGACTGTTGCAGACGCATTTACAAATAATAATCGATGCCCGAAAAATGTCGCACAAATAGAGTGGCTCCAGACAAAATGTTTTAATCCATAGTCAACCTAGTACGAATTCGTGGTATTCAATTAAAAGAAAAGTAAAATTAGTGTTTTATTAGGGCTCGATGACAGTAAGGGAAGCAAAACTAGAAATGCCCGATAAAATTTCAGGTTCACAGACAGCAACGCCGGTTTTCTTCGATAAGCGACGAAGCGGCGCTGTCCTTGAATAGGCCGCGCAAGAAATTTTTTGAATATTTGACGACCGCAAACGTGTTTTACTGCTATTCCAGCCCGTAAAATTAGTGTTTTAGTAGATTTCGGGCACTTTATTTTGCCTTGTAGATGATTTTTTTTTCTAACTTTACCCGTCTGCCCGAAAAGTCAGCTTGCCCGAAAAGTCAGCTTGCCCCCCCCCCCCCCTGGCTCGTACGCCTATGCAAATTACTTCTTTCTCTGCGAAGTTATGGCGGTTTGAAGAACAGTTTAGTCTTGATTGTCACTGCCACCGTAGTTATGATAATGAACAAAGTCCCGGTTATCCAGTTTGTAATTAAATTACCAAAATAACATTATGCAAGTGCAAAATCTGCTTATTACAGGCCTCCCTTTAGGCCTGAAATGTTATCTAAATAATCAATTAGACATTAATCAACATATCCAGACCATAATAAACTCTTAAAGTCAAAGCTAGCCTTCGATGTTGGCGGATTAAATTCCTATATGCCGCTTAACGGCCATTGATAATTAAATCAATCAAGTGGATAATCGAGACTATGCTGTTTATATTAATGATTTTAGTAATGTTGACCGAGTCTATGTGAATATTTCACTCGCTTCGTTCTCGGCTAATAGTGGAGCAATTTGAATGAAATTTTCAGCAAATTACCTTTACACTATCTAGATTTTAACTATTATAATGAGAACTGCCAACTCTTTATCTCCCATAATGTAACTGAAGTGACGATCGTATATTATTCCATTGAAATAAGAGATATGTGGGGCGGGGATTTGTGCGCTGTATGTTGTGCGCATGTCCTGTTCCTTCCGTTGTTTATATAACACGAAATTTCAGCTAAGATAAAATCCAAATTTTAGTAATTTGATTGGCTAATATTATATTTATTTTAGTGCTTAACCAATCAAAATTGAAGTATCTACTAAAATTTGAACGTTATCTTTAGTAAAGATTTCGAGAAACAGGGCCCAGTTGAATAAGAGGTTTTCGGTGATAGAGAGTGGACTGTGTGTGGTCCCCGTGGCAGTATTGGCTTTTTAGTGGGTTATATAAAAGTCAAATCCACATCGTATCGATTTTAATTGTGATTGGGGATGGGGAAAGGAGCTGATGTGGCGTTGGAACAGTAAAGTCTAATATTATGTCGATAAAGAAGATGTTGTATAGAACCTACAAATAATAAAACTCATTAATGTAGTCGCTACTACTATGTGATACGTAATACTAGCGAATGTCAATAAAACAGGGGTCTTGAGCAGTGGAAGGAAACCTGGGAGAGAGAGAGAGAGAGAGAGAGAGTTTAACGTCCACTCGACACAAACTATATTTCGGGACTAACATGTGGTTTAAATTTATTTCAATAATTCGCTTGCGCGTAGGGGTTTTGGGCAGTGGGGGAAAACCGGAGGACCCAGAGAAAATACATGAGGTTGGACAGGCGACTCTACTCCTTTTCACGTACAATAGAGTAATGGAAACCACACTCAATGACAGACCGTATGATGATATACCACGCACATCGCGCTAACCATTCAGCCATCCACCCTCGCTTGATTGTATAAGAAAGTCTCAAACTGCAAAAGATTGTCCGCAATACATCAAAATATTAAGGTCAATCCAATGTCAATTGTTATTAGGTTTATACATTGTTTTTTCTCTGTTGAACATTTTTAAATGTACCTGTTTAGATCTACAACGATCTTGTTTTATTTTTACAGTTTTTCTTTATAAACAACTGACACATCTCCTTGGAGAATAGTCGTTTTAAACATGGATTATAGTTTAAATCAAACATGGCAGATGACTAAAAAGATTTCGTTACATTTTACGATTCTCCAAGTAAATTGTATTATTACCTAAAGTTATTTTTGTAACATGCAATAAAATAGGATTAAACTAAACTCAAAAAAAGTAATGATATTCTGTTCTCCTTCGTGTGGACTAATGATGGCGGTCATACCCTATATATAGCGTGTTATGGGAACAATTCGTTGCTTGTCTGGCGAACCGACGAATCTGAAATATTTAAGTATTGAGAATTATGCGTTTGAAATTTGCGCTCTGTCGTTATCTCTATGTCCATTCAATAATAACGTTATATGTAAATGGCGTCATGTTTCCTGATGTATATGTATGAAATATTAAATCATAAATAAATGTTAATATTTGATGGCTACAAAGATAACAACAGAGCGCAAATTTCAAACGCAAAATTCTCAATACTTAAATATTTCAGATTCGTCAGTTCGCCAGCAAAGCGACGAATTATATCTCGCCATGGCTCTTTTACTATTTTCCGGCGTGATTTCCCCTTGTCAGTGATGCAGAAGGAGGGCATGACAATGACAGCTGCCTAGTTGTTCGGATGGAACGAAAATCCGAGGTCCCGTGTACACATTGGAAAGAACGTAAAAAATCCCTTGGCAGTTGGAATTCGATATAAGAGTAGGTCGTAGCGCCGCTGCCCTGGCAAAAGTTCCCTCATAGCACACTGTATGGCGTATGCTCGTCGTATCCCCGCCCCCTGTCGGTACAAAAACCGAGGACCCGTGTATAAAATAATAAATGAAATGAAATGAAATGGGGTTTAACGTCCTACTCTTTTGCATCTAACCTCGGCTAATGGAAGACGGACATACGCCATACAGTATGGTATAAGAACAATTTCTCCCGGACAGTGGCGGTACTACCTACTCGTGTTCAAAATTCCATCCCTCAAGGGCTGTTTTACCTGTTAACTTTTAAATTTAAAGACGGGATCTCGGTTTTGGTAGCAAGCGAACAACAAGACTATTTCATTGTCGAGAAGGGGGTGGATGGCCGGTTGTTTAGCGCGTGTGCGCTGTCATTGAGTCAACTGGCGTGGTTTCGAATCCACGGTTGTACGTGACAAGGAGTAGGATCGCCTGTCCAGCCTCGTGGGGTTTCTCTGGGTCCTTCGGTTTCCTCCCACTGCTAAAGACCCCTAGGCGCAAGCGAATTATTGAAATAAAATTAAAAAGCCAATGTTAATCCCGAAATGACCTGTTTGTGTCGCGTGGACGTTAAACCCAATTTTTCTCTCTCTCTCTCTAATTGTCGGGTCCTTTATGTTGCACTAATGACAAGAGGGGAAACCATGGCGAAAATCCGAGTGAACTTTCTTGGGATCGTACCCGGGACCGCCATGTTACCGTGACATGGCCTTAGTCCCTGGACCACCATGGCTCCCCCGAAGAAGGATGGCAGTATTTAAATCGTAACGCAGTAATAACGTAGTGTGGATTAAATTAGACCAACCATAATCTATGTCAATTAAATTATGATTCTTAAAGATTTATTTTGCGATGTGTTTTTTTTCTTCTATATTTGATCAATCAGATCCCCGTTCTCTAAATATCGCGTTTCTGGAACACAATCAATAATATGTTGTAACGCGCATTTCCTGGCGTAAAGTCTTTCATCTCGCTATAGCTTTAAAACTGTGCCGCTGTTCTGTACAGTCAATCAACTCTGCAACGTCTTTGACTGACAGGTTCCCGTTTCTTAACTGCTCTAATAAAACTTTGAAGTTTGTTTTTATACAGCCCCATTGATTGTTATGGCCGCATCGATCATTCCCTACGAATCAGCCTCAAAGACGTTTGTATGTTATTTCTTTTACTGCACAGAGTTTCAATAAATTACGCTTGGCAATTGTTGGTTTCGTGTGATTTGTATTCCAATTGGATCTATTTTCGTTTTAGCCTTTTTTTAAATAAAAAAATATATTGTTTGATACATCAGTTTATTACAGCTGTATCAAAGACACGCGACATGAACAACTGGTGTCACTTCCCATATATACCAATAATGTACCTCATCTCGGCATCTTAATTACACCCATACAAGGGAGATTGGGTCATTGTAAAGGTTAACGCCTACGCTTTAAGACCATAAGGTCTGTCATTGAATCACGTGGTAGGATTTCGATTGTCGGCTTTTACGTGACAAGGAGTTGGGTCGCCTGTCCTGTGTTTTTTGTCCGGGTCCTTCGGTGCTCTCTCCAACTGGCAATGGACTACATGTTAGTCCCGGAATGACTTAGTTGGTGTCGATTGGACGTACTCTCACCCCCACCCCTTTCGCACTTGCAAACCATGGCAATAAAAAGTTTAGCTTTGAAAACCGTAATGTCGCCTGTGAAATGGAATGTAAATTAATGATCTATCAGTTTCCATTTAATTTGTGCATGTTTATCCTTTACGAATTGTATCGCTTCCACGGGTCATATATTGTTGCTTTATGATGCCGCTTCTTCAATTTGATATGAACTAGTGAACTTACTTTAATTTGATACGAACTAGTAAACTGACTTCAATCATTCAAAACTAAAATAAATGTATCACTTAAGATCATGATAAAAAATGAGATTATTGGGATTAAATCATTATAGATTTTGATATTAAATGATTTGATCGAACTAAAACAAATATTACATTTTTATCTCAAACTCTGGTGCTTCTATCGACCAGAAAACCATAGGCCTGTGTAGGCAATGCCGATCTGTATATCTGAAAGTATTTTAGGGCAAAATAACGAATAAACTACGCTTCATAATTTGATGAGTTTTAAAAGCTGACAATGTTTTTTTTCGGAAGATTAAGTGGAAGTCAATTTTTCGTTTAATTATTTGATCGTACAGTGTTGAAAAGGAAGAAAAAAAAAATCAATATTTCAATATTAGTTTTATCTGCAGCCGTATAAGATTCAAGGAAATCATTCATCATATTATTATTATGATTCAGTTTGTACTGAAACCTAGAGTTACATGCATAGTCGTTAAATTTTCTAACATTTTTCTAACTTCAACTTTGGAGACAAAACTGTGTGTGTGCGTGTATGTGTGCGAGCGAGAGACAGACAGAGACAGAGAGAGACTAGGTCATTTGGGTAATACATGTAGCATAAACCTACTCTAGTCATTTCGGGACTTTCATATCTTTCAATGTCATTACAATAATTCCCTTGCGAATAAGAGAGTAAACCAGGGGACACACAGAAAGTCCACGAGGTTAGACAGACGACGCTGTACAGCCGGGAAGTCGAAACCACGCTATTTGACTCAATGACAGACCTTGTGATATAACGCTCCCGCGCTAACCATTCAGCCACCCAACTCCCCTTACTATTGACTTGGAGTTCTATCCGTACCAAAAATCGTGGTTTCGAACTCCCGGTTGTGTGTGGCATAGAGTAGGGTTGCCTGTCCAACCTCGCTGGTTTTCTCCGGGTACTCCGGTCCCCTCCCCATTGCTAAAGACTCCTACGTGCAGGCGAATTATTGAAATAATATTAAACCATATCTTAGTCCTGAAATGCCCTAGTTTGTGTCGAGTGGACGTTAAATCCTATGTTACCAGTCACCCAACATCCCTAACTCACAATAGAGTAAACAGATGAAAATGTAGCGAGGTCGCCATTAGTTATATTCCGTTTGATTATTGAATCTATTCCCCAAGCCAGATCAATCACGTGGTTTATCGTCCCACCAAATCTTAATGGCGGAGTAATGGCAAGTAGGCTTTTAACGTTCTTTGGCATCCAAGGTAAACGGCGTGTGTCCACGTCCTTTGAGATCGTTTGAAGTATCATCTAAATAATCGTGTGCGTAGTTATTATAACGTTAGCTTAACCTATTTGATAAAGAATTCATTTTGTTTATAAAGTGTGGTAAATGAGACATTCTGGACATCTTACTTATCATTAGGCCAAACGCCAAACTTACTCACTTATTTATTTGTACCATTATGATGTGTCTATATGTCTACACATTACTTGATATTGTGCATGTGGATAAGTGGGTAAGACGCTGGCGTGCTAGCCTGGAATTTGCGAGTTTGATCCCTACTTTGGCCGCGAAAGTTCATCGAGGTGTTCTGGCGTCGTTCCTTCTTGTCAGTGATGCAGGACTGAGAACCGAGATCCGATGACATGCACGTAAAAGTTCCCATGGCAGTTTGAATTCGACATAGTGCCGCTGCCCGGGCAAAATGTCGCTCATAGCCCAACGTACGCCTGTCTTCATTAGCCCAGTCGGAACAGAACAGTCGAACGTTAATTCCCATATCATTTGATTTGATATCATTTCTTTGATGTTGTACTTACACCCTCTAGGCTTGGTGGTGTATCCTCTTCTTTATACCTTTAAAGTTAACAATATTTACGAAATAATTACAGTTTGAAGCAGCACCGAATGCACGGGCCAGTAGCCACGGGTGGGGGGGGGGCTAAGCCCCCTCCAAAAATCGAATTAGCGCCCTGAAGTATTTCGCCAACAATAACGATTTCTTAGGAGTGTTCTTAGTCGGCCACATCCTCAGCCCCTCCAAAAAATTCCGTATCCCCCCCCCCAAAAAAAAATAAATTATAAGCTGGCTACGGGCCGCAAATGTAGTAAATTCTTGGAAATGGTTAAACAGACAAGAGAGTCCATTTGTTGAATATGAATTACAGAGAGGGGATGCAGACCAGTATCTGTATCCTCTAATTTCCTGAATGTAGCCCAAAAACTTTCCTTATTGCTGTGCGATTTTTTTTTTGACTCTTTGGTTTAGAATCTGGGGATTTGACTTCATTATTTATTTTGTTAAGGTTTTCCGAGATTCTGTCCGGATTGTAGCCTTGTCAAGATCGGTCGCAATATTTCTGTATTGTAAATCATTTTTTTTATATTGAGTGAAGCCTGTGTCTTTACAGACTGACCTGCTCAATTGTTTATTTCTTGCAATGTCTATGTATTCGTTCTTGTCCGCGGGTTCATCTTGTAGATTTTAGTCTGTGTTTAGGTCGGTCTTCCTGTACTCGTTATTACAATGTTATGCATTGAACTTGGAGGTCACAGTTTTAGTCCAAACGATTTACGTAGCGAACCGACTCTTTCTGTTAGCTTCATGATGCTATTTTGTAACGAACAAGCCTAAATTACTTTGATTATCGGAGGCAAATCTTGATAGGTTTTATTTCCTACGCGAAGCCAATAGTCTGTGACGTAAAATGTAAATTCAAACTATTGTCGACCCAAAAATCTACTAAACATAACAGTAAGAATATGAAACTCAAAACATAAAAGTCAAAAAATAACATAACGGTCAAAAGATAACAGTGAAAACAAAACAGTCCAAACATAACATAACAATCAAATCATAAAACTAAAAAAATAACATATGTAACATTCAAAAGATAACAGTCAAAACATAACGTAACAGTCAAAAATAACATGACAGTGAAAAGATAACAGTCAAAACATAAAACTTTAAAAAATGGTATAACAGTCAAAAGATAACAGTAAAAAACATAAAACTAAAAAAAAAATAACATAACCGTCAAAAGGTAACAGTCAAAACATAACATAACAGTCAAAGTATAACATTACAGTCAGACTATAAAAGTAAAAAAAATACACAGCAGTCACAATATAACATAACAGTCAAAAATAACATAACAGTGAAAACATGACAGTGAAAACATGACGGTCGAAACACAAACACTTAAAAAAGGTTGGTGCGATTGATAAATATGCCAACCAGAAGAGTTGTCGAGGACGTCTCTTGTCTGAGAAAAACATACAACGATTGAACGACTTGAAACAATTATAGTGGTTGTCGCTAGCTGGGGAATATATTAATGTATATGGATATAATTGGTAGTGACGCGGAATATTTAGTCAAATGCGGAGATAATTCCCTAACCACACTCCTATACAACCAAACAGTCTCAAAATATTAAATAGTTCATTTAGTGCATTCCCGCTTCGGGACAAATCACGGATATTGCGTAAACTAAAAGCAGTTTTTCCACGAGGTAATAATAATAAAGCCAAAAGGAAAAAGCGAATTCCCCGACAATGCATGACCGCACACCTGTCATCCTGTATAACATAATATAATTCCGAGTTTATTGAAATGAGGGGGGTTGGGATGGCCTAGTGGTCTAGAGTGCCGCGCTTCAACTTCTAGCTGGCCGGTCACCTCTGACTTGCGGCTGTGGTTTCGAGCCCCGGTGTGAGCGTATGTGGCATGGAGATAGGGGCGCCTTCTCAACCTCGTGGGTTTCCTCCGGGCACTCCGGTTTCTTCCCACTGGTAAAGACCCCTACGGGCACTCCGGTTTCCTCCCACTGCTAAAGACCCCTACGCGCAAGCTTATTGAAATAAAAAAATTGAACCATATGACTTAGTTTGTGTTGAGTGGACGTTAAACCCCATTTCTCTCTCTCTCTCTCTCGTTGAAATGAAATGGGTTTAACTTCCTCCTGTTCTGCGCCTAACCTGGGCTAATGAAGACGGGAATACGCGTGCTATGATGGAACTTTTGCGGAAAATCATTTATCGCGCAATTCAATTATAAAATGAAATGAAATGGGGTTTAACGTCCTACTGTTCTCCCCTAAACTGGGCTAATGAAGTCAATTTTGCCCGGGCAGCGGCACTACGGTCTACTCTTGTATTGAATTACAACTGCCAAGGGATCTTTTATGTGCACGCCAATGTGTACACGGGGCCTTAATTTGTTGTCCCATCCGAACGACTAGACAGCTGTCCTTGTCAGACCCTCCGTCCTGCATCACTGAGAATGGGAAATCACGCAGGAACATCTGGATGAACTTTCACGGCCAATGCAAGGATCGAACACTGGACCTCTGGACTCGCATTTATAGAGGAACACGATCCGGGTTTAACATTAAAGGAGCTAAATCGCTAATATTTGTGGTCTAGAAATTTACCCAAATGGGTCTCAACGCATAAAATAATATTATTTGAATAAATATAAACTGATTTACATTCATTTATTTCCGTCTAATTTCAAATCACTTATGGTCGGCGAAATACGCCTGAAGTCTCAATGATACATGCCAATCACTAGCGTCTGGTTATTCCCGTCTACATTATTGTGTATGCTCTCCATGCACTACCGCCCAGCCTCGTTCTCCAAGTCCCTTGTAAAAAGTGGGCCTGAAACGGAGTATGGTACACGATTCGTGTAACACTGATAATTTATTTTTTATTTTGTCTTAAATATTGAATATCAGAAGCTTTCCCAGTAAAATCACAACATCAACGTTGAATTAAATTGACAAATATTTTGTGTTTTCATTGTCTAAGATTTTGGATGATATTGTGTTACAGACTTAGCTACTTTATATTTATTCTTCGTATATATACAATAAAATTCAAAAAGAGACCTTTCTCTGGGGAGTTTTCTAACTCATCTAATCCAATTTATAGTGGAGGTAAAAGTTAATTAAGTATACTGTATACGTACCTGGTCGACAAGATGGCCATTGTATTGTTGCACATCATTATCTCCGTCGTTTATAACTATGATTTATTTCAGGATGTTATAAGAAATGAAGATATAAAACTAGATTGGGATTTTAAATACAGTTTAGTGATAGACTTAGTTAGGGTAAGTTAATACAGTGTATCTTGTATATTGTTAGTTTCAACAATGTGTCTTAGATACTGTTAGTTTAAACACGGGATCATTTATACTGTTAATTTAAAGATACATTATGGAAGATTTTGACAAGGAGTTAGCCATTCTTGCTATAAAAGTTCAAAAATAGATGTTGAAACAAGAATATATTGAAAATTTCAGTCAAATAACTTTATCCTGAACAAAGTTGTTACCACTATTTTACTAGAAATGGTAGTTAAATTCATCGACACCCTTTTCCCACTATGGCCGATTGTTGATTGACAGGCGTTAACTCCACCTCCATAGTCTCGATCATCAAGTAATGTTTAAACGGTATCTAGTGAAGCTTATGTATAGCCTCGGTCATCACTGTCTTTTATGAATAATTTCCAGAAGTATGATGACGTCAACGTCACGGAGAAACCCCACCCACGACGCCATAGTGATTAAATCAGTCGACGAAATCCTGTTTTAACCCGAGCCCAATCCAAGCCATCCGTGGGTCTACAGAGTTCATTTTGGGCGTGTTGTTTAAATAAAGATCTAATTTATAATTTCTATGACATCTGAGGCTCTTCCATAATGTATGTTTAAACAATGTATCATGTACATTGTTACACCCACTTCTACCTCGTTACCAATGGCAACCTTAGATAAAACTGTCCGATTTATTTCCAATACAGGCATAAAAGTATCTGGGTATCAGAAATGAACAGAAGACTTTCGAACTACTATAGCCAGAATGGCTAGCTCTTGATCTAAATCTTGCATGTTGTATCTCTAAACAGTGTATCTTGTATATAAGTTTACACAGGGAATTTTGTATATAAGTTTAAAACGGCAATTTCATATTTTTAAGTTATATTTTTAAAATATATTAAAATAAAGCCCTAAAATAGATTGTATCTATAAACAGTCCTACCTTCTTAAAGAATAATCCTATTAATCCTATAATTCACTATAATGAGAAATTGGCAAAAATATCATTTTCAAATTCAAACGTTTGAAGATCGCCATTGCATGGGAGGGGAATGGGAAAACAAGGGAGGTAATTCAAGTAATTGTGTTATTATTTTCTGTATCAGGGATTTTTATGCCTGTTAAATTTTGCCCATGATCGTATAATAATGAGTTGACAACCTTTTGAGCAAAAGACATAGAAATAATTATGTTTTGATTTTCTTAGAAAATATGACATTTCCGCTTTAAACCGGGAATCTTGTATATTATTAAATACTGTATCTTGTATAGTGTTAGTTGAAACAATATTTACACAGTTGGACGTTAAAGGGCCAATCCCGATAACGTGTTGGGAAATAAAACTGCTTAATTTTGTGTTAGAATAACTTAAAACCCATTACCTAAGGCCGACCAACTAACCCGATATTTGTGATACGTTTGTAAATAACTTAAACCTGACAGTCTTCATCTGGAAATGGAGACCGTTGTATTATACAGTATCTGGATAAAACCAGACTTTTTCTATAAAAATAATATGTAGGTGAAATTTACCTTTTGTTATCAAGTACAGTACATGGGTCATTCACTGTATAGACCTTTTAAGAAACGGGAATCCATTACCAGGTCACCCAATGAAAAAATAACCCGAAATCTTAAAAGAGTTACGTGTCCGGATAAGCTGTGTTGACGTCCACGGCCAAACGACTTAATATTTTGAGCTGAAATTTTGAGACAAGGTAAATACACCATGCCGCTATATTTTGGTCCATAAATTTCATAAATACTCGGATTTTAATTTTTGAGACTCTGTTCTTATCTGGATAGTCCCTTTAAGGCCCATTTTATTTCATTTCAATACGTGTCTTGTACATTAAAGATGCAAGAACAACATATATACCCATTCCAGGTGTTTATTATGGATCTTACATGAAAGCGGGAATTTCATATTTTCTAAGAAAGTCAAAACATAATCATTGCTATGTCTTTTGTTCAATAAGCTTAGGTTGTCAACTCACGATTATACAATCATAGGCATTATTTTCCACACTTAAACATCTGTCACATCGAGAATAATAACACAATTATATCCCTTGTTTTCACATTCCCCCCATGCAACAGCTATCTTCAAACGTTTGAATTTGAAGTTGAAAATGATATTTTTGCCAATTTCTGAAATGGCAAAAGTGAAATATAGGATTAATAGGATTATTCTTTAACAACGTATGCCTGTTTATAGATACCATCTATTTTAAGGCTTTACTTTTAATATATTTTAAAAATATAACTAAAAAAATATGAAATTGCAGCTTTAATACATCTTTATATATATCAGTGAAATGAAATGACGTACGTCTTACTGTCCGACAGGGCTAATGAAGACGGACATACGTCATTCAGTGTGTTGTGGCGGAAATTCTGCCCGGACAGCGGTGTTACATGTACTCTTATACCGAATTCCAACTGCCAGTGGGTGTTTTAGTAGTTTTACGTGCACGTAGATGCGTACACGGTACATGGACTTTTCGTTCCATCCGAACGACTAGCCAGCTTTCCTTGTCAGGTCCCCTGTCAGGTCCACCACTGACAAGGAGAAACCTTGCCGTTACATCGTAATGAACTTTCTCTGCCAAACCGGAAGTGAACTAGCGACCTCTAGAAGAGCGCACCAGCGTCTTACTCTCACATAGCAGCCGTTTAGTTCCATTTATCCACATTGACTCTCAAATTTGTCAGTAGCTAAGTTCGATAGAAATATGTGCTATAGTTCATCAATCTATGCTATTTGCTGCAGACAGATATAAGGAATGAGCAGTGATTATTGTCTTTATTTACAGTGTAACTGATCTATGTTAGGTAAACGCCATGACAGATGACGTTACAACTGTAGATGGATGAACAACAGTTGTCAACGAGCTATAAAATCATGGTGACGTCAGAAGTATCTTAATGCTATCAGCGCGTTCCTTGCACGGAAATAAAATATTTATCAATAAATAACGAATCGTTCCCAATTTATACTCGTGACGGTATGACGTATATACACACCAAAACATCAACGAGTCAATGTTCAATCAGCACTTGAACACCATAAAAACTGTTATTACATATAAAATATCCTTGTATATTTTAAAAAGAATATATATCGACGTAATGCAATTTAAGATTATATACCTCGCCTGGAAATTCGCGCCTGCAATGGAAACAAAATTGATGGATCTTGTAGACATCTGAAATCAGAAGTGTATTAGGATAAATTTAAGATGCTGCTATTTTTTCACTTTCTATTTTTTGGTGGCAAATGTGTCTTTAATACCGTCAATCCATAGAGTCTTGCCACTGTTTCATGATGCCTACAATTCTGACGTCATTTGTGTACGTCACGCCGAAACTCAAGTATTCATAAATACTGGGGCTAAGCTGTCGGAGATCTACTAATTGTAACTTTTGCCCCAAACTATTTATACTAATCAACACTAATTAGACATGCGTGGGAAACGTTTAGTCTCGTGTTTCCAATCTGGAACTGATACTCATCTTTAGTCTGCATCATTTGTCAACATTAATTGGTTACGACATCAGAGTTACAGGAAATAGAGAGGGAGAGAAATGTGTTTAAAGTCCACTCGACACGAACTAGGTCATTTCGAGACTAGCATATAGTTTTAATTTTTTTTCAATAAATCGCTTGCGCGTAGGGGTCTTTAGCAGTGGGAGGAAACCGAGGACCCAGAGAAAACCCACTAGGTTGGACAGGCGACCCTACTCCTTGTCACGTACAACCGGGGATTTGAAACCACGTCAGTTGACTCAGTGGCAGGCCGTATGATACAGCGCGCGCACGCTAATCATTCGGCCATCTAACCCCACCTCAAGTGAAAATACCGTAGAAGCAAAGTACATCATCATTTATTTATCTTTTATGTAGCTACCAAATTCCATAAGCCTTGATTAAATTCACAAGACAACCAGTGATAGAAATGGGGTTTAACGTCCACACGACACAAACTTGTTCATGTCAATACTAACAAATGTTCTAAATTTATTTCAATAATTTGCTTGTGAGGGGGGGGGGGGGTCTCTGGCGATGGGAAGAAACCAAGACGCCCAGAGAAAACTAAAAGTCGAAAATCCTTAATTAAATTCACACGACATCGAGTTTTTAAATTTCAACAATTAACTTCGGGGTAGGGTTGTTTATCGATGAGAGGAAACCGGTAGACCCGGAGAAAACCCACGTAGGTGGATAGGACGCCCTACTCTCTCTCTCCCCCTCTCTCTCTCACTTTCTCTCTCTCTTGATAGCAACGCTCTGTGAAAAACGTCAATAGATCACCCAATTCAAGTACGATCACTATGACACTAGACAGGTTTACTCCTTGGACTAGAGCATCGTTTATCGGACTTTTGATACGGCGTCCCTATACCAAGATGGCGGCGGTGACGTCATTTTCATTTCCTGGTACATATTATGCGATCGCACACGTTTATTTTATATTTTTGTTTACCTTAATGATACTTAAAAGACGGTGGTTATTTGAAACCAGGAAATTATTTTAATAATCTTTATATTTAGGGTTTACGATATCTACACAACAGTAGTTTAAAATGGCATGGTTATCTCAAATCAACTAATTGTGTTATTGACAGTCGATGGGTTTTAAAACTAACAGACTATGGATTACCTGGATTTCTGGGACGAGCTAAACAAATTCGAGAACAGGATACTCTAGGTAAGCATGATTATGATGTTTATTTTTTTTATACGAACCATGTTACTATGGTGATTTATATTTCCGATCTGTGTTTTCAGTTATGTTTAATGTAATATTTGTTTTTTATTAATTTGGCAGGGCTTGTTCATCTACGAAAACGGTGCCCTGTATTGATTAATCTCGTTCTCCTACGTGTACGGCGTCCTATATACATTAATTACGAAATTATAATTTGAAACTATGAAATGCTTTTCAAATGTGTGGAGTGACTAGCTAGTCTGTGCAAATTGTGATGTTGTAAAGGCAGGGACATCAACTTCTCCAGTAATCCGAAGATCGAATCCATCTTTATTTGAATATTTTTCAAATTTGAGTATACGCTCGAGATTGTGCTGAATATGTTGTGCTATAGCGCCTTAATATATAAGAGGGGTTAGGTGGGGGTGGTCCAGCCTCGTGGGTTTTCACTGGATTTACAGATTTCCTCCAATGCTGAAGACCCTAACGCGCAAGCGAATAATTGAAATAAAACGTGTTTGGTGAACACTGTCGTTATTATACAACATCATCTTCCTCTAGTCGCGAGGGTCCTATTCTACACTACAAAATAAAAATAGTCTAGGACTTCTTTCTCTATTTCCGCCACTGTGGGTTCCTATAGAGATATCGTGTCTATGTTTTCCTTTTACCATTATTGTCGCTTTATCTTTAGCTAGTTGACTTTGAAACCATTAATGAACCAACAAAGCTAAGTGCGTCTGTTACTTGTGAACGGTTTGGAATCCAACAACAAAGAGATTCGATTTGCCTGCGGTGCTCTGGTTTTATTAAGACTGGCATTAACGACTCACTAAAGCGTCCTAGGTTTTCAATTTGGTCGGACACAAGCTGATATTGCAACACACTATAACGGGATATTAGTTCCGAACGCTAATATCACCATCGCGTGTTACAAAATCACCAATGTTTTTGATTAATCAAGGCAGTCTTTAGTTTGCTTCGTTCATGAAAGATTTAACCTACTTGCCATTTCAGTAGTTTTTTACGTTCGGATTAAATGTCCTTTTGTGAGTTGTGTAAAAAAGGGGTTTTTATAATCTTACTTATCTTGTAATCCTTTACTATATCTTATGTTGAATCTCAGTTCAAAACACGCGAGATATCTCTTTCCTCAAAATAAACAAATGGTTAATCCTTCGGAACACAGAAGGACGATTTACTAACTTAGATTGGGTGTTATCATATATGTTTTTTTCTTTAAACAATATTTATTCACAGAAACTTAGATTTCTGTTTTAACTTAATTGGGCGTTATTTTTTTTTTAACAATATTTATTCGCAGAAACTCAATTAGAGAACAGTCAGAAGCCTATAGACCCCCTCTCGGCGGTTATCGTGCTAGGAGCATATAATGCTTACTTTTGTCTCAGCACTTGCTTCTATTGTACCATGAAAATTATAAAATGAAATGGGGTGTAACGTCCAAAATGACCTAGTCTGTGTCGAATGGACGTTAAACCCCATCTCTCTCTCTCTCTCTCCCTCTCTCTTTCTCTCTCCTACACACTGAGTCACGGCAGTTCTGCTAATATTCCACCATATCTACTTTTATTACATTATTCTGTCTCTAATGTACTTCCAGATTTATTGACCCTTCGGATTGACTACCATATATTTTATTCAGAAGATAAATTTTCTATTCGGGAGTTTTATTCTGCGTGTTTTTTTTTTCTTCTCCTGGGGACATAACTCTCCTTTTATCAACTTAATTGCTCCGACATTCTAGTTTTATTGTAATGATCTTTTTCTTCACCGGAATGCTCTATAAATTTTATTTTAATAACCCATTTGATATTTCACCATTGTTAACTCTAGGGGTTAAAACTCCTACGCCACACATACAACACGCGAAACAATTGTCTAAAGTTATATACGTATAAAACAAGTAGAAATGTCACTTAGTAATAATTCTCTATAATTAGCTTTGAGGTCAACAACGAAAGTGATCAGCGTAAAAAGTACAAATTACGAGAACTGTATCTATCGATTTTATACACAAGACGGTAAAATATACAAGAGAGAGAGGGCGAAAGAGAGAGAGAGAGGGGGAGAAAGAGAGAGAGAGATGGGTTTAATGTCCACTCGACACAGACTATGTCATTTCGGGACAAACATGTGGTTTAATTTGATTTCAATAATCAATAATTCGCTTGCGCGTAGGGTTCTTTTGATCTTTAGCGGTGGGAGGAAACCGGAGAACCCATAGAAAACCCATGGGGATGGAACATTGGCAGGAATTGGGGCTATGATATATTTATATCATGTCACCCTAGATGGATGGAGCGTCATGTCAAATCAAGCGTCATGCCAACGATGACGCGGAACAGCAGGATAAGATTAAAGCCCTTTTTTTAAATATCACCCCCCCCCCTCCAAGGTTATTGGGTGTCTTCCTCACAAACAATTTAGAATAAAAACATTTGACATTAATTAATTAACGATTACATAGTACTAACATGGTTGGTGGGGATGTGGAAGTCGTCCTTTAACCATTTCTAAAATCTACATGATATTTGGCCTATTTTTGAAAAAAAAAACAAAAAAACATATGATATAAAACACTGGCAATACAAATACAGGATTAAAATATAAAAAAGTGAATAATAAGACAGAGAAATAGGGTTTAACGTCCACTCGGCATAAACTAGGTTATTTCGGGACTATGAATAAAGTTGAGTAAAATGAATTACATAAAGATATTTTGTGTAAATTTCAACAGCGAATCCGATAAAAAGGGAAACATTTAGTTAATATCCGATATTTGGCACCGAACAATGAAATCAAGATATTTTTTGTTATATACGCGGTTGTCGATGGCCGTCAAATAATCAATAAAAGGCCCAAGGGGGCAGACATTGACAACACCGTTCTAAAACCGATAAACGGGACAGTTTGGTGTTTTGCCATTAAGATATAAGGCGTAGAAAACATCCCCTATTTAGCAACAGCATAGTTACGAGCAGCCATTCTTCAATCTGTTGGCTTGGGTTAAAATTTAGTATTCTGCTGTTTTCATTTTCTTCACAATTCCCAACCGAGCTTGAAAATGTTACTGTGATATTCATATTATCCAGCTTATCTGTCCCTTGTATCCATATTTACCTGTATCTTAAAGTTGCAATTTCATATTTTTAAGTTATATTTTTAAAATGTATTAAAATAAAGCCCTAAAATAGCGGTATCTATAAACAGTCCTACCTTACTAAAGAATAATCCTATTGATCCAATAATTCACTATTGCTAGTTGAGAAATTGGCAACAATATCATTTTCAACTTCAAATTCAAATGTTTGAAGATAGCTATTGCATGGAGGGAATGGAAAAATAAGGGAGGTAATTGTGTTATTATTTCCGATATGAAAGATTTGTAAGTGTGGAAAATAATGCCTATGATTGTACAATAGTGAGTTGACAACCCAATTGAGCAAAAGACGTAGAAATAAATATGTTCTGACTTTTTCAGAAAATATGAAATTCCCACTTTAAGTTTATTTGAAGCTAAAAGTTGCGTCTTCCAAATCTAAAACCAGTTTTTGTACTAATGATATCGTTGCTTAACATTTACCAGACCGGTTGCGATTGGCCTTCATTTACGTTTTAATTAGTGGTCTTCAGTGATCTGAAATGTAACTGAACCCGAACTTGTCTATCATGATGGCACGAGGTCAACATTTCGCCACAGGGATCAGACGTTGAGTAATATCGGTAAAATGTCTGAGTGATGTTCAACCAGCGACTTATTAATTCCGTTCTTGCCTAGCTAATGATCCGAGGATTAGTATAATTATAATATTTGACACGGTGCCGAATAAACCCCCGTCAAGTCTGCTAGATCAACAGAGAGATACATAAAAACCCGGCGGTTCGTCGTATAGATACGGAATAACCGTGCCATACGTCCTAATATTGGATAATTAATTCGAGAGAAATGGAATAGATACTATGTGTTAGAGGAGGGACGGGATGTTTAGGGATGTTTAGCGTCCATGTAAATTATAACGTGGACTATATTTGTAACTGAAAATAAAATACGGTTGAAGTTTCCACTGGTTCGCACCCACTTATAATCGGAAATGGTTTAAACTACGCAATGCTGCGGTCATACTCTTAATTTGATTTCTGATTGTCAAGTGGGTAGTGAAGGGGGTGAATGGTTAGCACGTGCGCACTGTATCATAGTGTGGTTCCGATTCCCCGGTTGTACGTGACAAGGAGTAAGATCGCCTGTCCAACCTCGTTGATTCTCCCCGGGTCCTCCAGTTTTTCTCAAACTGCTAAATAACCGTATTCCATATTCATACTTTCTAATTTAACAGCATTAAATTTCTCCTTGTTGTATCAATGATTTGTTCGGTTTAAAAGAAATTTGGATGTGATCACCCTTGTCACGATACAGTGCCTAGTCTTTCGGATGGAGTAGTAAATTGAACTAGCATGCATATTAAACTAGTAAAGGTATCCAGACATACAGCACACTGCATTGGGTATGCACATCTTCAATATCCAGATTGGTTATGATGCGTTACGCTAGGATTGAACTTATCAGGTCAACGACCTGCTACGTGCAGATACGTTCAGATACGTTTCTATCCGATCAACACGATTGCCACGACTTACCCCAATATATTATTAGACCTGCTAGGATCACCACGATCACTCCACGATAAAAACATAACACGATTTTAATCGTAGCGCGAATCGTAATAGTGGGAACCTATCTTTGAGAACGGCATTTCATTTCGGTTCAAAATTTAAACGTGGTGGCTGCATTCGCTGTCTTTGAGCTACAGACTTACACCATACCAGCAAATAGCCTTTAATCCACATTTTTGCGTTTTTTGAAATGTTATCGAATTACGCAATATGATTAAAGTAAAGGTATATATTTCCAATCGAATAAAAATAACGTGTTAAACGCGATCTCTGTAATACGATACCGCACTATTTCATCCCATAAAAGTGTGACATTGTCAGTCAGTATTCAATGGAAATAGTGACTTCAGTGTGAACACATGTTTTAAACATATTTAACCCGTTAGATTGAATGACACTTTCTGGAAATATAGATCAGTGTTATGTAGGGCAAGCGATCGCGCGAATCACCCGTTTAAATGAGTCATGGTTTATACGTGAATAAAGATTTACAACTGTAGGATAATAGTACAGCACGTTGAATCTGAGAAAACCGAGTCTCGTCGCTTTCCCCCACATGAAGGACATATAATCGATAGTGGCTTTAATCGAAGGGATTCCCCCGGGGACAACCCTGTTATTTATTAGAAATTCCCCTTTATCGCGTCGGCTTCTCTTCTGTGCAAACAATGTATCAAGTCCGGTGAAACTTGAGCCAGACTTCATCTTAGACGTTTAGTTGTTGGTTGATTAATGACGGACGTCAGTGAAGACACTAGTATTAACAGGTGCTTATAGCAGCTATACACACAGACAAATCAACTTAAATCCTACAAATAAACTCGAACTGAAACCGGTTGTTAAATGTCCTCGTAAATCGGTCGAGACTAGTTCAACCTGGTCAAACAGTCCTCCTTTACAGTCAGTATTTCAAATTCATAGGATACAGTGAAACGAGTAGCATGAATAATGAAGAGACAGGGGGGGGGGGGAAATAGGTTTAGCGTCCACTAGACACAAACTAGGTCATTTCGGGACTAAAATATGGTTGAATTTTGTTTCAATAATTCGCTTGCGCGTAGGAGTCTTTAGCGCTGGGACGAAACTGGAGTACGCGGGAAACCCACGACGTTGTACAGGCGACCCTACTCCTTGCCACATACGACCGGGGATTTGAAACCACGCAAGTTGACTCAATGGTAGACTGTATGATACATTCGGCCATCCCCCCACCATGAATAATGGGCTTATGAAGACGGGCGTGCGCCATACTGCGTGCTATGAGAGAACTTTTGCCGGGCAGCGGCGTTACGGCCTACTAATATATTATAGAGAACAAACCCCACCAGCAACCAGCCCTTTAATAATTGGTAGGCTTACATCAAACGAAGACTCTCCAAGGAAAAATTATTTGTTCGACAGAAAAGCAGTAGGTGACATGAAAAGAAAATGCAATTAATTGCACAGCATGGTCCATGTCGGATGTAGGCAAATCTAATAATGACAATATGCCGTGTATATTTTTTTCCAAGTTATAATTATAGTGGGGTTTTTTTTCACGTATAATATAATTTCATTTGATCCTATTGTGAACTTAAAAGTCTCTAACTCAATATCATCCAAAATCTTCAACATTGAAAACGCGAATTATTTATCAATTTAAATCAACATGGTTGCTGTGATCTTACCGGAAAAAAGATGGGCTTCTGATATCCAATATGTAAGACAAAATGAACATTTTACCATTGGTACACGAATCGTGTACCATATTGCGCTTAAGCCCCAACGCTAGCAAGCGATTCGAAATGAAATGAAATGAATTCCAGCTGCCAAGGGATCTTTTACGTGCACTCCAATGTGTACATGGGACCTCGATTTTTCGTCCCATCCGAACGACTAGGCGACTGTCCTTGTCAGGCCCTCCTTCTGCATCACTGACAAGTGGGAATCACGCCGGAAAATCGAGATGAACTTTATCGGCCAATGCAGGGATCGAACACCCGACCTCCAGGCTAGCGAACCAGCGCCTTATCCACTTAGCCACCGTGAACCCCCAATAGACTCGAGAAACGAGTCTAAAAACATTGCACCAAATCAAACGGCGTATTTAGACTGGAATAACCAGACGCTAGAAATTTGCATTGGATTGCTACTGCTGGCTTATTTCGCCAAATATAACTGATTTGAAATTAGAGTAAAAACGGAAACCATTGAATGTAAATCAGTTTATATACATTCATATTACAATATTATATGCCTTACGGCCCATCTGTGTCAATTTCTAGGTCCCAGAAGTTATCGATTCAGCTCCTTTAAGATCAAATATATTATTGCTGATTTGTCTGATGTGAATGATGTTTACCTTTCACGTTATTGATGACAACATGGGTCTCTCGGTTTCACTGTATCCTGATCAATACTTTGCCTTAATTAAATGTTGAATTTCAATATATCTAATACAGTCTATTTCACATCGAGAATTGCGAGGTCCTTGTAAAGCCAGAAGTACATTCTGCAAACTGAGATCCGTCCACATCATGCACCAAGAATAAATCTATGCCCTAAATGACCGCTATATCCAACAATTTTTTTATACTGTTTTATAATGCATTTCTACTCTGCTTCACATCTGTTATACACACAGCCTTGTGGTGTGATGGCAAACAGGGGTCCCATGTACACATTGGAGAGTACGTAAAAGAACCCTTTACAGTTAGAATTCTCTCTCTCTCTCTCTCCCTCTCTCTCTCCCTCAGTTGGTGTCGGTTGAACGTTAACAACGCCCCCCCCCTCTCTCTCTGAATCATTTTGTTGACTGTATATAGTTCTGGAAGATGTGTTTTTAATCTTTCTCATGTTCATTCGTATGTTGTGCGTACGTACAATATTTGAACAATGGTACGGTCGACATTAAGCGGTACATAACGAGATAAATGCCTCGAAATGAACTCTAGAACCTTCCGGTTAGTGAACTGAACAGCCGTGGTCTCAGAGCTATCTATGATATATTGAAATAACTGTTTGAAAAGCGGGGTAGTTGGCCCCATGGTTAACGCGTGTGCGTCGGATCATAGGGTCTACCAGTGAGTTCAATTACTCGCTTGTACGTGACAAGGAGTAACGTCGCCTGTTCAAACTCGTGGGTTTTCCCTGTGTGCCCCAGCTTCCCCGATGTGTAAAAACCCCTACACGCAAGCGAATTATTGAAATAAAATTGAACCATTCGTTTGTTTGTCCCGAAATTACTTGACACTCTAATAAAAAGGTAACAGTTATTTTCGTGATAATTATTAATTATAACTACATGTAGTTTTTCTTGGTGCTAGGAAAATGTGTGCTAACTTGATCTCAATCCAGGCGCTGGAATACGGTGAGAGAATATGTATGCTAACTTGATCTCGAATCCGGGTGCTGGAATACGGGTGAGAGATTCCGTTCGGTTAATTTTTCTAGCTGTTTGAATTATAGAAGTTATTTGTATCTCGAGCTTAATTTCTGTTTCATGCAACTAATTATTGTAAACACAACAGGGTCCCTCTTCCACTCGTGTAAAAGTCTACTTTTGATTTCTAATCTATAGTCTGTATCAAAGTAGTACACATACGCTAACGCCCTCTGGGGTAATAATGCAATCTCGTTCCCAGAGGCAGCCGCGGAGCCGAAGGCCTCTGGCACATTAGACCGTCCATTTTTTCCAATTTTTTTCAAACCTAAGCCCCGCCCATTCTGACCTCTGATTGGTCAATCTTTTTGGGTCGATTTCTCGAAAACTAGAGGTCGGATCGTCGTTTCGTTTGTTGTAAAATGATCCTTGAGTCAAAGTCAACTTGCTGACATAAAAAAATGGATCCTAAACGAACAAATTCAAGTTTTTGTAAAGATCTATTTTTCTACGCGTGGGTATATTTTTAAGTGATTCGGTCATCCAGGCACCTAAAATCAGGGGCGTCCGACGCAAATAAACGAGAACTTTCGCGCGTAGGAATTACATATCATTTTCGGGAAAATGGCCACCCCAATTCACCAGAGAAATTTCTTCAAAAATTTTTCTGGTTTCGAGATTGGTAATAATGTTGATAATTCATTATATTTTTCTTGACAATTTCATTTCAAGATTTTAACTTCAAGACTTTTTGAAACGTAGAAAATATTTTCATAAGAGTTCAAATTCCAGATTATATTTTAGATACTCTCAGAAACCAATGAATTGATTTCTTTGTCGTGTAAAAACTAAGAAAATACCGATAAAACGGCGAAAATGAAACATAAAATCAACTTTTTGTTTAAAATGTTGATTTTGTGCATGTGATGTTGACATAAGAATGTAGAAACAAGAATCATAAGTTTAGAATGTTGCGTTCGTGTCTAAAATGTTCAAACTGGAATGTAGAAACAAGAATCATGAATATTGTCCCATTTGGTCTTCCATATTAGTATGGATCTTTATGTCTGTATTGGTGTTCCATATTAGTATGGATCTCTATGTCTGTTGAACATTACGCACGCTTCTTTATCTTTTAGAGATGTCGATAGAAGTTAAAATACCAACCGTCAATCAAGGATTAAAAACGTTGACAGGGATATTGAATATGGATTATATATATTTAGCAGTATTGTACCGATTGAGATTGTGTAGTAATGCCGATTTCCCCTAGAGGTTATTCTTTTAGATCAGATTTGTGTCAAGTGTCAGTTTTATACAATACACTAAACCAGGACAACCCATATTAATCAATAAATTAAACAAAAATATATACACAGAGAGAGGGTGGGGGAGAGAGAGCGGAGAGGGGAGGGGTTAGCGTCAACTCAACATAGACTAGGTCATTTCGGGTCTAAACCGTGGTTCAATTTTATTTCAATAATTCGCATGCAAGTAATAAGGGCCTTTAGCTGTTGGGGATACCGGAGGACCCGGAGAAAACCCACGAAGTTGGACAGGCGCCCCTACTCCTTGTCAGATACTACCGAGGAATCGGAACAACGCCAGTTAATCCACTCAACTCAAACAATGTAATTTCTGGACTAACATATAGAACAATGTTATTTCAAAATGCTATTTGTCCCTGTGGGGCTTTAGCATAAGGATAAAACCATGAGACCTTGCGAAACCCGACGAGGGTGGGAACTGGACCCTACTCATTGTCAAGTTTAAGTTGACAGTGAAGAAGTTCCAGACTATTCAGTCATCCGACCCCATACGGGTAATTTGTAAAAATAGAATCGAATTCCCATGGTTTGTGATTATGGTCGCTCTTATTTGATCAAGGCTTGAGGAAGTGTAAAGAGATGCAGACAATTGACCTATTGTAATGGTCCACATAAAACCCATAGAAATACCAGGTTCGTGACGGTGAATAATTCAAACATAGCCTTCAGTCTGAATAAAGACAATTGCAAATACCAGTGAATCGTTTAAACTATGGAATGAATATCCGTAAATGTTACATTACGTAAATAAACGATTTAAGGCGGGTAAAAGGGTTAATGAGAAGCGTTCACAACTTTTTCACAATGTTATTCATGGATTGCCATTATGTTTATTTGATTATTTTGGAGGAAATAGTCCTTAGATCACCTGGCCCTGTGATACTTTGTCGTAGTACTGAACTTAACCAATTCATCAAAAATACGTGCAATTACGAATGGTCCCTCGAACTACGTGGGGTGGGGTGGGGGATAAACGTATTTAGGGTATTCTCAGCTTACCTAGGATATCCTGGCCTTACTTTTTATTATGATGTTATTCTGATTGTGCAATGTAGATAGGTGTTTCTTTTATTTCTTTTTTTTTTCTTTTTAAACCTTATTCTTCAGATGTTTTATATTTTTTTAATGTAATAGCACCATAGAGAAATCAATATATTGGATGATAGGCGCTCTATAAATGAATTATTATTATCATTATCATACTTACAGGATTTTGTTCAGGCCATCCCTGGTTGCCTTTGTTATTTGTAGATGTTGTTTGCAATCATATGAGAGATATAATCTGATTAAAACACAGATCCTATTTCGTTTCGGTTTTTTTATAGTTAAAAATTTCGTTTTACTTGTATTTGAAAAATTGTTATCATTGACGTGCTCTGTACGATGTGAGGGGTTGGACAATGAAACGGTCTGTTGCGACGAGTGAACGGAACTGTTGGTAATCCACTAGAAACATCAATAAATAGCTGATGTCATATGGTCAAGAACCGCTCGTATCACCCTATCACGAGCTCCCATTGCAACTGGTCAGATTGTCATGTATAGTGAAGGCTATCGAAAGAATAACAAACGAAACGAAATATAGATTTTTTTTTTTAATAAGTATGATAATAGTGTATTTGATTTATATTTTGTTATTCAATTTTTGTTTGGAAACAAGAGAGAGAGAGAGAGTGAGAGAGATGGGGTTTAACGTCCACTCAACACAAATTAGGTCATTTCGGGACTAACATATGGTTTAATTTTATTTCAATAATTCGCTTGCGCGTAGGGGTCTTTAGCAGTGGGAGGAAACCGGAGTGCCCGGAGAAAACCCACGAGGTTGAGAAGGCGCCCCTATCTCCATGCCACATACGCTCACACCAGGGCTCGAAAACACAGCCGCAAGCCAGAGGTGACCGGTTAGCTAGAGGTCGAACCGCGGCCCTCTAGTCCACTTGGCCATCCCAACCCCCCGTTTGAAAACAAGAAACAATTCATCGTTAGAGATGCTAGGTCGTAAAACCCCTATTTAATTATGTTAATTTCTTATATTTGGTTGATTTGAAATAAATGTTATTTGGTGGAATTGGTACACACCATATTATTATATTAGTAATAAATGTTATTTGGTCGATTTGGTACAAGACGCGCTATATTATCATGTTGATAGTAAATGCTATTTTGTTGCTTTTCGGTAGATTTGGTACATGCAGTGCCGTTGTATAATGCTTATTTGATAGATTTGGTAAAGTCTGCACCATATCATTTTTATAATAAATATTGTTGTCTTGCTTTTCTGTAGATTTTTTTATTATGCTTATAATCTATTCTGTTGCTATTTTATAGATTTATTGTGGACAGCACCCGAATATTTACGTCAAGAAGGTAACCAGATTCACAAGGGATCTGAAAAGGGAGATGTATATAGTTTTGCTATAATAATGCAGGAAGTAGCACTAAGGAGTGACCCCTATAGTACAACAGGTTTAGCACCTAAAGGTCAGTTTTCATTTATCCAAGGCTTTAGTTTCTATGTCCTAAATTCTAGAGAAAGGAATAAGGTTTAACGTCCACGAAACACAGTCAGGCCATTTCGGATTTTTCAAATAATACAATTTCATTTCTATAATTGGCTTGCACTGAGTGGTCTTTTACAGTGGGAGGAAACCAGGGGATACGTGTGGGATCGAAACCACGTCACTCACATCAATGGCAGACCTTATGGTCTAAACCACAACCGCGAGACCCCCTCCCCTTTTTTCTATAACATTCATCTTTGTAAATCTATGAGTGCACTACCCGACCTGCCATTGAATTTGCCAATTTGTGTATGTTTGGAACAGTACACACAAAAAACCAAAACATTTAAAAATATGTTATTATTTAAGTTTTTTAAAAGGTTAACGTTCTTATTATTTGGTTTATTTCTCTTTCGTTATGTCTTCGAGTGCACCATGAGACCGAACATTGGATTTGACAGTTTGTGTGTCTGTGTGAGTGTGTTTGGAACACACAAACACAAAAACTACATAACATTTATAAATATATCATTATTTAAGTTTTTTGAAAGGTTAACACTCGCGTTATATTGTTTAAAACTGTTTTTCTATGTCGTCCACATGTTTTATGTCTTTAATGAGTTGTTTCAGGATTTTTTGTCTTTCTGTTTCACTTTTTATTAAAAAAAATTGATCACTTCCACCTCTATTGGCCTGGTTGTAAAAGAGATAACAGGTCAATACTGTTTTTGTTTGCGTTGTTGGGTGTCGAAACAATAATTAACTAATCAATATGATTATCTATCACTAATGCTACAACACGTAGTAATTGTGCCTCCATCACAGGGATAATCCAATCAGATCGCCAGTACCTCCACCTAATTGTCTTCCCTTGGGTAAAAAGTAAAAGTCAAGAACAATTGATCAACCATAGCAGCAATTAGTAATTGTGTTAGAACTTTGAGGACACCGAACGCTATTTATCACACTCTCCCCTACATTCAGCTGTACTAATAATAAAATAAAACCATGTACTAACCATCCAAACCATTAGACAAAATTCGAAGTCCTTCAAAGCGTTATCGGCAAAAATAGTGTAATCAGCAAATGGACTGTTCACCTTTTACAAAATATACGACACATAGTGGCAACAGGTGTCCATAACAAGCTCCCTCCCCCCTCCCCTCACAAAAAAATAAAAAAGAAAAAAAAGTTCCCCCGTCCACTGTTTTTATACCATCTCATACCCCAGTTACACGACCATAACCTGAAAATAACATCGGGGGGATAATCTGGCAACACCTCACAATAAATATACGTATTGTTCTACCATTTTAAATATAACCCATTAACACCACAATAACCTCAAACTAACTCCACAGTCCTTGTAGAGATATCGAAGTGATACCATCATTGCCGCAAACAAACTAAACATCGGTGACTGTGTACTTTGATGGCTCATGGGGCAATCCCAGTTACACAATCAGGACCTTACAATAAACGTAATAAGTAAATATTCTTGTGCCATCGCCGTAACCTCAACTAAACCCCAGTAACTGTTCTATCATACAACCCCAAACTAAAACTCAGTAACTTGTCTATCACTGTAATGATAACTCAGTGACACCACCATTAGGTATGTCATTGAGGTAAGCGGCATGGTTTCGATTTCATGCTTGTACGTGACATGAAGCCGGAACGCTTACCCGTTTTCTTTTCTCGCACTGCTATAGACCAGATGGTGTCCGGGGAGGGGGAGGGGAGACCGAATAGTTGGTATTTATCGCGCTGAATCATAAAGCCTGTCATTGAGTCAGCTGGTGTGGTTTCGAATCCCTGGTTGTACGTGACAAGGAGTAAGGTTGCCTGTCCAGCCTCGTGGGTTTTCCCCGGGTCCTCCTGTTTCCTCCCACTGCTAACGACCCCTATGCGCAAGCGAACTATTCTGGTAGTTTGTACCGAGTAGACGTTAAACCTCATTTCTCTGTATCTGTCTCTGTCTGTCTGTCTCTCTCCCCTCTCTCGCTCTCTCTCTCTCCCAGTTGGTGTCGGTTGAACGTTAACAACCCCCCCCCCCTCTCCCTGAATCATTTTGTTGACTGTATATAGTTCTGGAAGATGTGTGTTTAATATGAAAAACAGGGCAACGACCGTTACAAACCCAAAGGGACTTGTAGACCCGATACATGTATTGTTATAAAACACATGTTATAAAATACGTGTCCTTAATCTACTTTACACATGTTTTTACAAGTTTGTTAGATGAAAAGGTTAAATATTTTAAGGAAATATGTTATTAGTAATCTATTTATCGTTAAGATTATAAACATGAGATCAACAGCCCAAACAATAATGTAATATAATGTTATAAAATATGTACCCAGGGGAGGTAACTGTTTCATATACTGAACAATGAATGATAATACAAGAAGACGGCATGTCACGATTCTGCTTTTTGTTGATTTTCTTTTTGTGCTTTGTTGAACTGTATTTGACGCCAATTAATTTGTTTTCCTGTGTCATTTATTGTTACATTAATATGAATATTGATTTAAACAAGAAAACATTTAATGTTTCTGTGACTACGGTGTTTTTATTATTGAACTAATGTGATTAAACTATGTCAGCATAATGTGAAACAAATATACTGTTATATTTGCTAAGCTGTCAGTACGTGTGAATTAAGAATAGTGGATAGGTGTTAAAGTAGCTAAGTCACTTACTCAACATCATCAAAAATCTTTGATATTGAAAACACGAATTATTTGTTAATTTAAATCAACATTGATGCTGTGATCTTACCGGAAAAAGATGGGCTTCTGATATCCAATATTTAAGACAAAATAAACATTTTACCATTGGTACACGAATCGTGTTCCATAATGCGTTTCAGCCCCAGTTTTAACAAGAGACTCGGGGGACGAGGCTAAACACCAAATCAAACGGCGTATGTAGACGCTATAAATTTGCGCTTGATTTAGACTGCTGGCTTATTTCGCCGAACATAACTGATTTGAAATTAGAGTAAAAACGGAAACCATTGAATGTAAATCAGTTTATATGCATTCATATTTCAGTATTATATGCGTTGCAACCCACTTGTGTCAATTTATAGGTCCCAAATGTTAGCGATTTAGCTCCTTTAATTATAAATGAATATTGCTTCGTCGCTTGTTTCAATTCCTTGCCTTGTTTCCGTAATCAACTGGGTGATTGAAACGAATTTATAGCTAACGTTTGAATATAAGGGTTCTAGGAACAAAAACATCTTCTAAAATTTCCAGCCATTTACTTACAACTTGGAAAACGTACCCTTTCTTATGGGATACACTACTACAGTCAATGAAACAATTACTATCTGTGGGCCATTTTAAATCTCAACTTAAAACATTCTTATTTCAAAATCTAGATCTGTAAATAATCAGTGATTATAAAAACTAACAGCGCCTTAGAAACGGGTTTCTTCAGTATATTCACGTTGACCATGTTCGTGTTGTCGGTAGGCTAAGTGACGGCGTTAGAGCTGCGATAGATTGGGTGTGTCTAGTCGTTTGGATGGGACATAAACCCAAGATATATCGGTGTAAAGGCCACGAAGTTTTATTGGATTTTGCGATGTGGTTTCCCATTGTCAGTGGTGCCACCGGTAAATCGAAACCACGTCAGCTGACTCAATGACAGACTATATGGTACAACGCTCAAGTGCTAACCATTCGGCCTGTAATAGGCAATGAAATGAAATGGAGTTTAATGTCCTATAGTTCTGCTTCGAACTGGGCTAATGAAGACACGCACACACCATACAGTGCGTTATGAGGGAAATGTTGCCCGGGCAGCGGCGCTACGGTCTGATCTTATATCGAATTCTAACTGTCAAGGTATCTTTTACTCGCACACCAATGTGTACACGGGACCTCGGTTGTTCGTCCCATCCGAACGACTAGACAACTGTCCTAGTCAGGCCCTCCGTCCTGCATGTAATAGTCAGATACATCTTTTACGTAATGTATCTTTAAACGGCGATCTAGTTGGTGTAAACCAGGTATCTTGAAATGAATATTAAATTGTCCAGTTAAAGTTTTATATTTTATATTCCTATTTTGTTTTTTATTTTCAGAAATCTTTAGAAAGTTGAAGAAGCCCCCACCTTTAATCCGTCCATCCGTGTCCCCTCAATTCGCGCCACCACCGTACATACAACTCATGAAACAATGTTGGTCTGAAGCCCCGGATATGAGACCAGGAGTGGAAGAAATTTACGACCAGTTTAAAAAGATAACCAGCGGAAAGTGAGTTCTATTTTCTTTTATTCCGGGTGTTTTTTTTAATCTCAGTTCTAGAAGAACCCACAGGAAACTCACGAGGTTTGGCATGTGACCGATGTGTGCTGTATCATAAGGTCTGTCACTGAATCGATTGACGCGGTTTCGATTCCCCGGTTGTACGTGGCAAAGAGTAGGATCGCCTGTTCACCCTCCAGTTTCGTCGCACTGCTAAATACCACTACGCACACGTGTATTAATTAAATAAAATGGTGTCATGTGTTAGTATCGCAATGTCCTAATTTGTATCAAGTGGACGTTAAACCACACCTCTCTCAACTCGACTATTTGTGTATTGTTTATATAGACGAACCTGCCAGATGTTAATCCCTAATAACGTATAATTATACATATTTCATTTCGTCAAGCAAATCGTCTCGTTCTAGTTAGTTATAATGTTTGTACCTAAAGCTATCAATTAACTGGACACTTTAACTCACTAATTTAACCAATATACAGATTTCACTAAGTAGCCCGATTCGGAACCATAGTCTCTAAATTAGAGACGCAACAAACGTCGACGGGTCATTATCTGCATCCGCGGTTTTCTCTGGTTCTAATTGAACCAATAATCAATAATAATTTCTGGCGATTAGTCGACATTTGGTGGATTTAACTTGGAGTTGAGTGTATTTCTATGTGTGGATGGCCACTTATAGAAGATTTAGTCGCCTTCTTCATAGCCAAAAGGCTCTGGAAATATGACCTTTAAAGGTCCATCCGTTGGTTGTGGTTATTGCACTGGACAAGTTTATATTCGTTTTAAATCTGTACACGTGGGGGTAATCTAATTATAATATGGCACGAAATATGGGGTTTAACGTCCTGTTGCCCTGCTTCCACTGGGCACATAAAGACGTGCTTACGCCATTCAGTGTGATTTTAGGGAAAGTTGGCCCGGACAGGTGAGCCAGGGCATTCTCTTATATCGAATTCCAACTGTCAAGATATATTTTACCTGGACGCCAATATGTACACGGAACCTCTGGTAAATTAAAAGATCAAGTTTTGTTTTCTGTGATAACCTACGGGTGTGGCGCCAGGCAGGGTAAGCTTACTCTTCCGGACACCTGTTACCACTGTTTGTCGTGTATTTTCTACACGGGGAGCAGTCCATTTGCTGATTACACTATTTTGCCTAAAATATTTTTAGGACTTCGAATTCTGTCTAATGGTTTGAATTGTTCGTACTTGGTTTTATTTTATGTCATATTTACTTCCATTGTCATGAACTAAAACGTAATTTCACTTCTTTTTGGGGATATCTTTAAGGTTGACATGATATAGGTTTGTCATATCAACTATGTTTACGTCCATTATTCCCAATATCACAAAGTATTACTGGGTCTACTTTAATACCCTTGCCAGGAACCATGCTATTTATATGTACTCCAAATACACGACACTGTATACTGGCTCATGTATGTACGATTCAGACAAGGGAGTAACTTTTACCTTTGATTGAGAACATACGCGTTGTTCTGGATGTAAGCTTTCTGACCGACATTAAACCGTGGACATGGCTATTTGGGAATAAAATACGTATCTGAAATCCATATCTATCTAGCTATCTCGTTTATCAGTGCCTATATACCACCTGATATCACTTCTGCATCTGATTCACGTAGCTAAAATAATTACATTAACATAACTAAGTTGTTTATCCTGCCACTGGGCATTAATCTCCGCGGAACAAACTGGTTTCGGTTTGTTAAATCCATGTTCAGGACATTGAACCGTTTACCCGTACCTAGCGATGTGTGCTGTTTCAAGAACACCCAATGGATTACTACATCCCATTTGCTTGTAGCTGCAGCTTTGTAAATTAAACCGTCTTCAATCGATATTACGCCGTCCGAAGTCCTCAAGCTAACCTTTACTTGGGTCTCTGGAGAATTGAATATTTTGTGTGAAAGACTTGAAGTGATTCTATTGACTATCCAGACTAGCTAATCGTAGCGTAAATTGCTTCTGCTTCACCCAGACAGAAGCTGGTAGGCTACACTTTTCTCTCTCCGCGTCCTGGATTTCTAAAACTATTCAGCAGCCTATATTTATGTCGGCCTCTCACTTAATGTCCCTAAAGAATCGCCGTCTTTGAAATTGCTCTCAGTCAAACCGCCATCAGCTTTTGAATGTATAGATAATTTGAGATTCACGAAAGATTTCAAAGGAACTAAAAAAAGAAATCTCTTGTCAAGTTTTTCGGGTTGAAAAGAAAATCAACTGGTTAAATGACTAGGGTATTGACCTACAGAAGAAGATCGCGATGTAAACCAGTCAACTATTGAGATGGGTTGTTTTAAAAATAGATAATAATTGGGTTGTAGATCCCCAAAACCGCGTAAATTCTCACTTCGACGGGTAATTAGGAGCTGTTAAACATACACAATGCAAGAGCTACATCTGCCTATTGTAGGTCTTTCGTTAGGCTGTAAATGTTATATAAAATATTAATTAGACATTTATATTTAATCAACTCTCGATGCCATCATCTGGATTTGAATTCGATTTGATGCTAAACGTTTATTGATGATTTAATCCAAAAACAAGTAACCGAGACCATGTTTTTATCGTACCGAATTTAGTAATGATGATCAAGGCTGGGCTTAAAATTCAAATGCTAATATCTCGATTCAAAGTAGAGCAATATGACTGAAATTTTCAGCATATTCCCTTTACATTATCTAGTTTTTTTATCTACTGAGAACTGCCTACTCTTTTTCTAAACTCCATTAATGCTACTTTAAATTCAACATGGGTAGTGGATATAAAATATACATAAAATTAATTTATTTTCAAAACTGAGACACACAAAATCAGTGGTAATTATATGGAATGAACATGATTGTCTTTTAGATAAGTTTTAACCCAACCAATGCCAAAAGGGCGGGGATATATTTTAACGTCTCCCTGACAAAACAATATGGTGGTTTTGGAGACTATAGCATGCCAACAATGAATACGTGTGAACGGGATCTGGGTTTTCCCAATTATCTAATGTCCGGGATAGTGTATAACACATCTTAGCTAGTCCAATACGTATCAAACGGCGATATACATGGGACATGACGTAATCTGTCAAACGGTGATATTTGCTAGCAAATGACCATTCACAGATACCGAAATGAAATGGGATTTAACGTCCTACTGTTCTGCTCCTAACCTGGGCTAATGAAAACGGGTCACAGATATCAATTCCCTCTTCTTGCCATAGTGTAGCCTCGGTTATCACATATAGACTATGTGAATGGAATTCGTTCATATTCCACATTCTGAAACTACGCTGTAATGCACCTTTATGATACACGCGGTACAGCGGGCGTTGCATAAACTACTGGGATACCCCGGGTGCTTATAAGTACATCACGAAACTACCGAGATATCCCGAGTGTATTAGAACATAAACACCACGGAAACTATCGAGATCTCCCGTAATCTGGAAAAACCTAGTAACGCTGTTGAATGTAGTTTTGAGTAAACAAATGAAAACTGTTTTCTTAAAGGGACAATAACATTCTTGCTGGCTTGGTAGCTCCAGAAAATAAATAATACCCTTATTCTAAGTACTAGATGTTTAAGTGTCCTACCTGTTGTGTAAATTATCCATTACAACCTATTTTACTTGTCCAGAGGGTTCGAAAATATTTTAAAATCCAAGTCACATTTGAAAAGGTTTACGTTAGACTTTTCAAATCAATTGGTTGAATTTTTCCAATTTTTCAAAATAGGTGTGTTAAGATGAAATTTATATCATCATTTAGTTGGAATATTCTAAAATAATACGATTTGTTGACCAGAATGAAGATTGGGACATATTTTTCAGTTACAACGAGAGTGTTATTGGGGCTTTAAGCTACTGAATATATAGCCATTTTTTTTTTGACTTCTTAGATGAAGATAATTAGAAGCCCTTTCGGTGAAGGAGAAAAAAAACCTATTATTATATAAATGTGCACTTAGTCCAAATATGTGTCTAACTCAATTTTCACCAAAATTTGACTTGCTAGGTTTTTTCAGATTATGGGAGAGATATCCTGGGTCTTTATAAAAACACATATGCATCACGGAAACTATCAAGATATTCCGAGTACGCGTATATCATGTATATTGTTGTCTATTTTCAGGAAAGCTAATATAGTTGATACCATGTTTCGAATGTTAGAAAAATACTCCAACGATTTAGAAGAAATTGTCAATGACAGAACAGTTCAGTTGGAAGAAGAAAAAAAGAAAACAGATCAGCTCCTGTCTAGAATGTTACCTCCGTAAGTTTTATCACATACAGCCAACGCAGCACCAAATCGCAAACTCGAAATCAATCGTACACCCGTGTTTTATATCGCATGGATATTTAAAAAAAAAAAAACGCATCTATAATACTATTTTACATAATATAACGGTCAATCTCTTTGAACTTAGATGTATATTATTTGCCCGGTATAACTTGCGGTCTGAAAGTCGGGGCTACTTTGAATCTATACAAGGGGAGTTGGTGTTATTCTTCTGAAAGGTTTTCTTTATACCAGTAACGGGTTATTCTTCCAGGGTAGATTTTTATTTTCAATATACAGTTCTTCTTACTGGAATTCTGGGGTATTCTCATTTTACTTACATGTAAACATAGACAGTTTATTAACAAGACAAAGTTTTCGAGTTCGGCTATGCAGGGGACGAATGACTACAGTCTCTTGATTTATTCCATAGTTACAGATTATGTAACGAGTTATTCTTCTATCGTAGGTTTTCATTTTACGTAAGAAAACATGAAATAAGGGTTTTCGTACTGGTATCACGTGATATTCTGGGATATTCTCGAGACATTAATTATAATTAAAGATGCATTATGGGAGATTAGATAACGAGTTGGCAGTTTTATAAAATTTCAGGCCTAACAGATGACCTACAATGGGCAGATTTTGCTCTTGCATAATGTATGTTAAATATATTGTAATAACAAGAGGGCCGCCCGACCAGGGTGTTTTTACAATATATTACGCAATGTCTTAAGCTAGAGACCATTAAACAACTTAAAATACAAACACTCCGCACATGCTTTTACAGTGAAATACGTCACAGGAGTCAAGTATTTCACTAGTACTAATAAAATACGATTGGCAAGTTACCCGTACGATTATTTGACATAATGGTACGCCAACATCAAAGGGTGACGTCACATCCGTATTTTAATTGTATATATTTTTTGATGAACAGGGCTGTAGCGGAATATCTAAAGAGTGGTAAACCAGTGGAAGCTGAAACGTTTGCTGAAGTAACGATATATTTTAGCGATATCGTAGGATTTACGACTATATCAGCCATGAGTACACCCATGCAAGTTGTCGATCTACTTAACGATCTGTATACGATGTTTGATGCTACGATTGAACAATACGATGTCTATAAGGTAATAGTTTGCTGTTTATTGAATAATGCGATGCTAATATTATAATCTGCTATAGGTTGAATAATACGACGTCTATATGGTAATGTGCTATATATTGAACAATACGATGATTATAGGGTGGTGACATGTTGCCTATTGAACAATACGATTTATATATATATATGATATTATGCTGCCCATTGAACAATACGATGTTTTTGTACCAATACAATTTTTATAGGATAATATGCTGTCTATTGAACAATACGATGTCTATATGGTTATGTGCTATATATTGAATAATACGATGTTTACAGACTAATATGATGTCTATATAGCAATATTTTGTCGAATGGAATTGATCAGCGTGGCTTCGTTCTTGTCATTCGGATGATACGAAACACCGAGTAGACTGTAACATACTGTATGTTCATCTTCATTTAAATTCACATAATTGAATATTTGTCGGTATTCGTTTTGGATATCGTCGCCTCATATATCAGTTGAAATGAGCTATCACCAGTGGAATACATTTTCAACTAACAGAGCATGTGCCTACATATTATGTGTTACACAGTCATAGATAACGTTGAGTGAATCGGAACCGATATTGCACCCATGAATAGAAAAGCCCACAATTTGACATGTAAAATGAAGTGGGTTCGGTAAACTACATGTACGTATTATATTAATAAAATGGACGATTCTTTTTAATTAAATTCATTAACACGTATGCTTATTGTCCTTGACAACGTTTAATGGAAGTGGGATGCACTCTTAATTCATCTTGAATTCCATTGAACAGGTTGAGAGAATTTCAATATATTTGTTATTACCTAGGTTGAGACGATTGGTGATGCCTATATGGTAGTAAGCGGTCTACCTACAAGAATTGGGTATAAACATGCAGGGGAGATAAGCACCATGGCATTAGATCTCCTCAGTCAATGTGGTACGTTTAAAATACGTCATATGCCGGATGTGCCTCTTCGTCTTCGAATCGGTCTGCATACAGGTAACTATACTTTTTGAGGACTAGATATAGATAATGGTGTTTGGTTTATTTTCATCATTAATGTAATTAATTATTTTATTTGATATATTTATGAATTTATTTTATGGACTAATTTCATGAATTGCATGGACTAATTTTTTATGGAAGCTTATATACGGAAGGAGCAATGCAAAATTTTATAAAAGGCCCCGAGATCCTGCAAATTTTATTGATAAATATAACAATGTATGAAATTGATAAATTTATTTGGTGGAATAGTTTATTAAATGTATTTAATTGACTATTTTTTTCAAAAAATTGCTTTATGGAAAAAAAAAATATGAATATATTTAATGTATGTATTTGATGAATTTATTTAATGTATGTAATTGATAAATTTATTTAATGTATCGATTTGATAAATTTATTTAATGTATGTATTTGTTAGATTTATTTAATGTATTATTTTGATGTACAGGATCGTGTGTTGCGGGTGTAGTTGGATTGACTATGCCTAGATATTGTCTATTTGGAGATACCGTCAATACAGCCTCCAGAATGGAATCCACAGGATCAGGTAATATAATCATAGTCAACAGTCAGTAAGATAGCTTTGCTTGACTTATAAATTTAGTCTGGGATGGAACGAAACACCGAGGTCCAATGTGCACACATTGGAGCGCACTTAAAAGTTGACAGTTAGAAATCAAATTAAGACTGGTGCGTGTAGATCGAGTCTATCTTGTCAATAAAATAGCTATACTATAACTTGTAGATCTAGTCTATCTGGCCAGTATAATAGCTATACACAACTTGTAGACCGAGTCTATCTTGTAAGTAATAATAGCTATAATACTACTTATGGATCTAGATAATTCTGCCAGTATACTTATAATATAACTTAATTCGATTCTATCTTGTTTAGTGTGGTTTAAGACAGTCGTTAATGAATGGAATGGCGTGTCCTACACCACTGACAAGGGGGGTGGGGGCCACGCCGGAAAATACCGATGAACTTTCTCTCCCCTAACACAGGGATCGAACCATACTCCTCGCAGTGTCCCGTTTGATTAGAGCTAACCCCACTACCAACTGCTGTAAGAAGAGAAAATTCTTGTTCTATATTATTATTGGTCAACAGCCCCATTAACAACCAATGGCTAACTGCGTAACAAAATCGTTTAATTTGAAACAGAGTTCCAAATTGGACCAAATATGTTTACATAACGTTACGTCATGACTCACGATTTTATTATGCCCAATTAACCAGTGCGTAGCAGAATATTGTAGTAAAACGAGGCTATCAACAATGTAAACAATACTGTACTTTCACGGTTTTCAATACCATAAATCACTGTCCACGTAAACGAAGGGTTGTCATGTTCCTGTACATGGGACAGATTTGATTGAACGGAGAGAATACACACACTCCCTCAAAAGCTCAAGTATCAGAAATCAGAAGCCAATCCAGCAATGGGCAGAGAGGGATTTCTCGGAACATGGCTTCCGTAACACAGGGATGGAACACGTGACCCCTATCAAGCACTATACTAATATCATACATAGATTGATATTTTTGTTATTGTCAGCATTTCGAATACATGTTAGTGAAGAGACGAAGGAAGTTTTATATGTATTGGGTGGATATAAATTGGAATTCAGAGGAATGACAGATTTAAAGGTACACTTAATTTTTGAAAATTACAAACATTTATAACCTATAGATATTGGATCATTCGAACCACAAGCCAAGTTCTCCAAGTTAAAGATGAACAATGTTACTTACAGTGGATGCATGACTGAATGGTTAGCATGTTTGTGCAGTATCATAAAGCCTGTCATTGAGTCAACTTTCTTGGTTTCGATTACCCGGTTGTCTGTGACAATGAGTATGGTCGCCTGTCCAACCTCGTGGGTTTTCTACGGGATCTGCCGACCCCCCCCCCCCCCACACACACACTGCTAAAGACTCCTACGCGCAAGCGGGTTATTGAAATAAAATTAAAGCATATGTTAGTCCCGTAAGTGGATGTTAAACCCCTTCCCTCTCTATCTCTCTCTCTCTCTCTGTCTCTCTCTCTATATATCTCCCTCGCGCGCTCTCTCTCTCTCTATATATATATATATATATATCTCCCTCGCTCTCTCTCTCTCTCTCTCTCTCTCTCTCTCTATCTGTCCGTGACATACGTGTTTAAAGTGTTATCAAGCTATAGAATAGAGTAAATCATAGCGATTGTCGGGTACCAATGATATCATAATAAAAAAGTATCGATTATCCACTTTAATTTAAAGTATAATATGACAAAGGCGAGTATAATATTGCAAAGGCCAGTATAATATGACAAAGGCCGACGTATAGTCATTCCAATGATACGACGAACCGAAGTGCCGTGTTCAAATTGGCGTGCACGTGAAAGTTGGAATTCAAACGAATAATATGTTGTAGAGTCGCTATCTGGGCACCATTTAGCCCACTAGAAGCAGAACATTAAGGCATTAGACACCATTTTATTCCGTATGGTTTAATTGTTAGTATTGATAGAAGTATAATGACTTCACATTTATGTATGACTGTGTGTATTTTATTTAGGGAAAGGGAAAACGCCCAACTTATTGGTTGACTGGAAAAGAAGGATTTACGAAACCCCTCCCTGATCCACCAGATCTAAGGTTAGTATATTGTATATTGACTATCTCCATGCAGTACTCGTCCTACGCCACCGTGGCTCCCATTTCATACTCGCCCAGTGAAATATTACTATTGTATTTCAACATTGTTACACCCGGAAATATTACTATTGCATATTGCTCAGTCCAGTGCAATATCACTGTTGTATATTGGCTATTGTTAATGTATATTGGCTAGCCCCGTTCAATATTACTGTTATATATTGGCTAGTCGCGTCGCTGTTGTATATTGGCTCGACGTGTGCAATTTTACTGTTGTATATTGGCTAGTGCCGTGCAAAATTATTGTTACTGTATTTTGGCTAGCATAGTGCAATATTACTGTTGCATATCGTGCAATATTGTCACTGTTGTATATGAGCTAGTGCCATTCAATATTGTTGCTGTGTTTTAGCTAGCTCTATGCAATATTATTGTTTATATTGTAGTAGTATATTATTCCGTGCAAACTATTACAACAAGATTGCACGGACAAGCCAATATACAATAATAATATTGCGCTAGCCAAAATACCGTAACGCACTGTTGTGTATTGGCCTGTTCAGTATTACTGTTGTATATTGGCGAGTCCCGTGTAATATTGCTGTAGTATATTAGACTCCGCAAAATTTCAGTTTAGGACATCAACAATGCATAGAATTCAACATTCACACAATCTTTTGTTTTATAAAGAACGGTAATTTAGACATTTAAATAATTTATTTTTTTTACCCATTTTGTTATTCCAGTGCGGATAGCCACGGGTAAGCGTTTATTATTTCTGTTTTTATTAGCATTACCAATGTTTCAATTTTCGTCCAGTAATACATATAATAAACACTTTACATATCAAAACTAAGTAAATGTACAATTGAGGTGGAGCATTCGCCATACAATGTGATAATTGGGCAATTTTGTCCGTAGAGGGGCGCAAAGGATTTCGAATTCAGATTGTCATGTTTTGTTTACGTCAACGGGAGAGGGGTTGAGGTTTCGTCCCATTCGATGCAGTAGTCACTGTCATTGCCAAGTAAATGCGTTAGGGTTTATTTTATGCTACCCCCGTAGTACATGCCTTAAAGGGTTAACTACAAACTTTAGACATATCATCTTAAAAGCTTGACTTCTATCCAAACAGTAAGGGTGCACTTTACATTATAAAATCTGTCAAAGGAGGCAAGCGACGTGATTCTGATTCCACGCTTGTACTGATAGTGAACGTGATCGACAATGAGTATTGCCTGGGTCCTCCGGTTTTCTCCTGCTGGTATAGTCACTGTGTATCAAACTCTAAGATAGCCCCGAAAATGACCTAGATTGTGTCAGGTAGACGTTAAACCCCATAACACCCCCTCGCCCTCCCTCTCTCCTGTCTCTCGAAATAATTGTGGAAATATCCAATACGTTTTAATTCATAGGGATAAAAAACGGTGTCGAACTCGCCACTTAATTGATTGATATGTTTATGTTTCAGTCTTGCCTCTGTTCTGTCATCAGATAGTTTGTCCACCATGTTTAATAATGACTCCACACTTCCGGCCACGGACAGACCAGAACCAATCCTCGAATCGAACGAGGAGGAGGCGAATAACTCCATGAGAGCAAGTCCAGATCAGGAACAAACGACGATTAACTTTAAGAGCAAATCCGACCAGGAGGAAACGACGAACTCAAAAGGCAACAGTAACCCAAACACTCCAAAGAAATCGTCTGCAGCCTGTTCGCCAAAACCCGAAACAAAGAACACAACAAAACGACCGAATACACCAAAGTCCCGACCTAAAGGTTCCGATGTTAAAAAGTCCACGGCATCAGAAATACCGCTAAAGAACATAGTGAAAGCGGAAGTAACCGTTGAAAAGCGACCAACAGAAAAACAATCAGACCAAAACGATAAACTGGTCAATGATCGCTTGGTGAAACAAAAAAGTCCCCAAAAAGTCAAAAGTGAACATTCAAGTAGTGATACATCTATAGCAAAGACAGCATCTAGTGATAAAAGTAGTTCCAGTACCCAAAGCCTTTCTGATTTAACGAAAAATAACACGAATCATAATAATAATAATAATAATAATAACAATGCTCAATCAAATATCCCCGCCTCCATCTCCTCAACAAACTCTTATTCTAACATTCCAAAAACTGATAAATACAGACCCAGAACGCCCTCAAACACGGGTGGTGATAAGGCTTCAGCCGAGCCCCGTAAATTGGAAATAGTTCGCGGAAAAACTGGCCCACATGGGGATACGAAAAATGGCAAAAATGGTCCCGAGATGCAGCCGAATCATGTGGATGATGTTATTAAATCTAACCCTAAACCACAAAATAGTCCTGGAAAGCATTCTGTGAAACATGATATAAACAGCAAATCTGACGACGCCATTGTTAACAGCGGTGAGGTTGTGAATAAAAGCTGTGACGCAGTACAAAACAATGATGGCGATTGTGCGGAACAGCGCCGTAGTGACGTAACTGTGGTGAGTGTATTGTCCGCCTCGGACATTGATATCAATGCCGATAAATTAGAAAAAAGTCCAAATGATATCAAGTTAAAGCAACAACAAAAGAAAATGGATTCTTCCCGATTACCGCCGATAACACAACTTTAACGCGTTTAGTCGTGTTTGGTTGCTACGAATCTGATTCTAAATTTATTGAAGATACATAATCCATTCTGTATATTTCCGTATATTTCCCGAAGAATTATAAACCTTAAAAGCTATACGCGATTCATTCCAGTTTTATGATATTTCCTGTGTGTTTAAAATCCGAATACAGATGTTATGTTACCGGTTAATGCAGTCGGAGTAGTAAGATATTGTTAATAGTCTTATAATATTGTTAAGATGGAGGACACATCGGATTTATAGGAAAAACATGGGAAATGGTTCGCTGTAATCAAAGACACCCCTTTACAAATATAAATAATTAGAAATTCTTTTAGTTTATTGTCACCATCATAAATAATCCGATTCATCCTCTTCTTTCACAATCTGATTAAAACACAGATCCTATTTCGTTTTGTTTTTATAGTTCTATTTTTCGGTTTACTTGTCGATATTACACTAGGATCTGGCTGATGTGATGGATTAACCAATGAAACGGTCTGTTATGGCGAGCTATTGGCCTTTTGTGCACGGAACTGTGGGTAAAGCACTAGAAACGCCAACGCTGATTTATTCGGACGTCATTGGGTCAAAAGTAGTTCGTTTGCCCCTGACGTGAACTCGCACTAGCACTTGTCAGATCGTCATGCAGTGAAGGCCATCGAAAGTATAAAAAAACGAAACGAAATGTCGATCTGTATTTTCCTCAGATTGATTCTTACACACAATTTTTAAATCATGTTCGGGGCAAAAGTTAAGAATTCGTTTTGACAGAGATTATATGCAAATGCCGTGTTAAATTGTAGAATTGACCTTGGGCAAGTGTTTTGATTGGACTAAAGCCCGGGAGAGCAATTATGTTATATTTAGGCAGACAGTGCAACCGGATGTTTTGAGTTGGCCACTTTGATTACCCCCATTCTTGTTCGTCGTTGTATTTTAGTTAATTGTTATTTTCTTCGAGATTTTAATGAATTACTTTGTCAATAATATAAGAAAATATAAATTATTTATTTATTAAGTTTTGTTAACTTGTCAACATAATTTCCTCAAACGAAAGTTGCGTTGCTCAAAACATAGTAAACAATAATACCCGAGGCGAAATGAATAAATACAGATTCAAACGTTTTATCTAAAATAATTAGCCCATGTTAGAACCTGCAATGAAGCAGATGCAGACGGACGTCAATTTTTAAAAAATGGGTATATTTAAAGGGGAACAACTCCAGTTGTTGCTGCTTTGCGATACCGCGTGTCTGTTTCAATTAAAATCAATTTCTCATAGCTCAATATTAAGTGCGCGACTGATGTCATTAAATCTGAACTCTGTGTATATTGTTTTGAAATCATGACTTACATTGTGTATATTCTGTGTGATTAACGAAGTTTTCCACCGTTGTATCAATATTCTTACCTTGTTCATAAATCAGTGCCTTTAGTAATATAGTCATATGACTGGGTAACCTAGTCTATTATGTTATCTTTAATATCCAGACTACACGTTGAATATTTCAGTATAGTGTTTAAATGTAGGGCGTTTGTTAAATACCGAAAACTCTGGGATTCTTCGATATGTCTAAATGTATTGTGCACGCAAAATCCCAGTCGATAATGCTTTCAGACGATCCCCAAATGTAAAGCCATAAAACCCAACTATCCACTAGTAAAACGTGTTTTAAATTCCACAATGGTAGGAACATTTATATACAATCTGATTGAAACACAGATCCTATTTCGTTTCGTTTTATATAGTTCAAAATTTCGTATTGTTTGTCTTTACTACACTATGACCTGGAAGAGTTGTTATATAATCCTCTTTCTGGTTGAAATGAGGGGTTAGCCAATGAAACACTCTGCACGGAACTGTGGTTGTTCTAATAGAAACATCAACTCTGATTGGTTTATCAAAATATCTGACGTCATAGAGTGAAAAGCCGCGCGCATAACCACTGGCGCCACCTTCCACTGCAACTGGTCAGATCTTTCTGTAGCACAGACCATCGAAAGTATAAAAAACAAAAGGAAATATAGATCTGTACTTTAATCCGGTTGATTGATATATTAATCTTCCAAAGTTAATGTGATGTATAACATAACCTTCTATTCCATGTAAATATAGATTATTATTATTATTATTATTATTATTGTTAATTGTTGATATTCGTGGTGATTGTGTTGAACTGGTCTTTCTTTATAACCATACCTCCTCAAAAGCAAGTCGTTATATTTGCGAAACAGGAATCCCTAGCACACTGTAATATTTTTACCGTTGGATCACTGACCGATCTGATTAAAAAACAAATCCTGTTTCGTTTCGTTTTTTTTATGTTTTTACATTTCCGTTTTAATTTTCTGTACTACACAAGGATTTGAGAGAATTGTAGTGTAACCCGCATTCTGGATAGCGTGGGCGATTACCCAATGATTAAGCAATGTCTGACGTCATAGGTCAAAAGTCGCTCTTGCGACCCCTGGCACGACCTTCCAGTACATTGGTCAGATTTTAATGTATTGTAGGCCATGGAACCCTAACGATATTTTAATTAGATCTCTAACATAAATATAAATGTCCACAAATGGTTCGAATCTGTTCAGTAATTTCAATGATATGTTTGTGTTATAAGGCCTCTCCCATAGTGGATAGGCCTTTTTTAAATCCGGTTGAATCCAAGCTTATCTAGAGTTGATATTCAGATTTGGTTTTCGTAGCGTAATGGATTAAGCCGTGGGGAATTTGATATTTTAGCGTACCTTGCAAATGACAGAGGGACCTTTCGCATCGGTACGAAAATGAAGACGTCATCGATTTGTGTGTACTTGTGCCGTCAAACCGTAATGAGTGTTCAGCCATTGAAAAACGTTACGCGTGCGGAGCTATATTCACGTAGGTATGCAAACGAAAACGTTATTTTGTCTCATATATTAAATTTTCCACAATTTTTCGAGGCCTTGTATTGTTGATTGCGTAGCAATTGTAGAAAGTGCTCAAATGCAATATTTTGCTTGATTTGCTGTACATCTGCCAAAATATCGATTTGAAACTTTGCCTTGAGAGAGAAGTTCATGGAGCGAAAATTAACGCCGTCTAGCTATTACTGAGCGTCGGATTGCGAAACCGTGTGTCAGAGGGTACGATAAGTTCATGGAATAGATATTAACAATGCGAAACCGTGTGTCAGAGGGTACGAGAAGTTCATGGAATAGATATTAACAATGCGAAAGGTCCCTAAGGATACAATCAAGTAAAGCATTCTCATTTCTAGACACCAGACAGTAGACAAACAATTCTTGAATAAACAGTATTGCTAAGTTCTGGAATTTAAGTGAGATGAGAAATGTTATCCGGGTTTGATACTAGATGGTTGTTTTGTTTTGTTTTTTTTTGTTTTTTTTTTTTAACTTTTTGTGCTTTCATTTGTTGTTTTACATTATTTTAATTGGCTCCAAATGCAACGAATGTGATAATAATAAATGAATTGTTAATTTCGTAAGCACCTGATATGATTCCTAATATATATATAATACCATTTATATTAAATAATTAATGTGAGAGTATCTGTTTTAAATATACTAGTGTTGATAATTTTTGTAGAGTTTACATGAGTTGTTATGTAGAAAGTAAATCAAATATGGTAATTGTATCATGAATTGTGTATAATTTACAAGTTTTTGTGCATACTTTAGTAGTAATTATATCAAATATTGCTTATGATTTTGTACATACTTTGCTAGTGTATATTTTCTAGTGCTTATAATTGACTAGTGGGTATGATTATACCAAGTAATGTGTGTATTTTACTAATAATTATATCGAGTATTGTGCATACTTCAGTAGTATGTATAACACAAATTGTGTATAATGTACTAATGGTTATACCCCGTAGTATGTATGATTTACTAATGATTATATCACATATTGTGCATAACTCACAAGTAATTATACCAAATAATGTGTATAATTTACTAGTAACTATATCAAGTAATGTGTATGATTTACTAGTAATTATATCACATATTGTGCATAATTTACAAGTAATGTGTATAGTTTACTAGTAATTGTATTAATGAGTGTTCCAAGTTATTTATATCAGTTAATGGTTACATTGTAGTAGCACGTGCCTCACATTGTTTAGACTATAATGCATATATATATAATAATAATAGTTACCAAAGATATATTTTAATCTTCCTTTTAATTGTAATTATAAATATTGTTTATTTATGAATTTATTATTATTATTATTTTATATGTATCATTGATGTCTTATATTAGTTCCAACACCGATTCCAGTTTTTAAATGTTTACGTATGGTGTGTATTGTGTAACATTAGACAATATATTTATGAACGATGCATTATAAAAGATAAAGAACTCACAGTTTTCGCTACAATAGTTTAAAAACAGGAATATTTTGAAAGTTTCATTCGGATTACTTCCTTCTGAGCCACCTTATGACTTTTTGAAGTATAAGGTAGTCTAGATTATCATTGCTACATTTGTTGTGATAACAAACAAAGTCTCGGTTATCCATTTTTAAAAATATATTATTACATAGAGATCGTGTCAACTCGTTCAAAATCACAACCATCGGATAGTCTTGCGATTTGATTATAGACTTGAATAAATGTCTAATATTTGAGGCCACAAGAATGAACCGGGATAGTTAGATGTAGCTCTTACATAATTAATCTTTAAGCTTTCGGCATTGCCCCGCCCCTCCATTAGGCAGTTAATATAATATTGATTAATATTAGCCCAGTTGGTGTATTTCATTTTCGTTAATGCACAAGTACTAGAAATAATCGAGATGGTAATCTATGGTGGCTGATAGGTATCATGTCGTTATGTCGTGGTGTCGTGATGTCAGGGTATCGCCCTTCACGGCATTATAACCCGACACCACGACAACCCGACATCACGATATTTTTAACCCGACACTACGAAATTTTCACCCGACACCACGACATTAATGTTGCGTAAAAATGTCGTATTGTCGCGTAAAAATGTCGGGATGTCGTAATGTTGTCGACTTTATTTATCAATTTTGAAGCGGCCACGAAATCAAGTTAGCCCTCACTATCTCATCCTTCACTAAGAATACTCACCCTTCGCTAACTGTGCTTGGTATGGGATAATCCGAGCCTTTGATACATAACATGAATTAAAAGTCTTCTATTTTTAGTAACACATTTGCTCAAAATAAAAATGCTTTTATCTCTTCTAAAGAATGTAATTATGTATGTGTCAGAAAATAACAAGTTGATTTAAAGAACCATAGAAACCTACTTACCGGTGATGAATGACACAATAACTGGAAGTTCGCATTAAGACAAGTAATTTCACATTAAACACTCGCCCCACCCCACCACTCTTTATTTCAGGTAGTGAAGGCTCCAAACTTGTATCAACTTTACATGTATTTTAATAAAGAAGGGCGACACCGCGACATCATGACATGATACCAATCAGCCACCATAGTAATCACTATTTGTATTTAAATAGTTGGTTGACGGTGAAATTACATGAAGTATACGAGCACATAGAATAGCAGCATGCATGCGGTGGTAATTGAGTCCAACAATATAGATTGCGGTCGCTGTCTCATAGTCGACACTTGCATTGTGTAGTTGTTATCCTATGTTGTTGTTGTTATCCTACGCTGTTTTGTTATTATCCTGCTCGAGCATAGCACCCCGCCCGTCTTTCTCACCACTTTCTTAAGTTTACCGTCATCCTAGTTATTTCTATTTCTATCACCCAGCTCTAAGTCTCTGCTTACAAGTAGTGGTGCGTGTCGTGTATAAGCAGGTTATATATATACTCTTTCAAAAACATGGTTAGTTAACAGATAGTAACAGTGTATTTCATACATAAACACCCCGCTTAGTTGACAAATCGTGTGATATTGAGAGTCACGGTGTGATATTGAGAGTCACGGTGTGATATTGAGAGTCACGGTGTGATATTGAGAGTCACGGTGTCTCAGTAGGCTCGCTAGTCTGGAGGTCGCGCATTCGATCCCTACATTGACCGAGACAATTAATCGTGATTTTCCGGCGTGGTTTTCCCTTGTCGTTCGTGCAGGACGTAGCTCCCGCGTATACATTGGCGTGTAGGTAATAAATCCTTTGGCAGTTGCAATTTCATGTAAGATTAGGCTACTGCCCGGGCAAAGTTTCCCTTCGTAGTACACTGTATGGTGTATGCCCGTCTCCATTAGCCCAGTTGGAGCAGAACACACGCCATTTCATTTCATTTCATTTTGTATGGCGAATCCGAATTTTCAAACGGCTCAAGATGTTGTATAGTGTGAATCGGACTAGCCGCGTACACTCGTTGTTTCTGATTATATACTGCATGTATTTATTTGATGGAAGAGAAATGGAAGCGAAACATTGAATATGTGAAATAGATATAAATTTCGCACCGTATTACAATATATTTTGATACTATTAATAGAAGCCACGTGTAAGATAATGTAATATATTGTTGTAATGTTGATTCATGTACGATAAACAAACTTCAGATATTGATTGATTTTCATATGTTTTGCACAATAAAATTACCAATATTAAAGAATTCGTTTGTGGTATTATGTTTAAACGAAGTGTTGTGGGGTCAACTGGTGTAGCGTACTTAAGTAACGTATGAAAATTAAATGGTAGCTGGGTATTTTTTCGCACGTATATAATGAATGGCCATATGGCTCAGAAATCCCAGACAGAATTTAGCTCTTTTTTTTAAAAATTGGGTTAATGTTTTAAATTTTTGTTTAGAACTGAAATAAATTAACTATTAGTCAATCCCCACGCTAAAAACAATAACAGAATTGATTGTGTATATCTGAAATAGACACGACCGAAGCACAAAATAGTACAAATATGCCGACGTCAAATCTAGAGTTCTAGTAGTTATTATAATAACGGATTTGTCAGAGATAGATATCTCTGTCCGTTATTGGTCTTCTCTATACGCAAGTAGTATGAAAATAAGGCTTTTCTCCATCTCTGTTCTAAGGCTATTTTAGAATCCTTACCGTCTATTTTGCACCGTGATTCTGCTTTGGTCGTCAAAAGGAATCATTTCTTGCCATATCCATCACAAATTTATATAAATCCAACTCCATTTTCATGTCGAATCGTGCGATACAAATACAAAAACAACATTCATTGGAATAGAGCCGCCATTTTCAAACTAACGCTCAGCCACTCTTGCAAATTTGGGACTGGAATTTTACTGTAAACGAAAATTCGTGCTGTACACGGTCAACATACATGAGTAATTATTAAATAAAATCTATGAAATAGAACAACGAATTATATTGACGTTCATAAATATTTTAAATAGTCTATATATTATTCTCGTGTACAGTGAGAATTTTCGTTTACGGTAAAATTCCAGTCCCAAATTTGCAAGAGTGGCAGAGCGTTAGTTTGAAAATGGCGGCTCTATTCCAATGAAAGTTGTTTATGCATTTGTATCGCACAATTCTATATGAAAATAGATTTGGATTTTTATAAATTTGTGATGGATATGGCAAGCAGAATCACGGTGAAAAATAGACGGTAAGGATTCCAAAATAGTCTTAGAACGGAGATTGGGAAAAATCCGGGAAAAGCCTTATTTTCATACTACTTGTTAATAAGGCTAACCAGTAACGTAATGGAGAAGCGGAGCGAAAACAAATTTACGATACTTGAAGTAACTAGAGTTCTAGATGTTATTTTTGTGACGAAGCAATAAGACGTTATGGCTGTATGGATTACACAGTCCTAAACACTACAAGAAGGCTATTGTTTACAATGTAACATTGTGTTTTGTAATGTTGATAATGATCACAATGATACGTTGACATTTGATTTTTGATGTGACCTCATGACCTGTGACGTTTAGATAGCGTCATATAGATATCATGGCTATTCATTGTGTCAGAGTTACTTCTCTGCAGGTCGGGTGAGTCTGTCGTTCAGATTGCTGGTGTAGTTATTTGGATGGAAGGGAATTTTAGGGTGTTGTGTACACATTGGCGCACACGTATAAGAACGGGTGCCAGTTACAATTCGAATAATATTTGTCTCTCCAATACTGTGACAGTTTGAATTCGAATAATATTTGTCCCTTCAATACTGAATCGAATAATATTTGTACCTTCAATAGTGTGTGCAATCTTGTAACAAAAGGATTTTTGAAAAATGGAATGCTGACTTCCAAACTTTCGACTAATGGAAACTATAACATAATCCCAAGCAATAATCCATACCAAATAAAAGTCTCTTATAGATTTTATTACCAGATTATTTATGCTGAACCAGACTTTAACACAAATGGTTAAAGTGACTCAATGTGTGGAGGTCGCCACTCGAGAGGACAATTTATAAGGCAAAGTTTTTCTAAACCAGTTGTTTTGTAGGTTTGGATTCTGCTTGGAAATCATATGTTCGAAGGGATACTGGGATGGGGATTGGGGGTGCCTAATATCCAGCATGAGCCACCGGACTAAACATTTTTTTTATCCTGGACATTTAGAACAAAACGGACAGGGTAATTCAGATCACGTGATTCCGAGAATTTGAATTGATGATGCTTCTAAACAAGCAGAATATTGATTTTTAACCTGGACCCATGTAACCTCTACAGGGCTCTTGACTAAAACAGAAATGTCGTCAGTCGACAAATTCCAGGAGACAATTCACTATGAATAAAATGGGGTTTAACGTCTTACTGTTCTTTCTTACGTCTTACTGTTATATCGAATTCCAACAACCAAGGGATTCTTTACACGCCCGACGATGTGTAGAAGGGACGTCAATTTATTTGCCCCATCCGAACGAATAGACAGCTGCACCACTGACAAGGGGCAACCAAGCCGGAAAATACCGATGAACTGATCGAATCTGTGACCCCCAGGCTAGGAAGCCAGCTTCTTAGTCACGTAGCCACCGTGTACCCTAGCTGACAATATATATCTGCAATTGTGACAATACCTGATGTACGTCACAACCTACGAAGTGTACGTCACAATCTACTAAGTGTACGTCACAATCTAGTCTATGAAGTGTACGTCACAGTTTATGAAGTGTACGTCACAGTCTATAAAGTGTACGTCACAGTATATGAAGTGTACGTCACGATATATGGAGTGTACTTCACAATATATCAAGTGTAAGGTTTGAGTTATCATTGGGGATTCTGATTACAAATCAACTAACAGATGTTTTCCATCACAAAACTGGTCTCGGACTAAAATCGTAGAACTAAAAATCGATGGCAATAAATTGAAATGAACAGGTTTATATTTGATAAATATCAAAAGAACAAACTGACAAACCGAACACCGCTTATGTTTTTAAAATAAAGCACACGGAGTGATGACGTAAGCGCAAACACACTTAGATATTTTGACGGCTATGCTCATAAACGATCATTGTATAAGTGTTATTTCATTCAGATTTTGCACACGTATGCCGTTCGCGCAGGCGAATTGAACCACATGTTACTCTCCGAAATAACATGGCCAAGTCGGCGTTAAACCCCATTTCTCTCTTTATCGCTTGTTCCCCGTTTTCAAATATGACTCAGTTTGAACTTCGTGACCACTTGTATATATCTGTCGGATAAATAAATATAAAGCATCATACTGTACACACACGTCCTCATGCTATTAGCAAGACCCAATGCCAAAGTTAAACTGAATTCGTTATGGCGGAACTACTAGACCCGGCACCTTGCCATGTCATCCACGCTGCATCATTGGAAGACGAGAGAAAAATTCCAAATAACTTCTTATATACCGAACACACAGCTTTCATGTTATTAGCCCATTAGCCAGACCAAATGCCAAAGTTAAACTGAATTTTCGTTATGGCGGAACTACTAGACCCGGCACCTTGCCATGTCATCCACGCCGCATCATTGGAAGACGAGAGAAAAATTCCAAATAACTTCTTGTAGAATATACCGAACACACAGTTTTCATGTTATTAGCCTATTAGCCAGACCCAATGCCAAAGCTAAACTGGGTTCGTTATGGCGGAACTGCATCCAAACGACTCGATCCTGCACCTTGCCATTTCATACACGTTGCATCATTGGAACACCAGAGAAAAATTCCTAATAACTTTCTCGAGTATATCGAACCCACAGTTTTCATGTTATTGATACAGTGTTTATTCTATTAGTAAACGTGCCACTCTATTGATCTTAAATCATTAAAATAATATTGGTTACCCAACTGTTTGTCTAGGCACTCTAGAACTACAAAAAATCTGTATAAATATGACATACTGGACAAATAACACGATATCTAATTATCTCTCCCAAACAGGTGAATATATACCTGTATGTAGGTATAAACATGAAATAATATACCTTTATTAGTACACCTGATAACAGCCGTGCTCAATTTGACAAAATGTACTTTTGTCAGTCGATTAGGATTAATGGAATTCATCGGTATAAATACTACCCGACTTCTAAGTCTTTAAACGAGCAGTTGATCCAGCATCATGTTCACCAAGTTACTGCTAGTGGTACTCGTCGTGAGCCACGCTACGGATGGTAAAAGCCTTGCTGCTGTTAAGGTAACTCAGGATTTTGTAGTGTTTCTGTAATAATAATAATAATAAAAATACGCGGATTCCATCAGGTACAACGCGTTAATAAGTCTTTGTTGTTGTAGGTATGAATCATGTCAGTGGAATTGCAATCGTTTCAAGATGTCGTTTTGTAATATCGACACAACCCGTGCAGCAATTTGGGTCATTTACTGCGTACAATTTCCATTTTATGACATATTGTCGCTCTCGTCGTCATTTCTGTATGAACTGAAAACTGCAAATGTAACACGGCAAGCTGTAGTTTAAAATCTGTCCCATAGAGTCACTACCCTATTGATTGTATGATATATCTGACACTACCAGGATTTCAAATTGTGAACCGGAATCTCCATTATTAATCACATTCATAGTATAGACCTCTTGAAAATGAGTCGTCTGCCTACAATATCAAGTATATGGTATCTCCCGTTTAATCAAAATCCCATTCATTAATGTTAGGGTCTCGGGAAGTCATTCAGCACCCTAAATTGAATTTTGTCAGGAATTATTTCGAAACGGTACGGTTGCATTGGAAAAATCAGCTAGAGGCCAACTTCCAAATCGGGTGTTGAGTGAGACCGGTCAGAGCTCACCCAGATATTCCGAGCAGCTATTCTCTATTGTGAACCGGGAATCTTCGAAGCTAATCCAGCTTAGCACTAAAGTGCAGAGACCATTTAACCTTAGTCCTTAGTTTTATATATTATGATCACGAAGAAAACACTATGAAGAAGTCTGGCATTACTACAAATTATTAACAATGGTAACTGAATTAAATCTACTTTCAGGATAGCGATAAACCAGCTTCACACAGATTTAAACGGAGTGGTAGGTTCAAATACCATATTATATATTTCAAAGAAACTAGTTCGTTATTTGAAGTCAGTCTTCCAATAGCTGAATCGCGTCGGTGTACTGACCCCATCGCACTACAAATGCTTTTGTTGTGCGTCACAGGCGGTGAAACTATTGCTGCGTGACGTAAACGCCAGTCCACAAAGTTTATTTATCAATAAAATCGTAGATATTGAAGAGACATTCTGCACACATATATCCACATATATGTACTTCTTATTTCCGGAATAACTGATCTCTGCCGTAAATATCCGAAACATCTAAAAATTAGTAATGCGCCTCTATCCCGTTTCAGATCTATCAAACACACAAAGACAAAAATATCTTTTTTGAGTTTTATTAAATTGAAGCAAATACGTAACAACATTCTTAGCGTTTAGGACTTAAAATGTCGGTTAACTAGCTTTGTGTTTGATTTCGAGTGGAGCTAACTGTAGATAAGCACCAAGCAGCCCATGTTTAATAGGTTGAATGCAAGAAATGAGTCCCGTGTTCGTTCCGAAATATATAAAACAGGGGCGGTTCTAGGAATTTTGAAAAGGGGGCGCCGCAAAAAAAGGGCACTGACCGCTGAGACGGGGCACGCCGCTGAGAGGGGGATTGGGAGCCCCAAGAAAATTATCCGTCATTTCCTTGCATCTGTAGCCATTCCAATAGCTATTTGGCTGATAGTTTCGTCTAAACGTTCGGAAATCGTTGAAAAGGAGCCCCCATATCGAGCAAAAAAGCCAGTTGAAAGGCACTTTCAGTAGTAAAAAAGGGCACTGTCGAAAATCAGGGGAGGGGGCGCCTCTGTAAAATTAAGAAAAACAACTTTGACTCCAAGTTCGAATTTTAGCATACTTAGCTTGCGCTGTCTGTGTACAACACGCACTAAGGTTGATGACAGACATTTTGATTTCCAACTCAACGATTTTAGTCGAAAACACTGTGTATACTTGAGAGGTATTTATTTAGCTTCCACATAATAAAATTAAAACTGTGTATTTTGTCTTTGTGTATATTGAAGATGTCGAATGGAGCAGAGCAGCATTACAAAATAGTATTCTAATGTTTGATACCGCGGCTAATCAGGCCAGACATCTGGCCCCGAGTTCACAAAGCATTCTCAGACTTAAGTTGAGAATTTGCTCAACTTTCAATCACTGTTTATGAGAAATTTCTTTGATGCAGAAACACAAAACTTTGCATATCGTTTCTTATCAATGAATTTGATATATTAGCACAACAAAATTATTATAAATGGCAATATTTTAGTTAAAATAAGGGGAACAAGTTTGAGTAAATTCTCAACTTAAGTCTGAGAATGCTTTGTGAACTCGGGGCCTGTTCTCGGAGTAGACAGTTGTATCGATATGATTGAAATACAAATCGGCATTTCGTTTCGTAGCTTTTGACCCTATGACGTCACACATTCGATTAACCAGTCAGCATTGATGTTAATAGTGGATTACTCACGGTTCCGTGCAACACACACCTAAAGCTCGCCGTTTCATTGGCTAACAGGTCACGCAAATAAGAACACATCAATGATTACAACTCTTCCAGATCCCTTGGTAGTAAAAACAAGTAAAACGAAATTTTGAACTATAAAAACGAAACGAAATAGGATCTGTACTTTAATCAGATTGGAATTGTAGTTGCTATTACTGAAAAGGAAATTGGTTAATTTCAGTTTGTACATCCGCTAAATTAAATGGGGATGTCACTGAGATAAAATATCCTGCTATTTGGAGTACTGCATATGATGACAACGATAACTGCGTGTGGTCGGTATGTACGGGTACACAAACAGCTAATGTCGTATTCAAGCAAATGGATATTGAAGCCCATTCAGCATGTAGCTATGATTGGTTGTCCGTACAGGGTACGAAATACTGTGGAACGACCAGGAGAGATTTTAATGGTAAAAGTTATTTCATATTTTTTGAGGTGTTGATCACTTTCATCAACAGTGTAAACCAAAACCAGAATAAGTTCAAAGAGTCATTACTTGACTTTGACAATTTGAAAAGAAATGGCGTTTAACGTCATACTGTTCTGCTTCAAACTGGGCTAATGAAGGCGGTCATGCACCATACAGTGCGCGATGAGGTACGTTTTGCCCGGATAGTGGCACTATGGCCTACTATTATATCGAATTCCAGCTGCTAAGGTGTTCGTGCAATTCGAACGACCAAGCAGTTGTCCTTGTATCAGTGACAAGTGGAAATCTGGATGAACTTTCTCGGCCAATGCTTTGACCGAACACCTGACGTCCAGGCTACCGAACCATCGTCTTCTCCACTTAGCCAACGTGACCCCCTAATCTGAAATGAGATTCAGTTTACATTACTACCTTTCGGTTTCATTAGGGCTAGACAAAGCGGACAAATGCAATGCAATGTGCTATGAGGAACACTGAGACCTGGCAGGGGAGTTGAGGTGTACCCTTATTTCGAATTCCAAATGTCGAAGTTTTCACTGACGTACTCGTCACGGGCACCTGTTACCGCTGTTTGTCGTGTATTTTGTTCAAGGCGAACTGCCCATTTACTGATTACACTATTTTGCCTTTTCCGTTTTTTTAGGACTTCGAATTTTGTCTAATGGTTTGGATTGTTTTTACTTGGTTTTATTTTATTACATATCATTGTATGTTTCAGTGGCGACTACTGGCGGTTGTATAAGTATAACATTCAGAAGTGATGGCAGTGTTACAATGGGCGGATTTCAGCTGGAAGTTAAACCCGTAGAAGGTACAGGTATATTTTACCGAATTCCGGGTTGTACGTGGCAAGGAGTAGGGTGGGGTTTCGCCGGGCCCTCCAGTTTCCTCCCACTGCTAAAAACTCTTACGCGCAATCGAATTATGGAAATAAATTTGAACATGTGCGAAGCAGATGAATACCGATCTCTTCGCTAAGTGTAAATTCAATAGCCATTGTAAATTCAATAGCCATTGTAGCTTTTATGGTCTAATTGGCTTATAAAATTTGTATAATTTGACGAGGCATTCCAGTGAATGAAATTATCCAATGAACGACTATGATATTCAAGAGATTATTGTCGTGCTGATATTATGTCACATGCACATAGCTAGAATAGTTGTACTTTTATTTAAATCTATATTGTTTTTTGTTTTCTTTTCCAGAATCCACAACACGTGCTGCTACAACACCCAACTACAACTACGGCACAACACCCAACTACAATAGCTACTACTACACAGATTCGCCTTATGGTGATACCACACCCAACTACAATGGCTACTACTACACAGGTTCACCTTATGGTGATACCACACCCAACTACAATGGCTACTACAACACTGGTTCACGTTATGGTGATACCACACCCAACTACAATAACTACTACTACACAAGTTCACGTTACTCATATAATTATGATACCACACCCAACTACAATGGCTATTACTACACAAGTTCACATTACCCATATAATTATGATACAACACCCAACTACAATAACTACTACTACAATTATGGTGACACCACACCCAATTACAATGGCTACTACTACACAACTTCACGTTATGGCGATACCACACCCAACTACAATAACTACTACACAAGTTCACGTTACTCATATAATTACGATACCACACCTTACTACAATGGCTACTATTACACAAGTTCACGTTACCCATATAATTATGATACCACACCCAACTACAATAACTACTACTACACAAGTTCACGTTACCCATATAATTATGATACCACACCCAACTACAATAACTACTACTACACAAGTTCACGTTACCCATATAATTATGATACCACACCAAATTACAATGGCTACTACTACACAAGTTCACGTTACCCATATAATTATGATACAACACCCAACTACAATAACTACTACTACACAAGTTCACGGTACCGATATAATTATGATACCACACCCAACTACAATAATTACTACTACCCAACTTCACGTAACCCATATAATTATGATACCACACCTAACTACAATAACTACTACTACACAAGTTCACGGTACCCATATAATTATGATACCACACCAAACTACAATAACTACTACTACACAAGCTCACGTTATCCATATAATAGTTATTACTCAACCCAGAACTACAACCCCGATTATTCAACCCAGAACTACAACCCCGGTACTGATTCTTACAACTGGTACAATTATGCTACTACTTCAAGACCGTCATGTGAGTATTAAATGTATAACACAGGGTCGAACACGGAACTTCCAGTTTAGCGAGCTAACGCCTCACTCAGTGGACCACTGTGGCTCCATTTTTGTATAGATTTGGATGTGAATAAATGGCCCAGAAACGTACTAAGTGAAAATGACCGTTACGTGATTAAGCATCAATTTAACCACGCTTATAGACTAATCGCAATACACCTCAGCGTCCGAGACGGTTCCTTCTGACTTTCCCCTTTTCTCTGATTAAGAACAAAGGTTCTGACGAGGAACTGCGAATAATCGCTCCAGTGGGATGAATCATTAAAGTTCTGGGTACACATTGGCTATACCTATAAGAATTATTGAAAGCTTTTGAAATAAGAGGTGTTTTTTGCTGTCCGGGCAATATTTCACTCGTGGCTTGTCGTATGGCCCCTGTCCATCTTCATATGCGCGTCGTCTACTTACGTTTGAATCGTTTCATGAGAGAGAAATGGGGTTTAACGTCCACTCGACGCAAACTAGATCATTTCATGACTAACACTGCTCAACAGTATTTTAGCAATTCGCTTGTGTGTAGGGGGCTCTTTAGTAATGCGAGGACAATGGAAAAACCCAGAGAAACCCCATGAGGTTGGCACTACTCGTTATCTAGTATAACCGTGGAATCGAATCCATTGGTCCAATGACAGTTCTTATGATACAACTCACACTCGTTAACCATTCGGCCATTCAACCAGTCTTTCATGATATTAACGGATCATTAATTCTTTCAGCTCAACAGCAAAATGATACTTTGATAGAAGGAGAGTTGGAAGATATCAGAGTTGAAGCAGTGGAGGTTGTCGATAAAGTTGATGATGCTTTAAGAAATGTTCAAGGTTAGATGTATTCAGCTATCCTCGACAAAACGAAATAAAATGTATCAAAACTGAAGTATACTATTGTCCAATCTTTTATGTATGTTTATGAGTCCGATCAGCTGGGAGTCGTGTGGGGTAGTTGGGCACCAAAACTTTTCCATCGGGACGGGAGAAGCACAAGTTGAATACAACAGCCAGTTACGTAGCTTTCGAACCAAGATTCGACTCTGTGTACAGATGAATTCCAGCTGATTGAGGGTGAGGGGACGGGTATGAAATGACAGCTCAGATTGGTCGGGGCGAGTTAATGGGGCGAATTAATGCTATTTAGCTTTTGAATAGCCCAATATTGTCCACGTGGAATCCAATCAACCAGTTGAAAGATCAGATTGATGCCGTTGCATTCACATGAAATTTCAGTTATGAAACAAATGATGATACCTGAAATGTTTAGAGCTTGGTGACGTTTTGATGCAGCAGCATTTATTTTCTTGTTCATTTTGCTCGTCTTCCCCACAAAAAATCGAATTTCTCTCCATCCCACCCTTCTCCGAGTATACCTATATTCTTAGATCCGAGTCCTTGGAAAGAAACAACAATTAGGCGTTGTGTGAAGGGGCAAAACGCAAAGGTACCGCGTATGCGTAAAAGAACTTCGAAATAAGAGGAGGTGTCACTTCATGGGCTGTTAAATTTTGCAATGGTGACGTTCCAGTAAATACTCAGTAGACACTACTCCCGTCAAAATGAATGGAAACAAATATTTCTATCCATGTGCACTGAGCGGTTGTGCGGAAAGGGTCGTATTTCATAAATATACCGAGAGCGGCAGAGAGAAAAACTAGGGCTTAACGTCCACGTGACACAATCTTCGTCATTTCGGGAATAACGTGTTTAAAATGTTGTTCAATAACTCGCTTGCGTGTAGGTGTCTTTAGCAATGGGGTGAAGTCGGCGGATCCGGAGAAAGCCCAAGAGGTTGGACAGGAGAACTCATTCCTTGTCACGTACAAGCGGAGAACGAAACCACGCTACTTGATTCAATGAGAGACCGTCTGTTACAACCATTGATTAAGCCACATACCACGTGTAAAAACACCAAGGAATTCGTAATCGTTAAGTTTCCTTCTCGTGCGCAAATTGTAGAAAAAAATATGCCAGACCTGCAATGGCCCATTTTGTGTTGACAGGACAGAACTCACCCCACCTCCAATCTCTAGAACGACGGACGACAATAGACGACCAGATTTAATGTGGATGTACTACACATGGATGCCTGGATGACGCCAAAGGGTTTTCTTCCTGTGTGATTTTGGTTTCAGGAGTAGTCCCGCGATTTTGTGAGGTAATCAATTTAGTGGATTTCTTGCCAAAAATTGTTTGAAATGACAGACCAAGTAAAATTCTTACTACTTGAATACACCTTGGTCATTTTGATGATAACAGACGTTGGGCTATTTTACACCTTTCAAACTTGTGATTATTCAAGGTAAAATCTTGTTTTATTGATTTTAAGAAAACCCCTTTAAGAATTATTTTTCTAATCAGCACACCAACGACCGTACCTTAAGGCCGCGTAGAGTAAGGATGCATTTCAAGCTCTGTCGCATAGGCGACCTACATGACATGATGAATATTACAAAATCAACCAGGGTTTGCTGAATGGTTCTGAGAAAAATAATATAATTTTTTCTCACCCCCCTCCCCCCAAAAAAACAAAACAAATGGAAACAAAATAAAACACAAAATATAGAATTATCAGTCAGTATCATAAACTGAATTCTAACCTTATAAACTAATTTACAATAGTAAAAATAAATATTGGAAATTCAAAATTGAAATTACAAATTATTTTACAAATTCAAAACCATTTCACACGTCCAAAATCAAATTGGAAATTAAATAACCAACAACAAAAAATAAATAAATAAATAGTTTGTATTTGAACAATCCTATTTCGTTTTGTTTTTATAGTTCCAAATTCTTTTGGCTTGTCATCACTACACTAGGACCTGGATAGAGGTCATATAGGCTATGCCTGTTCCTCAATCCCTTTCAATTTCTGAATAAAATATTGTTTAAAAAAAAAACTAGGACCTGGATAATGTGAAGAATTAACCAATGAAACTATCTGTTGCAGCGACTTCTTAATGCACGATGCTTGGGACTGTGGTTATACTACTAGAAACGCCAACTATTAATGTTTAATCAAAATGTGCCTGACTTCATAGGTCAAAATCCACTCGTATGACACCTGACGCCCCCCCCCCCCCACACACACACACACAACCACCACTACAACTGACCAGATCGTCATGCAGTGGAAGGCATGGGAACTATAAAAAAAACGAAACGAAATATAGATCTGTATTATAATCGGATTGTGTATTTGTACAAAATGAACAGTCCATTTGCTGATTACACTATTTTGCCTATAACGTTTTTTAGGACTTCGAATTTTGTCTCATGGTTTGGATTGTTCGTACTTGGTTTTATTTCATTTGAACATTCAAACCTAGTGCACAGACTTTTCAAAAGACATTAATTTATAAATCGTACTATTTGTTAAAATTAAGAGGCCTGGCTTTAAAATCAGTGACAGATAATAATCACTCAAGCCATTGTTATCAATGTTTGAAGTTCTGACAAGATCTGACAAAGATAGCAGCATACTTGTTATTCGATAGTTTTAAATGCAAAATGAAATGAAATAAAATGGGGTTTAATGTCCTACTCTTTTGCACCTAACCTGAGCCAATGGAAGACGGACATACGCCATACAGTGTGCTATGACGGAAATTTTGCCCGGGCAATGGCGCTACGGCCTACTCTTATATCAAATTCCAACTGCCAAGGGATCTTTTACGTACACTCCAATGTGTACACGGGACCTCGGTTTTAGTCCCATCCGAACGACTAGGCAGCTGTCCTTGTTATGCCCTCCGCCTGCATCACTGACAAGGAGAAATCACACCGGAAAATCAAGATGAACTTTCTCGGCCAATGCAGGGATACAAAAGGAAAACATATCATCAGATGTAAACGAATGGTGTCGGAGGATTCCGGATTTCTTTCTAAAAACCTAACACTTTGTGACGGGAATATTTTGGAGTAGCTTATGGGTATTCCTATAGCTAGTTGGTTAAATTTAATATCTTGACAGACGAATAAACAATTATAACAGATGCCAATATTAAAAATCAATTGTAACAAATGAAATGTCTTTCCGTTTACGTGCATTCGTCATTTGAATTATGCATTAAAATATTTGAAATATCACGTGTAATTAAGGAGGGAAACAAAATTCATAGTATCCAAACAGCGTATCATGTATGTTTTTAGTTTAGCCTTTCAAGAATGTTATCAATATTTAATTTTAGTTTAAAAATCAGTGAATTGTGACAATTGGTTAAACAATGAAACCTTGACAACACAAAGGGATGGTAACTGAATGGATGAGATTGTTTTAAAATATTTATTGCCGTCACATTGACTTGATTAGTAAATATAATGTGTCTCTCTCAGCTATTATTCTAGATATATTTAATTGACACGTTTACTATTACTATCTCCCTAAGTATGTCTACTACATCGTTAACACAGATCATCACGTGCATCACGTGCATTTTGCATACCGATAGTTCATTAGCCAAACATGCTATTTTATTGAGATTTCGTCCAATAGTTTGGATGCAGCTATGGCGGGTGTGGAGCCAGGCAAGGTAAGCTTACTCTTCCGGACACCTGTTACCACTGTTTGTCGTGTATTTTCTACACGGGGAGCAGTCCATTTGCTGATAACACTATTTTGCCTAATGACGTTTATAGGACTTCGAATTCTGTCTAATGGTTTGGATTGTTCGTACTTGGTTTTATTTTATTTATTATATTTAAACAGCGTATCCTGTCTGTCTATATCGCTAGAAAACTACTACTCCTAGTTTTCATTCGTCCTCTCTCTCTATCTCTCTCTCTCATAAGCTGGTTGTACGTAACAGGGAGTGGGGTCGTCTGTCCAATCTCGTGGGTTTTCTCCAGATCCCTCCAATTGCTGAAGTCCCCTTGCCATGTACAACCGGGGAATCGCAACCATGCAAGTTTATCAATGATAGTCATTATAATATAACACGCATGCCCTAACAATTCGGCAATCCCCGTCCCTATTCAATACGATTGATCAATATAGACAATATATTCAAACCAGGTCAGATTTACGACTAATAAATAAATAATTAAATAAATAACGACAATACGTTTAAACAAGGACAGTCTTTCAATAGTTAATAAATCTGATAAAAAACAGATCTATATTTCGTTTCGGTTTTTTATGCTTTCGATGGCCTACACCACATGAAGACCTGACCGATTGTACTAGAAGGTCACATCAGGGTTCGTACCAGCGGCTTTTGACCCTACGACGTCAGGCATTGATTAATCAATCAGCGTTGAAGTTTCTATTGGTTTATCCACAGTTCCCCACATCGCACGCAAGGAACTCGTCACAACAGACCGTTTCATTAGCTAACAACGCGATAAAATATTCCCCGTGGGAGCCCCATAAGATCGCACAACGAGTCTCATTTGGACGTGGTGCAATCGTGTAAAGCGAGGCTGACACTTGCACGATTCCGTGGCACGCATTGGCACGACTCGAGTCGGCACGACACCGTCCGATTTGCGCAAACTCATCGCGTCAATGCGGGAAGTGCGTAAACAATGCGCAATGCGCAAACTATGCGTGAACTCGTCGTGCCAGTTCGTGCCAATGTGGACATTGATGGGCACTACAAAATCATGGCCAAAAGTCGTGCAAGTGTCAGCCTGGCTTAACAGTGATTAAATCACCGGAACATCCCCATGACAACGCCTTAAGGGGTTTTGGTATGAAGACGCCATAGAATCGCTGTTACTAATATTACAATTCTCGCAGTGTCTTTGTAACTACGTTCATAACGATGTTACCATGACGATGTTACCACCTGCAAGTGTCAGTCTGTCTTAACAGTGATTAAATCATCGCCTTAAGGGGTTTTGGTATAGAATCGCTGTTACTTATATTACAATTCTCGCAGTGTCTTTGTAACTACGTTCATAACGATATTACCATGACGATGTTACCACCTTCGCTACTCCACCACGACATCTTTCCAGGTCAGATCGCAGAACCATGGCGTTTGTTCTGAAAATGCTCGAAACAAACGCCATGACTCGGTGATCAGTGGCGACCATGGAGACCACAACACGATATCTGTCGTTTCCACGACGCTTTTATAGTGCATATGGCGATCTTAAACCGCTTTCTCAACATTTTCCGTCGCCATAGCAGCGCACCCGGTCTGACAGGGATAGCGCGACAGTGTGAGCCTAGCATTAACGCATTAGACGTTGTAGAATAAAAATTGCGTTTCTTACTCACTGATTTGGTTTACATAGTTTTCATCTTAAACATCGTTTTGGAGCATGGCCCTCAAAAGTTTCAATGTGCACTAAATTGTAATCGCAGTCATTCTAATTGCATTTACATTTCCCTACACTTTGAACATGAATTTTAAGGAAACGTTTGTTGTGTGTTTTGCGACATTAACAACGACCACATGCAAAGTAACCATTCATTTGTATATTAATGGTAGTATTTCAAAGATCAATATAATCGATGTAGCCTACGTCAACCCCACTAATCACAGTACCGCACAGAATCAGTTCCAAGGTTCTACCGTGACATTCGATGTTGTGAGGGAACACACGTATCTTAGCAGTTACTTTCCACAGTTCAGACGTAGGATATGACATTCGCCATTGGTTATAAACCACATCGAGTACCTTCTTATAGAACATGTTAGTGGTTAGATATATGTCATCGGAGATTCTCAATTTCGTATAAACCATAGTTTCGGTTATAGACTTTAGCAGTCTGTTACAGAACAGGACATATATGTTAAACCATGTTCTCCGTTATTACAGGTTAACGGTTAGCTATGGGTTATATGAGATTCTCAATTGGGTAACAACCATAGCTATTGTTTATAAACTTTAGCAGTCTGTTAGAGAACATGTTAGCGGTTGTTAGATGTCATTTGAGATTCTCAATTGGGCATAAACCATAGTTATTAGTTATAAACTTTAGCAGTTTGTATAGAACAAGACCTATATGTCAAACGATGTTCTACGCTATTACAATATGTCTAATAGTAACTAATTATTGGACAGTTAGTTCATCAAGTATAGTGAACAGTAATTTTGAGTTAATATTTAGTTTAATAAAAACTAATGAAACAGTGTCATCACCTGTGTTGACTGTTCAGACCCCATTGGCAGCAACTTGTGGTGTAGACTGTAAAAGTAAAACTTGGTGCGTTTCGTTTACTTTCAACATCATTAGTAAAGAGTGTCGTCTTTATGATCTGAATATAAATGAAACAGAAAACTGGGCCGTTGACGCAGGTGTTCAGAGCTTTACGATTAAAACAGGTGAGAATTGAATGCCTTTGTTTTATATATGAAATGAAATGGGATTTAACGTCCTACTATTATGCTCCTAAATGAAGACGGGCATACGTCATACATTTTGCTATTAGGGACATTTTGCTCGGACAGCGGCACCACGGCCCACTCTTATATCTAATTCGAACTGTCAGGGGATTTTTTTGCGTGCACACCAATGTGTATACGGCTCCTATTTATGTCGTTCCATATGAATGACAAGATAGCTGTCCTTGTCATGCCGCGCGTCCTGCATCCCTGACAAGAGGATACTACGCCGAAAATTCTGGATAAACTTTCGCGGCCATCGTGTTCAGCGCAAGGTCATGATTTTGATTCAGCGCCATCAATTACGTTCGCAACAAATAATTTCTTCAAGGACAACTAACAACGCTGAAAAGTGTTTCCTACCAGATGCTTCTACTATCGTCCAATTAATAGATCTAAATCACTATTTTTGTCAAGCCATCGATCATAAAAAAATATACCAGGACCATCTTCTGTGACATAAGCAAGGTCTTTGACAGAGTCTGGCATGCCGGTCTTTGACAGGGTAGCGTTCTTGGACCACTATTGTTTTTATTATATATTAACGATATTGTTGATGATATACAATCAAACATTAGAGTCTGGCATGCCGGACTCTGTCACAAGCTGGATGCTGCTGGGGTCCGAGGGGGGTTATTATTATGGTTCAATAATTATTTAGATAATCGAAACCAATGCGTAATAATACATGGAACCTCCTCGGACTCCAGGGGCATCTCCGCTGGTGTCCCACAGGGTAGCGTTCTTGGACCACTATTGTTTTTATTACATATTAACGATATTGTTGATGATATACAATCAAACATTAGACTATTTGCACATGACAACTCTCTTTATTTAAACATAGACGATCCAGAGGCATGCGCAGTTACCCTAAACACAGATCTACAAAAAATATCCTTTAAATATCGTTTAAACAGAAAATCGCTAAATACCTTATACTCGTCACTTATTCTGCCACACTTTAACTATGCCGATGTAATCTGGGACGGGAGCACCGACTACTTATCTAATAATCTCGAATCCCTTCAGCGTGATGCACTACGCACTATATGTGGGGCAGTTAAAGGTACTAGTCACGCTACCTTCTACGCGGAGACGGGGTTTATTCCACTCAAAAAACGACGAAATCGGTACAAATTAAAATTACTATACAAAATTATAAATAACCTAACCCCACCCTATCTCAAGAATCTCATAAATCTGGAACCAACAAATACATAATTTCGATGTCGTCCTGAAATATTTTCTAAATCATTTATCCCATCCAGTATAAAGGATTAGAATAAACTCAGTCCCCCTGCAAGAAATTCAAGAACTCTTAAAATATTTTCAGATCATCTTTCCAAATCAGACATAAAAATTCCATCTTTTTACTACTACGGCTAGCGGGTAGTGATAATATACATCCGAACCGACCATTTATATTGTCCAATCTAATTAAAATATAGATCTATATTTCGTTTCGTTTTTTATACTTTCGATGGCCTCCACTGATGTAGATCTAACAAGTTATAGTGGGAGCTCACGTTCTATGACGTCAGGTATCAAGCACGGGACATTTGACCCGATAACGTCAGTCATTCGATTAACCAATTAGCGACCGCCATGCTTTTAAAAATCTACTTTTGTTTTGTTTTGATTGCTACCCGCTGGTAATATCTACCCACAGTTCCACTCATGAAAAGGTCAAACGGTCGATTCGACAGACCATTTGATTGGCTGACCCCTCATTCCATGCAGAACACTAGTTAAATAAAAGGCTTCCAGATCCAAGAGTAATAAAGACAAGTAAAACCGAAATTTGGAACTATAAAAAACGAAACAAAATTGGGTTTGTGTTTTAATCAGATTGCGACTGTCCAGGATACTGCGAAATTGAGTTGAAATGTTTGGACTACAAAAGTATTCACTTTGTTGAAATTTGGAAATCTTTCTTATCTTGGTTTATACTTGGCATTTTCTTTGTTTTTATGATATTTTATTTTCGATGAAATCTTTTAGTCTGTGAATGCCAAACGTTCCAAATATTAACATTGAATTGATCTGTATTTATATTTCAATGTAGATGGAATAAACCTGGCCTATAACAAACCTACATTCACAAGTTCTGTTGTTACTGGTCGTTCGAGTCATCAAGCAGTAGACGGGGATATCACACCACAAGACTTTGGTTCAAGCAACGTCTGTTACCAGACGAAAGATGACGATTTTAATCCTTGGTTTATTATAGATCTAGAAGATGTTTATGTCATCCGTGTAATTGTCGTTTATAACGCTGATGATTATCGTGAGTATTGTAATTTCTTATTTAGGACCCGATCTTGACGCGCTCTTATACCATTTTCCTTCGCCGTAGCAATGCAGTAAGAACGCCAGGTGGTCAGCTACACACCAAATCGATTACATACTCGATCGATTTAGGCGGGTAAAGATAAAAATGCACCTAGAACAAACTGCAATAGAAATCATTTCTTTGGGAACTGTTCAGGCATAAATAGCCCCATAAAAAACGGTCATTATCGGTCTTGGGGAAATTTGCATAATTAACATAAATCCAAGGTGGCCGCCAGAGGACCAGTAAATCTCCGACCGTACCCGAACAGTTCCCAAAGAAATGATTTCTGTTGCAGCTTGTTCTAGCCCCCCCCCCCTTCTTATATTTCTATCTTTACCCACCTAATTAAACACACCATCTGTTAAACTCTTGGTTATTACAGACATTTTGGATTAAACACATGGTCTATCACACACCTGGTCAATTACACATATGATCCGATTACAAACATGATGATTTTACACACCTGATCGATTACACATATGATCGATTACAAACATGAAGATTTTATACACATATGATCGATTACACAAAATCGAATAGAAACATGATCGATTACGAACGTGACCGATTACAAACATTATCGATTACAAATTTGATTGATTGATTACAAACATTATCGATTACAAATTTGATTGATTACACTCCTGATCGATTAAACACTAGGTGACAACGTACACCATAAGCTGCACTTCCACTAAATCTGGCAAATTTTAAATTCATATTCATCCATGCAACTTTTAAATTATCAAGATGGTAAACACTGTTCATTTCTTTATTTGTATTCTGTCTATCACAGCTGAAAGACTTCATGATGTCAACTATGAGGTTTTTTCAACAAACCCAAACAACAACCCCTCGGCAGTTCCTAATTGTTGTGCCTCGGTGGCGAAATTCAACACAGGCAAAAATATTATCAGATGCAATCGAGGTGTGTCCGGACGATTCCTGAAAATGTCAATCCAAAAATCAAGATTTCTAACTCTTTGTGAAGTGGAGGTGTTTGGAATAGCTTGTAGGTATTTCTATATTAAAACATAATTTATATGGAAAACTATCACTGAGTTTTTTTCACACTACGTTTCAACAAATTTCTTTTGCCGTTCCACTTGAAACGTATTGTTGAATACAGTCAGTGACTGTTTTCCATATACATTTTATTTAAATATTATATATTCAATTACTAAATGCCGTATAAGGATTTCTCTACATTTAATATCACATTTCTAATAGTCGAGAAAAAAATTGTTTTAAAAATCAATTATGACGAGACATGAAAAAATTCCATTTAGGCACTTTCGTCATCTGCATATGTAATACAAAATTTGAAATTTTCAACATGCAGTAGATAATGAGCTATAATATTCAAAATGTAAAGGGAGTATGTTCAGTTAAAATACTTCACTCGGAGCGGAGTTATCAGTTAGTGCATTAGGCGTATTTACCAGTTGAGTAATACCCATTACATACATTATACAAGAGCTTTAGTCCCGAAATGACCTAGTTTGTGTCGAGTGGACGTTAAACCCCATTTCTCTCTCTCTCTCTCTCTCTCTCGCTATACATGAGCTAATTCTGCCTATTGCAGGTCTATCTTAGTTCCGAAGTGTTGTTTTAATTATTGATTAAGCATTAATTAACTTATCCAGATCATAATGAACTTTCATTCATGACTTTATCATACAATGGATAATCGATCGAGACTTTGTTTTTATCGTACCGACTTAAGCAATTCAATCGCTAAAAATCGGTTCGGAAGGGATCAAATTATTTAGTTTTAAAGTATTATAGTGAGAACTGTCAGCTCGTCATCTTATGTCCCATAATATATCTTAAACTGTAATCCACGATAGACAGCAACATGAATATTTCAAGTTGGTTTAAAGATCAGTGAATTGTGGCAAATGGTTAAACGTTTGTCTAATTCAGAATTTATATAATATTTGGGGCCCAGAGACAGACAGACCAAAAAAATCCTGACAACACAATGGATATCAACTGAATCGATGAGATTGTTTTAAAATATTTATAATATTCAAACAGCGTCACGTGTATGCCTGTAGAACTATTAAACCACGGATCATTAACTCTTAAAGCAAGATTCGTTTATATATTTATAAATACTTTGTTATCGTTAATTTTGATGTTTCAGTGAATCTTGTAAACCCGCATTGTGTGAATCACAGAAATTATTCTTGTAAACAGTTACCAGGTAAGATCAAACCCTCGTTTCAGCTGAAACCCGCCTTAAAGATACATTATGAGAGATTATATAAGTCAACTTATTTTCCTCGCCATTTACTGTGTGTTTGTATATATCGTTGTCGTAATACATGCAGTATTCAATATTTTAGGAACGTTTACTTTTCTGCTCTTAAACTGAGCTAATGGAAGATGGACATACGCAATACGGTGTGCTTATATCGAATTCCAACTGCCATGGGCCCTTTTACATGCACGGCAATGTGTGCTCGGGGCCTCGGTTTATTCGCCGCATCCGAACTACTAGACAATTGTTCTTACCTTGTTCTCGGTCCTGCATCACTGACAAGGAGGAAAACACGCCAGAAAATCTGGATGAACTTTCTAGGCCAATGCAGGGATCGAACACCTGACCTCCGGGTTAGCGAGCCAGCGTCTTATCCACATAGTCACCGTGACCCCCTCAATATTTTAGTAGAGGATTAAAGATACATTATGGGAGATTAGATAAAGAGTTGGCAGTTCTCAATATAATAGTTAACAACAATATTATGTGAAGGCAATTTGCTGAAAATTTCATGCAAATTGATCCACTATGAACAGAGAATTAAGCGATTGAAATTTCCACCTAGTCTTAATTTGAAACAATTGCATTTGCAATCTTCACTGAATCACATTATCGTGTTAAATCTATTCACGTCAATTAAAATCCCCGTGGGGCGTGATTTTAGTGATAAATTATTCCGTTGCAAACTACAATATTGCATCAGTTAAATGTATAACAGAAATGTCAGACCAAAAATATCTCAATTCCGATTGGTATTTACAAAGACAACCTTGAAATACACCTGTATAATTATTCAAACGCACCCCTATTCATGGGCGGATTCGGCGATCGCCCGAAGGTCCGGTCGAATGATCGACCGAAAGGCCGGTCGGACAAAAAATGAAAAAAATAATTTTGTACAATTCGTTTAAAAAAAACCTTTTCTGCTGAACATTATATGTGGAGGAGGGTATTGAACCGGCCATGGAGCGATGATGATCATGTTGTACATGTATGTGGCCGGTGGCTTTAACGGGCCGCCACGAATGGACTGCAATAATAGACTTTCTGGGCCGGGTGTGCTGGACGTGGTTCGGAATCCTGCAATGGGGATTCTGAATTTCATCCGAAAATGTCATCGGATTCACCCGACACTGTCGCCCGACAATTAACTAATTATTAAGTCACCCGCACCGTGTCTGTAGGGATGCGCCAGAATTCAAAATTCAAAAAGCAGCTTTTATGAATTTCACTTTCGTCACTCTGTACCAATGTGTCTCATGACCTTCCATCACAGGAGGAATCAACTAGCGCTCCCGGTAACAAACATGGGATATTTTTCAATGAAAATATTCTTACTTATTCAATATTCCTAACTGGTTAATCAAATGGTCAAATTTTTTCTCAACTGGTCCCATTTTTTAACCAGTTGAATTCTCTTGACTCTTGACGATACAATGATAATACGTTAATTAATAATATGACGATATGATAATTTCACAGGTTGATGGCTGTAAATAACTTGCACGTCGGGGTTTTGGCCCAAGCTAATCGACTTATGAAATATATTATTTGACAGAGATTATCATCAGATATGCCACCAAATCGAATATTTGGGATTTCATTTCGAAAGGCGGGGGACTATTAAAATGGGTTCGTCCGTCTGTCTGTCTGTCTGTCTGTCTGTCCGTCTGTCCGTCACACTTTTTGGGACACAATAACTCTCTTCCTAATTGAGCTAGAATGTTCAAACTTGGTGTATGTGTTTATTAGGTCAATGCCTTGATGGAGTTCGAAGATGAGCATTTTCCGCTTAGGGTAAGCAGAGATAAGCGATTTGATTGGTTGATGCTTTGGGACACGATAACTTTAGTTCTAATTAAGTGAGATTGATAAAACTTGGTGTATAGTTTCATTACAGTAATACCTTGACTAAGTTCGATAATGAGCATTTTCTGCTCAGGGTAAGCAGAGCGATACGCAATTTGATTGGTCGAGACTTTGGAACACAATAACTCCCCTTCTAATTGAGTTAAAATGTTCAAACTTGGTGTATATGCTTATTAGGTCAATGCCTTGATGGAGTTCGAAGATGAGCATTTTCCGCTTAGGGTAAGCAGAGATAAGCAATTTGATTGGTTTATACTTTGGGACACGATAGCGTTAGTTCTAAATTAGTGAGAGTGATGAAACTTGGTGTATAAATTCATTACAGTAATACCTTGACTAAGTTCAATAATGAGCATTTTCTGCTCAGGGTAAGCAGAGCGATACGCAATTTGATTGGCCGAGACTTTGGAACACAATAACTCTCCTTCTAATTGAGTTAAAATGTTCAAACTTGGTGTATATGCTTATTAGGTCAATGCCTTGATGGAGTTCGAAGATGAGCATTTTCCGCTTAGGGTAAGCAGGGATAAGCAATTTGATTGGTTGATGCTTTGGGACACGATAACTTTAGTTCTAATTAAGTGAGAGTGATGAAACTTGGTGTATAGTTTCATTATAGTAATACCTTGACTAAGATCGATAATGAGCATTTTCTGCTCAGGGTAAGCAGAGCGATAAGCAATTTGATTTGCCGAGACTTTGGAACACAATAACTCTCCTTCGAATTGAGTTAAAATGTTCAAAATTGGTGTGTATGCTTATTAGGTCAATGTCTTGATGGAGTTCGAAGATGAGCATTTTCTTCTTAGGGTAGGCAGAGATAAGCAATTTCATCTTAGGTTCATCTTGATTGATGATTTTTATGCCAATACAATGACTGCATTCTCATTCAGTAATGGATTCGACAGTAACAGTGTATCGAAACGATTGACTCGGACACGAGGGCCCTTTCCCTTGGCCAGAGGAGCCCTTTTGTCAAGCGTGGGGGCCCTTTGGTCTGCCTTTAGGGTCCCCCTTAGTAGGGTACATTTTCATTTTTCTCGTCGGTTTTAGCATTTTTCTTTATAAAACACTTTTAAATGACACTTCGTGTACAGTTTGATTGCTCGATACCTGAAAAAAATAAATGTGCGATTAATTAATATGTGTCATCTATTTATTATTTTGGGATTTCGGCGGGTGACATCAGCCTCACTGTTGGCTTGTTCAAAAATTTCCAGGGGGAGAGCCCCCGGACCCCCCCCCCCCCACCACCACCACCTGGCTCCGCTATCAGTAAAAGGGGCCGCTACGACACGGGAGCCCGGGCCGATTTCCGGCTCCAATCCGCCCCTTCACCTATTAAATTATAATTTGTTTCTTTAAATCTATAGGTGGGCTAAATATTGCTCTTGGGAAACCAACATCTGAAAGTTCATCACACTCTGGTCACTATTCTTCTCGTGCAGTCGACGGACGGAAACCAGTCACTTACAATACGTGTACCCACACAAAGAGCGGGGACGTGAATCCCTGGTGGCGCGTGGATCTATCGGCCATCTATAATATTACAAGTATAACTATAGCTAACAGGGTCGATGGTAAACAGAGTGAGTATACTATAGTATAACTATAGCTAACAGGGTCGATGGTAAACGGTGTGAGTATATGATATTAACTATATAGCTAACAGGGTCGATGGTAAACAGGGTGAGTATATTATAGACTATAACCAACAGGGTTAATGGTAAACGGGGCGGGGGGTATGTAACTACTGTATAGCTGACAGGGTTGATGGTAAACGGAGTGAGTATACTAGTCTTACTATAGCTAACCGGTTTGATGGTAAACAGGGTGAGTATATGTAACAACTGTATAGCTAACAGGGTTGATGGTAAACGGAGTGAGTATACTACTGTACTGTAACTATAGCTAAAAGGGTCGATGGCAAACGAGGTTATAGGTAACCTTGTATAGTTAGTCACCGGAAATCGGAGAAGACGCAGCAAAGCCACTTCAAGCAAAACACCAGTTAGATAACAGCATTTCCAGATCCCAGTGTCGTAAAGAAAAGTAAAACGAAATTTTGAACTTTAAATTCTCGAAACGAACATGGATCTGTGTTTTAATCGCATGAACTAGACAAATAAAATAAAACCAAGTACGAACAATCCAAACCATTAGTCAAAATTCGAAGTCCTAAAAAACGGTTGAGGCAAAATAGTGAAATCAGCAAATGCACTGTTCACCGTGTACAAAATACACGACAAACAGTGGTAACAGGTGTCCGGATGAGTAAGCTTACCCTGCCTGGCGCCACACCCGCCATAGCTGCATCCAAACTATTAGAAATAGCATGTTTGGCCAATGGACTATAGTATTAAAATGAACATGATGTACAAAACGAAACTAAAAAAGATCCATTCATCCGATTGATACTTAAGGGTAACCATATCGAATTTATATAATTTCAGTTGTGGGTAACCGTCTAGCAAACATCAGTATCCAGGTTTTTCCTTCCTTGCCATCCCCATCAACTAACTTCACACTATGTAAATTTATACCAGGAGAATTCGGATGTACAATCAGGACCATAGAATGTGACCAGGAGACTATTGGACAATGGGTTAGAATTACCAAACCTACAGAAATCTTAACGCTGTGTGAAGTAGAAATAACGGGTAATCTTGTATAGACTTCAGGAAGCGAGGGAGACATTTTAAAATTTAATTATCCTCCCTGTCCCTGCAAGCTCTGTGATAAAACAAATGAGAAGAGAATTTTTAATCACACACATTGATATAGTTGGATGTTAATTCATTGAACTTATATTCCCTGATAATTGAGATATTTACTTTTCATAATTGATTAGTTGTCACAGTACATTGATGCTGTTTATCATTTGTTATGTATTTTAATAAGGTCCATTATGAAAAATTATACAAAGAGATGGCAATAGTTGCAAAAACTTGATAATGTAAAGGGGATATGCTGAAACTTTTAGTCAAACTTGTCGCTATTGTTTTAGTGTGGTCTTCATGCACTATCCGCACGTTTATAGCTTAGTCCCCACATGGCTTTATAATAACTTTTCATGTTGTTATTGTTATTCAGTAGCCTTATACGTATAATGTTGACATCAGTCTTGTTCTAATATTTTTTTTTGGGGGGGGGGGGGTGGTGGTGGTCTAGAGTGCCGCGCTGCGACCTCTGGCTTGCGGCTGTGGTTTCGATCCCTGGTGTGAGCGTATGTGGCATGGAGATGGGGACGCCTTCTCAACCTCGTGGGTTTCCTCCGGTTTTCTCCCGCAAGCGAATTATTGAAATAAAATTGAAAACCCTATGTTAGTCCCAAAATGACCTAGTTTGTGTCGAGTGGACGTTAAACCCCATATAAAAAACATATTCTTGATTATCCATTTCATGTTGAACATCAAATTAGATCCTAATCCAGTAAATATCACAGGCTAACGATGACATCGCAAGTTGACTATGGTCTGGATAATTAAATAAATGTCTCAATAATAATTTAGATAAAGAAAGACCTGCAATAAGCAGATTTTGTTCTTGCATAATGTATGTGTAATTGTTAATCGTTTGTATATAACCTTCTGTAACATGTTAGATTGAATCATATGCTTAATACCGATGACTGTATCCTGAATGAAACGTTTTAGTTAACAAACTTAGTGAATGATATCCATTAAGCGGTCTGTGTTATCCGTCAAGCGGTCTGTGTTATTGTTGTTCAATATTTCTATTTGGATGGTGTCTAAAACTTTGGACGAGGCCGCGTGATTTACATCTTGTACTTCCGGTGCACCGGTTTACTCCCAGTCCCACTGCAACCGAACTATATTGATAGCAAATTGCGTCATATGCACTCGGCAAACCTCGACAAATTCCGGACCCTTCATCTAGTCTCGGCTGTATGACAGTAAGTGAACATACATTTGCGATGCGGCTACCGGTTTACTTTAACAGGGAAACTTTACGCTATTTCAAACAAACAAGACACCATGGGCACAGCCAAGTTTCATCCGGGACATTTAAAGTAGTTCCAATATGGCGGCATTCGTCATACAGCCGAGGCAAGATGTAGGGTCCTGAATCTGTCGACGTTTGTCGAATTGATTGGACGTTAAACCCCATTTCATTCCTTTCCCTCTCGCGCCCTAGTATCTGACATGAGAAACAGAGAGGGAGGGTGTTCGAATGGCTAGCACGTGCGCGATGTTTCATAAGGTCTGTCATTGAATCAACGGGCGTGGTTTCGATTCCCGATTGTACGTGACAAGAAGTACGGTCACCTGTCCAACCACGTGGGTTTTCTCCGGGTCCTCCAGTACTATGTGTAAGTCCCGAAATGATATAGTTTGTGTCGAGTGGACGTTAAACCCCATTTCTCCCCTCTTTTGTGTTCACAGAGGACATGTTCTGTTCAATTCTTAAACATGAAAGCCGTTAACCCGATTAAAGGACCGACTTGAACATACGCCTTCTGAACAATCATAGTCTACTTTAAAGCAACAATTAAACTTGGAATCAATCAATTCGTCCTAAAGTAGAACTTAAAGTAGCTAGGTCTCTAAATCAGTATCATCCAAAATCTTCAACTTTGAAAATACGAATTATTTGTCAATTTATATCAACATTAATGCTGTGATCTTACGGGGAAAAGATGGGTTTCTGATATCCAATATTTAATACAAAATAAACATTTTACCATTGGTACACGAATCGTGTACCATAATGCATTTCAGCCCCAGTTCTAGCACGAGACTCGGGGAATGAGGCTACACACATTGTACCAAATCAAACGGCGTTTGAAGACTGGAATAAACAGTCGCTAGCAATTTGCATTCGATTTAGACTGTTAGCTTATTTCGCGGAACATAACTGATTTGGAATTAGAGTAAAAACGGAAACCATTGAACGTAAATCAGTTTATATACATTCATATTACAGTGTTATATGCGTTGCGACCCACTTGTATCAATTTCTAGGTCCCAAATGTCAGCCATTTAGCTCCTTTAAGTTGCGTAGTTTTTGTTTTAAATTAATTGATTTGGGTCCATTTTCGTATATTTTAAGATTTCAAAGCATACACTCACAAAGCACCCTTTAAAGAACACTAAACTTAAAAAACGTGCTAACAACTAATCGAACAATCTGTACCTCAAAGGCCACCATATCTATAAATTAATCTACTATTTTGTAATGTGGTCTACATCTGTTATACACAAACACACTAATTAAACCTTTCATATTTTATTAAATGTAAACGAAATATTATACATACTTTTCAGATTCTCGATTTAGGAATTAAAATGTCAGTCAACTAGCTTAGTGTTTGGCAGCCAATTAGTCTGCTAATAAAGGTCTTACCTTAAATAGGTATTCAAAGGTTCTATCTTAAATATACTTGGCTTTGTGAAAAACTCAACAGCACACATAAAATGTGGAATATCGTCATTAGCCAAAAGCATGAATTTGTAATTATGGAATACTCCCTACTGACAAAAATCATGAATTACTAACGTTGCACGCAAGTGATGCCCCCTTAAGAGCATCACTACTCTACTAAAATCTTACATATCATTTATAGAAAAATGTTGTAAGGCATGAGAATAATATGAAAATAATGTATGATGCATTATGATAGTACGAATTCGCTGCCGGAACAGTTGTTTTCGAAGATGTTTTTTTTTTTAAAAAAAAATCTATTTCAATAGATTTCAATTGCAGTTTTTGAAAAGCAGTAATGTAATAATGGCTATTGTCAACTGTATTATTTTAACAATGTATAATGATAGAAAACAACATATTATCAATACGCAAGGACCGTTTGCTTTTTAGTTGAATTCTACAAATCATTTCAGTGTTGATCAATCTTTATCATTAAATTTGGGGAATTCATAAAAAAACTGTGTCAGTGCCAACACTTTAGAATCTGACAGGCCTGGCGTTGACGGTACATTGCCCGTATTTCTACCCGAATAAATATTACTGATTAAAATTAAATAGGTAGCACGCTTGGGTCAGCGTTCATCATCATGATTTGTAAATTTATATACGAACGAAGACAATAACATGTTGCAATCATTGTCAATTGGCAGCTAACTTCAAAATTGTATTAGTGAATACGTGAATAAACTGTAAAACAAAAACAAACAAAAAAAAACAAAAAAAATCATGATTTGCTTATCGCGGCAGTATAAATATTTTCTGAAATTTACAATGGAATGTCATCACAATGTAAAATTTTACAATGAATTTAACGCAGCAAAAACGTTATTATATGTAAGTTGCGGAAAACATGATTAAGTATTACGAACATTACCAGACAAAATTCCTGACACACTATAGTGACACTACAATCTAAATAGTCCGATTGGTGCATACAAGTATGAAAATGAAATGAAATGGCGTTTAACGTTCTGCTCCGACTGGGCTGATGAGCTATGAGGGAAACTTAACCTGGATAAATTCACCACGGCCCACTCTTCTATTGAATTCCAATTGTCAGAGTCAGAGGGTCCTTTATATGTACAGCTATATGTGCATGGGGAGTAAGGTTTGTCGTCCCATCCGAAGGACAAGATGTTATCCGTTGGCAGGTCCTCCATCCTACACCCCTGTCGAAGAAGAATCATGAAGAGCAGCATCTAGACATCATAACGTGATATCAATGAGCTACAATATCAACGCTGGTGATAAAATAAAGTTTGACTGCAACTTCACTCGGCAACAATGTCTGTGTTTCAATTGCCATCCGCTAACATTTAAAATCGCCATAACCGGCCTGCTACTACACTGTGTACCGTGTTTAAGAACTAATAGCTGTTTTATCATTAACATGATTTAGACTGATTTAAATCGATGAATCAAATTTATGTTTTACCGTCCTACTTTTCTGTTATGACTGGACTAGTGATCACAATATGTCATACAGTTTGTTTTGTTGGAATGTTGCCCGGATATCTACTTAATTTCATATGACAAGACAAAAACTAGATCATTTCGGGAATAAGATAAACTTTATTCATTCACCCCTCCCCACTCTAGCGTAGTAGATACTGCGAACACTGTATAGAAAATAATACAATTAATTACATAGTACATATATCATGCCAGAAAGTGGTATACCTGTTTAAGAAAGTTGTCGAATCTAACAATGCATTAGTTTTGATGTCGATATGTCCTTCTGGAAACCTGGATGTTTATTTGAAATGGAACGTGCCCAAAGTGTTATTGTAAAATTACGACGGCACAAACAATAAAAGACACAGCAGCTGTACTGCTCATGGTATAAAACATAATGTGATCTAAGGTAAATGAAACATTCTTCCATATTGTAATATCATCTGAAATACCAGGCCCATCCTTTTCATAGTGTCTGTTTCGTTTGGTCGTTCCGTGTTTGGCCAACCAGGCGAAGAACCCAGTAAGAGGAGTTGACCTTGGCCTGTGGTAAAGGGATACAATGGACACAGACGATAATACAGTCACAACTTTTAAACATAACATTGTAGATACATAAACTCCTAGGATGCTAACACTGTCAGACACCTCGGGAAGAACAGCTGACAGTGCAGTCAGGACCATCGTATATGACAAGAGAATAGTTATCGACAGACCAATTCTCTCTCCGGACTCCACGGGTACTAGAAATACAACAGGATTTAAGCACGACAGAATAAAAATGGGTAAAATAATTGATATGATGTAAAACAATGGACGACGAGTTAATGTCAGTTCAAATCTCACATTTTGAAAATTATCTTTGCAGATCAAATTTGTATAGACAGAGATTCTATCTAAAGTCCAAGTTCCACTAAGGTCAAACATGCACGTGTCTGCTGGTTGCTCTGCTGTTGAAAGTCGTACTTCACTGACCACGCTCATACATTGGGCCAAATTGATTGAACATCTTTGGGTGTCAAAAGGAAATTTGGAGACATCAAATTTACAATGTGTTTTTGCTAAACCCCCGGGATACCAGTTTACTAATCCGTCGTACTGAATTGCTACTCGGTAATCACTGGCTGTTAAGAATTGTGACTGGCCAGACATACTATTACTAATATATAAGTCTGGAGTCCAAATTGTCTTCGCCGACACTGTTATACGTCGGACTCCTTTATATTTCAACGGATCCCATTTTAAAAACTCGTCGTTCCATTGGAATGCAAACCAATATGAGATTGTCATAGACTCCAAATGTTCTTGTATGTTTTGCACAGCCTGTAATCCTAACTTTGTCGTAACGTCCACTGCATCGGAAGCGTTTCGAACAGGTTGAACTTCAGAATTGTAATTAGCAAATATGTCCTTGTGTATTTCATGAAGAATGCTACCTGCAAATGTTCCGTTACATGCAGACGTACAACGTCGGAATAAAAGTACGGTTACTACTAAGACTCCAACGAGAGACCATCTCAAATCCATGTTGCACCGTTTGATACTATCACAATTTAATACGTTTATATTCATCCCTAAAGGAAGGCACTTCTCGATTTAGAAATGCCCTTATCAACTAATATACATGTGTTATCCATCTATTTTTATTAATATCGCGTTGTATAAAATATATATTAAGTAGTAAGTGATATGACGGTCATATATCTATTAACCCATCTTTGTGATTTTTGTTATAATGTCTGAGGGTTTCAACGCTTTTTGATGCACATGGGCTCTCCGTGGAACAATGATCATGTTTTATAATGTTTTTTAATGACTATTGGGCGCTGATTTCTAGAATTTAGCGACCTTGTCTCCTATACATTTTTACACGTAGCGAAGATATCGGTATTCACCTGCTTCCCACATGCAAAGTTACGTTACATGCAAATCAGGAGAGATAGAAATGGGGTTTAACGTCAATTCGACAGAAACTTGGCCATTTCGGGACTAACGCATGGTTTGATTTTATTTCAATTATTCGGTTGGACAGGCGACCCTACATCTTGCCACGTACAACCGGAGATTCAAAACTACACCAGTTGAATCAATGGCAGGCCGTATGATAAAGCGCGCACGCTAACCATTCGGCCATCCAACCTCCCAGACAAATCAACGCTTGAAGGGAATAAGGGGTCCAATCGGACCCCTAACTTACTAGGGATTTCCCTAATGTTTTTGCAGTCTGATACCATATTGCGTATGTGGGAGCATTCTCTTTTTTAAACGTCTGCTTGTTACAAATACCAAAAATTAAATGATAAATTCAAAAAATATTCAATAGTTTTTGTATCAAGCGTGAATTGCCATTTAACCTCTTTATCACATAGTACACAAAGTAACAATTTTGTGACAATTATTAAATCGTTTCCAAATCGTTTCCCGTCTTCATTAGCCCAACCAGGAGCAGAGCAGTTGGGCGTTAAACTCCACTTTATTTCGTTTCATTTTTGAAATAAAGTTGAATCCTTAGCGCATAATTCTATTATTTTGGAAATTCCAGGGATTATTCAAGAATACGCAATACAGTGTACATTAAGGGAAATTCCAACTGCCAAGGGATATATTACGTGCATGCCAATGTATACACGGACCTCGGTTTTGTGTCCCATCCAAACAACAAGACAGCTGTCCTTGTCAGGCCCTTCATCCTGCACCACAGCATTCCAATAAACTTTCATGTCATTGGGTCAACTGGCGTGGTTTCGATCCCCCGGTTATTTGAACGTGGCAAGGAGTAGGTTCGCCTGTCTAACCTCGTGGGGTTTCTCCGGGTCCTCCGTTTTCTCCCGTATACCACTGCTAAAGAACCTTGCGCGCAAGCGAATTATTAAAATAAAATGAAACCATATGTTAGTCCCGACATTACCAAGTTTGTGTCGAGTGGACGTTAAAACCTGTCTCTCCCTCCCTCTCTCTCACTCCCCTCCCTCTCTCTCTCTCTCTGCCTTTCTCTCTCTCTCTGCCTTTCTCTCTCTCTCTCTCTCTCTCTCTCTCTCCTTTTGTTTTAAAGGTCAATACATTGTGACAACTGGTTAAACAGCCGTTTTATTCGCCAATAAAATAAAACAATGAAAATCCCGAGAACACAAATAAATATCTACTGAATCGATGACATTGTTTTAAAATATTTTGTATAAAATCCAAACAGCGTATCCGGCATGTCTATATACTTCAATCAAGATTCAATGGGATATTTATAAATTAATTTTCTGTTAATGTTATTGTTTCAGTTAATCTCATAAATCCATATGATTGTGTGGATCACAAAAGTTATTCCTGCAGACAATTACCAGGTAAGGTCAAAGCCATAACACCCTCTGGCATCCGGCTTAAAGATACATTATGGGAGATTATATTATTATATAAATAGAAAAATAAATAACTTATATATTCCTCTCCATTTACTGTGTGTTTGTATACAATATTTTAGACGCGGATAAACAATACATTATCGGAGTTTAGATAAAGAGATGTATAGAAAATTTAAAGGGAACTAAGAATTTAGCGATTTATTGTTAGTCCTAGCCTCGATCGTTATAAGAGAATGTGTTGAAAATTTCATTAAGATTGATCGACTCTGAAGTGAGAATTTAGCGATTGATGTTTGACAAACAAAAACATATCCTCAATTATTAATTTTATGATTTAATCGTCAATGAGCGTTAAGAATTGGATGAGACCTTAATACAGAAAATATCACAGGCTAGCGATGAAATCGAGTGCTGATTATGGTCTGGATAAGTTATTTAATATGTCTAATTAATATACTGAGTGCCATAGAAAACGCATCACTTAGTCTTTCGTGTAACAAAATGATCCTGTAAACATATCTTATTTATTTTGCTTCTTATTGTGAACAATATTCAAATGTGAACACATCAATAACAACACATTTGTACACTTATGGATGTTTAATCTGTAATCAACGGTACAAAGCCAGAGGGGACAAAGATATGCTCGTCACCGTAGAAGAACAGACAGGTTCTTGCCGCTGCTCGGTGAGCCGAGGAAACTTTTGATCCTATCGCTGCTTTGTAAGATACCAAACACGTACGATAGGTTGTAAACGACCGTTCGGAGTTGATTCATATCTTATTAAATTGAAACAATTGCCTTTGCAACATACTATGAATCACAATTCACGCCCATTAAGGTCCCCCTGGCGCGTGATTTGAAGGATTAAGGATTCCCCTGCAAAAACAATATTGCGTGAGTTAAATTTAAAAGGGAGATATCCAGCTAGAAATATCAATTTCGTTTGTTAGTTGCAAAAAGATCTTTGGAAAACACCTGAGTCTTGAAACGTACCGCCATTAAAGTAAAGTTTAATTCTTTAAATCTATAGGTGGAATAAATATTGCTCTTGGGAAACCAACATCTGAAAGTTCACGCAATGGCCACTATTCTTATCGTGCAGTCAACGGAGTGAAATCAGACTTTTACAATATGTGTACTCATACAAACAGCGGGGACGTGAATCCCTGGTGGAACGTGGATCTATTGGACATCTATAATATTACAAGTATAACTATAGCTAACAGGGTCGATGGTAAACGATGTGAGTATATTAGCGTGTAACTATAGCTAACAGGGTCGATGGTAAACGGTGTGAGTATACTATATTAACTATAGCTAACAGGGTGAGTATATTATAGACTATAGCCAACATGGTTGATGGTAAACGGGGTGAGTATATGTAACTACTGTATGGCTGACAGGGTAAACAGGGTGAGTATATTATGTAACTATAGCTGACAGGGTTGATGGTAAACAGGGTGAGTATACTATAGCCAACATGGTTGATGGTAAACGGGGTGAGTATATGTAACTACTGTATGGCTGACAGGGTAAACAGGGTGAGTATATTATGTAACTATAGCTGACAGGGTTGATGGTAAACAGGGTGAGTATACTATGGTAAGCTAGAATTATAGGTAACCTCGTATAGTCAGTGACCGGAAACCGGAGTACTCGCAGCAAATCTGCGAAGTAATTTGAAAATAGACCCGACTATCTAATTCGCAAGGAATGTCCTTGTCTTAAACGAACCCTTATCCTTAGAGAGCAGTGTGATTGAAATACAAATCTATATTTCGTTTCGGTTTTTTTATTCTTGCGATGGCCTACACCAAAGCCCCGTATATCGTGAAATGAATAACGGGAAGAAACTACCGGCCGTGATGCTACCAGAACGGATCGGGGGTCGTGAACATCTATACCATGACGTATACTGTAGTTCGGATAGAGTCTCTAAACCATGATGTACCCAGTAGCTCAGATAAACCATAGTTTCGTAATTATGAATTGTCTTACATATTTGTCAACACCAAGGTGAACTTGCTCTATTGCTGCATTTGGCCTTTTGAGATTTGTTCAGATGAATCTGATTTTTAATTTTTTTTAATAGCGCTTTATCTGGTGTATCTTCTATTTTATTTTCTTATGAATTAGGTTATTTAACAATAATGTACTCCTCGTGTTGTATAGTATGTTCAGCTATACTTTTCGTTTTAAAAAAGTATGTTTTATCTCCAACAGAATGTTTTTCGCGGAAATCTGTGACATATCTGTTCACATCATGTATGCCTGTGCAGCCAATTACGACAACAATAACATAGGGCATATAAATAGATAGTGTGTAGGTACTTTGAACCCAAAATGGCCTCGCAACTGTATCTAAGTACGGCTTTGGCCAACAATACATGATGATATGACCGGCGGTTGTAGCGATAAGTCAAGTCAGAGGACATACGAGCGGCCTTGACCTATGACGTCAGCCATTTGATTGACCAGTCAACATTGATGTTTCTTGTAGATTAGCCACAGTCTCATGCACCACATGCCTAAAGCTCACAGTAACATACAATTTCATTGACTAATCTCTCACTTCAAGCAGTACATAGGTTAAATAACAACTTTTCCAGGCCCTAGTGTAGTAAAGACAAGTAAAGCGAAATTTTGAACTATACAAAACGAAACTAAATAAGATATGTGTTTTAATCCGATTGGTACTTCAAGGTAACCATATCGAATTTATATAATTTCAGATGTGGGTAACCGTCTATCAAACATCAGTATCCAGGTTTTTCATTCCTTGCCATCCCCATCAACTAACTTCACACTATGTAAATTTATACCAGGAGAATTCGGATGTACAATCAGGACCATAGAATGTGACCAGGAGACTATTGGACAATGGGTTAGAATTACCAAACCTACCGAAATCTTAACACTGTGTGAAGTAGAAATAACGGGTAATCTTGTATAGACTTCAGGAAGCGAGGGAGAAATTTTAAAATTGATTATCACCCCTTTTCCCTGCAAGCTCTGTGATAAAACAAATGAGAAGAGAATTTTTAATCACACACACTGATATAGTTGGATGTTAATTCATTGAACTTATATTCCCTGATAATTGAGATATTTACTTTTCATAATTAATTAGTTGTCACAGTACATTGATGCTGTTTATCATCTGTTATGTATTTTAATAAGGTTCATTATGACAAATTATACAAAGAGATGGCAATAGTTGCAAAAACTTGATAATGTGAAGGGGATATGCTGAAATTTTTTAGTCAAAACTTTACTTAAAATCCTGGTAGCCTCGATTGTCACTATTACCGCTATAACGATAATTAACAGTCTCGATTATCCATTCGTTTAATTATCACTCCGCGTTGAACAGCAGATGGGATTCGAATCCAATGAAAATCGAACAAATAAGGTGGCAGCGTGAGTTTATTATGGTCTAATTAATGGTTTATATAACATTCCAGACCTAAATAAAGACCTGCAATAGGTAAAATTAGTTCCTGTGTCATAGAAAATCTTATTTATTTGTTTGTGAGTAAAGCCTATATCATTACGTCATGTCCGGGACTGTTGTAGTGTTACTTCTAGCTCATGGCTCCCTTCCTTTGATCTGATATTTATTGTCTGTTTCTTGTATTTAGTCTTGCCTACTGTAACACTAAAGATAACAGAAAATCAGCATAGTTGATAGACCTTTATTGAGAGCATGAAATAGGCATTCTCCGGGAGGAGCGCCATTCCAAGTCTTATGATACTAACAGTAGACTTATAAAGCATACAATCAATGATACACGACCGATGTGCATATTTAGTATTATTTATTTATGAGATTGTAGTATCTGTAACTGCACTGCTTAATTCCTTTGAATAAATAATATGATCGTGACTTTTGTCAAAACGAGCAGAGGTCATTCGTGTGTAACATATTGAACACATTAGATGTTTTAATAAGTCCGTGCCTAGCAGAAGTTGTATGTAGCTGAAAACGTCAAATATAATATAATATCTAATCCAGCGAGAGAGAGAGAGAGAGAGAGAGGGAGAGAGAAATGGGGTTTAACGTCCACTCAACACAAACTAGGTCATTTTGGGACTAACATATGGTTTCATTTTATTTCAATAATTCGCTTACGCGTAGGGGTCTTTAGCACCGGTGAGGAAACCGGAGTGCCCGGAGGAAACCCACGAGGTTGAGAAGGCGCCCCTATCTCCATGCCACATACGCTCACACAAGGGCTCGAAACCACAGCCGCAAGCCAGAGGTGGCCGGCCACCTAGAGGTCGAAGCGCGGCACTCTAGTGCACTATCCCCCCCCCCCCACACACACACACACATGGCTATGTTATATCTCGCCGTTCTGTTATGTTTGTTATTTATATTCCGCAGGGTAAGAAGTGCAATGTTGACCATTTACTTGATACCGATGACTGTATCTAATTGACACTTTTTTTTCTATTTTATTAAATGGTAACGAAATCAATACATCCCAAATTCGCGATTTAGGATTTTAATGACGGTCAACTAGCTTAATGTTTGTTCCAAAGTGGAGCTAGTTGTAGGCAGCCAACGTAAGCTTAGTATGCTAATAAAGGTGAATTTTCAGCACTCTAGGGAATTATTGTTATTATTAGATATTAGTATAGTTGTTCAATAAAGCACCCAAAACACAACCAGTTTCCTTTTTGTGTAAACATCGATTGTTCAAAATACAACTTCAAATAACATTGATAGAAATAAAAATACTGTTTTTTTTTCTCTAGCTTACAAAACATCATAATCTTCCTTTTCAAATCCACGCCAACTGAATGTTTATACACAACTGTTCTGTTTTAGTATTTTAAATCAGAACACTTGTGCCTCATAATAGAATACTAGACAAGGATTACAATCGATAATAACATTTGTAAAAAAATGGTTGTTTTCAAATGGTGAATAAAAAAGTAAAGTAATGGTAAACTTTCACTAGACCTGCGAAGCAGTTATGACGGGCTTCACTGGTGCAACATTACCTTTGCACTTACGTCACTTTCGGTGCAACTTTACCCTTGTACTCGTATCACTTCCAGTACCAATGGAACCGATGAACAGATTCCCACACAAACATTGTACACATCAAATAAAATGGAAGTAGAATCAACCAAATCCAGCAATATCAATTTTATACATTTGTTACATGTAATTGATCCTGAAAAAATTACAGTACTTCCGGTGATCATGAAAATGTTCAATTAGTTTCATAAAATGAGAAATAGCATAAGGTATAACATAGTGAAAAATTTTATGTAAATCGAATAATGATTGTCACTTTTATAGAACAAAATCCTGAAAAGTGACTTGTAGAAAATCGTCTATTTCTCATCAACTGTACAAGTTAGAAACAATTTGTTAGTATCTGTAGGATCATTTATGGGTTACATCTATTTATTGATTGGAATCAAAAATCATGATTGTAAAAACATTACAAATCAAGACTCATTTGAATAAAATATATATGTTTGGGAGGCTAAAAAAACCAGGTTTTGTCAAATTGACGTTACTTCCGGTGACAATAAAAATCTTAAATTACTTGTATGAAATCGTATATTGCATTAGGTATCACACAGTGAAACTTTTATTAAAATCGCATAATAATTGACACTTTAATAGACCAAAAACCTTGAAGATTGACATGTTGAAAATCGTCTATTAATCCGCAACTGAACAAGTTAGAAACCATTTTGTGATATCTATATGATTGCATGGGTTCATTCTATTAGTTGAGTGGAAACAAATATCAACATTTTAAACAAATACGTCTCATTTGAATAAATTTTTTGTTTCGAAGGCTATAAATACAGTTTTTGCCAAATTACATCATTTCCGGTGATATTGATAATGTTGAATTGGTTTGACCTAGTTGAAATTGACATTACGCATCAAATGGGGTCATTTTTATGAACATCCAATAATAATTGACTCTTTTACAGGTAAACTAGAGTATAAAATGACTCGTGAAAAATTTCTCATTTCTCGGAAACTGCTCATATTACAAACTAATTGTCACATACATTCTCTTTGCATGGATTATTACTACAAGTTTATGAAAGTATCGAAGAAATATTGTAATATATGAAGATGCTGGATGGGTTATAAATAGCTTATTTTGACACCCTTTAAACCAAATGGCCCGAAAACGAAATTTAAAATAACTGAGCGCACTATTTTGTGCGCCTTTACATGGCACACCCTTTCAGTCATATTAGATTGGAAAAAAAAAATTTTTGCTTTCAAAAAGTGGTACCAAACCGTCAAAATTGTAGTTTTTGCTAAATATACGTCACTTCGGGTGCCCATTCATAATAAAACACAACACAAGGTATATATGGATATAACTACTTCTCTATAATTTAATAACGACGTTTCGTAACACATACCGGTCACGTTTTCAAGTTAATGTGCCGACAGGAAACTTTACCGGTCACAAAAAAATGACATTTTGGGCCATATGGAGCATATGAACTTTGTTTTTACCAATTGGATAATAAATCATTCATCTAGAACTGATAAACTGAATTAGCCAATAGCGGCCAAGGAAAATTATCGAAAAAAAAAATGTTTACGTTTGCCCAAATCAGACGACCCTTTGATCCTTGGTAAAGGGCCATCAAAAAATGTTCATTAATCATAAAAAAAGTTTTTTGTCGGAATTTAAATTTTCAAAATTTGGCGCCAAATATTTCCGAAGATTCGTCAAATATCCAAAATGTAATGCACCGTAGCTATGTGACATGTCACCGGCTACGCCAAAATGTATCAAATGTTAAAATCCGACGATTATTGTTGAAATTACGGCAATATTTTAAAAAACGACAACTTCGGTGATTTCGGACATATCGCATTGTCGCAGAGCGTTCAAAATAGCCTTATACTCTAAGTCACACCCACTTTCCCTGTAAAACCGAAGACATCGAATCGATCCAACAAGTAGTTGCTGAGATATAAGCAAAATAGAAAAAGAAAAAAAAGAAGGAGAATACTACGCAGTGTGAAACCCTAATTAGAGTCTTATTCAAACTATATAACTGTTTCTTGTATGCCTTGAGTAGCAGGATTCTATTCAAGAACAAACACAATACAAGATCGTAGTTTCAGGTTTTATTTGTGAATTATATATATATGATAATTTCTGAAATACATAAATGGATGATGTTTAAAGAACAGGCCCCGAGTTCACAAAACATTATCAGGCTTAAGTTGAGAATTTACTCAAAATTGTTCGCTTTATTTTAACTAAAATATAATCATTTATATTAATTTTGTTGTTTTAAGGTATCAAATACATGAATAAGAAAATATGTGCAAACCTTTGTGTTTCTGTATCAAATATATTTCTCATAAACCGTGATTGAAAGTTGAGCAAATTCTCAACTAAGTCTGAGAATGCTTTGTGAACTCGGGGCCAGGAGTAGTAACAGTTAACATAAAATTATTAAATCATCGATTTTAAACAAAGGAATGTAAAAGGTTTTATACAATTACAATGAACTCTTAAGTGAGAGACCGATAAGAAGGGGTTTAATGTCCAGTCGACACAAACTAGGTGATTTCGGGACTAACATGGTTTTAATTTTATTTCAATAATTCGCTTGCGTGTAGGAGCCTATTCCTTGTCACGTACAACCGGGGATTCGATACAGCACGCACGTGCAAACCACTCCCCCCCCCCGAACTCTTTATTATTTCCTAGAGATTAATCATATAAAATACAGCATTGAAATTAATTTAATGAATGGATTAAAACTAAATATAACATTCTCAAAATGCACAAATATATTTATGAAAATACTTATTGAAATTTTTTAATAACTTATGTAGCACCTGATGTGGAGAGCGGGTCATTGTCAGTTCCGGTCGCCACATCCTACGTACAACGGCGGGTTAACCATGTGGGGGTCCTGGGGCCTGGGACATGTGGGGGGCCCTGATCACCGACCGCGGAGCTGTGGCCGTCAAAGCCAGCCATCGCGAGTGCTGAAGGCGCGAAGCACCGCAAGGGAGGTCGGGGGGCTTTTCAGAAATTGGAGGCCGGAAACGTGATTTCCTGGCATTTTTAGCAGATGTGTCGGAGCCATTTAGAAGTATCTCCCCCAGAAAAAAAATGAAATTCTGCTACAAGATTAGCGCATTCTGGCGTTATTTCAGTGGACCAATCCCTGCGAGTGCTATGAAATGATGACATTTGTAGAGGAGGGGGCTGGATCCCATTGAGTCCGTTAAATCCGCCACTGTAAGTGAGCAGAGCTACATCAAACCTAATTTTGAAGTCGCTCAGTGATAAATAACGGGGTCACTTCATTCGGAATCATATTATATCCCCCACGATGATTTGATGAATGGAGGCCGTTACGTTACGACCAAGCCAGATCCGATTTTTGACGAACGTCTAACATTGTAAAGTACCAAATGGTAATACGAAATATAATCAAGAAATATGAATATTCCGTGTGCTCATGATGTGCATCTCACAAAATTCAGCTTAGACCCACAGCAACTACAGATTAATATATACAATCGTACGTCAATCTGAGGTAAAATTCGCGCTACTCGAAATGATGGGGACGGGTAATTTGTTCGAGTTTTACGATAATTCGACTTATAGACGATGTTCGGTCCGATAGAAGATCTCACGACAATAAAAGACCATGTGTTACACCCATCACCGGATTACACCGAATTTTCGGATGTCGATCACGACACACCATGGATTGGGGGGCGCCCCATAGACTCCCGATGGAGAGCCCTCGGAGCATGGGATGGGCCCCGTCACTGGGTCACTGGCCGTTGGAGTCCTCGATCCGACCATGCTCGAAGTGAGCAACTGAGATTTTTGTGGGGGGCCCCCTAATGTGAGAGGCATTGGGGCCTGTGCCCCGTGGTGCCCCATGATTAATCCGGCGTTGCCTACGTACGACCTATGCATCTTTCCTTACTACATATTTTAGTAGCCTTGTGATCGTCTATAATTAATCTCTGATCGTCTCCTTCACGTTGTGTATTTCTTCTTACAGTTTTGTTAAGACGTTTGTCTTACCCGGAATAACAATGCAACAGTTTTTACATTTTACATATATCAAGCTGGATACATACAAGCATAGTACAGATTATAATACCAACTAAAGTCATTCTCAAACACTTGCCCGCCAGACTTTCTCCGCGAGTCTGATAGAAACTGTTACATCTTTCTCCTTCTGGAACCAAGCTGCTGTCTAACGAATTCTCACATTTGTGATAGTTTTCTAGCTGTGGGTGTTGAACGTTCAATTATCTAATTGGCCAAATATGATGTAAATAATAAGTGCCATCGGTTAATTAAGTCAAAACGTCGAAACACACCCTTATATGGTTATGGAAATTTACTCTAGGAACTTCCCATGAGATATCTGTTATCAACCTAGAATCAAATGTTTACCACATTATAACTCTTTTTATGTAACAATACGTCACTCAATGACTGTGACTGAGTTGATTTAAGTACTTTAAGTACATATATTTGAATCTACTGACATGCCAAAGATATCAAATAATAACATTTAAAGCTAGAAACAATTCTATTAAAAGTATTACACTTAATTAGTAATTATATACTAATTATATTACCGTTTTAAATAGAAACAATATTATAAATCAGTCAAATAAATATAAAACCTACCGGTACCGAGTGATATAAGTGAGCCGTGTTTAGACTTGCTACTGAAAAGAGATTTTATGACCAGCCTAACCGTCATTCAGCTGTTGCTTATATAGCGTCCAACAATTAGGGAAGGTGGCCAAAATTGGTCATCATATAGTATTGTTTTTTTATATTATGGTATCTGTAATTGCACTGCATATTTCTTTAGAAGTCATCATCTGGACATGGTATCATGCACTGACCACTGCTACATTATCTTTGAAGTTCTGCCGATGTAACAATATAAGGGTACCTTAGTACTAAGGGAGGTGTCCTGCTTAATATATAAATTCTTTACCTACATGATGTATGTCGAAAACTAGGGTAATGAAGTAGTTTTTTAATATAAACATTTTAATCCTTTGTTACTATTCATTTTGAAAGCAAAAATATGTGTTTTAAAACATTATTTTAAAAACAAAATGATTCATCGTAAAACAACAATGCATGATGCATTGACCACTACTACAGTAGTGCCCAATGTTATACACGGATCATGTGTAGCCTGTAAACGACATGGAGATCACGTGGCTAAGTGGGTAAGACGCTGGCTCGCCAGCCTGGAGTTTGGGTGTTCGATTCCTGCATTGGCCGAGAAAGTTCATCTCGATTTTCCGGCGTGGTTTTCCCTTGTCAGTGATGCAGTAGGGCCAGGTAAGGACAGCTTTCTAGTCGTTCAGATGGGACGAAAAACTGAGGACCGTGTACACATTGGTGTGTACGTAAAAGATCCCTGGGAAGATAGAATTCGATATAAGAGTAGGCCGTAGCGCCGCAGCCCGGGCACAATTTCCCTCATAGCACACTGTATGGTGTATGTGCGTCTTCCATTAGCCCAGGTTAAGTGCAGAAAGTAGGACGTTTGTACAGGACATATTGAATTAATTATCAAAACCAGCAAAGGTCTTCAAGTTCTATGCACCTAAGTTTATGTCATTATCGTATATTATCAAATCCAGCAGAGGTCATAAAGGGATATGCACCTAAATGATCGGTCAATTGGAGGTATAGATCACTTTGTCACACTGTGGCTCACCAAGTTATAGCGCATGTACAAGAATATTACCTTAAAATCGGCTACTTTCCATGTCCGACAAATCTTGCTTTAGTTGTAGTAGTCTATTTGCGTGGTTCTCAGCGTCTTCAGTCATTAAACGGTCAATCTCTCTCTCCTCGCATCCCAGTTTTATTGATCCCTCGATTGGAATGGGCGAAGAGAAAGTGAATTAAAAAGAGCTTGTGTCATGATTTAGAAGCGAAACGGGACAGAGAGAGAGAGAGATGGGTTTTAACGTCCACTCGACACAAACTAGGCCATTTCAAGACTAACATATGATTTAATTTTATTTCAATAATTCGCTTGCGCGTAGGAGTCTTTAGCAGTGGGATGAAACCGGAGTACTTGGAGGAAAGCAAGAGGATGGACAGGCGATCCTACTCCTTGCCACATGCAACCGGGGATTTGAAACCAGGCCAGTTGACTCAATGGCGGGCCGTATGATACAGCGCGCACACGCTAACCATTCGGCCATCCACCCCCTAGAAGCGACAAGAATAACCGAGTAAACAGGTGTGGTTCGGTTTGTGTTTCTCAATATTTTAGTGACCAACCTTATTCAAATATGGTAGCAAGGGCGTGACCACACGTCTCCCTGTCTGTAGTGAAAAGAATTCAACACAGCGAAATTAAAGCTTTCAACCGAAGAAAACATCATTAACCCCAAAGTCAATGGGGAAATTAATGGTGGTCTGCATCCATTAGTCGAACTATTACGAGTTATCTCTCTTTAATCAGTATGAGGAGATTATTAGAAGACCCTAGTTTTTCTAGTTGCGTTTCATGAGCAATTGGCTTATGGTTGTTTATTTTATTCTTGTAAAATGTCCGTTTACTGTTTGTAATTACGTCCTCGGAACCATATGTGAATACATCGTGAGGTAGATGCTAGTGTACCGTTCCGATTTTCTGGATGGCCATTAGCCCGGACACCCTCACCCCCCTCCGGGCTCGGCCCCGACATGGGAGCCCGGGTCAGTTCCCGGCCCCAATCCGCCTTCATTCATACATTGGTACATGCACTGCTTGTACACAAACAATCGATGCCCCGTCAGTGAGGTGCGGTACATTAACATGGCGACACTAATAAACGTGGTTCTTTTAGAAAAAAAAGGACGTGACTCTAAAACATGGTCCCAGACAACCAATTAATTATCCCGCATAAGTGTATAAGTGCATATAAACGAGAAATGTTGCTGTTCAATACAGACTCTGTTAAAATGGAGAATGGCCCCTTTAAAAGATAGTCAAGTGATACCCCCGTGTTATTTTGTCAGTAAGAATCATAGAAGCGTCTGGGTTACTAGATACTGACTGTTACGATTAACTGCGAATTCAACAGGATATACACCGGAGATTTAAAATTAATAGAAGGAATATCGTGTGTTAGTTCTCGTTAATGATAGATAATGGAATTTATTCCGAGCGAAGTTGTAACTTTTTGAAGTTTTGAATGTTTATTATCGTACCATCTAGGGCACTAATATGCATAATTTTGTGGATAAGTCATCGTAGCATGTCGAAAGGGCTACTTATGTTTATTATTCAGAGTAGTCAGTACATTCCCTATGTTTATTCATTCAATACTTATATAATAAATATAAACTTAATCAGATTATGATTTTGTCGACAATCAATAGGCCTTCTCTCTATCCGATTTAATCAAAGTTATCTTGTCCCAAAGCATCAACCAATGGAATTGCTTAGCTCCTAATGAACATCTAAATCAAGTTTAAACATTCTACCTTAAATAAAAGCTGAGTTGTTATGTTCCAACGTCTTGACCAATCAAATTGCTTGCCGCTCCTCAGCCTTAGCAGAAAATTCTCATCATCGAACTTCACCAATCTCACTTCATTATAACTATAGTTATCGTGCCCCTAAGAATCAAGCAATCGGATTGCTTATCTCTGCTAACCCTAAGCAGAAAATGCTCATTTTCGAACTCCCATCAAGGCATTAACCTAATGAACGTCTTCACCAAATTTGAACAGTCTACCTCAAATAGAAGGAGATCTATTGTGTTTCAAAGTCTCGACGAATCAAATTGCTTATCGCTCTGCTTGCCCTCAGCAGAAAATGTTATTATCGAACTTAGTCAAGGCATTGATTTATAGAAAGTATACACCAAGTTTCATCACTATCATTTAATTAGTACTAAAGTTATCGTGTGCAAAAGCATCAACCAATCAAATTGCTTATCTCTGGTTACACTAAGCAGAAAATGGTTACTCTAAGCAGAAGATGTCCATCTTGGCACTCCATCAAGGCATGGACCTAATAAACACCTACCTACACCAAGTTTGAACATTCTAGCTCAATTATAAAGAGAGTAATTGTGTCCCAAAAAGTGTGACAGACAGACAAACCCATTTTATATAATCGAAAGGTGGGGGACAAAAATTGATTTTTCATACAACCAGGGATAATAATCCAGGATGATATGGTCCGACATGCAACAATACCAAAAAAGAACCACAAGTTTCAGGATATAAACATGCATTTGAAGTTTTATCAGGTTACATAATTTTACAATATTGATGTACAAGAAGCAGCCATTTTGCCTGGCAGTTACGGTACCATTTACACAAAATCCATACACAAATGTCATTAGGATTTAGCAGTGATATATTTGAAGGTTTTTTAAAATCAAATAAAAATTACGACCTCCAGAGGGTTAACAACTTAAAAACATGTACTCAATATTTTGTACAATCAGAAAATGTTCATCATCGAACTTAGTCAAGGTAATGATATCATGAATCTTAATCAGAGTTTCATCACTCATACTTAATTATAACCAACGTTAACATGCCCTAAAGCATCAACCAATGAGATTGCTTATTTCTGCTTACCGCAAGCAGACAATAGTTATTACTGAACTCCATCAAGGCATTGACCTATTTATCTAATGAACGTTTTACCTCGATTAGAGAGAGAAGAGAAACTAGGTCATTTCGGGACTAACATATATGGATTAATTTTATTTCAATAATTTGCTTGTGCGTAGGAGTCTTTAGCAGTGGGAGCAAACCGGAGTACCCGAAGAAAACCCATGACGCTGGACAGACGACCTCGTACAACCAGGGATTACCTCAATTAGAAGGAGAGTAATTGTGTTCCAAAGTCTCGACCAATCAAATTGTTTAATGCTCTGCTTACCCTGAGCAGAAAAAGTTCAGTATCGAACTTAGTCAAGGTATTGATGTGATATAACTATACACCAAGTTTCTTCACTCTCCCTTCATTAGGGGAATCACGGTGGCTAAGTGGATAAGGTGCTGGTTCGCTAGCCTGGAGGTTGGGTGTTTGATCCCTGGATTGGCCGAGAAAGTTCATCTCAATTTTCCGGCGTGATTTCTCCTTGTCAGTGGTGAAGAAGGAGGGCCTGACAAGGAAAGCTGCTTTGTCGTTCGGATGTACACATTGGAGTGCACGTAAAAGATCCCTTGGCAGTTGGAATTCGATGTAAGAGTAGGCCATAGCCCCGCTACCCGGGCAAAAATTTCCCTCAAAGCACACTGTATGGCGTATGCCCGGCTGCCATTAGCCCAGGTTAGGTGCAAAAGAGTAGGACGTTAAACCCCATTTCATTTCTCTTCATTAGAACTTAAAGTTATCGTGTCCCGAAGAATCAACCAATCAAATTGCTTATCTCTGCTTAACTTAAGCAGATAATTCTCATCTGCAAACTATCATGGCATTCGCCCGTATAAGCCAGGTTTGGACATTCTAGCTAAATTAGAATAAGAGTTATTGTATTCCAAATTGCTTATAATATTGCTCTGCTTACCCTGAGCAGATAATGTTCAGTATCGAACTTAGTCTAAGCCAGGTTTGAACATTCTAGCTAAATTAGAATGAGAGTTATTGAGTTCCAAAGTCTGGACCAATCAAATTGCTTATAATATCGCTCTGCTTACCCTGAGCAGATAATGTTCAGTATCAAACTTTGTCTAGGTATTGATGTAATGAAACTATGCACCAAATTTCACCGCACTCACTTAATTAGAACTAAAGTTATCATGTCCCAAAGCATCAACCAATCAAATTGCTTATCTCTGCTTACACCGACACTTAAGTTTGAACATTCTAGCTCATTAAGAAGGAGAGTTATTGTATCCCAAAAAGTGTGACTGACGGATGAACCTATTTTAATAGTCCCCTGCGATCTTTGGAAGGGTGGGGCAATAATGGGTAAGGGTGTTGATGAGAACCAAAGTCAAATTTTCTCAGTTGTGCCTGCATGGATTTTCATCAAATTTGGCATGAAGAATGAACAATACTAATTGCAAATCCCAAAAATACCCAACCACTGGACCATTTTGGGCGATAGACTGCGGCCTGTCAGATATCCATAGAAACGCCCCAAAAAGATGAGTTTTCGAAATGTCTTGGAGATTCTATATGCAGAATAGATTTAATGATAATCCTCCCAGTTGATCGAAGGTAGAGGTTAAAAGCAACATTTAGACACCAAATACATTGTAAAATATCATTAAATTTTATGATTTTCGTCCACAAAAAGTTCTAAAGTACAACAATTTTCAGACGTAAAAGTAAATATTTACTTAAGTGCAATACTCTGCAGTCCTAAAAATCATTTATACCTTCAATATACGAAATTCAACCATGCTCCAGTCGCGATACATGGTAGACCTGGATAATCACGTCTTTCAGCTAATTCCATCTGATTTCTTTCTGCTTGTACTAGCCTACCTCAATTACACAACAAACGGACAGACTATTATGTGTCCTCTGTGTTATTTTAGTACAAGGAAGAAGTGTGCAAAGTCTTAATAAGTTTGGTGTTGAAAAGGTACCGGTAGTGCGTATCGTAGACTACTCAATGCCCTTAAATTTAGCAAAACAGCGGTTGCCATGCACGAAATGCCCACATTTTGCAAGAGATCGACAGAGAACAAACTAAAAAATTAAAGCGATTTTTTGATTAATATGGGACCATTAACCAGCAAGTGAGGGTCCGATATGCATAAACATCAAAAGGAACCGAGATCTTTTGGATATAAACATAAGATATCAACAAGTTCCATCAAAATCTGATAAAATTTACAACTTAAATATAGAGGGTCCACCTTTACTTTGGTATTACTAAAGTATTAGGATACATACTATTAGTTACACTATTTGTGTACAAGGAGCAGCCATTACATTCAGTCCAATTTTCACAAAATTTTAACTCCGCCATCCTTTGTGTGTAACCGTGATATATTCAAACATTTTTTTTTGTTCAATTGGATAAAAATTATAAATTCTACCAGCATGTATGAGCGAATGTCAAAATGGGTTAAAAATTGTGACTTCTAGAGGGTCCACAACCTTGGTATTACATACGTTTACAGAATTGGTGTAGACAGTTTTTTTTATTCAATTGGATAAAAATTATAAATTCTACCGGCACCACAAGCTGAAAATGTGACTTTTTGTACAATCAAGGGCCATACTAGGAATTTACGGTCTAATAAACATGTATGAGCGAATGTCAAAATGGGTTAAAAATTGTGACTTCTAGAGGGTCCACAACCTTGGTATTACATACGTTTACAGAATTGGTTTAGACAGTTTTTTTTATTCAATTGGATAAAAATTATAAATTCTACCGGCACCACAAGCTGAAAATGTGACTTTTTGTACAATCAAGGGCCATACTAGGAATTTACGGTCTAATAAACATGTATGTCAAAATGGGTTAAAAATTGTGACTTCTAGAGGGTCCACAACCTCAGCGAATGTCAAAATGGGTTAAAAATTGTGACTTCTAGAGGGTCCACAACCTTGGTATTACATACGTTTACAGAATTGGTGTAGACAGAACGGCCTTTTTGTCGGGCAGTTTTGGTCTGAATTTCACAAAATTTGAATAAATGCACGAATTATATCCCTATTACAATATAGGTTTTCTCTGTGTTCCACCCCACCATCTGTGCGATTTATTCAAGTTGTGGGAACTAGTTTCACAATCAATTTAAAATAGACTTTAAACTTTAATTCAAGCTAATTGAGCTGTAATTTTGTTCAGATTATCATAACACATTTTTCATTAATATGATTTTTATGCACTTGCAATAATCATTCAATTTAACAACTCATCTCTTTTCTCTAACCATGTGACCTCATTTACATGTAAGGAGAAAATGTTTATTTAAATTTCTTCGACTAAGTAAATAAATTGGTTAAATTCCATCAAGCATCATTAGAGCTAACTCACGGCAACATTGGGACACACCAAAAATGTTTTTCATTTTTATTGATGAAATATGGCTGTAATACTCAATTATCATTTCCAGGGCATAACGACTGGTGCAGTATTAATGTCTTTTCTAACTGAATCACTTTGCTACCTACACATGTGTTCCTTTGTGGTGGGTGGATGGCGAATGGTTAGCATGTGCATGCTGTATCATTAGGCCTGCCATAGGTCGAGGGGGTGGTGGGTGGATGGCGAATGGTTAGCATGTGCATGCTGTAGGTCGAGGGGGTGGTGGGTGGATGGCGAATGGTTAGCATGTGCATGCTGTATCATTAGGCCTGCCATAGGTCGAGGGGGTGGTGGGTGGATGGCGAATGGTTAGCATGTGCATGCTGTATCATTAAGCCTGACATTTTGCACACAGAGATCCACCTATTTCATACTTCAAGAATAAATCTCTGCCCTGAAAGGCCGCCATATCCGAAAATAAGTATACTGTTTTGTAATACGGTTCCATTCTGTTTTGCATCTGCCATACACATATTAGATTAAATAAACCTAAACCTAATCCATTACATTAAATGAAGGGAGAATAAATACTTCTTACAGTTCAGGGTGGTGGTATTCAAATTTCAGCCAGTTTAGTCAAAAATTAAGAGTTTGAGGGCTGGCTCAGTTCGGGGTATTTCGGTCGTTAGGACAATTTTTTTTTCGCACTATGCTCATGTACAAAACCTGGTTCTTTTTGGAAATATTGGAGCAATTCAGCTGAAATTGTCAGATAATCGCCCTACATGTCTTCTGAGGTGGCTGTGCAAATTCCAGCTTCATAGCTTAATTAAAACTGTATAGTTTACACTGTCATAAGCATAAAATGACATTTTTTTTTCAATGCAAAGCTGTATAAAATGCAGTTTTTGCCTCAAGTGAATGTGCTGTGATTTCATAGCTTAATTAAAACTGTATATTTTATGCTGTCGTAAGCATGAAATGACATTTTTCAATGCAAAGCTGTACAAAATGCAGTTTTTGCCTCAAGTGAATGTGCTGTGATTTCATTTTGGCTGAATCTATTAACCTGAAATTTGCACAGCACTTTGGTAATACATTCAGGATGGTGGTATAAAAATTAAGAGTTTGGGGACTAGCTCAGTTCGGGGTATTTCGTTCGTTAGGACAATTTTTTTTTCGCACTATGCTCATGTACAAAACCTGGTTCTTTTTGGAAATATTAGAGCAATTCAGCTGAAATTGTCAGAATCATCCTACATGTATTCTGAGGTGGCTGTGCAAATTTCAGCTTCATAGCTCAATTAAAACTGTATAGTTTACGCTGTCATAAGCATAAAATGACATTTTTTTTTCAATGCAAAGCTGTACAAAATGCGTTTTTTGGCTCAAGTGAATGTGCTGCCATTTCATTTTGGCTGAACCTATTAACCTGAAATTTGGTAATATATTCAGGATGGTGGTACTAAAATGTCAGCCTGTTTAGTCAAAAAGTAAGAGTTTGAGGGCTAGCTCAGTTCGGGGTATTTCGGTCGTTAGGACAATATTTTGTTTTTTTTCGCACTATGCTCATGTACAAAACCTGTTTTTTTGGGGGGAAATATCGGAGCAATTCAGCCGAAATTGTCAGAGAATCATCCTCTATGTATTCTGGGGTGACTGTGCAAATGTCATCAGCTTTTCTACCAAGCCGTAACAAACTACCCAGTAATACACTGGACGAAACATGTAGAAGTATGGGCTTATTACCTCACGATCAAGTGGTATTATATTTTGCGGTTTGTCTTCAGGGGGACTTTCCTCTACTTCAGTCTGAAAAACAATTTTCAAATGTGAAAATCAAATGCTACAACTGAGAACATAATCATTTTCCTTGGACTTGGCACTCTTAATTTAAATGTGCGTGTGGTGACGAACATCCAGTGGTAACAACCATGACTATGAAACCAAAGGTTACAAGTTCGAACCCCATCAAGGTCAAAGGTTTGTCAAGGCCTTCCCAGGCCCAAAGTACTGATCCAACCCAGGAACCATGGAGAGAGATTGTATTGACCTATATTACCAAAGTACTGATCCAACCGAGGAACCATTGAGAGAGACTGTATTGACAATGACATGTTTTGAAAACTTTGTTCCAAATCGACAGCAAAAAAGTAGAAGTATGGGCTAATTAACTCACGATTCATTTTGCGCTTTTTTTTGGCTTGTACTGTTTTTTTCTAGAAGATAAAAAAAGAAATACTTGGTACTTTATCTACTTTAAAACAAGAATTTCATATTTTCTAAGAGTCAAAACAATATTTTTTTTTATGTCTTTTGCTCAATAGGTTGTCAACTCTCTATTATCATGGGTAGGACTGTTAGTAGATATCATCTAATTTAGAGGGATAAAACCATTCTAACACCTTATTCTAAGTAAAAGTACTAGATGTTTGAGTGTCCTACCTGTTGTGTAAATTACGATATGCTTCTCAAACCAATTACTATTAGTTTAATTTGTCAAAGAAGGTGTGTTAATATGAAATTTATATCATCAATTAATTATAATATTGTAAAATAATACAATTTGTTGACAAGAATAAAGATTGGGGCATATAATTCAGTTGCAACAAGAGTGGTATTGAGCCTTCAAGGCCGCGTAGAGTAAGGACGCATTTCAGGCTCTGTCGCACAGGTGACTTACATGACATGATGAATATCACAAAATCAACCGGGGTTTGCTGAATGGTACTCAAGAAAAATAATATATTTTTTCTCAAAAAAAAAAACAAAAATAAAGTTATTTTAGAAAATGGAAATAAAATAAAATACAAAATATAGAATTATCAGTCAGTATCATAAACTAAATTCAAATTCAAAATAGAAAATTACAAATTATTCCACACGTCCCAAATCAAATAGGAAATGAAATAACCAACAACAAAAAATAAATAGTTTGTATTTGAACAAACCTATTTCGTTTTGTTTTTATAGTTCAAAATTCGTTTGGCTTGTCATCCCTACACTAGGACCTGGATAATGTGAGGAATTAACCAATGAAACTATCTGTTGCAGCGACTTCTTAGTGTACGATGCCTGGGACTGTGGTTATCCTACTAGAAACGCCAACTATGAATGTTTAATCAATTTAATGCCTGATGTCATAGGTCAAAATCCGCTCGTATGAACCCGACGCGACCCCACCACCCAACACACACCACCACCACAACTGATTAGATCGTCATGCAGTGGAAGGCATGGGAAGTATAAAGAAACGAAACTTTTGCCCGGGCAATGGCGCTACGGCCTAATGAAACCTTGACAACACAAAGGGATGGTAACTGAATTGATGAGATTGTTTTAAAATATTTATTATATTTAAACAGCGTATCCTGTCTGTCTATATCGCTAGAAAACTACTACTCCTAGTTTCCATTCGTCCTCTCTCTCTCTCTCTATATATATATATATCTCTCATAACAGGGAGTGGGGTCGTCTGTCCAGTCTCGTAGGTTTTCTCCAGATCCTCCGGTTTCCTCCAATTGCTGAAGTCCCCTTGTCATGTACAACCGGGGAATCGCAACCATGCAAGTTTATCAATGACAGTCATTATAATATAACACGCATGCGCTAACAATTCGGCAATCCCCGTCCCTATTCAATACGATTGATTGTACGTGACAAGGAGTAGGGTCGCCTGTCTAACCTCGTAAGTTTTCTCCGGGTCCCTCCTACTGCTAAAGACCCCTACGCGCAAGCAAATTATTACACAATGGCTGACATCGGCCTAAATCCGACATTAGTAACCTATAGGACGAATTCGTTAAGAATTGTGACCGGATCAACTAGTCGAGGTAGTATATAACGAATAATACGAAGTTCTCACTATCGCGATTTGTGCTACGATTGAAATCGTGTCGTGGTTTTAATTGTGATCCTATCAGGTTCCCTCGATCACGATTTATACTACGATTGAGAGAGAGAGAGAGAGAAATGGGGTTTAACGTCCACTCGACACAAACTAGGTCATTTCGGGACTAACATATGGTTTTTAATTTTATTTCAATAATTCGCTTGCGCGTAGGGGTCTTTAGCAGTGGGAAATCGGAGTGCCCGGAGGAAAACCACGAGGTTGAGAATGCGCCCCTATCACCAGGGCTTGAAACCACAGCCGCAAGCCAGAGGTGACCGGCCAGCTAGAGGTCGAAGCGCGGCACTCCAGGCCACTAGGCCATTCCCAACCCCCCTACTACGATTGAAATCGTGGTTTTAATTGTGGAGTAATCGGGGCGATCCTAATCATATACGGAGGTCAGTCGTAGCAATCGTGTGGACCGTATCGAAAGTATCGACATGTATCAGATCGTAGATTCAATAGGGACACTCACATCGCAAAGACCCCGTCAGACCCGGTGGCGTCCTTACGTCACAAGGTCGCCGTGAAAACAACGCGAGAAAATATTCCCCGTGGGAGCCCCAAAGATCGCACAACGAGCCTCATTTAGGCGTGGTGCAATTGTGTAAAGCAAGGCTGACACTGGCACGATTCCGTGGCACGCATTGGCACGACACCGTCCGATTTGCGCAAACACCTCGTGTCAATGCGGGAGGTGCTTACACTATGAGTGAACTCGTCGTGCCAGTTCGTGCAAGTGTCAGTCTGGCTTAACAGTGATTAAATCATCGGAACATCCCCATGACAACGCCTTAAGGGGTTTTGGTATGAAGACGCCATAGAATCGCTGTTACTAATATTACAATTCTCGCAGTATCTTTGTAACTACGTTCATGACGATGTTACCATGACGATGTTACCACCTTCACGAACCCACCACGTTCTCACATCTTTCCAGGTCAGATCACAGAACCTTGGCGTTTGTTCTAAAAATGCTCGAAACAAACGCCATGACTCGGTGATCAGTGGCGACCATGGAGACCACAGCACGATATCTGTCGTTTCCACGACGCTTTAATAGTGCTTATGGCGATCTTAACATGCTTTCACACCATTTTCCGTCGCCATAGTAGCGCAGTCAGGACGCCACCCGGTATGACAGGGATAGCGCGACAGTGTGAGCCCTAGCATTAACGCATTAGACGTTGTAGAATAATAATTGCGTTTCTTACTCACTGATTTGGTTTACATAGTTTTCATTTTAAACATCGCATGACCCTCAAAAGTTTCAATGTGCACAAAATTGTAATCGCAGTCATTCTAATTGCATTTACATTTCTCTGCACATTGAATTTCAAGGAAACGTTTGTTGTGTGGTTTGCGACTCTAAAAACGACCACATGCAAAGTAACCATTCATTTGTATATTACTTTTAGTATTTCACAAATCAATAAAATAGATCTACGTCAATACAATTAATCACCGCCCCGCACTGAATCAGTTCCAAGGTTCTACCGTGGCATTCGGTGTTAGCTTGTGAATGAAAACATGTATCTTAGCAGTTACTTTCCACAGTTCAGACGTACGATATGACATTCGCAACTGGGTATAAACCTTAGCCATTGGTTATAAACCACATCGAGTACATTGTAATAGAACAGGTTAGCGGTTGTTATATGTCATCTGGGATTCGCAATTTGGTATAAACCATAGTTAATGGTTATAAACTTTAGCAGTTTGTATAGAACAGGACCGACCTATATGTCAAACGATGTTCTCCGTTATTACAATATGTTTAATAGTAACTAATTATTGGACAGTTAGTTCATCAAGTACAGTGAACAGTAATTTTGAGTTAACATTTAGTTTAATTAGAACCAATGAAACAGTGTCATCGCCTGTGTTGACTGTTCAGACCCCATTGGCAGCAACTTGTGGTCTAGAATGTAAAAGTAAAACTTGGTGCGTTTCATTTACTTTCAACATCGATAGTAAAGAGTGTCGTCTGTATGACCTGAATATAAATGAAACAGAAAACTGGACCGTGGACGTGGGTGTTAGGAGCTTTACCCTTAAACCAGGTGAGAATTGAATACCTTTATTTTATATATGAAATGAAATGGGATTTAACGTCCAACTGCTCTGCTCCTAACTGGGATAATGAAGACGGGTATACCTCATGCAGTGTGCTATGAGGGGAATTTGGCTCGGACAGCGGCACCGCGGACTACTCTTATTCCGAATTCCAACTGTCAAGGGTTTTTTTACGTGCACGCCAATGTGTATACAGCCCCTGTTTATGTCGTTCCGTTTGAATGACAAGACGGTTGTCCTTGTCATGCCGTCCACCCTGCATCCCTGACTAGAGGATACTACGCCGAAAATTTTGGATAAACTTTCACGCCATCGTGTTCAGCGCAAGGTCATGAATTTGATTCAGCGCCATCAATTACGTTCTCATAATTTCTTCAAACACAACTCTATACTAACAACGCAGCAAGGTGGTTTCATACCAGGTGATTCTACTATCTTCCAATTAATAGATCTAAATCACTATTTTTGTCAAGCCATCGATCATAACAAATATACCAGAATTATCTTCTGTGACATAAGCACGGTCTGGCATGCCGGACTCGGTCACAAGCTGGATGCTGCTGGGGTCCGACAGGTTATTATTATGGTTCAAGAATTATTTAGATAATCGACACCAATGCGTCGTAATACATGGAACCTCCTCGCACTCCAGAGGCATCCCCGCTGGTTTCCCACAGGGTAGCGTTCCGGGACCACTATTGTTTTTTTATATATATTAACGATATTGTTGATGATATACTATCAAACATTAGACTATTTGCAGATGACACCTCTCTTTATTTAAAAATCCAGAGGCATGCGCAGTTACCCTAAACACCGATCTACAAAAAATATCCTTTAAATATCGCTTAAACAGAAAATCGCTAAATACCTCATTTATCTGCGACGGGTGCACCGACTACTTATCTAATAAACACGAATCCCTTCAGCTTGATGCACTACGCACTATATGTGGGGCAGTTAAAGGTACTAGTCACACCTCCCTCTACGCGGAAACTGGGTTTATTCCATTCAAAGAACGACGAAATCGGCACAAATTAAAATTACTATACAAAATTATAAACAACCTAATCCCACCCTATCTCAAGAATCTCGTAAATCTGGAACCAACCAATACATTTCGAAACGAAGATAAAATCAAAGAATTTCGATGTCGTAAATCATTTATCCCATCCAGTATAAAGGAGTAGAATAAACTCAGTCCCCCTGCAAGAAATTCCAAATAATCCATAGTAAACTCAGACTCCGATGTTCTGATCATAGGCTTACGGGCTCGAGGACAATTAGTGGGCAGAACCTGAATTGCCCGAAAAAATTTCGGCTTTACAGACACACACCCCTCCCCCTCAAGACGGCTGCAAACACGTTTTCCTGCTATTTCAACCCGTGAACAAAGCAACTTCAACGTAGTATAATATAGCTTAATTAAGATGGCTGACTCGAATTTCAATGAATCGTTTACAGTCCACGAAGACGGGGACATTTTCAAAAATTTAACTGCCGCAAACGCGCCTTCCTGCTATTCCATAAACTCCAATTCAGTCCAATACAGCTGACCCGAATTCCAAACAACCAATCAATTGTCGCGGGGTATACATTGTAAAAATTTCTAAGGTTTTTTTACCGGAAAATCCTGGCAGAAAAGTTGCCCGGAAAAGTCGGTAAAATTACTTTATGTGTTATTTTACCAGGAGAGGTTTATTAAATTTTACCAGATGCTGTTAAAATACATTTAATGTTATTCTACCAGAAACAGATTTTTAAAATTTACAAGTATACTGTTAAAATACATGTAAATGTTATTTAACCAGAAAGGAGAATTTTACATTTACAAGTATACAGTTAGAATACATGTAAATGTTATTTTACCAAAAAGGAGTATTTTAAATTTTACCAGATACTGTTAAAACACATGAAAATGTTATTTCATCAGAAATGAGGTTTTTTAATTTTACAAGTATGCAGTTAAAATAACTGTTAATGTTATTTTACCAGAAATGAGTAGTTTAAACTTTACCAGATGCTGTTAAAGTACATAAAAATGTTATTTTACCATAAATACGTTTTTTTATATAAAGGATGTTGTTAAAATACTGATATTCTGGTAGATTTACTGGAAGCGGTTAATTCCAACATTGGTAATTTTACAATGTGTATGTAAATTTACATAAACGATTAGTCAGACATTTTAATTTTACTTATCGTTATATCGATGATGTTCTATCACTGAATAATCCTAAATTTAGTGATTATGTAGAATTCATATATCCTGATGAGCTTGAAATTAAAAATACTACTGACAGTGACAATTACGCTTCCTATTTGGATCTGCGTCTCGATTTTGACAATTGCCATAGACTGAGTGTTAAATTGTATGATAAACGTGATGACTTTGACTCTCCGATTGTTAACTTTCCATTTATCAGCAGTAACATTCCTGTATTGCGAGCTTATGGAGTGTTTATGCCTCAGCTAATTGTTACGCGAGAGCTTGTTCTTTTTATTCTGATTTTTTAAGTACGAGACATTTGTCAACTAAGCTTCAACTACAAGGATACTTGCGCACTAAACTTATAAAATCCTTTAAAATGTTTTATGGCCGTCATATTGACTTGATTGGTAAATATAACATGTCTCTCTCAGCTATTATTCTAGACATATTTAATTGACGCGTACCCTATTCAATATCTCTCTGATTATGTCTACTACATCGTTAACACTGTTCATCACGTGCATTTTGCATACTGATAGTCCATTGGCCTATCACGCTATTTTACCGAGATTTCGACTAATAGTTTAGATGCAGCTATGGCGGGTGTGGCGCCAAGCAGGGTAAGCTTACTCTTCTAGACACCTGTTACCACTGTTTGTCGTGTATTTTGTACACGATGAACAGTGCATTTGCTGATTTCACTATTTTGCCTATAACGTTTTTAGGACTTCGAATTCTGACTAATGGTACTTGGTTTCATTTTATTTCACATTGTGGTAGTATAATTACACAGTTACAGGTAATAACTTGGGTTACCATAAATTTACAGTGGGTTGAATACACCAACTTGTGGGTAGTTAAAATCCAGTTCTCATTTCAATTGTATAAGTAAAGAAGTTCAGGACTGATGAAATTTCACCTTTCATAGAAAGGAAAGTAGTCCCTTCTGGGTTTGTTCTTACTTTTGACTTCCTCTGTTCATTCCGTTCTGTCAATACCAGGTATAGTATTGAATCTAATGATTCCACCTGGCATGTCCAAAACAAAAACGCTAGACATCAATCCAGTTTTAACTGATCTCGTATCGACTGCTTTCGAAATACCTGTAGTGTAAAACCAAATTGCAATATAAATAAATAAGGTTTTCAAGAATTCATATAAAATTCTAGTCAATATGTCTAATTAAAATAAATAAATATATGCAAGAAATTTTTCAAATCCGTCCCAACTTTAGAAATAAATCTTGTGTCACGAATGATATATTTAAAAGGACAATAACATTCTTGCTGGCTTGGTAGCTCCAGAAAATAAATACTACCCTTATTCTAAGTACTAGATGTTTAAGTGTCCTACCTGTTGTGTAAATTACCCATTACAACCTATTGTACTTGTCCAGAGGGTTCGAAAATATTCTTAAATCCAAGTCACACTTGAAAAGGTTTACGTTAGACTTTTCAAATCAATTAGTTGAATTTTTCCAATTTTTCAAAATAGGTGTGTTAAGATGAAATTTATATCATCATTTAATTGGAATATTCTAAAATAATACGATTTGTTGACCAGAATGAAGATTGGGACATTTAATTCAGTTACAACAAGAGTGTTATTGGGGCTTTAATATTTAGCTTGACTTGATATTACTGTCTGAGGGTTCTATGATCCAATCAACAATAATTTAAAAATGGAGCTTGGTGAAGCAATGCCAAGATTAGGCAAAATCCAAGATAATAATGAAACAATCACCTAATTTTAAAGATAATTAGACAGTTTGATCTGTCAATTAAGTAACTAGGCAAAGCCGGTTGTAATCCGTTTACTCGAGACGAAGTATTGTTACCAACCAAGTACCGAAATTCCAAACATTCACTGCGCAATTTGTCCCCGGTTTGAAGGCTTGGGAGAATAAGTAAATAATATAAACTTACCGGAAAGAATGGAATCGTCGTTTGGGATGCACCGTAGCAGTTTATGCTTTCTAAAAGTTAAACTGCCAGTCATGATCTATCATATCATAGCGAAGTTGAAGTTGAGAAGCGAGCTGTCAATACAATGTAGTGAGGTGAGAGCTTACGCATGCGCGGCATTGGGATTTCCCCGTTTCCTGTCTGTAGACAGATTTTACAAGTCTCACTGATAGTGAAATTGTGAAAATGCTCAAGGCCTAGTTTAATTTTTCCAATTTTTTAAATTAGGCGTTTTAATATGAAATTTATGTCATCAATTGATTGGAATACTGTAAAATAGCATAATTTGTTGACCAGAATGAAGATTTGGACATATTATTCAGTTACAGCAAGAGTGTTATTTTCCCTTTAATTGAGTCGACCAATCGAAAGCAACCTTCTGTCATTGCAGAAAATGCACGAGATACAAAACCCACATGTCATTTCGTAAATAAATAATATATTTTAAAACCAAACTAGCTGTGAACTGAGTCGGAGTACTAATAGTCACACTGAGTGACTTAAGTTCATCAACCATACTGATACAGATTGAAATTGCAAAATTGCCTATTAGGGCGCCCCGCGTGCCTACTGAAAAGTTGTTCTTGACACGTTGATCTTGCTCGTTTTAGTTGAATGACTAACTACTGATTTCTGACAGTCTCGCGGAAATGTTCAAAACACCAAACACTACTACAGTCGTAAAAAATCTATTGTTGACGATTCTGAATAGCAATAATATTTAACTTTTTGGTTATTATGGCATCTTTAGAAATTACGCTCATTTTATTTTTTAAATTGCCTTATAATTAACTGTACCATTAGAAGCTGCATATTTTGGTTTAGTACAAATAATATCTCTGACTCACATCCGTAAAGCAAGAATATGATACTAGCAGTAGTTTCATTTTACTTTTACAAGGTTCTTAAAAACATTGTTGAGTTGTCTGATGTGTGTGTTTCTAAATTCAATTTCTTGTTCCATGTTTCGTAAAAAAAAGTAGTCTTGATTATCCCGACCTGTCAATTAGACGTAGAATGATCGGTAGACTAGTTAAGCGAGACTAATTTCAAAACAAGGGCACGTAACCTATCTTTTACTCAAAAGTGTCTGGATGTTATGGACGCCACTCCAAACCATTTTTCAGTATTATTTATGTATGGTTAAATGGTCATGGCTTATTAAGTACAACTTGGTCATTTATTTAGTGACTATAAATGTGTGAAACAGATTTAAGGCTTTCTAAATATATTAGTATTGTGGTTTAATTGTCGAGATATTTGGAAATATTCATTTAGGGTGGGGCACCCTACAGGCTAATACAGCTATTATTGGTGTACCATCTTTTCTTTTTATGGCTTCTACTGTCTTAGTATCTGTTGAGACCTGTAGTTAAAAGCAGCCGTAACATTTCATTGATACAGAAAATCAAGATATGCAACCTTATTGATTGTTGTGAAATCAGTCATAAACCTTTGAGCGATCAGTCTCTGTGCCTAACCACCGATCACTGTAAGCACCGATAAGAATTTCAAGGAAAAGTTGCATATATGAAAGTGCCTCTAACCAAAAGTGTTGGTTCCACTGGAATTATAGGCCTACCGGTAATGATAATACGCAGATCGACAAAATAACAGTTTTTAAGATGTATACTTGGCAGAATTCCACCTTTAGGTAATGATCTGTAATCTATGAAGGTGACAATCATTTGGGTTATCTTCCCATAATAAAGTATCACAGGAAGTTTGAAAGATAGCCATGCTAAGCAAGGTGACATACGCCCACCACCAGCTTGATAGTGAGTACAACTCACCCGTACAGCGTACATTCACATTTGGCTCACTATACAGAAAATAATTTCAATATTAAGGGAAGGATGATCCATATAGAAACAGTATCAATGAAATAACAGGCTTGCCACGCAAGCTTATACGCCCACGCAAGTGTTTGCTAGGAAGAAGGGCCATGACTGTATCCAAACACTTCCTCCACAGCTGAATGATTGCGGAAGTTTGATAGTTAGCTCCCATAGTAATTCGAATATATATATGTTTGCTAAGAGCAACAAACACACAAGTTAGAAAAGAATACACGAGAAGCTAAATGTAGCCAATGTCAACTGTATTACATGAATCCCTCAATTATTTTATAACTTATATACAAGCGAAATTACTTACTGGATAGAACTCTAGTAATTCCTCTTCTTTGAAGTATATTAGTAACAGCTGTAAGATGCTAATTAGTTTGATATAATTGTTTACTTCATCTTCCTTAACGTGAAAGTCGACTTCAGATATTGCTTTACGTATAATTGTATTGTCTTCTTGACGAAAAAAGTGCAGAAGAGCAAACTTCTTATTTTTACAACTCACATAGTTTTCCAAGTCGACATCCGTAAGTTTACGGAAATGATATCCAATAAATTATCTTGTGAATAAAAAAAGGAAATTCATTCTTTATCTGTGTATTATTTGAATTATTGTTTATCAACTTCCCTTGAAGCCCATGAGTTTCTTGGCAAAGCATCAACACTTTCTCTGTGTCCTTTTTAGATTTGGGAAAATCATCTTTTAACCAATTATTTTTTTTCAATCATTATTTTTTCTTCTTCTTCCGATATTTGGACACTCCAATTAGAACTGCAACCATATTTTGTGGGATTTTCCATTTACGTCCTTGCTAGTGGCTGACACACTGTTTGGGGGTTTCCTGTCGAGGTTATGAAGTCTCTCTGTTATTTGCGATGATACACTGGCATATCCTGAACCTATCTGGTTTTTTTTATTAATTATGTCCGCTAGACTGGTTTTGAATTGATCCACAAAACTTCCAGGAATCAGTTGAATATCTCTGGCAATAGGTTTCATACATGTCTCTTGGATCGAAGTACACAATATTCTAATAACCTGACGCCTTAGACTGTCAGTGGGACGCCGTTTGTTGTTTAAGTCATCCATAAATGATTTGGGAAACAAGTGCCAAGGCATTGCAAAGAACCTGGCCTAATTTGAATCTGGTTGTGGTAAGATCTCATCTTGCAATTCTTCATACGATGTTGTAAGATCTGTCTCAGTGGATGTGTTATTTGAGGTACCGCTCGACATCGGTGAATTTTCTAGTCAGTTGGTGTTTGTTCTTTCCTTGTTGTTCTCAGATGATGATCGAGAATCATTACCTGAAGCTGAAACAAACAGTTTAATTAAAGAGTTTTTTTTAGCTTAAAATGACTAGCTAGTAAAACTATTGTTTTAAGATAACCCTGCTGTAAGCAAGGTGGCCACTACCAGCTTGGTAGTGAGTACGCGCCACCCGGCCATTTACATTTGGCTTGTGCTCACTCTACAGAAAATAATTTCAGTATTAAGGGAAGGATAGAAGACACACAAAATAAAAGTGAATGTGTTTGCGCTGGATAAAAGATTGCGGCAGACCACACCCCAGGACAAATTGCATAACGTTTTACAGACATTCTGAATAAAATATTGTTTATAAAAAAAAAAATAATGAGGTCGGTGGAGAGTGAGTGAGAGAGAGGTTTAACGTCCACGGTCGATTCGACAGACCATTTGATTGACTGACCCCTCATTTCATGCAGATCCAAGAGTAATAAAGACAAGTAAAACCGAAATTTGAAACTATAAAAATACGAAACAAAATTGGGTCTGTGTTTTAATCAGATTGCAGCTGTCCAGAATACTGCGAAATTGAGTTGAAATGTTTGGACTACAAAAGTATTCACTTTGTTGAAATTTGGAAGTCTTTCTTATCTTGGTTCATACTTGGCATTTTATTTGTTTTTATGATATTATATTTTCGATGAAATCTTTTAATCTGTGAATGTCACACGTTCCAAATATTAACATTGAATTGATCTCTATTTATATTTCAATGTAGATGGAATAAACCTGGCCTATAACAAACCTACATTCACAAGTTCTGTTGTTACTGGTCGTTCGAGTGATCAAGCAGTAGACGGTGATATCACACCACAAGACTTTGGTTCAAGTAATGTCTGTTACCAGACGAAAGCTGACGATTATAATCCGTGGTTTATTATAGATCTAGAAGATGTTTATGTCATCCGTGTAATTGTCGTTTATAACGCTGATGATTATCGTGAGTATTGTAATTTCTTATTTAGTCCCGATCCTGACGCGCTCTGAGACCATTTTCCTTCGACGTAGCAATGCAGTAAGAACGCCAACCCGGTCTGACAGGGGTCAGCTACACATCAAATCGATCAAATACTCGATCGATTTAGGTGGGTATAGATAAAAATGCAACTCCCATAACAAAAGCGGTCATTATCGGTCTTGGGGTAATTTGCATAATTAACATAAATCCAAGATGGCCGCCAGAGGACCAGAAAATCTCCGACCGTACCCGAACAGTTCCCAAAGAAATGATTTTTGTTGCAGTTTGTTCTAGCCCCCCCCCCCCCCTCCTTTTATTTCTGTTTTTACCCGCCTAATTAAACACACCATCTGTTAAACGCTTGGTTATTACATACATTTTGGAATAAACACATGGTCTATTGCACACCTGATCAATTACACATATGGTCGATTACAAACATGATGATTTTACACACACATGATCGATTACACATATGGTCGATTACACAAAATCGAATAGATACATGATCGATTACGAACTTGACCGATTACAAACATTATCGATTACAAACTTGATCGATTATACATAATCAATTACACGAAGGGTCCATTAAGCACATGATTGATTACACTTCTGATCGATTAAACACTAGGTGACAACATGCACCATAAGCTGCACTTCCACTAAATCTGGCAAATTTTAATTTCATATTCATCCATGCAACTTTTGAATTATCAAGATGATAAAATTTCTTTATTTGTATTCTGTCTATCACAGCTGAAAGACTTCGTGATGTCAACTATGAGGTTTTTTCAACAAACCCAAACAACAACCCCTCGGCAGTTCCTAATTGTTGTGCCTCGGTGGCGAAATTCAACAAAGGCAAAGATATTATCAGATGCAATCGAGGTGTGTCCGGACGATTCCTGAAAATGTCAATCCAAAAATCAAGATTTCTAACTCTTTGTGAAGTGGAGGTGTTTGGAATAGCTTGTAGGTATTTCTATATTAAAACATAATTTATATGGAAAACAATCACTGAGTTTATTTCACACTACGTTTCAACAAGTTTCTTTTGGCTCTTGAAACGTAGTGTTAAATAAACTCAGTGACTGTTACCCATATACATTTTATTCAAATATTATATATTCAATTACTAAATGCCGTATAAGGATTTCTTTACATTTAATATCACATTTCTAATACTAGACAAAAAAAAATGTTTTAAAAATCAATTATGACGAGACATGAAAGAATTCCATTTACGCACTTTCGTCATCTGCGTATGTAATACAAAATTTGAAATTTTCAACATGCAGTAGATAATGAGCTATAATATTCAAAATATATAGGGAGTATGTTCAGTTAAAATACTTCACTCGGAGCAGAGTTATCAGATTGTGCATTAGGCGGATTTACCAGTTGAGTAATACCCATTACATACATTATACAAGAGCTTTAGTCCCGAAATGACCTAGTTTGTGACGAGTGGACGTTGAACCCCATTTCTCTCTCTCTCTCTCTCTCTCTCTCTCTCTCGCTATACATGAGCTAATTCTGCCTATTGCAGGTCTATTTTAGTTCCGAAGTGTTGTTTTAATTATTAATTAAGCATTAATTAACTTATCCAGATCATAATGAACTTCCATTTATGACTTTATCATGCAATGGATAATCGAGACTTTGTTTTTAACGTACCGACTTAAACAATTCAATCGCTAAATATCGGTTCGGAAGGGATCAAATTATTTAGTTTTAAAGTTTTATAGTGAGAATTGTCAGCACGTCATCTAATGTCCCATAATATATCTTTAACTGTAATCCACGATAGACAGCAACATGAATACGACGAAAACCCATTCGTCCTTGAATATTTCAAGTTGGTTATAGATCAATGAATTGTGACAACTGGTTAAACGTTTGTTTAATACAGAATTTATATAATATTTGGGGCACAAAGACAGACAAATAAAATCCTGACAACACAATGGATATCAACTGAATCGATGAGATCGTTTTAAAATATTTATAATATTCAAACAGCGTCACGTGTATGCCTGTAGAACTATTAAACCACGCGTCATTAACTCTTAAAGCAAGATTTAGTTATATATTTATAAATTCTTTGTTATCGTTTATGTTGTTATTTCAGTGAGTCTTGTAAACCCGTATGATTGTGTTAATCACAGAAGTTATTCTTGTAAACAGTTACCAGGTAAGATCAAACCCTTGTTTCAGCTGAATCCCGCCTTAAAGATACATTATGAGAGATTATATAAGTCAACTTATTTTCCTCGCCATTTACTGTGTGTTTGTATATATCGTTGTCGTAATACATGCAGTATTCAATATATTAGGAACGTTTACTTTTCTGCTCTTAAACTGAGCTAATGGAAGATGGACATACGCCATACGGTGTGCTTATATCGAATTCTAACTACTAAGGTCTCGTTTTTTTTTTGCCGCATCGGAACTACTAAACAATTGTTCTTACCTTGCACTCGGTCCTGCATCACTGACAGGGGGGGGGGAACCACGCCAGAAAATCTGGATGAACTTTCTAGGCCAATGCAGGGATCGAACACCTGACCTCCGGGTTAGCGAGCCAGCGTCTTACCCACTTAGTCACCGTGACCCCCTCAATATTTTAGTAGAGGATTAAAGATACATTATGGGAGATTAGATAAAGAGTTGGCAGTTCTCACTATAATAGTTAACAACAATATTATGTGAAGGCAATTTGCTGAAAATGTCATGCAAATTGATCCACTATGAACAGAGAATTAAGCGATTGAAATTTCCACCTAGTCTTAATTTGAAACAATTGCATTTTGCAATCTTCACTGAATCACATTATCGTGTTAAATCTATTCACGTCAATTAAAATCCCCGTGGGGCGTGATTTTAGTGATTAATTATTCCGTTGCAAACTACAATATTGCATCAGTTAAATGTATAACAGAAATGTCAGACCAAAAATATCTCAATTCCGATTGGTATTTACAAAGACAACCTTGAAATACACCTGTATAATTATTCAAACGCACCCCTATTCATGGGCGGATTCGGCGATCGCCCGAAGGTCCGGTCGAATGATCGACCGAAAGGCCGGTCGGACAAAAAATGAAAAAAATAAATTTGTACAATTTGTTTAAAAAAAACCTTTTCTGCTGAACATTATATGTGGAGGAGGGTATTGAACCGGCCATGGAGCGATGATGATCATGTTGTATGTGGCCGGTGGCTTTAACGGGCCGCCACGAATGGACTGCAATAATAGACTTTCTGGGCCGGGTGTGCTGGACGTGGTTCGGAATCCTGCAATGGGGATTCTGAATTTCATCCAAAAATGTCATCGGATTCACCCGACACTGTCGCCCGACAATTAACTAATTATTAAGTCACCCGCACCGTGTCTGTAGGGATGCGCCAGAATTCAAAATTCAAAAAGCAGCTTTTATGAATTTCACCTTTCGTCACTCTGTACCAATGTGTCTCATGACCTTCCATCACAGGAGGAATCAACTAGCGCTCCCGGTAACAAACATGGGATATTTTTCAATGAAAATATTCTTACTTATTCAATATTCCTAACTGGTTAATCAAATGGTCAAATTTTTTCTCAACTGGTCCCATTTTTTAACCAGTTGAATTCTCTTGAATCTTGACGATACAATGATAATACGTTAATTAATAATATGACGATATTATAATTTCACAGGTTGATGGCTGTAAATAACTTGCACGTCGGGGTTTTGGCCCAAGCTAATCGACTTATGAAATATATTATTTGACAGAGATTATCATCAGATATGCCACCAAATCGAATATTTGGGATTCATTTTTGTCCCCCGCCTTTCGAAGAAAGTTGGGGGACTATTAAAATGGGTTCGTCCGTCTGTCTGTCTGTCTGTCTGTCTGTCTGTCTGTCTGTCTGTCTGTCTGTCTGTCTGTCCGTCTGTCTGTCCGTCTGTCCGTCACACTTTTTGGGACACAATAACTCTCTTCCTAATTGAGCTAGAATGTTCAAACTTGGTGTATGTGTTTATTAGGTCAATGCCTTGGTGGAGTTCGAAGATGAGCATTTTCCGCTTAGGGTAAGCAGAGATAAGCGATTTGATTGGTTGATGCTTTGGGACACGATAACTTTAGTTCTAATTAAGTGAGATTGATGAAACTTGGTGTATAGTTTCATTACAGTAATACCTTGACTAAGTTCGATAATGAGCATTTTCTGCTCAGGGTAAGCAGAGCGATACGCAATTTGATTGGTCGAGACTTTGGAACACAATAACTCCCCTTCTAATTGAGATAAAATGTTCAAACTTGGTGTATATGCTTATTAGGTCAATGCCTTGATGGAGTTCGAAGATGAGCATTTTCCGCTTAGGGTAAGCAGAGATAAGCAATTTGATTGGTTTATACTTTGGGACACGATAGCGTTAGTTCTAATTTAGTGAGAGTGATGAAACTTGGTGTATAGTTTCATTACAGTAATACCTAAGTTACAGTAATACCTAAGTTCAGGGCAAGCAGAGCGATACGCAATTTGATTGGCCGAGACTTTGGAACACAATAACTCTCCTTCTAATTGAGTTAAAATGTTCAAACTTGGTGTATATGCTTATTAGGTCAATGCCTTGATGGAGTTCGAAGACTTTGGAACACAATAACTCTCCTTCGAATTGAGTTAAAATGTTCAAAATTGGTGTGTATGCTTATTAGGTCAATGCCTTGATGGAGTTCGAAGATGAGCATTTTCTTCTTAGGGTAGGCAGAGATAAGCAATTTCATCTTAGGTTCATCTTGATTGATGATTTCTATGCCAATACAATGACAGCATTCTCATTCAGTAATGGATTCGACAGTAACAGTGTATCGAAACGATTGACTCGGACACGAGGGCCCTTTCCCTTGGCCAGAGGAGCCCTTTTGTCAAGCGTGGGGGCCCTTTGGTCTGCCTTTAGGGTCCCCCTTAGTAGGGTACATTTTCATTTTTCTCGTCGGTTTTAGCATTTTTCTTTATAAAACACTTTTAAATGACACTTCGTGTACAGTTTGATTGCTCGATACCTGAAAAAAATAAATGTGCGATTAATTAATATGTGTCATCTATTTATTTTGGGATTTCGGCGGGTGACATCAGCCTCACTGTTGGCTTGTTCAAAAATTTCCAGGGGGAGAGCCCCCGGACCCCCCCCACCCCCCCCCCCACCACCACCTGGCTCCGCTATCAGTAAAAGGGGCCGCTACGACACGGGAGCCCGGGCCGATTTCCGGCTCCAATCCGCCCCTTCACCTATTAAATTATAATTTGTTTCTTTAAATCTATAGGTGGGCTAAATATTGCTCTTGGGAAACCAACATCTGAAAGTTCATCACACTCTGGTCACTATTCTTCTCGTGCAGTCGAGGGAGGGAAACCAGTCACTTACAATACGTGTACCCACACAAAGAGCGGGGACGTGAATCCCTGGTGGCGCGTGGATCTATCGGCCATCTATAATATTACAAGTATAACTATAGCTAACAGGGTCGATGGTAAACAGAGTGAGTATACTATAGTATAACTATAGCTAACAGGGTCGATGGTAAACGGTGTGAGTATATGATATTAACTATATAGCTAACAGGGTCGATGGTAAACAGGGTGAGTATATTATAGACTATAACCAACAGGGTTAATGGTAAACGGGGCGGGGGGTATGTAACTACTGTATAGCTGACAGGGTTGATGGTAAACGGAGTGAGTATACTATAGTCTTACTATAGCTAACCGGTTTGATGGTAAACAGGGTGAGTATATGTAACAACTGTATAGCTAACAGGGTTGATGGTAAACGGAGTGAGTATACAACTGTACTGTAACTATAGCTAAAAGGGTCGATGGCAAACGAGGTTATAGGTAACCTTGTATAGTTAGTCACCGGAAATCGGAGTAGACGCAGCAAAGCCACTTCAAGCAAAACACCAGTTAAATAACAGCACTTCCAGATCCCAGTGTCGTAAAGAAAAGTAAAACGAAATTTTGAACTTTAAAAACTCGAAACGAACATGGATCTGTGTTTTAATCGCATGAACTAGACAAATAAAATAAAACCAAGTACGAACAATCCAAACCATTAGTCAAAATTCGAAGTCCTAAAAAACGGTTGAGGCAAAATAGTGAAATCAGCAAATGCACTGTTCACCGTGTACAAAATACACGACAAACAGTGGTAACAGGTGTCCGGATGAGTAAGCTTACCCTGCCTGGCGCCACACCCGCCATAGCTGCATCCAAACTATTAGACGAAATCTCAATAAAATAGGATGTTTGGCCAATGGACTATAGTATTAAAATGAACATGATGAACAAAACGAAACTAAATAAGATCTATTCATCCGATTGATACTTCAAGGTAACCATATCGAATTTATATAATTTCAGTTGTGGGTAACCGTCTATCAAACATCAGTATCCAGGTTTTTCATTCCTTGCCATCCCCATCAACTAACTTCACACTATGTAAATTTATACCAGGAGAATTCGGATGTACAATCAGAACCATAGAATGTGACCAGGAGACTATTGGACAATGGGTTAGAATTACCAAACCTACCGAAATCTTAACACTGTGTGAAGTAGAAATAACGGGTAATCTTGTATAGACTTCAGGAAGCGAGGGAGACATTTTAAAATTTAATTATCCTCCCTGTCCCTGCAAGCTCTGTGATAAAACAAATGAGAATAGAATTTTTAATCACACACATTGATATAGTTGGATGTTAATTCATTGAACTTATATTCCCTGATAATTGAGATATTTACTTTTCATAATTGATTAGTTGTCACAGTACATTGATGCTGTTTATCATTTGTTATGTATTTTAATAAGGTCCATTATGAAAAATTATACAAAGAGATGGCAATAGTTGCAAAAACTTGATAATGTAAAGGGGATATGCTGAAACTTTTAGTCAAACTTGTCGCTATCGCTTTACGTGTAGTGTGGTCTTCATGTACTATCCGCACGTTTATAGCTTAGTCCCCACATGGCTTTATAATAGCTTTTCATGTTGTTATTGTTATTCAGTAGCCTTATACGTATAATGTTGACATCAGTCTTGTTCTAATCTTTTTTGGGGGGGGGGGTGGTCTAGAGTGCCGCGCTGCGACCTCTGGCTTGCGGCTGTGGTTTCGATCCCTGGTGTGAGCGTATGTGGCATGGAGATGGGGACGCCTTCTCAACCTCGTGGGTTTCCTCCGGTTTTCTCCCGCAAGCGAATTATTGAAATAAAATTGAAAACCCTATGTTAGTCCCAAAATGACCTAGTTTGTGTCGAGTGGACGTTAAACCCCATATAAAAAACATATTCTTGATTATCCATTTCATGTTGAACATCAAATCAGATCCTAATCCAGTATATATCACAGGCTAACGATGACATCGCAAGTTGACTATGGTCTGGATAAGTAAATAAATGTCTCAATAATAATTTAGATAAAGAAAGACCTGCAATAAGCAGATTTTGTTCTTGCATAATGTATGTGTAATTGTTAATCGTTTGTATATAACCTTCTGTAACATGTTAGATTGAATCATATGCTTAATACCGATGACTGTATCCTGAATGAAACGTTTTAGTTAACAAACTTAGTGAATGATATCCATTAAGCGGTCTGTGTTATCCGTCAAGCGGTCTGTGTTATTGTTGTTCAATATTTCTATTTGGATGGTGTCTAAAACTTTGGACGAGGCCGCGTGATTTACATCTTGTACTTCCGGTGCACCGGTTTACTCCCAGTCCCACTGCAACCGAACTATATTGATAGCAAATTGCGTCATATGCACTCGGCAAACCTCGACAAATTCCGGACCCTTCATCTAGTCTCGGCTGTATGACAGTAAGTGAACATACATTTGCGATGCGGCTACCGGTTTACTTTAACAGGGAAACTTTACGCTATTTCAAACAAACAAGACACCATGGGCACAGCCAAGTTTCATCCGGGACATTTAAAGTAGTTCCAATATGGCGGCATTCGTCATACAGCCGAGGCAAGATGTAGGGTCCTGAATCTGTCGACGTTTGTCGAATTGATTGGACGTTAAACCCCATTTCATTCCTTTCCCTCTCGCGCCCTAGTATCTGACATGAGAAACAGAGAGGGAGGGTGTTCGAATGGCTAGCACGTGCGCGATGTTTCATAAGGTCTGTCATTGAATCAACGGGCGTGGTTTCGATTCCCGATTGTACGTGACAAGAAGTACGGTCACCTGTCCAACCACGTGGGTTTTCTCCGGGTCCTCCAGTACTATGTGTAAGTCCCGAAATGATATAGTTTGTGTCGAGTGGACGTTAAACCCCATTTCTCCCCTCTTTTGTGTTCACAGAGGACATGTTCTGTTCAATTCTTAAACATGAAAGCCGTTAACCCGATTAAAGGACCGACTTGAACATACGCCTTCTGAACAATCATAGTCTACTTTAAAGCAACAATTAAACTTGGAATCAATCAATTCGTCCTAAAGTAGAACTTAAAGTAGCTAGGTCTCTAAATCAGTATCATCCAAAATCTTCAACTTTGAAAATACGAATTATTTGTCAATTTATATCAACATTAATGCTGTGATCTTACGGGGAAAAGATGGGTTTCTGATATCCAATATTTAATACAAAATAAACATTTTACCATTGGTACACGAATCGTGTACCATAATGCATTTCAGCCCCAGTTCTAGCACGAGACTCGGGGAATGAGGCTACACACATTGTACCAAATCAAACGGCGTTTGAAGACTGGAATAAACAGTCGCTAGCAATTTGCATTCGATTTAGACTGTTAGCTTATTTCGCGGAACATAACTGATTTGGAATTAGAGTAAAAACGGAAACCATTGAATGTAAATCAGTTTATATACATTCATATTACAGTGTTAGATGCGTTGCGACCCACTTGTATCAATTTCTAGGTCCCAAATGTCAGCCATTTAGCTCCTTTAAGTTGCGTAGTTTTTGTTTTAAATTAATTGATTTGGGTCCATTTTCGTATATTTTAAGATTTCAAAGCATACACTCACAAAGCACCCTTTAAAGAACACTAAACTTAAAAAACGTGCTAACAACTAATCGAACAATCTGTACCTCAAAGGCCACCATATCTATAAATTAATCTACTATTTTGTAATGTGGTCTACATCTGTTATACACAAACACACTAATTAAACCTTTCATATTTTATTAAATGAAAACGAAATATTATACATACTTTTCAGATTCTCGATTTAGGAATTAAAATGTCAGTCAACTAGCTTAGTGTTTGGCAGCCAATTAGTCTGCTAATAAAGGTCTTACCTTAAATAGGTATTCAAAGGTTCTATCTTAAATATACTTGGCTTTGTGAAAAACTCAACAGCACACATAAAATGTGGAATATCGTCATTAGCCAAAAGCATGAATTTGTAATTATGGAATACTCCCTACTGACAAAAATCATGAATTACTAACGTTGCACGCAAGTGATGCCCCCTTAAGAGCATCACTACTCTACTAAAATCTTACATATCATTTATAGAAAAATGTTGTAAGGCATGAGAATAATATGAAAATAATGTATGATGCATTATGATAGTACGAATTCGCTGCCGGAACAGTTGTTTTCGAAGATGTTTTTTTTTTTCAAAAAAAATCTATTTCAATAGATTTCAATTGCAGTTTTTGAAAAGCAGTAATGTAATAATGGCTATTGTCAACTGTATTATTTTAACAATGTATAATGATAGAAAACAACATATTATCAATACGCAAGGACCGTTTGCTTTTTAGTTGAATTCTACAAATCATTTCAGTGTTGATCAATCTTTATCATTAAATTTGGGGAATTCATAAAAAAACTGTGTCAGTGCCAACACTTTAGAATCTGACAGGCCTGGCGTTGACGGTACATTGCCCGTATTTCTACCCGAATAAATATTACTGATTAAAATTAAATAGGTAGCACGCTTGGGTCAGCGTTCATCATCATGATTTGTAAATTTATATACGAACGAAGACAATAACATGTTGCAATCATTGTCAATTGGCAGCTAACTTCAAAATTGTATTAGTGAATACGTGAATAAACTGTAAAACAAAAACAAACAAAAAAAACAAAAAAAATCATGATTTGCTTATCGCGGCAGTATAAATATTTTCTGAAATTTACAATGGAATGTCATCACAATGTAAAATTTTACAATGAATTTAACGCAGCAAAAACGTTATTCTTTGTAAGTTGCGGAAAACATGATTAAGTATTACGAACATTACCAGACAAAATTCCTGACACACTATAATGACACTACAATCTAAATAGTCCGATTGGTGCATACAAGTATGAAAATGAAATGAAATGGCGTTTAACGTTCTGCTCCGACTGGGCTGATGAGCTATGAGGGAAACTTAACCTGGATAAATTCACCACGGCCCACTCTTCTATTGAATTCCAATTGTCAGAGTCAGAGGGTCCTTTATATGTACAGCTATATGTGCATGGGGAGTAAGGTTTGTCGTCCCATCCGAAGGACAAGATGTTATCCGTTGGCCGGTCCTCCATCCTACACCCCTGTCGAAGAAGAATCATGAAGAGCAGCATCTAGACATCATAACGTGATATCAATGAGCTACAATATCAACGCTGGTGATAAAATAAAGTTTGACTGCAACTTCACTCGGCAACAATGTCTGTGTTTCAATTGCCATCCGCTAACATTTAAAATCGCCATAACCGGCCTGCTACTACACTGTGTACCGTGTTTAAGAACTAATAGCTGTTTTATCATTAACATGATTTAGACTGATTTAAATCGATGAATCAAATTTATGTTTTACCGTCCTACTTTTCTGTTATGACTGGACTAGTGATCACAATATGTCATACAGTTTGTTTTGTTGGAATGTTGCCCGGATATCTACTTAATTTCATATGACAAGACAAAAACTAGATCATTTCGGGAATAAGATAAACTTTATTCATTCACCCCTCCCCACTCTAGCGTAGTAGATACTGCGAACACTGTATAGAAAATAATACAATTAATTACATAGTACATATATCATGCCAGAAAGTGGTATACCTGTTTAAGAAAGTTGTCGAATCTAACAATGCATTAGTTTTGATGTCGATATGTCCTTCTGGAAACCTGGATGTTTATTTGAAATGGAACGTGCCCAAAGTGTTATTGTAAAATTACGACGGCACAAACAATAAAAGACACAGCAGCTGTACTGCTCATGGTATAAAACATAATGTGATCTAAGGTAAATGAAACATTCTTCCATATTGTAATATCATCTGAAATACCAGGCCCATCCTTTTCATAGTGTCTGTTTCGTTTGGTCGTTCCGTGTTTGGCCAACCAGGCGAAGAACCCAGTAAGAGGAGTTGACCTTGGCCTGTGGTAAAGGGATACAATGGACACAGACGATAATACAGTCACAACTTTTAAACATAACATTGTAGATACATAAACTCCTAGGATGCTAACACTGTCAGACACCTCGGGAAGAACAGCTGACAGTGCAGTCAGGACCATCGTATATGACAAGAGAATAGTTATCGACAGACCAATTCTCTCTCCGGACTCCACGGGTACTAGAAATACAACAGGATTTAAGCACGACAGAATAAAAATGGGTAAAATAATTGATATGATGTAAAACAATGGACGACGAGTTAATGTCAGTTCAAATCTCACATTTTGAAAATTATCTTTGCAGATCAAATTTGTATAGACAGAGATTCTATCTAAAGTCCAAGTTCCACTAAGGTCAAACATGCACGTGTCTGCTGGTTGCTCTGCTGTTGAAAGTCGTACTTCACTGACCACGCTCATACATTGGGCCAAATCGATTGAACATCTTTGGGTGTCAAAAGGAAATTTGGAGACATCAAATTTACAATGTGTTTTTGCTAAACCCCCGGGATACCAGTTTACTAATCCGTCGTACTGAATTGCTACTCGGTAATCACTGGCTGTTAAGAATTGTGACTGGCCAGACATACTATTACTAATATATAAGTCTGGAGTCCAAATTGTCTTCGCCGACACTGTTATACGTCGGACTCCTTTATATTTCAACGGATCCCATTTTAAAAACTCGTCGTTCCATTGGAATGCAAACCAATATGAGATTGTCATAGACTCCAAATGTTCTTGTATGTTTTGCACAGCCTGTAATCCTAACTTTGTCGTAACGTCCACTGCATCGGAAACGTTTCGAACAGGTTGAACTTCAGAATTGTAATTAGCAAATATGTCCTTGTGTATTTCATGAAGAATGCTACCTGCAAATGTTCCGTTACATGCAGACGTACAACGTCGGAATAAAAGTACGGTTACTACTAAGACTCCAACGAGAGACCATCTCAAATCCATGTTGCACCGTTTGATACTATCACAATTTAATACGTTTATATTCATCCCTAAAGGAAGGCACTTCTCGATTTAGAAATGCCCTTATCAACTAATATACATGTGTTATCCATCTATTTTTATTAATATCGCGTTGTATAAAATATATATTAAGTAGTAAGTGATATGACGGTCATATATCTATTAACCCATCGTTGTGATTTTTGTTATAATGTCTGAGGGTTTCAACGCTTTTTGATGCACATGGGCTCTCCGAGGAACAATGATCATGTTTTATAATGTTTTTTAATGACTATTGGGCGCTGATTTCTAGAATTTAGCGACCTTGTCTCCTATACATTTTTACACGTAGCGAAGATATCGGTATTCACCTGCTTCCCACATGCAAAGTTACGTTACATGCAAATCAGGAGAGATAGAAATGGGGTTTAACGTCAATTCGACAGAAACTTGGCCATTTCGGGACTAACGCATGGTTTGATTTTATTTCAATTATTCGGTTGGACAGGCGACCCTACATCTTGCCACGTACAACCGGAGATTCAAAACTACACCAGTTGAATCAATGGCAGGCCGTATGATAAAGCGCGCACGCTAACCATTCGGCCATCCAACCTCCCAGACAAATCAACGCTTGAAGGGAATAAGGGGTCCAATCGGACCCCTAACTTACTAGGGATTTCCCTAATGTTTTTGCAGTCTGATACCATATTGCGTATGTGGGAGCATTCTCTTTTTTAAACGTCTGCTTTTTACAAATACCAAAAATTAAATGATAAATTCAAAAAATATTCAATAGTTTTTGTATCAAGCGTGAATTGCCATTTAACCTCTTTATCACATAGTACACAAAGTAACAATTTTGTGACAATTATTAAATCGTTTCCAAATCGTTTCCCGTCTTCATTAGCCCAACCAGGAGCAGAGCAGTTGGGCGTTAAACTCCACTTTATTTCGTTTCATTTTTGAAATAAAGTTGAATCCTTAGCGCATAATTCTATTATTTTGGAAATTCCAGGGATTATTCAAGAATACGCAATACAGTGTACATTAAGGGAAATTCCAACTGCCAAGGGATATATTACGTGCATGCCAATGTATACACGGACCTCGGTTTTGTGTCCCATCCAAACAACAAGACAGCTGTCCTTGTCAGGCCCTTCATCCTGCACCACAGCATTCCAATAAACTTTCATGTCATTGGGTCAACTGGCGTGGTTTCGATCCCCCGGTTATTTGAACGTGGCAAGGAGTAGGTTCGCCTGTCTAACCTCGTGGGGTTTCTCCGGGTCCTCCGTTTTCTCCCGTATACCACTGCTAAAGAACCTTGCGCGCAAGCGAATTATTAAAATAAAATGAAACCATATGTTAGTCCCGACATTACCAAGTTTGTGTCGAGTGGACGTTAAAACCTGTCTCTCCCTCCCTCTCTCTCACTCCCCTCCCTCTCTCTCTACCTTTCTCTCTCTCTCTCTCTCTCTCCTTTTGTTTTAAAGGTCAATACATTGTGACAACTGGTTAAACAGCCGTTTTATTCGCCAATAAAATTGAACAATGAAAATCCTGACAACACAAATAAATATCTACTGAATCGATGACATTGTTTTAAAATATTTTGTATAAAATCCAAACAGCGTATCCGGCATGTCTATATACTTCAATCAAGATTCAATGGGATATTTATAAATTAATTTTCTGTTAATGTTATTGTTTCAGTTAATCTCATAAATCCATATGATTGTGTGGATCACAAAAGTTATTCCTGCAGACAATTACCAGGTAATGTCAAAGCCATAACACCCTCTGGCATCCGGCTTAAAGATACATTATGGGAGATTATATTATTATATAAATAGAAAAATAAATAACTTATATATTCCTCTCCATTTACTGTGTGTTTGTATACAATATTTTAGACGCGGATAAACAATACATTATCGGAGTTTAGATAAAGAGATGTATAGAAAATTTAAAGGGAACTAAGAATTTAGCGATTTATTGTTAGTCCTAGCCTCGATCGTTATAAGAGAATGTGTTGAAAATTTCATTAAGATTGATCGACTCTGAAGTGAGAATTTAGCGATTGATGTTTGACAAACAAAAACATATCCTCAATTATTAATTTTATGATTTAATCGTCAATGAGCGTTAAGAATTGGATGAGACCTTAATACAGAAAATATCACAGGCTAGCGATGAAATCGAGTGCTGATTATGGTCTGGATAAGTTATTTAATATGTCTAATTAATATACTGAGTGCCATAGAAAACGCATCACTTAGTCTTTCGTGTAACAAAATGATCCTGTAAACATATCTTATTTATTTTGCTTCTTATTGTGAACAATATTCAAATGTGAACACATCAATAACAACACATTTGTACACTTATGGATGTTTAATCTGTAATCAACGGTACAAAGCCAGAGGGGACAAAGATATGCTCGTCACCGTAGAAGAACAGACAGGTTCTTGCCGCTGCTCGGTGAGCCGAGGAAACTTTTGATCCTATCGCTGCTTTGTAAGATACCAAACACGTACGATAGGTTGTAAACGACCGTTCGGAGTTGATTCATATCTTATTAAATTGAAACAATTGCCTTTGCAACATACTATGAATCACAATTCACGCCCATTAAGGTCCCCCTGGCGCGTGATTTGAAGGATTAAGGATTCCCCTGCAAAAACAATATTGCGTGAGTTAAATTTAAAAGGGAGATATCCAGCTAGAAATATCAATTTCGTTTGTTAGTTGCAAAAAGATCTTTGGAAAACACCTGAGTCTTGAAACGTACCGCCATTAAAGTAAAGTTTAATTCTTTAAATCTATAGGTGGAATAAATATTGCTCTTGGGAAACCAACATCTGAAAGTTCATCACGCAATGGCCACTATTCTTATCGTGCAGTCAACGGAGTGAAATCAGACTTTTACAATATGTGTACTCATACAAACAGCGGGGACGTGAATCCCTGGTGGAACGTGGATCTATTGGACATCTATAATATTACAAGTATAACTATAGCTAACAGGGTCGATGGTAAACGATGTGAGTATATTAGCGTGTAACTATAGCTAACAGGGTCGATGGTAAACGGTGTGAGTATACTATATTAACTATAGCTAACAGGGTGAGTATATTATAGACTATAGCCAACATGGTTGATGGTAAACGGGGTGAGTATATGTAACTACTGTATGGCTGACAGGGTAAACAGGGTGAGTATATTATGTAACTATAGCTGACAGGGTTGATGGTAAACAGGGTGAGTATACTATGGTAAGCTAGAATTATAGGTAACCTCGTATAGTCAGTGACCGGAAACCGGAGTACTCGCAGCAAATCTGCGAAGTAATTTGAAAATAGACCCGACTATCTAATTCGCAAGGAATGTCCTTGTCTTAAACGAACCCTTATCCTTAGAGAGCAGTGTGATTGAAATACAAATCTATATTTCGTTTCGGTTTTTTTATTCCTGCGATGGCCTACACCAAAGCCCCGTATATCGTGAAATGAATAACGGGAAGAAACTACCGGCCGTGATGCTACCAGAACGGATCGGGGGTCGTGAACATCTATACCATGACGTATACTGTAGTTCGGATAGAGTCTCTAAACCATGATGTACCCAGTAGCTCAGACTGAGACTCTAAACCATGATGGACCCTGTAGTTGGGATAGAGTCTCTAAGCCATGATCCTTCTTGTAGTTGGGATAAACCATAGTTTCGTAATTATGAATTGTCTTACATATTTGTCAACACCAAGGTGAACTTGCTCTATTGCTGCATTTGGCCTTTTGAGATTTGTTCAGATGAATCTGATTTTTAAATTTATTTAATAGCGCTTTATCTGGTGTATCTTCTATTTTATTTTCTTATGAATTAGGTTATTTAACAATAATGTACTCCTCGTGTTGTATAGTATGTTCAGCTATACTTTTCGTTTTAAAAAAGTATGTTTTATCTCCAACAGAATGTTTTTCGCGGAAATCTGTGACATATCTGTTCACATCATGTATGCCTGTGCAGCCAATTACGACAACAATAACATAGGGCATATAAATAGATAGTGTGTAGGTACTTTGAACCCAAAATGGCCTCGCAACTGTATCTAAGTACGGCTTTGGCCAACAATACATGATGATATGACCGGCGGTTGTAGCGATAAGTCAAGTCAGAGGACATACGAGCGGCCTTGACCTATGACGTCAGCCATTTGATTGACCAGTCAACATTGATGTTTCTTGTAGATTAGCCACAGTCTCATGCACCACATGCCTAAAGCTCACAGTAACATACCATTTCATTGACTAATCTCTCACTTCAAGCAGTACATAGGTTAAATAACAACTTTTCCAGACCCTAGTGTAGTAAAGACAAGTAAAACGACATTTTGAACTATACAAAACGAAACTAAATAAAATCCATTCATCCGATTGATACTTAAGGGTAACCATATCGAATTTATATAATTTCAGATGTGGGTAACCGTCTATCATATATCAGTATCCAGGTTTTTCATTCCTTGCCATCCCCATCAACTAACTTCACACTATGTAAATTTATACCAGGAGAATTCGGATGTACAATCAGGACCATAGAATGTGACCAGGAGACTATTGGACAATGGGTTAGAATTACCAAACCTACCGAATTCTTAACACTGTGTGAAGTAGAAATAACGGGTAATATTGTATAGACTTCAGGAAGCGAGGGAGACATTTTAAAATTTAATTATCCTCCCTGTCCCTGCAAGCTCTGTGATAAAACAAATGAGAATAGAATTTTTAATCACACACACTGATATAGTTGGATGTTAATTCATTGAACTTATATTCCCTGATAATTGAGATATTTACTTTTCATAATTAATTAGTTGTCACAGTACATTGATGCTGTTTATCATTTGTTATGTATTTTAATAAGGTTCATTATGACAAATTATACAAAGAGATGGCAATAGTTGCAAAAACTTGATAATGTGAAGGGGATATGCTGAAATTTTTTAGTCAAAACTTTACTTAAAATCCTGGTAGCCTCGATTGTCACTATTACCGCTATAACGATAATTAACAGTCTCGATTATCCATTCGTTTAATTATCACTCCGCGTTGAACAGCAGATGGGATTCGAATCCAATGAAAATCGAACAAATAAGGTGGCAGCGTGAGTTTATTATGGTCTAATTAATGGTTTATATAACATTCCAGACCTAAATAAAGACCTGCAATAGGTAGATTTAGTTCCTGTGTCATAGAAAATCTTATTTATTTGTTTGTGAGTAAAGCCTATATCATTACGTCATGTCCGGGACTGTTGTAGTGTTACTTCTAGCTCATGGCTCCCTTCCTTTGATCTGATATTTATTGTCTGTTTCTTGTATTTAGTCTTGCCTACTGTAACACTAAAGATAACAGAAAATCAGCATAGTTGATAGACCTTTATTGAGAGCATGAAATAGGCATTCTCCGGGAGGAGCGCCATTCCAAGTCTTATGATACTAACAGTAGACTTATAAAGCATACAATCAATGATACACGACCGATGTGCATATTTAGTATTATTTATTTATGAGATTGTAGTATCTGTAACTGCACTGCATAATTCCTTTGAATAAATAATATGATCGTGACTTTTGTCAAAACGAGCAGAGGTCATTCGTGTGTAACATATTGAACACATTAGATGTTTTAATAAGTCCGTGCCTAGCAGAAGTTGTATGTAGCTGAAAACGTCAAATATAATATAATATCTAATCCAGCGAGAGAGAGAGAGAGAGAGAGAGAGAGAGAAATGGGGTTTAACGTCCACTCAACACAAACTAGGTCATTTTGGGACTAACATATGGTTTCATTTTATTTCAATAATTCGCTTACGCGTAGGGGTCTTTAGCACCGGTGAGGAAAACGGAGTGCCCGGAGGAAACCCACGAGGTTGAGAAGGCGCCCCTATCTCCATGCCACATACGCTCACGCCTCACACAAGGGCTCGAAACCACAGCCGCAAGCCAGAGGTGGCCGGCCACCTAGACTTCGAAGCGCGGCACTCTAGTGCACTATCCCCCCCCACACACACACACATGGCTATGTTATATCTCGCCGTTCTGTTATGCTTGTTATTTATATTCCGCAGGGTAAGAAGTGCAATGTTGACCATTTACTTGATACCGATGACTGTATCTAATTGACACTTTTTTTTCTATTTTATTAAATGGTAACGAAATCAATACATCCCAAATTCGCGATTTAGGATTTTAATGACGGTCAACTAGCTTAATGTTTGTTCCAAAGTGGAGCTAGTTGTAGGCAGCCAACGTAAGCTTAGTATGCTAATAAAGGTGAATTTTCAGCACTCTAGGGAATTATTGTTATTATTAGATATTAGTATAGTTGTTCAATAAAGCACCCAAAACACAACCAGTTTCCTTTTTGTGTAAACATCGATTGTTCAAAATACAACTTCAAATAACATTGATAGAAATAAAAATACTGGGTTTTTTTCTCTAGCTTACAAAACATCATAATCTTCCTTTTCAAATCCACGCCAACTGAATGTTTATACACAACTGTTCTGTTTTAGTATTTTAAATCAGAACACTTGTGCCTCATAATAGAATACTAGACAAGGATTACAATCGATAATAACATTTGTAAAAAATGGTTGTTTTCAAATGGTGAATAAAAAAGTAAAGTAATGGTAAACTTTCACAAGACCTGCGAAGCAGTTATGACGGGCTTCACTGGTGCAACATTACCTTTGCACTTACGTCACTTTCGGTGCAACTTTACCCTTGTACTCGTATCACTTCCAGTACCAATGGAACCGATGAACAGATTCCCACACAAACATTGTACACATCAAATAAAATGGAAGTAGAATCAACCAAATCCAGCAATATCAATTTTATACATTTGTTACATGTAATTGATCCTGAAAAAATTACAGTACTTCCGGTGATCATGAAAATGTTCAATTAGTTTCATAAAATCAGAAATGGCATAAGGCATAACATAGTGAAAAATTTTATGTAAATCGAATAATGATTGTCACTTTTATAGAACAAAATCCTGAAAAGTGACTTGTAGAAAATCGTCTATTTCTCATCAACTGTACAAGTTAGAAACAATTTGTTAGTATCTGTAGGATCATTTATGGGTTACATCTATTTATTGATTGGAATCAAAAATCATGATTGTAAAAACATTACAAATCAAGACTCATTTGAATAAAATATTATATGTTTGGGAGGCTAAAAAAAACAGGTTTTCTCAAATTGACGTTACTTCCGGTGACAATAAAAATCTTAAATTACTTGTATGAAATCGTATATTGCATTAGGTATCACACAGTGAAACTTTTATTAAAATCGCATAATAATTGACACTTTAATAGACCAAAAACCTTGAAGATTGACATGTTGAAAATCGTCTATTAATCCGCAACTGAACAAGTTAGAAACCATTTTGTGATATCTATATGATTGCATGGGTTCATTCTATTAGTTGAGTGGAAACAAATATCAACATTTTAAACAAATACGTCTCATTTGAATAAATTTTTTGTTTCGAAGGCTATAAATACAGTTTTTGCCAAATTACATCATTTCCGGTGATATTGATAATGTTGAATTGGTTTGACCTAGTTGAAATTGACATTACGCATCAAATGGGGTCATTTTTATGAACATCCAATAATAATTGACTCTTTTACAGGTAAACTAGAGTATAAAATGACTCGTGAAAAATTTCTCATTTCTCGGAAACTGCTCATATTACAAACTAATTGTCACATACATTCTCTTTGCATGGATTATTACTACAAGTTTATGAAAGTATCGAAGAAATATTGTAATATATGAAGATGCTGGATGGGTTATAAATAGCTTATTTTGACACCCTTTAAACCAAATGGCCCGAAAACGAAATTTAAAATAACTGAGCGCACTATTTTGTGCGCCTTTACATGGCACACCCTTTCAGTCATATTAGATTGGAAAACAAAAAATTTTGCTTTCAAAAAGTGGTACCAAACCGTCAAAATTGTAGTTTTTGCTAAATATACGTCACTTCGGGTGCCCATTTATAATAAAACACAACACAAGGTATATATGGATATAACTACTTCTCTATAATTTAATAACGACGTTTCGTAACACATACCGGTCACGTTTTCAAGTTAATGTGCCGACAGGAAACTTTACCGGTCACAAAAAAATGACATTTTGGGCCATATGGAGCATATGAACTTTGTTTTTACCAATTGGATAATAAATCATTCATCTAGAACTGATAAACTGAATTAGCCAATAGCGGCCAAGGAAAATTATCGAAAAAAAAAATGTTTACGTTTGCCCAAATCAGACGACCCTTTGATCCTTGGTAAAGGGCCATCAAAAAATGTTCACTAATCATAAAAAAAGTTTTTTGTCGAAATTTAAATTTTCAAAATTTGGCGCCAAATATTTCCGAAGATTCGTCAAATATCCAAAATGTAATGCACCGTAGCTATGTGACATGTCACCGGCTACGCCAAAATGTATCATATGTTAAAATCCGACGATTATTGTTGAAATTACGGCAATATTTTAAAAAACGACAACTTCGGTGATTTCGGACATATCGCATTGTCGCAGAGCGTTCAAAATAGCCTTATACTCTAAGTCACACCCACTTTCCCTGTAAAACCGAAGACATCGAATCGATCCAACAAGTAGTTGCTGAGATATAAGCAAAATAGAAAAAGAAAAAAAAGAAGGAGAATACTACGCAGTGTGAAACCCTAATTAGAGTCTTATTCAAACTATATAACTGTTTCTTGTATGCCTTGAGTAGCAGGATTCTATTCAAGAACAAACACAATACAAGATCGTAGTTTCAGGTTTTATTTGTGAATTATATATATATGATAATTTCTGAAATACATAAATGGATGATGTTTAAAGAACAGGCCCCGAGTTCACAAAACATTATCAGGCTTAAGTTGAGAATTTACTCAAAATTGTTAGCTTTATTTTAACTAAAATATAATCATTTATATTAATTTTGTTGTTTTAAGGTATCAAATACATGAATAAGAAAATATGTGCAAACCTTTGTGTTTCTGTATCAAATATATTTCTCATAAACCGTGATTGAAAGTTGAGCAAATTCTCAACTAAGTCTGAGAATGCTTTGTGAACTTGGGGCCAGGAGTAGTAATAGTTAACATAAAATTATTAAATCATCGATTTTAAACAAAGGAATGTAAAAGGTTTTATACAATTAGGCTGTGATTTAGCCACGAAAATCGTTTCATTTTGTCCCAGCAAATTCCAGGCGAAAATCTGTCGCTTTGCTGCACAAGTAAACAAGTAAGTCGTCACTGTAGTACACATTTCTATTGCGATGTTTTGTACAATCAGACCAACACTCGAATTACGCCTCGGACTATATTTGTCAAGTGTAGCCATAATGTGGTGAAGAAATCATATTCTTAGCCAATCAGAAACCATAAAAGCAATCAACGTCATTAGGTCAGGGGTCAATAGCCATAAATAGACCAGGGAATACCTTTTACGAGACGGAACACGTTGGCTTGTTTACATTTGTATGAGAGAATTTTTCTGCAAATATGCCTGAATTACGGGACAATAACATCAGATAAATGTTGTGCTGACACCGTGAACACGGCTGGCCCGTGATTTGCGGAAAAAATATGGTCAAAAGCGAAATTGTATCAATGAATGTGATATTTCCTGGAAAAAGTATTTTTTCCATTTTATTTCAATAAAACAATATGCAAAAGAAATATAAATATAGTATACAGATGAAAACGTTTTTGGCATGATTGAAATACTGGTTCGGTATAATAATTATATATAATGTTGAGAAAAAAACAAAAAAAATAATACTATCTACATGAGCCCACTGATACAACAGAATATTAATAATGATTCACCTAACAACCCTGAACATGCAAAAAAAAAACAATAAAGACATATTATAAGAGATGTCAAATAAGTATACATTTATTTTATAGAAAGAAATACAGTACTAAAAAATAAGAAATGAATGCAATTTTATATACTTCCTCATACAGTATTCCACAACAACACTCGATGGCATGAGATTTCTCCGATATTAAATAGATTAAAATGATTCAGCGATACTTTGATTTAATCAAATATGGAGGACCGTGACTTAGCTTTGATCAAACAGTACAGTGGTTGAAATTGTTGAACATGACTGCCAAACCTTTAAAGGCTAATATCTTTGCTTGTAATAGAGTAATTTGAATGAAATTTATTCATTCAAATTATTAATTTTACATTATCTACTTTTGAACTATTATAGCAAGAATGGCTAGTTCTTTATCTAAATCTTATATAATGTATCTTTAATGAAAAATGTATATAATAATAATAACATCATTTATATAGTGTATTAATACTGGAGAATGGTTTTTAATCTGCTTTTCAGATTTTTATATCCACAGAATCGGGCCCGTCGCCAGCTCATAAAATTGGGGGGGGGGGGGGTATAGAATTTTTTGGAGGGGCTGAGGATGTGGCCGGCTAAGAATACTCCTAAGAAATCATCAATTTTTTTTTTGGGGGGGGGGGGCTAAACCGCACAGACTACATGTATTTACACACAGATCAGGTCTTGTGTCCGTATACACTGTACAAAATTAAAAGATATATGCCAGTAAAGAAAAGTACATATAAGAGAAAAACAAACAGTTAACTAAATAAAATGGTTCCAGTAATATGAATAAGAAATGAAATGGAGTTAAACGCCGTCCTACTGTTCTGCTGTTATACATGTACATGTACGCTATACAGTGTACTACGAGGAAAATTTTGCCTGGGCACAGCACTATGGCCTACTCTTATATCGAATTCCAACTGCCTAGGGACCTTTTTACGTGCACACCAATGTTACACAGGAATTCGGTTTTTCGTCACATTTGAACGACTAGACAGCAGTCCTTGTACCTTGTCAGCCCCTCTGCCTGCACCACTGACAAGGAGAAACCACGTCTGAATTGAATTGGAATAAAAAAGGAAAATAAAAACATATATGTCAACTTAAAGTTCCAATTTCACATTTTCTAAGAAAGTCAAAACATAATTATTTCTATGTCTTTTGCTCAAAAGGTTGTCAACTCACTATTATACGATCCTGGGCAAAATTTTTTGGGCATTATAAAGGGTGACACAGGGTGATTGAGGAAATAGTTACTCAATTACCTCCCTTGTTTTCCCATTCCTCTCCATGGACGGCCATCTTCAAACGTTTGAATTTGAAGTTGAAAATGATATTTTTGCCAATTTCTCAACTGGCAGTACTGAATTATAGGATTAATAGGATTATTCTTTAACAAGGTAGGACTGTTTATAGGTTCAATCTATTTTTGGGCTTTATTTTAATACATTTTAAAAATATAACTTAAAAAAATGCTATTGTAGGTTTAAAATAGCTAAATATGATATGAACATTTATCGACATGTACAGTACATTTAAGTAAAACATGTTTAAAATACAAAAATACATATGTATACAGGTTGAGGCCTACTCATAAAAATCACAATTTCATCAATTTGATTTGGCTGTCACTTTCATATTTGAACAATTTTCACAAATCCATACTAGAAAACTTTCACTTCTAAAAAATACATCTATCTGTAGCTCCTATATACATGTACTGGGTTAAGGAAGACGGGCGTGCGCTATACAGTTTATTATGAGGGAAATTTTGCCTGGGCACAGCACTATGGCCTACTCTTATATCGAATTCCAACTGCCAAGGGGTCTTTTTACATGCACACCAATGTCCAAACCGCTTACAAAAATACATACAGGTGTAGGACTATTCATAAAAAATCATGTAATTTCATCAATATAATTTGACTGTCACTTTCATATTCAAACAATTTTCACAAATCCATACTAGAAAGCTTTCACTTGTAACAAATACAACTATCTGTAGCTAATGCAGCCTGATTTGCATCCACAGAGAAAATATTGTTTGGTTCTTGGTCTCTATAGTCAACCTAACTCTGTCATTTGTTACAGTTGAGTTTAACAAGAAGGGCATAAATTTCTGCAGATACAGTAAGGCAACTTTAAAAGTAATGCACATGGTATTTCACCTCAATGGTGACACAGTCATTTCCATAGTGGTCTTTTGTCTTGGTCTGAGTTGTCATACATTTAGGAATAGGAGAATATCTTCATCAACTTGCATTTGCAATAAAATTGGAAAATGTTAAGATAATATTCCCCTTAACAAATTAACCAGACCTATTATTCTTTTTCTTATTTCGCTGGTAAAATATTAGCTGCTCTAAACATAGTTCTTTATTCATACACAGTTGTTGGGGTTTTTTTTACGTTGGTAATGTATGTGAGAAGTCTGTATTGTTAGAATGAGAGAGAGTTTTGTCTGCACATTCTTGCAATTCTTTGTCCAACATATCAATATTTCCATCTAATTTGATCCACTGGTTAGCACATACCCTAGATTTTTCCCAGTTTCTCACAGTAAACGGTTTTACATCGGTGTTTTAAACAAAATCTACACGGAGTATACAGTTCTAGTTATTCTTCCGCTTGTTTACTATCAAAACGTAAACAAACCGGTGACTTTCACTCTACACGACCCGTTGACCTTTCGTCGTGTGCGTCTGATTGGTGAGCTTTGTCACGTGATCTATTAAAACCAAATCACCGCGAAATTCAAATACCATCGCACATTGATAAGTAAGCCCATTTTTATTTTGACGTTTTCTGCCAAACGTCAAAGAATTGATAAAAGAAAAGTTGTGTGGAAATACAAAGTAATACTAAAAGAATTAGATTATGTAGTTTGTTTTCCGCCTGAAAATCGTCGGGATGGAGCAACAACAGAAGCAAGCTTGCTAGAAATTTCACATCACGGCCTAATTACAATGAACTCTTAAGTGAGAGACCGATAAGAAGGGGTTTATTGTCCAGTCGACACAAACTAGGTGATTTCGGGACTAACATGGTTTTAATTTTATTTCAATAATTCGCTTGCGTGTAGGAGCCTATTCCTTGTCACGTACAACCGGGGATTCGATACAGCACGCACGTGCTAACCACCCCCCCCCCCCCCGCGAACTCTTTTAACTAATAAAATGTATACAAATAAATACCTTATAAAATAGGATTTATAATACTACTTATTATTTCCTAGAGATTAATCATATAAAATACAGCATTGAAATTAATTTAATGAATGGATTAAAACTAAATATAACATTCTCAAAATGCACAAATATATTTATGAAAATACTTATTGAAATTTATTAATAACTTATGTAGCACCTGATGTGGAGAGCGGGTCATTGTCAGTTCCGGTCGCCACATCCTACGTACAACGGCGGGTTAACCATGTGGGGGTCCTGGGGCCTGGGACATGTGGGGGGCCCTGATCACCGACCGCGGAGCTGTGGCCGTCAAAGCCAGCCATCGCGAGTGCTGAAGGCGCGAAGCACCGCAAGGGAGGTCGGGGGGCTTTTCAGAAATTGGAGGCCGGAAACGTGATTTCCTGGCATTTTTAGCAGATGTGTCGGAGCCATTTAGAAGTATCTCCCCCAGAAAAAAAATGAAATTCTGCTACAAGATTAGCGCATTCTGGCGTTATTTCAGTGGACCAATCCCTGCGAGTGCTATGAAATGATGACATTTCTAGAGGAGGGGGCTGGAGCCCATTGAGTCCGTTAAATCCGCCACTGTAAGTGAGCAGAGCTACATCAAACCTAATTTTGATGTCGCTCAGTGATAAATAACGGGGTCACTTCATTCGGAATCATATTATATCCCCCACGATGATTTGATGAATGGAGGCCGTTACGTTACGACCAAGCCAGATCCGATTTTTGACGAACGTCTAACATTGTAAAGTACCAAATGGTAATACGAAATATAATCAAGAAATATGAATATTCCGTGTGCTCATGATGTGCATCTCACCAAATTCAGCTTAGACCCACAGCAACTACAGATTAATATATATAATCGTACGTCAATCTGAGGTAAAATTCGCGCTACTCGAAATGATGGGGACGGGCAATTTGTTCGAGTTTTACGATAATTCGACTTATAGACGATGTTCGGTCCGATAGAAGATCTCACGACAATAAAAGACCATGTGTTACACCCATCACCGGATTACACCGAATTTTCGGATGTCGATCACGACACACCATGGATTGGGGGGCGTCCCATAGACTCCCGATGGAGAGCCCTCGGAGCATGGGATGGGCCCCGTCACTGGGTCACTGGCCGTTGGAGTCCTCGATCCGACCATGCTCGAAGTGAGCAACTGAGATTTTTGTGGGGGGCCCCCTAATGTGAGAGGCCTTGGGGCCTGTGCCCCGTGGTGCCCCATGATTAATCCGGCGTTGCCTACGTACGACCTATGCATCTTTCCTTACTACATATTTTAGTAGCCTTGTGATCGTCTATAATTAATCTCTGATCGTCTCCTTCACGTTGTGTATTTCTTCTTACAGTTTTGTTAAGACGTTTGTCTTACCCGGAATAACAATGCAACAGTTTTTACATTTTACATATATCAAGCTGGATACATACAAGCATAGTACAGATTATTATACCAACTAAAGTCATTCTCAAACACTTGCCCGCCAGACTTTCTCCGAGAGTCTGATAGAAACTGTTACATCTTTCTCCTTCTGGAACCAAGCTGCTGTCTAACGAATTCTCACATGTGTGATAGTTTTCTAGCTGTGGGTGTTGGACGTTCAATTATCTAATTGGCCAAATATGATGTAAATAATAAGTGCCATTGGTTAATTAAGTCAAAACGTCGAAACACACCCTTATATGGTTATGGAAATTTACTCTAGGAACTTCCCATGAGATATCTGTTATCAACCTAGAATCAAATGTTTACCACATTATAACTCTTTTTATGTAACAATACGTCACTCAATGACTGTGACTGAGTTGATTTAAGTACTTTAAGTACATATATTTGAATCTACTGACATGCCAAAGATATCAAATAATAACATTTAAAGCTAGAAAAAATTATATTAAAAGTATTACACTTAATTAGTAATTATATACTAATTATATTACCGTTTTAAATAGAAACAATATTATAAATCAGTCAAATAAATATAAAACCTACCGAGTGATATAAGTGAGCCGTGTTTAGACTTGCTACTGAAAAGAGATTTTCTGACCAGCCTAACCGTCATTCAGCTGTTGCTTATATAGCGTCCAACAATTAGGGAAGGTGGCCAAAATTGGTCATCATATAGTATTGTTTTTTTATATATTATGGTATCTGTAATTGCACTGCATATTTCTTTAGAAGTCATCATCTGGACATGGTATCATGCACTGACCACTGCTACATTATCTTTGAAGTTCTGCCGATGTAACAATATAAGGGTACCTTAGTACTAAGGGAGGTGTCCTGCTTAATATATAAATTCTTTACCTACATGATGTATGTCGAAAACTAGGGTAATGAAGTAGTTTTTTAATATAAACATTTTAATCCTTTGTTACTATTCATTTTGAAAGCAAAAATATGTGTTTAAAAACATTATTTTAAAAACAAAATGATTCATCGTAAAACAACAATGCATGATGCATTGACCACTACTACAGTAGTGCCCAATGTTATACGCGGATCATGTGTAGCCTGTAAACGACATGGGGATCACGTGGCTAAGTGGGTAAGACGCTGGCTCGCCAGCCTGGAGGTTGGGTGTTCGATTCCTGCATTGGCCGAGAAAGTTCATCTCGATTTTCCGGCGTGGTTTTCACTTGTCAGTGATGCAGTAGGGCCAGGTAAGGACAGCTTTCTAGTCGTTCAGATGGGACGAAAAATTGAGGACCGTGTACACATTGGTGTGTACGTAAAAGATCCCTGGGAAGATGGAATTCGATATAAGAGTAGGCCGTAGCGCCGCAGCCCGGGCACAATTTCCCTCATAGCACACTGTATGGTGTATGTGCGTCTTCCATTAGCCCAGGTTAAGTGCAGAAAGTAGGACGTTTGTACAGGACATATTGAATTAATTATCAAAACCAGCAAAGGTCTTCAAGTTCTATGCACCTAAGTTTATGTCATTATCGTATATTATCAAATCCAGCAGAGGTCATAAAGGGATATGCACCTAAATGATCGGTCAATTGGAGGTATAGATCACTTTGTCACACTGTGGCTCACCAAGTCATAGCGCATGTACAAGAATATTACCTTAAAATCGGCTACTTTCCATATCCGACAAATCTTGCTTTAGTTGTAGTGGTCTATTTGCGTGGTTCTCAGCGTCTTCGGTCATTAAACGGTCAATCTCTCTCTCCTCGCATCCCAGTTTTATTGATGCCTGGATTGGAATGGGCGAAGAGAAAGTGAATTAAAAAGAGCTTGTGTCATGATTTAGAAGCGAAACGGGAGAGAGAGAGAGAGAGAGAGAGAGAGAGAGAGAGAGAGAAAGATGGGTTTTAACGTCCACTCGACACAAACTAGGCCACTTCAAGACTAACATATGATTTAATTTTATTTCAATAATTCGCTTGCGCGTAGGAGTCTTTAGCAGTGGGATGAAACCGGAGTACTTGGAGGAAAGCAAGAGGATGGACAGGCGATCCTACTCCTTGCCACATGCAACCGGGGATTTGAAACCAGGCCAGTTGACTCAATGGCGGGCCGTATGATACAGCGCGCACACGCTAACCATTTGGCCATCCACCCCCTAGAAGCGACAAGAATAACCGAGTAAACAGGTGTGGTTCGGTTTGTGTTTCTCAATATTTTAGTGACCAACCTTATTCAAATATGGTAGCAAGGGCGTGACCACACGTCTCCCTGTCTGTAGTGAAAAGAATTCAACACAGCGAAATTAAAGCTTTCAACCGAAGAAAACATCATTAACCCCAAAGTCAATGGGGAAATTAATGGTGGTCTGCATCCATTAGTCGAACTATTACGAGTTATCTCTCTTTAATCAGTATGAGGAGATTATTAGAAGACCCTAGTTTTTCTAGTTGCGTTTCATGAGCAATTGGCTTATGGTTGTTTATTTTATTCTTGTAAAATGTCCGTTTACTGTTTGTAATTACGTCCTCGGAACCATATGTGAATACATCGTGAGGTAGATGCTAGTGTACCGTTCCGATTTTCTGGATGGCCATTAGCCCGGACACCCTCACCCCCCTCCGGGCTCGGCCCCGACATGGGAGCCCGGGTCAGTTCCCGGCCCCAATCCGCCTTCATTCATACATTCATACACAAACAATCGATGCCCCGTCAGTGAGGTGCGGTACATTAACATGGCGACACTAATAAACGTGGTTCTTTTAGAAAAAAAGGACGTGACTCTAAAACATGGTCCCAGACAACCAATTAATTATCCCGCATAAGTGTATAAGTGCATATAAACGAGAAATGTTGCTGTTCAATACAGACTCTGTTAAAATGGAGAATGGCCCCTTTAAAAGATAGTCAAGTGATACCCGCGTGTTATTTTGTCAGTAAGAATCATAGAAGCGTCTGGGTTACTAGATACTGACTGTTACGATTAACTGCGAATTCAACAGGATATACACCGGAGATTTAAAATTAATAGAAGGAATATCGTGTGTTAGTTCTCGTTAATGATAGATAATGAAATTTATTCCGAGCGAAGTTGTAACCTTTTGAAGTTTCGAATGTTTATTATCGTACGATCTAGGGCAGTAATATGCATAATTTTGTGGATTAGTCATCGTAGCATGTCGAAAGGGCTACTTATGTTTATTATTCAGAGTAGCCAGTACATCCCCTATGTTTATTCATTCAATACTTATATAATAAATATAAACTTAATCAGATTATGATTTTGTTGACAATCAATAGGCCTTCTCTCTATCCGATTTAATCAAAGTTATCTTGTCCCAAAGCATCAACCAATGGAATTGCTTAGCTCCTAATGAACATCTACATCAAGTTTAAACATTCTACCTTAAATAAAAGCTGAGTTGTTACGTTCCAACGTCTTGACCAATAAAATTGCTTGCCGCTCCTCAGCCTTAGCAGAAAATTCTCATCATCGAACTTCACCAATCTCACTTCATTATAACTATAGTTATCGTGCCCCTAAGAATCAAGCAATCAGATTGCTTATCTCTGCTAACCCTAAGCAGAAAATGCTCATTTTCGAACTCCCATCAAGGCATTAACCTAATGAACGTCTTCACCAAATTTGAACAGTCTACCTCAAATAGAAGGAGATCTATTGTGTTTCAAAGTCTCGACGAATCAAATTGCTTATCGCTCTGCTTGCCCTCAGCAGAAAATGTTATTATCGAACTTAGTCAAGGCATTGATTTATAGAAAATATACACCAAGTTTCATCACTATCATTTAATTAGTACTAAAGTTATCGTGTGCAAAAGCATCAACCAATCAAATTGCTTATCTCTGGTTACACTAAGCAGAAAATGGTTACTCTAAGCAGAAGATGTCCATCTTGGCACTCCATCAAGGCATGGACCTAATAAACACCTACCTACACCAAGTTTTAACATTCTAGCTCAATTATAAAGAGAGTAATTGTGTCCCAAAAAGTGTGACAGACAGACAAACCCATTTTATATAATCGAAAGGTGGGGGACAAAAATTGATTTTTCATACAACCAGGGATAATAATCCAGGATGATATGGTCCGACATGCAACAATACCAAAAAAGAACCACAAGTTTCAGGATATAAACATGCATTTGAAGTTTTATCAGGTTACATAATTGGTGTTACATAATTTTACAATATTGATGTACAAGAAGCAGCCATTTTGCCTGGCAGTTACGGTACCATTTACACAAAATCCATACACAAATGCCATTAGGATTTAGCAGTGATATATTTGAAGGTTTTTTAAAATCAAATAAAAATTACGACCTCCAGAGGGTTAACAACTTAAAAACATGTACTCAATATTTTGTACAATCAGAAAATGTTCATCATCGAACTTAGTCAAGGTAATGATATCATGAATCTTAATCAGAGTTTCATCACTCATACTTAATTATAACCAACGTTAACATGCCCTAAAGCATCAACCAATGAGATTGCTTATTTCTGCTTACCGCAAGCAGACAATAGTTATTACTGAACTCCATCAAGGCATTGACCTATTTATCTAATGAACGTTTTACCTCGATTAGAGAGAGAAGAGAAACTAGGTCATTTCGGGACTAACATATATGGATTAATTTTATTTCAATAATTTGCTTGTGCGTAGGAGTCTTTAGCAGTGGGAGCAAACCGGAGTACCCGAAGAAAACCCATGACGCTGGACAGACGACCTCGTACAACCAGGGATTACCTCAATTAGAAGGAGAGTAATTGTGTTCCAAAGTCTCGACCAATCAAATTGTTTAATGCTCTGCTTACCCTGAGCAGAAAAAGTTCAGTATCGAACTTAGTCAAGGTATTGATGTGATATAACTATACACCAAGTTTCTTCACTCTCCCTTCATTAGGGGAATCACGGTGGCTAAGTGGATAAGGTGCTGGTTCGCTAGCCTGGAGGTTGGGTGTTTGATCCCTGGATTGGCCGAGAAAGTTCATCTCAATTTTCCGGCGTGATTTCTCCTTGTCAGTGGTGAAGAAGGAGGGCCTGACAAGGAAAGCTGCTTTGTCGTTCGGATGTACACATTGGAGTGCACGTAAAAGATCCCTTGGCAGTTGGAATTCGATGTAAGAGTAGGCCATAGCCCCGCTACCCGGGCAAAAATTTCCCTCAAAGCACACTGTATGGCGTATGCCCGGCTGCCATTAGCCCAGGTTAGGTGCAAAAGAGTAGGACGTTAAACCCCATTTCATTTCTCTTCATTAGAACTTAAAGTTATCGTGTCCCGAAGAATCAACCAATCAAATTGCTTATCTCTGCTTAACTTAAGCAGATAATTCTCATCTGCAAACTATCATGGCATTCGCCCGTCTAAGCCAGGTTTGAACATTCCGGCTAAATTAGAATGAGAGTTATTGTATTCCAAATTGCTTATAATATTGCTCTGCTTACCCTGAGCAGATAATGTTCAGTATCGAACTTAGTCTAAGCCAGGTTTGAACATTCTAGCTAAATTGGAATAAGAGTTATTGAGTACCAAAGTCTGGACCAATCAAATTGCTTATAATATTGCTCTGCTTACCCTGAGCAGATAATGTTCAGTATCAAACTTAGTCTAGGTATTGATGTAACAATACTATGCACCAAATTTCACCGCACTCACTTAATTAGAACTAAAGTTATCATGTCCCAAAGCATCAACCAATCAAATTGCTTATCTCTGCTAACACCGACACTAAGTTTGAACATTCTAGCTCATTTAGCTGAAATTGCCAGTGTATCATCCTACATGTATTCTGAGGTGGCTGTGCAATTGTCATCAGCTTTTCTACCCAGCCGTAACAAACTACCCAGTAATACACTGGACGAAACATGTAGAAGTATGGGCTAATTACCTCACGATCAAGTGGTTTGTCTTCAGGGGGACTTTCCTCTACTTCAGTCTGAAAAACAATTTTCAAATGTGAAAATCAAATGCTACAACTGAGAACATAATCATATTCCTTGGACTTGGAACTCTTAAATTAAATATGTGTGTGATGACGGACATCCAGTGGTAACAACCATGACTATGAAACCAAAGGTTACAAGTTCGAACCCCGTAGAGGTCAAAGGTTTGTCAAGGCCTTCCCAGGCTCAAAGTACTGATCCAACCCAGGAACCATGGAGTGAGATTGTATTGCCTATATTACCAAAGTACTGATCCAACCGACGAACCATTGAGAGAGACTGTATTGACAATGACATTTTTGAAAACTGTTCTTTTCCCGTCTTCCATTAGCCCAAGTTAGGTGCAAAAGAGTAGGACGTTAAACCCCATTTCATTCATTTCTAAATCGACAGCAAAAATGTAGAAGTATGGGCTAATTACCTCACGATTCATTTTGCGCTTTTTTTTTGGCCTGTACTGTTAATATACTTGGTACTTTATTTACTTTAAAACAAAAATTTTATATGTTCTAAGAAAGTCAAAATAATATTTTTTTGATGTCTTTTGCTCAATAGGTTGTCAACTCACTATTATACGATCTTGGGTAGGACTGTTAGTATGACGGTATATTAGTGCCAAAATTCTAACATGCTATCGTCTAATTTCTTACTTCTGTTCATGTAATTTTTAACCTCCATTCGTGTAACTTCTAACTTCCATTCATGTAATTTCTAACTTAAGACAATGTATAATCCAACTTCTTTATTTGTTCAGAGTAAATTTCAATTCTGTTCCAACTTGTTTCTATTATTTAAACGAAAAATGTCTTGTTAATAGATGCTTTACATGTTTAGCATCAACATCAACGAATTTAGAATTTATACATTTCTGCCTAGTCCGAGTCTCGTTCCACATTTGGTACTTTCACAACGTTTTCCTGAAGTTGTAATATTGTTTTAATCAATATGATTAGGTAGGTAGTAACGGTAACTTTATGGAAGAATAGGATATAGGTAGGAAGGAATTTGTTCTTTCTTGAAATCCGGGTGACTATAGTGGCACCGCTTATCTCCACGCCGATTACCCGTTGTGTTCTCAGTACACATTAGTGTGAATTTTTTTGTTATTGTAATGCTGTGTTCTTTTTTTATTATCAATAAAAGATATTGAAGTTTGAATATATTTCTTGAAAGTGCTTGCGGGTAACATACTAACATCAACAGATACCCTTATATGGTCTGATTGCATTTAATGAAGGCATTAGAAATATACTCTCGTGTGACATGTTGTTTACAGTAGTCATGAAGGCAGACTGATGCATGAATGGAAGAGTTTCATGTTTGCTTAAATGATGGGCCTGGTTTATAAACATCTCCATCCTCGACCTCAGTGGCCACATTGGCCGAGTCTGATAATGCACTGGTATCTGGTTGCAAAAGAGAAGCTTCATGTTCATCTCCTAACTAAAAAAACAATATTGTTTTTGTCCCCCACCTTTCGAAGAAAGTTTGGGGACTATTAAAATGGGTTCGTCCGTCTGTCTGTCCGTCACACTTTTTGGGGCACAATAACTCTCTTCCTAATTGAGCTAGGATGTTCAAACTTTGTATGTGTTTATTAGGTCAATGCCTTGATGGAGTTCGAAGATGAGCATTTTCCGCTCAGGGTAAGCAGAGATAAGCAATTTGATTGGTTGATGCTTTGGGACACGATAACTTTAGTTCTAATTAAGTGAGAATGATGAAACTTGGCGTATAGTTTCATTACAGTAATACCTTAACTAAGTTTGATAATGAGCATTTTTTGCTCAGGGTAAGCAGAGCGATACGCAATTTGATTGGTCGAGACTTTGGAACACAATAACTCTCCTTCTAATTGAGTTAAAATGTTCAAACTTGGTGTATATGCTTATTAGGTCAATGCCTTGATGGAGTTCGAAGATGAGCATTTTCCACTTAGGACAAGCAATTTGATTGGTTGATGCTTTGGGACACGATAACTTTAGTTCTAATTAAGTGAGAGTGATGAAACTTGGTGTATAGTTTCATTACAGTAATACCTTGATAATGAGCATTTTCTGCTCGGGGTAAGCAGAGTGATAAGCAATTTGATTTGCCGAGACTTTGGAACACAATAACTCTCCTTCGAATTGAGTTAAGATGTTCAAAATTGGTGTGTATGCTTATTAGGTCATTGCCTTGATGGGGTTCGAAGATGAGCATTTTCTTCTTAGGGTAGGCAGAGATAAGCAATTTGATTGGTTGATACTTTGGGACAAGATAATTAGGTTCATCTTGATTGATGATTTTTATGCCAATACAATGACTGCATTCTCATTCAGTAATGGATTCGACAGTAACAGTGTACAGAAACGATTGATTCGGACACGAGGGCCGTTTCCCGTGGCCAGAGGGACCTTTTTGTCAAGCGCGGGGGCCCTTTTGTCTGCCTTTAGGGTCCGCCTAGCTAGGGTACATTTTCCTCGTCGGTTTTAGCATTTTTCTTTATAAAACACTTTTGGATGACACTTCGCGTACTGTTTGATTGCTCGATACGTTTGAAAAAAATAAATGTGCGATTAATTAATATTGTAGCACTATCGTCGTTGCGACATTGTTTTCAATTTATTGAAATTAATGATGGCATTATGATACATGTATGTCCTATTGATTTGCAAGTTGTGGGATCAAACATATTCACATATATGCAAGTGTGTACTGAAATCAACTAGCATTTGAATCACATATTGTTATATAAAAAAGGGTTATAGAAACAAAACAACAGCCTCACTGTTGGCTTGTTTGAATAAAAATATTAACATGAATGAATAAAATGTTTTACGGCACCATAATCAGGTCGATTTGCACCAACCCACATAATTTGTTTATCTGGCTGTACGGCGATTTACAAAATTAGATATATTAGATCTATATATCATATTATACACGTGGGTTTGAGAAACTAAATATTATCTACAGTATAGAATGTACACTCTGTGGACTGATTTATGTTGGCGAAACTGAAGGACCTTTACATTTACGTATTATCGGTCATCGTCGCAACATTAATAAGGGTATTAACCAAATTCTCTATAGACATTTTAACCAACCGGAGCACTCTATACTTTCTATGAGAGTGTCCATATTAGAGAAGATTTACCACCATACCAACAGCCCGACTTTGACTACTCCCTTTCGCAGAAAGCGAGAGGAATATTGGATACGGACATTAGGTACGGCCGCCCCATATGGATGCAATGACAATGTAGCTAGTATTGGAAATTATCTAGCCCTGCGTGTAGTGCTGTTAATGTCATGACGTTATTTCCAAAGTTTCGTCGTTGAAAACGCAGTCATGGACATCGTCGCTACACACCACCTAGATGCCCTTTTGAAAATATCCAAGAAACACAAGGGCCACATCATATACGTACTAAAGTATGTTCTATTCATCTCACCATTTTACAATTACTTAAATCTGAATGTTTGGATTCAAATTGTACTGATCCTGCATCCACTGAATAATTTACAACGTATAAAGGGTTAGCACAATTTGACATTATCAGCATAATACAATAAAACTCACATATTCCTAAGGGATAGCTCTAATGGAATTGTAAGTGACTCCCCATTAGTGTCATATATTTTATTAATATCCGATTGTGTAATATACTCGAAAGTGATATGAGTATGACGGTCTTATTTCAATTAACCCTGCGTTGCTCATGAAAGTTTATTGGAATACTGTGGTGCAGGATGAAGGACCTGACAAGGACAGCTGTCTAGTTGTACGGTTGAGACAAAAAAACGAGGTTCGTGTATACATTGGCATGCACGTAATATATCCCTTGGCAGTTGGAATTTCCCTCATTGTACACTGTATTGCGTATTCTTGAATAATCCCTGGAATTTCCAAAATAATAGAATTATGCGGTAAGGATTCAACTTTATTTCAAAAAGGAAACGAAATAAAATGGAGTTTAACGCCCAACTGCTCTGCCCATGGCTGGGCTAATGAAGACGGGAGTACGCCATCAAGTGTACTATGAGGTAAACTTTGCCCTGGCTGCGACACTATGGCCTAATCCTATATCAAATTAGAATAACCAAAATATCAGTTATGTTCGCAAAGGGGTTTCGTCCCATCTGAACGACTAGACAACTATTCCTGTCTGCCAGCCCTTCCGCCCTGAACCAATGACAAGAGGAAGCCATACCGGAATATCACGATGGTATCAAGTGAAAGTTTTTAAAAGGCAGCGGTTTAGTTTGTATTTGCATTCATATTTGACAACTGAAAAACAACCAAATTATTATAAAATAACATTTTAGGGACATTTGGAAACGATTTAATAATTCTCACAAAATAGCTACTTTGTGTATATTGTGATGAAGAGATTAAATGGTCATTCATGCTTGATACAAAAAACATTAAATATTTCACATTCATCATTTTTGGTATTTCCAACATGCAAACGCAATATGGTATCAGAGAGCAAAAAACATTAGGGAAATCCCTAGTAAGTTAGGCCCCCTTATTCCCTTCAAGCGTTGGTCCTGGTTTGAATTGGAGGTTGGATGGCCGAATGGTTAGCGTGCGCGCGCTGTATCATACGGCCTGCCATTGAGTCAACTGGCGTGGTTTCGAATCCCTCGTTGTACGTGGCAAGATGTAGCGTTGCCTGTCCAAACTCGTGGGATTTTCCGGGCACTACGCTTTCCTCCCACTGTTAAAGACCCCTACGCGCAAGCGAATTATTGAAATGAAATTAAACCATGCGTTAGTCCCGAAATGACCAAGTTTGTGTTGAAATGACGTTAAACCCCTTCTCTCCTGATTTGCATGTAACCTAAATCTGCATGTGGAAAGCGGGTGAATACCGATCTCTTCGCTACGTGTAAAAATGTATAGGAGACAAGGTCACTAAATTCCAGAAAGCAGTGCCCAATAGTCATTACAAAAAATTATAAAACACGAGCATGGATTCCACGGAGACCCCATGTGCTCCGAAATGCGTTGAAACCCTCAGAAATTATAAAAAAAAATGACAAAGCTGGGTTAATAGATATATGACCGTCATATCACTTACCACTAAATATATATTTTATACAACGCGATATTAATAAAATAGATATGATTGACAACACGAGTAACATAAGGGATAACACACGTATATTTGTTGGTAAGGGCATTTCTAAATCGATAAGTGCCTTCCTAGGGATGAATATCAACGTATTAAATTGTGATAGTATCAAACGGTGCAACATGGATTTGAGATGGTCTCTCGTTGGAGTCTTGGTAGTAACCTTACTTTCATTCCGGCGCTGTACGTCAACAAGTAACGGAACATTTGCAGGTAGCATTCTTCATAAAATACACAAGGACATATTTGCTAATTACAATTCTGAAGTTCGACCTGTTCGAAACGCTTCCGATGCAGTGGACGTTACGACAAAGTTAGGATTACAGGCTGTGCAAAACATACAAGAACATTTGGAGTCTATGACAATCTCATATTGGTTTGCATTCCAATGGAACGACGATTTTTTAAAATGGGATCCGTTGAAATATGAAGGAGTCCGTCGTATAACAGTGTCTGCGAAGACAATTTGGACACCAGACGTATATATTAGTAATAGTATGTCTGGCCAGTCACAATTCTTAACAGCCAGTGATTACCGAGTAGCAATACGGTACGACGGATTAGTAAACTGGTATCCCGGGGGTTTAGCAAAAACACATTGTAAATTTGATGTCTCCAAATTTCCTTTTGACACCCAAAGATGTTCAATCGATTTGGCCCAATGTATGAGCGTGGTCAGTGAAGTACGACTTTCAACAGCAGAGCAACCAGCAGACACGTGCATGTTTGACCTTAGTGGAACTTGGACTTTAGATAGAATCTCTGTCTACACAAATTTGATCTGCAAAGATAATTTTCAAAATGTGAGATTTGAACTGACATTAACTCGTCGTCCATTGTTTTACATCATATCAATTATTTTACCCATTTTTATTCTATCGTGCTTAAATCCTGTTGTATTTCTAGTACCCGTGGAGTCCGGAGAGAGGATTGGTCTGTCAATAACTATTCTCTTGTCATATACGATGATCCTGACTGCACTGTCAGCTGTTCTTCCCGAGGTATCTGACAGTGTTAGCATCCTAGGAGTTTATGTATCTACAATGTTATGTTTGAAAGTTGTGACTGTATTATCGTCTGTGTCCATTGTATCCCTTTACCACAGGCCAAAGTCAACTCATGTTACTTGGTTCTTCGCCTGGTTGGCAAAACACGGAACGAGCAAACGAAACAGACGCTATGAAAAAGATGGGCCAGGAAATTCAGATGATATTACAATATGGAAGCATGTTTCATTTACCTTAGATTACATTATGTTTTATACCATGAGCAGTACAGCTGCTGTGTCTTTTATTGTGTGTGCCGTCTTAATTTTACACTAACTAAACCCTTTGGTCACGTTCCATTTCAAATAAACATCCAGGTTTCCACAAGGACATATCGACATCAAAACTAACACATTCTTAGATTCGACATCTTTCTTAAACAGGTATACCACTTTCTGGCATGATAGATGTACTATGTAATTAATTGTATTATTTTCTATACAGTGTTCACAGTATCTACTACGCTAGAGTGGGGAGGGGTGAATGAATAAAGTCTATCTTATTCCCGAAATGATCTAGTTTGTGTCTTGTCATATGCAATTAAGTAGATATCCGGGCAACATTCCGTCAAAACAAACTGTATGATATATCGTGATCACTAGTCCAGTCCTAACAGAAAAGTAGGACGGTAAAACATAATTTTGATTCATCGATTTAAGTCAGTCTAAATCATTAACAGCTATTATTTCTTAAACACGGTACACAGTGTAGTAGCAGGCCGGTTATGGCGATTTTAATTGTTAGCGGATTGGGAACGAAACACAGACATTGTCGCCGTGTGTAGTTGCCCTCAAACTTTTTTTTATCACCAGCGTTGATATCGTAGCTCATTGATATCACGTCATGATGTCTAGATGTTGCTCTTCATGATTTTTCTTCGACAGGGGTGTAGGATGGAGGGCCTGCCAAGGGATAACATCTAGTCCTTCGGTTGGGACGACAAACCTTACTCCCCATGAACATATTGGTGTGCATGTAAAAGACCTCTGACAATTGGAATTCAATAGAAGACTTGGCCGTGGCGCCGTTATCCGGGTTAAGTTTCCCTCATAGCTGATGAGCCCAGTCGGAGCAGAACGTTAAACCCCATTTCATTTCATTTCATTTTAATACTTGTATGTACCAATCGTACTATTTAGATTGAAGTGTCATAATAGTGTATAAGGTTACTACCACCGAGTTTGTCAGGGATTTTTTCTGGCAATGTATCATCTTCGTAGTGCTTAATCATGTTTTCCACAACTTACATATAATAAAGTTTGCTGCGTTAAATTCATTGTAAAATTTTACATTGTGATCACATTCCATTGTAGATTTCAGAAAATATTTATACTGACGCGATAAGAAAATCATGATTTTTCTTTTTACAATTTATTCACGTATTCACTAATACCGTTTTGAAGTTAGCTGATTGACAATGATTGCAACATGCTATTGTCTTTGTTCGTATATAATTTACAAACATTACAATGATTGCTGACCCAAGCTTGCCACCAATTTTAATCGGTAACATTTATTCGGGTAGAAATACGGGTCATGTACCGTCAACGCCAGGCCTGTCGGATTCTAAAGTGTTGGCACACTGTAGATACACAGTTTTTATGAATTTCCCAAATTTAATGATAAATATTGATCAACACTGAAATGATTTGTACAATTCAACTAAAAAGCAAACGTTCCTTGCGTATTGCTAATATGTTGTTTTCTATCGTTAATCATTGTTGAAATAATACAGTTTACAATAGCCATCATTACATTACCACTTTTCAAAAACTGCAATTGAAATCTATTGAAATAATTTTTCTTTAAAAAAAAACATCTTCGAAAACAACTGCTCCGGCAGCGAATGCTTACTATCATAAGGTATCATATATTATTTTCATATTATTCTCATGCTTTACAACATTTTCCTATAAATGATAACTAAGATTTTAGTAGACTAGCGATGCTCTTGTCATCACTTGCTTGTCAGTAGAGAGTATTCAATAGTTACAAATTTATGCTTTTTGGCTAATGTGGATATTCCATATTTTATGTGTGTTGTTAAGTTTTTCACAAAGCCAAGTATATTTAAGATAGAGCCTTTGAATACCTATTTAAGGTAAGACACTTGGTTAAGTGGGAAAATTAAGTATTTTTTACTTAACTTTGAGAAAACCTTTGAATTCGGACCCTGGTGTTTCGCTTGTCCTTGAACAGAACCTACACAAGAAACAATTGTATAGTTTGAATAAACTATTTATTTTTATGATCAATTTCATCGATTATAATCCTTGTCAAGTTTTAAAAAAGAAACTAAAATAGAACATTTGGCGTGGATTTGAAAAAGAAGATTATGATGTTCTGTAAGCTCGAGACAAAAACAATATTTTTATGTCTATCGTTGTTAATTTGAGTTTTATTTTGAACAATCGATGTTTTGAACAATCGATGTTGATTTGAAAAGGAAACTGGTTGTGTTTTAGGTGCTTTATTGAACAACTATACTAATATCTAATAATAATAATAATTCCCTAGAGCGCTGAAAATTCACCTTTATTAGCATACTAACTGGCTGCCAAACACTAAGCTAGTTGACCGACATTTTAATTCCTAAATCGAGAATCTGAAAAGTATATATTTCGTTTTCATTTAATAAAATATGAAAGATTTAATTAGTGTGTTTGTGTATAACAGATGTAGACCATATTACAAAATAGTAGATTAATTTATAGATATGGTGGCCTTTGAGGTACAGATTGTTCGATTAGTTGTTAGCACGTTTTTTTAAGTTTAGTGTTTTTTAAAGGGTACTTTGTGAGTGTATGCTTTGAAATCTTAAAATATACGAAAATGGACCTAAATCAATTAATTTAAAACAAAAACTACGCAACTTAAAGGAGCTAAATGGCTGACATTTGGGACCTAGAAATTGATACAAGTAGGTCTCAACGCATATAATACTGTAATATGAATGTATATAAACTGATTTACATTTAATGGTTTCCGTTTTTAATCTAATTCCAAATCAGTTATGTTCCGCGAAATAAGCTAACAGTCTAAATCGAATGCAAATTGCTAGCGTCTGGTTATTCCCGTCTTCATACGCTGTTTGATTTGGTACAATGTGTCTAGCCTCGTTTCCCGAGTCTCGTGCTAGAACTGGGGCTGAAATGTATTATTGTACACGATTCGTGTACCAATGGTAAAATGTTTATTTTGTCTTAAATATTTGATATCAGAAACCCACCTTTTTCCCGGTTAGATCACAGCATCAATGTTGATTTAACTTGACAAATAATTCGTGTTTTCAAAGTTGAAGATTTTGGATGATACTGAGTTAGAGACCTATCTACTTTAAGTTCTACTTTAGGACGAATTGATTGACTGATTCCAAGTTTAATTGTTGCTTTAAACTAGACTATTAATGTTGAGAAGGCGTATGTTCAAGTCGGCCCTTCAATCGGGTTAACAGCGTTCATGTTTAAGAATTGAACAGAATAAGTCCTCGGTGAAAAAAAAGAAGAGAGAAATGGGGTTTAACGTCCACTCGACACAAACTATGTCATTTCGGGACTTACACATGGTACTGGAGGACCCGGAGAAAACCCACGAGGTTGGACAGGTGACCCTATTCCTTGTCATATATAATCGGGAATCGAAACCACGCCAGTTGATTCAATAACAGACCTTATGAAACATCGCTCACGTGCTTACCATTCGACCACCCTCCCTCTCTGTTTCTCATGTCAGATACTAGGGCGCGAGAGGGAAAGGAATGAAATGGGGTTTAACGTCCAATCAATTCAAACAAGGAGATTGTAGAGCTAACATATGATGCCACTCGGCAAACAACCACAGGTTCCGGAACGCTACATCTAGACTCGGCTGTATGACGAATTCCGCCATATTGGAACTACTTTAAAGGTCCCGGATGAAACTTGGCTGCGCCCATAGTGTCTTGTTTGTTTGTAATAGCGTCAAGTTTTTCTGTTAAAGTAAACCGGTAGCCGCATCACAAATGTATGGGCCTAGGTACATATCACTTATTGTCATACAGCCGAGACTGGAAGAAGGTTCTGGAATTTGTCGAGGTTTGCCGAGTGCATATGATGCAATTTGCTATCAATATAGTTCGGTCGCAGTGAGACTAAACCGGTGGACCGGAAGTACATGATGTAAATCATGAGGCCTCGTCCAAAGTTTTATACACCATTCAAATAGAAATATTGAACAACAATAACACACAGAGAGGGAGAGAAAAATGGGATTTAACGTCCACTCGACACAAGCTAGGTCATTTCGGGACCAACATGTGATTTAACTTTATTTCAATAATTCGCTTGTGCGTAAGGATCTTTAGTAGTGGGAGGAAACCGGAGTGCCCGGGGGAAACCCACGAGGACAATAACACAGACCGCTTAATGGATATCATTCACTATCAGGATATAGTCATCAGTATTAAGCACATGATTCAATCTAACATGTTACAGAAGGTTATATACAAACGATTAACAATTACACATACATTATGCAAGAGCAAAATCTGCTTATTGCAGGTCTTTCTTTATCTAAATTATTATTGAGACATTTATTTAATTATCCAGACCATAGTCAACTTGCGATGTCATCGTTAGCCTGTGATATTTACTGGATTAGGATCTAATTTGATGTTCAACATGAAATGGATAATCAAGAATATGTTTTTTACAGATATTCACTAAAGATAGAAACTAATTTAATAGATAAAAAATCTAGATCTAATTGTGTACGCGTACCTTCTCTCTCGTACCTTCTCTCCCGGGGTTACGCGTACAAATGTTAAATCCAATCGTTATTTGTACGCACTTTAACAAAATCCAAAATACTCCTGTATTTCAGAGCTTAAGATTAAACGTTAATTCGACCAACAAACTTAACTCTTTGCGATAAAAACCCTACAAGTTAAAGAAAATACATTTAAACATATGGTTTCAATTTTATTTCAATAATTCGCTTGCGCGTAGGGGTCTTTAGCAGTGGGAGGAAACCGGAGTACCCGGAGGAAACCCACGAGGTTGAGAAGGCGTCCCCATCTCCATGCCACATACGCTCACACCAGGGATCGAAACCACAGCCGCAAGCCAGAGGTGACCGGCCAGCTAGAGCCTACTAGAGGTCGAAGCGCGGCACTCTAGAAAACTAGGCAACCCCCACCCCCCACATTAGAACAAGACTGATGTCAACATTATACGTATAAGGCTACTGAATAACAATAACAACATGAAAAGTTAAATATACCCATGTGAGGACTTAGCTATAAACGTGCGGATAGTACATGAAGACCATACTACACGTAAAGCGATAGCGACAAGTTTGACTAAAATTTCCAGTATATCCCCTGTTACATTATCGAGGTTTTGCAACTATTGCCATCTCTTTGTATAATTTTTCATAATGAATCTTTAATACATAACAAATGATAAACAGCATCAATGTACTGGGACAACTAATTAATTATGAAAAGTAAATATCTCAATTATCAGGCAATATAAGTTCAATGAATTCACGTCTAACTATATCAATGTGTGTAATGACAAATCCCCTACTCATTTGTTTTATCACAGAGTTTGCAGGGACAGGGAGGTTAGTTACATATCAAAATGTCTCCCTCGCTTCCTGAAGTCTATACAATATTACCCGTTATTTCTACTTCACACAGTGTTAAGAATTCTGTAGGTTTGGTAATTCTAACCCATTGTCCAATAGTCTCCTGGTCACATTCTATGGTCCTGATTGTACATCCGAATTCTCCTGGTATAAATTTACATAGTGTGAAGTTAGTTGATGGGGATGGCAAGGAATGAAAAACCTGGATACTGATGGTTGATAGACGGTTACCCACATCTGAAATTATATAAATTCGATATGGTTACCTTGAAGTACCAATCGGATTAAAACACATATCTTATTTAGTTTCGTTTTGTATAGTTCAAAATTTCGCTTTACTTGTCTTTACTACACTAGGGCCTGGAAGAGTTGTTATTTAACCTATGTACTGCTTGAAGTGGGGGAGTAGCCAATGAAATAGTCTGTTACTGTGAGCTTTAGGCGTGTGGTGCATGGGACTGTGGCTAATCTACAAGAAACATCAATGTTGACTGGTCAATCAAATGGTTCACGTCATAGGTCAAAGGCCGTTCGTATGTCCTCTGACGCGACTTATTGCTACAACCGGTCAGATTATCATGTAGTGTAGGCCAAAGCCGTACTTAGATACAATAACAACTGGGAACCCGGAAAATGTGACGTCAAGGCCATTTTGGGTCCAAAGTACCTACGCACTATCTATTTATATGCCCTATGTTATTGTTGTGTCGCAATTGAATGCCCAAGCATACAGGATGTGAATAGATATGTCACAGATTTCCGCGAAAAACATTCTGTTGGAGATAAAACATATACATTTTTAAAACTAAAAATATAGCTGAACATACTATCATTATTATTATACAACACGAAGAGTACATTATTATTAAATAACCTAATTCATAAGAAAATAAAATAGAAGATACACCAGATAAAAGCGTTATTAAATACATTTAAAAATCAGATTCATCTGAACAAATCTGAATAGGCTAAATAGAGCAATAGAGCAAGTTCACCTTGGTGTTGACAAATATGTAAGACAATTCATAATAATTACGAAACTATGGTTTATCCCAACTACAAAAAGGATCATGACTTAGAGACTCTATCCTAACTACAGGGTCAATCATGGTTTAGAGACTCAGTCTGAGCTACTGGGTACATCATGGTTTAGTGACTCTATCCGAACTACAGTATACGCCATGGTATAGATGTTCACGACCCCCGATCCGTTCTGGTAGCATCACGGCCGGTAGTTATCAAGGGTTCTTTTGTCCCTGTGATTCATTTCACGATATACTGGGCTTTTGTGCAGGCCATCGAAAGAATAAAAAAAACGAAGCGAAATATAGATTTGTATTTCATTAAGACTGCTCTAAGCATAAGGGTTCGTTTAAGACAAGGACATTCCTTGCGAATTAGATAGTCGGGTCTATTTTCAACTTACTTCGCAGATTTGCTGCAAGTACTCCGGTTTCCGGTCACTGACTATACAAGGTTACCTATAATTCTGGCTTACCATAATATACTCACCCTGTTTACCATCAACCCTGTCAGCTATAGTTACATAATATACCCTGGTTACCCTGTCAGCTATACAGTAGTTACATCTCACCCCGTTTAACATCAACCCTGTTGGCTAAAGTCTATAATATACTCACCCTGTTTACCATCGACCCTGTTAGCTATAGTTAATATAGTAGACTCACGCCGTTTACCATCGACATTAGCTATAGTTACACGCTCATATACTCACATTGTTTACCATCAACCCTGTTAGCTATAGTTGGACTTCCGGTTTGAATTTATGAGGGATAGACGTATTGTCAAAGTGCTCATGTAAATCGATGATAATCGAAGTTATTTAAAGTCAAATAAGTATATAAATTGAACAAAAATGTGTGTATAAACTTTATCTTCAGTATTAAGGTAATAGTTTTCAATTTTGTTCTTTTTGTGACTATTTTATGGGCCTTTTGGCTCGGCTGAAGTCAGCTTCAGTCAAATTGTTTAAACAATATGGCGGATGTTCAGCTGTTGATAAAGGACAACACGGTGAAGGTTCTTGTGAATGATGTTAAGAAATATCGTGCGCGTGACATTATTATTTTAGTTGAAGAAAAACTTGGCGTTGATTCAGTTCTCGCATGTGTTCCGTGCAGTGATTCATATGATGTTACTATAGTTAATCGTAACAGTGCGAAACAGTTAGCTGATGATGGTTTGGTGTGTAGTGATGAGGGTCTACCCTGTAAATTCGTAGATTCAAGAGTGAAGGTAGTATCTTTTATGCATTTGCCCGTTTATATCTCAGATGATGACATTTATAAAAAGTTAGAGAATTGGGGTGTTACACCCGTCGGACCCCTTCACAGGAAAACGATCGATATCGATGGAAAAAGAAAATATGATGGTACACGCTTTATTAAAGTTGATTTTCCCCCAAATATTTCAAGTTTACCATATGCTACCAGTTTTGATGGTGTGTCGTACAGTATTCGCCATAATGATCAAGAAAGGGTTTGTTTCCTGTGTTTACAATCCGGCCACGTAGTTGCCCAATGTCCTGAATTTAAGTGTTTTAGGTGTAAACAAGCCGGTCACGGTAAAAGAAGGTGTGCGTCGGTGTTGTGTCAGAGGTGTAATGAATTTGATTGGAAATGTGAGTGTGTCGTGGATGAAGGTGACAATGACATATTTACCCCAACAGTTGATGCACGTGCGGAAATACCTAACAGTAATGATAACAGTAATGATAACGGTAATGCGAATAAGACAGACGTGTCTGATGATGAAGCAATAAAAGTTATTGTCCACAATCCCAATGTTGCTGATGTCATTGAAGTAGGAACCCCAACTGATGCATGTGGATCTGTAGATAATATTATTATGTGTGATAAATTAAATTCAGATGTTAATCAAGCTGCTAATGTTATTGGCAACTTAGATGATAGGCCAATAAGTGAAAATGAAGTTGATGTTGATAAAACAGTTGATGATGATAGTGAATTTGAAGTAGAAGATCCTAATTACATTCAGGTGTCTAGGGGGGATTCAACAGAACGTAAGTCACCATATCCTCGGCGCAATAGAAAATCCGTTGCTTATAATCCCTTAAAAAGTAAAATTGGTAAAATCAAGAAAGTGGTCATAAATCCACTTGTGGGTGATCGTATGAAAGTTTCGATTGAAAGTGCCCTTAAAGATAAATCAAAATAAAATATCTAAGATAACATCATGTTAACCTTCTTCTTACTTTATATTTTAATGGTTAAAGTAGCTACAATTAATGTCAACGGCCTTACGAACGTGAATAAATTCAGTAATTTAATAGCTAATTTTCAGAGCAAAAGTTTAGATTTTGTGTGCGTTCAAGAAACTCATTGGGACGACAATTTTATTAATTCTTATAAACATCTGTGGAGTGGGGATATTTATTTTTCAAATAGTAAACATGGTTTTAAAGGCTGTGCTTTATTTGTGTCCAAAAAATACACTGAAAACTGTAATTTTGCTTACTCTGACGATGATGGTCGATATCTTGAATGTGATGTTAAAATTAATGAGTGTGCCTTTAAACTTATATGTATTTATGCGCCGAATATTCAGAAAGATAGGAGAGAGTTCTTTGATCAAATTGGTGACAGAATATCTGAAAATTCTATTGTTTGTGGAGATTTCAATGACGTCATGAACGGATTTTCTGATCGATCTAAAAATATGTCTGCTTACGGTGGATCAACCAAGGATCTCTTTGATTTTGCCTCTACTAATAATTTATTTGACATTTGGCGAAGGAAAAATCCAGGCAAAGATACTTTTACGCGTCAACAATTCGTACAAGGTGTGTTGAAGCAGTCTCGATTGGACTATATATTTACCACTTCATCGATACTGATGTTCATATCTTATTGTTTTATATCGCATACTACAGCTAGTGATCATAGTTTCGTTACTGCAATTCTTAATTTTAACAATTATGATAAAGGGCCCGGATTGTGGATCTTTAACAATAAGTATCTTAAAGAACATGAATATTGTGAAGGTGTTAAATCATTAATCAGCAAATCCCTTGCCTGTCCTTTATATAAAACTGAACAATTAATATGGTGGGACAATTTGAAGTATCGTATAAAACAGTTTAGTATTTTACATGCCCAGAAAAGAAGAAAACAAGAGCAGGATGATTTCTGGCAGATTCAGACTGCGTTAAATTTTCATTATACTAAAGCCAATACAGTTAAAGATTACGACTATTCCGAAATTTATGAACTAAAGAATAAACTTGAACAATATGAAAAACAGATATGTGACGGGGCCATACTTAGATCAAAAACCCGTGATGCTCTTGATACAGACAAATGTTCACGTTATTTTCTTAATTTAGAAAAATTTAAACAGGAGAGTAATATTGTTAAGATTTTGAAAAAATCTGACGGCTCTATTGTGAATTCAACTCCTGAAATTCTTGAAGAATGTGTTAAATTTTACACAAAATTATATACAAATGAACCAATTAATGAGGTCAATTAAAATAAGTCATTTGATTTAATTACTGATCAGTTAGATGAAGCTAAATCTAAATATTGTGATTCTGATATTTCGATTCATGAATTGTACAATTCTTTAAAGGGTATGAAGAAAGGGAAATCTCCCGGTCCGGACGGACTTACTGTCGAATTTTATCTGCATTTTTGGGACATTTTAGGTCAATATTATTTTCAAGTTATTTCTAATATGCAGGAGTTAGGTGAGCTCAGTAATTCCATGAAGAGAGGGACAATTTCGCTATTTTTCAAAAAGCGTGGCGATAAAACAGAATTACGTAATTGGAGACCCATAAGTCTCTTAAACGTGGATTACAAGATCTTCTCCAGGACACTAGCTCTTAGATTAAAAACAGTAGAAGCTGATCTTGTATCGCCTGATCAGTCTTGTTGTGTTCCCGGCAGGGATATTGCTACCAACATTCTTAACATACGGGACATTATTTCCTTTGCTGAACTTGAAGATCTCCCTCTGTATCTTTTAAAATTAGATGCCGAGAAAGCATTTGACAGGGTTTCCCATGATTATATGTTCAATTTATTACATAAATTTGAATTTGGTGAGAAATTTATCAATTCTATTAAAATCTTGTATAAAGATATTCGAAGTTCGGTAAAGGTAAACGGGCATGTCTCTTTATCATTCCCTATCCTTCGCTCTGTTCGCCAAGGATGTGGAATTTCGGCATTGTTATATGTATTAACCTCAGTTCCATTAAATACACTTATTAAATCTAATGAGAATATCAAGGGTTTTGCTGTTCCTGGATGTGATTATAATTCAACCGTGTTTCAACACGCTGATGACACAACTTTGTCTTTATCTAATTTAGATTCCGTAAATGAAGCCCTATCCACAGTTGGAATTTATTGTTCGGGTTCGGGAGCCAAAATTAACGCTGAGAAATCTGAACTGTTATTAGCCGGCAGTGCCGCTGTTCCGAATCCTGATTGTTTACCAGTTAAAGTTTTACATGGAGCGGCAAAGTTCCTCGGTGTGTATTTGGGTCCGGATGAAGCTATGTGTGAACGATCAAATTGGGCTTCAGTTACGTGGCAAAGTTTTAATTGTAAATATCATGTGTCTATCAACTTTATGGTATCTATTAAGGGTTGTAGAAATTCCACAATGGGCCCTAGATCGTATAGAAAAGTCTATTAGATCCTTTATTTGGAATGGTAAACCACCCCTTATTAAAGGGAGATCTATTTTAGGTAGTACTGACATTGGGGGCCTTAATCTGAATTCTGTTATTTTAAAACAGAAAGCCTTTAGGCTACACTGGCTATCCAAATATTTATCCTGTCCAAATAATTTCATCTGGAAATATTTTATGTCCTATTTTTTAAAACTTTATAAGAATTATTTGTGTTCATTTGAATTACTATTTATTAACTATTCTAAACCTGCTTTAAAGGTATTGCCATCTTTCTATAGATCTATGTTGATTTCGTGGAATGATTTTTATAATGGTAAAAGGCCAGTAGCTGATAATTATAATGATATCCTCAATCAGCCATTATTTGATAATCCACAGATTGTATATGATGATAAAACTTTATATTTTGGTGATTTTATAGAAGCCGGTTTAGTCAAAATTTCTGATCTATGTTATATTTTTATCGCAGGGTTTTTATCAGTCGATGCTATATTTGAACTAGTTAGAGAATCGTTACCAGATTGTAAATATGAAAAAGTTGAAAAACAATATAATTTGATTCTCAAATGTTTGCCAGTGTCCTGGACTAAAATAATTCGCTCCCAGAGTCATATTTTACGGTATGAATTAGATTTGGAACTTAATATTAATGATAAGACCTATGATATCTGTCAATTAAATACGTCGTTGGTCTATAGTGTATTAAGGGATAAATATTTTTGTTAAGAATTTGCATGAATTGATTTTAGATTTTATAGAGGTGTTTTTCCAATCCTCGGGTTTTGGAATAGGTGACTTTCATCAGTGGTTACTGTTTGGCTATCCTGTGCTAAATGAAGCCAATAACCCGTTTTTAATTTTTATTTTCTCGTTTGCTAGATTAGCTATTATCAAACGGAGAGTTCTGTTTTTAAATGAAGCCACCAGGGTAGATTTGTGTATATTATTTAAAACACTTCTTACTAAACACATGAATTACTTGTATCAATATATGTCAACGCACGGTAATCGACATAAATATTTATTGCTATTTTCAATGAATTCTTACATAGAAATTAATGACAAAGTCCATGTCAAATTTAATTAGATGGCGCCTTTAAAGTTCCAATTTCACTTTTTCTAAGAAAGTCAAAATATAATTATTTCTATGTTTTTTGCTCAAAAGGTTGTCAACTCACTATTATACGATCATGGACAAAATTTTGGGGGCATTAGAAAAGGTGACACTGGTTGATTGAGGAAAAAGTTACTCAATTACCTCCCTTGTTTTCCCATTCTTCTCCATGGACGGCCATCTTCAAACGTTTGAATTTGAAGTTGAAAATGATATTTTTGCCAATTTCTCAATTGGCAATAGTGAATTATAGGATTAATAGGATTATTCTTTAACAAGGTAGGACTGTTTATAGGTTCAATCTATTTTTGGACTTTATTTTAATAAATTTTAAAAATATAACTTAAAAAAATGCTATTGGAACTTTAAGATGATGTAATTTTTATTGTTTTGATTTTGTAATATCTGTCTGGATATGTGCAATATTTTTATGAATTAAATAAAAAAAAAAAAAAAAAAAAACCGATTGGCCAGTGTAAGCCGGTTTGCCTCTATGGCAGAGTTAACATATCTGCAATTTAATACTACCGCAAACTTACATCTGAATGCCTCTAACCGATCCTAACACAGGCCATTAATAGTTTTTCGAGACACCCTTTTCTCGATGAGGGTATTCTTATATTAGAGCAAAGAGGTTACGGAAAAATATCGGTAACCGACGTTAAATAAAGCTATTTCGCACACGCTTACAAAGTCAATGGTTAATACAATGAAATTTTTATCATTTTCGAGTCTAGGAAACAAAACTTATCAGTATTTATTTTTCTGTATTTAAAAATGGAATTTATGTTAAATGAGGGAATTTCTGTAAATTACAGGAAAATTAAATACGGATAAAATTTTCCTGGTAATTTTTGTTTCCGGAATTTTTTCCGTTTTTTCACGGATATTTTTGTTACAGTGTACTCACCCCGTTTAACATCAACCCTGTTGGCTAAAGTCTATAATATACTCACCCTGTTTACCATCGACCCTGTTAGCTATAGTTAATATAGTAGACTCACGCCGTTTACCATCGACATTAGCTATAGTTACACGCTCATATACTCACATTGTTTACCATCAACCCTGTTAGCTATAGTTATACTTGTAATATTATAGATGTCCAATAGATTCACGTTCCACCAGGGATTCACGTCCCCGCTCTTTGTATGAGTACACATATTGTAAAAGTCTGATTTCACTCCGTTGACTGCACGATATGAATAGTGGCCAGCGCGTGATGAACTTTCAGATGTTGGTTTCCCAAGAGCAATATTTAGTCCACCTATAGATTTAAAGAAATAGACTTTACTTTAATGGGGTGGGGGGGTACGTTTCAATACTCAGCTGGTGTTTTTCAAAGATCTTTTTGCAAATAGCAAACGGAATTTGATATTTCTGGCTGGGTATCTCCCTTTTAAATTTAACTGATGCAATATTGTTTTTTGCAGGGGAATCCTTAACCATTCAAATCACGCGCCAGAGGGACCTTAATGGGCGTGAATTGTGATTCATCGAATGTTGCAAAGGCAATTGTTTCAATTTAATAAGATATGAATCAACTTCGAACGGTCGTTTACAACCCATCGTACGTGTTTTGATATGCACGATCGTAGGGTTTGGTATCTTACAAAGCAGCGATAGGATCAAAAGTTTTCTCGGCTCACCGAGCAACGGCAAGAACCTTGGTGAACATTTTGTATATGCAAGTCTGTTATCTTCTACGGTGACGAGCACATCGATTGACGAGTATGTCTCAAACGTATTTCCTCCGGAGACTGCCCTACATCTAACAAATGACACGGTTGTCTTACAAGATTAATATTTCATGTACACTGAAAAGTTGCCTTCTGTCTATTACAGGTCTTTCTTTAGTCCTGAAATTATATCTAAACTATTAATTAGACATTAATAAACTTATCCAGACCATAATCAACACTCGATCTCGATGTCATCAGTAGACTCAGATATTTACTGGATTAGGATCCAATCTGCTTCTTCACGCCCATTGACGATTAAATCAAAAAATTAAAAATTGAGGATATGTTTTTGTTTATGGTAACGACTTTAGTAATGATGATCGAGGCTAGGCCTAAACATCAATCGCTAAATTCTTACTTCAGAGTCGATCAATCTTAATGAAATTTTCAACACATTCTCTTATGACGATCGAGGCTTGGACTAACAATAAATCGCTAAATTATGATTGTCCCTTTAAATTTTTCAGGTCATCTCTTTATTTAAACTCCGATAATGTATTGTTTATCCGCTTCTAAAATATTGTATACAAACACACAGTAAATGGGGAGGAATATATAAGTTAGCTTTTTTCTATTTATATAATAATATAATCTCTCATAATGTATCTTTAAGGCGGATGCCAAAGGGTGTTATGGCTTTGATCTTACCTGGTAATTGTCTGCAGGAATAACTTTTGTGATCCACACAATCATATGGATTTATGAGATTAACTGAAACAATAACATTAACAGAAAATTAATTTATAAATATCCCATTGAATCTTGATTGAAGTATATAGACATGCCGGATACGCTGTTTGGATTTTATACAAAATATTTTAAAACAATGTCATCGATTCAGTAGATATTTATTTGTGTTCTCGGGATTTTCATTGTTTTATTTTATTGGCGAATAAAACGGCTGTTTAACCAGTTGTCACAATTTATTGACCTTTAAAACAAAAGGAGAGATGGAGAGAAAGGTAGAGAGAGAGAGAGAGGTTGGATAGAGACAGAGAGGAGTGAGAGAGAGGGAAGGAGAGATGGGTTTTAACGTCCACTCGACACAAACTAGGTCATTTCCGGACTAACATATGGTTTCATTTTATTTTAATAATTCGCTTGCGCGTAGGGGTCTTTAGCAGTGGGAGACGGGAGAAAACGGAGGACCCGGAGAAACCCCACGAGGTTAGAAAGACTTTATGATACTGCGCGCACGTGCTAACCATTTTGTCATCCACCCCCCCCCCCCCCGAAATATTGAAGGACAGATGGTTTTGTCGGCATACTCATCTTATAGTCTGCCGTTTGTTTCTGTCGTGGATTACAGGTAAAGATACATTATGGGAGATTAGTTAAAAGAAAAAACGATAGTGCTCGATATAATAGTTAAAAACTAGATATTTTGATCCATTCCGAACCGATATTTAGCGATTGAATTTTCGGCCTTGCCTCGATCATCATTTTATGAGTCGGTACGCTACAAACATAGTCTCGATTTATCTATTTAAGGATTAAGTTCATTATGATCTTTACAAGTTAATTACTGTCTAATTAATAATTTAGATAAGACTTCGGGCCTAAGGAAGACCTGCACTAGGCCGATTAAGCTCATTTATAGCGAGCGAGAGAGAGAGAGAGAGAGAGAGAGAGAGAGAGAGAGAGAGATGGGGTTTAACGTCCACTCGCCACAAACTAGGTCATTTCGGGACTACAGCTCTTGTATAATGTATGTAATGGGTATTACTCAACTGGTAAATCCGCCTAATGCACTAACTGATAACTCCGCTCCGAGTGAAGTTTTTTAACTGAACATACTCCCTATACATTTTGAATATTATAGCTCATTATCTACTGCATGTTGAAAATTTCAAATTTTGTATTACATATATGCAGATGACGAAAGTGCCTAAATGGAATTTTTTCATGTCTCGTAATAATTGATTTTTAAAACAATTTTTTTGTCGACTATTAGAAATGTGATATTAAATTAATGTAAAGAAATCCTTATACGTTTCAAGAGGAACGACACGTGGAACTTGTTGAAACGTTGTAAGAAATAAACTCAGTGATTGTTTTCGCTATAACTTATGTTTAAATATAAAATCTAAAGAAGTAGAAATACTTACAAGCTATTCCAAACACCTCCACTTCACAAAGAGTAAGAAATGTGGATTTTTGGATTGACATTTTCAGGAATCGTCCAGATACCCCTCGATTGCATCTGATAATGTTTTTGCCTTTGTTGAAATTCGCCACCGAGGCGCAACAATTAGGAACTTCCGAGGAGTTGTTGTTTGGGTTGGTTGAAAATACCTCATAGTTGACATCATGAAGTCTTTCAGCTGTGACAGACAAATAAATCAATATAAGCAGTATTTACAATCTTGATAATGTAAAAGTTGCATGGATGAATATGAATTTAAAATTTGCCAGATTTAGTGGAGGTGTTTATTCGGTCAGGAGTATAATCGATCATTTGTGTAATCGATTTTGTGTAATCGATCACATTTGTAATCGGTCATTTTTGTAATTGAATATGTTTGTAATCGATCATGTTTGTAATCGACCCGATGTGTATAATCAACCCGGTGTGTAATCGACCCGGTGTGATATCGATCATACGTGTAATCAATCAGATGTGTAACAGATCCGGAAAGGTGTTGGGTCACCTGTCCCGCCTCGTGGGTTTTCTCCGGATACTCCGGTTTCCTCCCACTGCTAAAGACCCCTACGCGCAAGCGAATTATTAAGATAGAATTTAAACCATATGTTAGTCCCGAAATGACCTAGATTGTGTCGAGCGGACGTTAAACCCCATTTAAAAAAAAATAATAGATCCGAAGTGTATGGATCATATGTATAAGACCCGGTGTGTAATTGATCAGGTGTATAATAGACCCGATGTGTAATCGATTAGGTGTGTAATAGACCCGATGTGTAATCGATTAGGTGTGTAATAGATCATATGTTTATGTTTAATCTATAAAAAAAACAGGGGGCTGTTAGTAATTTGATTGGATAATGTTAGATTGATTTTAGTGTTTAGCCACTCAAAATTGAAGTACGTGTGTAATAAATCGAGCAGCTGATAAATACGAGATTGCAATACTCACGATAATCATCAGCGTTATAAACGACAATTACACGGATGACATAAACATCTTCTAGATCTATAATAAACCACGGATTATAATCGTCAGCTTTCGTCTGGTAACAGACATTGCTTGAACCAAAGTCTTGTGGTGTGATATCCCCGTCTACTGCTTGATGACTCGAACGACCAGTAACAACAGAACTTGTGAATGTAGGTTTGTTATAGGCCAGGTTTATTCCATCTACATTGAAATATAAATACAGATCAATTCAATCTCAGTCTGTGAATGCCACACGTTTTAAATATTAAAATATCTTAAACGTGAGGCATTCACAGACTGAGAAACTTCATCGAGGATAAAATATCATAAAAACAAAGAAAATGCCAAGTATGAACCAAGATAAGAAAGGTTTCCAAATTTCAACAAAGTGAATACTTTTGTAGTCCAAACATTTCAACTCAATTTCGCAGTATTCTGGGCAGTTGCTGCAATAGAAATGTCTACCATGGTTTATGGTCTGTCTAGATGCATATTATCACCAAACCACAGTAGAGCGTATTGGCCTTGAGAATGCTAACCGGCAAAAGCGTCCCTGTCTCTCGTGTTGCAATTTTCCTATATTCATTTAGATAAATAAATAAAACTATGACAAATTAACTGATTCTGAATATAGCGAAAATATTAAACCGACTGTGAAATCTAATTTTGAAGTCCTGCGTGGAAACCGGGGTCTGTACATACATTGAGTATTATTGGATTTAGTGCTTCTGGATTTTGTTGGAATATGGGCAGGACAGCAGAAAACCGGGGCACAATGTTTTCATTACGGTGTGTTTGTACTTAAGGTATCTCTCAATTCGAGGGCACATTTTCCGAAGGGGGGCACATAGCCACCCCCCTGTACCCTGGTAGGGAGTCTCATCGGATTCGAGCCTTATCAACCTTAAACATGTATGAAGACAGGGTAGGCGATAAAACAATTTTAATGTCATCAATTTAGGGACAACAGCCTTACTGTTGATTTGTTATTTACACTTGTCCCGTCTTGGTATATTCAAAAATAGGAGTTGCGGCAAAAGCGTTTTATAGCAGTTGAAATAATAAAACGGGAGAAAATGCTGAAAACCGATGAGAAAAATGAAAATGTACCCTAGTTAGCGAGGGCCGTAAAGGCAGACAAAAATTGGAATTGTTGAAATAAAGTTGAACCGTATATGTAAGTACCGAAATGATCTAGTTTGTGTTTAGTGGACGTTAAACATCTCTCGCTCCATCACTCTGCTTCTCATACGTACCACCGACCGCCTTATTTGTTGCGAACGTAACTGATAGCGCTGGATCCAAGTCAGGACCTTGCGCTGATCACGGTGGCCGCGAAAGTTCATCCAGATTTTCCAGCGTAGTGCCCCCTTGTCAGTGATGCAGGACGAAGGGCCTGGCAAGAACAGCTGTCTTGTCGTTCAGATGGAACGACAAAAAGAGGTGCCGTGTACACATTGGCGTTCACGTAAAATATCCCTTGGCAGTTGGAATTCGGAATAAGAGTAGGCCGTCATTATCCCATTTAGGAGCATAATAGTAGGACGTTAAATCCCATTTCATTTCATATATAAAATAAAGGTATTCAATTCTCACCTGTTTTAAGCGTAAAGCTCCGAACGCCTGCGTCAACGGCCCAGTTTTCTGTTTCATTTATATTCAGGTCATAAAGACGACACTCTTTACTAATGATGTTGAAAGTAAACGACACGCACCAAGTTTTACTTTTACAGTCTACACCACAAGTTGCTGCCAATGGGGTCTGAACAGTCAACACAGGTGATGACACTGTTTCATTAGTTCTAATTAAACTAAATGTTAACTCAAAATGACTGTTCACGATACTTGATGAACTAACTGTCCAACAATTGGTTACTATTAAACATATTGTAATAACGGAGTACATCGTTTGACATACAATTAACCTGTTCTTTACAGAATGCTAAAGTTTATAACCAATAACTAAATGGTTTATACCCAATTGAGAATCTCATATAACCTATAGATAACCGTTAACCTGTTCTATAACAGGGTACACGATGAGGTTTATAAGCAATCAGATTGCGGATGTCATATCGTAAGTCTGAACGTAACTATGGAAAGTAACAGCTAATATATATGATTTCCCTCGAATGTCCCGGTGTAATCGTGAAACTGATTCAATGTGGGGCGGTGATTAATTGTGATTGACGCAGATCTATTTTATTGATTTATGAAATACTAAAAGTAATATACAAATAAATTGTTACTTTGCATGTGGTCGTTTTTAATGTCGCAAAAACACACAACAAACGTTAGCTTGAATTTCGGGGCTTGGATTGACGTCGTAGGGTCAACAGCCGCTGGTATAACCACTGGACTGACCTTCCGGTCGAACTGGTCAGATCTTCATGTAGTGTAGGCCATCGAAAGTATTAAAAAAAAGGGAAACGAAATATGTATCTATATTTTTATCAGATTTATGGGCTTTAGAAAAAAACTGTTCTAGCGTGAGTATAGATAAATCGTATAAAAACGGGGGCGGGACACACTACAAACATACACAATACGCTGTTTTAATACTATAAATTTTGATTGTTTGTTTGTTTCCGTCCCCGAATTACACTTTATATTTCAAATATTTTAAAACATAATTCAAACGACTAGAGCACGTAAACGGAATTGATTTTTAAGACTGGCCTCTGTTATAATTGTTTGTTCGTATGTCGAGTGTTAGATTTCCTCCCACTGCTAAAAAAACCCTACGCACAAGCCAATTATTGAAATAAAATTGAAACATATTATGTTAGTCCCAAAATGGCCTAGTTTGTGTTGAGTGGACGTTAACTCATTTCCCCCTCCCCCTCACTCTCTACTCTAAAACATGAATTTCATAAAATGTTAGAAATCTAGATTCCTGGATGGATATCCGGAATCGTCAAGACACTACACGTTTAGATCTAATGGGATGTCTTCCTTTTGTTGAATTTAAAACTATCTGTCAGAGCTTGTCAAAACTTCAAACAGTGATAACTAGCCTCGGAATAAAGTAATGTGAATGGGAATGTCAACACATTCATTTTGTATTATCTACCAGCTCTTCATATAAATCTTACGCATGAAGAAAGAAATACAATTGTCGACGATCTTTTGTTAAAAACAAAAGCACAGCTAGGAATATAATCTAATGAATCAAATTGTTAAAGCATAACGAATGACTTTTTTGTGCTATAAATAATTCAACAACATCTTGCGTAACTAACAAACAAGACAGACAATGGCTTGAGTGATTATTATCTATCGCTGATTTTGAACCCGGCCACTTAATTTTAACAAATATACAATTAATAAATTAATGCCTTTTGGAAATCTGTGCATTAAAATAAAGATATATGTTATGTTTCGTTTTTTATCCTTAGTGGCTTCCACTACATGACGATCTGACCGGTTGTAGTGGGGGTCGCGTCAGGGGTCATGCGAGCGACGGTTGACCCTATGACGTCATCCATTTGATTCAACATTCAGTGAAGGTGTTCCTAGTGCAGGGATAACCACAGTCACGTGCATCGCACAAAGAAGTCACTTCAATAGACCGTTTCATAGGCTAATTCATGACATTAACCAGAACGCCGCTTATGTAACACCTCTTCCAGATCCTAGTGTAGTGAAGACATATGATCTGGTTTTTAATCAGAATGTTCAAATACAAACTATTTATTTTTTTGTTTTGGAGATTTCCTATTTGTATTTTAAATTTTGAAATGTAATTTTAAATTTCCACTTTTAATTTTGGATCCTGTAGAATAGATTTAATTTTTGAAAAAAAAATTTTAATTTCTAGTTTGAATTTCCAGTATTGTGAGATTTATTTTTTACTTTTTGCAAATTAGATTATAAGTTTAAAGTTCAATTCATAATTTTAATGTTTAACTTTTAAGTTTAAACTTCCATTTATACTACTGAACTGATAGTTTTATATTTTTTATTCTAATATCTATTTTGCAAAATAATTCATAACTGTTATGGTTTTTTTTTCAGTTTTGTTAAGAAACAATTTTTATTTTTCTCGAGGATCAGTCTGTAAACCTTGGCTGATTCGGTGATCTTTATGTCATGTAGGTTGTCGCTTGATGTGCGTCTCCGCTCTACACTTTGTCGTAAGCTCTCAGTTTTCTGATTAGGAAAATAGTTCTTAAAAGGGTGTTCTTAAAATGTTCGACTTTGTAAAATCAAATCATTAAAACAAAATTTTACCTTCAAGAATCGCAAGTTTTTTTTAAAGACAATGTGTTTGAAAGGTGTATAATAGCCCAGCGTCTGTTATCGTCAAAATGACAACAGTGTATCCAAGTAATAAGAATGGTACTAGCCTCATCATTGCAATAAACAAAGCGTGGTTAGGTGGCCGAATAGTTAGCGTGCGCGGGCTGTATTATACGGCCTGTAATTGAGTCAACTGGCGTGGTTTCGAATCCCCGGTTGTACGTGGCAAGGAGTAGGGTCGCCTGTTCAGCCTCGTGGGTTTTCTCCTGGTAGTCCGGTTTCCTTCCACTGCTAAATACCCCTACACACAAGCGAATTATTGAAATAAAATTTAATAGAATAAAACCATATGTTAGTCCAGAAATGACCTAGTTTGTGTTGAGTGGACGTTAAACCCCATTTCCCCCTCTCTCAATCAAAACAATTTTTAGTACAAAGTGACAAGTAATCCGTTAAATTGATCTCCTGAAACCAAAAACACACAGGAAGAAAACACAGTTATTGGTAATCCAAGCAACACAGTGTACTTATATGGGCACCTAGAAAGGTGGCTAACCACGTTTCTAATGCATGGAATTACCATATTTGGATTATCAGACTATGATATCCTTGCCTGATTTTAAACTACCAGACATATTCTAGTAAGCATAGAACCTATTGTCACTGGTACTAGGTAACAAATTCAATACATTATTAAGAAGATTTTTTACAGAACTAAGTTAACCGCTACAGTCTTTAGATCCTATAGCATTATAATTCGCCCCTTTGTAATGCGTCAAATACGCACCTTTTCTTAATTAACGTCGTCATCTCGCATGCTTTAAATACAATACCATACAAATACTTTTAGAATGACATTTCTAAACATGCTGACATTGATGAATTATCTACAATTAACACATAACCGTTTAGAATGATCTTTAATTGATTAAATAATTTGTAAACGTTACATTTCACTGAAATATTGATATTGTTTTTATTGTCACCGATTTCTTTTGAAAATGTTGCTCATAATGATGAAAGAACAATTTGAACAAACATACTAGCCCTTTAAACCGACAGAGGAAAACAGGTCAGTTGACTTCTAACAATGACGGTGAAGTCTGTTCCGGCAAAAACATACGAAAAAGAACAGGAAGCGAAGTAACATCTGATGAAAACAATAACAAGACTGTGATCAATTCTGAGAAATCTAATAATAATGATAGAAATACTTTAACTGGTAATTGGTTGTTGGTTTCCCCTTGTCAGTGATGCAGAACGGATGGCCTGACGTATACATTGCTGTATACGTAAAATATCACATGATAGATGGAATTAGATATGAAAAAGACCATAGCACGGCTGCCCGTGTAAAATTTTCCTCATAGCACACTGTATGGCGTATGCCCGTCTTCCAATAGCCCAGGTTAGGTGCAGAAGAGTAGGACGTTAAACCCCATCTCATTTTGATTAATCAAATATATTGTTTTGTTTGTCCAGTTTTAATTAACTCTTTAGCACGAGGACCTCCAGAGACAGACCTAACTACTGAGTCAGCGATTTACCCATTGTCGTCCCAATAATCTTATACTACGGGGGTGTAGTGAGCCGCGATGACTCAGTGGGTAAATAACTATGGGTCCCGGGATCAATACATTTATAGTTTCTCGTGATTTTACACATCTGTTTTTATTATCCAAATTTGTCATACGTGAATACCTCATTCTCCGTTAAAAACACAGCTTCTGTTGTTACCCTGATCTCTGTTGATACCCTAACCTCTGTTTATACCCCACTATCTGTTGAAACCCTAACCTCAGGTTTATACCCCAGTCTCTTTTAATAGCCTTGTCTTTGTTGGTACCCTAACCTCTGTTGATACCCTTACCTCTGTTGATCCCTTAACCTCTGTTGATCCCTTAAACCTTTGTTAATACCTCAGTCTCAGATTATATCTCAGTATTTGTTGACACCCAAGCCAATGTTGATAACCCAAGCTCAGTTGCCAACCTAGTGCCTGTTGATACCCCAGTCTCTATTGACACCACACCCTGTTCTGATGCCCCAAACTCTGATATAATTATTCCTTAGTCTTTGGTGTGGAGCCACTATGGTTAAGTGAGAGAGGCATAGGCTCGCTATTCTGGAAATCGTTGGTTCGTTCCCAGTGTTGACCGAGAAAGTACATCGCCATTTTGAACAGGCCTGGCAAGGACTACTGTCTAGTCGTTCGTATGCCACGAAAAGCAACGGTCCCGTGTACACATTGACGTGCACATAAAGATCCCTTAGTAGTTGGAATTCAACGTAAGCGTAAGCTGTGGCGCTGCTATCTAGGAAACCGTCCCACATAGCACAGTGTATGATGTGTGCCGGTATTCATTAATCCAGTCACGGCAGAACAGTAGGACAATAGGACGTTAAACCCCTGAATACCGTATTCCAACCCTCGCAAATATCAAAACTCTAACAGTTGGATTTTAAATACGTTTATTTATAAGGTTCATCAAAAAATATCTATGTTATTGTAGTAGAATATTCATACATATCAAGTAATTTTAATATTATTAAATCTTTGAAATGTGTCACTGCAAATATGCCAAGAACAGGTGGGAAAAAAACTCGCCGTCATCAATAACAAGAAATGGGGTAAGTAATGAATTTCATAAAATCTAATATGACACGGCTTTCAATTTGTAGGTATTTTAACAAAGTATTAATAGCTAACCAACAGAAGGTTTCAAATAACATTACATAATTATCCAATCTGATTAAACTACACATCTTTATTTCGTTTCGTTTTTATGCTTTCGATGGCCTTCTCTACAAGACTATTTGACCGCTTGTACTGGAAGGTCTTGTCAGAGGTGACACGAGCGGCCTTCGACGTTTCTAGTGGCTTACACACAGTTCCATGCGTCATATGCCACAAACTCGCCGTGACATTCCGTTTCATTGACTAATCCCTCACTTCAATCAGAACGCCGATAATATAACAACTCTTCCAGATCTTTGTGGAGTAAAGACAATCAAAACGGAATTTTGAACTATACAAAACGAACCAAATAGTTTGTATGTTTTTATCCGATTTAATTAGATTGCAGTATGAATTTACTTATTGGACGTGAACACGTCTTAGAGTCCAGGGTAATATTTTCATTCATTTATGTCAGTTGTAAGTATGTTTATTTAAAAATGTAAATACTCTTTAGTATCTATAGTTAGTTTTCATATAGTGACCTACACAAGTCGTACACTCAGTCTTAGAATCTACAATACTATACTTTACATTCTAAAATCTACTGTATATCACGGTGATAGTTTGTTTGTTGTCAAAACGTTAATCACGATCTATTTTAATTACTTTAACTGTCGCTTGGATTGTAAAGTTGTTGTTATCATCAATAAATCCATTTTGTTTATCAGAGACTCTATTCCAGTCTATAAATCTACGCCAACCCCAATCATTACCTGGTTTATATGTATGACCATTCGATTCCATATTCTTAGATTGCTGTTTATCTTTTATATTAATCAGTGTTAAGCTCAAATTAGCCTGACATGATTTAATATCAGCAGTATCGTCTGTTTTACGTAGATACAGGTAAATACCTAGAGGTGGTTCAGTATCTGTCGTCTCTTTCGTTACAGCTACAATACACCATGATAAACCTTGAATATAATAATCTGCACCACGTGTCACTTTATTTCCTTGACGTACAACATCATCCAAGTTGAAACTAGTTGAAAGAGTCAGTCCGTCTCGTTTCTCTAATCGTCCTAGTTGTTTTAGCAACAGTGTTTTATCAATCACTGATTCTTCAAACCACGTGTAATTTACATCAGGAATAACCAACTTTCTTAAACTACATTCTTTTTGTTCTTGTTCAACTTGTGGTATTCTTTTTAAGACCTGGACAATAGATTTATCTTCTATAACATCAACTGTACATTTAACACTGGCGTTTAAATCTTCCATTAATATTTCCATTTCTCCAACAAGTTTGATCATTTTATCTATTTCCTCATCACGTGACTTTTCAATTTCAATTTTTATCTCCTCGCCAACTTGTTTGGCCTCAGAATAGATCTGTTCAACTCTTTTGTCGACTGCAGCACAGGCTGTTCTTGCAGATTTGTTGATATCCGTTTTAATTTTGTTCAGCGATTCAAAAAACTGTTTAAATTGACTAATATGACTCTCTATATCGTCTTTCAAGTCTTTAAGTTCGTCTCTGGTTTGGCCGTCGATGTTTTTACCATGAAGATCAACAAATGTGTGCGAACTGTGTTCTGTCACATAACAATCGGAACAAACAGCCGTTGAACACTCTTTACAATAACATCGCACTTCTTTGTCATGGTGGTTTGGGCAGACATCTGTATATTTAGGCTTGGTATTATCTTCTCCTGACTTCCCTATAGGAGCAATTACACCTACAACCACGTGACCCCGGCATACTTTAAGCCCATCATGTGTTATTCTACAAGAACTACATAAATACTGTTCACAATCCTCACACCTAAACTCAGAATTAACATCGGTTTTACAAACATCACATGGTGGAACTTTGCAAATATCACTCACCAACTCCTGTTGAACATTTGTTTTAGGTGTGAAGTCCATAACTCCACCAACAGGAATATTTACACTGTGACGACATAATGGACATGGAAACTGGTTGTTAGTGGATGCTTTGTTGATATAATCTTCAAGACAGGTGAAACAGAAAGAATGGTTGCAGTCCAGTATCTTAGGTTGCTGGAAATCGTTCAAACAAATACTACACAATGGTTTTTCTGTGATGTTTGAAGCCATGTTTGTTGTAGTCCAATTTAGACTACAACAGTATCTGTCGTATAGTTACACACCCAGATGACTATACGTTTATGGTTATACCTAACAATATTTACTATTCAGTTACATATACTCAACCTGATTATCGATATATCATACAGTTGCATAACCTAATTAACGATACCCGCCCACACAAACCTTTTGTATTTGCCGTACAGTTACAGATACACAACCTTCTAATCGATAACAGTATACACACAGCATATAGAATTAATCTGTCTAGACAATATATACCACACAGTTAATCTCCCTCGTTAATATATCTAGTCAGTATATATCATATAGTTAACCTTTATAAACAGTATATAAGGTTCAGCCACACCTAGAGCAATATAACATTTACAGCTATATTTATAATAGTATACGTAGGTTACAATTGATATAATAGATTAACTATCTATATTAGTCATAGTAACAATATATACTATGGTATATTATCAAAAACATACAGTCTATTGAATGGAATATGTTATGGAAATCTTTAAAACAATACCTAAAATATGGTTCACAGTTTATCTAGTAGGCTACAAGTTACACGTCATATATCTATAACAGTATATATCATCCACAAGAGTCAGTATATATCATATAATTAACCTGTATAAACAGTATATAACGTTCAGCCACACCTAGAGCAATATAACATTTACAGCTATATTTATAATAGTATACGTAGGTTACAATTGATATAATAGATTAACTATCTATATTAGTCATAGTAACAATATATACTATGGTATATTATCAAAAACATACAGTCTATAGAATGGAATATGCTATGGAAATCTTTAAAACGATACCTAGAATATGGTTCACAGTTTATCTAGTAGGCTACAAGTTGCACGTCATATATCTATAACAGTATATATCATCCACAAGAGTCACTGAAACACCAGTTAACCATAGTTTTCTACTACAAGTTACACGCCATATACAGTATATATAACAGCATATACAATTGACAACAGTCACTGAATAAGCTACAATTCTTCCTGAAATCAACTTGTCTTTGTTCCTTTATAACTAGTCGGATATCAACAATAACTAAAGAATATAGTTCATACTCTATCTAGTACCAGTTACACATCATACTGGGGATTATACACATATGTACCAGTATATGACCATACACATTAGTCACGGAACACATTGAAGTCGTACTACTAAACAAGTCATATCTCACTAAACTCAGTTTGTTATTGTAACTGTATAAATATCAATACTAATACACGGGCTTTTAAACAGAAAGTAGATTTTCCAGGAAAATGGATTCAGACCACCAAAAGTGAAAGTAGAGTTCTAAGAAATTATTAACCCCCCGTTTCTGATTAATAGACTCTTATATCCAGTCGATATTCAAACAACATTATCGTATAACTTAAGTAATGTTATATCTGATAATATGGGCTTAACATCGTGTCTTTAAAATCACTATCACACCAGTTGTAAATAATATCAGTGTAGTTGTATGGTGTTGACTTGTATAATGCAATATTCGTGGTGTATGTATGTATGTATATCACTGATATATTAAACACCACGTACACACAAGCAATATATCAATCTAGCATTCATCAGTTGTGTTGTATACATGTAGTCCTTCAAAGCTTATATCACAGTGTGCTTACTATTAGTTGGTTGTCTTTACTATTGAACAAAGTGGGTCATTTTGATCTGTGCATATATGCTGGTAATCTTACTCAATGAAGCGCGACCTATTAAGTTAGAGTATGACATTGTATATAGCACATAGTTTTAAAATTGAAAGTAGTTAGTCTTATACTAGCGGGGGTGTTATTTAATAAATATTCTGGAAGGCAAGCCGTACGGTGCTTAAAATATGTGGAGGAGTATCAAAATCCATATACGGAAAAAATATTGACCTCCGACCCCCCTGCACATAGCCCCTGAAAATGGGATACCTCAAATTAGCCAAAATATCAGTTTTCTGTCATTTCACCACTAAAAAGTATGTTTAGAATGCCTTTGACAGATTCATATGTAGCTTTTCATGGTCTGCGAGTCTCAATATGACATTAAAAATGACCCGCAGCAATCCAATATGGCGGCAATCCAATATGGGGTCCAAAATGACGCCGCAAAAGTATTTTTTGCTTTTCGACGAAACATAGTGTTGTAATATGTCGACTACTATGTTTTTGAGGTTGTAGAATCCGAATTTGTGGTTATTTCAAACACAGAAGGCACCCCTTACAACATAATTATGGTGAAATATTCATCAATTCGAATACGGTTCCATAAGTGTCATTATTTTGGTAAAGTGAAACTATCTCAGACTGAGTTCAAATCTCTCATAATTACATCTGCTTTACAGCTGAGATTGGTTAGGTAAATCTTCCAATTGGCCCCATAAACTGATGCTGGCAATATTTTATGGTCTTTTAATAAACAAAAGATGTCACTTTGTGTAGGTACTAACAATCAATTGATTTTTTCCCTTTTGCCAAGCACTAAGATTGCTATTTCATTGCTACAAAAGCTTCTGTTTCTCGTCGTGGGCTTTCATTACAGCAGGAATTTCATACTTAGCGATAATACTATATCCTCAGAATGCACCAGAAGATTGTGATTCAATCAAGTCCTATGATGTGGCTTTCACCTGTTGCTGCAAAAGCTTTTGTTTATCTTCCACGTTTTCATTACAGCAGGAATTTCATACGTAGCGATATTACTATATCCTCGGAAGGTACCAGAAGATTGGGATTTGATGAAGTCCTGAGAATTGGTTTTCACTTGCACAGTGGATGCTCATTTCAAATTTTTTGCGCCTCTTTGCTTGAGCTCATAATTTATGAAACCCACTGTCTATCCCGAAACTAGAAGGTGTATTGAAGCACTTTCTATGATTTCCGAATCCATTCCTGACAGTAGTATTAGATTCAAAGAGCCTGCATTTAGCTTTATTTCTCAAGAATGTTTCGATCAAACAAAGTACAGTCATGATATACATGAGTAAATTGGCAAAGCAATTGAAGGTACGCGCTCAGGGGTGATCAAGGTACTCGGACGCCTCGCTATGCTACTATCTAAACTAACTGTCGGTTTTCAATTAACGCAAGAAGGACGAAATATTTGGATTTGGGTCTTTTAGCAGTGATTAAGATATTGCAACGAGGCGCTAAATATTTAAAATGTGCATCCACGATACATGTGAAAGCCGGATCCCAGGGCTTCATCGATTAACAATCTTCTGGTACATTCCGAGGATATAGTATTCATTTTATCGCTAAGTATGAAATTCCTGCTGTAATGAAAGCCTGGGACGAGAAACAGAAGCTTTTGTGGCAAGGGAATAGCAACCGTATATCATTACAAAATGCGAAATAATCATTTGATTATATCGAAGCTAGATGTGCAGCCTTATCAGTGCCTGAACAAACTGACATTTTCTGTTTATTATTACAAAAGGACAATAAAAAGTTGCCAGCATCTGTTTATAGGGCCTATTTGAAGGTGTACCTAAGCAATCTTGGCTGTAAAGCAGATGTAATGATGAGTGATTTGAATTCAGTCCGAGATTGCTTCACTTTGCCAAAATAATGATACTATGTAACCGCATTCGAATTGATGAATATTTCACCACATGATAAATATGTTGTAAGGGGTTCCTTGTGCGTTTGAAATAACCACACATTCGGATTCTACAACCTCAAAAACATAGTAGTCGACATATTACAACACTATGTTTCGTCGAAAAGCAAAAAAATACATATTTGCGGCGCCATTTTGGTCGCCATATTGGATTGCCGCCATATTGGATTGCTGTGGGTCATTTTAATGTCATATTGAGACTCACAGACCATGAAAAGCTACATATGAATCTGTCAAAGGCATTCTAAACATACTTTTTAGTGGTTCATTAAGGGGCACTTATATTCAGGGGGCATGTACATGGGGGTTAGGTTGTTCGAAGGTCCATATTTTTTTATATTATTAATTTATATACCTCTCCACATGTTTTTAACACCGTACCAAAGGAATCGACTATTATCACACCCCCATACTTATACTTTACAAAAGTTTTTGTTCAAAATCTCTCGGTTATTTTGAAGAGAGGTGCCGTTTTCTTAGATTTTTTCCTTGGCGTATTAGGTGAAGGTGATAACCCATTGCATCGACCATTATCAAGACTAATTTTATCACGGTATTTGATTTATTCATGTTAAAATTATTTCCTTCCAATAGTCATATGCATATCAATTGTGGATTATGATTATTTTCCTTCAATGGGACAGCTTGGCAGTTGGAAATCGATATATTCCATTAGCCCAGGTTAGATTTTAATTAATCAAATATAACGTTTTGTTTGTCCAGTTTTAATTAACTCTTTAGCACGAGCACCTCCAGAAACAGACCTAACTACTGAGTCGGCGATTTACCCATTGTCGTCCCAATGGTCTTATACTACGGGGGCGTAGTGAGCCGCGATGATTCAGTGGGTAAGGCACAGTTTAAATAACTATGGCTCCCGGGATCAATACATTCTGTTTTTATTATCCAAATTTGTCATACGTGAATACCTCATTCTCCGTTAAAACCACAGCTTCTGTTGATACCACAATCTCTGTTTATACCCCAGTCTCTTTTAATAGCCTTGCCTCTGATGGTATCCTAACCTCTGTTGGTACCCTAACCTCTGTATATACCCTAACCTCTGTTGGTACCCTAACCTCTGTTGATACCCTATCATCTGTTGATTCCCGTAACCTCTGTTAATACCTCAGTCTCAGTTAATATCCCAGCATTTGTTGACACTTAGGCCTGTGTTGATAACCCAAGCTCAGTTGCAACCCTCGTGTCTGTTGATACCCCAATCTCTATTGACACCACACCCTGTGCTGATGCCCCAAACTCTGATATAATTATTCCTTAGTCTCTGGTGTGGAGCCACTATGGTTAAGTGAGAGAGACATAGGCTCGCTATTCTGGAAATCGTTGGTTCGCTCCAGGTGTTGACCGAGAAAGTTTATCGCGATTTTGAACAGGCCTGGCAAGGACAACTGTCTTGTCGTTCGTATGCCACGAAAAGCAACGGACCCGTGTACACATTGACGTGCACATAAAAGACCCCTTGGTAGTTGGAATTCGACGTAAGTTGTAGCGCTGCTATCTAGGAAACCGTCCCACACAGCACAGTGCATGCTGTGTGCCGGTATTCATTAGTCCAGTCACGGAAGAACAGTAGGACAATAGGACGTTAAACCCCTGAATACCGTATTCCAACCCTCGCAAATATCAAAACTCCAACAATTGGATTTTAAATACGTTTATTTATAAGGTCATCAAAAAAAATATCTATGTTATTGTAGTAGAATATTGATACATATCAAGTAATTTTAATGTTATTAAAGCTTTGAAATGTGTCACTGCAAATTTGCCAAGAACAGGTGAAAAAAAACTTGCCATCATCAATAACAAGAAATGGGGTAAGTAATGAATTTCATAAAATCTAATATGACACGGCTTTCAATTTGTAGGTATTTTAACAAAGTATTAATAGCTAACCAACAGAAGGTTTCAAATAACATTACATCACTATCCAATCTGATTAAACTACACATCTTTATGTCGTTTCGTTTTTATGCTTTCGATGGCCTTCTCTACAAGAAGATTTGACCGCTTGTACTGGAAGGTCTTGTCAGAGGTGACACGAGCGGCCTTCGACGTTTCTAGTGGCTTACACACTGTAACACGCGGTTCCATGCGTCATATGCCACGAACTCGCCGTGACATTCCGTTTCACTTCAATCAGAACGCCGATAATATAACAACTCTTCCAGATCTTTGTGGGGTAAAGACAAGTAAAACGAAATTTTGAACTTTACAAAACGAACCAAATAGGATATGTGTTTTAATCAGATTTTATTAGATTGCAGCATGAATTTACTTATTGGACGTGAACACGCCTTAGAGTCCTGCCCAATATTCTCATTCATTTATGTCAATTTTAAGTATTTAAATGTTTATTTAGAAATGTAAATACTCTTTAGAATCTATAGTTAGTTTTCATATAGTAACCTACACAAGTCGTACAATCAGTCTTAGAATCTACAATACAATATTTTACAATCTAAAATCTACTGTATATCACGGTGTTACTGTTACCAAAACGTTACTCACGATCTATTTTAAGAACTGTAACTGTCGCTTGGATTGTAAAGTTGTTGTTATCATCAATAAATCCATTTTGTTTATCAGACAATCTCTTCCAGTCTATAAATCCAGTCCAACCCCAACCTTTACCTGGATTAAATGTATGACTTCCATATTCTCTACTCACGGATTCGTGTTTATCTTTTATATTAATAAGTGTGAGTCGTCGGCTAGCTTGACATGATTTAATATCAGCTCTTTCACTAAGTCGTATGTAAATAGCTAGAGTTGGTGTAGTATCTGTATTCCTTGTCTTTACAGCTTCGATACGCCATGACAGACCCTGAATATTATAATATCCACCATATTCTCCGTTCATTCCTTGACGTACAACATCATCCAAGTTAAAACTCGTTGTAAAAGTTGACTGTTCTTGATACAGTAACGTTCCCAGTTGTTTTATTAACAGTGTTTCATCAATCGCTGATTGATCAAACCAAGTGTATTTTACAACAGGTATATCGAACTTCCTTAAACTGCTCTTCTCCTTTTCTTGTTCAACTTGAGGAATTCTGTTTAAAACCTGGACAATAGATTTATCTGCTATAACATCTACAGTACATTTAACACTGGCTTTTAAATCTTCTATTAATATTTCCATTTCTCCAAAAAGTTTGATCATTTTATCTATTTCCTCATCACGTGACTTTTGAATTTCATTTTTTATCCCCTCACCAACTTGTTTGGCTTCAGAATAGATCTGCTCAACTCTTTGGTCGACTGCAGCGCAAGACGTTCTTGCAGATTTGTCGATGTCTGTTTTAATTTTGGTCAGCAATTCACAAAACGTTTCAAATTGACTAATATACGTTGCTATATTGTCTTTCAAGTCTTCAAGTTCGTCTCTAGCTTGACCGTCGATGTTTTTACCATGGAGATCAACATATTTGTGTAGCATATGATCTGTGACAAAACAATCCGAACAGACAGCTATTGCACAATCCTTACAATAACATCGCACTTCTTTATCATGGTGGTTTGGGCAGACATCTTTATGTTTAGGCTTGGTATTATCTTCTCCTGACTTCCCTATCGGAGCAATTACACCTACAACCTTGTGACCGCGACATCCTTTAAGCCCATCATGTATTGTTCTACAAGAACTACACAAATATTGTTCACAATCTTCACACCTGAACTCAGAATCAACCCCGGACTTACACACATCGCATGGTGAAACGTCCACTTGACAAATATCGCTCACCAACTCCTGTTGAACATCTACATTAGATGTAAAGTCCATAACTCCACCAGCAGGGATATTAACAATATGACGACATAATGGACACGGGAACTGATTGTTAGTAGATACGTTGTTGATATAACCTTCTAAACAGGTGAAACAGAAAGAATGGTGACAGTCGAGTATCTTGGGTTGCTGGAATTCGTTTAAACATATACTACACCTTGGTTTATCCGTGATGCTAGTAGCCATATTGGCAATGGACCAATTGAGCTGGGACACAGTATATATTTACACTGTTACTGTTACATCTGGTAGACTTGGTTATCTTTAACACTATATTCTATGCAGTTAATAATTTACCAAGACAGTATATACCTTACAGTTAATTTACCTAGACTGTACAGTATATACTTTACAGTTAGTCTCCCAAGACAGTATTCACCATACAGTTAATCTTCCTAGACAGTAATACATAGTATATAACGCAAGGTTACACTAACACGATCATCATATTTTTTTAATTAACCTTGAAACACACACCCAGACAGTAACCAATATATACAGTCAGTATTGTATAGGTTATAAAGATTGTATAATGCTGTGAATCGGCGTTAAGGAGTTTTGTTGTGACAACACCAAGTATTATGTATAGTCAACATTGTAATTTGCTATGAAACGAGCTAGGCAATACCATGGTCGCTACATAATTATATCCTGATGGACAATATGCACACCACGTAGGCCATTTCAATATGATAAACTGAAAGTAGATATTCCAAGTAAAGTCGTTAAAGAAATGTATTATACAATAGGACAATAAAGCGTATCCTGTTAAAATTGAAAGTAGATTTTCTTAGAAAATTCGGCAAGGTAGCGAATACAATAGACAGTAGGACAATGAAAAATTATTATAACTATCTCTCCATAATGACGCTACATAATAACGTAACGCCATTATCTAGTATTGCCTTGAAAACCTAACGGCGAAACATGTAGTCATTTAAATAAAACTTCGTTAGTGGTATTTTCTACTTAATCGTTTATCCGATATCCATGGATAAACAGCGTGGAAATTAATGGTCATTTGTGTCCTATAAACATATAGTGGATAAACTGAAAGTTGATATTTTTCGAATCTTAAGCTAGAGGTATCACATAGTGAAAGTCACATATCTGTGTCCTATATAGTGGATAGGCTGAAAGTGAATATTCTTTGAAAATTTCTTAGTGACATTACCTAATTACATTCAACTCACACAAATGCATCGTCAACTGTTTTGTTCACTTGTATTATACAGTAACTGTTTAATATGTAAGCAATATATAATAAACACAAAACTAAAAGATCTCATTAAATAGTGCAGTATATACATGGTGTATTGTTGGGTAGATTTTATTTGAATTGTATGGTGTGTCTCGATTGCATATTAAAATCTTGTTATGACAATTGTTATAAATATGACTCACGGCACGTAGATCACGGTGGTTATACGTATCATTATATATTCTACGTAAACCCCTGTATAATTATAGAGGAAGCAGTTTTTAAGTGCAATATTTGGTTATGATAACTGTTGTATAGTGTATAAATTTTCGACGCGTAGATAAAAGGTTTTGCATAATTATGATTCTGTATTTAAACATAATTTATGATTATGGTAACATGAACATATTAAAGCCCCAATACCACTCTCGTTGTAACTGCAAAATATGTCCCAATCTTCATTCTGGTCAACAAATCGTATTATATTAGAATATTCCAATTAAATGATGATATAAATTTCATCTTAAAACACCTAATTTAAAAAATTGGAAAAATTCAACCAATTGATTTGAAAAGTCTAACGTAAACCTTTTCAAATGTGACTTGGATTTTAAAATATTTTCGAACCCTCTGGACAAATAAAATAGGTTGTAATGGGTAATTTACACAACAGGTAGGGCATTTAAACATCTAGTACTTAGAATAAGGGTATTATTTATTTTCTGGAGCTACCAAGCCAGCAAGAATGTTATTGTCCCTTTAAGAAATAGCAAAAATATCACACACAAAACAGAAGAGATAGAATCGCGTAGAACTGAATGTAGGTAACTAAATATACTCGCGAGTATTAGTTTCGTAGGCGATTCGAGATGACTAGATATATGTGACTAAAGGTATTCATGAGAATCCGTGTCTCACTACGCATCACAGAGACAGTAAGATTCGTAGAGATTCGGGGCCATTAGATATAGCAGTGATGGACAGAATTCAACATAAAACATCGGTGATCATAATTTATAGAATGAACCTCGTGTGTTAAAGATGCATTATTTAAGATTTAAAGAACTAACAGTTCTCACTAGAATGAACCTCGTGTGTTAAAGATGTGTTGTGTAAGATTTAGGTAAAGAACTAACAGTTCTCACTATATATACCACTACATAATAAACATAATGAAAATGATTGTATGCGACGTTATGACTGTTTCTACTGGTGTTACTTTAATAAAATTTGTATCGATTATCGGCGTGATTTCCCCTTGTCAGTGACGCAGCTGCCTAGTCGTTCGGATGGGACGAAAAACCGAGGTCCCGTGTACACATTGGATTGCACGTAAAAGATCCCTTGGCAGTTGGAATTCGATATAAGAGTAGGCCGTGGCGCCACTGCCCGGGCAAAATTTCCCTCATAGCACACTGTATGGCGTATGTCCATCTTCCATTATCCTGGGTTAGGTGCAGAAGTGTAGGACGTTAAACCCATTTCATTTCATTCCATTTCCCTCCAATAGGCCTTTGCGTGTAATTTCCCATGCTTAAATGTTGTAAATTGTATCATTTGAGATTTTTATGGTGATTAATGAATATACAAGAAATAATTAAAGAATGAAATTTGATTTAAAATGCATGTGATCGTACTGAAGTTCTCTACCCTATGATCAGATGTAGCAGAGGGTTGTATTTATTTGTCGGTTACCCAGAGAGAGAGAAATGGGGTTTAACGTCCACTCGACACAAACTAGCTCACTTCCGGACTAACAAATGGTTTAATTTTATTTCAATAATTCGCTTGCGCGTAGGGGTCTTTAGCAGTGGGAGGAACCGGAGTGCCCGGAGGAAACCCACGAGGTTGAGAAGGCGCCCCTATATCCATGCCACATATGCTCACACCAGGGATCGAAACTACAGCCGCAAGCCAGAGGTGACCGGCCAGCTTGAGGTCGAAGCGCGGCACTCTAGACCACTAGGCAATCCCAACCCCCCGTCGGCTACCAAATGATCAGGTCTAGCACATATATTACATACACCACCCAAATGATATTAATCAATCAGCTAGTTATTACAATCGATATGTAATTATGATAATCAATCAGCTAGTTATTACGATTCATATGTAATGATAATAATCAATCAGCTAGTTATTACGATTGATATGTAATGATAATATTAAACAATTCGAAAAACTGAAAAGAACGATAACTCCGTATGTCTTATGTATATTCTACTCCAGTGGTAAAGAATCCAACATATATTGACCAGTATGTAATGTTCTGTTATTAAAGATCAACTTGAGACCTCTAATATTTTATTATTATTATATCTGAAATGCCTCAATAGAACGTTCCTGAAAGTTTTAACGAAATCCAATAACTCGTTCTCGCGATATAGACGGAAAACTAAAATTCTCACCTGAAGCGATAAGCCGAGTGAAACCTCTCGTGACCTTTGACCGATTGACGTCACAAGTGTGAAAGACGTAAACAAGGGAATCCCGGAGACAATGGCGGACGCTGTTGACGGGACCAATATTAATGACAACAAAAGATCGTACAAGAGGTGTATTGCTTATGGCTATGATAATGCAAACTCAATAACGTTTCACTCAATTAAATTCCGTTTGAAAAGAAGTTATTTTAAAACGATAGGCTAGTTTTGTGGCGACAAATCGAGACGAATGGACAGGATCTCCGAGGCGGCATGTGTTTTGTTCGTTGCATTTTTTTTACATACGAGTACTAGACTACTACCCCTTTCAACCATTTAATTTTGGAAGCAACGGGACAATCGCCAGTCACACGTGTATTATCAAACGTTCTTAATGTGGATTTTATTTGATTCGGTCGTAGAAACCCAAGCAAGCCACCCAAGATGGTATATATAGGCCTAAGGGCGTAGACAAGAAAAGTAGTACTGAGTCTAAGACAAGAGAGAAAATATTAGGGTGAGTCAAATTCTTTTTATATTGATATCTCTCCTATTTCTTTTGTAGAAAAGATATTTATGTAATTTTATTAGGCTCTTTTGGTTTAGTTTGGTATCCAGCCCCGACATTATAGGTACAAGCAGTGAGTAATAATTGAAGATACTTGTATTATAAAAAATGTTAAAAGAAAAAAAAAATATTTTCTTTTGCAGACCATTTTTAAATGCCAGTGAAGATGAATAAAGCTCCAGTCCCAGCCTCCATCACCAGACACTATTGAAGGCAATGTTATGACAGTGCTGGTGAACATTTTGATTTTTCAGTATTCGAGGCCTTCATACAGATTCAGAAAGTAGGCCTATCCATAGTGATACAATACATAGGTAGATACAATACATAATTATAACCAGGGTTTTCCTGTGTGGTTTCCATCATCCATGTCAAAAGTGCACGATGTAGGGCCTGTCTTGATTAGCCCAGGTTAGGTGCAGAAAAATAGGACGTTAAACCCCATTTCAAAATACAATGTCTAGGTACTGTGTACAAATTGGTGTGCATGTTAAAGATCCCTTGACAGTTTGAGTTAAAAAATAAGAATACATGTAGGTCATTGCGCCACTACCCGGGCAAAGTTTCATAGTAGCTCTTTGCATGACATTTGGCTGTCTTCATTAGTCTGGATGGAGCAGGAAAATAGGACGTTAAACCCCGTTTGATTTACAGTTTTACGTACATTTCGATTTCCATTGCCAGCCATAGATTTATTTCATTCCCATTGAAGGTCTCAAATTATATTGTGGATTTTTTTGACTTGACAATGATTCATTTTGTTCTCTTCTATAGCTAGATTAAACTTATAATATTTTAATGCATAACTGTCAAATTCATTTGCAGGAATAGTAGTGAAGAAAGAACATTTGCTGAGCCTCTGTTCAAAGTGCCACATTTGTGCCAGCCCATCATTGACATAAAAAAACATTTAGCTCAATATGGTACTAAGTAGTACTTGCATGTGGTTGATATTGATGTAGTTATCATGCAGGAATCCCACAGAAAAATAATAAAAAAATTGTCTGAATACATATTGTTTTATTTCTACATAAATCCTACATGGCTTTTTCTTATACAAAGGCCTCTCTGATAAATTTTTACCATTGGTACAATGTCAGTATTTTGTCTTCACAACCAGCCCCAAAAACTCCTGACAAACTGTTATTAAGCCATGTTTCATATTAATGTCTCCTGAAAATATAATTAATATACATATTATTATGTTTGATATCCACTGCACAAATTTAGTCAGTTCAGGTATAACATACACCTATGGCAAATGGTAATGCAAACCCATAAGAATGGGAAGAAAAACTGAGATTACACATTCGCATGCACGTAAAATATCCCATGGCAGTTTGAAATCGATATACGATAAGGCTGTAGCGCCGTTGTCCAGGTCAAATTTCCCCATAGCATACTGTATGGTGTAAGTCTGTCTTCATTAGCCCAGTCGGGACAGAACAGTAGGATGTTAAACCCTGATTATTAACTTGATAATCAAGACTATGCTTTTTTCCATATCGACTACAGTTATGATGACCGAGGCTAGGCGGAAATTGCAATTACTTAATTTTCGGTTGATAATGTATCTTTAATATTATGTTTAGAGGGTCAACAACATAATTCCGGAAATTTTATGAATTTATAACCTAATATGGTACAATCCTAATTAAATAATTTTATTGGAAAAAAAATGCAATTCAATTTTAAAAATGTTATTATTAAAAAGAATACATGACTTTTTTTCTCAATCTGGCTAACTCCAAAGAAAATAATAACAAATATTTATTTTGACAATAATGTCAATAATAAGAATATAGGCCTATTCCTGAGTAACAACTGATCTAAAAATATATAATATAATAATTGTGTGTTATGCATACAATTTAACAATTAGGCAGATAATAATAAAAAATATTTATTTTGACAATAATGTCAATAATAAGAATATAGGCCTAGTAGGCCTAAGTAATAACTGATTTAAAAATATATAATAATTGTGTGTTATGAATACAATTTAACAATTAGGCCTAGATAGGTGTATTTTATAATTTACTTTTATGAATTTGAAAATAAATTCTTTGTCTTAGATACCATTTACTAGGCCTAGCTCTACTCACAGAATAGATCGATACTAGTACTAGCGGCCTACTAAATAATCTATACCGGTACTCGTGTTTGGTTAATGATTGTTTTAAAAAATCGATATCTAAGTCAAAAGAACGTATGAATTTCAATTTGATACAAACACAATATTACTGATAGATAATTCAGAATGGTTAAAATATAAATTGTAATGTAGATAATAATAAAACTAACCATTCATTGCGGTGGAATCCAGACGATCGTAGTTCCGTGGTTGTTCAAGCCGTTGATACGATCGTCTTTGTCTGACTCATCGGTCAGTCTGCATAAGGCTCAAATTGATGTGGATTAACTCTGCCTTCGTCCTCATTGACAGCTCTTTCGGAATCTTCAAACGACGATTATTTATATGACAAATTTAACTCGCCTAGAACTCTTTTTTAATTGATGCCCTATCCGAACGAACACATGTTGTCGCCATTTTCTTTACATTCGTCTCACACTTATGACGTCATAACATATTTAAGGGAATTACCGGAAGTTGACTCGGACGCTGATTGGATTTCTCCAGGCAGGTGCAAAGGGGGTTTTCCAATCTAAATATATCGATAACGGAATGAGCTATTTTCGTCATTTTTTTTTTATTTAGGGGTTTTAGAATTATTGCTATTTGTTTAAAGAAAAATATTCTGGTCTCAAGTTTATCTTTAATGTGTTTGATTCACGCAATTCACAGAGAGAGAGAGGGAGGGAGAGAGAGAGAGATGATTCAATTTTATTACAATAATTGAATTCGAGTGTACGTTGTGATCTTTAGAAGTGGGCGGTGAAATGGGTTGAGCCGGGGAAAACCTACGTTGTTGGACAGACGACCCATTCCTTGTCACGAGCAAGAGGGGAATTGACACCACATCACATTTCTCAAAGCGTTAAGCCATTTGGCTATCCAACCCACTCTAATTCACAACCGCCTAATCAATAATCAAAATAAGAAACTTGATTTATTTTGTCAGAAAGTACATCATTCCATATTCGATACACGTCATCAATAATTCAGTTATCGTAAAAACAATCCGTACATTACGGTATTTCAATATGGACCAAATACAAATGGTAATATGGAAACAATTTATTTTAAATTTGAAGAAGTAGATCATTAGATAATTTAAAATAGTAAAATGCTATCTACATGTCAATTATTTCATGTAATATACAATGTACGTGTATCTATAGATTCAAAATACATTTCAAGAAGTCTGTAAATAATATTATGAACATGTTTATACGAATAGAATAGATTGGCAAACAGCAAAACTTTTAACAATTACTTTTAATACAAGGTTCATATATCTAATTTTTTTATAAATAAATTTATACATTCATTTCAACTAATATGAATAAATACTCAGATTATTTCAACAAAATTAAACTTTCTGATACATCTATAGATGCGTCGATTGATAAACTATTTATAGCACTCATAAAGCTAAACAAAGAAACACAATATTACACCTCTCTCTCCCTCTCTCTCTCACACTCTCTCTCTCTCTCTCTCTCGCAGGGCACGCGCGTTCCTCCCTCGCACCCGCTCTTACTCTACATGTACTACTTATGAACAATGTCCTAAAATAAATTCATATTCATTCCATGGCTACTGGATAGACGATTAACTCGGGGCAAGTGGCTAGAAGAGCATGTATGCCTTCTACTAAATCATGTATACGAATGAAAAGACATATTATATTCTGTAAGGGGATCTCCACATCCTGTGGGTTGTGTAGTCCAACTGTGTCTCTCCAACAGAAATAATAAAAATTGTCAACACTAAATAAAGCCACTTGACTTGTGGTAATAAACGTCCTTATTTCAACAGAACTTTGACTGGAGTTTACATAAAAACAGAAACAAACGTCGCGGGTTACTGAGAGTTGATTTATTGGCGCTTTGGACGGAATCTTCTGTGATGCTATCCATTAGAACTGACCTTGTACTTCAACTTGAGTTATCCAATCTTTTAGATTTGACTCTTGGGTCAATTGCTATAATCAAAATACACATCGCACTCGGTGAAATCTTCTTCTCAGTTTTACTTTTCAGTAAGAGCTACTAATTCGCTGAAATTAAAGACGTGGTTGACGTATTAGAAGCAAGGTCGGGGGATGCGGAAAGATTTGCGGGGAGAGTTTAACTTCAACTCGACACAAATAATGTCATTTTGGAAGAAGAACGTGGTATAATGGCATTACAAGGGAGGGAACCCAGATTTAATCCAGGCGGTTTGACCGTATACCAGATCACGTGCAAACTTAAAATCAAAAGCACGACTCATTGTCAGATCTTGTTTAAAGTCAACTCAACCACAAATCAGGTCATTTTGGGCGAAGCATGTGGGGCTGTTGAAAGTACTCCATATCAAATGCAAACTTGGAATGACAAGATTATCATATTATAATGTACTATTCTATGTGCAACAGACAATGTTGAACTTTCTTATTATGCACGTAAACTTTTCACCGATAAAATGTACATGAATACATGGGTTTAGTCTCAAATATACGGTGGTATTTTCTGCCATACGGGGATCTATACATTTTTTTTTTAAATTTACCTCATATGAGAGATGGCAGTGAAAACTATGATAAAGCAAAAAAAAATTCTAAGCGGTTGAAACCTTTTTCCGCAGTTGAAACCATTTCTCCACGTTCATTTTTATTTATCCTATTTTTGCTTGTGATTTCTCGAATGAGGTAAATTTCAAGAAAAATGTATAAATCACCGCATGTCACTAAACGGCCACCGTACAAATGGCATAGGCTGTTTTTGTTTTTAGTGATTCAATTATAAACAGATTTTCTAACTCACCTGAAATCGATTTCACCATCGCCATCTTTGTCTAAATGGCCTATTAATAGTTCAAGTTGTGTCGAGGACAAACAAATACCAGCCTCCTGAATTATAGAAAACAATAAATAAAAGACAATGTCTTACTATAAAGTCACATTTTCTATATAACAGTATGCCATTGTGCTACAGTATACCATCTCTACAGCCATGAAATGATGTTTGGTTGCCACATCCTACTGTTCTGATCTAATTCGGCTACACGCCATACAGTGTGCTATGGGGATAATTTCACCCGGACAGCGGCACTATAGCCTACTCTTATATCGAATTTCAATTGCCAAGGGATCTTTCACGTGCACGCCAATGTATACACAAGGCATCGGTTTTAGTTCCCTTCCGAACAGTTAGACAGCCGTCTTTGTCAGGCAGGGATCGTACATACGACCTCCAGTGTCTTATCCACTTAACCACCCGACATAAAACACACGACGGGCATAAGACCAATATTTCGATGCCATAGATCTGGAAGGTTGTAAGTGCCACTTATGACCCAAATAGCTTTTTTTGCATAGGATGACTAATCACATTTAGAGGCTTCTCTATGCAAAATTTCAGAACTGTAGGGTCGTAACTTTCATAAAAACATTGCTATTAAAATGTTGATATCCTTATTGCGTTATTAAGATTGTAATAGGTTTGCCTCTCATATCTCAAAAACTAAATCAGAAAATTTTTGAGACTTAAGACCTTTCAGAACTATGACATCGATTTGTGAAGTAAGAAACATTTACTTACTTTTAAACCTTGTTGAAATTCTTCATAACTAACACTCATACTGCCGTCCAAATCAAATCTTTTAAATAACTCGATGATACTAACTTTCTGTTTGGCAATGAATAGGTTGATCACATTAATGGCTTCTTCTACGGCGTTGTACGATACCATACGCCTTTTACCATAAGAATCTGTGTAGCCGTGGATGACTGTTATATCTTTATGGACTTCATGCAGTTCGTTTATTTTGTTATTGAATGTACTACGAAATATAACATCCTGTAATCAAAACAGTCGGTGTATAATATTATACAAAACAGTTTACGTTTTGTGTAGAATGTACTGATTACAGTTTGTGTAAAACTTTAAAACAGATTACAGTTTGTGCAGATTACAAGTTGTGTAGAAATTTGAAACAGTTTTGTGTAGAATGTTGTAACAAACTGATTATTACTTAAAACAGTTTACAGTTTGTGTAGATTATTATACAAAACAGCTTACAGTTTGTGTAGAATACAAAACACCTAAACTGATCGTATCGTTTGTGTAGCATACAAAACGATTTACAGATTGTGTATAATACAAAACGTTTACAGTTTGTGTAGACGGTAACATACCTTTTCGCATATAAAATTGGACTAGAGCTGATGCGCCAACCGATGGGGAAATCAGAAATGCACAAATTCAATTTTTGCCAAGATGCGACATTCATAACTTTACTAGGTATATGACATAAAAACTTTCGTTAGCAGAATGTAATGAAATACTGTGTTCCGATTTGTGTGTATGGGTTGGGGGAGGGGTGGGTTATTTCTCGATTGTAATGGCCATATAATACAGAAACATAAAAAAAACTCGCTGGGTTATTTCTCGGATGCAATACCCAAATTACTCAGAAACAGAAATGAATTAAAACCAAACTTACTGAAAGATCCAATGTCCTTAGACGTATCAGATTTAATCCAAGGAAGAAATTTATTGCTGTTTCTGCGGCTTGGTCTGGAACATTGTTTTTACCAACCTGAAGGATATTATACGGATATCATCTTCACAATTATATGGAACGTATAAAGATACATTATGTAAGAAATGAAATGAAATGAAATGGGGTTTCACGTCCTACTCTCTTGCATCTAACCTGGGCTAATGGAAGACGGGCATACGCCATACAGTGTGCTATGAGGGAAATTGTGTCCGGACAATGGCGCTGCGGTCTCTTTTTACATTGAATTCCAACTGCCAAGGGATCCCTTTGGTTTTTGGTCTCATCCGAGCGACTAGACAGTTGTCCTTGTCAGGCCCCTGTTTTGCATCACTGACAAGGGGAAACCACACCGGAAAATCGAGATGAACTTTCTCGCCCATTATGTAAGTTTTAGATAAAGATATGACAGTTCTCGCTATACTATTCTATTAAAGATACCTTATGTAAAATTCTATTCAAGATACATTATGTAAGTTCTAGATAAAGAGCTGACAGTTCTCACTATAATAGTTCTATTAAAGATACCTTATGTGAGATTTAGATAAAGAGCTGACAGTTCTCACTATAATAGTTCTATTAAAGATACCTTATGTGAGATTTAGATAAAGAGCTGGCAGTTCTCATTATAATAGTTCTATTAAAGATACCTTATGTGAGATTTAGATAAAGAGCTGGCAGTTCTCATTATAATAGTTCTATTAAAGATACATTATGTGAGATTTGATAAAGAGCTGACAGTTCTCACTATAATACTTCTATTAAAGATACATTATGGGAGATTAGATAAACAGCTGGCAGTTCTCATTATAATAGTTCTATTAAAGATACATTATGTGAGATTTGATAAAGAGCTGACAGTTCTCATTATAATACTTCTATTAAAGATACCTTATGTAAGATTGAGATAAAGACCTGACAGTGCTTGCCATACATTATGTAAAATATAAATAAAGGGCTGACAGTTCTCGCTATAATAGTTATATCAAAGATATATTGTATACGATTTCGATATAAAGCTAACAGTTGACGTTATAATATTGAAAAGAAGATTGCAGAATCGTGTAATCGTGATTGTCATCGTTTCCACCGGTGTTACGATAATAAACAAACATCAAAACAAACCCATGTGATAGTTGGTTGATTAACGAAGTCAAAAGGGAAATTAATGGTGGTCTGCGTCTACAAAGGTGTTATTTACCTCCCTTGTTGTTGATTACGGGGTGTGTGTGTGTGGGGGGGGGGGGGGTCTGCTGGCCGAATGGTTAGCGTGCGGCGCTGTATCATACGGCCTGCAATTGAGTCAACTGGCATGGTTTCGAATCTCTGTTGTACGTGGCAGAGGAGTAGGGCCGCCTGTACAACCCCGTGGGTTTTCTCCGGGTACTCTGATTTCCTCCCACTGCTAAAGATCCCTACACGCAAGAAAATTATTGAAATAAAATTAAACCATATGTTAGTCCCGAAAAGACCTAGTTTGTGTCGTTAAACCTCTCTCTCCCTCTCTCTCTCTCTCTCTCTCCCTCTCTTAAATAGTCCGATTTAGCTCTTACATAACGCATATTTAATTTCACATAATACTGACCCTGGTGTATTTACTGGCCTGTCAAACCTCATGGGTTTTCCCCGGGTCCTGCGGTTTCCTCCCACTACTAAAGACCCCTATTCGCATAATATTGTACCTTGTGTATTTACAGACAATTATTGTAACTCAACTAATAGCCATAATTTACGTTATTATATATTGAGATTACTTTTAACCTATTTATATAGTGCGACGTTTATTCCTAGGGCGTCGTACTGTCTGTATGTGGCAACAGAGTCATTGTGAGAATGACTATCGAATTAAAACCCACCTTTAACGTATCTAATGAGTCATTGTGTTTAAAAGCTCCAATTAAAGTTAGAAATCCATCCGGACCAATTCGGTTACAAGATAAATCTAAAGTTTTTAACACCGTGTTAGTCTCAAGAGCTTTAGCCATGGCAACTGCACCATCATCCTCAAAACCATTCCACGACGCATTAAAATCTCTGATGCAAACATTTTCCTGTTAAGAAAAAGAAAAGTTCAATAAATAGCAAACAATTGATAATCGAAACTGAAGTACATTGAACTCAAATAAACAATACTGAACTTAAGCTAATAATATTGAAATTAAGTTAACATAAGAGAACTTACGTTAACAATAAAGAACTCAAGTTAACAATAGAAAACTCAAATAAACAATACAGAACGCAAGCTAACAATATTGAAGTCAAGTTAAAAATAGTCAACTCAAGTTAACAATAATGAACTCATGTTGACAATAGAAAACTCAAATAAACAATACAGAACGCAAGCTAACAATATTGAACTCAAGTTAAAAATAGTCAACTCAAGTTAAAAATAATGAACTCATGTTAACAATAGTGAACTCAAGTTAACAATAGTGAACTCAAGTCAACAATAGTGAACTCAAGTTAACAATAATGAATTCATGTTAACAATAGTGAACTCAAGTAAACAATAGTGAACTCAAGTTAACAATAGTGAACCCAAGTTAACAATAGTGAACTCAAGTTAACAATAGTGAACTCAAGTTAACAATAGTGAAACTCTAGTGACAAATAAAGAAATCAAGTAAACAATACTGAAATTGAGTAAAAAATATTGTCTCGTAAAATAACTTTATTATTACAGAACTGAAATGAAACGTGTTTTATCTTCTTACAATCAAATTATCGTGAATTGTGTTCAACTCATCTGTAATTTTTTTCTTCTAGGTTTTCATCTGACATAACGTCTATTAAATCAATGATTGAAATCAGTTTGAAGAACATCAAATGTGTTCTGATTGTCCGGAGAAGAGTTGTATCTGTCACCTCAGATGTATCTGTACAGTTGAGTGTTTGTTATATAGGACAGTCATTGAACTCAATCAGTTGTAAGTGTCGTAGAGTGGTCCGGTTTCAATGTTAAATACGGTGATCCAACAATCATATTATGTGAGTTAGTTCTGCGCGGCGGATGGGACAGCAAACTGAGGTCCCGTGTACACAATAATGAGCACGTAAAAGAACCAATGATGTTAGAAATTCGCGGTCTGGGAACAATTTCCAGCAGTGCACACTGTGTTTTGTATGTTCATCGGCGAAGAGAGAGAGAGAGAGAAATGGGGTTTAACGTCCACTCGACACAACCAGGTCATTTCGGGACTAACATATGGTTTAATTTTTTTAATTTCAATAATTCGCTTGCGCGTAGGGGTCTTTAGCAGTGGGAGGAAACCGGGGTACCCGGAGGAAACCCACGAGGTTGAGAAGGCTCCCCTATCTCCATACCACATACGCTCACACCAGGGCTCGAAACCACAGCCGCAAGCCAGAGGTGACCGGCCAGCTAGAGGTCGAAGCGCGGCACTCTAGTCCACTAGGCCATCCCAACCCCCCTCATCGATGAAGAACAGTAGGGCTTTAAACCACATTCCATTTCATATACTCTCTCTCTCTCTCTCCCTCTCTCTCTCTCTCTCTCTCTATCTATCTCTCTCTCTCGTCATCAAACAAAATGTTGACAGTGAATTGACTTTTAAAAAGATAAGGTTTTAATCTTTCTCGCCCAGTTTACATGGACATATGAATACCTACCGCCATGCCTTCAGCTAAACAGGTGGCACCCCCTCGTAAAAACTTATTCCAACTTAGATCTATTTCCTGTAAGCAGCTGTTCTCGGCTAGAAGTAGAGAATCGGGACACATTAACAATAAGCAGGAAATGAACTCAATTGAAAGAAAAATTATATTATGCGAGATTAGATAGGGAGTTGGCAGTTCTCACTATAATAGTTAAAAATTGAATAGTGTAGAGGTAATTTTCGTGAAATTTCAGTCTAATTGATCCATTAAACTATGACTCGAAAATTAAGCAAGTGAAATTTCCGCCCAGCCTCGATCACCATAACTAATGTATAAAGCATAGTCTCGATTATCTATTTAATAATTGAAGCGAGAAGAAAAGTTATGCAGTAAATCGGATTATAATCCTTCAAAGATAGCAGGCTAGCGATGCGATCGAGAGTTGATTATGGTTTGGATATGTTAATTAATGTCTAATTAAAAGTTTAGATAACATTTGAGGCCTAAAGAAAGGCCTGCAATAGGCAGATTTAGCTCTTGCATAATGCATGTTTAAAAGAACGAATCACCATATCCACGAGTTTCCTTGCCAACAGTGGTTCAATGATAGATTTACGCGAATGCTTGTCAGCAAACATTGGATTCAATTTTAAAAAACCCAGCCCGTATAATATCATATTCAAATATAATATCATTATCTTTTTTAAGATAACGGTGGCTAAGTGGGTAAGACGCTGGTTCGTTAGTCACGAAAAAATTCATCGGACTAAACCGACGTACTCACTCTGACATATTTGAAATATAATGTTATCTGAGTAAGCGTGATGCTGCTGTATACTAAAACCAAGACATTGTGTAAAGTAGCTTTATTTAACGTCCGTTTCCACCGAAGTGATATCGCAGACAATAAAAAAGACACGTCAAATTGAAATGTATTTTTACACCATGCGGAGATGATAGTAAATTACCAGCGCAATAGCAACTTCAGTTTTTGTATTATCGCGCTATATAAATAGAGGATTATTATTATTATTATAAACACTCACAATCTATCTAATATATACCTACCGAGCATCGATTTAAACGCTCCAGCACTAATGTCACCAAAGCTGTTTTGACTAATGTTGATACCCAGGAGTTCTGAATGTTCCTGAAAATTAACAAAATGTACGCTCATCAAATTAGAAAAAAACGTTAATGGGGACCACTACACTACAACAAAAACGAATTAAACCGGAAATTAGTATCTTATTTCGAGGATCAGTAATTTTTCTCAACCAATAATCCATTATAACCATATAATAGCCTTCAGTTTCACAGAACGGAAAGACGACGGGAACATTAAAAACATTAAAGGTTTGACAATTCTTGTTTTTTATGGGGAAGACCACCACTGTCAGTGCATGTGGTGATGTATTTCGTGATATAACAACACGCACTATTAGAATTTTGTAACAGGAAATGAAATAAAACATGGTTTACGCATCAATAATTCTAATCAAGATTGACATACGTCATGCAGTGTCATTCATGTGGAGGTAAATTTACCCGAACGCATTCGTAACCCATTTCAGAAGTAGTGCGTGTTGTTATATCATAATAGTTATAAACTACACAATGCAAAGAGAATATGCTGAAACTTGCAATCACAGAGTAACATGTTGGTGTGTGTGAAATAGCAAACCGCGATGATATCGCAGACGCTAATCTTCTCTGTATCGTTCCAATTTTAGTATATTTACTACGTAAGTAGTACCTAACATGTTGGCTCGTTAGCCTGGATATCGGGTGTTCGATCATTTAATTGGCCGCGAAAGTTAATCCAGATTATCCAGTGTGTTTTCCCCTTTTCAGTGATACTGTTGGTGGGGGGGGGGGGGGCTAAACTGGACCACGGTCTGGACAGCTGTAGACGACATTGGAATACACGTGAAAGATGCCTCGACAGTTGGAATTCGATAGAAGAGTAAGTCGTTGTGCCGATATCCGAGTAGAATTGTATATTCGGGGCAGAACAGTAGGACGTTAAACCCAATTACATTCCAATCGCGTTAAATTGCAATCTGCACGCAATCTGCCAGTATTATATAATTATGTTTCTTACCTCAAGGGCCTTGGCTAATATTACTCCATCAGTATCATAGAAATTATTATCTGAAAAACAATAAAGTCATATAACAGCAGGACAATTGTCTTGGCATTTCTGGTTTTCATTCCTTAGGAAAGATTCGTACGCGCTAGCGAATTATTGAAATAAAATTGAACCATATGTTAGTCGCGAAATGACCTAGTTTGTGTTGAGTGGACGTTAAACCCGATTTTCTTTATTTCTCAATTTGCAATTACTTTGTTGTGGTGTTGTTTTTTTTTAAATTGGAAAAAATCTGGGAAGGGAAATTCGTGGATTTAGATTTCAGTTAGGTGGATATTACTTTGCAATGAAGGCACGGGAGGATGAGTTGGGTCACATAGGTCAACAGATAGCTTTGTTCGATCCAGAAACAAACTTCCCTTATACATACATGTTCAATATAAATGTACATTGTTCCCTACGTACTTGATATGTTCAGATATTTCAAAGTTTTGTTGTTTTCCAAGATTCTGGCGATGACTCTAACTCCTGGCGTACGAAGATCATTTTCACTTAAATTCTGAAAAATAAAATAGGTGTAAGTGATATATCAGAATACTAAAAGTTTGTCGACATGGTCATAATATTACAGTTATAAAACGGCGAGAAGACGTCATTATCTTCTTCACGATAAACTCAGTGTAATATGTTCTATTAAACTAGCCTCTCTGGAAATAAAGGCATTTTAATACCAGGATTACACACGTTGTCTGTCCACGTTACATCAATCTAGCGCGACAGGAATGGCGGAAATCTTGACATTGTACCACACAGTGCTCCTAAACTGGGCTAATGGAAGACGGGCATACACCAGTGTGCTATGGGGGAAATTAAATTTTGTCCGGACAGCGGCGCTACGGCCTAACTCTTATATCGAATTCGAACTGCCAAGGGATCTTGTACTCGGGACCTCGGTTGTTCGCCCCTTCGGAACGACTAGACAACTGTCCTTGTCATGCCCTCCGAAATAGATAAAAATAGGTTGCCAGGCAACGAAACATACGCCCACACAGCAGCCAAATCGTCCGGGCAGTCAACAAGAGTTGTTGCATTTTAAGTAATCATCAGAAAATCATAATTCAAACTCACCCATAACTACGGTGTAACTGTGATATAATCAAACGTTTTTTTAAATCAGATCATAATTGTGACCTCCAGAGGAACCACAAGCTAAAAAGGGTGATTTTTCGTACAATCAGGGGACATAATTCAAGATGTAATGATCCGATGGGCGTAAATATCGAAAGGAACCAAGATCTATGGGTTATAAACATACATGTCAAGTTTCATCAAAATCGATTCAAAATTGTGACCTCTATAGGGTCCACAACCTTGATATATAACATATTTTCACACTATTCGCGTACAAACGGCGGCCATTTTGTCCGTCAATTTTAGTCCTATTTTCACAAAATTCGAACTCAACCTTCATAACCATGGAATGGTGATATAATCAAACGTCTTTTTAAATCGGATAACAATTTTGACCTCCAGAGGGACCACAAGCTAAAAAGGGCGATTTTTCGGAAAATCAAGGGCCATAATTCAGGAAGTAACTATCTGATGGGCGCAAATATCGAAAGGAACCGAGATCTTTGTGTTATAAACATACATGTCAAGTTTCATCAAAATCAAAATCTATAAGGTCCACAACCTTGATATAACATATTTTCACACTATTCGCGTACAAACGGCGGCCATTTTGTCCGTCAATTTTGGTCCGATTTTCACGAAATTCGAACTCAACCTTCATAACCATGGAAAGTTGATTTAATCAAACGGTTTTTTAAATCGGATAACAATTTTGACCTCCAGAGGGACCACAAGCTAACAAAGGGCGATTTTTCGGACAATCAGGGGCCATAATTCAGGAAGTTACGATCCCATTGGCGCAAATATCGAAAGGAACCAAGATCTTTGGGTTATAAACATGCATTTCAAGTTTCATCCAAATCGGTTCAAAATTGTGACCTCTACACTGTTCACAAGCTAAAAAACGTGATTTTTCGTACACTCAGGGACCATAACCCATGAAGTTACAGTCCGATACATGCCAATATCGAAAGGAACCGAGATCTTAGGATGATAAACCTATATTTTAAGTTTCATTGAAATCGGATAAAAATTGTGAGCTGTAGACTGTTCACAAACAATTGTGGACGGACGGACGGACGTCCGGGGACGGACGAACAGGGGCGACGACAATATACGTCCACATGAAAATGTGGGCGTATAAAAAGTAATGATGTTAGTTTTCCTACCAGGTGTATTATTGTAATATTTTCTTCCAGCATTTTCTCCAGGTATCCCAAACTTCTCGTGTTTAAAGTATTGCCCTGTAGATTCACCGTGGTTATAGTTGAATTAATCTATTAACAAACAATAAACATTTAATCGTTCTGGCTGGTTCAGTTATCGGTAAATTATTTTGCTATTTTATAATAAAACATCAGCATAGAAAATCAAGGTCTTTAATCTTACAGAGAGAGAGAGAGAGAGAGGGGGAGAGAGAGAGAGAGTTTAACTCCCACTCGACACAAACTAGGCCATTTCGGGACTAGCACAAAGTTCAATTATATTTCAGTAATTCGCTGGCTCGTATTGGTCTTTAGCAATGGGATGGAAAATCCGCGAGGTCGAAGAGGCAATCCTACTCCTCGTCACGTACAACCGGGGAAACTTAACCTCACAGAGATGTCTGCGGGTCTGTAGCCAGCTCATAGAATGGGAGGGAATACTGATTTTTTTTGGAGGGGCTGAGGATGTGGCCGGCTAAGAACACTCCTAAGAAATCATTATTGTTGGCGAAATATTGGTGGGGGGCGGATATCTGAATACATATTTAATGGTTGGGGTTGGATAGATCAATGTGGACTGTGCTTTAGATCATAACTTCTCTCCCTCTCTCACTACGAACGTGACGAATAAATAGAAAGATCGAAATAAAATGCTCAATTATTTACCACCAGTGCCATGGATATTGCCAAGGTGCTTTTACACTCTAACCCATAAAACTGAAGGTCAAGGGCAGAACCTCGTTCTAGACTCCTCAGGCAATTTGATATAGTGCTGACACCTATCTTCCTACATGCACGTTCATAGGTTCTTTTACCCGTATCATCGTAATTCAGCTTCACTTCTGTAGGATGAAATATTAGACATTATACATCATATCTTAGTTATAAAAAGAAATAATTCAAATAGAAAACGTGACAAGACAAACGCTGAATGAAATAAGGTTTAACGTCCTACTGTTCTGCTCCGACTAAGCTAACGAAGATGTACGCCATACAATGTGATATGAGGGAAATTTTGCCCTGACATCGGGGCTATGGTCTACACATATTTACGTGTCCACCAACGTGTCTAACACTGGACCTCGGTTTTTCATCACATTCGAACTACGTCACGTTGTCCAATGCCAGGCCCTCCGTCACTAGCAAGGGTGGAACCACTCCAGAAAATCCCAACGAAATTTGTCCGCCAACGCATGTATAGAACACGAGACATCCAGGCTAGCGATATAACGTCCTAATCACTGAGTCACCGTGACTCCCGTACGATGAAACAACTACAAACTCCAGAATGGGCATTCTGGTCCATTTATCTTACCACTAATATCAACGTTGCTTTCCATATCAGCAGAATTAATGATGTCATCGATTTCTGCGTTCCGCTGCTGTAAATGATGACTTTTAGAATCTATTGCAGGCAGTGATAATGACGTAAATGTTTTGGATAAAGCAGTTGTCACGGACTGAATTTTGTGGATTTTATTTGGTGGATCTATTGTTGTTATAAATGTTTCGTCATCTTCATTTACGTCCGAGAGTTTTTCAATGTCTTCTTCCAACTCATCGATAGAGGTAATGGTGGATAGCTTGGTTGTTCTTGCGGCGTGAGGCATGATGATATTGACGTCTGGTACCTAGAAGCAAAGACCGATATATGTATGCATTTTGCAGAGTAATCAACAACAAGGGAGGTAAATGTAATAACACCTTTGTGGACGCGGACCACCAGTAATTTCCCTTTTTACTTAAATGATAATTTTTGTCTATTTGATCGGCTCCAACTTGTTTCCAAGTTGTCGCTGTGCTGAAGGGATTCACTACAGACCGAGTCACAAATGGCTATGTCTTAGCTCTGGATTCTGTATGAGGTTTGGCAGACTGGACGTAACATACTAAAAACATCGTAGTTTCAGCGTAACCAACTCCTTATATTGCTTATCCGGCCTCTAATAATCTTCTAAAACTCGGCAGAAAATGTTAATTCAAAACCTCCTCTTCCATTCTAGACCTTAAAGCAAGGCCGGACCTAGCGGGGATGCAGGGGGTTTATTGCAGCCCTCCCCCAGAAAATAAATAAGGCGCCCCGAGAAATCCCCCCACCCTCAATCAAAAAAAAATAATTAATAAATTGACAAACTTTCAATTATATAATAACATACATGATTATGGTCACAGAGTGATGCTCTTAAGGCACTGATCAATCAGTCTTTTTTAAGGGCGCCCACACACTAATGTGTTTATTTGCCCTGATCCAAACTTCCTTGTACCACTATGGCGTCCACCTGCCATTGAGTCAACTGGCGTGGTTTAGAATCCCTGATTGTACGTGGCAAGGAGTAGGGTCGCCTGCCCAACCTCATGGGTTTTCTCCGGGTACTCCGATTTCCTCCCACTGCTAAAGACCCCTACGCGCAAATCAAATATTGAAATAAAAAAATAAAAAACATATGTTAGTCCCGAAATGACCTAGTTTGTTTCAAGTAGACGTTAAACCCTATTTCTCCCTCCCTCTCTTTCTCCCCCCCTCTCTCTCTCTCTCTCTCTCTCTTTCTTTCGGCAAGGAGTAGGGTCGCCTGTCCAACGCGTGGGGGGGGGGGGGATGGCCTAGTGGTCTAGAGTGGTCTAGACCTCTAGCTGGCCGGTCACCTCTGGCTTGCGGCTGTGGTTTCGAGCCCTGGTGTGAGCGTATGTGGCATGGAGATAGGGGCGCCTTCTCAACCTCGTGGGTTTCCTCCGGGCACTCCGGTTTCCTCCCACTGCTAAAGACCCCTACGCGCAAGCGAATTATTGAAATAAAATTAAAAACCATATGTTAGTCCCGAAATGACCTAGTTTGTGTTGAGTGGACGTTAAACCCCATTTCTCTCTCTCTCTCTCTAACGCGTGGGTTTTCTCCGGGAACTCCTCATACATCTAAAGACCCCTACGCACAAGCGAAATATTGAAATAAGAAAATAAAAACCATATGTTTGTCCCGAAATGACCTAGTTTGTGTCGAGTGGACGTAAAATCCCATTTCTCCCTCTCTCTCCCTTATATCGAGAATAAAATTGAAATACATCTTACATGTATGTATGTAATAATTTGTTTCACATAGTGCCATTCACTTTGCAATTGGCGAGATATGAGTCTGACATAAGGAGTTTTTTTCTGTTCTCTGTAATAGCCTACAGATGTATGTCGTTCAAGTTAGAATGACCGCCATATGATACCGGGGACTATTATATGGTTTACCTGGCGGTCAAATGTATAATTTCACGATTATTGTTGAAGGTCTTCAGATGAAAACAAGATCGATATCCAATTATTGGGTTTATTTGTGTTGTTTTAATATTGGTTAAGCTAACTATAACATATTCGCTTTTATAACCGTCGTAATGTATCTGATAAATGCTGAATGTTCCAGGGGATTATGCTACATACCGATGGCCAAGTCATATAAATAACTTAGAATACAAACTGATAAAATATGCACAGTTAAATTACATGAAATCGGGCGCTATTATCTCTGGATGAGAACTAAATTACACAATAATGGTCGTTAAACGCAAATAAAAAGCCAATCTTTTTAACTATAATAGAATCAGTTTCATTTCATGGCTTATCATTGTCGATTTCTTAAAGGGGAGGTTCGGGCGTCGCTTGTGATCGAGGTTTGCCCGTGTTCGGGCGTCGCTTGTGATCGAGGTTTGCCCGTGTACAACAGGAGCCGCTGTGGCTCGGTGAGTAAGGTACTGGCTCACGAACCAGGGTATCCTGGTGTTGACCGAGAATGATCCTTGGGATTTCAGTCTAGTGTACCAACATCGTCTAGTCTATCGGATGGGACGCCAAAACCAGAATCCAGTGAACAAGTTGCCGTGCACGAAAAAAAGAACTCTTGATATTTGAAATGTATTTAAAGGTATATGGAAACCACGCTGTCCATTGATCCAAACTTGTCGAACCAATTGACGTTTTTGTTTCTACACTCGACATCAAGATTTCTAATAACTAAACAATTTGCTAGTAATTGACACGACTGAAATGAAAATTTAACTACGTAGAACTCGGCTTGTTATTTGTGGATAACACTAGCAATTAAATCAATTAAACTATTATATTTGACCTAAATGAAAGAGGTCTGACTCCTTTAACAGTCATCCGTTATCAATAAAGCCATGGTTTATTACAAAGAGAAAAATGGCGCATTCCTTATCATGTTTTGTAGTTTTCTATTACGCTGTTAGATCTCGGCGATCGATGTAATAGCCCTACTTTACAGCGATTATACCATAGTTTATATTGACCAAGACTAATTGGTCAAGTAGACAAGATTGCCAAGCTCTATATAGTTGTATAAAAACTACGGAGAAGAATTTAAGATCCCATGTTGAAACGGAATGGCGATTTGTTGTGTTTTTTGTATAAATTCAGTTCATATTTTTGTAAATTTTAAACCCTTACTAAACACGGGTAAAACCCAACTGCCACATACTATAAGATATGTAATGTAATGAAATGGAGTTTAACGTCCTACAGCCCTGTGTTTACTCGTCTAAACGTCCTACTATTCTGCACCAACTGAAACGGACTATAGGCCATACAGTGTGGCTATTGGGGCAATTTTGCATAGAGAGAGGAGATGAGGCCTTTTCTTATATCGACTCTCAACTGTCAACGGTTATTTTACGTGCATGCCACAAATCTTAATTTTTATAGTTCAGCATTTTGATTTACTTGTCTATTACTACACAAGAATCTGGAAGAGTTGTTATATTTAAGCGCGATCTGGATGATATGAGGAATAAGCCAACGAAACGGTCTGTTACAACGAGTTCTTTGTATTTAACCGATAAGAAGCGTCTGGAAGAGTTGTTATATTACCAGCGGTGTTTGTTGAAGTGAGGAATTAGCCATTGAAACAATCTGTTATACGTATGTCCTTGGTCGTTAACGCAGTCAGTGCTTTACGTAGAACATTAATCCCCATTTCCTTTCCATATATTACAGGTAGACAATTAATACATATCTGTAGATAATTAGCCAGATTAGTGGGGATTATCACAGTATTTGTATAAATAACAACTACAAAACATCATACAAGGTCATTGTAGGACACACCTGCCTTCACGATTGACTATTTGATGGTGGAGGGTTGGTTAGTCGAATGGTTAGCGCGTGTATACGTTGTATCATAAAGTCTTCCATGAGCCAAGTGGCTTGGTTTCGATCCCAAGGATGTATGTGACAAGGAATAGGGTCGCATGTCCAACCTCGAGGGTTTTCTCCGGGTCCATCGCATTCCTCCCACTTCTAAAGACCTCTACGCGGAAACGCATTACTGAAATAAGATTGGATCCTTTGTTAGTCCCTAAATGAACCTCTCTCTCTCTCTCTCTCTCTCTCTCTTATTCTATCTTTCCTTAAAATCATACAATCCGTCCCCAATCCCCTGACATTGGAACGAATTATCTATTAAATAGCTGTTGATTTGCATTTAAAATGATCGGTGATACATTAGATTTGTACTTTCAATAGCTATTCACAATATAGGTAATGTTGTCAGAATATTCATTGGTATGTGTAAAAATAATTGAAAAACTGATTATCTTTTCTTAACAGAATATACAAACCCTACTTTGTTATTATTTTAGTAAAATGATCCACAGTATGACGGAGGGCGCGGGGTCGGGTGATAATAATTTATGGTTCGATTAAATAGCAGTGGGGGAAACCGGCGGACCCGGCTAAAACCGCGTTGGACAGGCGAACCCAGATATTGTCACGTACAAGCTGGGAATCAACACACACGTAACCACTTGACTAAATGACAGAAATGAAATCAAATGAAATCAAATGAAATCAAATGAAATCAAATGAAATCAAATGAAATCAAATGAAATGGGGTTTAACGTCCTACTCTTCTGCACCTAACCTGGGCTAATAGAAGACGGACATACGCCATACAGTGTACTATGAGGGTAATTGGCGCTACGGCCAACTCTTATATCGAATTCCAACTGCCAAGGGACCTTTACGTGCACGACAGTGTGTACACGGGACCTCGGATTTTCATTCTATTCGAACCACTAGACACTTGTCCTTGTCAGGCCCTCCGTTCTGCATCACTGACAAGGGGAAACCACACCGGAAATCGTGATGAACTTTCTCGGCCAACAACCGACCTACAGGTTAGCGAGCCAGCGCCTTACCCACTTTAGCGACGTGGTCCCGACCTTATGATTTTATGAGCACGTGTTAAACACGAGGCCACCAAACCTTCCATGAATCCTTGAGCGAATTATCTACTGTCAAGGCACACTAGAATTTTTTACGCTTGACGAAAGGAAATAATTGATCGTATAATATCCGGAAAATAGCCGACGCGCGTAAATTGTTTTGCCATTCTCACATGAACCGGAATACCATCACATAAGTACGAAAGCAATTTAAGTATAAATGCGTTAAGCTGCTTTGGATCTAGAATTGTCCTCATCGCCCTTTTCCCATTAGTTAAAGTTCCAATTTCACTTTTTCTAAGAAAGTCAAAATATAATTATTTCTATGTTTTTTGCTCAAAAGGTTGTCAACTCAGTATTATACGATCATGGACAAAATTTTGGGGGGGTTAGAAAGGGTGACACTGGTTGATTGAGGAAATAGTTACTCAATTACCTCCCTTGTTTCCCATTCTTCTCCATGGACGGCCATCTTCAAACGTTTGAATTTGAAGTTGAAAATGATATTTTTGCCAATTTCTCAACTGGCAATAGTGAATTATAGGATTAATAGGATTATTCTTTAACATGGTAGGACTGTTTATAGGTTCAATCTATTTCGGGGCTTTATTTTAATAAATTTTAAAAATATAACTTAAAAAAATGCTATTGGAACTTTAAGTGACAAACTATGTTCTTTTACTTTTTTTCGAAAGGTTACGTAGAATTTAACGACGTATTTACCATATTCAATTTACAATTTAGTGGAACTCGAAATTTGTTTTGTCTGAACACAGACTTTATGTTGTGATAGTCATCAAACAAAGTATAGTAACTTTAAACTATAACACATACTTATGGAAGAACAATTACTGAGTTATTTAGGCGACGTTTCGAAGAGTATTCTCTCAACGTTTTCAAGCAAGTTGAGAGAATACTCTTCGAAACGTTGCCTAAAAAAATCAGTAATTGTTCTTCCATAAGTATGTGTTATAGTTTAATGCTCCTTCCAGTTACTAAATGCCTCTAAAAGATTATAGTAACTTATATAACGGTAAATCTCTTTGATCTTGGGAGTATATTCTGTGCCCGGAATAACTTGCGATCTAAATATGTAGAGAGAAATTTGGTGTTATTCCTTTGACAGCCTGTAACTAGTTATTCTTCCATGGTAGGTTATTTTTTTCCATACGAAAACAAGATATAAGATTTTCTGGGGCATTCTCAATTTACGTTTATGTAAACATGGCATTGTTTATAAGCAAGATAAAATTCCAGACTTCGGTTATGCTGGGGAAAAAAGATTTCAGAAAAACAAACTCGCTTTTTTTTTCGCTTGATTTTCCCTAGCATAACCTCAGTCTTGTGCTTTATCCGACACAGCAGAATAATTCATGTATCTTTCAGTAGATTTAAATATCAAAAAGAAGCAACTTACGAAAGGTAAAATATAAGTTCCAACAAAGAAAGTTTCTCGTCCGAAGTCGGTGGCCAAACTAAACGTCAGTCAGGTGTATATGGAAAGTTATGACACTATTAGTATTTATGCGCCAGGTACAAATCGATAGGATTATCCTTATGACGTCACGTTATATATTGTCCAGACTAAAACATACCCTACGATTAAATCTAATCTTTATCCATTATGGTTAAAAATAGATTCTACTCATAATACTAGGTAGAAATTCATCCAAGTATTATTTTGTAGAGATATGAAGTATGTGGTGTAGGATCAATTATTATGATTAAACGAAATAAAGCAAGAAAAATGAGGTACAAAGTTTGATATCGTCATTGAGAAGATACATTCATCCAAGAATTGGGGGGGGGGGAATGGTGTATCATAAAGTCAACTGTTGTGATTTCGATTGCCAGGTGACAATGATTTGGACGCCTGAACAACTCCGTGGGTTTTCTCCGGGTCCTCCGGTTCCTCACACAGCTAAAGACCCTTACGTGCAAGCGAATAATTGAAATACAATTGAACCATATGTTAGTCCCGAAATGGTATGGTTTGTGGCTAGTGGACGTTAAACTCCATTTCTCTCCCATATCCAAGAATGTATTGTATTCGTGTATGGGGTGAAATAATTATACACTACAATAGACCACTGTTAACCGTATTTATAACCGAATACGCTCAATTAGAAATTCTCCAAAGAATAAATTTGATGGTGCAAACCCTAATACATTAAAGCCGGTCGTACAGGAGCAAAGAAAATTTGACAAATTTCTTTGACGGTCTCTTCAAATTTTCTTTGACCGTGTACGAAGCCAGCAAATAAATTTGACGATCACAGCGCCACGTCACATGGTTGGTCGGAACTGACGGTTCTTCGTATGAAGGAACCACGTTCATAGAACAAAAAAAAAAGCCAACATGTGTATAAAAAAATTCAGAATAGTGATTTCCCAGCGTGATTACGATGTCTTTGACAGGTGTCCTGTTGTTGATGCAGGATTTCTATACCGTTTGATCAGTCCAATGCATGTCAGCTTTTGTCAAATCTCATATGGCAAAGGAATATGTGGCAAATTTCCTCTCGTACTCGAGCAAATTTCTTAGACAAATCTCTATTTGTCAAAGAAAATTTGCTCGTGTACGACCGGCTTTAATGGTTGAATACACATTTCAAATTCTGCTACATCTGATCTGTGGGTAGAGCGCTTCAGTACGATAACATTTACAACCAAATTTCATTCTTTAATTTTTACAGTTGTAATCCTCGTGTCTAACAAGGCACCTTTAATTAATTGAGATACTCTAATTGTTTTTATAAGTGGCGATGGAGGAGGGGGGGGGGGGGTGAAGAGGGCGGGAGGGGTATAGTGAAGGAAAGGTCAGGGGTTTTTTAAAGTTTACCATGACGGAGGCTATACTATTTTGAGGGCCCTCTTTTGCGGAGAAGGGGGGGTCTAGATTGATGGTTTTCACGCCACTGCAATTACTGCATATTCATTCAGTAGTAGATTCGACAGTAACAGTGTATAGAAAACGGATGATTCGGACTCGGGGGCCCCTTCCCTTGACTAGAGGGGCCCTTTGTCAAACGTGAGGGCCTTCTGTCTGCTTTAGGGCCCCCTAACTAGAGTACATTTTCATTTTTCTCATCGGTTTTAGCATTTTTCTCCCGTTTTATTTTTTCAACTTCTTTCATTTTTTTTCGCGAGGAGGCTGGCATCTCCAGCGCCTCAGCTATAAAACACCTTTGGGAAAGGTGCAGTAGATTAATTACGATCAGCCGATCTACTATTGTAAATACAGGTATCAGACAACACGAGGCCAAGATTTGTACAATCTGGATGAAGGATTAATCGTTTAGTATAACATTATATAACTATTACCGTTGTTGGTGGTGTTAATATAACAAATCACAATAACAAATCTGGTTTTAAAACCCAGTAAGGGTCATTGACTCCGTAACACATACAGTGATTAAGTAGTATTGTACATACGGAGACTACCAAATTGCGTTTACTGCTGCGTCATGATTATTGACGTGACTAGCTTATTAAAATGCTTTTATTAAGACAGGCATAAAATTGCAATTAGTATATTTTTAGACAAACCACAGAGAGAGGGAGAGAGAGTGAGAGAGAGAGACAGACAGAGTGAGAGAGAGACACAGAGAGAGAGACAGTGAGCGAGAGACAGAAAGACAGTGACAGAGAGACACAGAGAGACACACAGGGAGACATAGAGAGAAAGAGACAGAGAGAGAGACAGAGAGAGAGACAGAGAGAGAGAGGTGTATTGTGAGTGATATAAATAGGTTATCAATCGACGCATCTATAGATGTATCAAACCATGTTCTTTTGTTGACAAAGTCTAAGTAATACAATCGGCTTCTCACCCAGTACAGGAATGAGTGTTCAATTTGTTTTTTTTTTTTGTTTTTTTTGTTGTTGTTGTTGTTGTTTTTTGTTTTTTTCGGGCTGTATTAAACCAGACTAATGTTAGGGTTTCGGAGCAATTTTCCCAGAACCAATTCTAGACTTTGCCATCCAGTATCATATTGGTAAAACAAAGAGAAGACTTTGACACCAAGTTGTATATTAGTAGAATTTACAATCTAGTGCAGTGTAGTACTACTGCTACTTCTAGGACTTCTTGTTTCGTTGTGTTTCTGTGATCGTAAACTAATACCACAGTGTTTAAGGTATAAGAACTTTATTGTCAAGCTAACAAGTTTACAGGTCCCTTGTTCTCAACAGATAATGGCTGCTAGAATATCTGGGTGAGTTTCTAACGAATCTCGCTCTACCCCCTATTTTATATCCCCCAGTTCCTGCAGGCTCAAGATTAACTTTGAACCTAAATTCCATTCCAAATATGGAATAAAGCCTTACAATTCTCACCACTACAATCAGGTGATACTCCTTATATGGTCTTCCAACCATAGGTTAACTAACAGGTAGAACGTGATGGACACTTTGACAGTGATTAGGATTTTACCAAAACATCACTTGTTTTTTTATGTATACCTTTTAATTCAGTGCACTAGGTGCATGTGAATTTGACTTTATAAAAATAGTTGTTTTTAACAATTCCCCAAAGACACAATATGGTCTTAAAGACCATATACTTACAGCAGCAGGCACTACAATGTATTAGTTATTTCCTTGGTTTTTTAAATGTTTTATAAAACAGTTGTTAATTACCTTAATATTAATTAGCATGTCTAAATAATTGAATTGGTTTCCATAACCACAGACATTGCTTCCTGTTCTCATGTGGGTTGGTACTATTAATTATGTTGGTAATGATTTATTTAAACAACATTTCTATAGTAATAAGGTATGTATTTTCAAATTTATACAGTGGTGTCAAATCAATAATTTTGTAATTGAACTTAAATTACACATAACCGTAGTGTATCTTCTTTCTTTTTTGATTGGCATTTAGTAATTGAACATATCAACACAAGGTACAAATTTATGGATACACAATTACTGAGTTTGATACTAAGCGATGTATTTTATAATATAGGGAACTTCTATATCACCTGTTTGTAAACTATCAACATTTCGTGTGGTTGTTCATGGTTCATAGATTAAATCAATATAATAGTTTAAAACAATATAATGTAAAGGCAGTTTGCTGAAATTTCAGTCAAATTGATCCACTATTAGTTTTAAGCGATTGAAATTTCTTCCTAGAATTGATCATCGTAACTAAAGTCAATACATGAGTCAGGTTTTTTTGTGCAGTCGCGGATCCGGGGGGACGCCCCCTCTATTTTTTGAGGCGGCGAAGAATTTTTGGCTTCATGTATTTTCGTGGGAAAGGAAAACCAAAATAGTTTAGGTTGGAAATCGTAATTTACAGTACTAGTATGAAATTAGTCCTTGTGGGCATTTTTTCCACACAAAAATCACGAGTCGGGTTTCGCACTACCAAGTGGGTGCAGCACGCCCCGCCTTTCTGAAATTCTTGGTGTGACGTCCTTAAGATGATTGTAGACCAACTGTTTCAGATACGAAGCATTGTCACTGTTTTGGCGTCACTTCACTATAATCCTGTACATTTCTGAATTTGTAGAAATATTGTCTCAATTGTTTCTAGATTTCTAAAATTCGCAGATAATCCCCAAGACTTTGCCCCAACCTGACTTTGTCTCATAAACCCCTGTTCTCTCACCGGGGTGTATAGGCTGATGGTTTTTGCAAGAGGTGGGGGCAAAGTCTAGCACGGGAGCACTGTATCATAAGGTCTGTCATTGAGTCAACTGGTGTGGTTTCGATTTCCCGGAGAATGGTCGCCTGTCCAACCGCGTGGGTTTTCTCCGGGTCCTCGTCTGTCCATTTCCACTTCAGATAAAACGCCTGTAATACAAAATTTTGAAAATAAAGTGTAACAAGAATACGATGATAGAGCAAGCAAATGTTACTATGAGATTTGACTCCTATACTAGAATATCAATATACAATGTACATCAATTTCATGGTTAATTACAAACCGTCAGGATATATATCTCCTGTTAATAGATACCAATAAACAGCAACTAGATATTCTACTATTGTTATTTCAACCGACAGAAGGTCAATAAACATTTTAATGACCCATCTTTAAAGATGCATTATGCAAGAACTAATTTTTCCTGTTACAGCTACTTAGTATGGCTTAACCTCTCATATAAAAATAGAGAGAGAGAAATGGGGTTTAACGTCAACTCGGCATAAACTACGTCATTTCGGGACTAACATATGGTTTAATTTTATTTTAATAATTCGCTTGCGCGTAGGAAATCTACGAGGCTGGACAGTCGACCCTCCTCCTTGTCACGTACAACCGGAGATTCGAAACCTCGCCAGTTGACTCAATGACAGGCCGTATGACACAGCGCGGCACCTCTTATATACACATATATTGACACGACAGGCAGAGGTGTACATAATGATTTCGTTTGGGGGGGGTGTTTAGCCAAAATGTGACCGACTGATGCACATACACCCCACCCCCAGTGCGATTGACGCAATCAGGAGCCGAGCACCAAGTGCGAGTTTTCTAGGGAATATGGGGGTGGGGTAGGGGCGGTTTCAAATGTAGGGCGCCATCCACAATCCCATCCCACAATGAAAGTAAACAAAATACTAGCTATAACATTAAGCGTCCCGGTAGAACATAGATATTATTTAATTGTGTAGTTGTTCGCCGATCGTTGTCTCGTCGGAAAGTAGTTTTATTTTAATTCACATATAGTTTATGTCATATCAATGGTGGTGCCTATAACACTGAGTAATTTGCGAAAATTTTTGAAAAATTGATTCAATATCCTAGCATTTGAGGTCATTGCTGGGAGAAATTCCTGTGGACGAGTGTTCCAGAAATGTCAGTCAATGGGACAGAATCTCCAGATGTGTTTTGCAAGAGTTGGCATAACATCTGTACAATCTGACGTCCCTGCCCCATACACCAGTGGAACTACATCTGGGAAGTTCACTATAATCGTGAATATGATAGTGCTGAGACAGTATAAGACAACCGAGGAGTAAAATAATGATTTTAAAATGAAATCAAGCGCCGCAGTTGCGAAAAAATTTCAGATATGTAACCCAGTAGAAGAATGATGTTATAACGGAATTGCGCCGCAAGCGCGAAAAAATTTCAGATATATAACCGAGCTTTTAAATTTTTGGTACTGGGGTTGATAAGAAATGGGACAAAATCTTGAGACTGCGGTGAGTACTTTTTTTTTGAGACCGACTATGTTTTGCCATGGTAAAAAACATTTCATAGAACAACATACTCACAACAGAATAAGAAATACAAGCATACAGGGTTATTTTATACTAAAGTTTTGTGTGACGTATGCAATTTAGGCACACGGATTCACGCAAATACATAGTATTTGGGATCTATTCTGGCATTGTTTTGGAGACCGACTGGAGTGACTGCACTTTTTTTGTGACCGACTATTTTTCTCCCCTGTTGAAATTTTGTTGTTAAACCAACATACTCACAACAGAATAAGAGTGACGTACGCAATTTAGTCTCACGGATTCACGCAAATATATAGTATTTGGGATCTATTCTGGCATTGTGTTGGAGACCGATTGCAGTGACTGCACTTATTTTGAGAGCGACTATTTTTCTCCCTGGGTGAAATTTTGTTGTTAGACCAACTACTCACAACAGAATGAGAGTGAAACACAACATCTTTTTAAACATGATAAGTTGACAAGGTTATTTTATACTAAAGACTGCTCCTATTTTGCGACCGACTGCACTGATTTTGCGACCGACTATTTTTATACTAAAGTTTTGCGTGAGTAGCGTGACGTATACAGTGAGTACTTATTTTGATACCGACTACCCCTTTTTTGCGACCGACTGCACTTATTTTGCGACCGACTATTTTGGGGGCTGGGGGTGGTGGGGGTGGTACCCCCCCACCCACCCCCACATTTACCGCCCTGACGACAGGCCTATTATATAGACATATATTTACATGACGGGTCTATAATCTACTCTCTAGACGATCAAATGGTCGTTATTTACATGGTTTAGAACAACTGCGATCTAACGATAGAATGGATAAACTAGAACATTTCTGGACTACCTAGGTCATTTCTGGACTAACATATGGTTCAATTTCATTGCAATAATTTTCATGCGCGTATGGGTATTTAACAGTGGGAGAAAATCGGAGCACCCGCAGAAAACCCACGAGAAATCGAAACCACGCACCTTGACTCAATGACTTTTTGATAGAACGTGCATGGGCAGACAATGCAGAATAGGCGCCATAAATAGATAGAGAGAGAGAGAGAGAAATGGGGTTTAACGTCCACTCGACACAAACTATGTCTTTTCGGGACTAACATATGGTTTAATTTTATTTCAATAATTCGCTTGCGCGTAGGGATCTTTAGCAGTGGGGGAAACCGGAGGAAATCTACGAAGTTGGGAAGGCGCCCCTATCTCCATGCCACATACGCTCACACCGGGATCGAAACCACAGCCGCAAGCCAGAGGTGACCGACCAGCTAGAGGTCGAAGCGCGGCACTCTAGACCACTAGGCCATCCTAACCCCGTAAACAAATAGAGAGATGACGTTACTAGACTGACAGAAGAGGCCAAAGCCAAATTCAATTCTGAGAAAATCGAAAACAGTGTCAACAAACAGAAAGAGTTATTAAAAATAACGACCTCTTTATTGGACAGTAATTGTGACAACAAAATTCTTTGAGACAGAGAATCGCCAGCCTCATTCACTTTATGCTTTCACATACAACTAAGTATAATCAGACAAGAAGCCATTCTGTCAAAATTTGATCCACGCGTTTACACTAATCTCGAAATCTCGGCTGTATTTTCACAATTTCATCATGTTTTTGAATCTGATGTCTGTAATATTGTAAAAGCTTTTTCCGTCAAAATCGTGTGATCTGGACCTTCTGTCAATCCAGGTATTTAAAAACTATTTATCTGAGATTCATTCTACAACAAAAAACATTATAGATTCGTGTATTTATCTTAGCACTGTTCCTTATGGGTTTTTTTTTAAAAAAAATGTTGATACAACTCCTTTAATTAAAAAGACAAATCATGACTCTTATGTATTAGAGCCTTAGTTTTATTTCGAAAATATTAGAGAAATGCATCGCTTGCCACATACAATCTCACCTTGGAAAACCCGTTTCAATGAACCATTTCAGAGTGCCTATAAGTTGGGTTTTCACAGTGTAGAGATTCACCTGAAACGTGTTTCTAACGATAGTTTACTTTCACTTGATAATCGCCATTGTATTTTAACCGACGCAGCACGGGTATAGCCATCAATCGGAAGTAGCATAACGCCGACACCGGAGGTGGTAGTCCATCGACATCCGAACCTATGCTACCCCCTCTCCGAGTTACCTCTATATATCAAATTGCAGGTTCTGGGCAGCCCTAGTTTTAGACATCAACCCTGTTCGGACAGAGAAACGATAATCACAAATATTAATGTAGATTAGATTTATCTTCGTTATAAATTTCGTATTTGTAGTTCGCCACTAAAACTTTTCTAAAGCTGTTTATCGAAACAAAGTGTTGTTACCAATGGTCAATCAACCTGTGAATGTGTATTAGATTTTGGTGTAGTCTGTGGCCATGTTTTATTTACTTTGTATATATCACCTCCAGGCGATATTGTTAAAAGCCATGATCTTGATTTATATATATATGGTCATTCATCCTTTGTATGTGTATTAGAATTTGGTTTACCATAAGTCTTAGTCTGTGGCCAAGTTTTATTTATTTTGTATACACCCTCTCTAGGTGATATTGTTAAAAGCCTTGGTCTGGATTTATATGTATATGGCCAATGATCCCGCGGGTGTTTATTAGAGTGCTTGGTGCTTGGTTCTATTTTATTTACTTTGTATACATCGCCTCTAAGTGGTATTGTTCGACACCATTGTCTCGACTTATATTAATATGGTCAACCATCCCCTGAATGTGTATTAGAATTTGGTGTACCACAAGGCTCCGTCCTTGGTCCTATTTTAATTATTTTGCATACATCACCTCTACGTTATATTGTTCGACGCCATTGTCTTGATTTATATGGTCAATAAGCTCCCGAATGTTTATTATGGTTTGGTGTACCACCAGTCTCAGTGTTTGCCCCTATTTTATTTTCTTTGTATACATCCCCTCTAGGTGATATTGTTCGAATCTATGGTCTAGATTTCCATTCTTATATAGATGACGCACATCTTGATATGGTATTTATGGTTTGAACACAAATTTAAAACCACAACATTCCTATCTTAGAATTGTTTTTATTGTTGTCATTATGACCATATCTCTATTTTATTTATATTCTTTTATTGCAACATTGTAAAGCATCCCTGAAGAACACGTTTAAGAAAGAGACGAGAAAACCCATGAGGTTGGACTGGCGACCTTACTCCTTATCACGTACAACCGGGGATTCGAATGCCGCCAGTTGACTCAATGACAAGATTTGTGATACAGCGCAGACGTGCTTACCATTCGGCCATCGACCCCCCCCCCCCCTCTGTATAAAACTCAGACACTCCAAAATAAGTACCTATACACACTAATTTGGAGTCCATATTTCACTTGGGGCTCCTTCCATTGTTTCATAATTTCCTATTTCACAGCATCATTAGCTGTGAAATGATGTGATAAAGATTTATAAGCTAATATGTTATCAAGTTGATGATTGTTGTAATTATTGTATGTTTAGGTTTCCTGGTCTATAGGGATCACTCGTCACTGTGTTTAGACACTACACTAAACTGAAATACCTTTCTTTGCGTCAGTTATCCACTTCACACTTCGGTGTGGAGTAGGACGGAGGACTCGGGAACGAACAACGTATAGTCGGTCGGTTCAATCACTGTATGGCGTACAAATGTCTTCATTATTGCACCCGTCAGATCGAGGTGGTGTCCTTACACTCGTGGTGTGCTATCACACTCGTACAATAACAATATATTACTTAAAGGACAATATTGGTGCCAGTCATTATCGCATATGTGATAGAACTGATTAAACACTTTCCAAATATAATATTAACACAGAGATCATCGCTACCATAGAGGAGTAATAAAGGATTCATGAATCGGAAGTGACGAACGCCAAAGGAAAACACAAGTTATTCCTCTATATAACTAACTGAAGTGATTAGTGATAACAGATACATGGGCGAATATCTGCTCACTAATAATTCCCTCGAAGACCTAAAGTTGCTCTGTGACACTGTGAGAGAATATCTTACAATTCATAAAAAGAATTGACTGCCACTAGATAAGAGAACACGAAAGAAAAACAGAAAAAAGTCCGTGCATTACCATGTTTTTATAAGGTAGGGGGGACCGGGGCACATTGAACCACCATGGATATATCCTTTATAAATAATACTATACAACCCAACACTATACAGAAGTGAGATAACTTCTTAGACCAATTTCTCCATCAATAAGCCACATGCTGTGAATTATTTTCTTAGGCAGTGATTTTTTTTCAAAAAGCGATTAAAAGAATAAATTTGTCCATAGCCTGGGAAATTCTTGTACTTAAAATAAGTTAATATAATATGTCTAATCTATACAATCCAGATAAACCGGGGTTTGATCCATATAAGAGGGCATATTGATTTTTTTTTTTTAATTTTGATCATGAAATAAAGAGATCTTCCAATAAAAACATTTGATATGAAATGAGGACAAACATGTATATATGTGAACAAAATGGTTCAATGTGCCCCGGTCTCCCCTGTAGAATGAATAAAAACAAGGGGCTGTACGGAGTATTTCTATTTTTCCCGTGTTCTCTTATCTTATGACACTTAATTAGTTAATTGAATCGTCAGATATCCTCTTGCGGTCCCATATAACAACTTTTTGTCTTGGAAGGAATTATTAGTGAGCAGAAATTCGGCCGTTTATCTGTCATCATTCGTCACTTCAGTCATTCACATAGAGAGATAACTCGTGTTTTCCTTTGGCGTTCGTCACTTCCGATTCATGAATCCTTTATTACTCCTCTATGGTAGCGATGATCTCTGTGCTAATATTATATTTGGAAAGTGTTTAATCAGTTCTATCACATATGTGATAATGACTGGCACCAATATTGTCCTTTAATATCTCGCACTCGACCATTAAACTACGTTTAATATATAGTCTTATGGATTATTTAAGATACAAATTCTAACATATAAATCGCCAGGCTTTGACGATTCAGTCCGATTACAAAACAGTCCCTCAATTAACGCCCTTGCTGAAGGAATTCTCGCCAGGTTTGGCTTGTCAAAACTTAGGTTCCACGTGACATAATCGATGGGATTCAATTCCATATTAACATGCTAGGTGAGGATTGAATAAACAGGAAGACAATGGTGCCACGTGGGACAGCCTCGTCTACGGTCTCACCTATGAATTATTCCCCGTCATAAAGATGGTGGGTGTATCGCAACACAGGAATTAGCATAGAACGACGAAAGTTTCTATTCATCAATACGGAACGGAAGAGTAGGCCGTAGTGCTGCTGTCCGGGCAAAATATCCCTCATAGCACACTGTATGGCGTATGTCTTGATTATCCCAGTTTGGAGCAGAACAGTTGGACGTTAAACCCTTTTACTTTCATCCTCTAATACTATAGTAATATAGCTATGTTTCAGTCTTATATCGAATTCCATCTGTCAATGGATCTTTTACGTGCACGTAGGACATCGGGCTTTCGTACCATCCGAACGACTACACAGCTGTAACTGCCAGGCCCTACGTTCTAAATCACTGACAAAAGGAAACCACACCGGAAAATCTGGATGAACTTCCTCGGCCAATGTAGACATCGAACACCCGACCTCCAGGCTAGCCGGCCAGCGTACTTTAGTATTAGAGATTTAACATTAACAATATAGCTATTTACAAGGGATACTTATGACGCTAAAATAACGTGACGAGAGGCTAACAGCTTTGTCTGGAAATCGATCAGATTACATTTAACGTTTAAATTTGTAATTAAAATTAATCCCATAAAACCTTATAACAATACCGAAATGTTTTAAGCACAAATTTGCCCTGGGTGCACTAAAATCCTTGTCTAGAAATCATTAATGATAAGATTAGATTCAATGTTTAAATTTGAAATTAAAGTTAATCTCATAAAAGCTTATAACAATATTGAATTTTAAACACAAATTTGTCCGGCTGCACTAAAAACGTTGTCTGGAAATCAGTCCAGTCAAATACAGGGTTACAATGTAAAAAAATATTCTAATTTTATTCCTAAATTTGTCGAGGTACATTTAGTTCATCATGGCATCGAACGTGGCTTGTACATGTAAATTAGAAGAGAGAGGGAGAGAGAGAGGGGAGAGAGAGAGAGGGAGATAGAGAGGGAGAGATATGGAGTTTAAGGTGGGAGAAAACCGGCGGACCCGGAGAAAACCCACGAGGTTGCACATGCGACCCTTCTCTTTGCCACGTACAACAGGAGAATCGAAACCATGACAGTTGACTCAATGATAGACCTTGCTATTCATCGCGCACCTGCTAATCATTCTCCCCCACACCCTCATCAGTTCGGTGAATATTGGATTTTTTATAATTTTATCCCATTGGCTCAATGTTCTTTAATCCCAGTGCTGGCCGCCAAAGTTTCAAATGATTTTCCGATGTGATTTCTAATATCAGTGTCGTATGGCGGAAAGAGAGAGAGAGAGAAATGGAGTTCAATGCCACTCGACACAAACTAGGTCGGGACTAACATGAACTCGAACGAACACTGCGGGGTTGGGATGGCCTAGTGGTCTAGAGTGCCGCGCTTCGACCTCTAGCTGACCGGTCACCTCTGGCTTGCAGCTGCGGTTTCAATCCCTTGTGTGAGCGTATGTGGCATTGAGATAGGGGCGCCCGCCTTCTCAACCTCGTTGGTTTCCTCCGGACACTCCGGTTTCCTCCCACTGCACAAAACCCCTACGCGCAAGCGAATTATTGAAATAAAATCTAAACCATATGTTTGTCCCGAAATGACCTAGTTTGTGTCGAGTGGGCGTTAAGTCTCATTTCTCTCTCTCGAACGAACGAACGAATGAACGAACACTTTGATTGTTTTATATCATCTTTTGCTATGAAAGATTTTTTATCACTCTGGTTAACAACATACCAGACCCAACAACACGTCTAATAAATAATTAATGAATATTGACAAATATTTATGAACGTTTCGCGTGTCTCTCAATATATATTTAATTGTGCTGACAAAACATTTCATCACATGAATTCATTCACACCTTTCCTGTTCACAACAATAACACCAAGATGGCTACCATAATGTCTAACTTCCGGTGAACGTGATTCTCTCATTAATCTCCAACCCATAATATTTGTCTTCGCTGTTGATTGACCGAGTTTTTTGTTTCGAGGGTAATGTGCTCCATAATAAAAACACAGATAATCGACCGCCATTTGTCCCACGTTTTTCTTTCTCTCCTTTTCTAAACATTTCCAGTGTATTTGAGTTGCTTCATTGTATTTTTAAAGGCGAGGTACTAAAGTACGGCCTGAGTCAGTTGTCATATTTACCAGTTGAAGTACTTCATTTCCAGGTATCCCTTGTAGTTAAAATACAGGATGTTATGGATTACTTCCCCTTGACTAGAACACAATGATGACGTCGCGCTTACTGACGTCACGCTTTATACAAGCTCAAAACCTTACTCGGCTTACAAGTTTGTCTCGATGCCAGCGGGCGTATAGTCTTGATGTTCCACTCACTGACCTTCGTCCATTACGCTTAACACTTCCAATCTATAAATAATGAAATCGTTTGAAGTGGTATTAGCAATACGGAATAAGTATCAATCAACATTTAGGCTAAAAGGATTAGTTCAATAATTTTTCTGAAACGAAATCTTCAAACGGCCTAGGTTCAATAGTTAAATGTTGACAGACATTGATAAATATGGGGAGTATTTTGGAGTCACTCTATTTCCACCATTCAAGGAATTAATGGAAATGATTCTGCATGTTTTTAAAAGTAGCCAAGTCCCTAAGTCAATATCATCCAAAATCCCCGACATGGAAAACACGAATTATTTGTCAGTTTAAATCAACATTGATGTTGTAATCTTACTGAAAAAGATAGTCCTCTGAAATGCAAAATAAACATTTTACCATTGGTACACGAATCGTGTAACATAATGCCTTTTCAACGCCATTTGTATCAAGGGACTCGACGAATGCGGTTTGACATATTGCACAAGTCGTGTCATACGATGATGGCATGTTCTTTTCAGCAGAGCATGCGCAATAAATAGACTGTGTAGACTTGAATGAGAGATTGCCATTCGATTGAAACTTCTGGCGTATTTCGCCGAACATATTAACTGATTTGAAATTAGAGTCAAAACTGAAACGATTGAATGTAAGTCTGTTTATATACATTCTTATTAAATTATTATATGCGTTGCTATCCACACAAAGCGAGTCTGACCAGAAGCATCCAAGGTCACCTTGTTGTTAATCCATTGTGTGTGCCACTGAAAAGGAACTAAATGATAGTTTAGCATAAAATAAAGTGGGTTTCAGACGGAAATAGCTACAGAGAGTGAGATAAAAATTAGGTTTAACGTCCACTCGACACACAGTAGGTCATTTTGGGACTAACATATGGTTCAATTTTATTTCAATGTTCGCTTGTGCGTAGGTTTTTTTTAGCAGTGGTGGAAACCGGAGAACCAGGAGAAAACCTACGAGGTTAGACAGGCGGCCCTTCTACTTGTCACGTAAAATTGTGGAATTGAACCCACGCCAGTTGACTCAATGACAGACATTATCATACAACGCGCACTCGCTAACCATTCGCCCCCCCCCCCCCCGGTACGGAACTGTTCAAGAGTATATTATAATTGTTCGATACTAAGATGAATAATAACTACCACATTTGTTGTGCAATGTATTTGGGACCCAGAGAGGATGAAACCTTTTGATTTCCAACGTTCCGCGACTTTCTGTTTCGGGGTCACCCCTCTCCCCCACCTTCAGTGTTCCATGACTTTCCGTGCTTTAATCATAAACGCCTTTAATTTTTGATTACAAAATTATACAAAAGAAAATAGATTTTTAGGTCTGAATAGTATAAGACAAATATCTTAACTAAGAGAAATATAATAAAAAATAGATCCAAACGATAGTATTAAGAAATAAATCATTAAAATTAGTATTTATACATGTTTACATAGAATAAATTCTATTTAACGCCTTACTCTTCTGCACCAATCGGGCTAATATGAAGACGTCGTATAAATAGAAGGTTCACACTGACGTCACCATTTGATCATTCACATTACTAGTAAATATGATTAAGACGTGATTCCTACTCCATACTTGACGAATGCGCGCCATGCATTCGACAATATACTAATTAAATTTCGCAATTTCCCTCGGTAGACGCTTGTTGTGAAAGATCAGCTCGAATAACCATTCTTTAATATTAAATATTTTAGTCTGTAATTAGTGACGACAGGCGAGGGAGATTTTAATTATTGTGACATTAAAAGTTCATTTGTAGACGGATAACAACATACGGGGCCCAATGGCAGACAAACAACACTAAATTAGGTTATCGTTCATATTCACTGGAATTACATATGAAATGAAATGAAATGGGGTTTAACGTCCTACCCTTTTGCACCTAACCTGGGCTAATGGAAGACGGACATACGCTATACAGTGTGCTATGAGGGAAATTTTGCCGGGGCAGCGGCGCAACGGCCTACTCTTATATCGAATTCCAACTGCCAAGGGATCAATTACATATGAGGAATTTAAAGAGCAAAATAAGATATGTTATGGTCGACCTTTTAAAGAATTATTTTTCTTTTGTGATTTTTGTTCCGTACATAACATTAGTAGGACGTTAAAGATCCCTGGGGAGCACTTCAAGATACCCGATCACGTTAAAGGTACCCAAGATCCCTGGACAGAAGGCTAAATATCCCTGAGCCACACGTTAAGGATCTCTGAGACGCACGTTGGAATCACGTTCAAGATACATGAGCAGCACGTTCAAAATACCCGAGCAGCACGTTCAAGATACCCGAGCAGCACGTCCAAGATCCCGGAGCAGCGCGTTGACGACACCTGGGCAACACGTTAAAATCCCTGGGCAGCACGTTCAAGATCTCCGAACAACACATTATAGATCCCCAGACTGCACGTTAAAGATCCCAATTAATCCAAGCCCACATCCGTAGTAGTGCTATGCTCGCTATTGCCTATGACAAGTTTTTCCATACGCTTGTCAAACATACGAGCACGAAGGTACGAAGTTTAACGTGTTGTGCAATCGTTCACGGACAGAGCAGAACAATTTATAGCTTATAGCTTTAATGCAAGTTGTGCATATTATCTTTCTATAGCTATGTGTCCCAGATCTGACATACTTTTGGGACTAACATATGGTTCAGTGTTTTATTTCAATAATTCGCATGCGCGTAACCGTCTTTAGCAGTGGGGAACCCACGACGATTGAAGGTGCCCCCTACTGCTCGTCACGTACAAGTGGGAAATGGAAACCACGTGACTGGATTCAATGATAGACCTTATGATCCAGCAAGGTCTGAATCAATCGAGTTTCCATTTGGCTACCTCAGCTGTTCGTTTAGTTAACCGCATGTTGTTCAAAGTCTGACCTGTGTTGTCGAGAATATTAAACCACTTCCGTGTCTACTAAATGATATTACCAAACTCAATGCTCAGCATTCGTCACGATTTTGAGATTAAATATAACGATATAATTGAGACTACACGCCAATACCATGGTTAATATCATCATAACAGTTTCTCCAGTTGACAGACCAACTCTTGATCATTTTTTTATCTCCAATATCGGATATTAGATGGAACCATTTGCCCCCGTTCAAACTTCAATCGCTTAATGTTGCACGGAGTGGATGCCAGCAGGAACCTGAAGCACATGCAGGGTCGGATCAATTTCGTATGAAATAGAGAATTCCAATTTGCACAAAACCAATCTTAGCAGATGAAACCTCGTTGGTCCTATATCAGATTTGAGTATGTTTACTTTTGATGATATATCGACACTTCTCAGCATTTCTAAAGATATTGTTCAATTTGTTTATCCTTGGGTGAAATTTGGCGAAAATGCATATTAAAGAGAAAGAGAGAGGGTAAGAAAGAAAGGGAGAGAGGGGGAGTGGGGTGGGACGGGGTAACGTCCACTCGACACAATCTAGGTCATTTCGGAATTCATATATGGTTCAATTTTATTTCAAGCGACGTTAAACCAGCCCTCCCTCCCTCTCTCTCTCTCTCTCTCTCTGATTGACAGACATGCGGAAAGTAATGATTAACAAACGTCGACTAAAATTATTCAGTTATTTAAAGTCTGTGTAAAGCCACTATTAAAACCAGGAAGTGAGTCTGACAAACCGAGATTCGTGGATTGTTGCCAAGTTTAACCAACTTTTAGTCTATAATGCAAGTTTTAATCTGACGTCAGAATGACACGAGACAGTAATTGTACCGGTCGTATTTATAGAACACAATATAAGCATGATTAGTTGTATTAAGGGATGTCTTTGTCCGTTGTCGGAGAACCGGTTCGAGTGGGATAAAGTAACAATTTATTAATGCATCGTGTTCATTTCTTGTGGGCGCCACGGTGGCTAAGTGGGTAAGACGCAAATTTGAAATGTTTTAATGTAACGTACAAAATACTAAAAACAAGTTTTTATATTGTAAATAGCTGTCTGATTAATGATTAATTACGATTTGATCGCATTAACCATGAAATGTATTAATGTCTTTCTGTGAATAAATACTACAAAGGAAAAAAAAGACGCTAGCTCTCTAGCCTGGAGGTCGGGTATTCGATCCCTGCATTGGCTAAAAAAGTTCATCCAGATTTTCTGGCGTGGTTTCCCCTTGTCAGTGATGCCTGACAAGGATTGCTCTCTAATCGTTCTGATGAGACGAAAAACACGCCGTCTTTATTAGCCCAGTTCGGGGCGGAACAGTAGGACGTTAAACCCCATTTCGGGGGGGGGTTGGGATGGCCTAGTGGTCTAGAATGCCGCGCTTCGACCTCTAGCTGGCCGGTCACCTCTGGCTTGTGGCTGTGGTTTTGAGCCCTGGTGTGAGCGTATGTGGCATGGAGATAGGGGCGCCTTCTCAACCTCGTGGGTTTCCTCCGGGCTCTCCGGTTTCCTCCCACTGCTAAAGACCCCTACGCGCAAGCGAATTATTGAAATAAAAATTGAACCTATGTTAGTCCCAAAATGACCTAGTTTGTGTTGAGTGGACGTTAAACCCCATTTCTCTCTCTCTCTCTCTCTAAACCCCATTTCATTTTATTTCTTGTTCACGTTTGGGTCCCTGTTATTGTTCCATTCCTGACGTAAATAAGTGTTATGTTTAACCCTTGTCGGTTCACATATGGACCCCAGTTATAATTCAAAGTTTTTACGTACAGATTTATTTGAATTAAAAGGCAGCGGTTTAGTTTTATTTACATTCATATTTGACAACTGAAAAACAACTAGATTATTATACAAAAAATTTTTAGTGACATTTGGAAAAGATTTAATAATTCTCACAAAATTGCTACTTTGTGTACTATGTGATAAAGCGGTTAAATGGCAATTCACGCTTGATACAAAAACCATTGAATATTTGGAATCCCTCATTTAATTTTTGGTATTTGTAACATGCAGATGTTTAAAGAGAGATATGGTATCAGGCAGCAAACACATTAGCAAAATCCCTACTGTGAGTTGTAAGTTGGGGGTCCGATTGGACCCCTTGTTATCTTCAAGCGTTGGGCCTGTTTTGCATGTAATAGAACTCTGCATGTGGGAAGCTGATGAATACCGAACTCTTCGCTGCGTGTAAAAATATATAGAATACAAAGTCACTAAATTTCAGTGTCCAGTAGTTATTACAAAACACTATAAAACATGTGCATGGGGTCCACGAAGACCCCACGTGCACCGGTCCACGAAGGCAAGGGTTAAAGTACACTGATAATTTTCTATTTTTTAACAGAAAAAGACATGTGCGCTTAATCAAAAGGTCTTCCATTGAGTCAACTGGCGTGATTTCGATTCCCCAGTTTTACGTGGCAAGGAGTAGTGTCGCTTGTCCAACCTCGTGGGTTTTCTCCGGGTCCTTCGGTTTCCTCCCACTACTAAAAGACCCGTACGCGCTAGCGAATTATAGAAATACAATTGTGCCATGCGTTAGTCCTGAAATAATCTAGGTTGTGTCGGATGTATGTTAAACCCCATTTCTCCCTTGTTGAAATTCTATTGGATTGCCCAATATTTGACCAATACTTGTTATTTGTGGACCCCATTTCTTTCTTTAAAAGAAAATTGTTGAAATTTTATTGGATTGCTCACTATTTGACTAAAACTTGTTATTTGTGGACAATTTAGTTTAGAAGCTGTTTTTATAATGTCACAGTCGTGACTTACAAACCGTGAACAAATATTGAATTAGAAACTGATCCGTCTTGATAATTGGATTCAATATCGGCTTCTTTCAGTTTGACCAAGTTTCATGGCTTCCAGAAACAATATACATCCAGAAAAAAAACCCTTTATCTGAATTTCCTCAGATGCAAATTATTATATTTTTTTTTTGTCATCGATATCTGTAACCTAGTTCGTGATTTCACAATAAAAACCTTTTGAGCATTATTATTTATTGGAACATGTCTTATTAAAAACATGTTTTATTTGATATCTCAATATGTTCGTGTTATTGCAATAACAAAACTCCGAGTTCATATCCAATATTACTTCCTGTTAGTGGACTAAATATTATATGACCTGAGTTCGATTTCCGTTGTCTTCATCTTTTGATCGACAATGTGTCGCTTTTACTAGTCCTGTTTGACCATGGGATCTGAATAAAATGGCCACAAGATAAACAAAAACCAAGTACGAACTATCCAAACCATTAGACTAAATTCGAAGTCCTTAAATACAATATAGGCAAAATAGTGTGCAAATGGGCTGTTTGCCGTGTACAAAATACACGACACGACAAAATTGGTAAAATACAATATAGGCAAAATAGTGTGCAAATGGGCTGTTTGCCGTGTACAAAATACACGACACGACAAACATTGGTAACAAGTGTCTGGAAGAGTAAGCTTACCCTGTTTGGCGCCACACCCACCATAGATCGCGCTTCAAATTAATATATTTGTGTTGTAATCACGAAAGATAGTGTTGCAAATTGACATACTCGCGCATGACTTTATATTCTTTAAACTCGGTCTGACTTTATATTCTATGAATAGTTGGTCTAAAAGCACATATTAATGAAATATGATGGTATATGTATATAAAGTGATTTATGTTTATGTAAATCAGCCTCTTCTTATTACGTTCACGTTGTGCTGTAGGATATGTTTTTATTTCCTCAATACAAAATGGCAACCGAAACCACAGGGTACACGACTTGTGAACGGATGATAAAATGTTAATTGTGCTTACACCATTCTACGTGTTTTTGTGTATTATTATTTTGTTGTTTGTTAATCAGCAATTACTAATTACATTTGAATTTTCTTGTTGGATATGCTTTTATTTGCCCAATATAGATGACACCCAAAACCATGGAAATATACGACCCGTTTACTATCTTAAAAATTGGATATTGGAATCAGGGGCGGATTGGGGTGGGAACCGGCCCGGGCTCCCGTGTCGGAGAGGTCCCTTTTACTGACTGCGGAGCCCGGACGGGAAAATTTTGAAAAATGAACCCCAAATATGCGATTTGGACAGGCGACCCTACTCCTTGCCGTATGATACAGCGCGGGCACGCTAACCCTTCGCCCCCCCCCCCACAATCCTGATCTCAGTAGATACATTGTTAAACCTTTCTGGCAGGTGGATTAGAAGTTATATTCTATAGAATCCTTGATCTCCCTTTAACCCCGTGCAACTTAATTGCAATTGGTTACTGACCCAGCTGGGAGCCTATCAGTTTCCTCGATCATCGTGAACATCAAGCCTCGTGCTTTCCAGCTAAAATATATACCTGTGTGCTAATCGAGTTGCACACCCACACGCACACCCCACCTCTCTATCTCTCCCTCTTTCTCCTACCCCCCCCCCCCACTCTCTCTCTCTTTCAAATAATTTAAAACTTTGTACCATCGAAAATTACAGATTTCTATTACGGCATTTGAACATTGAACCCCATTTTTTCCTTTATTCCAGTTCACGCTGTTTGCTAATGACCATATTGTGTAAATCCTGTCAATGACATGTCGTATCATATCGTATCGTATCATATCGTATCGTATTATATCGTATCGTATTATATCGTATCGTATCATATCGTATCGTATCGGCACCCAATTGCACGGACAATCCCGTTTATCACTGCCACATTAACATCTTATTTGAAGGAGAGAGCGAGTTTACAGTTTTGTCATATATACCTCAGATCTTGACAAATCAATATTTTCTGGTCTAAAGAATTTACATCCAACATCATTAGCCACAGACACTGTAACACTGGTATAAATAAAGTATAGATCTGTCGAAAAGTTACACCACAATGTACCCAAATAGATGGAATTGCTCGACACCAGAATATATATAAAATTTCAGTAAAATTGATCCACTATGAACCGAGATTTTAGCGATTGAATATTGGGGCAAGTCTCGATCATCATTAGTAAAGTCGGTAGGATAACAAACGTAATCGCGATTATCCTATTTTTGATATAATTATGAATGGAAGTCGAACAGCAAATCTGAACTTAATCCGATATACGTCGCATCGGGAGTTAATTTTGGTCTGGATAAGTTAATTAATATCTAATTAATAATTTACATAACATTTCAGGCCCACAAAAGACTTGCAATAGGAATATTTAGCTCTTGCATAATGTATGTCTAAATGTAATCATGTATAGTATTATTTATATCTTAATGTAATCTTATATATCATATATATGATGTATATCGTTAGTATTTGTATTCGTTTATAAAATCATATTTTAATGTAATCATAAAATCATATATTCATGTAATCATATACAGTTCTATTTTAATGTAATCATATTTAGTGCTAGATTGAAGTAATCATATAATATAGTCCTATTTTTTTAATGTCATATATTGTAGTGTAATCACACACACGTCATATTGTAATGTAATCATAGAAGTCATATTGTAATGTAATCATACAAGCCCTATTGTAATGTAATCACACAAGTCATATTGTAATGTAATCATACAAGTCCTATTGTAGTGTAATCACATAAGTCTTATTTTAATTTTGTCATATACATAGTTCAATTTTGATGTTTGGGAGACGGATTATATATGCTTGTCAACCCTAAAATGTTGGAAAGGGGTGAATGGTCGAATAGTTAGCGCGGACGCGCTGTATCATAAGCTATGTTATTGGGTCAACTGTCGTGGCTTCAATATCCTGGTTGTGCGTGAGAAGGGAGTAGGGTCGCCTGTCCAACCTTGTGGGTTTTCTTCGGGTCCCACCACTTCCTCTCACTGCAGAACAACCCTACGCGAAAACGGATTAATGAAAATTCAACCATATTATTATGTTAGTCCCGAAATGACGTGGTTTATGTTGAGTGGACGATTAACCTCTCTCCCTCTCTCTGCCTGTCTGTCTCTCTCCCCTCTCTGTTGATGTTATTGTAAACCACCGAGAGATCAATCCGTAGGGCCAGTAGCTAGTAACATGACAAGTTTCGTATACTCCTATAATCTCGTTATGTTTACCGGATGTTTGTGGAAATATAATCTGTTCGAGGCTTGATGGCCATAAAACTCTTAACTCATTTCATTATTAACTTTATACTATAATAAACAGAGTTCGTGATCATCGAATTCCATATTAAGGAACCCATTATTAATGAATAATTCGATCGTCTTTTCATTATCGAGAGCATGTACGGGTGTCCGATTTATAATAAACTAAACTATCTACAAGCAACCTTCTGATTGGTAATGAAATGATCACAAATTGATTTTAAAGATGCCATCTCCGGTATATTTCAGTGCATCTTCAAAAAAAGGCTTGATCTTGCTTTAACTACGTACATGTTATCAGGGCCTGCATATTTCGATTGCGAGCCTATCAGATCCCGTAGCTTGCGAGCCTATCAGATTCCGCGATCATCACAAAGTCCAGTAATTTCGATTTGGGTATTCACGTAGCTCGTGAGCCTATCATCGCGAATACCAAGTCTCGCGCTTTCCAGCTTTAATGTCTATCTGTGATAATCGAGTTGCAATGTCAAGTAAAGATCGCTATGTCACAATCTCTGATTGGACGCTAATGTTCACAAGTCTGCAGATAACGTAGCTATGAGTTCGGGAATTGTGAAGTAAGCAAGCAACGTCCAAATGTTGTAAAACCCGAGTTACCTTCGCGAACATGAGTTTAGTGGAGTGGCCACTGGAATTACGTGCAACGGAGCAGGAGAATGATTTTGGGTGTTATTTGTCTTATGATTAGGGGTCCAGTAAATGAAATGGCGTTTAACGTCTTACTGTTCTGCTCCCAATGAAAACGGGGCATACGTGATACAGTGTGCTATGAGGGAAATGTGGCCCGAACAACAGTGCTATGGCCCACCGACTATAAGTTGTCCCTGCGCCCAGTACTGCTGCTCACATTGTCGGTCGCCAGAGTCGCAATTTGCGAAAAAGATATCGAAGTCGCGATTAAAATTTGATTTTGGCGATAATTTTGGCGATAACATTTTGCGGTATTGGCCATTGATAAATACGAACCAGGATGGGCGATCCAGATGAACTGTAGCGGACTTATATATGTCATTCGTTAAGAAGCCCCTTTTAAGTAATCACTTACATTATTTTGTTGCAATAACAATTTTTTTTTTAATTTAAATATTATCCTGCCATTAGTAACTAAACAAATAGATTGTAAACAATTTTGGTGTAAAAATAGGCTCCAAACTACGGACTTGTATGATCGGCACGAACTGATCCCAAATCGTCCATTCAGATGGCTTGATAGACACCTGTCTTTGGTTACAGGGTCTGTATTGTGTCGTCCGGTGTGTTTGGCTGACGCGTAGTTCAAATCATGTAAGCAACAAATGACATGGTAGATTTAATTTGCTGATTACACTATTTTGCCTATAACGTTTTTTAGGACTTCGAATTTTGTCTAATGGTTTGGATTGTTCCTATTTGGTTTTTATACGCCCACATTTTCATGTGGACGTATTATGTCGTCGCCCCTGTCCGTCCGGACGTCCGTCCGTCCACAATTGTTTGTGGACTCTCTACGGGTTACAATTCTTACCCGATTTTGACGAAACTTGAAATATAGGTTTATCACCAAAAGATCTCGGCTGCTTTCGATATTGGCGTGTATCGGATCAAAACTTCGTGGTTTACCTGATTGTACGAAAAATCATGTTTTTAGCTTGTGGACCCTATAGAGGTCACAAATTTGAACCGATTTTGATGAAACTTGACATGCATGTTTATAACCCGAAGATCTTAGTTCCTTTCGATATTTGCGCCTATCGGAAGGTAATTTCCTGAATTATGGCCCCCGATTGTCCGAAAGGTCACAATTATTATCTGATTTAAAAGAAAACCGTTTGATTATAGCCCCGTTATACCCTAAGGAAGAAAGGTTGAGTTCGAATTTCGGGAAAATCGGACCAAAATTGCCATACAAAATGGCCGCCACCTGTAAGCGAATACTGTTAAAAAATGGTATATCACGGTTGTGGACCCTGTAGAGGACACAATTTTAATTCGATTTTGATGAAACGTGAAATTCATGGTTATAACCCAAAGATCTTGATTCCTTTCGATATTTGCGCATATCGGATCGTAACGTCCTGAATTATGGCCCCTGATTATACGCAAAATTGCCTTTTTTTAGCTTGTGGTGCCTCTGGAAGTCACAATTATTTTCCGGTTTAAAAAAACGTTTGATTATATCACCGTTACACCTTAAGGAAAGTTTGAGTTCGAATTTCGGGAAAATCGGATCAAAATTGACAGACAAAATGGCCGCCGTTTGTACGCGAATACTGTTAAAAAATGGTATATCATGGTTGTGGACCCTGTATAGGTCACAGTTTTAATTCGATTTTGATGAAACCTGAAATGCATGTTTATAACCTAAAGATCTTGATTCTTTTCAATATTTGCGCATATCAAATTGTAACTTAATGAATTATAGCCTTTGGTTGTAGGAAAAATCACTTTCGGTATTGCTTGTTCTCTATTTATCTCTCGAACAATTATTATCCGATTTAAAAAAAACTCTGATTATATTACTGTTGCACCGTAAGGAAGGTTGAGTTCGAATTTCGTGAAAATCGTACCGAAATTGCCGGACGAAATGGTCGCCGTTTGTACGCGAATAGTGTAAAAATATGGTATAACATGGTTGTGGACTCTCTACAGGTCACAATTCTTATCCGATTCTGACGAAAAGTTGTGTACCGTCACACCATAATCATTGTCGGCTTCGAATTTCATGAATATCAGACTGGAACTTACCAACAAAATGGCTGCTACCAATACAGTATGAAATACAGGACTTAATGATGTAGGAAAAATCACTTTCGGTATTGCCTGTTCTCTATCCATCCCTCGAAAATGTGAGCGTATCCTGCCTGGCAGTGCCAGCCTATCTTATTTTATTAGATTGTTTATGTTAATTTGAAAATGTGTTTCGACACTGACACAGACGAAACCAGTGTTGAGATCATATAACCGAGGTTGTGTTCAACTGTAGACACAGCAAGTTCAACAATGAACCTAAAATTAGTAAATCTTAGCTACACACATCGGTTTCTCTTTATTGCTTGTTACTTAACGATATATTATGTAAGATTTAGATAACAAAAACTCGAGCCATTCTCGCTATAATAGTTCGAAAGTAAATAATGTAAAATGAATAATTTGAAAATTACATTCAAATTACATTGCAAGCGAAATTATTAGCCTTTGAAGGTTTGACAGACGTGTGCGATAATTTTAACTACCGTCCTGGTTGATCGAAGCTGAGTCTCGTTCCTCCATATCTGATTAAATCAAAGTATCGCTGAACCGTTTTAATCTAATTAATATCGGAGAAATCTGATGCCATCGACAGTTGATTAAGGCCTGAATTAGTTAATCAATGTCTAATTAATACTTTAGAAAGCATTTCAGGCCTAACGAAAGACCTGCAATAGGCAGATTTAGCTCTTGCATAATGTATTTTTAACTAGATGTGTTTTCGACCATTGACTGTTGGCAGAACAGCAATCCAACAAAAACTACGGGGACAAACATTTGGGGTTCTGGCCAACAATTATGAGTTGGCAATGGAATTATTCGGTGTGCTCGACTCTTAGAAAAATGTTTTTTTAACGAAATTGTCTTCATCTTTATTTGGCCAACATGCTTGTGTTTAAGGAAAGTTACTCGCTTTATTTGTGTAATAAATATTCATCTCTCGCACTGATAAAAAGACTGGAAAATTTATAGATTATTCTAGTCGGCATGATGGAAGTCGAACTAGTGACATGATGTACATTCCGCGTCAACACGTGAAGAATGAATATGGTTTTAATGAATATGTTTGACTTGTAACTCCCACGAGAGCGATACAATTCAACTCAATCTAAGTCAAGAGATGGATATTCCATCACATCTGAATTCGCGGACTACTGACAACTTATTATCATGGGAACCATAATGCCTCAGTAAAAAGTTGGCTCATGAACCTAGGGATTGTCCAGTGTAGTTCCAAGTAAGCCAGGACAGAGGGCAGGCTTACAGGGGATAACGTATTATATATAGTCGTTTTGATGAGACGAAAACAAGATACCTTGTCAAAGGGGAGTGACAGCAGGTCGTTCTGATGGGACAAAATCAACATCCTTACTGACATTAAGAAGTTGATATAAGAGTAGATCGTATTGCCGCTGCCCTACCATAATTTCCCCCTCTTTTTTTGTCAAGAAGACTTAGTTCGATGACAGAGGCGGAGTACCTGAAATGCTCCATCTGTTTAAAAAAAAGATCTATATTTCGTTTCCTTTTTTTATACTTTTGATTGGCTCAATGCATGACGATCTGACACGTGAAAGTGGTCCAACGACCGCCATTTGATCCTATGACATCAAACATTGATCAATCAACCAGCGTTGACGTTTCTAGGTGTTTACCACAGTTCCGTGCATCAATGGGCCCAGAACTCACCGTAACATACCTATTCATTGGCTGATTCCTCGCCTCATCCAAAACACGTCAATGATAACAACGCTTCCAGATACTAGTGTAGTAAGACGAGTAAAACGAAATTTTAAACTATAAAAATGAAACGAATAGGGTCTGTGTGTAAATCAGATTGCCGAAAAGCCCGAAGATATTTTGGATTACCTTGTAGGGATTCTACAAGCAAATGTTATCAAGGAGACTTGTATGGCAAAAATGTTCACCAAAATTTTTCCATCCAACTTTTAGCAAGATGCCTTACCAAACTTTGACAAAAGTTTTCATCGAAATTTGACTCGCTGGATTTTTCAAGATGAGAGGAGAAATGAGTACGAGTGTTATTACAAGTGTGCGAATCTGTTGGAGAAAGAGAGACTGAGAGAAATGGGGTTAACGTCCACTCGACACAAACTAGGTCATTTCGGGACTAACATATAGTTTAATTTTATTTCAATAATTCGCTTGCGCGTAGAGGTCTTTAGCAGTGGGAGGAAATCGGAGTATCCGGAGAAAACCCACGAGGTTGGACAGGCGACTCTACTCCTTGCCACGTACAACTGGGGAATCGAAACCACTCCAATAGACCCAATGGCAGGCCGTATGATACAGCGCGCGCACGCTAACCATTCGCCCCCCCCCCCCCGAAACTATTGCTGTACGTGGCTCAAATAATTCACACACATATATCGGTGATCTACAGAATACACGTTCACAACTCAATCCTCGAAACAACATCAAACCAGTGGAAATTTTAAAACAAACCCTAATAATTCAGCAAGTCAAGACCTAGCGTATGTATTGAGGAATCGAACAGTATTTGATTAGGACTAGGGACAACGTCGTCACCAGGCCTGGAATTAACGGTTTTAGATGTAACTGACAAGATGTCAACCATTAATAAAATAGTGACTGACATTTTCAACTTAGTGCTGGACATGTATTAATAATATCATTAAAAAAGACAAATCAGTGCCTGATAAAATGACAGGCACCAGAGGTTCTGTGCGTGACAAAGCCTGAATCCGTGCCTGACATTGGCTTGGTCGCCATACAGTAACTTACTTAATGCATCTTACAGTCCAGGGCAATGTTTCCCGAAATTTTAACTAAAGATAAAATCCAGATTTTAGTAGATACTTCAATTTTGATTGGCTAAGAACTAAAATCAATCTTATAGATAAAATCCAGATACTTCAATTTTGATTGGCTAAAAACTAAAATCAATCTTATAATGTCCAATCAAATTACTAAAATCTGGATTTTATCTTAGTTAAAATTTGGTGAAACAGGACCCAGTGTTGCAAATATATGTAAGAGAGAGAGAGGGGGAGAGAGAGAGGGAGGGAGGGAGAGAGGGGGAGTTTAACGTCCACCAATATATGTAATAGGTAAGGCCCCGGTAATGTCCACATATAGTATCAGTGACTTATTTAACACAAATTGACGGAATTACAAGTAGATCTAATATAGTTCCCGATCTCAATATTACTGTCAAATAAAGGTCAGATATTTCTGACAGATATATATATATATATCCGAAATTATTAGGACAACCGCAAAGTTGCACTACTTTGTTTCACGGTAAATGATAAAAAGATAAAAGGTTAGCCGGCACAAACTGATTTCAACACTGGGTTAATAACATTTTAAAGTACTCTTCGTCCGTCTTGGGACTATTCATAAATAATGTCATGTATATACCAATCGGCTTACGTCAAACAGATGATGAATGAATAAACGGGACGTATTGATGTCGCATATAAACCAGTTAAAAACCCTGTACCTGTCGCTAATAAAGAGTTTTGTTTAGAAACTAGCTACTCGTGGCCATCTGAAAGGACTGACTTGAAACACCGGCCCCTGCTAATTTTCGGCTTGATGAAATGCACATAATAACTAGTCCACCGAAGTCAGAGCTAAATTTCTATTCCTTTGGAATCTAGAATGGGTGAAAAAAAAGTTAAACAAATTCCATTGTCCTATTAATAGAATATGGGTGTATATGAGAAGTGTTACCAGATGTTCTAACCGCTAAAGTTGGTCTGAAGCACAATTGGTGTAAAATATCGCCTTGCCCTGCATTGTCTTGCTGATTGGCTACCTTGTCATCATTCGTCACCACAAGTCTTCAGCAACTTGTTATTTTATGAACATGTGATGGCAACGTGTGAGTCACATGCTCGTGATATATGATTTTTTTTTCGTCTTGACATGTGAATTTTTCGGTCTTGACATATAATTTTATTCGTCTCGACATGTGAATTTTTCCGTCTTGACATGTGAATTTTTTAGTGTTGACACGTGTATTTTTTTTTTGTCTTGACATGTGAAAAATGTTTGGCAGGTGATGAAAAAATTGTTACATACTCGATTTTTTATCTTTCGATACAGAAAAACGGTCTTGCAATTAATTCCGCTTTGGAATGCCATAAGAATTTGCTTGAGTGGCGTGTAATACGTACAACAGAAGCAAGACGCATATGACGATTTGTCGTCTAATTTCATTAGTCGATAAACAGGCTTGGTAAACCAATGACAACAGCGGCTAATAGATCCGTCTAATGTGGCTCAATCGGTCCTTGAACCCAGATGCGCGTCACAATTGCTATGGGAAGACAACCGCCGGAGGTCAGTATTTTGATCAATAACAAAATAAAGATAGTTATTGTGGAATAAAGTTGCGTGAGTTAATTAACAGATTATTCCTTCTAATTGAGTGCTAACTATCTTTAACCTACAAGCATCCTGTATTGTTTAACGCGGTCAGGTTCAAGTTTAGGAGGGGGGTTTATGGCCTGAATGGTCAGCACGTATGCGTTGTGCTATCCAGTTAGCTGACGTAGTTTCGATTCACCGGTTGTACGTGACAAGGAGTGGGCTAGCCTGTCCAATCTCGTAGGGATTTTTCTGGGTCCTCCGGTTTCTTATACACACTGTAAAGACAAGTGAAACCACGTCGCTCAGTAAAAAACAGTTCGTATTCCATAAAATTGTGACCTGTATACTCTAGTTCAATTACTAAATCCCATTGAAACGGTTTAATCCACTTTTGTCGTATGAATACCCGAATACTATTTCAAATAGTTTCACCTTATTCCTAATCTGATTTCATGAATTGAATATTGCGATAATTGAAAGCTTTGCTGTAATTGATAACACAGCAGAAAAGATGTTTCAGGGTTTGATTAATGAGTACCCGGAGGTAGACAAATGCGTCTGCGGTACTTACCATGTTTCCGAAATCCGAACCGACTCGGTGAGATCATGTTACGTTATTATGTGAAACTTTAGTGGTCTTTTATTGGAAATAGAAGTAAAGCGTTTTACCAGACACGAAACAATCGATATTCCCTTAAAGTTATATCGACCATTAACGATCCCTTGAATAGAGAGAGAGGGGGAGGGAGAGAGGGAGAGATAGAAAGAGAGAGAGGGGTTGGGAGAAAGACTGAATGACAGACCCTATGATACAGCGCGCACACGATAACCATTCGGCCGCCTTAAATAACGAAGGCGAGAGAGAAAGTGGGTTTAACGCCAACTCGACACAAAGTAGGTTATTTCGGGACTAACACATGGTTCAATTCTATTCCAATAACCCAGTCGCGCGTATGGTCCTTTAACATTGGGAGGAAAGCGGAGAAAACCCGGGGAAAAACTACAAAGTATGACAGGCGACCCTAACCCTTGTCACGTAGAACCGTAAGCTATTTATTTAATCTCCCATAATGTATCTTTAAGTTTGAGTAATAGTATGCTCAATCTGATATAATCGTGTCTTTTCGGTAGATTTAAGTCTAAGTGGTAAGGTAATTTATTACACTAACCGGCCACAGTTGTCATAAGCCTATAATAGCAGCATCTTTCAAAAATGAACAGGTATAAACCGTTTGCTTTAATTTACTGACATTGAAATTCTCTCTATAAATATCCCCTTTCGTTCCATTACAGATCCTAGACTGTAAAGGCTAGCTAAGACATTTGTCACCGAAGGCTCTTTGGGCAACTCTTAAAACATAAAATAAATTGGGCTTAACTGTAGAATTTCCTATTTTTCTGTATCAATCACAGTTGGGGGCTTTCACTCAATTTCCGCCTCTGTTTTTGAACTTGACAGAATTACTTAAAAAAAAAACCTCCCACGTACATACTTTGTGATTTGGTGATATATTTGGACTAAAAAAGTATTCAAACTAATTTATCTATCAAACGTTTTAAATATAACAAACTGGAAGACAATAAACCGTCGGGTTGCCAGTTAATGATACCATGACATTTTGCCAACTGCTCCCCTCATGGGTGTTTTGTCAGGGAATCCTGTATTGGACGTCTAAACTTTTCATATATGCCAAATTGGTCATGCTTTTCTGGGAAATAACTATCCTATTAATACTTCATGGGAATGCATCTTTAGATTCTCCACTTAAAGCTACGATTTCATATTTTTGAGTTATATTTATAAAATGTATTAAAATAAAGCCTTAAAATAGATTGTATCTGTAAACAATCCAACCATGTTAAAGAATAATCATATTAATCCAATAATTCAGTATTGTCAGTTGAGAAATTGATACTAGGGGATAATAACTGTCAAAGCGATGATTTCATATTTTCAAGTCAAAACATAATTATTTCTATGTCTTTTGCTCAGTAAGATGTCAACTCACTATTATACGAACATAGGCATCATTTCCCACTCGTATAGCTCATTAACACAGGAAATGATAACACAATTACTCCTCTTATTTTTCTATTGCCCCCATGCAATAGCTATCTTCAAATTGATTTTGAAGTTAAAAATGACATTTGTGACAATATCTCAACTGGCAATAGTGATTAATAGGATTTTTCTTTAACAAAGTTGGACTGTTTATAGATACCATCTATTTTAAGGCTTTATTTTTATAAAAGTTAAAAATATGAAATTGTAGCTTTAAATGATAACGAAAAGCAGCACAATAATAAGGTATTATTAATATATACGAGAAAATAGATGACTTAATTATGGGTCACTTGGATATAAAATGATGTGAGTTGACTCAATGGTCTACCGTGCGCGCGTTAAAACATTGAGTCACGTGGTTTATTTTCCGCGATGCGTTGCCGGTCAAAATCTGTATCGCACCCCGAGCGCTCACATAACTCATCCCGAACTCTAAATATAAATCAACCTTCACTCTAAACACAACTTTACGATAACTGACTGTAAACATAGCTGTTTCTTATCTCTAAACATAGCTGTTTCTAAACATGGCTGTTTCTTATCTCTAAACATAGCTGTTTCTTATCTCTAAACATAGCTGTTTCTTATCTCTAAACATAGCTGTTTCTTATCTCTAAACATAGCTGTTTATTAACTCATGTGAAATACCTCACAGTAGTCCAATATTTCACTGGTATGAATAATGTACGACTGGCAAGTTGCCCGTACGATTTTTTTAAAAGCTAGTAACGTTCATGATAATTAAATAAAGGAAGTTAGATATCTGGATAGGAGCTGAAACTACTGAAATTATATTATTTGTTATTTTTAAAATAGTTTTCTATAAAACGAGATACCTTTTTTTTCTAATTAAAATGTCTAGAGAGTGATTTAAAACGTTTGATAGATAAATTAGTTTGAATATTTTTTTAGTCCAAATATATCACTAAATCACAAAGTATGTACGTGGGAGGGTTTTTTAATGCAATTCTGTCAAGTTCAAAAACAGAGGCGGAAATTGAGTGAAAGCCCCAACTGTGATTGATACAGATCAATTTATTATCACATAACAACATTATTATTATCGTCAATTGTTTTATGTATAAAACTTGGCTTCAATTCTGATTAATGGTCATTTCTGGATACACGTGTATGTTTATTGAAAAGGGCGTTGTCACTTTCAGCAAGAAATTTAATTAATTCTATGCTATTATATAATCACCATAAGTCTGGAAAACGTGATCTGTGGGCTATGTGATATGAAAACGTGATCTGTGGGCTATGTGATATAAAACGTCGTTATTGAAAAAAAATGATACGGAGTTTAATGGATATAGTTATATCCATATATATATATCATGTCTTGTAATCTGTTATGAATAATTAACCTTACTTCAAGATGTCATTTAAAGGTCAAAATAAACCATGACGACTCACTTTTTATTGAGATTTCCGTAACCAATAACTTGGTATGGTTCGTCCTTACACGTAAACATGTATACATCAATTTAATGACTGAACAAATTGACTACACAATCAGAACACGCCAGGATATATTGACACCAAAACAATCCTTTCATTGAGATAACATCGATAGCAGAGCGAGAGAGAGAGAGGCAAGAAATAATAAAACAAATTTAAATATCTGGATTTTTCCTCTGGGACCTTCAGTGTTCTCCCACTGCTAAACTATCTACGATATTCCCCGGTAGAAGTGCACGTTTAACCCCAGAAACGAAAGAACGAAGGAGAGAGAGGGGGGTGGAGAGAGAGGGCGCGACAGAGAGAGAGACAGACAGAGAGTGAGAGGGGAGAGAGAGGGGTATTTCCGATACTATCATTTGGTATGATCGTAATTCAATCATCCACCCTTGGCTCTTGGTGGAACCAGAGGACCTGAAAAAATCACGCAAATTTTGACAGACGAGATTGATGTTGGGAAAAACAGAAGTATTCAATCTCCATAACGATATCGGAATACATAAACAGCCAATACAATCTAGTCTCACTGTCAATTCTTACATGTGCTCAAGATCGATATACACTAGAAAAAGAACGAGTGATTCTATTGGTCGGAATCTGTACATCAGCACACATAGCTGTCCTTTATGTTATACGATGCAATATTTTCTGATTAACGATCGCGATGGAGACGGTGTCGGTATTAAATTATTCCCCGTATCATCCATTATTGGACTTAAAACGACTTCTAGAAGTTATTTTATGATTGTATATACCGATGGTTCTATACAATTCTTTATGAAGTTTTCAAGGTATTTGTAGGTTTCGTTTTATCTTCCGTTTAATATTAAACTATTTTTTTTTTAATAAATAAAACTAACTTTGTAATAATTAATTCGTTTGTGGTCTTGGAGATAAACTTTATAAAAAAAAATGATTTCGTCAGTGAATATTCCCTATTCCCATTCGGATTTATCTTAAATGCACTGAAAAATACTTTTATACTTTGTTTTTCTCCTTCAGATTCAACTTAAAAAACATTTGAAGAACTCACTAAAACAGATAGAACGGAGATCAATCTACAGACTTTTTTTTGTTCATAGAATTGCAGTCGTGGTGCTGAAAACATGGAACATATATCACTCTATTCTACCGTTTATCTTCAAAACAAAACAATTTACTAAAAGGCAAACCGTGAACTAATCGTCGCTTGATTCCATCAACAAACTATATTGTAATATTGCGTGCTTGCGAAAAGGAGTGAGAGACGAAATCACTCAGACGATTGTGTTTTTTGTTATTTATATAAAGAAGTGGGCGGGTTTAATGTACAAACATTTCTACAGTTTTAGGGTTTCGATGTCGAGTGAATTCGAGAGAATGGAATCCGTAAAAAAGTATGCCTCAGACAAATATTTTCAGGAGTTTATTAGATAGAAAACACGGAAGCTATATCAACAGATTTGACACAGGTTTGTTATATCAACGTTATTTCATTATATTTTTATTGCTGCTATTTAAGATGTTTTATATATATGTGTCAGCGATGCACTATGTTTATTCGTTCAGATGGAACGAAAAACCGGGGCCCCGTATTGGCAGTTGGAATTAGATATAAGAGTAGGCCGTAGCGCCGCTGCCTGGTCAAAATTTCACTCATAGCACACTGTATGGCGTTTTTCCGTCTTCATTAGCCCAGGTTAGGAGCAGAGGGAGGGAGAGAAGCGAGAGAAAAATGAGGTTTAAAGTCCACTCGACGACGCAAACTATGTTATTTCGGGACTAACAAATGGTTTAATTCTATTTCACTAATTCGCTTGTGCGTGGGGGTAAAACCGGAGGAGAACCCACGAGGTTGGAGAGGCAACCCTACTCCTTGACACATACAACCGGAGATTCGAAATTACGCAAGTTGTCTCAATGACAGGCTCTATGATTGGCCCCTCGTGTGGATGGCAACTTAAATACGGAGAGGGAGATAACAAAAAGACAACGAGAATTGAGGTTTAACGTTGACTAGACACAAACAAGGCCATATCCTGACTAACATATGCCTCAATTGTATATTAAGGGGACAGCGGCAACTGTTTTTTGGGACAATACTATGTTGAGTTTCTGGCTACTATTTCGTCGATTTCAAACTACATACCCAGGGGTTTTTAAAATGTACACCAGCTTGTACATGTGACAACAGATGTTCAACTGGAATAGTTTTAGGGTACCGAGAAGGGGACGAAAAGAACGGAACGAACGAAGTGAGGAAGAAGCTCGATCGTAATACGTTTCATTCTTCTTCAAGCCTCATCACATCAAACAACTTCTTAGAAACTCTCTACCCCGTCCTAAGGGTACACTCTGTAAATAATGTCTGTAATACGACCCTAGTACGTTCATAAACAGCCCACAATGTACCCCGTCCATAGTCAGTTCAAAGTTCAAATCGAGTACATGTGCCATTTTACAGCAGCCCGAGTAAGTTTGGTTGTTGGGATGGCCTAGTGGTCTAGAGTGCCGCGCTTCGACCTCTAGCTGACCGGTCACCTCGGGTTTGCGGCTGTGGTTTCGATCCCCGGTGTGAGCGTATGTGGCATGGAGATAGGGGCGCCTTCCCAACCTCGTGGGTTTCCTCCGGGCACTCCAGTTTCCACCCACTGCTAAAGACCCCTACGCTCAAGCGAATTATTTAAATAAAATTAAAACAAGTGTTGGTCCCGAAATGACCGGGTTTGTGTTAAACCATATTTCTCTCTCTCCCCAAGTAAGTTTAAAGACGTTTGTAACTAGTTCTACCTGGTCTAACTAGTTTGTTATCCGACGCACCAGTTCAACACAGTTCCACTCGCTTCATCTCGCTCTTAGTGCATTCGAATGCGTTTCCATTGCGTGTGCAAGCCCGTTAAGGCCCAAGGACTATAACAAAAAACATCTTGTCATAGTAATATACAATGCCTTATAATTATTTCTCGTCTTTTAATTTGAAGTTTTACTTCATAATTCATAATTAATTAAATATATTATTTCGGAATGAAAAATAAACACATTACCATTTTTTTGGCATAATTATTTCCAACAAGATTATTAAAATCAATATTAATTAAATAAATATAGCCTAATAATAGAAATGGGTGGAAAATAAAAATATACCACTTTTTTTCCTTTTTTTTTAGTTCCTAATTGCTGCAAGCTATCTTATTAATAGTAGTAGGGCTGTAGTCACAATGTTTGTCACGTTAAATGAGAGGGTTGGGATGGCCTAGTGGTCTAGAGTGCTGCGCTTTCACCTCTAGCTGGCCCGTCACCTCTGGCTTGCTACTGTGGTTTCGATCCCTGGTGTGAGCGTATGTGGCACTGAGATAGGGGCGCCTTCTCAACCTCGTGGGTGTCCTCCGGGCACTCCGGTTTCTCTGGTTGTACGTGACAAGGAGAAGGGTCGCCTGCCCAACCTCGTCGGTTTTCTCCGGGTCCTACGGTTTCCTCCCACTTACTAAAGACCCCTACGTACAGGCGAATGATTGAAATGAAATTAAAATCTATGTTAGTCCCGAAACGACTTAGTTTGTGTCGAATGGACGTTAAACCCCATTCCACTCTCTCTCTCGCTTTCATTAGCCCGGTTAGGAGAAGAAGCGTAGGACGTTAAACCCCATTTAATTTCCTGTAATGAGCAACAAAGTATAGTGTAGGGCACTTCTGGTCTCTTGTTTCCAGTTATCAAAGGATTGGCTGTTAAACCGCTTATGAGACAGTGAAACAATGTTACTTACACAGACCGGAAGTGGGTCTTACGCGATCACTATCTGCTTATGATGTTGGAAATTGAATATTCATTGATAAACCAGTTTTTGATCCTCGAATAATTATAGCTATGTTACTGACTTTTCGCGAGTATTGGGCATGCGTATGGCATTAAAGAGAAATCGGGTTTAACGTCCACTCGACACAAACTAGGCCATTTCGGGACGAACACATGGTTTTAATTTTATGTCAAATATTCGCTTGCGAGTAGGGGTCTTTAGCAGTGGGAGGAAACCAGATGACCCGGAGAAAACACACGAGGTTGGACAGGCGACCATACTCCTTGCCACGCCAGTTGACTCAATGACAGGCTTTATGACACAGCACGCACATGCTAACCATTCGGCCATACAACCCCCGTGAAATAACTATGTATGACATTAAAGGTATGGCTGATGTCATAGAATCTATCACGTGATCATAAAGACGGATAATTATTTAGACTTTTGTAACATATCTTAAAATGAATTTTGATATCCTGACTACAAGATGTCGGCCCGATCGGTATAGACTTAAAGGACCCTTAAAATACCATCTCTACGAGTCTGAAGGTTTGATAGAATAATGTTGATATCGTGGTCTCCTGGACATCGGGTAATTGGTTTTGTGAAACGCAAATATTTTTAATTAGTAATAGCATCTTGACTTTGATAATTCTCGCCACATGATTGTCTCACTGTGTTTGGTTTCTTCGTGCAGCCTTGTGTGGCATTAGCATAAAAGTCAAGCACGAATGGAAATAGATTTTGAAAGTCAATAATACATATAATTAGTGCGCACGGGGGAACTTTACTACACAAAAACAACAAGACAAACACACGGACAGAACATGCTACACAAATATTGCAAATAATAGAAAAGGGAGAGATAAATGGGGTTTTTAACGTCCACTCAACACAAACTAGGTCATTTCGGAACTAACATGTGGTTTAAGTTTATTTCAATAATTCGCTTGCGCGTAGGGGTCTTTAGCAGTGGGAGGAAACTGGAGGACCCGGTTAAAACCCAGGCGACTCTACTCCAGGGATTCGAAACCACGACAGGTAAACAACAATAAATTTAAATATCGAATTGACTGTGGTGTGTGTCCTGTCTGTAATGATATCGACTGCACTCAAAATGAAAATCAAGAGTTGTTATATTACCGGCGTTTTGGTTGAAGTGAGGGATGAGCCAATGAAACGGCCTGTTACAGCGACTTCTTGGTCTTGGCGTGACGTACGTAGAAACGTCAACGCTGATTGATTAATCAATGTTAGGCGTCATAGCGCCAAACGGATCTTCGTGTTGTATAGGTCATTGGAAACGAAACGGAACATAGATCTGAATTTTAATCAAATTGTTCTAATTTAGATTTGAAAATATAACGGTTGTTCTGCGGGTTTTTACTTGGTCCACTGTTGGCGGCCCCATTTTAACTCGTGGCATTTAATGGTTCCCCTTTTACACCACAAAGGACCCCCTGATTGACATTTGAAGCTTATTCCAATATATAAATAGAAATATTCAACATTTCTATTTTATTTACCTCGTGCTGCTCGCCCAGAATATGTCTGAATCTGCATCAAATCAAATGTAATCACCGGATGACTTCCGTCCTCTCTTCACCCAACGCTTTGTTTCCTAATTCATCTTTGACAACCTCAATAATTTGAAAAAAGTATTTTATACCAGGTGGATTGCCGTGCATCATTGAACAGTCTGTTATTAACGAACACATCGTTGCGTGTAATCTTGGATTTTTTTCCCTTTAATAGCTGTAATTACATATTGAATTACCGGCGGGTTGTCTGGTTCAGAATTTAATACCCTGATAACTTTATTACTTAGAACTAATGTAATTATGTTCTGGGAAGGAATTACTGGTTAGGTCATAACAGCGTTTACAACATTTTACGAATTTAAGGTTACTTTGATCCAATATTGTCGTTGTTCCAAACTTGAGCCACAACGTGAACTATGAGAGATAATTTGCCAGAACGCCCTCTATTCTGTTCCGACTAGGATAATGAAGACGACATACGTCACACAGAGGACAAAAGAGAGAGAGAGAGAGAAATGGGGTTTAACGTCCACTCGACACAAACCATGTCATTTCGGAACTAACAGTGGATGGAAACCAGAGTACCCGGGGAAAACCCACGAGGTTGGACAGCCGACCACAGAGGACAAGAGAGAGAGAGCGAGAGAGAGAGATGGGGTTTAACGTCCACTCGACACAAACTAGGTCATTTCGGGACTAACATGTGGTTTAATTGTATTTAAATAATTCGCTTACGCGTAGGAATCTTTAGCAGTGGGAGGAAATCGGAGTACACGGGGAAAACCCACGAGGTTGGACAGGCGACCCTACTCCTTGCCACGTACAACCGGGATTTGAAACCACGGCAGTTGACTTAATGACAGGTAGTATGATACAGCGCGCGCACCCTACCCAATCGGCCAACCCCACCCCCACCCCAGGGGAAAAAAGCGCTACAGCCTACTCTTATTTTGAATTCCAACAGTCAAGGGTTCTTTAACGTCCATGTCAATATGTATCCGGGACCTGTTTTTTTGTACCCACCAAACTTGACAGGCCCGCCTCCGAATAAGGGAAACCACCGTGAAAATTTCCGTCACCGAACCCAACCACCGTTCAAAATTTTGTTTTACTTGTTTTTACAAAACTAGGATCTGGAAGATTTGTTATATGATGAATTAGCCAATGGGACGACCTGTTATGGAGAGTTCTTGGCGTGCTATGTAGATAAACCCCTAGAAACGTCAGCGCTGGTTGATTTATCATTGTCTGACGTCATTGGGTGAAAAGCCGCTCGTGGGTTTACTCCGGGTTGTCTGGTTTCTTACGAGCGCTTGTAGTGAACCTATTAGACTAAGACAATTGGACAATTTGTCCGCTACCATCGGCGGAAGCGGAAGTTAAACAATACTGGAAAATACATAATTATTTGTCTAAATTATAAGTCTTGAATCAAATGTTACCTTGGCAGATGAGATTGCTAATACCTGATTTGTCTAAGCCGTCATTCTCGACTGCTCGTGTAGTAATTTGATAGTAAACAAGCCTATTTCCTCTTACTTTGTTCAACAAATTAACTGACAAATTATATTTGTATATATTTAATCTAAGGAATGTCTGGAACCACCTGATACTTGTAGTATACATAGGTAGGTCATATAACAATCCGCCTTATTAATAATAAAAACAAATATATCACGAGACAGGAAGCACGCTCAACGCTTTCCTGCTGTATGGTTCAATTATTTAACAATTTTCCTCGTCCTCTCCATCAGATGGGGGGTTGGATGGCCGAATGGTTAGCGTACGCGCGCTGTATCATACGACTTGCCATTGAGTCAACTGGCGTGGTTTTGAATTCCCGGTTGTACGTGGCAAGGAGTAGTGTCGTGGGTTGTCTCCGGGTACTCCGGTTTCCTCCCACTGCTAAAGATCTCTACGAGCAAGCGAACTATTGAAATAAAATTAAACCATATGTTAGTCCCGAAATGACCTAGTTTGTGTCGAGTGGACGTTAAACCCCCATTTCTCTCTCTCCATCAGCTGATATCCTCTCATTTCAGCTCATGCAATAATAAGGGTATGTGACATGTTATTACCAAAAGACAAGCCCGAGGCCTTACCTTCATATATTTTCAATTCTCGCCCCGGACTCTCTTGCCATGATTTCAACGGACATTGTTTTCTCGTTTCACCATCCTCGCCCTCGACTCTCGTAAGAAGTGATTTAATTGGACATCGTTTTCTCAAACCTATTTCTGACAGCCCTATTATACACGCGTTTGTGGTCATGCCTGTGAAGACTCTGGAGACTTCTTTAATTTGCCTCTTACATTTAGATGCACAATCAGCGACAATATCAAAACACCCACAACATTATCAACATTTTCAAAAATGTATTATTCGGAAAAATGTATTAGACAGAAACAATTCTGAGATTTCTTTTTCTTTAGTACATAACTTCCTCGACATCCCCCAAAGATTTTGAAAATTCCTTCTGAATTTGTTTTTAAATAGATATTCTGATTGTGGTTTGTATATACCCATCTTATAATTTAATTCCCTTTTTTTTCTTGTTTACATCTTTTCAGTCTATATGTATGTGTGTACTTTTATGGCGAGGGCCTGTTCGCCAGCCAATTTCTGTGAATGAATATTATTTAGAAGGCAAAACTTCATTTATTTCATTTATATGATTCCGCATACCTTGCTCTACACTTTTTTAACCCTGGTCGTTAATCAGCATTGTGCCTGGAGCTTGGTGGAGGGGAGGGGTCGATGGTTCGCGTGTGCGCGCTGCATCATAAAGTCTGTCATTGAGCCAACAGGCGTGGTTTCGAATGCCCGGTTGTAGTTGACAAGGAATTTTTCGTTTGTCTAATTTCGTGGGTTTTTCTCTGGGTCCTCTGGTTTTCTCCCAACTACTAAATTATTGAAATAGAATGGAACCATATAATAGACCGGAACTGACCTAATTTGTATGGAGTGGACGTTAAATTATCTCTCTCTCTCTCTCTCTCTCTCTCTCTCTCTCTGATCAGTATTAAACATTCCCTTTCCTGTGTATATCGGTTATTCTCGCACGTCAGTCTTTTTATTTGGGAATATACGATATGCTATTTACATGAAAGTGATTTCAAACTTTAATTCTAAAGTACTATTTTATTTCTGGAATTCTCACATACACTAAATATGACACTATTCTATGTTATGTTTGTATTTCTTTATCTTTAGTTTGACTGTCCTTTAGGATTGACAGTTCTATATTTTATTTATATTACCCACATGGTACAATAATTAGAAAGCCACATGAATCGTGAATAATAATTATTTCCACATTGATTCCAAGTATCTGATGGGCGTAAATAAACCGGCAAAGTAAATGTTATTTACCGTACGCGTTTTTTGTTTATTTTATTTAATTCATAAAAATATTGCACACATAAAACAATTACAAAATCAAAGCGATAAAATTTACATGAGTGTGTGCGTCAGTTATCTTCATGGTTGTTTTTTATGTTGTTAGCAGGCTAGTTGTTATAGTCTGTAAGAGGACACGGTTGATATGCTGTAATTCATCACCGAGTAGGTATATATTCATCACATGTTAATTTTACGCATCTTGCTAAGGTACTCGTGATTCCTGGTTGTTGAGTGGTTATATTGGTCTGTGTGGATAGGACTACGGTAAACAGTGGTGTTTATATTATCTGCCGTTTATTTAAATATATATATATATATTAAAGTAGATATATATAGTAGTAGTGAGTTGTTGTTCTAATGTACACCTAATGTACATTGTTATCAATGGCTTGATGATGAAATTATATTGTTATTTTTATATTTTATACTATAATATATATATGGAATAGTTAATTAAAGCTGCTCTTTGGTAATATATAATTGAAATTAAAGATAGCAAAATAAAACTACATTTTTATGCCAACGTGTTCACCGCGATAACGGCTCACCGGGCGTTTATAATCTTTAATTTCAATTATATGTATATATATATATATATATATATAGGAAAAGTAATAGGTTGCCCTTTTTCTGGTTCTATTGTAAACTTCATTCTAAGATGGACGCTGTTGATTGTAACTTGTTAATGCTCCCTTTATCTTGTTAATGCCATGTAGTTATTGGTTTAACTGCTAATTGCTGTCTAATTATATTAGAATCTATATATTGTATCTCTCTGCTAAATAGTCTCTAATTGGTATCTACATTATATTGCATCACATTTGTGTTAAACATCCGCGTCTTCTCCTATGGATGAAACACATCTTTGGCACTTCCCTGCAAATACATTGTGTCTTATCCAAACTGTATCAAACTTATCTTGTGGCTTCCTCTGGCACGTTTCTTTCAACAATCTTGTCTACGATATCACCATTGGTGGAAGTGGACGTAACACTCCAGGAAAGTACAAACGATGTTAAATGTCATTATTTGCTAAAAGTGGAAATTTTTCTAAGAAAGTCAAAACATAATTATTTCTATGTCTTTTGCTCAAAAGGTTGTCAACTCACTATTATACCATCATGGGCAATATTTCACAGGCATAGAAATCCCTGACACAGAAAATAATAACACACTTACTTGAAATGAATAGAGCTTGATGTCCCACTGCTCAGATCCGACTGGGCTTATCAAGTCGGTATTGTAGTATAACTTTGAAAGAAATATTTGAATCTCATATTGTTAAATATTCGCATTATGAAAGCTAAGTAATTTTCGCAGGCATGTCCAAAAAAATCACAGAAAAGGATTTAGTGTTATATTAATAAATTGAATATGGTTATCGATGCGAGGGACAAATCTGAAAATAGGAATACAATTACTTCTGACGACGTTTTGGCTAGGTCTAGTCTGTACCAGGAATTTGACGAGAATGTTATAAATAGTATACATGTACATATCAAAAACGTCGTTAATATGGGATGGTGTACTGCTTGTAACGTTGTTTGAGCGCAGTTTCAGCAACATCGTGATAGTTATTGTTTTATTCCCATCGTCTGTTACCACAGTATTAGATTCGCATTGTTATTAATATGTGTAGTTTAATAATCGACTGTGATAGCACGAGGGCAATATCTGTATATTACGCAATTTCTTGCACGAGAACATTAAACAACTTAAAACACTATCCAGCACGTACGTTTCAATGAAACACGTCACACGCATCCGAAATTAAAACTAGTATAAATAATGTACGCTCGGCACATTGTCAGTACCATTTTTTGAAATAATGACACGCCAATACTAATTGTATTTCAAATTTCATTATTAATAAATGTTTGAACCTTGTCTTCCATTAATTATAAATTCATTCACCGTGTTGGTCTTTTTATTTACTTTCAGCAAGATATTATGTTGACATCAATTATATTCCATAGATTTGTGTATTTTTTGTAATTAATATGATTTAGTTGTATTTTGTCTTTCGTTTCAGATTACACCAATGTTAGACAGGTCTATCAAGAGCACAAATCAGGAATTATTGACCTGTCAATCTGAAGTTTTCACGTTCACTAAAGATACTGTTGTGCTGTTTTAATCCACATCCAGTGTGTGTTTAGTATAAGAAAACTGCTGAATAAATATGGAATATTGGCGTTATCGATAAAAAGATGAAAACAGAAATAATTTCCATATTATGCTTCTCATAAGCCATAAAGCTACCGAAGAGAGATCGTAAAGAAATTCTAAGGAGATCGTCACGAAAACAATTTCTTATATTATCTAATGACAGCCATTTTTATTAATATAGGCCTTAAGCAACTGGTGATAACATTATTGTTGTATACATCCGGTTGGTATTAAGCACATTGTTGGAGGTGTACGGTTTATTGAGTACACTGGGTGAATAAAGTCAATCCGAAGCAGACAGCGATCTTACTAAAACAGGACTTGTAGCCTTTTAACCCTCCGAATAAAATTTGCCCTTGCGAATAAGGACTTGTAACCTTTGACCTTGCGAATCAGGACTTGTAACTTTTGACCTTGCGAATAGTGACGTGTATCTTTTGACCTTGCGAATAAGGGCGTGTAACCTTTGACCTTGCGAATAAAAAGTTGTAACCTTTGACCTTGCGAATCAGGACTTGTAACCTTTGACCTTGCGAATTAGAACTTGTAACCTTTGACCTTGCAAATCAGGACTTGTAACCTTTGACCTTGCGAATCAGGACTTATAACCTGTGACCTTTCGAATAAGGACGCGTAACTTTGGACCTTGCGAATAACGATTGCCACTTGTCTTTCTTCATCTGTACTAATTGTTATTGACATCAGGATAACATTTATATATAAGTACATATATGTATAATTGGTTGTTTTTATTCAAAACATTAATTCGTCATAATTACATGAACTTTCAATAGAAAAAAAAACAACAACACAATTTGGCGATTACGTTTAAGTGCACTTTATGAAAACTTTTGTCCAGAGACTTGTAATATTTACTCAACAAGGAAGCCGGATATTCATAAATTGAGCTATTGGTTTCCTGTCACTGGGAGTTATCTCCCCTATTTATGTGTAAAAAAAATGATTGCGAATACAACATGTGCTCAAATGAAACATAAATCATTGTAAGAAATACAACAAGGTTCGATTGCTGTTTGCGACAAGTTATATTGGGGTTAGATATTTAAAATCAGACGCCTTTTAAATTTAGTTAAGTAACACTATAATGGATTGCTATGACAACAGGGTGTAGTTAGGAAATAGCATACATTTGTTGTTTTGTTTTAAAACAATCATTTTTTGAATTTTGTGAATAGCAACAAAGTCGAGCCAGAGAACAATGTGGATTTGGACTATTACAGTTGTGATTTAAACTGACAATTGACTCTATCTGTGTTTTGAACATTTTGTTTTACTGTGTGTAATCACAGTAGAAGTAATTCCAACAAACCTCTGGTTTTATTCGCTACCTATTTTGTGTTGGTTAATACGATATCGCAACAAATGATCTAGTTCCCGTACAAAGTCAAAATTTACTTCCATGCTATTGGTTTTTCTCGACTGTGATTTTTTTTGGAAGACGTTTGAAACAACTTCAAAGGAGAGACTACAGTAGTGTGATAATTGGTGTGTTATTTACTGTTGGCCTCAAGTTATAACGACTGACTGACGCGGTTGTTATACGCTTTGTAGATTAAACAGTTAAAGCGTATTTAATACATCTTTCTCAACTCAATGAACAAAAAGCCGATTCGAACAAAAAGTGGCTTTAACCATCTATTGTGGTGTGATCTTTTTTTCTCTCAATTTAATGACGAACTAGTTGAATTAAGCAAAAGGTGATATTCACAAATTCGTATGGTGTGATGTGATTTTTAAAAATTCTTACAGATATTTCTTTTAATAAGTGAACAAAAGGATGTGATGTTTTATTAATAAACGTGACAATATCACTAATAAATTAATTTAATATCTATTATAACGTGTAAAAATTCCGATTCCGTGGAATTTTTTTTTTTTTGCACAATCTGGTTAATTTAACATCAGTGAAAATGATTTGAAATAAAAGAAGAAAAGTTAGATTGGATTTTTATAATAGAAAAAGTGTAACACGATATTGCATTTTTGAAATGTAAGGAGAGACGTCGTATTGCATTTTTAAAATATAAGTGACGTCATCAATATACCAAATGACATGATATTAAATTGAGATCTATGAAAGGGTGTCATATTGCATTATTGGAAACAAGATCAACAATCTTCAAATTACAAATAATGCAATATAAAGGCTGGTTAAACAGGACTAAACGAAAATGGCTGCCATTAAAAAAACATTGACTGGATAACTGTAAACAAAATAACTTTTTTGAAAAGAAATTCGACTCGGAGTTTGGAATTGAAATTGAAATATAAAGTTTGTGCAAGTAAAGAACCATAACTGCCGTCCGAGAAAATTCAATATGGATAACCGACTGAATGATTTATCGGTATCGGAACAGCCAAACCTTACATTAGGGCATATTATACTGGATGATACCGACTACCAATGGGAACCCGACATTTTGTCACGTGTTACCACGTGCTTAACCCTCTACCTTCAGCCCGTTATATGTGTTTTTGGAGTTCTGGGAAACTTGATTTCATTTTTCGTGTTTTCGTCGGCTAAAATGAGGACTATTTCATCTAATATTTATCTAGCGGGACTGTCCGCTAGTAACAGTGCCTTCTTACTGGCTCTATTCGTAGTTTGGTTGGAAATCACAGGGGTGCGTTTGATACATCAAGAAGGATGGTGCCAAGCTGTGATATATACTTCATATGTGTGTAGTTTCTTATCTGTCTGGTTGATCGTGTGTATTGCCATCGAAAATTACATCATAACTTTCCACCTGTCGAGAGCGTCTAAACTGTGTACCGTTTCCCGCACTTTTCTGGTCGTCATAGGACTGGCTGTGTTCAGTCTTTTACTTTACGACTTTGCCCTGTGGTCAACGAAAATCGTTGTGTTTAACAGCACGTCGTACTGTATCGTACCGGAACAATATGGAACAGTAGTAGCCGTATTTACTATCGTAGACATTGTCGTAACTTTAGTTTTACCATCCATTGTATTAATGATTCTTATTATAGCCGTGTTTGTGAAAAACATTTCCCATTTACGACATCCTCGCCCCAATATACGACACACGACGTTATCTAGAAAGGAAAGGTCGTTACTAAGGGTAACGCGACTTCTTTTCGTTATTTCTGTTTCCTACTTACTTTTAACTTTACCCAGTCACGTGAACAAACTACGTCATCTGTTTACGACGGAAATGTCAGTTTCTATTAGCGAACGTGCAGTGCAGCATTTATTTCAGTTGCTCTATTATGCCAGTTTTTCGTGTAATTTCATTTATTACCTTATTTGGGGAAGAAATTTTAGAGAGTTTTTCAGAAATTGGTATATTTTGTTCAAAAAGAAAGAAAAATGTAGGATAAGCTGTTGCTAGCCTGTGCTATATTGACAAATCGTTTAGGTAACAAGAGTTGGCCCACAACACAAAAATAAGACAGTGTGAATAACAGTAACTCTTTATTTCCGCTTAGAAATATCCAACCTCGTGGGTTTTCTCCGGGTTTTTCCGGTCTCCTCCTTTTTGCTAAAGATCCCTATGTACAAACGAATAATTGAAATTAAATTGAACCATATTATATTTTAGTCCTGAAGTAACTTAGTTTATGTCGAAGGGACGTTAAACCTCATCTCTCTCTCTCTCTCTCTCTCTCTCTCTCTCTTAGAAAAATAGTGGGTCTAAATAATCTAGGTAATCTATCACTTCTTGCCATCCGCTCCTTTATTTCGTTTCCACTTAGATATATTTTGGGTCTTTTCTACATATTGTCTAAACCTAGAATTTTAATGACAGGGAATTCAATCCATCAAAAGCACCATAAATATACATCAACATGCTATATACTGTCTGACTATAAAGCTGACCAGATTCTACTGCCATATATGGTCTTAACCTCCATAACACCAATTGCGTGAAGATAAGTAAAAGTATAAATTCTGAACTATAAATAACGAAACGCAATATGATCTGTGTAGATAGAACGGCGAATTACATGTAGTGTTTGGATTTATTTTTTTTTATTTATTTTTTTGTCTGGTATTTTGTTTAATTAAAAGTTTGTCCTTCAGTGAGTTTCCTAAGAGTCAGTCCTTCAGTGAGACATACTTAAGACTTTGTCGTCCAGTTATGACATAAGAGTTTGTCCTTTAAGAATGTATATTATGTGGAGATATGTAGTTGTATATATGGACTCTTGTACTATTGGATCAAAGATAACGATAACTGTGGATTTATTTTAAGAGTACGGAAATACATATTAAACATTATTACATCTATAATTCTAATAACTAGTGCAGGACACAGGGAATGAAATAAAATGGGGTTTAATGTCCTATTGTTCCGCCAGGACACAAGAACATATAGAGAATCTCCTAAAAAGACAGTGTTGTTATTTTTTTGATATCACATTACCCTGCCTTATCTCAAATAAATAAATAGATAATTCTTTGATATATATTCCAATTATACTGAACCTGCAATAACATTACTCTGAGAAGCAACCAAAGTCTATCTTTTTTTATTTCATATACCTATAAGCCATTTTATATTAATTCATATCATTTCATTTATCTAATTAATTATACCTGTCGATTCATAAATCATATGAAATCAGATTATCTTACGGTTACGTATTTGATGACTATACACGATTATCTAACATGACCATTTACCAGCATCAGCTGGATTGACTGTATCTCAAACTCACCGCTATAATAGTTTTCAGCCGCAGGCACGGAAATCAAGATGGAATTACAATCATGTGGGCTTTAGTTAATCAAATCTGATATTTAGACAAGGCACGTGGTTTCAATCACAGCTTGTACGTGACAAATAATAGGCTCGCTTGTCCAACTCCGTGGATTTCCGTCGGGTCCTCCAGTTTCATAACACTTCTAACGACCAGTATGCACAAACGAATTATTGAAATAAAATTTTACTGTATATTAATGTTACTCCTTAGACGACCTTATTGGTGTTGAATGGACGTTAAACCCAATTTAACTATATTATTTAAAACTACAAATACGATATTATTATAAAATGAACCGCCCGATCCAAAAGTGTTATCATATTTTGTAGAAATGGCGAGCATTCTATCCAATTGTTCTGAGCACCCATCCCATAGTCACAATAATAAAATGAACCGCCCGATCCAAAAATGTTACCCCCATCCCATATTCACGATTTGGTAAAATAAATGAAGTATAAATCAATTTCAGTGATTTGATCGATATTGTAATAATCTAGATATAAAACAGCTGATTAGTTTCCCTATATAGATATGATATTGTCTAGCTATTGTAGTATATAGATATGACATACAAGGTATTGTCTAGGTAATTTCACTCAGTGTCCCACCCCCATGACATCCACAACGATGAGCTAAAATAAACTCAAACTGATCCCGCAGTGAATATTCGCTTGACCGCTACAATCACTGATAAGCATGACATCGACGAGACTTAATGAGTACGGAATATTAACTTTTTTTACTCCGACAAATTAAATTCTCAAACATTTTTTTGAGGTCAAAAAAAATAAATAAAGACGTTTGAAGTATTCGTAGTTAAAAAATATTTCCTATTTAGTGTAAATGGGTATTAAAATGAGTAAAATGCATCATTTTACCCGAAGCAGTTAGGTGTTATGTAAACATTGCACGAGCCGTTGAGCCAATGACTGTCGCCACGTGCAGTCAGCGCACGTGTTGTGGACAGTCATCTGTTACAGAGATAATTAGTAAGTAATTCTCTTCGAAACAGACTGAAATAAACTAATTAAAAAATTGTTTTTGCTAATTTGTCATTTGTGAATATATATGAATGATGTAACGACATTAATTGATTTACCTGTTTTGTTGCTAATATGATACATACAAATGTCAGTCTAGATAAAAGTTGAAGTTTTCTACTTATGTAGCTGAGTGGTTTGCGTGTCCATAACAAATTACATCACTAACGAAGTGTACGTTTTTTTTGAAGGATTGTCTGTTTTGGTCGATGTCTTTGAGTGGGTTGAGATTTTGATGAAGTAGTAGGGGTGAATACGTATTGTGTGTTCAACCCATATTACGATCAACGAAGTATTAATTATTTTCAATGATTTGCTGTTCAGTTGATATTGGAATGATTTGTGAGTGAGCTGATATTTTCTTGAAATAGATACAGCTATATATGTGTTTGGGTCGTTATGTTTCGTTTGGTTAGTTAAATAAAAGGACATTCAGAAGATGGTGGGATGATGGTCGAATGGTTAGAATGTGCGCGCTGTATCACCATATCTGTTATTGAGTCAACTGGCGTGGTTTCGAATCCCCGGTTGTACGTGACAAGGAGTAGGATCGCCTGTCCAATCTCGTGGGTTTCTCTCCGGGGCCTCCGGTTTAACAGTTAAAAGACCCATTCACGCGAGCGAATTATTGAAATAAAATTAAACCATATGCAAGTCCCGACATGACCAAGTTTGTGTCGAGTGGACGTTAAACCCCATTTCTCTCTCTCATTAAAGTGGTAATCTCATATTTTTAACTTATAGTTTTAAAATATATTAAAATAAATCCTTAAAATAGATGGTAACTATAACCATTCCTACCTTGTTAAAGATTAATCCTATTAATCCAATAATTCACTATTGCCGGTTGAGAAATTGGTAAAATGTCATTTTCAACTTAAAATTCCCATGGGGGAATGGAAAAACAAGATGGGTGATTTTGTTTTTATTTCCGGTGTTAGTGATTTATAAGAGTGGAAAATATGATTGGCAACCTAATGAGCAAAAGACATAGAAATAATTATGTTTCTTAGAAAATATGAAATTATCACTTTAAGAAAGTTTATCTTGTGTAAATGGGCGTGGTAATATTCTTGTGTTACAGAAAGTCATCGTGATTTTATACCCACGTTAATATATCATCTAATTTCTCTACGAATATATTTTTACTCTCCATTTTTAGATCTGTATTGGGTTTCCAGATAATATAGCCTTGTTTATGCAGTATTTTTTTTCTCGTGTTTTCAATTTCCTAAAGGAATCATTCATCCTCGGCGTGATTTTATTCCTTGACGTTATTACAAATTTGTTCTGAATATTATTTTTGACTTACTTAATTAACTCCCTTGTGAAATCAACACATGGTTAATGAAGTGCACTGATGCATCTAGAATATTTGCCGAAGTGTTAAAAATGAATATAATATAAATGAATTCCAAAACAAATAAATATTATTAGAACTAGATTAGGTCCTTGTATTATAGATTAAAAAAAGCCTAACGTTTCCATCATTTTCACATGAATTCTTTAATTAGTTGGGTAAAATGAAAAAAAAACATTAGTAATAATATGATTTTATAAGACGGTTCGTTTTACTAACATATCAATCTCAGTATTCAAATCACTGTTAATAAATCAATAAGCGACATCAAATGAAATGTGCTGTATATGGAAGACCAAACAGATCTTTATTCGATGTTATTAATTAATAGTTCTAAATTTTCTGAAATAAATAGTATCATTATTTAAAATACAATTAAACAAATTAAACAAAAATACAATGTACAAATCAGTGAATTAGCTTCGTGTATCTACTCAATTGTTGATAATTGTAGATAGGCAGTATAACCTCTGTATGCAAGTGGGTTGTAGTTTGTAATAGACAGAGATGGCTACGAGTTGACATATCAGACAATAACTACATACAATAGGCAGTCCGTATATAATCAGCCAATTCATCCCTTTACAATTTTACACTTGGATTAGTACAACACTGAGTAAGAACGTACAGTCTTGGTATGTGTTATTGTTAAACCACAAAGATATAGATATTCGATTATCTTTCGTCGATGTCTAACAGTCATGTCGGAGTTCGTTATGTTTTTGTCTATTCGAAGGACTATTAGCGTGTTTTAGGAGTGTGTTTTCTAATGATATACATCTCGTCAATACCGAAAAGAAATAAAGAGCGAGAACTGGGGTTTAACGTCCACTCAATACAAAGTAGGTAATTTCAGGATTAACGTATAGTCCAATTTTATTCCATTAATTCGCGTGCGTGTCAGTGGAAGGAAACCCAGGAACCCAGAGAAACACCCACGAGGTTCGGAAGGCGATCCCATTCATTATCACGTAGTCGATTGATAGAGGATCGAAACCATCCAGCTTGATTCAATGATATACCTTATAATGTAAAACACACGCTTTAGATCATTCGATCACCCACTTCACCGGACATGAAATAAAGGTATGATTACATAGTTTGTCCATTGAAGCTATGTATTTGTTTCGTCTAGCCAGAGTAACTCTATTGAACCTATGTAGTCGTTTTATGAACTCGAGTTAAACCCCACCCCCTGCCCCTCCCCGGCAAACGGCATACTGGATCCTGGAAAGACAGTAACACAACATTGATTGTATCTATTTTGTGTGTGGTTTAATGGTCGAAGGCGAGACATTAAGTAATATATTGTAACAACATGAGGACCGTAGGCCCAAATGTTTTTACAATATATTACGCAATGTCTTACGCTCGAGACCATTAATCTACTTAAAATACAGACACTCCGCACGTGAAATACGTCCCACTAATAAAATATGTACGATTGGCAAGTTGCCCGTACGGTTATTTGAAATAGTTGTACGCCGACATCAAAGGATGAAGTCACATCTGTATTTTATTGTTTGTTGTTCACATTGTTAATTAATGTTCAGATGCGCCATTATCATTTGTCTCTAAAATTTCTCACTGATATTCCTATTAGGACTAGGGGAGTGGGGGGTGGCTTGGTGGTCTAGAGTGTCGCGCTTCGGCCTCTAGCTGGCCGGTCACCTCTGGCTTGCGGCTGTGGTTTCGATCCCTGGTGTGAGCGTATGTGTCATGGAGATAGGGGTGCCTTCTCAACCTCAACCTCCGGGCATTATGGCTTCTCCCCACTTCTAAAGACCCTTACGCAGAAGTGAATTATTGAAATAAAATTGAAACCATATGTTAGTCCCAAAATGACCTAGTTTGTGTCGAGTGGACGTTACCCACCCCCCATTAGGACTCACAATATTGTAATCTGGGAGTAACTCTATAACACTTTTATGACGTAGAGGGACTATACTAGTTATACCAATATCATCCTGTATATCATGACGCACTGAGGCTTTAATATACCATTATTATATTGTTAATAAATGACGCATCTGGACTTTAATTGTTGGTTAATACTTGTTATATGAACATTATGTTGTTATTAAATGAAATAAAATGAAATGGGGTTTAACGTCCTGCTGTGTTAATAAATGACGCATCGTGACTTTAATTGTTTGTCAATAGTTATACTAATATTATAGTCAAAATAAATGACGCATCACGACTTTAATTGTTTGTTAACAGTTATACCTATATTATATATTGTAAATAAATGAAATACAGATCTTGAAGTAAAACGTTTTCTTGTAGTCTACAATGTTAAACAGTAAGTACAGGAGAACTGCACTAACTGAAAAGAAATAAAACTAAACGAAATGAAATGGAGTTTAACGTCCTACTCTTCTGCTCTTGACCAGGCTAATGAAGACGGGCATACGCCATGCAGTGTGCTATGAGGGGATTTTTGCCCATTTTTCCCAGACAGCGGCACTACGTCCTACTCTTATACTGCATTCCAATTGCCAAGGGATCTTTTACACCAATGTGTACACGAGACATCGGTTTTTAATCCATGCAGTGTGCTATGGGGGAATTTTTGCCCAGACAGCGGCACTACGTCCTACCCTTATACTGAATTCCAATTGCCAAGGGATCTTTTACACCAATGTGTACACGAGACTTCGGTTTTTAATCCAATCCGAACGACTATACGTTATCTCTTGCCACGCCCATTGTTCTATGCCACTGACAAGAGAGAACCGCGCCGGAAAATGTTAATGAACTTTCTTGGTCCAAAGCAGAGATCGGACACAACTGATAAGACAAAGCTTATGACATGAAAGATTACATATACATAATCGATCACCTGTTATGTCGTCATATCCGTATGAAACCGGAAATGAAGAGACGGGTTATCCACAGCTACAATATGTAATTTTAATTGAATGAATCACGGGAAAACAAACCAGCTAACAAGATAAACAATATCTATATATCTTTTCGGTTTCTATACTTTCGAAGATCTGATCGGTTGTAGCAATATGTCACGCCAGAGGTCATACGGGCGGCTTTTGACCCTTTTACCCAATCAGCATTGATGCTACAAGTAGTTTACCTACAGTTTCGTGTAAAACACGCGTAATGTGCGCCATAACAGATACCTTCATTGACTATCTCTCACACTATTCAGAATACGTCAATTATAACAACTCTTCTAGATCCTAGTGTAGTAAAGACAAGTAAAACGAAATTCTGAACTAAAAAAAAACGAAACGAAATAGGATCTGTGTTTTAATCAGATTGCAAGACAAACGACATAGACAAGACAAGAAATATCCACTATAATTAAATATGTGTTGAGCCATTGTTTTAGATCCACGCCTTAAACATCAATTGAGTACTTTTTGTTTTTGTGCTCTACCAAAGTAAATATTGGATCCTTTTTTCTTTGTCCAGATTGGGTGGCTTTTTTTCTTTGTCCATTAGTCTTTGTGTGGTTGTTGTACAGACAATTAACCACCACATTATCCACACTGATCAGCATTGAATATTTGCTAGGCCGCTACAGTCACTGATAAGGATTACATCGACGCGATTTAATGAATCCCCTATATTAACCTTTTTCTTCCGACAAATTAAATTCTAAAACATTTTTTTGAATGTATTAGAAAAATAAGTAAAGACGTTTGACGTATTTGTAGGTAAAACGTATTTGCTTTTTAATGTAAATTGGGTATTAAAATGAGTAAAAGGCATCATTTTGCCCAAAGTAAACAATGCACGCGCCATTGAGCCAATGATTGACACCGCGTGATATCATTCCACGTGTTGAAGACAGTCATCTGTGACAGAGATAATTCGTAATTCTCTGTGTGAAACAGATTGCACATTATCAATTAATGCCGGTATATTATATAGAGAGAGGATTGCTGTTTAATTTCCTTCGATATAAACTAGGTCGTTTCGGGACAAAAATATGGTTGCATTTTATTTTGATAATTCGTTTGAGCGTAAGGAACTTTAACAATAAGGGGGGGGGGGGGGCGGAGGTTGGGATGAGAGTACAGCTTACGTAGTGAAGAGTTGCCATCTTCTGCTAACTAGTGGTTATCGAGAGTGTTATCGTACAACAGTTTCCAAAAGCGGCAGACACACTTGGCGAATTTCTGTCCGAATCCTTCGTTAAAATCAATCGGCGCTGAATTCATTCGGCCGAATTAGTGGACTCCTTAGGGCGAATTATCATCACCTTTCACATCACATGATTAAATATTGCAACGACCAACAAAAAGAAAAAAAACCCAGCTACCACGGTGATATTAAGCAACCCCCTTAAATAGGAGAAAACCCACTAGGTTGGACACGCGACCCTACTGACTATAATAACAGCTAATATAACATCGTAACTGCAGGCGGCAAATCTCGGCAGATTCCGGTACAATCTAACCTCGGCTGTATGACGAATTCCGCCATATTGGAACTATTTTAAAGGTCCTGGATAAAAAATGGCTGCACCCGTGGTGCCGTGTGTTTTGTAGCAATAGAGATACAATCTTGGCAATCGTACATAGCTTTCAATGTCTGAAACTGTTTGTCTTTCGAGTTTATCGGATTGTCTTTAAACAAAGGTCATCTTTGCAACGAAAACTCTACACGTTCTACAAAAGAAGCCATCCTGGGAACCTCTTTGTAAAAGCAGCAGGTTTTCCTGTTAAAGTAAAACGGTAGCCGTATCGCAAACACGCCCCCCACCACCACAATCTGCAACAGAAACCCCAAATTTACGAAATAGGTTTAACTCGACACTGTTTCATCCAAATGATTTCTAAGACATAATATGGTAGATGTTCATTAACTGAAAAATGTCGTAGAATCAGGCCTTTAGGAAAGGCCGACCTCGTGGGTTTTCTCTGGGTCCTCCGGTATCCTCCCACCGCTAAAGACCCCTACGCGCAAAACGAATTATTGAAATAAATTTAAAAAATTTAAACCGTATGTTAGTCCCGAAATGATCTGAGTGGACGTTAAACCCCATTTCCCTCTCTCTCTTTAGGAATTTTAATTAATAAACCAACAAACAGTCACGAATATCAAATATGGATTGATTCATCCATAAACATTCGTCATTACACCCATGGATGCAATTAAAATACAGTTAGTTCACGAACACTCCATTAGTTCGCTATAGGACTTTTAATTAATTTATTTTATGCGGGCTGAAATTAGTTGTGCAGTTTATGCAGGCGATATTGTTTACCTGTTATTTACCTGGTGGTAGACATGTTTGAAGGTGTCAGGTAACGTATTCTACACCCAAATGTTTTACGACACAGGTAAATATTATATCACACACGTAATATAACGATAACGACCACAGAAAATAAAGACAAGAAATGGGGTTTAACGTCTTACTGTTCTGTTCTTACTGTCCGGTCGCCAAACCCAATTTTTCTAGTGAACCTGGAATTTATGTACAAAGTAGCCTGTTATATAACAAGGGTTCTTATTGATGTGAGGTATTAGCCAATGAAACAGTCTGTTACGATGAGTTCTTGGCGTTATCTCTGCACGGAACTGTGGGTAAACCTCTAGAAACGTCAACACTGGTTGAATAATCAATGTCAGACGTCATAGGGCCAACTGCCGCTCGTATTACCCCCGGCGTGACCCTCCAGTACAACTGTTCAGATCTTCATGTAGTGTGGGTCATCGAATGTATAAAAAACACGAATGAAATAAAGATCTCTATTTTAATGAGATTGCTATACTATTTTCACTAAGTGAGTTTATATTACAATCAACAAAGTATGATTGTTTTTTTAATGATATTCAAATGATCTTCCAGTTAGAAAGAAATGTGTGATTTGTACTCGGGGATGTCATAATTCCTTGTTGGCAGTAGATTTTAGATTCCATCGAATTTGTGTACCGACGTTTTTTTATTATCATTATTAGTTTTTTATCACCCAAGTTCCGCAATTATTCATTTACGGTCTTACTTATTATTTTTATATTGGATTTTAGATAGTTAAGCTTTTTTTTTTATTTCACCGTGGGGATTTCCAGATAATTTAGTATTTCTATCGAGTGTTTTGGGGGTGTTATTTGCGTATTTTCAGCTTCATGATTTGTCTGTTTGACCGTATTGTTATTGCAAGGTTAATTGAAACATTATTATTTAATAACTTCATTAACTCTCTAGACAAACTATATTAATTTGTCTATAAGATGGATGACTGCCTGGTGCCTCGCATACAGATCACACATTGCCTTACTGGAAATATGCCAATCCACCGAATTAAATGAAATGGGGTTTAACGTCCTAATAAAATGTTCTGTAATAACTGGGACAGTCCGAGACGAAAGAAAAACACCATGCTGTGAGCTACAAGAGAAATTTGGCCCGGACTTCGGTGCTTCCGCCGACTACTTATCGACTCCCAAATGATAAGGGTTCTTTTATGTACACCCCAACGAATACACGGGATCTCTGGTTTTAGTTCCGCCCGCACGACGATACGCCGTTTTGTCACAATTCCTCCGTTCCACACCACAGACAAGCTGGAACCACGCTGCAAATTCCGCGGTGAGTCAGGAGTCAGCGCCCTTACCACAGAGTCACTAGTTACTAATAAATTCTGCATATAAGATCAGGTTCATACTCCCTCTTAACCAATTAACCGTGTAACACAAAACCAAGTCGGCGCAGAAAAAAATGGGACGCTAAACTCCATTTCATTTCATTCCGTTAGACGTACACGAATTTCCGGATGAGAGAGAGAGAGAGAGAGAGAGGTGGGGTTTAACGTCCACTCGACACAAACTAGGTCCTTTCGGGACTAAATCTCTGGATGACCATTGATTGTCCAGATCAGTATGCGCCGCAGTTGTAGAGTATCATTGTGCACCGTCGACCTCATTTAGCCACTTCCCTCACACGGTAGTATGTGTTAGATATATGATCAAAGCTGGTGACAGGTGTTCTAACACAAATAACCGTAATAATAATTATATTTAAATAAATGTTTATTTAAAGGAGTCCATTAGACCAAATATACGTTAGTGTTATTTCTATGGAAAGTTGTTGAATAACACCAGACCGTAAATTAATAATGTAACAATTTAATATATGGTAATAATATACAACTCTTGCTAGTTTTTAATTATAAACAGATATCTATATTTCGTTTCGTTATTTTTTTAATTTTGATGGTCTACACTACATAAAGATCTGATCGGTTGTACTGGGAGGTCGCGTAATGGGTCACTTTGATGTTTCTAGGGGTTTACCCACAGTTCCGTGTCACGACAAGAAGTCGTCCTAACACTGCTTTCACACTCGGCTAATCTCGACAGATTCCGTAAACTACGTCAACTACATCTAGTCTCGGATGTATGACAGTAAGTGATATGTATCTACGCCCATACATTTGCGATGCGGCTACCGGTTTACTTTAACAGGAAAACTTGACGCTATTACACAAATTGGGAACCTATTCGGCTAGCGACCTATTCGACCGATCGAGCTGCAACCTGTTCGTTGGAAACCTATTCACTCTCTTTGATTTGTTTATGTTTGTGGTCTTTGAGTATGATGTCTTGTCCATATATTTGTTTTTGTGTAAAATTGTGTGTGGTGCAACCCTCCTGCACTTACGATTAGAGTAAAGACAACAGTCTCTATTTATCAACCAATAAAATCCAACGTTATGTCTATCAAATGAAAGTAGAATATATTATTTTTTATCCATTCCTTCAGCTCAGAATAGACGTGTAATTTCGTCATTAAAGTATTTCCAATATGGCGGAATTCATCATACAGCCGAGTTTAGATTCCCGAAATCTTACGAGGTTTGCCGAGTGACTACTTTCACTGGTTAATACCTCTTGCAATCCTAAACGCAAGATATATAACAACCCACCGTAACAAACCGTTGCATTGGCTAATTCATCACATCAGCCAGAAAGACAAGTAGAACGAAATTTTGAACTATAAAAAACGAAACGAAATATAAGCTTTGTTTAATCAGATTGCTATAACACTACATATATATCATGTCCATTACATGATCCCAATAACACATATACTATAAAAATCATCGGGCATATATTATAAAAAAATACCTTATAAAATCAATTCTGTTTGCCAGCAAACATCAGGTTTAAAAGAAGTTTTAAACTTTATAGCATTCACGAGTTCATGATTTGCATATTGGTGAATTGTCTCTTGTAAAGTTCGACAACAAGCCAATCACAATGGTTGTTCCTATTACAGAACTCTACAAAGAAATACATTCTAAAGGATGTTTAACACTATTAACCGGTCCGATTCCACGAGTTTAATGGAGTCAGACTGCTGTGATTTAGGTTTATTTACAATATATAATCTGGGTTGACCATGTGTATAATTTCCATCAGTGATGCGATAGACTCCATCCGAACAAATGCCTGTTTCAGAAGATGAAGCGGCCATGTTTACTCACTCAACTTGTATTTCCGGTTTCCTGTGCTGTCTTTATTTTTTGAACAAATATCATGCGTAGTCGGGGACTTTTCGGCGAAGACTAGAAATAAAACCTGTTGCTTAAGTTTCTTTCATATTGTAACTGTGGATAACCCGTCTCTTCATTTCCAGTTTCATACGGATATGACGACATAACAGGTGATCGATTATAGCGTTCTACTTCCGAAAATGTCGGCTCGTCGAACTCGATTGACCGACTTATAACAGAAACATTCGGAGTACTTTGATTTACCACAGCAGGTCTTTCCTTACGTGGGAGTTTAACTCCCATTTTAACAAATATAACAAAACACCCGAGACACACAGCACCACTGATGAGGCTAACGACGATGTTGACAATATTCAATCCCTTTCTATCACCCACGTGTGAATATTGTTTGGCTCCTTCCGGAGTGTTTAACGTATGAATTTCATACGATGCTAAACATACTAACAGCGCGGACATGGTAAACGCAACGATTGTTAAAATAGCACACATTCCAACCTGGAAGAAGAAATAGAAATATGTTATTCGTATCAATATTTAGGTTGCGTTACGGTAATCGGAATAAAGTTTGGGTCTTCGTTAGGGTTTTGGAGACCACGCAGGGCACATGTGAGATAAAGCGATAGAAATGGGGTCTAAAGTCCGCTAGACACAAAACATGTATTTGTGTGACTTTTATAATCCATGGTCCAATTCCATTTCAATAGTTCGCATGTGTGCTTGGGTCTTTAACACTGGTGAAAAACCATGTATTGGAAGCCTTCCCACCTTGTGCTAGACACTGGGCCACTGGACAGACCTCATGTTCCTATGATCCCAAAGAACATGATCGGTATTATATACTTACCACACATTTTAGTCCAGAGTGATCTAAAGTAAACCCTACTTCGCCTTTCATCATAAAAGCACGGCATCCAGAAAATAGGCACTGAAATGGATTAAAACAGAACACATTACATGAGAATGGCGTCCTAATCATTCGGGGGTGGAAGTCTACCGGGAGAGACTGGAGGTCGAAAAATGAGAGTTTAACGCATCCGAAAATCTGAAAAAAAAATACTGAATTTCTTCTCTGTTTCAATACCCAAATTTCAAATATCTCAGCTAGTTTTCGACCTGGAGAGGTATAATTTATACTTTTTTAGAGGTGGTTATGTTCCCAACGTTCCGAAATTTGGTCCACATGGCATGAAATGACCCAGGAAGTATCTCAAGAGTATATTTATAATGACACCACCAACACACCTGTTTAAATATATATCTTTTAAAACTGATTTTAAGTCTGTAAATGTGGGTAGTTCCCGCATTATTTTTGGGAAGGTCGTATAAAGAGACAAACGAGAAGATCGCAAGCCTCTGGTATTATCTGAGGAAGTCGCACAATCAAGGTAAAATATTTATGCCAAAATTTGTAGATCTAGTGTCCGTGAAATTGTATGTATATCTTCTGTTATGTTGAAACAGCACGTCAAATACTATCAAATCGTGTAATGAACTAATAGCTAGCAGTGTACTGAACCATGTAATAAAGCGTAAAGTAGAATCTTGGCACAGGTGGTATTACCGGAGGAGGGGGGGGCAGTCTGATCAAATTGTTATATTATTTACAAAGATTTAAAAGATCTGAATAATTATGATTGAATGAAATATGGTTTTACAGCACGTCAGCTCCAATCGGGCTATATTGCGACAAACATATGGTGATGGAAACATGGAATCAATATATATATACATATATATATTTATACATACATAAAAACAAATACCACATGATAATAGTAATTGAATTTCGTGGAAGTTGGCAGCACAATGAATATTGCCGGATAGCAACATAGATTAATTCGATTTGTTACATTATTCCAATTGGCATATAAGGAAATAATATTTCGTAAATAGCACATTATATGGAATCTGACAGCACAATTAATGTCAAAAGTGGAGAGCTGAGACCGCTAAGACCTGTAACATTATTTCAGTGATCGAAGAGACTAACTGATGAATACGTCGATGGTATTTTATGATATTTACCGTTATTCCAATGATTAGATTCGGAGTGATCCTGGAGCCGACAGATTGACCTTGTAAAAACGTAGCTTTGAAGGTAAGGATGATAAAAACTGCACTTCCCAGCATACCAACCCCTGTTAAAATCTGTATAACTCCAGTTGTTTTCATTCGACCTAAAAACGTCCTCAAGCAAGTGAATTCGGGATCTAAAAAATAACAAGTAGAAGAAATTGATGCAAATATACACAAACTGCATGACTTATAGCCGTAAAAGTTTTATAAACCAAATGAAGGGGTATTTAAAGAGAGAAAACAAAATGGGGTTTAACGTCCACACTATACATACACTAGGTCATTTTGGAACTAACATATGGTTCACTATTATTTCATCAATTCTCCTATACAGAGGGGTCTTTAGCAGTAGGAGAAAACCGAAGGAACCATCGAAAACCCACGAGGTTAGAGAGGCAATCCCACTCCTTGTTATTTACAAGCTGGAAATAGAAACCACGCCTCTTGACGCAATGACAGACCTTATGATGCAACGCACACATGTTAACCATTCGATCACCTGACCCAATCCGATAAATGGAATGAGAATATGAGAACTAGAATTAAAAAGTCACGAAGGGTGTTCTCGACATCGGGAGGGCAGTATCCTACAGTTCGACCACCGTTGCTGTCTATACGACTCGAGTAAAATGACTCGAGTATGAACTTCATTTGTCACGTAAAATCGCCTAAGGATTAGACCACCGCTGCTGCCTATACGACTCGAGTAAAATGACTCGAGTATGAAATTCATTTGACACGTAAAATCGCCTAAGGATTAGACGTTGCAGAGTTCCTTATTGTGCGGGTGAAAGTGGTTTTGATAAATGTAATTCCATAAAATGAAAGGTTCATATCCTGACAAAATTCTTCCCCTTCATACCACATCACAATACACAACAATTCTGCAAGGTAGGAATAACAAAACTAACCAATTGTGTTCCTAAATTTTTCATTGCGTTTTAACCTGGGTCCATTATTCATCTTGGTAGTTGCAAGTACCTTAACTGTGTCTGGTGGTCCTATAGACTGAAATAACTATCCTGAATGCATCAACAACACGTGACCGTATCTCAGCTGTGCCTGGTGGTTCTATAGACTGAACTATCTATCCTGAATGCATCAACACCACTTGCAAATACGTCAATTGTGTCTGTTAGTAGTCATGTATCTATTTATCCTGGTTGCATGAACGAGACCCTGGAACATAAAACACAACCAAACGCTTTACATTAATGGTGTGAATTTTTAGGTTGAAAATAAACATTGGCTGAGCTACGTCAGCACCACAGGTTTATTGGGCAGCCAGGCTGAAAAATGTCAACACAACACCCGTGGATGAACCTCGAAAGCAACCAACCCACCCACTCACCAGAGACGAAGGGGGTGAGGGAATCTTGGCAAATATCCGGTCATCATTTAATAGATTTATTTTAGTGCAAAGACATGGCCATTGGTTCACCTGTCTGTAGTGAAAGGCATTTTGCCAAACGAAAATTTTGGGACAAGTTGGGGGTGGGCAAAGAGTCCAGAATTAGCATTGAAGTCAATGGGGAAATTAATAGTGGTCTGCCTCCGCGTGTCGGGTGGGACAAATGTTCAAGATTCCGCGAGTAAGTTTATGTTGCCGTCCTTATTATCCTAATTTGGCGCAGCCCACTAGGAGACCCAATCTAATTTCATACCATTTCGTTTCTCCCCGAGTCCAAGGTTTTCAATTACATTTAATAATGGAACTGGAAATAAACAAGACAAAGTTCTATGGATTAAAATTAATGTACATTACTAAGCGACATGTAGACTAGACTTCTGTAGCATGTGTCAAACAATAGTCAAATACACAATGCGATGGGACAACACTATGTAATTAATGGCGGCCGATCAAAGACCTGTCACTGGTTATCTGATTGTTGTCTGAGAATTCCAGGAATAGTCAAGGTTGATTTCGGTAATATAAACAGATTACTTGTGATAATGGCTAAGATCTTAATCAAAACATCCAACAAATTTTTACCTGCAAGCTTTATGGAATCCTATTATGGTCAATTAAAGCGCCCTCCAGAAAAATCAACGATAACAAGACACGCTGGCTGCACGAGGCCATCCAGATACGAACGGCTGCGTTATATTCTTATTCTAAGAATAGCTAAGTATGTTATTTTATTTCTATCCATTAACATTTGTTTACTACAAGTTCTATCGTTAAGTAACGAGGTTTTGTTTTCTCATGTGTACGTGACAACGAGAGTGCCGCCTGTCAAACCTCGTGGGTTTTTGTCAGGGTCCGTGGGTTTCCTTCCACTGCTAAGGACCGGTAAGCGCCATCGGATTGTTGTAAATTATATAGATATTCCCATGTAATCTGATCTGTATTTGGCTTCACAATATGGCAATTACGTTGAACGTAGAGGTATTACCAAATCAGTACATGATTGAGAGACAGAGAAAGAAATGGGGTTAACGTACACTCGACACAAACTAGGTAATTTTGGGACCAACATATGGTTTAATTTTATTTCAATAATTCGCTTGCACGTAGGGGTCTTTAGCAGTAGGAGGAAACCTGAGTACCCAGAGAAAACCCACGAGGTTGGACAAGCGACCCTATTGATATAGACTTTACATGACTTTAAGTGCCATAACACAGCACATTCCTTGCCTTCATCGGCCTACAAATTAGCATACGTATTATATTTGATTTTCCGTGACTGACGAAATATATATTTAATATTGGGGGCTTTTCCTGCATGAACACAGGTTGAATATGTATTATAGTATTTGAGGGGCTTTTCCTGCATGAACACAGGTTGAATATGTATTATAGTATTCGAGGGGCTTTTCCTGCATGAACGCAGATTGAATCGTTTCGTTTTGCTTGCCTTTTAAGAACTGTAATATATTTTCTCGTAAACACAATTATCCCGGCCTTGAAATACGATTTCCTTTTTACGTTTAAGACGACATTGTATTGTCCGCTGAGATCGTGATTCGACCAGGTATATATAGACATCACTTAGCACGACTCCATTTTGCACAATGTAGTCTAATGAATTGAAATATTAGACTTATAAACAACCCACAGAATTAATTTACCCTGGCTAATATGACATGAATTGAAATGAGGTTTAACGGCATACCCAGACTCGGTTAATGAAGACGGATATACGACATTCTGTCTACTTGAAGGGAAATTTTGCGCGGATAATGGCGCTACATCGAATTCTAACGTCAAATCGAAACCACGCCAGCTGACGCAATGGCAGGACACAGCGCACACGTGCTAACCACTCGGACCCCCCTCCCCCCAATATCCCCCTGTCGGTGAATAGGACGTAAAATCTGACAAGGAACACCGTTTAGTCCTTCGGTTGGGACATAATTGTTCGAGATCCCAGGGCACATTGATTTGCACGTAAAATAACCCTTTAATGTTCCAAATAGAAGTAGGGCGTGCCTATATCTGCTATCAATACAGTAGGTTAGAACGTTTAACCCCATTTCGTTTTCATGGTATTTGTACAGAGCCTATGATATTAATAAAGGCAAAGAAATCACACGTGCATGCGCCATCTAAAATACTGTACTCACCTAACTGACAACACTTATATGTAGAAATTAACCATATATCCTATGTGGCTTAATACATACATACATGTATAATGCAATATAAATTTAAAGATTTAATTGAAATTTGCAACATTCAACTGCGTTGACATTGACGTATAGTAGGCAATGTGTGTGTATATGTATACAATAATTATTATCGATTTGAAATATTCTCGGTTGAGTTGATATTCATGTTAATATATGTAGTCCTAATATTAAATTTCATAGACTACTGATATATATATATATATATATATATATATATATATATATATATATATATATATATATTTATATTATACCTTTTGGACTCACTAATTCACCTGCATGTTTTTGCTGTACCAGTCTTAAGCGCTGTTATACTCACACGACATAATATTGTATGGTTTGAGTGTAGATAAGTAGATTTACATTCCTAAGCTTAATTTGCGATTTGAATCATGTGTTCGAGAAAAAGAAATCCTACGATGTATCAAGCACGACGTTCAGCAATGCATTTACTCACAGTGCACACGCTCTAACAATTCAGATACCCCCACCCCCTCCATGGTTTACAAATAATCATCTGGGTGAAATTTTGTGTATACGAAAGAGTTGAGTCTTGCATCTCAAGAACAAAATATGATCGGTTTTTTTTTATTTAACACTAACATAAATACCGTCTGCAATTTCAGTTATTTCTTTAAAGCCCAAACATTCAAAACTTAACTTTTGGTCAAATATATTTTAGTGTTCAGACAGCCACTTCATGGAATATATTTCCTGTGATATTGTTTACTGTGATATGTTACCTGTGATACGTTACCTGTGTACGTGTTACCTTTACATGTGTTACCTGTAATATGTTACCCGTTTCTTGTGATTTGTTACCTGTGATGTGTTACCTGTAAAATGGTACCTGTTACCTGTGATATGTTATCTGTGATATGTTACCTGTTACCTGTGATATGTTATCTGTGATATGTTACCTGTTAGCTGTGATATGTTACGTGTGATGTGTTACCTGTAATATGTTACCTGTGATATGTTACCTGTTTCCTGTGATTTGTTACCTGTAATATGATACCTGTGATATGTTACCTGTTACCTTTAATATGTTACCTGTTACTTGTAATATGTTACTGGTGATATGTTAACGTATATAAAAGAACCCATCTATTTCTTCAGACACCTACTTCATGGAATATGTTACCTGTGTGATGTTACGTTTTTATGAACATCTATTTCGTCAAGCTTTATAGATAAACATTGTATGTTGCAATATTTTAATTCTTAATGTTGTCTTAGTATTATATAATCTTAGGACTTTATAATTTTACAATTGGCTGTGTTAACATCTATTATTTGATCTCGGAAATAACCTACTCATTAATTGTGATTATAATTTCCATTACACTCACTGTAACAATATTTATTTATATAACAATGTCATAACGGCCATGACCTGTTCACTTATTGATACTATTTTAAAATATATTGGAAATCCTTAACATTCATATCGATTGTCCAACATCTAGATCAAAGCATTGGATTTTCACGAATCGGATACTTCTCGATGTATGCCTGAAGTTACTCTAGAAGGAAGTATCCGATGCATATCTTGAGTTACTCTAGTAAGAGTTCCCTTAGCCCATCATCCACACAGGCTTCTGATTGGTCTATCGCTGCCACAGCAACAGACTGTGATAGAACAGATGTTGCAAGCAACTGATATAGTTTATAATAAGACCTATCGCATGATATAAGATATAAATTAATGATAGATGGTAACAAATAGTCTATTAAATTGTCGGGTTGATGGATTGACTTGATGTCCAGTTAACGGTTCATTGTCAATTATTCAAAATAAGTCGATTATCACTAACTGTTATATTAATGATAGTAATAATAATTTTATTTGTTTAGATAAGAAATCGCGGCGTTGTACATTTTAGTATAGTTAAATCACCGTGGCAGATACTTTTAAACATGCACAGAGCGATTGCAATGAAAAGGATGTATGAGACCTTTAATGTATGAAAGTTGTGGCATGAGACGTTAGTATAACAATAACCCTGCTTAGACATCCAATCTAACAAATTGACATTTCCTTGATAAATTTATACTCGAACACGGGAAAGAGTGGGACAGGTTAATTTTTTCCAATGTTTAGTATCATATTAGATTTAATGATATCGTCATTTATAAAGCGCGTTAATACCAGTTAATATAACCAACATTTATAATCATAATATAAGCACGTTAATACTTTTGTATCGTGAAATGTTGAGAGTCAAATTCAATAAAAAAAAGTTGGGTGTTGGCTACAAAAAGAAGATATGCTTTGTGAAGATAATAAAAAGTACAGGTCCGAGTACAAAGCTTTGCGGTACCCCACAAAGTATTGTATTATCGTCAGATGTTGAATCTATAATTCTGACAGCTTGGGTGCGATTGGTTAGATATGAACCACGACAGCAAATTTTTATACCATAATGCATCAAGGGCATCCTCGGTATCGAGTGTCTCAAATGTTGTTGGTCTATAGCTCGGTAGATATCGTTGGTGATTTTCAGTAAATCAGTTTGAATTGGTTGTAGTCAGAATGTAATGGATTGTCAAGGTTATTGGAATAAATATGACACTTTAATTAATGTAGAACACACTTTACTGGTAGTTTTGAAATATAAGATAGATTACGGACTAGTTAAAAATAATGAGAATATCTGGATCTGTGTTTGATTTCTTTAATAATGGTTTAACAATTACTTTTGCTAGTTGCGGGCGAAAATGACCAGATGAAAGAGATCGGTTAATAATTTCAGATATAATTGGATCAAATAGATGTTCATGTTTAGGTATAGGGTCTAGATCATATGTTTTAGAAGAGTTTGCTGATGATCACAATGCTGTTGATTTGATTTTATATGGGATATATCAGATCGCTTTTTAACTATTTTATTATAAAAATAAGAAACAATTTTATTTCTGAGTTCCTTTGTAGAACTGTACACTGAAAGTGAGCATCAGTTCTTATCTCTATTCAGTAAATGATTTATGACTTCGAAAATTTTCGTGTGATCAGTTCCAGATTGAACCAGTTTGTTGTTTTAAAATTCATTTTTTGAGAAATTACAAGTGATGCAACATGCCTACACTCAGCCTTAAATATATAAAAGTACGTAATGCAACCATCATAATAATGTGAGTATTTAAAAATACTAATTATCGGAAAGTTTTACCCTGACAGTTGCGCTGCGACTTACTTTTTTTTCGAATTCCAGCCGTCAAGGGGTATTTTAAGTTTACGACAACCAGTACACGCAACGAGAAGATTTTGTTACACCTGGACGACCCCCACCCCCTCCTCTTCTTCTGTACCACTGAATCACTGCCAAGGAGGGGGCAGGACCACATGGTATTAAGTAAACTGTACCCTTTTCTATGCTTCGTCAAACGAGAGTTCATCAAGCTGGTTTGGATGGGACGGAGATCCAAGGTTCCGTTTACACGAGAACCTGACAACTGGAATCAGATTAAAGGTTAGTCCGTGACTAGTTTGGTTGCAACGAAAAACCGCAGCCCCATTTACACCAAACCGTGACAATGGAATCCGGTTTAAGATTAGACCGCACCGCCGATGTCGCAAAAATAATTCCGTTATAGCCTTGTCTGTGAAGGGAAAGAGATGGGGTTTAACGCCCGCTCGACACAAACTAGGTCATATCGGGACTAACATGGTTCAATTTTATTTCAATAATTCGCTTGCGCGTAGGGGTCTTTAGCAGGGAGGGGGCAGAGCACCCGGATAAAACCCACGAGGTTGGACAGGCGACCCAACTTCTTGTCACGTCCTTGTCAGTGGAGAACAGCATGGCGGTAAAATTCATTTGTTTTTATCTTTAATTACATAAACCTTAAGCAAAATAACGTTTATGGTAGATTAAATACAACTTACTTCATCCATCAATCCTCCAGGCAAACAGTTCAATATCTCAACCACGGCGGATATTATATCTTCCAGACCAACCCCTCAATATCTCAACCACGACGGATACTATATCTTCCAGGCAAACAGTTCAATAACTCATCCACGGCGGATACTATATCGTCCTGGCATATATTCAACTCATCAACAACCGTTTAATAACCCATCAACAACGGACTGATATCTTCCAGGCAAATATTCAATAACTCATCAACGACGGACGTAATATCTTCCAGACCAACCCTTCAATAACTCATCAACGACGGACGTAATATCCTCCAGACAAAAAGTTCAATAACTCATCAACGACGGACTGATATGTTCCAGACAAAGAGTTCAATAACTCATCCACGGCGGACGTAATGTCATCCAGACCAAAGAGTTAAATAACTCAACCACGGCGTACGTGTTATCTTCGATAATTATTTAAACCACGACTGCAGCAATAATCCAAGTATGATATAACTAAACACAACAAAATTGGTTTATGTTTTAGATTGTATGTTTTTAGTAAAAACAAAATCGATAACCCACTTACTAGATGTTCGCATTTCTATACTTTAGCGTTTCGACTAATATTGGCTATTTTATTAAGTTGAAACAGCTGTCGATGACAGATTTTACAATATTTGTTGTGAGTGATACACTAATAATAGTTTGTTAGTTAGGTTATAAATCATAAATACGAATTTATTATATCTCGGTGAGTCATTCTTTAACTTGTATACTATTCTGCACATCGAGAGAGTGAGACAGAGGGAGATAAATTGGGTTTAACGTCCACTCGACACAAACTAGGTCATTTCGGGACTAACATATGGTTTAATTTTATTTCAATAATTCGCTTGTGCGTAGAGGTCTTTAGCAGTGGGAGGAAACCGGGGTGCCCGGAGGAAACCCACAAGGTTGAGAAGGCGCCCCTATCGCCATGTCACATACGCTCAGACCAGGGATCGAAACCACAGCCGCAAGCCAGAGGTGCTGCACACAAAGAACTGACTAGGCTGAGCAGACAGAGAGAGAGAGAGAGAGAGAGAGAGAGAGAGAGAGAAAGAGGCAGAGATGGGGAGTTATTACCAAGTCAACACACACTAGGTCATTTCGGGACTAGCACATCATTCAATTTTATTATTTTAATAATTCGATTGTGCTTAGGGGTCTTTAGCAGTGGCAGGAAAGCGAAGGAACCGGAGAAAAGCCTTTGAGGTTGGACCCTGCTCCTTGTCACGTACAGCCAATAAATCGAAACTGCGTCAGTTGACTCAAATACAGGCGTTATGATACAGCGTGCTCGTGCTAACCATTAGGCCAACCATTAGGCCACCCAACTAGTAAGGCCTCGACGAACACCTGGACAGATTGGCCGTGTAAGTTAATCCGGATTTTCCGGCGTGGTCCACCTTGTCAGTGATGCAGCACGGGGGGGCCTGACAAGGACCGAGATCCCGTGTACACATTGGAGTGCACGTAAAAGATCCCTTGACAGTGGAATTCGATATACGAGTACGCGATAGTGCCGCTTCCCGGGCAAAATTTCCCTCATATAGCACACTGTATGACGTACGCCGGTCTTCATTAGCCCAGTTCTGACCCGAGTAGTAGGACGTTAAACTCTGTCTCGTTTCATTTGATTTTAACACCTGTTTTGGTTGTATGATGACTAATAGTGTCAGTTATTTAATTTATATAAACATATGTATTGATCGTGTCCACAATATATTTTAACATATATAGTCAATAATACATATCTAAACACATACCCTAACATACTAGGTTTTTCGCTGGGCCCCTAGTTTCTTCCTACTCTACTCCTATACACCCGTCATGTAATCAAAATAAAATTGAACCATATGTTAGTCTCGAAATGATCCAACTTATAGCGACGGAGTGGACGTTAACATCAAAATATAGACTGTTTTTAGAACGATATTGGTTGTCCTTTTTAGGAGATATGTGTTTATGTTCAACAAATGCTTTGCTATCATTTCTGTGTTGTTCTTGTTGTTTGTGTTTAAACCAGCATAAAAAATGAAATGAGATGACATTGGTTGTAACGTCCGAAGGATCTGCAGCACCGTAGATAACTAGGCATCGTCCCCACTCCCACAGGCAGTATGCTATGGGGAACTACTTTCGTATCAAATTATCGAGGGTATTTTTAGTGCATACTATAATGTGCACTTCAACTCCCGTTTTCGGCCCCACTCCGACAGACAGTGTGCTATGGGGAACTACTTTCGTATCAAATTATCGAGGGTATTTTTAGTGCATACTATAATGTGCACTTCAACTCCCGTTTTCGGCCCATCCGAACGACTTGACGACTGCCCTTGCCAGGCCCTTCGTCCCCTATCATTGACTAAGGGACACCACGCCAGAGACTTCAGACGAATTGTCTAAGCCAACACCGGGAACGAAAATAAGATTTCAATGCTTGCAAGATAGCGTTTTACACGCTGAGCCAACGTGATACCGTCAACATCAGTAAGAACTTGACATCTTGCCAAGACGTTGAACTTTGTCAGACCTCATTTTTAGTGCCAATTTAATTCCTATTTTGTCAACCCAGTTAATAAAACAATTTAATATGTTTATAATTTTCTCAACTGAGTACCAATATTACAATTTTATTTCTTGTATGGATAAATTGGTTTTATTACATCTACTTTAATATCAATAAAAACAACCGTGTTATTAAACCTTGACATTTAGAGCGACGACCCTTGTATCGGCTTAAGCAATTTGATGATGAATTAACGAAGATTGCAATCTGCTATTAGCGTTGACAACCACGTACATTGGGAGAAAACTTAAAACTCTATATTGAAACAATTAACGCCTCTTATCCGGTATCACTATATTACCTAATTCCCTGCTCTGTCATTAAAGATATATTAGTTAAGAGCTAAATATGCCTATTGCAAGACTTTATATCGAGAAATGGGGTTTAAAGTCCACTCGACACAAACTAGGTCATTTCGGAACTAACATGTGGTTTAATTTCCTTTCAATAAGCAGTGGGTGGAAACCGGAGTACCCGGAGAAATCCCACGAGGTTAGACAGGCGATCGTACTCCTTGCCACGCACAACCGGGGATTTGAAACCACACCAATCAATGTCAGGCCGTATGACACAGTGCGCGCACGCTAACCATTCAGCTATCCAAACCCTCTTCTAGTCTAAACTTTCAACAGTGATAATTTCGTTCAGAATAAAGTAATTTGACTGAAATTTTGAATATTTGCTTTTTATCGTCTATTTGTGAACTGTTATATCAAGAATGACCAGCCATTCATTAAAATTTTAACTATAGCTAATGTATCTGTAAACCACTCGCTAGCCTGGAGGTCGGGTGTTCGAGCCCTGCATTCGCCAAGAAAGTTCATCTAGATTTTCCCGCGTGGTTTTCCCTTGTCAGTGATGTAGAACGGAGAGCCTGACAAGCACAGCTGTCTAGTCGTTACGGATATGACGAAAAACCGATGTCCCGTGCCGTGTACATATTGGCGTGCACGTAAATAAAAGATCCCTTGGCAGTTAGAATTCGATTATAAGAGTAGACCGTAGCGCCGCTGTCCGGGCAAAATTTGCCTCATAGCACACTGCATGGTGTATGCCCGTCTTCCATTAGCCCAGGTTAGGTGCAGAAGAGTAGAACGTTAAACCCCATTTCATTTTATTTTATTTTTAAACCACTCGTGTATTATAAGACAAGTCGCTTATTTACACCAAATCCTGAAGTGAAATGAAATGGGTTTAACGCCCTACTTTTCTGCTTTGACTTGGCTAATGAAGGCGGACATACGTCAAACAATGTGCTGAGGGCAATTTTGCCCGGGCAGCAGCACAATGGTCTACTCATATCGAATTCATACTGCCAAGGGATCCTTTACGTGCACGCCAATGTATAAACGGGAGCTCGGTTTTTCGTCCTTTGCGAACGACTAGATAGCCGTCCTCGTCAAGCCATCTATCCAGCACCTCTTACAAGGGGAAACCACGTCGGGAAATCCCTCTGAGCTTTCTCCGCCAATGTAGAGACGGAACATCCGACCTTCAGGTTAGCGAGCCAGCGTCTTAAAATTAGCCACCGTGGCTCCGAACCCTGAAGCAACCGTTTAATTCATCACAAAACAAAACAAAAGTACAACACTTATGATATATTTAGACTGTTAAACACATGTCAAATATGAGTTGCCAATAAACAACAATAAACCAAATTAGTGACCTTAAACACATAATAACATCTATTCGTCACGTTTCTGTATTCTTTCTACCATTTACTTTCGACCATTATTGGCAAAATAACGTCCACCTGTAAGACAAGAATGAACAAATAGTTTGACCATCGTGGTGTGGATGAGGAAGGTGGGGGGGGTTGTTGTCCATGAGTAAGGATACTGGCAGTTCGACCTGAATATTCTGGGTTTGAATCTGGACATAGGCGGAGAACAAGCCTGTCAAGGGGTGTACTGTTCTTCAGGAACAGAGGTGTTCTGACAAAGAGGACAGGGTGTACCGCTGTGTACAAACATATAGAAGAACTGTTGGAGTTTGGAAGGTTAATAAAATGGTCGAAATAGACACGATTCAGCCACTTCTAATTTACCATATATAAATTACCATGGTAGTCTCAATGGTAATCTCACTTCTTGTTGGGGTTTGTTTTTTAATTTTTTTTGCGGTTTATTTTTTTTTTTGAGGGGGGGGGGGGGGTATTAAAAAAACAAAATCAAAATTTAACCATTCACAAGCCGACAGAAAGACCCGCCCTACGCTCTATAGAATCACACCATACACCCAGTCAACTGCTGATCCTACATGCCACAAGAATAATCACCTATTTATATATTGTTTGTAACGCCATCATTCTTGCAGAAATAATCATACAAACCAATCGCTTCTAAATCTAATCGCAATGAGAAATGAATGATTTTAAATGGGGGTTTAACATCCTACTTGGGTAATGCAGACGGGCATACACCGTTTACGTTCTCGCAAATGTGAAGATGGGGCCTCGATGTTTCTTGCAATCCGAAAGGCCATATGTTGTACCTCGTCAGAACCTCCGCGCTGGATCACTGACAAGAGGGAACCACGTCGGAAAACTCCAATGAACTGGCTTGACAATAGTGGTCTCAATCTCAAACAGGGAGAGGTGTTTTACATACGCTAAGCCTATTCCCCCAATCCCATTCAGACAATCGGAATAAAATATTGTTTAAAAAAAACTAGGGGAGTCACTCAGCCTGAAAGGCTCTATCATCGCAAAAACAGACCAAATCAACCACCCCTTCTCTTTACTCTAACAAAAATTAAGAAATATTATCCCCCTGCGTGGATACATACATATGTTCATGAATCTCTGTCGTCTAATGGCTGTTTCTACTTTCTGTTCACTGCTGACAGTCGGGCATAGATATATAACATTCTCTACACAAGATAACTGCTCGTCTACACTCCTACAAATATACAGAAAATATACAAATATTATATAAAATATACACAAAATTACTTACAATATACAATGTACAAGCATTACATAAAATATACAAACATTACATAAAGTATGCGCATATTACAACAATATACAAATATTACAGACAATATACAAATTTTACAGAAAATATACAAACGTTGACCAAAATATACAGATTTTCGGTAATTCCTAAACTCAACACCATTTTTAAATTCTGGCGAAAATTATCAACGATCAGTTCTGGTCATCTAAACAGAAACAATTAGATTAGTGTTATTATAACTTTGACACGGACCAAGAAATTGAGACTTCCGTTATACTTGTAGTATGTGTTGCATTGACAAGCGTGACAGATAAATTTACAGTCTGTGGCGCGTGTTAGGCAAAACATATTAACACAAGATGTAACCTGTTAGGTCCAATAAGCACCAGATAATACCTATTAGTACCATGTGGTACCAATTTAGCAAAAGGTGTGCCAAACGTCCCCCCCCACTGCTCTATCTCTATCAATACAGCTATAAATGATAACTAATTATAATGATATTCGTGCGATACGTTGGCATTTAAATGAAGATATGACAGACATTGTCTACGCTTCGCCATCTGATAGTCTAGAGAGCTGATTATAGGTTTGTTATGTTCACACGAGAGAGAGGAAGAGAGAGAGGGGGGGTTTAACGTCCACTCGACACAAACTAGGTCATTTCGGGACTAATTTTATTTCAATAACTCGCATGCGCGTAGGGGGTCTTTAACAGTGGGAGGAAACCGGAGAACCCAGAGAAAACCCACGAGGTTTGACAGGCGAAGTCCTGATAGGATCCCCACGATTTACTCCACGATTAAAACTACGAATCGTGATAGTGGGGAAACTTAGCATTACCTGTTTTCTGTCCTTAAGGTGACTCGGCAGTGGACGGAATAATATAGACGGACGTTCGTTTAGGCATTGTGCTGTGACGACAATTTTGCCAGCAGAGTTGCGTTTCCGCCTACTTGTCTCTGAATTCCAACCGTCAAGTGCACACGAGACCTTGTTCTGTGTTAGATCGTCCATCCTGCACAACCATCACAGGGAAAACCACGTTGGAAAAACATCAAATCCCGTAACTCCCGGTTAGTATTGTGACAATCATTCATTCATTCATCCATTCATTCATTCTTTCATTCAGTCATTTATCCATTCATTTATTCATTCATTCAGTTATTTATTCACTCAATCATTCATTCGGTTATTCAGTCGTTCGTTCCTTCATTAATTACCTACTTGCACATTTCTTTAGGTGAAGCCTGGGTATCACCGAGTGATTCGATTCCCATATCTATACATTCATCAACCAGATCTTCAGCCAGCTCACACGTATCATATTCCCCACCTGGTTGGAAAAACACAATGAAACACATTACAAAACAGTGTACTAGTTGTTGGACATAGCGGCTAAAGTGACAAAGTCATTTATACATACAACTTTGCTAGATTTGACATTATATTATATTGGAGTTTTCAACTATACTCTTCAAAAAAAGAAACGCACAACCCATTTGTCATCAATTTTTTGTTTGAACGAGGTCGTTGTTTCGGTAAATCTTACTTGTTTTCAATGCCATTATGTAAGGATAAAAGGAATTCATTATTGATTTTAAAGGTACATGTAGGGTCACTAATTGTGACTGGTCATCCTTTTTGTCGAAATTTGTTATCGCTTGATTGCATCAAGAAACATGAATTTAACAGCTTCGCGAGTTTTTCGCATGGAACCTAGATCTAAGGTCTTTAAAATCCCGGGGTTCTCGGTTTCCAAATCAGTTGCACATGTAAACACTCAACGAACCAAATGATGCCACATCTGAACGAAGACCAACACAACAACGCTATTGGACGATTACAAGCAGGTGAATCCAAGACAGATGTAGCCAGGCTGCTGACTGTTTTTCTTGGTTCCATTTCCTTTGGGATGGGTACCGACAACAAAGTTCAACACGTTACCGCCCTAGCTCAGGCCAAACAAGAGTGACCCCACCTGTCCTGGATCGTCACTTCCGGTTACGTCATTGGCGTAAATGGTTTTCATCAGCGATCTCTACTGCAGCAGCGATTCCCGGACGGCGTAGAATCTCGTACCAGACAGTAGGTAAACGCCTACGTGAAACCGAATAACGAGGCAGACGTTCCCGTTAGAGCTTCTGTTTTGAAATACGGCAACACCTTGAAATCCAACTTTAATGGATCAGGCACTGACGGTATGGACACAGCAACACTGGAGAGCAATTTGGTTCAGCGACGTGTCGCGGTTCTTGTTGCAACAAGGCGATGGTAGAGCGAGGATATACCGACGACGAATTGTAACTTTGCGTTTCTTTTTTGGGAGAGTATAAATGCAACTTCTGCTAATGTGTTCAATATGTTATTTACGGGAAACACACGAATGACCTCTGCTCGTTTTGACAAAAGACACGATCTCATTAAATATCTTATTTATTCATATGTTATTTATAACCTACACATGATCTATGTGTTTAACACTCAGCAGAACTTCGCGACTTTAAAGGAAAGATGCAATGCAGTTATAGAAACTATAACCTCAATTCCAAATAAGTTATTCTTTATAAAGTCAGAATTAACTGACAGTAAGTCAGACTTGAATAGAGTTCCTTCCATCTATGTCTATTCTATGTTCTCAATAAAGATATACCAACTATGCTGATCGTCTGTTATCTGTAGTGTTACACCAACGAAAGAAGATAATGTAAATATTGGAAACAAGTGGCTATGATATCGTTTTGTGGGGATTATTTACAGAGGCGGATTTAATGGGGGGTGCGCCCCTAATTTTCGACAGTGCCCTTTTTTACTGCTGAAAGTGCCTTTTCTCAGACCCAAATATGTACGTTCCGAACGTTTACTTAGACGAAAATATCAGCCAAATAGCTCTTGGAATGGCTACAGATGCAAGTAAATGACGGATAATTTTCTTGAGGGACCCCCACCCCAACCCCTCTCAGCGGCGTTCCCCGTCTCCGCGGTCAGTGCCCTCATTTTGCGGCGCCCCCCCCCCCCTTTTCAAAATTCCTAGATCCGCCCCTGATTTATGCAAATCAAAACGGCTAGATAGAGGAAAAACATATGTGAGTGAATTGCCAGAGGTTAGATTGCCTGACATTACGAATTGTTGAAAAAAATGAGCCGAAGCGAGAGCAGGTAAAATCGAGGCTTCTACAGGCATTGCTTTCCTATTCTTTTTTATTATATATTGTCTAGTTTGAAATGATGTATGGATATTTATACGGATAGAAGGTCAGATTCCTGTGCTATAACAGACATCGCTCATCAGAAATATCATCATTTAAATGGTATTGTGGTTTTCTGGCATACAGGAACAAATTAAACGTTTTACAGAGAAATAAGGATAGGTCATGGTATAAAAGCTAATATTAAAACAGACAGTTATACCGATAAACACTGTGATATACAGAAATAAGCTTACACGTAGTATCGATAGCTACTACTAGAGAGAGGGAGAGAGAGAGAGGGAGCGAGAGAGAGAGGGAGAGAGAGATAGGTCTTTAGCAGTGGGAGCAAACCTGAGGACCTGGAGAAAACCAACGAAGTTGGACAGGCGACCCTACTGCTTGCCACGTACAACCGGGGATTGGAAACCACGCCAGTTGACTCAATGGCAGGCCGTATGATACAGCACACGCACGCTAACCATTCGGCCATCCACCCCCCCACACCCCCTCGGGATTATATGAAGAAATACAGAACAATACGTACAGTCAGCATTTATAGCTTCTACAATAGCAGGTATATGTACGGATATTGAGTTTAGTACGGGCGTTTCCATCATGGCGTCATTACATTTATCTTCAACAACTTGTATACACCTAACGGCCATCTTCATTTTCCTGAAATAAAAAAAAGATTCTTGTTTTTCTGTTTTCTTTGATTGCCATTTAGTTATTGAACGTATTAACACGGTACAATTTTATGACGACACAATTACTGATTTTGATGCTAAGTGATGTTCGAGATCACTGCTTGATAAAGACGAGAGTATCCTCATCGAGACGTCGCTTAGTATTAAACTCAGTAATTGTGTATCCATAAAATGGTACCGTGTTAATATGTTCAATTACTAAATGCCATTCAAAGAAAATTTCAAAATCCATAAACCACAAAAATTTAAATAGACAAATGAAAACAATACAAATACAATGGTTTGAGTGATTGTAACACTTTGAAATACGTGTAAGGTGTCCTGTTTCCCCTACTTACTAGTGGGGCATATTCCGTCCATGGGTCGTAGGGGGTGGATGGTCGATTTGTTAACACGTGCGCGTTGCATTATAAGGTCTGCCATTGAGTCAACCGGCGTGGTCTGGAGTCAACTAACATGTTGAAGTGGTGCAGTTATAGAAAACTTTCAACGACGTTTTCGAATTACGACATCAAATTAAATGAATCTAAAGAATCTATGACAGACCCTATGACACAGCGCGCATGTGCAAATCACCCCTCCCACTTGATGCAATGCTATTACCTGCATTGTTGTTCAGTTACGTCACCACTAGCTGTTGCAATAGCATACAATTCAGCAGAACATTCGGTCACTCTCGCTTCACCATCCTCGACACAGGAGAATCCAACCACCGCCCCTACTGAAATGCATGAGAAGGTATTAGATGTAACAAATAACAAAACAAACAATAACCCAATGAAAAGGATTATTATCTATGACATCAGTGCCAACATCAATAAAGAGTTTACTTTGGATTTAAACTGCAAGCAAGTGCATCCAACGCGAAGTTTTACATATTACATAACCATAACAGCTTTTACAATACACTAGCAGCCTACATAATAACAACTTTTACATTCCAATAGCAGTCTACATAATAACAACTTTTACATTCCACTAGCGACCTTCACAATAATAAATTTTACGTTGCACTAGCATGATTTTGACTTTTTAGATTTATATGGCCCATTTGACTAACAGTGACCTGAATTACTTTGAAAGGTTATAATAATCTCGATAATGGCCCTTATTATACTGTTGATTACATATGGTATTACGTTATTATTAAAGAGAATATACTTAATTATTATAGGGCTTGATTTATACTTCTGTTGTTACCTCCCATTGCTAAAATCTCCTACGAGCTAAAATTGATGCAAATATTAGTCCCGAAATGACCTGGTTTGTGTCGAGTAGATGTTACCCTCTCCATCTCTTCCTCTCTCTCTCTCTCTCTCTCTCTGTGTGATGTATGTTCACGGAGCTGGGTTTGACATAGGTTAAACCTGTTTCCCAATTTCATGTTTTACGAAATAGTTCACTGTACTGTATGTAAACTCATAATATTGGTCTGCATTTTGATTTAACGATACATCAAATGATGTCAGTTCATCTATACTTTATTGATTTATGTTCAAAATACAACAGGAAGACACTGATTTGTTAATTTCTCTTCTTATGTTTCAGATACAGTAAAAAGACGGCGATTGATCTGGAAGCGAATTGTCACATAAAGTAATCAAGATTCTGCTATATTTATTAGTACAAGTCAGTCCATTCAATTAATTAGACAAAGTATTTGTATTACTGGCCTCCATTTCTCCATTTACATATGCTATCAAAGGAATTGGCTATTAGTAGTAACATTTTAATGTTTTTAAGCCTAATGATAAAATCTTTCATAGATTTTTACTTCCTTAATCAAAACCTCACCCACGCCCTTAATTAGTATCAACTCGTTTCACAAACCCTTTAATTAATAATAAAAACAAAATTGTCTCGTTTTATGATACAATCAAGGAAAGTATAATTTTAGCTTAAGCTCAGTGTCTGGAATCAGCGTTGGCGCTTCTAGTGGTTTACCAAGAGTTCCGTGCATCGCACGCCAAGAAGTCATCGTAACAGATACTTCCATTGGCTAATTCCTCACTTCCACCAGATCCTAGTGTAAACGTTTTTTCCGTCCACCGGAGCCTGGTCTTATGACGTCATATGTGGATTGTGGGCTAGGATAAGGGTTAGGCTTGGCCCATGGTTAGGGTTAGGGCTAGCCCTGTCTACATCTCGAGACTGTGACGAAATCTGCAGGCCACAGCCCTTATCCTAACCCTTATCCTAACCCTCAATCCACATATGACGTCATAAGACCAGGCTCCGGTGGACGGTAAAAAACCCTAGTGTAGTAAAGACATGTAAAATTTTGAACTATAACAAACGAAACGAAATAGGACTTGTGTTTTAGTCAGATTAACTCTAACCCTGTTCATAAAACAGTACTTACCCAGTGACGACGTAAAACACACTAACAGTAAATTTAACTTGAAATTCGCCATTGTACTAGAAGTTGTATCTATATACGTACGTACGTAGGTATGTAGTAATACTTACTGTTATGAACGGACCATATTCATACAAATATCTAACCAACTGACATTTATCATAAATACTATAATGGCAAAATTATTATCAATTTTGTTTTAATGTCAGTCATGATAGGGTGTGTCTTTGTCCGCTGATTCTACTTCTACTAGAACACTGGATGATCAAGTGTTCAGTCCGGAAAATATGACACTGGGTGGTAAAGCCTTCAATCTGTTCTAACAATATTAAATACTGAACACTTTGTTACACTAATAAGGCACTGGGCGGCAAAGTCTACTAATATAAAACTGAGTGGAAAAGTACATTTGTTGGTTCGGCGTTATTTAGTTGAATGTAAAACGAAACGTGTTTTCGTTGGGGGGGAGGGGGGGGGCACGTGCCTGACCACGTGTATACTGTACTGTACGGTCACCATACCCCTACTCTGTAATTGTAACATCCTGATTACGAAATCGCTGATTATATTCTACAGAATTATACTCAAGACTCTGGTCAAGTTTCTGTTTTCCGGGTTTATATTGGGCGTGTTGTTACATCACCGTCCTGTTATACCATGACCATACAATGATTTGTTTCTGCTGATTTAACTCTCAATTAAAGATATATGATTTCCCTGTCCAGTTTGTATTGTTATTGGATGATATCTCCTGATTTAATTATATGCCATCTATTCCCTATGGGCGGTTCTCTTCAATATATCGGTTAATTCAAAGATAATGACGGTATTTACATCTATAGTTATGGTTATTTACGTACAACACAATAAGCAATAATTGATAATTCCATTATTTTCCTGGTAAGGTTTGCATCGTGTTGCTGATAGGCTGCTTGTCAGTGATTTAATTATATCATTTAAATTCCTACGATTTATTTATAGGGTGATCACAATTCTGTTAGAATGTATACAAATTACATCATCATCGTCATCATCATCATCATCATCCATAAAATAATCACTGCCATCATTACTCTGTGAGGTTATTGGAACTAAGTGTGAGAGATGGGTCCGTTGTCCGAACGAAATTTCTCTCCGAGCACAGAATCTGGACCCGGGGTCGGCTGGCTGAATAGTTAGCGCTGCAGCATAAGGTGTGTCATCGCGTGGTTTCGACTCCCCTGTCCAAACGTGGCAAGGAGTAGGGTGGCCTATCCAACTTCGTAGTTTTTCTCCGGGTACTCCGGTTTTCACCCCACTGCTACAGACCCCTATTCGCAAGCCAATTATTTAAATAAAACCAAATCATATGTTAGTCCCGAAATGACCTAGTTTGTGTCGAGTGGACGTTAAACCTCATTTCTCTCTCTCTCTCCCCCTGCCCAAACTCGTGCAAGCGAATTATTGAAATAAAATTGAATCATATGTAAGTCCCGAAATGACCTAGTTTGTGTCGGGTTGACGTTACCCCCCCCCCCCCTCTCCCGCTCTGTCTCTTGTTTTCGATCTGTTGTTAATACGAAGGATGTTTGCGACGTATTGGTCACCACCTACATGTATTTTATATAAAGCCAGGTGATTAAGGGCGGGAAGCAGCCAATTAGATTATATTAAACATAAAAAAAACAGATAGATTTAGTTCCGTATGTGATTAATTAATCTAACAGACAGGTGACTGTCTTTTCGACAAGCGCGAACAGTACAGATGGTAGTACGCCTACTGGTCCAGAGACATCGACCTGAGTAACCCAGATTGAATTAATTATCCGTAATAATACTTTGTCAATGTTATAAAGCTGAAAGATCGCCCCTTGTTACTGACAGTATCAATATAATTACGATGTACTAACCTAGGTAAATCTGGGTCACGCTTATTTAGTACAGAAGTAACTAGGATGACTCGGGGTCGATCCCCGGATTGGCCGAGAAAGTTACGCGGTATATTTCGACGTAGTTACCTATCGTCAGTGATACAGGGTTTGTAGTCTTGACAGAAAGGATGTCCATTCGTAAACGGGACAAATACCACTGTAGACGTAGAATTAGACGTAACCCAGAATCGTTGACATATACCCGTGCTCACGAAAGACAGAGGGAGAGAGAGAGAGGGGGGGATAGAAAGAGAGATGGGGGAGAGAGAACAGGGGTATAACGCCCATTTCCTCGTTTCAGAACTAACATGGTTGAGTTATATTAGAATAATTTTCTTGTGCGTATTTGTCTTTAGATGTGGGGGGAAACCGAAGGATCCGGAGAAAACCCACGAGGTTGGACAGACGACGCTTCTCCTTATCACGTACAGCCTTTGAATCGAAGCCACACAAGTTGACTCAATAACAGATGTTTGGATACAGCGCGCATGTGCTAACCATTTGGCAATTCCCCGTGCGAACGATAATTCGAGCGCAGGGGCGGATCCAGGAATTTTTGCAAGAGGGGGTTTGCCAGGTTTCGGTTACGGAAATCTGCCATCATCGTCTCTAAAATACATAGACATACATACAAATTGAGCTTTTTAAACAGAGAAATCGTTTTTATACTGATGTAGGATCACTTTGTGATGTAATTTCATTGATGCAAGGCATTATTTTTTTTATGTAGCTGAGCCCTCTGGATCCGCCCTGGAGCGAACTCGCGTTCGCCGTCAGTTTAAACGACTCGACTGAAATATCCTGTAAGCAATCAAATGCTGGGCAACATTTTACTCGTAGCACATGGTGGACTACGAATGCTACGAATCGCCAAGAATAGTGGCGAATCGAAATTTTGTATGGCGATTTGGCAAAGTTTTCAAAAAAATCAGATATAATTTGGAGAAGCTGCAAAACAGTTATGGAGAGTTTACGAATGAGTTACGGTAATTCTTTGGTAATCGACTGAAACTATGCCGCATGTCAAGGTAGGATTCTGCGAAATAAAAGAAACGTCTATCTATACGATCATGAGTGATTTAGTTAACGACTGAGTTTACGGGTATGCTGAAAATAGTTACGAATACACTAGGCTCGCCACGAATGGTGCCTATATAGCTACGATATTGGCATTATTCATGAAACAATAAAATGGGAAGATGAAAGGGCTGCGAAATATTAAGATACATCTACGAATTCCGAAATTCGTAGACCGTACACGAACGTTTTGGACAATCAAAACCGTTCGTGGCTGAACTGTGACCTACGAACAATATGAATGTGTAAAAACCAAATAAGAATCACTGACGAACTTTAGAGCCTTGTACGATTTATCTACGAATTGGAAAAAGTGTGGATTCGGGGCCAGTTCGTCACATACGAAATGGTTTGTATTGTTCGTACTTGGTTTTATTTATTTATCTACTTTGTTTTTATTTGTGATTACGAAATCCAAGAATCATCTGCGATTTACATGCGAATGGGACGAGGTTTGGAATCGGGGCCATTCTCGCAGTCCACGTGAAACACGGGTATATGGCATATGCATGTGTCTATTAGCCTATAGTTAGAGCAAAAATGAAACCCGATTATTTCCAAGAACTGATAACAACGTTAACGATGTTAATTTACTGATAATACAACTTGATTACAGGTGAGTTATACAGGTAACAACACGTGATATATTACTAGTTCTATATAATAAATAGACCAGGTGTTTTACAATACATTCAGGTCAGATTGTAGGGGGGATTTCACAATTAGCATCTTTATTTTAATAATTCACTTGCTCATAGAAGTCTTCTTTAGGTGGAGGATATAGGAGAAACCTAATTTACGCGGTAAAGAGTGTGAGAGAGAGAGAGAGAGAGAGAGAGAGAGAGAGAGAGAGAGAGAGAGAGATTGGGTTTAACGTCCACTCGACACAAACTAGGTCATTTCGGAACTATCATATGGTTTAATTTTACTCCAATAATTCGCTTGCGCGTCGCGTAGGGGTCTTTAGCAGTGGGAGGAAACTCAGAGGACTCGGAGAAGAGCCACCCACGAGGTTGGACAGGCAACCCTACTCCTTGTCACGCACAACCGGGGATTGGAAACCACGCCATTTGACTCAATGATAGGCTTTATGATACAGCTCGCACGTGCTAACCATTCGGTCATCCACGTGGTAGGCTTAATAAACCGGAAGTATGAAGATGTTAGTATATAAAGATAAGAATATAATGTTTAATAGGTCTTATACATCTATACACTATTATTATACATGTATATTAGTCTAATCGCTATGGTATTATTGTCGATATAGATTGATGGACATTTAATGGAACGCCATTTGACTCAATGATAGGCTTTATGATACAGCTCGCACGTGCTAACTATTCGGTCATCCACGTGGTAGGCTTAATAAACCGGAAGTATAAAGATGTTATTATATAAAGATAAGAATATAATGTTTAATAGGTCTTATACATCTATACACTATTATTATACATGTATATTAGTCTAATCGCTATGGTATTATTGTCGATATAGATTGATGGACATTTAATGGAACCAATTTATTGTTAATCTCTCTGGTACAGATAATGATATGACGATATAGTTTCACACTCGTCATCCACACATCATTGACCTCAATATTACTTCATTTAGTGTCCTCGCGTCATAAGCAGATTATAGTCGCCCGCCTCCTCAACACAAACTATGTCATTTCAAGACTATCATTGTTTCAGTCATTCGCTAGCGCGTTTAATTGCGGTGGGATACCGGGGAACCCGGAGATATCATTATTATTACGTCATATTCATAGTGCGCCCTTTCATGTAACATGTTCAAAGGCATGATTATGGATAACATTATGTTAACGGATGTATACAGAGTCAGTTAGAAGCTTGTTTGAACAAATGTGTTTTTAAGTTGTTTTTAAAATAATATAGAGATTTGCAACATCTAAAGCCCGGTCCACATCGCTACGACTTGCCCAGACTCTACCAAACGCAACGTCTTGTCTCAGATAATCATTGCAGTGTGGACAGGCCCACGAACACGATTCAATCGATTTCCGCCGGACTCGGCATGTTCAATCGTAGTCGGATGCAGTTGGATGCAGTCGTAACTCATCGTATTTGTGTGGACACACACGACACGATCAATTGTCTTAAGCCAGGCTGACATTTGCACGATTCCGTGGCACGAATTGGCATGACTCGAGTCGGCACGACACCGTCCGATTTGCGCAAACTCGTCGTGTCAATGCGGGAAGTACGTAAAAAATGGGCAAACTATGCGCAAACTCGTCGTGCCAGTTCGTGTCAATGTGGACACGACAAAATCGTGGCCAAAAGTCACTTTTATGCTTCCGGTTTACTTTTGGAATCACTGGCTAGAAGGAAGTGACGTAACTCACGACGCATAATCTGTGAGAGTCAGGCCTGTGTGGACTGGTACCGTCGTGGGCAAGTGAAGTAAAGACGCGACCCGATTTTACAACTACCCAAGACGCTGAGTCCTGTCGGGTAGTGTGTAGTCGTAGCGGTATGGGCCGGGCTTTAAACTAATGGTAGAAACTTGGGTTAGGGCGGCCATTAGCGATTTATTGAACAATATATGGCTTTAAAAGTAGTTTATTGATGTATGTAATTTGCGACCAGGTGTATAGGCTATATTTCTAGAAGGTCCGAGAGGTAAACAGGAGCTAAATTATTTATACATTTAAAAATAAGTAATACAATCTTAAAATCAATTCGTTATTTAACAGGTAACCAGGTGTAAGTCATATAAAACATACAGGGTCTCAAAAATAAATGTTCGAATACGTATGGAATTTAAGCGTCAAAATATAGAGGAATGGCGTGTACAGTATTTATTTTGTTTCCAAATTTCAGGTTAAACTATTGAGTCGTTTAGACGTGAGCGTCAAATCTGCTTATCCGGACAGGTAATCCTTTTAATATTTCGGGTCAATTGCGTGACCTGATAACCGATTCCCGTTCTTTTATAGGTTTATGAATGACCCATGTGCTGTTCCTGATATCGAGAGGTAAATTTCTCCTAGACATTATGTTTATAAAATAAAGTCTGGTTTTATCCAGACACCGCATAATGCAGGACACCAGTCTCCGTTTCCAGATGAAGACTGGTGGGTTTAAGTTGTTTGAAAACGTACCACTTATATAGAGTTAATTGCAGGATTTTAAGGGATTTTAACTCAAAATTAAGCAGTCTTATTCTCCAAAATATTATCGGGATCGTCCCTTTAAAGTAACAAATCTAAATGCAGTATGCTGCAGTTTTAGTAATTTATCAATAAGCTTTAACGGTAAACCAATTAAAAGAAGATTAAAGTTATGTAATCGAGAAGTGACTAGAGAATAAGTTACAAAATGACGTATGTTAGCTATATTTCTGATATCAAAATAGCACAGTTTAGAAATATCAATTACTTGAGCTCCCATAAACACATATTCCTGAAGTAATGGTCCTAGAAATCCTCGTCTGCCCATTGCTGGGTTGGCTTCTGATACTTGAACATTTGAGGGAGTGTCTATTTCTTCCGTCCCGTGTGGGATCGAACCGGGGGTCCCATATTAATGGCGCCACCGTGGCTCATCGTGAAAATAAATGTGAGCGTATTCACATTTCAAAAAACTTCATACACTCTTAATTGTAACTTTTAGAGCATTTTACAAGAGCCGTGATTCATGGTTACATCGATGTATCTCAAAATCAAATTGTGCGTTTCATAATAAGGTCGGTTATTGAATCAACTGATGTGGGCTCGATTGCCCAGTTGTACGTTGCAAGGAGTAGAGTCGCCTGTAAAACCTCGTGGGTTTTAACTGGATCATCCGATTTCCCCCCACTGCTAACGACAACGACACGCAAGCGAATTATTGAATTAAAATTAAACCATATGCTAGTCCCGAAATAACATAGTTTGTACTGATTGGACGTTAAACCTAATCTCTCTCTCTCTCTCTCTCTCTCTCTCTCTGGCTAATGACAAGTCAATGGTAACCTGTATATGAATCTTGACGTTAAACATCCACCATAATAACTATTGACAGCGCTAGTTTCTTCCCCGATCTTTCTCTTCATTGATATTAAACATATACTGTTATTGCCTATTATAACTATTAATAATTACCCCTTTTCTCACTCCCTGATGTATATGGTTATATACGCTCGGCATTTATCTTTTTTACCTCCGTCAGCATTATTACTTTTTATTCAGGAAGCGATATTAATAAGACTAGATTATTGCTAGTACGAGGTTATTTCGTTGTTTATAACAAATTTAACGTCAAATACATTACCCATAATATTATGGACAGGTTTATTTCATTAAGATTATTTATAACTGAAAAAGTAATATAAGTAATGCGGTCATTCATAACTACATTATTTACTGGACGAGGTTATTCATAACCACAATATTTATTGGATGGAGTCATTCCTTATCTACATTATTTAGATGACTAGGTCATTCAAAACCACAGTATTCATAGGACGTGGTCATTCATAACCACAGTATTTATAGGTCGAGGTCATAACTTGATGTATGTCTGTTTTCGTATCCAACATACTCTAATGCCGTTAGAATATGTTGTAAACATCGTCTATAAATAGTTTGTAAACAAGACATCGACTGTAGATTCTTCCAAAACCATTTCCTTCTTCCGTTTATTTTTAACAGACTCTCTCTTAATGCAGAAAGGATAAACGCACCGTTTACCCCGTAACACTACGGTCTGCAAATAGATAGATTGCGACACGCATCAACTTGTGTCATTGGTAGCTTTAGTTTCTACATTAAAAATATCTTCTTTCATGTACTTCAAACAGTCTGGATTAGCTCGTTCGGTGCAGAGAGGTTACGGATCGTTTATGTTTTGTTAGTGCTACCGATAGATGATACCAAACTGATCCCGCAGTGAATATTTGCTTGGCCGCTACAATCACTGATGATTATGACATCTACGAGACTTAATGAGTTAGGCATATTAACTTTTTTACTCCGACAAATTAAATTCCCAAACATTTTTTACTCCGACAAATCAAATTCCCTAACATTTTTTTGAAGTATAAGAAAAATAAATAAAGACGTTTGAAGTATTTGTACTTAAAAAATATTGCCTATTTAGTGTAAATGGGTATTAAAATAAGTAAAATGCATCATTTTGCCCGAAGCAGTTAGGTGTTATGTAAACAATGCACGAGCCGTTGAGCCAATGACTGACGTCGCGTGAAGTCAATGCACGTGTTGTAGACAGTCATCTGTGACAGAGTAATTCTCTGTGAAACAGATTGAGATGATACGACAAGACCAATTGTAGATAGACGTTTATTTAGCTTCATATCATCATGGGAACACAATCCGTCGCCAATTACCCGGATGTGTGCGTGCACTAGTTATACATATTCGTGACAGTTATAGGCCTTAAGGTATAAAGGGAACATACCACTACAGTTTACTTTTAAATTCTGCCGAATTCCACCCCACCCTCTCCTTTATAGGGGCCTACCTCCGTCATAGCCTGATCACAGTAATAAATTTCAAACTATGGAATATGCATTCTCCATACCTTGCATTCCGGCATGGGTTACTAACTAATTAGGTCAACAACATACATTCATTTAGGGTATCAACTGCCACACATTTCCTTTGATTCACGTATTATCAAACTTGTTTATAAATTTGAAACCATAATTGGAAACCACCATAATATTGTTACGTCGACCACTGCAGCAGGTTTGTGTGTTCCAGTCCACCACTGATGGTCTGTGTGTCTCAGTTCATCACTGATGGTCTGTGTGTCTCAGTCGACCACTGATGGTGTCTGTTTGTGTGTCTCAGTCGACCACTGACGGTCTGTGCGTATTAGTCCACCACTGGTGTGCTATTGTATCATATACCACTATTGGTGGTCCAGTCCACCATAATGGTATTTGTATCACAGTCCTCCAATAATTGTCTATTGTTTTATCGCTTCCAGACAAAATTAGAAAATAATTAATTGCATGTAGAAACAAAGTCCATACGAAAAATAACATGCCTTTTCCCAGGCCGGACGTTGGTCTTCAATATGTGCACATGTGGAATGAACCAGATGTTTGTATTTTTTACATCAGATGCCGTTCACTGTACTGGGGTGTTTTATAAGTAGTTCATAAAGACTTATACAGGATCTATTATTATCCATGACCAACTAAGAGTGCCCCACTATATTCATACGTAGCCTAGAGTTTCCACCATTTTCATGCGTAACCTAGAGTTCGCCAAAATTCTTATACGTGGTCTAGCCGGACCCGTGACTAATAATGTGTGGCCTAGGGTTTCTTCGGTCATTGGGGTTGTTAAGTATTATCCAAATAAACTATTGTTTGTGTTTAGGGCTTCCTGTGGTATTTTTGGTACTTTTAGGGGTTTTTTTTTCTTTATTTTTGGATTTGATTTTTTTCAGATTTTATTTTTGGTAAATAGCACAACCGAAGAAGTGATATATGCTATTAAGCAATAGTATTCCTGAATACTACTATTGTTACGGATTTTTAACTTTATAATTTCCTTCCTCCGTTTATATGTAACAGTAGTCTTTGTCAGTGCAGACAGTTCTCAAATAAATAGTTAGTAACTCTACATATATCATTCAGCGCCATTGGAAACCCTAGTCTCTTCCATAAAAAAACTGGTTGCATTTACTTCCAACAGCCTAGATTTATTAGCCCCTTCGGTGCAAAGGGGTTGCGGACGGTTTGCTGGTAACACCTGATAGTATGTCTTTCAGTAAAGTCGATGTAAAGCACGGTAGTAAGACGGAAAAGTAACCACCTTATAATTCACGAAATTTTAAGTAAAGCCATCAGTGTCCACATTGACACGAACTGTTGTTGGAGCCATTTAGAAGTACCTACCCAGAAAAAAATAAAATTCTGCCACCAAATTAGCGCATTCTGGCGTTATTTCAGTGGACCAATCCATGCGAGTGCTATGAAATGATGACAATCTAGAGGAGGAGACTGTAAGTGGGCAGAGCGACATCAAACCTAATTTTGAAGTCGCTCAGTGATAAATAACGGGGTTACTTGATTGGAATCGTATTATACCCCCACGATGATTTGATGAATGGAGGCCGTAACGTTACGACCAAGCCGGACTCGATGTTTGACAAACAAAATGGTAATACGAGATTTAATCAAGAAATATGAATATTTCGTATGATCATGGTGTGCATCTCATCAAATTCAGCTTATACCCACAACAAATAGCAACAACAACAACAACAACTACAGCTTATAATATACAATCGTACGTCAATCTGAAGCAAAATTCGCTCTACTCGAAATGATGGGAACGTGTAATGTGTTCGAGTTATACGATAATTCGAGTTAGACGATGGTCGATCCGATAGAAGATCTCACGACAATAAAAAAGATAGGCTGGCACTGCCAGGCAGGATACGCCCACATTTTCAGAGATGGACAGAGAACAAGCAATACCGAAAGTGATTTTTCCTACATCTTTAAGTCCTGTATTTCATACTGTATTGGGAGCAGCCATTTAGTTGGTCAGTTCCAGTCTGATATTAATAAAATTCGAAACCGACAATGATTATTGTGTGACGGTACACAACCTAGAAATGTGACTTTTCATCAAAATCAGATAAGAATTGTGACCTGTAGAGAGTCCACAACCATGATATACCATATTTTTACACTATTCGCGTACAAACGGCGACCATTTCGTCTGGCAATTTTGGTACTCAAAACTCAACCTTCCTCATCAAAATCGAATTAAAATTGTGACCTATACAGGGTCCACAACCATGATATATCATTTTTTTAACAGTATTCGCGTACAAACGGCGGCCATTTTGTCTGTCAATTTTGGTCCGATTTTCCCGAAATTCAAACTCAACCTTTCTTACAGTGTAACGGTGATATAATCAAACGTTTTTTTAAATTGGATAATAATTGTGACCTCCAGAGGGACCACAAGCTAAAGAAAGGGGGATTTTGTGTATAACCAGGGGCCATAATTCAGGAAGTTACGATCCGATATGCGCAAATATCGAAAAGAACCAAGATCTTTGGGTTATAACCATGAATTTCAAGTTTCATCAAAATCGAATTAAAATTGTGACCTTTACAGGGTCCACAACCTTGATATACCATTTTTTAACACTATTCGCGTACAAACGGCGGCCATTTTGTATGGCAATTTTGGTCTGATTTTCCCGAAATTCGAACTCAACCTTCCTTACGGTGTAACGGTAATATAATCAAACGTTTTTTTAAATCGGATAATAATTGTGACCTCCAAGCTAAAAAAAAGGCGATTTTGCGTATAATCAGGGGCCATAATTCAGGAAGTTACGATCCGATATGCGCAAATATCGAAAGGAAGCAAGATCTTTGGGTTATAACCATGAATTTCAAGTTTCATCAAAATCGAATCAAAATTGTGACCTCCACAGGGTCCACAACCTTGATATACCATTTTTTAACAGTATTCGCGTACAAATGGCGGCCATTTTGTATGGCAATTTTCGTCCGATTTTCCCGAAATTCGAACTCCACCTTTTTTAGGGTGTAACGGTGATATAATCAAACGGTTTTTTAAATCGAATAATAATTGTGACCTCTAAGCTAAAAAAAAAGGCGATTTTGCGTATAATCAGGGGCCATAATTCAGGAAGTTACGATCCGATATGCGCAAATATCGAAAGGAAGCAAGATCTTTGGGTTATAACCATGAATTTCAAGTTTCATCAAAATCGAATCAAAATTGTGACCTCCACAGGGTCCACAACCTTGATATACCATTTTTTAACAGTATTCGCGTACAAACGGCGGCCATTTTGTATGGCAATTTTCGTCCGATTTTCCCGAAATTCGAACTCAACCTTCCTTACGGTGTAACGGTAATATAATCAAACGTTTTTTTAAATCGAATAATAATTGTGACCTCTAAGCTAAAAAAAAAGGCGATTTTGCGTATAATCAGGGGCCATAATTCAGGAAGTTACGATCCGATATGCGCAAATATCGAAAGGAAGCAAGATCTTTGGGTTATAACCATGAATTTCAAGTTTCATCAAAATCGAATCAAAATTGTGACCTCCACAGGGTCCACAACCTTGATATACCATTTTTTAACAGTATTCGCGTACAAACGGCGGCCATTTTGTATGGCAATTTTCGTCCGATTTTCCCGAAATTCGAACTCAACCTTCCTTACGGTGTAACGGTAATATAATCAAACGTTTTTTTAAATCGGATAATAATTGTGACCTCCAAGCTAAAAAAAGGGCGATTTTGCGTATAATCAGGGGCCATAATTCAGGAAGTTACAATCCGATATGCGCAAATATCGAAAGGAAGCAAGATCTTTGGGTTATAACCATGAATTTCAAGTTTCATCAAAATCGAATCAAAATTGTGACCTCCACAGGGTCCACAACCTTGATATACCATTTTTTAACAGTATTCGCGTACAAACGGCGGCCATTTTGTATGGCAATTTTCGTCCGATTTTCCCGAAATTCAAATTCCACCTTTCTTAGGGTGTAACGGTGATATAATCAAACGGTTTTTTAAATCGAATAATAATTGTGACCTCTAAGCTAAAAAAAAGGCGATTTTGCGTATAATCAGGGGCCATAATTCAGGAAGTTACGATCCGATATGCGCAAATATCGAAAGGAAGCAAGATCTTTGGGTTATAACCATGAATTTCAAGTTTCATCAAAATCGAATCAAAATTGTGACCTCCACAGGGTCCACAACCTTGATATACCATTTTTTAACAGTATTCGCGTACAAACGGCGTCCATTTTGTATGGCAATTTTCGTCCGATTTTCCCGAAATTCGAACTCAACCTTCCTTAGGGTGTAACGGTGATATAGTCAAACGGTTTTTTAAATCGAATAATAATTGTGACCTCCAGAGGGACCACAAGCTAAAAAGGGTGATTTTTCGGACAATCAGGGGCCATAATTCAGGAAATTACATTCCGATAGACGCAAATATCGAAAGGAACCAAGATCTTTGGGTTACAAACATGCATGTCAAGTTTCATCAAAATCGGTTCAAAATTGTGACCTCTATAGGGTCCACAAGCTAAAAACGTGATTTTTCGTACAATCAGGGGCCATAATCCATGAAGTTTTGATCCGATACATGCCAATATCGAAAGCAGCCGAGATCTTTTGGGGATAAACCTATATTTCAAGTTTCGTCAAAATCGGATAAGAATTGTGACCTGTAGAAAGTCCACAAACAAATTGTGGACGGACGGACGGACGGACGTCCGGACGGACAGGGGCGACGACATAATACGTCCACATGAAAATGTGGGCGTATAAAAACATGTGTTACACCCATCACCAGATTACACCGAATTCTCGGATGTCGATCGCAACACAACATGGATTGAGGGGGCCCAAGGGACTTCCGATGGCTGTACATGGTTAATCCGGCGTTGGCTGTACAAGGTTGATTCAAGACAATTGATAGCTTTTGGATGATTTTAACACTAGAAAACGTTCAATCATGTTTCAAATGCTTGCCAGATTTAACTTTGGTAGACAATTCGCTTCAACCTTTGTGAATTTATGTGAAAACGTCCAAAATCAATACAAATTAAATGCGAGATAGGTGGGGATTGCAGATGGATGAGAGAGGGGGCTCCTGTGTGTAAGGTCCAGCATTAACTCGATTATACCCTATTCAGAGAATATTTTTTTCCACCTTAAAATAAGACATTCCAGTTAACTGATAAATGTTCTTGAAGAAAAAGTTTGTAAGACATTATGGCCAACTTGACATAAGACAGAATTGATCAATTAGCTTGTATAATGTTGAAGTATACTTAGATAATCCATGAATCTCCGGGGTTGGTGTAGATAGCCTTGTCGTGTAATTTGTGGTTCAGACTAAAATAGTGTATGCTTATGTATCATCAAAGAATCTTTGTTGAGTATTTGATGTGTGTATATTGCAGGAGTCTCCGGCGTGAGTTTGTGATTCAAACTAAAAGAGTGGTTTCACTGAGGAACCATTGTTGGGTTTTTGATGTATGCATATTGTAGACTGTAGACCTAGGGCATATACATTATTCGGTGGTAAATGATATATTATGTTATATATCTATTTAGTAGCCAATAAAAACCGTGATAGAATGCACTTACAGACAAAATCCAAAATGAAAACTTGGTTATTTAGTCACCATTATTAAAAATCCAAAGTGAAAACATCTTATGATGAATTACACAGGATCAAGCCGCCATTTTATAATCCATATTTTATATCAATCCCTGTTGTCATGGTTATCATCGTATGTAACAAGATTTATTGGATGTTGATTGGTTGACTGAATGTAAATAGTTTCATTAAAACATATTTTGAGATAAATAAATAATGAATAGTTTATTAATTGGCTAACTGACATTTCGTTGGAAGAGAATTGGATAAAGTCAGTCGATCATGTTGATGTTCAACAGTGTCGTAGTCCCTTTCAAAATGAAAGTAGATGATTAGAAGTATTTCACTCGGCAAATCTCGACAGAACCTACATCTAGTCTCGGCTGTATGACAGTAAGTGATATGTACCTTCGCCCATACATTTGCGATGCGGCTACCGGTTTACTTTAACAGAAGAACTTGACGCTATTGCAAACAAACAAGACACCATGGACGCAGCCATGTTTCATCCGGGACCTTTAAAGTAGTTCCAAGACACCATGGGCGCAGTCATGTTTCATCCGGGAGTTCCAATATGGCGGAATTCGTCATACAGCCGAGATTAGATGTAGGTTCCGGAATCTGTTGAGGATTGCCGAGTGGAAGTATTTAATATCAACGGTTTGACGAATCAGATTGTAGAAGACATATTCTGATTGGCATTACGCCATAACATTCTGAAACTGAATGATTGACTTATTGCATCCATTTCTCTCTCAACGAAATGTCAGTCAATCAATTAATCAACAGGCGCGGATCCGGGGGTACGTGCCCCCCTACCCCTTCAGCCCTAGTGACATAGTTGATTTTCATTTGCGTTTGTTTTGTTACTGTTGCAGTTCACATATATCTTATCTTTAATAGATGATATAAACATGATTTACGCATTATCTCCAAGCAATCCAAGGTTGCATCGTATTACCCTTTGCCCCAATGTATGCCCGCCCCCCACCTCGACAAAATCCTGGATCCGGGACTGATAAACTATTCATTATTTATTTATCTCAAATATGTCTTTAATGAAAGAATTTATATTCAAGCAACCAATCAATCGAGCAACATCCGTCTCATTTTTATCCAATAAATATTATGATATATAACTATTACTTATTTACAATCCAATTTATCATTGATATCAAATATGGATGATAAAATGGCGGTTTGATCCTGTGTAATTTATCATAAGATGAAGATACAACACGACCCAGACTGATGATCCTCAAAGGCGGATTCAATGGGGGGCACAAGGGGCGCGCCGCTAATTGTCGACAGAGCCCTTTTTTACTACTGAAAGTGCCTTTCAACTAGCTTTTTTGCTCGATTTTGAGGCTCTTTTACTACGATTTCCGAACATTTACACGAAAATATCAACCAATTTGTCCAATTCTCCTAAAAAAAAACGCCACAAATTTACTCATTATTAAGTCACCTGCACCCTGATTGTGGGAATGCGCCAGAATCCAAAATTCAAAAAGCAGCTTTTATGAATTTCACTTTCGTCACTCTGTACGTGTCTCGTGGCCTTCCATCACAGGAGAAATCAACTAGCGCTACCGGCAACAAAAATGGGAAAATATTCCTACTTATTCAATATTCCTAACTGGTTCATCAAATGGTCAAAATTTGGGGTTCATTTTTCAGAAATTTCCCCCGGACACCCCTATGCGCCCACTCCCCAGTCCAGGAACCGCGCTCAGTAAAAGGGACCGCTCCGAAACGGGAGCCCAGGCCGGTTCCCGGCCCCATCCGCCCCTGACAGTAACTGCATACTTATTACTGAGCGACGTTTGCGAGTAGGCGTCTCCTGTAGTCATTATCAAGCTATGATAAAATACGAAATATAACAGAACAATATCTTCGTTATTTATTTAGATGCAGACTTGAAACGTTTTTCTTTAAGAAAACATTCACGTTATGACAATGGTGATTATTTTAGGACTGCGCTTTGAGCATGCTCATGCATGGATATTGCGCAATATAAATAGACTAGTATGTAAACAAGAATACTTGGTTAAGGTGACCAACAACCGGTGCCCTTTTAATTACCCTAAAGGCAACCTAACTGAATTTTTATTGTTAATAATAACTTCCAATACGGCATAGTGACCACATTACCTGACCCCCCCCCCCCCACTTCCACCGCTCCGACCCCATCCCCATCCATCTCTCATCGTTAATTTATAACCATTTACAATCATGTGGATGTTTTACCTACATTTACAAAGATTGAAGCAAATTTCCTATCCAACTTTACAGCTGACAAGCAGTTCAATCATCATTTAAATATTTCTAGCATTAAAATCATCCGAAAGCTACCAACTGTTTGTCTAGTTGCCTTTCGCGTTGCCTAAAGGTTGTCTACCCTCCCCTCTCAAACCTACGTAGCTTATTGAAGCCCTGGTTTAAATGGAGATTCATTTTACTACCGTGCTTTCCATGATCTAATCACGTGGTACAAGTACATGGTTTGTAACCTCCCTATACCGACCACGCTAATAATTTTAATCTGTTAGAAATTTGTTGTTTATAGAAAAAAAATATATAATATTTTATTTTTAAAAAACTAACACACATCAATCATAGACAATATTTTCACAGTTTAATGTGTTTCTGCGCGTTAAAAGATATTGCTTTATGTCAAATCTTCACTGATTCAATCCCTTGTACATTGTTTTTACTTTCAAATATAAAACATCAGTGAATTTTGGTTTTTTCTCTCATCGTAATCTGCCAATCTGATGAAATATCTGATTACTTTGTTAACCTTAGATCAGCCTGATTCCATTTCCTATCAATTACTAAAACAAGTTTAACATTCTTTTCAAATGTGTTCTCAGAGTGTAACTATCAACAGCGTGTTTAGCTTCATGTACCATTGGGGACTGTCTTGGATTTATTATTGAAACTATCATTGGAAGTTACCATTGGGAACTATCATTGGAAGTTACCATTGGGAACTATCATTGGAAATTACCATTGAGATTTACTATTGGGGACACCATCTTTTGCGAACTGCTATTTGAGACTACCAATGGGGACTATCACTTGAATTTAACATTGTCAGGAAATAAGAAAGGGAGACATTTCAAATAAGAAGGAATAATGTTTTAGTTGTTATCAGAATAAAGTAGAATAACATCAACAACAGTAATTTAAGAAGATCAACTTTAATCTAATCATACTTCTTGATTTCATGCCCCACCCCTTCTTTTCTGAAATGGATGATCAAACCGCTGTCCCCTGTGACCTCTCCATGTTCCCTTATACTGCATACAGCCAGCTACCCTGAATATAAAAACGTTACTTGGTAACAGGCAGTAATTGTTTTCCCTGTGTAGCTCCAGTTTAATTACGAAATGTCATTGAAAAATTCCGCAAGCCACGAACCTTTAATTATTTTCATTCTAAAACCCCCTAGACAACCTTTGATAGCGTATTTAAAACCTGCCATTGGATACGAGAACGATTGATTAAATTTTAAATGAATTACTTCAAGTCCATGTCTATCCTAATCAACAATACGACAGAGATGGCTACTCATTCTTTCTTATAGACTCTTCAAATTTAAAACTTCCATCAATGAGAGGAAGTTAAAACCGTCTGACAAATAAACCGATGTGTTTTTATATCTATTGACATTTAATTAACAACAGCTACAAAGATCAACGAATGAATGTCAAGACAAGAGAACATGGCGCATATAAAGAATTATCGGCGACAGGTAGGTTAATTTGGCGAAATACCGTTTTTATACGCAGTGCATTATGCCGTCACCTATGTCCGTCGGCCCGCTCACTATGGGGAGTTTACAATCATTGCGAATGGGTTCTATTTTGGCAGATATACTAACATCACGCTTTTAGCTCGTGGACCCTTTAGAGGTCATCATTTTTATCCGATTTTGGTGAAACTAAAAACATATTTTACATCTGAAAGACGTTGACATATATCCGACCGTAACGTCCTCGATTATTAACCCTGATTGTACGGTAAAACATCAAGCTTGTGAACCCTCCACATGTCACAAACTGGGATTGGATTTTTCTAAAACATAAAATATATTATTGCCGTTAATTGCACGAAAATCGCGTACATAGCTTTATTCAATTTTGTACAACGTTTGACTCTTTTATCCGATTACATGAAACGAAAAATATGTATTGACTAGTTTGATTTTGACACACATAGTATAAGGATAAAAAAGGACTTGAACTAGTTTCATTTTGGTTCACATGGTATCTTCTGTTCCAGAATTTTGTCCCCTTTTCCATACCGTTCACCTGGTATCTTCTGTTCCTGAATTTTGGCCCATTTTCCATAAACCATGTTGACGCGATAGAAGTCCTACCTTGCATCAGGATTAATTCCAATGTGATTTGAAGCATTTGTGTGGTGAGGACGAATCGATGTGGTTAGAGTTAAACATCATATACATCATCCTGAAATAAGTGATTCTCGTGTATCACCTTGCCTCAATAAAGACTCTGATCACCTTGCCTCAATAAAGACTGATCACCTTGCTTCAATAAAGACTCGGATCACCTTGCTTCAATAAAAACTCGGCTAACCGTAAATTACTGACCTAAAAATCCAGGAACTATGTCGACAAGATGTTTATCATCATTTCGTTCGTTTCTGGAGCTTAACTTCCACTTTCACCACTGATTATCATCGTTTCGCTCTCCTTGTATTAAATATCAATTACTTAACCACAGATGAAAGACGTCCACCTGAAATAAGTTGATGTCAGGTATCACCTTGCTTTAATAAAGACTCAGTTACCCATATAGTACTGACCTAAAACCCCAGGAACTGTGTCGACAAGTCTGTTATCATCATTTCGCTGTCCTTATATTAAATATCAATTACTTAACCACATATGAAAGACGTCCACCTGAAATAAGTTGATGCCAGGTATCACCTTGCTTTAATAAAGACTCAGTTACCCATATAGTAATGACCTAAAACCCCAGGAACTGTGTCGACAAGTCTGTTATCATCATTTCGCTGTCCTTATATTAAATATCAATTAATAGATCTCACATGAAAGACTAGCTTCTGTCTTGTTCAACAAATCTATTCTTTGAAATTAAAAACCAGATCAAACGATTCAATGTACTTACTTGTCTGTGTTTTAATAATGACTAGTTTCCGTCATCAAAGGTTTAACCGGTGTCTAATTAATCCCTTCCGTCCTGTAACGATCTTTTCTTAAATATATCAAGTCTTTTATCTGTGTCTCAGACCAATGAAGTTTGATTTGTTTTACCGGTACACCGACGACTAAACATTATACTCGCCAAGTTACAGATGGCGAATATGCTTTGTCAGCTTTTAATAATTGATAGGTAATATTACTAACAACGAATATTCTCTGTCAGAAAAATGACATTCAATTCGGTATCCGTTTGGCTTAGTGGCTTTTAAGGTCTTCAAAATAAACAGTATATTTGGCTTAGTTCCTTCTTTCAGTTACGAACACACACCCGTTTAGTAGCAGATGTTTGCTAGTAAAATGGTACAGAGCGAGAGAGAGAGTGAAGGATGGAGTTTAACGTCCACTCAACACAAATTAGGTCATTTCGGGACTAACAGTGATTTAATTTCATTTCAATAATTCGCTTGCTCACAGGGGTCTTTAGCAGTGGAAGGAAACCCGAGGACGCGGAGAAAGCCCACGAAGTTGGACAGGCAACACTACTCCTTGCCGGGGATTCTAAAACCACGCCAGTTGACTGTATTATACAGCTAACCATTTGGCCATCCAACCCCCTCAAAATGGTACATTAAATAATAGGATAATGGAATGGTGTTTAGCGTCCTACTTTTCTACACGAACTTGATTAATGGGGACGATGACGGTATAAGAAAATAAAGTTTGTTTAGAATGAATTATGTTATGTTTATGTGCTTCTGGTATTTTAGTAATGAGTAGGGGCATTTTAAGGTTTATCATGGCGGAGGCTACACTATTTTGAGGACCCTCTTTCGCGGGCGGGGCGTCTTGATTGATGATTGTTATTCCAATGCAATGACTGCATTCTCATTAAGTAATGGATTCGACAGTAACCATGTATAGAAAACGATTGACTCGGACTCGGAGCCCTTTCCCTTGGCCAGAGGGACCCTTTTGTCAGACGTAAAGCCCTTGGATCTGTCTTTAGGGCCCCCTAACTAGGGTACATTTTCATTTTCTCATCGGTTTTAACATTTTTCTCCCGTTTTACTTTCCAATTTCTTTGATTTTTTTTTTCGCGAAGAGGCTGGCGCTTCCAGAGCCTCAGCTATAAAATGCCTTTGATAATGAGAATCAATCTGAATAACAATTACAGGTTTATTTTACAAGCAATGTTCCGACGATATAACTCACGATAATTATCCAATATTCTACTGGACACAAATCATCTCAATCTGTTATAGTTTACATGATGTTGAAGATGAACATCTGCCTATTCCAAGTCTTTTTACTGGCTTAAAAAGTTATGTAAATTATTACTTAGACCTGTATGAACATAACCAAACTTCGTGGGTTTTCCCCGGGTACTCTGGTTTCCTCCCACTGCTAAAGACCCCCTACGAGCAAGCGAAGTATTGAAATAAAATTAAAACATATGTTAGTCCCGAAATGACCTAGTTTGTGTCGAGTGGACGTTAACCCCAATTTCTCTCTCTCTCTCTCGTATGAAAATAACAAACCTATAAAAACCAACTCTCTAGATTATCGCATGGCGAAGAGTAGACAATGTCTGTCATATCTTCATTTAAATGTCAAATGAACACTTCGATTCATTCCTTGAAAATTTCAAACATTGAAGCTCAGAAAAAAAGTAAACAGGTAGAAATTATGATTCTTTGTTATCTATTTTAGAACTATTGCAGCAAGAACGGTCGGTTATTAAAGGACACTAACACGCTTGCTGGCTTGGCAGCTCCAGAAAATAAATAATAGCCTTATTCTAAGTACTAGATGTTTAAGTGTCCTACCTGTTGTGTAAATTACCTATTAAATCCAAGTTACAGTTGAAAAGGTTTACGTTAGGCTTTTCAAACCATTTAGTTGAATTTTTCCTTTTTTTTTTAAATTAGGTGTGTTAAGATGAAATTTGTATCATCAATTAATTGGAATATTGTAAAACAGTACAATTTGTTGACCAGAATAAAGATTGGGGCATATTATTCAGTTACAACAAGAGTGGTATTGGGCCTTTAATCTGAATTTTACATAATGTATGTTTAACCGACTCCATTATCATTTTGTATTTGTAAAGGTGCTTTATTTAAGAGCTTTACTCTGCATGTTCAAGGTCTTTATTTTGACTTCAATAATTATATAAACTATTATTTGGAGATTTATACACAATAATACACACATATAATCATCTCCCTCGAACATTGGATGTCGGGGATTGAAACGGTTTAATTATTTATCACGTGATGTAATTCTCAAAAAATGGCGAATTGAGGCTAAGTCTCGAATAATAAGTAAAGTTGTTACTACATGTATAACAAAAAATCTATGCCATATCTTGTCAAAACTCCAAATGGCGATAAGGTCGCCAAAAATAAAACAATCTGACTTAAGTCATCGACATATTCAATTTTCATCTTCAATTAACTCCATTTTGTCTCTTTGAGGTATGTCGTTATGGTAATAAATGTGAAGTATTAATACGACATTCGTTTAGACATCTAAATGGAGATAACCTGAGAGAAGACATTTGGTCGTCTAAGAACTCACATTAGTTGAATAAAATCGCTTTGACTCGTAATAAATACACCTGAGTTATATCAATATCAGATTACGGACATTCTCGAGGACTCCCACGCCAGTCGGGACATCGAATATATCACATGCTGACTACTTCATTGATGACTGAAAAAAACCCTCAACTATTTTAGACAAGAATATATATATTTTGTCGCGTATTTGAGAACAGATCAGGAAACGATATGATGTTTAACGGTCTGTAAATTTAGAGTATTTTGAATTCCCCACTCCAAGAAGTTTAACGTATAGAACGAAAAAACATCCAATATTTGACGATAACGAGGGATTTAAGTATAACCATGGGGATGAGAGAGAGAAATGGGGTTTAACGTCCACTCGACACAAACTAGGTCATTTCGGGACTAACATATGGTTTAAATTTATTTCAATTATACGGTTGTGCGTAGGGGTCTTTAGCTGTTGGGAGAAAGCGGGAGACCCGGAGAAAATCCACGATATGGTGTAGGCGACCCTTTTCCTTAACAAAAACCACCGGGGAATCGAAACTACGCCCGTTGTCTCAACGACAGACTTTATGATACAACGCGCACGTGCTAACCATTCAGTCACCATCCCCCACCCTCGCATTATGGGGATGATGGTCACAAGATTGTTAAAATTTACCATGGAAATAGTTGGTGCTCACGAGTATGATAGTTGATTATGACGAGGGTGATAGTTAGTGATCACGAGGGTGATTAGTATTATATCAACTTGTTAATGGTCAGTCTACTTTCACAATCTGTCAATCGGTTTTAACTTACATGTTTTCCTAATGTGCTATCTTTTCTTTTCAACTTCAGGAATCTTGTCCGGAATTTGGTTCATTGACTGTGGGAAAATGCCATGGGTAACAATTTTAAGGTTGTCATACACCGATTTCATGCTCCCATAAATACCACTGACTTCATACTTTCACCAACTATATATTTATATCATAATTCATAATCATAATGCGCTCCTTGAAGCCACAGAACGCTATTTATATTTTTCGGAAAACCTGTTTAAATTTTGAATTATAGACAGTAAGTAAGGAAAAGGATATTCTGACAAATGGATCTTCCTCAATGAAATGAGCTGACTGACAGAGCGTTTATTTATAGCTTGTGGTATCTCCCGACGAATACAAAGTTTTGAGAGGAATTTGAAGCAAATGTTTGATAGATTTATTAGGGAGATTCAAAACCACGTCAGTTGACTCAATGTCAGGTTTTATGATACAGCACGCACGTGCTAACCGTTCGACCATCCAACCCCCACCCCGGCTACTAAAGACCACTACGCGTAAGCGAATTATTGAAATGGAATTAAACCATATGTTAGTCCCGAAATGACCTAGTTTGTGTCGAGTGGACGTTAAACCTCATTTCTCTCTCTCTCTCTCTCTCTCTCTCTCAATGGCAGACTTTATGGTAGAGAGAGCATATGCTAACCAGTCTGACATCCAACCCCCATCCCACTACTAAAGACCCCTACGCAGAAGCGAATTATTGAAATAAAAATAAACCACATGTTAGTCCCGAAATGACCTAGTTTGTGTCGAGTGGACGTTAAATCCCATCTCTCTCTCTCTCCTGTCATGATATATAGTGCCGTAGCAATCGTAAACTCAATATAGGGACAACCCACCGTAACGTATCGCACGACGATGGGAACCTAACATAACATCTCTCTCGTGACATGAAAGACATTAAAATCAGACTTAATGAATGGCTGTAACTATAATCCCAGCTGTTGTAAACGAGAATATATATATTATGTCTGACGAGTGAGAACAGACCAGGCAATGATATGGTGTTTTTACGTTGTATTTCCCTGTATCGACTGACCTTATATGAAGATGGGGGCAGCTATGCCATGAAGTGTTATAAAAAGGCTCGTCGAAACATCGTGTAGATAATATTATTTTTTGATGCAATGTTTAAGCACGTGAGCGTTAGATAATACGCTCTGTCATTGCTGCAAGTGCCATGGTTTCGAATCCCCGCTTGTAAATGACAAGGAGCTTCCTCTCATTGATAAAGACTGAAACGCTACTTTCATGGCAATATTCTCCTCATGTAGTTCACAAGATGATGTATTCTCGACTTCATATAGCACACGGCCAGGCCACTGCTCACTCTGGTTTTCCAATTTTTCATTTTAATTTATTAGTCATATATTTTTTCCAACAAAAATAAAAGAAAAAGTATCTATTAGATTTTTTTCAGTAATTTTGTTTACATAAGTAAATACAATATACATGATATTCAACAATTTACAAATTCTTCTTTGCTTTGCAGAAGCACATTTTTGAAAGCTTTTTCAACATGGGTTAACCACTTTTTCTTTACTTATAATTAGTTACACCAATTACAGTGTTTTTGGTTTTTTTGAACATCTGAAAATTTCCATTCATCCTTAAAAGATCTATCCTTTCTTTCCAATCGTAATGTCCCATGGCGTGTATATAGCCCAGAAATGTAGGAGACGACATGGCGTATATATCCTCATATAGCCCACAAATGTAGGACACGACATGGCGTATATATCCTCATATAGCCCAGAAATGTAGGGCATTAAATTCCATTCCATTTCTTTTCCTTTCACCAAGAACACACCGAATCCACCATTTTCCACACCATTTATTTGACCTCATAATCAAATCGGTTCACTTCCATTAAACCAATATCTTGGTGATTTTGTTAAGAGACCATTAAAACTTGTCTGGCCAGCTAAAGGATCAATTTATATCAATAGTAGTATTCTACTGGGAGATATTCAATGGTTTATCTTTAGCTGACGACCTAATAAAGCTAACTCTAGAATTATGGTCATTCTATTATATCTAACTTCATCTTACAGTCGGATTTAATGTTGAAATACTAATGGTTCCTCTCAAACAGGAATTACAAAAGTCTTAATGTTTGTCTGAGTATTTATAGCAGTACCCTTTTCTCTTGGTGATAAAACATCTGGTCACCAAACCTTTTCTATTAGACGGATAACTGTAAGCCTCTAGACACTCGAGTATTACCTTTTTATCTCATCGGGTTTAATACGGTTAGGTGGGTTGGTTTCAAGTCTATTTATTTCTAAAGTATTTCATAATTTAAAAGGATAAAGAATGGGATACAAATCGAGACTCCAGTCTCCATTTCCAGATGAAGACTGACAGGTTATATTGAATTAGTTGTTCGATCCTCATCAGGTAGAAGACTTTTTATCTCGCCGGGTTTAATACGATTAGGTGGGTTGGTTTAAAATCTATTTAATTCTAAAATATTTTACAATTTAAAATGATAAAGTATCTGGGTGTTCGAGTAGTCTAATTACGTGCGTGTTATATCCTCAGCTATGTTATTGCGTCAAGGGCGTAGCTTCCGTTGTAGCATCATGGTGCGTTATTCAGACGTGGGGTGCGGAGAACGCAATAAAACCGGTTGCCACACCCGTCACGTGTATACATTGGCGTGCGCGTAAGATATCCCTTAGCAATTGGAATTCGATATAAGAGTAGAATGTAGCGCAGTTGACCGAGCAAAATGTCCTTCAAAACACTGAATGGCGTAAGTCCGTTTTCATTAGCCCAGTCCGAGCAGAAAAGTAGGACGCTAAATTTCATTTTCTTTCTGCTCCGACTGGGCTAATGAAGATGGACCAACCCGATAAACATTACCCGGATATCAGCCTACTCGGAACGGTTATACGTTATCCCTTGCCGCCCCTTCCCCATCCCCCGTCCTGCAGGACTGTCAAAGAGGAATGACTGCGGAAATGGGGTTTAATGTCCTCCTTTTCTGGTAGTTGCGGTGACTCAGTGAGTAAGACATTGGCTCGCTAATGTTGAGGTCTCGTGTTCGATCACTGAAAGCTCATCGGGAATTTCCCGGCGTGATTCCACTTAACAGTGGTACAGAATAGAGGGTGTGGCAGGTGATATCGTGTAGCCTTCCGGTGACATGATACCAAACAACCACCATGTAATTATAATTAAGTTATCATAATAACTAAATATGCCCTTAATTATGTTTTGAATTAACAATTGGTTATTAATATCATTTCTGTCTTGATCTGATAACCATAGGCCTTTAGAATGTATAATCCTGTGTCTCAATTTAGATCTGGGCTGTGACGTTTGATTTGTATGACTTCTATTTCCGTCTTATAATACTGTCGGTGGCAAGGGGTAAGATAAAGGTAATAGGGGTCGTAAAAAGGTTAATTATCTATACGCCCCGTTCATCATCTTTGACACTTCAATCTATTTATAAAAACACACGTACTTGCTAACTCGACGATTTAATACATTCTCGTTAGGATACATCGATCAGAATTCAGACTTGGTAATTATCTCCCCTTTGACTTCATGTCATCCTATACCATCGATCAAGATTCAGGGCTCAGACTACTAAATCTTTCCACATTCACTTCAATGTTAAATCGATATCATTCTTTGACCTATAAAATGCTTTTGAACATGCGGATGATTTCAATATTCATAATATAACCTAAAATACTAAACAATATATGACGATCGTCTGATAAATATAATGAATGAGGCTTTATTTTTCTACACCCGGTAAAAGGATTCAATAGTATACACCGATTGATACTAAATAAACACAAATTTTAATACAAAAAAACCCTTATTTATACTCTGAACAGATACACACAAAATAACGTTATCGCGACATGGGGAATACTTACTATAGTCTTACACTTCAAAAAGGTTTTTGACCGAGGGCTGGCCACTCCCACTACCTCTAAACTGTACTCCTATATGCGTCAAGGCCGATTCCGATAACATTTTGGCGAATAAAACTGCTTAATTTTGTGTTGAAAACCCTTTAAAACCTCTACCTGATGGCCAAACAACTAACTCAATATATGTGATATGATTTCAAACAACTTAAACCCATCGAGCTGTATCCCGTTCTTTATCCTTTTAAATTGTACAATACTTTAGAAATAAATAGACTTTAAACCAGCCCACCTAACCGTATTAAACCCGGCGAGATAAAAAGGTAATACTCGAGTGTCTAGAGGCTTACAGTTATCCGTCTAATAGAAAAGGTTTGGTGACCAGATGTTTTATCACCAAGAGAAAAGGGTACCGCTATAAATACTCAGACAAACATTAAGACTTTTGTAATTCCTGTTTGAGAGGAACCATTAGTATTTCAACATTAAATCCGACTGTAAGATGAAGTTAGATATAATAGAATGACCATAATTCTAGAGTTAGCTTTATTAGGTCGTCAGATGAAGATAAACCATTTAATATCTCCCAGTAGAATACTACTATTGATATAAATTGATCCTTTAGCTGGCCAGACAAGTTTTAATGGTCTCTTAACAAAATCACCAAGATATTGGTTTAATGGAAGTGAACCGATTTGATTATAAGGTCAAATAAATAGTGTGGAAAAGGGTGGATTCGGTGTGTTCTTGGTGAAAGAAAAAGAAACGGAATGGAATTTCTGGGCTATATGAGGATATACATCAAAGTTGTGATGCAGTAACCAAACACGTCAGTAATTTTAAACGTCATAATTCAAAATGTCTTCCCTTATTCTCTCTCCATGTCTGTATTTTGTTGCTTCCAAAGAATAATGGCAGTTAGAATTTGATAAAAGAGTAATCTGTAGCCATCCTGAACTGGCAAAATGTCCTTCATGTGCATGTTTTGTGTCATATTATGCAGGTCTTTGTTTGGAATGGATATTTTCAAGAGTTCCTCCATCTGATCGTCACTAGTAATTGTTCTCCACGTGTTGGGTTATTTAGTAATATTACCTGACACGGGATCGCCGTTATTAGTGATATCAACTATCAATTACTTAAAGTTGACAGAAGATATTCACCGCCCGGATGGCATTGTTATATAGAGAATCCCCCACAAATCTTTTGTGATATCAAAAAATATCAACACAAGTTGATAAAGTAAAAAAAAAACGACTTCGAAAAAAAAAATAAATATGATTCTTTGGTACAGATTTCACCTTTACTGAATCTGATTACATTACAGCGTAGTGATACATCATTTTTGACAGCAGTTTAGCTATATATTGACGCAGTATTTCCTTCAAGGTCAATTAAATAAAAACAGTTTCTTTTTAACAAATAAAAGAAAATAGTTTTAAAATAAAAGAAAGTAGTTCCTTTTTGATTGACCAATCAAATTCATGTAAAGCGATATCTCCTAATTTATCACACAAGCTATATCTACTGACAATTAATATATTATTGGGTGATAAAGTACTACATTCCGTATAAGAATAGCCGCGGCGCCGCTGCTCGGGCCTCGTAACACATTATGAGGCATGTGCCCGTATCATCAAGAAGTCGGTGCAAATAATAGGACGTTAAGGCCCATTTCGTTATTATTTATTGTTTTCTGTGTTTTTGTGCCAGATTTACTTTTTTAAAAATCGAGCCCTGGTGTGAGCGTATGTGGCATGGAGATTGGGGCGCCTTCTCAACCTCGTGGGTTTCCTCCGGGCACTCCGGTTTCCTCCCACTGCTAAAAGACCCCTACGCGCAAGCGAATTACTGAAATAAAATTAAACCAAATGTTAGTCCCGAAATGACCTAGTTTGTGTTGAGTGGACGTTAAACCTCATTTCTCTCTTTCTGTCTTTTTAAAAATCATTTACAGTTTATAGGGAACACAGATTAAATACTTCTTATATTGAAGAAAATATTTCAAAAGACGGTGAACCAAACGTGTTATCCAATCAAAATATATCATTGATACACACGTAAAAAAACAAACGTCATTGGTCTGAGATACCTATAAAAGACTAGTCTCGGTCACCCAGAACCCCCTAGTCTTCAACGTACGGAGGTAGAATATTTGTTTGGATGATAGAGACTAATAAAATACTTGATATATTAAAGAAAAGATCATTACAGGAAGGAAAGAATTAATTAGACACTGGTTAAACCTTTGATGACGGAAACTAGTCATTATTTAAACGCAGAAAATTTTTATATTCAGTCGTTTGATCTGGTTTTTAATTTCAATAAGACGAACAAACTGACACAGAATAGATTTGTTGAACACGGTAGAAACTAATCTTTTATGTGTGGTCAATTAACTGATATTTAATACAAGGACAGCGCAATGATCATAAGAGTTTTGTCGACACAGTTCCTAAGCTATTAGGGCAGTAATATACGGTTAGCCGAGTTTTTATTGAAGCAAGATAATACCAGATCATGATAACATATTGATGACGTTGGATGTCCGACATAATAATCACGAATGTTTCGACCTGGAATGTGTCAAAATCGAACCCATTGATGTCTGTCGGATACAAATATAATATATATAAACGTTATGACTTCTGGAGGGTTCACAAGCTATAATACAAGCGTGAATTTAGTGGAGGGTTCACAAGCTTCAAACGTGAATTTAGTACAACCCAGGAGGTTACGGTCTGATATCTGCCAAAATCAAATTCATCTTAAATGTTTGGAAAATAAACATGGGCGTCGGCCGTCGGCATAATACGCTGCGTACAAAAACTATCGGTATTTCGCCAAACAAATCTGCTCGTCGCGAATAATTCTTTATATGCGCCATTTTCTCTTGTCGTGACATTCATTCGTTGATCGTTGTAGCTGTTGGTAATTAAATGTCAATAGATATAAAAACACATCGGTTTATTTGTCAGACGGTTTCAACTTTCTCTCATTGATAGAAGTTTTAAATTTGAAGAGTCTATAAGAAAGAATGAGTAGCCATCTCTGTCGTATTGTTGATTAGGATAGACATAGACTTGAAGTAATTCATTTAAAATTTAATCAATCGTTCTCGTATCAAATGGCAGGTTTTAAATACGCTATCAAAGGTTGTCTCGGGGGTTTTAGAATGTAAATAATTAAAGGTTCGTGGCTTGCGGAATTTTTCAATGACATTTCGTAATTAAACTGGAGCTACACAGGGAAAACAATTACTGCCTGTTATCAAGCAACGTTTCGTTATCCTTTCTTGATACTGCGTAGATAATCCAGGTCTAAGCAGAGCCGATGTGACTCGTGGAGTAAGACTCTGGCTCGTTAAGGACGAGGAATGGGGTTTCAGTCCGGTTTCCCCGTGTCAGCTGACAGTTGAAATTGTGTGACGTGTGCGGGCAAATGGGCAGAGGCGTACATAACGATTTCGTTTGGGGGGGGGGGGAGGTGTTTAGCCAAAATGCGACCGACTGATGCACATTACCGCCCCCCTCCCCCCTGTGCGAGTGACGCAATCAGGAGCCGAGCACCACGTGTGAGTTTTCTAGGGAATATGGTGGTGGGGTAGGGGAGGTTTCAAATCTAGGGAGCTATTAACAATCCCACCCTACAATGAAAGTAAACAAAATACTGGCTATAACATTAAGCGTCCCGGTAGAACATAGATAGTAATTATTGTAGAATTATATAGTTGTTAGCCGATCGTTGTCTCGTCGGAAAGCAGTTGTATTTAAATTCACATAGTTTATGTCATAATAATGATTGTGCCTATAACACTGAGTAATTTGAGAAAATTTTTAAAAATTGATTCAATATCCTGCCATTTGAGGTCATTGTTGGGAGAAATTCTTGTGAACGAGTGGGCCAGAAATGGTAGACAATGGGACAGAATCTCCAGATCTGTTTTGCAAGAGCTGACATAACATCTGTACAATCTGACGCCCCACACACCAGTGGTACTACAAACTGGGCAGTTCACTATAATCGTGAATATAATAGTGCTGAGACAGTATAAGTCAAATGAGGAGTAGCAGAATGATTTTAAAATGGAATCGAGCGCCGCAGGCGCGAAAAAATTTCAGATATGTAACCGAGTAGAAGAATGATGTTATAATGGAATCGCGCCGCAGGCGCGAAAAAATTTCAGATATGTAATAAAGCTTGAAAATTTTTGGGACTGGGCTTGAAAATTTGAATCAATGTCATGTCAAATGGAACCAAATTCTCGTTAACGAGAGGATAAGAAATGGGACAGAATCTTGAGTTTTATCTGTCAATTTCGCCTGTTTTGTGATTGTTTGTTTATCTCATTAATTCATTTAGTCGGAGACCGACTGCGGTGAGTACTTTTTTTGAGACCAACTATTTTTTTGCCATGGTAGAAAACATTTCATAGAACAACATACTCACAACAGAATAAGAGTGACAAGCAGAATTGGTTATTTTATAATGTATTTGTTGTGACGTATGCAATTTAGGCACACGGATTCACGCAAATACATAGTATTTGGGATCTATTCTGGCATTGTGTTTGAGACCGACTGCTATGATCGCACTTATTTTGAGACCGACTATTTTTCTCCCTGTGTGAAATTTTGTTGTTAGACTAACATACTCACAACAGAATGAGAGTGAAACACAACATCTTTTCAAACATGATAAGTTGACAAGGTTATTTTACACTAAAGTTTTGCGTGAGTGGCGTAACGTATACAGTGAACACTTTTGATACCGACTGCACCTATTTCGCGACCGACTGCACTGATTTTGCGACCGACTATTTATATACAAAAGTTTTGCGTGATTAGCGTGACGTATACAGTGAGTACTTATTTTGATACCGACTACTCCTATTTTGCGACCGATGGACTGATTTTGCGACCGACCATTTTTTTTACAGGGGTGGGGGAGTGTACCACCCCCACATTTACGCCCTGCAAATCGGCACCCATAGCACACAGCATGGTACATGACCGTCTGCAATATCCAGCTCAATATTGCTGCTGGATTTTCTTGTGAATTGTTTGACTGGAGGCGAAACATCCCATGATATCCCACTGAGAACATCGGGGCCCTGTTGCACGAAATTTTAACTTAAGATAAAATCCAATTTTAGTAGATACTTCAATTTTGATTGGCTAAGCACTAAAATCAATCTAATATTATCCAATCAAATTACTAAAATTGGGATCTTATCTTAGTTAAAATTTCATGAAATAGGCCCCTGGAATAAAAACTATTAACATTGTTCCTTGGGCGTGAAACTAAATAAACCGGAGAAATCACATCCGACACGGAGATATAGATCGTTAATTGAATATATATCTTGTTCACCTATATCTAATAGTAGCCTGCAGACAGCAGAATTTTATCTCTTCCGACGAGAAAATATACGTAATTGATTTTATATAATACCGATTATATCATTTATCGCTCTTACTTTTGTTGTACAGGCTACTTAATTGTAATGGTTAATTCTAAAGTTAAGGCCCAATGCAGATTTGGTCAAAGATCGCAAGATGTAAACTGGGCTGGCCCACAATCTTTTAAACAATCACGTGCCCTAACCCTATTAGCGTCTTGCGACCTTGACGAAATCTGCAGCTGTCTAGTCGTTCTCGGACACATGTGCACATTGGTGTGCACGATAAAGATCCCTATGCAGCTGGAAATCGATATTAGAGTAAGCCATAGTGGCCCTGTCCGGACATAATTTCCCTCATTAGCCCAGTCGATTCAGAACAGTAACAGGCGCGGATCCAGGATTTTTTGCAGGGGGGGGGATCTAGGTTTGATAATTGCTTAACTAAGGCGCTCAACTAATTAACGGGGGGTTTGGGGGCCCTCCCCTTGAAAAATTTGGTAAATTAGATTCAATTTGGTGCATTCTGACGTATTTCCGGAAGGTAAATTCCAAAAATACAGGTCTAAAAATCGCCAATAAAATCGCATAAAATTTTTTTAACGGACTCCCTGGACCCCCCCCCCCCCTGGATCCGCGCCTGAGTAAGACGTTAAACCCAATTTTATTTCATTTAGTTTCCTTATAACTTTTCGATTTTACCAATTTTAATAACAAGTCTATCCCATTTGTTATGTTGCATTTAAAACATCTTCCTTGCTTCCTTTCTTCACAAACTTCTGTATATCAACGAATTATCTCCGACTGGTCGCGCCATGTCGTTTATTTATACTCACATTGCGTGAGGTAATCATTAGTCAATAACCATCTGATGGATGCGAACACTACGTGTACAATAACTCCCCCTTATTCCGTCGTTCATTCCTCGTCAACGTTTAATCGGCGATCATATTATTGTGTGCATGAAATCGACACGATATGGACTGAGTAGGGTAATCCCCAATGCTAGGTCCCAGTGGTAAATCTCAATGCTAGCTCTCAATGTTAAATCTCAATGCTGGATTCCAACGGCAAATCTCAATGATACCACTCAATGACAAATCTCAATGATAGCTCCAATGGTAATTCTCAATGATAGCTCCCAATGGTAATTCTCAATGCTAGCTCCCAATGGTAAATCTCATCCCTAGATCCCATTGGTAAATCTTAAATTGAGATCCCTATGATAAATCAGAGACAGCCCCCAATGGTAAATCCCAGATAGTCCCCAATGGTAAATCGCCATGCTAGGTACCAATGGTAAATTTCAATGCTAGCTTCAGATGTTAAATGTAAGATAGTTCCCAATGGTAAATCGCGATGCTAGATATCAATGGTAAATCTCAATGCTAGCTTCAGATGTTAAATCGCAGATAGCCCCCAATGAAAAATAGTGGTGGGTACAATTTTAATTCCAAATAAACCCAAATGATAATCCCCCTTGGTAGTTCCTGGTGGTAACCAAAAAACCAACATTCACTGATAATTTATATTTGAAATTAAAAACAATGTTCATGGGATAATTGGGATTAATCAGTTAATAATTGACATAAAGCAACATCATTTAACATACAGAAAATAGGGTTTTTAAAACGCAGATGCGGATCCAGTGGGGGCGCGAGGGGCGCCCCCCCCCCTAGTTTTCGACAGTGCTCTTTTTTACTGCTGAAAGTGCCTCTTTTCAGACCCAAATATGTCCTCTTCGAACGTTTACTTAGACGAAAATATCAGCCAAATAACTCTTGGAATGTCTACAGATGCAAGGAAATGACGGATAATTGTCTTAGGGGACCCTCATCCCCCCCCCCCCCCCTGGGGGTGTGCCCCGTCTCCGTGGTAAGTGTCCTCATTTTGTGGCGCCCACCTTTTCAAAATTCCTAGATGCGCCCCTGAAACGTCTTGTTTGTTTATGATTGATATATGTTTTATAAAATATATTATACGAGAGATGGTGTTTTATATACCATATTAAAATCTACAGACGGTATATCAAAAAACATGTGATATTCAGGTACATGCTAGTATGGGACATGCAAGTATAAATATGTACATTATTAATATCTGAAGACGCCCATAGAAGGCAGATAGCTAGCTTACATTTAATGCATGTCAAAATGAAGTAAAGTGGAGAATTGTTTACCTGGACGTATTTTTTATTTATTTATACATACATATATACATATGTGACATGAATTATTAACATGTTATTGGAACCTATACATATAGCATAGTTTATAATATAAATAAAAACTCTTAAAATGCGTAGGCAAATAGAAACATTATGTGCAATGTCTGGCCGATGAAGCTTTGTGAAGTTATTTTTTGGAGGTGTGGGGGGGGGGGGGCTGGACTTCGGGTCTACTGACAGTGACAGACATGATTCTAGGACTAAGAAGAATCAGTGGCCCCATCTACCGGACGGAGAAAAATAATTGACATAATTTTATGACCCTAGTTGTTTATTGATCTTGTAAAGTGTAAGGCTTAATTTGGTAATAAATCATTCTACAAATGACAATAGGCCTCAAGGGAATATAATGTTGTTATTGTGGTAGAGTCGAGTTGGAATCTCAGTAATTTACGCGAATGTCGAAGCGTCATTTGTAACTGATAGATGGATAGAAAGAATGGGGTTTAACGTCCACTCAGTACAAACTAGGTCATGGTTCGATTTTATTCCAATAATCCGCTGGCGCGTACGGGTCTTTAGCAGTGGGAGGAAACCAGAGGACTCAAAGAAAACCCACGAGGTTGGACAGGCGACCATACTCCTTGTCACATACAACCATTGAATCAAAACCACGTGAGTTGACTCAATGACAGATTTTATGATACTTCACACACGTGCTACCCCCGCCCCCTCCCAGTAACTTATAGATATATTGTATGTTGTAGATCTCACTGATTGATAGATCGCGTCTCGTTGTCCTCGCTACAATTTTAGATCAAGTGAACCCAGATAAATCAGAACTGGGGGGGGGGGGGTATGACTGTAACCTTAGGAATCTGAAAATAAACGAAAATGGGTTTTAAAGCGCATATTATCGTAAATTCGTGTATAGAAAGTGATTTACATTCAATTTATAATACTCTAATTTTTGTTTCGTGATTTCGGTTAAATACCGACCTGATTAAAACACACATCCTATTTCGTTTCGTTTTTTATAGTTCAAAATTTCGTTTTATTTCCCTGTACTATGCTAGTGTAATGTGAGCCACTGAAAGAATAAAAACAAAGGAAACGAAATATAGATCTGTTTTTAATCAGAATGGTGAAATACGCGAGCATTCAAAATTGAAAGGCAATTCTCCCGTAATCTGGAAAAATCTAGTAACTCTGTTGAATGTAGTTTTGAGTAAACAAAGGAAAACTGTTTTGTTTCAGAATTAAGCTACTGAATATAAAACCAATTTTAGTTTGTCTTTTTAGATGAAGATAATTAGAAGCCCTTTCGGTGAAGGAGAAAAAACCCTATTATTATATATATGTGTACTGAGTCCAAATATGGGTCTAACTCAATTTTCACCGAAATTTGACTTGCTAGGTTTTTCCAGATTATGGAAGAATTGTTTGCGCCCGCTTAGTCCATTCCACAGTGTCCACGTGATTTTTGGCGTTATCATTTTGTCGTTTGTGAATTACCCTTTCTTAATTACTTCCGAAGGTCCAATGAACTGGAGTGTTTTTCTTTGTTCATTACAAATGGCACTGGAAACACTACGTCGTGTACCGAGTTTAAAATGTTCATTTCGTCGTCAATACTTGATATTAGGATCCTATATTTTAACGGGAAGATAACAACATCAATATTGAAGGGAATGGACCAGTATTGAATTCTAATTCGTAGTTTCAATTTCTAGTATCAATATAAATTAAATCAAGATTTCTGTGGGTGTGTAGGGGGCGAGTGTGGGGGTGTGTGTTCGCTCATCACGCTTTGTCGCCGCGTTCAACCCCAACATGTGCTATCAAATTAGCCATTGAATTTGGGCCACTGGCGAATCACGCTTCGCGTCGCCGCGCTCCTACACCACATGTGGTATCAAAGTAACCCACACGACCACATGTGGTTTCAAATTAACCCGCACGACCACTAGTGGTATCAAATTAACCTGCACGATCACATGTGGTATCAAATAAACCCGCATGACCACTAGTGGTATCAAATTAGCACACATCCACTAGTGGTACCAAATTAACCCGCATGACCACCAGTGGTATCAAATTAACCCGCACGACAACTAGTGGTATCAAGTTAGCCCACTCAACCACCAGTGGTATCAAATTAACCCGCCCGACCACTAGTGGAATCAAATTAACCTACACAACATGTGGTATCAAATTAAAACGCACGACCACATGTGGTATCAAATTAACCCGCACGACCACGTGAATGTTTAAAGCTCCTTTTATTATTAAATGATGCTGAAGCGGCTGACTTTGAGCTTGGAAGCACGACGTCGTGTTACACAATTAATAAATAAAATTATCCAAACTGTGTAAAGGGTTTGGATGAAATCAAAACAAGGCAATGGAACATTTTCTTTTTTACACGTCGTTTTATCTTACCAGGACCAGATCGAAAACCGAAGCTTCTGGGCAGTCCTCAGAGCACCTTGCAATCCGTAAGGTACTGGTTCCATAATCTGGAGGTCACAAACCTGGTGATGGCCTAGAAAGTTGTACAGGACAGAGACGCAAAACAAGAGAGAGAGAGGGGGAGAGATAGAGATAGAGAGAGAGAGAGAGTTTAACGTCCCCTTGAGACAAACCAAGTCATTTCAGGACTAACATATGGTTTGATTTTATTGTGTGTACAGGTCTTTAGAAGTGAGAGGAAACTGGAGGTCCAAGAGAAAACCCACAAGGTTCAAAAGGCAAACCTACTCCTTGTCACAACAAGAGGGGAAATCGAAACCACGCCACTTGACTCAATGAAAGAGCTTATGATGCAACTCACATGCCAGCCATCTAACCCTATGAGAGAAACAAAACAAAAATACCTAGATTCTTGACATTTGGAATTTCGAACTAAGAGTAGGTTGTAGAGCTGGTGTCCTGCAAAGTTTTCCTCACATCACACTGTGCTCACCTTCTTTACCCTGGATGAAGCCAAAGAAGGAGGACCTTAAACCCCATTTAATTTGTAACATAACGCTAACGCTACAATATACGTCCACATTCCTACTTTGATTGATATGGTACTTTGTCAAGAAGGCTAGGCTTTTGGTTTGTTTAGCGTTGAGGGTCGTGCACCTACATTAATAGTTGCCGTCCTTAGAGTATAAGGAATAACTATACCAAGATAATCCATTCAGAATTGTGCCTTCCTAACACTAAAGGCAAAAAGTGGGCGTGGCTCTGCCCCTAGGGGTCGGGATATTCGTCAAAATCAATAGTGGACGCCCTCAGGCTATAAGGAATACATAAACCAAATGGGTGTTGCTGTCCCATGGGGGTCGGGCATGCACCCAAAACAAAAGGGGTCATCCTTAGGGTATAAGGAATAAGTATTTTAAGTTTCAAGATGACCGATTAAGAATTGTGGCCTGTAGGCGACACACAAAAAGAAAATTGGCGTGACTCTGCCCCTGGGGGTTGGGCATGCACCCCAAATGATAGAAATGTTCCTTAGGGTACAAAGCATAATCATTCAAAGTTTCAAGATGATACGTTAAGAAATGTGGCTTGTAGACGACAAACAAATAAATACAAGGAATGGGCGTGGCTCTGCCATTGGGGGTCGGGCATGCACCAAAAAACAATACGGATCATCCTTAGGGTAAGTATACAAAGTTTTAAGAAAATACAGTTAGAATTGCGGCTTCTAGGCAAAACAGAGACACACAAAAAGAAAATGGGCGTGGCTCTGCCCCTGGGGGGTTGGGCATGCACCCCAAACGATAGGGATCATCCTTAGAGTATAAAGAGTAAGTATACAAAGTTTTAAAGAAAATCCAATAAGAATTGCGGCCTGTAGGCGACACAAAGACACACGATAAGAAAATGGGTGTGGCTCTGCCCCAGGGGGTTGGACATGCACCCCAAATGATAGGGATGTTCCTTAGGGTACAAAGAATGTGTATGCTAAGTTTCAAAATTATAAGTTAAGAAATGTGGCCTGTAGACGACAAACAAATACATACTAGAAATGGGCGTGGCTCTGTCCCTAGGGGTCGGGCATGCACCAAAAACAATAGAGATCTTCCTTAGGGTATAAGGAATACGTATACCAAGTTTGAAGAAAATCCAGTAAGAATTGCGCCCTGTAGGCGACACAAAGACACACGAAAAGAAAATGGGCGTGGCTCTGCCCCTGGGGGTGGGGCATACACCCCAAATGATAGGGATGTTCCTTAGGGTACAAAGAATGTGTATGCTAAGTTTCAAAATTATAAGTTAAGAAATATGGCCTGTAGACGACAAACAAACAAATACTAGAAATGGGCGTGGTTCGGCCCCTGGGGGTCGGGCATGCCCCAAAAACAATAGGGATCTTCCTTGGGGTATAAGGAATAAGTATACCAAGTTTGAAGAAAATCCATGAAGAATTGCGGCCTGTAGGCGAACCACAGACACACACACACACATACATACACACACACACCCACACACACACACACGCACACACACCCACACACACACACACACACAGACAGGGGCGACGGCATAATACGTTCACATTATGAATGTGGACGTATAAAAATCAAACAAGGTGAACTAATTTCTCGATGATCTTAAATCTATACTGAATATAAATAAAACCAATAATTTTATTCAAAGTTTTAAATCTTAAACTTAGTAAAAATAAATATTTAAATAAATAAATTCAATAATACACAAGTTCACATCAATGACTATAAATATCATTTTTCAGTTAATTTATTTAAAAACTGTGAAATTTCCGTCACTCTATCCAAGATCTCCTCTTTCTCCTCCTCAGCCAGATATTCAACAAAATTTTGTCGGAACTTATCCGGATGCCAGCGAACTTGTTGTTCACGTAAATATTTACGATAGGAATCACTGTTTTTATCGTTAAAATCACAAAATAAAATGTCTGTTATCTCTGAAAGTTTTGTCCTAAATGGCCAAGGAATGTCGTTATATTTTATTTGACCTTGACCTTTAGTTTGTATAAATTTTGTATACTTTTCTTCGTATTTGTATTTTTTCTCCTGTCGCGATATTTCTCGGATTCTCAGTTGTTTTTCTGCGAATATTTTTTCCAGCTCTATTCGCTTCTGTCTCAGATTCTCTTCGCGGATTTTTTGTTTCGATTTTTTATCATCTAAAATGGAGTCAGCCTTGGAACTCATATCATTGGTTGATTTAGGTGATGTGTAATTGTAAGGATGGAATCTATTGGCTTGTTGTTTCAGTTTATGTTCACGATGTATCCTGCTCGTCCACTGGTCGTAGGTTTCCTTTTCACCCTCATCACAGAAATCTGTAAAATATTTGAAAATAATAATGCACTGCTCTCCTAGTAAGGAGTTGAAATATAGGGATGGTTTAATCTATTGAATGATCTGGAATTAAATTCCTTTGACCCTTGTGTGGTGACATTTAAGTAAACACAACATGCTCCAATTGAATTGCAATAACTCAGATAAGTGGTGATTTTGCTCACACCACAAGGGAATATTCGACTGAAAGATCTGGAGTCAGATTGCTTTAATCCCTCAAAAGGTATCAGTCAAGTAAGCACGAGAATTGGGGTGAGAAGACCAATCAACATAGCTGAAATCTTAGATCATGTTAAAAAATTCTGTTTTCGTCATTTGTTGTTTTCAGTACTGAGTACTGACAGAACTCTTGACGTGATTCGATTGCAATCCTATTAATACAGTGAAAGGATCGCCTGAGTTCAACCCATAGAAACATAGGGTATTCAAAGATGAATCATTGAGGTTTTATTCATTCTTTAAGATATTCACCAATTTATCACCAATTTTATAACATTTAAAGCCTTATAATAACCAGGCCTCTAGCTAGTTCACAAAGCATTCTCAGACTTAAGAATTTACTCAAAATTATTAATAAAACTTTTGTTATTTTAATGTATCAATTTTTTAATGTATCAAATACACCAATAAGAAAATATGTGCAAACTTCTGTGTTTCTGGATCCACTTGACACAAACTTGGTCATTTCGGGACTAACACATGGTTCAATTTTATTTCAATAATTCGCTTGCAAGTAGGGGTCTTTAAAAATGGAAGTCAACCAAAGGAACCGGAGAAAATCCACGGGGTTTGACAGGAGACCAGACTCCTTGTCATATACAACCGGGGAATGGAAACCACGACAGATCCTTAGAGCATATATACCTTCTTCATAATTTCCCCACGAACTCATATATTCATCGTTGTTTTCTTCTTGTATTTTCTCATTCCATCGTTTCTCATCCTCCATGTCTTCATCTGTTTCAGATTCGGATGTAGATGACAATCTAGAGTTATCTACCTTCACATGAGGACTGGAATTCTGAAGTAGATTTGATTAGTGGTAATAACAATAATGAAAAAATTGGCATGGTAATAACAATAATTGCCATGGTGATAGCAATATTTACCTTTTTAACAGCAATAATTGCCATGTTAATAACAATAATCGCCATGGTGATAGCAATAATCACCATGGTGATAGCAATAATTGCCTTTGTAACAGCAATAATTGACATGGTAATAACAATAATCGCCATCATCATAACAATAATCACCATAACAAAATCACCATGATCATAAAAATAATTACGACAATAACAAAAATAAACATTTTCATCAAAAGACCATTACAAAATAAAAACCGAATTATTATCATTGTTAAATAGGATAGTATTTTGGAGATAATATTGTTTGAAATATTTTACCTGTTCATGTTGGTGGAATAGCTTTTCTTGTAATTCTTTTAATTTCATTTTAATTTTTGTTGGTAATTTGAAAAGGCGATCGTCATGTTGATAATAATCTACCAATGGTACTACGATCTCTTGATAAACTGAAAACACATCAGAATTGAAGAGGGTTTATTTTATGTCAGGAAAACATGTAGGTGTTTTACAGTATTTGTAGAAATCAATCATATTGGCAAAGCAAGGGAGAGAGAAAATGGGGATTAACGGTCCACTTGACACAAACTAGGTTATTTCGGGACTAACACATGGTTCAATTTTATTTCAATAATTCTCTTGAGTGTAGGGATCTTTAACAGTGGGGGGAAACCAGAGAACCTGGAGAAAACCAACAAGGTTGGACAAGCGATTCTACTACTTCTTGTGACGTAAAACCACAGAATGAAAACCACTCCAGTTGACTTGACGACAGACCTTATGATACAGCATACTCACGCCAACCATTCAGCCGGGGGGAGGGGGGGAAATTTGTCAGGACAGTGGCAATTCTTTCGAATTGTTATTGAATTCATTTGTTTGTCTAATTCGCATGAAGTACAAATTGTTGATCCTGGCTTTCCACCTCAATGAGAACCACTAAATCACATTTCATTGTAAGCTCAATAAATCTAACTATCGAAAAAGAAGGGTTTCTTACTGTTAGTCATGCTAGATAATGATAATAGACTGGTGTGAATTGTCTGTCACAAAGGAAAAGAGAGAGAGAGAGAGAGAGAGAGAAATGGGGTTTAACGTCCACTCAACAAAAACTAGGTCATTTCGGGACTAACATATGGTTTAACTTTATTTCAATAGTTCGCTTGCGCGTAGGGGTCTTTAGCAGTGGGAGGAAACCAGAGTGCCCGGAGGAAACCAACGAGGTTCAGAAGGCGCCTCTATCTCCATGCCACATACGCTCACACCATGGCTCGAAACCACAGCCGCAAGTCAGAGGTGACCAGCCAGCTAGAGGTCGAAGCGCTGCACTCTAGACCACTAGGCCATCTGCTCCGGTCAGGCTTATGAAAATAGGCATACACCATTCAGTGTGCTGTGAGGGAAATTTTCCCCAGGCAGCGGCACTATGGCCTACTCGTATATTGAATTCCAACGGCCAAGGAATCTTTGACTTGCTTACAAATATAAAGCGGTAGTAATGTTCAATAGATGATAAGTATCAGTCATTCAGGAAATTACAAATTTCATATATTGTAACTGAAAGACAATGGGCCTCATACTTTTGATGGCGGTTGATCTTTTTGATTTTTTTGATTTTCTGATGGCGATGTCGAGAGCTGTTTGTCCTTTACTGTTCTTTTTTCGTACATCAAAATCCATCCTTAATAAGTAGCTGGAAAATAAAAATTTTATATTCACTAAAAATATTGGTAAGAAAGGCTACAAAATTTTAAACAAAATATTCAAAATAGAGACACATCAATGTTTTGTTTACATATTACAAAATATTGGGAGAAAGCAGTTTTTGAAACTTGGCAAAAGTTGATACATCATACACGTTCTTCCAGTAAAATGCAGAATCTTCCACATATATATTCTATAGTAAAAGAAATGTTATAGATTTAGAAGTATATAATTCCAGAAAAGAATGTACACCACGTTTTGAAAACAAAACATATCAGTCGGCTGTCACGTTGTAAGGATGATTAGAAACATGACGTAGCATGAGCAGCAGTATATGGTATCCTTCTGTAAATATGGGGGTTATTTTGGACATACTGTTGCTTATTTCAAACCACAAATGAAGGGACATAACTCTTATCGATATTTAAGTAGACAGTGTCGGACCACAATTAAAAATCATACACGCATCAACAAAATATTCAAATTCGTACATAATAAAAAAAAATAGATGCACCTCATGTTTTTTTCAAATTAAATTCCAGAATGGTACTCAAATTTGTTCAGTAATTCAAACCCTGATTGTGAATATTGGGCCTTGAATTCTACTTAATAAAAAATTGAAATGGGGTTTAATTAATATCCTACGGTTCTGCTCAGACCCCGCTAAGGATGACTGTAGACTCGTCTCTCAATAATATCCGTTGTCTAATTTCAAACAAGCATCATGTAATACTTACCCGAGGACACCTGGAGAAGACTTTTTAACGCTGTAATGGAGCAGATTTTGTCCTTTATTAAATGTGTAATCATCGATACCAATGCGGTGTTCAATCAGGTACGACTTTAATTTCTGGGGTCGATCATCCTCAATAAATTTCTTTATTTTATCACAAGTTTTACCCATAATTAAATATACTGTGAATACTTTTCCTGCAAATATATTTATTGTTTTATTTTAACAAACTAAGATCAGAAACCTCTTCACTCAACCCTCTTTAGCTACGTTGTCTTTGTCGGCTTCTTGAGTCAATGAGGGGTCATAAAAAGCAGTAAAAGGAACTGAATGTGATGAGACCCCTGAATCTCTGATTCGGCTGAATTTAAAGTTCCAATTTCTTATTTTCTAAGAAAGTCAAAACATAATTATTTCTATGTCTTTTGCTCAAAAGGTTGTCAACTCACTATTATACATAATTATACGATCATGGGCAAAATTTTTTAGGCATTAGAAACTCAAAGGCTGACACAGGCTGATTGAGGAAATAGTTACTCAATTACCTCCCTTGTTTTCCCATTCCTCTCCATGGACGGCCATCTTCAAACGTTTGAATTTGAAGTTGAAAATGATATTTTTGCCAATTTCTCAACTGGCAATAGTGAATTATAGGATTAATAGGATTATTCTTTAACAAGGTAGGACTGTTTATAGGTTCAATCTATTTTAGGGTTTTATTTTAATACATTTTAAAAATATAACTTAAAAAAATGCTATTGGCAGTATTGGAACTTTAATGTGTGTAATGTAGTAATGGTAATGCCTTTGACTGGGCTTGGCAAATAATGTCGATACGATATTATAATCGAATGGCCAAAGTACTGGAGTGATATGGTCATGAAGATGCTAGATATGGAGAACTAATTAAACAACATTGACAGGAATATTGCCGTGGTCCGTGATCGCTATGCTACATTTTTGGGATTCTACTTACAGTTTAGCCCTAAAGTGATAAGGGGAGGCACAAAGATTGTAAAACTTATAATTTACACTTCGATAAAATTACAGTCAATCCGTGACCTTGGATACATTACCTTGTGTGAGATCTATTTGTATATCACTATATTTGCATCAAATCCAGTCAAATATTGGTCAAAAATCGCGCAAATGTCTAATATTACTGAACGTTTTCGGATGTTAACTTCAACAGGAAGTTGAAAGCAGAGTCATCCCCCTTTAGCTAAACCGCAAGTAGAGAAAATCAGGGCATTGACATGAGATTCGCTTCACACGTCAAGGACAGTTAACAGAACATTTCTATTAAACTTACACAAGTATAACCAAATACAAAGTTTCATTTCAACAGTTCGGTATGTGGTATGATTAACCCCGATGTGTTGTTAACTAGCCACAGGAGTTGTATTTACATCGCAATTCATTCATTCAATTACAATTACATATGAATGTTTATTTACAATAAGGTACATGCACTGACTGCATGTCAACAGCAACAACAATGTGGAACATATATTAGTCATCGTGACAAAGCAATCTCTGTTGAGTCAAATTGGATTCTACTTTGTCATTTAAAGGGCGTGTATTTCCCTTTTCTTTGTTCTGTGAATATTGATCTAATTGGGGGTCCATATTTCATGACAAGATTTAAACAACAATTTTAATTTTAATTCATATTTTTAAAAATATTGATTTTGGAGGATTAGCTCCTTTAAAGTGTTCTGTCCACATAGGCCTAGAGTTGTATCTCTTGTTGTTGTGTTGTTATCCTGAAAGCTTATCTCTTACACTTACCTTAGACTTAGACCAAAATTTATGTACAGGGGAAATTTACAATCCATGCATGAGCTTTATCTCTACAGTTACCGAGACCAAAAATATATGAACAGGGTAATAGGGGAAATTTACCGTCCATACAGCAATTTATACCTTGGGCAAATATTAGGACGCATATTGTATTTCTTGTTCTAAACAAATAACCTTTGATCTGAATATAATATTGATAAAGTAAATTTTGTCTATTAAAGTGGGAATTCCTCCAGGAAATATTTATATTTTGGGTAAAAATTGCAGAAATAGATTTTCTCAAAATGGTTGTATACATGTTGAAATGACGATTGCCATTTACATAAAAAAAAGTGTACATTTTACTAATTAATTTAGTTCAAATTCCTAAACTTTGACTAATTGTTATAGTTCTATCTTTGTATATAATATTTACCCTTCACAGAATCAATTTAGTTCTGCGAGTAGTATCTCATAAATATTCATGTATTTAAATAGGCTATAGAAGTTTAGAGACTTGTATTCAACTAGAGAGACAATTATACTCTAATATACTCACTTAGAATTAAGGATATTACTTAAATGATATTGTGTGCTTTAGTGTTTTTTACATCAACCCCCACATAACATGGTGGAGATGCCAAATCGTGACCTATCTTATATTCTGTATAATAATATAAGATACCCTCCATACCTTGAGAATATCCAATGTGCCAGAGTTATAAATAATGCTTTTTATAATTTTTTGGTTATTAAACTGCTACTTTTAATAGGTGAAATAGGAGATATCATATTTCATTTTATGAGATAGCTCACATTAGCTGATACATTTTCATACATTTCATGTTCCAAAGAATTGAGATTTACGAATTAATTCCTTTGAACTACACTTAATATGACTAATAGGAGATGCCATGTTACATTTTATGAGATAGCTCTAGTTAGCTGATCCATTTCTGTCCATCTTAGGTTCCAATGAAGTGGGCTTTATCTCCTTTAAACTGCTACTTTAAATGAGAAATAACCGGTCATGTTACCATTCATGAGATAGGTTTAGTTGACCTATTTATGTTATTGATGCATTGACTAGCCATATCAGTGAGTAGTGAATGGTCTGATGATTTATTACACCTGAACAATTTATTTTTAGTTTGCTTTCTAGGCTACTCTTCAGGCTACTGTATTTAATTATTTTAGTCCATCCAGATTTACTGTACAGAGACAGGTATAATAAAAATGTTGTGCGATAAAATCTTTGACCAAGCCTGTGGCAGGTGCCGTATGTCGTGGGTTGCAGGTATAATAGGGCCTACCTGTTAAAGAAAAATGTCGAGGGTTGCAGGTATAGTATGTGTTAAAGAAAATTTTCAAAATTAACTAGATATTGAAATATAAGATCATTTATTTTTTTCTATTTCAGTTTAACTGAAGTGATGTGTTGAGCAATTGTATGGTTCATTAGAACATTTAACAAAAAACTTAGATTAAGTGACAGAAAACAGAATTCTTGAAATGGACAAAAATTTGAATCATAAAATCAGTTGATGTGAAAAATATCCCAAAATCAAAAATGAACAAAAGACAGATTTTTAAATTTTTCCTGAATGGATTGTCGTGTGGTGAATTAAATGTTTTGAAAATCTCAACAAGAAGTATTAGCCAATCGAAAACCTTGTACCAAAGAGAAAAGGATGTTGAGCCTGACTTCGACCTTCCGCAACTTGATACACCATGTTATCCGGAGTCAACATCAGATGAAACGAACACCGATGCTGATTTCCGTGGTTTAGAAACAGATTTTCCGTGTCTAACTAGAAAGTATGACTTTTTATTATTTAAAATTGTGTGACCTTTTTCTGTGGCCCATGTACACATGGCATGCACGTAAAAGATCCCTAGACAGTTGGAATTCGATATAAGAGTAGGTCATGGTGGCGCTGTCCGGGCACAATTTACCGCATAGCACACTGTATTGCGTATGCCCATCTTCATTAGCCTAGTTCGGAGCAGAAAAGTAGGACGTTAAACCCCATTTCATTTCATTTTAAAGATCCATTATGGGAGATTAGATAAAGAGCTGGCTGTTCTCACTATAACAGTTAAACATTAGATAATGTCAAGGTAATTTGCTGAAAATTTCAGTCAAATTGATCCACTATATTAGCCAAGAACGAAGGGAGTGAAATATTCACATAGCCTCGGTCATCATTACTGAAAGCATTAATATAAACAGCATAGTCTCGATTATCCACTTGATTATGGTCTGGATAAGTTAATTAATGTCTAATTGATTATTTAGATAACATTTCAGGCCTAAAGAAAGACCTGTAATAAGCAGATTTTGCTCTCGCTTAATGCTATTTTAATAACATTTCTACTTTTTTTAGTAAATTAAGTGGTCCAGAACCAGAATATCAGAATGTTCAAGGAGGTTATAAAGTTTTTACGTCGAATGAGCCGTTCCATATGAGATACAACAATGGTAAATTACCTGAGTTAAAGATAGCGTACGAGACGTGGGGTGAATTGAATGAAGATAGATCTAACGCTGTTTTGATCCAAGCTGGTTTATCGGCCAGTTCTCATGCCAGAAGTCATCCTGTAAGTATACTGATTACTTCCCCTTATATCGTTTCAACAGCTGTTGTTGTGTGCTGTATTTAATGTCTGCTTCCACTGAGTGTGATATCGCAGACAAGGTGTTTTTATTATCTCGGCACAGGGGTGTTTCCCCTGAGGAGGAAACTGGAATAAGACACAGAGAGAGAGAGAGAGAGATAAATTGTGTTTAATATCTACTCGACACAAACTAGGTCATTTCAGGACTAATACATGGTTGAATTTTATTTCAATAACACGCTTGTGCGTAGGGGTCTTAAGCAGTGGCGGCGGATTAAGCTCCACCAAGGCCTGAGGCGGCAGTTTCTGGAGGGCCTATTTAAAAAGGCGTTGGCCTAATTAATTTCGGGTCAGTGCCTATGTTGATCCCCGTTGGGCCTAACCCCCCCCCTAACATCCATTGTTTATGCGTTTTTAATCGTATCAGACAAGTCTAAAACATTTTTTTTTTTACAAAATCTTTGGGCCTGAGGCTGCAGCCCCATCAGCCTCACTGATAATCCGCTACTGGTCTAAAGCAGTGGCAGGTGACCGTACTACTTGTCATGTACAACTAGGGCATCAAACCCACACCAGCTGACTCAATTACAGACCTTATAATATAATACAATGCGCAAGCACTAACTAGGAATAAACCTATGAGGTTCAGAAGGGGCACTGAAACCACATACGGCTACACCAGGGATTAAAACATGGTTATGAAATTTAAAATCATCGGAATGTTGAAAACATGATGGATTTAATATTGAGGTCAATGGGGAGAGAATTAGTGGTCTCTCACCCCGGACCATATGCTTTACATCTCTATAATCTTTATGTAATTTTCATACACTTTTTATGTATTTTTGTTTTCATGCATAATATGTATTATTTACATTCTGCCCGAAATGGGTGTTTTATGTAATAAAATCTATCTATCCATCTATCCATCTATCCATCTATCAATCTATCGTCTCTGTCATGGAGTCAATTTGCTTGTACCTAACATCAATACAGCCTGATTTTCTACATTGTCCAGTGACCTCCCAACCTTCCCCCTGCACAAAACAATGTAGAAATTAAAGAAATAGTGTGTGCCTTAGCCATCACCAAATGACCTGTTTAAAACGCAATTTCATTTGATTAATTGGGGTGGGGGGGTGAATGGCCGAATGGTTAGCAGGTGCGCGCTGCATCATAAAGCCTGTGATTGGGTCAACTACATGGTTTCAAATCCCAGGTTGTATGTGAGTAGTAGGCTCATTTGTCCAATCTCAGGTTTTTTTCTACTTGTCCTCCCACTGCTAAAGACGCCTACGCGCAAGCGAATTATTGAAATAAAATTAAACGATATGTTAGTCCTGAAAATACATAGTTTGTGTCGAGTGGACGTTAAACCCCATTTCAGTATGTTTGGTTTTTTTCTGTAGGAGAATGGTGAGCCGGGATGGTGGGAGAAGTTTGTGGGACCAGGTTGTGCTGTTGATACCAATAAACACTTTATAATATGTACCAATCATCTAGGTGGTTGCTATGGCTCCAGGTATAGTAACATAATAATAATCTAGTTGGTTGCTATGGCTCCAGAGATACAATAACATTATAATAAAAATAACAATACTGGAAGTTATAAAAAGTTATTAAAAAATCAGTGTCCATCATCAGTCCAGCACCACTGGTAAAGGGAAACTGGGCTGGAGAATCTTGAGGAACACTGTCCTGGCCCAGAGTTCACAAAGCGTTCTCAGACTTAAATTAAGAATTTACTCAACTTTCAATCACTGTTTATAAGAAATATAAAAACAGTAGACAACGAAGTATTTATAAGTTCTGTAAGGTGTTTATTCCGAAACAAAAGTCACAACACAAGATTGATGTCCTTACTGAGAGACAACCTCAAGTTAACTGGAGTACACTCTCTCGCACATACATACAACCTTACATTAAAGGGACAACACATATAGTAACATCATTACTATATAACAATATCTTTGATCCAAAAACACAAAACTTTGAACATAGTTTCTTATTAGGGTATTTGTAGCATTAAAACAACATAGGTGTTATAAATGGCTATATTTGAGCTACAATAAGGCGAACTATTATGAATAAAATCTTGACGTAAGTCTGAGAATGCTTTGTGAACTCGGGGGCCCAGAACATCAAGATGGAATCTAAGGGGATGCTCGATTCACAGTCCAGAACGTCCCGAATTGACAGAATTGCAATCGAGTAACACAGAATTGAGTCCTGTCACAGTTCTGCCAGTCCCGACAGCTGAGGTGGTGTGTGTGGAATCGTGACGTATTTTAAGTAACAAATATGTTTCAGCTGTCATGATTGGTTGGAATATTTTTTATGCAGTCGGCACATGCGTTGTACTCCGAAATTCTCCTTTTCACTTGATTGACACTATTTTTGGAATTTAATTCCGGAACGTTCAATCGAGTATGCCCTAAGACCTCCTGCTTATGTAACAGTGATATACCCACTGAACCACTGCATCTCTCTGATAAAAATACATATAGCACTTACTGATGCCATCTTTTTGAATATCCCACAACAGCTCAAGTTTGTACAATGTTTCAGTCCGATTGGATCATTATCAGGAGCATTGATCTTTAGTTTTATGTCGTACTAGTTTTCCTTGCATCTACAGATCCTGTTTGAAATAAATTTTGTGCAGGCTGTCCGTTTGTTTCTCCTGCAAGTGACTCATCTTTTTATTATCTCTTTTTATTTATTCCACTTTCATTGTATTATAGAAGTTTTATTTTTATTCCAGTGGTCCTTCGACAATAAACCCAATAACCACCCAGGTATAAACACCTCTGGTTTAATTCATTCAAGTTTTACAATTATAATAACCTAGCCCACTGTATGGTGGTGTTTCATTGAAATTAGTATAGTCAGTCAGCCCTAATGCATGTAATAAAATAACAACATCTTAACCTCAGATTACAAGGAACAGCATCTAAGCCTTTATATTGAACAAAAAAATTGAGTCATTGCACATGTAAAAGAATCATTAACAGTTGAAAGTCAATTGCTGTCTCAGCAAAATTTCACTTCGTAGCCGACTGTATGACATATAGTCTTTCTTCATTAGTTCCATAAATGCAAAAACGTGGGACATGAAATTGGGTTTTCCAGGCTCTCTGTCCTACATCACTGGGGAATCCACACTGGAAAATCCTAATCAACTTTATATCCATTTTCTCAAATGTTTTCTGGGGGGTGTGACTGAATGATCCTGTCATTGAGTCAAGTGAAGTGCTCTCTCTCTCTCTCACTCTCTCTCTCACTCTCTCTCTCTCTCTCTCCCCTACCAACTGCTACTGCCATCATATGTAAGCTAGTTTGAAATATCTGAATCAATTTGAATTTTCTGAATCAAAGTTGATATTTTGTCATATTTCAGAGATATTCTACAACGTTTCCTGTGGTCAGCATAATGGATATGGTGAATGCACAGTTTCTACTACTGGATCACCTGGGAATAAACCGAGTAAGTTTTTACTACTTGATCACCTGGGTATGTGGGCATGTTTTCGATTTCCCAGTTGTACATGACAATGAGTAGAGCTGTCTTCCAATCACATGGGTTTTTTCTTCCCGCAGCTAAATATTCCTTTGTACATACAAACTATTTTAACAAAATGGTAACATAAGTTAATCCTGAAATTCTCTCTCTTTCTCTTTCTCTCCCTCTTTCTCTCCCTCTCTCTCTCTTTCTCTCCCTCTCTCTCTCCTTCTCTCTCTGTTTCCCACTCATTTTTCCTCTTTATTTATTGGTATCAGAATCGCTCTCTAATTTCTTTTTACACACGATCCCAAGAAACGGTTGTATCTTAAATAAATGTTTGTATAATTTTCATGTTACAGCTTCATGCATCTGTTGGATCATCGTTAGGTGGTATGCTATCATTGATGTCTGCAGCTCTTTACCCAGAGAGAATAGATAGGTAAGACAACGATAATAAAACCAGTCCATACCTTACTCAGAAAGAATGGACAGATAATATGACTTAATAAAACCTGTCCATACTTTACTCAGAAAGAATGGACAGATAATATGACTTAATAAAACCTGTCCATACTTTACTCAGAGAGAATGGACAGATAATATGACTTAATAAAACCTGTCCATACTTTACTCAGAGAGAATGGACAGATAATATGACTTTATAAAACCTGTCCATACTTTACTCAGAGAGAATGGACAGATAATATGACTTTATAAAACCTGTCCATACTTTACTCAGAGAGAATGGACAGATAATATTACTTTATAAAACCTGTCCATACTTTACTCAGAGAGAATGGACAAATAATATGACTCAATAAAAACCTGTCCATACTTTACTCAGAGAGAATGGACAGATAATATGACTCAATAAAACATGTCCATACTTTACTCAGAAAGAATGTACAGGTAATATAATTTAATAAAGTCTGTCCATACTTTACTCAGAAAGAATGGACAGATGATATGATTTAATAAACCTGACCATACTTTACCCGGAGCGAATAAACAGGTAATACGATTGATTAATACCTATTAAAGCCGTAACAAGCCGTTTCATTGGCTAATCCCTAAATTCACCCAGAACCTCGTTAATACAACAACTCTTCCAGATCCAAGTGTAGTAAAGACAAGTTAAATGAAACGAAACAGAATCTGTGTTTTAATCAGATTGGATGAAGATTAGAGAATATTTTATATTTTATTTCAGGTTTGTATCGATATCATCGTGTGCGGTGTCGCATCCATCATCAGTTGCTATTCGTTATCTACAGAGAAAATGTATCATGTCAGATCCCAACTGGAATAAAGGATATTATTATGATCAAAAGGGATCCTACCCTAAAATGGGTATGAAACTAGCCAGGTTCGTTACTGTGTTTTAAACTTTTCAATTGCCTGTATCTCAGAATTCTAACTATGTCAAAATTGCCTTGATCTTAGCTTATATACTGGTACAAGGTATTCAGCGTCCAAATGATCAATTTAGACTAATTTCTGCTCAAGGGGGGTTGGGTGGCCGAATGGTTAGCGTTCGTGCACGCTGTATCATACGGCCTGCCATTGAGCCAACTGGCATGTTTTCGAATCCCCAGTTGAAACCGTGTCAAATTGGCTGGATCTTTACAAGATATCTTTCATTCAATATGTTTGTTCAAGACCAATTTCTGCTGGAGACACCCACTTATAAGTAGACATTTGGTGCCAGATCATTTGTGAATATCACTACTTGTGGAATTCATACTGACAGAAGTTCGAAATTGGGAAGTATGTGAAGGATACGGTCTTGATTGTGGGCCGTGGAAGTCCAAGTGGTCGTGGAATTGACCTTGGTACAAATCAGGATATTTCAAGGACTTTCTTTACTTATCACAGGTTACGGTTAATGAGCAATCAGATTAAAGTACAGAGGTCTCATGAGCGACTTTTGACCCTATTAGTAAGTGCAGAAGGACCACATTAAACGTAAAACAAAAATCTACAAGATAAACCTGCGGACAAGACAGAAAATAGACCTTGCAAAAAATAAACAAATATCAAATCAAGTGGATTGATCAGGGGGCCAGCCTTAATCAATCAGCATTGACGTTTCTTGGGGTTTACCCACAGTTCCGTGCAGCGCATGCTAAGAACTTGCCGTAACATTGGCTAATCCCTAACATCAACTAGAACGCTTGTTATATAACATCTCTACCAGATCCTAGTGTAGTGAAGACAATTAAAACGACATTTTGAAACGATATAGGATCTGTGTTATAATCAGATTGGTCTCAAGTTGTGTTGGGGGGGATGGCCTGGTGGTCTAGAGTGCCGGTCACCTCGTAGGTGTCCTTGACACTCCTGTTTCCTTCCACTGCTAAAGTCCCCTACGCACAAGCGAATTATTGAAATAAAATTAAACCATATGTTAGTCCCAAAATGACCTAGTTTGTGTCAAGTGGACGTTAAACCCAATTTCTCTCTGTCTCAAATTGTGTTTTAAACAAAAAATGTAGATTTGAATAATCGTATTTTACAGGGAAATAGCTACAATGACGTACAGAAGTGGTCCAGAATGGGATCAAAGATTCGGACGGAATTTTATTGAAAAATCCGCGAATGTTTCATTGTGTCCGACGTTTACCATTGAGAGTTATTTAGAACATCAAGGCGAGTCATTCAGCACGAAATTTGATCCAAACTCACTACTGTACATTTCAAAGGTCAGTTTGTTGAAGGGAAGTTATAGCAAGATGTTTTTTACCTGGCTGTTGTTATTAGTTGTTACTCCTTCGTTAGGCAGCTCGAGGATTGTTTCGTCGAGAACCTTGTTAAAGCTTAACTTAAATACTATTAGTATTCTATTCTTGCCTAACAAAGGAGCTTCAGAGATATCAATATTACAAAACCAAAAAGCAAACATTGTTTAAGTATATCTGCTGTTACAACCAAAAGCTAAATATTATTGTTATTCAGAATCGTTAAAAATATATTTTTATGGTTTTAATAATTGATAGATGTATTGACTATTTATAGCCTAATAGAATATAGTCTGGATTAGGCACGTAATCTTTATCTGCTCTGTTATCTCTTGACAACTTGAAATTATAGCTTGAATATGCGCTGCAGGGAGGTCAACTATTAATAGAGCAAATTTTGGCTGCTTGGGGCATCCTAATCTTGGTGACCCAGTGAGTATAAAGGGGGTAAAGGTGGTCAAATTGTTTTTTAACATGTGTGCTTTAGGTCTGTTAATGATAAGTGACTTGGTTTTCATCCCAATCTTATAGGCTTCTTCCCAGTGCACAAACAAATTATTTTTAAAAAATTGTATCATGAGTTAGTCTCAAAATTACATAATTTTATCAAATGGAGGTTATACAGAATATGACACAGGGTCACTTAGCTAACCTGATCTATTCCCAACCCAGAATAAAAAATTATTTTTTTGTATTCTCAAAATGTATTAAAATGAAGATTGCTTTTATACAAATCTCAAAATATTCAACAGTGACAACTTATTATTATTATTATTTAGGCTATGGATCTGTTTGATATTGGGGAAGAATTTGGATCAACTAAAGAAGCGTTTAACAGAATTGTTTGTCCTGCAATGATACTTGGTGTACAGACGGACATATTGTTTCCAATATGGCAGCAACGACTTCTTGCAAGGTTATTACAAGAATCAGGTTAGTGCTCTGTTTTGCTTCCCAGGCCACACAAGAATCGGTTTCAATTCCCTGTCCACACAAAAAATCAAATAAAGTTGTTTATTGATTTGGATGTTTTTCTGTCATGATTTGGAAGCAAATTCTGTGTTTCCATCAATTTGTGTCTAAAACTGGAAAAAATATTCTGTCTTTGTTGTCGATGGCGCAGGATGGAAGACCTGTTGGTGAACAGTCATTCCAAAGGCATAAAAAAAGGTCCTGTTTACACATTGCCTTGCACGTAAAAGAAGCCTTGGAATATTCATTAATCCCAAATATTGCACACAAAATAACACACAAACTATTATTCCAGTCTCAAAATGATCATATATTCAAATGCAGATATATAAATGGGCATCAAAATGGCCTAACTTTTAATAGCAAAGTTATTCTTTATTTAAAATCAACAATATTTAGCACTCGCATATTATGCAACAGACCATAGATAGAAGAAATGAAATGAAATAAAATGGGGTTTAACGTCCTACTCTTCAGCTCCTAAACTGGGCTTATGGAGACGGGCATAAGCCTTACATTGTGCTATGATGGAAATTTTTGAATTATATCTGCAAATACTTTGTGATCTTGGGGCCAGATGTTCCTCAATGAAACTAGCAGGAAACTACAGGCTGGTTATTCGAGATGTAGTCAAATTAAACTTGTTATTCTCTCTATTTTAGGAAATCCGGCAGTAACTTTTTATGAACTCAACTCCATATATGGTCATGATACATTTTTATTAGATTTAAATGGTGTTGGTGCTGCAGTGAAGGTAAGTCACTTTCAGTTAACGAAAGAATTATATTTGAAGGAATGTCTACAAATAAAAAATGTGCCAAGAACGACTAGACAGCTGGACTTGTTATGTTCTTCATCCTGCACCATGTTAGGAAATCATGATGAACTTTCTCTGCGAATTCAGAGATCGCACACGCAAAATCCAGGCTAGCAAGTCAGCATCTTACCCACATAGCCACATAGCCTCTTACCCACAAATAGGAAATTCTTTTCCAAAATTGCTCTGATAGTTTAAATCCTGAAAAAATCATTTTTTCATAAGATGATTTCTTTTCTTTTCTTTTTATATTTTAGGGATTTTTAGAAACAGATCTAAAAGAGAAAGGCTGGCTAACAAAACATAAATTATAAAAAAAAAACAGGAAATGAGATAATAATCAAGAAATAACAATCTATTACGGAATATGTCTTATCATATTGTTACGACTGGCTTTATTCTAAACAAAACTAATCCTAAATCTGTTAATATCATACATGACCTGAAGTTTTTGATCAAGTTACCACGGAGCTGATTTTTATAATTCAGTAGAAGCAAGTTCCATATTACCAAACCCAGTTCCGTAGAAGCAAGCATTAACCACCATTTGTCCCGTAAGCCATCATACTTAAACAATGTAATTCCCTTTGATATTGAGTTTGACCTAAAGTTTTTATGGAATTACAATGGAGCTGTTAGAAGAAGAAGCAAACAATAGCAACCACTTTCAATCTCAATCCAAAGATGGTTACAGATAGAGAGAGAAATGGGGTTTAACGTTCACTCGACACAAACTAGGTCATTTCGGGACTAACATATGGTTTAATGCAGGGGGACTGCACCACACTCGAACAATTCCATGAGACAAATCTACGTACATGACACTATATACAGGCACCGCAAACAACAAACGCAGATATCAGATCATGGGATAGGATCCGCGGGCAATATTAGAAGCTAATGGGCGTCCTCGCTGAAGGAATTCCCCCAGGTGTCGCTAGTTAAACCTGGGTTCCAAACAGTCCCTCGATCAATGGATGCCCTTTCTGAAGACTTTTTACCAGGTGTCGCTATTAAAAACTTGGTTCCACATGTCCTTATTTGGGGGTGTTGGGATGGCCTAGTGGTCTAGAGTCAGTGCTGTATTAACCATAAGGCAAATAAGGCACATGCCTTAGGGCCAGCCAATAATCCAGGCCACAAAATAATAAAGTAAAAATGGCCTGTAGTGTCATACTGGGTTGCATTCGACTCACATTGAGGTCTGCATCCTGATATGACTACAAGAGTAGTCTCCCTTGGTGTGAGCATATGCGGCATGGAGATAGGGGTGCCTTCTCAACCTCATGGGTTGCCAACAGTGGAAACGGACGTTAAACGCTAAGAAGAAGAACAACATCGTTGATAAGAGAACCGTATTTCGACATATCAGGATAAAATTCCATTTCAACGACAAAAATTAATATTTGTCAACACACCAGTTTGTAATGAATTTACAGGAAACAATGCTGTAAGGTAAACAATGAGGTCACGTGGGACACCTCTGTGGTTTATAACAGCCAATCTAAAAGTCAATCAAGTGTTGGCACATGTTTAAGAAGCACTGTAACTAAGACTGGATTTGGATGGCAGTGTATGTTCTGACAAAAATAACCGTTCATTAATTTAAACAGTTGGGCGATAGTTGTGCTATTACATTGGCCTCTGTAAGTTTAATTAGTCATAATAGCATAAACTTATCTTAATTTAAAGATGTTACATGCATTAATAAAGAAATTGAGTTTGCCACATCAAACTGTAATCAAATCATAGCTAAAAACAGACACATCAAGTATATCTCAACGGTTTTAGCTACGTTCTCGTTCTCGTAGCTTCTTTATATTATGCCCCATTATCTGTAGCGAGGACCCTCATTAGCTAGATTTAAAACTTCAGGAACTAAAGACACTGTACATTCATCATTAAAGACACAGCCCGGTGCCATGGCATTATTTTATGACAAATGTTTCTCCTCACCAAATAGAGGAAAGATGTGATATATTGATAAATAGACAATAGATAGATGATGATAATAATTGTTTGCAACCAATAAATATTTGTGCCTAACTTTTATAGATATTGTTTTATTTTTTACAATATGAGTTCATAATTTTGATTATTTTTAATCAAAGCTATTAATAGAGACGGTGGGACACCCTCCCACCCCTATTAATAAATATGATGGGGCGCCCCCCCCCTCTCCCACATTAATATGTTATATCATGATGGAGTTTCCCACATTATACAGGTCATAATTCTATGGAATACAATTACTGACTAGGCTTCTCTAGTCATTATCAAGCAGTGATAAAATATGAAAGCATAACAAGACAATATATATATCCATGTACACAATACTTATCTAATGCTGACAAAACCTAAATTTGCCACATGTTGTAAAGACAAATATACTATTCAAAAAAAGTAGGGAATATTTGATTTTGGGGGCATAATACTGAAATATGCAAATGACTACGAAAAAAGTCACTATAGAACCTAACAGAAGAAACATTTCCAGTTACATGTGACGCCCAAACGCACCAATAGCTACCGCATGGAATGCAGGTGATGCTTTGGATCATCATGGGGGTCCAACTCAAGATTTGCACGACTCTGACTTTGAATGTTACAGTCATTGTGGCATTGAATTCCAGGGTGGAAACATCAGTTTAATTGTTTTAGTGACCAGAAAACAAATTTTGATATGCGTCGGCTTACCCAAAATGAAAGGTTACGTGCCCTTGGCATGCTACAGATCGGCACAACACAGGCGGTTGTGGCGCGGACGATGAATGTTTCTCAGTCTGTCATAAGCAGGCTATGGTCCAGATACCGTGATACACAATCTGTACAGGACAGACCACGCTCAGGTCGACCAAGGGCGACAACTCAAGCCCAGGATCGATTTATCCGTACCTTGGCCTTGAGAAATCAGATCAGCGCTCGTCTTCAAACAGACACTGGTGTGAGAGTGAGTGGCCAGACGATTCGGAATCGACTGCATAGGGGTCACCTTCGCGCCCGACTTCCTCGCGTGATCCCTTGTTTGAGAGATCATCACATTCAGGCAAGACGTCGTTGGAGCAATGTGATGTTTTCAGATGAGTCATGGTTCACTGTTGATTTTTTGGACAGACGTAGGAGGGTGTGGCGTCGTCAAAACGAGCGCTTCCAAGACGTTAACGTCATCAGACATGATCGATTTGGGGGTGGTTCTGTTATGGTGTGGGAAGGCATCTCTGTTGCTGGAAGAACGGCTTTACATGTTGTTGCAGGGCGTGTTACAGGCCAGTACTACCGGGACAACATCTTGGCAGTCCATGCTGTGCCGTTCGCACGACGTCATGGCCGCCGTTTCATCTTCCAGGATGACAACGCAAGATGTCACAGGGCCAGGATCGTTACAGGTTACCTCCAACAACAGAACATCACCACATTACCTTGGCCAGCACTGAGTCCCGACCTCTTCCCCATCGAGCATGTCTGGGACATGCTTGGACAGAGGTTACGTCAACGTCAACAACGTCCTGCCAATGTCCAAGAACTTGCTGCTGCGTTGCAACAGGAATGGGACAATCTGGACCAAAATGACCTTAGACGTCTCATTAGGAGTATGCCACGTCGGATCAATGCTTGTTTGGCAAACAGAGGAGGATTTACCCGTTACTGACTTTGTTGTGATGCTGTGGTAACTTTGCTGTTTGACCCCGGGTATCATTTTACCCTTTTAATGGTCAGTCTGTGCCTTACTTAGTCTAACGATCATTTGGAATAAATCGATGAATGTGAACTTCATTTCATTTTGTCATTTGTTTCTTCGTCAGTTTCATTAGGTGACTTTAATAACACTTAAAAATCAAATATCCCCTACTTTTTTTGAATAGTATAAAACAAAATTGTGAACTTTTAAAAACCAAAACGAAATAGGATGTGGGTTTTAATCTGAGTGTTTTTTAAGCAATGGGAGGAAACCAGAGAACAAGGAGAAAACCCACAAGGTTGGACAGACGAGAACCCCAACCGGGAATCGAAACCATTTGGCCACTCAACCCCCGAAGGTTTGATAAATGAATAAGTGATAACTTGGCTCACTTATTCAGCGCCAACTGTAACAATTGACCCAAAGAACTAGTCTAGACATATTCCACAAGTCATGTCAAACGGTGACCTCATATTCTTATCTGAAGAGCATGCCTGTTGACTCAATGACAGACCTTATGATACACAATTCTGCCCCCCCCCCTGATTTACAGAATTCCAACACCAATCAATCAATTACATTTATTTATTTCATAAAAAAAGGAAACAAAAAGAAAACAAACAATTGTTATTAGTTATAAATACAGCACTGACAAGTCGTCAGATGGTACAATTATTTGGTTATATTTTAATAAAAATACACACACATATATAAATATAAAACACAAGTAGTATCATAGAATACTAACATTAACTAATTCCATATATATATATATATTATCATAGAATTAGAATATTAACTAATTCCACATAAATATTATCATAGAATTAGACTATTAACTAATTCCACACATATATTATCATAGAATTAGAATATTAACTAATTCCATTGGGGTAGTATCACAGAATTAGAATATTAACTAATTCCATGTATATATATATAATTATAGAATTATAATATTAACTAATTCCATGTATATATATAATTATAGAATTAGAATATTATCTAATTCCATGTATATATATAATTATAGAATTAGAATATTATCTAATTCCATAGATATATAATAAAATACTTAGTTAAAACACTGAACAACAATATAACATAGTCACATATAAAAACAAATTTAATATTATTAATAATCAATTACTCACTTTGACTTCACTATAACACAGGGAGAGAGAAATGCGGTTTAACCTCCACTCAACACAAACTAGGTCATTTCAGGACTAACATATGGTTTCATTTTATTTCAACAATTCCCTTGCGCGTAGGGGTCTTTAGCAGTGGGAGGAAATCGGAGTGCCCGGAGGAAACCCACGAGGTTGAGAGGGCGCCCCTTTCTCCATGCCACATCCGCTCACACCAGGGCTCGAAACCGCAGCCGCAAGCCAGAGGTGACCGGCCAGCTAGAGGTCGAAGCGCGGAACTCTAGACCACTAGGCCATCCCAACCCCCCTCCACTACAGTATCCCCTCCTGGACACAAACCAAGTCATTTCGGGACTAACACACGGTTCAATTTTATTTCAAAAATAAGCTTGCGCGTAGGGGTCTTTAGCAGTAGGATGATATCGGAGGACACAGAGAAACCCCACAAGGTTGGACTAAAGACCCTGCTCCTACACCAAAGTTGACTCAATGACAAAAGTGCACAACAATGTAGTGAGGAAACCACACTGGAAAATCTCGATGAACTTTCTCGGCCAATGCAGTAGTCAGGGAAGGTTAACGTCTACGACAACATCCTAGTGATTAGCACAGCGTTTCTCCCTCCCCCCATTCCCAAATAGTGAAGTCTAAGTGATGATATAGATTTACAACCATGTAGTATTTGTACATGATATTAACGAATTTGTCATGGTTTGGTTTTGTCTGAGAGAGAAAATTTTATAGACAGAAATAAAACAAAGACATCAAGATGGATTTATATTAAAAAACTTCACAGATAGATAAATATATGTCATCGCGATTAACGTAGGAGTGCCATTATTTCATTGGTTGCAAGTTAACATCTTAAAACAGAGTTTAACTCTTATTATGAGAGAGAGAGAAAGAAATGGGGTTTAACGTCCACTCGACACAAACTAGGTCATTTTGGGACTAACATATGGTTTAATTTTATTTTAATAATTTGCTTGTGCGTAGGGGTCTTTAGCAGTGGGAGGAAACCGGAGAAAACCCACCAGGTTGGACAGGCGACCCTACTCCTAGTCACGTACAACTGGAGATTCGAAATCACGCCAGTTGACTCAATGACAGGCTTTATGATACAGCGCTCATGTGCTATACCATTCGGCCTTCCAACCCCCCTTATTATTATGAGACAGACTGGGTAGATACGGATGTTAAATAAATCTATTATACATGCAAGGCGCGTCACCAATTGGATTAAAATACACATTTATATTTCGTTTCGTATTTTTATACTTTCGATCGATCACCTACAGTAGTTTTAAGATGTCGCGTCGGGGTTCATACGAGCATCTTTTGATCCTGTGACTTCAAATATTAATCAATCAATCAGCGTTGACATGTATGGGGTTTTATCCACAGTTCCATGCAGAGAATGCCAAGAACTCGTCGTAACAGACGGTGTCATTGGCCAATCAGACAGGGAGAATCACTTGCATTACTTGTAGTACTGGGGCCTATTTCACAAAATTTTAACTAAGATAAGATCTGAATTTTAGTTATTTGATTGGACAATATTAGATTGATTTTAGTTCTTAGCCAATCAAAATTGAAGTATCTGCTAAAATTAGGATTTTATCTTTAGTTAAAATTTCGTGAAACAGGGCCCTGACCTTTAAATATTTGTAGCCTAGCTATTATTGGATTACTAGAATTATGTTAGTTCAAGTCTACCGATACTGTATCATCTTGATCATCCAGTATTATTAAAGTTCTAGCCCATCTATACTAAATCATCTTGATCAACCAGTCTGATTATGGCATCAATGAACACACTAAGATAAAATAAAATGTACATGAGAACACAAAACTAGAACCAACACAATACACAACTTTTCATTGGCTAAACTCTAACCAACACACAATACACGACTTTTCATTGGCTAAATAAGAACCAACACAAAATACACCACAACTTTTCATTGGCTAAACAAGAACCAACACAAAATACACAACTTTTCATTGGCTAAATTGCACATGTTTCACCAGACTTGGCTGCTGATAGACTTATCTGTTTTATCATAAGGGATTCAGTGATATGCAAAGGTATGGTAATACCCAAGACCAACTCCTTGATTGTAAACCCCCACCAAAACTCAAAAGGAAGGAAGGAAATGGCGTTTAACATCCACTCGACACAAACTAGGTCATTTTGGAACTAACACATGGTTCAGCAGTGGGAGCGAACCGGAGGGCCCGGAGAAAACCAATGAGGTGGGACAGCTGACCATGCCAGTTTACTCCACAACACAACAGTGCGTATGTACTAGCCATTCAGCCATCCAACACCCCGGACACCAATGAACATATTGCCAGCGTAAAATGGTAAAGTGTGTAGATTCTTTATAGACATAACAAACATACATGTACACATTGTATTTGACTAGAATACCACAGCATAGAGGGAAAAAAATTGGTCAATTCAAACTAATCACCATAATAGAGAACCCCAGAAGGGAGATTTTGATAAAATGCTTCTAAAAATTTTTTGATTAATTTTAGTACAATAAATAAAGTATAAATTTCATTTACAAATCACTAGCACTAATTAATATACAATAATCTTATTTTCATTCAAAACAGCAACAGAATTAAAATAATCTTACACACTAAAATAATGTAATCAGAAACATATTGTCAGTAGCATACATCTGAAAATAAAAACAGCCCGTGGCTATAGTGGGGGCGGGGATGGGAGGTACATAATACACAGATAACAACCAATGTGCCCGTATCAGTATGACTTACCCCCCCACCCCTTCACCCAACTCCCATAGCTACGAGCGTCGAATTACTTGTACCGGTACAATCAAATTAATTATCAGATAATCAGAAAAGACAACAGCTAACGTGCCTATATCAGTATGACTTACCCCCCTTCCCCCGACTACCCTAGCTACGAGCGTGGAATTACACTACTAACTGTACCAGTAAAATAAAATTAATTATCAAATAATCAGAAAAGTTCATCTTGACGATGCGAAGAAACAGAAAAAGTTTGACTGTTGAGACAATTCAAGGCGTTTGGGAACTTTTCAAGGATCTATATTGAGCAATGGTATTACTATACATGCTATATGTCAAATTTCAGCATATTAAAACCCCCGTTCAGTGAAGCAGTTAATTAAAAATATCATCTCAAAAAGGGATTCCCCTGACATCATGTATATATCGTTGGTAGGTAGATGAAGTGAGTTATCGTCAGTTAGTTACGGTATGAAGATACGTGACTTCCTCTACCTAACGGCAATATATATCTATATAGGTTTACATACAGACCTGAGTTCAATGTTTTAACAGGGAATTAAATCATCGAGCTACTCAACTTAAGTCACAAACTGGGCTACTCAGTCATACGACCAAGAGAGAGAAATAGGGATTAACGTCCACTCGACACAAACTCGGTCATTTCGGAACTAACATACGGTTCAATTTATTTTGATATTCGCTTGTGCATAGGGGTCTTAACCAGTGGGAGGAAACCGGCGGACCCGGAGAAAACCCAAGAGGTTAGATAGGCGACTCTACTCCTTGTCATGTACAACCAGGGAATCGAAACCCTGCCAGTTAACTCAATGACAGACCTTATGATGCAGTAAGCACATGCTAACCATTCGGCCACCCACCCCCACACACATGACAAGGCTGAGTATCAAATATAACCCATTATTCCATTATAGCCTTATTAGTGCTTCTTGTCGTTTTCAACACATATATTATTTTATGTGATTTCCTTCGGCAATGAAATATCTTCAGGGGATTTCTTTCCCTTTTTTCCTAACTGTCTGTATTAGGGATTCTTGTCGTAGTCACAATGTTTTAATTATATACATAAACTATCAACAGGATATCTATTCCTCTATCTTTAATCCAATGCCTGAACAGCCCTGAATGTTAACTTTAGTCCTATATCTGACTGAACAGACCTGAGTGTTTTCTTTATCAAATGTCATGCCTTTAGATTAAATTATATAACAAGATTTAATGGAGAGTAAAGAGATCTAATAGTTATAAACTATAATTATACAAAACAGCCATTGGGTGAACAGATGGTTAACATTGAGTAAACCGAGGGTCAACATGGAGTAAACCAAGGGTCAACATTGAGTAAACCGGGGGTTAACATTGAGCAGTATTTGTCCGTACATAAACTATACTTCTGAGACTTTGTAATAATTAAATAGAATTATTATATTATAAATAAATAGTGAATATAGACAGGCCACTGATAGATGGTTTTTAAATATCAAGCAACCAGTGCCTGATATCTACAATAGACATCTGGATCTGACCCTGATATCTACAATAGACGCCTGGGTGAGACCTTGATATCTACAATAGACATCTGCATCTGACCCTGATATCTACAATAGACATCTGAATCAGACCCGGATATCTACAATAGACGTCTGAATCTAACCCTGTTATCTACAATAGACATCTGGGTGAGACCCTGTTATCTACAACAGACATCTGGGTGAGACCCTGATATCTACAACAGACATCTGGATCTGAACCTAATAACCACAATTGACCCAAATATTTGCAATAGACAGTTTACAATTAGATTCTTTCATCTATTAGCCATATTTTGTTTCATTTAAATTTCACTTGACATCTATTTAAAACATTGACAGGTTATCAATAGGTAATAATATTTAGCCAAGGATCCAAACCGTGACTGAATAGTCTAAACCATTTTAGGTTTGGAAGTAAATTTTTAAATTAATACACATGTTCATAATAACTCAACTTTCTGGATTTACTAGTTCTTGGTTTATTACAGGCAACGTTTCAATAATCTTACAGGTATCTTTATCAAGCATAGAAACGTTGGATGTAATAAACCAAGAAGTAGTAAATCCATAAAGTAACGTTGTTATGAATAGTATGCCTCTGCTTCAAAATCTCTTTTAAAGATATAATATATATGTGCTATAAATTAAGGCTAACTAATGCCTGTGCCTAGTGACTTACAAATCAGTTTTTGTGTGTGCTCCTAAACTATATCTTGGAAAGTGTTTTATTTATCAAATCGTAATTATAGTCATCCATCTTGGTAAATATTTATCCTAAAAATTATCTCTTAGAAAAAGCTTAATTAACTTCTTTGATCAGCATTTAGTAACTGACCATATACATTAATTATATGGATGTAAAATTACTGGATTTATTACACATGCATTATGCAAGAGCTAAATCTGCCAATTACAAGTCTTTCTTTAGGCCTGAAATGTTATCTAAATGATTAATTAGACATTAACTTATCCAGACCCTAATAAACTCTCAATGTCTAGGCTAACCCTAATTCGATGTTGGCTCGATTAGATTCCTATATGCTGCTTAACGGCCATTGAAAATTAAACTTAAAACATGGATAATCAAGACTATGCTGTTTATATTAATGATTTTAACAATGATGACCGAGGCTAGGCAAAAATTTCACCCGCTTCGTTTTCCACTCAGAGTGGATCAATTTGACTGAAATTTTCAGCAAATTACCTTTAGACTATCTAGTTTTTAACTATTATAGTGAGAACTGGCATTTCTTTATTTTATCTCTCATAATGTAAAAAACCTTTTCTTTTATCATTTGCTTGATAAAGACGAGAGTATCATTGTCCAAACATTCTATATTAAGTAATAAATCAATTATAAAATCCTGGATTTTTTTAATAAGTAATGTTTTGTTTTGTCATTTGCTTGATAAAGACAAGAATATCATCGTCGAAACATTGCATCGTAATAAATCCGGTAATTTAATATCTAAAAATCTGTACTTTGTACATCTAAAAGTCTTTTTTATCATGTTGGGTGCAACAAGATTAGGTCTATAAAAACATTCATCATTTAAATACAACAAAAATCCATTGATTTATAATTCAAGAACACACATAAATTTTAGCTTAGTACTCCATGTGGCTGAGACAATATATAACCATTATAAACCAATGCAAAACATGTACAATGTCATAAAAAAGCACCACAATAAATTTTTCAATTTAGTTTTTAAAAGTAAAAAATAAAATATTCTAACTCTATATATTAAAAAATACATACATACATACTTATTTATATATAGTTATTATATACAAAATAAATTAATAAATTAAATATATGTAAATATATATTTAAAACACATTAGTAATAAATTAGTATTTACACAAAACATTAATAACATATAATCATAAACTTCAGGCAAAACCAACTTATATTATTGATCTTCAAGAACACCCAGGCCTGTAGCTAGCGGTGGGGTGAAGGGGCAGTTCCCCATCCCCTCTGAGTGCTGAATCGTGCCCAATGACCAACATGTTCATACATCAGTATAGGTGCCCCATAAAGCTGAGTATCATTGGTTAGACTGCAAAACTAGCTACAGGCCCGACATCTCTTAGCTTCCTATTTCTTTATTAAAAAAATCGAAGACGCATTATGTAAGAGTTAAATTTGCCTATTTTCGACCGTTCTTTAGGCCTTAACTGTTATATAATTATTAATTAGACATTTATTCACATGACATGCCAATAACCAACTCTTTAGATTAGTGGATGGCGCAGATGTAAAAGATGGAAATACGATCGTCGTTTAATGATTTAATAACATTGCTACGATAATAACGTTGCTAATAACGTCACTGCGATAATAAACAGTGTATATCAAAACTTTAAACAGTGACAATGTCGTTTTGAAATTTTCAATATAGTAATTTGAAAGAAATGTTCAATATAGCAATTTGAAAGAAATGTTCAATATAGTAATTTTGTGTACTCCTGTATACACAAGATCCGAAATAAATGATTCACACCGTGTTTTAAAGTTTAATGTTGATAAGAACTACACAGTACAAATAATATTACATGAAAACTCTACGAGACCGCCAGTTGCGTGACTGTAAAAGTAAACACAACATTGTTAACTCCCTTGATGGGCGCGTTTGATTGGGAGCGCACGTACATAATTCATAAAGTTACATGATACTACATGATGTACCACAAAGAAACCAATTACAAATAAAATGTTCGATTTAGAAATAAACCAAATTATACAGTCCAATCACTTTCCGGAGATTCCACAAATTTCGAATTATTGTCACAAGAAATGTCAGTTCGTTATCTGAATCTTACTTAATGCATCTTTAATCTAAAAACAAAAAAATACTTGGCTGCTGTTCTGAAAAGACTTGGATAGATATCCTGAAGATTTAAAAAATTAAAATTGATTTGGCCTTACGGTTAGCAACCATTTGTCTTTTTAACCTTTTTATTATTACATGGGGCCCTGTTCACCGGGTCACCACACAATATACACAAACTTTCCGTGAGGACCCAGTGATTGGCTCTTATTCTATTATCAAAATAGAACCAGCAGCTGCCAGGCAGGATACGCCCACATTTTCGAGAGATGGATAGAGAACAAGGGCCATAATTCATGAAGTTACAATACGATATGCACAAATATCGAAACGAACTGAGATCTTTGGGTTATAAACATGCATTTAAAGTTTCATCAACATCAGATTAAAATTGTGACCTCTGCAAGGTCTACAACCTTGATATACCATATTTTTACACTATTCGGGTGCAAGTGGCGGCCCATTCGGGAAATTCGAATGCAACCTTCATTATGATGTAATGTTGATATAATCAAATGGGTTTTTTTAAATTGGATAATAATTGTGACCTCCAGAGGGACCACACGATAAAAAGGCGATTATTAGTACAATCAGGGGCCATAATTCAGGTAGTTATTATTTGATACAGGAACCAAGCTCTTTGGATTATAAACATGCATTTAAAGTTTCATCAAAATCAGATTTAAATTGTGACTTATACAGGGTCTACAACTTTGATATACCATATCGAAAGCAGCCGAGATCTTATGGGAATAAACCTATATTTCAAGTTTCGTCAAAATCGGATAAAAATTGTGACCTGTAGAGAGTCCACAAACAAATTGTGTCCGGACGGACAGGGGCGACGACATAATACGTCCACATGAAAATGAGCACAGTGAGGTGGTGGTCACCATGGTGACCAATAGCAAAAGGGTTAAAAAAAGTCATAAAAATGCAATCTTTGCAAACATCCTAGAAATAGGACATTGGCATCAGGTGTTCCAAGAATATATCAGCATACACTGCCCCATGTATATCACTTGTCACTATGTAACAATATATTCTACACCAAGCACACTAAGTGTTTTTTCTACACGTACACAAGGATAGGGGTGGCCAACCTATCTACATTCCATGGGCCAAATATTATCCGAATGACGTTTAGAGATAAAATATTATTTACCATCGTGAGACTTTTGATTCTGTTTTGATTTTGCAAAGCTGTTGATATTTTTTGATGACACATTGCTCAGTAATAGATTGTGGGAAAGTCACAGGGATGGGAATCACCTGGACTGGTCCAATATGTCACTTGGGTTGGTCCAATATGTCACTTGGTTGGTCCAATATGTGTCACTTGGAATGTCCCAATGTGTCACTTGGACTGTTTCAATGTGTATCAATTGAACCGATCCAATGTGTATCACTTAGATTGTTCCAATGTGTCATTTGGACTGGCCGAATGTTATACAAGTTGGTCACCCTTTGATTACACTTTTAAATACAAATGAATCAAACTACACTTAAAAAATCAATAAATATTATATAAAAAAAATCATTGCCTAGATTGAGCCATGAAAACAAATATTATTGGATAATTTTTGTCTTCATTGAATAATTTATACTACATTTATACAACAAAAACATAAACAGAAAGACATAATCTTCACTAATAAACATTATAATCTCCTATCTTCAACACATCCATTATAAAATACAATTCGACTCTGGAGTTTGGTGCTTAATTGATTTTTAAATTCAATGATTTTCTGAATTTTCAAAGAAAGATTAGATATTAAATGAATGTTAAAGAAATTAACGCTAAATACACAAGATTAAAGTTTGCTGCAATTCCCCCTCAAAAATTTGTATTCGCTGGGGATACCCATAGCTATAAATAATCTGTTGTTAGTGCAATGTCTGTCAACTTAGCCTCATTGTGGGAGGGTCCATTTTTCAGAATGTATTTATCATTACTTACCGGACATTTACCATACATATTGAGACCTTAGTAAATAGTTAATTATTTTCGTCAACTAATTTTTCCCACGCTTAATTGCAGAGTCTTTTGTACATTGACACCTCTCAATATTAACAAAACGGGTAACACTTTTGATCAAGAAATAACAAACGCCCCCTAAATCAAGCTGGCAGACAGTAAGCCGTTGGGTTGTTAGTTAGTGATACCCTGACACTTTTGCCCAGTGCTTGCCCCATGGGTGTTTTTCGGATAATCCAAATTGGCCATACTTTTATTGGAAATAGCCAGCCGTTAAACCATTTCCCTGGGGAAAGTAACTTTAAATGATACTTGTTTAATCAGGGTGTGTGCAACTCAGAACAGGAGTTTTCCACGTGTTATTTACTAGATTCCAGGAGTCCATGTATAGAATTCTTTATCATAATGTATTTTTTAACGCTTGAAGAACATTACATAATTAACTCTACACCATTTACTGCGACAAATTCGTGAACTTTTGAAGAAACATTTGATGACTACTTTAAGTTTTATATTTTAAAACCACAAATGTTAATTTTCCAAGAGTTTCAAGGCATAATCTTGTTTTTCCAGGAGTTTCCAGTACTGGAAATAAAATTTTCATTTTTCCAGGATTTTCAAGGAGCGTGCAATCCAGAAGAATTGCATTTTGTAAATGATGTGGTGGAGACAATAATACAGATAGTGAATATTCTACATCAACAAGAAAAAATACTAAAAATATTATCAACAATAAATAATACATGATTTTAAGACCCGAATAATGACCTTGACTATTTGACCTTGGTACGTATGTGTTGAACTACCCGAGATACTACTGTTGCTAGTGGTTACAGTCACTGCTATAAGCTGAGTTTTTTAAATCGTCGTTTTTTCTGTCTTTTTAAAGTGGAGGTTTCGTAGTCTTCTCGACTTTTAATCACAAAGTTTAATTCGGAGGAATTATTTAATGCGTAGAAGACGTTGGCACGTTCTGGTATTAATAGTTCTGAAGAAAAAAAATGCAGAGAATGGATCATTTTGAAACTAACATCTGGTTATTTCGAAGTCAAAATAATTCTGGGGGAAAAGAACGATGTTCGCAGCGACCCCTAGTTTGAGCCCTGGGCCTTGATTCACAAAATTTTAACTAAAATAAAATCCAAATTTTAGTAATTTGATTGAATAATATAGGTTTAATTTTCGGTCTTAGCCAATCAAAATTGAAGTATCTACTAAAATTTGGATTTTATCTTTAGTTAAGATTTCGAGAATCAGGATCCTGATTGCTGGGATATAAAAATTGGCAAAAGGTTGACTGAGGAAATTACAACAGGTGGTTTATAATTCTATAATGGCTTACTAGATGTTAGTAAGAGAGAGAGAAAGAAAGAGACAGAAAGAAACAGAGAGAGAGAGAGAGAGAAAGATTGCCTGTAATGTCCACTTGACACTAATTAGGTAATTTCGTGACTAACATATGGTTCAATTTTATTTCAATAAAAAAAAACCTAGGAGTTTGTAAGACTATAGACATGGCAATGGTGGTTGTCGAGCCTTATACAACTTTGTGTTGGATACATATCATAAACATAAATAAATACACTGATAGTGAGATAAATGGGTCTTAACATCCATTCGCCACAACTAGGTCATTTCGAGACTAACACATGCTTCAATTTTATTTCAATAATTCGCTCGCGCGTATGGGTCTTTAAGCAGTCGGAAAAACAACTGAAGAACCAGAGGAAACCCACGAGATTGGACAAGTGACCCTACTCAATGTCTCGTATAATCATGGGATCGAAAAACCATGCCATTTGACTCGAACAATAGACCTTATGATTTCAAGTCATGCATTACCCAACTCGGGTGTGACCCAGATGCAACCCCACCCACTCCACCCCACCCTACAAGTATAAACCTTACCACCATCTTCTAGTATCTGTAATAATCTATAATCTTCAGGTTTTCCTTCCATACAATATTTCTCTAATACTTTACTAATAACTGTGTGAGTGTGATCTGTATTCGTTAACTATAATAAACAATATTTATTATCAATTTATCATCTTAAATTGTCAGGGACGGATCCAGGAATTTTTGCAGGAGGGAGTTTGCCAGGTTTCTGTTACGGAAATCTGCCATCATCGTCTCTAAATTACATAGGCATACATACAAATTGAGCTTTTTAAACAGAGAAATCATTTTTTTACTGATGTAGGATCATTTTGTGATGTAATTTCATTCATGCAAGGCATTTTTTTTTTTGTGGCTGAGCGGCCCCTCTGGATCTGCCCCTGATTGTATTCATTGATCATTTATTGATCATATCAAATTGTTTTAATTTTGATCATCTAGAATTTCATTAACTGAACATCTAAAATTTGATCTGTTAACCCCAAAGGAATAAATGGAATGGAATATGTGAGCCTCTCTGGTTAAAAGATCCGCATGTCACTTGGCATTTCAGTACAGTATAGGGAAGAGCTGTGGTATGAAAATTGTGAATCTAAGATTTTTGCGAAAATTTGCGAATTTTGCGAAAATAATGTCTCTAGGTTCGAGTCCTTATTTTCTCAATCTACATGTACACTAGGATCAAACTCACGACCAAATGGCTAGTGGAGCTAGTACCCTACTCCCTGAGCCACCAAGGCTCTTGAATTACACAGAATGGTTGCTATTAGTTACATAATCTCTACATACCATAATACTTTTATAGACATGTGTATCAGAATCCGACGTAGAGTTAACGCTGACACGGATAACGTAGGTATCTGAGGATCTGAACGGGGAAGATGGGTTATCACTATCGGAAGAGACAACAGACGAGGTGGAAGAATGGTGGGTCATCTGAAATAGAAATAAATCAGTTTATATACTCTGGCGTAATCAAATATCCTACACTAGTAGCTTCAAAATGAAATGAAATGAAATGGGGTTTAACGTCCTACTCTTTTGCACCTAACCTGGGCTAATGGAAGACAAGCATACGCCATACAGTGTGCTATGAGGGAAATTTTGCCCGAGCAGCGGTGCTACAGCCTACTCTTATATCGCATTCCAACTGCCAAGGGATCTTTTACGTGCACTCCAATGTGTACACGGGACCTTGGTTTTTCATCCTATCCAAACGACTAGACAGCTGTCCTTGTCAGACCAATAAAAATAAACACACTTATATGGATATACATGTACTACTTCTGAATTTTTGTTATTGTTTTATCTGTTAAATGGCTTCCAAAGTTGTTAATCTGTATATTGCACCACATTTTTGTTAATTAATCATTATTTGCTTGATAACAATATCTATATGTGTATCGAAACGTAGCATGTTAATAAAATTTAGAAGTAGTATATTCATATAGGTGTGTTAATTTTGGTGAAATCTATTTCTATATGTCTTATAAGGATTAGCTTCAATGACTTGTGAATGATGGAGGGGTTCACTATTAGACTATTTCGTCCAGCCAATAATTAACTACTCATTTACATTATCGCTCACAATAGAAAAGACATTAAATCCCCAATTAACAGCAGAAAATGTCTAAAAGCATAGTTATGATTTATTACAAGACTATATCCCATCCCATGTAATACTAAAAGCATAGTTATGATTTATTACAAGACTATATCCCATCCCATGTAATACTAAAAGCATAGTTATTATTTACAAGGCTATACCCCATCCCATGTAATACTATAAGCATAGAGTTATAATTTACAAGATGTACATGTAATACTTACAATAGGAGCTGCTAAAGTTGATAAAGTATCTGGTATACTCGACATACTCTTTCTATTCTCCAAACCACAGGAAAACAGAGCAAACTTAGCACTATCAAACTTCACCGGGCGATGACCCAAACTACAAAAACAAAACAAACATTATTATTATTATCTGGTGTTGTAAGATGGTTTCCCTTGCCAGTGACAGACACTGACCATCAAAATATAACCTGAGTCTGAGTGTTGGGAGCAGGTCTTGTCTCTGTGACATCAGTCAAAACTTACCTATCCATCAAAACACATTAAATAAAGTTAAAAGTTTCATTCACAGATTTTGTGTATAAAATATTTATATAATAATAAATTGCTATATTGCTAAAACAAATTTTCATTTAAATTTCTTACTTATACGAGGTAAACAAATTATGTCAAAATTTTGAAATGAAATGAAATGCAACAATTTTTTAAATGAAAGCCCTGGTCTAAATTCAGGTAATAACTATCAGAATTCTGCTGTGTTCCATCAAAGTAATTAATATCTAATTAATCACCAATAAGATCAAATGTATATAAACTACACAGGTTCACAAATACTACAGGGAGAGATCACGGTGGCTAAGTGGGTAAGACGCTGGCTCAAGGCCTGGAGGTCGTGTGTTTGATCCCTGCATTGGCTGAAAAAGTTCATCCTGATTTTCCATCCCCCGTGTCATTGATGCAGGATGGAGGTCCTGACAAGGTCAGCTGTCTAGTCCTATAGATGGGACGAAAAACCCAGGTTCCTGTGTACACATTTGCATGCACGTAAAAGATCCCTTGACAGTTGTGCTAACCATTCGGCCATCCAACCCCCTCCAAAAATCATGGAACTTTCTCGGCCAACACAAGTAGTGAAGCAAAGACCTCAAAGTAAAGACTTGTTAAACAGTGGTAAAGAAAGATCTTTACGTATCCACTCCACATGTCTTGAGAATACATCAATTTTCCTAGAGTTTTTTTTTTGTAATTCTACCATGCACATTTAGGTGCATGATTATTCTTATATAGAAAAAAGGTGCTGTGTATAGACGTAGTGGGGGAGTGAAAGATAATAACAATATAATTTAATGAAGACAGTTTAAAATTGAAAACCTACTTATCTAATAAAACGAAAATACTTTAAAAAGAACTCAACACAAGGTTGTATGAAACAAAATGTCTGTATCTACTGAAGTCTGATAATCACTGTAACCTGATTATCTTGTGTATATTAAGCACTAATTTCTTTCATTTTCATTCAATATCAAATTTTTGTTTATAAAATTTCATAAAAATCATTTACGATCACGAAAAATGATCTAATTTTAGGTGATTTTAAACAGTTTTCACGAATTTTTAAACAAATATTTGATATTTAACGAATATGAAAGAAATAAGTACTAGGTACACGAGATTAAATAATACCAGGGTTGCAGTGTAATCTATTATAATCTATGATAATTTATAAATTGATATAAAAAGCTACGTTATTATTATTACATCATACCTGTAAACAACAACTCACACCTGTGTTAGTACACACATATCAACAATATTATATCAAGCGTTATTTACCACAGCATGAGTATAACTATTAAATGGCTCCCAGTTGTTGTGATTTCTTAGCCTAGTATTAGTGGGGGGGAGGGTATATTTCTGTCTATATTTAACAATATGTCTACAATCCTAAAAGTCCCTGAATTCCTTGTTAACTTCATGACATTGATTCAATCTGATTGAAACACAGTTCATATCGTCGGTGAAGTGTCAAAAGGGGGTATCCCAGGAAATTAGTCAAATACATTTTTTTGCATTTTTAAAATCTGCCAATTAATATGCACATTTCTGTCTTAGCTGTGTATCTCTACACCAATTAGAACTGTTGTGGGTATCAAATGTTGCATCTTGATTTGTCGGAATTTTGAAATGCCAAAGGTTTGATTTCTTAATCTTAGAAATTCTGAGATACACCGTTTTGACACTTCACCGACGATATTTCGTTTTGTTTTTTATCCTTCGAAATTTCATTTTACTTGTTTTTACTACACTAGGATGTGGAAGAGGTGTTACATTTTATAACCTGCAATCTGATTAATGTGAATGATTAGCCAATGAAACTTTCTGTTACCTTACACTTACAGTGAGTTTTTGGTGTGCTGTGCACGGAACTATGGGTAACCCATTAGAAACAACAACGCTGATTGATTAATCAAGGGTCGAAAGCTACTCATATATCCCCTGATACGACCATCCGGAAAAACCTGTCAGATCTTCATGTAATGTAGGCCATCGAAAGTATAAAAAAACCACGAAATATAGATCTGTATTTTACTCCGATTGTTATCTGAAAGTTTGATTTGGTTAGCTAATAATTAGTGGAAGGGATAAACTGTCTACGTTAAGCCTTTAACCTCCCAGTCCCTGAACAATTTGCCGCCTCTACACACATTACAGTGACCATGGTTGCCTTAAAAAACTCAGGTCTGGACGAAAACAAATGAAGAGAATTTCACACATGTATTTTGAACACCACGTGATGTTCAATCTGAACAGATCTGATCTTAACCCTTTAGGTACCGGACTCAAAACTTGAAAATGATATCAAATTACCAATTCATGTATTGTGTAGTTGCGAGTTTCAATATTTACTTTCACGAGCTGTTTCCATTAATTAATTAGTCCGTTAATTACTAAAAACAGCTTCGGAAAGTAAACAGTTGTAAACCCGGCACTCGTTATCTAATCTAGTCGGACCATTTTTAACTATGCAACAGTATGAACTGAATATTTTTCCTTGATTCTCACTGAATTCAACAAGCAATTTGCCTACAATGGTTTGAAACAAAACATTGAATACAGAAACTGACGCTAAAACAACACAAGTTGTAGTGTAGTGTATCTTTAACATTATATTAATCTTCAACATATTCATGTATTATTTATCTTTTAACATGGCATTAATACAAGAGGTGATCTGCAAGCCTGAAAATAAGGCACCTATCACAAAATAAGGCACCTATCACAAAATATACCAGGCACAGATACAGGCTTTGTCAAGCCCAAAACTCTGGTGCCTGTACTTTTTGTCTTTTTTATTAATACATGTCTGGCACTAAGTTGAAAATGTCAGGTATTATTTTCTTAGTGCCTAACATTTTGTCAGGTACATCTAAAACGTTTATTTCCAAGCCTGCTGATCTGGTATCTAATGGGTTAAATATTGGCCTACTTTAAATTATCATAAAACACTAAGCAATGATTTATATACTGGTAAGTCCAATCTTTGCTACCATAGAGGAGTAAATTTACCCATTGTTTATCTCTGGGAAAACTTGCCAGCCATTAATCAGTCTTAAATCAGTTCCTAAGCTCCGCCCCCAGTGTCTCCTGATTTGCTGTATTTGTTTGAATGAAATGCTGCCGATGTCTTGAAAAATAGGCATTGGTTTGTTGCATAAGTTACATATTTAATGTTCCCTGGAACATTTGCCACATCTTGGACTCGAAAACAAATTTGATGATCTATCGGGAAATATTTTTAGCGTGCAATGTGAGTGATCAGCTAAATACGCAAAATTCCTAAAGAAACCCTAGTCGGGCCAAGTTTGATCCAACATCTTGGATCTTTGTGAACTGATTGATGGAACGATACATTACATAGCATTCAAAATGGCTGACGTATGGCCAGCAAGTTTTTCCAGATATAAACAAAGGTAAACATATATCTGGTAGCACAGATTGTGGCAAGCCTACATAACAAACGAAACTGCTTGAGCATAGTTACAATGTAATGTACTGATATACTGCCCTACAATACAATGCTGCCATTTTAAAAGCCTACACAACAAATGAAACAGAATGAGCATATTTGCATTGCAATAAATTGACATATTACACTACATACAAAGCTGCCATATTTTATACTACATGAGCATAGTTACAATGTAATGTAATGAAATGATACAATACATACACGGCTGCCATTTTTAATACTGCATGAGCACAACTAAAATATATTGAATGAATAATGCACAGTAATCATAAAATACCGCACAAGCATAGTTGAAATGATATTACGCTTTATAACATAATGATATTATTCACGATCATAGTCATAACAAAATATTATGGTTTATTTTTTAAAAAAATTCACAAGCTTAGTCATAATAAAATAATATCATGCTTTATTTGTTGATACTGCATGAGCATAGTAAAGTTATAACAAAATAATATGTTTTATTTTAAGATACTCCATGAGCAGAATTATAACAAAATGGTATTATGCTTTTTTTAAATACTCCATGAGCAGAATTATAACAAAATGGCATTATGCTATTGATTATAGTTATAATGATAATCAAATGATACTGCATGAGCATAGTTATAATGACATGTTTTATACTGTATGAGCATAGTTATAATGACATGTTTTATACTGCATGAGCATAGTTATAATGACATGTTTTATACTGCAGGAGCATAGATGTAATGAAATGAGATTATGCTGATGATTTTTTGATACTGCATGAGCATAGTTGAAATGATATTATGCTTTATTAATTTGATACTGCATGAACATAGTTAATGCTTTATTAATTTGATACTGCATGATTATAGTTATACAATGACAAATAAATGGTATTGCACGAGCATAATTGAAATGATATCACATTTTATTATATTGATACTGCATGAGCATAGTTACAACGACAAATAAATGATACTGCACGAGCAGAGTTAAAATGAAAATAAATGGTACTGCATGAGCATAATTGAGATAATATCCCGCTTTATTATTTTTGATACTGCATGAGCATAGTTACAATGAAACTAATGATATTATGCGGCCATATCTTAGTGCGAGTTGTTGTTACATGAATGATGTAAAATCTAAGATCATCATCTTACCACGTGGAGAAGACTGGATATCGATTCGGTACGGACCCAGCTCGCGATCTGAATACTGGTAAACTTCTGTAGGTATATATACACATACACAAAATATACCACAATATTCTTATTCTTACCATGCAAAGTTTATTATGATTACAACAAGTGGTATTAGAGTGTTCTGAGATTTTGGAAGTTACAAATCATATAAAATATGAAATTTACTCAAGTAGGCATTTTTGTTTATTTTATTTAAAGATACTCACTAATGGATACTGGGGAACCTAAAAAATTCTAAGATTTCAACTCTTAGCCAATCAAAAGGTTACAGTCCTAAAACATCTTGGCATAAGTTTTCATGAACAATGTGTCCGAGGGCTTATAAAAACCTGTGATGTCTTGATCTAATGTAACGGCTACATGCGGACATACACACGTATACGAACACACCCAGACGCGTATATAAATAAAACACAATCTATTTACCTGGCTGATTTTTTCTTGATCTTGGCGTTACTATCTGAAGGTGGTTCTATTGTACACGACAGGTCATGACTGAAAATAAAAAACAAAATCTTTAAAATCTTCTAGCTTAAACTAGGATTTAAAATTTTCTCACCCAAGCATGTCGGATAAAAAATTTGAATGAACTGATATATATACTGAGTCAGTTGCTTTCTGGAATAACAGTATCTATATGCATTCACTTTTATCTAATGTCAAAGATACATTATTATGGGAGATTATATAAAGAGTTGGCAGTTATCACTAAAATAGTTAAAAACTAGATAATGTAAAGGAAATATGCTGAAAATTTCAGTCTAATTGCTCCACTCTGAACCAAGATATTAACGATTGGTTTTCCAACCTAGCCTTGGACATCATTACTAAAGTCGGTATGATAAAAAATATAGTCTCAATTATCCATTTCATGATTAAATCATCAATGAGTGTTGGGCAGCAAATCGAATTCAAATCTAGTGACAATCCGACACATAAGATGCCATCGAGAGTTGATTATGGTTTGGATAAGTTAATTAATATGTAAATAATGATTTAGATAACATTTCAGGCCTAAAGAAAGACCTGCAATAGGCAGATTTAGCTCTTGCATAATGTATGTTTAACTCAGTTGTCGGTACCATAATTAACTCACCTTTCAGTATCAGACACACTTTCTCAATATCAGAATTAACTCACATGTCAGTATCAGAATTAAACTCTCCTTTCAGTATGTATAACTCAACTTTCAGTATCATATTTTCAGAATCATAATTTACTCACCTTTCAGTATCTGTATATACATTAACAGAATAAAACCACGTCCAGAAATTTTCATCTTTTACTATTTGATAAATTTGAGCTGCTGATTGGAGCAGTTTTAACTGAGCAATGACTTCAAATTCTTTTCGATGTTTTTCAAAGTTAATAAGATTGTCGTCGGTTATATCCGGGAAAGCTGTGTCAATCATTGTGAGATCTGTTAAAAACGTTCCTAAATATGGAACCGTTCCTTGAACTATGCCCTGGAAAATAAGAATCAGCACTGATATTTAAAATGGAAAAAATACACAAATCAATCAGAAGTTGTTGAAAGAAAAAAAATGAAATCCTACTTTTCCACTCCGACTGGGGTAATCAATACACCATACTGTTTGCTATGAGGAGAATTTTGTCCGGACAGTGGCACTAAAGTCTACTCTTATACAGAATTCCAACTATCAAAGGATCTACAGCCTAGATGTCTATTACAGCCAAGATGTCTATTATAGCTAGGCCAAGATGTATATTATAGCTAGGACAAGATGCCTATTATAGCTAGGCCTAGAGGCCTAGATGCCTATTATAGCTAGGACAAGATGTCTATTCTAGCTAAGCGAAGATGCCTATAATAGCTAAGCCAAGATGTCGGAAATAGGGAGACGGAAATGGGACTTAATGACACAAACCAGGTCATTTCGGGACTCTGTCTGAAATAGCTAGGCCAAGCTGTCTAAAATAGCTAATCCTACATGTGTAAAATAGCTAATCTTAGATGTACATTATAGCTAGGCCTAGATGTTTAAAATAGCTGATCCTAGATGTCTATAACAACTAGTCCTACTTACATTTTCAATCCAAGATTGACGTTTCAGCAGATTTCTTCTCTGAAGAGTTTTATTTTGAGACTCAATATCAGGAAATTTAGCTGTTGCTTCCTGAAAAAAATCAACATAATAATCATTAAAACATTGTACAATTTGCAAATCTTGCAGTATATAAGTTTTACTTATTAGTGAAGTAATGGCCATAAATTTAAAAACACCAATGTAATTTTTCACTAAACAATTCAACATCTATCATTCATTATGTCTGGGTCATGTTAGCTTTGTGTTTGTTGTGTGTAGATGGGGTTTATCGTGTGTGAGAAAGAAATGGATTTTAACCTCCACTCAACACAGCCTAGTTAAGTTTGGGACTAACACATGGTTCAATTTTATTTCAATAATTCGCGTGTGCGTAGGTGTCTTTAGTAGTGGAAGGAAACCAGAGGACCTGGAGAAAACCGACGAGGTTGGACAGGCGACCCTTCTCCTTGTCAAATACAACCAGGGATTAATAATCACTACAGTTGACTCAATAGTAAGTGCAGGGCAACTACACCACACACAATGACAGACATTATGATACAGAGGCGAATTCAACCCTAATTTTCAACAGTGCCCTTTCTTACTGCTGAAAGTGCCTTTTCTCAGACCCAAATATGTCCGTCCCGAACGTTTACTTAGACCAAAATATCAGCCAAATAGCTCTTGGAATGGCTACAGATGCAAGGAAATGACGGATAATTTACTTGGGGGACTCCCCCCCCCCCCCTTCAACACTCCTTTCAGCGGTGTGGCGCGTCTCCGCAGTCAGTGCCCTCATTTTTTGACGCCCCCCCCCCCCCTTTTAAAAATTCCTAGATCTGCCTATGTGATACAACACACTCGTGCTAACCATTAACCCATCCAATGCCCGCAAACTGTGATGGGAATGTCAAAAAAAATCCACCAAACTTGAAGATAAATAATTAGTATTTCCATGGAAACAAATTAATAATTTTTTTAACTGACCTTCATCAACAGTTCCCTAGAGGTTATCTGATTATTCTCGTTGGAGAAGATTTCTGATAATTCAGTAAAAAGCACCATAATATTTCTGAAATAAAACAGTAGACATATTTTTGTGTGTACCTAATATTTATACATGATATCATGATCATCATTTAATGGACAAATTACAATATTTCATGGCTTCATCCATCCTGAAACATACCAACATTGGTTTTTTGTCTCATCCTAAAGACTAGATACTTAATTTTCCATGCTAAATCATTCGTCCAACATCACTAACAACAGAACAGGAAAGTATAGTAGCATATCCCAAGGAACTTTCCCCACCAAACCCAGGTTCGAACCTGGGACCTCCTGGTTAGCTAGTTAGCTCATTTTTCACTGAGCTGGCATATATACACTTACTGTGATGGGAGAGAGAGAGAGAAATGGGGTTTAATTTGCCTGCGCGTAGGGGTCTTTAGCAGTGGGAGGAAACCGGAGTGCCCGGAGGAAACCCATGAGGTTGAGAAGGCGCCCCTATCTCCATGTCACAAACGCTCACCCCAGGGCTCGAAACCACAGCCGCAAACCAGATTACTGTGATGGGAGTGAAGTAACGAATGTAACTTACTTTGGTAATGCTGCCCACGTTTTCCGTAGTCTATAAACGGGATGAGTCTGTAAACCAGATATGATCGCTCGTAAAGATGAAAAATTCTTCAAGTCACGTAACTCCTACAAAATAAAACATCCAGATTTACTGTTTCAACATCGCAATAAACAATCCATAAATATAAAATATAACGCAATCAAAGAGAGAGAGAGAGAGAAAAGGGATTTAATATCCACTCGACACAAACTAGTAAAACATGTCACAGGGTTTCAAGAGAAGTGTTAGACATCTTCACAGAAATAAAATGAAATGGGGTTTAAGGTTCTGCTCCTAAACTGGGCTAATGAAGACAGGCATACACCATACAGGCCTGGACAGCGGAACTATACACAAAACAAAGATAGGCTGGCACTGCCAGGCAGGATACGCCCACATTTTCGAGAGATGGACAGAGAACAAGCAATACCGAAAGTGATTTTTCCTACATCTTTAAGTCCTGTATTTCATACTGTATTGGGAGCAGCCATTTAGTTGGTCAGTTCCAGTCTGATATTAATGAAATTCGAAACCGACAATGATTATGGTGTGATGGTACACAACCTAGAAATGTGACTTTTCATCAAAATCGGATAAGAATTGTGACCTGTAGAGAGTCCACAACCATGATATACCATATTTTTACACTATTCGCGTACAAACGGCGACCATTTCGTCCGGCAATTTTGGTACGATTTTCACGAAATTAGAACTCAACCTTCCTCATCAAAATCGAATTAAAATTGTGACCTATACAGGGTCCACAACCATGATATATCATTTTTTTAACAGTATTCGCGTACAAACGGCGGCCATTTTGTCTGTCAATTTTGGTCCGATTTTCCCGAAATTCAAACTCAATCTTCCTTACAGTGTAACGGTGATATAATCAAACGTTTTTTTAAATTGGATAATAATTGTGACCTCCAGAGGGACCACAAGCTAAAGAAAGGGGGATTTTGCGTATAACCAGGGGCCATAATTCAGGAAGTTACGATCCGATATGCGCAAATATCGAAATGAACCAAGAAATTTGGGTTATAACCATGAATTTCAAGTTTCATCAAAATCGAATTAAAATTGTGACCTTTACAGGGTCCACAACCTTGATATACCATTTTTTAACAGTATTCGCGTACAAACGGCGGCCATTTTGTATGGCAATTTTGGTCTGATTTTCCCAAAATTCGAACTCAACCTTCCTTACGGTGTAACGGTAATATAATCAAACGTTTTTTTAAATCGGATAATAATTGTGACCTCCAAGCTAAAAAAAAAGGCGATTTTGCGTATAATCAGGGGCCATAATTCAGGAAGTTACGATCCGATATGTGCAAATATCGAAAGGAAGCAAGATCTTTGGGTTATAACCATGAATTTCAAGTTTCATCAAAATCGAATCAAAATTGTGACCTCCACAGGGTCCACAACCTTGATATACCATTTTTTAACAGTATTCGCGTACAAACGGCGGCCATTTTGTATGGCAATTTTCGTCCGATTTTCCCGAAATTCGAACTCAACCTTCCTTAGGGTGTAACGGTGATATAATCAAACGGTTTTTTAAATCGAATAATAATTGTGACCTCCAAGCTAAAAAAAAGGCGATTTTGCGTATAATCAGGGGCCATAATTCAGGAAGTTACGATCCGATATGCGCAAATATCGAAAGGAAGCAAGATCTTTGGGTTATAACCATGAATTTCAAGTTTCATCAAAATCGAATCAAAATTGTGACCTCCACAGGGTCCACAACCTTGATATACCATTTTTTAACAGTATTCGCGTACAAACGGCGGCCATTTTGTATGGCAATTTTCGTCCGATTTTCCCGAAATTCGAACTTAACCTTCCTTAGGGTGTAACGGTGATATAATCAAACGGTTTTTTAAATCGAATAATAATTGTGACCTCCAGAGGGACCACAAGCTAAAAAGGGTGATTTTTCGGACAATCAGGGGCCATAATTCAGGAAATTACATTCCGATATCCGCAAATATCGAAAGGAACCAAGATCTTTGGGTTACAAACATGCATGTCAAGTTTCATCAAAATTGGTTCAAAATTGTGACCTCTATAGGGTCCACAAGCTAAAAACGTGATTTTTCGTACAATCAGGGGCCATAATCCATGAAGTTTTGATCCGATACATGCCAATATCGAAAGCAGCCGAGATCTTTTGGGGATAAACCTATATTTCAAGTTTCGTCAAAATCGGATAAGAATTGTGACCTGTAGAGAGTCCACAAACAAATTGTGGACGGACGGACGTCCGGACGGACGGACGGACGTCCGGACGGACGGACGGACGTCCGGACGGACAGGGGCGACGACATAATACGTCCACATGAAAATGTGGGCGTATAAAAAGGACAAGTGAATGGATCCGGGGGCTAGTTTACCTTCTCATCATTTCAAGTTGATAACAATAAGCTAACATCTGTCGTAAAATGGACTGTATGTGTACAAAACAGTGACTATTTTCCATTAAAATTGTGTTTTTCTTAATTCAATTCATATCAAAAGTACAAATTATGTAACTGAATTAATCAACTTTAACCTCAAGGACGTTGACAAGCAACAATCGAACAGACAGATGTCGGGGGGTGACAATATAAAACCAAATTGTGGTAGTATAAAACGTAAAATGGATTATGGCAGCCTCTATTGAGAATAAAAGACAAGGTGATACTCACTTGAGCAATTTCAATCCAGCGTTGAAGAATTTTAGCTCTTTGCGAAGTCTTCATGCCACGGGTATTAAGAACTGTAGCTATTACACGAAGTGAGACATTATTAAACTGTTGAATTGTGGCCACAACACTGGAAGCATTTTTCCCGCCTTTTTTACGTCTCCGAGACCAGACGGCTCCTAGACAATGATGTGGAACAACTTTGCGGAACAATTCCTGGAACAGAAATCAGCTTTAATTTGTTTCTACTAGTTTTTATTATATTTTTTGCCGTTTTATTTGCTATAATGAAATGACACGGAGAGAGGGAGAGAAATGGGGTTTAACGTTTACTCGACACAAACTAGGTAATTTCGGGACTAACACATGGTTCAACTGTATTTCAATGTAGGGAGCCACGAACAGGGAACTCTAATCCTGGTCACATATATAATTTGAGAATCAAAATCACTCCATCTGACTCAATGAAAGACCATCTGATATAAAGTGCAATCGTTAGATCATTCGGATATCCAACCCCAAATTTAAACAATTGGACTAAAACTGTTCAGTTATTTCTAACCTCCAAAATAGTGAGAGAGAGAGAGAGAGAGATAGGGTTTAAAGTCCACTCGACACAAACTAGGTCATTTTGGGACTAACATATTGTTTCAATTTTATTTCAATAATTCGCTTGCGCATAGGTGTCTTTAGCAGTGGGAGAAAACCGGAGTGTCCGGAGGAAACCCACGAGGTTGAGAAAGCACCCCTATCTTCATGCCACATACGCTCACACCAGGGAAACCACAGCCACAAGGCAGAGGTGATCGGCCAGCTAGAGGTCGAAGCGTGGCACTCTAGACCAGTAGGCCATCCCAACCCCCCATCCAAAATAGTGAAGTCTAAAAAAGGAGAGATTGGATGCGATTTGACTTTATTTTCACTATTCCATACTTACAGCATCTTTAAACGTGAGTTGTTCTGCGACTGAGCGATTAGATATTTGATTAAATAAAATAATTTTATCACCATTTAAACCATGTCTACCTCCTAGATGCATTTCCTCTATACTCTCTTCTACAACATAAAAATAAAAATAACAAAGTTATTCTTAGAAATAAAAAACATCTTCACATTTATTTATAAAATAATTCAAAATAAACACAACACACAAATTTTTAAAAGGAAAAAAGATAATCGGTACTTTTTTAGAGCTTTTAATTACCATACCTTACTTTTAAAGATCTATTTAATGGATTTTTACCTTTATTTTCAAAGAATAACTATTTTATTCTTAACCATTTAGTATTCTTTTTAATATTACTCTCAACGTACATGTATCTTTAAATTATGTGTTTATATTTATAATTGCTTTTATCAAACTTGATAATTATATGTTAATTGTATCGGTAACATATGATTTTGGATGAACTATCAAAATAAAATAAATCATCATCATCATCATCATCATCATCATCATCATCATCATTTATCATCATCACTGCCATCATCAATAAAGTTCATGTTTACTTACCCAGAGTTTTTGCTTCTTTCTGAAATTTTTCAAGTCGATGTCGTGCCCGCACGCCTAGATCACTGTCTGCAATATGTTCTTTAGCAAAATCCTCCAGATCAAGGAGACAAGGATAATCTGGATGTTCACGGAAATCATCCGGATGAGTGTCAAGCCAAATAGATATTACTGATCTTATTGTTCTGAAATATATAGAGAGAGACATGGGGTTAATTTCCACTCAACACAAATTAGGTAGTTTTGGGACAAGGGTTACAAGCATATGGCACATTTTTATATGCTTTTGTGTAGTGGTCTTCAGCAGTGGGACAAAACCAGTAAAAAAGTCAAAAAGGTTAGACAGATGATTGATAATTTGGCATTCGAATGTGACGAAAAACCAAGGTCCTGTGTACACATTCGTATGCAAGATAAAAATCCTGTGGCAGTTGGAATTCAATAAAAAAGTAGGCCTTAGCGCCACTGCTCAGGCAAAATTTCCCTCAAAGTAAGCTATATGGTGTATGCCCATCTTCATTAGTTTAGTTGGAGCAGAACAGTAGGATGTTAAACCCCATTTCATTTTATTTACATACAGTACACGCATCCTGGAGGTTTGACCGGACACGATATTACCGTGTTTTCTATCGTGGAATTTCATGATTTACCGAGTGAATATCGAGGAAATATAGAGGGCCACGATAGCAGTGCCTCGGTGTTAAAAACACCGTGTGACTCGGTGTTTTAATTAAAACATGCCTCTCGTGGTTTATTTTAGGTGAAATACAGTAGCACATTAATTATTATAGATCAGTTACTACGTTGGCATTTTCCCATTAATCACGAATATTTGATGGCTTGTTCGAAATCGGAAAAGGAATAAACACAATTTTCGGTAAACCCCGGATACTATTAATTCTTTTTCTAAACAGAATATGCTTAAGAAACCAATACGTTATTACTTCATAATATGTTCCATATTTTTCATACTTTCGTCAATCGACTATTACAAATCCATTCATATTACGGGAAAAAATAAATGCGCACAAATCAATTCTGGTCTTACCGGGGTGTAGTTTAAATTGTTTTATCCATTCAAATAGTAATTCACATACTGACAAATAAGCCACGTGGTGCATACAGTATTGGTAAATCACACCTCAACTAATATATCTTTTCTGGTTTAAATCACAAATGAAGTAAAAGCCTTCGTCACCCGAGACGAAGCACATTTTGCTGAATGGACGTGGACACGTATCATTCCGATAAAGGCGATAATATAATGCTGACTTTTTCATTTCCACATCAGAGAGTCTAGGGAATGCATACTGTCAATCAAGGTTTGATAAAGTAAATTGGTACGTGACATCAAAAGAAACCAACTGACAGAAAATTGCACGCCCATTTTACAACAAATTATTATCCTGTTGTAGTCATCTTGACAGTACGACTTGTATTGTAAATTGTCAGAAGTAAAAACTACCCAAAAAGGTTTGAATCTTTATTTTAAAAAAACAATCACAATTGTTAAATTGATTCTGATATATATGCAAATGGTTGGCATTCAAGAGGGGTCACAATGGATTGTTCTTTGCATCTCAATTAGTTTGGGCGTTTTGGTTAAAATTAAACGTAAGGGAAATTTTGAAAAGAGATATCTTGTAAAATAACCCGTATTTATTACTGAAATATTTTCTCAATTAGCAGAATGTCAAATTAAAGAAAACCACGCAACACTTACAATATGACTAACTACGGGGTTTGTATTTGGCTGGACACCCCCACCCCTTCCCTACATGTAAAACCAATATGTAACGAGGAATTGTGATTACTGTTTTACCGTAAAAGTCATGTTTTTAGAGATTGTTCAATTATTTAAATCGGTACAGACTCGGAGGTTGACTCCTGCAGATCATGTAATGGGCAAAATAATGTTTAGTCATCATATTTGCAATTGAAATAATATTCTGTCAATAAAATCACACCGGTGCTCATTAATAATTTATCAGAGTGGTTATTATTTTATTACATTGTGCACAAATGTCAGTCCTTAAATAGCACCAGTCGCCTTTAACAACTTAATAAGCACGTTTTTTGTGTTAGGCAATCCCCTCTCTTCGCTTTGATGTGTTGCATTCTTGGCTAATTGACACCTCGATAACTCTAATACTACTATTATTAATCTCACTATCAAAGAGGCTTCAATTCATAAGAAATGGTCGTGAGATCGTGTTGAGGGGTAAAACAATCAAAATGAATATGACGTGATAATTTTTGGAAACGGTTTTATTAATAAGGGTATTTATGGTCTATGGCATGAATACGGTCAAATGTTTGGATGTTTCATTCATATATTGAACGGGTGTCAGTAAACTCGTCCACAAGCAAACAGGTACGCAGTTGTCAGGTCGTCCCCGGGGCGTATTGTTTTTTTTATAAGCAATATTTTTATTCAGATTTGTATCTGAATAGGTATTGGGGAACGGGAATAGCCTATATTAAACCCCTCCGCCGTTGTTGTTGTTGTTTAATAATTTAATTGTATTACTCACTGGTTGTTTATATTGTTTTATTTACACAATAATACATTATCTTGGCAAGCCGATCAAACCGAGATTAGTTCACCGATGTTTTTGTAATAAAGAGCAATAGTATTATTTGTTGATTAGCTTTATGATTTTAAACATAATAATAAATTCACCAATGTTTTTGTTATAAAGTAAACTCGTATTGTTTGGTTTGTTGATTGACGTTATCTCATTATTTAAAATATTTGGCCCTGTTTAATATCGGGTCAAAAATAATTCCTTAAATTGCGCCGTAGCCCCTTTTAGATAAACTGAATTCGCTTTTTATAAGATGGCGATCATTCGTAGATGAATGACTGACATACGCGACGTGGGTACATGTGTATACTTTATTAATATAAACGTTCGTTGAGTTATTTAGGTTACAATTTGTCTTTGATCTTTACACATAAAGAGAAAATTTACTAACAATGCATGCACAAGTAAAAGGGGCAGTAGTTTAAGGTATGATTTTATTGGCAGAATATGCCCACTGCGAATATGCTGATTATACATAGTTTTCGTCATAAGACGCGCTGTTATGTAACAATCTTCAAGTCTGTACCAATTTAAACATTGAATAAACACTTACATCCACAATTTTTTTGAAAGCGTGTATTCGGGGGGGGGGGGGCTTTCCATCGTAGTCCGTTCTATTTAACCATGACAACGACAGCTTTTTTGTGTGTGAATCCAGATTGGTCACGTACCAGTTGCAATTGTTCTTTTTTTAAAAATGAGGGCAACAATGTTAGGTAATGCCCACTTACTGACAATTTGCAATAAAAGTCATATTGTCTACAAGACTATTTTTTGTTAAAAGGACTTCTATTTTAGTCAATTATCGTTTCCTTTTGATGTTTGATGGCTCTTTTATATTCACGTTATTTGGAAACTTGATTGACAGTATGAAAAGTTCACCAAGGTGTTATCCGACGGAGACACGTTTTAATGAACATGTATTCCACAACACAAGGTACAATTTTATGGATACATTTTATGGCGACGTGGGCTTAAAAGCAGGAGAGGCAGACTTTTTAATTCATTTGTGATTTAAAACCGAAGATATTACTTGAGGTGTGATTTACCGATTTATTTGTCAGAATGGGACTCCGTTAAAATATAACCTCATAAAAGTACATTCTTTTTATGCAGCGTGGCTATTCGCGTCAGGATTATTGAAAAAACTATTCAACATTTCAAATATCGTGGCAGTTTGATAACATCGTGGCAGTATATCTTTTTGACATCAATTATTTATGACAGATAAACATCGTTAATTTTACATATCAAATTACACCGAGGCCTATCGTGTCACGCGACTATCGTGGCACACGATAGCGACTGCTACACCGAGTTATTTATCGTGGCAATATCGTGTCGTTATCGTGGAAATGTTTAACAAAAAACGACACGATAATCGTGTATGATCAAACCTCCGCGATGCGTGTACTGTAGCATACAAGCTTGTACTTGCTATAATTGAGTATTGATAATCGATTTGAATATTCCTGCATATTACTATAATCAATTATATTCTTGAATGATACAAATATCTTACTTTAATTGTTCTTCAACCATTTCTTTCCGATCATCATCTTTAGCACATGATTTGAGCATTATAAACCTGCAATAATAAGCAATTCATCATATAATTATAAACCTGCAATAATAAGCAATTCATGATATAATTATAAACATCCATAATACTAAACAATGGTATTACCCACCATAATTTTAAATAATTCATGATCTAACACACCATAATTATAAACAATTCATAATTTAACCATCCATAATGATTATAAACCATCTAATGATATAAACCATCTATAATAATTTTTAAAAATTTATGACATACACCATCCATGTTGTTGCGTATTCTATATATTTGCCTACTATTCACATACCGAATCATTTGCCATTTGCTTGATAAAGATGAGAGTATGCTCAACGAAACGTCGCTTAGTGTTAAACTCAGTAATTGTGTATCCATAAAATTGTACCCTGTGTTAATATGTTCAATTACTAAATGCCAATCAAAGACGAAAACTAAATATTATAAAAGAATGTTTACTATGGAATGATATGCTATGTGGTTTAACATCCTACTGTTGAGCATGGATCCTTTAGTTTTATTTGATCCTATACCTTCACCCACCCACCCCCACCCCCGGTATCATTTTTTGATCCTATACCTTCACCCTGCCGGTATCATTTTGATCCAGTACCTACACAGATGTATAAGCCTATTCAGCTTTAGTTACCTACATGTACTAAAGGAGTGTTGCCGTTCCCTTTCTTGTATCCAAAATAAAATAAAAGAGTGTTACCTGTTAACGAGTGTTTTAAGGACCTGTTCAGGTGTAGCGAAGGTACGATACGTTGAAAGGAAGACATTAAGATGAGAGGAATCAAGATCCCCCTGACAGGTCTCCATACATTCCACAAGTCTTTCTAAAGTTCCTGCTTTAATAACTCGGACCTTCAACGTCTCCCACATCAAATGTGACATAAACTTCTCACCTTCTTCTAACTATAAACAAAAATATCAATAATTCACTATTTTACAGCAAAGTGTGATGGCAGTTCCCTAGTTTGAAGGTTGTGGGTTCGGTCTCGATGTTTGCCGAGAAAGTTCGTCGGGATTGCTGGGGAAATTGGGTTCCACGTCAACTCGACATAAACTAGATCATTTTAGGACTAACATATCGTTCATTTTTTTTCAATAATTCGCTTGCATGTAGGAATAATTAGCAATGGTAGAAACTGAAGAAAATCCACAAGGTTGGACAGGCAACCCTACTCCTTGTCACGTACAACCGGTGAATCGAAACCACGTCAGTTGACTCAATGACAAACCATTCGGTCATCCAACCGCCACCCCCAACAATAATGTGAATAGTTTTGTAAATTTATAAAAAAATATATATACAAATTTATTGCACAAAGATTAATCTTTTGTAACACCCAAATCTATTATTGAACAATGCCTTGGGATCTGACTATATGATAGTCATAATCTAATGTTCTCTAGTTAGTCATAAAAATATCTCCTTATTTGAAATTAACATACCCTATCATGTGATCTGTATGTTACCCTTTTAAGGTAAACCATGTAGACGGCACCCTCTTCCCGTTCTTCACGCCAGAATCGATTTCCTTCATCCTGTTACATAGAAAATAAATATACATGTATATAATTGATAACGACTAGAGAAGCCTAGTCGAAACGTCGCTCAGTAATTGTATTCGATAGAATTGTGACCTGTATACTCTAGTCCAATTAAATTGAACTCAATTACTAGTTGAAATGTCGCTCAGTTATAAGCAGTAATTGTATTCCATAGAATTGTGACCTGTATACTCTAGTTCAATTACTAAATGCCATTAATACAGTTTATATAATTGATGCCTCTATAGATAACTACATGGTCGTGGATGTATCTATACTTGCCTCTTTGTAACTCCTTTAGACATACATTATGAGAGATTAGGGAGAGAGAGAGAGAGAGAGAGAGAGAGAGAGAGAAATGGAGTTTAACATCCACTTGACACAAACTAGATCATTTCAGGACTAACATATTCAATAATTCGCTTGCGCGTAGGGGTCTTTAGCAGTGGGAGGATACCGGAGTGCCCAGAGGAAACCCACGAGGTTGAGAAGGCGCCCCTATCTCCATGCCACATACGCTCACACCTGGAATCGAAACCACAACCGCATCCCAGATGTGACCGGCCAGCTAGAGGTCGAATCGCGGCACTATAGACCACTAGGCCATCCCCCCCACCCCTGAGAGATTAAAGAAAGTCTAATTGCTCCACTCTGAACCAAGATATTAGTGATAGAATGTTCGACATAGCCTCGAACATCATTACTGAAGTTGAGGCTTGATTATCCACATTATTCAATCATAAATGGCCATTGGGCAGCAAATTGGATTCAAATCCAATAACAATCCGACACATAAGCCAGCATCAAAAGTTGATTATGGTCATTTCATGTTAGTAAATGTCTAATTAATAGTTTTTAAAACATGTTAGACGTAAACTGACGTAAATGCTTACATCTAACGAAAATCAGACCAAAAACGGTTTAATTCTATTCAGTGTGATAAATTGAAATTTTATCTACCCGTGAAGAAGATGCCGCTATCTTTTATTGGTAGCGAAGAAAATAGGCCAGCGGGAGATTATCTAGCATTAGTTTATTGATTTTGTTTTCTTAACTTAATGTTAAATAATCAATCTCAATACATATTTAGCATGAACTGAGCTGTAAGAAATTTGATTTAGGGAATAAGTTAAATGACTCATTAAGCACATATTTACATGTAGCAGGAATTAAACTGTACGAAATTTAATATTTTAAGGAAAAGGCAAACAATGCATTAAAATTGACCTTTATGTTGTGTTTTGAAAAATGATAGGCCACTTACAAAGTTAATACATTCAAATTATGCCATTTTTTTTTAAAACTTACATTGGCTACCCATAAAAGAAATAATTAATTTTGAAATTTTATTTCTAAAAGCACCTGTTTATTTTTCTGAAGTCTTAGTTTTCACAGTTCAGACACCTGCTGTATGGAATTCAGTCATTGTTTTTTAAGGCGAGTGATCGCTCTCGAGCGCCTACAGCTCACCTGAAAATTACTCTCCTGTACAAAGTCATTGGGGGTTTATTAACATTTAACTACCAATCACTCTCCTTAATATCAGATCTTTCTCCTTAATTTCTAAATCACTCTCCTTAATTTCTAAAGCATTCCTCTTATTGAAACTGGGAGAACCTTTTAGGAGAGCCATTTTTTTCAATTTGTTAATTGAGGGGAGCTTTTTTTGGCTCTCCTCTGAAATACAAAAAACAACAACTGGGACTTGCGTTACCATATGACATCAGGTCTATTAATAGTGTTAATTTGTACCATTGAAACGCACCCTTTCCTAGTATGTACATGTAACAAATCAGGCCTAAAATTACACTTTTAAAATTATAGGCTTAAATTACCGTATTAATTAAAACAACTTAATAAAACTATAAGTACCCTCTAGATATTCCCATTTGACTTTAAAAAGTATTAAAAACAAGTTCTACAGCTCCCTCTATAAACCACAAAAAATAATAAGAAGACTTCATAAAAAAATAGTTTGTTTCAAAAGAAAATATTTATTTCTAACAAAATAGACCTAATATAAAAAAGTATAGAAAAAAATCAAGACATTTTCATAGCCCATAACAATTTTTTATTGCAGATTTATGGCTTACACATTCCAAATTCCAACTAATTTAGAGATGGAGAGAGAGAAATGCACTTGACACAAGGTCATTTCGGAGCTAATACATGTACATGGGTAAATTTTATATCAATAAATTGCCTTGCGTGTAGGGGTCTTTAGCAATTGGAGGAAACCAGAGGACCAAGATAAACCCACAAGGATGGACAGGCGACCCAGAGAAAACTCATGTGGTTGGACAGGCAACGTGTATATGCCATACTGTGTGCTATGAGGGAAATTTTGTCCAAACAGTGGCACTACAGCCTACTCTTATCGAATTTAACTATAGTCTATCATAGCGAGAACAGTTAGCTCTTTATCTAATCTCACATAATGTATTTTTAAAGTGCCAATCCCGATAACTTTTTGGGGAATAAAACTGCTTAATTTTGTGTTAAAATCCTTTAAAATCCATAACCTAAGGCCCACCTACTAACCCGATATTTGTGATACGCTTGTAAATAACTTAAACCTGACAGTCTTCGTATAGAAATGGAGAACGTTTTATTATACATTATCTGGATAAAACCAGACTTTTTTCTATAAAAATAATATGTAGGTGAAATTTACCTTTTGTTATCAAGTACAGGGAATGGGTCATTCACTGTATAGACCTCTCAAGAAACTTTTATCGATTATCAGGTCACCCAATGAAAAAATTGACCCGAAATCTTAAAAGGGTTACGTGTCCGGATAAGCAGTGTTGACGTTCACGTCCAAACGACTCAATATTTTGAGCTGAAATTTTGAGACAAGGTAAATACACCATGCCACTATATTTTGGTCCATAAATTTCATAAATACTCTGACTTTAATTTTTGAGACTCTGTTCTTATCGGGATTGTCCCTTTAAGTATACATGTAAATGTAATGCCTATAACAGTTTTAGATGTACCTGACAAAATGTCAGACACTAATGAAATGGTACCGGACATTTTCAACATAATGCCGGATATGTGTTGATAATATCAGTTAAAAAGACAAATCAGTGCCCCGGACAAAATGACAGACACCAGAGGTTTTGTGCCTGACAAAGACTGAATCTGTGCCTGACATTGTCAGTGACAGGTGCCTTATTTCCAGGCAATAGTAAAGTAACATACTATAATAAGTATCTAAATTTAAATCACCCTTTTCTGTACATACACCAAAACATTGATCATTATTCAACGAAACGCTGGAGCACCATTAAATAACTATAATGTTGGATAATGACTGTAATATGTGAAATCATGTAATACACCACTGGTACAATAACTCAGACTTTACTCATGTAATGACTTATCATCTAGTTCTTGTCATCATTGAGTCATTATTTAACAGGCTAGTTCATGTACCGCAGTCTTAGTACCATGAGCGGAATGATTAAGGATACACTCCCAATACAGTTTTACATGGACAGTGACTTTTGAACGGCAATTTTGATACGAAAACATTACGATTTTAAATTAAAAATGACTATTTAGCGTAAAGAAAAATATTAGTATTAAATATCGATATAAATTATTTTTTTCATGATATCATTGCTTGATAAAGACGAGAGCATCCTCGTCGAAACGTCGCTTAGTATCAAACTCAGTAATTGTGTATCCGTAAAATTGTACCTTGTGTTAATATGTTCAACTACTAAATGCCAATCAAAGAAGATATTTTTTTTTAGTTGAAAAATTGAAATAATGGTGGATTTTGATAAATCATGCTATTACGTTTTACTGTGCACGGATGAGAAAAAATGGGCTGCGTCAAAATTATTTTGAAACAATTTCAACTGTGTGAAAATTGAAAATATCTAACAAAACTTGCATATCATAAATTTTTGAGTATACTGACTATTAAAAATTAGATGGAAAATTACCACGAAACTTTTATTAATCATTTATTGATGTTGATTCACTGTAAGTACATGTAGTACAATCTTATAAACATAAGGCCGAAAATTATTAAAAAAAATATATGGGCTACATTATATCATATTATACATGTATGTATCGTACATTTATTTATTCAATTCATTCAGTGTTTAGTATGTAAACTATTAACATATAGACCTACTATACTAAATTTGATGTTTCATTCATGCATACAGCCTGAAGGCAGGGCAATATACCGAATGAGTCACACAAGTTTTCTTTTAATGTTACTAGTGACTGTCAAATCAATTAATTCATTTATCTTCTTTCTCTAATAGCCTAACCTGTTTCAAGTGTTAGTATCTGCTAGTACAACTACATAGTCGATGATTTTAAATTTCACCATTTTACTAGTCTTCTGAAAAATATGCATGTCAAATTATCCGTTTTTAATGTCTTGGCATAAATACTTCCTAAATATAGATTGGTTTCAGTGCTTAAAAGTCAATAAACAGTCTAATTACAGTTAGTCAGGATAACAGTAAATAATGGGGTTATCGAACCTGGCTTCTGACAGGTGCCCGCTTTCCACGCGCTTCTACTAAAACTTCAATAAGATATTACCTGACTTTCTTGTCGGCCTAGGTCCATCACTTTCTAAGAAACTATTTTCATTTTTAACTGCAACTTTGTGCAAAGAATTAGCACCATTTTTCACAGAAATATAGTAGATTGCACTTCGCCCTATCTTACTTCCGGTTCTCCATATTAGTTTTAAGCGTTCGGTGACTTCCGTGATCATTCGGTTAATCTCGTTAGTGTGATGAGCAGATTTATCATGATCACCGTTATATATTCATAGATATTAAAACGACTACCTATGACGTGAAAGTTAAAGTGACATACCACAGAGAATGAGATAAAAACGATATTATTATAGTTTTTGTCTCTAATCTAAATAATTATGTTAATACTGCTATTCGTGAAATTATCATATTATATGAAATGGAAAATTATAAATTTGACAAAAATATTGCCTCTTTTTTTTCTTTTTTTGTTTGGGGGGGGGGGGGTAATTTCAATTTTTCCAAACTTTTTTTAATCAGTGTATTTTCAAGAAGACATGTCATCTAAGAACAGCTATGCTGTGGTTTTCAAAATTTTAATAAATTTTACCGATCGCTACATTGATTGTATTGAACGTTGAACTGTAACGGCTAGAATTGACTTCGAGATTAAACTGTTTTCGATTCAAATAACATTTTGAGAGGTATTTGAATCAAATGTTTCATAGATCATTAATTATTTAGAATATTTTTTCCTTCCAAATATAATTTTAAAATTACACATTTTATGTGCTGGGAAGCTCCCCGGTTTGTAGGCCTATACCTTTGGTATTTGTCGTTAAAAAATCCTTTTATTTTTTAGTCTTTGTTTTTGTAAGAACGAAAAGGTGATGACTGTATTCGACTTTGATTCCAGATTCTAAACTTCTCATCAAAAATCTCGGTGATATGATATTTAAAAAAATATATTACAGGAATGGCAAAATGGATTCAAATGACATATCATTATTTAAATCTAAAAAGGCCAGATATAAGATAGAAAAGGATTCTTTAATTACTTCCCGGGTCAACACTAAAATAGATTGGCGTTATTGCACATTATATAAAAAAAAATTTATAATGTAAATAATGTTCTGAAAGATATTAAACATATTTTTCTTAATTATGACAAACTTCACAACCACCAATTATAGATTACACGATGTACAGTTTAATTTTCTGCTTCCTGTTTAAATGCTTGCATACTTAAACAAATTCAAAAGCTAAATCTGTCTATTTCAGGTCTTTCTTTATGCCGGAAATCTAAATTATTAATTAGCCATTAAATAACTTATCCAGACCATAATAAACAGGGGCGGATCCAGAGGGGGATCCAAACCCCACCCTGCTCAGCTACATATAAAAAAATGAATGCCTTGCATCAATGAAATTAAATCACAATGTGATTCTACATCATTATAAAAGGATTTCGCTCTTTAAAAAGCTCAATTTGTATGTATGCCTATGTAAATTCCTCGACAGAAACCTGGCAAACCCCCTCCTGCAAAAAATCCCGGATCCGCCCCTAATATGTAATACACAGGATTAGAACCCGATCTGCCGCTGATTAAATCAAAAAATGATAATCGAGACTATGTTTTTTTATCGTACCGACTTTAGTAATGAATCGTTATATTATCGGTTCAGAGTGGTTCACAATTTGATTGGATTTTCAGCAAACTCCCTTTACTTTCTTGGCCAATGCAGGAATCGAACACCCGACCTCCAGGCTAGCGAGCCAGCGCCTTACCCACTTAGCCACCGTCATTCCCCATACCGTTAACTAATGAAAGTAAATTCCGTAACATCGTTTATATATCACCCAGAGTTGGCATAATAAAGTATAGACGTTTCTTCAATGTATAAAATGTTTGTACAATCTTCTAAAGGAGCTTGACGTAGTTTGTGTCGAGTGGACGTTAACCCAATCCATCTCTCTCTCTCTCTCTCTCTCTCTCTCAAGGAACTTGTCTGATCATTGCAAATGTATCTATCATTACCTGAAAAACACAAATATGATTTCAAAATTTGAAAAGTTTATTAGCAATATTATAATTCTTTACTTGTGCGTATAACAAGTCGCACGAAAATCGTTGTCGGTAACAAGGGGTAATCTCAGACCCCAGACATAAAAAGGTTTTTGGATGAATAATTTTATTCAAATATGATCAAACTACAGCTTCATATTAAGACTGAACAATAATCAATCAGGCTAGATCAAAATATTTCAGGTATTATCAGTGACGATAGGAATTATAAGATTTTTTTGAAACCATACAAATCTAAAAATATCGTAATTGTCATGCTCCATGCAGAATAGTCTTTTGATGGGGTTGGTAGTGTACCATGATTTGCTCTCAGATCTAGATTACTAGAATAACCAAAACAATATCATCAGTAAGAAAGATTCCTAATACAAAGCTAGTACTGATTGCAGAATAGATTAGACACCTGTAACTAGCAAAATCTTGAAAGGAACGGGGAGGGGGTCCACAAGACCCCTGGTGACCGACAACGTAATACTCGAAATTTCTTGTCAAATGATGAATGTTGCCACTGCCTCACATCCATTCTATTTACAGCATTATACTCGACATTAAGTAGCTGACAATGTATAATATTCTCGCTAGACAATTATGAACCAATTTCTCACAAACGTTAAGGATATGGTCGTGGGGTCCAAAAATACCCCTTGTATACGCACAATGAAGAAATTACATTTACACATATATTTACATGACCGTGATTACAATCTAAATGTTTATAGATATTGTTATGTGTCATATTGGTAAAAAGAGTTAGGTCACGTGATTGTTGTCGAGGATTGTGGTTTAGCGTTAGACTCAGGGCTAGGTGCCGAGGCCCTGTTTCACGAAATTTTAACTTAAGATAAAATCCAATTTTAGTAGATACTTCAATTTTGATTGGCTAAGCACTAAAATCAATCTAATATTATCCAATCAAATTACTAAAATTGGGATCTTATCTTAGTTAAAATTTCGTGAAATAGGCCCCAGGGCCGGATCTAGGAATTTTGAAAAAGGGGGGGTGGCGCCGCAAAATGAGGGCACTTACCGCGGAGACGGGGCACGCCGCTGCGAGGGGGTTGACAATTATCCGTCATTTCCTTGCATCTGTAGACATTCCGAGAGCTATCTATTTGGCTGATATTTTCGTCTAAGTAAACGTTGAAAGAGGACATATTTGGGTCTGAAAAGAGGCACTTTCAGCAGGAAAAAAGGGCACTGTCGAAAATTATGGGGGGGGGGGGCGAGGATCCGCGTCTTGCGGTAGTCTTGTTTAAATCTACTCATCTAGTGACCTATGACGAATACAAATATAAGTAATCGATAAACTTACACATTTAGGCCCCAAAGGAGCTAAAACGTTAATATTCTGGCTGCAGCGCATTAAATGATATAATATGAATGTATACTAACTGATTTACATTTAATAGTTTCTATTTTTATCGCATTTTCTAATCAATTATGCTTTTGCGTAATACACCAGAAGTCTAAATTGAATGCCTATCTCTAGCGTCTGGGTATTCCAGTCTACACCGGTTGTATTTATTGCGTGTGCTCTCCACGTTTGACAGGACTTGTGGAATATTTCTTGCCTTGTTCTCCGAGTTCCTTGTTACAAATGGCACCGAAGTGCATTATGGTACACGATTCGTGTACCAATTTTAACATATTTATTTTGTCTTAAATATTGGAAATCAGATGTCCATATTTTCCTGGTGAGATCGCAACATCAAGTTGATTTAAATTGACAAACAATTCATGTTTTCAATGTGAGGACTTTGGATGATAATAAATTAGAGACTTCATATAGCTACTTTAAATTTTCTTTGCATTTATAAAGACGCATTTAGTGCTAAATATGCGTACTGCAGTTTTTTCCTGGCTTCAAATCTTGTATAAATTATTATTTAAACATCTAATAACCGCGACAAGTCAATTTTAAGTAAATTTCAACGCAGCTCTCATTAAAGAGTTTAAAACCAAAAATGGATAATCGAGAATTAGTTTCGATTGTCACGTGCAATCTACGCTACATTCTGTCACAACTTCAAACAGTAATGAATTTCCACAGAATAGAAAAATTTGAATATTAATGTTTAATAATATATCTATTTTTCACTCTCTGTTATATTTCTCCGAGCGCCGCCACTTTAAAGTTGAGATTTTGCTAAAATGGAGTTATCCCCCCTTGCGATATAATCACCGCAGTTCTCCAACCGCCCCACATTTACATTGAACGGCGTAACTTCAACAAGATGGTGAACTTGGGTGATGTTTTTCCGAATTTTGATGCAGATACGACGAGTGGGAGGATAAATTTTCATGAATGGCTGGGTAATGAGTAAGTTTAATGTTTGTTTTATTCTTCTGTACGTCAATATTTAGCTGTCAATCTTCTCAAAGCCAGATAAGTAACCCTGCTTATTATCCTGCAGCACATAACGCTAGCAGACATGTAACGTGACGCCACACACGAAAGGAATTCGAGGTCATATTACAGCGCTATAGCCAATGGGTTGAAGTCATTGTCTTGTCGCCATTCTATTTAGATCATTTTGAGACCAACACACGATACATTTTTATTTCTAAGGTGTGGAAATTTAGAGGATTTCCCCCACCCTTTACCAATTTACGCCAAGGATCTTTGATGTTTTTGTCCTATCCGAACCACTAGACTCGCTTTTTGTTGTCAGCGTCATGTTCAACGCGAGGACAGGGAGTGAAATAAGTATTCCACATTAGTAACCCTAACCCTAACCCTGTCGGCCTACACGGGCATCCAACTGCAGATCACCGGAAAACTTTGCAACTCAGTGTTCCCCACAAACCCAACCATTGCGGCATGTACGTTAGGTCTATCACTTGGCCAAGTGGTGTGGTTTCGAATCCCCACTGCACGTGACAAGGAGTAGGGTCGCCTGTCAAACCTCGTGGGTTTTCGCTAAAGACCCCTACTCTCAAGCGAAATATTGCCTAGTTTGTGAATGGCCTAGTTTGTGTCGAGTTGACGTTAAATCCTATTTATCGCGCTCTTTTTTTAATGCAGGATATTAACTACGCACAGTGAACGTGGCCATATTCATTCGGAATGTATATAAACAAATCCCATTGACCTCTCGACCTCTCTTTCTCTTTTTATGGCATATTAACGCACATTGAACGTGACTGTATACATGTATATACACCCGGAATGAATATGTACAACCCCTCTCTCTCTCCCTCTCTCTCCTCTCTCTCCCTCTCTCTCTCTCTATCTCGTGTGGCATATTGGCACAGTGAACGTGACTCTACCCGGAATGTATATATACATACGTATGAGTGTATAAATGTGTATTATCTGAGTAGTCCATGGCTTGTCTCATCTGAGTAGGGGTCAACGGTCAAGCCCATAGCAAAAATGTTTTTCCCCCACCCCCTAAAAACTTCACTGCCCCTCCGCAGCCAGCAAGCTTGTTATGGGCCTGCATCTCGTGATAAACTAACAACATTAACCTAACAGTTTAACACATACAACAATGATATTATAAATAATAATCATTTATTACTGGTAGTCGTGACTAACAGGTTTATTACTGATATCAAACTTTACATTTTTATTCTCAATTACACGGGCCTTTAAGGCTTCTAAAGATCGGTATCAAGTCCCATCTGTACCTAACAGAATGTCTTACTTTTTGGCAAAGTAACTACAATATCCCCAGATACAAATAGAGAAATTATGAACCTACAGAATTAAACAGGGTCTAGTTACTGAACCATGCGACCTTTCATCCCCGGTGTACTTTTCTACAATAATAGGATTTTTATAATACAGATAAATGGAATTGTATCTAAATGTTCTCCGTGGTTCCTGACCCGGAACAGCCTTTAATCGTTTGACGGTAAGAAATATAGTGACCCCGTTTGGATGGTTTGTCCAATGTAGTGATTTTGTGTATGCCTTGATCTTGACATTATGATTACTGCTTTTTATCTAAATGTTCTCCGTGGTTCCTGACCCGGAACAGCCTTTAATCGTTTGACGGTAAGAAATATAGTGACCCCGTTTGGATGGTTTGTCCAATGTAGTGATTTTGTGTATGCCTTGATCTTGACATTATGATTACTGCTTTTTATTTTAAAAAATTTCTTTTGTGATTTTTGCGTGTTTTATGTTTTGTCTGCATGATCAGCATTACTGAAGTATTTTTATTTTATTAAGTCGATATTAAAAGCTCACTAGAGCGTGTGATGTACAGTTATTTTATCGATTATACATAAACATTCCCATGACATATATCCCGTACCTTATCACAACAAGTTTCCCCGCATTTAGAATCAATGCGTTCTGTTGAATAATACTATAAAGTGTATGGCTGACTGACAAACAATCAAACAAAAATACGTCCAGGTAACAATTAAATCAACCACTTGATGGGGCTATTGAAGACGGGAGTTCACCATTCGATGTGCTTTAGCCTACTCTTATATCGAATTCCAACTGTCAATGGATCCTTTACGTGCACTTCAATGTACACATGGGATCTCGTCCCATCCGAACGACTAGGTCGGACCTTGTCAAGAGGAAAGTACATCATTGTGAAAACACAAAATCATTAAATAGTTGTCTGCCCTTTGTCAGGCGTTATCAGTTCTTATAATGTATAGATAATATATATATTTATAGATGGCCATATAGTTATCTACATATAGTTACATATATATTTACATAAACTATATTGTAACAAAACAAATGTTTTGTAAGGTGACGCTAATAGTGTGTTCAGTACCATAAATATCTTATCGTATACATTATGTTCGAACAAAAGATCGAATAGAAATATTTTAATAAGTAGGCCTAATGGCCGCCTGGCGAATCTACCAAGACTACTTTCACACTTAATGAACATTTATAAAGGGCAACAAACAAATGACACATACTAGGACTCTATAACTTTATATTAAGGTCGCGCCACGCATAAACATTACGAATCTTGCAGAATTCGCCAAGACCACGAGATATACATATGGCTAGCTCTAACCCGAACACGCGTAACCTATAATGACAAATAATTGGATATTTTATCTGGAATTTAACGCCATCCACCCCACCCTCATATGGGGCTCTATGACTGTATAGTAAGGTCGCGCCACGTATTAGACATGACGGATCCTGCATATTTCGTCACGGTCACATAATGATATACATGTAAACAGGGCTAGCGCTAACCCTAACCCTAATGACTCATCAGTGGACGTTATAATGTAATAGTTTTTTTTTCTCTGTGTTTCCTGGCCTAAGCCGGGCTGTGCTCCAAGGATTGTATTCGATTCTAACTTTTATTCTGACGTGTTAAGACACTATCTGGAATGTAATAGTTTTTTTCTCTCTGTTTCCAGGCCTAAGCCGGGTTGTGCCCCAAGGATTTCATTCGACTCTAACTTTTATTCTGACGTGTTAAGACACTATCACTTCGGAAATTTTTCACCTGTGGATAAAACAAACCATGAGATAAATGCTATATCTATCCGTATAGGTCAATGGTTTATTTTGGTGACCTTAAATAAAATACTATAGTTGACTATACCGCAAGTTTAAACAAATAAACGAAAAATATCATACAATTTCTGGTAATGTCAATGGTTCATGGTGACCTCTATCAAAATACTATAATTGAATATATTGTAAGTTAAAGTTTTCATAAAATTTCTTATAATATTATATTATATCTAACGGTATAGGTCAATGGTTTATGGCGACCCTAACAAAATACTATAGGCCATGCTGGAATTAGTTTGAATATACCGTAAGTTCTAAACAAATAAACAAGAAATTCATAACATTTCTAATAATATCAACAGTTTATGGTGACCTTTATCAAAATCCTATAGTTTTAAACAAATAAACAAGAAATTCATTAAATTTCTAAAAATATTATTTATTTGATGTGTGTTTCTGTTAATCAGTCCCTTAGCCATTCAAAACAGAATTAGACACGTCCGTTATTTAAGGTCATATTACGTAAACAAACCAGTCATGTTTTCAAGGTCACATGGACGACGTGACAAGAACTACAGTCAACTAACAGCGAGACCTTGTGGTATATTTTTCACAGCTTTTATTCTCACCATCCCATGCAGCAGTATTACTGCAGGACGTTAAACCCCATTTCATTTAACTGTACCATTTGTCTATGATATACCTTAAAACTGCAATTTCATATTTTTAAGTTATATTTTTTAAAATATATATTAAAATAAATCCTTAAAATAGATGGTATCTATATAAACAGTCCTACCTTGTTAAAGAATAATCCTATTAATCCTATAATTCACTATTGCCAGTTGAGAAATTGGCAAATATATCATTTTCAATTTCAAATTCAAACGTTTGGAAATAGCTTTTGCGGGGGGGGGGGGGGACAAGGAAGGCAATTGTGCTATTAATTCCTGTTTGACTAATGTATAAGTGTGGGAAATAATGCCTATGATCGCATAAGTGAGTTGACAACCTATTGAGCAAAAGACATAGAAATAATAATGTTTTGACTTTCTCAGAAAATATAGAATTTCCGCTTAACGATGCACTGTGTCAATTATTGTGCCATTGGAAGCGCCCTGATTATTCTTTAAAGGGAGTGTTGCGCATTTCTTTGGAACCAGAAATGGGTCTTAATTACACATTAATCTAATATGAGTGTACATTTAGTGATTTATATTCAAAACATTATTGTAATCCCTAAATCAATTATGTCCAGTGAAATACTCGAGCAGTCCAAATTTGACGACAATCATTTGTTTACGCCTATATTTTTACCATTTGTGAATCAGCTATTACTAGTATACGATGTTTGTCATTCGTATTTCACGGCAACACAACATCAATATGGATTGAAGTGGACCAATATTGAATTCTAATTCGTTTCAAATATTAGTGAAAATATTGTGCTAGAGTTTTACCTGCTTTAAGTTTGGGTGAAAGTCTGGAATGGGACTGCATATCATGTATGTACATTTCTCACCGCCCCACGAGCATTACATAATCATTTACCCTAACGATCGGGCCAAAAGATTGAGGGCGTGCAATGGGACTCATTTCGAAGTGCATGTGTGTACACGTACATTATGAAGTACGTTGATACGTGATACGAGGGTCTACTGAAGTGGATGAAAGGTCAATTTTAATCTGATAAATTTGTGAATGACAGTGTAAAGGTGGAGGTCACCGTATTATATAAACACAGAGATAAGAATAAGTTTTAAGTGCATCAACGTGTCAAATTACATTTAAAGCAGTGTGTCTTATTAATACTAAAACACATTAATTTGTTTGGAGCTCAAACGAATTAATAAAATGCATTTGATTATGTTAGAGTCCTGACATGACCTAATATGTGTTGAGTGCATATCACCCCCCTCTACCCCCCCCCCCCATTCCGCCATCTACTTCATCCCACCCACCCTTCGTGTATTTGTAATTCATTCTCGTCTTGTTAAAGTTATGTCAGCAAGACATTCATAACCGGATGTTATATAGACTAATATTAAAACCCAAATGTGCAAAACAGGACGTCATAAATTATCTAATGTGGGCATAGTTTATTTACGCTCATTTCATATTAGGGCATAAAGATACATTCACAAGACTAGTAATCAATTAGTCTGCATTATCAACTTGTATTAAGAGGAACAAGAGTTTCCTGAGTTTTATTATTACAATATCACAACGTGGCGTCCATACTTAAGTCCATATTTTGTATTATGAAGTCAGGGAATCGGAAAGGAAAGTACCACACACGCCGAATTGGTCGCTGTGACCAGAATATAGCTTCGCATGACAACTTGAAGTCCTTAATCAGGCCACCTGTACCACACATAGTACACAGAATTCTTTATATTTGATTAGGCCTAGTTGTTATGACAAAGAATATTTTAAACGCTACGACCCCAATACAGAAAAAAACCCTCGGAGCTTGACCATCTCAACCCTACAGAACTTTATACTGTTATTCTTTATATCTTTCAGCTGGGCCATTTTATTCTCCCATCCGGCGGACTATACACCTGTCTGTACAACAGAATTAGGACGAGTTGTTAAACTAACTCCTGAATTCAAGAAACGCAATGTTAAGTTGATTGCCTTGTCGTGTGACGATGTCAATAGTCATAATGGATGGGCTAAGGTTTGTACAAGCTTGTCTTAATCTTTGAGAGAATCTGACACAATCTGAATAAAATGCACATCTATATTTCGTTTAAGGGGGTTGGGATGGCCTAGTGGTCTAGAGTGCCGTGCTTCGAACCTGTAGCTGGCCGGTCACCTCTAGCTTGCGGTTGTGGTTTCGAGCCCTGGTGTGAGCGTATGTGGCATGGAGATAGGGGCGCCTTCTCAACCTCGTGGGTTTCCTCCGGGCACTCCGGTTTCCTCCCACTGCTACAGACCCCCTACGGCTACGCTCAAGCGAATTATTGAAATAAAATGAAACAATGTGTTAGTCCCAAAATGACCTAGTTTGTGTCGAGTGGACGTTAAACCCCATTTTCTCTCTACATATATATATTTCGTTTAATTTTTTTTATTTATTTCGATGGCCTGTACTACATTAAGACCTGGCTGGTTGTAGCCAGATCTTCGTTAACCAATCAACGTTGACGTTTCAAGTGAGTTGCCCACAGTTCCGTCCGTCTCACGCCAAAAACTCACCGTAACAAACCGTTTCATTGGCTAATCCCTGAACGTTGGTTATACAACAACTCGTCCAAGTCCTTGTGCAGTATTAAGACAAGTAAATTAAAATTTGAAACTATGAAAAACTAAACGAAATAGGATCTAAGTTTTGATCAGGTTGAATCTGAACAATTGCGACAATAGTCCCTGCACACGATCAGAATGATAGCTCCTACAGTGGGTCAAGGGTGGGGGAACTGTTTAAGATTCTGTAACTAGTACAAGGTAACTTCAGCAGATGAACACGACAAAAATAAAATACAGAGTGGAGGTGAAAACTAATGCCATGTCCCCACTATCATAATCCTGGATATAATATCATGTCTTATAATCGTATCTGGACTATAGCTGATCGGAGACTGAAAAGGGGCAATCCCATCGTAGCGCATCACATGGCAGTGTGAACCTGGTTCACAAAAGGGAAACTGCATACAGAACCTGTAATTTTTAACTATAAAATTAGACAACCGGGCCATTCTGTTTTCCGACCATGTTTATGGTAATGTTTTTTTTTTCTATGGCATCTAGGATAACGAAGACTGCCATGCAGTGTGCTGTGAGGTAAATTCTATCCAGACAGCGACATTTTCGTTTAATCAGTTTCTGTCAGGGGTTCTTTACCTGCACGCCAACGTGTACACGGAACTTGGTTTTTTTTCTATTTTGATGCGAATATATTTTTCTATGAACCTTTAGGATGTATTAAGATTTGCTGGTGATAATTCTGGTACTCTACCCTACCCTATCATTGCTGATACTGATAGAAGTTTGGCTGTACAACTTGGAATGGTGGATCCAGACGAGAGAGATGCCGCTGGAATGCCGCTAACTTGTCGAGCTGTAAGTTTCTCTTGTCATATGCCAGTATTACACGTAGTGCAAAATAGGAACTATTCCCCAAGGCTACCCATTTTGGACGAGGAACTATTCCTCAAGCGCTACCCATTGTGGATCAAGAACAATTCCACAAGCGCTACTTTTTCGCCCGTTAGGCCGCGATCCATTCTCCGAGCGCTACTCATTGTAGACGAGGAAACTATTCCATATGCGCCACACATTTCGGAGGAGGAACTTTTCCCCAAGCGGTATTCTATCGGAAAATGCACTATTCCACAAGCGCCACTCTTTTCTGACCAAGAGCTATTCCCCAAGCGCTACCCATTTTGGACGAGGAACTATTACGCAAGCGGAACTATTACCCAAGCGCTACTCATTTGGGACGATGTACTATTCCCCAAGCGCTACTCATTTGGACGAGGAACTTTTCCCCAAGTTGTATTCTATCCGAAAATGAACTATTCCACAAGCGTTTTTTTTTTCGGACAAAGAACTATTCACCAAGTGCCACGCATTTTGGAAGAGGAACTATTCCACAAACCTACTCCTTTTGTTTTTCGAGGGACGCTCTTCCAAAATAAGGCTAAGGCTTCTTAAATTAAAATACATGAAACTTGGCATGCCTGTTCCCTTGACAGCTGCACATCGATTGGCAGACTTGAATTGTTCAATACGATTGCTGAAATTCCAAGATGGCTGCGATGACGTCACGCTAGGTTCCTGGCCAAAGCATATGTTTTATTACGGCAGCCAAGGTGTTTTAAAGTTAATGATGGTGTAATGAAATTTATATCATTGATTCGTATTCTGCTTATATTTAAATTATCCAATTTATAAATTTGCGTTTATTCAGGTATTTGGGGGTCACGGTGGCTAAGTGGATAAGGCGCTGGTTCGCTAGCCTGGAGGTCGGGTGTTCGATCCCTGCAATGGTCGAGAAAGTTCATCTCGATTTTCCGGTGTGATTTCCCCTTGTCAGTGATGCAGAAGGAGGGCCTGACAAGGACAGCTGCCTAGTCGTTCGGATGGGACGACAAACCGAGGTCCCGTGTACACATTGGAGTGCACGTAAAAGACCCCTTGGCAGTTGAAATTCGATATAAGAGTAGACCGTAGCGCCGCTGCCCGGGCAAAATTTCCCTCATAGCACACTGTATGGCGTATGCCCGTCTTCCATTAGCCCAGGTTAGGTGCAAAAGAGTAGGACGTTAAACCCCATTTCATTTCGTTTATTCAGGTATTTATAATTGGACCAGGTAAAAAGTTAAAACTGTCCTTACTCTACCCAGCTACAACAGGCCGTAATTTCGAGTAAGTATATCATTATATAACCGAATTTGCATTATCCTTAAAAGAATGAAAGTGTAAAGATTATAGGACGGAGAGTCGGACAAGAACAGCTGTCTCGTCATTCGGATGGGACGAAAAAACGAGGCCCCGTGTATACATTGCCGTGCACATAAAAAAATCCTTTGGTGGTTGGAATTCAATATAAGAGTAGTCCATGGTGCCACTGCCCTGGTAAAATGTCCTACCTCCTCGGTTTTCTCAGAATCCTTAGATTTTCTCCCACTTCTAAAGACCCCCTACGCACAAGCGAATTATTTAAATAAAAATTGATCATGGATCAGTATGTTGGCCTTGAAAATAACTAGTTTGTGTTGATGGGTGTTACCCCCCCCCCCCCTTTCCTGATTGTAGAATGTATATATTAGCGATTGTATATTTTGTATATTCCAGTGAAATATTACGTGTTGTCGACTCACTACAATTAACAGCTACGCATAAAGTGGCAACACCTGTAGATTGGAGGGTAATTTATTCTCTATTATTTATCAAAGTTGGATGTTTTTCATAAAACATTTGTGTTATTCCGTATTTTTTTTTTTTTCATATTTTGGCAATGTCCTATTTAGGGTCTGTGACAAGGAGGACGGTCGCCTGTCCAACCTCGTGGGTTTTCTCCGGGCCCTCCGGTTTCCTCCCAATGCTAAAGACCCCTACGGGCAAACGAATCATTGAAACAAAATTAAACCATATGTTAGTCCCGAAATGACCTAGATTGTGTCGAGTGGACGTTAAATCCCATTTCTCTTAATCTCTTTCTCTGCATCAAAATCTAAGACCAAACTGGTGGCCCTTGTACACGATCCGTGTACAGTTGGAGGCCGGACAAAATTCCTCTACTATGGGAATGTATGGCTGTATGGCGTATGTCGGTTTTCTGTGTCCTGTTGAGTACAGAACAGTAGGCCGTTAACAACCACTATATTTAAAGATGCACTATAAGAGATTAGATAACGAGTTGACGGTTCTTCCAATAATAGTTCAAAAAATGAAATAAAAATTAATGTAAGAAAATTTTGAATGTACAGAAAAGTTTATCATATGTATAAAGGAATAATAATGCTCTGGTTTTTGAAGTTACAATATTTCCGGTTTGATAAAAATGGGTATTCGGACACTCTGTGTCATCCGACATATTGTAACGATAACGCACGATGTCGGATTTGACAGCGTCCATTGTATAACGTTATAAATAGAATATGTTGAAATTTTTGGTCAAATTGCTTCCTCTCTAAACCGAGATACTAGCTTTTGAGTTTTTAAGTCTAATGTCGATCATCATTACTAAAGTCGGTAAGATAACACATTCTCGATTATCCATTTTTTTTTTTTGATTTTTTGATTTAATAATCAATGAACGTTGAGCAGAAGATCGAATTCGAATCCAGTGACAATCCAAAAGTGACATCGAGAGTTGATTATGGTCTGGATATCTTAATTAATGTCTAATTTAGATAGCATTTCAGGCCCAAAGAAAGACCTAGACCGATCTAGCTTTTGTATAATGTATGTATAATGTAACATCTATTTTGTATATTTTGTATATTGTGTAGCCTGGTCAGAAGTGTATGGTCGTGCCAAGTGTGTCTAAGGAAGATGCTGCTAAACTATTCCCTAAGGGTGTAGAGACAGTGGAGGTACCATCAGGAAAGGGTTATCTTCGATTCACGCCAGCACCTCAATAAAATCATTCGCAGTCTTTTCATCATTGGTTTTCTTTAATTAGTTAACGATATGTGTTTTTTTTTACTTACACCTGTTAAAACTTTTAGAATATATATTTGATAGTTAAGAGTAGTTTTATCGTGAAAAGAAACAGAAGCTGTATCTTTTAATCTTGCTTAGTTTGAAGGTTTATTTTTAAAATAAATTGAATACCAGTGTATTATGTTTAAAAGCAGGCTCGGGAGCCTGGAAGCCAGACTAGCTTTGACCATTTCCGTTTGTTATTGGCCAACAACTCGGGCCAAAATGAAGAGTATTATTGGTTACTATTAGAATGTTTTATTCCTTCTCTGATCCCCTCCAGTGTTTCCAATGACAACGACGTTTGTAAAACAATGTTTACCATTGTACATTTTCAAATTAAAGAAGTATAGACCATAAAGTTTGGTTTTAGTCTGTCAGGTCCTGAACATCATTCAACTATCCAACTGTATACAGACAAGAATTTAATAAACACAAAACCATATGTTTTAAAGCGACGTTTCGTCGAGGGTTCTCGTAGCGTTATTATCAAGCAATTGATGTGCATATAAGATACATACCATTAATGGCTTTGTGTTTATTGTTTTCGTCAATTGCTAAATGCCACTCAATGAAGACACACGAACTTGTATATGACCATGTTAAAATCTGTTTTTGTTGAATGAATTACACCTGGTGGTTATTTTGTTATCATGCTGGTCAGATTAAAATATATTTTCTATAACTCTTGTTGCTTTATTTAGTATCAGTGTTGCAGGACGATGGTCTGAAGAGGAGTAGTGTCTAGTCGTTCGGATGGGACGAAAACCCGGGGTCCCGTCTGGGTCCCCATGTCCGTCTTTATTAACTGCTAGGTTCGAATAGACGTTGGGGAAAGTTTATTAAATGAACAATCTTATAAAAGAATAGTCCAAATGCGCCGCCGTATTCACAAATCACTGGAGAACTGTATCAGGGAATTGGAAGAAAAAATATGTCTTAGGATGGGGTCGACTATAAAGTTATAACTTGTTTGACCTGTTTGGAATTGAGAAGCTGGGTATTACCGCCCTGGGGGTAACCAAAACAAACTTTGGACATCGTCCGAAGATCCTTTATACAAAATAATTTACATACCCATGTGACGCCATGGTCGTCTAATGACGTTTGGGTTTAAGGTAGGCTACTAATCTGTTTTTTCTGCAGAAAGAGGCAGTGTTTCGCAAGGAAAAGCATCTAATCGTTTGGATGGGACGTTCGCGTGCACACTCATTGTCGGAGGAAGGACAGGCAGAAACAACACTGCAATTGGACTCTTGAAAGGAAGAATCTCATGGGTTAACATCGGGATTGACAATAATTAGCGTTGACAGCTAATATTAAGCATAATTAAGTATAAACTTGCAATATATCTATTCTTTATTTATTTATCAGTCCGGGGGGGGGGGGGGCGAATGGTTAGCGTGTATCATACGGCCTGCCATTGAGTTAACTGGCATGGTTTCGAATCCACAGTTGTACGTGGCAAGGATTTGTGTCGCCTGTCCGTCCAGCCTCGTGGGTTTCCTGTTCCTCCCACTGCTAAAGAGCCCTACGCAGACGCGACCTATTGAAATAAAATTAAACCATATGTTAGTCCCGAAATGATCTAGTTTGTGTCGAGTGGACGTAAACCCCATCTCTCTCTCTCTCTCTCTCTCTCTCTCTCTCTTTATTTATCAGTCTATCCTCTAGCCTGGTATAAAATCATGAAAAGCGCGGAATATTTGAAATTTGAATTTATCAAGAGGGCTGGATTTATATATAGCAATCTGTTTTACAGAGAATTACTTACGAATTATCTCTGTCCCAGAGGACTGTCTTGAACACGTGCAATGACACCACGTGGCAACAATCATTGGCTCAACGGATCGTGCATTGTTTACATAAGACGTAACTGCTCCGGGCAAATTAATGCCTTTTACTTATTTAATACTCATTTACACTAAATAGGAAATACTTTTAACTACAAATACTTCAAACGTGTTTACTTATTTTTCTAATACACAAATAAAAAATGTTTTAGAATTTAATTTGACATTTGTCGAAAGAAAAAAGTTAATATGGGGGACTAATTAAGTCGCGTCGATGTCATCCTTATCGGTGATTGCAGCCATAGGCGGATCAAGGCTCTGTGGTCCCTGGGCAGCACGACCAGCTGAGCCCTTTGTGGGACTGGTTTGGCGTAGTAAAACTCAGACCCCTGTAAGAGAAACGAACTTTCCGAAATACGTCCATACTTTTCTTTTCCTACTACCGATATCTTCTTAGAAGTAGTTAGGGTACTTGTTATATTCTGGTAAGCTGTAATCTGTAATTTTTGTCACTTCCCAGACAGCCACTCAGCTTTGGCCCAAGTATGGCCCACATCTGGCAGCCTCTGGCAAAATGATTGGGCCAGATATGGCATGCCACATGTGGGCCAGATCTGGCAGACATGGGCCAGACGTGGCCCAATCAGAGCCAGATCTGGCCCAGATTCGCTAATGCACACGCTCGCCTTGCATGGCCCAGATCTGGCAGGCTTTGGCAAAGATATGGCATGCCACGTGTGGGCCAGAGATGGCACGATTGGCCCTTGTCTGGGCCATCACTGGCCCAAATGTGGCCCACAGATGAAATTCATGCCATGCCAGATGTGGGCCAAAGAGGACAACCCATTATTCCCTGTCCTATTTCTTCTTTGTAAACTGAGAGGCATGGCCATGGTCTAAGTGGTTTAACACTTGCTCGTGAAATTAGAAGGTCGGTCCACCAGTCAAGTGGCTTGGTTGCGAAACCCTGCTTGAATGTGACAAGGAGTAGGGTAGCCTGTCCAACTTCGTCAGTTATCTCTGGGACCTATGTTGAAATAGGGTTGAACCATATGTTAGTCCCAAAATGATAGTAGAAATTAAGGATATCTTGCATGCAGCACAAACAACATATACATTAACAACAAAAGCAAAATCTTAAATAATAAAATTTATTCATCCATATAACACAGCACAGTTCCATGGATGACAGTCACTATACACACAACGTTTTGACAAGATTTCACTGTTTTGACAAGAATTCACTGTTCGTTATAAGGCATACAAATTATCCATGTCAATATCATTCTCCCCTTCTTCCTTCTGCAGCTATCTCCTCCTCTTCTTCCCCTTGTTTTTGTTTACAACATTCAGCCATTTTGTTAACAACATTTTGAAATTATTTTCCATTACATCCTTGTGGTGAAGTTATTTATCACACCTGCAATAAATGCAAAAAATGTACATAAAAAAACATGTTTTTCCTTCTTTATATCAAGCATGACCAAGGGGTCTGTCAATGCAAGTACCAAAGTATTAAGTCAAATAATTATTATTTTCCAAGGCAAAAGAATAGTTAAATGAAGTTATTTAAATAATGAAATCACATAAATCTTCTCTAATTTAATATTATTGCAGAGAAAGTAATAAAATGTACTTATCTTTTTATCTTTAACTAAGTTCTGTGAAAATAATGCACAGTTTTCATACCACTGCAATGTTTCTTGTTAGTACTAAGTTCTATTAATTTGTTGTACACTGAATTTTACAATTTTAAATTCAGCCAATGAAACAGATTTCAAGATAGTAAATGGGCTGTTCATTATGCTTTGTTGAAAGATTAACATGGTTGACCTGCTAGCTTCAACAAATTGTATAATCTGAGTACAGAATCTGCTATAGTAATTAAAATCTAGCTACTTTGTAGCATGATACCCAACACTCAGACTGTGTTCTAATAAACTTTGTCTTTATTTCATTGATTTCTTTAAAGAATATTTTATTATTTTTGCTTTAAAGATTTACATTTACTGGCTTTTGGGGGAGGGTGGGGTGAGAGGATTTCATTTATATTATATATACAGTACATTCAAAAAATATTATTTTTAATATTTATTTGTAATACAACTAATATAGAACAAGTGAAAATTCTACTGGAAACTAGATGTCATATTCTGAGCTGAAATTTATTGTGTTGATATTTTGAGGCATTTGGCCAGTTGGATGTGGGCCATCTCTGGCCCAGATATGGCAAAATTCTCGCGTAATATTATTTTTTCAAATGTTTTGAATATAAAACAAAAAATTCAAAACTGTTAAACAAACTGACAAGATATTCTTAGATATCAGTTACAAAAATAAGTTTAAATTCATCAGTAGTGAGCCAATAGTTGCCAAGTATTAGCCAGATATGGCCCACATCTGGCAACATCTGGCTGGATATGGGCCACATCTAGCCAGAGGCTGCCAGATGTGGGCCATACTTGGGCCAAAGCTGAGTGGCTGTCTGGGTTGTAACTTGTAGTAAAGTACTTCTTCCTACTTAATGAACAGCTGATACAACCGAGTGACGTTTGTATTAAATAATGTAACAAATAAAATTTAAATAGGTCGTCGAAAATTTTTATTTTTTCTTGAGCCCCAGGCAGCTGCCTACACTGCCTATGTAATACGCCCCTGATTGCAGCGGCCTAGCGAATATTCACTGCTGGTCAGTGTGGATTTATAGTAGTAATAATAGACCTACATTTATTTAACTCGCTTCGCGCACGACTGCCTTTATTATATCACTTTCTCAAAATATTGTGCGAAGATGTCAACATAATACACATGGCACATTTATATGGAATACAAGTTTCTCCCAAGACAATAAATGGAATATCTGGTTTTATTTCAAACAGATTCAGGAAATGTAAAATGCATGCGGAGTACGGTTCATCGGCAAATTATTTGGTAAATAATGGGATCAGGTCGTTTCATCCCACGACCGTTTCACCCCGAGCTGTTTCATCCCAAAATTACGAGGACCATGGGCCGATTCATCTCTCGAATTCAAAAAACGTATTTTTATTATTTTATTCATACATTTATAACAATAACACCCAAGATGTTTGCGAGTGGAAAATGAAATTTAGATCTTTCTTTTGTTACTGTAATTATATAAGGTCAATAATCTTTAAGGTTGCAAAACTGTGAATGGTAGGCTAAAGGATTCTACCGGCTAAAGTAAAGTGAAACTGTGCGTCCCTGGAATGGTGGCAAGGGAGATTACTCTTGGAATATAGTCTCTGACGTTAGAGGTACGTATAGTGTTAATTTAATAAACATGGCTGAATTTAAGAAAGGAAAAGTGAATAAAGTGTTAAGAAAGCGTCGACACTCTTCTGATAGCGACGAAAATTCGGAAAATGAAGAGGAAGCGATGTATGTTGTAGATAGAAATGGTTTTAATTTGAAATATTTCCCGAAATTCATAAAATCCACCCAAAATTATCCCTTATTATAGTAGAACTATCATTTTTATTTTTAGTGAAGCCTGTACCATAACAGGCCCGGGACTGTACAGCGCAGTGGACGCTTACGGCTGGCCCCCGGATCCATTCACTTGATTTGATATTTTCCGCAGGTTAATCTTATAGGTTTTTGTTTTTCGTGTAGTGCGGTCCTCCTGCACTTACTATTAGAGTAGAGTTTTAACCCTTCGTACTGCAGAATGTTCTCGTTGTCGGGTTTTGCTCCTGATTGCTCACTACACTTATTATTTTAGCGTTTTCCGAGATTCTATCCGGATTATCGCCCTTATTGTTGAAATTGTTTGACGTTCTAACATCTGACGTCAACTGGCAGACTATCGTCATTGAAGAGACGACCATTGTCACGATCGGTCGCATTATTTCTGTTACCTCTTTTTTTTTTTTTTTTTTTTTCAAATCATTTTTAGTGAAGCCTGTACCATAACAGGCCCGGGACTGTACAGCGCAGTGGACGCTTACGGCTGGCCCCCGGATCCATTCACTTGATTTGATATTTTCCGCAGGTTAATCTTATAGGTTTTTGTTTTTCGTGTAGTGCGGTCCTCCTGCACTTACTAATAGACATAGTTACAGAACTGAGTTGAGTTGGAGTGTAGTAGTGGAAAGCGCAAATTCCAGGGTTTTCTGACACATATTGTAATCTGTTATTTACTTACCGGTACTTACTTATGACTTGTACCTATGTTCGTTTTGCAGATCAGTTTCTGTAAGATAGTAATTGTATGTTATTCCAGTGAATTTAACCTTGTAATTTTCAGAACTAAATTAGAAGAAATAAGAGAATTACAGAAATGTCGGGGTCGTCAGAAAGGAGTCAGTGCGGCCAGTTTAGCTCTAGGAAAGAAAATACCTAAAACAGTTGAAACGGATACAGTAAGTGCTAAGGAGATCAATACTAAACACAACCCCCAGTGTTTGAATTTGAGTTACATAAGAATAAATCCAGTCATACTTCGTCTTCGAGTTGCTGACAGCTTTGGATTCACTTTGATCTTTAAATATTGTCTGCTCTGACTGGACAAATTATGAAGACAAACGTACACCAATCAGTGTTCCATGAGGGAACTTTTACCCCGGGAAGCGGCTTACATGCATGTTATATTGTACACAGGACACCGGTTTCTAGTTTGTATTTTGTCAAACCCTCTGTCCTGTATGACTGACAATAGATTTATTGAATATTGTCTATTTATGCACTAATATATTTTGTTATACTGGGTCATTCTTTGGCAATGTCAGTCAGCTTAGGCTTTAGAATTTGTAATGGTATCTACGTTTATCAGTTATGGTTATATACTTACTTGTTGAAACATATTGCTTTTAGAATAAACTAGTGAGTGTATCCCATAAGAACTGTGTTCTGTTAATGTCTATTCTGATTATATATATATTCAATTTACAGTGTGATCCATTTAAGATGAAAACTGGTGGATTTGTGGATATGAAAGCTTTAAAATCAAAGTAAGTCTTAAAAATGATTAACTTTAAAATAAAAGAAAAAGAAACAAATTGGTCTGAATTTGACTTGTATTTTGTTTTTGATACATTTGCTTTCTGGGATGCTCTTGTTTTTGAATTAGAATTATTTTTGCTAACTGATCTTCTACAAGTTTTGTTTTTCCAGACCTTTGAAAGTTGATGCCGAAGTAACAGAGGCTATTGGAACGGCCTTTGCTGCAGAAACTAACAGACGAGATGAAGATGCTGAAATGTAAGGTTATTAAACATAAGAATTTCATCTACGTAAAATGGGGAAGACGGGGCCAAATAGTCCAATGTGCGTTTTATTTAGATCATAAGATCCCTCATTGAGTCAAGAGATGTAGTTCTGAATCGAGACATGCATGTGACAAGGAAAAAGGTCACATGCCTAACTGCATGGGTTTTCTTTCTGTAGCTTACGATTTGCTTTCACCCTTAAAGACCACACTGTGCAAGGAGATTATAAAAAATAAATTGTATGATGTGTTTGTCCAAACATTATCTGAGTAGTAATTAATCTCTCTCTCTCTCTCTCTCTCTCTCTCTCTCTCTCTCTGTGTTCAATGTAAGAATAATAAGTATGTCGATACACTGGTTTGATCCCAGAAATCGTCATAAAGTGTTCCTCACACACTGTATTCCATATGCCTGGCTTTCGAAGCCCAGTTGTTGCAGAAAAGTAGAACATTATACACTTTTTTATATGTTTCTGAGTAAATGTTATATTAATATTTTAGGGTGAAATATGTGGAAGAAGAATTAGCTAAAAGAAAAGGAAGATCTGCTCAAGAAGAGAATGGAGGAGGTACCCTTCAGTAAGTAAAGAGATAAAACCTAACTTACAAATACATTATTTAAAATGTCAATAAATAGCTGGCCATTCATTCAAATTACCTTATTCTGAGCAAAGACAGGAGCCTTCGTAGATTTGACTAGAAGTGTGCATTAGTTGTAACCACTTTATTGGTACTTCAAAGCTCAGTCTCACTTCTCCATTTTTAAATTAAATCAAAATATTGCCGAACCATTCTAATATACTTAATATCGGAGTTATCGATGACATTGAGAGTTGATTATGGTCTTGTTATGTTAATGAATGTCTAATTAATTAATAATTTATATAACATTCCAGGCCTAAAAATGACTTGCAATGGGCAGATTTACCTCTTGCATAATGTATGCTTAATATAGTCCTCAACATTTCGATTTTATAGTTCTGAAAGATCTAAAGTGTCAGAAATTGCCGGATTTAGTTTTTGAGATATGAGAGGAAAACCTATTCCAATCTTAATAACGCAATTAGGATATCAGCATTTTAATAGCAATGTTTTTATGAAAGTTACGACCTTACAGTTCTCAAATTTTGCATAGAGAAGCCCCTAAATGTGATTAGTCATCCTATGCAAAAAAAAGCTATTTGGGTCATAAGTGGCACTTACAACCTTCCAGAACTATGGCATCGATTTATTGTCTGTTGTTTACATCCCATAATATTCTATCGCCTAGCAACACACACTACATCCTATTTCATTTAGATACAATCATATAACTGACTTTGAACGCCAGTGCCAATGGTGTTAAATTTTGAAAAGTGACAGCTGCTGTTATAATATTTTGGTTAAATCTTTTTTTTTTCAGAACAGAAGAAAATGACGATCAATTATATAACCTTCCTGATTATCTTCAGATTAAATCGAATTCTAAAAAGTCTGAAGACATGTTGTCGAATCAAATGTTATCTGGAATACCGGAAATTGATCTCGGAATAGAGTAAGTTTTTAATTTTACGTTCTACAACCAGAAGATGGTCATGTACAGTTAGAGGGGAGGTTGGGATGGCCTAGTGGTCTAGAGTGCCGCGCTTCGACCTCTAGCTGGCCGGTCACCTCTGGCTTGCGGCTGTGGTTTCGAGCCCTGGTGTGAGCGTATGTGGCATGGAGATAGTGGGCGCCTTCTCAACCTCGTTGGTTTCCTTCGGTCACTCCTGTTTCATCCCACTGCTAAAGACCCCTACGCACAAGCGAATTATTGAAATAAAATTAAAAACCATGTGTTTGTCCCAAAATGACCTAGTTTGTGTCGAGTGGATGTTAAACCCCATTTCTCTTTCTCTCTCCCTCTCTCTCTCTCTCTCTCTCCTCTGTGTACAGTTAGAGGGGTGATGGGGTGTGTGTCAAATGGTCTAACACTCGTGCTTTGGATCATAAGATCTGTCATTGAGTCACATGGCATTGTGGGTAAGGCAGTGGCTCGCTAGCCTGGAGATCGGATGTTCGATCGATCCCAGCATTGGCCAAGAAAGTTCATCCAGATTTTACGGCATGGTTCCCCCCTGTCAGTGATGCATGATAGAGGACCTGATAAGGACAGCTGTCTAGTCGTTTGGATAGGACAAAAAACAGGTCCTGTGTACACATTGGCGTGCATGTAAAAGATCCCTTGACAGTTGGAATTTGACATAAGAATCGGCCGTAGTGCCGCTGTCCAGACAAAATTTCACTCATAGGACAATGTATGGCGAAGCTCGTCTTCATTAACCTAGTTCGGAGCAGAACAGTGAGACGTCAAACCCCATTTCATTTCATTTCATTGATTCAAGTGGCATGGTTTCGATCCAGTACTTGTATGTGACAACGAGTAGATTTGATGACTTTCCCCTGGTTTCCTTCCAGTGCTAAAGATCCCAAGTTGCTCAGTGATTAAGATGTTGGCATGGATCCACTATGTCCTTGATGGGATGCACTGCTGTCTGGGTCAGTTGCCCTCCTAGTACGGGGGGTTGGGTGGCCGAATGGTTAGCATTCGCACGCTGTATCACAAGGCCTCTCATTGAATCTACTGGCATGGTTTCGAATCTTGGCAAGGAGTAGGGTCGCCTGTCCAGCCTTGTGGGTTTCTCCAGGTACACCGGTTTTCTCCAACTGCTAAACACCCCTACGCGCAAGTGAATTATTGAAATAAAATTGAACCGTGTGTTGGTCCCAAAATGACCTGGTTTGTGTCGAGTGGACGTTAAACCCCCTTTTTCCCTCCTAGTACACAGTATGGCTTATGCCCAATCGGTGCTAAACAATAGGATATTAAACCTGTTTTCATTTTCAGAGCTAAAATAAAAAATATCGAAGCTACAGAAGAAGCAAAACAAAGACTTATTTTAGAAAGAAGACGGAAGAAGGAAAACGAAGTTTCAGATTTTGTACCAACCAACATGGCGGTCAATTTCGTACAGCATAATAGATGTAAGATCTTTGATTAAATTTTGGGGTCGGGGTTGAGTTGTAGGTCCAATTAGAGGTTGTGATGTAGCGACCCCTACAGAAACCTTGATATTGAAGGAACTATAGCCTGAGACTTGGTATTCTTGACAATCAAGGAATCTAATAGACTCAGAAGCTGGGCTTGTATCCTATGGAAATTAGTGCCGAAATATGCAAGGTATTAAGTGAAGACCTTGACAAGATGTACGTATTTAAAGCGAGATCGAACCTTATATTAAAGATGACGACTCCTAGGCAACCGTGGGATGGTCGGAAGAACATGTGTAATAGACTGTTGATTGACTGATAGGAGTGCCTCGATAATAAATCACTGTGTTTGTTTTATTTTATTTCTACAGTTAATATAGATGATACAGCACCTATTTTAAAGAAGGCAGAAGTCAAACCAGAACCTGAACCGTTACGGGTCGGTGATATAGATTCTGCCAACTCGAAAGGTAAAGTTTTGTTATTTATCATGATATAGCTGAGCATGTAAAATGTGTGACCTGAAGATGCCATTTGGCAGTTTTCAGATGATGTGGACATCTGGTCAAAATGTATGGGGAAGGGGCCAAGAGGTCAAATGACTGTGCTTTAGATTCTGTAATTGTTTCAAGTTGGGCAGTTGTCATGCCTACCAAATCGCATAGGTTTTCCCCAAGTCCTATGGTTTCCTCCAACTGCTAAGGAATCCACGCTGTTTGCTTTAGAATCTAGGGCCTGTCATTGATCTCCAGGTCCTATGGTTTCCTCCTACTTCTAAAACCCCTAAGCTGCTACACAAATGTGATATCACAGTTAATGCCCAACTTGTTTTCAAATATGAGTGAAGTCTGTGTCACCACAGGCCCGGGACTGTACAGCGCAGTGGACGCTTACGGCTAGCCCCCGGATCCATTCACTCTCTTTGATTTGTTTATGTTTGTTTGTGGTCTCTTAGTATGATGTCTTGTCTGTATAATTTTGTTTTTGTGTAGAATTGTGTGTGGTGCAGTCCCCCTGCACTTACTATTAGAACAATGAAATTGAATAATAACGTAATCATATTAATATATTAATTCCTATAGTTTCCTCCAACTGCTAAAACCCCTAAGCTGCTACACAGATGGGAATTATTGAAATAAAATTATATAATATGTTGGTTCAAAAAGTAACTGTTGCTCTCTAGCAAGGGAAGTAACTCTATTATGTTGACAGACACTGCTAGTGGTTTTTACATCTATATTTACAGATTCCTCATCAAACAATAAAACAGAGAAAGCCACCGATGATTTCCATTACGAAAAATTTAAAAAACAGATGAGAAAATATTGATATGGCTTTATAGTGAGGGGAATGTAAGGGTGTATTGACTGAAACGTGTTGGCTGTGGCTCGTCAATGTTTATTTTTGTTGATGCCTGGAGTCAACTCCTTGACTGTATGCCCACCAGACTCGTTTATACGGGGCCTAGTACTCAAGAATGTGAGAACGAAAGATATTTTAATATCTGAAAACAGACCAAAAAACCCCTTTTTTTAAAAAATTCGTAAGAGCAGCTGGTAAAAAAAAATTAACAGTATTTTCCCAAATAACTTTAATTTTAATGTTACTCTTTGATTGGATGCCTCCTGAAATGGATGCCCAAGGCTGTTGTGTACTCTGACCCCATGTGGTGCCAAAAGTAATTAAAGTGGTCATCTTATGATAATAGTCTTACTACGGTAGATCAGTGGGTTTTTTTTTTTAGTCACAAATTTGCACAGAGTTAGTTTTTGAAACCTTGTGAATGCTCTATTAATACCCACAATGTCAGTTGAGCAACAAATCTTCACACAATTGTTGAAAAATAATCCTATTATTAGGAAACGAATAAATTTTATTTTGTCCATATAGAATAAGAAACAGAAATGCAATAAATTTTAATTTCCATATGTTAGATCGTGGTGAATGAAATGTAGTTTATCAATTGAATGTAATTTTTGTTGTGTTAAGTTATATATATATTAGGTTTTTATATTAACTGTTAAAACCAAACTGTAAACATGTAATTATTGTAAATAAATTTATTTTTTTTAAACGATCATCATGGTTTCTTTGGCTTTGGATCCCCCTGAATGGCACCTACACTGTTGTAATCTACCACATTCAATATAACCCACTTGTATACAAGCTTTGTAATATAACACCTTCACCTTTGTATACAAGCTTTGTAACCTACCACATTCAGTATAACCCTGTTGTAGTTTTCCTGTTGTAATTTACCACATTCAGTATAGTCCTGTTGTAATTTACCACATTCAGTATAACGCTGTTGTTATGTACCACATTCAGTATAGCCCTGTTGTAATTTACCACATTCAGTATAACCCTGTTGTTATTTACCACATTCTGGCTTAGTGAGTAACTGGCTCAGTGTCCTGGAGGTTGCGGTTTTCGCTCCTTGTGTTGGCAGAGAAATGGCATCATGATTTTGTAGCTGGGATTTCCCATAGTCAGGGGTGAATTACGAAGGCCTGTCTTTTTAAACCTTTTTTTCATTTTGATTCTCTGCAGCGACCGTCACAAACGGCCAGACTTCTTTCATATTCTATTTTTAACAACATACAAATTTCTATAAAAGTCCACTTTAAACTGAGATTCTCCAGATAATTGTTGGGATTCCTTGTTCTGCATCCATTCCTCTAAACAATCCACAGCATACGGATCATATTCTATATCTAATTTATTAACGAACAGTTCTTGTCGGGTCGTTAATAGAGGTAGATCACCCACTCCGAAAACACACAGTTCTCGAACACGTTTTCCCTGACATGGCCAATTGAAATAGTTTGTACCCCAAGCTGTGCCCCAATTCTTAAATCGAGTTATATACGGTAACACAGAATAATTCAATTTTGCGTGATCTGAAAAAATAAAAGATGTGACTTAAATCATACTGTAAAGTAGCTAAGACTCTAACTCAAAATCATCCAATGTCTTACACCTTAAAATCACGAATTATTTGTCAGTACAAATCAATATTGATGTTGTTATCTTACCTTGGAAAGGTATGCTTCTGATGTCCAATATTTAAGACAAAATAAACATTTTATCATTGGAACACGAATCGTGTACCGTAGTGCGTTTCAGAGTCATTTGTAACAAGTGACCAGAAAGAACGAGGCCAGACATATTCGACAACACATCTCACACGGCGACGCCATAACTTATCTGGAGAGCATGCGCAATAGACTGGAATAACCAGACACTAGAAATTTCTATTCGGTTGAGACTCATGCCGTATTTAGCTGGACAAGCGATTTGAAATTAGACCCAGACGGAAACAATTGAATGCAAATCAGTGCATAGACAATCAGATTACACTATTATATGCGTTGCGACTCATTTGGGTAAATTTCTAGGTCCCAAATATTAGTGATTTAGCTCCTTTAGAGTGACATTACGCGAAGTTGATGTACAATACAATGGTACAGCCTGGATACGGACCACAGACAATAGCAATACAATCATCGTAACATCAATTGCAAAAGATGACAATTGGCTCCTGGTGATTTAATAATGGCTAGCTTTGTAGGAAAAACAGCAGACATAGCCCGAGCCTCTCTTTTCTGTGTGGCCGAATGGTTAGCGAGTGCGCGCTGTATCATAAGGTCTGTCATTGGGTCAACTGGCGTGGTTTCGATTCCCCGGTCTCCGGTTTCCTTCCAAAGCTAAAGACCCCCACACAAGCAAATTATTGAAATAAAGTTGAACCGTGTTTTAGGACCGAAATGACCTAATTTTATGTCGAGTGGACGTTAACCCCCCCTCCTTCTCCTTTTTAGATGCAGTCAATGGCATCAACAGTGCACCCAGAACTGCTAAGCACGTATTTACCGTAAAGATCGTAATGTGGTTTTGTAGTATAATTGGCCCATCGATGTTGTAATTCCCACGAATGTTTTCAGTACCTTTACGATTACCACCAACGATAACACTGCAATTGCCTTTAAGACCAGAATCGCCCCTAATATTGGAATTACCTTACGATCACCCCCAATACTGTAATTGTCTCAGATTACAAATACCATTTTATTGTAATTAGACTTCCGATTACACCCCCCCTAATATTGTAATTACCTTTAAGACTTCCTGGTGCTCGTAGATGTGTATTGTAATTTACCGAGGAGAAGAACGTTTCATCCGGCATTCTTGTTTTCTTCACCCATGATGTAAAATCCACCACCCTTTTATCGTGTAAAATAAACTCCACAAAACCTCTAATTACGGCTATATGGCTGTTACCCTTGATAGGTTGGATTTTATGTGGAGCTGGGCCTGTTTCTTTCCACCGTTTGGTGAATTCTTCGTCCTTTTTACGGGATCTGGAATAGAATTGATACATTTAATTATGCAATAAATTATATTGTTACCTCGCTAGATCAACTTGTTGGGCCAAAGCGTGCCCAGGGAGCATGTACCAAGAGAAACAGAGAGAGAGAGAGAGAGAGAGAGAGAGAGTATCGGGGTCTTTCGCAGTTGGTGGAACCTGGAGAAAACCCAGGAGGATGGACGAACGTAACCACGTCACTTGACTCAGACCTTATGATGCAACGTGCACGCGTTAAACCATTTCGCCACTCACCTCACCGATTAGGGCGCTAGCTCACTAATCAGAATTTTCTTGGTTCAATTCCGTTGTTGACCAAGACATTTCCTCGGGACGGAAAGTCTGACAAGGGGAAAGGTGTCTAATCGTTCGGATGGGACAAACACTCGGGGAGCACTAATCTACTGGTTGCCATGGACACAAATGAAATGAAAATGAAATGGTAGTTAACGTCCCACTGTTCTACGTGCATCCCAATGTAAACACAGGACCTGGATTTTTCATCCCATCCGAACGACTAGACAGCTGTCCTTGCCAGGCCCTCTTTCCTACACCACTGATAAGGATTTCCGGGCATTTGTGATTCTGCCCCTCCCCCCCCTTAACATTCATAGAGCAAAATCGACTATTACCCCATTTCATTTCATTTAAGAATATATAATCTAATGCTTACAGATTCACGGAGCCATCAACAAGATTGGCACCACGCAGAGATTTCAATATCTGGACTAGTTCAAGGTTAGTTTTAAGAGGAAAGTCTTGGCCGGTTAAATTTATAAAATATCTCCAGGAATATTTCAGTAGATCTTGCATGCAGATTAACTCGGGTTCAATAACACTGAAAGTTCCCCACTTCACATTCACAGATCGCGAGGAGATGAAGACGTTTTTAAAACATCCGCCGATTTGATTCAATGCGGTTTTAGTATTTTCTTCGGTCTTTTTGTCGACATGGATACAGTAGTAGTTAGTGGGCCTGTAAATGGATTTCAGTAACCTTTCTATTTGTTCGACATTTTTGTACGTGACGATGCTAAACGCCAGTGGAAAGTCTCTCTCTTCTTGAGTTGCCTCCATCTTGTATTTTCTGTTCCGTATAAATTCGTCACAGTCTTGAGTATATTTAACGTAATTATCCGCCGTGACGAATCGTCTCTGTAAATCACCGAGCATTTTTTTCACTTGAGTGAATTCGTACAGTGAGCCTTGGGTCAGTTTGTCACAATTTGGACGAAACGTGTCGTCGTTGTCGTCATCCTGGTTATCCGCCATCTGTTTTAAATCATCTTGACTTCCGTTTAAAGCTAAGAAATTTGCAGTCTTACGTTCTGCTTCCTTCGCTACGTTCATATTTAACTCGTTCGCGACATTTTTATTGATGTTATGGGTGTCCTTGTCACGAATTTCCCCAGAGTTTGGGAGGTTTTTATTTTCTCGTGGCATTTTTTGATGGAGGAGGTTGAGCTGTACAAACATCAAAATAAATCCACAAGAAATAAATAAATTAAACACCGTCTGTTTTGATACTTTCACCCACATCTGAAATAAACAATAAAGAATCTAATGAAATGGAGTTTAACGTCCTACTCTTTCAAGCCTGAGCAGGGGGGGGGGGGGGTCCGGACCCCCTGGACCCCCTCTGGATCTGCGCCTGTGAAATGGGGTTTAACGTCCTACTGTTCTGCTCCGACTGGACCAATGAAGACGGTACACAATAAAGGGTTCACATATTGGAACAATTGCCGTTTTGTTTTGATACGGAATGAGGGGCGGACCCAGACGTGTGTGTTTGGGGGCGATGGGTCCTTTGCATCACAATAAATGGTTCACGTATAAGAACAATTGCCGGTTTGCTTTAATAAAGGATCAGGGGCCGACCCAGAAGTGTGTGAGCGCGCGCGCGTGTGTGTGTGTGTGTGTGTGGGGGGGGTGCAAAACCCAACGGTTGTGTACTTTGCATCAGTGAAATTGAACCACAATGTGATCCTATTGATTCATTGTAAAAATTGACGTTGTCAAGTTTCCTTAACAGGATCCTGACAAACCCCTTCCTGCCGAAATTCCTGGATCTGCCCTGGGAATAAATGGAAATATTCAGTTAAACACTTTTTTCTCCAATTTGTATCTCTCGGATAATAGGTAATGATAATTGACAATGAAGTAGAACAGCTGCTTAGTTATATCCTAGTCCTAACAATTTAAACATACGCTGGGGCCACGGTGACTCAGTGTGTTCGAGGGAGAGAGAAATTGGGTTTAACGTCCACTCGACACAAACTAGGTCATTTCGGGACTAACATATGATTTAATTTTTTATTTCAATCATTCGTCTGTGCGTAGTGGTCATTAGCAGTGGGAGGAAACCGGGGGACCCGGAGAAAACCTACGATGTTGGACAGGCAACCCTACTCCTTGTCACGTACAACCGGGGATGCGAAACCACACCAGTTGACTCAATGTCAGGCTTTATGATACAGCACGCACGTGCTAACCATTGCCCCCCCCCCCTCAGTGAGTAGGACATTGGCTTGTTAACACTAGAACACGCACGTCAAATTTCATGTCGACCATACTCGAACTGGCATGAAAACCAACATCAAGCGTATGGAACCAGCTCTTTATTTGATCAGAAAACTCGACTATAACAGAGATGACTGAACGTTATACCAGGAAGAATTTGGTTTGCCAGGTTCCCGAGACAATGAATCTTTTGGGGGCTGGTGCGGGGGGGGGGGGGTCCTGGTCTTAATATTGTGAAATTGATTGAGAAATGCATGGTCTTTATCGTCATATTGGCTTATATCTGGGGTACATATTGCTGGCAGAGACGATCATATAACTTGGACAATATATATATATATATATATATATATATTTAGACTTCAAGGTAAAACCAACCGTTTAATTTGCTGAACTACATAATTTATACTGTGCGTTATTCAAATATACCGATTGAAGTTGCTTTATTCATGTATATAATAGTCCCAGCTATACAAATAGAATGGAGCACTAGCAGTCATGCCTGGTTATATAAAGAAATATAGTATGTGAAAAGTCAATTGAACTATCATAATATCTGAGATTTTATGTGTGAAAAATGCACACGGTTTTAACGCCTCTTTACTACCATTCTTATTTTTGTGAGACATTAGGTTGAGAAATGCACCACGTTTAAACGACACGCCAACATCATCTTATTGTGAGATATATTATGTGTGAGAATTACACACGGAACGCCTCGTCAACACCGTTTTATTTTTTTCATTGTGAGATATATTATATACGTGAGAAATGTACAATGTTTTAACGTGACGTCAACACAATTTTATTTGTGAGACTAACGCGTGTTTTTTTATGTTTTTGTTTTGGTGTTTGTTATTCATATCGTTAAAGTTCCAATTTCACTTTTTCTAAGAAAGTCAAAATATAATTATTTCTATGTTTTTTGCTCAAAAGGTTGTCAACTCACTATTATACGATCATGGACAAAATTTTGGGGGGGTTAGAAAGGGTGACACTGGTTGATTGAGGAAATAGTTACTCAATTACCTCCCTTGTTTTCCTATTCTTCTCCATGGACGGCCATCTTCAAACGTTTGAATTTGAAGTTGAAAATGATATTTTTGCCAATTTCTCAACTGGCAATAGTGAATTATAGGATTAATAGGATTATTCTTTAACAAGGTAGGACTGTTTATAGGTTCAATCTATTTTTGGGCTTTATTTTAATAAATTTGAAAAATATAACTTAAAAAAATGCTATTGGAACTTTAAGTTGTTCAATAAATAGTTAAGTTTTGCAACAATGGGGGAGAATCTTCATTGGACAGTGGCCGGCTTCTCCATCAACTGATACAACAAATCACAAAATGAAATAGGTTTTAATGTCCTATTGTTCTGCAGCTACGGAGTTTAATGATGAAATACAAATACGAGTATCGTCGGTATCTCTCTAGGATTGTAAAATTAAAAATCCAGAAACTCGTTTTATAAGCGACAATAACTTTACGAATGTCACCTTTATAATTCCTAAAATATACCACTAATGCCACTTTTATAATTCCTAATGTCACCTCTATAATTCCTAATATAAACCACTAATGTCCCCTCTATAATTCCCACAAAAAAACCCACAAATGCCACCTTTATAATTTTTAAAATAAACCACAAATGTTACCTCTGTAATTCCTAAAATAAACCACTAATGTCACTTCTAAAATTCCTAGTCTATAATTCCTAATATCAACCACTAATGTCCCCTCTATAATTCCTAAAAAAACACAAATGTCACCTGTATGATTCCTAAAATCAATCATTGATGTCACCTTTATATTTCCTTAAATAAATTACTAATGTCAGTAATGTCACCTTTATAATTCCTAAAATATGCCACTAATGCCACCGCTATAATTCCTAAAATAAGCCACTAATATCACCTTTATAATTTTAAAATAAACAACCACAAATGCCACCTAAAAAATATATCACCAATGTCACGTCTATAATTCCAAAAGTAAACCACTAATGCATCCTTCCAACTTCCTAAAATAAATCACATCTATAATTCTTAAAGGGATCCACAAATCTCACGTATAAAATCTCTGCACTTTCTAGCCTCTCTACTAGAATACCTACAAAGAACCGGATTCCCGTAATCCACGTCAATTTTTGCCCCTAAAATTCATAAAAACCTCTCAAAGTAAAGTAATTCACTACAAATCTTACCTTGGCATAGAACACAATCTCCAAGCTTAGAAATGGATGGGGTTTAAAGTCCTTATATTCAATACTGTTCCTTAATCTACGAGGAGGTTCTAATCCACTGCTAATCTTACCTTTGAAATGCACAGACACTTGGCACAGAACACAATACCTGAGTGAAGAGATATCGACAATATCCAGTGTTATAACACATAGATATCGTTATTATGTTAATATACATGTGATTTATAAGCAGAAGGGCGTTGTCTATTGTATGTACTATTTTTATTGTATACCCGTATTTACATAGTTTATTAATAACAATCCTTCAATATGCAGCGAGCACCTGACGTCTGTATGGATCAGGTTTTTTGTTATTATTACTTGTATAAACCTCTTGACCTTTCTTATTGTTAGTTATAGTCAAGGATTTAACGCCCCCTCAAAACAATCTAGGGGAGAGAGAGAGAGGGAGAGAGAGAGGGAGATGGGTTTAACGTCCACGTGAGACAAACTAGGACAAGTCGGGACTGAAATATGGTTGAATTTAATTGCAATATTTCGCTTAGGAAAGCCATGAGAGATGTCAGGCAATTCCATTTTAAAGTTTTTGGGTACAAGCGAGGAATCGAAACCACGCCATATGACCCAATAACAGTGGCATCTTACAGTGGGCGTACAATTGAGAATGGGCTGCATATAAAAACTTACGGTCAGTGAAACCACCAGAAAAGGGAAGAATTTCCCACTAAACCTACTTCATGACCCTGGGCCGCAAATGGAAAGATTGCAAAATCATATTCTAAAAACAGGAAGAAGCCTCGGCTCTCCTATGTCTTGTCTGCGATATCACTTCTGTGGAAGCAGACGTTAAAACACCAGGTAGTCGTAGAAAACCACCAGAACAATTAGATTGCGCCCCTTCAACAGTTTATGCCACCCACGTGATCCAGTCGCAAACAGCTTACATCACAGCTACGAGTTGAAACTAACTGCTCAAGGCCCTTTCCACGGTCGCATCGGATCGCAAGACCGTCTTTTTATAATGCTACTGCAAGAGCTCAACCTGCCTCACTACCCCCACGCGTTATGTCATTCACTCTTAGATCATTCAATATCGGTACGCGTGGACATATCAAAACACGACATATTTCTTGTATAGCAGTTTTATTGAGCAGCATAATCATTTAGTTGATAATGGCAACTATTAGCAAAGAACCAAATATATATCAGCAACAAGCTATCGGAAGGGTCCAGGGTCCTGTTTCACGAAATTTTAAGTTAAGATAAAATACAAATTGTAGTAGATACTTCAATTTTTATTGGCTAAGCACTAAAATCAATCTAATATTATCCAATCAAATTACTAAAATTGGGATCTTATCTTAGTTAAAATTTCAAACATTTTCTTCCAAAAGTCTGTTTTGCGTTTTATGCGAAAAGATAAAAATGTGACTTTGATCGTTCTTCCCCTGAACTATTCTCTATCTACGACGGCTTGGCAGTTGTAGAGCTAAGACAATGTCGTCCACCATCAACATATAGCAACTGACCAGTAATATAACTAGCCTGGTCAGATGCTAGATAGGCGATTGTTTTAGCAACATCTTCTGGTTGACCAACTCTACCCAATGGGTTGTTGCTAGCTTGTCGTGCAAAGAACTGAAATAAAATAAAACGGCTTTCAGCGTGCTACTTTTCAAACGCAATATTGTTTAAGAAATTTGTTAGGGGGAAATTATATCCGGCTAAATCCGAAACTGATTTCACTTTCTGATGCTTGAAAATTTTAATTATGTAAAAATGAAATTAAATGAGGTTGAACGTCCTACTTTTCTGGTCCCACTGGACTAATGAAGACGCCATGCAGTTGTTATAGGGGAAATTTTGTAAGGGCAGCGGCACCATGGCCTACTATTATATCGAATTCCAACTGTCAAGGGGTATTTTACGTGCACGCCAGTGAGTACACGGGTCCTTGGTTTTTCGCCCGATCCCCACGACTCGACAGCTGTCCCCCGTTCTGCATCCCTGACAAGGGGGAACCACACCCAGCACGACACTGAATGTATGTCGTTAACTTATCATAAACCTGATTAAAATATTTCGTTTCGTTTTTTTTTATACTTCCGATGGCATACCCTACATGAAGATCTGACGGGTCGTATTGGGAGGTGGCGTCAGGGGTCATACGAGCGGCTTTTATACTTGTAGTACCAGACAGTTCCGTGAAGACAGTTTCATTGGCCAATTCCTCACATCATCTAGGACGCATTATATAGAGAGAGAAATGGTGTTTAACGTCCACTCAACACAAACTAGGTCATTTCCGGACTAACATATGGTTTAATTTTATTTCAATACTTCGCTTGTGCGTAGGGGTCTTTAGCAGTGGGAGGAAACCGGAGTGCCCGGAGGAAACCCACGAGGTTGAGAAGGCTCCCCTATCTCCATGCCACATACGCTCACACCAGGGCTCGAAACCACAGCCGCAAGCCAGAGGTGACCGGCCAGCTAGAGGTCGAAGCGCGGCACTCTAGACCACTAGGCCATCCCAACCCCCAGGACGCCTTATATATATAGTATATAACAATTCATCCAGATCCGAGTGTAGTAAAACGAAATTCTGAACTATTAAAAACAAAACGAAATAGGATCTGGGTTTTAATCAGATTGATTTATAATCTAATGATTCTCACCTTTTGATGCTCTTCCTGATTTTCGAAATATTTACTATTTATATTTTCTCGACATAGTATACCAGTAACAATTGTACCTGGACTGAAATAATAGCAAATTATATTCATGTGTAGTATCCACGGGCACCTGTAACGTGGAAATTATTTAAAAAATAACATTGAGCTATGGCTAAGTAAATATCTGATGTCCATTTTCGTAACCGAGATTGTTCAATAACTGGTCTGATGCCAATTTCTAACTCAAGGGCAAATAACTCGCATGAAAACGATCCTCTTTCACTAGATTAATATGAATACTGATATCATAATATTATATATATTGGGAATCACGCAAAGATAGGAATTCTGACTCAAAACATATGAATCGTGACGTTTTAAAAAAAAAACTATACGAAGACTTTGAAAGAATTCTAAATAAAACCAAAATAATTTTTTTTGAAAGCGAATCAAGTAGTCATCCGATGTTTCTTACTCATCGGGATTTATCAGGTACAGTATTCTGAGTGGTCGAAGATGTTATTACCGGATTACGTCAATATTTATAATCCCTCCGCGCCTCTTCTCCCCTCTTCATGTATATTTATAATTCTAAAGCGGAAGGATAAGAGAGTTAGTCTATCAGGAATATGGGTGTCACATGTCAATTAAAATCAAACTATAACTTACTTTACAGAATTCACTCGAACTCCTTTTTGCGCTAATTCTAGAGGAAATATAAAAATATATTGAAAAGGTTATTTTAACTAGGCCTATACGTTATCAGTTAATAAAAACAATAAGGTCTATACGCTATCAGTTAATTATAACAATAAGGCCTATACTTTAATTAGAACAATACGACATGCACGTTATCAATAACGTTATAAGTCAGGGGCCTATTTCACGAAATTTTAACTAAGATAAGATCCCAATTTTAGTAATTTGATTGGATAATATTAGATTGATTTTAGTGCTTAGTCAATCAAAATTGAAGTATCTACTAAAATTGGATTTTATCTTAAAGCTCCAATAGCATTTTTTTAAGTTATATTTTTAAAATGTATTAAAATAAAGCCCAAAATAGATTGAACCTATAAACAGTCCTACCTTGTTAAAGAATAATCCTATTAATCCTATAATTCAGTACTGCCAGTTGAGAAATTGGCAAAAATATCATTTTCAACTTCAAATTCAAACGTTTGAAGATGGCCGTCAATGGAGAGGAATGGGAAAACAAGGGAGGTAATTGAGTAACTATTTCCTCAATCACCCTGTGTCACCCTTTATAATGCCCAAAAAATTTTGCCCAGGACCGTATAATAGTGAGTTGACAACCTTTTGAGCAAAAGACATAGAAATAATTATGTTTTGACTTTCTTAGAAAATGTGAAATTGGAACTTTAAGTTAAAATTTCGTGAAACAGGGCCCAGAACAATAAGATACGTTATCAGTAAATCAGAACAATGAGGCCTATACGTTTTAGGTTCTAATTACCTATACTAACCTAAAGCAACACATTCTGTAAACATATTCATAGCAGCTTTACTCATACAATGTACTCCAATTGACGGCTTCTGATGGATAAAAATACAGGATAACAGAGAAGTGGCATATGATGTTCTAAATGGGTATGTATGTATGTATGTATAAAATCGTTTGTAATTAGTAACAAAGGTCTAATGATTGATACTATAGATAGAGATTGACAGACTATCGCCGACACGCCATTCAATATAAGGCCACAGCCGCATTAATTTTTATATTCCTTGCTAGATTTTCTATGTTTTATTATGAGTCCGTTACAAGCCCGGGACTGTATAGCAGAGTAGACGCTTACGACTTGCCCCCGGATCCGGTTACTTTTGTTTGTTGTTTATTGCTTGCTATATCTGTGCAGTTTTGGGGGGTTGAGATGGCCTAGTGGTCTAGAGTGCCGCGCTTCGACCTCTAGCTGGCCAGTCACCTCTGGCTTGCGGCTGTGGTTTCGAGCCCTGGTGTGAGCGTATGTGGCATGGAGATAGGGGCGCCTTCTCAACCTCGTGGGTTTCCCCCGAGCACTCCGGTTTCCTCCCACTGCTAAAGACCCCTACGCGCAAGCGAATTAATGAAATAAAATTTAAAAAAACATATGTTAGTCCCGAAATGACCTAGTTTGTGTTGAGTGGACGTTATACCCCATTACTCTCTCTCTGTGCACTTTGACTACCATGTCCGCATGTTTGTCTTCTTACTATGCCTGTGTAGTTTATCTATCCTGTCCGCAGGTTTATTTATGTATTTCATTTTATTTGCGTGTTTACTATTGAACATACCAACGTACCGCTTGAGATCCACATTCACTTGAAACATTGACTACACACCCTGTAAAATATTGTATATTGTATATATTGACCAACACCCTTGTATATTACATATTGCCCATATAACCTGTAAAATATTGTATAATGAACATTGACTATATAATAAAGAGAGAAAGAGAAATGGGGTTTAACATCCACTCAACACAAACTAGGTCATTTCGGGACTAACATATGGTTCATTTTTATTTCAATAATTCGCTTGCACGTAGGGGTCTTTAGCAGTGGGAGGAAACCGGAGTGCCCGGAGGAAACCCGCGAGGTTGAGAAGGGCCCCTATCTCCATGCAACATACGCTCACACCAGGGATCGAAACCAGAGCCTCAAGCCAGAGGTGACCGGCCAGCTAGGGGTGGAAGCGCGGCACTTTAGACCACTAGGCCACCCCCACGCCCTACTATATAAAAACATTGACTATATATAACATACATGGTATAATAAACATTGACTATAACCTTGTAATATATTGTATATTGACTGTTAATATACGACATCAATACAGTTAGTGGCATCAAATAAAGAATGCCAGTACTAGTATTATTGTTAATTTACCTTTTGATTGTATCAGATGAGGGGCAGCTAGCTGTGTTAATAAAAATGGCGCCTTCATATTAACATTCATGATGTCATCATAACTTTCTTCCGGTGTTGATAAAGTAAAAGATGTATAACACATTCCGGCATTGTTGATCTATAAATACAGGGACAACAATAAACGGATCAACGTGGCCGATTAAACAATGACTCTCTCTCTCTCTCTCTCTCGTTCCCTCTCTCTCTCTCCCACTCCCCCCCCCTCTCTCTCTCTGTCTAGTCGTTCGGGTGGCACGAAAAAACGAGGAACCGTGTACACATTGGTGTGCACGTAAAGGATCCCCTGACAGTTGTAATTAGATATGCGAGTAGACCGTTAATGCCGTTGTCTTGGCAACACTTTTCCCTCATAGCACACTGTATGGCGTATTCCCGTCTTTATTAACCCAGTTCGGAGCAGAACAGTAGGACGTTAAACCTAGAGGTGGAAAGATACCTAATTAATTTGAAAATAGAACAAAAATATGTAAAATCTCTTTGTACACTTAGAATAGTTAGCCACAATCTTATGGTTCAGCACGGTAAATAGAAAAACATCCCATACGAACAGAGACTCTGTAAATTATCCAATACAAACACCATCGAAGACGAATTTCACTTTGTGATTGTTTGTTCTGCTTATAATGACTTTCGCAAATCATATATAAACCAATATATTGTTAAAACCACCTCCAAAGGCCAAAACTTTATAAATCTTATGTCCTCTAAAAATCCTGAAACAATTATCAATCTAGCAAAATTCGCCTATACCATTCCTTTTGTGACAGGAGTATTTTAATGACAGAAAAAGAAAAGTAATAAGTATCAACTAATATCACTGTACAAATCCTCAATATATTAAGTATATCCTTGTACATTTGTATTTATTGTATATTTAAGCGTATTAAATCGTCAATCAACTAAGCATTATAATTGAATAATTTATTTATATCCATTTTGTATTTAATTTTGTACATACGTTTATATTATAACTATCAATGATCAATATAAAATAGATTTATATTCCTTAAATACTGTGATAATTGCTCATTTTGATATATTTATATTAGATACTTATTTATCTACAACTTATATTTACTATTAAGCTCAGGCTCGGAATATTATATCTATGTGTCTTCTGGTATATATCTTTTCTCAAAATTGTGATGACAAATTGTACTATGGACCTTTAGTCTTTCATACATGAAATAAAGATTATTATTATTATTAAACCTCGTTTCATTTCATATTTAGCATATTAGCATATTAGCATACTCTGCAGATTGTGAAACTATTGGATATAAATGGCGCAAATTATTATTATTGTTATTACAGCATATTTATAGTGCACGCTTTCATATAACATGTTCGGGGGCACTTTACAAAGTGACAATGGAATCATAAACAAGATTATGGACATGTTAACGATTGTATACAGAGTCAGTTAAAAGCCTGGGCCCTGTTTCACGAAATTCTAGCTAAGAGAAAATCCAAATTTTAGTAATTTGATTGGATAATATTGGATTGATTTTATTGAAGTATCAACTAAAATTAAGATTTTATCGTTAGTTAATATTTCGAGAAACAGTTCCCTGATTAAATAAATGTGTTTTAAGTTGTTTTTATAAAAGAGATGTACAACATCTTACAAATGGGATGTCGATAACAATATCTAGTATATTATAATTCAAGTATGATTACCAGAACATCCAGTCGACTAAACTTGGCTATAGTTGAGTCTATAACAGATTTTCTTGTAGTCTCTTGTCTTAGGTCTCCTATTGTTGTTATAATCTACGGGAAAATCAAAACCAGTCAATTAAACAATAACAAACGAAAATTGGGGTATATGTAGTGCGCTTTTCGTCCTAGCTCTAATCACCTTTTAAGTTAGGTTGAAAAGTCACACGAAGAACTGATATGTTTAATGAAACAACTGTTTTATTTTGACGTGATAGTACTGTAAATTAAGAGAGGGATGGCCGAATGGTTACCGCATGCGCGCTATATCATAAAGCCTGTCACTGAGTCAACTGGCGTGGTTTCGAATCACCGGTTGTATGTGACAAGGAGTAGAGTCGCCTGTCCAACTTCGTGGGTTTTCTCCGGGTGCTCCGGTTTCCTCCGACTACTAAAGAACACTACGCACAAGAGAATTATTGAATTAAAATCAAACCATATGTTAGTCCCGAAATAACCTAGTTTGTGTCGAGTGGACGTTAAACCCAGTTCTCTCCATCTCCCCCCCCCCCCTCTCTAGCCCCCTCTTTAAATGAAGATAAACATGATTTGATATTAAATGAACCAAATTACCTACATTATCAGATGACAGGCCAGCTTGTGTACATAGTGACACCGTTTCATCCAGTGTATCTTTATTGCGACCAGTTAAAGAAAGTTTACAGCCAAGTTTGGAGAAGTATATCGCCGTTCCTCTTCCTATACCAGCACTCGCACCTGAAATATTCCAACACGATCGATTTAAAATAATTGAATAAAGTTACATTGACGACTGTATTACTTGTTTCTCACAACAAGCCTTCTAGTGAGAATAACAGCAAACAAGTAATACAGTATTCTAGTCATTCGAATGAGGTGCAAACCCGAGGTCCCGTTTTTTTATTGGCGTGCACGTAAAAGATGCCATGACAGTTGGAATTCGATGTAGTACATGCCCGTCTTCATAGGCCAAGTTTGGAGAAGAACAGTAGGGTGTAAAACCCATTGAATTTCATTATTCTCTGGACATATCTTATCTCAAATCACCTAACCATAACATACACTCCATTTTATCAAATCGCCCAACCGTAACATAGCTTCCATTTTATCAAATTGACCAACCATTTTCTATCTTGACACATTTTGTTTACAAGTGTCGCCTGGAATCAACAGCAGTCGCGTGTCGGTATTATTCCTTTAACTATCTATACATTACATAAGTACTGTAAACTATACCTGTTATTATGACGACACAATCTTTAAGGCTCTCCATGATAATTACAACTTCTATCTAGCTACTATCTTTATGTAGGCCGTCTGTTTTCGTTTCACACAGGATACGTTTAACTTTCGAGTCAGTTAAGCGTGTGGTTATGTTTAGTTTAACGGTCGTGATACGACTATAGTTTCTAGGTCTATACGAATTTATTCAAAATATTACATATTATGATATACTAAGTGAACTATCATAATTATATGACCCGCAACTGCAAAATGAGTAGGAATGTGCACACTCCAATAATGTGATAAAGACAATACAATGTAATAATGTGCACAATACCCAGTCAACAACATTTTATGCAACGTGTGATGTTAAAGCGATAATTTCATATTTTTCGAAAAAAGTAAAAAAAAAAAAAATTATTTCGTTGTCTTTTGCTCAATAGGTTGTCAACTCACTATTATACGATCATATGCATTAATTCCTACTCTTACAACTCAGGAGGTCACGGTGGCTAGTTCGCTAGCCTGGAGGTCGGGTGTTCGATCCCTGCATTGGTCAAGAAAGTTCATCTCGATTTTTGGGCGTGATTTCACCTTTTCAGTGATGCAGAAGGAGGGCCTGACAAGGACAGCTGCCTAATCGTTCGGATGGGACGAAAACCCGAGGTCCCGTGTACACATAAGAGTGCACGTAAAAGATCCCTTGGCAATTGGAATTCGATATAAGAGTAGGCCGTAGTGCCGCTGCCCGGGCAAAATTTCCCTCATAGCACACTTTATGGCGTATGCCCGTCTTCCATTAGCCCAGGTTAGGTGCAAAAGAGTAGGACGTTAAACCCCATTTCATTTTGGTGACATAATTACCTCCCTTGTTTTTCTATTCCCCCCCCCCCCCCATGCAATAGCTATCTTCAAACGTTTGAATTTGAAGTTGAAAATGACATGTTTGCCAATTTCTCAAAAGGCAATTCTTTAACAAGGTAGGATTATTTATAGATACCATCTATTTTAAGGCTTTATTTTAAAAACTTTTAAAAATATAACTTAAAACTATGAAATTGCAGCTTTACATATATGTTGGTATTTAATCAGATTCAAAGAGCGTGCTGTGCATTATGGATATATTTTATATTTTAAAAACCAACAGTGTATTAACGATAATTTAACATTCTTCGTAGATACCAATGTTCTAATTGTGTCGGGGGTGGGGTGGGGGGGTGGGTGGTGGACTAGTTGTCTAAAGTGCCGCGCTTCGTCCTCTAGCTCGCCGGTCACCTCTGGCTTGCGGCTGTGATTTCGAGCCCTGGTGTGAGCGTATGTGGCATGGAGATAGTGGCGTCTTCTCAACCTCGTGGGTTTCCTCCGGGCACTCTGGTTTTCTCCCACTTCTAAAACACCCCTACGCACAAGAGAATTATTGAAATAAAATTAAACCACATGTTAGTCCCAAAATGACCTAGTTTGTGTCGAGTGGACGTTAAACCCCATTTCTCTCTCTCTCTCTGATATCAGTTTATCATACAGCTAGTGAAGTGTACATTACGATTAATTACGTTCAATCGTGGTTAGTCTGATTGTGGTCGATATAGTAAAATTGTTCTCAGTGTCAATAAATTAATTTTATTTATCAGCCATTCCAGGTCAATCAATGATTGCAGTTTATGGAAGACCAAACAGCTCTTTATTCAGTGTTCTTAATTCATAGTCCTTAATTCTTATTTCTTCATTTGTTGTGGTATTTCGACATTTGTACAGTAAAATTAACATTTGTATCTTAAAATCAATATTTGTTTTACAAATCAGACATTTGCCATATCAGATTTATAAAATGTATTTTTGTTTAACTTAATTGAATATAATATATATAAAGATAAAATTTAATTTAGAGAATCAAAACAAGTGTTTTAGTGAATTGCATTCAAGCTAACCCTAAGTTACGTGAATTGATTCCAATGTAACCTCAGGTTAGGTTACGTGATTTAGAGAATTGGTTTCAAGGCAACCCTAGGTTAAATGTTTTAGCGAATTGGGTTCAAGGTTACGTTTTTTAGAGAATTCGGTTCAGGGCAACTCCAGTTTACGTGTCTTAGCATATAGTATGTGTTTACTTCACTAATTCACCTGTTCGCGGTCTTTAGTGGTGTCAACTGAGCGAAGTAACCTGTGGGAAACCCGTGATGAAACTCACTCTTTATATACATCTAAATACTATTTATAAACAACTCGCTCTTTTGGCTTAGTTTCCATCATCACGATTCGAGGTTTTAATCGTGGAGTAATCGTGATGATCCTACCAGGTCGTATCATCACTCGGCAAACCTCGGCAGATTCCGTAACCTACGGAACCTACATCTAACCTCGGCTGTATGACGAATTCCACCATATTTGAACTACTTTAAAGGTCCCGGATGAAACATGGCTGCGCCCATACCGAACACAAATTGGCGACCTATTTGGCTAGCGACCTATATACTCGACCGATCCAGCTGTAAGATAATGACGAAATTACACTTCTATATTCTACTTTCATTTGATAGACATAACGTTGGATTTTATTGGTTGATAAATAGATGAGTTAATTCAACTGTTGTCTTTATTCTAAATAGGTTTCCAACGAACAGGTTGCAGCTCGATCGGTCGAATAGGTTGCTAGCCGAATAGGTTCCCAATTTGTGTAATAGCGCCAAGTTTTCCTGTTAAAATAAACCGTTAGCCGCATCGCAATTGTATGGGCGTAGGTACATATCACTTACTGTCATACATCCGAGATGTAGTTTACGGAATCTGTCGAGATTTGCCGAGTGGTCGTATCATATATATCGTGGTCAGTCATAGCAATCGTGCTGATCGAAGCGTATCTGCATGTACCCGATCGTGGATTCAGTTGGGGCAATACGGTCGTAATGCATCAGTGGGAACCTGACATAACATGACATCCCAAATAACCAACAACAAAAAAAATATGACAGTTCATCAAATAACAAATTTATATGGTGTATATATTGCGGCAGTTAATCAAATAACAAATTTATATGATTTCTTTTTATAGCAGTTAATCTGATAACAAATATGATGTCTGACGTATTATATAGCAGATAGTGGAATAACAAATTAATATGATTCATTCTATAGCAGATAATCAAATAACAAATTAATATAATTCATTCTTTAGCGGTTAATTAAATAATAAATTAATATAATTCATTCTTTAGCGGTTAATTAAATTAATATGATAGCAGATAATCAAATAACAAATCAGTATGATTTAATCTATAGTAGATGATCAAATACCAAAATATGATTTATTCTACAGATAATAACCAATTGATCGGATTTAAATATTATAATCAATTTATCTGATGTAAAAATTATAACCAATTTATTCGAGAGTTTATCAAATATTCTGGTTAATTTGTAGAGAATGACAAATTGTAACATAAATTGTTTGAAGCACTATGAACTTCCAGAATAATCTCACAGATTAATAGCTTTATATATTTCAAGATGTATTTAACAGTAACTCATTTAACGCTGACATCTTTCAGCAAAGGCACAGTTCATACCAGCCATACCAGCCAGGACCATCTTCCAGCGAAGGCACAATTCATACCAGTCAGGGAGCATTACATATATCTACGACGGCTTGGCAGTTGTAGAACTAACACAATGTCGTCCACCATCAACATATAGCAACTGACCAGTAATATAACTAGCTTGGTCAGATGCTAGATAGGCGATTGTTTTAGCTACATCTTCTGGTTGACCAACTCTACCTAATGGATGGCGGCCATCTTGTTGTACCAAAAACTGAAATATTTAGTGTAGAAGAACGAATTATCAATAAAAATGAAATGAAATGGGGTTTTACGTCCTACTATTTTGCCTTTAAACTGGGCTCATGAAGACAATTTTGCCCGGGCAGCGGACTCGTATCGAATTCCAACTGCTAATGGACCTTTTACGTGCACGCCAATGTGTACACGGGACCTCGGTTTTTGTTCCCATCCTTTTCAGGCCCCCCGTCCTGTATCACTGACAAGGAGAAACCACGGCGGAAAATCTGTATAAATTTTCTCGGCCGATGTAAGTAATCGAACACCCAACCTCCAGGCTAGCGAGCGAGTGTCTTACCCACTTTACCACGCGATCACCCGATTATCAACAAAGAAACCAAAACACAGACGGTTTTATCACAGAGTACGAGTAAGACAGAACGCTGTCATTAGCGGTGGTATTATACAATACTTTTACATATTGTAAAACTGACGGGGAAGATTAGACAACTTCAACATTTTAACTATCTAAACTATATTTTAGGGATTCTTACCTTTTGATATTCTTCATCATTTGAATATTTACTATTTGTATTGGGTCTACGATGTATATCACTAACAACTGTACCTGGACTGAAATATATCAACATGTATCAATCTATATTATACAATAACCAACTCAGACAACTTGTCAAAAAATCCATTTACATGAATGCTTACGTCACAGATACGAATACTGACGTCGTACACATAAATACTGACGTCATGTGCATACATACTGACGTGCTGTACATAAATACTGACGTCGTATACATAAATACTTATGCTTAAAAAAAGTTGAAATATATATTGAAACGAGGTTTATAACAGAAGCATGCAGTAATAGGCTTGTTGTTTAAGTGACACAAAGAGGCAAAAAGTAAAATCTGGATACAGTATAGAGCTGACAATAGTTTATAAATAGATAATGTTGAGAATAACAGTCAAATTACTTTCTTCTGAGTTATGCACATTTTAATTAAATTATTAACTGGAAATCGTGTTAAAACCCAGTCAAAACCAAAATCACCCATGCTCCAGAGTGTTGATGATGGGCCTAGCGTATAAATAAATGTCTAATTATTAATGATGTACATGTATATGACATTTGAGACTAAACGAAAAATCTACTGACTCTTTACATAATTCCTCTTGAATTGAGTCACCGTTTCAGTGACCATATTTCTGAGCTGTGATATTCTCTCAATTTTCATGTTTTTAAATTGAGTCACCCACCGATTGTAATCATAGTGAGTCATCAGCTGAAATTTATTGTAATTAAACTCAGTCAATCAGGAACATCGTGTGTCTTATAAACAACCGTCCAATGAAATTTAAAGTATCACTTACTTTACAGCGTTCACTCGAACTCCCTTTGGTGCCAATTCTAGTGGAAATATAAAAATAAAAAACGACACCTAAAACGTAATTACAACAATACTGCATATACGTTATGAGGGATTTAGTGTATGGGGGTGCACCTTTATATGTAACTGAACGGTAATAGTGCGGAGTGGACGAAAACTATTCCCAATGACCACCAACGAGATTATAGGATGACCTCAGTTCAATAAGACCTAGCCTATAGATCATCTAACAGCTTACTTACAACAATAAGATTTAATGCCCATGCTGTGTTCATGATCTGGATTACCTGCGATATCACTTCTGTAGAAGCGGACGTTAAAACACCAGGTAGTAGTAGTAGTAGTAGTCTGATCTGGAGGTTAATTAGAACAGTAAGACTTAGTCTGTACATACTTTGTACATCATCTAACGGTCAATATGACCAATAAGATCTAGTCTGTATGTACGTCATCTAACGGGTTAATTACAACAATAAGATTTATACATAGTGGGGTTCGCCATTCGGATCTATGAATATATATTATACTGTGTATTTCAAAACGATTTTTGAAATATAATAGAAGCGATACACCATGGAATTAATTGATATATTCAAACCATCACATGGTACTAGAATGGTCCAGTGTAGTGTCTGAATCAAATGAGTGAGAATAAATATTTTCTATCGCGTGCAAGATATAATTCAGGTGTGAAGACTATTGATTATAGCAGTGTTTAATATACAGGAAATATACCTACCTAAAGCAATACATTGTGTGAACATATCCATAGCAGCTTTACTCATACAATATACACCAATCTCCGGCATCTGATAAACAATAATTGAAGATAGGTGGTATAGGGTATTCTAGTGTCATACTGCATGCATATATTGGAACGGTTGTAAATATTTGATATATTGTAAATAGGTACTAGATATTATATTAGAATGTATAACTTTATCGACTGTTTGACTTTACATTTATATACATACAGATACTAGATATTATTGTATAATTTTATACACAGTTATACTATTGTATAACTCCATACATAGTTATATAGCACATGCTAGTGTATAACTTTATATACACAGTTATATACTAGATACTATTATATAACGTTATACACAGTTATATAGTAGATACTATTGTATTACGCTATACATAGTTATATAGTAGATACTATTGTACTACGTTATACACAGTTATATATTATATATAAGATACCATTGTATTACGTTATACACAGTTATATAATAGACACTATTGTATAACGTTATATACCAGATACTATAGTATACAGTTATACACATCTACACACCAGATACTATTATATAAAGCTATACACACGTATACACAGAATACTGTATCTAACATTTATATAGTTCTTAATTTTCTGCTCAGCAATTACAAAAATCCCTAATTTCTTTATTACATGAAATATGCTGTTAGGTAATTATCACTATTTTGCGGAGGAATATTTCCGTCGAATCTTTGTTTCTGAGTTTAGTCTCATATTTTAAATATAAATAATTTACTTACCACTTTAGATCCGCATATACTTGAAACATTGACTATACAACCTGTAATATATTGTATATTGAACATTGATTATACCCCCTGTAAAAATATTGAATTCAACTTGTAATCTAAATTTGTACTGGCACCAAACAAAGATATGGCAGTATTATTATAATCATTAGTTTTTTATGCTAAATAATTACCTTTTGATTGTATCAGGTGCGGGGCTGCTAGCTGTGTTAATAAAAATGGCGCCTTCATATTAACATCCATGACATCATCATAATTTTCTTCAGGTGTCGATAATGTTAAAGATGTGTATAAGGTACCAGCATTATTGATCTACAAAGGTCGAATACATAACAAAACAAAATTAAATACGCCACACAGGCCCGGATCCAGGATTTTGTCGAGGGTCTAGGAATCTCATAGCTGGCTGCAGATGCTGGTCTGAACAATGATGACCAGTCTCACTGCCACATGTGAGAGTGTGAAGTGGTCTTAAATGCGCCTTGTCTATCCACCGCCCCCACCCCCACTCCTCAGGTTGCAAAAATGGCTAAATTAAAATCGTGAATTAAAATAATGATTTAAGAATGTAGCGTAGTATAACCCCACTCCGAAAGTTTCCCAGTTCCCTGGCAATTCTAAAGACCTATGAATTATTTTGAGCTTGGCGATAGCTATAGTGGTGGGTGGCTGAGTGGTTAGCGTGTGTGCGCTGTATTAAACGGTTCGTCATTGAGTCAACTGGTGGTTGTAAGTGACAAAGAGTATGGTCGACTGTCCAACCTCGTGGGTTTTCTCCAGATCCTACAGTTTCTTCCCACCAGCAACTGACCCGTACGTGCAACCGAATTATTGAAATAAATTGAACCCTTATAGTTAAGTCCCGAAATGACCAAGTTTGTGTCGAAAGCACGCAAAACCTCTCTCTTTCTCTCTTTTATTTACTCTCCCTCTCTCTCTCTCTCTCCTACCTTCTCTCCCTCTCCCCGCCCTCTCTCCTACCCTTCTCTCCCTCTCCCCGTCCTCTCTCTCTCCTTGTCGATAGCAACTGGACCTTACCCCATAGTATATTGTCTTCATTGTAGCAATGACCTGTTTAATAGAAATACACGTTACCCATCGCAATATATCAGGTGGGAGTTTACCACACCCGCATCCTTCCCAAACCTAAAATCTATATGGTTAACGATGATATAAATTTCAGATATATCTGTTAACAAATAATATAATATATTAGATACCATTAGCAATATCTAATATCACTCGGCAAACCTCGACAGATTCTGGAACCTACATCTAATCTCGGCTCTATGACGAATTCCGCCATATTGAAACTACTTTAAAGGTCCCGGATGAAACATGGCTACACCCATGGTGTCTTGTTTGTTTGTAATATCTGCATGTATGCTTACCAGAACATCCAGCCGACTAAACTTGGCTATAGTTGAGTCTATAACAGATTGTCTCGTAGTCTCCTGTCTCAGGTCTCCTATTGTTGTTATAATCTGTGGGAAAACATCTTAGCATTAAATAATTGAATATATAAAATTATACATTTAATCTGACAATGGCTAACTGTTTGTTTGAATGGAATACCTAAATTTAAATGTACGATGGATTTTATTTATTTGAATGACCACAGTTAATTAATGTGTTTATAATTGCTGGAACAACAATGCGATTTTTTTTAAATCTACGATAAACATGATTGAATAAAAATGAACCAAAATACTAACATTATCCAATGATAGACCAGCTTCTGTACACAGTGACACCGTTTCATCTAATTTAGCTTTATTTTGACCAGTTAAAGAAAGTTTACAGCCAAGTTTGGAGAAGTATATCGCCGTTCCTCTTCCTATACCAGCACTCGCACCTGAAATATTCCAAACAAAACTCTATCAATTTAAATATGTAATATTGTGGAGTAAACATGAACACAGTTGATTCGAATTATATAAAACAAAACTTACAAAATTGAAAGCTCCATTTACGCTGAATTTGCAAATTTTCTAAGTTTAGACCTTTAAAACTGTCATTAAGTAAGATTTAGATAACGAGGCGTGTTATTGTTCGTGCTACAATAGTTTAAAAATGTATAACAGCGAAGGAATATATTGAAAAATTCAATCAAATAACTTCATTCTGAGCGAAGTTATAAATGTTTAAATAATAGCGTAGTCTCGGTTTTAATTGCTACCATTGTTACGATAATTAAAAAGACACTTGAATGTCCATTTTTAAATTAAATGGCGATCGTGTTTCAATCCGGTTAAAATCTCAACCATCCGATGGTCTAGAGAGCTGTTTATGGAATTGTCAACTGGGTAAATGTCTAATAGATAACATTCGAGGTCAAAAGAAACATGCAATAGGTAGATTGTAGCGCATACATAATGGGTCTTTAAAGCGGAAATTTCATATTTTCTAAGAAAGTCAAAACATAATTATTTCTATGTCATTTGCTCAAAAGGTTGTCAACTCACTACTATAAGATCATGGGCAATATTTCACAGACATTAAAATCCCTGACACCGAAAATAATAACACAATTACTTGAATTACCTCCCTTGTTTTCCCCATTCCCCTCCATGCAATGGCGATCTTCAAACGTTTGAATTTGAAGTTGAAAATGATATTTTGGCCAATTTCTCAACTGGCAACAGTGAATTATAGGATTAATAGGATTATTCTTTAACAAAGTCGGACTGTTTATAGATACAATCTATTTTAAGTCTTTATTTTAATATATTTTAAGAGAGAGAGAGAGAGAGAGAGAGAGAGAGGGGGAGAGTGGGAGAGAGAGGGGAGAGTGAGAGAGAGAGAGGGGGGGAGAGTGAGAGAGAGAGAGAGATGTGGTTTTCACGTCCACTCGACATAAACCAGACCATTTAGGGGCTAACACATGGTTCAATTCTATTTCAATAATTCACTTGCGAGTAGGGGTCTTTAGCAGTGGGAGAAAACTGGAGGACCCGGAGAAAACCCAGAAGTTGAACAGATGACCCTACTCCTTGTCACGTACAACCGAGGAATCGAATCCACGCCCGTTGACTAAACTACAGACCTCATTATACAGCGCGCACGTGCTAACCATTCGACCACCCAGCTCTCCGAATAGTATTTAGAAGATCTTTAACTGTATAGAATTTTGAAGTTAGAGTTCAAAGTTCGCACTGTTACACATTTAAAAATGAATAATTTCAAATCTGATAAAAGTGACAAACACTCATTAAACACGTTAGATTGTACAACCTCTTTACTTCAAAGCATCGCGACGAGGAGTTACTATGACGACAATTATACATTAAGATCGAATGACATACAATCTCTTGGCCTTTTAAAAAAAAGTTTTACAGATGACTAAATAGACTACCCCTGTCAGCATATTATAATTCTTAAGAAGCGCGAGAAGCTGTGCCTGACTGCTCTTGCTCGATTAACATATCTTACAGCCCGATAAGTTTTACATTTTACGTATGACCAATCGCCCAAACGTAAAACTACGTTCATTATTGTCCTTGTTACATGCAGTGTGTGTTTACCGTATCGACTGGTCTAAACAACAGTCGTATGTCTGCATGTTAGCTAATTTATATACAAGTTATAGAACCCGGTGTATACTATACCTGTTATTATGACGACACTGTCTTTAAGATTCTCCATGTTAGTATATCTGTGGTGTATATAACTAGGTCAGACAATATCCACCTCTATCTCCTCTCTGTATTATATACACACACTCAATCGTCTAATCTGTTGAGTTTGGGCGACGATAATAATACTGTAGTATAGTACGCTAGTGTGTCCCGCCAACAGTAGGCCTACAATACAGTAACATGTTCTACCTATTATGTTCGTGACGTATAATGTCACGTTGCAGGTTAGAGAGAGAGAGAGAGAGAGAGAGTTAGAGGAAGGGGGGTGGGGTGAGGTTTTAACGTCCACTCGACACACACAAGTTCATTTTGGGACTCTAGAGAGAGAGAAATGGGGTTTAACGTCTGAATGAACTTTCTCGGCTAATGTAGAGATCGAAAATCCGACCTCCTGACTGGCGAGCCAGCGTCTTACCCACTTAGCCACGTGGCCCCCCTTCAATCTCGATCCCAGAGATAATGTGACAAATTGCTCTATAACTTTTATCAAAATGGATACTTACTAACCTTTAGCTGTTTCCTGATAATACAAAATGATATTGAGCTTTCAACTCTGTTACATACTAATGATCACTGGGGGATTTTTCACATATTGATATCAAAAGTTCATTCAAAAAAAGTCAATTTGACGATTTACTGGGAACTATTTTTTAACGCACAATGTGAGTGATTCGGCTAAAATCGTAAGTAAACAAAGACAAGTCATGCCATTTCATTTCAAGTCAACTTCAGTTGATCTGAATCTGAATCTGTACGTCGCAGGGCCTGTTACAGAATGTACGCGACGGGAGAGTGGGTGCATTAAATCTAGCGTATGTCGCCCTACGACACGATAAAACTGACGGCGACTCGAAATATGCGACTGGTTTACGATCATGTGGAACTGATCAGTCGTGACCTGAGTGCCGTCCAGTTGTTCTGAATCGCGCGTGTTCTACTCCTGCGACTGGAGACAACTAGTTGTCCCTCGTCGCAAGCGACATGAGCGCACCTGGTTTGCGTCGGTGCCTCGCTGACGTAGCCAATTGGATTCGGTTATTTAGTCACAAGTGGAATGGGGGCTATTTGAAGGTTATCACGTGGCAGTCACAGGCGTGGATCCAGAGGGGGTGGGGGGGGGTCCCCCCCCCCTGCTCATCTACATAAAAAAAAAATAATGCCTTGCATCAATGAAATTACATCACAAAGTGATCCTTCATCAGTATAAAAATGATTTCTCTGTTTAAAAAGCTCAATTTGTATGTATGCCTATGTAATTTAGAGACGATGATGGTAGATTTCGGTAACAGAAACCTGGCAAACTCCCTCCTGCAAAAATTCCTGGATCCGCCCCTGAGTCATATGATTAGTTATGGCTCCGCTTTTTCACTAACGCCGGGGTGGGGTGGGGGTGGTGGGGTGACACTCGGCAAACCTCAGCAGATCCCAGTACCCTACGTCTAGCCTTGGCTGTATGACGAAGTCCGCCATTAGAACTACTTTCAAATTCCCGGATTATCAATGACGTTGTCCATGACGACGCCTTTGAAGAATGTTTTATCTTACAAAGTTTTCAAAGTTTGAAGCTGTTTTTCTTTCAAGTTCATCCGATTTTCTTTAGGCAAGGACAAGTTTGCACGGAAAAGTCTGCACACCCTTCGAATTTTGAGAACTTTTTCTAAAAGCGGCAAGTTGTCCTAATAAGTAAGTAAAGACAAGTAAAACGAATTCGAATTTTTGAAACTAGAAAAACGGAACGAAATTGGATCTGTTTTTAAATCACATTGGTGCTAAACCCTCTCTCTGATATTATAAATATATACATCTATAATTACATAAATATAGAATATATACATAATGAATACTATAGAGACTTAGATGTTTGTAAAGGACTGGAAATAGCTGAAGAATTATTTAGCAAGATTGAAATCTTTTTGAAAAGAGAATAAATTTTTGGTCATGTGTGTTTATTCCAGGACTGATTGTTTTATGGTTGTTGGAGTTTATAGATTTTCTATTTTCTTGCATCTATATGTAAGGCGCATACAAGTAAATAGTGTTCGGAATCTTCGAATTTGTGACCAGAAAGGAACTACTTTTTTTAAAAATTAAAAATGAACTACTATTTAGATGTTGTAATATTGCTGGAGACAAAATTCTCAATTGCCATAAACAATTACAATACTCCCCATAACCTTAAAGGAAACACCGGATCAATAAATATGAATTTTCTGTCACAACATGATGTATATTTTTATCACTACGCCGTTTTGTAGTCAGGTTCAGTAAAATTAAATCGACACCAAAGAATTATATCTACTTATTTGTGCGAGTAAAAACGCTTTGGGTGATATCTAAAATCTCCGAATGTAGTTTTTGATATCAAAGCCACGTGTTTTTTATACTTATCGACTTGATTTTCTCTATATGCAAGTGAAGAAAACGGTTTGAGGAGTATCTGTATGATTTGACAGTGGAAGTAACGAACAATTACACCCAGACAGATCAAAAGGTATACCTTTTGCTTGAGATGCGTTGCTTTCACTTTGTTGGCTTCTAAGAATATCTACTTTCAGTTTAAAATATGCTACTTTAACAACCTTTCTGAGAATATTTACTTTCAGTATAACAGGAAATACGGTATTGTCTACTGCATATGTTGCCTAACGCCCTTTCTAAGAATATCTACTTTCAGTTTTATCAGGAACGACCTTGATAGCGGGTGGATTGTTTCCAACAGTGCTGTTATCGATCTATTCAACGTTGTTAAAATACAACTCCTTAACGACCGATTCTCAGCGATATACGCACTCTTTTTATAATATTGAAAAGGTTATATATTATTCACAAAACATGATATAAGATTTAATTTTATGTTTACGGTTATAAAAGTTTTATTCTAGGAGAGACAATATAATATATTTTTATTCCCGCTTAGTGATTTGAATGGCTTGATGTTACGACAGGATATGCCATATATATTTATATTCCTGATCAGTGACTTAAATTGCTTGATTTAAGCATATAGCAGTTAGTTAGCAGTCACTACTACAATCCGCAACCGACACGGATATATACCTTTATGGATAATCTAGTCGAACAAGGTAAACTGTGTGGTATATGCCTTTATAGATAGTGAAGTCTAGGGTGTATGGTTAATACCATAACAGATAATCAAATCTACCAGATGCAACCGACCGTAAGATCTTTACTAATATGGCAACTAACATTACGGATAGACCTCTGTGTTGTATTTGTTTAAGCGACTTTCAACAACCAAAGGTACTCGACTGCAACCACTCTTTCTGTTTCATCTGTCTAGAAAATTATGTCAACAAAGTCACGACTAAAGATCACTTTCGATGTCCATTATGTCGCCATTCTTGTAAAATTCCTGATGGTGGCGTGAAGGAGTTGGTGAATGGTATGTCTAAGGCAGAAGTTTCACTATGCAATGTTCGTAAAACTTACATAGTACCATTTCTTCAGCATGCCTGCTTTGCTTTTCTTGTGTGGGGTATAACGTATTATATGTTGTGCAATAACATAACTTAACAGTTTATCGCCCTTTGTATTGTGGTATTTTGTCACCACCTTCTGAATTGTGACGTCATTGACAACAAAACGGCATATTTACTTCACACCATTCAGTCAGAAAATGGATGTCTTTCGAGAAAGTCGACATTTTCTCTTTCCTTCTTTGTATTCAGTATTGTTTGTTTTAGTGGGTTTTTTTGTCCTGTTTTTGTGTTAGGTCGAAATTGTGCCATAAATGTATTCAATTGCTTCGATTCTATTGAATACCAAGTAAAGCATTTAGTTTTTAGACTACCTGTTTTTTATATATATACATTTCACCGACGTCGTTACTTGTATAGTTTATTACTTACATTCATATTTCTTGTAACATATAGCAGATCATCCCAAATAGTTTTACTGGGTTATATTCCCGATTCATATTTCTTGTAACATATAACAGATCATGCTGGCTTCCCAAATAGTTTTGCTGGGTTATATTCCGATTGTATTCAAATTTGAGTGAAACGTGTGTTACTAATGTGCAACACAGTGGACGCTTACGACCAGCCCCCGGATCCTTTTAGTTTATTTGAATTGTTTGTTTGTTTGTGGTTTCTGAGAATGATGTCTTGTCCATATATTTGTTTTTGTGTAAATTATGTGTGGTGCAGTGGCCCTGCACTTACTATTGTATAGTGAAATACGGAATGGAATCTGTGTAATGTGGAAGCGGTAATTGGAGTAAATAGCTGGTGATAGCATGTAGCCCCATATGAAAGATTAATAAATCTGCACAGTGTGAGCGTGTCTTTGTCTACGATATCACCCCGGGTGAAAGTGGACGTTAAACTCCAGAAACGAACGAACGTAGCAAGTGTGATCTGTGGTCTTTTGGTACAAGTATGTCCTCATGTTTTATGTAATTTTTTGATTAAACCAAAATCTACCGAATAATAAAGATTATCTTTTCTTGGAAGAATTGTAAAAAGTAATTATCTATTGCAATGTGTATATTTGATTTCAATTCAATGAAAGAAGTCTATGATTAATTTCGTTGTTGATATTTTCACTAGTTTTGAATGTTTTGTTTCTCTTTAAAATGACCTCGTTTACAGACAACAGTCAAAGCAAGGAAATTGATCGTGGTTATAAACGGTTGAACACAGAATGGCTACCGTGTCCTATCATAAATGAGTATACTATTTCGTGGTGTGGTTCTACTCGGTTTCACATCTGCCTACACACACAGACTTAATAAACCTGTCCAATTTTACTAATTGGAATCGGAATACATGCGTCTTAAAATTCGAGAGCATTTTTGTCGAATAAAATCGTCGATTTAGGAATCGAAATGTTGATCAACTAGCTTAGCGTCTGTTTTCAATCGGAGTTAATTAATTTAGTATGGTTTGAACATTGACAATGAATAAACATGGTTTTCATATTTTATCAATCAGCATAATCTGACTGTGAATCCTACAGCATACTCACAAACCTTAACGTGTCCCATAGTTTGATTACTCTATCTCAAGAAGATGAGGGCAACTTCCACGTATGCCAACTGCCAAAGGTTCTTTAACTTGCATGGCTCGGTGCACAGGCCCGGGTCCAGCATTTTGTCGGGGGAGGGGGATACATTGGAGCAAAGGGTAATAATCAGGTTTGGTGTTGTCCCCAGCGGAGACAATGCGAAAATCATGTTTATATCATCTATTAAAGAGCAGATTTGTGAACTACAACAGTAACAAAGCCAACGAAAATGAAAATCAACTATGTCACACTGGGGCTGATGTTCAGCATCATTAGCATAATCGATGTACACCACACTGCATTAGTGTGTCATGTATAGACAACTCTGCGAGAATATAGATCAACTAATAATGTCTGATCTTTCCATTTACATCCCAGTCCACCATTTTCGGCCGTTGTCTACTTGCCAGCCCTAATCTTTCAAACCAGATATGGTTATGCTTACAGTAAACGGTGGACAATGTATTCACAGGACGCAGCATCTTGAGCGATGGATACATGATCGATCATAAACGCCCATCCACACTGATGCGGATTGAAGGAAAATTATCGAAAGCCACGTTCGATATAATTATAACAGTGTAAATAAACATATGTACTCTTCACTGATTTACTATACAATTAAAACCCGAGTCTCGATCAAAATAGCAAACATATTTTCCGTTCCATGACTTGCGCCAGAATCTTTCTGTGGACGCCATTGGTATCTATGCATATTTGGGTATGAGAGTTTGGTTATAAGTAAACGACAAATTTGAAACGATATTTTAGAAACGAAAGCATTGAAGTAAATGGTGTTTATCACAATCTGTGCTGATCGTTTCCTCTTTTTTCGAGAATATATTTTTTCGGGGTGGGCGAAACGGTTGAATGTAAATCCGAAACGGTTGAATGTAAATCAGTTTATATACATTCATATTACATTATTATCATATGCATTGCGAACCATTTGTGTCAAAAGCCACATTCGATATAATTATAACAGTGTAAATAAACATATGTACTCTTCACTGATTTACGATACAATTAAAACCCGAGTCTCGATCAAAATAGCAAACATATTTTCCCTTCCATGACTTGTGCCAGAATCTTTCTGTGGACGCTATTGGTATCTATGCAAATTTGGGTATGAGAGTTTCGTTATAAGTAAACCACACATATGGGGGGTCCGCCCCCCCTGCTCAGCTACATAAAAAATAATGCCTTGCATCAATGAAATTACATCACAAAGTGATCCTACGTCAGTATAAAAATGGTTTCTCTGTTTAAAAAGCTCAATTTGTATGTAAGCCTATGTAATTTAGAGACGATGATGGCAGATTTCGGTGACAGAAATCTTGCAAACCCCCTCCTGCAAAAATTCCTGGATCCGCCCCTGAATGTTGCTTGGATATCGGCTTTAGATTAATCAGAAACAGGGTACTAAATTCTTAGAAAATCTACTTTCACTTTTGGTGGTCTGAATCCATTTCCAAGAAATCTATAATCATCAGTGTACAAGTTGAACAGATCACAGCCGATAGATATATGCATTACTGTAGCCTACAGTTTAATATTTAAAACATAGTTGCAAATGTTACACACGAGTATATATTGTTAGGCGATGCGTGTTATATAAGCCGGTAGCTTTCAATTTTAACTGTAATTGTTACAACCATATAAACAGATGGCGGAAAATATGTGTAACGGGACATATGAAGTTAGTAACGACACAGATACTGTTAACCAGAACTTAAAAGTGTGGCTGCACGGTAAATACTGTGTTGGTAGATTTACAGTGCGGTAATTACACTCTATGTAGATTAACTGTACGGCATCTACTGTCTGGGGGCATTAACGGTAAGGAATATACTGTCTAAGGAGATTAGCTTCATGGTAAAGGTTATGTTTAATCAGAAATGAAATGGCGTTTAATGCCCTACTGTTGTGCTCCGAACTGGGCTAAAGAAGACGGGGGTGTATAATCATGTTAAATATGTGCACCTGTCCAGTTAGTACTGTTCGGTATAGTCATAAACGTGTAAATATATGCGAGATTACGGAAGACCATAAGGGTCAATCAAATGAAAAAAAATATATATTCTGAGTAGTTTTCTTGTAACTATCTTGTAATTACAAGATACGGAGAAGCCCGTTAGGGTCAATCAGATGAAAAACAACCTAGTTTATTTCAATGTCGTCGCACGCTGATTTATCGGATAGTTACAGGCCAGAGAAGTGTGAGAGAGAGCGAGCGAGAGAGAGCGAGCGAGAGAGAGCAAGAGAGAGAGAGAGGGAGGGGGAATGGGGTTTAACGTCCTTTCGACACAAACTAGGTCATTTCGGGACTAACATATGGTTCAAATTTATTTCAATAATTCGCTTGCGCGTAGGGATCTTTAGTACTGGTGGTGGAGCTTGCATGACGAATGGTTAGCAGGTGCGCGCTGTATCATAAAGCCTGGCATTGAGTCAACTGCCGTGGTTTCGAATCCCCCGTTGTACATGACAAGGAGTGGGATCGCCTCTCCAGCATCGTGGGTTTTTTCCGGGTCCTCCGCTTTCATCCCACTGTTAAAGGTCGTAAAGCCCCATTTCCCCTATCTTTTTAGCAGTTGGAGGAAACCGGAGGACAGGCGAGGTTGGACATGCGATCCTACTCCTTGTCACGTACAACCGGGGATTCGAAACAACGCCATTTGACTCAATAACAGGCTTTTAGTATACAGCGCGCACGTGCTAACAAAATCGACCATCCAACCCTCCAGCCCAACGAAGTACTTTTGTATGTTACGGAATCGGCAGCATCAGGTTGTTCCCTCATTAAATACTATTCATTAAGTTCATACTCTCATTAACTTCATTCCCACATTTAGGGAGGGTCCATTTTTCAGAATATCCTTTTCCTCATTTACTATCCAAAAATAAAAATTTAAAGAAGTTTTCCGAAAAATATATATATCGTCCTGTGGCTTCAAGGAGCGCATCAAAATTGATGAATCGTGATATAAATATGTAGTGTGTGGGAGTAAGAAGTCAATGGTATTTATGGGAGCATGAAATCGGTGTATGGTAACCTTAAAATTGTCGATTATGGGCATCCCGATATCTTGTAATTACAAGATAATCAGATTTTTTTTTCATTTGATAGACTCTTATAGGCTTCCGTACGAGATACTGTTCTTTATATTGAAAGCTGAATTGGATCATAATCAACATGGCTACTAACATTACGGATAAACCACTGTGTAGTATTTGTTTAAACGAATTCCAAGAACCCACGACAATCGACTGTCAACATTCGTTCTGTTTCACCTGTCTAAAAGATTATATCAACAAAGTATCTACCAACAATCAGTTTCCGTGTCCATTATGTCGTAATATTGTTAATATCCCTTCTGGTGGAGTTATGGACTTTACGACCAATGTAGATGTTCAACAGGAGTTGGCGAGTGATGTTTTTAAAACAGAAGCTCCGCCATGCGATGTTTGTAAAACTGGTCTAAATGCGGAGTTCAAGTGTGAGAATTGTGAACAATATTTATGTAAGTCCTGCAGCACGACCCATGCTGGACTTACAGTTAGTCGCGATCACTTGGTGGTGGGTGTTGTGGCAGGAAAGTCAAGAGGAGATCATCCAACGAGTAAATCTAAAGATTTTTGTCGAAACGACCCGGGTAAAGTAGCCAGATGTTATTGTCAGGATTGTTCTCTATCCCTCTGTGCAGAATGTTTTGTGGTAGGTCATAATGGACACCGATTCGTAGATTTACAGGACGAACAAGTCAGGGTGGAGGCGAGAGAGAAACTGAAACAACTTAAAGAGGATCTAGAGGCCCGAATTAAACAATTCACTGAATATTCAGATTCTCTGAAAGCTTGTATAATGGATATCGACAACTCTGTTGACAAATCGTGTGCAGCTGTCGACAAACAAGTTGAAACAATTTGCTCTGAAGTCAAACAACTCGGTGAAGACGTTAAAATTCGGATACAGAAGTCACGTGATGATGAAGTAACTAAGCTAACGAATCCCCTTAAAGAGATGGAAATATTAATAGAAGATTTAAAAGCCAGTGTTAAATGTACTCTCAATATTATAGAAGATAAGTCTATTGTCCAGGTTATTCACAGAATACCACAAGTTCAACAAGAAAAGGAGGAGAACAGTTTAGGGAAGCTTGATATTCCCAATGTAAAATACACTTTGTTTGACGAATCGGTGATTGATAAAACTATGTTGGCTAAACAATTGGGGGATGTACTGCATCAAGAACAATCAACTTTTACAACTCATTTTAACTTGGACGATGTTGCACGTCACGGAAAGAAAGGGGTATATAGTGTAGATTATTACATTCAAGGATTACCATGGTGTCTTGATGCTGTAAAGATACAGAAGAAAAATACTACACCCGCTCTGAGTATTTACCTGCATCTTAGCGAAACAGTCGACACAGCTGATATTAAATCATGCCAGGCCAAATGCAGAATAACACTGATTAATATAAAGGGTAAACAACCATCTTTGATTCAAGAAGGTGAAGTTGATACGTATAAACCTGGTATAGGGATGGGTTGGCCTAAATTGCAATGCTGGAATACATTGTCTGACAAACAAAAAGGATTTATTAATGAAAACAACAGCTTTACTATACACGCAACAGTCGCAGTAATCAAAGTTGAACGTATTTAGAGATATTTGTTCAGCTTTATAACGATTACAGGCCTTAATACAATGGCTACCGGATTAAAATATATTATTGAATTGTATGGCCATGTGAATTATGAGCACATGTCCATGTTATGATAACGATTAAATTGATTGATTTGAAAGCGGGCACGATTTACAGATTCTACAATTACATATGTCCATCGTGACAGTGAACAATGATACAATATTTAAGATTTTTTGTTTCTGAAATTAATCCATAATTTATTGTAGCGCAGTATAAATAAAATAAAAATATGTGTTCTTTGTATCGACTGGTCTCGTGAAGTCAAACATTCGCCATACTGTGTGATATGGGGGAAACGTTTTACCAGCTAACGGGACTGTGATCTTCTCTTATTTCCAAGAGTCCTTTTATAAGGGAGGGGTTTGGGCAACTGCAAATTATCTACCATAGAGTACGATTCACGAATTCGAATAATTTGTCCACTTGCAACCAACCTGTTCATACTCCCTGAATATTTGGGACTGATCTAAAGAAGATCAATGCAACATATCTACGAGTATGTTGGTTCCTATGAATCCTGGGCGTCTCATTTGTGACTATCGTGGAGGGTGACAAATTTAACCCAATCCAAACGGTTGAAATCCAGAATGGTGGCCAAAATGTACCATATTTTTCCAGCAATCCCAGAAAGGAATCTTATCCATCAACTTGGTGTTGGGGTACGCCCTTTCCATATTACTCTTATTATAATCGAAATGGACTTGTGAAGTTTAATGAATTCCATTCCTCTAGCGTGTGTTGTTGTTGCACACAATATTAGATATTTTCTATAAAACGCACCTGCTTCAACTCATAGTATAGAAACACCACACTAGCTCTATTATACTACACTAAGACCATAGAAACACCACTCTTAACTGTACTGTACTATACTAAGACCATACAAAAACCACCCTAACTCTACTATACTACACTAAGACCATCGAAACTCCACCCTAACTCCACAATGCTTTACTAAGACCATACAAACGCCACAATATTTCTGATATACGAAGACCATAGAAACACCACCCTAACTCTACGCCATTGAAACTCCACCCTAACTCCACAATGCTTTACTAAGACCATACAAACGCCACAATATTTCTGATATACGAAGACCATAGAAACTCCAACTCCACAATACTACACTAAGGCCATAAAAACACCAGCCTTACTCTAATATACTAAGAACATAGAAACATCACCACGCTCTACTATACTACACTAAGACCATAGAACCATCCTAACTCCACAATACTGTACTACGACCATAGAAACATAACTCCACTATTCTATACTAAGACCATACAAACGCCAACCTAACTCTGCTATACGAAGACCATAGACACACAACGCTACTATACTGATGACCAGTACAGAAAACATCTCCTTAACTCTATACAATGGTTCTGACAGCGTTAATATCTGTGAAGTCTATGTATATACAATGTTATGTTTCAAAGTCGTGACCAGTGACAGGTGGGCCTAAGCTCATTAAAAATAAGCCTATAAAGAAAAAGAAAAAAGGAAAAAGAAAAAACAGAAAAAAGAAAAAAGAAAGAAAGAAGAGGGGTGAGAAAGAAGGAGAGAATAGGGCATAGGACAGGAGAAAGAAAAGATAGGAACCTTTTTGGTCTGAAATGTTTGGAAAATGGGTTTGCGGTTGTCAATTTTCAAAGGGGGACCCCCCACCCCCACCCCCCTTGGACGTGTAAAAAGAGAGAGAGAGAAATGGGGTTTAACGTCCACTCAACACAAACCAGGTCATTTCGGGACTAACATATGGTTTAATTTTATTTCAATAATTCGCTTGCGCGTAGGGGTCTTTAGCAGTGGGAGGAAACCGGAGTGCGCGGAGGAAACCCACGAGGTTGAGAAGGCGCCCCTATCTCCATGCCACATACGATCACACCAGGGCTCGAAACCACAGCCGCAAGCCAGAGGTGACCGGCCATCTAGAGGTCGAAGCGCGGCACTCTAGTCCACTAGGCCATCCCAACCCCCCACGTGTAAAAAGACCAATAAAGTCAAAATACCTCTAAGGCCAAAGTTAAAAGCAAGTCGTCTACATTTGACATTTACCGCATTACATTTTAGATTAGTGTTCCGCCGCTTTCTACGTAGTATCTTATGCAGAGCACTTAAGTTTAATATGCAAATATAAGATTTCACATGACATTAGCGCATACACGGAGACAAGGCCGAGAGCAACCTGGCACGCTGTAGGCCAGCACACTACAAGATATTTACATTGACTGCGATGTATCACATCCCTCCAACACAGTGTGCTGTGATATCTAAGTAAGAGTTCCGCGAAATTTTGAACGGCACACTAAGAAAATGTGAAAAAACACGTGATTCCAATTAAAAATTCACTAGTGTCTTCTGGAATGTTCATATCTGTGTTTTTCTTTATTTAGTTTGAGTAACTCTATGTGTCTATGACTAGTCCGTGTCTACGGTTGTATGTCGTCTATGACTTGCCATGTTTTTGTTTTTGCAAAATTCTAATGTTTGTACATTATTTAGCCAGGTGTGTCGCTATTTTTTCATGTGTTCCAAGGTATGCCGTTGACCAAAAAAGGTTGAGAACCACTGCTCTAACAAAACGGATCTAGCTCGACCACACCAGGCCCATGTCACAATTGTTAATTAGTATCTAATATATACGTTTATTGACGTTCTTTCACTGACCACTTACAACAATTATATTGTATTGGAGAGGATTCTTTTATTAGTTTTTCTCCGGGTCGTCCGGTTTTCTCCTACTGCCGAGTGGACGTTAAACCCCATTTCCCTCCCTCTTTTGTATAAGTTTTAGTAACTTTTGTCCGATTCGTTAACTTTAAAGTAATTCAATATGTTTCAATAGGATCTATGTCAATGCAATGTAAAACTAGGCATATATCAATGATGTGTTTATAGGTCAAATACAATTTAGTGTAAAAATAGCCCTATCGCAATACAGCGTAAAATATGTAAATGGCCATTTACACGGGCTAGTTTACAAGATGGAACCACGCCGGAAAATCCAAATGAACTTTCTCGCCCCAGTCTAGGACTGAACCCGGGACCTGCAGATTTATTCACAAAATATACAAAATTCATTTTATTTTAATATTTAGGAGATAAACACTTCCTGTTTCGCATTTAGAGGGGTGTTATTGTCCAATAGACATGTCCTGAGATCATTAGGACCCGAGACAAGGGGAAACCACACCGGGAAATCGAGATGAACTTTCTCGGCTAATGCAGGGATCGAGCACCCGACCTCCAGGCTAGCGAGCCAGCGCCTTGCCCACTTACCCATCGTGATGCCCCAGTGTTGATATGACTTTGTGTCGCCATACCTATTATCTATTAGCTTTACGGGTGTGCTAATACTTCTGGATACATACATTCTTTTAAATAAAGGAATATTTTTATGATTGATGTATCATTAGAAATCATTTGTGATGAGTAAGGATAAAAAGAGAGAGACACAAACTAGGTCATTTCGGGACTAACATATGGTTTTGATTTTATTTCAATAGTTCGCTTGCGCGTAGGGGTCTTTAGCAGTGGGAGGAAACCGAAGTGTCTGGAGGAAACCCACATACGCTCACACCAGGGATCGAAACCACAGCCGCAAGCTAGAGGTGACCGGCCAGCTAGAGGTTGAAGCGCGGCACTCCAGACCACTAGGCCATCCCGACCCCCTATTTCGATGAAGCGGATAAATTTAATATCCGTGGGGAATAGCTGAGAAGGGGAAACCTCACTTTCCCTACATCTATTGTTTAGAGTCTAGGTCTAATTAGAGTGAGAGGTTTACACCAGTGATACTAATTGATTAAGACACACTATAGTCCTACTCCCACGGTCTACTAATCTCCTGATCCTTTATCAAAACAATCAAATGTGGGGAAAGTGGGGTTAAAGGTGTCTTCCCATAACGCCGACTCACCGGGTTAAACCGCTAAGACGTGAGAGGATTAACCTCTCGTGGTTCATGATGGGTACCATTAAAAATTGCAGAATCAGACCTTATGAGCTCAGTGAACCCAGTTGTTTCTAGGACGCTTAATCTTATACTGAGCGCCATAGAAAACGCATTTTGGTATTGACCCCTCTGACTTTGTACCGTTGATTACAGATTTAACATCAATAAGTGTACAAATGTGTTGTTATTGATGTGTCCCCATTTGAATTTTGTTCACAATAAGACGCAAAGTAAGTAATATATGTTTACAGGATCATTTTGTTATACGAAAAACTAAGTGATGCATTTTCTATGACGCTCAGCATACTTTCTATCCAGAGTGACCTTTCATATAATAATCTATTGTTTTAAAATGTTTATGAAAATAATACACATTTAAACATGGTCTAAATTATCGCTAAAATTAAACTGCTTATTGGACTTTTCCATTAAACGTATACTTCCTTGTTGTCATAATATACTCGATCAATATACCAATTGGTAATACGTTCGAACACCGTCTCTTTCTACATCAAAAAATAAGAAATTTAATAAAACAGAAATATGTATTTTTTGACCGTAAAATGATATACGAATTAACATTTTACATGACATATTATTGCTGATAATTAAAATAAACAAGTAATGCGAAAATTTCAAACTCGTTTTAACGCTATATGTTTCCCCTTTAGTTTCAGTAACTGAATTTGTGTTGTTTTTAAATATTTGTTAGGAGTAATACACGTGAAAGGGACACTCTCGATTATATTTTAGTGAATAAAACTGCTTAATTTTGTGTTAAAAGCCCGTAAAATGTTCTACCTTAGGTGCATTGGCTGAGAAAGTTCATCTCGATTTTCCGACGTGGTTGCCCCATGTCAGGCCGTAGTGCCGCTGTCCAGGCAAAATTTCGCTCATCACCAACTGTATGGCATTATCTGTTTTCATTAGCCCACTTTAGGAGCAGAAGAGTAGGACGTTAAACCTCATTTCACTTCATTTCTCGCTTTACTTAGTTACGACTCAATATTGAAGGGGGTGGGGAGGAGGGATGGCCGAATGGTTAGTTTGCTGTATCATACGACCTGCCATTGAGTCAACTGGCGTGGTTTCGAATCCCCGGCTGTACGTGGCTAGGAGTTGTGTCGCCTGTCCAGCGTCGTGGCTTTCCTCCCACTGCTAAAAAAACCTTACGCGCAAGCAAATTATTGAAATAAAATTAAACCATGTGTTAGTCCCGCGAAATGACCTAGTTTGTGTCGTGTGGACTTTAAACCCCATTTCTCTCTCTCTCTCGCTCTCTCTCTCTCTCTCTCTCTCTATCTCTCTATCTCTCTCTCTATCTCTCTCTCTCGCTCTCTCTCTCGCTCTCTCTCTCTCTCTCTCTCACTCTCTCTCTCTCTCAATATTGAAAGCAAGATGCAACGTTACAGTCGCCCGTGAGATTATCACGTGTTCAGTTTAAAACAAAATATTTGTCTGTTGTTAAATGGTTTAATTTAATAGTTTCCGGGCCCAGTTTTATCTATATTAAATGTTAATATAATTAAAATCATATTATACACCCTAACAGTATGAGTCATAAACAGATGGCTGCAACACCCATAAAATGAAATGAAATGGGGTTTAACGTCCTACTATTCTGCTCCTAAACTGGGCTAATGAAGACGGGCATACGCCATACAGTGTGCTATGAGCGAAATTTTGCCCGGGTAGCGGCGCTACGGTCTACTCTTATATCGAATTCCAACTGTCAAGGGATCTTTTTCATGCACGCCAATACGTACACGGGACCTCGGTTTTTTGTCCCATCCGAACCACAAGGGGAATAAAAAGCCAGAAAAATATCATGGAACTAAAGATAATTGTCTCCAATTGATCGAATGGTTAGCACGTGCTCGCGCCGTATAATAAGATCTGTCATTAAGTCAACAGGCGTGGTTTCGAATCCCCGGTTGCACAAGGAGTAGGGTCGCCTGTCTATCCTCGTGGGTACTTCGGTTTCCTACCACTGATAAAAGACCCCTACGCACAAGCGAATTATTGAAAAAGAATTGGACCATGTGTTAGTTCCGAAATTACGTAGTTTGTGTCGAGTGGACGTTACCCCCCGCCTCTCTCTCTCTCTCTCTCTCTCTCCCTCCCTCTCTCAGCCTAGTCGGAGCAGACAAGTAGGACGTTAACCTCATTTCATTTTAACGAGCATGTAATACGGACTATGCATAATTTGTGAAGTTTATTTTCATATAGAATTAGCATAAATATTTTTAAATGTTAAACTGTCAATTACATTATTGATCAAACGACGGCGACATTGATCGATAACAACTCAATGCTGTTAAAAGAAAATGCTGAGGTATTAAAGAGGAACCAGTTCACGAAGCATTCTCGGACTTTGAGAATTTGCTCAATTTGCTAAATCATTGTTTATGAGAAAAATCTTTGATCCAGAAACACAAAACGATGCACCTAGCTTCTTATTGACGTATTTGATACATTAAAACTCCAAAATTATTATAATGGGCTATGTTTCAGTTAAAATAAGGCGAACAATTTTGAGTAAATTCTCAACTTAAGTCTGAGAATGTTTTGTGAACTCAAGGCCAGGAGAATCCTTTATTGTACGCTATTTAAGTATAATTTTAAACATAATTAAAATACAGATGTGACGTCATCCTTTGATGTTGGTGCACCACGGCCCAAGTGCCAACCGTACATTATTTATACCTTTTGCAATATTGGACTCGCGTGACGTATTTCGTTGAAATGTACGTGCTGGATAGTGTCTGTATTTTAAGTTGTTTAATGATATCGTACAAGACAGTGTGTAATATATACTAATTGTCATCGTTCTATCGCACTGATACAATATAAATATATTACCTAATGTCTTGTACTCGACCATTAAACTACACAGAATGATGACGCAAAGGGTTCTCGACAAATAATACACGTAATTTTACATCAAAATAAACAATACTACATTATTGACACGCAACAAAACTCACAAACTTAATTCTAATTTGGGGGGGGGGGGGCTAGTGGTCTAGAGTGCCGCACTTCGGCCTCTGGCTGGCCGGTCACCTCTGGCTTGCGGCTGTGGTTTCGATCCCTGGTGTGGCATGGAGATAGGGGCACCTTCTCAACCTCGTGGGTTTCCTCCGAGCACTCCGGTTTCCTCCCACTGCTAAAGACCCCTACGCACAAGCGAATTATTGAAATAAAATTAAAACCATGTTAGTCCCGAAATGACCTAGTTTGTGTTGAGGGGACGTTAAACCCAATTTCTCTCTCTCTCTCTCTAATTCTAATTAGGGATGGGGGCGTGGATGTTCGAATGCTTAGCGTGGGCGCGCTGTATCATACGGGCCTGCCATTGAGACAACTGGTGTGGTTTCGAATCCCAGGTTGTACGTGGCAAGGAGTAGGGTCATCTGTCCAACCTCGTGGGTTTTCTCAGGGCATTACAGTTTCTATCCACTGCTAAAGACCCCCTACGTGCAATGGAATTATTGAAATGAAATAAAACCATATGTTAGTCCCGAAATGACGTAGTTGAAAGGCACTTTATGAAGTAAAAAAGGGCACTCTCGAAAATTAGTGGGGGGGGGGCGCCTCTGTATGCTGTTAGCCAGTCAGTCAATAATAGCAAAACGTCACAACTATACGGCATGCCAAATGAAAAAGCAGATAACCTCTTTAAAATCATTATAATTCACACCGTAAATGTGGAAGGGATAAATATACGTATTGGTGGCACTAGCAAACATTAAGAGACAGGTTCCGTACGGCTAGTAAGTCTGTTTATTTTTATTGTGTGGGTGGGTGTCTGTGTGTGTTCATTTCGGGACTAACACATGGTTCCATTGTTTTTCAATAATTCGCTTGTGCGTAGAGAAATTTAGCAATTGGAGCAAACCGGAGAACCCCGGTCCCGTGTATGTATTGGCGTGCACGTAACAGAACCATTGACACATTGAATTCGAAATAAACGTAGGCCGTAGTACCGCTGTCCTGGCAATACCCCCCATATAGCCGACACTCTATGGTGTTGGGGGGTTGGGATGGCCTAGTGGTCTAGAGTGCCCCGCTTCGACCTCTAGCTGGCCGATCACCTGTGGCTTGCGGCTGTGGTTTCGAGGATTGTGGCATGGATATATGGGTGCCTTCTCAACCTTGTGGGTTTCATTCGGGCACTCCGGCTTCCTTCCACTGCTAAAGACCCCTACGCGCAAGCGAATTATTAAAATAAAATTAAAGCCATATGTTGGTCCCGAAATGACCTAGTTTCTCCCTCTCTCTCATTTCTAAGCCGAGGCAAACAATTTGATGCGGCGATGATTTGGGTTACGATAACTGTGACTCTAATTGGTGGCACTTGATTTAAAATGTAACACGTGTCATTAGACACAATAACGGCGGGATTGTGGAGGGGGTGGCTGAATGGTTAGCGTGCGCGATGCATCATACGGTCTGCCATTGAGTCAACTGAGGGTGTTGCGATACCCCGGTTGTACGTGGCAAGTTTGTTTCGAGTGGGTGTTATACCCTCTATGTGAAAAGGAGTAGGGTCGCTTCGTGAGTTTTATCCGGGTCTTCCGGTTTCCTCCCACTGATAAAGACCCATACGCGCATGCGAATACTTGAACTAAATTGAACCACATAGTAGTCTCAAAATGACTTAATTTATGTTGAGTTGACGTAAACTCTCACCTCTTTCACTTGAATATATACATGTACCAGATATAATAACACTCGTCGATAAATAGTTTATGATATCAGAAACGGCGAGTAGCAGATTTTCAATAGAAACGTTTTGCAAGCGTAAGATTCGAAACTAAATTTTTAATTTTTTCTTAAAGCCCCAATAACATTTTTGTTGTAACTGAATAATATGTTCCAATCTTCATTCTGGTCAACAAATCGTATTATTTTAGAATATTCCAATTAAATGATGATATAAATATCGTCTTAACACATCTATTTTAAAAAATTGGAAAAATTCAACCAATTGATTTGAAAAGTCTAACGTAAACCTTTTCAAATGTGACTTGGATTTAAAAATATTTTCGAATCCTCTGAACAAATAAAATAGATTGTAATGGATAATTTACACAACAGGTAGAACACTTAAACAACTAGTACTTAGAATAAGGGTATTATTTATTTTCTGGAGCTACCAAACCAGCAAGAATGTTATTGTCCCTTTAAGTAGCCCAGCTCCTGTCCAGCAACTTTGCTCTCTTCAGGAATTTGTAGGCTAGGCACTTGACTAGCACTGATGGTGATCTTAGTAGATAACTGACATCATGCTGTAATAGTACTAAGCTCAGCTCAGCTACCTATACGGCGCAAAAATCTAAAACTATATTGACGTAACGTGTCACGTGACGATACGGATACGTGATGCAGTTGGGGATAATTTCATTTGGCAAAAGTCTTAAAATGCTCTAAGAATTGAACTGATATTGTCGTCTTTCAGAACCAACTTGTCACACTCTGACACAATATGAAGGTGCGTGGTTTACTAGAAATGGTAGTAAGTATACTGCTATTAAAGTGGGTAATGATCGATTTGGTGATTCACAGTGTCTTGAGTAACGTGATAACTTCAATGGTGGATTTCCCACAACTATGTTGATGCTGGTGTATAAATATGGGTAAGTTACATCAAAACTGAGTAAAACACAGATCCTATTTGTTTCGCTTTTGTGGTTCAAAATTTCGTTTTATTTGTCTTTAGTACACTATGATCTGGAAGAGTTGTTATCATTTACGTGTTGTGGGTGATGTGAGGGGTTATCCAATGACACTTTTGATACACGGAACTGTTGGTAATGGGCCTGTCACACTATAACGTTATAAACAACTTATTCTGACGTATGAAATAATAGTTCAAACACGCTGGCATACACTGAAGCTGAATTTAAAATTCAAGAGGACGCTCTTTTGGACGCTATTCTAACGCGCTGAACGAATATATAACCTATGTTTAACGTATGAGTAACTTATTCATCACTTATCCCCAACGTACACATAACTTATACATGACATGACAGCGTTTGCACAACGAATTTTTAGCGTTCTTGACTTCATAGGTCAAAAGCCACTCGTTTGATCGAAGACGTGACCCCCACTATAACTTCATGTAATAGAGGATATCGAAAGTATAAAAAAACGAAACGAAATATAGATCTGTATTATAATCATATTGAGTTAAATGAATCATTTTTCACATGAACACAATAATACAGGGTTACCATCAGTGAATTGTGCGATAGTGCAATCACTAGTCAGGACGTTTACCGAGATTGGGGTGTTGGGATGGCCTAGTGGTCTAGAGTGCCGCGCTTCGACACCTAGCTGACCGGTCACCTCTGGCTTGCGGCTGTGGTTTCGAGCCCTGGTGTGAGCGTATGTGGCATGGAGATGAGGGCGCCTTCTCAACCTACCCCCGACTGCTAAAGACCCCTACGCCCAAGCGAATTATTAAAATAAAATTAAAGCCATATGTTAGTCCCAAAATGACCTAGTTGTGTCGAGTGGATGTTAAACCCCATTTCTCTCTTTCTCACCCGGTCGAATTTTTCTAGCGTCATTTAATCCACGTCGGTATAGGATAGAAACGAAGTGAAATGTTCTTCTCTGGCAGGGCTAATGTAGGGGTATGAGATAGAGGGCAATTTTAAAGATACAGTAACCTAGAATTGATATTATTTTGTTATTATGTTTTATAGATACAGTAACCTAGGATTGATATTATATTGTTATCATATTTTATAGATGTTTTCAGTGCCTCGATGTTGCGCCGTTGAGTGAAAACCATAAAGTATTTAGACAAGGTAAGTTCAAGTTAATGGTCTTTAAGCAAAACCACAAGTCAACGTTGCTGTAAGGCTTTGAAAATTTAATATTTTTTTAAATGCATTCGTAATAAAAGGGGCAGCAATGGTAGCTTAGGGAGTATGTTGCACACACAACCATCCGGAAACACCCACCCGGACACACCCACCCACACACAGCTTGATGGAGTAGAGACATAACACCAAAATCCTGACCAGCTTTACAAAGGTTTATATTTTTCAGGCACATTGTGTTATTTGCATAACAACGGTATTGGAATGTGTCGAGCTGCAAAACAGATTGGTGTTCATCGAGTCTTATATAGTAAGTACTTTATTGTTTCTATACCGGCCAAATGGCACACTATGTGGCGTATGCCCGTCTTCATTAGCCCAGTTCGAAGCAGAACAATAGGACGTTAAACCTCATTTATATTGTTTCACTGAATTGTAGATACAGAAAACTTTGCCAATGAAACGCAAGAACGAAATCGAATAGGACCGAATCTAAGTAGACTAGAACGGTTCGGCCATTTAATCAATTAATTTAAAACTGGTGAAGCGAGGGTAAAACTCGAACAACCAGCACGGTTGGTTACAGTCAGTGCACAGATCTTGTCAGACTTCACAAGGCTAATTTGTCCGAAAAGTAAAATAATTTGAATGAAATTTTCAATATATTCTTCTCGAATTATCTTGTATTAAACTATTATAGCGTGAGTGACCAGCTCTTTATCCACATCTTACATAATGCATCTTTTAAAAGTGGACTTTAATTGGTCACATTGGTCACATGATTAATTTAATTTACGATGACCTTCATGATTTGTGTCTCCCCGGTCCTTTCTCATCACCAGTAAATAAACACCCAGACGCAAGTGTGATATTATAATTTATTATAATTTCTATTTTTGGCCTCCATAACTAAAAGTATTTTAACCAGAAACCATCGCCAAACCTTGTTCGCCGAGAAATGGTCACGGATCTAGACCACACAGCTTATCATGTGGATTATGACGAATCTTTTTGAACTCAATATACCAAAAATGAGAATCAGATGCCTTCACAAAATGAACCATTTAGGCTTGAATTTGCTTCCATAGTTTCACCTAGTCTGTTGCCATGGCAGCACCAACGCTGATCTGTAAAATTTGTCATCTTATTTAGATTTTCTCATTTTTTTTTCTTCAGAAAATGATTGCAAGTAATTTATTGAAGATGAAGACTTATTCGCAATTTATGAATAAATGCAATGAAATGAAATGGTGTTCAACGTTTTACCCTTTGTTGCTCAAACCGGGGTCGTATAATTCAGGAAGGTGTTGTACCTACGACCCCGTTGGGGTAAATTATTATTTGTCACTTTCTAGTCTTACTCCCACCAATTAATCCTTCCCGGATCCTTAGGATGCTTGGCAAGTATTCACCGGTGTATCCCCAAATCTACTAAGATATTCACCCGATAATGTTGGTTATCAGCATATGTACTCAAGAGCTTTCCTGCGCATCGGGAGTTATCCCCTCGGTGATACACGGCAGTTGTTCGGGGGACATTCCAAGAAGCTTTTCAACCATAGCCGAATCGTCAGGGAACCTTTACCGGACCTTACCCTATGCCTTATAGGTTCCCTTTCTCGTTGTATCAATCCGGCCTGTTTTGGCAAAAGCACCGGGAGTCATCGGGAGAAAATTTATTTTTTACATCGGCGATGATTTTAGCTCAGTAGGACCTATGCTTTACATGCGATCTAGTTTTGCTACCGAATTCGACATTTCTATCCTAAATATTAATCTTAGGTCCTACTGGGGAATAGTCATATACATTACAAAGGAAAGTGTGGCTCCTAACTCTCTATCGCGCATCTCCGACCTAAAAAAGGCCCAAATGGGACTTACGCACATGGAAATAATCACTGATTTAAAAAGAACTGTACTTTATGTAAAATCCAGCCAATCAACGCCTGGTTTAGGATGGACTTTTAAACCACCAGCGAATATTTGGGAATGCAGTACCCAGATCGCGAATGCGTCACTGAAAGATCATCATAGGTCCCCTGATACTTTGACTTCAAGGTCGCCCCTGTGTGGAAGATCTAGGGAAGCATTCCCCATGGATCTAGATAGCTCTAAGATCAGACTAGGGAGCTAGTGTCTTACCCACATATCCACTGTATCCCCCACTGAAGTACAATTTAATGTTTATTATTGACGTGTCTCTGAACGACATTGGCCGATCTATTTTTTCTTTTCATCTAAGATCAAAGAGAGTCTTCACGATTGGAATTTCGATCTACACTATAATAAAGCAGAATGGCCCTGTACTATTGGAATATACTTAAAGGGACCAAATCGGCAATATTTGGGACCTAGCAATTGACACAAATGGATCGCAACGCATATAATAATGTAATATGAATTTATATAACCTGATTTACATTCAGACGTTTCCGGTTGTACTCTTTTTTCAAATCAGTTATTTTCGGCGAAATACACAAAAAAGACGCAAACGATTGATAATCTCTAAGAGTCTGGTTATTCCAGTCTACACCGAAAGTAATTATTGAGCATACTCTCCAGATAATAAAATAGCGTCAATTGTGGAATATGTCCAGCCTCGTTATTCGAGATTCGAGTACCCTGTGACCATTGGCGCTGAAACGCATTCGTGTATATGGTAAAATGCTTATTTTGAGTTTTTCGGTAATATTATATCACCGCAATTCGACAAATAATCCGTGTTTTAATTGCCGAAGACGTTTGATGATACTGAGTTTGAGACTTGCCTACTTTAAATGATCACAATATTTCAGACTAAGGAGACATTGTGTAACAGGAAAGTGTTATCCGAATTCTAAATATTGTTTGATTAGAGATGTAAATTTTGATATTTATGATTCTGTCTGTGGCCTTATTTTGACAGAGAGCCATAGATAAAAAAATTTCTTTAAAATTTAAGAAGACAGAATGGTACATCCACTGAATTTGTGAACAATAATTGTTTTTCCAACGTTGTTAATATGAGTATATGAGTATTGTGTTGTATCTGTAAAAGACAGAACGATGTTATGTGTATTAGCAACTATATCGGTTTATTTGAAACAAAAACATTTCCCCAAGAAATGCAATCACAACATTTTTAAAATAACCAAGTTATTGTGTTGAAGTTTAAAAGACTCTCCCGTATATTTACACAAATACAAATGAATACAAATATTCTCTTCCACGTGTATGACGTGTTCAGCGAGGACGAACTCTGTCACTATTCAGAGTAGTCCAAGCTTCCGTGCCGGTCCGGAGTTTCCGAAAACATTGTGGGAGGACGAACTCTTTATCAATATGCTGCTGGACCTTCCGTTCCGGCCCGGACTTTCCGAAAACTTTGTTGTTTCAGTTTGTTAATAAGGTAGAAGATAGAAATTTTAAAACACGTGTCTCAATTTAAGAATATGAGGGATGAGTGGCATCGTGATCGGACATAATGAAAAATTCGATGTTATAGATCTGAATGGTGTTGGGTTTAATAATATGTCGGATTTAGTTTTTGGTCATAAGTGACACTTACCACCTTTCAAAATCAAATTGTTAATTGTAAGACGTGGGTGCGAAAACACTTGTGGCCAACATTCACGATTTTCATTCGGATAAGCTGTTGTCTTCGGAAAAATAAAATTGTACACGGGACCTCGGTTTTTTGTCCCATCCGAACGACTAGACAGCTGTCCTTGTCAAGCCCTCCGTCCTACATCACTGACAAGTGGGAACTAAGCCGGAAAATCTGGATGAACTTTCTCCACCAATGCAGGGACCGAGCGCCTGTCCTCCAAGTTAGCGCGGCGAGCAGCGTCTTACCCACTTCGCCACGTGATTCCGTACAAACCAAGCAAAAAGCGCTTTACAAAACAGTCTCACTAATGAAACGGCCTTCGTTTCGCGTTCGTTTTTTCAAGGTAGATAACCATATTTATGTATGTTCATTCACTGAATGATTTATGTAAATAATGTATATATTTCTAATCCTTTTTTTTTTATTCTATTATCATAATTTGTAGTATGTTTTGAATATGTATAACATCTATATAACTGACGTTTGTTGTTATCATTACTATTCCTTCTTTGTCTGAAATGTTTCATCCTGTGCTGTGTATTATTAATTAACTTATATTTGTCAATTTGACATCGCGCAGCGTGATTGCGTTAAAAATGCTTACGTAAGTAAATGGTTATATCGCCTAAGACGCCCTCGCTGATTGGTGATTGGAAAGGTTCAAGTTTTGACATTACGAAACTGGACAAACAAAGTTCTCAATAAAACTCCTAAACCTACTTATATAGAAATACCTGTCCGGTCTAAATATACATGATATGAAACAGGGTGTTTGTACTAGGTTGCACCCTATATTTACATAGATAAACCTCAGTGTGTTTCATTGAAGTTTTGTATGTGATAAACGTGTCCATAATTTTACACAATTCTTATGCCATGCTTCATAAAACATCACAACAATTGGCGCGTGTCTGTTTGGTTTAATCACGATGGGTCAAATATAAATGAATAACCGGGAGTTAATACGCGTGGTTTATAAGAAGACGAAGGGGGTGACATATCTTCAATATACATCTTTGTTTTATAAACTCAGCAACAACAATGGTCTAAAATAAAAACAATCTGCTACAATTCCTTTCGTGTGAGAAGAGTGTCGTAAATACATCAATGGATGAAGATAGGCTCACGTTGTCCGCGTGTGAAGAGGAGATGAATCGTAGCACCAGGGCGTCACCAAGCAATCGGATATACTGTAGTGATGTTTTAAAAAATGATCCAACGACAACGGTTGGAGTAATGAATGTTCAACCCAATGTTAAAACTGTGCCGGGAATCCACGGTCCAGTGCGTTCTTGTAAACAGACTGAAATTAGCCAGATTTGTTTCACTTCAAGTTTTCATCTAAAGAGCACAGATACGGGCACGTGTTATTGGAATATTAACCCCGCCAAGCTGAAGGATTCATTGTGGAGAGTTGGGGTTCAACATCGGGGTGATTCGCCAACGTTAGGAGTGTATATACAACTACTGAGAGAGAAGTCATGTACAGCTGATTGTAATATGACGTCATGTACAACTGATCGTAATATGACGTCATGTACAACTGATCGTACTATGGCGTCATGTACAACTGATCGTAATATGACGGCATGTACATCTGATCGTAATATGGCGTCATGTACAACTGATCGTAATATGACGTCATGTACAGCAGATCGTAATTTGACGTCATGTACAGCCGAATGTACTATTAAACTGGTTAATTATATTGATGACTCTAAATCTGTAATGAGAAAATTTACAGGGGTATTTACACCTGGTGGAGATGCCCTCGGTTTACCTGCATTTGTTTACTGGAATAAATTACTGCATTACGGAAATGGTTTTCTGATCAACAACCATTATTACATAGAGACTACAATTGGAAGAACAACTGTAAATTTTAGCTATATATAGTGACGGATGTAGTACACGAAGCAGTATATTTTTTATTACTTCCAAAACACCATTAACCTATATGCCATTGAGCACACGGGACGTTGTTGTCCATCTGAAAGACAAGGCATTTGTGCTAATCCGATGCTCCGCCCTGCACCACTGACACAGAGATACCATGCCGGGAAATCCAGACGATAGAATCTGCGACATTCAGGCTAGCGATCCATCGTCTTACTCACTTAGCCACCCTGGCCCCATAATTTATAAGGAATATTGAAAAATTGATTCATTTAAAATACATACAGTCCGACTGTAACAGTCGTATACGTGAGAGTGTGTACATTTCAGTCAGTGTACACAGATCAGAAAAAAAACATGTAAAAAAACCTAAAAAAAGCACATCCTGCCAGAATAGAAATCAGTGACAATTAACAGAAATCAGCTCTACAAAGTTACATTCTCGTAGATAGCAATGACAGATACAACCAATATTTAAAACTAAACTAAAAGACTTTTACCAGTGCAATTTGTGATAGATATAAACTGGTGTCCAAAAGAAACAATACCAACTTTCTTTCCAATTAAATTTTTTCTAAGTGAAATTTTTAGTATGAAAAATTGCCAATTCGTATTGCACATCCCTAACACAGCATAATCCATAAAAATACCGGGAACACTTTATCACTTCAGGGAAAAACGTAAATTTCGTGAAAGTGACATTTCCCTCTCTAGCATGTTCTGCACGTGCATGAAAACTGTATAAAACGGCTGATCAGACACGTTGATATCACAGCAACAAAACGAACACAAGATATGCCACGTATGACAGCCATCGAGAGAGAGAGCCGTTGGAATGGTTCAACAAGGAACGTCACATGTCGACGTCGCCAGAAGGTTGGGCTGCGCACGCATCACTATCACCAGGTTGATGCAGTGGTTCCGTCTGACAGGTCATACGTCAGACAGGCCCAGGAGTGGAAGACCACGAGTAACCACGCCCGTGAGGATCGTTACATCCGGGTAATACACCTGAGGAACCGCACCGTAACAGCGACACCCACAGTGGCGACAACACTGGGACACAGGATCAGTCGACAGACCGTCTACAGGAGATTACGGCAGTATCGTATCCGGCCACGTCATCCCTACCGCGGACCGCACCTGACGCCTCGACACCGGCACGACAGACTGATATGGGCCAGAAGAGTTCGACGTTGGCAACAGCGGAACTGGGCACGTGTTATGTTCTCTGATGAGAGCAGATTCCTCATGTTCCGAAACGATGGACGGCAGCTTGTATACCGAAGAGTTGGTGTCCTACAAGTCCGGCCATTTGGAGTTGGAGGGTTAATGGTTTGGGTGGCATATGTGGTGACGTCACAACGAGGCTTGTCGTAACTCGTGGAAACCTGAATGCACAGCGTTATCGTGATGACATCTTACGATCTGTTGTGGTGCCCTTTCTGCAGCAACAGCCTCGTGGAATCATTTTCCAACATGACAATGCAAGGCCGCACACAGTAAGATTGACACAGAACTTCCTTGCCAACGCCAACGTACACGTTTTGCCATGGCCCGCATGTTCACCGGACTAGAATCCCATCTAGCACTTATGGGACCACCTCGATTGGCAAATCCGACGTCGCCTTGTGCCTCCAGTCAACGTGCAGGACTTGGAACGATGTGTCCTCGAGGAATGGAAACAAATCACTCCCAACGTCATCAGACGTTTGACGTCATCAGTCCGCAGGCGTTTTCTGGCATGTATTGATGCTCACGGATTTCATTGAAATGATTTTGTGTACAGATGTTGTGAAAGGATTTCTCAAAAAAATAACACTAATCCTAAACTTCTGCTTTGATTAGTTTTTCTTTTCTATCGTTACAGGTGGTATCGCTTCTTTTGGACACTAGTGTAGTAACTATGGCTATTTCGATTATTCAGATCTATTTTACACATCTGAATAACAATGGTTTTTTTATATTGCTTCTATTACCCAGTGGTGGTTATAATAGTTAGATTATCCAGGAATAGTTCACCTATTATCTGATTATCTGAATAACAACATTTTCTATTGTTATTGTGCTCTCGCTATCATGATTTGTGCTGTACGACTGAGAGAGAGTGAGAGAGAGAGAGGGGGGAGAGAGAGAGTAAAATTTCGAGGTTAGGCAAGCGACCCTCTTGACCATCACATATCACCGGGGAATCGATCGCGATACGATCAAAACGGTTGCTACAATTACAATCGTGGCTTCAGTTGTGAAGTAATCGTAGTGATGGGTCGTAGCAATGGTTTGGTCGTATCGAAACGTATCCCAACCTATCTGCACGTACGTTGTGAGCGCAATAGTCCTGTTACCAAATCAAATATTTCGAGTGAACCGGGAAATTGAATATTAAGTTGGGTTTGTGTGATTAACATTAGTATCCATGATGAACTTTTTGAGAAATTCAAGATGACCGCCATTTCAAATAATTCTCTATATTTTTCATAGTATTTAGTCTAAAATGATAATTTTGGTGTCTAAACGCCAAGGAATATATTGAAATCATTTATTACCTTGTTAAATGATAGTAAAATCAAAATCCATAGTGCCAGACAATATAGCCCTTTAACTCGTTAGCGGCGCAGTGGTGGCGCCAGCGTTCGGTGGTGGGGGGGGGGGGCAAAGCTGGGACAAAGTCCAGGGTTAAGGGGGCAAAGGCACGAGTATCAACTAAGGGGGGGGGGTCCTACAGAAAATTTTGAAAAACAGGCTGTCGGTAATGCAGCCTGGTAGTATTTCAAGCAATGATCGTTGAGGTAAAGTGTCAAACGAACGGACTTGCGAACCTCGACGAATCCCACTTCCGACCGCCAATGTAGGGAGTACTTATGGAGGGTATGGGGGACCTCCCCGAGAAAAGTTTGAAAAAAAGACTGTCGGAAATGCTGTCTGTCAGCGTATTCAGTCAGGCTCCGATCGTCGAGATAAATAGATCTGGCCACATACCGTCAGTAGCCTGATCCCTAGTTTATACGATCAGATACCAAAATGGCAAACGAACGGACTTGCGAACCTCAACGAAGTACCTTTGTAGCGAGTCCTTGTAGGGGTTTTGGGTACCTCCCCAAGAAAAGTTTGAAAAATAGACTGTTGGAAATGCTGCCTGACAGTATTCAGGCACCGATCGTAGAGATAAATAGGGCTGATGGGATGTCGTCTGTGGACTGATCACTAGTCTTTCCGACCCCAGAGAGGAAAGTGTCAAATGAAACTCAATGAAGTCCCCAATAGTTTATCCTACCAGAGAAGAAAGTGACAAACGGGCGGAGTGAGTGAATGGATATTTTCGCCACTGTATTTTGTGAAATGAACGGACTTGCAAATCCAACGAAGTCCCCAATAATTTGAAAAGTAGACGGCCCAAAATGCAGTCTGGCAGTATTTCAGGCATAATCGTCGAGGTAAATAGAGCATAACAGATACCGTCTGTCACCAAATCACTAGTTTATCCGACCAGAGAAGAAAGTGTCAAACAGGCCACAGGCGGAGTGAGTGGCTCAAAGTGAATGAATATTTTCGCCATTATATTTTGTAAAATAGACTGCGGGGAATGCAGCCAGGTAGCATTTCAGACAATGGTCGTTGAGATAAATAGAGCTGACCAGATCGCATTCTTTCCGAAAATTAGCCTAATATAGCCTAATTAAGGTGGCTTGCTGACTCGTTAATCGTTTACACCCAAGAAGATGGGACCGTTGGGAGAAAGTTTTTGAAAATTTAACTGACACAAACGCGTTTTCCTGCTATTCCAGCCTGTGAATACAGCAACGTCAATTTGGTCCAATGTAGCCTACCTGGCTGCCCAGAATTCCAAACAACCAAACAATCGTCGCGGGCTATGGGAACCTCACCCTCCCGGAGAAAATGTTTGAAAATTTAACCAACGCAAATGCATTTTCTGCTATTCTAGCCTGTGTATAAGCAACTCTCAAAGTATCCAATGGTTTTGTAACCGAAATCCCACTCTGAATTCCAACCATCCAATCACACTGTTGCAGTTGCATTCACAAATAATGATTGATGCCCGAAAAATGTCGCACAAATAGAGTGGCCTCAGACCAAAATGTGTTATTCAACAGTCAAGTCAACGCAGTTCAAATTCGTGCTATTCAATTAAAAGAAATGTGAAATTAGTGTTTTATTAGGACTCGATGGCAAGGAAACAAAAAATAGAAATGCCCGAAGCAGGTTTACGGATTGCGGCCAGTTTTCTTCGCGGGGCGTAGAAGCGGAGCTGACCTTGTATGGATCCCCAATTAATGTTTTATTAGATTTCGGGAACTTTATTTTGCCCAATTATTTTGGGAGTTCAAGTATATTCAGAAACCCCAGAAAAACAATGGGGGGGGGGCGACCCAGCCCATGAGCACAAGCGCAAAATACTGTACATTATAAGCCGTCCCTAGTGCATCACAAGCAATCGTAATTCGTGAAGTGTCTGTTGAACCATATGACAGCCCTACTTTTCAGGGCCGTGCCATGTGTCCCTAGACCCTCGATATGCATTTATGTCGTGTTATCGTATCACGCATATGCTCCTATGTTTCTAGCTATAGTTTGAAATAATTGCTATCGACTTAAAGGCCTATATTTTCTGGCTAACGAACCCATTCGCGCAAGCGAATTATTGAAATAAATTTGAATCACGCGTTAGTCCCGAAATGACCTGGTTATGTCGAGTGGACGTGAACGCCTAACCTAACTAGACCATCTAGGCCAACCTGTTTCACAGAGAATTACTAACGAAATATCCCTGTAACGGATGGCTGTCTAAAACACGTGCGTTGACTTGCACGCCTCGTAGTCATTGTCTCAACGGCTCGTGCAATGTTTACTTAACACCTAACTGCTTCGGGCATTTTACTCATTTTAATACCCATTTACACTAAATAGGAAATATTTTTTAACTACAAATACTTCAAACGTCTTTATTTATTTTTCTTTTACCTCAAAAAAATGTTTGAGAATTTAATTTGTCGGAGTAAAAAAGTTAATATGCCGTACTCATTAAGCCTCGTCGATGTCATGCTTATCAGTGATTGTAGCGGCCAAGCGAATATTCACTGCGGGATCAGTTTGCATCTAGGCAGGTAGTCAGATGACATGGTAGTAAGGTATCAATCCTAATACACGTTGTATATATCAACTGTCGTTACTGTCAATAACCAAGTGTCCAATACAATATATTGATGAATACACCCCTGTCTATAATAGGACTGTATTCATGTATTCATTCTCTTTCACGTTGTTGTGAGTTATACAGGGAGCTATATACGAGTCTTATATAGTTAGTTTATATATGTTTAGCTTGGTTGGTTGAGTAGGTCAGTGGATATAATACAATACTAGTATACATGTATATTTAGATCTACATATAACCTATTTGCTGCAGTTTGATTCAATACACGTATTACCCGCAATATGAGAAAGGCAAATAACTATAACATAAAGACGTATATGTACGTCGGTTTGACTTGGGCTTCATTTGTGACAAAGTACTTATTGATCTAAGCTGCTTTTGATAATGTATTATATTGACTTTTCAACTCTGTATATACTGCTGTTAAGGCACGTAGAAGAGTTCAAGGATAAGAAATATTGGTCTATTTAGCTGACAACAGATTATCAGAATACAATAACGACATTAAAATCGCTATTGAAATAAAGCATGTTAGAATTCAATATTTGATATACATAAACAACTATATATACAACTATATATGTAGAAGTAGGGGCACCTTCTCAACCTCGTGGGTTTCTTCCGGGCACCCCGGTTTCCTCCCACTGGTAAAGACTCTCCCTCTGTTGTCTTTTAAATACTGATTATAACAACAGTTTGCTCTTAGCAGTCAGTTAATTTTGGGGATTCCAATTTCCATCCACAGACACAGTTTTGTTATTTTGTTTTTGCATTTTCGATGACAACGCTTGCCTGAACTAGAAAACATTCCCCTTTTTCTTTTACTCGGCTCTGGCGTGATACAGAAGTAGGTACCGGTACATCATTCCATTGATAGAGGTCGATTACTCCTGTAAATTCTTTTATATCTTCTTGAGTGCATAACCTCTTTCTATCCGAGACCTGGAGAAGTTCTAATTTAATGCAAGCTGTAACTGATTCAAGTGTTGGGTGATCTCCTAGGTATAAAAGTAGACTTATATTCACACGTCCACTGTCTTTCTTGGTGACAATTCTTAAAAACCACGATAGGTCATCTATTCGATATACTTCACTATCAAATCTCCGCGCTATAAAAGGATTATACAACGTGAATTTATGTTGAAATGTTGGACCTCGTAAAATGGACAACTTCCCAAGATAGCTAGATAGACCGGCAAGGCTGACCTCTCTTGTCTTGTATTCTGTCACAACACGGGGCAGACATGCCAAATCCGTTGAACATTTTTCTGCTTTTTCTCTTCTTATTTCTGGAAGAAGATTAATATTTTCAACTACAGAGTTCTTTTTCAAAATTTGTTTCAAATGTTCAATGGTGGCTTCCATTTGTCGTGAGAGGATTTTCATGTTTTCTATTATTTTATTCATCTTCTGTTCTTCCTCATCACATGTTGTCTCAACTTCTTTCTTAGATTCGTTACCGAGTGCCGTTACAGCATCACATATCTTCTGTACCTGTTCGTCGATCCTCTTACAAGTTTCAGTTTTAGAATCTTTCATCTCAAATACCTTTGTAACAATAGAATCTACATAACCATTAATTTTTGTATGTTGTTCCTCGAGTTCTGTTTCTAGTTTAGTCAGCTCTGCCTTTACGGCTTCTGTACAGTCTTTCAACTGAGGGGTCTTGTGGTCTTTATGATTCGACATCAGACACTTGATACATATGCTCAGAGTACAAGTCTCACAGTAGAAGTCTAACTCCTCTGTTTCGTGTTCTGTACAAACTTCTCTCTTCTCCTGGACTTTAACTCCCGTTTCGTCGTCTAAACTGAACACCGTGTGTTTGATACAGCCAGCAAATTTATCGTGGTTTTCTTTACAACCATCACATAAATACTGACCACATTCCACGCACCTGTAGTTAGAATTATCTCCCTTGCATATATCACAGTTTATGGTTCCCACTCTCCTCTTCACTGTAAGATATTCTTCTTCAATATAAAAATTATATGAGAAATCCGCCGCGCCGCCGTTTGGAACATCAATACCTTTACGGCAAACCGGACAAGAAAAACGAGAATTCTCAGCAGTTTCCTTGATGTGACTCTCCAGACAGTCTTCACAAAAAGTGTGAAAACACGAAATAATTTTAGGTTTGTTGAAATTCTCTTGACATATACTACAAGTATCTCGTTTACGTTTTTCTGCCATGATCCTTGACGACAAACTATCTATATAACGGTGACTAATTCATATTGAAATAGCTTATTTACTTCCCGGTAGAAAAAATAAAGGGGAGGTTTAAAATCTATTGATGACGCGTTGCTAGTACACACTGTAAATAATATGAAGTAGGGTTTAACGTTCCATTAATACACATGGTAAATTGGGTTTAACGTCCTGCTAATACACACGGTTCATGGGGTTTAACGTCCTGCTAATACACATGGTAAATTGGGTTTAACGTCCTGCTAATACACACGGTTCATGGGGTTTAACGTCCTGCTAATACATACGGCAATATATTCGCGCGATTCTCACGGCCCAGCGAGAAAAAGACTCCGACCTTAGAGTTCTCTTTCCTCAACCTCGATTTCATATTCATAAGGCCATGCCACTTTAATAGGCCAACACATAATAAAATGCATGTGAGAGATCCCCGGCCTTTGTCAACCTAAAGAAGACAAGATATGTAAGAGATCCTAGAAAGAAAAGCTTCGGCCAGGGTATCAGGGAAACAGTCAAGGAACTACGACTGGGGGAGCTCGTGATAAACGAACACGACCCACCATTTATCGCTCCTTGGACACTCCCAATATCACCGGTCAATCTAGAGCTGCTACAGAAAACCGACAAGAAAAACAACCCCACTGCAGCACGGGCTCTCTCTCTCTCTCTGGGACACCTGGAAGACAATTGGCCGTCGGATGACTGGGAACATGTTTATACGGATGGCTCACGTAATCCTGAAAGGGGCACCAGCTCGTTTGGAACATACCCGCCAAACGGGGAACAGGGAATAAGCAGGAAACTGACCAAATAACTGTTCGGTGTACACTGCAGAGATTGTGGCCATCCGTGATGCTATATCATGGATCTCTTATCAAAAGACTAGTAAGTTCGTCATCCCAAGCGACTCTCTGAGCAGTCTGATTTCAATCCAAAATGACAACTCGGACTCAAATCCAGAAGTCATACTGGAAATCAGACAGCTGTACCAGAGGGTCCTAGAGAAGGGAAGCAAATTAGAGCTCGTGTGGATTCCATCACATGTGAACATTAGAGGAAACGAAGAGGCAGATCGACTCGCAAATGAAGGTCTCGGGGACACAGCACCACTCCGCACCATAGGATACGGCACCACGGAAATCTACAGTATGGTAAAAAGACAGGTCAATTCACTCTGGGAATTAAAGCTCGTTGAACTTGACACATACAGATTCCGACTGGATGACAAGATCTACACGAAGACAGCTATCAATCACCCCAGAAGAGATATATGCAAACTTATATCGAAACTAAGGGTGCAAGAGCGGCTGTGAGACTACAAACATCAAGTCATCGTCTGTAAGTGCGGAGAAGGATGTACCACCAACCATGTCCTGGTAGACTGCGAGGTATACAAAGAAGAGAGAAGGGAACTAGTGGAGATGATGGAGACCAACAACATACCGCTCAACACTAAGAACCTACTCTTGCCAAGACCCGATCTGAAGCTGCAAATCTTCGAACTAATTTACGATTTAATGAACACCGTTGGATTAAGTAGAATAGTGAAGTAAGAGGGGGCTACGATAAGACGAGCTCGGCATCTAAACACTAAACTACATAGGGATATACACCAAAGTAGCAAGGTAGTGGAGTAAGGGAGGGTCACGGATAGATGGGCTCGGCATCTAAACACTAATCAACTACAAAGACGCCAAACCTGCAAAGTGGGATAAGTGGAGTGAGGGGAGGCCACGATAAGACGGGCCTGGCACCTAAACACTAAACCCCAAAAGATGACTTCTACCAATCCAGAGACGAGACGCATATATGTGTCTGCATAAATGCTGTCTCTACAGATCAACTACTAAACAATATGTTTTTCATTAAATAAAGGGAAGAACTTCTCACAAAACCTACTCCATGGCTCAAGGCCGCAAATGGAAAAATTGCAAAATCATATTCTAAAAACAGGAAGAAGCCTCGGCTCTCTTATGTCTTGTCTGCGATATCACTTCTGTGGAAGCGGACTTTAAGACAGCAGGTAGTAGTAGTAACAAACGTCCCACTACTTCACACGGTATGTGGAAACAGGTCGGCTTTAACGTCCTGTTAATGCACCAGGTATTCGAAATTGGGTTTGACGTCCTATCAGTGAACCAGGTAAACTATGTATATGGTATGATATTGGGTTAAACGTAGATGACATGCTGACACAGGCAAACCTCCCCCCCCCAACTAACTATTGTGCTTGCATGGTGACGTATTGTACTCAATCCCTTACATAAACACCTTCTGGGTGTATATTATGTGAGCTAGTATTTATTAATATTGTATATACATATCTCATTGTATATAGGGCAGTAAACGTGTGTTCATTCTGCTCTACACTGTGATAATGCGTTATTTGTGGTTTAATGGGCGAGGCTGTAGGCCAGAATGTTTTAACAATATATTACGCAATGTCCTGAGATCGAGACCATTAAACTACTTAAAATACAGACACTCCGCACGTGAAATACGTCACCTAGTCCAATATTTCACTGGTATGAATAATGTACGATTGACAAGTTGCCCGTGCGATTATTTGAAATAATAGTACGCCAACATCAAAGGGTGACGTCACATCGGTATTTTAAGTAGCGATATAGAACTATTATACAGTGGACTCTGTCACATCCGATGTCTGATCACTCCGGATTTCTGTGACATCCGACATGATTTTCATGTCCCGATTTATTTCCTTATTACTTCAGCCAAAAAATTTCTGGTTAATCCGGACTCTGTATCTTCCGGATTACGACATCAATCAGCCGTCCTGTCACATAATTTCCATTGAATCGTCACCGTATAATCCGGCCTTAAACCGGTAGGTGTCAAGTATTTGCCAATCAATTGTCCGTTACTTAGATTAAAACTTGATGGGTGTGAAGCCACAAAAGATTAACAAGCAATCACCAATCAATTGTCGGTAAGATTAAAACTCGCTATCGTGTAGGTCTTAATTGATTACTATGACAATTTTATAATCTCTTTTAAGACAGTAATTGTGACAAATACTCAAGGATATCTACGAATTTTCCCCACAAATTCGGTCGTACAAATATTCCTAGCACCTGTTAGAAACATTCGTTGCGCATGCCGATTAAACCCGAATAACATTAGTTTGTCCACGTTGAGCTGAATGCTTTCGCCGATGAGTATCAAGGTCATAAAACGTCCGCTCACTTCAGCCCATTGTTTGTTCACCCTACGACAGATCTCACTGAACCGTATGACGACGACCTTGACATAGAACGGAATATTATCAATGAACACGTGATAGCAAACACAAGCCCAACTGAAGACGAATGTACAGAAAAGTTTATCATTTTTAAATGGAATAACGTTCTGGTGATTCGAAGTAAAATTATTATAATACTTCCGGTTTTCGAAGTTACAATATTTCCGGTTTTGACAAAACTGGGTATTCCGGATCTCTGTGACATCCGACATATTGTAACGATCCCGTATGATGTCGGATTTGACAGAGTCCACTGTATAAGTATGTACTTGTGTAACGCATACCTTATAGTACTATGCTACGTGTGGCTGGTTAAACTACCAAATAGCTGCCAACATCCAACGTCTATATAAAGAGGATACGTGCACGAACCATGTATTGAGCCCCGGACATTGACCGGGTACTTCCTTCATGGGATTGTCAGCTGCACAGACGCTACCCTGGATTTAAACCATTTCCACTAATATGGGCACAAAGGGGACAGTTGCCAACATGCACAAAGAATGGGATTACCATAAGTATTTGGATTATCAGACAATACTATGATGTCATTGCCTGATACCTCCATTAAAAGCAGATAATATATACGTAAAATAAAGTAAATGCGTCCCCAAATGACCTAGTTCGTGTCGAGTGGACATTAAACCATATTTCCCTCTCTCCCTCCAGGCCAACATCAAGATTGAAACCGGATCTTTTAAATCCACTGGATAACGAGTAGTGTTGGTCTCTTACATTACCATAAACATATTCTAAGGGAGGTAACTAGCCCCCAAACAAGATGTCAACGCCCATGAATTGCTAGTTCAGAAAATACAGTGGAGTTTCCTGTTCAATATCCAACACTCTTAATTTTTTTTATTGTAAAATTTCTCTCATCATTGGCCATATTTGTGAGGTTTTTTTTATATTAAACCTACGTCACGATTCATGTTTGTTAATAATAATGGGAGATGCTAATTGCAGGTCGTTTGGGGAGGTTCGGGTATTCCCGGCGTCCAAAATGGCCGCTTTATATTAGTGACTTTTTGGGGGAATACTATCCCTAACCCTTTTAAGAGGGGTAAAATGTATATGGGGTCTATGTTCATTCTTCTAGAAAGGGTTAGTGTTACGGTTAGGCCTTATATTCCCCAATTCTCATTTATAGAAAGCGGCCACTTTGGTCCCCGGAGACATCGGAACCTCCCAAACCGGCCTGCAAATTAGCATCTCCCAATAAGAATACATGAACTATGGGATTTATTTCGGGAAGGGGCACAACTCTTACTTGATTTAGATGGATACAGATCACTAAATGTTGTAGGACCAAGTTATTTTAGTCTCTGTCTCCCTTTTAGTTGACTTTTTGTATGTAGAATCGAAACAAAAAAAAACCCCAAAAAACAAAAAAAAAATCTGCTAGGTTTTGTTGAATATTCATGATTTTGAGGCGGAAGGATACAAGAGTTGTGAGGTTGGTTATGTTGAAATGTAGGGCCGGAAATTGCCTGGTTAGTTGTCTCTACTTCCAGCTTGTGTATCTCAAGTTTTTCATGGTGAACCTCATACACGCTCTATCTCTGGTAGAAAACGTTCTACCCAACGAAAATTTGGGGAAAAGTTAGAGCCGATCTAAGAGACAGGAATTAACATTAAAGTCAATGGGGAAATATTTAGTGATCTGTGGCCAGCTAGATCATCAAGCACCTAAAAAAACTCCCTGTTACGTATGGGCAATAAACCTTTCCGTCAAATATTGACAACAGACCCAGTCCCTCCGTACGTTGAAGACTAGAAGGTTCTACGTTGCACCGACGGGTGTACCGGTTCAATCAGTGACTAAGTGAAGCAAATTGTTTGGTTTTAGTATGTTAGTATGTGTCTACTATGGTTCTATATGCTATTTTGAATTCCAACTGATAGTCTTTCTTCCAAGATCCCCGTAGGCCTACTGACAATGAGAACGAAGCGTGACCCCTCTAGGCTATGTAGTAAAAGATAAAATTCGTTGATTTCCTTGTTCGCTATAATACAGTTAGGCAGGTCACAACCCATAACTTTTTCTTTTCTATGGTGTAAAACAGGATGTATGTATTGATGTACACAGTATAAACACCATCTTACAATTATATATATATATATATATAAACCTACTTAATGGGACCACTTGTTACAATAATAGTCAGATATATATAAAGCTACTTAAAGGGGTAAGTTGTTATAATAAAAGTCAGATATAATATCTACCATCATATAGTGATTAATCTATCGGGGACCTTTATCCTACTAGCATGCACGGTTAAAGGGTTGAGAACCACTGTTTTAACATCATCCGATGTATTATACGACTTGCCATTGAGTCAACTGGCGTGGTTTCGAATCCCCGGTTGTACGTGGCAAGGATCGCCTGTCCCACTGCTGAAGACCCTACGAATTATTGAAATAAAGTTGAACCATATTGAAAAAAAGTTGAACCATCATATATTAGTCCCGATCCATATTTTAAACCAAATGAAAGGAAAGTAAATGGGGTTTAACGTCCTACTGTTTTGCTCCGAACTGTGCTAATGAGACGGACATACGCCATACAGTGTGCTATAAGGGAAACTTTCCCCGGACAGCGACACTACGGCTTACTTTGTTATCGAATTACAACCGTCAAGGGATCTTTTACGTACACGCCAATGTGTACACGGCACCTCGGGTTTTCGTCACATCCGAACGACTAGACAGCCGTCCTGCGTCACTGACAAGGGAGAAAGACATCGGAAAATCTGGATGAACTTTCTCGGCCAATGCAGGGATCGAATACCCGACCTCCAGGCTAGCGGACATAGTCTTAACCATTTAGCCTCCGTGATCCCCCTATAGTATAAACAGGGTGTGAATGGTGTCATATCATACATTGTTAGTGTTTGATATGTTAATTAATTATTAATATGGTTATATTTTTAAGAAAAAAAAAACCCGAATTATATGAAGATATTTTGTTTTTTTCCCCAATATATGAAAATATTGGACATTTGTGGATCGTCGAAATTTTGTCCCTTTAATATTCAAATTTATCGAGTTTCATCTTTACTGTTACTAATTAAATGTAAATTTTGGTTTTTAGGGAATTTACCACGATTTTACAGCCTTTTGCCAGCCAATAGAAAACTTCCAACATATCTATTTCTAGGAAATCAAACCAATTTACGTTTTGCTAACTTCCTGCTGTTATATCGAACTGCAACAATTTGCCACATATTTGGATTTAAGATATCAACGGTCTCATACGCAAGGTAAGACATTAATAACCAGAGAGAGAGAGAGATAGAGAGAGAGAGAGAGAGAGCGCTTATATTATTATGATTGTAGCTACATAATAATTTATAAATATTTGTAATTTTAGTAAGCATGTATAAACCAGTTTGTATCTTGTTTCTCCTATTACTGATGTATAATGTGTCGTTTTCCATCGCCTCATCAGATTGGGACGCCTCATCAGATTGGGACGCCTCATCAGACTGGGCTTCATCCCTCAAATGTGAGTTTGTTTAAGCATTATTTATTGTTACATTTCAAAATATATTAATAGCCTAATTTATTTTACGGATTGCATACCCCCCCCCCCCCCCGATTTATGGGGTGTATTGTACTTTTCACTTACGTAACGTAACGTATTTTATTCCTCACTGACTAAAAATGTTGTATCACTGAGAGGAGTCAACATAGTCCCAACCTGTTCTCCAATCCATTTTCAAATGAAATGAAATATTGTTTACAAAAAAAAAAGAAAACAAAATGTGATATAATGCATCGGCGGTACGATTTACTCAATGCGCGGAATACTTTTTGTCAAAATTATGAAGTTTTGAAGGGTGGGATCATCTAGCGACAACATTTCATCAATTTCATCAGTGTCACTATATTTTGCCTCTACAACTGGAATTTCCAGTATTTCCTTCATGTTGAGTTCATCAGTATTGGTTTCTAATTCATCCTCAACTTCCTTGTTTTCAACATTGCTACACGTATCTGCTAAACTTTGGGTCGAAAAGACAGATTTTGCGCCATTTCTAATATTTTTGGCCCCTACTCAATTGCCTAGGATAATCCATTGCTGGATAAATGAAATAATCTTGAATGCAGAAACCAGATCAAAATGTCTTGTTCGAAGGTTGGGTAGAAGATTTATACCGTTATCTTTGAGAAGTTTGATTTCATAAATATGTGATATTTTAATACATTCAGCAAGTTAGAAGTCAAACTGCCTCTTTCAATATGGCCGTTGCTAAGAGAAACAGATAACTCTAAACCCCGCAAAATTTGTTTTATACTTTAGTGATGACAGAGAAACCTCTTAAGTCAACTTACATATTCCCCTAAAAAAAATTATATTCGAGACACGTGTTTTCTTGTTTTCGTGAAAAGTTACGAGTTTTTTTTCAAATTGAAATTGTAACTAAACTAGACACGGTAAACTCTTGTCAATGATACGGGCAGATGGTCAGCTAATAGACAATGTGGAACTAAAAAAGAATGTCTTTAAGTTGACTTAAGAGGATTTTATTTGTACGAGGGGCTGCCATTTTGACGGAGAGTTTGGGCCTGATTTGCTCGACATTCGAACTCAATCAACATTACGGTGTCAGGGACCATAATTCAGGAAGTTACAATCCGAAATGCTCAAGGAACCAAGATCCCGGGGCTATAAACTTGTATTTCAAGTTTCAGCAAAATCCGAGATCTTTGGGAGATAGACCTATAATTCAAGTTTCGTCATAATCGGATAATATAGAGTGTCCACGTGGACAGACGGACCGGAGCGAGGCATAATATTCTCACATGTAAATGTGGCCGTATACAAAATATCAGTTTGACCATTTATCACCATTATGTTGTAGTATGTGGTAATATGTGGTGATACTAAGGTGGCATTTGGTGGTATTGACTAGTATTGTACCCTCATTGATCTAACATAACGTATTGTACCTTCATTGATCTAACATAACGTATTGTACCCCTCATTGATCTAACATAATGTATTGTACTCCTCATTGATCTAACATAACGTATTGTACTCCTCGTTGATCTAACATAATGTATTGTACTCCTCGTTGATCTAACATAACGTATTGTACCCTCACTGATCTAACATAACGTATTGTACCCCTCATTGATCTAACATAATGTATTGTACTCCTCGTTGATCTTACATAATGTATTGTACCCTCATTGATCTAACATAATGTATTGTACTCCTCGTTGATCTAACATAATGTATTGTACTCCCCATTGATCTAACATAATGTATTGTACTTCTCGTTGATCTAACATAACGTATTGTACCCCTCATTGATCTAACATAATGTATTGTACTCCTCATTGATCTAACATAACGTATTGTACCCTCATTGATCTAACATAATGTATTGTACTCCTCGTTGATCTTACATAATGTATTGTACCCTCATTGATCTAACATAATGTATTGTACTCCTCGTTGATCTAACATAATGTATTGTACTCCCCATTGATCTAACATAATGTATTGTACTTCTCGTTGATCTAACATAACGTATTGTACCCCTCATTGATCTAACATAATGTATTGTACTCCTCATTGATCTAACATAACGTATTGTACCCTCATTGATCTAAAATAATGTATTGTACTCCTCGTTGATCTAACATAATGTATTGTACTCCTCGTTGGTCTAACATAACGTATTGTACCCCTCATTAATCTAACATTAATATACCATTCACCGATTTAACATAATTTAAACATACATTATGCAAGAGCTAAATCTGCCTATTGCAGACCTTTCTTTAGACCTGAGATGTTTTCTAAAGTATTACTTAACTGATCCAGGCCTTAATCATCTCTCGATGGCCCCAGATTTCTTCGACATTAAACAGACTGGAATGGTTCAGCGATCCTCCGATTTAATCAAATATGGTGGACCATGGCGTAGCTTTGATCAACCCGTACCGTGGTTGATATTATTGGACACGTCTGTCAAACCTTCAAAGGCTAATATCTTCGCTTGCATTAAAGAAATTTGAATGAAATTTTCAAATTATTCATTTTTACATTATCTACTTTTAAACTATTATAGCAAGAACGGTCAGTTCTTTATCTAAATCTTACATAATGTATCTTTAACTAATCTCCAAGAATAATGAATCATTTATTTGTCTTTACTGTAGATGTTGGTTTGATGAGATCTTTTTTTACAAGACTGTACTGTAAAATGTGTAGAACGATTGCATGTAGACAGCGTTGGTGTTATACTACTACAATACGTGTTTGATTACACTGTTAGTTCACTGCACGGTGAGTCACAGTCAAGTTATATTTATAGCACGCCAGTCATGAGTTAACAGGTTTAAACATCCAGGCGTAAGCCGAGATGTTAAACCTGTTGACGAATGATGAGTGCTATGAATGACCTGTAACACTGACACCTGCTCAACATGCGCGTTGTTATTGCATGGAAAACCCACCCCACTTCTCTATATGATTTCTACTAAAATTAACGTAAGCAGGGGCGGATCCAGGAATTTTTGCCATCATCGTCTCTAAATTAACCCAGGCATACATACAAATTGAGCTTTTTAAACAGACAAATCATTTTTGTACTGATGTAGACTCACTTTTTGACGTCATTTCATTGATTCAAGGCATTATTTTTTTTTTAAGTAGCTGAGCAAGGGGAGGGGGGGATATGGATCCGTCCCTGGTAAGTCAGCGAAATTGTACAATAACATTCAACATATCTAGTTACTGCACTGTTACGCTCCAATGAGTTTAGCAGAGGTAAGACAATCTGCTTATTCAACGAAAAGAAGAAAGGACGACCCCCGTCCGTGTTACAAGGGAATATACATCACCATTGTAATGTTGCTAAAGTAGTGTTGGGGACACGTGTTGAAAAAGAGATCTTTCGAATCGGTATGGAAACTAATACGTCATTGATTGATGTCGACTTGTGACGTAATTCCAAAAAGTTGTGTTCCCGCGCAGGATATGTTACGCGTGTGGCTCTAAATTCACGTTGGCGTGTATACGAAAATGTTTTTCGTGAAGAATATTGAATAGTCGACACACATTGATATCATAATATATCTATTTCTATTCACAGATCTACTGGCAACCGGACACAAATTGAAGAAGTCAAAAAAACTTACAAGTTTGTTTTGTACCTTCATATGAATAAATGAATGATTTTAGATTATTTGTTTTTGTCTCCATTAATCCGGCACAAATTGTGTTTGGGAGTCTTAATGCCGCAATTGTGACTGGGAGTCGACATGACACGTATTCGAGTCGACATGACACAAATTGTGTCTGAGAGTCGTGACGACACAACATGTGTTTGGGAGTCGACATGACACATCTGGGAATCGACAAGACACAACTTGCTTCTGGGAGTCGGACATGATATGTTTGGGAATCGACAAGACACAACTTACTTCTGGGAGTCGGACATGATATGTTTGGGAATCGACAAGACACAACTTACTTCTGGGATTCGGACATGATATGTTTGGGAATCGACAAGACACAACTTGCTTCTGGGATTCGCGATGGCATAAATTGTGTCTGGGATTCGCGATGGTATAAATTGTGTCTGGGATTCGCGATGGTATAAATTGTATCCGAGATTCGCAATGGTATAATTGTGTTTTCAGACCGGGTTACACCATGTCGTTGTTGCATTTTTCTCGTCGGAGATATAAAATGGAATGGGATTTAACGTCCTACTGTTCTGCTCCGTACTTAAATTTTCCGACACTATGGCCTACTCTTGAGAGAGAGAGAGAGTGAAATGGGGTTTAACGTCCACTCGACACAAACTAGGTCATTTTTGGGACTAACATATGGTTTCATTTTATTTCAATAATTCGCTTGCGCGTAGAGGTCTTTAGCAGTGGGAGGAAACCGGAGTGCCCGGAGGAAACCCACGAGGTTGAGAAGGCACCCCTATCTCCATGCCACATGGTCTACTCTTATATCGAATTCCAATTGTCAAGGAATCATTTATATGCACGCCAATATGTACACGGGACCTCGGTTTTTCGTCCCATTCGAACGACTAGACAGCTGTGCTTGTCAGGCCCTCCGTCCTGCATCGCCGACAAAGGAGAATCACGCCGGAAAATCTGGAAGAACTTATTTGGCCAATGCAGGGATCGAACACCCAACCTCCAGACTAGCGAGCCAGCGTATTACCCACGTAGTCACCATGAGCCCCATTCTGGTTTGTACAGAAACGTAAAACATAAAGACGTCGCGGTGACGTTGCTTGCATGCACGCCTATGAACCCTGAAAGTTCTTAACCCTTTGAACACCGAATATACATGGGGTGTTGCACGTCCCTCTCTGGATTTACAGGACGTCATATTAATTATGACGTCAACGTAATTGGAGCTTGACACGCCCCAAGCCGCAAAACCGACATTTCGGGTATATGCTATACAACGTCAAGCCGGTTTTGCGGCATTTCGGGTTCTAAGGGAACATTTCCCTCATAGCATACTGCATGGTATGCGTGTCACAATTAAAATCAAATCCATTTCGTTTTATTTCAATGAAATGCATATGTTTTAGGTTGTTAATTACCCTGTAACTAACTAACCCATCTAACTATTTAGACTGTAACATTATCTGTACTAATTAACACATTGATAGCCACACATTTAAAGGTCTTCAAATCAAACCGAGAAAATGGCTTCACAAAACATCTCAACTCTTTGTTTCATTGTATTAGTTCTTCTAAATATCCATGGCCAGAATCTTAACGGTAGCCGCATGAGAGATTCTTATGCACGACGTCCTGTCGAAGCCGCTGATGACGGATTAACCCAGCCAACCCATCTTGCGTTCCTTGAAAATCAATATCGTGATGATGTAATTGCAGACACCGGCCTATGGAACACAGAATGTAAACGTAAGTTTTGTTTTATAATATGAATTACTTTTTTCGTTCTGTCTAATTTTATTTTTTATCTGGTCAGCGTTTGAAATCACCCCCACACACTGCATAAATTGCCTACCGAGATATCTACCGAGCTATTAATCAACAGATTCTTGCTTCTATTAGATCTCGTCCAGCAGATCCTAGGTTGTAGTCAGATTGTAAACCAAACGGAGGAATGGTTAGCACGTGGGCGCTGTATTATAAGGTCCGTTATTGAGTCAACTGGCGTATTTTCAATTCCCCGGTTGTACGCGCCAAGGAATAAGGTCGACTTCCAAACTCGTGAAGTTTCTCCGGGTTCTGCGGTTTCCTCCCACTGCTAAAGATGAATTCGCGCAAGCGAATTATTGAAATAAAATTAACCATATACCAGTCCCGAAATGTCCTAGTTTGTGTCGAGTGAACGTTAAACGCAATCTGTTTTTAAAAAAACATAACACAATTTATATGGAAAACAATCACTGGTTTTATAGTCGATCATCATGACTAAAGTCTCGATTATCCATTTATTGATTTAAACATGAAGGGAAGTTATGCAGTAAATAGGGTCATAATCCACTCACGATCGCAGGCTAGCGATGCCATGGAGAGTTGATTATGGTACCGATACGCTAATTAATGTCTAATTGATAATTTAGAAAACATTTCAGGCCTAAAGAAAGACTGTTATCGATAGATTTAGCTCTTGCATAATGTATATTTAAGGCTACATAAATATTTTGAAGGTGTATTGTATTATGTTTTGTATCTGTTTTTTATAGCTACAGGAATGTTAGGACATCTGTTGATGAGGATGATGTGTAGGAGTTGTATGACCACTCAGTGTAGACGGCGATATTGTGTGACGTCATATGAAATGAAATGAGAGTAGATGGAGTGTAACGTCACACATTGTGACGTCAAACATGTTGACCTGATTTACTTGTCCACCAGCAGAATACTTACCCACCAAGAGAACACTTGGCACATCAAGAGAACACTTGGCATACCAAGAGAACACTTGGCACACCAAGAGAACACTTGGCACACGACGAGAAACAATATCCAATTAACAAACTCATTAACATGATAATCATTAATTACTTTAATTTAATTCAGTGTGTATATAAAGACATATTACAGTACTTGTATATCACTTGTCTGCCCTGTTTAAAATCTCGTTTAACTGTATAAAATGTTAAAAACAAACTATAACGGCATCGTCCATAAAATAAGTTTAAATCGAACAATCTGATGAAAATACAGATCTATATGTCGTTTCGTTTTATATATACTTTCGATGGCCTGCGTTACATGAAGACCTGACAAGTTAAAGTGGGAGTTCACGTCACGGGGTAAAACGAGCGGCTTTTGACCCTATGAATTCACCGTAACAGAACATTTCATTGGCTAATTCATCACATCAACCAGAACACGTCAATGATGATAACTCTTGAATTTTACGTGGGTGTCATTGGGGAACAAGGAAGATACATAATGTAAATGAGTTGAATACAAATTAATCCCTCAGGTCCGATCCTGGCCTTGCCCGAGATAGTTGCTCAGGGTTTGTTATCTTGGCTGCCACTTGTCAGTCGGTTGTTCAATACGTGTGGGTGGATATTCGGAGCCCTTATTTATCCTTCGAAGCATGTTTAAAATCCACCTAATTACAAATAATAATAGGCTATCGGGGCAAAGTTTCCCTTATGGCACACTGTATGGCGTGTGCCAGACTTACTTAGTTAAATGGCAAGACATTAATCAAAAATCGTCCGCCGTATTGCGCAGTCTAGGACACGTTGACTTCAACTACATCAATTTGGGAAATAACCTGTCTGATCTGGTGGAATCGATTTGGTTGAACGTTTTATTGGGTATACTGAAAGGCCGGAGTGTTCGGTATTGTCATCTCTATAAAGCTGTTGCGTATCGGGGCGTATCTTTGGATATCTCAATCTTTGTGTACATAGAATCAGGGGCGTAAATATTTAAATGTTTGAACATAAAGCATTCGGACATATAACTGTTCGTCTAGAAGACATGGTTTCATGGAATTAAGCGACCATGCGGTTCAAATGACCATGGTGTTTTAATTATTGATCAAACAAACAAAAATAGACAAAACAAAATAAAGCAAAACATTTACTCTTTTCACGAGGGATGATGTGTTAGTATTTAAAATACACTACACACAGATATATATCATGAAGAGTTCAATTAAAATTCACTGCCCGGTGTCTACAGTCGCAGCAGCAGGTGATATCACAGCTATAATATATTCGGTGATGCATATGCTAGGAGTTTCGAGCAGCATTTAAGAGTTCGCACATCACTATTGTAAACAAATAAAGTTCAAATACATAATGATGCATTATACCGTGGTACTAGCAGCATTTGACGATGTAACAGCTGTAGATGGTGATGAATAAGCTAAGTAAGCCATGTAGGGATTCACTGGCATAGCAGCATACGAAGTGTACAATGGCTGACCTGCTGCAATCACTGCTGAAGGTGATTGTTGACTTCCTGCGGCATTTGTCACAGCAGCAGCGTAATTAACACCGTTAACTTGCTGGTTAACAGCATTCATTTGTTGGTTTACCGCATTGACTTGTTGGGTAGCAGCATTGACCTGTTGGGTAGCAGCATTAACTTGTTGATTGGCGGCATTTATTTGTTGATTAGCAGCATTAAGACCATTTACCTGTTGATTAGCAGCACTAAGTTGTTGATTAGCACCAGCAACTTGTTGATTAGCAGCATTGGCAACATTTACCTGTTGGTTAGCTGTGTTAGCAGCGCCCTGGTTTGCTGCTGTAACTGCTGCGACGTAATTAGCAAGGGCAGCATTAGCTAAGTATTGCTGTGGGTTGGCAGCTGCGTTATTATATACGTAAGTTGTACCGACTGGTGCCTGCTGGTTTGCGGAAGCTACAACGTTTGATTGAACCTGTTGCAAATTGGCTGCGGCGTTTACGTTAGAGTTAATAGCAGTGGCTTGTTGGACATTTGAAGCTGCCGCTGCATTGTTTTTATTCTTTTGCTGTTTTCCACCTCCTGCGTTGTTTGCTTGTACATTAACGGCTGCTGTATTCGCTGTAGATTGGACAGCCGCGTTACCTGTTGTAGCATAAGCAAAGTTTGCTTGAGGTTGAGCTTGGTTGGCATTAGATAAATATTGTTGGACATTAGTGGTCTGAGGATTTGATTGCGCTACGTTGTTCCAGGCGTAAACGGGATTTTGAACTGCTGCGTTGGAAGCTTGGTTGGTTGCCACAGAACTGTACGAAGTATACAAATTGGCTGGATTTCCTACCGCTGCAGCATATTGAGCTGCATTAACGTTCGTTGGATACTGTGCGGTGTTAACAATTGCTGTCTGTGCTTGTTGGGCTGCAGGGGTAGCTGCAACGTAACTGTAAGGATAGTTAGCCTGTCGTCTTTCTCTGTGACGAATATCTATTGAATTAGAGAATACCGCACTGATAAGTACCATACATACAGTAACCTATAATAAAAAATAAAAAAAAGCAACAACAGATATTATTTGTATAAATCATGGCAACTCTATCAGATCTATTTAACATTATCTCTTAATTTGAATCATCATATGATCGTGCTGTCTTCATATCAAACCGGAAGCAAAGTGCACTTCGCAAATCGGTCATACGGCTCGAATTGTTTTTTTAAAAAAGATGACATATACGTCCTGCTGTTTAATCCGACATATATTTATATTGACGATCCCGTACAAAGTCGGAAGTGACATATTCCACAGTTGCATGTTTCGGAAAATTCCAAATTTCTGACGACCTTTTCCCCACTAATATGTAATTGATATTAAATTCAAAATACTAACGCTAGATTATTTCCAAGCTTGGATTCAACCTAATTTAAACAGGCTCCTCATAGGATGGCACCCAACATATAAATGGCGGAGTACCCTGGGTTTAACGTCCATTTAAAACATACTAGGTCGTTTCGGGACTATCATACAGTTCAATTTTATTTCAATAATTCGCTTGCGTGTAGGTCTTTAGCAGTGGGAGGAAACCGGAGTACCCTGTGAAAACGCACGAGTTATATCGACCAGTTCCAGTTCATCACATCAATGTAAATACTGCACGGATTCGGACCATATTTGGGCTTTTGCGCCCAGTAGACGTGTATTTCGTAACGAGAAATCATTTTCTTTAACGTAAAATAGAGCGGTACGCCATTGCTATTATAAATACGCATATATACGCGTACACGACAATCCGACCATACCACCTCTAACACGGTGCCTAAAATCATAAATCACTGGAGTTAAATTTAAAGATCTGACTGTTCTTGCTAAAATATTCCAAAATGGAACATACAAAATGAATATATTGAATATTTTAGTCAAGTGTCATTATTGTTACAAACTCGAGATTAGCAAATTTAGAATTAAATTATTGATTGCCGATGGTGTTTCAACACATTGACAATCGCGATCGTCCAATGAACTAGAGAGTATATCAGGGTCTTACCATGTGCAATATGGTCTAATTAAAACATGTATATTACAATTTGAAGCAAAGAAAACCCCAACAAGATTTAGATAATACATAATGCATGCTTAATACTAAGTGCAGGGGGACTGCACCACACACAATTCTACATAAAAACAAATATACAGACAAGACATCATACTCAGAGATCACAAACATAAACAATTCAAAAAAAGTGAATGTCCTACCTGAAAATTCCTCATCATTGCCATAATTACAGGTGTAGAAGTCGAATCTGTTACTAGGTGTAATGATTAACACAAATATGTCGTCTTGTAGCACCCAAATTTCAATTTATACTATTTCATTAACAAATGATATTTGTACAATGTTCAAATTTAGAACCAGATATGATAATAATTAATATAGACAATCAGCCTATTTTAGTTTTGTATAATTAATATAATTGACGCGTGGTGTTTTGTCACATTTGACAATATATATTTGATATATGAACGTGCGTTTATTTACACGACTATATATATAATTGTATCCATTATAATACACGATAGCATTACAAATTATCTGAACGTGCACGAATTCATTGGATTTTAGGAGAAGCGAGCCTTTAAATACACTTGAACGTGCGTTTATTTACAAATTACCTGGCCATTCACGCATTCATTGGTTTATAAGAGAAGCGAACCTTTAAAACGGGTGTATTTCTACCTGACTATGTTGTATCTAATCGTGTCCATTGTACTTTATTATAATACAGGATAAGAATACACATTGCTTGCGCGTGCAGGAGATATTAAGTCTGAGACCAGTGGTGGATAACGTTTATTTATGTATTATTACAGCCATGCAAACATATTATACATAGCTTGAGGGATTTATTTTTAAATGTTTGTAATAACCGCACAGAAGATTTAATAATTACGTGTGAGAGAGAGAGAGAGAAAGAGAGAGAGAGAGAGAGAGAGAGAGAGAGGGAGAAATGGGTTTAACGTCCACTCGACACAAACAAGGTCATTTCGGGACTAACATAATATAATTTGATTTTATTTCAATAATTTTAGGGGTCTTTAGCAGTGAGAGGAGAAAACCCACAAGGTTGGACGGGCGACCCAACTCCTTCTCGTGTACAACCGGGGATTCAAAACCACGCCAGTTGACTCAATGGCAGGCCGTATGATACAGTGCGCGCACGCTAACCATTCGGCCACCCAACCCCCTACATAATTATGTAAACTAGCTACCGACAGCTATTTTTAAATATTAGTTGGTTGTTAATAACCTTATTATTTACAGAATACTGTACATCTCACCATTATAACAACGGCAAGTTTTTCACAATCGGAGCAGAATTGACGGAGATACTATCCGTTTAGTAATGCCAACTAGACGACCCCGTTTTCGCGAAATCGGTCATTTTGCTTCAATTTTCAGCCCCACTCCATATTTGACAAACGAAAAGAGCTATAGACATAATTGTTTCACCAAATTGAAGCTTACTTATGTATCAACACAACCATGCAAACACATGACACATAACTTGAATATAATTCATTTTCTGTGGTTTGAACTACCGGCACAGAAAATTAAATAAAATAAATACTTGAGCTATACATAATCATGATACAATCGCATACCCCTATGGTTTATTTTTTTGTGGTTTCCCTTTGTCAGTGATGCTAAACTGGGGGGCCTGACAAGGACAGCTGTCTAGTCGTTCGGATGGGACGAAAAACCGGGATCCCGTGTGCACATTGGCGTGCACGAAAAAGATCCCTTAGCAGTTGGAATTCGATATAAGAGTAGGCCGATGGATATGCCCGTCTTCCATTAGCCCAGGTTAGGTGCAAAAGAGTAGGACGTTAAACCCCATTTCATTTCATTTCATTTTTATTTCATTTCTATGGTTTATTTTAAAAAATAAAATAAAAAGACATAAATAAATAAATAAATACATAAAATAAAATCATTTATCTATATTCCATTATCATAATATTTATGATACGCCCCCCTCCCCCGCTCCCTAAATTATTATCAATCAGTATCATATTTTTTATGTAGCTAAATGTATTAAATAAATCAACATGAAATGTATTTTTTTTCCTAAAGCCAGACTGACACTTGCACGACTTTTGGCCACGATTTTGGCGTGCCCATCAGTGTCCACATTGACACGAACTGACACGACGTGTTCACGCATAGTTTGCGCATTGTTTACACCCTTCCCGCATTGGAACGACGAGTTTGCGCAAATCGGACGGTGTCGTGCCGAGTCGAGTCGTGCCAATGCGTGCCACGGAATCGTGCATGTGTAAGCTAGCCTTGCTTAAACTGGCATACCCCCTAGGTAGTAAAACGCAGGTCTACCATACTACCAAAGATACAAAAGATTAAAAAAGATATATCAAGTAAAGGTTTATATAGCCAGCACAGAAATATTATTATGCATACCAAGCTGTATGTTCATGTATTTTTGATCTATTAATGTATTTAATCTCACACTCATCATGCATACACAATCCTGATAAACTCAAATAATACCACTTATGCAACAGGTATATATTTTTCCCAAGGATTATGGAACTTTAAATGCTGTCAATTAAAATGGGCTGTGTTACTTCAATTTTCAAAAATTACTTCTGCATTTTAAATTACACTTATAAACTAATAATATACACTGAACGATAGGCAACATTTTCTTTTGTCAAAGTCAGTGATATCAAATGAATTGAAATGATGTTTAACGTCCTACTCTTTTGCACCTAACCTGGGCTAGTGGAAGACGGGCATGTGCCATACAGTGTGCTATGAGGGAAATTTTGCCCGGGCAGCGGCGCTACTACCTACTCTTATATCAAATTCCTACTGCCAATCGATTTTGTTACGTGAACGCCAATTTGCACACGGAACCTCGGTTTCTCGTCCCATCCGAGCGATTAGATAGCTGTCCGTGTCAAGTCCTCCTTCCTGCATCACTGACAAGAGGAAACCACGCCTTAAAATTTAGATCCATTTTTCTGCCATTGCGGGGATCGAACACCCGACCTGAGCCAGCGTCTTACCCACTTAGCCACGTGATCCCCCGAAATGTTATAATGCGTCCATTGCACTATAACTACGATAACACACTCGAGGAAGCGGACGTTAATCAAATTAAGCGAACAAAACATTAATTGTAAAGTTATGCACACTGCAAACAAAGGAGAGTTATTTAGTACAAGGAAGAGAAAGTAATATTGGCTGTTTAGTGTGAAATTTTTAATCTTTATAACCATTGTTTATTAACACGATGAACGTGAACTCATGAATATGAATTATACACAATCAGTAATTACGTCACGAAACAGACATGTTGAATACTGGGCTAAAACAATAAGAAATCTTGTTACTTTGACAGTAAGTGTGTAATAACAGCGGATATTAACATGATATTTTTAACCACGGTTTATATAAAAGGTTTTGTGGTTAATATCCCATTGTTATTAACTAGTGCCCTGATATCATAATGCAGATTTCTATTGTAAGTTATTTGTACGTTTTCTTATAAATTTTACTAATATAACTCTCTTGTCAGTGATGCGGGACGGAGGGACTGACAAGGACAGCTGTCTAGTCGGTCGGATGGGGCGAAAACCGATGTCCCGTGTACACATTGGCGTGCACATAAAAGATTCCTTGGCAGTTGGAATTTGGGTCCGGATTAATATGTCCCTCACAGCTCACTGTATAGCGTATGCCTGTCTTCATTAGCCCAGAACAGTAGGACATTTAACCACGTTTCATTTAATTCACTAATATAACTAATATAATAATGAAATAAAACCAAGTACGAACAATCCAAACCATTGGACAAAATTCAAAGTCGTAAAAAACGGTTCATGTGGTGTATATATATTTTATAGTATAATAGTCTTACAATTGATCATAAATCTACCCCAAACCCTCACCCATACAGCCACATACAATGAAAATCATACCTATATTGGTAATCGGGGGGAAATACAGAAAAGTAGTAGTTCATCACATGGCGGAGTTAAGCTGCATTTCTTTAAACCAACAGGGCTAATGAAGACGAGCAGTGTGCTAGAGAGATATTTTGTCCACGCAGCATTCAGAGACGGTGGCCAAGTGGGTAAGACGCTGGCTCGCTAGCCTGCATAGGCCGAGAAAGTTTATCCAGATTTTCCGGCGTGGTCCCCCTTGTCATGGGACTCGTGAACAGATTGGCGTGCACGTAAAAGATTTCTTGGCAGTTGAAATATTTAAAGCTGCAATTTCATATTTTTAAAATATATCAAAATAAAGCCTTAAAATAGATGGTATCTTTAAACAGTCTAACCTTGTTAAAGAATAATAATTCTATTATTCACTATCGCCAGTTGAGAAATTGTCAAAAATGTCATTTTCAACTTCAAATTCAAACTTTTGAAGTAGCTATACCATGGGGGGGGGGGGGGTGAAAAACAAGGGAGGTAATTGTGTTATTACTTCCGATGTAAAAGATTTTTATGTGTGCAAAATAATGCCTAATGATTGTATAATAGTGAGTTGACAATCTATTGAGCAAAAGACAGAAATAAATACATTTTGACTTTCTTAGAAAATATGAAATTCCCGCTTTAATTTGTCTTTGATCGAACTTTGAACAATTAACTGGAGATTTACTTAGCATCATGTGTTTTTACGTTTGACAGGTGTGCGTCTGTTTTGTGTTGATGCTGGTGGTGACACAGGCAAGGATACCGGATCATGGACTGCCCCGGGCATCCGTGAAGAGACACAATGTACATCGCCGAGCAGCTACAGATGCTGGTTTATCCAATGATGCAATTAGACCAGTTGGTGTCAATCAACAACTTGTTAGTAACCTGGCTTCTCGTGGATATAGAAGCCAAACTCAAGCGTATACTGGGTATGCAGGTGCTGCCGCGTCCAACCCTAGAGTTATGGGTACCAGAAATAATAAATAGATGTCACCATTAATATCTGAATATAATATATGTACTCTTTATATTACAAATGTCAACTCCGCTTATAAAATAGCCTGCTCTATCAGTTATTTGTTGGTATAATTTATTCAAGAGAGAACTTGGGTTCAAAGAAAGTCCAATCGACACAAACTAGGTCATTTCGAGATTAACAGACGGTTCAATTCTATCTCAATTCGGTTGAGCAAAAGGAGGAAACCAGAGGACCCGGAGAAAACCCACGATGTTAGACAGACGACCCTACTCCTTTTAACGTACAACCCAGGAATCAAAACCACGCGAGCGGGCACAATGACTGACCTTATGATACAGCGCGCACGCGTTAGCCATTTGGGCGTCCAGCCTAAATTCCATTGAATAAAATTGGTTTTCTTTGACGTGCTGTGGGGGGTTGGGATGGCCCAGTGTTCTAGAGTGCCGCGCTGAGGTTTAGAGCCCTGGTGTGAGCGTATGTGGCATGGAAATAGGGGCGCCTTCTCAACCTCGTGGGTTTCCTCCGGACACTCCGGTTTCCTCCCACTGCTAAAGATCCCTACGCGCAAGCGAATTATTGAAATAAAGTTAAACCATATGTTAGTCCCAAAATGACCTAGTTTGTGTTGAGTGGACGTTAAACCCCATTTCTCTCTCTTGACGTGCTGTTGCTTTATAGCATAGGTTACTGCAGTGGGTCAGTGTACAAGACACCGCCACACTACCCTGGGGGTGATTTCGGCTAGTCTCTCGTATTAATGGTGCATGAGGGAGGACCTAGAAAGTAAAAGTCTAGTCGTGTGTATGGGACGAACAACCGTGTACCCCGCCAAGTTGGAATTCCGATTACAGTTAGGTTTGAGCGCTGCTGTCTGGGAAAAAATGTATCTCGCATAGCGCAATGTATGACTTACACTCTCCTCCGTCTTTAACAGCGTAGTTGGCGCAGCTATTGTTGTTTAAGGAGTAACTGAACCAGTCTCTTGTATACGCATGTGTCTTGTATTTCGGGTATGGCGATTGGTGGTTCAATTATTTGCTTGATAACTATACCAGTATGCATTGAAGCATAGCATGTTAAAATTCATAAGTAGTTTATCCATATAAGCGGGTTTATTTTATATTTTCATAGTTGGCGTTTTGCATAATATTAAATCGCTAAACGTTTGGCGAGTTCTAATAATCGGAGGGAAGCAGTGTTAAGTAAGTCAGCAAGATGCCACCCTAGAGGTTCCGTGTACGATCCCCGGGTCATAGGAATTACCTGGCATGGTTCCCCGCCGTCAGTGATGCGTGGGTGGGACAAAACAACGAGATCTCGTGTACACATGTACGTAAAAGATATTCCTTGGCAGTTAAAATTCGATATCAAATTAGGACGCAGCGCTGCTGTCCGGGCAAAATTCTCTTATAGCACACTGCATTACGTATGCCTACCTTCTTTAGCCCAGTTCGGAGCATAACATGACGTTAAACACCATTTCAATTTCCAGATATTGTTACCGACAATAATGTTACTATTTGCACCTTTTTTTTGTATTAGTCGCAAACCCAGTATCACCAACAGTCTTGACGTTGCCGACATCACTTAGCATTCTCAGACTTAAGTTGAGAATTTACTCAAAATTGTTCGCCTTATTTTAACTTTTGTGTTTCTGAATCAAAGATATTTCTCATAAACCGTGATTGAAAGTTTAGCAAATTCTCAACTTAAGTCTGAGAATGCTTTGTGAACTTGGGGCCCCGAGTTAATTTACCGTTAACAAAATGGGCGTTTGATATTCAATACATTTTACTAGTGACGTCTCGGGGGACGATGGCCTCCTACTACACGAAGATCACTCGGCAAATCCCGACAGATTCCGGAACTTACATCTAGTCTCGACTGTATGACAGCCTGTGATAATATGTACCTCGCCCATACATTTTATTTGCGCTGCGGCTACCGGTTTACTTTAACAAGAAAACTATTACAAACAAGACACCATGGGTGCAGCCATGTTTCACCAGGGACCCTTCAAGTAGTTCCAATATGGCGGAATTCGTCATACAGCCGAGATTATATGTAGGTTCCGGAATCTGGCAAGGTTTGCCGAGTGCACGAACATCTGACCAGTTGTAATAGGCGGTCGCATCAGGGGTCATACAAGAACAAGCTAAAAATTTGACAGGGGCGACCACAATCTACGCCCACAAATTGGTGAGGTTTCAACTAATAAAGCTTACTTTGGTTTGCCTCGGCCCCGATACCAACAAGGGAAACCAAGCTAAAGATCCCGGCCACACATTGTTCTTGCAATCATGAAAGACCCTCCCCCCCCCATTCACCCACAGCACATGACCGGCTTCAGTAGTCTGGTATTTCAAGAATAGAAATGGTTCCTTTGAGGCCAAAAGACTTGCTGTGTAAGATTGCATGGACTCCAAAGTATCGTTACTACAGGCAAATAGAGCGGTACATTACCAACAGAAACCGCCCACGTCGCTCGATGGGTTTTAGACATGCGCAAGGGCAATCTGATTAAAATACAGATCCTATTTCGTTTCGTTTTACAATTTCGTTTTACTTGTTTATACAACATTAGGGTCTGAAAGACTTGTTATTCAACTCGTGTTCTGTTTGAAATGAGGGGTCAGCCAATTAAATTGGCTGTCGAGTCGAGGGTTTGACCTTATTTGCTCGGAATTGTGGGTAGGCATTGTCAGCGATAGAAATCAAAACGCAACACCGATTCTGATTGGTTAATCGGATGACCGAGGTTATAGGGACAATGTCGCGTGCTTGACATCTGAACTGGCTGAACGTGACCTCCCTCTATAACTGTTAGATCTACATGTAGTGTAGGCCATCGAAATTATAAAAACAAACAAAATATAGATCTGAATTTCAATTAGATTGGCTTAAGGGTGAATCTTGCGTTTCGATGCACAATTAGGCACTGTCTATTTGACAATAACACCCCTGTTTAGTAATTTTTTAAAGTCATAAAAAGCATGTTACAATGTCGATACACACGTTCTGTGCGTTTTTGTCCAACAGATCTGTCCCGAGATATTACATTTGAGCCCGCGAGGCTAAGCGTCGTGTGTCGGAATGCTCTCCGGACATCTGTTGGACAATAACACTCTACTATATGCTAAACAGGAAGTATCTCTTTAAACAATTGGTCATCTCGTATGACCGTATACTATACTAGGATGTTTGCAACGATAAACGTGCTTATGCCCGATTCTTGACGCAGGGTTGAGAAGGCGCCCCCATCTCCGTAACGCAGCCGATGGGCCCAACAAGGAACAGTGCAACTAGTTTTGACTACCACAGCCTCTGACCAGGCCTTGCGTATACATTGGAGTGAAATTAAGCCATTGTAAGACTAAACTCAATTGCCGCCCAGGCAGGGGTTTAATAGGGGGAAACCCCGCAAAGTAGACGGCTCCTTTTAAGGCAAATATATCCGTCACTGAATACACAATAAACTCAAGACTTCCTATCGAAACAATGTTTATTCAAGGCTTGGTCCAGACACTGAAAAAAAAAAAAGGAGAAAAGGATTATGTCATGGTAGAAATAAGGATTATATTTTATTTCACAGGGATAGTCTAGTCAATATTGTGTTGTCCTCTATTTTCCGTCCGCCATTTTACTTCATTTGCATGAATACAGGAAAATCGCTTAAATGACATCACAAGTGAAGATGTTCTTTATAGCATGAAGGCCAACACTGATAAATAATGAGCCATGTGGCGTGAATCGTGAAGAGTTAAGTTATGCGACTAAAAGTTCAACTATAGTCTGCGCGGGCACCCAAACACAAGCGTAAACCTGTGTAAGCGAGAACTTTGCGTCATTTCCGGTATTAATAAAATTAGGCTTAACACGCTGCCTGTGTAGGAAGTATAGAGGTCTAGAGTAATTTTACCGCTGTATTCGATTGACCGGAATCATATTTATGAAACGGACGTTTATTAGGATATTACATGATATATTAACATCACCTCCGCGTAAATGTAAACTGACCGATACACCGACTTCATAGCTTACCGTTTAGCTCACGTGGTTTGAAAAGAGGCAAGTCATAAATGTCCCATGAATAGGCTTGCACATGCTGACTGCGTGTTTATTACATTTCAACGGGCTTGTGACAAACATTTCCAAATTGTGAACGTCGGATACAAGCATAATGGAATACAACATATCCTATTATGTTGAACACCGACAAGCACCATTTAAAAAAGGGAAATTACAGCCAATATCAATTTGTCAAACCACAAGAATTAGCCACGTGACTTGAGGTGGGTGAGAGGTGAGGGCAGGGTACTACTCTGTATCTAATATCCTCAAATCGGATCTTTATAATTATTGGTTATATAGAGGGCGTAGTTTCGGAATATCTAAGATTGATGATAACCTTGTAAGTGTCCATCCCTCCGCCCTTCAGAGATGTTCAGTTCAAATAACAAAGTTACTAATTTAAAAAAAAAAAAGATTCTGCGCAACTATGTTCAGTCGTAGTTGAAACACTCGTGTTAATAGGAGACGCTATTCAAGGTCCGGCACTGGGGTTGGGATCAAAATCGACGACAATCGATCCATTGCCGGACCTTATTATATAGAATCTGAAGGGCGTGCGACTAACACTGGACTAACGTACCCCTCCCCCTGTTAACAGGGCTACAGATACTTACTGAATCCTCATCAACATGAAAATCTTATTCCTGGGAAAACACCGTTTCTGCAAACAACGATTCCTGTTGGGTTCGACTTTGGAAAGCGTGGTTTCTTGCCGTTCTTGCAGCCATATTGTATTGTATCGTTTTCTCTATTACCAGTCTTTTTTACAATACGTGCAGAACCAAATAATTTCGGCGTTGGGCACAATTTGTTTGTGACTAAAAAAAAAAATTGATTATGCAATGCATCGATGTAAATAAATCGATAAATACAACGGGTGTCTTTGAGGGTCTGAACAGGTATGAGATGTGCCCATGTTCCCTAAGCAGCGACCGCAATACTTACAATACCAGCCGTGGGTAGTTTGGTCAGAAATCGCTACCTGTTTATCTCCTATTACTACATTAACGAATTCTAGAGCGAGATAAAAGTTTAACGTTCATTCGACACAAACCTGGTCATTTCCGGACTATCACGGTTCAATTTTTTATTTCAATAATTCGCTCGTGCATTATGAAATTGTGTAAGTGATGAAATCTGCCATTTCTAGACCAAACTAATACATTTTAAATTACTTGTGCAAGGGGTCTTTTTAGCCGGTGACAGGAAACTGCAGGACACAGGAAACACGAGGTAAGACCGATGACCACTCCTTGCCCCGTACATATGTTTGGTCCAATCCGTACCACCGACTCCATGAAGGGTCTTGCGATCTAAAGTGCATACCTTATACTCATCCCGCCCTTCCTCCCACGCGCTTATATAGCGACTGGGCAAGCCACCCATCGTTTAGAAATACCTACCCGACACAGACCTATTAGCCCCAATGCCCCAACCAGCAGGCACCCCCACCCCACACACGCAAGGTAAACCCCGACTGACCCATTTCACCTAATGTTTCGTAACATACTTACAGACACACGTTGGTCTTTTGGCCCATTTGTTGGTCAATAAACACTGAACACGTGCAGATCCTTTCATGGCATATCCAACATTGCACTTGTAAATTGCGGCGTGCGGAAAGTATGTCAGTTTAGCTGTTCTCGAACCGTTTAGTATACCTGGTGGAGTTCCACAATATATTCCTTAAAATAGAAAAGATTTCAGTCGTTTTTTTTGTATTTCAGAGGAGAGTCCAAAAATGCTTCCCTCAATCAACAAATTTAAAAAAATGGCTCTCCTAAAAAGGTTCTCCCAGTTGCGATAAGAGGAATGCTTTAGAAATTAAGGAGAGTGATCGGATATTAAGGAGAGTGATTGGTAGATAAGTTAATAAACCCCCAATGACTTTGTAAAGAAGAGTGATTTTTAATTTTAAGGGGACATTCAGGTGAGCTGTAGGCGCTCGAGAGCGATCACTTGCCTTAAAAAGCAATGACTGATTTACAAAGACGACATACAAAACGCCATGAAACTTTACAACCAGAAAGTAGAAAAGGACTCGGCATGTTTTTAAGCAAAAGATCCCAGTATTGTAAATTTTGTGTTAAAATAATTTCCGATACAAATGAAATGTGGCTTAACATCTGACTGTTCTGCTTCCACTGGATAGAAGACGATTTTCTATACAATTTGCTAAGATTGACAGTCAGCCTTGGTGCCTGTGCGTTATGTCGAATTCCCACCGTCAAGGAATCTGCGATGTCCCATCCGAAAAACTAGGTTGTCCCTTGTCAGGCCCTCGCACATGCGAGAATTACAGAAAATCCCGATTAACTTTTTGGCCATCCTCCAGGTTAGCCCACTCGGCAAATTCCGTAACCTACATCTAGCCTCGACTGCACGACAGTAAGTGATATGTACCCACGCCTATACAATTGCGATGCGGCGCCGGTTTACGTATTAGGAAAACTTGTCGCTTTTAAAAAGAAGTTCTCAAAATTGCATCGTTCAAAGGGTGTGTAGATTTGTCAGAGCAAACGTGTCCTTGTCTAAAGGAACTCTGATAAACTTAAAAACAGCTTCAAACTTTGAAACTTTAAGATAAAACATCCACAGGCGTCATGGGCAACGCCGTTGACAATCCGGGAACTTGAAAGTAGTTCTAATGGCGGACTTAGTCATACAGCCGAGGCTAGATGTAAGAAACTGGAATGTGCCGAAGTTTGCCGAGTGCTCCTTGGCCCTTTCTACGTTTTGACCGACATTAACAAGGCCATTTTAAAGTAACATGTGGAATGCTTTAGAACTTATTAACCACATTGATATTAGCTACGGTTGATCGGGGACAAAGATATGAAGTGTTGCAAACAAAACCACTACTTATCCTCAGCGATAATCGATACATGTAAATACAGAACATACGATTACAAGAGAGCGGGAACTAAAATTAACTCTTTAATGATGCCCCAAAACATTTAAGCAATAATTCTTTAATCCGGTAGGCCTATAATGAACTAAGTCATTAATTTCTTCGAAATTACTGTTAGTTTTTCCCCGTCTCGTACACAGCATCGACCGCTACTTTAATCAGATTTCATAGGGAGGCATTCCCTACCCTGCAAACCAACATTTCTGACATATCACAAAACTATGGAGGGCTTAAAATTGAGCCTAAAACTCAATGTGGATGGGTAATGTTTTTTGTCGGTAACGAAAGATTACGGTGGCTAGGTGGATAAGGCGCTGGTTCGCTAGCCAGAAGGTCGGGTGTTCAATCCCTGCATTGGCCGAGAAAGTTCATCTCCGATTTTCCGGCTTGATTTCCCCTTGTCAGCGATGCAGAAGGAGGGCCCGACAAGGGCAGCTGCCTAGTCGTTCAGATGGAACGAAAAACCGAGTCCCGTGTACACATTGGAGTGCACGTAAAAGATCCCTTGGCAGTTGAAATTCGATATAAGAGTAGACCGTAGCGCCGCTGCCCGGGCAAAATTTCCCTCATAATACTGTATTGCATATGCCCGTCTTCCATTAGCCCAGGTTAGGTGCAAAAGAGTAGGACGTTAACCCCCCCCCCCATTTCATTTCACGTTCATTATGTAACCCACAGTGTAGTCTGAATCAATTCAATTTACAATAGCGTTATATGTTAACTGATGAGTTGCTATACTAACACAATGACAGCAGTAAGTAGGTCATGCACTAATAAAGCAGGCCTACGAAAAATGGCCATAAAACTACAAAATGTTGCACTCAAAAAGCCGGAAAACCGAATTCTCTTCGCCAATTTCAAAATGGACACTGATGAATACACAAAGGTATACAACATAATTTGACATAAAATATATCTCCTGCGATTCGAGATGCATCGCCTTTAAATTTACCAACTCATTTCAGACATTTAGCACCATAGCTTAATTACTTTCTGTATTAACTGAAATGTTTTGACAATTTGGTTAAATAAATTACTTACGTCCACATCTTGGCAGTGTACCCCATTTACCATTCGATAGACATGTCACTTTTCGATTTCCTACAAGTCTAAACGCGTATTTACAGCCGTAGGTGGCGGCACTGAGATATGTTGTAGTTTTAAATGTTCTAAGTCCGTTAGCTAGATTTGGTGGAGTTCCACAATTTCTTACTGAAATAAAAATCAGCATGCATATATTTATATACACACGCAAACATACGGTTGTTTTACAAGACAAGTCTCTTGCATTATGCAACTGAACATCTGAATCTAGAAAGTTACGGTCCGGTATGCGCCAATATCGACTGGAACGGGATATCCGATTATACATTCAGTTTCATCAAAACCGGTATATTTTTAACCGGTACAGTATGCACAACACGTGAACGGATGCCTGGAACCACGGACACAAGCACAAGGGCGCTTACGATATATGAGCGCATGAAAGTTTATAACTCCCTGCATGCTTCACAATAGAGTTGTTTTTCTGGTGTGGAAACCCCGATCCCTGTTGAACACATTTAAAATCGCTAAAAAATTCTATCAAATTGAAATTTGGAATATTTGCGTTTCACCAAGACAATTTTAACTTAAAGATACATTATGGGAGATTGGAGAACGCTAGATCGGAGACGGTCCTATGCATTTTAGCACATATGACGTCATATATAGATTGTGGGTTAGGGTTAGGGTAAGGGCTAGGACCTGTAGATTTGGTCAAAGTCCCGAGATATAAACAGGGCTAGCCCTAACCCTAACCCATGATCAAGCCTAACCCTTACCCTAACCCACAATACACATATGACGTCACAATTTGCGTAGGACCGTCTCCGATCTAGCGTTCTCCTGGGAGATTAGATAACCAGCCGATAGTTCTCACTATAGTTACAATGTAAAGGGAGTTGAAAATTTATCCACCCTGAACCGAGAAATTGGGGATGATTTTCCGGCTTAGCCTCAATTAACCTGGTTTAGTAAGGTCAAAATACAGTTTACTCCCCCCCCTAACAAAAATTGCAACAAAAGGGTTTTCAACTGATCCTGACCGGGTTTAGTGTACTTCCTAACATACTAAAAGATTACCGAAGTAGGACCCCGGAAAAGTGTTCAAGATTTGTCAAAGATTTCCACGGAAACGTCTTAAATGATCTTAACTATGTAACTATCAACTCAAATTTGGTGATCTTGGTGTGTTTTCCTATGGTTTTTTGGGAAAAAAACACATTACGATCATTAAAAATGTTGGCATAGGAACTACTTTAAAGGTTCCGGATGAAACACGGCTGCGCCCATGGTGTCTTGTTTGTAATAGCGTCAAGTTTTCCTCTTGAAGTAAACCGGCAGCCGCATCGCAAATGAGTGTAGGTACACATGTATTGGTGTTGGTTCCGAAATCTGTCGAGATTTGACGAGTGCTCCAAATGACCGAAATTCCATAACTATCGATTCCAATTTGATGATCTTTATCACTATCCCAAGGTTTAGAGGGACAGGAACACACAGAATTTTGAATTCACCGACCTGTTGAATCATTATGAAATTAAATTATGACCTTCATCTGTCCACTATCATATTATACGTTTCGGAGCGTTCAGTTTTGACTGTCCTCAATATCTACCTCTGAGTTTGAATTGTCACAGATTTGCTGATCTTGCTCCAAGATCAAATTTGAGTTGATAATTATGATCATCTTGAAGCAAAACCCCACTTTTCCGGGGGTCCTACCTTGGTAAACTTTTAGTAGGTTATAAAGTACACTAAACCTTGTCAGAATCGGTTGAAAAACCTTTTGTTGCAATTTTGTGGGGGCATTTTCCATAGTTTTTAAGACTGGTTTTTGTTCATAATATGTAAAACAAACACTGTTTACTTGAACACTGCGACAGTCAATTCCAAGATTACTTACTTGTACAGGTCGGTCTTGTAGACCATTTGTTCGTTAATAAACATTGAACTCTTGAAGAACCTTTCATAGCATATCCAGTATTACAATAGTAAGCTGCCGAATAGGGGAAATACGTCCGGCTAAATGTTCTTCTACCGTTTCTTATACCTGGTGGAGTTCCACAAGATATTCCTTAAAATAGAAAATAGATTTACAACGACTTCATATAAAACGCCATGCAACCATATAAAACTAGCAACGAAAGAGCGTTGGTAATATCACGGACTCTGCATGGTTTGAATCTGAAGGTCAGATCCCAGCAATTTGAATACGGTGTTTACAAAAACATCGGATACAAATGAAATGTTGCTCAACATCCCGTTCTTTTCTGACAGGGCTAAAAACGAACAAATGCAATACGGCTGTGCTGCTATGGCAATCTGACCCATACAGTGGCATATTCGTAGAGAATTCTACTTGCAAAGGGTCCGTTTACGTGCACGCCTATGTAACACGGGACCTCAGTTTTTCGTCTCATCCGAATGCGAAGACAGTCGTCCTTGTCAGGCGCACGGGTTGCACCACTGTCAAGGGGTAAACACGCCGGACAATAACGATGAACTACTTGAGACGTCAAAGGTTGCACGCGTGCCAACGACGTCAATATAAAGTTGAAACAAGTTTTCCTAAATATTGTAAATCGGGTATAATACAAGGTACACTACGGAAGCCCATAAGGGTCAATCAAATGAAAAAAAAAATTCTGACTATCTTGTAATTACAAGATAGACTATCTTGTTATTACAAGATAGCTATCTTGTAATTACAAGATACCTAGATGCCAATTTAAAGGTCACCATACACCGATTTCATGCTCCCATAAATACCATTGCCTTCACACACCCACCAACTGCATATTTATATCATGACGCATCAATTTTGATACGCTCTTTGAAGCCACAGAACGCTATTTCTATTTTTCAAACTTCTTTAAATTTTGATTTTTGAAAAGTAAGTAAGGAAAGGGATATTCTGAAAAACGGACCCTCCATCAATGAAATGAGCTGACTGACATAGCGTTTAAAAGCAGATTATTTATAGCTTGCGGTATCTCCTGATGTATACAATGTTTTGAGAGGGATTTGAAGCAAACGTTTGATAGATTAATTAGCTTGAATATATTTTTAGCCCAAATATATCATCAAATCACACAGTTTGTACGCGCGGGAGGTATCTTTAAGGAGAACATGAAATCAATGTATCATAAATGCTATTAATGAGGGAATGAAGTTAATGAGAGTATGAATAGTATTTAATGAGGTCACAACCTGGTGATGCCGATCCCGTGACATACAAAAGGGGGATTCGAAACCACGTCAGTTGACTCAATGACAGGCTTTTAAGATAAAACACGCACGTGCTAACAAATCGACCTGCCAACCCTCCAGCTCAACGAAGTATTATTGTATGTTACGGGATCGGCATCATCAGGTTGTCAGTCCTCCGGGTTCCTCCAACTGCTAAAAAGAGAGGGGTATATGGTTTAACGTCCACTCGACACAAACTAGGTCATTTCGAATCCCCATTTGTACGTGACAAGGAGTAGGATCGCCTGTCCATCCTCGCCTGTCCACCGGTTTCCTCCAACTGCTAAAGAGAGTGAGGGGAGGTGTAACGTCCACTCGACACAAACTAGGTCATTTCGCGACTAACATATAGTTTAATTTCAATAATCGCTTGCACGTATGGATCTTTAGCAGTGGGAGGAAAGCAATGGACCCGGAGAAACCCCACGATGTTGGACAGGCGATACTACTTCTTGTCGCGTACAACGGGGGATTCGAAATCACGCCAGTTGACTCAATGACAGGCTTTACGATACAGTGCGCATGTGCTAACAAATCGACCTGCCAACCCTCCAGCTCAACGAAGTATTATTGTATGTTACGGGATCGGCATCATCAGGTTGTCAGTCCTCCGGTTTCCTCCAACTGCTAAACAGAGAGGGGGATGTGGTTTAACGTCCACTCGACACAAACTAGGTCATTTCGGGACTAACATATGGTTTAATTTTATTTCAATAATGCACTTGCGCGTAGGCGTCTTTAGCAGCGGGAGGAAAGAGGAGGACCCGGAGAAAACCCACGATGTTGGACAGGCGACCCTACTCCTTGTTACGTACAACAGGGGTTTCGAAACCACGCCAGTTGACTCAATTACAGGCTTTGTGATACTGCGTGCACGTGCTAACCATTCGCCAACCAACCCCCACCCCACCACTAAAGACCCCTACGCGCAAACAAATTATTGGAATTAAATTAAACCATATGTTAGTCCCGAAATGACCTAGTTTGTGTCGAGTAGACGTTAAACCCCATTCCCCCTCTCCCTCCCCCTCTCTCTCTCTCTCTCTCACACACACACTGGCTTATAACTATCCGATAAATCAGTGTGGGACGACCTTGAAATACAAGAAAACTAATTTGGCTATCTTGTAACTACAAGATAGCCTATCTTGTAACTACAAGATAGCTATCTTGTAATTACAAGATAGTCAGAATATTTTTTTTTCATTTGATTGACCCTTATGGGCTTCCGTAGTACACAATATATCGTGGGACAAAATTCGTTCTTGATGACACTGGTATAACTTCAATTGATACTTTTATTCTGCTTCTTACATATCAGGTACAAACATCGAAATGTAAACGACCCCAGAACTAATTTGTATGGAGGGAGTCATGTCCCAGCTCTCGCCTCATCACTCCTTAGTACCCAGGGTACCTTCTAGGCGTCCGCCTAGCCTCGAGTCCTGGACCAGACTGCAGATGCCGTTTCCCTTCTAGGTTTAACATTCAATAGCGGGTGGGGGCTAGTGGTCTAGAGTGCCGCGCTTCTTCTAACTATCTGACCGGTCAGCTCTGGCTTGCAGCTGTGGTTTCGAGCCCTGGTGTGAGCGTATGTGGCATAGAGAAAGGGGCGCCTTCTCAACCTCGTGGGTTCTCCGGGCACTCGGGTTTCCTCCCAACTGCTAAAGACCCCTACATGAAATAAAATTAAACCATATGTTAGTACCGAAATGACCTAGTTTGTGTTGAGTGGACGTTAAACCCCATTTCTCTATCTCGACCATCAATAGTGCTGACCAAAGGCAGTTCCACAATGACACATGTCATAGAAGCGTCCTGCCATATTAAAATACGTGAAAGTGATTGTAACATAACCTGTTGCTATCAACACTCGGTTGGGGACCTTGGTAGCATTCCTTATGTCACTTTAACTTGTTGGCACAGGCGTGGATCCAGGATTTCTTGCAAGGGGGGGTCTAGGTTTGATAAAAAGCACTCAACCAATTAACGGGGGGTTGGGGGGCCCTCCCCCAGGAAAATTTGGTAAATTAGATTCAATTTGGTGCATTCTTACGTATTTCCGGAAGGTAAATTCCAAAATTACAGTTCTAAAAGTCGCCAATAAAATCGCATAAAAAATTTTCAAGTCTGAGCAGGGGGTTCCGGACCCCCTGGACCCCCGCCCCCTCTGGATCCGCGCCTGTGGCATCTCTTTTCTAACTTTGTCTGATAAACTATACTGAATGTTAAACCTGATATGATGCATGATACATTTAGACATGTGTCTAATGAGTCCTTTTCTTGATACTTTCATAAACTCAGAACAGAAACAAATCTACAGTTAGGTCCAGGGGTACTAGAGGTCTAGGAGTCGGGAGACTAGAGCTTCTGGAGTTAGCACACTTGTGCTCCAAGCCAAGACATGACTCCCTCCATAGAAGTTAGTTCTACGGCCGTTTACATTACGATGTCTGTACCTATTGTAAGAAGCAGAATAAATGTATTATTAGAAGTTTATACCAGTGTTGTCATCCACAAGTTGTTTTAAAGACCAATACTGTCACAGTTAAATAAAACTAGTTGATATCACGTGTCAAGATGGCATCCATCATTATGCAACACTAGTCCGCGATTGAGGCATTGAGGCGAATCGCCACTAAATAAATTAACAATTCATTTCAGACATTCAGCACCATAGCGTAATTGCTTTGTATTAACAGAATACCGGATATATGTGGCAATTTGGTTAATTAAAATACTTACGCCCACATCTTGGCAGTTTACCCCATTTACCAGTCGATAAACATCGTACATTTCGACTTCCTACATTTCTATACGCGTAGTTACATCCGTAAACGGCGACACTACCATATGTTGTCGATTTATATTTTCTACTTCCGTTAAGCAGATTTGGTGGAGTTCCGCAGTTTTTTACTGGAAAGAGAAAACATCTGTATAAATATACACGCAAGGAAACTGTTCGGTAGCCTCTTCCGAAAAGCTTAAAGTTCTGTCAATTGAAACTCCGAAAATTCGCTTGCTTCTTGTCTTTGAACAAGGTGCTTACATGTGCTGATGCTGAATTATGTTTTTCAATTTCATCCAACACGGTAGACCCTGGTCCTAGTACGTTTGTACATTTCAGGCCTAAAGACATACAGATTTAGCTCTTGCGTTAACACCCAGACCATCCATATATTAAAAGTTAGGACGTTCCGGGTGACCGAGATTAAAGTACATGTATGTTTTGAGTAATAACTCTGTAATACTACCTTAGAACAATGTTTTCAATATTTTAACGGATTAACAAGCCAAGATTTTAATTTCGATTCTGGAGTAATTCCATGGAATTATTCCAAGACACCGTGTTGTAGGTAAAAATTGGGCCACTGAGTAGTAACCAATACATTTCCTGGCGTGTGTATTATAATTCCTGATAAGTATGCGATATGCCTATCTTCGTCATCCGTTTATTTTAATCTAAAATGTTTGTATTTGTATCTATGCTTTGCCTGCATCACAGTATGCTATGAGCGGAATTTTTAGCCGAACAGCGGCCTATTACATAGAATCCCAACTGCCAAGGGATCTTTTACATGCTCGTAATTGTGTACACGGGACCGCTAATTCGTCCCTTCCGAGCGATAGTTACACTGTCAGACCCTCGATCCGGTAGCATCTACAAGGGGAGCCCGCGCCCGAATTTATCTCGATGAACATTCTCGGCCAATGCAGGGTTCGAACATGGGACCTGGGGTCGAGTGCCTATGATTAAACCAAAATTAAAGTTGGACTCACTGATACAAGTTGGTCTGGTTGCCCATTTTCCTGTTGATAAACACCCAACCCGTGAAGATCCTCTCATATTATAGCCTGGATTACACCTGTATGTTGCCACATTGGGGAAATAAGTTCGCACAGCGGTTCGAGCTCCGTTTCCAATACCTGGTGCAGTTCCACAGTTTTTAGCTGAAAAGATAACATGAATATAGTCAACTACAAAAACACATTTATACAGTTTGTAGAATAAAATTTCGTTTTCAGACCACCGTTACCAGATGATGTGGGGTGGATGTATGGAGGTACAGACGGTAATTTCTCAAAGTACACGACGTCAATGTACCCAGGTCGCCTACTTTTTAAAAAAAAATGAGCTTATGCCACATTTCCGATTCCATATACTATTGTCTTGTGGACTACTTGTTAACGGGGTGAACTACATGCGGAAATTTGGGTGTTTATTTTGGGAAGCACGTTTTTAAAAATGGCCTATAGAACCTACTGTTACATATTGGCAGATGTTATTGACGCTTCTGTCATCTTCACGTTGATTTTAATAACTTGTACTCTATCGACACACCTGAAGGTCTTGTAGCATTCCTTATGTCATTATGAAACCCTAACTTGTTGGCATGTTTTATTATACTGTCTAGTCTGATAAACTCTACTGAATGTTAAACCTGGTATGATACAGTAGCCAGATGTCTAATAAGATGCCGTCTTGAAGGGTTTATAAACCCAGAAGGGAAACGACATAGACAGTTGAGGCGAGGCGCCTAGAAGGTATCTTCGGATTAGGGAAGTCTCGAGATGAGGGAGAGCTCTAGGAGCGGGTATACTAGCGTTGAGCCAAGCTAACATGGCTCCCTCAACTCAAGCTAATTACGGAGTCTTGGAACAATACGTTGTAAGAATAAATGTATATGAAATTAAACTAGTTTTTTTAAACAAGAACCGATTAAAGACCCAATACTGTCACACTACGCATTCATTGAGTAAAATTATATAAAGTTTCTCCACGGACCTGGGCCAACGAACGATGTGCATACAGCACGAGCGACATTTCGCACACAGACATCTGCGTCATAGCCTAATCGTGTGTCCAATTCCAACCGTCGGGAGCATTTTTGTGTACGTCAATGGGTACTCTTGATATCCGTCTCTGCAAGACCAAACTATTCACCGGTGCTCATGGAAACTACACTAAGTCACACTGATCTACCGCGACGCAATCCTCACAATGAAAACCGCTATCGGAAAGGTATTGGTGATTCAGACAGCCAAGATAAATGAAATGAGTTTAACGTGCTACTCTTCAGCGACCAACCTGGGCTGGAAGATGGCATATGCCATACAGTGTGCTACGAGGGAAATTTTGCCCGGGAAGCGGCGCTATGCCCTACTCATATCGAATTCCAACTGCCAAGGGATCTTTTACGTGCACGCCAATGTGTACGCAGGACCTCGGTTTTTCGTACCATCCGAAAGACTAGACAGCTGTCCTTGTCAGGCAAGAAAGATAAAGTTGATGACCCGAATACAACCAGTCGAATCACAAACTTACCGGCACAAGTAATTCTTGGCACAGTCCACATTCCATCTGGTCCACAAGTCGACAATCCAGGAAATAGTTTATTGTAGCCAGGGTTACAGATATATGTACAAACAGACCCGTATTTATAATTTCCTACACAGGAACCTCTTCTACCGTTGGTTACGGTGTATCCTGGGGGTCCATTACAAACAGTGGCACACGACGACTGGAAAATACACACATTACACACAATATTAGACATTGGGCCTCGGGGAGGGGGCCTGGGGGGGGGGGGGCGGATCCTAATTGCCCGGTCCTTTGATCTAAACCCTTGTTAAGTGAAAACGACGCAGGAAAATCCAGACCATCTTTCTTTGCACAAAATGGGATCGAACCCGAACCCAAGCCGCCACCCTACCCTGATTAGTAAGCCGTTGCCTTATACGCCGCACTAACGCATGGTTCTCTACGCCAAGTTCATAAACTTATTTAATATTGCAAGCCTCGAGGATAAACCGTAGAATGGAGTTTCCACAATCGCGTCAACAGAACATAGAAAAGATCTAAATAGGAAAGTAAAATTACCAATTATAAAATGTTTTTTAGGACTAAATATTACAAGTTTATAAATTTATCATTGGTACTTTGATAATGATACGAGAATACTTATCGAAACGTCGTACTACTGTGTATATAAACATGTGATGTTTTCCATATATACGTTTCGTTTCTTAATGTGCTCAATCACTAAATGCCACTCAAAGATTATACTGTAAATAAGTAAATGTCTAAAATACGAACCCCAGCACAGTTGTTACATAGTGTTACATTACATTCAACCGATAGTATCTTACTGTCATCTAAATGATACCCTTCAAAATACGGACTACGGAATGTTTTTCCGGAAGTTACAAAACCATCTTGTTTTCTGAATACCAATCCATCGCCACAACTGAAAGAACAAACGACAAGCATAAACCTGAGGTAATCCGTAAGGAATGTGACTAATTGAACTCTAATGCCAGGGGGGGGGGGGGGGTAACGTCCACTTGTTACAAACTAGATCATTTCGGGACTAACATGGTTTAGTTTTTTTTCAATAATTCACTTGCGCGTTGGGGTCTGTAGCAGTGGGAGGTAACCGGAAGACCCGAAGAAAACCCACGAAGTTGGACAGGCGACCCTACTCCTCGCCACGTACAACTGGGGATTCAACGTTAAATGAAACTACATACTGTGTTTAATTTGTGACGTGAAGGTCAATACCATAACAATGAAATAAAGTAGGTCGTCTTGAGGAAATTAAATCGTCAGACTTTTTACTGCATCTCCGATGTGGCTTGTTCAATTTAAGAGCTACATGTTCTTACAAATGACGAAATTAAGAATTTTAAATAAACTTACCCGGCTCGCAAAATAGCATAACGTTTTCCACTACTAGACACAGCATCACAATGAACTGGTTTTAAACTTACAACTTTAACTAAAATACAGATGAAATATTAGAAGTTGTTGGCTCAGCATAATTACAGGTGAGCGTTTACTTATTTAATAAATCAAAGTGCCATACATGTAAGTCTAGACCGGTTTTAATGGTTCCAAACATTAAGGATTTATAAACTTTATGGATTGTAGTTTCATGTGATAGTAACATGTGGTATCAATCTGTTTCACAGAGAATTACTTACGAAATATCTCTGTAACAGACGACAGTTCACAACAGGTGCGTTGACTGCACGCGCCGTTAGTCATTGGCTCAACGGCTCGTGCAATGTTTACTTAACACCTAACTGCTTCGGGCAAAATGATGCATTTTACTCGTTTTAATACCCATGTACACTAAATAGGAAATATTTTTTAACTCCAAATACTTCAAACGTCTTTATTTATTTTTCTTTTACCTCAAAAAAATGTTTGAGAATTTAATTTGTCGGAGTTAAAAAGTTAATATGCCGTACTCATTAAGCCTCGTCGATGTCATGCTTATCAGTGATTGTAGCGGCCAAGCGAATATTCACTGCGGGATCAGTTTGATGTGGTATTGGTTGAGAGTCACGGCAATGGTACATGAAGCTAGACATACGGCTCTGATCCGAATAAGATCAGTAAAGCAATGATATCTTGTCAGTGCAGCGGTCTAATCTTACATTTCATCCGACAATGGTTCTTGTACGTGCAATTCAAAGTGTACAAGGGGCCTGCTTTTTTCGTCTAATCTTGATGTACACTGTCCCTTGTCGCCCCCCCCCCCCTTCTGCATTACTGACAATAGAGGGCGGATGTGGCATACAGGAATATGGTTATAACATGAAACGGCACTCCGCAATACCCAATTCAGTTAAAACATAAACCGGACTTACTGGGACCCGTGTATCTTCCATATATCGTGTATTTCCTATCAATATTCATATCGCCTTTAACATCAGCATTATGAACATCTTGAATACTCAGTTTTAATTGGCTGCTGGGTACAGTAGATCCTATGATGGTACCAAGTTCACGAGGTGCGATGAAGCTAAAATGTTAAATCACAGCTTCAATTAGTTTTAAAACGATATTTACAAAGCCGTTGGATGAAACTCTTAAAAAAAATATTGGGTTTGTCCTAATTTGATCCGAATGGGCTAATGAAGGCACGCACAGCCCAGTGTGCTATGAGTGGGGCGGGGTAATACTGTCGGGACAGTGGTTCTACGATCTCTCGAATTCCAACTGCCAAGGGATCTATTACGCGAACGTCAATGTACGATATTCACAAGGCTGTTATCTGCAATTAAACGGTACCAAGTCAAATATAGTAGCTAACCTAACAATATTTTCGACCAAGATACACATCTTTGTCTTGTGAGCGTTTTCCGTGTACTGGTCGAGTCCTGCAATAGCAAATGCAAGGGGAAAATTTAAATGTAACCAGCGATATGCTGCATGGAGAACGCTGGTTCCTCGATATCTAAGCATGATGTCACATTTCCAAGATGGCGACTAGGTCCTGCATATTCGTTGTCTATAGTTCTTAGTTTTGAGGGGGTGGTCATCGGATTAAAAGTCTGAATGAAATAACTTACTTGTCAAGAACATTATGTGAAGGTGAGGCATCTTTGCCATATTGATCATATGTACAAACAACTGTTCTTATTTTATCTTTGGTTAAAATCAAACTACCAACTTCACCATATCTTACCAGAACGTCTACAGCGTATGTATTCGATCCAGTACGTTTCTATAAAATATATTACATATTAAAACTACCAACTTGACCACAAGTTATACAATACAAAAAAAAATCGTATCTACTGGAGCATAGATCGCTACCCTACATGGTAGCAATCCAGGGGCGGATCCAGGGGGGGGGGGTCAAGCCCCACTCTGCTCAGCTACATAAAAAAAATTAATGCCTTGCATCAATGAAATTAAATCACAATATGATCCTACATCATTATAAAAATGATCTCCTTAAAAAGCTCAATTTGTATTTATGTTTATGCAATTTAGAGTCGATGATGGCAGATTCCCTTAACTGCAACCTGGCAAACCCCCTCCTGCAACAATTCTTGGATCCGTCCCTGCAATCACGTTTACTGTCTTGTAATGCGTTCTACTTGTCCAATAGTTTACTTGTCCAAATTATTAAATGAAAGTAGAATGTGTAATTCTCAGTTCTCGAAATATACATACGTGTTCTCGACTAAAATTATCGATTCGGGACCTAAAATTGTCCGCTAAGTAGTTTATTAGCATGTCTAAATATGGTGCCAGCTATAGACAGCGTATGGTTAGTATTACTATGGTTTAAAAGCTAAAAAAAGGGGGGGGGTCGTGTCCTATATTACTGCGTTGCCCAGGTTTTAACAAGTATGTGGAAAATTCGTGTCCAACATTCGTTCAGAAAATAGTGTTACGTGAGGAATTGTCGAATATTCGGTCAGGAGATTGTAACCGGAAGCTGGCGTGTCCCCACTTAGTCATAATTCAAACCAGAAACGGGTGTATTTAACCGAATTCAGTGATCTCGAACTTACATGCCATCTGCAGTTACTACTTTTAGCCGATGTTAAAGTACCAGGGATGGTGTAATGAACTTTATCTTTGGTTGTAAATGTTTTGTCACCACCATAACAACGTGCTCGAGCGGATATAGCCACATCAGTTAATATATTCACAACTGGATTATTTCCCCTTGTTGTACCACAATTGACGGAAACTGAAAGATAAAAAAACAAGACTACAAATATCAGATTGTAACAACTTCATAACAAGGCCAAACTGTTGCCTTCAAATAACTGACATTTTTATATAAACTACTTGGTCGTTAAAGATCCATTAGGTACATCTGTCCATTTCAGGTTTTTTGGCTTCAAATCAAAGACATTTAACATGGCTAATCCCATGTGTAAAACAGCCAAACGTTTTTGTAAGCGAGCAAATATAAAAACAGGAAGTGATGCAATTGATTCAACACGCACGCTCGTCTATATTGGAAGCATAGAAATTCGACCATGCGTTTGAATGAGTTGTTAACGTTGACACTAAAAACGTAAGAGTATGATGTGACCCAATTCACGCCACATTTAACTTGACGTGATTGACTAGACATTCGACAAATATCGTCTCGAAAAGGCATTGCCAGTGCTGGCAGTGTTTGCATATTTCAACGGACTTATGGCACACGATAAATATGAAAATTATGACAACGTCGGGACATCAACGTCTCGGAATATATCACAAGCATTACAAGAGATTAAATTTCTTACATGTTGTCAACCATACAATATTATTATCACGCGCCATATTGTTTCGGCTTGGTGAAGACATTTCTTCCACGATTATTTACTCTACCTACATGAAACATCGTTTTTATTGCCGCCTACACTTTAATTCTTATACAAAACCCATTGCCAAACTGATCATTGCATAGCATTATTTACAAATCTAACTTTAAACATACATTATGCAAGAGCTCAATTAGCTCACTGCAGACCATTCTTTAGACGTGAAATGTTATATAAACATTTACACGAAGAGACCTTTAATCAACTCTCAGTGTCATCTTGGGTGTCGGATGTTCACTAGATTCGAATTCAAAATCTGCTTCTTATTGATGAGTACCGACTTAGTAATTATGACGAGACTAGGCTCAAAATCCAGTTGTTAATCTGTTAAGAATGCCTCAAATTGACCGTAATTCTCAGTATATTCCCCTTACATTATCTTGTGCTTTAATTTTCGTGTTTTTAATTATTTTAGTGCGAACTACCACCTCTTTTACCAATCATATATGCCTTCCTTTAGGTGATATCAATTTCTGAGTAATTAATTCGACTTGAGGATATAAAATTACTTACTATCCAGAATATAATTCTTGGCATTTCCACCACTTAAAGCCAACTGGAAAAAAGTAGTAATAATTTCATATACAATTTAAAAATCATTTTAGTTCTAATGGAAATGTCAGAACAATTAGAACCAGGAAATATTAAAATGGTGGCATAAAGATTGATTCTAGTGCAAATCAATTAGATATGGCATAATGGAATGGGGTTAACATTTTTTTCTGCATCGATTGGTTTAATAAAGACAGGCAGGCATACGTTGGGCAGTAAGCTTGAATGTAAATTGAATTCCAATGGCCAATGGTTGGTTGAATACAGCTCACTATAAAAACAAGACTTACCAATAGTAGGCAACATTGTAACACTGTATTGACCATCATGTCTAAAATTAGAAACACTAAAATATATATTATTCCTGGTAACGTTATTCAGTGTTGGCCATCAATAATGGTAAATCATCCACAAGATGACTAGGGCCGTATGTAGGATTTTAAAAGTAGGAGTGCAGAGTGGTGGGGCGCCAATATAATGCTCAAGTTACTGAGCACGTGGACTGTCGCAATCAAGTCGCTACCAAGTAGTCCCGTACGGGCGCCATTTCTCTCGGCGCCTTAGTTTTCTGTGTGTGCATTGTACCCCTGCACCCGAGCTAAAACAACGTGCTGCAAGATGTTAACGCTCTAAACCTATGTCAAATCATAACACAGGTAATACTATATCCAAACAATTCACCAATATCAAATCAAAGTAAAAATAAAAAAGGGACAAATGTGAAATAAAAATAAATTTAAACGGATAAATCAGAATGTTGGTATATTTATAATTATAGGATTCCAAACAATTCGATCAGGGGAGAATTTTGACTACAATAATCAAGACATGTGATGATCATATGTTTACATTAGAGACTCACGTTTAAACCCCATTCACCAATAACGACGAGGAAAGAGCTTCATGAAGTGATATAAACATATTGTAAATCATTACTTATACTAAAGTCAAACATAACATGTTGAACAGAACATTTTACTACATGTACAAAACATATTTAATGATAAGACATACTTACAATATGATGTGGACTCCAGCCTGCAGACAGGTCTTAACTAACAAGAACAGTGCGATCTCCTTATACACCTTCATGAACGTACTCATGCACGTGCATTTTCGCGGGTCTAGTCATTGTCACAACATGGTTTGCGTTTGGGCGATTAGTTAAGTTTAGCGAACCATCAAAGTAAGAGAGAGAGAGAAGGAGAGAGAGATGGGGTTTAACGTCCACTCAACACAAACTGGGTCATTTTGGGACTAACATATTGTTTTAATTTTATTTCAATTCTTCGCTTGCGCGTAGGGGTCTTTAGCTGTGGGCGAAAAAAAGGAGGACCCGGAGAAAACCCACGAGGCGACCCTACTCCTTGTCACGTACAACCGGGGATTCGAAACCACACCAGTTGAATCAATGACAGGCTTTATGATACAGCACGCACGTGCTTACCATTCGGCCATCCTACCCCAAGAAAGAGAGAAAGAGAGAGAGAGGGGGGTTGAGAGAGAGAAAGAGAGAGAGAGAGAGAAAGAGGGCGAGGGAGAGAGAGAGAGAGAGGGCGAGAGAGAGAGATGAGGTTTAACGTCCTCAAGAGACAAACTAGGTCATTGCGAGACTAACATATGTCACAATTTTATTTCAATAATTCGCTCAATGACAGACCTTATAATATAGCGCGCACGTGCTAACCATTCGACCATCCACTCCCTGCCCCCCTCATTAAAGTGAGAATGCGAAATGATCAGTCTTAAGGCATGGGCACGCTTGCCTGTTCCCTCTGGGCCCCACAAGAATATGGACTCCAAGCTAATCTATGTGGGTTTTTTATAAACACTGATTTTGAGGGAAGTACCACTACAATAAAAATATGTCAACACCCCTATCCGTCGGACGTCTTCGCGGTTTTATCCGATTTACGAAAAATCGCGTTTAGCTTGTGGACCACAATATACTGGTATCGCAGATAAGTTCGCATTTCAGGATAAAAGGACCAAATATTTTCGTTCAAATGGCTTCTTCCTTAAGGAATATAGTCGGTAAAATTTATAAATCGTAAACATGAAATATTTAATTCAATAACCCAACACAGGTTGGTTCCATTGCAATGTCACAAACGCCAAATATGACGTTCAAAATGGCAGTTTAGGTCTGTATTACGTATTGGCTTACTGGCCGAAGACGTTGCTGGTATAAAATAATAAAATGACCACCAGCTGCCAGGCAGGATGCGAGATAGGGAATAAGCTAAACAAAAAGCGATTTTTCGAACAATCGTATATATTTCAAGTTTAATCACAATCGGATCAATATTGTGACTTCTAGAGGGTCCACAACCTTGATATACCATATATTTACACTATTTGTGTAAGAGAGCGGCCATTTTGTCCGTCAGTTTTAGTCTAATTTTCACGAATTTCAAACTCAACCATCATTCAGGAATTTACGGTTCGATATGCGCGAAAATCGAAAGAAACCAAGATCCTTGGGTTATAAACATGCAAGGCAATTAAGTTTCATCAAAATCGGACCAAAAGTATGAGCTTTAGAGGGTCCACAACCTTGATATATCATATTTGCGTACGAGGAGCGGCCATTTTGTTCGGCAGTTTTGGTCTGATTTTCACGAAATTCTATAAGCGTCTTTATGGGTAACCGTGATAGATTCAAACATTTGTTTTTAAATCGGAATAAAATTGTTACCTCCATATAGGGCTCACAAACTAAATAACATAATTTTTGTTCGCACAATCAGGAGCCATAAGAAGAAGTTACGACCCGATATGCGCAAATATCGCAAGGAACTTTAGTTATAAAGTTACATTTCAAATTTCAATAAAATCAAATAAAAAGTGTGACCTCTATGGGTGTTCCGGGTACAGAAGGACGTGGGCTTCATACGTTGGCAGTATTTATCATTTCGGGGGTGGGGGGGTGGTGGGGGTGGTGGGGTAGAATGCCGCGCTTCGACCTCTAGTTGGCCGGTCACCTCTGGCTTGCGGTCGTGGTTTAGATCCCTGGTGTGAGCGTATGTGGCATGGAGATAGGGGCGCCTTCTCAACCTCGTGGGTTTCCTCCGGGCACTCCGGTTTCCTCCCACTGCTAACGAACCTTAGACGCAAGCGAATTATTGAAATAAAATTAAACCATATGTTAGTCCCGAAATGACCTAGTTTGTGTCGAGTGGATGTTAAACCAATTTCTCTCTCTCTCTCTCTCGTTTCGGCTAAATTCAATGCTCCACTCGTTTATCAAAACTCTCAAGAAATTGTCCGATTTTATTCATAACTAATTCGGTACAGATAATAATGTTTTATCGTTCGGTGGTCGGGAGGGGGGGTAGCGCGTGTACGTGTTGTATCATAAGGTCTGTCACTGATTCAACTGGCGTCGGATCGATTCTCCGGTTGTACGTGACAAGGATTGGAGTCGCCTGTCCAACGTCGTGGATTTTCACCGGGTCCTCTGCCCCCCCCCCACACACACACTGCTAAAGGCCCCTACACGCAAGAGAATTATTGAAATAAAGTTCAGCCATGTGTAACTCCCGAAAGGACCTAGCTTATGTCAAGTGGACGTTAAACACAATCGATCTCTCTCTCTCTGTCTCTCTCTCGTTCGAGGGTCTGAGATTGCAGCGTATCTATACATCATTAAACAACGTGAACATCTGTTTTATATAGTTGGGGGTGGACACAAAGAAGAATATTTTAAATACAGTTGTAGTAATGATTTTATAGTCAATTCGCGCTCTGGCAGCCAAAGTTTCGCCTCTCGATGTTTTAGTCACTAGTTTAGCAGCGCTATTTTGTGAAACTTGCAACCTTCCCAGAGAAATTTGGTTGCTCTGCTTAGAAGAACATTTGGGAAATAACTATAAAGTTCTTGGTTTCATTTCAAATTACGCTGCCTTGATAATATTGTTTATTTGGGGAGTCGCAGACAAAGGGGCTTCCGTGATATAACCATATAGATTTTTTCGCTTTATGAATTGGATGAATGAGACCAAATCCCATTAGTAGTCTCGATATCATATTACGGCTCTACGATTTGGACAGAGAGCTTATGATATTCAGTTTTAGTTTGTTAAGGCACATCCATACACCATCATCATCCGGGCATATTCAGATAGCCTGTTTCAGGCAAATAAACATAGTGATAAATTTGTGTGTCAACAAAAAAAACCCGATGACTCCATGATGCCGTATAATGGGACCAAGCCGAAAAAGGTACAGCAAGAAGGTTTTCGGAAAAGGAAGTGTATCTTTGGAGGGCTGTAATTAGATAGGGTTCATTCTCTAATAACATCATTGCTTCGCATCAAATATGAAAGAAGTCGTTAAAACGACAGACTTTGTGGCGTTAGAAATGGACGACGACATAATATTTGCATAAAATAAACAATGAATAATGGTTTTGTTAATTTTATTCATAACATGAGAAAAACTCTTCATAAATCCAACTTATTTACAAAAACAACTGTGCATATATATAAATGTTGCAAGCACAGTTTCACTAGGGAGTAGTAGCGTAACCATAAGGACTGGGAGCTTGGACAGCAGCATATGCACCAATAGCAGGATTAGCTGCAGCAACATTGCCATAAGCAGTATTGGCTGCAGCAACATTGCCATAAGCAGGGTTGGCGGCTGCTTGCTGGTAAGCAACATTGCCATAAGCTGGGTTAGCTGCTGCTTGTTGATAAGCAGGTTGATAAGCAGCGTTTCCATAACCAGCTGGATTAGCTGCTGCGCCGTAAGCGCTGTATTGGGCTGGATCTACCGCAGCCCCATAAGCAGAAGGATATTGAGATGGCATTCCATAAGCTGTCTGTTGAGCATTAGGATCGACAGCACCGTATCCACCATATCCATAAGCAGCTTGTCTTTTGTTTCTTATTTTAGATTCCCCAAATGTAACAGCAGACAGGATAATACACACGGTGATCTGAAATAGACACACATAAGTAGATTATAAGTATTTTCAACATCGTGTATTTACAATACATATTGTAACCTAAAATAATCACACTATAACTTTAGTAGATAACAATTATGATATTGATCTCGTCGGGTGGTACGGAAGGAGGAGGACGTTCTGATGCTGCGCGTCGTAGGGTTTCTCCCGCTTCTAAAGGATCTCAAGCGAATTATTGAAATAAAATTGAACCTTTCATAAGCCCATAGATAGCATAGTTTGTGTCGAGTAGATATATGAACATGTATGTAACAGAATTCCATAGGTTGCAACTGTACCAGGAAGTTGCGTTGGGAATAAATTTAGTTAATTTTATGGGGCGTATTGCAACATAACAATTAAAATATACTCGTTGTTATTCCTTACTACTGTTCTGCCGCCATGATTAATCAGATAGTTTAATTCAAGTACCGTTTTTAAGTTATCGTGTTAATATTCATCAAACATACATTATACAAGATCAAAATATGCTCATTACATGTCTTTCTATAGGCCTGAAATGATATCTAAATTATCAATAAGACATTATATTAACTTATCCAGACCGTAATAAACTCTCGGTGTCAAGGCTAGCCTTCGATGTTGGCTGGATTGCATTCGTATATGCCGCTTAACGACCATTGATAATTTCTTTAAACTGGATAATCGAGACTATGCTGTTTATATTAATGACTTTAGTAATGATGACCGAGGCTATGCAGAAAATTCACCCGCTTCGTTCTCGGCTCATAGTAGATCAATTTGACAGAAATTTTCAGCAAATTATCTTTACACTTTCCAGTTTTTAACTATTATAGTAAGCACTGCCATCTCTATATCTTATCTCCCATAATGTGTCTTTAATTAAATAGTGTAGCAATATATTATTTAACCCAACTTTTATCATTGTTTGATGTGCACTTATAAATAACCCTTGACGTTTGGAATCCAAAATGATAATAGTAGGCTGCAGGGGCGGATTCAGCTACTTAAAAAAAAATAATGCCTTGCATCAATGAAATTAAATCACAAAGTGATCCTACATCATTATAAAAATGATTTCTCTGTTTACAAAACTGTATGTATTTGTATGTATGCCTATGTAATTTAGAAACGATGGTAGCAGATTCCAGTGACAGAAACCAGGCAAATCCCCTCCTGCAAAAATTCCTGGATCCGCCCCTGGGCACATTGCATTGCAAACGCCTTTCTTCATTAGCACACTGTATGGTACACGTCCGTCTTCGGTATACCCACTGCATGGCCTATGTCCGGATGGGATAGAAGCGAAGGACCTTAAATCCCGTTTCAATGAATTTATAATTTAATTTTTTTATCTTACCATCAAGCATCTCATGATTATTGTTCAGGTGTCTGTGGATAAACGTGTAGATATCGTTAATCTGAAGGTAAAGATGTCGTTAATCTACAGTACAGAAAGATACATTACAACAAGTGCTATATAGACTTATATACCCTAGCAGTTAAAGATATATAACACTTACCTATTGTCTCAGCCACGCGACTTTATAAACCACAATTCACATTCTATAAAAGAATATCAAATTTAACAGACATTATTATATTCTCGACTGTATTTATATAACTTGAAATGGACATTCGTTTTAATTTAAAATCAACTAATTATGTCATATTGCAGTGACGTAAATAAACCAATTCAATTGGTAAGCGTGCCGAGGAGAATTTAATTATGTGATGAAAACAATGACCTCGTGTAGTATAATAAATGTATTAATATACATAAAGAATAAACATGGCGTGTATTGTGCACATATATTAGTAATGTTTTTTTGGTGAAGATGAAGAGACAAATTAATAGACTAAATATTGTCAATCAAAATGAAATATTTGTTTTTTATTTTATGTTCAGTAGTGGAATACCGGGTTTTATCAGTGAAATAAACGTGTTATTCCACTGGCTAGCAGTGAATAAAACTTGTTTTACCTAAAATGATTGTAAAATCATAAAATAAATAGAACATTTGTCGTTTTGTTGTGAATAACATATTTTATTTCATCTCTAAGCAAGAAAATGTTGATATTTTCACTCATACTACGCATTCGTGAAAATATAATTTTCTTGCTTCTCGATGAAATAAAATATGTTATTCACTCTAAAACGACAAATATCCTCTATGTAATATGTTAAGAGAAATTTTATTATTTAATCTCACATAATGTATGTTTAAGTATGTTAGATATTTTTGTGTTACTAAATATTAATCTAAAACACAAATTTTTAATGGTGTCGTCTCAACATTCTAAGCGTATTATGTGTCTATTTCAGATCACCGTGTGTATTGTCCTGAGTATGGTTACATTTCGAGAATCTAAAATAAGACGCAGGAGGCAAGGTGCTAACATATTCCTGAAGCAATGACCCAAGAAATCCCTTTCTGGTCATTGCTGGATTGGCTTCTGGTACTTTTTGGGGGTGGGGTGTCTATTCTTCCATTTCAGTCCAATCTGTCACAAGTACAGCCACGTGGTAGTCCTGTGCTAAATCATGGGTCGTCCCTAAACTTTCATACTCCGCGCAGTGTTTCGTTTGATTAGAGGTAATCCCACTACTCACTGCTGTAATGAGTGGATATTGTTGTTTTAAATTTTGATTGGTCAGTAGTCCGACTACAACCAATAATTAGTGGCAATATTGGACCAAATATGTTTACATAACGTTACGTCATGGCTGACGATTTTATTATGCCCAATTAACACGTGCATAGCAGAATACTGCATTAAAACTAATTGCGTGACAAACGAGGCTATCAAGTCAAATGAAATGTAAACAATACTGTTTGGAAACGAACGTACTTTCACCATTTTTAATACCTTAAATCACTGTCCAAAGTTTTAGGGAAGACCCAGATTAAACGAAGGACTGTCATGTTGCTGTACTTGAGCGATAGCTTTCATTGAACGGAAAGAATAGACACACTCCCGCATAAGTTCAATAAACAGACGCTATTCCAGCAATGGTCAGAGAGGAATTTCTCGGGCCATTGCTTCAGGAATATGCTAAACTTTGGACAGTGGTTTAAGTTATCAAAAACGGTGGGTGAAAGTCGTGTTCGTCTCTAAACAGTATTATAGCCTCTTTTTGTCGCACAATTAGTTTTTCTGCAGTATTCTGATATACACTGTTGAAAAAATCAAATATGTTGAAAAATCAAAGAAGTTGAAAAAATCAAAAAATCAAAGAAGTTGAAAAAATCAAAGAAGTTGAAAAAATCAAAGAAGTTGAAAAAATCAAAGAAGTTGAAAAAATAAAACGCGAGAAAAATGCTAAAACCGATGAGAAAAATGAAAATCTATCCTAGTTAGGGAGGACCCTAAATTCAGACAAAATGGCCCCACATCTGACTATTGGCCCCTCTGGCCCAGGGAAAGAGTCCTCGAGTCCGAGTCGATCGTTTTCTACACGCTGTTACTGTCGAATCCAATACTGAAGAGGCTGTAGTCATCGGATTGGCATGAAAATCATCAAGAGGGCGAAAGAGGGCCCTCAAAATAGTATAGCTTCTCCAATGATAAACCTTAAAACGCCCCTGACGCCTCCTACTACTAGTATTAAATATATTTAAATCTCGCCATGTTCTATGTGGTAGAATCGTTGTGTAACTTGCCAGTAGATAAAGTAATCAAGAAATATCCTTATGATTAATTTTTGATAGCTGCATTCTGTATTTTCTATGCTCTTCAATGTGGTGCGACAAAATCAACCCATGCAGACGAAGACACGAAGAGACGTAGACACCAAGTTAACATTCCTCCTTCGTCTTGTGGGGAAACCCGTGTGCTGGTTTACCTATGATACGAACAGAAAAGAAACTTGGTGTTTAACGTCCTACTAGTTTGCTCCAATCGGACTAGTGACGACGGACATATGCAGTGTGCCGTGAGGGACATTTTGTCCGGACAGCGGCGCTAAGCTCTACTCGTCTTTCAAGTACCAAGGATATTTACGTGATTCAGTGGTTTGGGCGGTTTCCGTCGGTCCCCGACCTATTGAAATGTTTTAATACTCGACAAGAACAACAAAATATCTTTTATTAATTAACAATATATAATGTTCAAACTATAAATAGATACAGTAGTATTTTAATTAGGACAATTCAACCAACTTAAATTACTAGTTAAACAATTTATATCATTATTGTCAGATTTCACACAACTTGTCACAATCTTCATATTGTTTTCACCGGATGTTACGTCATTTGCTACTCTTTTGCGCATATTCCTACTGGAACAGACTTCGCCGTCTTTGATGTCGTCTGGTGTTAATTCTATATTTGGTGGTACGAAGTCAGCTGACCACATATCATCGCTCATTGACCAATGAGATGATCTGTTTTCATCTGTCGATTTGATCTGCTTGGTGTTTAGTCGTTTCTTTCTTTCATCTTTCGGAGCGAAATTTCCAGAAAACTCTGTCAAAATTAAAACAATATCAATACTTTAGCAAAGAATAAAAGAATTATATGTTATTCAAACAATATTCAAATGCGTGCGGTGGTATTTTGGGCACGCAGGAATGGGTTATAAATGGCATGTATTTCAAAATGAACGAGGAGAAGGAAGAAGCGACTAACTAGTCAAATGGACACAGCTCACAACATATTGTAGGGCGAACGTTATTTTTAGTTTTTCTCACCCTTTGCCCCCCTCCTGTTCTAAATGGCGATTTTTGTCGACTTGTTGGTGTAGAATCGAAGAAAAGGGTTTGAAAATACATTTTGTCTGTCAGGTTTTGTATATTCATGATTTTGAAGCAAAGTGATACAAGGGTTTTGAGGTTGGTTACATTGAAATGTTCAGCCGATAATTGCATTTTATTTATCTGTAATTCCAGCTTGTGTATCTCAAGTTTTTCATGGTGAACCTCACACATTCCTTTGGTTAAGAGTGTGCCATATGTTGCGCCGTCTTTTGGCTGAAATGCATTCTTCCCAAAGAAAATTTTGGGAAAAGTTAGAGCCAGTCTTAGAGACGAGAACTGACATCAAAGCCAATAGGGAAATCTTTAGTGATCTGCTGCCAAATACCAATGTAGTTGTCTCCCTTGTCCGATACGAATGTAGTTATAGCCCTTGTACATTACACTATCGGTTAGTAGATCAGCACAGTTTGGTCAATGGCTAAATGAGAGAGGAAAATGAAGTTTAACGTCCACAAACTAGGTCTTTTTGGTAAAAACATGGTTCTAGTTTATTTCAATAATTCGCTTAGCAGTGGGGGGGGGGGCGACCGACGGACCTGGTGTTAAACACCTACGACCTTACTCCTTGTCATCGAAATCAGAGGCCACCATATTCCACGTGACATATATTTTGATCAAAAGCACACGTGCGTTTTATATCATGTGTTTTCTTACCTCTGTTTACAATAGGAGCTGGTGAACTCCCATGTTTACATCCGGGTATTCGGCTTTCGCGTTCATCACCATTATCATCTGACCATACAGGGGTAGCCGCGATCTTTTTCTCCCCAGCGCGTTGATTTTGGAACCAGACTTGAACGGTTTTCACATCAAGGCTTGTATCTTTACAGAGTTTATCCATCGTCTGACGTGATGGTCGTTTGTATCGTGTGTAAACCTTCTGTAATATCTCTGTCTGCTCCGAAGAGATGAAAACTCGCACTCTTTTAGGCGATGGTTGGTCGGATCCACTGTCACTTTCTTCTGGAAATTAAAATGATTCAACCATAACCAAATGTTTTATTCGTTCGAGATCGTGACACAGAAGGAAGTTGGTCACAAAAACAAATAATAAGTGATATGAAGTGTTCTAGGTACCTTTAATCCTACCCTGTTGAGTCGTGAGTTAATTTAGAGACTGGGGGCCAGGGTGACCAAGTGGGCGGGACATTGGCTAGCAAGTCTAGAGGTTGCGTGTTCGATCCTGCATGGGCAGAGAAAGTTCATATAGACGTGGTTCCCCCTTGTCAGTGTGTGTCAAAGACAGTTGTCTAGTCGGACGGTTGGACCAGTCCCTATGTCATTTGTATACATTAGATTCGATATAAGAGTAGGCCATAGTGCCGCTGCGGGGAACAAATCCACCATAGTACACTGTATGGCGTATGCTCGTCTTCATTAGCCTACTAGGACGTTAAACCCCATTTCATTTCTGATTATTTGCGCTTACAAAGACATGTTATAGAGCAAGACAACACGACATCTACATAATAAAACAAGATAACTAAAAACATATATGGAAACTTGTTATTCAGATATAATAACAAGCCGCGAGTTCACAAAGCATTCTCAAACTTAAGTTCAGAATTTACTCAACTTTCAATCACTGTTTAAGAGAAATATATTTGATTTAGAAACACAAAACTTTACACATAGTTTCTTATTGATTTATTTGATATATTAAAACAGCAAACGTTTGCATAAAGAGTGGTATATAAGTTACAATTATTTTGGCAAGCACTTTGGAGTAAATTCTTCACTTAAGTCTGAGAATGAGATTGCTTTATGAACTCGGGGCCTGGATAGGCAACCTATTTGTGCGTATCGTGCACGAGAAATGTAATGGGGTCTAGCGTTCCACGTGTCTGCGATTACACGCGTGCATGCGTGCATGAGATGGTTATGGAAATAAAATGAAGTCAAATTTCACGACATGTATAAAATTTAATTATTCATACCTTTATCTTTAGCGAGGTCGTAATCATGACGACATATCAACTTCCCATCATCCCTCAGGTAAAATTCGTCACCAGTTTTGAGTTCTACGTCACATCCTACGCACGTGAAGCAAGCTGGGTGATACACGTTCTCGTGTGCACGTCTGACTTGTTCTGATGGGGAAATCGGTAGATTACAACCTATACATCTGGCTCCAAACAATCTAAAAATAAATAAATTCAAATTTTAATATCAATATGAATGAATTTATGACAAACTAAATGAATAAAAATGAAATACAGTGAACTGGTGAGTTATTTCAACTAGGCCTAATAATGGAATACGCTCCGACAAACAGACTTTATAATTTTAACGTTCAGCTAGTCCATAACTCTCCACGATAAAAGCTTTATAAATTACGTTTCCACTCAAAACTTCCAATGTAATTTGTTTTTGTTATTTACCTAAAGAAATCGTCCGGACAGAAAACCTGGGAACCTCGAACAAAACAATTACCGGCGAGAACCGAATGACAGGCGCCACACCTTAAACAATCGGCATGCCACAGACGACCTTGAACTCTGAGTATAAACTGATCTAAGATCACTTGACCACATCCGGTGCATGGTGGGGGTCCTGAAATAAAATAATTATCAGTTATTTGATGGTAATTAAACTGTTTGAAATAATCAATCAGCTTAAATACACTGGAAATTCGTTTATGTCCCAAATAGATCAGTGTGAATGAATGACATTCAGACAACTCATCCCAAAGACAACGTATCCCAAGACCACTCATCCCAATACACTCCACGTCGGGCTACTTCACATGTCACACAACTATTGTGGGATGAGTGCTCTTCTCAACTTGGACGAGTAGTCTTCTATTTTAGGATGCGTTGTCGCCTATTGGAATGAGTGGTCTTGGGGTGAGTTGTCTTTTGGATGAGTTGTCATACATTCGGATGAATAATAAATGTCAAATCAATGAATTTCATTTCAATAATTCACTTGCTTGTAGGGGTCTTTAACAGTGGAAGTGGAAGACCCGGAGAAAACTCACGAGGTTAGGCAGATATCCCAAACACATTATATAAATTGGGTTCGAAATCGCACGACTTGAGTCAGTGAGTGACACTTTAATGCATATGAACGATCCAAACTAATGCTAAATACTCGATTTTATATACTGACCACTGTGTGATTGAGAGGGGTGGGATTTATCGTCCACAAACTAGGTCATTTTGAGACTAACGTATGGTTCAATTTTAATTCAATAATTCGCTTGCGCGTAGGGCCAGGGGTCTTTAGTAGTGGGAGGAAACCCAAGGGATGTACAGGCAACCCTAATCCTTGTCACGTTCAACCGGGGAGTCGAAATCACACCAGTTGACTGATTGACAAGCCTTATTTTAAAGCGCGCACGTGCTAAGTATTATGATACCCCATATATTGACTAGTACATACCGTTATAATCCATTTGTCCTCCCAGAAATCCCGACTCCCCAGGTAATGATGAGGATGTGGGCAAGGCAGCAGTACTGGTAACTCTAGGATCTGCGTAGTCTGTTTCATGCATCATGATCATTTTTTCTCTCTTGAAATCAAAGTCTGTTTTAAATTTTGCTGTTTTTATCATGCGAGATTAAATGACAGCCTTTCAGGAAACTCCGAAGCCGGGAGTTAAATGAATAGTTCCAAGTGCACGATTATTCACTAATACATGGCATTCACAGCAACAACTAATTTTCAACTAAATCCAGAAAATACAGGAACTTTGAAGATATCCTTTTCTTGTCCACTTGTAGGTGCTAGAATCCACTTCCACACTAGTTAAGCAAAACACCTTTTAGAAACGACAAAAACACCTGGAAAAATTAAAATTGCTCTCGGTAACAAGTCATGTCGTTTTCTCGTCATGAGAACTGTAAGGCTAATGGTGTTTAAGACATCGAGAAGTCTATATATCCGATCTTGTTTTCTCACAGACTTGTTAATTGATGACTTCAAGGAGTAAAATCTCAGACATTCGATCATCATATAAAAGATTCATTGAGAACCAGACAAGATACCTGACTCAACCAATTAAATCACTTTAGCCAAAAACATGACCAATGAAAACTCTTGCCGTCATTACGCGCTTAATACTCTTACGTCATGAAGTATGTCTACAATTTCCCATGTGCTAAACCGCGGGATTATCTATTAGCCTTGATTAACCACGTCTCAAGATGTTCTTATTGCTGAACAATGTATTGTTATGATACTTGATGATAGGGACTTTGTTTTCGAAGAAGAAGTTGTCCGGGGAGTTGGATCGCAAATTGCAATTAACCCGTCTGATTGCAATTAAGGCCCAAATGAGACGGATCATAAACCCTACTAGAACTTTCTTGTCATAAAAAATCATTAACTATAGAAGAATGTGCTAATGCCTTATGAATATTTTATACGATCGTTGATTATTTGTTTGAATGAAACAGAGATTTGGTAAAAACATATTAAGATCTTGAGACCTATTAATTGCAGTTAGGTAGAAATTTCTGTCTCAATTTGCGTACTCAATTAAATCTGTCTAAACCTGAGTTCTTATTGAAATGTGTTGGAATTTTGAATTCTGATTATAAATTAAATTACGAATATGGTTTGATTTTAAAGAAAATATTTTAATTATAAATGAAATTTAGAAAAACAACTATTTTGATTATAATGAAATTAAGAGAATATTTTGATTATAGTGACATTCACAATGGTTTGATTTTAAAAAGAATATTTTAATCATAAATAAAATTAAAAATATGGTTTGATTTTTAAGATTGATTTTTCATTATACTGAAATTAAGAAAATATTTTGAAATTAATAATAAATTTTGATTTTTAAGATTTTTTAAAAAAAATTATAATGAAATTCAGAAAATATTTATATTATTAATGATACGGTGAATTATATTATGGCTGTTCAAAAAATATTAATTAACGTGTGTCGGACATGACGGGGAGTGGGAAGGGGCGTTTCGTTTCTAAACGCATGGTATACATTTTCGTGTCGGATTTGTTTTGCCATTTACAAAAGGATGTCCCGTACCTGTACAATACCAAGGACTACAAAATATTCTTATTAAGATAGATTATTGTAGATGACGTATTACATGGTATTGTCAATTAAAAACATACTCGATTCGAGCACAGCACGTCATTCGCGACACGTTCAATAGACATTAACCCTTAGAACCCGAAATGCCGCAAAACCGGCTTGACGTTGTATACCCGAAATGTCGGTTTTGCGGCTTGGGGCATGTTCAAGCTACAATTACGTTGACGTCATAATTAATATGACGTCCTGTAAATCCAGGGAGGGACGTGCAACACCCCATGTAAAGTCAGTGTTCAAAGGGTTAAAATTATATTCTAATCAACTCTCGATGCCCACGCTCAACTGCGATATTTACTACATTAGGGTCCGATTGACTGCTCAACTTTCATTCGTGATTTAATCATGAAATGGATAATCGAGACTTTGTTGTTTATCGTACCGACTTTAGTAATGGTGATCGAGACTAGGTCGAAAATTCAACCACTATTTCGTTTCAGGTAGGACCGATTTGAATGAAGATATTTTTCAAGATATCCCCTTTACATTATCTAGTGTTTAACTATTTTAGTGGGAATTGCCAGCTCTTTATCTAATCTCCCATAGTGTATCTTAAATGTGAACATGTAAATTTTCACGATGGGTTCCCTTTATTATTGTATTTCGTCAGTTGTCTTTTTTGTTTATTTTTTCATCACCACGATTCTGCTATACTTTTGCTAATTATGATGTTTTGTTGACAAGGGGCGGGGGCGGGGGTGGGTGTGGATGGCCGAATGATTAGCACGTGCTGTATCATAAAGCCTGTCAATTGGCGTGGTATCGAATCCCAAGGAGTAGGATCGCTGTCCAACCTCGTGGGTTTTCTCCGGGCCCTCCAGTTTCCCTTCCACTGCTATAGACACCCACGTGCACGCTAAGTATTGAAATACAATTAAAAACCATATGTTAGTCCCGAAATGACCTAGTTTGTGTCGAGTGGACGTTAAACCCCATTCTCTCTCCCTCTCTCTCTCTCTTTGTTGACAATTTAGATTATAAAACAAAACTATAATATCTTATTAATGACGCTTGATTGGTTTAGCGTTTCAACAAAATAATCCGATTACATTTCCGATTGTTCTCCTTCACGGTCTACATTTATCATATTATATTTAATAGTGCTCTTTTATTTTTATTACAATGTTCCTTTTATTTTTTATTTGAATAATGTTCCCTTTCATTTTATTTGTGTTACAATGTTCCTTATATTTATATTTTTGTTACAATGTTTCTTCTATTTATATTTTTGTTACAATGTTCTCCTTATTTATATTTGTTTGAACAATGTTCGTTTTATTTTTGTTCCAATGTTCCTTTTTTATCTTTGTTCCAATGTTCATTTATTTTTGTTACAATATTATATTTTATTTTTGTTACATTGTTTATTTTATTTTTTCTGAACATTGTTCATTTTATATTTAACAACACTCCGTTAATTCTTAGTTATGTTCATTTAATTGTTTAACAGTTTGCCTTATATTGTTTAACAATGTGCCATTTATTTTGACAAGCTCCATTAATTTTCAACAATAATTTTGTTTTCTTTTTACAACGCTATTTTAATTTCGATTCTCAAATTTCTTTAATCTTTACTCATTTTGTATAACAGTGACGGAATTTATCAGTGTGTAATCTGATCTACATAAGTATTTATTCATTTTCTGTAGAATAATTGGCCATGAATAATTTAAAATATTTAGGGTCAATTGTTCTACAGAAAATCGATTACGAATTATACAAATACAATATTACAGCTCCTTTTGACAAAATTTTCAATAATAAATCATCTGCCGATATTCACATCTCTGCGGGATTTTTTTTTTATCTTGAATACTTACAGCTGCTGATGGTAGCTGTCATATGTTATAAATTCAAGCAAACATAATACAGTATCTAAGTAGTTATGGAAATGCAATGGATATTTATATCTTTGTTTATTTATAGAAATTAGATTGGAGAAGAGGCAGAAGCCTATAGACCCCTTCTCCATATTTGTTGCCTCTCTTTCTCTCTCTCTCGCCACTGCCTTTTCTCCCGTACCATTTCAAAGTAAAACGGGTACAATACCGACGCAACAGCACGGTTCGCTCGAACATAATCATCTCCAATAATATTGTTAATCTGTTTTATCCGAGATCAGTTCCGCATTATTACCTGTAGATATCAAAACATAATAGTTAATCACCGTTCTATTATATATCACTAATCACATTCCGTCTTAGGTCACTCGGCTTTACCTCCAGGTGTGAACATTGTCTCAAAACGCCTGTCCGATTGCCACTTAGAACGTCTGACGTACACCTCACAAATTGATTACGTCATACAATATGTCTGGTTTGAAATGAATTGTAAGAAGGTGTTGAAACGTGATTCGACTTTGTTTGTGTTGTATCTTTGTGTCTATAATTGAATAACTAAAGGTTTATCAATAAAGTGTTTATTTATTTGTTTCGTTGGTATTTATTTTGTAACTATGCGGTTACTACGTAATAAAGCAAATTTTAATGACATTCTCTTTGTATGGTTAAGATGGAGCTGGATAATCGAAATGAAATGAGGTTTAACTTCCTTCTGTTTTGCACCGACTGGACTAATAAAGACGGGCCTACGTCATATACATGTAATGGGATTTAGCACTCGGCAAACCTCAACAGATTCCGGAACCTACATCTAGTCTCGGCTGACAGTAAGTGATATGTACCTACGTCCATACATTTGCGATGCGGCTACCGGTTTACTTTAACGGGAAAACTTGACGCTATAACAAACAAACAAGACACCATGTTTCATCCGGGACCTTTAAATAGTTCCAATACAACATGGGCACAACCATGTTTCACGCTGGACTTTTAAAGTGGTTCCAATATGGCAGAATTCGTCATACAGCCGAGACTAGATGTAGGTCCCGGAATCTGTCGAGATTTGCCGAGTGGAGATTTAGGGGAAGTCTTGTCCGGACAGTGGCACTTCGACTGACCCATATTCCAATTTGATTTAATATAAGAGTCCTTATTAAATCTCACAATTAATAGAATATAAAAACTGATAAATTAGATATACAACCACCATAAATCATATTAGTTACTGAGATACTTATTGCGGGCGATTTTGAAAAAAAATATGTTTCGTATGTTTTCCATGAAGAAAAGACCATGGCTAAGTGGGTAAGAAGCTGGCGCTATAGTCTCGAGGTCGGGTGTTCGATCGCTGGATTGGCCTAGAAAGTTCATCTTAATTTTCCGGCGTGGTTTTCGCCTTGTCAGCGGTGCAGGACGACTGACCTGATTAGAACAGCTGTCTAGTCGCACATTTTGTATGGCCATTTGCGTTGACTTTATAGTCTAGAAAGGCACCAAGATCTGGTAAAGCTAACACAGTTAAAGGAAAATATTGGTGTCAATCATTATCACAAATGTTAGCAGAAATTCGCCCGAATATCTGTTGTCACTTCAGTCAGTTATATAGTAGGATAACTCGTGTTTTCCGTCAGTCAGTTATATAGAAGGATAACTCGTGTTTCCCTTTTGCTTTCGTCACTTCCCTTTCTTGAAATCTACATAATGCATCTATCGTAGCAATGATCTCTGTGTTAAAATGACTGACACCAATATTGCCCATTAAGACAATTTAAACCGACTCGGAAAAGGACAGTGTTAGAAAATAAGCAGTGCACGTGAAAAAAACAAGAAGCCACCGCTCAGTGTTTGAAGGCAGACCGCCATTAAATTTCACCATCTCTGTCGAGACTGTAGTTTTCAGATACACTGCTTATCACTGCAAGCCATTTTTGTTGATTTTTGCTTTGGTAGATATTCGTGGTTTAGCGGAGAAAGGATTAGAAGTTTACTTCACGTTTGTGTTTCTCAAAATGTCACTGGCCAAACTCACACAAAATCTGGACATGTGACCAAACAGAATTAACATTCAAGTAAACGGGACAATTAATGGTAGTCTGTGTCCGTTTATATAATAGAGTTGTCTCCCATGTAACACAAGCCGAATTTCACTTCTTTGGATTACGTGGGTTTGTGCACAGCAAAATGAAGCAAAAGGAGAAATCTTAGATTTAATATAGACCATTACATCAGATGTTCCGAGAACTGATCCCATCATTTGTCTAAAGCATGTAAATGGGTCGCCAGTATTTCTTCCAGCTTGCCATATATGTAAGAGAGACAGACAGAGACAGAGAGAACTGGTGTTTCACGTCCACTGAACACAAACTAGACTAGGTCATTTCGGGACTTACACATGGCTCAACATTTTTTTGCGTGTAGGGGTCTTTCCATTCGACCATACAATCCCCCATTATGGCAGGGCGACAGTCTGACTTTTGTGACGTATTTGAAGTGCACGATACCAGAGGGCGTTGATTAAAGTGAGTGGTTTCGAACATCAAATATTCAGTCTGACTTTTGTGACGTATTTGAAGTGCACGATACCAGAGGGCGTTGATTAAAGTGAGTGGTTTCGAACATCAAATATTCAGGCAAAAATCCATCAAAACACGTATGCATTGAACGACTGACGAACTTCCACCATTCAGGTAAAAATCCACCAAAATATTTTTACATTGAAAGACTGATGAATTCATTTAGTGGGGCCTGTTTCTTTTACACAATGGATGCAATCGGAAGTCCCAATGAATATTTATACCCATTTCTGTTACTTAAAAAAAATAAATATTCACACTCATTCCTGTTGTTAACACTTAAATATTTACAGTCTCCCCGTTCTTTACAAATATGAATATTTACACCCATTCACGTTACTTATACATGTAGTTATAATTGAAGTTATAGCAAGAGGTCTGTGTAAAGAAACTGGTTACCTCCCTTGTATCTAAATAGTCATTGTTTTGCAACGAATCTTTCCATTTGTTTCACTTTGATATTCACATTCACTCCCAGAATCTACCTAGTGGTCTAAATTCTTCTTATCGAAAATGTCGGCTAACAACAGTTCGTTGAGTAAATCCACGGTAATAAAAGGGACTGACTGTGACTTGATTCCACTTGTCCGCGAAATCACATTTGGTGGAAGTGGACATACAACTTGCGCGTAGGGGTCTTTAACAGCGGGAAGAAACCGGAGTACCCGACCGGAGTATCCGAAGAAACCCACGAGGCGGGACAGGCGCCCATACTTCTTGCCACGTACAACCGGGGATTCGAAACCATGACAGTTAAATCAAAGAGAGACCGTATGCTACAGCGCGCGCACGCTAATCATTCGACCATCCACCTCCACCCTACCCCCACCCCCACGGACGAACGGGCGAGCGAACGTAATTCACCAAATATAATTATATGTACATCCATGATCTGACACGGCAAAATGTAAAATTGAAGTAGCTAAGTCTGTAACTCAATATCATCCAAAATCTTCAACATTGAAAATATGAATTATTTATCACTTTAAATCAACATTGATGCTGTGATCTTACTGGAAGAAATGGTCTTCTGATATCCAATATTTAAGACAAAATAAACATTTTACCATTGGTACACGAATCGTGTAAAATAATGCATTTCAGCCCCAGCTCCAGCAAGAGAATCGAGGAACGAGGCTAGACAAATTGCATCAAATCAAACAGCGCATGTAGACTGTAATAACCAGACGCTCGAAAGTTGTATTCGATTGAGACAGTCGGCTTATGTCGCCGGACATAACTGATTTGGAATTAGAGTATAAACGGAAACCACTGAATGTAAATCAGTTTATATACATTCATATTACAGTATTATATGCGTTCCGACTCACTTGTGTCAATTACTAGTTCCCAAATGTTAGCGATTTAGTCCCTTTGAATAGACCCAAAAACAAACCGTATTATAATTTGATGATGTCAGACTGGAAATAGACAACATTTCAACAACTAAACCCCGTTCATTCTTTGTAAAACTATGGGAGATCACGTGGCTAAGCGTGTAAGACGCTGAGTCGCTAGTCTGGAGGTCGGGTGTTTGATCCCTGCGTTGTACTACCAACAACCCTTCTTTACTTGCTCACAGATTGCTTCAACCAAGCAAATATAGTGCTCTTGTCTTGGCATTACGTGGCTAAGTTGGTAAGACGCTGGCTGCCTAGCATGGAGGTCAGGTGTTCGATCCCTGCATTGGCCGAGAAAGTTCATCCAGGTTTTCCGGCGTGGTTCCCCCTTGTAAGTGATGCAGGACGGAGGCCCTGGCAAGGACAGCAGTCTAGTCGTTCAGATTGGACGAAAAAACGAAACCCCGTGTACACATTGGCGTGTACGTAAAAGATCCCTTGGCAGTTGGAATTCAATATAAAAGTGGTCCGTAGCGCCGCTGCCCGGCACAATGTCCCTCATAGCACACTGTATGGCGCATGCCCGTCTTCATTAGTCCAGACATAAACAGTAGGGCTTTAAACCCCATTCCATTTGCTAAAGGTCACGTCTTTATTAAGCGATGTCGTCGTTACGTGAAGCCGTTATTACATTATGTCAAGTTCAAGTTCTTTATTCCTTCAAAACGACAATTTCATATTTTTTAGTTATATTTTTAAAATATATTGAAATAAAACCCTAAAATAGATTGTATCTATAAACAGTCCTACCTTCTTAAAAAATAATCCTATAATTCACTATTGCCAGTTGAGAAATTGTAAAAACATCATTTTCAACTTTAAATTCAAACGTTTGAAGATCGCCATTGCATGGAGGGGAATGGGAAAACAAGGGAGGTAATTCAAGTAATTGTTACGTTTTGTCGTTAATGCACACTATCTTTATTGACATCCCCCCGTCTTTCAATGGTGCGGAACAGGGGGCTGATCCCTTGGTAGTTGTAAATCAACATGAGAGTAGTATCGACTGCATTCTCACTGTCCCAGAAAAATTTCCCTCATTGCACACTGTATGTAGTAAGCCCAGTCGGAGCAGATTAGTTGGACTTTAACCCCCTTTCATTTCACGCTGTCATTCAACCCAATTTTAAATGAATAAATATGCGTCTAAAATTTAAAACAAAAAATATGCTACTTGTTAATTATTATTTTTCAGATTCCGTTTTTGTTGTGTTATTTATGTAAAAATATTCCAATCAACTGATCCAATATTTCTACTGTCCTCATTCAAAATTGCCGGATTAAAAAATCGAATGGGTAGTAAGACACGATATTATGAATATCTCAGGTACAACAATCAAATTTGAAATTTTTTAATTTGCTTTTCTATTTTTTAGTAATTTTTACAGATCTGTAATACAGACCACGTAATTATTCTAATGAGCACGTGTGTTTAATATTTATTTTGAATGTAGTTTGACTAAAACCATGTCCTTGACTTAAAACTTCGATTGTTTCATTGTTACAATTTAACAATTGATTAATTACTCCCCAGATGCAAGATGGCTGCAAGTTATCAAACATTATTAAAATAAATCTATTAGGTATTCAATCATCTAACTGTGAAGAAACCATATTAGAAAACCGTAAAATCCCGAAACAATGGAGTTGCGCACTATGTGGTCTTTAGCTTATCACAATTGTCTGGTAGCCAGTCGTCGTAGCCTTGTGGTTAGTTAATGCCACGACAATAACCACCATCTTTATAAAATGTGTTTGAACAAGTGAATTTATAATCTCCGTGTTATCTTGTTTTCCGAGCCAAGGATTCCGAGAAAAGATGATTAATTTCACGATCTTTTCGTATTCCTCTACCCGGGATTTTATAAGAGATAATTATTCGCAGATTTCATGTTTCTTGCCAAACTATACAATGTGGTTCTACTGAAGTAGATTTCAACTAGAATCCTATCATCGTCGTTAGCCGGTTCAATAATACACGTAGTGTTGTTCACTACGCCCCACCCCCACCTTCCAAACTATACAATATGGTTCTACTGAAGTAGATTTCAACTAAAACCAACCAGGAAATAGTGTTTATCACACAATAACACATTCTACAGTAGGTGGAGATTGGGTGGGTGGGGTCGAAGTGGTCAGCGTGCGCGCCTGCTATTGAGTCAACTGGCGTGGTTTCGAACCCCCGGTTGTACGTGGCAAGGAGTAGGGTCGCCTGTCCAGCCTCGTGGGTTTTCTCCGGACACTCCGGTTTCCTCCCACTGCTAAAGACCCCTACGCGCAAGCGAATTATTGAAATAAAATTAAACCATATGTTAGTCCCAAAATGACCTTGTTTGTGTCGCGTGGACGTTAAACCCCATCTCTCTCTCTCTCTCTCTTGCTTTTAATTGACCTTGATGAAAACACAGGGTCAATATATATGACTTTGCAACAGGTAAATTACTGTCAAAAAATGATGTATCACTAATCAGGTTCATTAAAAGTGACATCTATAGCAAAGAATTATATTTATTTATTTGTGCAAGTAAGAAAGGCTTGGTGACAGATGAAATCTCCAATTCATCTGTTTCATATAAAGAAATATCAACATTTGATAAACGAAAAACAAACTCGGTGAAGGCTCCCTTTTTAATTTATTAATCTGTGTTGACATCATAAAAGAATAGTAAGAGATTCTCTATAAAATAGTGGACGCGGAACGATAACATTTTAATAATATGTGTTTGAACAAGGAAGTTATCATATTCGCTAGCCAGTACCATGGTAGTCGTATCACACCCCACCCCCCCTTTTATGATACCATACGACATTTACGCTGTATACAAATACGAAGCTGTTTGACCGCCATTTTAATTCCTGCATCTACGATTACAAGCGAAGGCAATAATTATACCTAAAGTATTTATTACTGCTTTCACGTAATGAAATCGAAAATGAGTATTTGATATTGGGTGTGTGAAAAATGTAGAATGGATTAGAACCACATTACAAAATATTATATTGAGGATAGATATACATTCTTAAAGTGCATATAAATATCTTAAATTCAATACGGGTAATGAAGTTTTAAAAAGATTATTTCTTATATAAATTGATAAAGTTGTTTTCTTGGCAATAACCCCGAAATGAAACGTATATTAGCTGATCAATTCAGGGTTTTCAATGCAAAACATTTGAAAGGGCTCACACGATTGGACCATGAATGTTTTTTCTAACGCGTTTATAAGATTTCCCAGACAAGAGAAAATGCGGCCGTATAAAAATAAGTAGGACGTTAAATCCAATTTCATTTCATGTTGTAATATGCATGCTATATACCGTCGACGCTCACAAATCCATCGACTACATAACCCGTTAACAATACTAGCTCTGGACAAACAAGACCATTAATGTTCTTATATTTTAAATTTGTTAGCCTATAATGTGCAATCAAAATGTTACGAAACCTAATCGATTTACATATTATATAATATCAACGTTAATTTTTATAATGTCACTGAAAAAGTTATTTTCCGCCAGTCATTTTTGCATGATGACCATGACTAAGTCGGATGCTCGTACGGCAACATTCGAGCGGCGCATAATGATATAATGGCCGGAACAAAGACACCAGGCAACAAGCACATATTGATTGTACGATTTCAAATACGATGTGATTTAAACACATAATTAATACTTGGTATGCGAAGATGGAAATTATGTTATACTACATACAATAACTCGCCTATAATATTAATCCGATTACGTACCCCGCGGCGCTCTCAGGTGTTGTCGCCCTTAAATATCCACTCTCCGGCAAAGGAAAAATCGAATGGCCTAAGCCTCAGATCAAAAAGAAGATGGCGGCTGTTAATCCCGTTGAATTGAAGAGTAGAAGACAGTAGAACAACAAAACGTTGATGTTCTTGTCCGTTAATCCTCTTCTGCACGGAATCTTCAACATGGTCGTATTAGTCTAATGTAAAAATTTAATAGCCGAATATCCCCCATCGTTCTTTAGTCGTGTGTATCTTCCTGCTGGTTTCTCTGAAGGTTATTAATACTTGGAATATAAACAGCTTTTCTTCAAAGGAGAGTGATTTAAGTCGTAGATGTTTGTATTAAATGACCCGAGGAAGTCATTAGAAAATATATCACGAAGCACACGAACAAAAAAAAAATAAAATAAGATAACATCTGAAGTATATAAATTGAAATGAAGAAATACACATAAAGAAGCGAAGGAAATTCTTAAAAGATATAAAAATGTATTAACATGGTGTTGGGCTGAATTCTTATCAGTTGAAAAAGATGTCTTATAACTTGTGTTTGATTTGGATATTTGTTTTCTGAGTTTGTATCTATAGATTACAAGGCTTCTGAAATGATATGAAATGATCCTTTTTTTTTAAAGTTATTTGTCCTGAAATGTAAAAGTAATGTGATCGGCGGCAATTCCTTTTATGTACTGCTGGGGGTGGGGGTAGCACGTGCACGCAGTATCATAAGGTCTGTCATTGAGTCAGTTGGCGTGTTTTCGACTCCTCGGTTGTACGTGACAAGGAGTAGGGTCACCTATGTTTTCTCCAGGCCCTCCGGTTTCCTCCTATTGAGATATTATAGAAAGAATGGTTGGCTCTCTATCTAAATCTTACATAATGTGTCTTTAAAAAACCGAAAGGGAAGAATATTCGTGACGTGTGTAAAATGAAAGAAACTACATGCCACACCATGCCACCTGCATGGACGATCGACCTAATGTTCAAGCAAACATAGTTGCCCCCCCCCCCCCCAAAGAAAAACAACAAAAGCAAAACAACAGAAACCATTCATCGTCATATATAGGGTGAACATACCCCACCCCATCTCTCTCTATCTCTCTCTCTCTCTCTCTCCAGAAGTTATTGAACAGTCTCACGGAGTAAGTTAAATATTTATTTTATATAATTATTAATTATTGTTCATCTTTACCACAAGATGAATATGGTGTAGCAATTCTGAAACTTTTTCCATTAACCTCTTTATAACCAGACAGCTGGAGAACGAACTATATCTCTCCGCGTAATCATTCAACTGATTCGCATAAGTAATGATGCGAATCGTCTACTAACTGTTCGACATATGGACGTTACTGTTTCGCGCTGTTTTATAGCGACGTTTCTAACAATTTACCGTACATGAAAGATAAGGCATTATCAGCTTTAAATTTTAATGTTGCCATCCCTTTCTTTTTCTCTCGAGCAGTCTGTGATTTATGATTTATAGATATATTGATAAACAGACGAAGTCCGTGTATTGTTCATGTTCCTAGACTTATTCTATCAAATACACGATTTCACCCTCATATTTGTTGTGTCGAATGGAGTGGTTTCTAATGTAGAAAAAGAGAGTTGGGGGGGGGGAGGTAGAGAGAAAGAGAGAGAGGGGGAGTGGGTAACGTCACATATATTTGGAAAATGGCGCGACTTCTGTATTTCAATCTATCCTACAAATTAACTTTATCCCAGAGAGAGAGGCAGAGAGAGAGGGAGAGAGAGAGAGAGAGAGGGGGGGAGATGGGGGGAGGTAACAACTTAAAATAGGCCATGCCGGGACTAACACATAATTCAATAATCTCTCTGTGCTTAGGTTCTAGAAAGGAAGAAACTGGGGGGGGGGGGGTCAATGTGGTTGGACTGTGCTGGACAGTTCCCTCGTTTAAAACCCAATGTTAAAATATGTATGACGAATACCAGAGATATATTATTTTTAATCTATATTGAATATCATAATGGCAGCTGGGTATCTGTATTTAATTATGGGATGATAAACTCTATTGACCAAAAATAAATATTACATAATACAGATTACAGATTAACCACAACACATACATATTCTGGCATGCCATACCGAAGATCTGTACTACGCCACTCGGCTCAATGATAGACTATCCGATCCAAACCAAAAGATAGGATCGGTATTGTAGTGGAAACAGGAAAATGGCCACAAACATTTTAAAAAATACAAGTATTAGATATACCCGGTTGTAGTAGAGCGGGATGCTCTGGCTATTTTGTTTTTTGTTTTTTTTTTTTTAAAATACAATTAGTCGAAATTTAGCCTCGGTTGTAGTGGATAGAGAGACGCCCTGGCTATTGTAACGGATACCATTAGTAGAAATTTTCTGTAGATGTTTACCAATGGAGATTTTTCACACGAGGCATACAACGTCATATTGATTGTTACATGACAACACAGCATCAATATCTGTCAATCACTCATCGACAGAAACCAAAGACCTGCCAGGAACAACCCACCTAACAAAGCTGCTATAGAAACTTTAGAAACTCAGGAATCCCATTCTTATAAACATTCACAATGTTGTATTGTGAACGAAGGCAAGATTTCACGTCTCGGATTTCAGGCGCTTGATATGATTGCATGGGTCTATTCAGAAATCAGAAACCGGAATTGACATTTCTTCTGTTGCTTCCACTGCCATGTCTTCTTCTCCAACACAGAATACTTTTAATCAGTAGACAATGGAAGTTCTAGAATCATTCATAACCACGGAAGCAAACACTTTCACATTCGATCTTCGTATTATTTGAAACTGTTTCCATTATGTCTCAAACTTCATACCTAGTCAAGCAGTCAATTCTTGTAAAACCATACATTCTTTTATGATCACCACAGCATTTCACGTTTTCACAAACCTTTTAATTAATTAATTAGATTAATAATTAGAATTGTTTTTTCGTATTTGATATTAGTTCAAGAGGTATGACTCAGTGTGTGTATGTTGGGGGTGGGGGTATATCATAAGGTCAGTCATTTAGTCAAATAGCTTGGTTTACTTCAATTTCTCGCTTGTACGTGATTAGGAGTAGGCTTGCCAGTCCAATCACTTGGGTTGTCTCCATGTTCTTCCACCGCTCAAGACCCCTATACACAAGCGAACTATTTCAATAAAATTGCATCATGTGTTAGTCCCGAAATGACCAAGTGGGCGATAATCTCAACTTGTCTTGTCCTATTTATTGTACCCATTGTATATACATCTGATTTCTTATGCATTTTTAATTGTAATCTGGAAAAAATTTCTGTTCTTTGTTTCTTTTGAATAACGAATTGTAACTTCATACATCAGTTGTTAACCTTCCTGTGTGGTATTTGATAACTCACTATCGTAGAAATTTATTTACCACGAATCCCAGTTTGTTGAATATCAGATGTTTTGTGCTACTAAAATATACCGGAACAACTGATAGACTCGGCCTCGGATATATCTATACAGACACGGATATCGAATACGGTCTCCCTAGACGGTCTTACATTCCTTTGCTTCCATGTATTCAGTTTTGTTTTTGTGACGGTTGTAATGTGTGTCCTAATGCATTCAATATACTTCAATCCTCTTATTATTGATTTAATGCATCTAGTCTTTTAGAACTAGGCCTACTTCTTTGATACATTTAACGATGTGGTTACTTGTATATCGGAATTTATACAACAATATGCTTGCATTCGTAATTCTTGCAACATATGACAGATCATGTCTCATGCTGACATTATATAACTGTTTCCTTGGGGTTTTACTCCTAACTTGTTTTCAAATATGAGTGAAGTCTGTGTCACCACAGGCAGGGACTGTACAGCGCAGTGGACACTTACGGCTAGCCCCCGGATCCATTCACTCTTTTTGATTTGTTTTTGTTTATGGTCTCTTAGTATGATGTCTTATCTGTATATTTGTTATTGTGTAGAATTGTGTGTAGTGCAGTCCCCCTGCACTTACTATTAATTTAACGTATTAATTGAGATGTTTGTGAAATAGGGATAAAATGATAAGCCACGGACTGTTTGGGTTGACAAACCAGTTGCTAATTAACTTGTGGTCTTATAGTTATGTTTACTATAATTCAAAATCTGTTCAACGAATACGCAAAAACTCTCAATCGAATGGCAATCTCTGGCGTCTTTACCGGTAGTATTTATTGTGCATGGATCGTATTTTCAAACTACGAATTCACCCTTGTTGATGGAAGTGGACGTTATACTCCAGAAACGAAATGTTTTCAATTTCAAATACAGTGTACTGTGGATGATATAGGGTCATTGTGGAATTAATTCGCGTGTCTCTTAAGAAGTATGGTTGCGAGATAGAAATTGAAGAACCCGGACGAAACCCTTCAGACTACCCCCACAAATATCCGGGATCGAACGCATCATATATATACATAATATGATTTATTTTCTCCATGTGGGAGACAGGATCGTTGAACCCCAAGACATTCTAACTAAGAATTATTTCTTTTTGGGAGCATTTTGAAATCTGGTCTGAGAACAACAATCCCAAAGTCAATTCTTTTATAGACATTACAATAAATACCAGTCGAATTTATTCTGAAGAGGACCTAAATTTGGAGTTCATGTCGTGCGATAAAACGCAAAATTATCTTATTTTCATAAGAAAACATAAGGCTTGTTGACTGTACAACACAGCTCATAAAGCTACAGGTTCCATGACGTGTGTTCGTCTATCGGTCGATTGGTTCCCGGTGTTTTGAGTGGAAGACAGCATTCAACCATTCATCGTATACGACTGCGCGATCGATGGTGGAGGGTGATTGAGAAGGGCATATCACGCGAGGTATGGAATTCTTTCCATTGTACATGCTGGTGTAACTCTGTAAAGCCTGACAAATTCTTTCCGGATTTTCCTCTCTTAATTCTTTGTTTTAACAACAAACCACAAACCATATTCATCCGTAATGTAAAGAGGAACTGTTTGAAGACTTCTTATGATTGGCGTCGATCAATCAGTTTTTAATTTTCTGTTTCCTATTGAAAGTGAAGACTTTTGTTCTCGTTCTTAATTGTGAATTCAATACAGTCGTGTAGTATTCTTCGATCAAAATGATAAATGTATACCCATGGCATATTCATATATTCCAATCCGGGCGGGCACTGCCCTGTCTTAGTTTCAAATGGATGAGAAATGACTGTGGGGCCGACGAAGAATGTGTGCTCAGCCGTTCCAATATGGCGGAGAGCCAACACCGTCTTCAATTTGAGGCAGTTATACTCAGGGACTCAGACCTGGTGCCGCTTCTTTAATCCAGTCATATGGACAAGAAGGATACGTTTTAATTTAAATTCAGAGTGAGACAATCCATACAGCTATTACTTTACTCGCGCTACTTTACAATAATTATTCACTCAAATTTTAAAAGCTGAAATTGCTGTATTAGCTTGATAAAGTTGAGACAATACTCTTGGAAACAGGAATTGCAGGCTACGATTAAAGTAGATCTTCGTTTTAAGGAAAACATTGAATTGTTTGCGGCTTAGAATATAGTGAGGTGGAATATTTATCTGTTTCTTTGTAAATTTAGTCCCGATTATAGATCCACTTTTCACTATCCCTGAATATAGCAGTTTGCTAGGGGTTCAAATATATTAAGTATGTGTTATTGTCCGGCGTGGTGTTCCCCTTGTCAGAGGTGCAGGGCGCAGGACCTGGCAAGAACAGCTGTCTATTCGTTCGGGCGTGACGAAAAACTGACCTGCAGATAAAAGATTCCTTGACAGTTGGAATTCAATATAAGAGTAGGGCTTAGCGACATGGGCTTAACGTCCACTCGACACAAACTAGGTCATTTCGGAACTATCATATGGTTCAATATATTTACAATAATTCGCTTGCGCGTAGAGAGGTATAGCAGTGGGAGGAAACCGGAGGTCCTGGAGAAAACCCACGAGGCTGGACACGTGACCCTGCTCTTCGTCAGGTACAAAATAACTACAGACAAACAATAAAATATTCATGGAATAAATTTATTTAAACATTTACACGAAATAAAATGAAAAAGAATCACATTTGTAACCAGATTAACATACATTTGATTTGTAAATATATATAATATATAATTTAAATATTTATCCTATAATATACACACTGAACGTAGCATTAAAATAGAAAATAAAACGTCCAAAATTAAATAATAAATAAATTAAAAAGTATTTTGATTGCACGAGGAACGTATGGAGTGAACGTATCATTAAGAATGAATTGAGCATTAAAAAATAAACACAAACAAATATATAAAGCCAAATTTGATTTTGAACATCTATTTAGGCCCAAGTGCTAAAGTTCCGCCTTGAAATAAATATACCAATATCGAAATCATATATAGAATTAATAAAACCTAAAATCAGAGAGAGAGAGAGAGGGATAGAGAGAGGGGGTGGAGAGGGAGAACGAGAGAGAGAAAGAGAGAGAGAGAAAGAGAGAGAGAGAACAAAAACAATTAAACGAGGTTTCTTGACTAGAATTACTCATCATTTATTTAAGGTTATGTACTAATAATTTACATCCTGGGTCAAAGGTTATAAGTCATAGTTCAAAGGTCATATGGTTTAAAGGCCATATTGAAGTAATGTAATGGGGGATAGGCCTACACGAGTTAAATATCAGAAGTCAGTATCAAGAGATATCGAAGATATTCATCCCAATCTCGTATACTAGAAACATGGAGCTTCATTTTGTGTAGTTTAAAGGTCGAGATCGAGACATTAAGTAATATATTTGCACTGTATGACGACGTTAGTCCGCGTGTTGTTTCAATATACATGTAGGCAGTGTCTTTTGGAGACAATTAAATTATTTAAAATGCAAACACTATCCAGCACGTGCATTTCGATGAAATCATCACGTGGGTCCAAAATTTAACCTAGTATAAACAAAATATAGGATTAGCACGTTGCTCGAACATTATTTGCAACAATGGTGAGCCAATATCAGATGTTGGCGCAACACGTGTATTTTATCTTTTAGTTCGAGATATATCAAAGTTATAACATCTAAGACCCAAAACAAAGAAAAACATAGATTTTATACAATATTATGGATAATTTTTGATTTACAATAAATAGGTTTATTTATGTACAAGTATTTAAGTAACAATACCGCAGTCATCGTTCGTTATTCAGCTGCAAGGTTTGTCCCACACGACAATACGACACTGTCGTATACGACACTGTTGCATACGACACATTATCAATCGCATGCAACACAACACTAGATTTATCGTTTATACGACCATGTATGCTGACCTTTATGATGCTTTTATCCGAACATACTAGCTTTTTTAAAATGTATCTTCGACTGTGACCGAGCATGACGAAACTTATAGACGTCATTGTTATGTATCTTCGACTGTGGCCGAGCATGACGAAACTCATAGACGTCATTTTTATGATTCACAAAAAGTTGTAAGACTTCGAGATCAGGTTTAAATTTAAGTTCACACAAAATATTGTTTCTGTTCATTGAATAAACTATCGTGTGTCAACGCATAACTTCCACCATTTTATGTATGGCGAATTCTGTCTAACTGATGACGTAAAATCACATGCGTGCAGCGTTTAGCACCAAACCACGTACATAACGTGCTTTACACTTACTTCGGTATGTTTTAATAACACCCGTTTCGTTACGATATCGAGTTTTGTCGAGGTTTCAGTTGTCTTTATAACTAGTTCCATGCGCACATTGATATCGTAGCGTTACTTCCGGTTCCGCAGTATTTATTAACGTCACTCAGTTCAACACGTAATATCAGGAATCCCTACACGTGATAGTAATCATCAGTACACTTCCACGTGATTATGTGAAGAGGATTGTGGGTAATCGGGGAATCCCCCAGAATGTTCATCGCCATCACTGGACATCATCCGGGGTCCTTGAGAAGATCCCATCATTTGTAAAGATTCCATTGGCATCATTTGCGGATGTGCCAGTGACATGCCGGGAGATTGACGTCCCATGTATGGCGGAAGTTGATTAAAGGGACCCCAGCAACCATCAATAGGTGGCGAGCCATTACTTCCGTTATTATGACCTTGAACCATCTGGAGATCATGATCTAAAGGTGTATTTGGTCCGTACAGGTCAGCCGATAGTCGACCATGATTCATGGATCCCTGATCAAGATCGTCAAGGTTACCTGAAACAGAAGCATCATTATTAATTCAAGTAATGAACCCAGAAATAGATTGAGAGGTTATTTATTTTTAAACTAACAGATAAAACAAACTAGGAAATAAGAATAAAGTCAGATGCTCTTCGATAACCGCTTTTATAGATTTTATTATCCAGGAACTGAACAGTGTTGGGTATCTGAGTGAATAAAATGGTGTTTAACGTCCTACTCTTCTGCATCAACTGGACTAATGAGGATGGGAGTACAACTGAATAATGTGCTATGAGAGACACTTTACAGGGACAACAATTGAATATCAACAGTCACGCGTTCTCTGACATACAAATTAATATATACATGTAATTTGAAATATTGTGTCCCATCCGAATGGCTAGACACTGCTGTGGGGTATTCTAAGAGCTATTAATAATTACCTTGAAATGACCCTGTGGTCATACCATCATCCGACCTTTCATCAGCGCTTAAAGAACTGTCCAATTCATCTTCACGCTTCACTTGTCTAAAATAAGGATTCCACCGATTTCGCCCGGCATCTTTCTTTAATCTCTTTTCTTTCGCTCTACGGTTCTGGAACCAGACCTGCACCACTCTCATATCCAGTCCAGTCTCGGCGCTCAGTTGTTCGCGAACATGTCTGGCAGGTTTGGCGCTCTCGTTGTAGGCCCGTTTCAGATTTTCAAGCTGCTTGGCGTTGATGGTTGTCCTGGGTCGTTTGTTTGACGAATCCATCTCGTATTCTGAAAGAGTCAAACCTGTAAATTCTGAGTTGATGCTGGCAACAAAAATTAAATTATTCGTTTTCGTTGTTTTAATGCGTTTTAGGTCTTTATTTTAAAAATATAGCAATTAGAAAATATCTCCGATAACATTAACAGAATAAAAAACCTCAATGTTTAGAGATGTATATGAAGCCTATGCTAACATGTACTTGGCACAAAAGAGTGTTAAGCCTAGCTTGCATTCCGCCGTACGTGTTTTGACAGGCACGGGTCGTAGAGTTTGGTTGCTCGCAGACCAGCCGCCAGAAACCGGTGACAATTTTCTATGTGCAAAACCAAAATCTATACACACAGTTTAATTTAAATTGCCCCAGTAAACTACTCATAGTAGCACGAACGGTGGGTTTTGGGTTAGACTTTATAATATGTATGTTCCGCAACAAAACAGAAATAAAAGTGAGGGGTCATTTTCAACCAATTCGTGATTAATTTAAAGACGAGGTGAATGGCGGGGGTCATTTTTAGCCAACCTTAATTTGTTTACAAACGACGTGAAGGAGCGACGAGAGTTTCAACGAAAGAGTATTTATCTACAAACCTCTGGCTTTTGCTGTTTCATAATCTTCTTTGCACACGAGTTTCTTGTCCTCCATCAGATAAAATTCATCTCCAGTTTTTAATTTTTCACTGCACATCAAACAAGCAAAACAGTCAAGATGGTAGACATTATCCTGGGCACGTCGGACAACTTCTGTTGGGGGAATTCCCTTTTCACAGCCAGCACATTTTGTTCCAAATCGCCTGAAAATATGTGGTAATGAAGACATTAGTCAAGCGGACAAAATCTACATTTGTATTTTGGGAGAAGTCGCCCATTCAATACTAAATATCAGCAATGGCTAGGTCAATTTGCTCGATGATTAATAAACAATAAAACGATATAAGAAAATGAAAAAAAGAGTCAAATTTTGGAGAATTTTTGAATTCATTGTAAAATGTAATCAGAGTCGGAAACAAATTTTCTCGACGCAAAAATTTATTAAACATTAAAAAAAAAACTATATGAAAGAATTGAAATTTTGGTGAACTTTGGAATTCAATGAGAAAATAAATCAGAACTTTGGAATTCAATATGAAAATAATTCAGAACTTTGGAATTCAATGTGAAAATAAGTCAGAATCGGAAATAATTTTCTCGATAAATAAATGTATTAAACACTAAAAACCATATATAACAAAAATGAGTTCGTATCAAATTTTGGAGACATTTTGAATTCAGTATAAAATATAGTGAATATAAAAAAATTGAATTGGTATCGAATTTTGGAAACATTTCTAATTCAACATAACATGTTGTGAAAATCAGGAATCAAATAAAACCACGTGAGTTTTTTTTATGTTTTTTTTTTTCTTTATATAAAACAAAGGAAATGAACGCAGTTTTTTTATTTTATTTATAGAATGCCGAGTAAAATGGAACAGATGTAGTTGTTTGTTTCGTTAAAAGAAAGGGCTGTAAAATATAGAATCGGAAATTATCGGTGAATTGGGAAGGATGGTAGAAGCTTTGCACATTAGTTCTTCCATATCTCATTAAACCCGTTCCCCTTCGGTTCCCTCCGCCATTAAAATAAATCCCATGCTAACAAATATTAAAAGCTTCGTTTGCCGAGCTAACAGTAAAATTCTTAACCAAATACTTTTAATAATTCCCTTTCCATATGGCGCATTTCTTATTAAACAATACCTGTTCGTTCAAGCGTGTCCAAATCTCGTTCTACAGTGCACGAGATGTTATCTGAAGGTGTACGTCACGTGATACGTGAATAGTTTTTATTGTGCACGTGAGAGGATTATAGCGAGTTTGACAGGATATAAAGTAGGATTATGGGAGTGCCGAACAGAGATAAATATATCAGAATAAACCAGATTCTATTTCCAATAAAACACATACATCGTATAAAGCTATTAAATAGCGGGGAAATGGGTTTCTGCTACCTGGGAATGTCGTTTGGTGGTAGTCGTTGATTTAATAATACATTATGTGATATAACCACATTCCCCGTTTTATATTAACTTGTTCTTGTCTTAATTAGGTTTAGATAAAAAAAAAGAGAAGGAATTAAACATTATCGTACAGGTAAACAGGAATTGATCAGAAGATAAATCGAAAATTGACAATATACATCAGCTTGAAGGGAATAGTTTTATAATGACCATAGTCAATATTTCGTTCCGTTTACTCTATTTTATATTTTATACGATGAAAATATGATGTAACTCCAGTCAGCTATCCTCTATATTCACATAGGTATTGTAGGGTTAGCCATATTTACCCCCCACCCATTTTATCAGTGATGCACTAAAAGATCCCTGGACAATTGGAATTCGATGTAAGGGTAGGCCGTAGTGCCGCTGCCCGGGAAAACTTTCCCTATGCACAAGGTCTGGCGTATCCCCGACTTCGTTAGCCCAGTTCGTAGCAGTAGAGTAGGACGTTAAACTCCATTCATTTCATTTCATTTCTATATTTTATTCACAGCGAAAATCTGGTTTACCCCAACTCAGGTGTAATATCTACTAAAGCCGAAAATGGAAACCCTATATAATCAGAATGGCTATGGCATTCCTTCAATATTCATGTGTCAACTCGGTGCGAATGAATATGTTTTTGGCACAGTGACCAAATATTCAACAAACCTAGTCATGATTCCAGTAACACGGCATGACATCTGTATTTATTTATTTTTTAATCGGGAGATTATGAATATATTCATTATTAAATCTTAATCCACCAAGAAAACCACAGTTTTAAAAATTATAGATTTTGATTCTTAATATAGATTAACGCACACTCTAACATGTTGATGTATAGCGAACTTGTTCGTGATTTATTTTTCGTTCTGTCCCTGTCTATTTTGTCTCAGAGTATGTATCGAATATCAATATCTATATTTCGCACTATTTGTTGTGTCTATGTCCGCCTACGTTGCCCTTTACTATGTGATGCTATATCCTTACTCGCGTTTACTTATCTTCTCATCCAGGGGCCTATTTCATGAAATTTTAACTACGATAAAATCCAAATGTTAGTAATTTGATTGGATAATATTAGAATGATTGTAATGATTAGCCAGTCAAAATTGAAGTATCTACTAAAATTTGGATTTTATCTTTCGTAAAGATTTCGAGAAACAGGACCCAGGACTATTTTTGTTGATATTTAGTTTGCCACCATAATCAACCCTCCCTGACGTTGACCATCGGTTTGATCTAGACTCAGTTGAGCTTGTTTTTAAATAATAAAGACAAAATGGTATTTAAAACATTATTATTCCTCAATTTGAGACATCGGACAATTTTTGGAAATAAACCCCCGAATATTCTTATATTAATGGGTATGTAAAATGCGTCCCGGCACAATTTTACAAAAAATGAACAGATGCGTCTTCCCTACAATGGTTTATGTTTAAACATTTACAATGAAAGGAGAGTGACGCAAGAAAATGTCCAACTATCTCATTATTTTTGTTTATCTAACTTCGACAGAATTAATTCAACCGTTTCACAACAACCCATTGACTTTCACCCGATTCGGGGAAACAAAACCAAGAATAGTAATAAGCAGTAATTGTATTCCATAGAATTGTGACCTGTATAAGAGTATAGTTTTGTTTTCGCTACAATGCGTTCCGCTAAAATTTTACCATAATTGAACAGTGGTGCAAGACAATTTTCAACGACCCTGGCATCATGCCTGTAATTAATTATAATTAATAATACATGCGTAATTAACTAATAGCCGTTACCTGTGTATTAAATATTGCCTAGTTTCTTCCTTTTGTTTTTATTATTAATATTTCATTTTCTATTTATTCTGTACCTTTACACGTGACGTTCAAAAACAATCGGAAAAAACAAAACCCATTAGATACGGATCTGGCTAGCAATTAAAAATAAACGCGTGAGAATCGCCTTCCTGCTTTTATAAATATATTTCTTTTGTAGATGATATCGCAATAAATGTTTTAAAAACAATATTTTGTCCGTTCAATGAAAGTTTTTTTTAGCACTAAATAATTGCGTGTATAAGCCGGGAGATACAGACACCCGTGAATATAGCAATATATTATTTATAATTTCCCAGTATTTGTTAAATTCACCATCCCATTTGCAAAATTAGTTTTCTCCCTCAGTGTTTGTCGAGAGATTTTTTTTTCTTTAGGATATGTTTAATGTTGTGGCATTATCTTTTCTAAAGCATTCTATCTTATTCTCCCCTTTGTACATCAAAGACGTCTCCATCACGAGCGTCACTGTCGTCATGGTCCAAGAAGCACGAACCAGGTATACTAACGGAGCGCTCTATAAATTCATAAATTTTTGATGTGCCGCGGTCTCCCGGGTGCTTTTAGCTTTAGTAATTTATAAATAAAAGACCCAATATGACGATCGAGACTAATGACGTTCAAACGAGTCCAAGTCAGCCATGCGAAACTGCGCGCGCATGTGAGATGTCAATTTTTGACGATACAATAGAATAGTGTGGTGAATAATTGATAAACACGATCGGTGCCAAGTTGCATGAAATGTCTGAAGTTCCTGAAAACACTGGAACTTTTCTCCCAGTGGAATCAACATGACTGAATTATTTATAGCTTTCACCTGAATTTCGCGATTCTAATCTTTCAAACGATCCCAATAGATGTCAGATCCTCGCGTGAGTGAATGCACGCGCCCCGTTCCTCGATACGTCTTGTTGCGATAGAAACCAGTGATATCAGATGTAATAGCAGGAGATATCACGCGATATAACGGTTTATTACTCTCCACTGATCACCATAGATATATTTAAATTATAATCCCTTCTGTAAAATTATTTTATTTAATCGTCATTCTAAGACTAAATCGAGAAGACTATGACATAATTCCGGAATTAAATATAAGTTCAAGCTAAAATATTTTCGTCCAATGTCCAATGCAGTGATTCCAAAAAACAAAAATGAAATCTCTTGTCGACTTCATTCTAAGAAATAATCCTGCATATAATGCACGTGTATATAACGTTCCGGTTAAACGGACTTCTTTAAACAGCACAGGGGGAAATATGGTCGTATACCAGGCAATATAAATTTGCAATAATATATGAAACAATTTCAGAAAATATTTTTTTTTAATTCGCTCAGATGAAAGTAAAATTAATTGATGGACGCTATTGTTTTATAATTCAGATCATAAATATGACGAGGCCATCTTAAATCGGTAGTTTTATTTATTCCACAGACTTGTCGTAAAACTCAACAAATCCATCAGAATATAAGTCTAACTTTCTTGACACTTCCGGCCGACACATGATTCACTTTTGATATTTGTTTATTTCTTGCAATGTCTTTTGTGTTCTCCATAGTGTTGTTTGCGTATAGTGTGTTCCTCCTGAAATTACTATTAATTAGTAAATTTCCTATTCAAAATATGTATATTTCAATATCATCTGCAGTATATATGGCAGGGATTCGGATTGGTGGGGATGGGGGTATAATATAAGTGTTAATATAAAACTTTATACTAAAGACTACTAGAGAAGTATGCACTGGGTATATCCCAGAATTCAATCATAAATCGAGAAATTGAGGAAAAAAATACTTTGCCAGTAAGCGAAAGTAGGACGTTAGGATGTCATTGAAAAGTCCTTGAAATCTCAATCCTGATCTGCGTGCAACAATAGCCCGAGTTTCTTTTTATTAGTTGAACTTTGGCGTAAGCCGTTTTATTGGTTCTACACGTTTTCAATAATACTTAGCTAATATGTGATACTGTGCAGGAAATTCTGTGTATTTTAGATGTGGAATAAAATCAGTATGAAAACCTGATATTGGAATTATTATTATTAAAATAGGTTATTCGTGTCGTAAAAGTAAGGAGGGATTATAGTTTAGCCTGTGGGGCAACCCAGATTTAAGTTCTCCAACTCGTTAAAAACATAAAGTAATAGTGCGCTATACAAATTGAGAGTCATCATGTTTTTGTGAGAATATTGCTGTTTTTGACTTGTATAACCCACACGAAGTCTGTGTGTCATAAAAATATCATTTTATTCATATCTGGGTGATACATAATCATTTCACTTGTGTTGGTCAATATAAACAACAGCAAATGAAGTTTCTTTTTTTTAAAAAACAAAAAACGCAACAAAGTCCCACATCACAAGTGTTAACAAAATTTGGTTGAGGAAACCGGGACAACAAATAGAAGGCGCGGGGTTAACGCCCACTGGACACAAACTAGGTCATTTCGCAACTAACATAATGTTTTAATTTTATTTCAATAATTCGCCTGAGCGTAAGGGTCTTTAACAGTGGGAAAAAACCGGAGGACCCGGATATATCCCATCCCTTGTCACGTACAAGCGGGTAATAGAAACCACGCCAAAAGACACAATGACAGACCTTAAGATTCAACGCACACTCGGTAACCGTTTGGCAATCCAATTCCCCGGAAATAAATAGACCCTATACATTTTTTTTTATGCACAATAAAATCACCAGATTTGTAAAACCGGTAGGATGCATCCTATAAAAGATGGCGAATATTCAACGGATGAAAATATTATTATAGCCACCAAGTGTATATAAAGCAATATTCATTGAGTGGATCGATTCTGGTCATTGATCATTGACTCCATGTTTAAAACATGGCGACTTTGTGCGGTTTCTGTGATTCGGGGGTTTATTGGCAAAACCTAGCGGTCTGCAGAGTAAACGCACGGGGTGCGCAATGGTCAACACAATCGCCTTGTAGTAACAATTCTAATTCTTTTTATGAAATCTGGCCAATATCAGAGATCAAATAATTCCGCGTCCCTAAAGAAAAATCCGTACCAAATGTTAGGAGGCAATGAGTCCCCCCTTTCTTTTTATTATAGGCTTGTAGTTTGTTTGCTGACCGTGACGTGACAATTATCTTACAGATTTCATTCCAAACCGCACGTGAGGAATGGTTGTCTAACTCCCGCCATTTAAACTGGCTTCCATCTGTCGCTAGAACTGGATGTAAAACGGAACGAAGAAGGAGTTCGTGACATGGAGTTGGATGCGTGCCTGAGCATCTTCCCGCTAGGTTTTAGTTCCACTACGACTTTCAGACACAGATTAATATAAAATCTGCACTAATTACCAAGGCGAAGAAGGATCGATTCTTCCTGATTCTGTGATTTTCATGGATGTCAATAATAGAGAAAAAAAAGTTTTGCCTTCTAGAATACTTCTGATTTTTGTTTGTTTTATTTCAACATAAGTCGTGCGTGGTTAATATATAAAGATAGATATTTCACGTAAAGAAAATGTTTGCCATGTTGATGATTTGTTTAGTTTTAAAAAAATGGCGTTTAAGAAGGAAGAATCACTTACAATGTGAAAATAATTAAATGTTCTGAGTTTTATATGATCTAAATACAAGCAATATAATATGTGGAGCAAAATCATTGACTAAGACGACGTTGAACTAAATATAAATTGCATTTTAAAACGCCTACGACTAGAATATTCAGCAATGGATTGGCCGATTTGTCTCAAATTCTACACTCAACCTATTTAAATATCCGGAACTGACTTGTCAAATCAGGGCAAAGAGACAAAATATTTTACAAATAACCCGAGGTATGTCCGAATGAGAGCCTCTGTTTAAAATGATTAATGTGACTGTTTAATCAATGAAGCATAATAATGGATGGATGGGAAAATGAATGAATAATGGAATTAATGCATAAACTATTGTTTAAACGTAATATTGTTCAACTTGGATATTAAAGACGGACATTCATAAACATTTTGTTAAATACAGTTCTTTATATTCGTGAATATACTTTTCTGATTTGCTCGGATTTCCAACTGCTAAGGGTTAATTTTACGTGTACGCCAAGGTGCACGGGGGATATCGGGTTTTCGTCCCATCCGAACGACTTGACCTTATGCCTTGACAAATTTCAATATGATGGAAGGACATACTAAATACGAATCAGGAAAGTATATTCATGAGTATATAGAAATGTATTTAACAAAAGGTTTATGAATAAATGAATGAGAGGGGGAGGCCGAATGGTTACCACACACGTGCTGTATCATAAAACCTGTGATTGAGTCAGCTGGCGTGGTTTCGAATTTCCGGTTGTACGTGACAAGGAGTAGGGTCGCCTGTCCAACCTAGTGGGTTTTCTCTGGGTCCTCGGTTTCCTCCCACTGCTAAAGACCCCTACGCGCAAGCGAATTATTAGAATAAAATTAAACCATTTAGTCCCAAAATGACCTGGTTTGTATTGAGTGGACGTTAAACCCCATTTCGCTTTTCCCCTCTCTCTCATAAGAATGGATGAATGAATAAATGAAAGAAACTTACTTGAAGAAGTCGTCCTTGCAATAAACTTGATCCCCTTTAGAGAAACATTTATCACTGAGTTGGATCATACAGTCAGCACACTTTAAACATTTCGAATGCCACGATCTTTCTAAAACTTTTAATATAAATCGGTCAAATATCTGATCACTACATCCAGCACAGGTTGGTATAGCTGAAAAAATATACAGAAAAGGCAAATTAAAACTCAATTATTCAAAAAGTCTTTTGATTTATAACATTATTTCTAGTCGCTAACATTTACATTGTTTTTATGTTCTTCCTTGTGTTTGTCCAACCTCGAATGTTTACTCCGGGTACTCCGATTTCCGCCCACTACTAATGACCTCTACGCGCAAGCGAATTATTGAAATTAAATTGAACTATATTATGTTGGTTCAGAAATTATGTTGACGCGACCTTCCTCTACAATCGGCAAGATCCTTATGCGAAACGAAATAAAGCTCTTTATTTTAATCAGATTGGTTAGCTGGGAAACTTTGCAGGGGAGCTACTCGTGTTTGAAAGGCCTGTCCAGTAGCGCCAATATTATATTCCATCGGAACACTTCAAAAATGAACAATTACATTGGCAACAAGGCCGCTGTGGACCTTTTATCAGTCCGATATCCATTATTTGTTTGAACGGCCGTGTGTGATGTTTTGGACCTTAATGACATTGTCATAAATGTATTAATTTTGAGTCATTCTTATGACAGTATATTTTTAAGACTATGTGAGACAGTTTATAACAACATAAATTCACGTATCACCGCCATCACTTGGGTCATTGTGTCTTTTTAGCTTTATGGTGGATTTGTTAATAAAATTGGTCAGAATCTTCAACTATCGCTTTGATATCAACTTTACAAATCGTTGAAACGTAATATCCCCCCCTTAAACGCATGGACAAACATATTTGGAATAAATGGCGCGAAATGGTGTCGTCTGGCGCGATGAAAACCAGCCGATAAACTTATTTAAGTTTCAACAAATTTCCGTCATCCGTTAGTCGTGATTAACTAGACGGAAAATTACCCGGTCAAGCGACAAATGACCAAACGACAGCCGAAACTCAAATTCAATAAACGTCACAGCTAGCGCTTCTCTCGTTCACAACATGCACACAATTCCCGCTAAATTTTACAAAACATTGAAAGGGCAGACGATCATTGAGACCAATATATGATACGCAATCGTCCAGGCGCTTCTCGCCATGTTACAAAGTTATGGCATGTGCAGCACTGGAAAATGAAAACAGCAGGGGGATTATTGACTGGATGATCGCGATGTGTAGGTCGTCTGCTTTACAGATATGATCAAATTAAAGCGGGAAATTTTTGGACTAATGTGATTAAAAGTGAAGGCTGACTGCCGTCACGCGAAATACCACACTCTCTTCCATTAACTCTAATTTAATTACTAGTTCAACCAAATGTGGTTTTCCAAAATTGGAAAATATTCGCAGACGACAAACAGAACTCAGAAGGATATCGACTGTGCACTTGTACACAGCACGTGACATAGATTTAAACTATCTACACGATGAAAGAAAATACTCAAATCACATTTTTATCATAGCGTTTTTCATTTCGTTCAGATGGCAGAGAGAAAGAGAGAGAGAAGGGGAGAAAGAGAGAGAGAGAGAGAGATTCCACTCGACACAAACTTGATCATTTTGGGACTAATACATGATTTTAATTATATTTCATTTCAATAATTCGCTTGCGTGTAGGATGGATCTTTACACTTTATAGATCTTTTAAATAATGGAATTTAGATATACCTAACATAACATTATATACCAAACTTTACAAAATATGATTCTTCATATTATGGTTAACCAATTGAACTGAATAATATAACATGATGATTATTAGGAATGATTATACATGTACATATACGATTACTTATCGTTGCATTTGCAAACATAAATACAGTGGACTCTGTCACATCCGATGTCTGATCACTCCGGATTTCTGTGACATCCGACATGATTTTCATGTCCCGATTTATTTCCTTATTACTTCAGCCAAAAAATTTCTGGTTAATCCGGACTCTGTATCTTCCGGATTACGACATCAATCAGCCGTCCCGTCACATAATTTCCATTGAATCGTCACCGTATAATCCGGCCTTAAACCGGTAGGTGTCAAGTATTTGCCAATCAATTGTCCGTTAGTTAGATTAAAACTTGATGGGTGTGAAGCCACAAAAGATTAACAAGCAATCACCAATCAATTGTCGGTAAGATTAAAACTCGCTATCGTGTAGGTCTTTATTGATTACTATGACAATTTTATAATCTCTTTTAAGACAGTAATTGTGACAAATACTCAAGGATATCTACGAATTTTCCCCACAAATTCGGTCGTACAAATATTCCTAGCACCTGCTAGAAACATTCGTTGCGCATGCCGATTAAACCCGAATAACATTAGTTTGTCCACGTTGAGCTGAATGCTTTCGCCGATGAGTATCAAGGTCATAAAACGTCCGCTCACTTCAGCCCATTGTTTGTTCACCCTACCATAGATCGTATTCTATGACCCTACGACAGATCTCACTGAACCGTATGACGACGACCTTGACATAGAACGGAATATTATCAATGAACACGTGATAGCAAACACAAGCCCAACTGAAGACGAATGTACAGAAAAGTTTATCATTTTTAAATGGAATAACGTTCTGGTGATTCGAAGTAAAATTATAATAATACTTCCGGTTTTCGAAGTTACAATATTTCCGGTTTTGACAAAACTGGGTATTCCGGATCTCTGTGACATCCGACATATTGTAACGATCCCGTACGATGTCGGATTTGACAGAGTCCACTGTAATCCGTAAATTCCTGGTCATTCTAGCGTTTATCTCGTATAACAGAATTAAGTCCACACTTTTAACACATTACTCCGAAAAAAGTCATCGATTAACAGAAAAAAGTGTTAAAATACGGAATTCGGCCACATAGCACATAGATATTTTTACGAGAGAGAGGGGGAGAGATGGTTTAACGTCCATTCGACACAAACTAGGTCATTTCGGGACTAACATAGGGCTTAATTTTATTTCAATAATTCGCTTGCGCGTATGGGTCTTTAGCAGTGGGGAAAACCGGAGTACCAGGGGAAAACCCCGAGGTTGTACAGCATATTTTTTACAGTGTAGGAAATTCATGACGCTGGAACCATTCATTGTCGGTGTATATTTCAAGCGGGTGAAGGATTGGCGAGATACAATGACCATCACAGACTCAAATCTAGCCTAATAAGCAGGCGCCATTTGAAAACCAGTTAGACCTTTTAGCAACGAGTTTCAAAGACAGCTCGCGGAACTAACAAACGAAACGAAGGCAGCAGTTAATAAGTTAAGTATTTTCTCGACCTTCCCGTAATGGCTGTTCAAAGAAACCAGGATTACAAGACGAAATCTTTTAAAAGCCTCGGTTCCCTGCAAATGGCCGCCTTTTGGATTTTTAGCACGATCCTTAGTTACAAGGGTTATCCTACCAAACGTTTCTTCAAGCTAAGAGATCTTCCTTATATTTCCATAATAGCGACTACAATTTTTATAAAAGGCGATAAAAGATGAACGAGGAAGAAAATGGACACGAGTCACGTTTTATCAGACGTCAGATCTTTGAATACGGACAACGACAGCCCGCCATTTTAAGAAATTTGGATTCTTTTTTCACAAACATGCTCTAAAAAACACAATCTCAATCCAGAAGTTGAAGGTTTGAAGTAAAACATTAAAATATTAATTTGGATTAACCGGTTCATGTATTTTCTGATGAATAACACATAACCTACAGTCCAGACACTTTTCGCCTCACGCATCGGATAGAATGACGCACGTGGGGGTCGTGACAAGTAATAATTCACCCAAACATATCAAAGTAGCACCGAATACTAGAATACGAAAATTAGTTATGGACCAAAACAATAGCCGTTAATCAAAAGTAATTAAATGGGCAATAACCAAAATCAAAATTCTTATTAACGATCAGCTTTTATTTCATATTTAAAAATCAACCTATTAAGAACAGAAACAGGGCATTATACGGTTAGCATTTTCAGTTTCTACCTTAATTATTACATAAAAATGTATATCGTTCCGTAGTTTACCGGTTGATTCTCAGACTTGACTGTATTGTACTGGTCGATAAATAAAATACCAGTAACTAAATATAAACCTGCAAATTGAGAGGCAGACTTCTTTTTTAAAAAATATTCTTAATTCTCTCTTTTGAAATCATCCCTTCAACAAATTCACTTTTTCAAAATTATCTTTTCTATAGAAGTCGTTATCTTTATAGCGTAACAAGACGAATCGATAGAGAGGAAAATGTTACTGTTCTAAGACGGCGATGTTGACATTTACAGTAAACGACGTTTTAACAATCGGAAATAATCTGTTCATCAAGCCCCAGGCCCAAATCAACAAATTATACCATAAAATAATAGAAGCATAATTTGGGTTAAATTGTAACATATGTGTTGGGATGAGCTGTATTTGTTTCTCCTAGTGGGCAATTTATCAAAATATAGAAATTAAAAAAAGAGAAATTCTAGAGGAAAGCAACCCGGGGAGGGAAGGCTATTGTAATGCTTTTTTGAAGTTTTAAACTACAAATGAATAGCAATTTGCCCACTGGGTGAGTTTTCTTTCCACTTTTCGTTGCATTAATCCTGAAACGATTTTACGATCAACCAATATGGCCGTGATTTGAGCTGGTTGTCGATTATTTCCAAAAGTAACTAAATATTTAATAATTGTTAATGTTATACGGGTTAATCTTTCGACGCAGACGGCAGATTGTTTAATATTTGGTGCGGGATTAAACCTAATCCAAAACGAGGCTATATAATGTATATATCAAATTTAGTACAAGCAATATGATAATGGTGGGCTTTTACCGACCGTAACGACTACGATAGTATTAATATATAATGGCGTTATGAACAGAATGGGTGAATTAACCTACACATTTTAAATTAATTAACTAGTCCTCGAGACTTTTCACGCATCTTCTATCTAACTAGCCCGTGAATAAAACAGCTCGCGCTTCTATTCCATGTGACCATCTGTTGAATTTTACGCGCGCTGTGGAAATTCGCCGCAGACGACACTTTTAGCACGTTGAAGGAGCGAGATTTAGAGAAGGAGAGCGCGAGAGGAGTTGATGAAGTTCTTCAATGAATATTAATTGTATCGGGGGGTAATCATTTCATCTCCATAAACCGGCCGAATAACGTAACCACTCATTAGATGAAATAAACACCCCTTTAAAATAATTTCGTTTCGGGTGACAATAACTCATCAGGCCTTCTGTGATCCAAAATTTGATACAATCGTATTTTTCAACAGAAGTTGTCTCTTTGTTTAAAGAAGATTTATTTTCCTTTACGATCTCTACAGTGAAAATTAAACGTAATTTTGGTTTTGGGTTTCTTACAGAAGATTATTTTCATCGTGTTGTAACGTTTTCTTTCAATCGGTAGCTCACGAGAAAACATTTTTCCTCAATTCAAATAAATCATTCCTTGAAAATAAATGTGCTTTTAAAATCTCCAGATTTTCGTCTAGATTTAAAAGTACTTAAACAAAAAACAAAAATCTCTTTTATTTACTTGGCTGTTTTTCTTCATTTTGTATCTGCCTTTTATTGTGTATGTGTATAAAAATGGTATCTAACGGTTACAGCCACGCGCTTTATTTTTTTAAATAACATTTTAGATTAAAAGCGATCAAGAATTTAGCAAGATAGGCGAATAACAATGCGTTTCCTCTTGTTCTATTTGTGTAGATTACTATTTAGTTTTTCTTTCATAAGTACATCTTCTGCATATATCTTCTCATTTTGTCAAGAGAATGTTATTTGCTGTATTTTTTAACAGCCATTCGAGTTAAAATCGATCAAGAATTTTGAAACAGAGGAAAGTCGGAAAAAACAAATTATATAACAACAGCGACATTTTTTCTTAAAACCTAAAAAACCTATAAATTCCTATTTCTAACTTTAATAAATCAAACAATTTTAATTATTTCAAGTTCAAGGTCATAAGGCGTGCTTACGCATTTAGATTATTTTTAGAATAAATCTTCTTCTGTTGACCCTTAATTCTAAGTTCCCATTTTTCTTATCCAATTAAAGGAAATTTCTGAAATAAATAACCCGGATTTTCTGTGATTTTTGGTTTCAGGGTATGTGTAATAGTACGATTATAAATCTAACACGTATGATAATGCCTGCAAGATATAACTTCCATTCCAAAAAACATGAAAATATCTGATTCGGTATCCCGGGGGATAAATGATTTAATTCCATAAAGAATATTTGGGATGCAGCCGTTTAAGCGGATTAGAAATAGAGATAATATTAAAAAAAATCCACTTGACCGGTATAACAATGACGTTAATCTTATTCCGTTTCTTTTATTATCTTCATTTCGTTTAACCACTTTATGTTGGGTTATAAAATTAAAGAGAACGAAGTAATGTCGGTTTCCTTGGCAACCAGGCCTAATATTAGACGTCTTCATTTATTTCAAAATGTCAAAGTTTTAAAATAGACAAAAAGTTTTTTTTTTATTTGTCAATGTTTAAAAACATTCGGGCTGATTTTTAAGATTCTAGAAGAATTCTCCACATGTAGGCCGTAGACAATAATCTTCACCTATTTCACATGAAATGATTGGAAATAAAAAAAAATCTTAACAACAAAAGAATGTTTAAAATCAGTTAGATTCTAGAATACTTCTTCACGTGTAGGCTGTAGACAATACTTGCCGCCGATTTCTCATTAAATCATACACATACGTAAATCAGCTATTTAGAATTCGCCTGTGCGACCTTGTGAGTTTTCTCAGGGTCCTCCGGGTCCCCCAGTTTCCTCTCACTGATAAAGACCTCTACTCGCATGGGAATTAATCAAATAAAATGAAACCATACGTTAGTCCCGAAATGATTTAGTTATATGTCGAGTGGAAGTTAAACCCCATTTCCCTCTCTCTCGCTCTGTATTTAAAATTTTTAATAATTCCTTTATTCACCAAACCGGTTAAATATCTCTAATTTATTCAAAGATTCCACCGGAATAAAAGCCGAATCTGACTCTAAGTTCATTCGCAGACTTAAGTTAAGAATTAACTACACTTTCAATCACTGTTTATAAGAAATATCTTTGATTCAGAAACACAAGACTTTCGCCATATATTTTTCTTATTGATGTATTTGATACATTAAAGCGACAATATATTATATCCAGCCTTTAATGCTCAAATAGTATATTGAAATAGGTTTAGCATGAGTTAGTCCCGAAAAAAGCACAGTAGAGACCACGTAAAATATATAATTTAATTTCATCCCAACTCAGTCAGGAGTGTTATTATACTCAGCACGGTGCTGGTATATTTGTATTTTCTTAAGTAGTATGACTTATTTTTTAAATGTTTACGTACAATTTGTCCTTAAACATAATTATCAACAAATAACAACACAGGGAGATGTAATAGCCCGGTTGGTGCAGGAAACTACCCACTTAACCACCGTGGCTCCCCCATCTCACTCGGCAAAACTCGACAGAATCCGGACCGTTCCGGAACCAACATCTATTCAGTAAGTGATATGTACCTACACCCATACATTTGCGATGCGACTACCGGTTTACTTTAACAGGAAAACTTGACGCTATTACAAACAAACAAGACACCATGGGCGCAGCCATTTTACATCCGGGATCTTTAAAGTAGTTCCAAGACACCATGGGCGCAGCCATGTTTCATCCGGGACCTTTAAAGTAGTTCCAATATGGCGGAATTCGTCATACAGCCGAGACTAGATGTAGGTTCCGGAATCTGTCGAGATTTGCCGAGTGTCCCCTATCTGTGAACAACTCGTCAGGCGACTCTACTCCTTCTCATGTACAACCGGGGAATCGAAACCATGCCAGTTGACTCAATGACACCTTGTGGTAACCATATCTGCCAACCCTTAGTACTTTATATATGTAATATGTTTATCTCTGAGCAACTCGTCAACACATTACAATAACTTTTTGGAGACTAACATATGGTTTATATTTAACAATGACTATTATTATAATTTGTACCATATGATAGTTTAATTATACCTTATTCAAGAAACACAATCGTTATACCTATAAAAGGATGATATCCCTTTAATTTAAATACACTCACGCACAGGCACATGACCTTTAACCCTGCACGCGATCTCACTTGACCTCAAGGACAGTGTCCAATAAGAGTCGTTACGGTCACTTGACCTGTTGAAGTGGCCAGATGGAGCCACCCTAGCCGACGTACCTCGGGTAATCTGACACCTATAATTAATGATGTTATGAAACCGTGGATTATTTTCTATTAATTTAAATACCAACCGAATCATACTAAACTTACGGCGCTTTTCTAAAATTAGCTCCCCTTGAGAATAGACACTAAACTAGTTGACCGACATCTCAAGTCCTAAATCTACGATTAAAGTCTAAAACATCAGTATATTTTGAGAAGTATATTATCCTGTTTTCATTTATTGAAATGCAAAATGTTTTTGTGCATAACAGATGTAAACCAGAGTAAAACCGCGTTGCAAAACAGTGTACTAATTTTGGATATGGCGGCCATTTAGAACAGAGAGCTATTCGCGAAGTAGAGTAGGTAGTTTTTCATGTACAGAAAGCAACCGAATATACGAAGAATAGGTCACATTAAATTAATTTACTATTCTTCGGGAAAAACCTTTAGGAAATTGTCTTTCTTTACTTTTTTCGGGTAAAAAAGATCAATTTAAATTTTTATCCGAATTAACACTTATTTAAAAAAGGCCGAATAGATAACCAATATGATGTCAAGGTTATTTTGATATATTTGTAATGGCATCAATTAACCGATAATAACGTAACTGTCAATGGTTCCTGGAAGTGACGTCAACTATCTGTAATCTGATTAATTTCTATATCCTGTGATACATCCAGAATGACCTAGTTTATGTCGAGTGGCCGTTAAACCCTATCTCTCTCCCCCTACATATTTATCGAAACGTTGTAAATATAAAACAGGAGAAATGTTTATTGCACGTAACACCAAGATAAATAGAATCAAAACGTTGTAAATATAAGAAAATGAGGACTGTTTCTTGTTCGTGCTGTTGACAAAACATCCGATGGCCCTATACAAGTGACAATTCTATGGTATACAATTACTGCTTCAACTAGGCTTCTCTAGTTGAACGATAAAATATGAAAATATGACAAGACAAAATATACGGCCCTATAATATAATTATAAATTTTGTAAATACTCCCAAAAATAAAATAATCTAAACTAAATCCTTTATTACAAACGACCAAAAAATAAAGAAAACTATAGACGCACAACCATCTATTCCACCAGTGACCTATGATATTGTGATTTATGATTCGGTTGAATGAATCACGTAATAATCTGATCATTAGAACATCTGGACATTAGGGAGTTCGGTCAGCCCCTTAACAAACAGCTCCTCAATTATGGGGGTTATCCTTAAATTACTTGTTAAATAATTTACTAATATACATAAGCTAACACGTGATGCGTGCATGTGTAACAAACATCAAAGGTTTTGGATGTTGTAAATGGAGGTAATGAAAGTTAATTAGGCTTATCCTCTGATTTATCCAGATAGCTAGAATCATCCAGTCCTTTGTTTGTAAGCTCTAGTGATTTACAGTAAATAGCTAGAATCGAGGAATCGAAACCACACCAGTTGAGTCAATGACAGGCCGTATAATAAAGCTCGCACACGCTAACCATTCGGTCATCCACCCAACCCCTTTCCTGGTTAACCAGAAAGCGTCCGACGCATTGAGCCACCGCGGCTCCTATCGGGATTCTTAAACTTTAATAGCACGTGTCTTTTAATATTGAGATCATTAAACGTGACCGGATTACTATCTGTCCTTGTATTCTTTAATAAAATTAATATGGCACACAATACAATTAAAGGAAGCATTTTTATTTTCTCATTTGTTCATTGAATTCAGTTTGAGCCAAACAATCTTCCAAAATAAAAGAATGTTTGCTTCGTTGTCACGCACAAGGAAGTGTTACGAATGATATTATATACGCGTGTGATAACCTTATTAGCAGTAAAGGAAGTGACGTCGTGTCATTGCCACCTCTATAGATCGAACTTGCGGACCTCATCCATTCTTTTGTATAAGTAAAAATCACGTGATTTGACCAACTACTGTCTTTGTAATCACAATGGGCCTCTTTTTGAGTCCACTGGTGTGGTTTCGATTCCCCGGTTGTACGTAACAAGGAGTAGGATCGCACAGGGCTTCCGGTTTCCTCACACTCTCTCTCTCCCTCTCTCTCTCTCTCTCTCAATGCGAATTTAAATGAAAAATGAAGATGGTCTAATAACTGGTATAAAATGAAATGGGTTTAATCAAGACGGTGATCACATAAATGTTTATTTCTTTTATATCTCCTTATATTTATTTTACTGTTTTTTTAATATCGACAATGAAATTAAATGATTTTTACGCCCAACTATTCTGCACCCACCGATCTAATAACGACCGCGGTGGTTTATCACGATTGGATTTATTTTATTAAAATACAATTACAACAATGAACTGTCTACGAAAAAAGATAAAGAAATGGCTAATAACGGCGGTGGTTTATTAATATCTACTGATATTGAATTTATTGTTATTAAAATAGAATAATTAATAATAAGAAGTTTAGTATATACGTGTATTTGACATAAACCATAAACGGATAACGTTTACTAATCTATAATAACTAGTTTGAGAGATGACTTCATCTTAATTCCATATAAACATTATAATCGTCAATATTAAAGTGAATTGTAATTTTTTTGAATTCCAGACAAAATATGAAAAACGCAGATCCTATTTCTTTTAGTTTTTTTACAGTTCAAAATTTTGTTTTAGTTGTCGACAGTATGCAGAAACGGAAGATAATATAGAGTTGTGCTTTAATCAGATTATTATAGAACCTAGCTGTCGCGCCTATAAGTTATACGGATGTCGTGCGCGGTGCAGGGTGTAGTTACTCGTTCTAGAACACACAATATTCCCTTGTTATTTCTATTTGAAGAATCCACATAACAAACATAACTGTTTCACTGTGAATTCTTCAGCGAGAAAAACATGTTTACATTTTTACAGCATCCATCGTCCATTACAAAGTAGTCACGCGCGCTTTACCAAATAATATAGACTAGAGAAAGTAATAAATAAATAAATAAATAAATATACATTACACGCTTGCAGATATCGATTTAAAATCTGACTTTATCAATATATAGATAGTTATAAAAACGAGAGTAATTATTTCTAGAATTTATTGACCAGCCATGTTATTATTGTTATGTATTTGGATTATTTGCCGATATAACAATAATTTACATTTGCGTACTTTTAGACACAAAAACAGATTTCGTAAATATATATTAAGTTGACTTCTCGGAATAATGGAACAATATTTTACATTTTTTATAATTTCTGTTTTCGCCAACAATAGAAAACGAAACAAAGAAAGAAGGAAAGAAGCAAGCGTTGTATATTATAGAGCAAGTACAATCTCCAGTATGCCAATATACTATAGTGCATACTTAAGGAAAACATTTTCTTGAAAATGTTGAGAGAATTGTCTTCGAAACGTCAACCAAATAAACTGGTAGCTGTTGTCTATAAGTATGTATAGAATATTGAAGATTCAACAACTTTCACTTATATTAACAACAAAAAAAACCTCCAAGATTCGACAACTGTCCCTTTTACAACAACAAAAAGCCCCAGGATTCGACAACTTTCACTTGATTTTGTTGAACTATGGACAGATGTGATAAAAGACAGTGAAGTCATTCCTTTTGACAGAAATGAATTTACGGAACGTGCTGTCCTCGCGCTTGGTTACTCGCCACGTGCGACATCACGTGGAATATTTGTATTGCTGGTAATGACTTCCCCTTCCCCTATCAACTCTTTTCCCGCCCTTTTTCCCTTTCTCACAATACCGTTATCCGTTATCGTGTGTTTGTTTGTTGTCGTAGCAGTAGGTCGTTGACGGAGGATTAACGACACCAATCGCCAATTGTCTCTTTCATAAAACCCGTTGCATGCTCGTGTCACGTGCCGGTCGAACGACTTATATTGCTACAGGGTCCGACTAAATGGGATTTCAGTGCGCGATGAATTTTCTAAGGCAAAAATTTCCACATTTTCATACACGCACGCGACTACCATCTGCGATTATTGGTGAAATCTGCCTGTCTGGCATGAAAACCCGCGGAGATATTCAACCACACGTCTGGACATACATTTCACCAAAAAGTCGATTTTTATGATTTTTCCAGTGAATCACAATGGCCATAAATATAAAATATAAAACTCTGCAGACTCCCCCGTGTCAACTACGACCTTAAAATCACGACTTGTATAACCGAATATATATTTATTGGCCGAATCAATATTGTGTTTTTGAAAACATGCATTATGTAAACTCTGCGGATCTTTCTTTAGGCCTTTCCTAGACATTAATTAACTTAATCTATACCCATATTCAACTCCCGATGTCATCGCTAGCCTGCAATATTTACTGCATTGGGATCCAATCTGCTGTTCAACGCTCACTGATGATTAAATCAAAACATTGGATAATCGAGAAAATGTTTTTCATCGTAAGTAATGTTGATCGAAGTAACGCCGAGTGAACCAATTGGTCTGAAATTTTCAGCGAATTGCCTTTACATTATGTATTTGTGAACTATTATATTGAGAACTACCCAACTCTTATTTAAGTTTGATAACTAACACGCTTAGACCCCGATTTGTTTTACATTTTCACGAGTCCACAATTATGCTCTTGGATACTTATATATTTAAATGAAATGTAGGTTTATTATCCGACAGGGCTAATGGAGATTGGCACTTGTATATGACACGCGCATGTGCAATAAGTATAGAATTGTCTTCGACACTGGCAACTTGTTTTAGACTATTGCGAAAGTTGAAATCTGTTGACTAGTACGAGTATTGTCGTCTAGCTAATGGATGTCGTGTTGCGATAGTTGAAGAAATCACGATATTCGATTCTTGATAACTTTCATGGAATCAACATGCCATAAATATTAACAGCAAACGTGACGTGTAAATTCAAACTTACATGATTTTCTGAAATAAATATTCTTATTGCGTTATATTAAGACTAAATGTGTGTATATTCGACACATTAGATGTAACGCCGAAATTGCTGGAATATATTTTTAACATCACTTCATGAACAGGCTACTCACAAACCAAAAGGACACAGGTTCAATTCCCTGGTCAGTGGACTAGAAAGGAAAAGCGCCGTGTCGTACGTATAGAACGTAAAGCCGATATCACGTGTCGTCGTCATTAGTCCGACTGATGTGGAACAACGATACCTTTAACCTCATTTTATGATCCGTTTAAAGGCAACAACAATATTGTTTAAATTTCCGAGTTATACCCCCACCCCCACCCCGCCCCTCCGTATACCCCCACCCCTCCCGTACTATTTACCTGACCAATTAGCAATTTAATATTCACTATTACGAACAAACGACGACCTACGAAGTGAGGCCCTTTTCTTCAAATCATTATACTCTGAGAATAAAACAAGCCTAATTTCTAACATGAAGACCCTTCTCCTCGAATCTACGGGTTCTTTTCTTTGTATCTATGGCAGTAGTCGTTGTTGATATTAATTCCTGAAAATCTGATAGAGAATAATCCCTGCCTGGGTTGACAATCGAGTAGCTATAGAGATTCCATGTCGCCATGATGAAGTTTAAGAGGATCTCGGATGAATCCATACTTTGTAGTTGGAACCAGTAACCGATCATATGATACTTGTACTTCTCTTGTCTAGATCGTGACCCTTTACAATCACGTCCTATTCTAACTCTTCCTTCCCCTCCAGCGATCATAAGCCGGTTTACTATGCACGTGATATGCACGTTGTTCCATGGTAACAGTAAACCGGAAGTGACAGAAAATACGGGCGTCTGTTGGTAGGTTTCTTCCCGCGTAACGTTGTCTTCAAGCCTTACAAGTAGACAGACAAATGTCAGACGACTGTATAAGAGCTGGAGAAGAGGATTAGGACACAACGAAACCTCTAAATCTGACATGCTGGTCGCTAACTCGTTGTAATAGGATCACAGAGGATTGAGCTGTCACTTAGTCCAGCTAATCGCTTTCTGATGCCGTCATTTAGTCGTTCTATCACCAGATTTATAAAAAAAACACAGCTGGTATAAGGACAGGTATTGTCCCCGTAGCTTCTATCAAATTTATAAATATATAAGGGTACATTAAAAGCAGTTGATTTCCGACAAAACAGTAGCGTTTAAACCGCGCCATCTTGTGTGTATAGCTTCCATCACATTGTCCTTTTTTCTCATAAGTCAAGCTTCATAATAGCCCAGTCTGTGCGGGAGAGTAGGACGTTAAACCCAATTTCATTCCTCCATATTCTAGTTCACTTACAGAATGGAAATAAATATATAATTGTAATGGTAAATTAAGAGTTTCCCAGGACAGTGGCGTTTCAATCAACTCCATCTATCACAGTATCTTGTACATGAGTTTGATTTCAATTTGTTGTAGAATCACCCCTTTTTTCTAAAACCCTTGCTAGACAGTGAAGTCACTTGTGTGTAGTACTTCGGAAGGGAAATCGAAAACGAGCCCCGTGCCTTGCGTGTTAAGGCTCCGAATCAGCTAGTAGTTGTTTTCGTTTAATGGTGTAAAAAGTTTTATTTAATGTCCGTTTCTATCAAATAGACCCATACGCGCGAACGCCACTTGTTGAAATAAAATTAAACCATGTGTTGGTTATCTCTTGACCACCCCCCCCCCCTCCTCTCTCTCTCTCTCTCTTTTAATATAAAGCCTACGTGCATCGGATTGTGTTTTTGTGTTGTAATGTCTTGTTTAAGAGCTAAAATAATCGCGTCAATTCATTGACTAGTAAAATGTAATATAATAAATTTCATTTGTAAACATATATCTTTTAAAATCATTATTAACTTACAGCACACGAAGATTGACATGAAGTTTATATATGACGTGTTCGACATTAAATTCAAAATGGCGGAACATGATAAAAAAAAATCTGAATTCTTATATATGACCTCAGTTTAATTATTTATTTACAGATGTAGTATTTATATAGTCACGTGATGCTCTAGTAACCTCCACACTAAATTACTCTTAATCCACAAAGCTTAAAAAAGGCATTTTTACATTGGCCACGTATCCAGTAACGTCCACGCCAAATTACTCTTTATTTCAATAAACTATTTTATTTTTTAGTATTTTTAATGTCCAAGTTTTAATACGTATCTAGTAGCATCTACGCCAATATTATTACTCTTTATTCCAGAAAAATCTACATTTTTTTTAGTATTTATTTAGTCTAAGTAGTGAATTCCACACCAAGTTATATTTTATTCCACAATTTTAAATTTGTAACAAAAAAGATCTCTTCTTTTGTTTTGAAACAGGAAATAATTGTTTTCTCATTTCCTGACACATTGTTGACAGATGGGATATCCGCACGCGCAGAGCTCGTAACCTAGGGGTAGAAATATAATCCAGGTAGCCCATCAATCATTACCTGTCACACCTGTCCAGTGCGTGAAGTAAGGCTTTGAAGTAAGCCGCTTACAGGTGCCATTATCAGGTGAAATGATTCACGGATGATTTTTCTATGATTTTGTAAAATAACGCAATATTCAATATCTTAACCTTATCACATTTCACCCAGTTTTAAAACAATTTTGATCTGCCTGTCGAGAGTTGATAAATTTCCCGACATTTTTATTTGTTTACCTTAGTTTTTTTATCTCTTACCCCTCAGGTAAAATAGGCTACAGGCGATGTCATCAATCCACCAGATGAATTTTTAATATCTCTGGGAAATATGATAATATTGACTCATGTGTGTGAACATTTGTAGATTTCAGTTCTATCTTGAAGGGGAACAAAACAAAGATTTTTCAAATCATCAAAACACAAAAGTTTAAAAAGATAATTTTCTTTGATTTATATTTTTTTTTAAAAAAATGTCTAAGAAACCAGAGATCACTTCTTTGATTTTTAAGGCGATATTATCGATGTTAAAAATCAAATATTAAATGCAAAAAATACACAATGTTTGAAAAAAAATGCTATGAAATAGGATATCTTTTCCTTTATTTTGAAGTCGACATTGCCGATGTGTTATCTATTTTAAATAAATGACACACGCGCACAGATGACGTCTAATAAAACGCAATCTGGGCAATATAATATTGCCTGTGATTTGTTTCTGTTGTGAAGCGGACGTTAAGCCCGGTCGTATTACTGCGAGCGAGAGAGAGAGAAAAAAATGGAGGGAGGGAGAAAGGGGGGTCATTTCGGGACTAACAATTGGTTCAATTTTATTTCAATAATTCCGCGTAGTAGTCTTCAGGGAGGAGAACCGTAGGACCTGGAGAAACCAGCGACCTCATTCCTTGTCACCTAGAACACCGGGGAATCGAAACCAGCCCAGCTGATTCAATGACAGACCTTATGATACAGAACCATAAAAATCATAAATTGAAAACCAGTTAAATGTGATGTCGGAAATGAGGTTTAACGTCCTAATTTTCTGCACCAGCCGGACCAATGGCATTGGGTTTAACGCCCTACTTTTCTGCGAGAGAGAGAGAGAGAGAAATGGGGTTTAACGTCCACTCAACACAAACTAGGTCATTTCGGAACTAACATATGGTTTAATTTTATTTCAATAATTTGCTTGCGCGTATATGTCTTTTGCAGTTGGGGAAAACAGGAGTGCGCGGAGGAAACCCACGAGGTTGAGAAGGCGCCTCTATCTCCATGCCACATACGCTCACACCAGGGCTCGAAACCGCAGCCGCAAGCCAGAGGTGACCGGCCAGCTAGAGGTCGAAGCGCCGCTACTTTTCTGCACCATTCAGGCTAATCAAATGAATCGGAGTTTAACGTCCTATTGTTTTTGCACTATTCGGACTAATGAAATTGGGTTTAACATCCTATTTTTCTGCACCAACCGGGCTAATAAAGAGAGTATTATATAATATAAAGAGGGATGTGTTGTAGGGTTAACGGTATAACATTGTAAATCAATCAATCACGATGATTGATGACTAGTGTAATGTATCGATCTCATGACGTTACGACTACTATAACAATTTCTATATTCTAATACTATAAACAAGGTATAGACTACCACTGTAAGACAAATATTACACACATTTCTCAACCTGATTCAAATACTTTCCATGGTCTACACTACATGAAAATCTGACCTGTCTTATTGAGAGGTCGCGTTCAAAGGTCATACGAGTGGCTTTTGAGCCTGTGATTCAGACGTTGATTAATCAATCAGCGTTGATTGGTATCGTGTACGGACTGGCTTAGTAGTCCAGGTAATTCCAGAAAACCGAATGTCGTTAAATTTCATATTCGTGGTTTTCCCCTTGTCAGTGGTGTGCGACGTATTGCCCGATAAGCCACATAGTTTAGGCGCTCGGATGGTACGGAAAACGAAAATCATGGGTCCCATGTACACTTTGTTGTGCACGTAAACGAACTCTTGACAGTTGAAAATCGGTAAAATCTAGATTGGATCGCCATTGTCTTGCTGAACTTTTCCCCATAATTTACACTGTATGGCGTATAGCAATTCTAACAACATCCTTATTCCATTTCTTATTTCATATATAGATGCACCACAGGGCCGTATCAAGCGGGGGTGCAGGGGATAAATTGCACCACCAGAAAAATTAATGCGCCCCCTCCCCATCCCAAGAAAGAAAATTTGACAATCTTTCAATTATAAAATAATACACTTGATTATAATCACACATTGATGCTCTTAAGGCACTTTTCCAAACTTTCTTATATCACTTACGTGGAGGCTATGGCGCCCCACCACCCTGATGCACCCCAACTTTTAAAATCCTACATACGGCCCTGATGCACCGACTCGAATCAGATAATATATACGCACTTCACTGACGGAAAAAAAAACATGTCTATCGTCGTTTCTGAGATATTCGACTTCATGTCGGCGACTGAACTTTGTCTAGTTTCTACACAGGTTGTAAACTAATCATCGACTTGATTAAATTTTAACACAATCAATATTGCGACACCATAGTTACCACGTGCTATATTTCTATTCATCTAGTTTATCTACTCCTATAATCGCTACAATATTTGATATTTTGTCGTCGATGCTCTGTCTCATTTTTCAATTTTCGGACGTGTCGTCTCATTTGTTTTCTTCCCTAACATTTAATAATGAAATGATCGTATCTACCCTAACCTTTCATCGTGATCATTACAAGACGCTTGGTGTTGACCATTTCATCCTCCAATGTTATTTTACTTCCAACAAGTTTAAAAATATATAAATAATAATTGTAAATATTCTTAAATATCTCGAACCTTTAATTTTATCCTGAGAAATGTAATGGAGTTTAACACACAACTTGCCTGGGTCTAATATTATTAGAGAGGAGTGGGGTTTAACGTCCACTCGACACAAACTAGCTTCAATTTTATTTCAATAATTTGCTTGCGCGTAGGGGTCGTGGACAGTGGGAGGAAACCGGAGGACCCAGGTAAAACCCACGAGGTTGAACAGGCGACTCTAATTCTTGTCACGTACAAGCGGGAAATGACCCAATACAAACGGACATACAGTGTGGTATGAGGGAAATTATGTCCAATTCCAACTATCATGATTTCGTTTTCGTGCACGCCAGCGTGTACACTTGCACGTGGGTTTTCATCCCAACCAAGGATAGTCGTTATTCCTTGCTAGGGCCAATCTGCAAAATCTCCGACAACTATCTTGGTCAAACGAGTTTCAAACTCGGAACCTCCTGCTATTTTGTGTAGAAAAGTTAGCATATATTTAGCGAATATTCAATATTTCAACAGACACTCAACCTTTATTCTTTAGAACATTCCAATAAAATAAAATTATAGGAAAAAATGAAGAAACGGTTTTTAAACATGGTTACCCTTTAATAGCCTATATCCCCAAAAAATAAAATTATAGGAAAAATAATGAGAAAATGTTTTTGAACAAAGAACACACAGAGAATTTACTCGACAAACTTTACCGTTTAGAAAATTTGAATTGTGATGCCAGTAAAATAACATCATAAGCACAAATTAAGAAAATGTTTTTGAAAAACAATATTTACAGGTACTCGCGGCGCTGCATATATTTATTAGTTTAACAGGATGTATTGTTAATCTCGATGTTTCCGGATCTTTTACACCGTGATTAACATGAGCTGTTAAATAGAGGAGGGAATTGATGTTTTCTGGATTAATTAAGGAGTTGGGTTTCCTGTAATTGTAGGGCGTTATTGAATTCGGTCATTATCTGATTAGTGCTCAATTAATTCTCTATTAGAGTCATCACGATATACGCCATTCATAACACACACTAGCAACAGTGTCCTTGTCCTCGATTATAATGCATGATAAATATACAGTGAAATACACAACCCAATTTATATGGAAAACAATCACTGGTTTATACACATATAGCACTATCACTGGTTTATACACATTTATGCACCATCACTGATAGTTTTCCATATAAATTGTGTTGTGTTTTTAATGTACATAATCACTAAATGCCACTCAAACATATTTAAAAATATACAATGTTGTTATATTCCCAGCGTTATAGACATTGCTACATTGTAAATATGTATAATACATTGTAAATATACATTATTATACAATGTTGTTATATTTCGAGGGTCCTCATTTCTAATACATTGTATATATTATTCTACATCGTTGTTATTATTTCGAGGGTCCTAGATTATAATACGTGGCGTGTAATATATATATATATATATACAATGTATTAGAAACGAGGACCCTCGAAACATTGTATAATAATGAATATATACTGTTATAAAATGATATTATTCTCTTAGAGTTTTGATTATAATTTATGGTAAATATACATTCGTATACAATATTGTGAAATTCGTAGGATCCTAGATTATCATGATTGGTATATATATAATAGTGTTATACTCCCAAGGTCTACGATTATAATACAATGTTGTTATGACAATAATACACAGAAAATATACATTAATATACAATATTGATAGATATACCGTATACACTATTAATTACACATTTATTAACAAAACAAGACCTTAATCAACTCTCGATGGCATCAGATACTCGCGATATTAACTAGATTAGAACGGTTCGCCATTTTAATATTTAATCTAAAGATGGGAAATTGAGGTTATGTCGTTAGTTACCACTATGCACACATCTTGTCAAAACAAGTTTGGCTCAGAATAAAGTAATTTGGTTGAATTTTTCAATTTTCTTTTTTATCATCTATTTTTGAATATTTATAATAAGAATGCCCAACTCCTTATTAAACACTTAACTAATGTATTTTTGAATTGTATTTATGTTACCCCAAGATGAGTAATTGTAGAAATATTTATTAATCACACCAATTCATGTATATTGAGTTATATCGTGAAATATATCCCCGTCTCCTTCACGTACAAGGATACTCATTAATAATTAATATGACGTCATCAAAGTTAATGGTGTTTCTTCCTGGTGATAAGCACCTATAGGCAATAACCCCGTTTACATATCAACATACATATACTAATATATCATACTTCACTAGTCAATAAACTCATTAACATAATCTATATACCACGGTGATTTGTCATACGTCACTAATTAATTATATGATAACATCGCTTCCTATTCGACCTGCTTCGTGCAAATAATTTTAGTATGAGAATTTGTTTTTAGCTTTATCCGCAATCTAAATTTTCTGAAAATGTATATTCCTAAAAAAAATATGAATTATTTAAGTCGGATGCTTCGAAAGTATGTGTCTGGCGATCTTGGGAATTGATAAAAAATATTACACCGAGTTCTCAATTGTATAGCCTTTAAATATCGAGAGAGGAAGAGAGAGGTAATATCTATAAAAAAATAAACTAAAATACGGGAGAGAGAGATAGAAAATGGGGTTTAGCGTCCACTGGACACAAACTAGGTCATTTCGGGACTAACATATTAAATTATGGTTTTTAATTTTATTTCAATAATTCGCTTGCCTTTAGCAGTGGGAGGAAACCGGAGTTGAGATGGCGCCCCTGTCTCTATGCCACATAAGCTCACACCAGGGATCGAAACCACAGCCGCAAGCCAGTGGTGACCGGCCAGCTAAGGACCGAAGCGCGGCTCTCTAGACCACTCGGCCATCCCAACCCCCACTAAAATACGGAATCGCGACGAAAAAGAAACGGCACGAAGATGACCATTTTGTATTTTTTTTATTTTTATATATCGTATTATTCCCGAACTACAATTTACACGACTAATTCAACCCGCATGCAAAACGAACAGAAGAAATCAGTGAAACCTCAATGCACTCGTCTTCTGTAATACCCAGTCACATAATTAAAATTCCCTGATCATATTAACAGTAATAAGCCGCTTCAGGCCAATAAATTAAATCTGTATTGAACTAGGCTAATTACTGACACACAGACAGATAATCTATTCAATTCACCAACACTTAATTCAATATATAAACAAAGCCAGATAAAAATAAATAAACTCTATAGTAATCAATAAAACACACCACGACAATTTAAATTCTGGGTTAAAATTCAATTTGAAATCTCAATGTCAATTTTTTGTTATAGTCTATGCTTATTATGTATTTTAGAAAAGTCAAATTTGCGTTTGAGGTTGCATTAACTAATTGAATATAAAATATTCCGGATTTAGAGTCTTTTAAACTGTCTAATAATCAGTACACGAGGATCGCATTACTCACCAACTAACCCGATAAGGCAAACCACCGTTCAAGACGTAGTACTTTATAAAACTAGAATAATCTCGAATAATGCAATATTCAGGAAAATAAATTCGATGTGTTTGCATACATAGGTTGATGTTCATTCTTACACGTAACCAGTGAATCTCTCTCAAATATCCACTCCATAAAACTTTATTATAGACTCATGGAAATTCATCCATTGCATTGTAAAACTATTTTAGACATAAAACTATTTCATAGACCCTATAGATATGTTATAGATTCGTGGAATAGCATCCCCTAGAAATAAGTTATACCCGCCCAGAATATTTAAACATAAATCTATTTCATAGACCCTGTAGATATGTTATGGATTCGTGGAATAGCATTCCGTAAAACTACGTTATACTCTCGTGGAATAATTAAACATAAAACTATTTCACAGACCCTAAAACATAAAACTATACAACACAAAAGTAAAACTGAAATAGTTAATTTATTCAGCTATCCCGAGCATAAACTAGCAAGGTTAGATATGACGGTTATACTCTGTACAGTACACGATACCAGTCAAATCCACATTAAAACGGGGCATCAGGTTAGATTTCATTTTTTAAAAGTAGATTTGTGACACTGTATTCCTGGAACAACCTTGTAACACATATTACTAAATATATATAACATATCCCACCAAAACATATACATTCTATATCATCTCATTTTTAATACAAAAAAACCCAGAATAATTTGAATAAAAAAACAGGTGTTATACATAAACAATTATTTAGTGTTTCACATTTTATACAAAAATAACTTTGATATATTTACCAAATTGATCTTTGGGCATAACTTAACAGGAATTAAGACATCCTTGTTTGGTATAAATATATATATTTATGCGAATTGTTCGGACAGAGCGTTCAGTAATACAAATATAAAAGAAAAATCTTAATTCCAATTGTTAATATTTTCCGTGAGTTATACGGAACAAGCGCTTCGAAACGAAACTCAAAGTTGAATTGAAGTAACGCTACCCTGCTACACGGGATACAAATAACGCACAATTACACAAATAAACTATTTTGTGTTCTTGACCATTTGTGTATTATGCTTGATAACGACTTGTGAAATATTGTTGAAACGTCACAATGTAATGAACCATAGTAATTATTATTCAGAAAATAATGTTTTTATTTGAATATGCACTGTAAAGTTTGTACCGAAAAAAATACAAATAAGGCGATAAAATACGTCCGATTAATAAATATTGTTATGTGTTCACCTTATGACCGCATATTGTCAGTTATAAATATAATTTCTATGTATTATGTTTTCAGATGTTTAATAACAATATTTGCTATAAATTATGTTTCCTTAACATTATTGTTACTAGAACCAAATAAATGAAAAACATAGAAAACGTAATTTATCTTTTAACCCGTATACCTTCCTTTCTTATAATTATACAGTATAGCCATATTAATATTATTCTGGGAATATATATTCATTGGAAAATAGGCTGGAGGATGAACAAAATTACGGAAACAAATTTATCCGACCTACAAAGTTTAAACTTTATACCTGTTTCTGCTATTGATACAGAGAACCGAAATCAAAACATAACAAAATATTATAAACTAAAGTATCTCTTTTACTAGATAAATAAATTAAGCGATATTTTCAATATAAAAGTTGTTCCCATAACATCAAATATTAAACTGATTCGAGAAAGTATTGACATAAATCATCGTTTCTAAAATACGGAACATGTTTATTATTTGTAATTAATACAACAACAGCGCCGACAGGTATCTGACTTAATGTTTTTGACTGTTTATCGTGTGTATTTTAGTCCCGATCTCTAATTTAATGGAAGAATAGTAAACAATTTATACAATGTCTATAGAAGACACGAAGACACGAAGGAATATATTTGATTGATATTTGAAAATTATGGCAACTGTAAATTGTTAAAAGACACTGGACATTTTCGATTATATACAAATAATTGACAATTTTGTGAACATGGTCATAATAATTTTGTAAGTCAGGTCAACCACACTAATAAATGAGAATTGATTTAAGCATGACACTCATTAGGTTTGGTTTACCTATATAACTTGACAGTTGTCGTGCAATTGGAAAGCATGCGTACTCTTATTATGACATTATCTTAATCGCAAAGTTTTCAATATGCCAAAAGAATATTTAAAATACCTTATTGTCAAATAAAAGTATACATACTGGAAACTGATCGGTATTTTATATCATTTGCTGTTGCAACAATTCTCAAATATCATTTAAATATAATATTGTAACATTTGCTAAATAATGTATTGATTATAACGTATGTTTGAATTGGAATAAATATAATATTATATATATGCATAAGTTTATATCAAGTTTGTTTTGTGATATTATTTTAAATCACTGTTAGATATAATTCTAATAATTATGATATTATTGCTAATCTCTAACCCTGTCTTTTTAAATTATCTTTTCATTTATTCATTAAAGTTGATAAATGCTTGATAACAACCTGTGAATTATTGCTGAAACATCATAGTGTAATATACAGTTTTATATTTAAATGTGTAGTACTAAATGACACTCAAGGAATATATGGTTTAACATATTTATGATCATAGAATTGTGATTGTTTATAATTATTGTATAATTATTTAATTGATTTGTCAATTTGAAGTTTTTCGGAATATATTTCAATTTGATTGTGTAGCTTTTAGAATATAATATGATTTGAACTATTTGATTTGCTATCATTGAAAGCCTGTATAAAATGTTGAGCATATTTACATGAACGTCAGCGAAATATATATAAGATGTTTTGCTTATATATTCATATAATTGGAAGTATATTAATAATTGAACAAAAGATAGTTAAAAATGCCCGCTCAACAAAGGTATAAAAACGGATTTACGTTAAAATGAGAGGAAGGTTATTCTTTTTTATAATGTTTCCAGTTAAAAGACCAATTACCATTTGATTGTTTTAAATGATCATGTGTTGCCTTTATATATAAAATTAGATTTTTAAATATAATATTAATGTATGTTCTCTTCGCCGGTCATCGGCTGATCCAGGAGCAACACCGAACTATCTCTGCGACTTTTTTAAAGGAGTGTTGCCCCCGCCCCCACCCCACCGGTGTCATTGTGTGATCCCGCAGCTACACGGATCTACCTCTGCTACTTTTTTGAGGGAGTATTGTCCCTCATAACCACACCCACCCCACTCCTAAATATAATAATAATAATAATTTGTTTACCTTCTAAGAATTTATTCCTGTTTATCATGTCTGCTATATTATTAGATTGAGGTGACGTACAACCCTGCTCATCGCCCATCATCACGAACGTTCCACTCCGACAAACAGACATAAGGGACTACTACTTCCTGCTACTACTATACGGCTTCGTGTTTAATACTGCCAATCCTTCCAAATATCTATTTTCACACCTCGCTACGCGTCGCACTTAGATTATTTACAGTCAGCGAAATATTCAGTTATTTTAGTAAAGTTTTACGCAATTAATAACCGTTTTAATAGAGAACAAGTAAAGGTTTACGGTACTTGTAAGTATTCAGTTACAACGTAGTTAGTCTTCACAAGAAACACAATTTGTAAAATAAATATATAGTTTTTTTTACGACAAATGCAACAAACCAACCAATCTCTTTATCCAATGAATTATGGATTATTTTCCCCGGATGTTGTTCATTAGTTAATTAAATTTGACGTCCATTTGATTAAAAATGTCAATAAAGATATGTCTCGATCTGTCAGCGAATTCTGTAGTTATTATTCCACACTGAAGATATAACAATTCATGTATTTATGAGTCCGTAGAAATTATTAAAGTTCCTTCTAGTTTTTCCAATAATAAAATAGTGTGATCGGTTGAGCACAGCTGTAGAATGTCTTGTATTCTGATGATGGTATAGACTATACTCTACTACATGTACATACAGCCTTCACGTTACTCGTCGTTCGTTTATTTCATTACAACATCCACTTCACCACTCGCTAAAACCTTCCATAGGTCACGTGATCTCAACTCATTAATATTCATGACTTAATGTAGTAGCTGTTGATTTGTCCAGTATTGTTTGCTATGATTGTTCTATTTCTCTCTTGATTTCGCCGTAAAAATCCCCCCATCCCGCACCTACACCCTGTTTGCATTCTTATTTAATCCTTTATGTAAATTACTTTATTTTTTTAGTTTAAAATCAGTGTAAAACAACTGGTATGTCAATTGATAAAGGTAAACAAAGCCACGCAGCGCCTATGTTGACTCCGCCCTATTATTACGGTGACAGTCGCGTGGGGGTTGTACTATTATCATTCTATTCTGCTCGCGTGGACCTGTTCGAACTAAGTCGCGTGCAGGTTAAAGGAGTAGCAGACGATTTAGCAGAAGTGAGTGTGTGTTTAGTGACCTGAGCCTATTGTATATGTGTTTGTTATTCTGGGAGAAAGATGTTTACCTCTCAAATATTCCATCTCTCATTTCTATACAAATTACTCTCCAATTTTGACTTAATACGTTACAGCAAACAAAATGAGCAATGGATGCCCCAACTGGCGACTGCGCCCTGTATCAATATAATCAAACAAAAAGTGCTATTAAATGAGAACTGATTTTAAAATGTCGATTTGTCTTTCCCCCCGTAAATAACAGTAAATGTGAAGTTTCCGCTGTCGTCGTCTGTTCTTTCTGTCTTTCGTACCAATGAATAGGTCTACGGGGTGAGGGCTAATAGTCAAGACCGATAATATATTTCGTCATAGGTAACGAGATGCAATTAGGGTTGGGGGCACGTCTAACCCCTAACACACAGTCTCGTCAACAACCACGTTCCCTAGCCTTATTTACATCACGTGACCTATGACGAAATCTGCCATTGGCCTTTGCGTTTAGCCTTTAGCAATGAGGATTTAGCATTTATTTTAGGAAGTACTGCACACCCGGAAGAATATTATCAAGTATATGTTTTATATCCGGTTCTGCTCGCACCCTGCAGGGCAGAATCTCCACCCGCATTATCGCGATGGGATCTGTTGGTCACCATATAGATAAATGTTCATCGCCGGAGTAAACCGTTCATCACCGGAGTCAACCGCTCATCACCGGAATTAACCGTTCATCGCCACAACCTGACGAAGGTCGGGGTTGCACTAGAGAATAGATTTTCGGAAAACACTAACAATTTATAAATAATGATTAGTAAGTGAGGGAACCGGAGTTAACCGTTCGTGACCGGTGTTTATCGTTTATCGCCGCAACCGGACGAAGCCTGGAAATAATAATTAGTAATTGCTGGCGGACAGCACCACACACAAATAAAATCCGCGGACGAGACACGCTTCACAGATAAGCAATACACAACACATCAGGGTAATGGACACGGGATCCGGTGTGGGTAACTAAAGTCTCCAACTATCAGTTTATCCTGGATTGCCGTGTCTACCTACTTGCCCGAGGGATTGCGTTCAGTGATCATCGCGATTTTCACGTCACTCATACAACTAAACAATGGGATTTAATAACTGAATTACGTAACCCCATTAAACCAAATTTAACGATCATTTCCGAGTGGATCAAACTTTTTGACAGACTATTTGGGTTATTTCTTAGAAATGTTATTTGGCTTGTTCAAATCATTAGGTTTATATATAGAAGAAGGAATATTTTAACTCGGCGCGAGGCTTGGCAGTGTCTAGCCACTCGGATGATGTGAAAAACCTAGGTCCCGTGTGCGTAAAAGTAACCTTGGCAGCTTGAATTGGAAATAAGAGTAGTCCATATTAGCTGAGTTCCGGGCAAAATGCCCCCTCCCCCATAACACACAGCATGACATATGCCGGCCCTCATAAGCCCATACGAGGGGTGGGGTGGAGTGGGGTGGTGGCCGAATGGTTAGCGTGAGCGCGTTGTATCATACGACCTGCCATTGAGCCAACTGGCGTGGTTTCGAATCCTCGGTTGTACCTGGCAAGGAGTAGGGTCACATGTCTAACCTCGCGGGTTTGCTCCGGGTACTCCGGTTTTCTCCCTCTGCTAAAGACCCCTACGCGCTTGCGAACCCCCCACCATCTACTCTTTTCTCCTTGGGTCACGTGACTCAATTACATTTTAAAGAATGTGCTATTACCAAAATTACCTGGGTAATGTCGAGACTCAAAGTGTAGAAGATAATTTAACAGATATTATCCGTCTGAATATAACAGGAGTTTAATATAGGAAATGCTTCCCCCTGTCTCAATTCAGACACAAATTTGAATGAAATATGGTTTATCAATTTTATTTTTAAAAACGTAAGTATTACACATTTTGGTTTTATTTGCAATGTACGCTTTCTAATAATAGTTCAAATTGCATTAAATTGTCCACCAAAAGGGAAAATCACGGAAAAGTTGTTGTTAAAAATCACGATATTGAAGATTGCTTCAAGGAGCAATGTGAAACATGATTTATGTAATTTCTCATAATTCAAATTTCATTTCAATCAAAAAGAAAATCACCGACAATAAAAATATTAGTTGATAAATATTTATACAAAAGATGATTTAGCATAAACAAAAAGACAATGAAGCAAAAAGACAAACAGAGAAAAAAAAGCAACAAAAAACAACAATAAAATTGCAAAAAGATAAAAAAAGATAAAGACAAACGCACACGATAAACAGAGATACAAACAATCAAAATAGATGTACAAAGATACAAACGAAAAGATAAACAGATAAACTAGATACAGAGATAGAAACAAAGTAAATAAACAAGGACACAAATACAAACCAAATAGATAAACAAAGACACAAACAAAATAGATAAATAAAGATGCAAAGAAACAAAATAAATAAAGATACAAACACAAAAATACAAACAGATACAAACAAACAAAATAGATAAATAAAGATACAAACAAACAAAATAGATAAATAAAGATACAAAGATACAAAAACAAAGATACAAACAAAACAAATAAATAAATAAAGATACAAAGATAAATAAAACAGATAAATAAAGATACAAAAACAAAGAAAAACAGAGATACAAACAAATACCAACTTGTACAAATAATAAACCAACAAAATAACATTGTCTTGTGATTTGGTTCGGTAGAATAGTGGGGCGGCTTTTCGGGTTCACCCAGATTGATAAAGAGCAATGTAAATTGTTTAGGAAAGGGTAAAATATGATTGATGAAGTTTTGTTATAAATCTCGTACAAAACGCGGTTAATGTGTTACAGTCCTAAGTTTCAGGACAAGTAAATATAATAGGCCTGTTATTGTTGTGGCAAATGGATGAAACATGGCGTCTAGTCTAGAACTTGTGAGGTGGAAAGAACGTAAAACAAACTATAAAGCTCGTCTGGTTCTAGAAATCCAACTCTTGAAGTATTCAGATATAATACCCGGGCATTATACGGTAGACATTGAACGATAAACACTTTCTGTAACAAAATCCATTATTCAACGTCCCAACTTACTATAAAACGTCATCAAACCTCGCTTTGATCACAATCTGATAGATATTACCCCTGACAACACAGGTCACGTGACTGCCTTAAAAGGCCATAGATTGATGGATATTGATGGGGTAGTGCAAAAATTAACCCCGGAGGTCGGACGCGGGCGACGAAACTTAAAAGCTTCTGGTCGGAAATCAGTCTAAAGGGAGCTATGATCGGCATTGCGTATCGCAACCACGCGAATTCATCTGTTTGTCATGTGAAGCCCGCCAGTCAACATCACTCAAACGACTTTTATTTTATATCAATTCGTTTCGCCATTTTTCCATTCGGCAATATGTCAGAAAATCAGTGATATTTACACTAGATATTCACAAAGACAAACTAAAACATAATTTTTATCTGTATTCACCAGGGAGCCATAAAACTTAGATAGCTTTGCCTATTTTGTTGTGTTTATCTATTACAGTTTGTGTAATGTTCCATTTGTTCCATTTCATAAATTTTATTGAGATTACTAGCAGAGCATTTGTTTTAAACTATGGCCTGCAGATGATTAAAATATCTTTCGAAAACAAAACACAAGCCTTTTGGCACATATCTAATCCATATATCAATACAGAGAGAGAGAGAGATGGTGTGTGTGTGTGTTGGGGGGAGTAACGTCAAACTCAGTACAGAAATATGAAATGAAATGGTTAAAGAATGAACGAAGTGTTGTTTAATGGCACGTCAGCTCCAGCTGGGCTATATTGCGCCAAGAAATAGTTAATAAAGACGGCAAGTGGAGTTTAGGGTCATACTTTTCTAGAGATGGTGTGTGTGTGTGTGTGTTGGGGGGAGTAACGTCAAACTCAGTACAGAAATATGAAATGAAATGGTTAAAGAATGAACGAAGTGTTGTTTAATGGCACGTCAGCTCCAGCTTGGCTATATTGCGCCAAGAAATAGTTAATAAAGACGGCAAGTGGAGTTTAGGGTCATACTTTTCTGACGGCCAATGGAGTTTAAAGTTCCACATTTGTTTAGCCATCTAGACTATTGAATGAAATCCTACAGTTCTGCACCGACTGGGATAATGTAGACGGACACACGTCATACAGTCTGCTATGAGGGAAATTTGGTCTGGATAGCTGCGCTATACGACCTATTCTTACACCAAATTCCGACTTATACTAAAGGTTTTTTATGTTCACTCCAATGTTTAATCTGTAAACAACAGAACGGTTCGGAGACGTGATCTCCAGTTTAGCGAACTGAAGTATTACTCACCGATCCACGGAGGCTTCCAGTTGGGCAGATACATGAAAACTGATTATATTACGCAATGCCTTTCAATGACGCCACCGTTTCATGACGTCATTCAAGCGAAAAATTCACCCCCCTATGTATCGTACATCATGATTCAAAAGTCACAGTCACGTGAGTCAATGATGGCCACCCTGCACGCGATCCCCGGATAAATAACAGTGGCGATAAGCAGAATAACTCATGTGTAAGATAAAAAAAACAATGTCGGTATGTCAACAGAACAAACATGGCTTTTTATGTTATTTTCATGTTGTTCCATACTCGAGAGTTAAAACATGGCGGAACTATGTCAATATGTTGAGTATATCGCTTGATATAGTCGTCAATCGTTATGAATGAATGACAGGACACGAAATGGGGTTTAATGTCTTGTATTTTTTACACCAACCAGAATAACGAGATCGAGCGAGCGAGCGAGGGAGTGAGAGAGGGAGAGAGAGAGAGCGGGGGGGTTTTAATATCTATGAAAAATAAACTAAAATACGGAATCGTGACAAAAAAGGAACGGCACGAAACATGACCATGTATTTTGTTATTTTTAAATATCTTATTATTCCCGAACTACAATTTACACGACTAATTCAACCCCACATGCAAAACGAACAGAAGAAATCAGTGAAACCTCCATGCACTCGTCTTCTGTAATATCCAGTCACATAGTTAGTGTCATCTCGACACAAACTAGGTCATTGCGGGACTAACATATAGTTAGGGGTCTTTAGCAGTGGGAGGGAACCTGGGAACCCGGAAAAAACCGACAAGGTTAAACTGGTGACCCTACTCCGTGTCACGCACAATCGGGGAATCAAAACCACGCCACCTGACTCATTGACAGACCTTATTATGACGTGTTAACCATTCGGCCAATCAACATCCCAAACACAGAAAAACATATTCGGAATCGAACCTGGGCCTTCCCGATGAGTCGACCAGCTTCTAACTCATTCAGCCACTGGGCTCACTCCTGTAGTTATTTGAATCGATAGTATATAAAACAATAAATTAACGCAGCACTACAGTTTCAACAGATCCGTTCGTTCGTTCGTTCGTTCGTGGGGTTTAACGTCCACTTTCACCTAAGGTGATATCGTAGACAAGCAACAGATCCATCATATACTGGCCGAAATGCGGAATCGGGACTTTGTGGACGGTGGAAAAGATCTTTAAAATATGGTTTTCAAAAACTCATTGACACAGTTTTATCTAGGAATTTGTAATCCAGCATAAGTACTGCTCAGTCATATTGTGGTATAATTAGAAAGTCTTGTTGTTGGTGATGCTCGACTTGATGATAATATTATATTTTATAGAATATTGGTGATGATAAACCAAGATACTGGAACCATTATTTATATCTCCGTCGTTTATCTAACAAGGTCATCATAGTACAATAGTAGAAATACAAACCAAGTGAAATCAAATAAAATGGGGTTTAACGTCCCATTCTGCTTCAACTGAGCTAATGAATACTGGAATACGCCATGTATAAGAGAATATTTTAGCCCGGGCAGCGGCACCACGGCCTGTCGAATTCCAACTGCAAAGAGTTTTTTTCGTTACCTCCAAACATATACGTTGTGCCACGCCATGTATAAGAGAATATTTTAGCCCGGGCAGCGGCACCACGGCCTGTCGAATTCCAACTGCAAAGAGTTTTTTTCGTTACCTCCAAACATATACGTTGTGCCACCCCACACGACATAAACCAGGTTATTTCGAGACTAACATATGGTTCAATTTTTATTCAATAATTCGCTTGCGCGTAGGAGTCTATAGTCGTGGGGGGGGGGAGACCGAAGGACCCGGAGGAAACTCGCGAGGTTGAACATGCGACCCTACTCCTTGTCACGTACAACTGGGGAGTGGAAACCACGCCAGTTGACTCAATGACAGATCTTCTGATTCACCGTGCACGCGCTGACCACCCGGCCATGTGACCATCCAGCCATCTTCTTTGAGAACAAACACGAGCCTTACTCGTGAAAACATAAACTATTTTAGGGATGCAGATATTTAGTTTTGTGAATAAATCCCAGGAAACAAGTTGATCAACTCCTCTTGTTGATCTACCCGGGGGTAACGCTCTTTGAAAAAAAAGCCTAAGGCTTCACCAATGCAAGCACGATGGAAATAAAAATTGCCATGCTTTAAAAAGATGCATTATGTAAGATTTATATTAAGAGCTGGTCATTCTTGCTATAATAGTTCCAAAATAGATAATGAATAAAGAATATATTGAAATTTTCATTCAAATAACTTTATTCTGCTCGTTGTTATGAGCCATTGAAGGTTTGACGATATAGTTACGGGTGTCTATACACATGCGCCTTAATCGTTACCCAATGCAGATTGGATAATGGGGGGTTGGGATGGTCTAGTGGTCTAGAGTGCCGCGCTTCGACCTCTAGCTGGTCGGTCACCTCTGGCTTGCGGCTGTGGTTTCGATCCCTGGAATGAGCGTATGTGGCATGGAGATAGGGGCGCCTTCTCAACCTCGTGGGTTTCCTTCGGGCACTCCGGTTTCCTCCCACTGCTAATGACCCCTACGCGCAAGCGAATTATTAAAATAAAAAAAATAAACCATATGTTTGTCACAAAATGACTTAGTTTGTGTCGAGTGGACGTTAAACCCCATTTCTCTCTCTCTCAGCTTGGATATTATCTATTAAATATGCTCGCTCTTTGTTACGCATCGCCCATACCCGGGAGGGATTCTTATGCAACCGAAGACAATTCGTTATGTTTTTATATGACGGAAGTAAAGAGAATTTCCGTCAGGGCATCCGAGTAGTTGACATAATATGTCAAAATATATGACAGTAATATAAAACTTGTACGTTGATATATAGATAGATTAGAGAAGAGGAAACGTGAAATGAAATAATCAATTCTGACCGGATAGCGGCGTTACGACCTGCTCTGATTTCGAATTCCAACTACCAAGGGTTCTTTTACGCGCATGACTTATTGACTTTTCATTTGATCATGTATCAAATCAACAGCCACGGTGGCTCAGTTAGCTAGGAGCAGAATCACTAATCAGGAGGAACCGAGTTCCATCCTAGTCGCTCGTTAAATTTTATGGCGCTACCCCTTTAAAGTGGGGCGTACGGTGGACCTAGTCTTTCGGATGAGAATAAAAACCGAGGTCGAGTTTACACGTGGGCGTACACGGAAATCACCATTGTCATGTGATAATTTTTTATTATAGCACACTTTAGTCCATAGTGCCACTGCCCAGGCAAAATTTCACCCATAGCACACTATAAGGCATACGGCCGTCTTCATTAGCTCAATCGATGATTCCTTGGTGTGAGCGTGTGTGGCGTGGAGATAGGGGCGCCTTCTCAACCTCGTGGGTTTCCTCCGGGCACTGTGGTTTCTCCTCACTGCTAAAGACCCCTACGCGCAAGCGAATTATTGAAATAAAATTAAACCATATGTTAGTCCCGGGGTGGTCTGGTTTGTGTCGAGTGGACGGTAAGCCCTATTTCTCTCTCTCAATCGATGATGAAAAGTGGACGTTAAACCCCACTTTGTTCATTTGATTAAACTGTCGACTGTAACAGAGAACGAGGCAGTTGGTAATTGTTCAAATGTTGTGTAATTAAAACACCATCAGTTTATTATTTATCCCAGTATGATTGAATTATAAAAAACACAGCTGATCAATTTCCGTATTTAAAACACTTCTAAATTTATAAAACACGTTATGTAAGATTTCGTTCCGCTTATGGTTAACTGTTTACGGTTCTCAATTATTCACGCTACCGGTACTAACTCCGCACTGTCATATTAACCAATTGGCTCGCTGCATTTTAAAAGCCAATTGGTACCATGGGAAATCTTTAAAATGTGAAACACTGAATCGTTGGTAAAGAGCTTCCAGTTATATTTTCCGGCCACTTGAGAATTGCTAATGACTCTGGCAATAAAACGCTACTTCGTCTTCTTGAAAACCGAAGCTATAAAAATCTACTCACGCTCCGTGACAGCAGCGTAACTTTAAAAGCAAGTATTTATTTTCATGTATTCTTGCCTGTTTTCCTGGCGAATATGTCGTTAAATAAGCAAAAAAATAACTTTTATTCAAGAAATATGTAAAAGATGCTTAAACATACATTATGCAAGAGCTAAATCTGCCTATTGCAAGTCTTTCTCTAAACTTCAGGACCCTGTTTCTCGAAATCGTAACTAAAGATAAAATCCAAATTTTAGTAGATACTTTAATTTTGATTGGTTAATCACAAAAATCAATCGTATATTATCCAATCAAATTACTAAAAATTAATATAATCCTAGTTCCAATTTTGTGAAACAGATCAGCCAATCACTAATTAGACCTTTATTTGCATGACAAGGCCGAAATCAGCTTTGATTTAAACAGTCGTCCATTTAAAATTTAATTAATAAATGACCGACCAATCTAAACTGTAATGTTTCCAATTCTCTACAACGGGGGTCGGGGTGGTGGCTGAGCGGTCTAATGCTTTTGTGGGTATTTTCACCCCACTGCTTTGGACCCCTTAATTGCACCGGAATTAGTGAAATCGTCGATTAATGTCATGACTGTTATCAAGCGGAGCTACTTTTAAACAAACAGACAGTAGTAGTAGTAGTAGTAGTAGCAGTAGGAGTAGTAGTAGTAGTACATGTAGTAGTAATAGTAGCAGTACTAGTACCAGTAGTACTAGTAGTAGTAGTAGTAGTACTAGTAGTAGTAGTAGTAGTTAGTGATTAAGCACAATGAAGAAAAAAAAATAAATGTTTAAAGTTCCAATAGCATTTTTTTAAGTTATATTTTTAAAATTTATTAAAATAAAGCCCCAAAATAGATTGAACCTATAAACAGTCCTACCTTGTTAAAGAATAATCCTATTAATCCTATAATTCACTATTGCCAGTTGAGAAATTGGCAAAAATATCATTTTCAACTTCAAATTCAAACGTTTGAAGATGGCCGTCCATGTAGAAGAATGGGAAAACAAGGGAGGTAATTGAGTAACTATTTCCTCAATCAACCAGTGTCACCCTTTTTAACCCCCCCCTCCCAAAATTTTGTCCATGATCGTATAATAGTGAGTTGACAACCTTTTGAGCAAAAAACATAGAAATAATTATATTTTGACTTTCTTAGAAAAAGTGAAATTGGAACTTTAAAGGGAAAATAACCACTGGTTTATACACATACAGCACGACGTTTCGACAAGTATTCTCGTACCGTTTTCTCTAATAAAAGATAATGAAAAACAATCATTGGTTTATATACATATAGCACGATGTTTGTGTTTAAAAACGACAAGAGAATAGTTGTCGAAACGTCGTGATAGATGTCTATCAACCTGCGATTGTTTTCAATATGAATTGTCTTGTGTTTTTAGTATAGCAATATCGAAGGCCAAACTGAATTATGACCATTCATTTATTGATATTCTATTGCACAAATTCTACACAACATAAGGTCTAACGTGAACACAAAACCCTGTCGTATGATCATAAATCGACATGTGTGCCACAACAATCGCGTGCATTTAGGTAATGAACGTGCTTTCATATGGCCAATACCTTTCAATCAAATGTGAACCAGTCTACTTTTCGTGTGCGCAATGCGTGTAAAGCACGCGCCAGAATAACGGTAACGTACGCTACAACATACGGCCATCTGTTCAGATAAAAGTCAACCGTCTCTTCAAATATCACAACCACAATATCCCTTTATATTTCTTATAGCTTTTATATTTATCTAAATTGAAAAGAATTTTATTTATCTATTTATTTATTTATCAAATTTATGTTAAAAGTAACGATGGGAAATTTGTTATATTTTATCAGCCAATAAAAATAAAATAAAATAAAACTTGTTATCATAAAATAAAAAAAACCCCTAAAACTCCTCATCAAACTGTGAATGCGAATGAGTATAATAAGTCTTGTACTGTACAGGGCCCTGTTTCACGAAATTTTAACTGAAGAGAAAATCCAATTTTAGTAGATACTTCAATTTTGATTGGCTAAGCACTAAAATCAATCTAATATTATCCAATCAAATTACTAAAATTGGGATCTTATCTTAGTTAAAATTTCGTGAAATAGGCCCCAGGTACATCCAAAACATTTGTTGCCATGGTCAATATATAGTTTGATATTTGTTTATTTTTTGCAATCTTTTTTCTGTCTTGTTCACTGGTTAATCTTGTAGAATCTTGGGGGGGGGGGATGTTTTGCGTGTTGTGCGGTGCTGCTGCACTTCAGTTTATAAGCTGCAAATTCAAGACGATTGATGAGAAGCAACTAAAGACAATCAACCTACAACGTAGTCATGGTTCCCAAGAACCACCTAGTCTTCAATATTGGCCTGGATGATAGAGACTACCTACTACGGAAACACTATAAAATATCTTGAAGGTTTTCTCAAGGTAAAGTTTCCATCTTGGCTTCATCAATACCATATTTCCTTCACAGGCTTCGATATATAAATGAACCCAAACTCACCACCCTCTTAGACACCGTCATGTTTTATTGTTAGGAAACAATAGAAAAACATTCGAAACGTTTCTAAATGATATCTTCGAATACCTGTCTAACGATTACACACACTGATGCTCGTGGGCGTTGTATCATACGGCCTGCCATTGAGTCAACTGGCGTAGTATCGATTCGCTGGTTGTACGTGACAAGGAGTAGAGTCGGCAGTCCAACCTCGTGGGTTTTCTCCGGGTCCTCAGGTTTCCTCCCACTACTACAGACCCCTACATGCAAGCGAATTATTGAAATGAAATTGAACCCTATGTTAGTCCAGAAATGACCTGATTTGTGTCGAGTGGACTTTAAACACCCTCTCTCTCTCTCTCTCTCTCTCTCTCTCTCTCTCTGCCATACTTATGAAAAAGGCTACTAATTGATTTACACGAGGTTTCGAAGAGTATATTGCTCTACTCAGATACTAAATGCCTCAAAATGAGTACTTGTTTTAGTTCGTTCTAATTAATGCGTCTTCCAGACAATGACTAGGGCTCAATGGATCACCAATAACGGATGGTATTAGGGTGAAACAAAAGGCTTGGCAGGGGTCAACGCGTTGAGATTGGACTAACAACCGAGCTGCGTTGTATACATCGGCGTACACGTAACATCTCCAGGTAAAAAATATCTCTTATAGCACACTGTATAGCGTATGCCTGTCGCCATTAGCCCAGTCGGAGCAAGAACAGTAAGACGTTAAACCCCATTTTATTTCAGCAATACACAGAGGTCTCTATACCGATGACGACTTACGACCCCCAAAATGTCATGGTCTAACAAATCCTCATATCTTCATAAAACACATGGACAAAATCCCCATATAATATTAACTAAAGGCTTAAACAATAACCAACCTTACCTCATTGGTATGTATAAATTATACAGACAGGGTTTTAGAGAGAGAGAGAGTTTCTCGGGATTAGGATTTTTATTACGTTTGTTCGCTTCCTCTGAGAGAGAGAGAGAGAGAGAGAGAGAGAGAGAGAGAGAGTGGGGGGAGTAAAGCAAACTTAGTATATCACTGAGGTTTACCGTCCACTCGACACAAACTAGATTATTTCAGGGGTAACATATGGTTCAATATTATTTCATTAATTCGCTTGCGCGTAGGGGTCTTTAGCAATCAGGGGAATTGGAGAACCCCGACAAAAACCTACGAGGTTGGACTGCAGACGCGTAGGGTTCTTTAGCAATCAAGGGAATTTGAGAACCCGGATAAAAACGAGGATGGACAGGAGATGCCTTAGAAGAGGGTTTAAACATCATACAACGGTTTGCCAAATGAGCAAATCGTGCTACTAACGTACGTGGGTCCGCTGACGTCAATTGTAAACAATTTCTTCCAATTCTATCAAGTCTGTCCATTATAAACAAATTATTTCAATTAAGTCAATTATATACACTTTGTTTCATTTATATATATAAACACACTATTTATGGATTAACAATGACTGGTTTATTAACATGCAACGTTTCGACGATGATACTCTCGTTTTTATCAAGTATCATCGTCGAAACGTTGCATGTTAATAAACCAGTAATTGTTAATCCATAAATAGTTTTAGTGTATTACTGTTCAATTACAAAACGCCACTTAAAGAAATATATATATCAATGCGGTCAATTCTAAATAAATTTTACAATTGTATAGGCTAGGAATTATCGTTAAATTTATTTCAACTTGTATTGGAATTTAACTCGATATTTATTTCAGTGTATGGTTTATTTTCAGAGCACTATATACAATCATTTAAAGCAAAGTCAAACTTGCAATGTAGAAAAAGCATTTAATTCTGTTAAAAACAGGCTAAAAACTTTAAAATGATTGAAAAGGATCGCGTATAGAAGCTATAGCGAGGACGAGTCATTGTTTTCAATATCTCCACCGGTATCAGATATCGGGTACTGCAAGTGAAACAAGTTATAAGAATATTACACGTGTATAGCACCACCTGGGTTCCTCCATCTCAGTCCAAACAAAACGAGAATACGATCACTAAAGACAGTTTGGTGCTAATCAAATTTATCCGACCATTCAACGGCGTCTGTTCATAGAAAAGACCAAACTTTGAGAGCAATCAACTTAATGCGTCTAAACAAGAGCGCGGGGAAACGAGATTTCCCTCGAGACCGTCACGCGAGTACAGCGCGCGAGATATTTCCCGCCAAATATTCTCGAGAATTGGAACCGTTGGCGGGAAACGATGACACTTGAAAGACAGAAGACAAGAGCCGTAAGACAAGTTTTAATTTTCATGAAGTTGTCTTGGCGGCCTCCTTCAGATGTACACTTCAATCCGCTTCTGTTCTCATACTAAACATATATCTGATTGATGATTGGGAAAGACGGGACGAACTTCAACAACTGACACATACAGGGAGACAAACTCTAAATAATTAAACATTTGCCAATTTCAAGTATCTAACCAACAGCGGCCATTGTCCTTATATTGAACACTGCAATCTTTCAAACGTAAACAAGTTTTAGATTGCTTCGAGTAACCGTTACGGACATTTTCAGATTTATGAAACAAAACAAAATTGTAAATTTATATGGTGGTTTAGTGAGTTACATGGTGGATCGCTATTTAGGAGGTCGCAGGTTCTATCCCGTTGTTGGCCCAGAAGTTGCTTAGTATTTTCCACCTCGGGACTAACATATGGTTCAATTTTATTTCATTAATCGCTTGTGCGTGGGTGTCTTTAGCAGTGGGGGGAAATCGGAGGACCCGAAAAAAAACCCCACGAAGTTGGAAAGGCGACCCTACTCCTTGTCACGAACAACCGAGGAATCGGAACCACGACAGTTGACTCAATGACAGACATTATCATACAACGCACACGCGCTAACCATTCGACCATCTAATCCCCTTTACTACTACATGTATAAGATAACTCGTGTATCGTGTTTAGACTCCATGTGCAATGTTAATTGTAGTCTCCCCTTCCACCGCCCAAAAGGCCCAAATCCCTAATGGTCAACAACCTCATGTGCATCGCGCCACTGTAAACATTTTTCAGATTTAATTCGACATATTTCTACTATCACCCACAGTTTGTTGATATCACGACAAATAGTGGTAATGGGGATCACGTGGCTAAGTGGGTAAGGCGCTGGCTCGCTAGCCTGGATGTCGGGTGTTCGATTCCTGCATTGGCCGAGAAAGTTCATCTCGATTTTCCGGCGTGGTTTCTCCTTGTCAGTGATGCAGAACAGAGGGCCTGACAAGGACAGCTGTCTAGTCGTTCGGATGGGACGAAAAACCTGAGATCCTGTGTACACATTGGCGTGCGCGTTAAAGATCCTTGGCAGTTGGAATTCGATATAAGAGTAGGCCGTAGCGCCGCTGCCCAGGCAAAATTTCCCTCATAGCACACTGTACGGCGTATGCCCGTCTTCCATTAGCCCAGGTTAGGTACAGAAGAGTAGGACGTTAAACCCCATTTCGTTTCATTTCAACAGTGGCATCAATTTGTATGTCTGGTAGTCAACAAAGTTTGGTGCCAACAAATATTGGTAAAATACAGTATCAGGGAATTCTACTTTGATTAAAATGTCGTCTGCTGATTAAACTGTCGTCTGCTGAGACGCGTGAATGGCGGGAACAGCGGTTGTGTTAAATGAACAAACAATTTTCAATACGTATACAATGACATGTACGTCTCACCAAAAACAAATAACTGTTAACATTTCAAAATCAAAATATTCCTGTTTTCATACTTCAGTTTCGTCTTATTACCGGGATTGGGTTCTATCGCAGTTCAGGTCAGTGGGTGCGAAATGGCATTATTTAACGTCCGCTTAAATCGAAGTGATATCGCAGATCACTTTATTCGTTTTGGGTGCTGAACGTTCCTTTCCAGGGTTTTTATCTTAGACAGGAAATGTGCCACAAAATAGGTTTGATCCAGTTTATTTGGATATGACTCTGTTGCAAGGAGGCGACAAAGGTATATTTCATCAAAATGAGAGGCCCTGAGTGTAAAAAAACTGGATTTAATACAGTATTTACTTATGTGATCTATTTTGCAGAAAAATTGAACTTAAAAAGTTATAATATGTCATAAGTGATTTAAGTTTAATTTTGTCCACATCGACGAAAGTGTTATTTGCAGAATATTCAGTTGAGAAGTGAGTGAATTTGTTCTAAGTTGATATATTACAAACGTTAGCCTACATTTCGACTTTAATGGCTCAACTTTCACTATCAAATATTTGACATGATTTTCACCCGCAGATTGAACTTCAGTTAATATAAATTAGTCAGTTTGTTTTCGTTATATGACAATAGTTATTTAGTATCTTATTAGTTTTTTATTGTTTTACAAATTCTTATTTTTTAAATTATATATGAATTGAAAGTTATCCCAGAATGGCCGCTTGATATACATAATTTTAATGATGTATTTGAAAATGTTCCAAATCAGTCTTCACAAGTCTTTTCATCTTCTATAATCGACCATTTTCAATGCATGCTGTTTTTGAAAAATTGTGTGTTAAAAAGAATTACAATGACCCAAACTTGTAATAGGTCACGTCTTAATATTTTTTTGCTAAAGGTTATTTTGTGACTAATTGATTTTGAAATAGGCCTGTGTGTTGAAATAACGGGAAAATGGTCTGGAAACAAGAATTACCTGGAATTATGTTCCGTATTTTAAAATGGAATTATAGGAAAAACAAATACGGATACATTTTTTCTGGAACCTTTATCGTTTTTCCAAGGATTTTGTATAACAGTGTTGGTTCTCTGTTCATGTGAATACGATACTTGTCATATAGAGTATTATCCAAAACTCCTCATCTATCGCCGGCGGGGTGTCAAAATAGCGTATCCGAGTTTCGAGAAAATTTTCCAAAGAGCCCCAAAAATGGCATGGACATAAATAATCAAAATGTCGTATAGAAACGTCACGTCACAAGTTCGTATGTGAAATGACGCATTTCTAAAGATTTTCTCAAATGGAAAAAAAAAGTAAATAAAATGTAGCAGTTTACACAGAAACTAATGAGCATGTCGTTTTTTATATTATTGTTGACTAAGTAGAGGTGATACTATATGTCTATTCATATTAAAGGCGGGAGATTGTGGGAGACGTTCAGTAATATGATTATTGACTGGAAGTGTTAGGTTAGAGTGTTAAAGGGTTAAAATCGTTTGATGAACGGTGTTAATAGGGTTAATTTTTATTGATTTAATTCTTCAGACCGTCAAACGATATTAAATATTAAAAGGTAACACTATTAATATGTCGAGCAGCTAGACATCTTATTCAGGGCGAGAGAGAGAGAGAGAGAGAGAGAGAGAGATGGGGTTTAACGTCCACTTTACACAAGCTAGGTCATTTCGGGACTAACATATGGTTTGATTTTATTTCAATAATTCGCTTGTGGGTTGGTGTGTTTAGCACCCTGACTCCAACTTTTTGTAGAAACTTGACTCTTGTATCACGCGAAATTATTGTAACACGAACGTAGGGCATAGGCGTATGAGCCGCGGAGCGGCCGCGGCACCCCTCCCCCGAACATTTTGGGCACCATATACTGGGAAAATTTGGGCACACATTTGTACTATGTTAAAGTTGTATAAAAAATATTGTGTTCTTGTCCAGCAAATTAAAATTCAGAGTGTATATAGTTAGACAATTAAATAGAAACGTTAAGACTCAAACCCTCTGTTGTTTGGAGTACAGTAAGCCACGAAAAACATACTAAGAACCTAACTACATTTATTGAGCACCAAACACCACCGCCCCCAGTCAAAAATTTCCACGTACGCCTATGACGTAGGGGATGTACATAAACATTGTTATGAAATAGATTTTTGATGATATAAGACACAAATATTTTATATATCTTATCCACAATTTACTCGTGACGACCTTAACATCATTTAGATTTGAAATATCAAGCGTACTCTTGCCAATGAAATAACAAATCGTTTCTTGTTTTTGAACTTAACATTGTTGATATAAACCTATTGTAATATATGTCATGATTGTAATCAAGATAGAAATATAAAAAAACATCGAAGATTAAAGCAAATAAAGTTCATGTAAGGTAGATAGATAGATAAATGAAATGAAATGGAGTTTAACGTCCTACTCTTCTGCTCCTAACCTGGGCTAATGGAGACGGGCATACGCCATACAGTGTGCTATGAGGGAAATTTTGCCTGCGCTACGGCCTGCTCTTGTATCGAATTAAAACTGCTAAAGGATCTTTTACGTGCACGTCAATGTTTACACGGGACCTCGGCTTTTCGTCCCATCCGAACGACTAGACAACTGTCCTTGTCCGGCCCTCCGTCCTGCATCACTGACAAGAGGAAACCACGTCGGAAAATCTAGATGAACATTCTCGGCCAATGCATGGATCGAACACCCGACCTTCAGGCTATAGCGAGCCAGTGTCTTACCCACTTAGCCACATGATCCCAAAAATATGGATGAATTTTCTCGGCCAATGCAAAATTGATAAATACATAAAACAAATTAGAAACGCGTTCAGTTAAAACATCAACAACTATTACTATATTCTGGTATTCATCAACTCATAACACAGCTGTTGGATTTCGATTCAGCGTCGCGGGGGTTATGGTGTGTATACAGCTAGATATACAATTTTATATACATAAAGATTATATAATTTAGTGTATTTGGGTAATATTGTGAAAATAAATGATTAAACATTAGCCATACAGTTGTTTTTCATATATACATGTATAACGATTTTATAATCGAGCGTCTTCGAGGGTTATAATGAATATAAATAATTAAACATCAGTCATACAGTTTTATATACATAAAGATATATTACATAATATATGAAAAAAAACTGTATGGCTAATGTTTATACATAAAGTTTATACAATTGAGCGTATTCATGTTTTAATGTATTTAAAAAAAATTAAACGTTTGCCATACAGTTTGATATACATGTAAATATAGATTTAAAGTAAATGAAGTTCAACAACAGCAATGTTACGGTAGATAAATGCAAATTAGAAATACCTCCAGTTAAACACATCGATCGATGTTATTGCTTCATTCTGGGTTTTAGTGATTTAATAAATATTAGACTTTAGTATTATTCATTTATCCCATTTTCTCGAATTTTTACACTTAATTATCCCCTGGTTAATATTAAACGTTATGCTTTAGCAATTGAATGAGTTGGTATATTCTGCACCGACAGGGCGACCATCGCTTATCGTGATTTCTTGACTATGGTCGAACTAAATGAATCCGAATTTCATTTAGTCGGGACCATAGTCCGGAAATACTGAACCATGATATTGAGGCATGGTCGTAGTAGTTCAAAGATGGCGGGTGTGGGTGAAACGTAAGTGTAGAATATTTAGAAAGAATCTATTTTTGTTTAGCATATTGTATTAGGAAAGTTTGAAATAATTTTAAATGGTTGCTAATGCTATCAGCAGCTATTTTTGTCTCGTATGTTATGTCTGAATCTATGCGAGTCTAAAATATACGCATTATTTCAATATTTGTGCTATGCAAAAAGTAAAGTCAATGGTGGCAGCCATCTTTGAACAGACGTTGTCCGGACCATCCGCGTTCGGTTTTTAGTTCCGACCACCAGTCGTGAAAAAAATATAACCGAAGGTCGCCCTGTGTGTTCACTTATTTGTGCCATTCTACTGTTGCGTCAAGCAGAAGTAAACTGTTTTCGAAATAATTTAAATTCATATTTTGAATTTTATAACATGATCTGGCAGTACATTTATTACTTGGTGTTTTCGAAATAATTCAAATTCGTATTTTGAATTGTATAACATGATCTGGCAATACATCTGTTACTTGGTGTTTATGACTTTTCTTTGGGGTTTAATAAAACAATATCTTATTAAAAAATTGGAAGTTGTTGGGGAACATAGCCTACATGACCCCCTCCTGAAGGAAACGCTATCAGCATTACAATTTTCTTGCGAAATATTTTTCGGAAGATTTGAAAAAAATATATATGTGCTGATTTTGACAGTGAGTTATTAAAGAAATATCCTCTATAATATGTTTGATCATTTTATTTCATTTCGACAGTGAGTTATTAAAAAAATGTCTGCTACAATTTATTTTATTATTTTATTTTTTGTATTCTAGTCGTTAACTTATTTAATTTTGGTCTTTTTTATGTTCAAGAAATCAAAGAAAAAAAAGAACCCCGACATGATTATTGAGAACACATGAAATAGTATGACAAATAGAAATTTTAGAAACATTTTCATTTTTTTTATTCTATCGTTCTTCGTCGTTACAACAACATCCATCATGAACAATACAAAAAACATTGGCGGGGAAACAATAGCGTCTGGATGTTTGAGAGACGTGACTAGATGATAAAGATTGACTTATTGCATGAGGGTGAGAGATCGTATAACTGTATGGAAAAGCGAACCAGTTATATGTCATTTGTGTCAACAATATTTATCGATTGGTTGACAGTAAAAGTGATATTTATTTACGCTGCTGTCATACTATTGATTCAATTCAAATTTATCGACTAGTTCTGTCCGATGATTCCAGCTAATCTCGCGAAGTTTTGTTTGTTCTCAAGTGATATGGTTCCAACTGTCCCGTTGTTGTCTCGCACTGTAAAACATTAATTCACGTTCTTCCATTCGTTTTGTCTTTCATTCTACATCCACTGTTGACTTTCACGCCTCTACTTTCTAACTTTAACTTTAATCTGCAAATGACCTTTACCGGAGATCGACCATTTTTACTTTTTTCTCGCTCTTCGAAATGTAAAATCAATTTGCGTTCCGAACATATCCATTTTGGGAATGTTCAATCTACATCATCGTTTTGACAAAAACGAGTTTCTAGTATTTCCCATGTAGGCTTAAGGTTTTATGACATCAGTTGGGAGAAAATATAAAGTCTTAAGAGAGATGGTAAATGATTTTATGTATTCATATATATAAAAGCTGGTCGAACTTCAGGATATTTTAACAAAAAATACACAGCGTGTCTCATCTTAATCTTAACATGACATAACGTGAATATAATTGAACAACAATTAAATACAGGTGTTGTTAATATTTTGCCATGTCTTTTGATGTATGTACATTCCTGCTAATCATATTTGAATCCATTTGGCTTAAGTAATACCCCAGACATATTTTAAAACTCAACTTAGTAAAGCAAATTTATTACAACAGATTAATTGCGAATTCCTGGAAATGGAAAGTTTTGCCATCATATTATGTAAATCCATTTGTCTTATGTAACGTCTCAGACATATTCCACCTCAACTAATTAAAACAACTTTATTATAACAAATTGTTAGTTAGGTGAATTCACGGAATGAGAACTAGTGTCATGTATTTAACATACCCCGTAGCATGCATTGCATCCCACTATTTTAAGATATTTGAAGTAAATTCTTTTTATTCAACATTAGCCACATTTAATAATAGGCTTATGTGAAATCGTCTATTTATTGTGTACAGTCGTAAGAGGATTGAGGTTAAAGGCAGTAAATCCTTTCTGAAAATGAACTATTGAATTGGGTTGTCCAGGCGAATAATGTCAATTAAAATAATAATAATCCTTGTAAGACATATAGAAATAGAAATTACAAATAAAACACTTATATGGATATACTACTTCTGAATTTATTAACAAGCTACTCATACAGGTATCGTTCTCAAGCAAAGCATTATTTGCTTGAGAACGATACCTGTATGAGTATCGAAACGTAGCTTGTTAATAAATTCAGAAGTAGTATATCCATATAAGTGTTTTATTTAAAATAATAATATTTAATGTGAAAAATTAAATGGATGTCGACCTTGGTTTTGTAATGAATTACACGCGTATTAAATTAAGCTTCATATTTGGCACCCTCTGTCAACAACAAAATATCCCTCATAAATCTTAATGAATTGCAATGGGTTTTTTTTGTTTTTTGTTTGCTTTTTTTAAATAATTAGTATGATTTAATTGTGAATATTATGGTGTATTTATAGCCGGTATAAATCTGTAACATTTTAAATAAGACAGGTTTACATTCCACTACAGACACTAAAACACATCAAATCCCACGCAACTCAAAACATATTGAATCCCAATACACAAATCAAAACATATTGAGTCCTATGAAATCGATATACATATTCTTTGCTCAAATCATAAAATCGTTCGTCAATTAAAATGGATTACTGTGTAAAACGCTGGCTCACTAACCAGGAGTTACAGGGGTTCTGTCTCGGTCCCCTTTGTTAGTATTGCACTTATTCCAAGAGCAGGTGGATGGATGGGGAGGGAATGGGGAGGGGGGTCAGAAATCCCTGTGTGGATTTTAGTTTTTCTAAATCACTTCTATTAATTTCGCAATGCAAGCTGTTCTCTTTAATTGGGAGTTAAAAAGTTTATTTTATATGTTTAGCAAATCTAAAATATGTCCCTTTCTTACATGTCCCAGTACTAGCCCTTATACTTGACCTGGAGAAGGAGGCATGCACCCAAGAAGTTTGCCCCTGTCAGCAAAACACTTCTGCACTTGATTAATACCAAGGGACGTCTTGATTTTTTTACACGATAATATTAAGTAATGTTGATTTTTACGATAAATTTCATAAAGCATATTTTTTAAATAAAGAAATGCTGTGTAGGATTTATCCGCTCTTGTCTATTTTTGTTTTTACACAAACAATGATAGATATTGGTTTTTGACAGTATTTAACTAAATCTGTACAGGTTTTTAGGGAAGTAATTAAGCTATTTATAGTAACTCATAAAGTCAATAAAAGTGAATATACGGCGGAATCAGGTGTCTATTACCGGCGGAATCAGGTGTCTATTACCGGCTAAATCCCTCTTACATGCTCTGACGTCATCTGTCTCATTACGTCATCAAGCTGTTTATAGTGTCACATTTCCGGTAAGACTCCTTAACACTGTCATCGACTCTTGAATATCACGTGCTGCTCGGCGAGATAGCACGTTATCTAACGAGATGAACAGTGTGATAATTAAGTTCATTAATGAGTGTATAATATATTAGTAATCTCTCGATGCTGTGGATTATATAACCGACGCAGTGTGACATATCAATGACAATAACATGACAGTAGTGTCATATCTAGTTGTGATCATGACATATAACATGTTGATGATATAAATAAAATGGCAATATCCTAATTAGTTTAGTTACAATTTATTAATTAGAAATCACTTCATTAATCCCTTCAACAGTTTAAATCGAAAGTAAAGTTTGGCGTGGACTATAATTACTGTGTTTGTCAACCATGTCAATTTGACACTTACCATCATGTTTGGACGATTTGTTTGTTGTTTATATGAGGGAGGGGACATAATGGTTAGCAGGTGCGCGCTGTATCATAAGGTCCTCCGGTTTCATCCCACTGCTAAAAACCCATAAACAAATAATAAGCAAATTCTGTGGCATTTATAAAAAAAGGCATATCTGTTATTTTTCATTTTAAAATAATAAGTTTACAACACCCCCTTCCCCACACTTTCACGTGTTAAATATATAGGCTAGACAGGAACATATATTATTTTTTATAGAAAGGATAAATAAACCCTGTATCAGTTTTAAGAATTGCATGGTTCAATTTTATTTCAATTATTCGCCTGCACGTTGGGGAGAGAAATGGGGTTTAACGTCCACTTGACACAAACCGGGTCATTTTGGGACTAACATATTCATTTTATTTCAATAATTCGCTTGCGCGTAGGGGTCTTTAGCAGTGGGAGGAAACCGGAGTGCCCAGAGGAAACCCACGAGGTTGAGAAGGCGCCTCTATCTCCATGCCACATACGCTCACACCGGGGCTCGAAACCACAGCCGCAAGCCAGAGGTGACCGGCCAGCTAAAGGTCGAAGCGCGGCACTCTAGACCACTAGGCCATCCCAACCCCCAACAAATAACGTCCAACTGTCTCGGGCAACACGGGAATTACAGTTTAGCGAATCAGCGGTAGCGTCTTATTTACTGAGCCACCGCGACTCCTTTTCTTGGACAATTATAAGACCATGTTGTGTATTGATGTTTAATGGAATATTACTAAAATAAGATGCTAATTAAATGGTATAAATTATAAAAATAGAGGAAATTAATTAACGCCGATAATCGAAGAGGGGGAGATTACAATAGGGGGCAGGTTATTTTATATTCATACACAACTTAACTCGTTTCTAAAGCTCAAAAGAAAAATGGAACCGTTACACTTGAGAACCCCGAAGAATCACTTTAAGAAATCTGTTAATTTGTGAGTAAATGTTAGTTAGCCTTGAACGCTGCTTCTTAATTCAAGATAATTAACTCATTATGCGTCTAATATATTCATACGCATTTAATTACCGACTATTATTGTCAACAAGGTGCCCGTTACGTCACATCCACAAGGCCCGGGGGTGACGTCAGCTATTTTGTTTTAATTTGCGATGAATAAAATATGAGTGTCGAATGCATTGAGAGACAATGGCGGATGAAATGAGACAGTTTGTAACCAGTTTTAGAGCCAGATGTAGCCGATCGAGAACAATAGGACCGTTTAAACAATCCATGTAGCTGTTTAGAAGTGTCCCCCCTAAAGTTAACGGACTCCCCTCCCTACATATGGCTGATTTTAAACATCAAAGCCAACCCTGTACTTAACGCCCCGAGAACAAACAGCTCCGTCTTTAACAGGATTTAAAATCATTTAGTCTAATATTAATTAAATAATTAACAAAATTAATGTTAATGGTTAAATCAAACGGCTAATAACGCGGTCAAATGTGATAAAACATTAATTTTGCTCTTTTATAAAGTAAAATAAAATTAATATTATTTTTGAATAAAATACCATTATGTGTGGCGATTTCGAATGTCTAACAGACTGTGAGTTAGTCGTTGTTGTGTATAGAATATTTTTATAGATGAAATCAAATATAGACAAACCTTTACGCAAATAAAAATTAAAATTAACGTAAACTTTTCACGACTTGAATCATATGTATTTTTTTCTATAAAAAAATAAAAAGAACGTAAACTTTTACGCAAACATAAAATAAAATAAAATTAAATAACAAGAATACATCAGTGAACCTACTGTTGAGTTTTGAGGGTTTATCTTTTGTTGTTTTAGGTGGGTTTTGTTTTCAAAAGTAGGGTTTACAAAACCAATTGCTGGTTTAGCAAAAAGTAATTAATTTTAGGAAAATGAATAAATAAATATTAAATCAATACAAAAAAAATTACCAGCAGTATAAAAGGGAACGGGAGTATCGACACATAAGTATGTGGGTGGAGGGAGTTATTGGGCTAGAGTGTCTCGCTTTGATTTTTAGCTGGCCGATTACCTCTATGTCTACGATATCATTTAAAACAAAATTTATCATTCGCACAGTCGGAGCAGAACAGTAGGACGTTAAACCACATTCAATTTCATTCCATTTCATGATGGAGACAGAAATAACTGATAAAGAAAATAATCGTTTAAAATATCCTATTTATTAGATAAAAGATATTGTTATTAGCAATATGTTCAGAAAAACAAGAATACCAACAAAACAAAGCGGCCATGACACCGACACCTTTAATTATCCTAATGAGCTGCGCGTGCTCACGTGACAAGAAGTGATATTAAGTGTCTAATTAGAGAGGAAAATGGCGATTTAAATTTCATCCTTCAAATGAAAACATGTTATTACAAATCTCAACAAACTATGTAAATATCTAGTGTTTTTATTTCCGTTACTCTCAAGACGCTTTCTCTCCAATCATCGACTGGTTTCTCATTTCTAAACATTGTCCTTTCTAAGCACAGATGGTTATCTTCTTTCTAAGAGAAGAGTTTCATTTCTTTCCGGGTACAGGTGTGTTTTAGTTGTAATCAAGGTCTGTCTTCATATAGAAATAATAATATGCGGCAAAAAAATACAGCAAAAGTCAAGAAACTAGCGCACCTAACTGATAAAATAAAAGCGAGAGAGAGAGAGAGAGAGAGAGAGAGAGAGAGATGGGTAAGGCGCACTTGACACTACTAGATCATTCGGTTCAATTTTATTTCAATCATTCGCTTGACCCAGAGAAGAAACTCACGAAGTTAGACAAGCGATCCAGCCCTTGACGCCCTTGACGCTATGGCAGACCCTAGGATTTAGTGGCGGCCATATGGATATGTATTTTACTTAGATTGGAATGAATTAATTTATTAATTTGTTAATGGCAGAGGCGGATTTTAGACAGTGCCCTTTTTTACTGCTGAAAGTGCCTTTTCTCAGACCCAAATATACCCGTTCCGAACGTTTACTTAGACGAAAATATCAGCCAAATAGCTCTTGGAATGGCTACAGATGCCAGGAAATGACGGATAATAATCTTTGCGGACGCCCTGCCTCCCCCTCTCAGCGGCGTGCCTCGTCTCTGCCGTCAGTGCCCTCATTTTGCGGCGCACCACCCACCCCCCTTTCAAAATTCCTAGATCCGCCCCTGAATGGGGTTTAACGTCCACTCGCCACAAACCAGGTCATTTCGAGACTAACGTATGGTTTAATTTTATTTCAATAATTCGCTTGCACGTAGGACGTCTTTATCAGTGGAAGGACGTCGGAGGATCCGGAGAAAACCTACGAGGTTGGACAGGCGACCCAACTACTTGTTACGTACAACCGGGGATTCGAAACCACGCCAGTTGACTCAATGACAGGCTTTATGATACAGCGCGCACGTGCTAATCATTCGGCCATCCAACCCCTCTCCTACCACTTGAGATTATGAAATCAGTTAGATTTAAGCACGGCCTATTTATTAATATTATACATTCAGTCTTACGTATATTAAAAAATAAACTTCGAAAATTAATTTGTTTATTATTAATTGCGCCTTCTTTCTGTCCTTAATCATATTTTCTTTTAATTTGTACTTTTATTAAAAGTAGTATTATGGTTGCAGCATTTGACTGCGAACAGAGACGAAAAAGAGCCGGAGTCGGAGGGTGGGGCGGATGTTAAAGATATTTCCTGGAAGCGATTGTAACTTTCGTACGCATATTGCTTTACTGTGAAATATTTGAGCGTTTAAGGGCCCACTTGTCTGTACCAACTGGGATAACTAAGGTTTTAAGTTTTAATTGTTTATTTACATTTGATTGTTATTTTTGCTGCATATATTCAGGGGCGGATCCAGAGGGGAGGGGGTCGCACACACCCCAACCCCCCTGCTCAGCTACATGAAAAAAATAATGCCTTGCCTCAATGAAATTACATCACAAAGTGATCCTACACCAGTATAAAAATTATTTCTCTGTTTAAAAAGATCAATTTGTGTGTATGCCTATGTAATTTAGAGACGACGAAGGCAGATTTCCGTGACAGAAACCTGGCAAACCCCCTCCTGCAAAAATTCCTGAATCCGCCCCTGATATTGTATACATTATTTTTGTCTACTATTCACATGCTTGATAAAGACGAGAGTAATTGTGTATATGTTCAATAACTAATTGTAAAAAATCAATCAAAGAAAATATTGAACGTTTCAATAAAAACAACAATATTTAAAACCGAGATTATTTTTCAGGAAAAACGCCATTCATGCATTCATTCATTCATTCATTCAAATTCATTCATCCTTAGACCATTGTTAAATGTATTTCTTTCTAAATTTTATATTTATGAATATGATTTTATGTTTCTCATATGTCCTTCAACCATTACTAAATATCTTTTTATTCTTTCCTTTTCCGTGCTCAACCTCGTGGGTTTCCTCCGGGCACTCCGGTTTCCTCCCACTACTAAAGACCCCTACGCGCAAGCGAATTATTGAAATAAAAGTAAACCATATGTTAGTCCCGAAATGACCTAGTTTGTGTTGAGTGGACGTTAAACCCCATTTCTCCCTCTCTCTCTTTTCCGTGCTGTACATTCATTCTTCTGTCATTCCTAAATATCCTTCCATTCGTCCATCAAGAAATAGAATAATAATAAATGAGTACATTTCATTTCAAATAAATGACTGACAACTTTCAACAAACATTGAACCTAATTTATTTTAATTCTTTTGATCATCATCGCATTAACGCATTGAACCCTTTATACAACATCTCAATCAACTCACGCCACCAACCATCTTTTATTCATAATTCGTTCTCTTTTATTCTCCAATCACGATTTTTAAGCCGGGTCAATCTAATTTAAGGAGCGGCTGTTGAGAAACGGAACGAAATAAGTGTGGTCAAGAGGGCGCTTTATAGTCAAGGAGTGACCTCTGACCCCAGTCTACTTAATCGTCAGTCTCCGACGCAAAGAAATCTGTGCCCCCTTCTTCCTAAAATAAAAGTTACAATCTGGTGAATGGATTAAGTGGACCCTTGGACAATATGACTGCGTGAAGAGGCTGGATGCAATATGGATATGATCGATTTGAATTAGGGAAATAACCTATTACACACGGCATGCGATTTAGCAGGTGATTTCTATATCCTTTAAATTCAATTACTTTATTCTGTGTGTAAAATGAAGTAAGGCGGTCACGGTGGCTAAGTTAGTAACACATTGGCTCACTAGCCTGGGTGCTATCCTGAGTTTCTGACAAAGGCAGCTATCGAGTCGTTTGGATGGGACGAAAAACCGAGGTCCCGCGTACACATTGTCGTACACGTAAAAGATCCCTTGGCAGCTGGAATTCGATATAAGAATAAGAAAAAGTGCCACTGCCCAGGACTAATGTCCCTTATAGTACACTGTATGGCATATGCCCGTCTTCATTAGCCCAGTTTAGTAGCAGAACAGTACGACGTTAAAGGGCACGTGTGTACGGGATGGAATGGTGGCACTTGGAAAAGCCAGACATTATTGATAGATCTGGGCAAATGCCAAAAAAATAATGACATCATAGTATTAATAGCGATAACTTCTACCAAAAGGTATTTCCTTTTATTAAAGGTACATTATAGGAGATAAAGAGCTGACAGTTCTCAATATAATAGTTAAAAACTAGTTGATGTAAAGGGAATTTGTTGAATTTTAGGCCAGCCTCGATCATCATTACTAAAGTGGGTACAATGAAAAACAAAGTCTCGATTATTTACTTTTACGTTTAATTATATTTCAAAAACGGTATTCTAATCCGGTAAATATCACAGGCTAGCGAGGACATCGAGAGTTGATTATGGTCTGGATAAGCTAATAAATGTCTAATTGATAATTTATAGTTTATGCAGTATAACATTTCAGGCATAAAGAAAGACCTGCAATAGACATATTTACCTCTTGCATAATGTATGCTTAAGTCGTGCGAAATGAGATAGCATCCTAAACATACAAATGACTATCGGCTACTTTGAGTCGTATAAAAATCTGCTTGATCGACTCAAGGCCAGGATTTGTCGATATAAGTTGTTCGATAATCTGAAGATGCAAAAATATCTCTATTTCGTAAACTATTCCCCGCGTTCAAGAGTTAACAATTTATTCTACTTTGAATCACTGTTTATGAGAAATATATTTTATCCAGAAATACACAAATCTGCACATAGTTTCTTATCGATGAATTTGATATATTAAAGCAGCAAAATTATTAAGGTCTATGTGTTAGTTAAAATAAGGCGAAAAGTTTGAGTACATTCTTAACTTAAGTCTGAGAATACTTTATGATCTCGAGGCCTGGGGTTTAGTGTCTGGTTCAAGTTGACAAAATTGACAGACTATGTCAAGTGTTATCGCCCTTTATTTGGTCAGAAGGTAAATGCCGTGCACGTGCTGTGTCAGACATTTGACGTAATTGAAGGTAAGCACGTGAGCTGAATTCCCGCCTTTAAGAGTCCTAATCTAATACAAGGTGTGGATTTCTGAGAGAATTATGCGCGTGGACGTCTGCTGGTGTTTGCTGATTTCTGCTACTGAGTTATCGCCCCATAAATTGCACGTTAGTCGGTCTCGTGAGGGTAATATCAAGTGATATTCCCGTTTCTCATTAAAGCTAAATGTTGAATATATGAGAGCAGATCGTCGCCAGCACGAACAATCAACAATAGATGGAAGCAATATAAACAGGTCATGTGGATTTCTAGTCACATAATGGACGGCCAATTCCTGTAAACATATTGCCTATATTATTTTGGGACTTAAGTCCAATATTTTCAGTATATGCTGCCACCGATATGATGAACCTGAAAAATAGTTGATATGAACTAAGGGAACTAAACCTTAGTGAGTATTGCCACTGGTTGACGGAATCTTGAGTAGTGAACTGTGATGATCCAAATTATTTAAACCCGACCCTTTTCTCACCTTGGTATTATTATATCTACTGAGTTGTTTGCCTGTAAGTTAGAAATTGGAATCAGACCACTTATTTGATAATCTTGCTTACGAACATGGTTTGGTGCTATTATTGAAATATTTTCCAGGTTACAGGCGCCTGTGTTTATTCCTGGTACAATTTCCTGATCGACATATTATGACTACAAATGGTACATTTCGTACATGCTAACATGATAGACTGGATAATCTAGCCAATGAACTCTCGCTCTTCTCCAATGTTGACAACACATTCAGAGAGAGAGAGAGAGAGAGAGAGGGGGGTTGTAACGTCCACTCGACACAAACTAGGTCATTTCGGGACTAACATGTGTTTTAATTTTATTTCAATAATTCGCTTGCGCGTAGGGGTCTTTAGCAATGTGAGGAAGCCAGAGTACCTGGAGAAAACCCACGAGGTTGGAAGGCGACCCTATTCCTTGCACGTCAACCGGGGATTCGACCAACACATTCAGTCTAATATTCGTAGAAATTTAGCGAATGATCGAAACTAGGTACAGACCATAGCAATACTAAAAATCTCAAAAATTGATCAACATTCCTTGCACGTCAACCGGGGATTCGACCAACACATTCAGTCTAATATTCGTAGAAATTTAGCGAATGATCGAAACTAGGTACAGACCATAGCAATACTAAAAATCTCAAAAATTGATCAACATTTTATTCTTATGAAAAAACGAGTGCACTCTAACCATTCGGCTACCCCCCCCCCCCCCGCCCATTGAATAAATAACAGCGGGGCAAGGTATATGGATTATTACTTGAATACCTGACAAATCTTGATGTATATGAATGGCACGAAGAAAAATACATCAGGCACAAATCATTATGTCTTTCAGTTTAATGGTAATATCATTGCCTTTTAATTTTGAATTCATTTTGTTTGTAATTTCTTGATGTTTTTAATTCCAAACCTCAGCAATCTCATAACACAATTAAAGGTAATAAAAAACCAAGAACAGACGGAACATTGACGAAAACAGCCGAGCAATTATTTTAACAAACGTCTCATATTTGTCTTGATGAAAATTACAAACAATATAGCAGAATAAAAACCAATCTTATCAGATGACCTTCAACTTTCTGTTTCTTCAACATTTTGTTTTATGTTCAGTTTGACTCCCATATCAGACGTGAGGCAATTCAACTTCAAGCTAAATGAGAAGAACAAGCTTCATCTTCGAAACCCAGGACCTAATCATTCAAGAGAGAGAGCGAGAGAGAAATGGGTTTAACGTCCACTGGGCACAAACTAGGTCATTTCGGGACTAACATATGGTTTAATTTTATTTAAGTAATTCGCCTGCGTGTAGCGGTCTTTAACAGTGAGAGGAAACCGGAGTGCTCGAAGAAAACCAACGAGGTTGGACAGGCTACCCTACTCCTTGCCACGTACAACCGGGGATTCGAAGCCAAGACAGATGACTCAATGGCAGACCGTATGATACAGCGCGCACGCTAACAATTCGGACACCCCCCCCCCCCAATCATTCGAATTTAAATCTTCATTTTGGGAATAATAATATGGAATAGTTTTATTTCAATTTGTTTTCGGGTCCTCAGGTTTTCTCACACAAACGAACAGGAGAATTAATGAAATAATATTGAATCATGCCACATAGAGATCGGGGATCGAACTTTTGTAATTTAGACCCAACACCAAAATATCACATGGAATCAATTTAACAGTTATATAAATTCACATCATACAACATGACATCGGTTGATTCATTTTGAAATCTTCGTGCTAACTGTTTAAACTAACCCCGTATTGAAATGTGTGCCCCTATTTGAACTCCCTGCAAAATGGCGTATCACCATGCACCGTGTTAGCGAAGATGACGAGCTTTCCAGTCAACAACACGTTTGATGAGGCGAAGAAACGTAGAGAAATTAATTAGTTGGCCGGCGAATAAATCTGCGGGATTATAATCTCACATATGGTGTGGAAAATATGAAAGCGTATTGTTAAAATCTGGTATCTAATCAACGGCGGTTATAAAACACCGGCCATCTTCTTTCGACCATGTTTCAAATGATGGCGTCTATCTTATTACAATTATTCATGAATAATATCTATTAATTTTCTATCATTATTTTCTGTTTCTTGACAACTCTTCGTCTTATCTTGTGGCTGTCTTGTTAATTGAATAACCCAGAGTTACTTTATAGTTTTTAGATGTTTTTTTCTGTTAAAGCTTCTAATTCTAATCATCACGTGCACAAAAACCGCCATTATGGGTTGTTTTTTTTTTCTTTTTTACATAGATTTAATTAGGAATTATTTTCAGTGCAGATCACAGAACATCCTAATTCTGGATTTCGTGATTTTTAGAAATTAAAACACACCCATAGTTATATAAAAAAAACTGTAGGGCTTCAATTACCCGAAAAATATACACAAGTCGATTCGCATTCGCGGGCGTGGTTTTTTCCTTTGTCAGTGATGCAGGGCGAAGGGCCTGACAAGGACAGCTGTCTAGTCGTTCGGATGGGACGAAAAACCAAGGTTCCGTGTACACATTGGCGTGCAGGTAAAAGATCCCCTGGTAGTTGGAGCTCGTTATAAGAGGAGGTTATAGTGCTGCTGTCTGGGGAACGTGTTCCTCATTGCACACTGTATGGCGTATGCCCGTCTTTATTAGCTCATGTTAGGAGCAGAACAGTAGGGCGTTAACCCCATTTTATTTCTCTTTGCATTTGCTGGCCTTTTAAAATAAGCCAGCAGTCTCAATCGAATGCAAATTTCTAGCATCTGGTTATTCCAGTCTACATACGCCGTTTGATTTGGTGTAATGTGTCTAGCCTCGTTCCCCGAGTCTTTTGCTAGAACTGGAGCTGAAACGCATTATGGTACACGATTCGTGTGCCAATGGTAAAATGTTTATTTTTTCTTAATCATTGGATATCAGAGACAATCTTTTCTCTGGTAAGATCACAGCATCAATGTTGATTTAAATTGATAAATAATTCGTGTTTTCAAAGTAGAAGATTTTGGATGATATTGAGTTAGAGACCTAGCTACTTTAAGCCTGGGAATGTTTTGTTTACTAGATGCCAGGGCCCTGTTTCACGAAATTTTAACTTAAGATAAAATCCAATTTTAGTAGATACTTCAATTTTGATTGGCTAAGCAATAAAATCAATGTTATATTATCCAATCAAATTACTAAAATTGGGATCTTATCTTAGTTAAAATTTCGTGAAATAGGCCCCTGATATATATTAGTTGGGTACGAGACCTAAAATCCGTGACCAATTTGCGGGGAAGTTGTTTTGAAGGTGGTTTCTTTATGAAAAAAACCCACTGAAGCGATTCAGCTTGGGTGTCTCTCTCTCTAAAATGCTGGCGGAAGCCGCTAGAGGGCCAACTTCAAAATGTCGGCCAGATTTGGCGAGAAAATATATAATTATCTGATATATGCTTCTGATGTGCCTATATGTATGTTATAAGGATCTCTGAATTGAAATATTGTAATCAAAAATCCATCCGGCCACTAGTTTTGCCGATATGGCCGAACAATCCAAGATGGCCAGCTTTTTGGCCTGGAAAATAATTATCGGGGTCGAGGTCTGTAATTGTGATGAATTTGTGGCGTGATATGGCAATCAGCAATAATAGTGAAAGAAATGAAGGCATACACCGATATTTACCATCTGATATACTTTGGTGTCAACTCATTTTGATTTTAATTTAATCAACGCTTAATAATGGATCAATGTAATATTTAATCACGCATGATAATCAGCATCACCAACTTATCCGTTAAAGTCAAAGTGATGAAGATTCCGACGAAACTTCAAATTCTGAATCTGTACAATTAAAACCGGATCTATCTTTTGAATCGGGTGACTGATTCTGATGAGTAACACTTTGACTTTAACTAGATAAGATGGTGATGCAACAATTGTACATTTTTTCCAATAGCACCAGGGCCTGTTTCACAAAATCCGTATTTTAGTAATTTAATTAGATAATATTCGTTCGAATTTAAAGCTCAGTCAATCAACATTGAAGTATCTATTAAATATTGAATTTAATCTATATAGTTAAGATTTCGGGAAATAGGGCCCTGTTGTTCAATATTCTGTTGCTGTGTAGCTTTTACTGGGTGGTGCGTTTACATAAACCAAAGGTTGTATTGAATAAACATCTTCTGATATCCTTGGCTGTTCCTGACCAATAAAAGACTACTCCATCACTGTCAGATGCCTTCTTGTTAAGCCGGTAAATGTTCCAGGGTTCGGTTGGTTCCCTGTCTTGTATTCAACACAAATTAAGCGGAAAAAACTCGACGATGCCTCATTGGCGTTGATTAAAGGAAGAAGGAGAACGAGGAGGTGATGTGACTATTGTTACAGAGTAAATGAAGCGTCAGCATCTTCTCCGCGACTAATGAAGGATTCCATAATAAAACAATGTATTTTAAACACCGGTATTGTCAGTTATAAAATAAACCATTGTGTTGTTTTTACGATGTATTAAAGACATTTACAAGTCGTGTACACAATATTTCTGACTTGTATTAACAAAGGGAAAGTGCGTTGAAAATTTTATATTCATAAAATCCAGCCACATATTTACCGCCACGTTTCTGACATTCAGCGCAAAACATACCAGACGTCCACGTTAAATAATACATGGGCTTTATAAAGTCGTAAACTATGTCGAGGTCTCGACCCCAGGCGTGGTCGTGAGAAGGAGTGGTGACGCCCCCCTCCCCCCAAACCACAATAATTGTCAGTAAACATTATGCTAAAAACAATCCAGCCTCATCACACCAATATTATTGCCTGTCTGGTCATTTCTGTCTCCTAGGACAAATAAAGACATTTAAGAGGAAGCGAACTATTTTAATTAAAATGCTATTGCCGCAAAAGACACCGAATACCCCCTCCTCTCTGTCTCTCTCTCTCTCTCTCTCTCTCTCTCTCTCTCTTTCCGGGAGATGAAGAAGAAGAACTGGCTACTGACATGGCATGTCTCTTTAATCATACCGGAGCCATGAATATATTGGTATGAATGGTATGCTTATCGAAGGGTATGAGAGACAGTGGGGTTAGTGAAGGGTGGTAAAGATAGTTTGTTTGTGTTGGTGTTATTGTTAAATAGTTAAATATCATTAATCATTTCCTTGCCTTCTCCCATCTGGGGCTACGTGGATTAGAGAGACAGAGAGAGAGAGAGAGAGACAGACAGAGACAGGGAGGGGTGGTTTAACGTCCACTTGCGTGCATGGGTCTTTAGCAGTTGGACGAATCCGGAGGACCCGGAGAAACTCACGAGATTGCACAGGCGAATCTACTTCTTGCCACGTACAACCGACCGGTGAATCGAAATCACGTCAGTTAACTCGGTGGCATACCTTGTAATACAGCGCGTACGCGCTTACCATTCGGCCACCCATTCCCACCCACTCCACCCCGACAAGGAGAAACCACGCTGGAAATCCCGAAGAATCGAAGCGAAGACGACTTAGGTTTGTACGACGGTCACTTTAAGATTTTCAAATCAAAATGAAGTACACAAGCTTGTCGTCAGCAACTTATTTTAAGTCACCATACACGATTTTAACCTTCATGAGACACGTTTTATGGTCGATATTAGACATTACTAATAACTGCTCTTAATTTAAACTTCAAATCGGATAAACACGTGTAAAACACGTGGTGTTAATCATTGATATTCTGATTAAAATATTTAAGGCGATTACTCTTATAAGGAGTTCTACACGTACATTTCAGACGAAGACATGAGTAGCAATGAGCTATTGGCCATGCACTGGGAATGGCGTCATCGCGGCCAACTTCGAGTGCTGTGCGATTGTCCAAGTTTCATATTAATCGTATATTAGGTTTTGTTCGAACATGTACCAGAACAAGATGGCGTTTGCTCGAGGGCGCGTTCGTACGACAACAACGGTTCGATTATCAAGTTTCCACTACTGACAGAAACTGATTAAAATACAGTGTATATTTCGTTGCGTTTGATTAATCAATCACTGTTGACTTTTCTTGTGGCTTACCCACAGTTCTATGCACCGCGCTCCACGAATTCGCCATAACAGACCGCTTCATTGGCTAATCAGTTAGAGCACGGGTTATAAACAAACTCTTTCAAATCCTAGTGCTGTGAAGACAAGTAAAACGAAATTTTGAATCAACAAAAAAAAAAACGAAACGAAATAGGATATATATTTTGTCGGATTGAGGAATCTTAGTGTAGTAGCGAAAAGTAAAACTAAATTTTTAGCTAAGAAAATAGAACAAAATAAGATCTGTGGTTTAATGCGATTGTTGGTGATAAAAACAATATGTAACAAACTGAGGCTTAACGTCCTAGTAATCTGGGGGAGGGGGGGGGCTAGTGGTCTAGAGAGCCGCGCTTCGACCTCTAGCTGGCCGTTCACCTCTGGCTTGCGGCTGTGGTTTCGAGCCCTGGTGTGAGCGTATGTGGCATGGAGATAGGGGCGCCTTCTCAACCTCGTGGGTTTCCTCCGGGCACTCCTGTTTCCTCCCACTGCTAAAGACACCTACGCGCAAGCGAATTATTGAAATAAAAATTAAAAACCATATGTTAGTCCCGAAATGACCTAGTTGTGTTGAGTGGACGTTAAACCCCATTTCTCTCTCTCTCTCCCTAGTAATCTGCACCAACACGTGTTAATGCACCACTGACGCGTGAAAACTGCACTGAAAAATCCCAAACCCCCTCTTCCCCACGTACAATGCAGAATAGGCCTTCTACGGATTATATAGTAAAGTTACACAGTGTGTAGCAGGATTACAACAGTTTTAAGCTAATATAAGAATCGTTCCAGTCTAACAGTATGTAGGGGGGGCCGATGAAATGGGGTTTGATGTCTTCCGTTTTCCCTGCGATTTGGCCAATGAAATGGAGAATATGTGAAACAGTGTACTATAACAGAAGCACCATGGGCTACTCTTATATCGAATTCCATTTAGACAAAAGGACTGTTTTATGTAGCTCTATACACGGGAGCTCTACTATTCGTTACTCCCTAAAGATCAAACCTGGTCCCTCGTCATCCATTCGGGATTGAACATGAGGACATAAGGTTAGCAAGACAATAGGAGCAGGTTGATTTCGGGACTAACACATGGTAGTGTTTTAATGAGGGCAAATCCAGGTGAAAACTCACGAGGTGAGACACGCCAATTAATCTACATTGTGCCGATTCCGAAGGACCCGGTGAAAACCCACGAGGTTGGATAGGCGACCCTACTCCTTTTTTTTGTTTTTTTATAAACAATATTTATTCAGAAACTGGGGGATTGGGTAACAGGTAAAGCCTATATAAACCCTTAACCCTTGTTACATGCACCGGGGAACCGAAACCACGCTAGTTGATTCAGTGACAGATCTTGTCATACAGCGCGCATGTGCTACCCCCCCCTCCCTCGCGTATATAAAAGACACATCAGTGTGTCACTGGGTCACTGCAAAAGACTCCTATGTGTAAAATGAAATGTGTTAGGGCCGAAATGAACTTTTTTATGACGAGAGTGTGTAAGACACACACCCCCACCCTCCCTTTCTCTCTCTTTCTCTCAAAAATATTGTTAGTTATGTGTGGTAATAGTTGTACTACAACGCAACGAGTGACTTCACCTGCGTCATCAGCCACACCCATCACTATACACATAGCTACCACGTATGGATAATATAACGAACTCGATGCTAAAGATCATTAATATTACAAGCTGATGAATCAGATATTCGCTTTGAAAATATTACGTTACGAAACTCGTCAAAACATCTGGCGGTTTTGTTTAGTTGTTAACAGGAACATGGATGGGGATTTAAAAATGTATTCATTAGGTCGTATTATAGTGCCCGAATTGGCTAACAATAGTCGAGGAAAGACACGATTTGTTTTGTAAAGTCGACAGTTTTTGTTGATAGATGTAGCAATTTGATCACGCAATAAAAATACAAAAAACTTCGTGTCCACTTAGTATATCGAATCGTGCATGTAATTTTTTTAAAATTCTTTTTTATAAATTTTTTACGTCGTGTATTTTCTGAAGTATGATATAAATTGTTTATGTCTTTTAAAGTGAAGTTGAACAGAAATATATATTTTTCAGGATATGGGATATTTTTGAGTACACCGTTCACAGATCAGTCTAAAAGATTGAGTGAGAGCTGTGGTTTAACATCCAATCGACACAAAGTAGGGCATTTTGTGACTAACATGTAGTTCAATATTTCCATGATTCGGTTGCGGTTGCGGTTGTGCAACACACGAGGTCGGATTGTTGATAGGAACCTGAATACTGTAACTTTTAACCGAAGCACGTAAATAAAGGTACAAACGAACATCCAACAATTTACCATAAAATTACATTAGTAAACAGAAACGTCAATAAACGCACACATTTACTATAATATTCAAATGCGTAAAATAATAAACAAAACACGTGCGGTTACGTTAAGTCTCCAAAAAAGGTCCGTAAACGCACACATTAACCATAACGTACACATACGTATGGCCACGTAAAATATTTAAACAAAAAAACATTACCATAACAAAAAACGTCGGATACAATACACACAACGCAAGTAACTTTTTTTTTATAACAGTTATAAATAAAAAAACACAATAACTTTATTATAACGTTACATAATACACGGATAAATAAACATAAACCACGGATAAATTTAATATAACGTTACAATTATGAACAATAAACGCAAATTACGTTTTTATAACGTTACAGTTATAAACATAAATGCAAGTAAATTTATTGCAGCCTTACGGTTATAAACAAAAACGCATGTAACTTTATTATAAGGTTACAATTATAAACAAACAAAAAAAAAACAAACAAAAATAACTGTATTATAACGTTACAAGTACACGTATTAACGAAAACGAAAATTACTTTACTATAACGTTACAGTTATAAAAAAATAAAACCCCGAAAATAACGGCTCAAATAACTTTAATACATGTATAACGTTACAGATAACGCAAACAACTTTATCAAAACGTCACAATTATAGAGAAAAAACGTAAGTAACTTTAATACAACGTTGCAATTATAAAGAAAAAACGCACGTTAGCTATAAACATAAAACACAAATAACTTTATTAAAACGTCACAAATATAAACAAAAAACGCAAGTAACTTGTTGTTTTTTGTTTTTATTTATTTATGAATTCGAAATCAAAAATAAATCGTTTGTTTGTGCACCTTTAAATGTAGTGCGTCAGTCGCTTATATTTATGGTAAAAAGAAAAAAAAACAAATAACACGATTATTTGCAAAGCCTTCGATGACTTTCAGGTGTTAAAAAACCTGCGTTTCAATGTCACAACAGATTACGTTGAAAGAAGATTAAGATATAACAAATGTATTTCTAGATTCCCGGTAAGAGATTAGCGTCATATTTAATTTAAACTTAACTCGAAATTGAAATGGATATTTGATCCGCCTTCGCAGTTGTGAATGACTTTTACCCTTGGATTTAAAACAAGCATTGAACTTCAGTCGTGATTGTTAAAATCTAGGTTCTGTTTTCATAATTAAGAATGTTTATAGCGTCGTGTTGGGGGAATTATAATTAAAAACAATAATTTGTAATAACTTGCCAGTTGTGCCATCCAAAGTTGTAAAGAAATGAAATGCGGTTTAACGTCCTACTGTTCTGCTCCGACTGGGGTAGTAAAGACGGACGTACGCCATACAATGTGCAATTAAGAAAATTTTACGGCGTAGTTCCCCGGTGTCGGTGATGCAGGACGGAGAGCTTTACAAGGGCATCTCTCTAGTCGCTCGGATTGTACGAAAAACCGAGGTCCAGTGTACACATTTGCGTGCATGTAAAAGATCCCTTGACAGTTAAAACTCGATATAAGAGTAGGTCATAGTGCTCGTGCTAGAGCAAAATTTCCCTGATATCATACTGTATAGCGTATGCCGTCTGCATTAGCCTAGTTCGGAACAGAACATTAGGACGTTAAACCCCACTTCATTTCATTCCATTTCTAATCATAATTATGATAAGATAATCGGTCAGTATCGTCGTAATCCTCATAATCATCATCGTTGAAATCGACTCTAGAATATATAAATAATGTACGTACATACCTTAGTCAATGTGATCCTATCCCTTATATCTATCAACCATTCGTGGAATAAACCTGACCACAGAACAAAAATATTGAAACCCGATTTTTAAAACATCTCCGATATGAACTGACGGCATCGACAGCAACAACAGAAATAAATTGAAACATTTGCGATATTGCAGTTAAATGGGATGAGCTGTGGGTCTAAGGTACATATATTTAATAACGAGTCAAATTAATTTGATAACTTGGGGAGGAAGGAAAAATCATTTAGCAAATTGTTGTGAGTAAATACCAGGATTAAGTCATCATTGCCTTCCAAAAACTAATCAACTTAGAAAGGATCAGAACACACTAACCCCGTTTTAACTAATTAAACAATCGAGGGACTTGAATCTCTTTAACTTGCCCTTGGTTTATTCCCAATAAACCTCTTCCCGTCCCATTCGCCTGTCTTTATTCAGTTTTCGGTCATATATTCCGGTCCGTTTATGGATTTTTTCCCCCAACTCGTTGACTTCTGGTCTTAGGATTTATTTGCAAACAGTTATTAACTGAGGAGTCGGGACGTTTGTAGAGTAATTGATGATTTGTTGGTCGCCAGAGAGAAGAATTAATTCATCAGAGTTCCAGATACCAAACCCTCTAGCATTTTATTGGTTCTCGCATCTCTAGCCTCGTGGTGGTAATATCTGTCACGTGACCGGTGAGTCATGTGATATGATGAGGTATATAGTTATATTCCAGCCTGGAGTCCGAAAAGATCAAACGAAAGGAAATGAAATGGAGTGTGACGTCCCATGTTCACGTCTGAACTGGGATAATCAAACGACCATACACCCATACAGTGCGCTTTGAGGGAATTTTGCCCTGGCAGCGACGCTGCGGCCTCTACATGCATATCAAATTCTAACTGTCAATGGATCTTTTACGTGCATGCCAATGTGAACATAGGGCCTCGGTTTTTCGTCCCATCCCAACGACTATACAGCTGTCCTTGAGTTGTTTATAGCCTTACCCCTATTGGACTAGCCAACTTAATTTGAAAGCACCCAAAAACAAATTTGGTTGAGATTCATTTCGCGGTTTACACGCACAATTTTCAAATTTGACTTGCTTGAAGGACAATATTGGTGCCAGTCATTATTAAATACATTCCAAATATAAAATGAATAAAAACAGGGGAATGCTCGTGATTTTTCTATTTTTCTCGTTTTATCTTATCTAGTGACAGCCAATTCTATTTTTGAAGTGTGAGATATCCTCTCATCGTCTTATAAAACAACTTTCCATCTTCAACGAAATTATCAGTGAAGTGAAATTCCCCAGTGTGTTTGTTATCGCTCGTTAGTTCAGTCAGTCATATAGAAGGATAACTCGTGTTTGTCATGTTTGACGTCACTTTCCGTTCATTCCAGTGTTTGTTACACATCTCCCGCAGCAATGATCTACGTGTTAAAATTATATTTGGAATGTATTTTACCAGTTCTATCACATATGCAATAATGACTGACACCAATATTTTATAGCCCCATGGCGCTGAACATTGGACACATTGGACCACGTTTCACCCAAGTTGCGGCTTCGATCCCGGTATTGACAAAGAAAGTTCATCAGAGAGAGAGAAATCAGATTTAACGTCCACTCAACACAAACTAGGTCATTTCGGGACTAACATATGGTTTAATTTTATTTCAATAATTCGCTTGCGCGTAGGGGTCTTTAGCAGTGGGAGGAAACCGGAGTGCCCGGAGGAAACCCACGAGGTTGAGAAGGCGCCCCTATCTCCATGCCACATACGCTCACACCAGGGATCGAAACCATAGCCGCAAGCCAGAGGTGACCGGCCAGCTAGAGGTCGAAGCGCGGCACTCTAGACCACTAAGCCATCCCAACCCCCCTTAAAGTTCATCAGTGGTTTTCTAGCGTAGTTTCTCCTTGTCATTGGTGTAGGACGGAAGGTGTGATAAGGACAGCTGTCTAGTCATTCGGATGGTACGAAAACCCAAGGTCCCATGTATACATTGTCTTGCACGTAAAAGAATTCCTGCCAGTTGGATTGAAATAAAATGGGGTTTAACGTCCTACTCTTCTGCACCTAACCTGGGCTAATGGTAGACGGGCATACGCCATACAAAGTGCTATGAGGGAAATTTTGCCCGGGCAGCGGCACTACGGCCTACTCTTATATCGAATTCAAACTACCAAGGGATCTTTTACGTGCACTCCAATGTGTACACGGGATATCGGTTTTTCGTCCCATCCGAACGACTAGGCAGCTATCCTTGTCAGGCCCTCCGTTCTACATCACTGACAAGAGGAAACCACGCTGGAAAATCGAGATGGAATTTCTCGGCCAATGCAGGGATCGAACACCCGACCTCCAGGCTAGCGAGCTAGAGCCTTACCCACTTAGCCACGTGATCCCCGTCGGTTGGATTAACTAGGGGGTCTAGGAGAAGCATTTTCGAGGTGGTTCTCCTAATGTCAATGGAAATGGATCCAGCAACGTCAATGAAACTGTACCTGGTAATGTTAGTGGCTCAGGACCTCGCAATGTCATTGGTGCAGGACTTGGCAATGATCAAGTATGTAGTTGTTTGAATGGATGTATAAACCAAGATGTTCACTACTCTACTTATTGGCCCCTGTTCCGTGGGGTTTCATATATGTGGTGACCTTCGACCCCTCAAACTGGCAATGAACAACTTATAGCCGTTTGAATGAAACGGAAACCAAAGATCTTGCGTTCACATTGGCGCGCACGTAAAAGATCCCTTGACAGTTTGTATTCGATAAATAGTAGGTTAAAACGCCACTGCCAGGGCAAAATTTCCCATAGAAAACTTCATCCGTCTTCATCGACCCGGTTTGATCAGAAAATATTACCTCGTTTTATTTTATTTTTATTTCATCTTGCAAACGTAGCCGCGTTTTTTTTTGTTTTTTTTTTTCTTTTGTATAAAAAAGCGTTTTTGCCAGCAACAAAAGGTCTGGATCGATATTACAGGAGAAAAAAAAACTGTTTATTCAGTGCTTATCATCACACAGCATTTAAAAGGTAAAATCATTTGAAGATATGTTACTAGGATAACGAGTCGGGTTCAGTCGACCGTGAACAGTTGTATCTAGATTATATCATTTTACCCGAGTAATTCACATCTGTCACCACACGATCAATGGGTTTCAGTAAGAATATTTAAATCAGAACTTAAGTTTAACATTAGGTCATCATAAGACCAGCAAATGATATGAAATGGGGTTTAGCGCCCTACTGTTCTGTCCCTACCACGCTAATAAAGACGGCTTGTGTTTTTACGCACTCTTATCTCGTTGTCCTCTTCTTCTACTTCCAGATGGAGGGACGGGAGTCTAGTGGTTTAATGCGTGCGCATGAAATCACGAGATCTGTCATTGAGGCAAGTGACGTGGTTTTCATTCCTCGCTTCTGCTTAAAAAGGAGTAGGGTCACATGTCCAACCTCGGGCACGCGAAGTATTGAAATTAAATTAAACCATATGTTAGTCCCAAAATGACCTTGTTTGTGTCCAGTGGACGTTAAACCCCACCCCTCTCTCTCTTTCTTTCTCTCTCTCACTTTCTCTCTCTGTATCTATCTCTCTCTCTGCCTCTCTCTCTAATTGAAGCACAGTGTATTGTCGTTCGGATGGTACGAAAACGCGAGGTCCCGTAAGACAGCATTTTCAAAATTGAGTCACCGCGGCTCCGTTAAAGTAAAAGTAAGTTTCAAATACATCGACAGTTGTTCATGGCACAGGGCAGAGTCAGGGGTATTCTATGGGTCCTTCAACTGCTGATGGTCCGAATCAACAGGCGAATTACTGAAATAAAATTGTTACATAGGTTAATATGATAGTTTCGAAACGGGCCTAGATTGTGTTGAGTGGGCGTGGTCCTATAAATTCCTGGAAGCCACATACACCATTCGTGTTTGATGACCTGTCATAGTCACTCATCTGGAATCGATCAAATTACTCATAAAAAGCTCAAGTTGAAATTAATTTTCTGATGGCACCAGACATCCTACAGCCTTCTGAGATGACTATTATTCATTTTAGCCTGTTTCCAACACAACGCACCAGACCACTACCCTGAGGTCATAAAACCGTTATAGTTCATTTCCACATCTATAGCCCAGAATGAAACATGGTGACGTCATTATATTATATGACGTAGAAATAAGAGTACGCCGTAGCGCCATTATGATGTATACCATTCTTCAATAGCCCATTTCACTCCATTTTCAACTGTCTTGGTCAGCATCGTGATTGAAACCGGGACATCCGAGTTGATATTTAGTGAGCCAGGTCTTTACTCAGTGAGATCTATTGGGGGAAGATTGTCCGGACAGTCGCATTAGGGCCTACTCTTATTTCGAATACCAACTGTCAATTTTTTTGTACGTGGAGTCGGTACCTCGATTTTACGCCCCCCCCCGATCAATTAGACACTGTTCTTGCCAAACCCTCCATCATGCACCACTGACGAGGGGAGACCACGTAATAATCTGGTAAAATGGCATTTCTTAATAAATATTTCTCTCCAACAGTTAAATTTTTTTTTTCGAGTTTCCATATCTTTTACTAGGGGACTATAGGCTCCCCCCCCCCTCCACACGCCCACGCGCACACCCCACCCCACCCCTGCTACTCTTTAGACAAATACAGCTCAGCAAAACACAGAATCAGAATACAAACTGATTCCACCAGATTGGCAGGTCAACTCGATGCCGCTAAGTCCATTTTAATTACAGCAATAACAGCATCGAGAAACGGAAATTATCAATATCAGGATTTTCCGGCCATGTTTTCCGAAAAGTCATAAAGCATTCTCTTGATCATACGAATAGATAAAGTGGGATGAGATATAAGGGAGATAACTCGCGGAAGAGTAAATAAATCACTTCAATTACCTGTTCAAATGACGTCAGTTTTTACCTGTTGTATTGACATTACCTGTGCCGTTCTGTTTACATTTTACCGCGCGTGAATACATCGGTACAGCAGGTGCTTGTAGATTAATACTCGATTTTATCATAATCAAACTAGTTTGAGTATGTTCTGGAGTAGAGTCAAGTAGCAGAGGTAAATATTAATACAACTGAAGAGTAGGAGAGAGAGAGAGAGAGAGAGAGAGACAGAGAGACAGAGAGAGGGGACAGAGAGAGACAGAGAGAGAGACAGAGAGAGGGGACAGAGACAGAGACAGAGAGAGAGACAGACAGACAGAGACAGAGAGGGAGAGAGAGAGAGAGAGAGAGAGTACTATCTATGTAAAATAAACTAAAACACGAATTATTGACATAAAATTAAACCATATGTTAGTCCCGAAATAACCTACTTTGTGTCGGGTGGGCGGCAAATCCCATTTCCCTCTTTCTAGGTCATTTCATAAAATGGTTTAATTTTATTTCAATAATTCGCTTGCGCATAGGGGTCTTTAGCAGTGGACGGAAACCGGAGTACCCGGAGAAAACCCACGAGGCTGGACAGGCGACCCTACTCCTTGCCACGGGAGTGTAAGAATCAATTATATGCATACTCCCGCACAGTGTTGCGTTTGAAGGTAATCCAACTACACACTGCTATTATGAGTGGATATTGTTGTTTTAAATTTTGATTTGTCAGTAGTCCGTCTACCAACCAATCACTAGCTGCCAAATATGTTTACATAACGTTACGTCATGACTCACGATTTTATTATGAGTAATTAACCCGTGCATAACAGAATACTGCAGTAAAACTAATTGCGTGACAAACGAGGCTATCAAGTCGAATGAAATGTAAACAATATTGTTTGGAAACGAACATACTTTCACCGTTTTGAATACCATAAATCAGTGTCCAAAGTTTTAGGGAAGACCCAGATTAAACGAAGGACTGTCATGTTGCTGTACTTAAGTGATAGCTTTCATTGAACGGAAAGAATAGACACACTCCCGCATAAGTTCAAGAAACAGACGCTATTCCAGCAATGGTCAGAGAGGGATTTCTCGGGCCATTGCTTCAGGAATATGATTATATGTGGCATAATCTTGTTGATTGGACGCAACCGCGATAGTGGTGCTGATTTCACTGGACCAACTTCTCAACAAGTACATTTCTTAATTCACACAATAATCTTCTCAAATTGAGTAATTCCAACTGTCTAAGGGTCTATGACGTGCGCATTTTTTGAATTCTACGATCATATTAACAGTAATAAGCCGCTTCAGGCCAATAAATTAAATCTGTATTGAACTAGGCTAATTACTGACACACAGACAGATAATCTATTCAATTCACCAACACTTAATTCAATATATAAACAAAGCCAGATAATAAATATATAAACTCTATAGTAATCAATAAAACACACCACGACAAATTCATTTCCATAATTCGCTTGTGCATCGGGGTCTTCAGCAGTGGGAGGAAACCGGAGAAAACTCACGAGGTTGGACAGGCGACCCTACTCCTTGTCACGTACAACCGGGGAATCGAAACCATGCTAGTTGACTCAATAATAACAGACCTGGCGCACGTGCTAACCATTCGGTCATGCACCTTCCTTTTATCAAATGCCGACCCGGACAGATAGGCTTTGTTACTTGCCGAAGTCCCTCATAACACGTGTGCATGTCTTTGTTATCCTGGCCGGCTCATTTTCCCTTTCAACCAAGGCCCTTGAGAGCCAAAAAAAAAAACACCCCAAAAACGTGTTCTGTCCAAAGTTTAAGGGAAGAACCAGATTAAACGAAGCGCTGTCATGTTGCTGTACTTGGGATAGATGTGATTGAACGGGCAAAATAGACACACTCCCTCAAAGTTGCAAGTATCAGAAGCCAATCCAGCAATGGCCAGAGAGGGAATTCTCAGGCCATTGCTTCAAGAATATGGGGCCCAAGCTGAAATAGAGCATACAATACAAGGCCGCGAACCTAATCATATCGCCGATTAGTCTACAAATCTCCCGTAATCTGGAAAAACCTAGTAACACTGTTGAATGTAGTTTTGAGTAAACAAAGGGAAACTGTTTTGTTAAGCTGCTGAATATATAACCAATTTTATTTTGTCTTTTTAGATAAAGATAATTAGAAGCCCTTTCGGTGAAGGAGAAAAAAAATTATTATTATATACATGTGTACTAAGTTCAAATATGGGTCTAACTCAATTTTGACGAAAATTTGACTTTCTAGGTTTTTCCAGATTACGGGATAAATGTATGTACATTTCAGTAAATATCACTTGAGTTTTATGTCCACTTAGCACCAACCGTGTCATTTTGGGACAATGCTATTTTACTAAATTCTGAGCAGCAAAACCGCATAGGTCATTACTGAGGTGGAAGGCGGAAACCCACGATGTTGCGACGGTGCCCTTATCGCAAAATCTCAAAAACCTTACCAAATATCAAATCGTTACCCCCAAGGAATAGGTGACCGACTTGCAAGAACTCGAAGCGTTATACACTAAACTACTAGACCTCCGCCCCTCCGGATAAAGACAGATATATCATCAGCAGTAAATAGCAAGTAAATCAATAAACACAATGATGAGGAAACATAGTTGAGTAGTCTAACTTAATGTTTCATATCAGTTATTGACTTACACGAAGGGTTCGTTAGCTCTGGAAGGTAACCGGGAATAGTGTTGGAGGAACTACCTCAGTATAGAGAGAGTAAGTGTCTTGTCGTTTCGTAATATTGCAGGATATGACCTGATCTATTCCATCTATAATGCGGGACTTCTAAAAGATTGGTATTTATGTTTAGCTTGTATGGTTTTTTTTTTACCGTTATCGGTACGATAATATCGATTTTGTTTGTTATAGTTATGGGTAGAGGTGTCAGATAATTTTGTTTTAATTTCCTGTCACGGTTTTAATACGATACAATTTATTGGACTCTACTACTACTACTACTACTACCTGGTGTTTTAACGTCCGCTTCTACAGAAGTGATATCGCAGACAAGAAATTTATTGGGCAATGTGCGGGTTTTAATTTGCTTTCAGTCTGATTTTACAATGGCAGGGAGACAACTCCCTTTAAATAAACTGATAAAACCTGATTATCCCGGCGTGTATGGCGATAAGTAGTGAAATGTGGGAGTGTATGGCGATAAGTAGTGAAATCAGGGACGGTCCATAGGGAGGTTTTTTTTTGGGGGGGGGGTACACCCCCACGCCCCTGCTCAGCTACATAATAAAAATTAATGCCTTGCATCTCATTAAAGTATAGATGATAGCTGCTAGGAGAGGAGGGGGCATTACCTTACTTGGTTTACCAAACACGTGTCATAAACACATATAATTTGATGGATATTTTGACAATGGCAAGGATTTAACCAAAATTTCACTGTTTTTTTATATATAAAAATGTCATTTACTTTCATTAGTACGTGGAATTTGACTCTGTAGAAAGTGTCAACCATTAATAAGTTAAAGATACAATATGCTCTTAAGGATCAAAATATTGCAATGCACCATAACAGCATACACATACACTTGATCCGTCCTTAATCTACCCCCTAGGATGACTAATTTTTGAAGTGATTTAGTCAATGATTAAGTACAAGTCAACATTCCAGAATATCTCAAACAATGACTAACTCAATCATTAGACTAATCAAAGTTTATAAAAATCTTAGTTTAAAGCAGCCAAGTCGCTAATATTTGGGATCAAGAAATTGACCCAAATGGGTCTCAACGCATATAATAATGAAATATCAATGTATATAAACCCGATTTACATTCAATCATGTCCGTCTTTACTGTAATTTCAAATCCGTTATGTTCGGTGAAATACGCCTGAAGTCTCAACCGCATGCCAATCCATAGCATCCGGTTATTCCAGTCTACATTATTGTGCTCTTCCGATAAGAATATGAGTCACCGTGTAGTTTCGTTCTTCGGGTCCCTCGTTAAAAATGGGCCTGAAGGGCATTATGCTACACGATTCGTGTACCAATGGTAAATTTTGTCTTAAATATTGCATAGCAGAAGCCCATCTTTTCCCGGCAAGATCACAACATCAATGTTGATTTAAATTGACAAATAATTCGTGTTTTCAATGTCAAAGATTTTGGATGATACTGAGTTAGATACTTTTATCTTGTATATGTTTGTTTCGCATGCGGTGCGAACCTCCTGCACTTACAGAAACTATGATACAACACTAATTATTATGCGCTGCTTCACTGAAATTTTTAGGACAATTTGTGTTTTTACAGATTATAGGGAGGCAGACCACCATTAAATTTCACCATCACAAATTGTAGTTCGTCTATTTATAGCAGTGCTCTTGCTGTCTCTTTCCTCCCCTTTTGCATGCCCACTTTTGTTGATTTTTTGGTCTAGAATGGACGAAGAGGGTTTGAATTAATATTTTCTGCCATGTTTTAGTAAATATTCATGATTTTGAGGCGGAAGGATAACGTCGTTATGAGGTTGGCTACGGTGATATGTACGGTAACTACATGTTTTGAGAATGCTTCTTCAAGTTCGTGTATCTCAAAATTTTGGTTGTCAACCTCATACAAATTTTAGTGCAAAGACATGACCATTTGTTCCTCTGTAGTGAAAAGCATTTCGCCCAACGAAAATTTGGGAAAAAGTTGGAGATGGGCAAAGAGTCCAGAATTAACATTGAAGTCAACGGGGAAATTAATGGTGGTCTGCTTCCCCCGATCACCAGAGAAAGTAATTTGCAGATTATTGGAATTATCTACATATTCTTGACATTGACACATCTGTTCTCGGTGTCCCAGTCATTCATTGGTCGAGGAACAAGGAGTATAATCATGACACTATAAAACCCAGAATGAGCCGCTGGCTTTTGTATGCAAGCATTGTTAAAGTAGCTATATCTCTAACTCAGTATCATCCAAGGTCTTACACGTTCAAAACATGTTTGTCAATTCAAATCAACATTGATGTTGTTATCTTACCTTGAAAAGGTAGGCTCCTTATATCCAATATTTAAGACAAAATAAACATTTGATCATCGGTACACGAATCGTGTACCATAGTGCATTTTAGAGTCAACATTGTAACCAGTGACCAGAAAGAACGAGTCTAGACATATTCCACAATTTATGTCAAATGGCGACTCCATAACGTATCCAGAGGGAATGCACAATAGACTGGAATAACCAAACACTGGAAGTGAGACTCGCGCCGTATTGCGCTGGACGTAATTGATTTGAAATTAGAGTCAAAAAGGAAATAATTGAATGTAACTCAGTTCATATACAATCAGGCCCCAATTATAAGTGATTTAGCTCCTTTAAAACGTGGTAATATTTTGCCTTAATTTTGCCTCGTTGTCACAAGGTAAAACAAAAATGCTCCGTTTGTCGGAAGTTCCAAAACGCCATTTTGTTACATCACATTGTTGTTGAAACTGGCTATTGTAGGCATATCCAGAACGAGGATGTGTTTGAAATTCCATGTTTTCTAAACTTTGTTTTCTTCAAGATAATTATTATTGGAATTCATTATTTGTACATTAAACATACATTATGCAAGAGCTAAATCTGCCTGAAATGTTATGTAAACTATCAATTAGACATTAATTAACATACCCAGACCAGAACCAACCCTCGATCGAATCGCTACCCTGCGATCTTTGGTGGATTATGATCCGATTTACTGCATAAATTTCCTTTTCGATTTAATTATTAAATGGATAATCGAAACTATGATGATCGAGGCTAGGCGGAAATTTCACTTGCTTAGTTTTCGGTTCATAGTGGACCAATTTGACTGATATTTTCAGCAAAGTACCTTTAAATTATATAGTTAACAATTATTGTTAGAACTGCCAACTCTTAACTTAGTTCCCATAATGCATCTTGAAACTTTAGTTTAAATTATTCCCAACGAAACAAACATAATTGCATATGGCGGATTAAGGCGTTCTGTACATGTGTTTTAATCAAAAGGTATCGGGGTGGGGGGAGAATGGTTAGTGCGTACTTTTGATTTCCTGGTTGTACGTGACAAAGTGTACAGTCGCCTGTCCAACCTCGTGGGTTTTCTCCAGGTCCTCCGGTTTCCCCCCACTACTAAAGACCCCCATTATCAGCGGTGTGTATTCTCGATTGCGGTTTATAATCCCGTCAAAAGGAAAGGGTATAATCAAAGACCAACAGGCTTACACGAGGACGTTAAATACAACATTGAAAAGAAAAATATATTTTATTTCAACAATATTTTATTTGCGGGATACCGAAACAAGTCAATAGTTTTTATAAATCGACTTCCCAAAGGCATGATGCATAAATAATATAACCTTTTATTATAAAAATGAAATAAAATGGGGTTTAACAGCCTACTGTTCGGCTTCAAACTGGCCTAATGAAGACGTACATATACCATACAGTGTGCTATGAGGGACATTTTGCCCGAGCAGCTGCACTGTGACGTATTCTTATATAGTATATAAACACACTCCATCTGTTTCAAAGTATGACCTGAAAACCTTAGGCAGCGCACTATATCTACGGACTGTTCCATCTCCAAGCAGTTTCAAACAAAAACTCAAAACTTACTTGTTTCAGTGTTCTTATTTATAACTGTTTCCTGGCCTATTCTTATATAGTACTCCAGCTGTCAAGCATCTTTTACGTGCACGCCAATGTGTACACTGAGCCGCGGATTCTTTACAAGAATGCTGTCCTTGTCAAACATCCGTCTTGCATCACTGATAATGGGAAACCACACCGGAAAATCGGGAAGAACTTTCTCGGCCAGTGCAGGGATCGACTTACGCGAAGAACATAATAAATCATTATCTAACATCAGGACAAAGAAAATGTCGATACCCGACAGGGACAGCTGTCTAGCCGTTCGGATGGGACTAAAAACCGAAGTCCATGAACACATTAGCGTGCGCGTTAAAAATTCCTTGCAGGTGGAATTCGATATAAGAATAGGCCGTAGTGCCGCTGCCCGGGACAAATTTCCCTCATCACACACTGTATCGCGTATTGCCTGTCTTCATTAGCCCAGTTTGAAGCAGAAGAGTAGGACGTTAAACCCCATTTCATGTCTGTTACCATGGTAAACAGGTGGTAGGTAGTACACTATGATCTCAAGATGATATCAACCACTGATATTTTAATCCATCTTCGTCTAGTTAAAGATACATTATTGAAGTTTGATAAAGAGTTGGCAGTTCTCACTATAATAGTTGAAAACTAGATAGTGTAAAGGTAATTTGCTGAAAATTTCAGTCAAATTGATCCACTATTAGCCGAGAACGTAGCTAGTGAAATATTCCCATAGACTCGGCGGCCATCATTACTAAAATCATTAATATAAACAGCATAGTCTCTATTATCCACCGTTAAGCTGCATATAGGAATATAATCCGCCAACATCGAAGCCCAGTCTTGACATCAAGTGTTTATTATGGTCTGGATAAGTTAATTAATGTCTAATTGATTATTTAGATAACATTTCAGGCCTAAAGAAAGCAGATTTTGCTCTTGCATAATGCTATTTTAAGACACCAAAGAAATCAGTTGCGTTATGACGTCACCTTATGTCTACTGCAATGTCAGAGTAGCAGTACACAGTCACAACAATCTGATTAAAACAAAGTTCCTATTTCGTTTCGTTTTAATAGTTCACAAATTAGTTTTACTTGTCTTTACTACACTAGGATCTGGAAGAGTTGTTATCTTTGATTGGAGTGAGGGATTAGCCAATGAAACGGTCTGTTACGGCGACTGCTTGGTGTGCCATGCACCGAATGGTTAGCACGTGCGCGTTGTATCATACGGACATCATTGAGTCAATTCCCGGTTGTACGCGCTAACCATTCGGCCACCCAATCTCCCGTGGTAGTGGAACGTGAATACAACAATCCATTAAATATCACTTGGTTTATAACAAAGTTTTTCCCTAAACCATTTATTTATATCCGAATACGACTTTCTATATTGATTTAGATTCCACAATCGTCGACACAACTCGCATATTGGTTGTTGGAAATAATGATAGGTTCTGTACATAACTCTTGTCTTCCATATTATATCATATTCTTCAAACAAACTTTCATATTCATCTTTACGTTTCAAAAAGGAGATATATTCTTCATCATTATCATTTAAACGTTTTAGATATTTGGCTAAATTTTTAACTGAATTAAAGTCAGCTGTGTCAATGAACGTTCCATTTGGCGCCAACGTTTTATAATTCGCTGCGCCACGTGCGATCAGAATAAAATCGCCCGCGTAATATCGGAAGAATTTTTCCGTGACGTAATCCTGGCAATAGCTGCTTTCAAACGCCAGATAGAATTTATAATCCGTGTTTATCATCTCCATGCACTGCACATCTTTACCACGTCCACATTTTAATTGTCCGCACGCACCGTACACGTCAACATCAACGTATTTCTGCAATTGCTTTACGTATTGTTCCCTGCGTGATTCTGTAACACAGTTTGAGACCAACCAAGCGACCATTTTAGTTTTCGACTTAACAATAGACTGATAATTCCGTATGGTAGGATGGTCACGCTTTTTGATGATACCGTAAGGTTCGTGAATATCAGCATCTGTACGGTACCACATTGTCCAGTTAACTTGAGATCTCCATTCAGGTTTACCGATATCACTACCAGTAACGAATCGCCTATTAGCTGGTTCGTGATTATGAAATACAAACACCTGATCACCATGACGATACGGGACCGGTCCGTTTAATATCTGAGCTGCAAATAATAATGCGCTACTTTCATTTTGGTATTTGTGATTGGTCGTGATGGAACATTTCCAGGGACAGTTGTTTAACGGTTTTGGTAGTAATATTGGCATGGTGTAACGCGTCTTAATATACCATAGTATAATTTTAGCTTTCTGGTTCTTCATTTCCTCAAGGGTGGAACTGTCTGGTGATGATGTATCTATTTTTTTACCACTTACATAGCTTTCTGCGGGTTGTGCCAGGGAGACATCACTAAGCACTTGGCGTTCAGGTGACGGTACCGCGAGGATATCACTACGCGCATCACTGCCGTGGTTAGTCTTACGAAGGAAAACACTACTCCCGTGTTTTTTGGGTGCGCTGATGTTGACTATGTCAATACGTTTCGGATATTTTGTTTTTAAAACATCAACACGCTTGAGATGACTTGTTATCTTGGATATATCATTCCAGTATTTTGTCTTCCATGGTTCATTTGAGAAATGATTGGAAATGTTCATAAAATCTATGCCAATATATAGATGCTTTAAAATTACCGCGCAAACTCCACACAATAAAATCAACAGACATTTTTTACCCAGTTTAGGCATTGTCGCCGGAACCTGAAATGATTGACATTTAAAAAAATAATTCATGCTTCGGTTAGCAAACAAAAATAATTACATACGAATAACAAATTAAACTGTTTCAATGGCATTTAGTAATTGAACTAGAGTATACAAGTCACAATTCTATGGAATACAATTACTGCTTATTACTGAGCGACATTTCGACTAGGCTTCTCCAATCATTATCAAGCAATGTTGGAACAAATTGGTGGAAATTAAATTAATAACTCTTTCTCTGAGCGATAAAGATGGTTTAAAATGACCACATGCGTTTGTTTTCCAAACTTTCAAACGCCGGACTGGTGACACTGTTTGTTACCACTAGGATTTATTAGCCAGCTAAGAAATGAAATGAAGTGAGGTTTAACTTCCTACTTTTCGCTTCCTATTCTGGGCTAATGAAGACGCACATACACCATACAGAGTGCTATGAGGCGCTACGGCCTACTCTTATATCGAATTCCAACTGCCAAGGAATCTTTCCCGTGCACACCAATGTGTACACTGGACCTCGGTTTTTCGTCCCATCTGAACGACTAGAAAGCTGTCCTCAGGCCCTCCATCCTTCATCACTGACAAGGGAAAAACCAAATTTGGATAAACTTTCTCGGCCAATGCAGCGATCGTACACCCGACCTCCAGGCTAGCGAGCCAGCGTCCATACCCAGTTAGCCACGTGATCCCCCTATTAGCCAGCTGGGTCCAAGTCTTCTACTACCTAGGTATAATCTGTCAAACCCCAACCATTACACACAACATTAAAGCATATTAAACAACCTCCAAGCACATTGTTAGGTTTTTTTCTGGGGTGTTATACCCATTATTAATTGCTAGAAAAAAAAGGTAACAACAGATTGAAAATACACACACAATAAATATCTAATTAAAAGTTCTTAATTTCCAAATTTAGTATCTAACAACGCAGGCATCATGTGGTGTCCCTATTACCGTGATGTCCTAAACAAGTGCTTATTTTAGTTGATAGTTAATCAAGTCCTGTTAAAATTACCTGTGATTCCCTCAAGTCACTATCAATATCGCTGTATTAACATGTCAGCTTACAGTCTAGGCCGTACCGTATTGATCAAATACAGGCAGCTGAATACACATTACAATTTATCACAATTCGATATTTTTATAAAGAGTTTACCATAGTATACATGTATGTCGTGTGACTTTGAGCACATGCTATTAAGGGGGCAAAGTCTCTTAACTCAAAGTCTTCGAGATTGAAATTATTTGTCAATTTGAACATTGATATTGTACGGAAGCCCATAAGGGTCAATCAAATGAAAAAAAAATATTCTGAGTATCTTGTAATTACAAGATAGCTATCTTGTAGTTACAAGATAGCTATCTTGTAGTTACAAGATAGCCTATCTTGTAATTACAAGATAGCCTATCTTGTTATTACAAGATAGCCAAAGCCTTCTGACTATCTTGTAATTACAAGATAGCTATCTTGTAATTACAAGATAGCTATCTTGTAGTTACAAGATAGGCTATCTTGTAGTTACAAGATAGCCTATCTTGTAGTTACAAGATAGCTATCTTGTAGTTACAAGATAGCCTATCTTGTAATTACAAGATAGCCAAATTAGTTTTCTTGTATTTCAAGGTCGTCCCACACTGATTTATCGGATAGTTATAAGCCAAAGTGTGTGTGTGGGGGAGAGAGAGATAGAGAGAGAGAGAGGGAGAGGGGGAATGGGGTTTAACGTCTACTCGACACAAACTAGGTCATTTCGGGACTAACATATGGTTTAATTTAATTCCAATAATTCGTTTGCGCGTAGGGGTCTTTAGTAGTGGGGTGGGGGTTGGATGGCGAATGGTCAGCACGTGCACGCAGTATCACAAAGCCTGTAATTGAGTCAACTCGCGTGATTTCGAATCCCCCGTTGTACGCGACAAGGAGTAGTATCGCCTGTCCAACATCGTGGGGTTTCTCCGGGTCCTCTGCTTTCCTCCCACTGCTAAAGATCCATACGTGCAAGCGATTATTGAAATTAAACTATATGTTAGTCGCGAAATGACCTAGTTTGTGTCGAGTGGACGTTACACCTCCCCTCACTCTCTTTAGCAGTTGGAGGAAACCGGTGGACAGGCGAGGATGGACAGGCGATCCTACTCCTTGTCACGTACAAATGGGGATTCGAAATGACCTAGTTTGTGTCGAGTGGACGTTAAACCATATACCCCTCTCTGTTTAGCAGTTGGAGGAACCCGGAGGACTGACAACCTGATGATGCCGATCCCGTAACATACAATAATACTTCGTTGAGCTGGAGGGTTGGCAGGTCGATTTGTTAGCACGTGCGTGTTTTATCTTAAAAGCCTGTCATTGAGTCAACTGACGTGGTTTCGAATCCCCCTTTTGTATGTCACGGGATCGGCATCACCAGGTTGTGCCCTCATTAAATACTATTCATACTCTCATTAACTTCATTCCCTCATTAATAGCATTTATGATACATTGATTTCATGTTCTCCTTAAAGATACCTTCCGCGCGTACAAACTGTGTGATTTGATGATATATTTGGGCTAAAAATATATTCAAGCTAATTAATCTATCAAACGTTTGCTTCAAATCCCTCTCAAAACATTCTATACATCAGGAGATACCGCAAGCTATAAATAATCTGCTTTTAAACGCTATGTCAGTCAGCTCATTTCATTGATGGAGGGTCCGTTTTTCAGAATATCCCTTTCCTTACTTACTTTGCAAAAATCAAAATTTAAAGAAGTTTGAAAAATAGAAATAACGTTCTATGGCTTCAAAGAGCGTATTAAAATTGATGAGTCATGATATAAATATGCAGTTGGTGGGTGTATGAAGGCAATGGTATTTATGGGAGCATGAAATCGGTGTATGGTGACCTTTAAATTGGCATCTCGGTATCTTGTAATTACAAGATAGCTATCTTGTAATAACAAGATAGTCTATCTTGTAATTACAAGATAGGTTATCTTAGGCTATCTTGTAATAACAAGATAGCTATCTTGTAATAACAAGATAGCCTATCTTGTAATTACAAGATAGTCAGAATTTTTTTTTTCATTTGATTGACCCTTATGGGCTTCCGTAATATTGTGATCTTACCAGGGAAAGATGGGCTTCTGATATTTAATATTTAAGACAAAATAAATATTTTACGATGTTTGTTGTCGTATTTCGACATTTGTAAACTAATATTAACATTTTGTATCTTAAAATACGACACCAAATGAACCAATAAGAACCAAGAATTAAAAATACTGGATAAAAAGCTGTTTGGTCCTCCATAACAAAAGAGGAAGTGAGGGATATTATAGTAGGGTGAATTACGGCCCTATAGTAAATGCTTAATACGTCGTGCTAATCCGCACAGTATTACTTAATTTTGAAGACCATATTTTAATGGATCTTAATCCACCTTAATTACTCCCATTTATATACATTTATATTGTCTTATATATCTCACCAATCACATGTCTCCAGTATTCTTTGTTTTACACTTTAAATCTATCGAAATTCAGAGATTGGGCGCGAGAGAAAACTTTTTAGAATCTAGCAAGAGTGACGTAATATGCGAGCTTATTGAACATCAGAAACAAATCGAAGACCTTCAAGAAGAAAATGAACATTTAAAACACAATTTGAACGAATGTTACGACTATGATGAAAACGAATTTTATGATGGTCCACCCAATACTTGGCCCCGTAACGACGATTTTTATGATTGCCCACCCAATACGGGTCCGTATAATAATGGTGGCAACGATTTCAATGATGGACCTCCCAATTGTTATGGGGGTCCATCCAATATGTGTCCATACAATAATAGAGGAAACTTTTGTAATAATGGCCCACCAAATAATAGGCCAAATAACAGTGGACCAGTACATAAAAAGAAATTTAGGAACAAATCTTTAAACAAGCGATTTTGATTATTTTATTTAATTACGTGATGAAAACTGACAATACAATTACCTTGATAAACCACATACATATTCCAATTTAGATTTTATATTCCATATATTTAGTGTGTATTTTATTATGACTTTTTATATTGTTGTTTTATGATTTTTATTAAAAGGGGGAGGGCATCCATATCTACTATATGTTGATTCCCATCTGCTACACAGAGTTGATTAATTTTTATATTTGTAATTACATATATATATATATATATTAATATTGATATATTATGCTTGTTTTTATATGTTACCAATTAATATTCGGGACGAATATTTTTTTAAAATCTGAGAGTATTATAGTAGGGTGAATTACAGCCCTATAGTAAATGCTTAATACGTCGTGCCTAATCCGCACAGTATTACTTAATTTTGAAGGCCATAGGATCTGGAAGAGTTATTATCTTTGATTGGAGTGAGGGATTAGCCAATGAAACGGTCTGTTACGGCGACTGCTTGGTGTGCCATGCACCGAATGGTTAGCACGTGCGCGTTGTATCATACGGACATCATTGAGTCAATTCCCGGTTGTACGCGCTAACCATTCGGCCACCCAATCCCCCGTGGTAGTGGAACGTGAATACAACAATCCATTAAATATCACTTGGTTTGTAACAAAGTTTTTCCCTAAACCATTTATTTATATCCGAATACGACTTTCTATATTGATTTAGATTCCACAATCGTCGACACAACTCGCATATTGGTTGTTGGAAATAATGGTAGGTTCTGTACAGAACTCTTGTCTTCCTTATTATATCATATTCTTCAAATAAACTTTCATATTCATCTTTACGTTTCAAAAAGGAGATATATTCTTCATCATTATCATTTAAACGTTTTAGATATTTGGCTAAATTTTCAACTGAATTAAAGTCAGCTGTGTCAATGAACGTTCCATTTGGCGCCAACGTTTTATAATTCGCTGCGCCACGTGCGATCAGAATAAAATCGCCCGCGTAATATCGGAAGAATTTTTCCGTGACGTAATCCTGGCAATAGCTGCTTTCAAACGCCAGATAGAATTTATAATCTGTGTTTATCATCTCCATACACTGCACATCTTTACCACGTCCACATTTTAATTGTCCGCACGCACCGTACACGTCAACATCAACGTATTTCTGCAATTGCTTTACGTATTGTTCCCTGCGTGATTCTGTAACACAGTTTGAGACCAACCAAGCGACCATTTTAGTTTTCGACTTAACAATAGACTGATAATTCCGTATGGTAGGATGGTCACGCTTTTTGATGATACCGTAAGGTTCGTGAATATCAGCATCTGTACGGTACCACATTGTCCAGTTAACTTGAGATCTCCATTCAGGTTTACCGATATCACTACCACTAACAAATCGGCTATTAGCTGGTTCGTGATTATGAAATACAAACACCTGATCACCATGACGATACGGGACCGGTCCGTTTAATATCTGAGCTGCAAATAATAATGCGCTACTTTCATTTTGGTATTTGTGATTGGTCGTGATGGAACATTTCCAGGGACAGTTGTTTAACGGTTTTGGTAGTAATATTGGCATGGTGTAACGCGTCTTAATATACCATAGTATAATTTTAGCTTTCTGGTTCTTCATTTCCTCAAGGGTGGAACTGTCTGGTGATGATGTATCTATTTTTTTACCACTTACATAGCTTTCTGCGGGTTGTGCCAGGGAGACATCACTAAGCACTTGGCGTTCAGGTGACGGTACCGCGAGGATATCACTACGCGCATCACTGCCGTGGTTAGTCTTACGAAGGAAAACACTACTCCCGTGTTTTTTGGGTGTGCTGATGTTGACTATGTCAATACGTTTCGGATATTTTGTTTTTAAAACATCAACACGCTTGAGATGACTTGTTATCTTGGATATATCATTCCAGTATTTTGTCTTCCATGGTTCATTTGAGAAATGATTGGAAATGTTCATAAAATCTATGCCAATATATAGATGCTTTAAAATTACCGCGCAAACTCCACACAATAAAATCAACAGACATTTTTTACCCAGTTTAGGCATTGTCGCCGGAACCTGAAATGATTGACATTTAAAAAAATAATTCATGCTTCGGTTAGCAAACAAAAATAATTACATACGAATAACAAATTAAACTGTTTCAATGGCATTTAGTAATTGAACTAGAGTATACAAGTCACAATTCTATGGAATACAATTACTGCTTATTACTGAGCGACATTTCGACTAGGCTTCTCCAATCATTATCAAGCAATGTTGGAACAAATTGGTGGAAATTAAATTAATAACTCTTTCTCTGAGCGATAAAGATGGTTTAAAATGACCACATGCGTTTGTTTTCCAAACTTTCAACCGCCGGACTGGTGACACTGTTTGTTACCACTAGGATTTATTAGCCAACTAGGAAATGAAATGAAGTGAGGTTTAACGTCCTACTTTTCGCTTCCTATTCTGGGCTAATGAAGACGCACATACACCATACAGAGTGCTATGAGGCGCTACGGCCTACTCTTATATCGAATTCCAACTGCCAAGGAATCTTTTCCGTGCACACCAATGTGTACACGGGACCTCGGTTTTTCGTCCCATCCGAACGACTAGAAAGCTATCTTCAGGCCCTCCATCCTTCATCACTGACAAGGGAAAAACTTTCTCGGCCAATGCAGTGATCGTACACCCGACCTCCAGGCTAGCGAGCTAGCATCCATACCCACTTAGCCACGTCATCCCCCCTATTAGCCAGCTGAGTCCAAGTCTTCTACTACCTAGGTATAGTCCGACTGTTAAATCCCAACCATTACAAACAACATTAAAGCATATTAAACAACCGCCAAGCACATTGTTAGGTTTTTTTCTGGGGTGTTATACACATTATTAATTGCTAGAAAAAAAGGTAACACACTGAAAACACACAAACAATAAATATCTAATTAAAATAGGAGATAAGATAAAGCGATGGCAGTTCTCACTACAATAGTTAAAAACTAGATAGTGTAAAGATAATTTGCTGAAAATTTCAGTCCAATTGATTCACTATTAGCCGAGAAAAAAGCTTTTGAAATATTCATAGCCTCGGACATCATTACTCAAATCATTAATATAAACAGCATAGTCTCGATTATCCACTTGATTGATTTAATTATCAACCGCCATTAAGCGGCATATACGATTTTAATCTGCCAACATCGAAGGCCAGTCTTGACATAAAGAGTTTATTATGGTCTGAATATGTTAATTAATGTCTAATTGATTATTTAGATAACATCTCAGGCTTAAAGAAAGACCTGTAAAAATCAGATTTTGCTCTTGCATAATGCTATTTTAATTTCCAAATTTATTATCTAACAAAGCAGACATTATGTGGTGTCCCTATTACCGTGATGTCCTAAGCAAGTGCTTATTTTAGTTGATAGTTAATCAAGTCATGTTAAGATTACCTGTGATTCCCTCAAGTCTCTATCAATATCGCTGTATTAACATGCCAGCTATATCTTACCATCTAGGCCGTCCGTACCTTATTAGTCAAATACATGCAGCTGAATAAACATTACAATTTATTACAAATCGATCATTTTTATAAAGAGTTCACCACAGTATACAAGTATGTCGTGTGACTTTGAGCACATGCTATTAAGGGGGAAAAGTCTCTTAACTCAAAGTCTTCGAGATTGAAATTATTTGTCAGTTTAAACATTGATGTTGTGATCTTACCGGGAAAAGATGGGCTTCTGATATCTAATATTCAAGACAAAATAAATATTTAACGATTGGTATACGAATCGTGTACCATAATGTATTTCAATTCCATTTGTAATAGGGGCTTGAGGAAGTAGGCTATATATATTCCACAAGTCCTGTCAAACGTGGTCACAAATATACAATAAAACAATTTGACAATTTTTATGCAATGCGTTTATTCGGGGTAACTTACCAGTCTGACGTTTCTTTTGCTGGTTAGTATACATTCAAATTACATTATTATATGAGTTGTAACCCATTTCTATAAAGTTTTAGGTCCCAAATTTGAGCGATTTAGCTCCTTTAAGGTTACACGTGAAACCCTGGTGTCTGAAATAGCTACATATAGCCCCATTGGGTACTTGTCACAATGGTGTGTTCCCCACTTTGCCGGCAGACTGTTAACCCTTTAATTGATCTTAAAACTATACTCTGTTTAAAATTAGTCAATCCGGAACTGTTCGCTAGTGTTCGGCGTTAATGAGCTCTTAATCTCTCGTAATAAAATTTATTAACCAACTAAATAATGACATTTTGAACACAGTTCATGTCGGCGTTATACCTTCAAACGTTATGCTTTCAATTTGCTATATTAATATGAATAGATGGTCGAACTGTGTTAAATCTTTTATAAACAGCGTGTTGAAATACAGTATACAGTAAAATGATTGTTATGTTGTAAGGCATTTATTTATAAATTATAATAAAATGTTATTTGATAAAAGTCAAATGTGTAAATTGTAATGAGATTTTGTGTAAATTATTTGATGTTATTTAATAAATTCTAAATTTGTTCAAATCAATTTATTTTTATGTGTGTAAATTATTTACTGTTATTTAATAAGAGTTAAATTTGTTCAAATCAATACCGTTTTATTCTTACAAAAGATATGGACTATAACACCATTGTTCTAGGATTAACTCTGGATTATTGGCAAAATTTGACATCAAAGCCTGCCGGCAAAGTGGGAACACCCCGTCACAACTGTCTTACAAGAGATTATAAAATTATCAAAGTAATCATCAAAAACCGACGCGAGCGAGCATTAATCTCACCGATAATTATTTGGTGATTGCTTGCTTCACACCCAATGGTTGAAAGTCAGATTATACAGGGTTGATTCAATGAATATCGTGTAAGAGAGAGAGAAGAGAGAGAGAGAGAGAGAGAGCGAGGCACCTGATGTGGAAGACCAAACAGTATCAAAAGCATCGTTAAATATAGTCAATATTTTAATATATTTAATATCTACTTATAGTAAGTATCACATCTGTCACTGACATAACATATGATTATAATAACGACGTTATAGATAAATAACTACAAACAGTATCAAATATTGCAGTTACACGTACATGTATATGTTAAAGTAGCGAAGTCTCTAACTCAATATCATCCAAAATCTTCAACATTGAAAACACGAATTATTTCTTAATTTAAATCAACACTGATGCTGTGGTCTTACCGGAAAAGGGTTGGCTTCTGATATCCAATATTCAAGACAAAATAAACATTTTACCATCGGTACACGAATCGTGTACCATAATGCATTTCAGTCCCAATTCTAACAAGTGATTCGAGGAACGAGGCTAGAAACATTGCACCAAATCAAACGTATGTCGATTGGAATAACCAGACGCTCGAAAGTTGCATTCGATTGACACAGTCGGCTTATTTCGCCGAACATAAATCATTTGAAATTAGAGTAAATAGCTGTCGTGAGAAGAGAGGGCGGTTTATCTTCTCCCTTTGTCATAATAAAAACATGTTAAAACAGTAGGTCAAGACGTCGGAAGAAAATAGAGCGTGATGGTGTTAACTAAGGCTGGGTAAAATATCGATATAAATCGATAGTATCGATTGGACGTCACAGAAAAGCACTATCGATAGCGGTGGGTTACTATCGATTATCGATCTTCGTCTAAAGCCCCGTTTACATGACGAAATAATACACATATGTGCATATTTGCATATATGTATTAATTACTCACGTATGCAAAAGTATATTTGCTAAGCGTTCACATGTTATATAAGCATTCACAGTAAATATGTAATAAAGTGTTTAGATGCCATTTAGTCATGGAGCGGATAAACTTAGTGCTGCAATTATCATAGGAATGTCTCGTGACAGAGACACGTGGATGAAGCCAAGGTCAAATGACTGGTATACTTATCAAAGCCCTAGTTGCTTCATCATCCCATGCGATTTCGCGACTTTTGCGACCGACTTTACCTCAAGACATGTTGCTGACTATTGACAGACTACTAATGACGTATTTGTTTTACCCAAAACACCACTCAACATCATATATTTAGCGATGATGCAACTGATAATGAGATATACACACATATGCAAATATTGCTGAGCGTTTATATGACACAATCTGCACAAATACTTACCCTAAATACTTTTGCATATATGCAAATATACTTTTGCATCTGGTCAAGACTAGGTGCAAATTTGCACCTGCAGTATTTTTACACATGTATGCAAATGCGTTTACATGACGAAATTTGCATACATGAGTAATTTTGCATATATGCAAAAGATTGCACGTGTGCAAATGTCGTCATGTAAACGGGGCTTAATTTTTCTTGCGTCTGAAATGTCAATGTTTTCTTTCAGTTAATCATAATACACCGCTCACTTTAATTACTATCAGGTATAAATGTAACACATAACAAAATTGTGACTGTTTATTGAACAGCCGTTTTCATAAATTCACTCTCATTGAAACGTTACTTTAGTTTTGAAGAAATTGTTGTTGAATATCGCTAAATCGGAGATACCCGAATGTGTAAAGTTATAGTTATTTCCCTTTGCAAGCTTCAAAATTCGTCTGTACAGTTCACTAATTCTGTACGTGTGCCTCACTAATACAGTACCCGGTACAATAAATAGCACACATGGACGACAAAACGCTTGTTGATTTTCCCGGCAAAGCTAAAAGTGCTGTGTGGAAGCACTTTGGGTTTTAGACATGAGCAAACGATCTTCCGCAACTTCGTATGGTTTTGAACTTTGAACTTACACTGTATCCAGTCTTGATGACGAGCGTGAAAATAAGTTTGTTTTCGATACTATCGATTATCGACCGACATTTCATTGCCGACTATCGATAGTAAAAATCACTATCGATACCCAGCCCTAGTGTTAACTTTGATCAAATTAATATATTATATCATTTGTATCATGTGTTAAGAATCTTGGCGTTTATTTGGATGCCTCTCTAAACAGGTCTCAGAAATAGTGAGAAAGTGTTATTTCCACGTGTGAAATATTGGCAATGTCCGTCACCTGTTGACGCAGTCCGAAAACAAAACCAGATCACTAGTTATCTCCTGGCTGATATCTACTGAAAACATCCATCGCTCCCAAAAGCAGAATACAACTGCGCGAATCGTCACCATCTCCAAAAATGATTGCCATGTTGCTTCACGTTTAAAATCTCTTCACTGCCCCTTGTTCGACAAAGAATAAACTTTTAAGGTCTAACCCTAAGTTATCAGTGTATATACAGCACAGCACCAGACTATCTATGTAATATAATTCATAAACACTCTCCATCTGTTTCAAAGTATGACCTGAAAACTTTAGGCTGTAGATCAATTGCCTATAATGCAGCGCATACATGGACCTCTCTGCCACTACATCTACAGACTGTTCCATCTCTAAGCATTTTCAAACAAAAACTCAAAACTTACTTGTTTAAGTGTTCATATTTATAACTGTTTCCTGTAAACTTTGTTAACGCTTTGGGCAAACAATACTGTTCGGAGTCTAGTTCTTTATAACATCCCTGTCTGTCTGTCTCTCTCTCATTAGTACTGATGGTTCATTTCTACGGGCGGATGTTTAAAGATTATTGTATAAATAAAGGCGAGGTGTAAAATGTCTTGATATAACAGCTTCCTCATAATCCGGGGGGGGGGGACCTCTAGCTGGCCGGTCACTTCTGGCTTGCGGCTGTGGTTTCGAGCCCTGGTGTGAGCGTATGTGGCATGGAGATAGGGGCGCCTTCTCAACCTCGTAGGTTTTCTCCGGGCACTCCGCCCCCCCCCCCCCCGCTAAAGACCCCTACGCGCAAGCGAATTATTGACATAAAATTAAACCATATGTTATTCCCGAAATGACCTAGTTTGTGTCGAGTGGACGTTAAACCCCATTTTTCTCTCTCTCTCACGTCATAATCCAATTCTGCAAGAGTAGATATTCGATCCCGGCGTTGCTCGAGAAAGTTCAATGGGATTTCCTAGCCCCCCCCCCCCACACACACACACCCACCATCTTGTGAGTGGTGCAAGGAACAACGTAAAGCCATTGGGTCGGCGTGGGAAATCGAGGTCTCGTGTATATATTGTATTGGTGTGCACGTAAAAGAACTCTCGTAGAATGTGAAGGAGGGAACAATCCTCTGTCTTTATAACAATGTACAGCGAATGGGCAGGACAGTGTTGTTAGATCTTTGAATCTCGACTCAGAGACATTAGATCTTAGAATCTCGGGTCAGAGACATTAGATACTTGAATCTTGACTCCGAGACAACAAATACTTGAATCTTGAATCTGAGACAACAGATATTTGAATCTTGACTCTGAGACAACAGGTACTTGAATCTTGACTCTGAGATATTAGATCCTTGAATCTTGACTCTGAGACAACAGGTACTTGAATCGTGACTCTGAGATATTAGATCCTTGAATCACTGGGCCGCTTGAATCTCGACTGAGCCGCTTGAATCAATGACAGACGTTATGATACAACAGGCAAGCGTTAACCTTTCGACGCCCCCCCCCCTCACGAATTCCAGTGTCGTAAAATGACATCGCTTTATTAAACAATAAGTAAAAGACGACTTTATTTTATTATATTTATATATATACATATAAACATTCATTTGATATACTCGGTGGTCAAAAATATACAGAGATTTTACAGAGTTTGTACAGACTATTTTGGAAGTTTCTATTTCATTTGATAATAGTTATAACATTCCACTATTTGGATTTACAATTCTTACCATTAGAATATGTGAGTTTACAATTCTTAACATTATAATTCTTAACATTCCACTGATTGGGTTTAGAGTTCTTACCATTACAATGTTTGGGGTTAAAATTCTTAATATTATAATGTTTGGGTTTACAATTCTCAATATTATGTTTGGGTTTACAATTCTTAATATTACAATGTTTGGGTTTACAATTATTAATATTACACTGTTTGGGTTTACAATTCTTAACATTACAATGTATCTGTTATAATTGATAACATAAAACAATTTGGATTGATACTAATTCATTCTAATTACGCTGGTGGTAATACATCTTTAAACGGTGCTATCTATAACAGTAACTATTAACAAATAAACGATGCTAAATATAACCGTCATTAATAACAAATAAACGGTGCTATATATATATAACAGTAATTAACAAAAAAACACGTGCCTTCCATGGACGGGCCTTGACATCTGTTCAATATGCTACAATGTCTGCACTTTCTGATACAATGCCAGGCAATATCTGATCAAATGTCTGCACTATTTAATAAAATGTCTGGCACTATTTGCAGGATTAACCAAAGAACACTGAAAAAAGACAAATTGGTGCCGGACAAATAACAGTTACGACAGGATTTGCGTCTGTCAAAGCCAGAATTTGTGCCTACAATGTCTGTAACACGTGTCTTCAACCCAGGCTTAATAAATATTGATATGGCTGTGCTGAAACAATCTGATAACAGTACAGATTGTATTTAGTTTCGCTATTTTTATAGTTCAAAATTTCGGTTTTCTTGTCTTCACTAGAGTATCTTTCATTGCTGGTGTTTTACGTTCACTTCCACCTAAAGTGATATTCCCAACATCAGGATCTGGACTTGTTAAATAGCCTCCGTTTACCTTAATGTGAGAGATTAGCCAAAACATGGTCTATAGAGTCAACGTCTTGTCGTGTGGGTTGACTTTCTCAGCGACAGAACATGAATCCAAATTTTAAATGTATTCCCGAATAGCCATTTGGAAGATAGACGATGATTGGTTAATCTAAAATCACTACAACCAATCAAATCTCCAGGTAGTGAAGGCTATATCTATGGTGGAGGCAATCGAAATGATGAAGACACGTAGCTAAATACAGATCTATATTTTAATAATATTGATACTGAAGAAATCCAATAAAATAAAGAAAGAATATATGAGTGCTTAACATTATAATACATATAATACCCTGTTTTCGTTGCTTATTTGTAATTCTGTCCAGAATATATACCGGTATTACAAATCTTCAATTCAATTCCTAATCGGATTACAACACACGTCTATATTTCGTTTCGTTTTTTATACTTTCAATGGCCTACATTACATGAAGACCTGACAAGTTATAGAAGACCTGACAAGTTATAGAGTTCACGTCAAATGACCCTATGACGTCAGTATTGATTAATCAATCAGCGTTGACGTTTCTATGGGTTTACCCACAGTTCGGTATAGAGAACGTCAATAAGTCACCGTAACATACCGTTTCATTGCTTATTTCACAACATCAATAAGAACGCCTATTATATACTAAGCTTTTGTAGTAGAGACAAGTAAAGCGAAATTTTGAACTATAAAAAAAACGAAACGAAATAGGATCAGTGTTTTGATTAGATTGGAGCTATCGATAGACTATTACCAGTACAACATTTTGTTCTTCGACTTTATTATTTGTTCATTCCTATGTTTATTCCACTCCATCTTGGTGGCCAAAAGAATAACGCACTTTATAAATGTATTATTATAAACGGAACGAAAATTCTATGTGGTTAAAGTTACATTGTGTAAGATTTAGATAACGAACTGACCCTTCTTGCTATAAAAGCTTCACAATAGACCATGTAAAATGAAAATATTCAAAATTTCATTCAAATTACTTCATTCTCAACCAAGTGATCAGTGTTTGTAGTTTTGATAGGAAGTGTGCCTAGCAGTAACCAGAGCTATAGCCTCGCTTTTTCATTTCTAAATTAAATTTTAAATGGCAAACGGTTCTAATCTAGTTAAAATATCGAATATATGTCTAATTAATAGTTATATAACATTTCAGGCCTAAAGAAAGACCTGCAATTGGTTCAGGGTGGATGAATTTGACTGAAATTTTCAACAAATTTCCTTTACATTTACATAATGTAGTTTTTAACAATTAAAGTGACAACTGCTAGCTCTTAATCTACTCTCCCCATAATCTATCTATAAATAGATGCCAGGTGATCAAATCTAAACCAAATCACAGCCAGTCCTAAATTTCTAAAAAGAGAGAGAGTTATATTTTCTTTCAACTACTGATATGATTTTACAAATCCATAACAACACAACCCTATGTATTTACCAGTTGTTATGTTATTACATACAACGTTTCTGTATTCTTACAGGTATATTTATCAACCAATGATTCGATAATGAGTAAAAGAAATCATACAATCAACAGAAACAAGATTAATTAGGACAAAACAACAACAATTAATTCTTTTTATGACAATTTCCTCATCATCTATTATAGTTACAGTACATGTAATCAATCCATATAGTTTTGTTAGTCATGTAATCAATCCATATAGTTATGTTTAACATGTTATCAATCCATATACTCGTGTTAAACATGTAATCAATCCATATACTTGTGTTAGACATGTAATCAATCCATATACTGGTGTTAAACATGTAATCAATCCATATACTTGTGTTAAACATGTAATCAATCCATATACTTGTGTTAAACATGCAATCAATCCATATACTTGTGTTAGACAGACATGTAATCAATCCATATACTTGTGTTAGACATGGAATCAATCCATATAGTTATGTTTAACATGTTATCAATCCATATACTCGTGTTAAATATGTAATCAATCCATATACTTGTGCTAAATATGTAATCAATCCATATACTCATATATAACATTTAATCAATCCACATAGTTTAGCATGTAATCAATACATAAAGTTGTGTTATTATGAATGTTATACCTCTACTTCTAATTGACATTCAGATATGCTCGAATAGTTTCAAATAGGCTGAAGGCTCTTAGATTTGGGTCAACAAAAGCTACCAATACTTTGATTCGTTGTGTTATTTTGATTAGGGATGAGTCGACTATTTATTTTAAACCATAAAAATAACGAGAAATTGGATTGTTTACTAATATCAATATATATCTTGACTTATCGTGTTGACATGGGAACTCACTGATCAAAGACATAATAAATATAATATATAAAATCCAATAAAACAGGCAAGGATATTTTTGAAATGAATACTAAATACAGTTTTATGGATAACAACCACTAGCAACTTTAATAGTGGCTTCATTTATATTTTATACTTAAACTTTCAATCCTAGTTTTTTTGTATCATATTATTTTTTAACTTTTGATTGTCGTCCTATTGAAGGGGTTTGTGATTATTATCCATAAAGTTGCTTGTGATTATCATCCATAAAGTTGCAAATGCTTTTAATCCATAAAGTTGCTTGTGATTGTCATCTATAAAGTTGCAGACCATATTATTCTTTTTTTAATTGGGATAAAAGAGAGAATGTGATTCTAAGAGCTGTATTTTATCATTCAAAGGGTGAGAATTGAGAACCAGACTTGACACACCTCCATAAAAAATTGAGCATCTATAAAACATAGGTTTCAGAACAAACATCTGGTCTACCCGATACTCCTGGAAACTACATTATCCAGTCTTCCTTGAAATCCTTTGGTGGTAATATCTGAAAAATAAAACCATGTCCATGCTGGAGTGTGATTGGCAAAAACTGAGATACGCAACCTGCCGCAGGATCTTTCATGTGAATGCCAATGTGCAAACAGGATCTCATTTTTTTTCCTCCCATCTGAATGACTAGACAGTTGTCCTTGTCAGGCATTCTGACAAGGGGAAATCATGACGGAAAATCCTGATGAACTTGCTCGACCAACTCTGTGAGCAAACCGTCGACCGCCAAGATAGCAAGCCAGCACCTTACTCACTTAGCAAGTTGACTGTCAGAAACTCATTCTGTTTTTGAAATGAAATGTTACAGTGTGTAACATCCTACTGGCTGAGCTAACGAAATGAAATAAAATGGGGTTTAACATCCTACCATCCTGGGCTAATGAAAGATGGGCATACGCCATACAGTGTGCTATGAGGTGAATTTTGCCTGGGCAGCTGCGCTTCGGCTTATGATTATATCGAATTCCAACTGTCAAGGGATCTTTTTTGTGCACGCCAATTGGTACACAGGACCTCAGTTTTTTTGTCCCATACGAACGACTAGACAGCTGTCCGTGTCAGACCCTCCGTTATGCATCACTGACAAGGGAAAATCACACCGTAAAATCGAGATGAACTTTCTTGGCCAATGCAGGGATCGAACACCCGACCTCCAGGCTAGCGAGCCAGCGTCTTACCCGCTTAGCATGTGATCTCCCAAGCTAATGAAGATGGATATACCATACAGTGTACTATAAGGTGAAACTTTGCTACAGACTACTCTTATTTCAAATTTCAACTGTCAAGGTCTCTTTTATGTGCACAGTAATGTGGACGAGGAAACTCAGCTTTTTGTCTGATCCGATTGGGCCAATCAAGATGGGTATAGTGTCCTATAAGGGAAATTTTGGCTGAACAGCGGCACTACAGCCTACTCTTATATTGAATTCCAACTACCAAAGTTTCTTACCTGTCTGTTTATCAAGATTATGTAATAAACGACCTGTGCTACCGATGTAACATTTCTACAGCTTTTGATATGACTTTTATGACTTCAACGGTCGTGTATGGAAAATTCTGAAGAAAAAAACAAGATTACATAACAAGTTAACCAAAATTTAATATGAGGTAAACCTAGATTATCTATGAAATAAACTAAGATTACATGTAAAATAAACCAAGATTAAACCCAGAATACATGTCATCTTAATTAAGATTACATGTCAGTAAACCTAGATTACATAAACTAAGATTACATTTCATGTAAACTAAGAACAAATATCCTAAAAGCAATTTCTCTTGCCTCTTTCACCAAGTAAATGACTAATTCAATATATAATCACGAAAAGAAAATCAGAACATCAACGATACAATCAAGCGAATTATAAAGTGGCGACAATTTTCTTGCCAGGTAGATCAAGACAATATTATTGCAAAACCACCCCTCCTGCAGTGCCTCATCCACCCCTCCTGCAGCTCACCACCCACCCCTCCTCACAGAATATACTGGGTCTTCCACATTGTTGCTGGACAGTCTTTAATATCAGAGATTTTAATTTCACATCCTGTTCACAACATTTACAGAATACCTGGATTCTACTCCAATATTCCAATATACGGAAGATGCAGAAAAAAACAACAAAGTTGGACAGGTGATCCTACTGCTTGTCCCGTACAACCGGGGATTAGAAACCACGACAGTTGATTCAATGACAGATTTTATGACACAGCGTGCACTACTGCACATGCTAACCATTCTGCCATCCATCTGCCCTCTAATATACTTGACACGTACCTGTAATAATTTCATGTTGGAAGGAAAATCATTGGATAAAATTTCATTTCTTAACAATCTGGAAAATATAAACATCATGTAGAGTAACAGAAAACAGGAAGCAGGAAAATGAAGAATTTTTTATCAAACGCTGATTTTGGATCTCAACAAATATGTTCTAAATATTTTAGGCCTAGTTGTTTTTAAACTTGAGTAAAAAATGAGAAGAGAAAAATGGGGTTCAACAACGTCCAGTCGACACAAACTACATGTAGGTCAATTTTAATTCAACAATTCACTTGGGCATAGAGGTCCTTAGCAGTGAAAGGAAACCGAAGGACCCAAAGAAAACCCACAAGGTTGGACAGGCGACACTATTACTTGTCACACACAACAGAGAAATCGAAACCACGCCAGTTGACTCAATGACAGACCTCATGATACAGCGTGCACACACTAATGATTCGACCACCCAACCCCAAAGTACTATATGAGAAGATTGATACTTACATTAACATGGAACAACAAACAGTAATCAGGAAATCAAATCGGTTTTTATCAGCAAATAACGAATCCCATATTCTTAACACATCTTAAATATACAAAAACACATGATAATTAGTTTAAGTTATAGAGAGAGAGAGAGAGAGAGAGAGAGAGAGAGAGAGAGAGGGTTTAACATCCATTTGACACAAACTAGGTCATTTCGGAACTAACATATCGTTTAATCTTATTTCAATAATTCGCTTACACGTAGCAGTGGGGGGAAACCAGAGTACCTGGAGAAAACCCATGATTCTACTCCAATATACAATGAAGCTGATGCCCCCTGCCAAAATCCTGAAATAAATCACACATATTAATCAGTCGCACATTTATTTTTAAGTATCAAGCAATCAAACTGTACTGTAAGTTTCATCACTCTCTATCAGATAGAATCAAGAAATTGCTTAGCTTTAGCTGGAAATGTTAATCATTGACTCAGTCAAGACATGGATGATTGGTATACGAATTGTGTACCATAAGGTGTTTCAGCACCATTTGTAACAAAGGACTCAAAGAACGAGGTTAGACACTTTCCACAAGTAATCACAAACTGTGACGCCCTATTCTTATGTGGAGAGCATGCACAATTAACACTATTGGTGTAGATTGGAAAAACCAGACACCAGAGATCACCCTTCGATCGAGACTTCTGACATTTTTTACAAAACATAACTGCTTTGAACACAGAAAGGATTGAATGTAATGCATTCATATGACATTATTATATACATTGTGTTCCATTTGTGTCAATTTGTAAGCGATTTAGCTACTTTAAATAATTCTTTCCTTTCCAGGCCCTGTATACTCTATTTCATTTAGCCAGTGCAGGAACGAGTGATGTTAGGCGTCATATCGATTCTATATCCTGCTATTAAGTTGTCATAAAATACAAATGTGACATCATCTTTTGGTGATGGCGTACCATTATTTCTAATAATATACGGGCAACTTGCCAACCGTACATTATCTATACGAAATGAAATAATGGACTCGCGTGATGTATTTCAGAAAAAAATATGTGCAGGATAGAGTCTGTATTTTAAGCTGTTTAATGGTCTTGAGCTAAAGACATTGCATTTATATATTGAAACAATACTCTGCTAAAGCCTCGTGAAGTATCAATATATTACTTAAAGTTACATTATAGGAGATAAGATAAAGAGATGGCAGTTCTCACTATAATAGTTAAAAACTAGATAGTGTAAAGATAATTTTCTGAAAATTTCAGTCAAATTGAACCTCTATTAGCCGAGAAAAAAGCGTTTGAAAATTCACATAGCCTCAGTCATCATTACTCAAATCATTAATATAAACAGCATAGTCTCGATTATCCACTTGATTGATTTAATTATCAACGGCCATTAAGCTGCATATAAGAACTTAATCCGCTAGCCTTGACATAAAGAGTTTATTATGGTCTGGATATGTGAATTAATGTGTAATTGATTATTTAGGTAACATCTCAGGCCTAAAGAAAGACCTGTAATAAGCAGATTTTGCTCTTGCATAATGCTATTTTAATGTCTGGCTCTCGACAGTTAACCCATACATAAATTTCAGTTCTTACAGCAATGTTAACTAAAATAAATTATCTCCCATAATGTATCTTTAAAGCCCCAATAACACTCTTGTTGTAACTGAAAAATATGTCCCAATCTTCATTCTGGTCAACAAATCGTATTATTTTAGAATATTCCAATTAAATGATGATATAAATTTCATCTTAACACACCTAATTTAAAAAATTGGAAAAATTCAACCAATTGATTCGAAAAGTCTAACGTAAACCTTTTCAAATGTGACTTGAATTTTAAAATATTTTCGAACCCTCTGGACAAATAAAATAGGTTGTAATGGATAATTTACACAACAGGTAGGACATTTAAACATCTAGTACTTAGAATAAGGGTAATATTTATTTTCTGGAGCTACCAAGCCAGCAAGAATGTTATTGTCCCTTTAACTAAATTAAATTTACTTGATATTTAGCTTACTTTAGAAGCAAGCTGCCAAAATTTGCACTTCTATGAAGATGCGTCTTTCCGCATTTCATCTACACTTAATATTGATTTCATAATCCATTTATAGTTACCATCAGCAGGTGCTTTTTATTTAACTGAGTGAGACATTTTAGTTTAGCAATATTAATAAATCAGGTGTTTATTATATTCAACAAATATCTGATGTAGATATTGAAATGGTATTTGCTTCATATTTTGGTGTATGAAAATATCTAGTATTTCCATAATTTTCTATAATTTACGACGATTTAAATAAATGTGTAAACGGACTTGTGACACAAATTATCCTTTAAATAATAGTCCTTTTGCCTAGACAAAAGTCATTAAAATCTGGTTTTAACATTCTTTTAAAGAATGCCACAAAGTTATTTTCTTGAATGAGAAGTGGTATTAGATATTAGCAAAAGGATAAACATACATTGCATCATGTACAACACCCATGACTACATACAGCTAACTGGAGGTATTGATTTTATATGCCAAAGGAGGCTTAAAGGCAACTGAAGATATACGACGAAATGGGACTTAGAAGTCATTTTTAGACTAATATATGGTAAGAGAGAGAAATGGGGTTTAACATCCACTCGACACAAACTAGGTCATTTTGGGACTAACATATGGTTTAATTCTATTTCAATAATTCGCTTGAGCGTAGGGGTATTTAGCAGTGGGAGGAAACCGGAGTACCCGCAGTAAACCCACGAGGATGGACAGGCGACCATACTCCTTGCTATGTATAACCAGAGATTAATATATGGTATATGTGTAATGTGAGGGGGAGAATCTTGTCGGGGCAGTGGCAATTCTGTCTTAACTGTCTTGAAAGTTCAACTGACAGGGGTTATTTTTATGTGAACTACATTTATGTGTACACTCAACACAAACTAGGTCATTTTGGGACTAACATATGGTATAATTTTAATTATTTGCTGGAGAGGTTTAAGGTGTACCTGAGGTGGGTGGGGAGAGGTTTAAGGTGTACCTGATACCTGGGGTGGGGGAGGAAAGATTTAAGGCATACCTTGGGGAGGAAAGATTTAAGGCATATCTGGGGTGGGGGAGTAAAGATTAAATTCATACCTGGGATGGGGAGAGGTGTAAGGCATACCTCGGGGAGGAAAGATTTAAAGCATATCTGGGGTGGGGGAGGAAAGATTTAAGGCATACCTGGGGTGGGGAGAGGTTTCAGGCATACCTGGGGTGGGGAGAGGTTTAAGGCATACCTGGGGTGGGGAGAGGTTCAAGGCATACCTTGGGGAGGAAAGATTTAAGGCATATCTGGGGTGGAGGAGTAAAGATTAAATTCATACCTGGGATGGGGAGAGGTGTAAGGCATACCTCGGGGAGGAAAGATTTAAAGCATATCTGGGGTGGGGGAGGAAAGATTTAAGGCATACCTGGGGTGGGGAGAGGTTTCAGGCATACCTGGGGTGGGGAGAGGTTTAAGGCATACCTGGGGTGGGGAGAGGTTTAAGGCATACCTTGGGAAGGAAAGATTTAAGGCATATCTGGGGTGGGGGAGTAAAGATTAAATTCATACCTGGGATGGGGAGAGGTGTAAGGCATACCTCGGGGAGGAAAGATTTAAAGCATATCTGGGGTGGGGGAGGAAAGATTTAAGGCATACCTGGGGTGGGGAGAGGTTTCAGGCATACCTGGGGTGGGGAGAGGTTTAAGGCATACCTGGGGTGAGGAGAGGTTTAAGGCATACCTGGGGTGGGGAGAGGTTTAAGGCATACCTGGGGTGGGGAGAGGTTTAAGGCATACCTGGGGTGGGGAGAGGTTTAAGGCATACCTGGGGTGGGGAGAGATTTCAGGCATACTTGGGGGTGTGTGGGGAGAGGTTTCAGGCATAAATGGGGTGGGGGAGGAAAGGTTCAAGACTCACCTGGTAGAGGAAATTCTTGAGACAACATTAACGTGATCCACCTAAAAGCGAAATATTGTGGTTTTAAATCTTGTTCTGTCATTCGATGACTTAAACATGGATCTCGGATATGTATCTCTTCCATTAATCTTGTCATAGAATATCCTGGAATCACAAAAAAAAATAAATCAAACGAAACAGGGTTTAATTAACGTTCTACTGTTCTGCTCCTACAGGGCTAATGAAAACGGGCATATGCCATACAGTGTGCCATAAGGGAATTTTGCCCTGACAGCAGCACTACAGGCTACTCTTATACCTGTTAAGTTTTCTTTTACATGCACACCAATGTGTACACTGTACATAGGTTTTTCGTCCCATCCGAGCAACTACAGCTATACTTATCAAGCCCTCCATCCTGCATCACTGACAAAGGGATCAAAAATAAACTGAATACTTAAAGGATCAATACCCCTCTTGTCGTTCCAATCTTTATTCTGGTCAACAAATTGTATTATCTTAAAATATTCCAATTAATTGATGATACAAATTTCATCTTAACACAGCTAATTTAAACATTTGGAAAAATTCAACTAAATGATTTGAAAAGCCTAATGTAAACCTTTTCAAATGTGACTTGGATTTTAAAATATTTTCGAACCCTCTGGACAAGTAAAATAGGATGTAATGGATAATTTACACAACAGGTAGGACACTTAAACATCTAGTACTTAGAATAAGGCTATTATTTACTTTCTGGAGCTGCCAAGCCAACAAGAGTGTTATTGTTCCTTTAATCAACAACATTATATCATTCAAAATATGATAATGCTATAAAAGACATAAGACATTAATTGTTGTCAAGTCTATTAATAAAAGGAATGCAGGGGCGGATCTAGGAATTTTGAAAAGGGGGGCGGGGGCGCAAAATGAGGGCACTGACCGCAGAGAATGGGCATTTCGCCAAGATGGGGGTTGGGGAGAGTGGGTCCCCCAAGAAAATTATCCGTCATTTCCTTGCATCTGTAGCCATTCCAAGACCTATTTGGCTGATATTTTCGTCTAAGTAAATGCTCGGAATGGATATATTTGGGTCTGAGAAAAGGCACTTTCAGCAGTAGAAAAAGGCACTGTCAAAAATAAGGGGGGTCACGCCTCTGGAATGGAACCCTGTGTCCTGAAGCTGCCTGGACTGCTAAAGATCTAATTCTAGCCCTTAAGAATGGTTATACAGAATCCATGGCATATAGATATGGCGATTATCATTCTTTGTGTCCAACAATTACTCTCGCCATTATTTCACAGTATCACAATTGCAATTGAACTAAAGAGAGAGAGAAATGGGACTAACATATCATTCCGTATTATTTCAATAATTTGCCCCTGCCTAGGGGTCTTTGGTAGTGGGAGAAAACCCATGAGGCTAGACAGGCGACTCTATTGAAGCCATGCGACTTGACTCATTGACAACCGAATTACGCAACACGCACACATTCACCCATTCCATTCCGCCCCTTGATAGAAACAATGTGTTAGAAAATGGTATGTGACATAAGTTTAAGGGAATTTATATGAAAATAAAAAAATACACGATCTTACCTATACCACAGTCTGAGTCATCTAAAGTTTTGATAAAATGATCACGTATCTCGGCCATTAAATTGGTAAAACAAAAAAATGAATCTGCTTCTGCATATTCTGCAACAAAAATTGATACATTTTTAAAATATTTTCATTTGTATTAAAATCAAAAAAATAATCCAAACTACATTTATTCGTTTCATCATATAAATCACCTAATTAGGGTTTTTTTTCAAATTTTAATAATTTTATTGTTAAAATTAAACACACTTATATGGATAAACTACACTACTTCTGAATTTTATTAACATGCTATGTTTCAATACACGTACAGATATGGTTATCAAGCAAATAATGATTAATTAACAAAAACGTGGTGCAATATATAAATCAACAACTTTGGAAGCCATTGTTTACTGAGAAATGTGTTACTTAGAAAGGGATATAGTAGAATCCCACTGATGGCCTACCTTTACATTCTGGATCTGGATCCGAAGCGAAGGTATAATATATCGGACCTAGAATCTCATTCATACCCTGTCAAATATAACAACAAACATGATGATACCCACACAAATACCCTTACCAATACACAGGACCACCATTCTTTTCATCTCTTACTAACAACTATATGTTGTCCATGGCCACGCCCTTCATTTGGGAACCACGATGGAAATTTTATAGGAATTTTCTCAGCTAACATCAAGAGCTAACTCAAAATCCTCTGTGATAGCCAAAGCCAAACAGCTTTATTACTTGCTGAATCATTGCAGAGAGTTGATAGTGAACAAAGTGAACGGACTACAACAACAACAGTGTTATTGTCACAGCCTACGGTGATGGAGAATAATAGAGAGAGAGAGAGAGAGAGAGAGAGAAATGGGGTTTAATGTCCACTCAACACAAACTAGGTCATTTTGGGACTAACATATGGTTTTAATCTTATTTCAATAATTCATTGATCGTAGGGGTCTTTAGCAGTGGGAGGAACCCAGAGTGCCCGAAGAAAACACACAAGGTAGGACATGCGACCCTACTCCTTGCCATGTACAACTTGGGATACGAAACAATGCCAGTTAACTCAATGGCAGGCCAAGTATAATAGACCACAGCAACAAATTAATAGTGAGAGAGAGAAAAGATGTTTAAACTTCACTTGATACAAGCTAGGTCATTTCGGGACTAACATCTGGTACAATTAGATTTCAATAATTCGCTTTCGAGTACGGGTCTTTAGCACTGCGAGGAAACCGAAGTGCCCGGAGGAAACCCACAAGGTTGAGAAGGCGCCCCTATCTCCATGCCACATACGCTCACACCAGGGATCGAAACAGCAGTTGTATAGGAACACAGAGAAACTTAATGAAGTTGAGCAGACAACCTTGTTCCTTGCTAAGTACAAGCTTGCCATCAACAACACAAGCCACTTGACTCAATTATAATCTTGACTCACTTATGATTTAAACTACATAAGTTATATCAATCAGAAACCCACCCACGTGATCTATATTTACTATGTGAAATGAAATGAAATGGGGTTTAACATCCTACTGTTCAGCTCCTAAACTCGGCTAAGGAAGATGGGTATACACCATACAGTGTGTGCTATAAGGGAAATTTTGCCCAGGCAGCGGCGCTACGGCCTACTCTTATATCCAATTACAACTGCAAGGGGTCTTTTAAGTGCACGCAAATGTGTACACGCGACCTCAGTTTTTCATCCCATACGAACGATTAGACAGCTGTCCTTGTCAGGCCCTCCGTCCTGCTTCACTGACACGCCGGAAAAGCTGGATGAACTTTCTCGGCCAATGCAGGGATCGAAAACCCGACCTCCAGGTTAGCGAGCCAGCATCTTACCCACTTAGCCATCGGGATCCCCTTTACTATGTGAAATGATATGGAATGAAGTTTAACATTCAATATTCTATTTGTCTGTGCTGGCTCGTGCTATGAGAAAAATTTTACAGCACACTTTTAATTTTGAATACCATACTGGATTTCTGACCTGGATGCACAACTAGACACGGTTCCTACCTGTACATAGTTGAGACCAGGATTAAGTTTTGCGTAGATAAATAAAATTCTTTCCACAACTTCCCAGTGAGCCTCCTGTCCATCTGGTAGCAAGGCATATTCATCACTTGTTCTACGTCTGGTTGATTGCATCTACAAACAGTTAAAGATTATCCAGTGAGAAACAAAGGGAGAGAGAGAGAGAAACTGGGTTTACACTCAGGACACACACAGTATAATTTAGTTTCATTTTAATACATTGAGTGGATGTAGGTGTCTTTATAATAAGCAATGTGACTTTTAACAGCAAGTTTATTTTCAATGTTTTTAAATGTGTTGTATACATAGACCTACTTTTGTAATACTTGTACCTAGGCTGTTTCTAAATTAACACATTGTCCTATGGGTGATAGATTGAGATATAATCGTGCAATACATACAATATCGTCCTACAATTGTAATACTCAGCCTGTTTCTAGCATATCGTTCTATACAAAGGCCTACAATTGAAATACTCAGCCTGTTTCTAAAGTAAGATATTATCATCCTATACTTGTTTTTGTAATAGGCTAAATAGTCTGTTCCTAAAACTTAAATTTGTAATACCCAGCAACCTTATTCTAAATTACAATATTATCATCCTATAGCGAGAGAGAGAAATGGCGTTTAACGTCCACTAGACACAAACTAGGTCATTTTGGGACTAACATATGGTTTCATTTTATTTCAATAATTCGCTTGCGCGTAGGGGTTTTTAGCAGTGTGAGGAAACTGGAGTGCCCGGAGGAAACCCACGAGAATTTAAGATATAAACATCCTATGGGTGGTAAATTAGGAAAACATCATTTTACACATACCGTTGTAACAATCAGCTTGTGTCTAAATTCAGAACCTATACTTACATTTGTAATACCTAATCTGTTTCTACCCACTGTTTCTGATTTTAATACTGTATGTTCCACTCGCTTCCGTAATGTCTCCACGTTCGATTTGGCATGAATTATCTCATTACAAGGAAATTTTGTGGCACTTTGAAAGAAAGACAAATCGGGACATAATCTCCTGCAAATAAAGAAATATCATTCATATAATTGAACAAAAGTAGTGAATGTCAATGGTCAGGCCTGGAAATAGCAGTTTTAGATGTACCTGACAAAATGTCAGCCACTAATGAAATGGTACCTGACATTTTCAACTTAGTGCCGGACATATATAATATCAACAAGCCAACAGTGAGGCTGATGTCCCCCGCCGAAATCCCAAAATAAATAGATGACACATATTAATTAATCGCACATTTATTTTTTTCAAACGTAAGTGTCATCCAAAAATTGCTTATCTCTGCCTACCGTAAGAAGAAAATGCTCATCTTCAAACTCCATCAAGGCATTGACCTAATAAGCATACACACCAATTTTGAACATTTTAACTCAATTCGAAGGAGAGTTATTGTGTTCCAAAGTCTCGGCAAATCAAATTGCTTATCGCTCTGCTTACCCTGAGCAGAAAATGCTCATTATCGATCATAGTCAAGGTATTACTGTAATGAAACTATACACCAAGTTTCATCACTCTCACTTAATTAGAACTAAAGTTATTGTGTCTCAAAGCATCAACCAATCAAATTGCTTATCTCTGACTACCCTAAGCGGAAAATGCTCATCTTCGAACTCCATCAAGGCATTGACCTAATAAGCATATACACCAAGTCTGAACATTTTAACTCAATTAGAAGGAGAGTTATTGTGTTCCAAATTCTCGACCAATCAAATTGCGTATCGCTCTGCTTACCCTGAGCAGAAAATGCTCATTATCGAACTTAGTCAAGGTATTACTGTAATGAAACTATACACCAAGTTTCATCACTCTCACTTAATTAGAACTAAAGTTATCGTGTCCCAAAGCATCAACCAATCAAATTGCTTATCTCTGCTTACCCTAAGCGGAAAATGCTCATCTTCGAACTCCATCAAGACATTGACCTAATAAGCATATACACCAAGTTTGAACATTTTAACTAAATTAGAAGGAGAGTTATTGTGTTCCAAATTCTCGACCAATCAAATTGCGTATCGCTCTGCTTACCCTGAGCAGAAAATGCTCATTATCGAACTTAGTCAAGGTATTACTATAATGAAACTATACACCAAGTTTCACCACTCTCACTTAATTAGAACTAAAGTTATCGTGTCCCAAAGCATCAACCAATCAAATTGCTTATCTCTGCTTACCCTAAGCGGAAAATGCTCATCTTCGAACTCCATCAAGGCATTGACCAAATAAGCATATACACCAAGTTTGAACATTTTAACTAAATTAGAAGGAGAGTTATTGTGTTCCAAATTCTCGACCAATCAAATTGCGTATAGCTCTGCTTACCCTGAGCAGAAAATGCTCATTATCGAACTTAGTCAAGGTATTACTATAATGAAACTATACACCAAGTTTCATCAATCTCACTTAATTAGAACTAAAGTTATCGTGTCCCAAAGCATCAACCAATCAAATTGTTTATCTCTGCTTACCCTAAGCGGAAAATGCTCATCTTCGAACTCCATCAAGACATTGACCTAATAAACACATACACCAAGTTTGAACATTCTAGCTCAATTAGGAAGAGAGTTATTGTGTCCCAAAAAGTGTGACGGACAGACAGACGGACGGACAGACGGACGGACGGACGGACGGACAGACGGACAGACGGACGAACCCATTTTAATAGTCAATAAAAAAGATAAAATCTGTGCCGGACAAAATGACAAGCACCAGAGGTTTTGTGCCTGACAATGCCTGAATCTGTGCCTGATATTGTCAGAGGAATGGGCGATGGGGGAGACGTACATGTATTAGCTGACATACATGTGATTTACTAAATCTGCTCCTCAAGTTCTTGTCTACAATATAAACAGACATGAAACCTGATATCAAGTTAAATCACTGGAATTTACCATTTTTACATGTAATAAGTTAAATACAATTTTATTTACAGGCAGTAAAGAATTGTTGACACTTGTGGTGGTCTACGGACATAAGCACAGATTTTTCAGTTCTATTCCCAACACATTACATCAAAATCATGCATAGATAAACAGTGTCTACTGTTTGAATGGCATTTAGTAATTGAACACATTAAAAATAAACACAAAAGTTATATGTTACATTGTGCTTGATAACGACAAGAGAATCATTGTTGAAACGTAGCTTTAATAGAAATATAGTAATTGTTATCCATATAACTTTTGTGTTTATTTATAAACACTGTAATCAAGGTATCGTTTAATCTTGGGTATTTACCACTAATTTCTTTAACATTCATTTAATATCAAATCTTTGTTTAACAATTTGTAAAAATCTTTTAGAATTATCCAATTTGTGTATTGTGCCCCGTTTAAAGCTGACCGTTCAATTTTTATATTGAGTGTCCAATTTACAAGTGTTTAATTTCTCGATCACTGTTAAAAAATAAACTAATCAACTGATTAATGCTCTTCCGGTATAATGATTAATTTTTTAACAGTGATCCAGAAATTAAACACAAGAACAAATTAGATGATTTTGGGTGGTTTTAAATGATTTTTATGAAGTGTTCAACAAAGAGTTGTGAAAGAAATTAGTGCTAAATACACACAATTAAATGATTAACAGGTTATAGTGATAGTAATGCAGACAAATGAATGGTAGCCATTAGATATAGTATATTCCTCATTTTATTATATTAAAGCAGTGGTTCTCAACCTCTTTCTGGCAATGGCAGATATGTATGAAAAACATTTGAATTTGGCAAAATAAAAACATGGCAAGTCATCGATGACATACAACCATAAGACACAGATTAGTTATAATAGAGAGACTCCAACTAAATGAAGAAAAACACAGCTATGAACTTATCAGTAGACACCAGTGAATACTCATTCGAGATAACATGGGTTTTTATTTGTTTGAGAATCACCGTATTAATGAAAGAAAATACAGAAACTATTTTAGGTACCTGCAATCTTTATCTATTTGCATTAACATGTCATTGTCTTTAAACTGTACACTCCACTGACTGTCCGGGTTCGGGTTTAACGGCTAAAATAAAAGTTAATCACTTTCTGAATTATCATGACACATATCTATTATTACAAATGAAATGAAATGTGGTTTAACGTCCTACTGTTCTTCCCCTACTGGGCTATTGAAGATTAGGATTGCCCATAGAAACCAAGCTGATTGGGAAAATGGCTGATTGGGACCATGGCTCATTGAGACCATAAGTTGAGACCACAATCCAGGCTTAATCGGACCACAACTAGGCTGATTCGGACCACCACTAGGCTGATTCGGACCACACAATAAAAAAAACCCAAAATACTAGAAACTGAGAGTTTGATATTGAATATAGTTTAAAGGGATTTTATCTAGGCTATAACCTGACTATAATATGGGTTTTTATGTACGTCAATTTATGCTTTATATTGCATTTTGTTATGTCACTGTGACTGTATTTACACAAATTTATCTCATTAATCTAATGTAAATTATTTTACGTTTTATGCAATTTAAGCATGCCATTTTTATTTTATAAACTCCATAGCTTGTTTCGGAATCTATTATATATATTGTGTGTAATTATATGTTGTAGAAATACTGTTTAAACCAATTTATGTTAATTTCAATGAGTCAAACAAATACAAGTAATACAGTGGCATCTGAATCCATTATTTGTGTGTAATTATATGTTATTTATAGAATATACTATTTAAATTTTATACCAATTTATGTTAATTTCAATAAGTCATACAAATGTGAAAACTAATACCAGCAATACAGTTTAGTAGCATAACAGAAAACGGTTACTTCGAATATGATGTATATAATTATAAAAGCAGTCAAAATGTTTATATTCCTAACGTGTTCAGAAAATAAACATAATAGATTTTTACTCAATTCTAACACAAGTAAACAGGAAGGTAGCATCATGGAGAATGTACCATATTACCACATGAAAATTACTCCGCCTAGAATCTGGTCCCAATCAGCCACAAATGTGGTCTGAATCAGCCAGCCGATTACCTGGCCATACAGTGTGCTATGAGGAAATATTTTTGCCCAGGCAGCGTCACTATGTCTTACTCTGGTATCGAATTTCAAATCCAATGTAAATCAGATACATAAGATGGCATCGAAATTTGACTATATTTTCTCCATGTTACTTTATTTCTAATTAATAGTTTATATATCATTTCAGGCCTATAGAATGACCTACAATAGACAGATTTCATTCTCGCATAATCCTATTTTAATTAGTCAGTGTTTATAAACTGGCAGAATTAACTTACGTGATCTTCTAATTTACCATCAGCCAGAGCTCCCAGGTAAGCTTTCTCTCCTGGTATTATAATTAACTCATTAATAAACTGTTTATATGTTGCTCTGAAATATAAAATATAATCAACTCATTAATAAACTGTTTATATGTCGCTCTGACATATAAAATATAATTTACTTAATAATAAACTCGTTATATGTTGCTCTGAAATATAAAACATAATTAACTCATTAATAAACTGTTTATATGTTGCTCTGAAATATAAAACATAATTAACTCATTAATAAACTGTTTATATGTTGCTCTGAAATATAAAATATAATTAACTCATTAATAATCTGTTATGTTGCTTTGAAATATAAAATATAATTTATGTCACTCTGAAATATAAAATATAATTTACTTAATAATAAACTCTTTATATGTTGCTCTGAAATATAAAATATAATTTACTCATTAATATACTGTTTATATGTCACTCTGAAATATGAAATATAATTTACTCATTAATATACTGTTTATATGTCACTCTGAAATATGAAATATAATTTACTCATTAATAAACTGTTTATATGTTGCTCTGAAATATAAATAAACTGTTTATATGTTGCTCTGAAATATAAAATATTAATAAACTGTTTATATGTCACTCTGAAATATAAATAAACTGTTTATATGTTGCTCTGAAATATAAAATATTAATAAACTGTTTATATGTTGCTCTGAAATATGAAATGTAATTTACTCATTAATAAACTGTTGCTCTGAAATATATAAGTATTTATTAAAGATACATTATGTAAGAGCTACATTTGTCAATTTCAAATATTTTTCATTATCTATCTTTTAACTATTATGACAAGACTTGTCAGTTCTTTACTTAATCTTACATTGAATGCTTCTTTAAAAATACTATCAATAACAACTCAGTATTACAAAGTTAAATTTACTCTGGGTTCTTGTAACTTAGACAACCAACGCGGGGGTGGATGGTCGAATGGTTAGCGTGTGTGTGCTGTATCGCTGTATCATACGGCCTGCAGGAGTGGTTTCAAATCCCTGGTTGTACATGGAAAGGAGTAGGGTCGCCTGTCCAACCTCGTGGGTTTTCTCCAGGTACTCCGGTTTCCTCCCACTGCTATAAAGACCCAAGCGAATTATTGAAATAAAATTAAACCATATGTTAGTCCCGAAATGACCTAGTTTGTGTCAAATGGAAGTTAAATCCCATTCCTCTCTCTCCTCTCCCCCTCTCCTCTCACTCTCTTCTTAGTAAATGAAGACGTACCCTACTACAGGCAAATCAAATCTGAGAGAGAGAGAGAAATGGGGTCCACTCAACACAAACTAGGTCATTTCAGGACTAACATATGGTTTAATTTTATTTCAATAATTTGCTTGCGCATAGGGGACTTTAGCAGTGGGAGGAAACTGGAGTGTCCGGAGGAAACCAACGAGGTTGAGAAGGCGCCCCTATCTCCATGCCACATACGTTCACAACAGGGATCGAAACCACAGCCGCAAGCCAGAGGTGACTGGCCAGCTAGAGGTTGAAGCGCGACACTCTAGACCACTAGGCCATCCCAATCCCCCAATAAAAAACTGATAAGACGAACGTGCACAAGTCAAACTATACAAGCACTGCAACAAATACCAATTCAAGTGACTCAATGCAGGAGCTAACTGTAAGCATCCATTATGCTGTACAGTCAGGGCCCATAATAACAAAGACTTCACTCAAAATGTACAAAAATAAATCGATTTAAAAAAAAGACATAGTGTGACCGATCTTGTCCATGGTCATCTTCTGAATGGCAAAGTCTGCCAGTTACCGTCATAATTGAAAACATAACAGGGGCAGATCCAGGAATTTTTGCAGGAGGGGGTTTGCAAGGTTTCTGTTACGGAAATCTGCCATCATAGTCTCTAAATTATATAGGCATACATACTAATTGAGCTTTTTAAACAGAGAAATCATTTTTATACTGATGTAGGATCACTTTGTGATGTAATTTCATTGATACAAGGCATTATTTATTTTATGTAGCTGAGCAGGGGGAGGGTAGACCCCCCCCCACCCCTCTGCAGTGGCGGCGCCAGCCGTCGGTGGTTGGAGGGGCAAAGCTGGGGCAAAGTCCAAGGTTAAGGGGGCAAAGGCACGAGTATCAACTAAAGGGGGGGGGCGTCTCCCCCAGACAATTTTGAAAAACAGGCTGCCGGAAATGCAGCCTGGCAGTATTTCAGGCAATGACCGTTGAGGTAAAGTGTTCAACGAACGGACTTGCGAACCTCGACGAATCCCACTCTCGAGCGCCAATGTCGGGAGTATTTATGGAGGGTATGGGGGACCTCCCCCAGAAAATTTTGAAAAATAGACTCTCGGAAATGCTTTCTGATAGCGTATTCAGTCAGGCACCGATCGTCGAGATAAATAAATCTGACCACATACTGTCCGTAGCCTGATCACTAGTTTATACGATCAGAGACCAAAATGGCAAACGAACGGACTTGCGAACCTCAACGAAGTACCTTTGTGAGCGCTAAAGTAGCGAGTCCTTGTGGGGGTTTTGGGGACCTCCCCAAGAAAATTTTGAAAAATAGACTGTTGGAAATGCTGCCTGACAGTATTCAGGCACCGATCGTAGAGATAAATAGAGCTGATCGGATGTCACCTGTGGCCTGATCACTAGTCTTTCCGACCCCAGAGAGGAAAGCGTCACATGAAACTCAATGAAGTCTCCAATAATTTGAAAGGTAGACTGCCCGAAATGCAGTCTGGCAGTATTTCAGGCATTGATCGTCGAGATAAAGATACGGCCTGTTGCAAAATTACTAGTTTATCCGACCAGAGAAGAAAGTGACAAACGGGCTGAGTGAGTGACTCAAAGTGAATGAATATTTTCGCCACTATATTTTGTGAAATAAACGGACTTGCGAGCCTCAACGAAAATTTGAAAAGTACACGGCCCGAAATGCATTCTGACAGTATTTCGGGCATTGATCGTCGAGATAAATATAGAATGCAGCCAGGTAGCATTTCAGACATTATTTTTCCGAAAATTATTGGGGGGGCAAACAGAGGGCAGGCAAGATTTTTGGGGGGGCAAATGCCCCCCCTTGCCCCCCCTTGGCGCCGCCACTGCCCCTCTGGATCCACCCCTGCATAAAATATGTAACAATAGTAAGGGAGACAATCCAATATGGTCAATGTTGTTAGTTAATCTACATACCGTTGTCTTTGTAAATGTTTTGGCCATTCATCTCGTTTTAAAGGTAAATGTTCTAGTAATATCTAAAAATATAAAAACATATAAGAATGAAATCCTAACCTACATGTACATAAAAACAATGCTTTTATAATCTTTTAATACATGTTTGTGTGGTTTAAGAACCGGACTAAAGCCATGAAGTTAGACCCGTGATTGTCAATCAGTGCACCACGAAATTGTGAATGGCACACTAAGAAAATTTCACATTAAAGTTTGTGTCATTTTATGTGTCTATGACTATGGTAGTTAGGGTTTTATGCTGTCTATGACTATGGTAGTTAGGGATTTTTGCTGTCTGTGACTTGCCATGATTTTATTTTGCAAAATTCAAATATTTTTCACATACATTTAGGTTGAGAACCACAGGATTAAACAGACAAACCCTTTTCCCGGTCACGTACAAGCAGGGGATCCAGACCACACCACTTGATTCAACCACATACCTTATGATTTCATTTCATTACAATGGGCTATCTATACAATCTAATTGAAGTTCAGATCTATATTTCATTTCGGTTTTTATAATTTCGATGGCCTACACTACATGTACCGTAGATCAAACAAGTAATAGTGGGAGGTCACGTTCAATCAGTTCAGATGTCAATCACGCGACATTTGACCTATAACCTCAGTCATTCGTTTAACAAATCAGAATCGTTGTTGCTTTGTTTTGATTTCTATCGCTGATAATGCCTACCCACAATTCCGCGCAAAAAAGGTCAAACCCTCGATTCAACAGACAATTTGATTGGCTGACCCCTCATTTCAAGCAGAACACGAGTTAAATAACAAGTCTTTCAGATCCAAATGTAGTGAAGACAAGTAAAACGAAATTTTGAATTATAAAAACGAAACGAAATAGGATCTGTGTTTTAATCTGATTGATTAAATCACTAGAACACCCAATGCCCCAAGAGCCTTACAGGACAGTATCCTAGGACAAGCCTCTCAGCCTGAACACTAGACAAGAGAGAGAGAAATGGGGTTTAACGTCCACTCAACACAAACTAGGTCATTTCGGGACTAACATGTTTTCATTTTATTTCAATAATTCGCTTGCGTAGGGATCTTTAACAGTGAGAGGAAACCGGGGTGCCAGGAGGAAACCCACAAGGTTGAGAAGGCGCCCCCATCTCCATGCCACATACATTCACACCAGGGCTCGAAACCTCCGCTGCAAGCTAGAGGTGACTGGCTAGCTAGACCACTAGGAAACCCACCCACCCCACCCCACCCTCCAACATTAGACAAACTAAATAAAATGATCAAGTCTGATTAAAAGTAAGCTCACCTTCCAGCATATAGATCTATAACCACTTTCAAATGGGCAACCTAAAAACAGAAAATATCATACACGTGCTAGTAATCAAGCAAGAAATCAACTGAAATTCAATCGTAATCTTTCTTCAAATTTGACCGAATGAATGAAATGAAATGGGGTTTAACGTCCTACTATTCTGCTCTCACTGGGCTAATCACGTTATGCATATGTCATACTTGGAGTGAAATTTTGCCCAGGCAAAGGCACTATGGCCTACTCTTAAATCAAATTCCAACTGTCAAGGGATCTTTAATGTGCACATCAATGTGTACACAGGGCGTCAGATTTCTGTCCCATCTGAACGACCAGACATCTTTCCGTGTCAGGCACTACATCTAGCACCACTGACAAGGGGAAACCATGTTGGAACTTTCTCTGCCAATGGAGAGAACAAACAAGCAACCTCCAGGCTAGCGAACCAGCGTTTTACCCACCGTGGCTTCTGAAATTTGATCAAACACCATGAAGATTGATGTAATGTATAATATATGGATTAAAGAAGAAAAAGTATAAAGTACCAGTACTATGTTTATGTGTTTACTTCAGGCTTAGATGTAATACCAGTGAAATGTTTGTTATGCTTCTCTGTACAAGCAACTTCCAGCTGTCAAGACTTCTTTTACATACACGCCCAGGTTTGGGTTAGATGTATCTCTACTACTATAAAGGTGGACCATGTGTTTTTTAACCGTCAAACTAGGTGTTTTTCTTTAGAGATCCATAATGTAACTGTCATGGGAGACCTACATGTAACTGTCATGGGAGACCTACATGTAACTGACAAGAGAGGCCTACATGTAACTTACATGGGAGGCCTACATGTCAGACTGCACTCAGACAAGGGGGAAGATCCAATCTGTTTCACAGAGAATTACTTACGAATTATCTCTGAAACGGATGCCTGTCCAAAACATGTGCGTTGACTACACGCCTCTGAGTCATTGGCTCAACGGCTCGTGCAATGTTTACTTAACACCTAACTGCTTTGGGCAAAATGATGCATTTTACTCATTTTAATACCCATTTACACTAAAAGGGAAATATTTTTTAACTACAAATACTTCAAACGTCTTTATTTATTTTTCTTTTACCTCAAAAAAATGTTTGAGAATTTAATTTGTCGGAGTAAAAAAGTTAATATGCCGTACTCGTCGATGTCATGCTTATCAGTAAGTGTAGCGGCCAAGCGAATATTCACTGCGGGATCAGTTTGGGGAAGAACCTGAAGAACTTTCCCTGATAGTACCTTGGATAGTACCCAGAACATCCCTTAGCATTTTTTGGAATGTGCAACCGGACATAGGATTTGTGCAAAAAATACTCTATAAATTTTTAGAATCTGTACTGCGCAGGGCCTGTTATTTTCTATAACATTTTTTTCACTTGAGAATAATTATCATGCCAAATATGCACCAAAGAAACAATTTTTGTTGACACACTTTGCAAAACAATTTGTAGCCCAACAATTCTTTGGACAAAGAATAAAATTAAATTCTCCAACAAAGTCTCATTAATAATCTTGTCTGTCTGCCGCAGTTCCTGAACTCCTGAACACATTCAGAAACGTTCACATATAGTATAGTTTCCTTTTACAGAATGCAATTAATGATTATTTTCAAGCAGTCGCAGGAAAAATTTAAATCTTCCAAAGTAAGAAAATAACTGACCATTTACAACAAGGAAGTTACAAATAAAAGAAAGGAAAAGTAGTTTTTTGATAAAGATCGTCGGCCTACCTTGAAATGATAACTCCCTAATCTTCTTTATATCTAATTCACTTTTAGATAACGCGTCTTTAAACTGTTCAAGTCTGAAAAAAACAGATCAAAATATACGATACATCAACATATAAACTGCATGACTTCTCTATTTATAATTCTAATTGATGGGCGTTTCTATTTTCGTCAAATAACTTACCTTGCCTTGTAGGCTGCCATTTTGTGTTTACTACTATCACGTGATCGGGAATTCTTTTCTTAAATAGAGTTATCTCCCTGTTGCTATAGTCAATTCATAAAAATGGACAAACCTCGTAATTTGATCAGGCGCGTATCCAGGATTTTTTGCAGGGGGGGGGGGGGGTCTAGGTTTAATAATTGCTTAACTAATTGCGCTTAACCGATTGGTAAATTAGATTCAATTTGGTGCATTCTGAAGGTAAATTCCAAAATTACAGGTCTAAAAATCGCATAAAAAATTTTCAAGCCTGAGCAGGAGGGGGGGGGGGGGGGGTCCGGACCCACTAGACCCCCCTCTGGATCCGCGCCTGTTGATCCAAATAATTGTGTTCGTGTGGGAGCTTTGTGATTTGTTGAATACTTCTATGAAACAAAATAAATGATATTCTAGAATCAAATAAAAAACAATTGTTTGTCATTCATGTCACTTTATGTTTGCTTACATTTAAACTGAACTAGCCTACTTTTTGTTCGATCCCTGCATTGGCTGAGAAAGTTCATCGATTTAAAGACATGGTTTCACCTTGTCAGTGATGCAGGACGGAGCGCCTGACAAAGACAGCTGTCTAGTCGTTCAGATGGTACATATAGGCGTGCACCTAAAAGATCCCTTGGCAGTTATAATTCGATATAAAAGAGTAGCCTAGTCCGTAGCGCCGCTGCCCGGGCAAAATTTCCCTCATAGCACACTGTATGATGGCGTATGACCTGTACTGGAACTGGAATGGTATGTTTAACGTCCGTTTCCACTAATGTGATATCGCAGACTAAGGCGTATGACCGTCTTCCATTAGCCAGGTTAGGTGCAGAGGAGTAGGGCGTTTAATCCCATTTCATTTACGTCACTCCTTGCGTGCTCCTGTTATAAGTTATAGTGTTAGCCTCAATCATCACTATCTTGACTACACACAGAACACTTGGACGTTAAATCCTATTTCATTTCATATTTATTTAACTGTTTTTCACGCGTTTCGGACATTTGAATTAAATTTCGTTTGATAATAAATCGGGACAAAATCATCGTGAAAATCTAAATTAGATGTTTGTCAAATTAATACTATATATAGTCAACCCCTTGATTAATAATTTTGCCCTTAAAGTTGCAATTTCATATTTTTATGTTATATTTTTAAAATGTATTAAAATAAAGCCCCAAAATAGATTGTATCTATAAATAGTGCTACCTTGTTAACGAATAATCCTTTAAATCATATAATTCACTATTGTCAGAAATTGGCAAAAATATCTTTTTTCAACTTCAAATTCAAACGTTTGAAGATAGTCAGTCATTCCATGGGGATGAATGGGAAAACAAGGAAGATAATTGTTATTATTTCCTGTGTCACTGATTTTAATGCCTGGGAAATAATGCCTATGATCGTATAATAGTAAGTTGACAACCTTTTGAGCAAAAGACATAGAAATAATTCTGTTTTGACTTTCTTAGAAAATATGAAATTCACGCTTTAAAATAAGGGTGAAAATATAAAAAAAAACAATGAAAATGATACGAAGTAGGGTTTAGCGTCTTATTGGTCTGGGGCCGATTGCTCAAAGCTCTGTTAACTTTTAACGATCCGTTAACATGGAGTAAACGGATCGTTAACTTTAACGGAGAGAAAGGTTGTTGCTGGAAGCCCCGTTAACTCTAACGGATAATGAAATTGACTTCCAACAACAGAAATTTAACAGACCCTTAGTTTAACGAATCGTTAAAATAACTTAGTTTTGAGCAACCGGCCCTGGTCTACCCGGGCTATTAATAAGCTAAACAAACACCTATATTCTTGTTTAGATTTCTGTGTGCCTTTGGACATTGGAATTTGCGAAACCGTGTATATTATGAATAATATAATTGTCCAAGCGCAGTGTGTGTTTAAAACAATGTTTTCTTTTCTTTTTTCTTTTCGAGTGCATGGTGAGAATACAATACTGAGAGAGAGAGAGAGAGAGAGAGAGAGAGAGAGAGAGAGAATGGGGACTAACATCATATGGTTGAACAGGCGACGCTACTTCTTGTCAAAAGGTGTATGAATCACAGACCAGTACCATAACCCACGTGTTGTATATGACGTCAATAAATATTATTAAACTGGTGTGTATCGTGTACACTATAACCCCACGATGACCTTCTTACACTAAAGGATCTGACAGATTTGATTGACAGAGTTAGTTGTATTAACTGAAAGAAACCATTTGTTAAGAGCCGTTTCTTCTATCTTTATCTGAATAACTAACCGAATCGAACTTAACAACAACCATGGTGGGATTACTATAAAACTTTTGTTGTTAAAGTTCCAGGCCCCGAGTTCACAAAGCATTCTCAGACTTAAGTTGAAAATTTGCTCAACTTTCAATCAGTGTTTATGAGAAATAACTTTGATCCAGAAACACAAAATTCTGCACAGAGTTTCTTATCGATGTAACTGATACATAAAAAGGGCTATATTTTAGTTAAAACTCTGGAGGTTACAAGAAAGGGCCTTAGTCCATATCTATTAAGATTTATCCTGAAGCCTGGTTAAAGCCCCAATAACACTCTTGTTGTAACTGAAAAATATGTCCCAATCTTCATTCTGGTCAACAAATCGTATTATTTTAGAATATTCCAATTAAATGATGATATAAATTTCATCTTAACACATCTATTTTAAAAAATTGGAAAAATTCAACCAATTGATTTGAAAAGTCTAACGTAAACCTTTTCAAATGTGACTTGGATTTTAAAATATTTTCGAACCCTCTGGACAAGTAAAATAGGTTGTAATGGATAATTTACACAACAGGTAGGACACTTAAACATCTAGTACTTAGAATAAGGGTATTATTTATTTTCTGGAGATACCAAGCCAGCAAGAATGTTATTGTCCCTTTAAATGAAACGATAAGTATAAAATTGTTTCAATGACAATTAATATCTGATCTAGAATATATAGATTACAATCAATCACTGGGGCTGTTTCGTGAAATTTTAACTAAAATAAAATCCAGATTTTAGTAATTTGATTCGATTTTAGTGCTTTTTCAATCAAAATTCAAGTATCTACTAAAATTTGTTTTTTAAATTTAATTAAGATTTCGTGAAACAGGTTCCACGTCTACAGTGTCGCGCGTCGAGTTTGTGATAGGAAGGTCTTCACAATCCCTGGTTTCCTACCACAGGAACGACCACTCGTGCGCTATAAATAAAAAAATAAGACAGCTTGTTTGCGATATCACCCTCGTTGGAAGAGGACGTAGAAACTTATTAGTAGAAATATGCCTAGATTGAACCAGAACGCAGAAGTTAAGTTTATACGATTTTGTGCAATTTCAGAGGGAAATTTCCTTTATGCATACTCTTTTTTTCGAACTCTAACAATAAAAAGCTGTAGTTAACATCTACTACCCCTTTTCAAACATCCAAACTCGTTTTTTTTTGTCTCATCCGAACGACTAAACACCCGTATGCGTCATATACCTGAACAATATTAAACCTCTATTGTTGTTGGGGGTGGGGGGCGAATGGTTTACGCGCGCGCGCTGTATCATATGGCCTACCATTGAGTCAACTGGCGTGGTTTCTAACACCCAGTTGTACATGGCAAGGAGTAGGGTCGCCTGTCCAACCTCGCGGGTTTTCTCCGGGTACTCCGGTTTCCTCCCACTGCTAAAGACCCCTATGCACAAGCGAATTATTGAAATACAATTGAACCATATGTTAGTCCCGAAATGACCTATCTACATTGTGTCGAGTGGATGTTAAACCCCATTTCTCTCTATATATATTGCTATTACTATGCTATTATTATTTCTATTATTATAACTATTATTGTCATCATTCTGTGCTATTTCACACCTTATAAATTAATAAAATAAAAATTCCACAAAGGCAGGGATTATATATGGGATTAACGATCATGGGATCGACGTATATCAATATGTGTATAAAGATTAAATCTATGTACGACAGAGAGAAAATATATCATAAAATCACCATTGACAAAATACTCCTAGAAATCATTGTGACCTTGTATAATAAGTAACTTTTATGAACCGTTAATTCTATACCTGACTTGGGGTCAATACATTATGTGCTTTCTGCAATAAAAAAGGCCTATTCTTTTGTCCGATGGATTTATGGAGTGACAGAACGTCGTTAAAACGCGGGCCAAAGGTTTATATTTAACGCCCAGTCATTATTGCATTAATTGGATTTTAATCCCCGATATTTAAAACATGTTTGTATATATAAAACTGAAAAATACACTAGAAGGAGGTGTACGCTCTGGATAGAACGTGGATTATTAATTCAACAAAGGAAATGTTCTATTCGTTTAGTGATATTTATTATATTATGTGCAATGGGTCGAATAATATGTATGCCATGCGACACACTGTATAGACGACAACCGTGTTATTGATTGGATTATGACGATTTAAATAGACAGAATTAACTGTCATTCGGGACTAACAATTACTTAGTTTAGTTTCACGATGATATAATTCTTAAGAGGAGTGGAACAGAAAATAAACGGTTTAACAGTTACTTATATAGTTTTAAGACCAAATCATTCATAAGTGATTAGAAGAGAAAGGAGGATATTTTGAAGAGTTGTCTCGGATTATTTTGTAATGAAGATTACTTTGGTGTTAAGTTTATTTGTCGTTGGTTTAGTGACGAAAGGTAGGTAGGCAAACGGAATGAAAATCATAAAATGATGACAGAATGTGTGTGTTAACGAATCTTTTAATTTTGTGATCTTTGGCGGTCTCATATACTTGATAATCTCCCACTACCAGGGGTTCCTCGCTGGTTTGTGATCCTATCTAAACGTTCATGACCCCCTCTCCTTTACTACACCACTGACAAAGGTAACAAGACATGGACAATCGGCGGGACAATACCCGGTTCGAACCCGGGACCTTATCACCCTGGCGCCGTGTAAGATACAGAAAGAGAAAATAAGGTCCTCTAACACAAACTAGGTTTTTTCGGGACTAACACATCGTTTAATTGTATTTCAATAATTCGCTTGTGCATAGGGGTCTTTAGCAGTGGGGGGACAACGGGGGACCCCGAGAAAACCCATGAAGTTCGACAGGGGTTTTACTCCTTATCCCACACAACCAGAGAATAGAAATAACACATGTTGACTCAATGACAGATCCTATGATACAACACACACGTGTTAACCATTCACCCAGACACCCCACCCCACCCAACCCAACCACCTCCTCTCGTAACGTAAAGAACAAAGGGTAATATGTTTTTGTTTTTATTAAAGCGGCAATTGCATATTTTTAAGTTATATTTTTGAAAATATATTAAAATAAAGCCTTAAAATAGATTGTATATATAAACAGTACTACTACCCTGTTAAAGAATAATCCTATTAATCCGACAATTCACTATTATTGCCATTTCAGAAATTGGCAAAATTGTCATTTTCAAGGGGGGGGGGGGTTAGAAAAACAAAGGCGGTAATTGTGTTATTATTTCCGGTGTTGGTGATTTATAAGGCTTGGGAAATAATGCCTATGATCGTATAATAGTGAGTTGACAACCCATTGAGCAAAAGACAATAATAATTATATTTTGACTTTATCAGAAAATATGAATTTATCGCTTTAAGAACATGATAAAGACATAATTCGGAAAGGGCTCTATTCTAACTAACTGTTAGTAAACTCCTGGTTATACCGCGTCCGGCAATAGGGAAAATGGATACGAATCATCATTATAACATGGAATTGTTTATTTATCACGTCATGGTGTGTTTCACTGAGAAGTGTGTATTTCCTTTAAATTCATGTCGTGGTTGTAAACAGATCACACGGAACTTGTAAATGACATGTGGGGTTAATTACATGTTTAATTAGATCATATCCTGTTTGTACGTGACAGAAGTAATTACACACCTTTGAAAAGACAATTCATATATTATCACAAACCAGCTGAGATCAATAAGTTCTATGCACCTGAATGATCGTGCAACGCGATGAAAGTTATCGACGTCTTTGTCACACAACATGTAAACTAGTTGGGGTTTGGTGACTGTTGTAAGCACACCAGAAATCTGTTGAAGAATTTGAACAAATTTAGCTGTTAAAACCAGGGGCGGATCTAGGAATTTTGAAGGGGGGGGGGTCGCCGCAAAATGAGACCACTGACTGCGGAGACGGGGCACGCCGCTGAGAGGCGGTGGTGATGGTAAACGTTCGGAACGGACATATATTTGGGTCTGAGAAAAGGCACTTTCAGCAGTAAAAAGGGGCGCCCCCATTGAATCCGCCTCTGAATACTGTTTACAACTATATCCATAGCTATCATTTGAAGCATCTTTTGAGGTTCATTTCAGCAGTGGATAAGCTCAGTCGTCATTCGCCGGTTTCTGCCATTCCCGGCTCGTCTGTCAGTAAACTCATGGTTATGTAGCGCCCGACAATAGGTAAAAAGGATACGAATCATCATCATCAAAAGATGGGATTGTATATTTATCACGTCATGATGTATTTGACCAGTGTGTATTTCTTTTAAATTCGTCTCGCGGTGGTACACGGATCATAATATGTAGCTTGTAAATGACACACAGAATTATAAAACAACGTGCATGCGCTAACCATTTGGTCATCTATTAGTAAGTGCAGGAGAACCACACAACACGCAAAACAAACATCTACAAGATTAACATGCGGACAATACAGGAAACAGGCATTGCCAAAAAAACCCTAACAAATATCAAATCAAGTGAATGGATCCGGGGCCAGACGTAAGCGTCCACTGCACTGTACAGTCCCGGACCTGTTATGGTACAGGCTTCACTAAAATACACTAAAAATTATTTACACCCCCCGCCCCCCAAAAAAAAGGTAACACTATCCCCACCCGCATCAAAAGGTGTTACTTAATATTTATGAATGGATTTGTACTATTTTTGGGACTGGTATTCCTTTTCGGGATTATAACTTTTACAAACGTATCATCTCATTTCTAACGGTGGGTTTTGTGATGGTTAATGGCAGGTTCCCTCTTATCACGATTCCTGCTACGATTGAAACCGTGGTTTTAATTGTAGAGTATTCGTGATGATCCTATCATCAGGTCCTATCATTATGTATACAGAGGTCCGTCGTAACAATCTCGGCGATAATATCGAAACGTATCCTAACCAGGGACGGATCGAGACGTGGAGAGGGAGGGGCGGGGGGCGTCAACCCCACCCTGCCCAGCTACATAATGAAATGATTTCTCTTTTTATGTATGTATGCCTATGTAACTTAGAGACGATGATGGCAGATTTCTTTAACAGGAACCTGGCAAACCCCCTGCTAACGTATCAGCACATGCTAGATTGAAGACTCAACAGGGGCAACTATGTCGTAACGCATCGCACGACAGTGGAATCCTAGTATTAGAGACTTTTGGCAAGTGGAATTTTCTGCATCCGTATCGCCACGTGATACGTTGCGTCAATGTAGTTTTATAGTTTTAGCATATTTTCGCTGCGTGTACATATGGATAGGTGGGCTAGCTTAGTTCTATTTACAGTATGATGTCAGTTATCTACCAAGATCTTCAGTACTAGTCAAGTATCTACTATGATACAATATTTCAGCGTCTAAAAATAGCCAAATGTATGGTAAAAAGACGACAATGTTACACGGACCTATTCTGTATGAAAGCTGTTCGATACGTGCTGCCGTATCCGTGTGCCGTATCACGTATGAGAAATACACAAGCATTGTTGACGTCACACACGAAATCGATACGGATACGCGAGACGGACCAGGAACTTACGCTTGCCAAAAGACTCTATTATGTTTGTAAACATTTCGTCTGTTGTTTCATTTTCAGGATTGAAAGGCTTCGCGCCATCTTGTGTGTCATCAGTCCTTAGTGCAGACATTGATGCTTCTGCACCAGAAGACCATGTCGTTGTGGAATTGGACTGCAGCGATTCCGATCCTGGTGATGTACTGACGTATACGTTTCTGGATGGGAACACAACGGATCAGTTTAAGATAGAGAATGGTGTAGTTAAACTAGCCAAGACGGTTACACCTCAGATAGTTTACAAATATTTGGTATGTAAAGACACAGTATGTTGTAGGTCGTATGTCGTATGTCATGTTTGGTTATTAATAGGACATTTTTCTTCTTGTATAGAGGAGTATTTATAACCCCCTCGTTAACTTAGACCCTACTTAACCCCAATTGCTTGATCTAGGCCCACCCTGTAGGTCCACCTCCCCCTATCATGATGTAAACCCACCTTCGCCTATCATGATGTAGGTCCACCTCCGCCTATCGTGATGTAGGTCTACCCTGCCCCATCCTGATGAAGGCCCACCGAAAAAAAAAATGATTGGAAATTACAATTGTTATTTTCAGAATTTAATATTGATTATATAATTATGTATTACATTAACATTTGCTTTTTAGACCCACTTTAGACCCAATTAAGGTTCCAAAGAGCAAAGCCATGCACCCTATAAAATATAATACTCATACTATTTTCAGCTGGGTATCCGAGTAACCGATAAGACATCCTCCACAACTGACGTATCAATACTGATCACTATATTATACAGTAATAACCACGCACCTGTAGTTACCTGGCCATCGTCACCTGTAACTATCAGTGAATCAACACCTATAGGTACACGTATAGCTACCTGTACAGTAACTGATGGTGATTTATCTACCAATACTCTAGCAGGACAAACCAGGGTTGACTTCAAATCACCAGGTATACATTCTAACACTATATAACAACTCCTTTCGCTTTCTATAATGATGCACAATATGAAGTAGTCACGGTTGCTAAATGGGTAAGACGCTGGCATGAAGGTCACGTGTTCGATCCCTGCATTGGCAGAGAAAGATCATCGGTATTTCTCGGCGTGGTTGCCTCTTGTCAGGGTCTCACAAGGACAGCTGTCTAGTCGTTCGGATGGGACGAAAAAACAAAACCGAGTTCCGGCGTATACATTTATGTGTACGTAAAAGATCCCCATTTTATGAATATTCCGATCCAGTGAAAGGAATCGACAGGAATCGACAAACTGAGACGCCGTTACAGATTTCGCTTACTCACTCATGTCTGTTTACATCAAACTCCCTCCGAATCAAAAACATGAATAAAATCAACAACAATGAGTTCATGTGGAGGCAGACCACCATTTACCTCTCGGTACCCACAAATGGTAGTTCGTCTATTTATAGCTGTTCTCTCTCTGTCTCTTTTCTCCCCTTTTCCATACGTGTTTTTGTGGATTTTTTGGTCTAGAATGGACGAAGAGGGTTTGAATTAATATTTTCTGCCAGGTTTTGGTAAATATTCATGATTTTGAGGCGGAAGGATAACGGCGTTACGGTGATATGTACGGCAACTAGATACATGTTTTGAGTATGCTTCTTCAAGTTTATGTATCTCAAAATGTTGGTGGTTAACCTCATAAAAATTTTAGTGGTCAACCTCATAAAAATTTTAGTGCAAAGACATGGAGTGTATATATGAATGTTGGGGTGTATGTGTGCATGGTAGGGTGTATGTGTGCATGAATTATCTGATCTGGGGCGGATCCAGGATTTTCAGAAAGAGGTGGCGTGCTGCATCAACTTGGGAGTGTGAAGCCCGGAACCGCGATTTTTTAGTGTAAAAAATGCCCACAAGGACTAATTTCATACTAGTACTGTAAATTACGATTTCCAACCTAAACTATTTTTATTCTCCTTTCTCGCGAGAATATATGGAGCTAAAAATTGTTCGCCACCTCAAAAAATAGAGGGGGCGTGCGCCGTGTGCGCCCTCCTCTGGATCCGCGCCTGCTGATTATTTTGGGGGTGTATAATCAGAACAACACAAATCCCAAACATGTTTATTAAGTAATCCATTTAATAGGAGATGTCTGTCTCAATATTTCAGAAATATCTGCAGCTAATAAATGGGTTTTAGACAGCCATTCGTGTGAACTGTACACCAACCAGGTTTTGGATTACAAGACTAAAAGTAGCTACACATTAAATATGATAGCTAAAGATTTAGATCCAAGATCACCGAGAACCTCGGCCACTTCCATTACCATCAATGTTGTTCCCGGGTTAGACAATCCCCCGGTAAGAAATAAGGGGGTTTTATGGGTTGCTAATTTTAATTCTTATAGTTGGTTTTAATTATTTATTTGGGAGATTAAGTTTGGATGGGGTATGCTTATATATATATATATATATATGGTTAACGGTCCACTAAGAATAAGAAAAACTAAACTCTAATTTTGTTTGTTTTTTTTTTCTTTTTTAATGGTTTGGGGGTGGGTAGGGTTCTTTTGTAATTTTCACATCTGTTCTGTCCCTGGCATCCTTACATTGTTCAGCCCACTCCTTCACGAGACCTTTGTTGTAGTAAATAGTTAACGGTCCGCTAAGAATCAGAAAAACTAAACTCTAATTTTGTTTATTTTTCTTTTTTTAATGGTGGGGGGCTCTTTTGGAATTTTCACACTTGTTCTGTCCCTGGCATCCTTACATTGTTCAGCCCACTCCTTCACAAGACCTTTGTTGTAGTAAATAGTTAAGGGTTGGCTAAGAATCAGAAAAACTAAGCTCTAATTTTATTTGCTTTTTTTCGCATTGTTTTCATGGTGGTGTTGGGACGGGGTCTTTTGGAATTTACACACCGTTCAGCCCACTCCTTCACAAGACCTTCCCCACCCTGTACCACGGTAAAGAGGAAGCTTTTAGACCAGGGCCTTCAAGTCAGCGTTTACTCACTGCAATAAAAGATCATAGGCATTTTCCAGTGTGGTTCCAATTTGCCAGTGGCGCAGCACAGGGGGCCCCGTAGGGGACAACGTATGTTCGTTTGTATGGAACGAAAACCGAGGTGCCGTGTATAGATTGGTGTGCTGTGCATGTTAAAGATCCCTTGCAGTTGGAATTCAATAAACGACTGAATCGTAATCGCGCTGTCCCGGAAACGTTCCCCTCAACACACAGTCGACACAGAGCAGTGGGACATTTAGCCCCATTCCATTTCATTTCTATTTTCTATTTGCAATAAAAGATATGTGTTTATTTTGTTTCATTGGCAATCCACAGACTTGTAAGGATTATTTGAAAGTGGTAGCAGCAACAACCAGTTCTCCACAAGGTAAAATATTAACAACACTTGATTGTCAAGATGCGGATGCAGGTCAAGGTCCTGCCGGAGAAATAAAATATATACTAGATGGTGAGTAACATAATGTGGAGAGAGGGGGGGGGAGAGAGAAAGAGAGAGAGAGAGAGAGCGAGAGAGAGAGAGGGAGAGAGAGAGATGGGTTTAACGTCTGATCGACACAAACTAGGTCATGTCGGGACTAACATGTTGTTCAAGTATATTTTAATAATTCAATAACGCGCAAGCGAATAATTGGAATAATACTGAACCACATGTTAGTCCCATTCCGCTCTCACCAACTACAATGACACTTGCAATCAAATAGTAGGTTACCGGCAACTCCAATCTCCAAGCCAACAATTGTTTTTTTCAACACGGCGGGATGGGTGGACGAATGTTTAGCGTGCGTTCGCTGTACCATACGGCCTGCTATTGAGTCAACTGGCGTCGTTTCGAATCCCCGGTTGTACGTTTAGCGTGCGCTCTCTGTACCATACGGCCTGCTATTGAGTCAACTGGCGTCGTTTCGAATCCCCGGTTGTACGTTTAGCGTGCGTTCGCTGTACCATACGGCCTGCTATTGAGTCAACTGGCGTCGTTTCGAATCCCCGGTTGTACGTTGCAAGGAGTAGGGTCGCCTATCAAACCTCGTGGGTTTTCTCCGGTTTCCCCCCACTGTTAGAGACCACTACGCGCAAGCGAATTATTAAAATAGAATTAAACCATGTTAGTCTCGTATTATTCACTTATAATTTCGTTAATTTTCAGATAACGATTTATCGATTACCAGTGTGTTCGAAGTCAACCCTTCTGATGGATCGCTGCGCGTGAAAAGTCGGATACCAGACACCAGACCCTTCTATGAATTTATGATAAAAGTTCAGGATGGAGCAACTCCCAGTTTGTACACACAAGTTTTTACACGAGTTGTCGTTACTGACCTACCGCAAGATGGCGTACTGCCACTCAATCGCATTAACATGAGTAAGTTTAAAACTGAGTTTACATATGAATCTTGATTTAACTAGATTTGTTAGTATATAGATCGAGGATATTGTACTTTATCCAAAACACACCTTACGTCGTTTACCCGAACGAAACTATTCTAGCGTCGTTACTATCAGGCGTCGTTACTATAACGACCAGGGGGGGGGGGGTCTATTATTCCAACTAAAACATATACCTTAAATAAAATGTCTGTATTGCTATAGTCTACCTGTTTAATACGTTAAATAAAACATTATGACTATTACTATTACTACTCTATCAACAAGATCTAGAGTTCTGTATGTTGACTAGAACGTGTCGGTGTTACAACCTGTATTGGCTCGGAAAGCTTCACCGGGTTTTCCGACCTGGTTTCTTCTTATCAGTGTTGCAGGACGATGGGCCTGACTAAGACATTGGGACGACCAATAAAGATCCCGTGTATACATTGTCGTGTATTAGAGTAGGCCATAGTGCCACTGCCTGGGCAAAATTTACCGCATTGCTCAATGTATGGCGTCATTAGCCCAATTGGAGCTCAACAGTAGAACTTTGACGGTAACTACGTAATAGATTTACACATGCAACGTTTGTAATTAAGTAAATACAACATGTATTATGCTAAGCTTAGATGATATATTATCATTATCGTTTTCAGATTACACATTCCCAAAGTTCCTGAAACCAGCACCAGTTGATACAAGGCAGGCTGAACCGCTACCCACACCCAGTAAGTTTATGTTTGCCTTTTTATGACTAAAACTCTCAGGTAGTTGAGTAGTTTATACACAGAGAGAGAAATGTGATTTAGCGTCTAATAATAATAATAATAATAATCATTTTCTATAGCGCTGAACATTCAGTCAGTCTGACTGCTCTGTGGCTGCTCTCTACTCAACACAAACTAGGTCATTTGGGGACTAACATATGGTTTAATTATATTTCAGTAATTCGCTTGCGCATAGGGGACTTTAGAAGTGGGAGGAAACCGGAGTGCCCGGAGGAAACCCACGAGGTTGAGACGGCGCCCCTATCTCCATGTCACATACGCTCACACCAGGGCTCGAAACCTCAGCCGCAAGCCAGAGGTGACCGGCCAGCTAGAGGTCGAAGCGCAGCACTCTACGCCCCCCCCCCCCGCAATACAGTGTAGTAATATGAAGGAATCTGTCGCTATGTCCTACACTTTTATCAAAATTCATCTGCCAATTTACGTGCACATATTCACCAGTGACAGGAGTGGGGCTACGCCGGGATATCCAGTTAACTTTCTCTGAGAACACGGATCGAAGGCGACCCCCCCCCCCTCCGACTGGCGAACCAACGTTTTACTTACTGGGCCAATATTTCATAGAACTGTTATCCCCTGGTTTATTTATTTATTTATTGGCTGGAAACCCGGAAGTAGGCGAACATTATCTAGTCGTAATATTTATTGGAAATAATCCAGCTCCCCGAATTTATGCCTCATTATCTAATGTTTAATGGTCGAGATCGAGACATTAAGTAATATATTGAGTTCCGGGAGTTTTTAAAATACATTACGCAATGTCTTAAGCTCGAGACCATTAAGCAACTTAAAATACAGACAATCCGCACGTAATTTTGCAGTGAAATACCTCACACGAGTCCACTATTTCCCTAGTATAAATAATGTACGATTGGAAATTTGTCCGTACGATTATTTGAAATAATGATACGCCAGCATCAAAGGGTGACGTCACATCTGTATTTTAGATGCGACGATTAGCCAGTCGTAAATGTTAATGGAAAACATCTGATCTACCCTTTCACCTGAATATTAATTCAGATTAGGTCAAGAGGGAGAGAGAGAAATGGGGTTTAACGTCCACTCAACACAAACTAGGTCATTTCGGGACTAACATATGGTTTTATTTTATTTCAATAATTCGCTTGCGCGTAGGGGTCTTTAGCAGTGGGAGGAAACCGGATTGCCCGGAGGAAACCCACGAGGTTGAGAAGGCGCCCCTATCTCCATGCCACAGATTAGGTCAAATTACCGGGTACGTTTTGAGGAATGTGGGTTCTATTAAAGATACATTGGTAGTTCTCACGATAATAGTTCACACCTAGATAATGTAAAAGCAATTTGCTGAAAATTTCAGTCAAATTGATCTACTATGAACCGAGAATTCAGCAATGGATTGGAAATTACCGCCTAGCCTTGATCATCATTACTAAAGTCAGCACGATAAATGGGAATCGGTTGATAATCCACTAAAGATCACAGACTTGCGATGCCATCGAGAATTGATTAAGTTTATTAATGTCTGATTGATAATTTAAAAAACATTTCTAGCCTAAAGAAAGACATGCAAAAGGTAGATTTAGCTCTTGCAAAATGTATTTTTAAAGGTCTTATATTTTTCAGCAACGAAAGGTCTGCCATATTGTTCGCGATATGCAGTTACAGCTATGTTACCAGAAACCACACCCATTGACGTGCCGGTGTATGATTTAGGTTGTACCGACCCTGACGGAGACAGACTCAATTATAAAATCATAAAAGGAAACGTATTTACTAAATTTAAAATAGATATAAATGGACGTTTGAAGTTGGCTAAAACGGTAGATGCAGAAAAAAGACGAAATTGGCATGTGAGTGGAATATTGCGCTTGTAATTTATGTTACCATGACAATGTATTACGTCATTTAACACGGTTACAGTAACAGATTCTAACGAAAATGAAATGTGCTACTGTTCTGCCCAGACAGGGCTAAGCAAGAAGGATGTACGCCATTAAAGTACTTTTGTCCGGACAGTGGCACTATGGTCTACTCTTTTATCGGATTCCAAATGTCAAGGGATCTTTTACATGCATGCCAATGTGTAACGGGACTTCGGTTTGTCGTGCCATTCCAACGACTAGACAATTGTCCTTATCAGGCACTCCGTCCTGCACCACTGACAAAGGAAAATTACGTGGGAAATCCAGATGACCTGTCTCAGTCAACCGAACACACGACTTCCAGGCAAGCGATTCAGTGTCTTACTTCCTTAGCCATTGTGACTCGCAGATTGTGGACGAGTTCAGGCGCGGATCCAGGATTGTTTGCAGTGGGGGTGGGGTTCTAGGTTTGATAATTGCTTAACTAATTGCGCTCAACCGATTAACGGGAGGTTTGGGGACCCTCCCCCAGAAAAATTTGGTAAATCAGATTCAATTTGGTTCATTCTGACGTATTTCCGGAAGGTAAATTCCAAAATTACGGGGGGTTTGGGGACTCTCCCCCAGAAAAATTTGGTAAATTAGATTCAATTTGGTTCATTCTGACGTATTTCCGGAAGGTAAATTCCAAAATTACTGGTCTAAATCGCCAATAAAATCGCATAAAAAATTTTCAAGCCTGAGCAGGCGTGATTTCCATGGAACTGTGGGTAACCCACTACAATAGATCAACGCTGACTTGTCAGGGGCGGATCCAGAGGGGGGTCTCCCCCCCCTGCTCAGCTACACGAAAAAAATAATGCCTTGCATCAATGGAATTACATCACAAAGTGAGTATAAAAATGATTTCTCTGTTTAAAAAGCTCAATTTGTATGTATGCCTATGTAATTTAGAGACGATGATGGCAGATTTCCATAACAGGAACCTGGCAAACCCCCTCCTGCAAAAATTCCTAGATCCACCCCTGCTTGTTAATCAAATGTCTAACGTCATAGAGTCACAAGACACTCGTATGATTCCATGGAAAGTAGAGGCTATCGAAAGTATAAATAAAAACAAACGAAGTAATAGATCTGTATTTTAATCAGATTAAACAATTCTATTTTTGCGTTTTCTGGTTTTAGTTACGAATAACAGCAACGGACAGCAGTGTCAATGGTTTTATCTCGACCGTAACCATCGCCGTACAGGTGACCAATGATAACGATAATTCACCACAAATTACCAGTCTACCTGCAGCAATTGACGTCAAGGAAATGCAAGCTATTGGTTCAGTCATCCACACGTGTACAGTCACAGATAACGATAAAGTTGCTGAACTTCAGGGACAGACCAGAGTCGGTTGGCCAAATTCAGGTAAGAGTATTGAAACTAACTTGTTTGAGTTGATCTCTGGTCATGGTAAGTATGGAGGTAACCCAGTAACTCGATAAACCCTATCATCATGAGATAGTCTCTAGCGATTTCCGGGCTTGCCTTCAATCGCCCCCCCCCCTTGGTGAGGTATTAGGTTCAAAATGCAATCTAGAGTAAAACGCCGAAAATCAAAAGTAGAAAATCTGAAATAAACTGGAAAATTATTTTCTACTTTTGATTTTATATTTTCTACTTTTGACTTTCGATTTTCTACTTTTTACTCAAGATCTCATTTTGAGCCGGATACCCGCGCCATACACTGCTCCCCGGGAAAAGGATGTAATGCATTGATTGCATAACGAATGTGTCAAGATATGAACAGAAATGGAATAGGGTTTCATATTCAACTTTTCTTTTGCTGCTGGGCTCATGAGGGAATTTTGTTCCCACAGTGGCACTACGGCCTAATCTTCTATTGAATTACAAAAATTGTAAACGGTCCTTTTACACGCTTGTAGCGATGTTCCATCCGAACTGGCGTAGATTTTTGCTGGTACAGAACAATGGGAACCTCATTTCAACTCTGTCATCACAAATCAAAAATGTACTATATTAAAGCTAGATATGCCTACTATGTGGTCTCTGCTGAACATTTAAATATGTATTTACATTCCCAGTCTATTATCAAATCTCTAGATCATCCGATGGTTTGGATTTTCAATGAATTTAAACACGATTGCTTAATACCAACATTAACTATTATAACATTAACTGTGAGCTCCTATTTTAATATTACATACGGTATCTTTAATAAAACTATTTTAGTGATAACTGTGAGCTCTTTATTTAAATCTTTAATATAACTAATATTGGCATACTCCCCGCAGTGTTCCGTTTGATTAGAGCGAATCCAACTACTCACTGCTGGAAAGAGAGAACATTCTTGTTCTAAATTATTATTGGTCAATAGTCCGATTAACTATCAATCGGTAACTGCGTTACAAAAGCATTACCCTTAAAAACAGAGCGTTAAATTGGATCGATTTTATTATGCCCAATTAACCAGTGCATAGCAGAATATTGCAGTAAATATAATTGCGTGACAAACGAGGCTATCAGCATTGACATAATATTTTAATATTATGTCAATGCTGATAGCCTCGTTTGTCACGCAATTAAATTTAAAACAATACTATATGGAGACAAAGAGACTTTTCGCCCTTTTTAATACCTTAAATCGCTGTCCGGTGTTTTAGGGAAGATTAAAGGAAGGGTTGTCATGTTGCTGTACTCAAATGATAGATTTGATTGAACGGGAAGAATAGACACACTCCCTCAAAAGTTCAAGTACATGTATCAAAAGCCAATCCAGCAATGGTTAGAGAGGGATTTCTCGGGCCATTGCTTAAGGAATACGATTTTAGCGATACATGTGAGCTTTTTATTTAAATACATACTTTAGATGCTGTATATGAAACCTGGTTAGTAGACAGCGTAACGTGTAAGCTATATTTAGCTAAACCACTGGATTATGAGACGACTACTAGCTACGAATTAACTCTACTGGCCACGGATTTGGACCCTACAGCACCGCGAACTACATCGACTACTTTTACCATTAATGTTATAAATGGTAATGATCCACCGGTAAGTCATAATTCTTGAATTTGATCGCATCAAACGGGCGGCGGAGGGTGGGGAGGGGGATGGTTCTTTCAGTTTTCTGTCACTGATAAACGCCCCTACTCTAGCAAATTTTTGTAATAAAATTAAATCAAATGCTAGTCCCGAAATTACTAGTTCATGTTGAGTGGACCTTTAAACCCAATTGCCCACCCGAATGACTATTCGTTGGGGTATGGACCACGCCGGAAAAACTCCTGGGTGCTTTGTCGACCCACACCGGCATCGAACACAGAATTTCATGGTCAGGGAGCTAACGTCTTATTCCCTGAGCCACAGCGGTCCCTAAAATACTGTGCATTTAGATATGAATATAATAATAGTAATGACGTTTCGGAGGGAACATACAGTGGACTCTGTCACATCCGACGTCTGACCACTCCGGCACTGTGTCACATCCGACACCACTCTATGTCCCGGTGTTTTTCCTGATCACTTCATTTACAAAATCTCTGATTAATCCAGATACTGTATGTATTTAGTACATGAGTTCTAATTTTCAACATGCCCCTCCTACTCTGTAAAACCAGCAACTACACAGTAACAATATTTACACATACATGTATTCACAAAGTGCATGTATTTAAGACATTATATAAGCTTATCAATGGGAAATGTCAAACAAACAAGAAAGTAGAAATAGCAAATAAACATACATTCAGAGAAGAATTAAATGACAAAAGCAGAGGTATAATATTCATAATGACACAACTTTATGGATTTACTTCTTCTTGGTTTATTACATCCAATATTCATAATGACACAACTTTATGTATTTACTTCTTCTTGGTTTATTACATCCAATATTCATAATGACACACGTTTATGGATTTACTACTTCTTGGGTTATTACATCCGACGTTTCAATGCTTGATAAAGATACCTGTAAGATTATTGAAACGTGGCATGTAATAAAGCAAGAACTAACAAATCCAGAAGTTGTGTTATTTTGAATATACATTCAGGGGACAACAGTAATTAATAAGAGCACATGTTTACACAGAATGATGTTTGATCTACCATGTAATTAATAAATACAATATATTATATTATAGATATGTCCGATGTACCAGCGATATATTATGTTAGAAAGCGATGTTATAGGGACGGATATGACGACAGTACAATGTACAGATATTGACAAACCTACTCCTATTATTAACTATAAAATAGATGGTAAGTTATTGATGGTTTTAGATTACCATGTGATTGAATAAATACAAATCATATTTAACGGTAATTTAACATGTGCAATAAGACGGTTAATGTTAAAATATTTAACATGCAATAAGACGTTAAACGTAAAAAATATTTAACCTGTTTAACGTAAACATATTTAACATGTATTAATACGTTATACGTAAAAATATTTAACATGTAATAAGATGTTTAACGTAAAAATATTTAACATGTAATAAGGCGTTTAAAGTAAAAATATTTAACATGTAATAAGACGTTTAACGTAAAAATATTTTACAATAAGACGTTTAACGTAAAAGTATTTAACATGCAATAAGACGTGAAACGCAAACATATTTAAGGTAAAATATTTAACGTAAAAATATTTAACATGCCATAAGACGTTTAATGCAAAAATAATTAACGTGAAAAAAGACGTTTAGCGTAAAAAAATATTTAAGATGTTTAACGTAAAAATATTTAACATGCATGCAATCGGACGTGTGGCGGTGTTGCGAATCATATGGGTATCGAACAACTTACAGAGCTCGGCTAAAGACGGTAAGCTGACATTACATACTTAAATCCATTATATTTAGGTTTAATTTTACAGATAATAACAATGGCTTAGTAAAAGCGAGTTTCAGCATTGACGATTCTGCTGGTTTGATACAATTAAAAGCCAAGTTAAATTATGATGAAGCAGCCACACACCAAGTTAAAGTCATAGCCTATGAAAAGGATAGTCCGAGTGTCAGTTCAACAGCAACAGTTGAAGTGTTTGTGATTTCCAGTAGTATCGTCAACCATCCTCCGGTAAGAAAGGATTTAATATTCCCAGTCTTTTATTACTATATTCCCCTCACCGCTCGCATGTCATAGGGTCAGAAACCGCTCGTACGACCCCAGACACGTGTAGTGAAGGCAATCGAAAGTATGAATAAACGAAATGAAATATAGAATATGTATTTTAATCATATTGGTTGCATATGTGCTAAAACCATATATTATTTTGTATCAAGAATAACATTTAACAATATACCTTCATTTAAATTGTCATTAAAGATACATTGTGTAACATTTAGACAAAGAACTGGCCATTCTTGGTATAATAGTTCCCAAATAGATAATGTAAAATGAATAATTTGAAAATTCCACTCAAAATACTTTATTAAGCGAAGATGTTAGCCTTTCAAGGTTTGACAGACGTGTGCAATGATTTCAACCATCATACCGGTTGATCGAAGCTAAGTCTCGGTCCTCCATATTTGATTAAATCAATGTATCGCTGAACCGTTCCAGTCTATTTAATATCGGAGAAATCTGATGCCACTCATATTCCTGAAGCAATGGCCCGAGAAATCCCTCTCTGACCATTGCTGGAATAGCGTCTATTTCTTGAACTTATGCGGGAGTGTGTCTATTCTTTCCGTTCAATAAAAGCTATCACTAATGTACAGCAACATAACAGTCCTTCGTTTCATCTGGGTCTTCCCTAAAATTTTGGACAGTGATTTAAGGTATTAAAACGTTGAAAGTTTGTTCGTTTCCAAACAGTATTGTTTACATTTCATTCGACTTGATAGCCTTGTTTGCCACGCAATTAGTTTTACTGCAGTATTCTGCTATGCACGGGTTAATTAGTCATAGTAAAATCGTGAGTCATGACGTATACGTTATGTAAACATATTTGGTCCAGTATTGGCAGCCCGTGATTGGTTGGTAGACGGACTACTGATCAATCAAAATTTAACACAACAATATCCACTCATAATAGCAGTGTGTAGTTGGATTACCTCTAATCAGACGCAACACATCGCGGAGTATGGATGCCACTGAGAGTTGATTGATTAAAGCCTGAATCAGTTAATTAATGTCTAATTATTACTTTATATAACATCTCAGGCTTAAAGAAAACTTGCAGTAGGTAGATTGAGCTCATGCATAATGCATGTTTAAGGAATATGTTTCTTGGAAAAATAAATAAATAAGGTGTGTATTTGCGGACCTCACTGACCAAACCACAAAAAGCGAGGGAAGCCATCAGACAAACACTGGGGCACGACAATAAATAATTTACCCACTATTCACCGAAATAATACAACCTTATTGTACGGAATTGACAACATAGAAAACTCATTCAATATTTTCAAAATTGTTCCCTCGTTTTTCGAAATCGCCAGACGTTTCGAGGGACAACTTCACTGTAATAATATTTGCACTTGTACATTGTATGTTTCTTTATGTAAAGGGTTTAATATAGGCCATGGCTGTTCCCCACTCCCTATTCAGATACAAATCTGAATAAAAATATTGCTTATAAAAAAAAAATAAATAAAAATAAACACGGACATTTAGCCTTTTTATTTTCTGGGTTTTTTCAGGTCTGTAGAAGTTCAACGGTGTCACTTAACGAAGCGTCGCCTGTTGGTACGACTGTGGGTCGGTTGGCTTGTACAGACAGTGATCCAGGAATTATTGGAGAAGTTTCCTATCAGATAGATGGTATTCATATGTTCTTCATCATAAATACACGACATACCCGATATAAAATGAAATGGTGGCTTAAAGCTACAATTTCATATTTTAAGTTATATTTTTAAAATGCATTAAAATAAAGCCTTAAAATAGATGGTATCTATAAACAGTCTCATCTTGTTAAAGAAAAATTCTATTAATCCAATAATTCACTATTGCCAGTTGAGAAATTTGCAAAAATATCATTTCAACTTCAAATACAAACGTTTAAAGATAACTATTCCATGGGGGTAATAGAACAACAAGGGAGGTAATTGTGTTATTATTTCCGGTGTAAACGATTTTTAAATGTGGGGAATAATGACCTTGATATGTTAGTCCTGAAATGATCTAGTTTGTATCGAGTGGACGTTCAACCCTCTTTCTCTCTCTCTCTTGTAGATACCAACAGTGCGTTGGTTAAATCAAGTTTTATGGTGACCAATACAGGCGAAGTGAAACTCATTTCGAGGTTAAAGTATAACCAAGAGAAGTCTCACAAAGTTCAAGTCACTGCCTATGATGCAGGAATACCCAGTCTCAAGTATGCAGCACTCATCGTAGTTAATGTTGAGTCTGGTACAAACAAGAACCATGCTCCGGTAAGTAGGCCTATATCCGCCATGTCTGAATGTCCATTTGGGAAACCACTAGTTCGTCACTGATTCCACAATTGCCCCATGGAGTAACAATTGGCGACTTAACTTTGAGATCCGCAGGGGTGGATTGGGGCCGGGAACCGACCCGGGATCCCGTATCGGAGCGCCCCCCTTTTACTTACCACCGGAGCCCGGACGGGTGGGTGGGGGAATTTTTTGAAAAATGAACCCCAAATTTTGACTATTTGATTAACCAGTTAGGAATATAGAATAAGTGCATCCGGGTTTCCCGGTGTGGTACCACTTGTCTATTCAATTTATTATTTTTTCTATTTATTACCTGTTTTAGGTTTGTCCATTAAAAGAAGTAAAGATAGCTCAAGCATCAGTTGCTGGAACACGTGTTGGTGTGATAGAATGTACTGATCCTGATCGAGGCGCTGAAGGAGATGTTTACTTTTGGTTAGATCGTAAGTTATCTACGGACAATAATATACTGTCAACTGGGTAGATGGCAAGTCGTCCATAGTTCATGTGATCGTATGTCACCTATAGTTCAAAATACGATACTATACTGTTAACTGGGTACATCGTATGCCACGTGGGGCGATGGATGGCCGAATGGTTAGCGTGCGCGCGCTGTATCATACGGCCTGCCATTGAGTCAACTGGCGTGGTTTCGAATTCCCGGTTGTATGTGGCAAAGAGTAGGGTCGCCTGTCCAATCTCGCGAGCTTTCTCCGGGTGCTTCGGTTTCCTGCCACTACTAAAGAACCCTATGCGCAAGCGAATTATTAAAATAAAATTAAATCATATATTCGTTCCGAAATGAACTTGATTGTGTCGTGTGGACGTTAAACCCCATTTCTCTCTCTTCTATTTTACAGGAACCGTGAGCCGTGACGTCAGACGAAAATTTCGAGTCAGCTCGACGTCTGGCGAAGTAACATTAAAAGACCGTATTGATGATTTGACCGAGGATCAATACGATGTTAAAGTAATAGCCTATGATGGTGGAATCCCGGCGTCCATTGTACCGGCTACCCTACAAGTCACCATCGTCAAACCACGATCCAATGACGCTGTGGCTGTTCGTCCTGATTTATTCCCGTTGTTTATTACTATTACATGCGTGTTATATTATTTATTACATTAGAATTTGATCAAAACAGAAATTTACGAATGTTTAATCCGAGCTTTTATATTTTTAAACGTTACTGTTGTGTGCATTAATTAACTTTACTTTTGTTTTGTTTGTCAAGATAGCGTAAATTCATCTTCACAACGCCCACGAATCATATCCAGAATGTATTAAAGATACATCATGGGACATTATATAACGAGTTGCCAGTTCTCACTATAATAGTTAAAAACTACAGAATGTAAAGGCAATTTGCTGAAAATTTTAATCAAATTTATCCACTACGAACGGAGAACTAAGCAGATAAAAGTTCCGCTTATCCTCGATCATCATTACTGAAGTCGGTTAGACAAAACTAATAGTCTCGATTATCCATTTAATCGTTTACCACGAAGGAAAGTTTTGAGTGTTAATCGGAGTATAATCCAACAAACATCACAGGCTAGACTTGACATCAAGAGTTGATTGTGGTTTGAATAAGTTAATTAATGTCTAATTAATAGTTTAGATAACATTTCAGGCCCAACGAAATACCTGCAATATGTAGATTTTTCTCTTGCACAATGTGTGTTTAATCAGAGTCTTATATTGTAGACAAGGAGGACCCGGTTCACCCCAGTCATGGTCAACATGTTTCTCCCAATACGGCTCTTATAACGTCCACTCGACACAATCTAGGTCATTTCGGGACTAACATATGGTTTAATTTTATTTCAATAATTTGCTTTCGCGTAGGGGTCTTTAACAGTGGGAGGAAACCGGATTACCCGGGGAAAACCCACGAGGCTGGTCGGGCGACAGAACAGTTGGACTTTAAACCTCATTTCATTTCCTGTCACGTTCCCACTTAGCCATACTAATCGGACTATTGGAGATAGGCATACGCTATGCAGAATGATATTACGGAAATTTTCAATGGAACGTGGCATTTCTTCACGACTTTCAAAGGTGAAGGATTCTTTTATGTGCACTCCATACTAAACACTGTTCTTTTCTGGGCCCTTTGTTCTACACGACCGACAGGGAAAAATCCGCGCTGCAAAATCAGTGCACATAATCATAGTATAAAGAAGTATTTGGCCCATAACATTATAATCAGACAATACAACAATACTGTTGTCGAGTTGTGGCAGTGTCGGGTTAAAATGTCGTGATGTCGGTTTGTTTGGGTTATCGCCTTGTAAAGGGCGACACCACGACATCATGATACCCACCAGTCACCACCAATTAAACTGGGCCATGGTCGTTGTTGTATAAACAATATTTTTATTCATTAATTTGAATTGGAAATAAGCTGCCTAGAATCCCTCTCCCCATGAATACTGTGTATTTGTGCATATACATACTTAAAATACTGATGTGACGTCATCTTTTGATATTGGCATTCCATTGTTTCAAATAATGGTGCGGGCAATATGCCAAGCGTACATTATTTATACTAGTTACAACATTTGACGAGCGTGACCTATTTGACTGGGAGATATCCGTGTTTATTTCAATTTAAAAACATTTTTTCAATCTACACAGAGCCCATTTTGTTGGACAAACGTTATCCAAGGTTTAGTGAATATTTTTGTAGCTAATTTACATATCTGTTGTTTTTATTTTGTATGAAAATTGAAATTGAATTAAAAAAAAACATACACAAGTTCTTTTTAATTTACAGTATTTAAATTCCCTTACTATGTCCAAGAGACCACGGTGATTCAGTTGTGATAGGGGCTTGCTCGCACATCAGTAGATCCTTGCTAGGATCATGATATTGGCCGAGAAAAAGGACAAAATGTTTGTTGGCGTCCACTTAAGACAAACTGTGTCATTTTGGGACTAACAATTTTATTTAAATGATTAATGTACCCGTTGGGGTTATTGGCAGTGTGGGGAACGGAGGGAGAGAAGAGGGAGAAATCGGGTTTAACGTCCACTCGACTCGACCTAGGCCATTTCGGGTCTAACATATTGTTCAATTTTATTTCAATTCTTCGCCTGCGCGTATGGGTTTTCGGCGAGGGGGAGACATCTAGGATGTTGGACAGGCGACCCTACTCCTTGTCACGTACAACCGGGGAATCGAAACCACGTCATTTCACTTAATGACAGATCTTATGATACAACACGTACACGCGCTACCCCCCCCCCCCTCTCAACCCCATTGTCTATTTAAAGATAACACATGAATATGTACGGCAAATATAAAATATTTTAATATCATTTTCAAATAACAAATAAACACATGATCAAATAACAAAATAAATAAACACATAAATAAATATTCGATGCTTGATAGCGGTATTTATCGGGATACCTGGCATTTTATTATACATTTTTTCTCCCGCCAAAAGTCAAATCCTAGTAACTCACTTTTTCATCAAAATTGAGTTAGGACCAAGTTTGTAGTTACTAGGGTATATGCTTCCTGTTGTTGCACTATATATTCCAGTATTTTGATTTTGTAAGCAGTTACACCCATGCCCAAATCTAGCAACTCCGTTCATTTGCCTAGAATGCCACGGAAAAACCTAGTAACTCAATAGTAAAATCAATAGATAAGCATTACGTGTTCCTTTGTTCTCTCAAAAAAAAATGAAAAAAGTGAGTTATTAGGTGTCGCCTTTTGACGGGAATATTATTGAAGGGTCTCTGGAATTGTCTGTCTGTCAACCAGTAGTTTTGATCAACAAAACGTCCGCAAAAAGCCCCCCCCCCCCGAAAAAATGTCGACCATAAAAAGAATAGATATATACATTGTTCGTCAATTTTACAGCATCCCGAGACAACTTCCCAACTGCCAGGTTTTGGTGAATATTCATAATTTTGAGGCGGAAGGATACAAGAGTTGTGAGGTTGTTTACGTTGAAAGGGAGGGCCGAAAATTGCAAGGTTAGCTGTCTCTACTTCCAGCTTGTCTATCTCAAGTTTTTCATGAAGAACCTCATTCATGCTTTTGGGCAACAGTTTGCCACACGTTGCTCCATCTGTGGCAGAAAGCGTTTTACACAGTGAATATTTGGGGAAAAGTTACAACCGGTCTAATAGACGAGAATTAACATTAAAGTCAACGGGGAAATAATTAGTGATCTGTGGCCAACTATAACAACTAATTTAACATCAGTATAACACACAAATACCCAGACACCTCTTTTAAAATAATATACAATTTTATAGTATAGACCTATACATTTCAATCATATAAGGACGAATAACTGTACTGGGGCCAAGTTCACAAAGCATTCTCATTCTCAGAATTTACTCAATTTTCAATCACTGTTTATGAGCAATATCTTTGATCCAGAAAAACAAAACTTTGCACATAGTTTCTTATTGATAACTTTGCTACACTAAAGAAACGAAAGTTTTATAAAGGACTATATCTTTTTTATTAAAATAAGGCAAAAAATTCTGTGTAATTTGGCAACTTAAGTCTGGGAATGTTTTGCGAACTCGTGGTATGGTGGCGTTGAATAATCAAAAAAAAAGTGTTGAAATTGGACGCGAATTAAAAACATGGATGACAAGATTGGAACAGAGGGATCTGATAGTTTTTGTTCAAGGAAATTTTGAATAATTCCGACAAATAATTGTTAGAATTGATATAATTTCCACAAAAATAGATCGCAAATTCAAATCAATATTAATTCGACAAATTAATGTATTTTGTGAGAAATTAAAAACGTGTATGAGTTTATGAATGCGTTTAGAAAGCCATATACAAGACCACCAGAGAAACCAGATAACAAACGAAAGTTGCGCGTAGAGTAGACGCAGTGGCCTTGACATTTACTATAATTGTAGCGGTGACACTGAGACTTGGTGATCCCCCATCAACAACGACAACTCTTATCGTATATTTATTTTTTCTGTTGGCTGGCAACTGAGATTTTAATTTAAGTCGTCCATTGTTTGAAATAACTATGAAATTATTCTTCACTTCGTCACTGTTGGTGCCTGCAAAACAATATTTGAAGTATGTTTCTTTAATGAAGTGAAATGGTGTTAAAACGTGCAGGCCAATGTGCTCCGACGGGGCTAATGAAGATGAGCGTACGCCATACAGTGTACTATGGGGGAATAATGACTTTTCTAATATCAAATTCCAACTGACAAGGGTCCTTTACGTATACTAAATTGTGTACACGGGTATGTAGTCCCATCGAACAACCATACGTTTTCATTTGCCCGCCCCCCCCCCCCTCCCCGTCTTGCATCAGAACAAACTTTGGGGACTAGCATGATATGGAACTTTCTCGGCCCTTGGCCCTGCACCACACTAGGGGACTAACATGATATGGTACAGTTTCTGTTAAATAATAATTTGCTTTGTGCATTTGGCTCTTAATCATAGCGGACAACCGAGGACCAGTAGAAAACACATGAGGGTTGACAGGAGATATTAATGATTGGGTCGAGCGAAACCACACCACCTGATTCAATGATATATGCTATGCTGTAAAGCCCGTGGCGGTGCGACGGGTGTTTATTACAGCTACAATTTCATATTTTTAAGTTATAATTTTAAAAAGTATTTAAAAATAGATGGTATCTGTAAACAGTCCTATCTTGTTAAAGAATAATCCTATAATTCAGTATTACCAGATGAGAAATTGGCAAATATATCATGTTCAAATTCACAAAGAAAAACAAGAGGGTAATTGAGTTATTATTTCCGGTGTGAATGATTTTTATGTGTGGAGAATAATGCCTATGATTGTATAATAGTGAGTTGACAACCTATTGGGCTAAAGGCATAAAAATAATTATGTTTTGACTTTTATTTTAGAAAATATGATAATCTCGCTTTAATAGCGTATAATTTACCGTCTAGAGTGTAATAAACTCCTCCATTTACTCCTTGGTCTTTATCAGTGCATACAAGTTGTGTCACTATCTGTCCTTTAGCTGCATTATCAAAGATCGTTGGTGTCTTCGACGCTGGACATACCTACATAAATATATAACCAATCCATATATCATCAACCACAACTACAATAAATTTCACTACCATGATATCAATTATCAAGAATTTAACCACCACGAATTTAACTACCATGAATTTAACCACCACGAATTTAACTACCATGATTTTAACCACAGGAATTTACGAATTTAACCACCATGAAAGTAGAGGGCCACGGTGGCTAAGTGGGTAAGGCGCTGGAGGTCGGGTGTTAGATCTCAGCACGGTTCATCCTTGTCAGTGATGAAGGAAGTAGAGCATGATAAGGAAAACTGTCTTGTCGTTCGGATTTGACTAAAAAACTGAGGTCCCATGTACATATTGGCGTGCACGTAAAATATTCTTTTGCAGTTGGATTCGATATAAGAATAGGCCGTAGTGCTGCTTTTCAGGCAAAATTTCCCTCATAGCAAACTGTATGGCGTATGCCAATGCCTGTCTTCATTAGTCGAGTTAGGGGCAGAACAGTAGGACGTAAAGCCCCATTTCATTTCACCATGAAATGGATCTTTTACGTCCACACCAATGTGTACACGGGACAACGATATTAATTACCATGATATTATGTACCATGAAATTACATGAATTTAATTGCAATGAATTTAACTACCACTACCATGATATTAACTACCGTTATATTAACAACCTTGACATTAACTATGGTGATTTTAACTACCATGACATTAACTACCGTGATATTAACTATCGTTATTCGTTAACATCTAAACATATACTGTTAATATAAACTCACCGGTGCGTGATTGACGGCACTGCTAAATAAAACATTTACAGTAAGTGTAGTAGTAGAACTGAGGCTTGGACTACCGCCATCAGTTGCTATAATTCTAATATTATGGGATTTCTGTTGATCATAGCTTAATCCAGCTTTCAGAAGAACTTGTCCACTTGATTCAACATGAAATAAATTCTTGGTAGTGGCGCTGTTGGTTCCTGACAAAATATATTTTGAGAAGTGTGTGAGAGAGAGAGAAATGGGGTTTAACATCCACTCGACACAGACTATGTCATTTCGGGACTAACATTATGGTTTTTTAATTTTATTTCAACAATTCGCTTGCGCGTAGGGGTTTTTAGTAGTGGGAGAAAACAGGAGGACCCGGAGAAACCCCAAGAGGTTCGACAGGCGATCCTACTCCTTGTCACGTACAACCAGGGATTCGATATGAGAAGTGTTAAAGGATGTTACAGAAAGACATTGTCAGTAATACAATACAATACAATATAATATATAGAGGATATTTGTCGTTTAAGAGTGAATAACATATTTTATTTCATCGAGAAGCAAGACAACTTACATTTTCACGAATGCGTATAAACGTTTTCTTGCTTAGAGATGAAATAAAATATGCTATTCACGACAAAACGACAAATGTTCTATTTATTTTATGATTTTACAATCATTTTAGGTAAAACAACATGGACTACTGCTAGCCAGTGGAATAACACTTTTATTTCACTAATAAAACGCGGTATTCCACTACTGATCATAAAATAAAATACAATACAATACAACACAATACCACAATACAAATAAACGGATATTGAAACTTTTATTGCTAATACAAATAACATAGGTTTTAGCACATAAAAACATTGCCTGTATATCTGATAAAAATACAGCTTTCGTTTCGTTTTTGTGTACTTTCAATGACCTACACAACAGCTGTACTTGAAGGTGTCATAAGATCGGAATTTGATCATATGACTTCTGACATTGATTAATCAATCAGCGTTGACGTTTATAGTGACAAAGAACCCGCCGTAACAGACAGTTTCATTTGCTAATCCAACACTTCAACCAGAACGACGGTAACATAACAACTCTTCCAGCCCCTACAGAAGTAATAACAAGTAAAACCGTCATTTTCTCCACGGCTGCACAATTCGTCTTCTTTAAAACAAATCAAATTACCAACAAATAAAAACATTATTGTCCTTGTTTTAAAGGACCAATCCGGATACTATGTTGGAGAATAAAACTGCTTCATTGTGTTTAAATCACTTGAAATCCTCCAACTAACTCAATATATGCGATACTTTTCAAACAACTTAAACCCGCCAGTCTTCGCCCTGCAATGGAGACCCGTGTCCCAAACTGTATTATACGGTGTCTGTTATTGTATATACCTTCAAAGGAACGGCAATCGAATATCGAGTCACCCAACGAACAAACTGACGTCCAAACGACTCAATATTGTAAGAAGAAATTTGAGGACAAGGTAAATACACCATTTGTCTATATTTTGGCGCTTCAATTTCATAAATACAAGGCGTTATATTTTTGAGACTCTGTCCCCTTAAGATACATGCTAGAAGAAATAGGCCAATATAACATATTATTATTATATTAAAGCAAGCTTACCATCCATCAGGTAACTAATCTGACCATTGGCTCCGGTATCCACATCTGTACACGTTACAGTTGTAATGACAGTACCTATTGCAGACTCTTCAGACACAGAACTATCATAAACAGCAGGGCACACCTAATAATAATATATAAAATACATTTTAAATGGAATGGAGAGAGAGAGGGAGAGAGAGAGAGAGAGGGAGAGAGGGAGAGAGGGAGAGAGGGAGAGAGAGAGATGTGGTTTAACGACCACTCGACACAAACCGGGCCATTTTGGGACTAACATATGGTTTAATTTTATTTCAATAATTCGCTGCGCGACCAGGTCTTTTAGCAGTGGGGAGAAAACCCACGAGATCGGACAGGCGACCCGATTTGTGACCTCAAATTATTTATAATATACAACAAAATGCCACAGTGGTTTAGTTTTCTGTGTATTTCCAGAACATTCGATGTACATGTACATACCGGGATATGGTTGACTAATGTACTGATTGCAACATTAACTATAATAGTTGCTGTAGCACTAAGACGAGGACTACCACCATCCATGGCTAAAACTAGAACTTGATGGGTTTTCTGTTGATCATAGTTCAGTCCAGCCTTGAGACGAACTTGTCCTGTTGACGATTCAACTTGAAATATATTCTTGATGGTGATGCTGTTAGATCCTGAAATAATAGATTAACATTGTCATGTGGTAATAATTATATTCCAATAAATTAACAGAGAGATATGGGGTTTAACGTCCATTCGATAATTTTAGTTTCACTAAAATGAAATGAAATGAAATGGGGTTTAACGCCCTACTCTTCTGCACCTGACCTGGGCTAATGGAAGGTGGGCATACGCCATACAGTGTGCTATGAGGGAAATTCTGACCGGGCAGCGGCGCTACGGCCTACACTTATATCGAATTCCAACTGCCAAGGGATCTTTTACGTGCACGCCAGTGTGTATACGGGACCTCGGTTTTTCCTCCCATCCGCACGACTAGATAGCTGTCATTTTTAGGCCATTTAAATAAAATGACAAAGTGGGAGATAATAGTAAATTCAAAGAAACATAAAAAGTAAGATAATGACAGATTCATTAAACCTCATTTAATTTCATTTCATTTCGTTTATATTAGAGAGAGATATGATTAGGTTATATAACCAATCTGCCCGTTACCACATGTTATGGGAAGATTAAAACGAGAATAAAGGAAGATAATGTTAGCTTCGATAACCAATCTGTCCATTACCACAAGTTATACTTACCATATGATCTATAACTAACGTGTCCATTACCACATGTTATACTTACCATCTGATCTATAACTAACTTGTCCATTACAACATGTTATACATGTACTTACCATCTGATCTATAACTAACTTGTCCATTACCACATGTTATACTTACCATCTGATCTATACCTAATCTATCCATTACCATATGTTATACCTACCACCTAATGTATAAGTAATCAGTCCATTACCGCCTGATTTATAACTAATATGTCCTTTACACCATACTTACCATCTAATGCATACGTAATCTGTCCATTAACACCAGCATCTGTATCTGTACAGGTTATAGTACCGACTGATGTACCAGATGGTGAATCTTCTGCTATTGATTCAGTCCGACTTGCTGGACAAACCTAGAGAAAAGTTGGGGAATGTTGTCAGAGAAAAACTAAAATAACCTATTCATCACATTACTGGTGTAAGTTGTGTTTGTGAAGAGTACTCTGTCTGTGTATAGGACAAGTGTTCTTTGGTGCAGCTGTTTGGTAGCAGATTACTCTGTCTGGATTTATAGCATGAAATTGTTTGGTAGTAGATTTCCCCTGGGCCATGGTCATTCGTAGAATCACAACAAACACTTTCTTTTAAAAATAAGAGAATGGGTCGGCGATGGTTCAGTGTGGAATACTCTCTTTGATGTCCTGTGTTCGATCGCGGTTTTAGCTGACAAACGTCATCATGATTGTTTTCCCTTTTAATATTGCTGCAAGGATAATGTACGGTTCCTCGGATGGGACGAAAAACATTGTCCCTGCGTACATAGTTGAAATAAGAGTAGACGTAACGCCGCTACCTGGGCAAAATATCTCTCATAGCACATCGTATGGCTTTTTCATTAGCCAATTCAGTGCAGAAATATAGAAATACATAATCTTACCGGTGGCTTGTTGTCCTTGACGACAGTAACCATGATGGTTGCTGTAAAACTAAGACTTGGACTACCACCATCATAAGCTACAATTCTCACTTCATGCGATGGTCGCTGATCAAAGTCTAAACCAGTCTTTAGACTAACTTGTCCAGTTGTGGAATCCACTTGAAATATGTTCTTGGTAGCGACGACATTGGTTTCTGAAAACATATGGAAATTGTGTTTACAGAAAGATAGTAATATTGTAATCATCTTCTGCATAGATTTGGATATATATATAATAACCTTTCTAACATTTTTTAAAACAATATTTCATTCAGAAATTGGCAAGGATTGAGAAACATGCTAATAATTGCTCGTGCGCGTAGGGATCTTTATCAGTGGGATGAAACCGGAAGACCCAAAGAAAACCCACGAGGCTGGTGTGGCGACCCTACTCATTGACACGTACAACCAGGGAATCGAAACCACGCAAGTTGATTCAATGAAGGACCTTATGAAACAACGCACAGGTACTACCCCCCCCCCCCCACACACACACACACACACACCTGGGACTACAACGGAAAATAAAAGTAATTAGAGTTTCATATACACAAATATTAGAAATCGGCAGTTGACGATATGACAACAAACCTATTGTACAACAATTTTTTAAACAAAGGGACAGAATGTGAAGTGTTTTAAGTTGTTTACCGTCTATCTTGAAGTATATATCAGCATTAACACCGATATCTGGGTCTGTACAGACAATGGTGGTAACAGGGTTAGATGTTGGTGTTGACTCTCCTAGCGTTATACTCTTACTAGCAGGACATACCTGGTAATTGAAATGAAATGGAGTTTAACGTCCTACTCTTCTGCTCCTAAACTGAGCTAATAAAGACGGGCTTACACCCATGCAGTGTGCTATGAGAGAAATTGCATAACTGACAAGAGGTATCACGCCGGAAAACTATCTCGGCCAATGCAGGGATCGAACACCAATGTATTTATCGACTTAGACACCGTGACCAATAATATAACGTAATGGTACAGCGTGTGTATGGGTATTAACAAGACCGATCAACGTGCACACACATCAAATTGTTACATAGACATAATCAATTCTCTTAATCATTGGGTGGTCTCGATTAAAACATGGTTGCCATTTAATAATGGATAATTGAGACTTTGTTTGGTATCGTAACATTGGTACTTGGTCATCGAGATCATATCGTGAAGACTCCAGAGCTTAATAAGTCAGAAACGAGCAATGGTCAATGTACACATTTTTGATGATATAAGATGGCAAGAAACTACACGAACACCGAACATACATTTTGAAAATCATGTTCGGATGTAAACTACAACAATGATCCAAACTTACCGGCGATTCATTAACATCTGCAACAGTAACTGTTAGAGTAGTTGTTGAACTGAGACTGGGACTACCACCATCAGAAGCTACAACTAGAACTTGATGAACTGTTTGTGGATCATAATTCAGTACAGCCTTCAGACTAACTTGTCCTGCCGTTGAGTCAACTTCATATGTTGAAAGAACGGTAGCTGTATTAGAACCTGAAATTCAATACAAATTACAAGCTAGTGTGAGCCACAATGTTCGATCCTTGTTTTGGTCGGGAAATTACATGTAGATTTTATGGCGTTTAATACTCCCTCTGGTCAATATAGCCGATCGGTTGGGAAGAAAGACCAAGGTCAAATGTATACATTGACGTGGACGTTAAAGAACCCATGGAAGTTGCAATTCAATGTAAGAGTTGGCCGCAGTGTTTACTTCCTAGGATACTATCTGGCATATGCCTGTCTTCTTCGGAGCAGTCGTCGAAGACCGGTCAGACGTAAAACCCCATTTATTTTTTTTCAAATAGAAGAAAAACACTTACCATCCAATGTATAAGTAATGTGTCCATTAACATTTGTATCTGTATCAGTACATCTTATAGTCCAAACTGATGTACCGGTTGGTGAATATTCTGGTACGGATACACTCTGACTTGATGGACAAACCTAGAATAAAGAAAAGCAGATTTTGTCTAATTGGTTCAAATGTGAATTTGTAATTCCCACATAAAACTGAAATGACAATTTCTGAAAATGATTAACAAACCTAGAATAAGGAAAATCCGATTTTGTCTAATTGGTCCAAATGTGAATTTTGAATTCCAACATAAAACTGAAATGACAATTTCTGAAATCATGTTGCAATCTGTTGGAATAAGCAGTTTTATTGGGATCACAAAGGACAAATTGAAAACAGTTTTAAACTACAGTGTCAATTCCGACATCGTACGGGATTTGATCATGCCGCCAGAATACAATTAACTCAATGCCGGATGTATTATACAGGAAGTACTAGATGTAAAGTACCGTAATATTCTGAGGTTTGCCGAGTGTGTATTTGACGTGACAACTCCAATATTTTCCAATTTGAATTTAATGCAAACCGTGAGACGGTGATTGATGTCGTAATTCGGAACATTCAGAATCATTTGAACAGTTGAAGTGAAAAGGAAATGAATCGGGACATAAAAATGATGACAGATTTCGCAAAATGCCATGCTATTCAGATGTTGAAAGTGACAGTCCACCGTATAATATTTTAAACTAAAAAGATTCGGAAAGTTTACCGGTGATTCATTTAAATCTATAACAGTAACTGTTAGAGTTGCTGTTGAACTGAGACTGGGACTACCACCATCAGAAGCAACAACTAGAACTTGATGAACTGTTTGTGGATCATAATCTAATGCAGCCCTCAGACTAACTTGCCCCGTTGTCGAAGCAACTTCATATGTTGAAAGAACTGTAGCTGTATTAGATCCTGAAATTCAACATAAAATAACAGTTAGTGTGAGCCTTCAGTCTAACTTGTCCAGTTAAAGCAACTTGAATGTAGTTAGGATATTGGATTCTGAAATGATTTAAAAATAGCTTATCATCATCCAGCCGTAGAACAAACTTCAAGTGCTGCTTAAACATCGACAGAATGGCTACCACTTGTACATTTCCAAAATGGCAAAATTCAGTTGCAACACAGTAGTCAAAATCTAATGAACAAAAGTTGTAATATTAAACCAATCTGTCCATTACCACATGTTATACTTAACACCTCACGTATAACTAATCTGTCCATTACCATACTTACCATCCGATGTATAACTAATACGTCCATTACCATGTGTTATACTTACCATCCGATGTATAACTTATCTGTTCATTACCATCTAATGTTTAACTAATCTGTCCATTACCACACTCACCATCCGATGTATAACTAATCTGTCCATTACCATGTGGTATACTTACCATTCGATGTATAACTTATCTGTCCATTACCATGTGTTATACTTACCATCTAATGTATAAGTAATCTGTCCATTAACGCCAGTATCTGTATCCGTGCAGGTAATAGCTCCAACTGATGTCCCTGTTGGTGAATCTTCTGCTACGGAAAAACTCTGACTGGATGGACAAACCTGTAAAATATCATGTTGAATTAGTGTCAATTAGTTAAAAATGACCCTATAATTTGGAAACATAGCCGTGTCCCCAATCCGTCATGATTCGCCGCCCGAGAAATACAGTGTCCATAAAATATATCACATATCTTTATGTTGGCAGTGAACCAGCAGGATGTTATCAGAATATTGGAAAATGTCAAACTTTTCAGAACGCACCGATAATAGAAAGATAGATAAATGCGGTTTAACGTGTACTCGACACAAACTAGGTCAGTTCGGGACTAACACATGGTTAAATTCTGGTCGAGAAAGGTCAATATGTATACAGGACCTCGGGTTTTCGTCTCATCCGAACGACTAGACAGCTGTCCTTGTCAGGCCCTCCGTTCTGCATGATTGTTGGCGAGATTATAGGTCAGAGTTAGGGGACGCGTTATGGCTAGGGTTACGGTCAGGGTTAGGGTTGGGATAAGCGCTAGTCCTGTTTACATCTCGTGACCAAACATACACCAAACTTGAAGCTGGCCTTATCAAATAGTTCAAACCAAATCAGGGGTCGATAACCTGTGGCACAAAATGTACAATTGGACACAGATCACTAAATATTTCTACGCCATATTGTAGTGCTAAAGTTATTTTTAGTCTTTTTCCCCCTTTCCCTTTCTGTCATGTTTTGGTGAATATTCACGATTTTGATGCGGGAGAATACAAGAGTTATAAGGTTACGTTGAAAAGGAGGGCCGAAAATTGCTTGTTTAGTTGTATCTTCTTACAGCTTGTGTATCTCAAGTTTTTCATTGTGAACTTCATACATGCTTTTGGGCAAGAGTTTGCTACATGTTGCTCCATCTGTGACAGAAAGTGTTCCACCCAAAGAATATTTGGGGAAAAGTTACAACCGGTCTAAGAGACGAGAATTAACATTAACTTTAAAGTCAATGTGGAAATAATTAGTGATCTGTGGCCAATTGCAGCAGCTTAATATTTTCAACTTACCGGTTCGTCATTATTATTCATGACATATACGACAATAGTTGATGTAGAACTAAGACTTGGACTACCCCCATCTGTAGCTATTACCTTCACTTCATGTGATTGGTATTGTTCGTAGTCTAATTGGGATAGAAGTGTTACTAATCCGTTTGTATAATCCACTCGGAAACTGATCTTAACAACTGGAGTGTTTACATCTGTGAAATAACAAAACAAGAGAAGGTGGATAAATAAACGGCACTTCGAGAGTGAGTAGAAAAACCGGAGTAAAATACAGATCTATATTTCGTTTCGTTTTTTTTTTCTATAATTTCCATGATCCCTACACTACATTTTTTTATCACGTCAGGCGTTAAACGAGCGGGTTTTGGTCTTATGACGTCATACATTGATTAGTCAATCGGTGCGGATGTTTCTAGTGGTTTACCCACAGTTCCCTGCATCAAAAGGCCAAGAACTCACTGTAACAGACTGTTTCATTGGCTAATCTCTCAAACCGCTCAGAACACGTCAATGACAACAACTTTGCCAGGTCCTAGTGTAGTACGGACAAGTAAAACGAAATTTTGAACTATAGAAACGAAACGAAATAGGATCTGTGTTTTAATCAGATTGGGGATATACAAGCGGCTTTTGACCCCACAGATTTGCTCTTAAATTAGGATTGATTAATAAATAATATTTATATGTTTCAGCGATCGATGATGTAGATATACACTTACCGTCAATTCTAAAATAAACTTGTCCTGCAGTGCCCACATCATTATCCGTGCAGGTAATAGTAGCGACTTCAGTTCCTGCAGGTGAATTTTCTCCCAGGTTTACATTCTGACTTGTCTGACATACCTAGTTCAAACAATAGTCATGAGATCATATCACAGGTGTTACCGTAATATTTACGACGACCCATAATGATGGTTAGTTCACGGTGCTTCAATATTAATATTTGGGTTCCAAAGCAATTAAAAAACATATCTTAAAAAAAAAGAAAATAAATTTCAAATACCTGTAACAAACTTTGGTAAGGTTTTAAAACAGTTAAAAAACATATTTTTTTATAAAAAAAAATAAATAAACCATTTCAAAGGCGATTTGTAGCAAAAGTATATATTAATTACTGTGAATGTAGTTAAAGATCCCTTGGCAGTTGGAATTCGATATAAGGGTAGGCTATAGTGCCACTGCCAGGGCCAAATGTCCCTCATAGCACCCTATGTGGAGTACGTATGTCCGTCTTCATTAGTCCAGTTCGGAGCAGAACAGTTGGACGCTAAACATCATTCCATTTGTATTTGAAACAGTTGTTGTCACTGTGTTCATTAAGACCGTATCACTTGATCATTCTATCGTTTACAGTGTTGGAAGTCGGCTTTTGAAACCTGGGTCACAAAGAACAAAGATTAATTTAGCAAGTTTGCATTTGTTATTGAATGATCATTTTCAGCATGTTTTCTTCATACAAGAATGGCTGCGAATTCACGTATAGCCCAAATGACCCCATTTGACCTTTTTTGACACCGAATATTCTACGCAAGCTTTTACTACTAAAAAGTTGGGTCTATTTTTGTACCCATTCGATGGACATCGCCGCACTGAGCCTCCTGTCTAAATCCAGTCATAGGGATAATACAGATGCAAATTACTTACCGGTGCGCTGTTCTGGATTCTCGACACAGTAACCATAACGGTTGATGTAAAACTAAGACTTGGACTACCGCCATCGTAAGCTATAATTCTCACTTCATATGCCGTGTGTTGATCATAGTTTAACCCTGCCTTTAGGCTTAGTTGTCCAGTTGTTAAACCGACATCAAATGTGGACAGTGTTGCTGCTATGTTTGATCCTAGAACAATGAACAATGGGTGAACAACCCCGTAGAATTGGATATTCTCGTCTCCCAGCCCCATGCCATCATATAATGTGAATGTTATCACAGGCAAGGTTGTGGTATGGGAATAATCTCGCATAGCAAGTTGTACTTAGCGGATATCACAGACAAGGTTGTGCGTAGTTGATAACATCATATGTCAGATTCGGCGTAGTGGATATTGCCACATCTAAGGTTGTGATATGTGTATAATCGCATATACCAGTCCTATGTGTATGTTATCACAGCACAGCTTGTGTAAAGGGAATATTGTCATGGTGGATTATTCTACATGTGACACACCAGTTCGGAAAATACCACAATCTAATAATGTCAATGCTTCAGGTGTAAATATGAATTTTCCCTCAACTCAAAATATAACGTATTACTTATTTATAACTGATTTAATAACTTACCATCCATCTTATAAGAAACTACGCCATTTACTCCTGCGTCATCATCCGAACACGAGAGTGTTTCTATAGTTCGTCCTACTGGTGTGTCGTCTCGTACAGGTACAACAGGATTTACTGGACAACTCTGGAAGTAACATTCGTAAATAGAGAGAGAGGGGAAATTGGGTTTAACGTCCACTCGATAAAACTAAGTCATTTCGGGACTAACATATGGTTTATTTTTATGTCAATAATTCGCTTGTACGTAGGTGTCGTAAGCAGTCCAAAGAAACAGGGGGAAACGGAAACCCCCACGAGGTTGGACAGGCGACCCTACTCCGGAGATTCAAAACCAGGAAAGCTGACTCAGTGGCAGGCTTTATGATATAATACGCACGTGCTAACCATTCGTAATTACATATTATTGGATTTACCCATATGCTTCGCAGGAAGAAATGTATGACCTCAAAATGGGGTGAGGGCCGGTGCAGGATGGGACGCATCCAGCCGTATATAACATTTGTGGCTTTATCATGAACCTTTGTGACACACAATGTACCCATCATTCAACTCGACTGTGCTAACTAGTCGCGGGGTACAAGATCGTGTAAGGGGCCTCATCAATAGAATAGGTCAAGCCGATGGCCTCTCTCCATCTAATGAATACGTCATCAATGATATATAAATACGTCATCCATGATATATATATACACGTCATACATGATTCATTTTCTAGTATAACTCAAAGCCCCATATACAGCCTTTGAATGACTTCTCATCCGATTTGAAGCCACGATTCAAACAAACAGTTTGCAGTAGGCTTATAACATATGCGTAGACGGTCTGCGATAAGTAAGGTATAATCCAAGTTTGTAACCTAAATCCATTACATCACATTGGATTTAAGTTATTGCGTTTCCAAAAATGGACTGCCGTTGGCAACATTAACACAATACGGAAAGCGAGATAGAGAAGCAAATAGGTTTTAACGTCCACTCGACACCAACTAGTTCATTTTTAATGTTGTATTCCAATAATTCGTTTGTGCATAGGGGCCTTTAGCAGAGGGAGGAAACCAGAGAGCCTGAAGAAACCCCACGAAGTTGCACAGGCGACCCGACGCGTGATCACATATAACCTTATGATACAGCGCCCGCGTGCTAACCATTCGGCCATACAACTCCATTCATACTTACCGGGTCTTCATTTATATCTATCACAGTAACTTGTATAGTTGATGTAAAACTAAGACTTGGACTACCACCATCATAAGCTACAACTTTAACCATGTGTGATGCTTGTTGTTCGTAGTTTAACCCCGACTTTAAACTAACTCCTCCAGTTGTTTGGTTTACTTCAAACGTTGTTTTCACAACATCAGTATTAGATTCTATTCAAAATAACAAAACAACAAATCAACCAGTCATCGATTCAATAGGCGCGAGTATTATTCAATTTGCATAAACCACTTATAAACATAGGCCTCATCTTTAAAAGGCAATATTGGTGCCAGTAATTATTACATCTGTGATTGAACTGGTTAATTACATACATTCCAAATATGATTTTAAGACAGAGATCATTGCTATGGGAGATGTATATTATAAAACACTTATATATACGGGAAGTGACGTCAAACGTGACAAACTGGCTGAACCATCGAGCGATAACAGACATGCAGGCGAATTCCATTTCCCGTAGCAATGATCTCTGTGTTGGAATTATATTTGGAATGTTTTTTACCTGTTCTATCACATATGTAATAATGACTGGCACCAATATTGTCCTAGTAGAAGGCTTGATCTCGCTGTAACTGCTTCATCTTAGCAAGGCTTTCACGTAGTACGCTGCATATTGCGGCACTAATTTCGATTGGAAGCCCAGGTTGTGTGTCTATTAAGATTCCTTGATTGTCGCGAACATCAAGGCTTGTGCTTTCAAGCTAATATGTCTACATGTGATAATCGAGTAGCAAAGTTCAAGGTTCGTTCAATGTCAAGGTTTACGTGCAGGTCACTATGTCACAACCTCTAATTAAGCTCTACTATTCACGTGTCTGTAGCTAGATAACGTTGATATAAGTTCGGGAATAGTGAAGTAATACAGCAACGTCCAGATGTTATAAAACTCTCAGGAACATGCATAGACCTAAGTATGTAACGAATTAAAAAGGGGGTTACGCCTAACTCTTCTCACGGAGACATAGCGTACCCTCCCCACCCCAAGAAATTAACTGGGGTTTCAATAAAGTTGAACAATTTGAAACAGGGCCGTATCAAGCGAAGGGGCAGGGGGTACATTGCACCCAAGGCAAATAAGGCGCCTCGAGCAATGCCCCTCCCCCACCCAACCCCCCACCCCCATCAAGAAAAAAAAATTGATAATCGTTTAATTACAAAATAATACACTTGATTATGATCACGTGGTGATGCTCTTAAGGCATTGGTCAGTCTGTCGGTTTTAAGGGAGCCTACACGCCAATGTGTCCGTTTGCCCTGATACAAAATTTCTTATATCACTTACATGGAAGCTATGGCGCCCACCACTCTGCTGCGCCCCCACTTTTAAAATCCTACATACGGCCCCGATTTGAAATACATAATTTTAGCAGTTATTTTATTACTATGACAACTTACCACCAATCTTATAAAGCAATTGACCTTTGGCACCAGTATCTGAGTCGGTGCATGTAACGGTTGTAACGCTGGTCCCTTCTCCGCTGTTTTCAGATAAACTTATACTCTGACTGTTGTCACAAAGCTGGATAAACAAGACACAAATTATAATACATCCAGACACTTGCAGCAGCTTAGCAAAATTATGTGAATGAGTTTTAATATTATGCGAATGGGTTTTAATATTTGTTCAACACAATACATGTATTTGATTTTTTTATGATTAAGTTATGGTTTTTAAACAATATTTTTAATGTGAAATGTACGTTTCTTAGAATTTGGTTGAGTGAACTTTTACTACAGAACTCTTACTAAGGATTGGGAACAAGTAAAATACAGAGAATGCTACATCGTCAACCTTATTGTACGAAAAAGGGGCTGAGCTTATCATTGACCCTCGGAATATAAATACTTATTATTCAGGCGGAAACGTGGGGACCAATATAACACCAGCTATTAAATAATGTTTTAAGCTTACCGGATGTTCGTTATCATCTGCAACGTTCACCATTATAGTTGATGTAAATCTCAGACTTGGACTACCACCATCATAAGCTATAATTTTAACTTGGTGTGAAGGCTGTTGGTCGAAGTCTAATCCAGATATTAGACTAACTTTTCCTGACGTCGGATTAACTTCAAAAATAGATTTGGTAGAGGCGTTGTTTGTGTCTGAAACAACGAATAATGCAGGTTAAATATATTTCGAACTCGAGGATACGTGGCCCATTTCTTTTGACCATTGATAAACAGGAGCAAGTCTCTACGTGTGCACAGTAAACCACCAGCTACTACAAATACTACTATTACTATAGGAAAAAGAAATGAAATGGGTTTAACTTCTTACTGTTCTGTCCGAAACTGGGGGTGGGGGTGGCGGGTGGAATGGAATAGTGGTCTAGAGTGCCGCGCTTCGACCTCTAGCTGGCCGGTCACCTCTGGTTTGCGGCTGTGGTTTCGAGGCCTGGTGTGAGCGTATGTGGCATGGAGATAGGGGTGCCTTCTCAACCTCGTGGGTTTCCTCCGGGCACTCCGGTTTCCTCCCACTGCTAAAGACCCCTACGCGCAAGCGAATTATTGAAATAAAAATTAAACCATATGTTAGTCCCGAAATGACCTAGTTGTGTTGCGTGGACGTTAAACCCCATTTCTCTCTCTCTCTCTCTCTGTCCCAAACTGGGCCATTGAATACGGGCATACGCCATACAGTGTGCTATGAGGGAATTTTTTTTCTGGACAGTGGCACTATGGCCTACTCTTATATCGAATTCCAACTGCTAAGGGATATTTTACGTGCACGCACAGGGAACTAATATATACCGACCTATTTCGTTACGTTTTTATTGTTCACAATTTCTTTTTATCATTGTAATCATTGACCTCCGATGTGAACACCACTATAACTTGTAGGCCATTGAAAGTATAAAAAACGAAACGAAATATAGATCTGTATTTTAATCAGATTTGAGAGAAACATCATTTTACTCACCGTCTAGTTTATAAGAAAGTTGACCATCAGCACCTGTATCAATATCTGTACATTCTAGAGTTATAACACCTGATCCTGTTGGTGAAGTTTCACCTATGTTAGCAGTTCGACTACTACTGGAACATACCTGCAAGATTATTAACGTCCATTATATTCAATAAATCAAAAATTAATAATATAACCATTACATATTCAATAAATCAAAAATTAATAATACCCTTTAGGTATTCAATCAATCAAAAATTACCAATATCCATCATATGTTCAATCAAACTGATTAAAACACCGGACGCTATTTCGTTTCGTTTTATTTATAGTTCAAAATTTAGTTTTACTTGTCTTTAATACACTAGGATCTAGAAGAGTTGTTATATAACACGCGTTCTGGATAACGTGCGGCAGGGGCGGATCTAGGAATTTTGAAAAGGGGGTGGGGCGCCGCAAAATGAGGGAACTGACCGCGGAGACGGGGCACGCCGCTGAGAGGGGGGTGGGGCCCCAAGAAAATTAATCTCGATCAATTCCTTGCCTCTCTAGCCAATTCAAGAGCTATTTGGCTGATATTTTCGTCTAAACGTTCGGAAATCGTAGAAAAAGAGCCTCAAAATTGAGCAAAAAAGCTAGTTGAAAGGCACTTTCAGTAGTAAAAAAAAGGGCACTGTCGAAAATCCGCCTCTGTGCGGGACTAGCCACTGGAGCTAACTGTTACTGCGAGAGTTTTTGACGCAAGGAGCACGGAACTGTGGGTAACCCACTAGAAACAGCAACACTGATTGGTCAATCAAATGTCTGACGTCATAGGTTCAAAGGTTGGTCGTACGAACTCTGAAGCGACGTTCCGCTACAACTGATCAGATCTTCGTGTAGTGGTAGCAATGGGAAGTATAAAAAACGAAATGAACTATCGTTCTGTAATTGAATCAAAGCCATGCCATGTTAAACATGCAAGAGCAAAATCTACATATTGCAAGTCTTTCTTTAGGCCTGAAATGTTATAAAAACTATTAATTAGACACTAACTAACTTATTCAGACCATAATCAATTGTTGATGTCGAAGCTAGCATGAGATTGGATTGTGGTGCGATTCGCTGAAATATTTTCCTTCGTAATTTACCAAAAGAATGGATAACCGAGACTACTAGTTTTGTCTTACCGACTTAAGTAATGATGACGGAGGCTAAGCGGAACTTTCATTCGCTTAGTTCTCGGCTAATAGTGGATCAATTTGACTGAAATTTTCAGCAAATTGCCTTTACAATAGCTAGTTGTTAACTATTATAGCGAGAACTGACAACTCATTAGCTAATCTCCCATAATCTATCTTTAAATAAATTAAAATCAACAATACCCCAGTACATAATATACAGTACATATAAAAACTAATTCGTTTTCTGAGTTGAATTTGTTTACTGTCAGTGATAAAGACGTTTATGATTTAAAGAGAACGTGTCGCCTGTATTTAAACTGTGACTTACCGGTGATCTGTTAACATTTAAAACACGAATAGTTAGAGTTGTTGTAGAACTGAGACCAGGATTACCGCCATCAGAAGCTATGATTATAACGCTGTGGGTTGGTTTTTGGTCATAATTTAATCCTGCTGCTATTGTAACTTGTCCCGTGCTTGATACGATTTGAAATTTAGACATGTCACTAGAAGATCCTTGAAAAGAAAATATGCTTATTAAGGCATATTATGAAGAAACCACACCTAGACTTTTACCCTAAATCCAAAGCGCATTAGATATTATGAAAATATTTTAACTAAATTGAAAGTGTTTCCATGTTAAAAGCTTTAATATATATTACAACGACATTTATATTGACATGAGGTAGTCTTAGTTCATTGAAAAGGTGTGATTGTTTGCGACAACTATCATGGTTACCATCTCATAAAATGTATGGTTGCTTGCCTTACTTTACGGATTTTCTCCGGAATCCCCAGCCTGCTTAAGAGCTATGTTATACATCATATGTTAGTCCCGAAATGTGTATGCTGTGTTGAATTGAATTTGTAAGATGTCCTTACCATCCAAAGTATAACTAATCTGCCATTACCGCATGTTGAATCTACCATCTAATGTATAACTGACCTGCTCATTACCATATGTTATACTTACCACCTTATTTATAACTAATCTGTCCACTACCATACTTACCATCTAATTTATAACTAATCTGTCCATTACGATGTGTTATACTTACCATCTAATGTATAAGTAATCTGTCCATTAACACCAACATCTGTATCAGTACAGGTTATAGTACCAACTAATGTACCGATTGGTGAATCTTCTCGTATTGATTCAGTCCGACTTGCTGGGCATTCCTAGGAGATATAATTTTGAATTATTTTCAAATGCCAATATGATTTCATCATTTGGAAATGAGAGGTGTCAATCTCAAAGAACAGCCAGTAATTTTGATTTGGTTCTTCAACAATGTACTGCACCAATTTCTGGTTTAGTTCTTCAACAATGTACGTGCAACTCTGGCACCAATAGCTACCCAACATATACAAGGGTGTTTACGCGTTGTTGTTATACCACGTATTATCCATTGATAAGGCGACCTTACTCCTTGTCACGTACAACCAGGGAATCGAAACCATATCTGCTGACTCAATGACAGACCTTATGATACAACGCTCACGCACTAACCATTCGGTCACATAATTAATTAAATACAATGATTGAAATGAATACTAAAAACAACGACTCGAATAACGAACTCACCGGTGATTCGTTAACGTCCACTACAGTAACAGAAAGAGTTGCTGTAGAACTGAGACTGGGGTTACCACCATCATAAGCTACAACTTTAACTACGTGTGATGTTTGTTGTTCATAGTTTAATTCATCCGCTAGGCTAACTTGTCCCGTAGCAGAAACTTGAAATAAATTCTTGACAGTGGCGATGTTAGATTCTGAAACGATTTGATGTTAAAGTTTGTGTTTTTAGTAAAACGGGGAAATTATGAATGGTGAATTCGTCAGTGAAAAAAAGCAACCCACACAATAATTGTATTATCTAAAACCTTGGGAAACAACAGACATGTTGTCAATGAATGTCTACGTAGCAGCACATTGTCATGTTGGTATCGTGTTTTCAGAAGATCAGTTGCTTTACCATTTGGCTTCGTAAATGCGCCTACTTAATTTCAACATAGAAATAATCAAGGAATCTACACAATTTTAAAATAATATACCTCAATATCAAGAAAAACAAACTTGACGCTTTGCGGAATTTTTTTATCTCAATATCTGAAACTGGAATATCTAACATTATTTTAATAATTCAACTAAGTTATAATCAAACATAACATTACCATCCATTTTGAAACCCACTTGTCCATTGGGTCCAGCATCTAAATCGGTGCACGTAATACTATAGACATTAGTTCCAGTGGCTGAATTCTCTAGTAGGTTAGTACTCGGACTCCCTGGACACACCTATGGAACAAGATTGAAAAATACAGTGCAAAGTTATGCATATAATTTCGCTATAATTAACCAACACAACTGGTAGGTTATTGAGACAATATTACCGTGGGGTGGGGGGTTGAAGCGGACGTATTAATCGTGTTACTGCCCTCCCGCCAATTTGGTTGGGCTGGAGTAAACTAAGACGGTGGAAATCGCATCAGATATCCAAGAACCGTTTAAGAGGAAGAATAACTTAATGTGTAGAAGACAGACTCTAGAAATATTTCGGTAACTGCCTGACCCTAATTACTGGGTGGCAGGTATAAGCTCTACAGATATTTGTAGAAAAGTTGAAATACAGTCTGTATCGGATCTTACTTACTATGTATAATATAGCTATGCGGAGCGACTGTTCGTATCTCGCCTAAAATAAAATCTCTAGGACTATTTGAAACCTATTCAAGCAATTGGCTGTATCTGACCTCACTTACTGGGTATAGGACCAGCTCCGTAAATGTCTGTACCGCACCTTACGGGTAGCAGGTCAGCTTTAGATATATTTGTTTCTAGGCGACTGTGTCTCTATCTCTAGCAGACAAGGCATGAGAATGTGGTTGATGCGCGACAATATGTATTGCACCTCACTTACTGGGTAGAGGATAGGATCAGTATGTGTCTTGTCTTATTTGCAAAAGCTTGGAATAATGGCGCGAAACTTACCGGTGGTTCATTAATATCTATTACATTTACGGTAACGGTTGATGTAAAACTAAGACTTGGACTTGCTCCATCGTAAGCTACAATTTTAACTTCATGGGACGTTTGTTGCTCGTAATTCAAACCAGCCTTTAGCGTAACTTGCCCAGTTGTCATGCCGATTTGAAATGCTGCGATTACGGTGGCGGTGTTACTTTCTGAAATTGTAATCAAATAGAAACGATTTTAAAAAATACTTGATTATATTTTATAGCATAATCTTATAACAACTGTGTGCTTTTTGCAACCGTGAAGATACCGATGGAAATAGAAAAAGATTTAATATTAACAAAGCTGTGTGGTTATATTTTATAACATAATTGGCTATAGTTAGTACATTCCAATTTAGTGCTTTTTTCAGCGTGAAAATATCGATGGAAATGTATACTTGAACGAAAATAACAAAACTATCACATACCGTCTAACTTATAATATACCAATCCGTTTGTGCCGGGGTCGGCATCTGTACACGTAACACTTGTAACTGGTGTTCCTGTTGTCGAACTTTCTGTCAATGATACGACCGGATTCCCTGTACATACCTGAAAAAAAACAGACATACGACACTTACTTGACGCCGTATCAAACAGGATTTGATAACACACTAGAAAATATTACTTTTAATAATTAACAACAACCAGTGTGTCACTGATCAATTAATAAATAAACCAGCCATTTTATTCATATTACAATTTGAAATATCACATCTCTCTTTTTTGACAAGTAAATCTCATCGGCGATCTTTGCAAATATTTCTGTTACACCACTTACCGGTGCCTCATTGGTCTTTAGTACAGTAACTATAATAGTTGATGTAGAACTCTGACTTGGACTACCACCATCATAGGCTACCACTTGAACGTCGTACGATTGATGTTGGCTGTAATCTAACACCTTCCGGAGATTTACAAGTCCTGAACTTGAACCAACTTCAAATGTCGCTGCAACATCCGCCGTATTATTGTCTGAAATTATAACAGATACCGATACGTGATCATCTTGATAGTCCAAACGGCATGAACCAATCTGCAAGTAACAGCAATGAGAGAGATAGAGAGAGAAAGAGAGAGAGGGAGAGAGAGAGAGAAATGGGGTTTAACGTCCATTCGACACAAACTAGGTCATTTCGAGACTAACATATGGTTTTACTTTTATTTCAATAATTTGGAAGCGCGTAGGGATCTTTAGCGGTGGGAGGAAACCGGGGTACCCGGAGTTAACCCATGAGGTTGGGCAGGCGACCCTACTCCTTGCCACGTACATCCAGTTGACTCAATGGCAGGCCGTATGATACAGATCGCGCACGTTAACCATTCGGCCATCCAACCTCCCTCTTGAAAGCAAACCATACCTTACTACCTAATGTATAACTAATCTGCCCATTACTACATATAATCTATAACTAGTCTGTCCTTTACCACATGTTATACTTACTATCATATCTATAAGTAATTTTTCCTTTACCACATGCTATACTTACTATTGCTATACTTACTATCTGAACTATAACTAACTTGTCCATTACCATATGTTATACTTACCAGTTGTCCATTACCATATGTTATACTTACTATCATATCTATAAGTAATATGTCCTTTACCACATGCTACACTTACTATCTGAACTATAACTAACTTGTGCATTACCATATGTTATACTTACCACCTAATTTATAACTAATCTGTCCATTAACACCAGTATCTGTATCAGTGCAGGTTACAGTCCAAACTGGTGTACCTACAGATGACGCTTCTGGTAACGATACACTCTCACTTGCTTGACATACCTGGATAAGACCATTTAGAATATCATATAGGTAAATAGACCCAAATGACAATCCTATTTCGGTGTTCCAGTACATTATATATCAGTACATTATGTTATTACTTTATTTTGTTTTGTTAATTCACATTGTATTATTGTATTATTGATTCACACTGTATTTATTATATTATTACATTACAGTATGATTAGCATTATTTCACTTTCTCATATTATTGCGCTGCATTATTAAATTATTCCGTTGCATCATTATATTACATTACTAGCGATATACCCGGCTTCAACCGTGGTCCAAGTTCGATTGGGGGCCCAATTTGCCGAGGACCCAGATTCGCCCCTGGTCGAAATTTACCTGGGACCCCATTTCGATGGCCTAAAGCATTCACTGTGTGATGATGAGTTTAACACATTATAATTTTATTTTATTGGATTAAATTAAACATGCATTATGAGCTAAATCTGCCTATTGCAGGTCTTTCGTGGGGTCTGAAATGTTTTCTAAAGTATTAATTAGACATTAATTAACAGATCCAGGCCTTAATCAACTCTCGATGGCATCAGATTTCTACAGCATTAAATAGATTAAAACGGTTCAGAAATATCGAGGAACGAGACTTAAGGCTTCGATCAACCAGTACGGTGGTTGATATTATTGTACACGTCTGTCAAACCTTCAAAGGCTATTATCTTTGCTTGCAATATAGTAATAATGAAATTTTCAAATTATTCATTTTACATGAACTACTTTCGAACTATTATAGCAAGAATGGCTAGTTCTTTATCTGCATCTTATATAATGTATCTTTAACGTACTTACTGGTACTTCGTTAACCGGTCCCACATTGACGATTAGAGTTGTTGTAGAACTAAGACTTGGACTTCCACCATCGTAAGCTATGATTATAACATCGTATGATATCCTTGTTTCAAAATCCAACTGGGCTTTCAGGGATACTTCTCCTGTCGTTGTGCCCACTTCAAACTTCGATAGTACTACGGCTGTGTTTGCTCCTGGAGACACAGAAAAGTAGATCTTTGCATGTTTATGTTGTATGCAGGATAAATAGATTGAAATGTTGTTTAGCTTCCTACTGTTTTGTTCCGACTGGGCTAATGTCGACTGGGTCCGAAAATGACGCACATTGTAATGACTGAATGCTTAATCCAATTTCCCTCTCTCCTGCTAATGCCACAAGGTGTACACAATACAATGTTGCCCGGGTATTTACACTATGGTCAACTCTTATTTCGAATTCCAACTGTCAAGGATTTGGTGACGTGCACACCAATGTGTATACGGGACCTCGGTTTTTCGTCCCATCCGAACAACTATATACTTTGTATATTGCCAGGCCAACTGTCCTGCTTCACTGACAAGAGGGGGTCAACCTTGGGATATAACGCAATGTTTTGTTGAACAGCCTCATTTGGACAGACATTTGCAGTGAGTGAAATACAATAAAGATGGCACCACCGTAAGTTGCAACAGTCTACCTGTCCAGGTGAGTTTAGGGGGTAGATAACTCTAGCAAGTGAGAAAACTTCTTGACCAACTGCAGCTCCTAGACATAAAAGAATGGAAACAGAAGGCGACTCACCATCTATCTTATATTTCACCACTCCGTTTAGACCCGAATCACTATCCGTACAAGTTATGGTGTAAAATGGCGAATTCAGGGCAGTTGTTTCCGGGATGTTTATAGAAATATTCTCATTACAGACCTGGATAATAAAATAAATTATAATTTAGATAAATATTGGATTTTTGTGTTTTGTCTCTAATGAAATGATATATATTGAAGTGTCCATTCAAAATAAAAAAAAAACGCATAGAGAGAACAGTGGGATTTAACGTCCACTTGACACGAACAAGGTCATTTCGGGACTAACATTTCAATAATTTTCTCGTGCGTGGGGATCTCTAGCAGTGTGAGGAAACCGGTGGACCCGGAGAAAACCCCCGAGGTTGGACAGCGATTTTACTCCTTGTGACATAAAGCCGAGAAATCGTAACCACGCTAGTTGACTCAATTACAGACCTTATGACTGAACCCGCACGCGATAACCATTCGGTCATACAACCCACATACTAATTCCAAGAGTTTTGCTACATTCAAACCAACGTGTACATGGCACTTTAGTTTTTCATCCCATACGAAGAAGTGGAAACCAGGGTAGCATAATCCCGAAAAACGTCTCTATGGAAATCAAAAATCTCTTTATTCAGTGGTCTTAATTCATTGTCCTTAATTCTTAATTCTTCATGTGTATCATAAAATTAACATTTGTATCTTAAAATCAATATAATATGTTTAATAAATCAGTCATATCAGATTTGTAAACTGTATCTTTGTTTAATTTAATTATATTCTAATATAAACACATTTGCATATAGAAAATCAAACAACAAACAACGAACAACAAAGTTTCAAATACAAATCTACAAATACCCGTCTTGCAGCGAGATAAGATTATCAGAACGAGGTAATCGGGAGCTAACTGTAGACCGGTTGGGGAGGTTCGGGTTGTTTCCGGATTCCAAAATGGCCGCTATAAGGAGTATTTCGGGGATTACTTACCCAAAGCCTAATACTAACCCTTTCAAGAGGGGTAAAAGGTAAACTGGATCCAAGTTCAGTATTCTAAAAAGGGTTAGGGTTAGGTGTAGGCCTAATATTCCCCAAAATTCCCCTTTATAATAATATAGACCGACCAGTTTGGTTTCCGGAAACACCCCAACCATCCAACTGGTCTACATTAAAGCGGGAATTTCATATTTTCTAAGGAAGTCAAAACATAATTATTCCTATATCTTTTGCTCAAAAGATTTTCAACTCACCCTTATACGATCATGGGCATTATTTCACAGGCATCAAAATCACTGACACAGGCTGTCACAGGAAATAATAACACAATTATCCCTCTTGTTTTCCCATTCCCCTCCATGGAATAGCCATCTTCAAATTTGAATTTGAAGTTGAAAATGATATTTTTGCCAATTTCTCAACTGGCAATAGTGAATTTTGGACTTTAATAAAATACATTTTAAAAATATAACTTTAAAATATGAAATTGGAATTTTAAGCATATCCCAGATATTTACCGGTGCTTCATACACTTCTAGAACATTAACTGTAGCTGTTGCCGTCACACTGAGAGTAGGGGCTCCACCATCAAAAACTATTATTCTAACACTATGCGGCGATTGTTTATAATCTAGAGTTGATTTTATCTTTAATTCGCCGGTAGATTCTACCACTTGAAAACTGTTCCAGGTTGCCGGGATGTTTGATCCTAAAATTATACGTATTGGTAGATTATATAATATTATCAATTCGCTAAATAATTATAGAAATACAGATATTCATTAGGGATTCGCGAATCTTGGTGGCTAGTTGTCATTAGTTTTTAGATTTTAAGTACAGTAATCGGCTATTATCACCACTAGAGTCTGTTTACATATTTGACACCTGACATCAACTCCCGCTATAACTTGCGAGATCTTCATGTAGCGTCATACTCCGCGCAGCGTTTCGTTTGATTAGAGGTAATCCCACTACACACTGCTATTATGAGTGGATATTGTTGTTTTAAATTTTGATTGGTCAGTAGTCCGACTACCAACCAATCACTAGCTGCCCTCCAAAAGCTTTACATTTAAAACGAGTGCCAATATTGGACCAAATATGTTTACATAACGTTACGTCATGGCTCACGATTTTATTACGCCTAATTAACCCGTGCATAGCAGAATACTGCAGTAAAACTAATTGCGTGACAAACGAGGCTATCAAGTCGAATGAAATGTAAACAATACTGTTTGGAAACGAACACACTTTCACCGTTTTAAATACCTTAAATCACTGTCCAAAGTTTTAGGGAAGACCCAGATTAAACGAAGGACTGTCATGTTGCTGTACTTAAGTAATAGCTTTCATTGAATGGAAAGAATAGACACACTCTCGCATAAGTTTAAGAAACAGACGCTATTCCAGCAATGGCCAGAGACGGATTGCTTCAGGAATATGTGTAGTGTAGGCCATCGAAAGTATCAAAAAAAAAACCGAAACGAAATATAGATCTGTATTATAATCAGGTTGTAGTTATATTTGGCCAGTTAGTTAATTCATTTCTGACAATTTTAGAACTTACCATCCATTCTATAAAACACTTGTCCACTAACGCCCGGATCACTGTCTGTACACGTTATAGTTGTAACGGTGGACCCTACTGGTGAATCTTCGGGTATTGTAACCGCTGCAATAGCAGGACATATCTAAAACAGTCCATACATTATCAAATATTACTGACATGTTGAAGATACGCAAATAGATCTACATAAGATCAAGAGATTGTTTTTGTATTTCGGTTTTTATCGATCTAGGTATGTTTCAGATTGATTTACCCAAGTCAGTGGCGAGAGGCGATTAACCGTTCGGATGGTTGGCCATCTTCCGAGCCCCGCATGTACACAAAAGAACCCTTTGCTGCTGTAACCCAGAGTAGGTGGGAGAACGCTCCTCTGGAACAATCCCCTTGCTTTCCGTTATTATGCGGGTTGATGCGGAAACGTTGGGCGCTCAAACACCATTACATGTTATTCCCTTCTGAAATAAAGTTCTACTCCTTTCAATAATTATCTCAATCATCTATAATAACTCTGTTTAATATTGATGACTAGGTATTAACAGCTCTTCACTGAAGAGGTGGCTCTTTCTATGATCATAATGTATAGTAGCCTGTTTAGCACAAAATTGGATTACCGTCCAGTTATTGTTATAATAATAAGGTTAAATCACCATTCAGTTATTGTAATAATATTTAAGTTCAATTACCATCCATTTATTGTAATTATAATAAAGTTCGATTACCACCCATTTATGGTAATTATAATAAAGTTAAATTACCATGCAGTTATAGTAATAATAATAAAGTTCGATTATCACCCAGTTATTGTAATAATAATAAAGTTTAATTACTTTCATTTATTGTAATAATAATAAAGTTCGATTACCATCCAGTTATTGTAATTATAATAAAGCTCGATTACGACCCATTTATTGTAATTAAAGTTCAATTACCACCAAGTTATTGTAATAATAATAAAGTTCGATTACCACCCAGTTATTGTAATAATGATAAAGTTCGATTACGACCCATTTATTGTAATTAAAGTTCAATTACCACCAAGTTATTGTAATAATAATAAAGTTGAATTACTTCCATTTATTGTAATAACAATAAAGTGAGCATATTCCCATTTATTGGAATAACAATAAACTTGTATTATCAACCAATTAATGGAATTATAATAAAATTGCTAAACCACCCAATTAATGGAATAATAATTAAGTTAGATTACTATTAATTATAAACTTATTTAAATTACCACCAACGAATGAAACAATAATAAAATTGAATTACCACCCTATCAAAGGAATAATAATAAAGTTATTGTAATTGACTTACAGGGCTTGTGTTTATGACTGTTTGAGATATGACGTCAATTTGTACATTGGTTGATGAAGTACGACTTGGATCACCGCCATCGGAGGCCACTAGTTTAACATTATACGAGGACTGTTGGCTGTAATCCAATCCGCCAATTAAGTTAATTTGTCCATTTTCAGGACGAACCTCAAACTTTGACAGGACAGCTGTATCTCCTAAAACACATTTAAAATGAACCATTTTGTGTCCATGTCTAGGTGCCAAAGAATAGCGATTGAGCTCTTTTTAACGGCACTTATTAGTCCATTTGGACATCCATCCAACAACCCTTCACCTGGTAGGTCATTCATTACTGTGATGGATTTATTATCAATATAAGTTACGGCAGGCATATTTCAGATTTAGATAATAAGATAAATCCAATAAATGCATATATAAATCTAATATGTTTTGTCACAGGATTCGGAATCCGTGTCGACATTTTCAGCAAGTAACGTGGATGTATATCATCACATATACAATGTGACCACGGTTCACTTCGTTTATGTATGTATTGATTTATTGCATAACATCGAAACATGAAAGCGCTAGCAAAATCCTACAATTAACAGGCACACGTGTACTATCCAGCCTATTCAAGACATATCTAGTCGTCCGGATGGGCCGAAAAACCTAGACCTGGTGTGAGCGTATGTGGCATGGAGATAGGGGCGCCTTCTCAACCTCGTGGGTTTCCTCCGAGCACTCCGGTTTACAACCACTGCTAAAGACCCCTACGCGCAAGCGAATTATTGAAATTGTGTCGAGTGGACGTTAAACCCCATTTCACTCTCTCTCTCTCTCTCTTTCTCCTATGTGGATATTTCGAATAATACAACTAATTGGGTGAGAATATTCTGCCTGACTTACCATCTAAGCTATAAGTCAGTTGTCCATTTAGACCACTATCGACATCTGAACAATGTACAGTGGTGATTTCACTACTAATAGACGCACCTTCAGACACACTCACTCGTTTATTAACATCACAGACCTACAACAAATAAAAATTATAACAACAAATGAAAAACGAAATGAAAGAAGTGTTAAGTGTCTTCCTAACACCGTAACAATGGTCGTTGTGGGCTCTAGCAGTATAAAGAGAGAGAGAGAGAGAGATAGAGAGAGGAAGAGAGAGAGGCGGGGACCCAGAGAAATCCAACAAGGTTGAACAGGTGACCCTAGTCATTGTCGTGTACATTCGGGGAATCGAAACCACACCAGTTGACTCAATGACAGACCTTATGTTACAACACTCTGGCTGTAGCCCTATGACTTGTATTTAATTATCTTAATCTTATAGTTTTCATGCATTTTTGGGTCCAAATCGTCACAATACCTATAGTGTTGGTAGGTTGGACAATATAGATTTCGTGTCAAGGAATCCGAGATCCGCACCCAGACAGTGTAGAAATTAAATATTTTCAAGTCGGTTGTAATTCGTTTAATATCAATGTCTTTGTATATTGGACCCCTACGCGCAAGCGAATTATTGAAATAAAATTAAACCATATGTTAGTCCCGAAATTACCTAATTTGTGTCGAGTGGACGTAACACCCCACTCTGTGTATGAAATGAAATGAAATGGGGTTTAACGTCCTACTCTTTTGCACCTTACCTGGGCTAATGGAAGACGGGCATGCGCCATACAGTGTGCTATGGGGGTAATTTTGCGCGGGCAGCGGCGCTACGGCCTATGCTTGTATCGAATTCCAACTGCCAAGAGATTTTTTACGTGCACTCCAATGTGTACACGGGACTTCGGTTTTTCGTCCCATCCGAACAACTAGGCAACTGTCCTTGTCAATCCCTCCTTCTGCATAACTGACAAGAGGAAATCACGCCGGAAAATCTTGTTGAACTTTCTCGGCAAATACAGCTATCGAACACCCGACCTCCAGGCTAGCGAACCAGCGCCTTATCCACTTAGCCACCGTGACCCCCCTGTTCTGTGTATAGGGTGGCACTAGTTCACTAACCAAGACGGACCAGATTCGACCCCGTTATTACATGGAAATTTCAAATGTCTAATCGTCTGACAGCATGCTAAAGATCCCCCGTACCGCTGTTATTCTCGTCATAGAACGCTGTATGGAGTTGGTCAGTCTCCTAAGCTTGGTATTTGCGCCGATATATTTTTCATTTCATTCGGTTGAGGGTGGGGGTTGGATAGATGTCGTAAACTTACCGGTGCATCATTTTCATCGTCGATTAAGATGGTAAACGTGGCAGTGGTAGTGAGAGGTTGAACAGGATCCAGGTCCCAGGCTAGCAGAGTTAAAACATACAACGACGTCGTCTCAAAATCAAGATGCGTATTCACATATAAATTACACGTTGTACTGTCCAGTAACCAATTGTTATAAACACCATCTAGAAAAATATAAAACAATTTGTATCGACATCATCTAGAAAAATTCAAAAACAATCCGGACATACAACATCTAGAAAAATCCAAAACACAATCTAGAAAAATTCAAAACAATTTTTATAAAAACCATGTGGACAAATTTAAAACAATTTTAAAAAACACCATCTAGAAAAATAAATGAAATGAAATTGGGTTTAGCTTCCTACTGTTCTAGAAAAAATCAAAACAATCCTTATAAAAACATCTGGAAAAACTGAACACAATTACCATACACGCCACTTGAAAAAACAAATTCTTATGTACACCATAAGGAAAAAACCAAAACAATTCTTACATAAATCATAAATAAATGCAATGTGGTTTAACGTCCTACTGTTCTTCACCGACTGCGCTAATGAAGACGAAAATCGACAAAACAATTCATGCATTTTTTTAAAAAAAAATAGCAAAATAACGCTTATAAACAATCTTATTTGGGGACAGTTTATCCATATGATCAGTACCAAAACAAAATCAAAACTTGACGTATTTACCTGAATTTGGCCACCCGACTCTTGTTTGTCCGCCAAGAACTTTCGGTGAATCCTTGTCGGTTATGGTACATTTATGAGCAATAGAGCCTATTGGTTGCCCTTCACCCACTCTTATAGTTGGGGGTAGATCGTTAATAACTGGATGGTTGTCGTTAACATTTGTTACGGTTACCGCGACGGTTACCGTGGAGATAAACGCACTGTAACTGTCATCTCTTACAGTGATTCGCAACTGAAATATAAAAGGGAACAAGTACGCGGTCATTATATAATAATAATATTAATGACATATCTTAATTTATGTTCGCACAACAATCTAACGAAAGTTTCTATTGCGCTATCCAAATTTTATTTTTTAATGCTGGTCTTGGAAAGCAGTTTTGAAAAGCAGGGTCTTTATCTGTTGTCTAAACACACGAAGTGGCGATATTATTCGAATATGATGGGGAGGGAGTTCCGGTCATATTACCATCACAGTTATTCTGAAAGTCACACATCGATAGGCAATTGTCAAAAGAATAATGAGTCTGGGGTCAATAAATACCGTGTTTTCCTACAAATTAAAATGAAATAGGGTTTAACTTCCGACTGGTCTGCACCGACTGGGCTAATGAAGACGGGCATACACCATACAGTGTACAAAAGGATCTTTTACGTGCACACCAATGTGTACACATGGGCTCGTTTTTTCGTCCCATCCGAACGACTAATATAAGAAGTAGAGTAGGTGGAAAGGTCTCCGTCCGGGTATACATGTACTGACCCTGTCCATGTAAAACGTCCCTTATATCAAGTTATACACATTGTCCCGGCTTATGCAACAGAACCGATTGTAATAATTAAAAAAAAACAGAAACTCACGTGATACTTATCTCTCCCGTCGGCATTTAATTCTTTATTTAGAGCCAGCTGCCCATTGTCGTCTATTTTAAACTTATCATAGACGTTTCCTCGTAGGATTGCGTAGGTCAGGTGATCACCATCCGGGTCGTTACATCCCAAATCATAAACCATCGTACCTTCAGGGGTGGACTCGGGAAGTATGGCTGTCACTGCATAACGTGAACAATATGGCATCCCCACAACAGCTAGCAATATAAAATAGAATAACCCCGTCAAATCAATTATCGGTCGACATAATTAAACGGACATTTTGACAAACAAGTAACATCCACAACGTCCAGACTGTGTGATCTATTAGCTAAACCGTAAGCACTATGAATATTTCCTTCTAGGGATAAAATGCATATTATTTCCATTTGACTGTGTTTAAGGGGTCAAATATAAACATGTGTATTTCAAAGGGTTAACTGGATATAGTTATCATATGAATAAACATCTTTAAAGGGACAATAACATTCTTGCTGGCTTGGCACCTCCAGAAAATAAATAATAGCCTTATTCTAAGTACTAGATGTTTAAGTGTCCTACCTGTTGTGTAAATTATCCATTACAACCTATTTTACTTGTCCAGAGAGTTCGAAAATATTTTAAAATCCAAGTTACATTTGAAAAGGTTTACGTTAGACTTTTCAAATCAATTGGTTGAATTTTTCTAATTTTTTAAAATACGTGTGTTAAGATGAAATTTATATCATCATTTAATTGGAATATTCTAAAATAATACGATTTGTTGTCCAGAATGAAGATTGGGACATATTATTCAGTTACAACAAGAGTGTTATTGGGGCTTTAAAGCGATAATTTCAGATTTTCAAAGAAAGTCAGAACAAAATTATTTCTATGTCTTTTGCTCATTGGGTTGTAAACTCACTATTATACGATCAAGGGCATTATTCCCCACGCTTTAAAATCATTGACACAGGAAATAATAACACAATTACATCTGCTGATTACACTATTTTGCCTCGACCGTTTTTATTGGACTTCGAATTTTGACTAATGGTTTGGATTGTTCGTACTTGGTTTTATTTTATTTTTTTTTTCTACGCCCCCCCCCCCCCCCTATGCAATAGTTATCTTCAACCGTTTTAATTTGAAGTTGAAAATGATATATTGAATTATTGGATTAATAGGATTATTCCTTAACAAGGTAAGACTGTTTATAGATACCATCTAATTTATTTTAATACATTTTTAAAATATAACTTAAAAAAAATGAAATTGCAACTTTAAGGGGTAAAATGAACATTATTACAGTTTAACCGGATTAAAATACATATCTATATTTCCTTTCAGTTCTGTTATACTTTCGATGATCTCGGCCAATTGTACTGGACGGTCGCGTAAGGGATGACCTTACGACATCAGACATTGATGAATCAATCAGCGTCGAGATTTCGAGTGGTTTACCCACAGTTATGTGAGTTGCCTACATCAAACCTCGGCTGTATGACGAATTCCGCCATATCGGAACTACTTTAAAGGTCCCGGATGAAACATGGCTGCGCCCATAGCGAACACAAATTGGCGACCTATTTGGCTAGCGACCTATTCGACTGACCCAGCTGTAAGATAATGACGAAATTACACTTCTATTCTGAGCTAAAGGAATGGATAAAAAATAATATATTCTACTTTCATTTGATAGACATAACGTTGGAATTTATTGGTTGATAAATAAACGAGTTTTAAGGCGACTGTTGTCTTTATTCTAAATAGGTTTCCAACGAACAGGGTGCAGTTCGATCGGTCGCTAGTCGAATAGGTTCCCAATTTGTGTAATAGCGTCAAGTTTTCCTGTTAAAGTAAACCGGTAGCCGCATCGCAAATGTATGGGCGTAGGTACATATCACTTACTGTCATACAGCCGAGACTAGATGTAGTTTCCAAATCTATCGAGGTTTGCCATGTGTATTGCACCGGTAATATAACAACTCTTCCAGATCCTGGTGTAGTAAAGACAAGAAAAACGACATTTTGACCTATACAAACGAAACGAAATAGCGCCCGTGTACAAATCAGACTGATACGGTTCATATTAATACGACAAACATCTTTTATAGTGGTGTTACTCGATGCCGATGGATCTATATACTATACCTGGTGGTGGTAGTGGTGTACTATTTCTAGTATCTAATGGGTGTGACATCGTCCCTGAAATATGGGCAAAATCTGAAATACAAAGTAAAATATTATACAATTTAACAATAACATCAAACATGTGTTGGTTGTATAGTTTTAGTGTGTTCTTGGAGGATTCGTTTGGACATAAATGTAAGAAAGCTTTTAAAAAGCGATAATTTCATATTTTCAAAGAAAGTCAAAACATAATTATTTCTATGTCTTTTGCTCAATATGTTGTCAACTCACTATTATACGACCATAGACATTATTCCCCACTCCTATAACTCATTAACACAGGACATGATAACACAATTACCTCCCTTGTTTTTCTATAGCTATCTTCAAACGTTTGAATTTGAACTTGTAAATGACATTTTTGCCAATTTCTCAACTGGCAATAATGAATTATGGGATTAATATGATTATTCCTTAATAAGGTAGGACTGTTTATAGATACAATCTATTTTAAGGCTTTATTTTAATATATTTTAATATATTTTGAAAATATAAGATAAATGAAATTGCAGCTTTGATGTATTTCTAACATGAATCTGGATTTTAATCACTCGAGCACAGCATTAACGTCAAGCAAATACATCGGAACCAATAGATTCTGCTTATGGACAATGATGTCAAACCGATAAAGAGGGATACACTATAATCGAGAGTGTATTCTACATTTGTCATCAATTGCGTTGAAATATAATTATATTAAGGCTGAAGTCTTGATGGCTTACCCATATTAAATCTACTGGGAGGCTGTGGTATATCTTGGGGTACGTCCGAAACAACAAGACGGACAAGAACTTTGGTAAATAAAGCTGGTGTACCGCCATCTTGGATTTTTATCAATATTTCGTAGTAAGGAACAGTGCGATCGGTTATTTGGGACATCAACATCAACGATCCAGTTGCAGAATTAATTTGAAACATACTGAATGTACTAGCTGCGTTGGTTTCTAGAAGAGAGAAACACATAACAAAATGACATATGAATCGGTAGGCCTTTTATGTCTAATATATGAGGCTCGGCTCATTTAGCATCCCTTTTTAACATCTCCATGAAAATCAACATCAGCAGCAACAACAAACTAAGTCATTTTATACATTCATTAAACATGCATTATGCAAGAGCTAAATCTGCATATTGCAGGTCTTTCTTTAGGCCTGGAATGTTTTCTTAAGTATTAATTAGACTTTAATTAACTGACCCAGACCTTAATCAACTCTTGCTGGTATCAGATTTCTCCGATATTAAATAGATTGGAACAGTTCAGCGATACTTTGATTTAATCAAACATGGAGGACCGAGACTTAGCTTCGATCAACCAGTACGGTGATTGAAATTATTGCACACGTCTTGTCAAACCTTCGCTTGCAATAGAGTAATATAAATGAAATTTTCTAATTATTCATTTTACATTATTATTTTCGAACTGTTATAACAAGAATGGCTAGTTCTGTATTTCAATGTTACATCATATATGCTTGCTCGTAGGGTTCTTTAGAAATAGGAGGAAACCAAAGATGCTGGTCAGGCTACCCTACTTCATGTCACGTACAAGCTGGAAATTGCAATCTTAACCTTCATCTCCACAAATCTATCATGAACATATAGTAATGTTGACTTACCATCTAATGTATAAGTTATCTGTCCAGCAGGGCCGGTATCAGCATCGTTACAGGCGAGTTGAGTTAGTGTTGTACCTACTACCGCACTTGTAGTTGTTGTGGCTATCTTCAGATTCCCACCAGGACACGTCTATAAATATCAATACAATAATCAGCCCCAAAACGGATCGGGGTAGGATTGGATGGGGTGAGTGGGTGGTGGTGGCTATATTAGATTAACAAAAAAAGAACACCTTTTCCCGCATCTACTGGGGAAACAGAGATCGTAGTTCAAGCAAATAACCAGGGTGAGAAGGACTCTTTGTCGCATCTATTATGTGTGTATGTGGAGGTGGGGGGCAGCATAGATCAACTTCAAAACCAGGTTGGGCGGGGTGCTCTTTTCCAATCTTTTTTTTTGGGGGGGGGGGGTAACAGGAGGCTTCAGAGGAATCCTAGCCTCGTCTATTGGGGTGCAGCCATGCAGAAGCGATGCAACAGGTAACAGCTCACACAGGGGTTGCATCGTCCATGCCTTCTCAACCTCGTGGGTTTCCTCCGGACACTCCCGTTTCCTCCCACTACTAAAGACCCCTACGCGCATGCGAATTATTGAAATAAAATTTAAAAAAACATATGTTATTCCCGAAATGACCTAGTTTGTGTTGAGTGGACGTTAAACCCCATTTCTCTCTCTCTCTGCATCGTCCATTCCTACCATTGTGCTTGGCTATCAACAGTTCTGATAGGACAGCGATATTTTAGCTTACTCTTCATCGAATTCCAAGGGTTCTTTCATGTGCACAACCAAGAGTACAATGGTGAACACGCTCTTTTGATATCTAAGAACGATAAAACGGTTTATCAACAAGAATGTGTCACATTAGCTTATATATAGTAGGGATGGTTATGCTTGCACCACATTTTATAAACACCTGGGTAAGCTAGTCTAGATATTTACCGGTTGTTTGTCTTGAACATCCTGTATCTGCACAACCAGGGTTGTTAATACACTGCGGGGATTATGAGGATCCAAGTCATACGCCACCATGGTGAGAGAGAAGGACCTCTTAAATGTATAATTCAACACTTGGTTTGTATATAACTCGCAGGAATGTGAATCTAAAACCCATTTATTGGCTGCCAGGGATTCTGAAAACATAAATAAATACGTATTTGTGAGTATGGTGTTTTCTGTATTTGTCTGTGCTGTCCTGGGTCTGACATGTAGGACATACGTGCATCTCGAGCAGGAGAGTAGACATTGGGTCTAGTGTGCCGTTGCACTATCACGAAACGTCTATAAGGAAGCATCGCCGTGCTCAACCAGTTCATACCGGGTAAACAGCTGTTTGTAAACATAACGTTTGAAAACTTTCAATGTTGGGTGTGTTTAGGGCGATCGTGCTTATAACAATGGTTATTCATAAAAATGAAAACTTCTATTGCTGTATTCTTTCATTGTCAGCGATCAAATGATCCACCAATTGGCAATAATGTACACCCGATCCGTATTTGTCCCAGACAAGACGTTTGTTTAGCTTCCATCTATTCCGCCTGTGATACACACAAGGCGAAACATCGGCAACCTGTATTGACCAACAACTGGATCGATCCTGACTGCAGTCGTTGTAGTAGTAGGAACTACAATCATGATATGGCATTAAAAAAAAAACCTGATAGTCATCCTGTAAGAGTGGTTTTGACATTACCACATCAACGTCACTTCCGTCCATCTAACGGTAAACAATCCAAAACAGACTCTCCAATTCCAACTAAACGGACTATAGATACTCAATCAAACACACAATCAAAACCCACTCTCGATATCCAATAACACGCCCCTATACACATCTAACCAAACCCATTATAGATACCCAATACCAATAAAACACACTACACACATCCAACCACTTTAGCCACACCAACTATAGATACCCAATATAACCCACCATACACACCCAACGACACCCATTGTACACAACCCACTGTACACATCCACTTATACATATCACATCCAACCAAACATATACATTCATTAAAACGCCCGATACACATCCAGCGAAACGTTCTTACCTGGTTTATTGAAGTCTACTCTAGTTTGTCCTGCTAGAGTATTGGTAGATAAATCACCATCAGTTACTGTACAGGTGGCTATACGTGTACCTATAGGTGTTGATTCACTGATAGTTACAGGTGAAGATGGCCAGGTAACTACAGGTGTGTGGTCATTATCGTTTTTAACTTCCACTATAACAGCTATTGCAGCCTGACTTCCTGATTTATCTGTTACATGGATTTCTAACTAAAGTGAAATGAAACATATTTTTGGATTCTGTTCTTTTAGTGATCATTTTAGTCAATCGTAAACAATCGAAAACAAAAGCCAACGGAAGTCAAATAAAATATGATATGCTTTGTACATCTTATCAAGGCCTTCGTGTAATACCCTGCATATTTCCATACTAATTTCGATTGGATATTCACCCAGCTTGAGAGCCAATAACATTCCTCAATCATAGCAAATATCAAGTCTCGAGCTTTCCTGCTAAAATATCTACACGTGATAATTGAGTGTCAAAGTTCAAGGTTCGTTCAAGGTCAAGGTTTGCGTGGCGATCAGTATATTTGATTTGAGCGTGTTTGTGTTATAACCTCTGATTATACGCTACTTTTCACGTGTCTGCAGTAAAGGGGGATTACGTCGCTATACATTCTGGAATTTTAAAACAATCTAGCAACGCCCAGATGTTGTAAACCTCACAACCGTTGCTTCAGGAACATGGAGGTAACCGTCGGTGGTTCCTTTATTAGAGGTCTGATGTAGTAATATTCAGTCCTGAACTGCGTTGGACAGTTCCGGAAAGATCACTCAGCCATTCTCGACAGATTCCGGACCCACATCTAGTCTCGGCTGTATGACGAATCCCGCCATATTGGAACTACTTTAAAGGTCCCGAATGAAACATGGCTGCGCCATTGGTGCCTTTGAACTACTTTAGAGGTCCCGGATGAAACATGGCTGCACCCATGGAGTCTTGTTTGTTTGTAATAGCGTCAAGTTTTCCCGTTAAAGTAAACCGGTAGCCACATCGCAAATGTATGGGCGTAGGTACATATCACTTACTGTCATTGTCATACAGCTGAGACTAGATGTAGGTACCGGAATCTGTCGAGGATTCCCGAGTGCCGGAAAGAGCACACAGTTTCTATATTTGGTAATTTGGGTCGTGTGAAGAAAGAACACAAGGTCGGCATGCTTCGTTGTTGTTATACATTCAAGAGTCAGTTGCGAAACCGATTACACTTGGCCGGAACATGTGCGCATGCCCACTTTGTTAGGCTAGATATATTTGTTAAGGCCAACTAGATGTTCGTCAAGTTCGCGGAGATGTACATAAGATGGAAGCGACTTTGTTGTTGACGAAATTGTAGGTTAGGTTTAGGGAAAGCGTTAGACCTAAGTCTTGGGTTAGGGTTGGGATTAGCGCTAGCCCTGTTTAAATTTCGTATCTATAACCAATCTTGAAGTTGGCCTTACCACACAGATCTAATAGATCATTGGGTCTGTAGTGACGACGATATCGGTCGTATATATTAGGGTGGGGTGTGACGAGAATGTGAGGGATGTTCCTTTAACATATATCACAAAGCTTTCACAAACAACTCTCTGGTTTAGCAAAACGATTATGAACACAACTTACTTGAAATTGGTAAGCGATCTCAGGTGTAAATTTCTTGGCGAGTTTAAGATAGCCACCTTGCATTTTAAACTGGTTGTTATCGTTACCGTTTATAAATGTAAAGCTGAGTATATCATCTGGATCTGGATCTACACAGTTTAAATGTACGATAGAATAATCTATAGGTACGGTTACATCTACCGTTACATCGTGATACCCTGTACACGTAGGCGGGGCACCATACACCACTGAAAAAATGGTAAAAGTAAAACCCGTTACAAATCTAAAATGCGAGAGGGGCGGGGCGGTATTGTCCATTTAACAGGAAATGTGACGCGCTTATGCCATACGGTGTGCTACGGGAAAAATTTTGCCAGGGCAGCGTCACTATGGCCTACTCTTACATAGATCATTTGCGTTCACGCCAATGTATAAAGGGCACCCCAGTTTTACGTCTCATCCGAATGACTACTCAGCTCTCCTTGTCCTGTTTCCTGTCCCACGGACTAGGAAAAACCTCGGCGAAAACGCTCGATGAACTTTCTTTGCAAAAGTAGGGGACCGAACACGCGACCACAAGATTAACGAGCCAGGGTCTTACCCCCTTAGCCACCCTGCTCTCCCATTTAACAGCTGGGACACGATCCATATTGTTAAAGAATGGTGTTTCTGTTATGGTTTTTGTCAAACGAATTCTGTCAACAAAGAGTCAAGGAATGAAAGATACGGAAATGCTTCCTTCTTTCTGTCTCTCCTTATACTTAGCCATTCGTAGTTTATCATTTTTGTACTTTTAGGTCAAAAATCGAGGATTTCAGTTTCCATTTCTCACAATTTTAAAAGCTTGTAAATGAGTGTGTGAGAGAGAGAGAGAGAGAGAGAGAGAGGGGGGAGTGAGAGATAGAAAGAGAGAGAGAGACGAATTCCGCCATATTGGAACTACTTTAAGGTCCCGGATGAAATATGTCTTGTTTGTTTGTAATAGTGTCAAGTTTTCCTGCCGCATCGCATATGGTTGACTTTTAAATCGCCAATTACTGTATTATTCCATCTGATAGCATTGAAAGTCTTAAATGAAATCTAAAAACGCACCTTTTTGGTTGACCACTAATACGTGTATCCGAGTTCATTTAATTCTGAACTATTTTGGATATTGGATTTTTCGTATCCTGTATTAGTTTTAGCGATTTTAATTTGCTAACCGATAGATCAAAAAACGAAAAGTGAAATAGAATTTAGCCGTATGTTTGTCTCGAAATGAGCATCGGTTTTTGTCGAGTGAACGCACCACATCTTATTCCTGAAATGACCTACTTCGTGTAGAGTGAACACGTTAAACAACATGTATCTCTCTCCCAGTTTTTCCGGCTTGCTTTCACCTTGTCAGTGATGCAGAACGGATGTCCTGACAAGGACAGCTGTCTAGTCGTTCGGATGGGACGAAATACCGAGGTCTCGTGTACACATTGGCGTGTACGTAAAAGATCCCCTGACAGTTGGGATTCGACATAAGAGTAGGCCGTAACGCCGCTACCCGGGCAAAATGTTCCTCATAGCACACTGTATAGCGTATGGCCGTGTTCCTTAGCCCATGTTAGGAGCAGAACAGTAGGACGTTAATGTTCATTCATTTCATTTCTTTTTATTTCTCTCTGTTTTTTCCAACCTCTTGGGTTTTCTCCGGTTTCCTCCCACTGCTAAAGACCCCAACGCGCTAGCGGATTTTTGAAATAAAATGAAACCATATTATGTTAGTCCCAAAATGACCTGGTTTGTGTCGAGTGGACCTTAAAACCCCATTTCTCTCTCTTCCTCACCCTCTCTCTTTCTCTCTCCGGGGGGTTGGGATGGCCTAGTGGACTAGAGTGCCGGGCTTCGACCTCTAGCTGGCCGGTCACCTCTGGCTTGCGGGATTGGTTTCGAGCCCTTGTGTGAGCGTATGTGGCATGGAGATAGGGGCGCCTTCTCAACCTCGTGGGTTTCCTCCGGGCACTCCGGTTTCCTTCCACTACTAAAGACCCCTACGCGCATTCGAATTATTGAAATAAGATTAAACCATGTTAGACTCGAAATGACCTAGTTTGTGTTGAGTGGACGTTAAACCCCATTTCTCTCTCTCTCTCCCCCCCCCCATCTCTATGTTTTTGATAATATGTAAGCTGCTGTTAATACAATCTGATCTCACCTTTCACTATGATTCCAATCAATATTATATTAAACCATCCCATCTGTTGAGTTAATAAATCCACACCAAAAAACTAATAGAATTCAAACAACGACAACGGAATTATTCTTTACAAATCCACACCAAATAGAAGATATAACGAAATAACGAAAACCAGATTATTCTTAATAAATCCACACCACCGATATTTTAAATTACGCACCGAAAACTGTACTATTATAACTATATTTATCCAAGAAAAACTTCAAAACTGCACAAGTATTTTTTTTCTACTCAAAATGAAACGTCTCTTTTCAAATTCCTAATACTAGTAAGTTCTACTTCACAATAATCATTAATAATCCACGTGTGTTAATTGACAATATAAACTTTCTTACTATAACCTCATTAACTGGTTCATGTCACATATTAAAAACACAGTTATCCAAATACTCATAGCCTTGGCGTCTTCTAGAACCCCTACTATATTATATCTTTATTTCATTCATGTTGAAAGTAAGGCACTCCAAACGTAATAGTCAGTGCCTAGGCGTTGGCTTATTCTAACACTCAGTACTATCATTATATTGCGTGTATGCTAGTATTAAATCGATCACTGATTGTATTGATTTCATTGTTCGATCTATAAAGATTTCTATGGACGTTATAAACGCTCAGACTTTCAATCAAAGCATGGGCCATAAAAAAACTTCTTTAGTTAGATCAGGTAAAGAATACTATTGTATCGAGAGGTGTGTCATTAGTGTGAAAATATCTTTAAAGACACAACACGGGACCGATCCCATTAAAATGTTCTTTTTTTACAAATGAAACCATAAAAAATGGAATTTGATAAATTGCATGTATCGAACACAACTCCCTCCACATACTTTAATCGTCATGTCAATGGCAAAAGTTTAACAGGGTGTGGGGGGTCACGGTGGCTAAGCGAGTAAGACGCTGACACTAGTCTGGAGATTGGGTGTTAGATTCCTGCATTGATTGAGAAAGTTCATCCACATTTTTCCAGCGTGTTCCCACCATGTCAGTGATGCAGGACGGAGGACCTGACAAGGAAAATTGTCTAGTCGTTCGGATGGGACGAAAAACCGAGGTTCTGCGTACACATTGGTATGCACGTAATGAACCCTAGGCAAGTGGAATTGGATATAAGGGTAGGCCTTAGTGCCGCTGTCTGGGCAAAATTTCTCTCATAGCACACTGTATGGCATATGGTCGTCTTCCATTAGCCCAGTTGGTGCAGTAGGACGTTAAACCCCATTTCATTTCATTTATTTATAGTTAAACGGACCAACAAAGCAGGGGTTCATAAATGTCAATCAGCGAATTCACTTCACAATTTGTCCGATAAATCAAATGTTCCACACCAACCGAGCCAATACAGAGGGGTATTTTGCCCGGACAGTGTTACGTCGCTCTACCCATCGCCGAATTTCAAGTATCATTGTTTGTTTTGCATACACGACTAGTCCCAAACTGATCCCGCAGTGAATATTCGCTTGGCCGCTACATTCACTGATAAGCATAACATCGACGAGGCTTAATGAGTACGGCATATTAACTTTTTTACTCCGACAAATTAAATTCTCAAACATTTTTTTGAGGTAAAAGAAAAATAAATAAAGACGTTTGAAGTATTGGTAGTAAAAAATATTTCCTATTTAGTGTAAATCGGTATTAAAATGAGTAAAATGCATCATTTTTCCCGAAGCAGTTAGGTGTCATGTAAACATTGCACGAGCCGTTGAGCCAATGACTACCCGACATTTTTATTTGATCCCGTGCCCGAGATTGCTGTTTGATCCCATGCCCCCAATGGCTGGGTGATCCCATGCCCGAGATTGTTGTATTATCCCATGTCTGAGATTGCTGTCTGACCCGTGCCCTAGATAGCTGTATAATCAGAGAGAGAGAGAGAGAGAGAGAGAGAGAGAGAGAAATGGGGTTTAACGTCCACTAGACACAAACTATGTCATTTCGGGACAAACATGGTTTATTATTATTTCAATAATTCGCTTGTGTGTAGGGGTCTTTAGCAGTAGGGGATCGGAGGACACGGAGAAAACCCACGACGTTGGACAGGCGACACTATTCCTTGTCACGTATAGCCGGAGAAAGAATGTCGAATCACCCACTTTAAACGATTATATTCATCAAAGAAAAATGAAGAGGCCTTTGATCAATGGTTGGTGAATAGAATAGATTATATATTTACTTGGTTTTCATGATATATATAATTGTTTAATCCAAGCTAACCCGGGTCAAGCAGAAGAATTAAATCTATCTTTTGTCCCGATTAGAGAGTTAAATAGAACACCATACACTATAGATAATTAAATGGGAGACGCATAGGGACAGTAGTTTTAATTTCATGAATTACACTGACGTCGCGTGTGTGTGTGTCGGGGGGGGGGGTGGCGAGTGGTATGTTAGCTCGTGCGCGTTGTATTGAAAGGCCTGTCATTGAGTCAACTGACATGGTATCGATTTCCCGGCTATTGCGTCACCTGTCTCCAATCTCGTAATCTTAAAAGGGTTACGTGGACGGACAAGCATTTTGGACGTTCACGTCCAAACGACTTCATAATTTGAACTGGAATTCTGAGACAGGGTAAATACATCATTCCCCAAATAGATTTCTTTTTATTTTGTGATTTGGGGTGGGGTGGGGAGTTTTGTTATTATTGAACACATTTTTATTAATATTGCAAATAACTTTGTTTTTAAATATTCCAAATTTTCAGTGCTTGTTTGGGTTTTTTTTCAATTTAAACAGCTATTTCTCGATGTTAAGATTGCTCGTGGGTGGGGGTGAGGGTGTGGTATTTTTCTTTTTTTTTCAATGTCTAATAAAGTTTTATTATTATTGGAATTAACTTTGTTTTTTAACCTTTGAGATGACTTCGAAAATCCAAAATTGCAGAAACACAAATAGGCAGATGTTAATTTTTTATTAGGTGGATATTTTCGCTGTTGCCGGGTTCAATGCTGATCTCAAAAATGAATCATTGATGGCAGAAATTCTGAATAACCGGCAAAATTTAATACAACATTGTGAAATTTTGTAATATGTCTAATATATGTATTGGTTTCAACTCTGATCTCAAAAATTTAATACAACATTGTGAAATTTTGTAATATGTCTAATATATGTATTGGTTTCAACTCTGATCTCGAAAAATGGTTAGCGTGCGAACGCTGTATCAACCGTCTGGCATTGAGTCAACTGGCGTGGTTTCGAAGCCCCGGTTGCCCGTCCAGCCTCGTGGGTTTACTCCGGGTACTCCGGTTTCCTCCCACTCCTAAAAATCCATACGCGCAAATGAAGTATTGAAATAAAAAATGAACCATATGTTAGTCCCGAAATGACATAGTTCGTGTCGAGTGGACGTTAAACCTATTTCTCTCTCTCCCCTTTTGGATATTGCTCGTAGAATAAGATTTTTAACGTTACTGAATTCAATAATCTTAATTTCAGATATGATTATCAAACACAAAATTTGTTCGGATGCCCGACCTCTAGCTCACCTCTGGCTTGCGGCTGTGGTTTCGATCCCTGGAGTGACGCCTTCCCAACCTCGTGGGTTTCCTCCGGGCACCACGGTTTCCTCCCACTGTTAAAGACCCCTACGCGCATGCGAATTATTGAAATAAAATTAAACCATATGCAATTCCCGAAATGACCTAGTCTGTGTCGAGTGGACGTTGAACCCTCGGAAAAAGGAATATGAACTTTACGATATGTTAATCCAGAAATGATAGTTTCTCTTAAATGAATATACATGTGTATTCTTAAGCACCTTGAATATCCGGATGCAATATACTTGGCGTAGAAAATTCTAGGTACATTAAAATGTTGGCAATAATAAAGATACAATTACAGGTTTTAGTTACACACTGTTAACCACTTATAGATGTTTTCTATTCAGATTTGCTAAGATGGTTTAATCACCCCAACTCCAGCGTAGAATATTTTGCAGAAATGTATGTGTACCAAATCAATCTGGAGACGTCTAACTAAAGAACTTCTGGGATCCTTAGGTCGCAAAAAAACCCAACTCATCGCGGGGTCTGGGAGTGGACCCGAATTGCTTCCAGGTCTCCCCTCGACCTCCTCTCTGGTCTCTCCTCTGGTGTCCCTCTACTAACTACTACTACTACCTGGTGTTTTAACGTCCGCTTCCACAGAAGTGATATCGCAGACAATCCCTCTACTAACTCTACATTAGGCTTTATATACTATCCAGCAATGCCTGTCAAATTATATGGCACACCATATTTAATAGTATTAGAAATCATAACAATGAAAACTAATAATATTCACACATCTTAGCTCTAAAACAACAAGTGTTAAGCTTAAATCTTATATCAAATAGACACTTCGATGATACAAGTTTGTACAACCCTGTTACAAGACGGACGAACGGCCACCTCTATAGCCACCCATTTCTCATCACAAGACAAAAACAAACAGTTAAACATGATTTATTACCGGTAACAAAAACACAAAATATATACAAACATATAATACACATATTCAATATCCAACCCCCGTGTCGACAAAGTTTATCAATTATCATCAGGAACCACTCACTGTATGCAACGACGTTTCACTTTTGGTTCTGTTATACACGCGATTAAACACCATATATATAACGAGGCACAAATCACTACTTGATACGAGCTGAACACAGACTCTGTTTTACTGTGTCGAATTACATTAATTAAACATATTACAATTTACTGCCATCCACAAGAAAAAAGTTATTTTCGGTTAGCAAATTATATATATACAAAATGTAAGTATACCGTTTCGCCTCATGATATATCGTAACATTATACATCATATTTTATACGGCAAAAATACCAAATAATTACAATTGCTTAAAATCATAATACTTACAGATTGTTGTCGTTTTACCCCAATGTCCGTCACTTAAGACTATATACAGAAATGTCACCAAGACCATCATTTGCCATTCAAAGACAAGAAATATTATGTCACCAAGACTATCATTTGTCATTCAAAGACAAGAAATTCACCTAGGACTTTTCTATGGAAGCCTATTGCGGCCATTTCAGAATCTCGTGTTCTCGCCGCGAGAAGTCGAGGGCGAGAACACGAGAAGACGAGAAGTCGAGGGCGAGAACACGAGAAGACGAGAACACGAGAAGTCGAGGGCGAGAGTGCGAGGGAGCGAGAACGCGAGGAAACAGGGCGAGAATACGAGGATCTCGCCCCGAGAACACGAGAAATGGCCGCAATAGGCTTCCATACTTTTCACAAACACAATTAAAAGTTACATGTAACACAGATTAGACAATAGACATGTCGCTTACTCCCTACTATACTTCGGGAACAGCAACAGACAAATTCTGACTAACTTCTTATATAATCTACCTCAACTACAACTCACACACAGCATGCTTTCCAGCCAGTCGTATGCACACATACCCATCACTTGTGACTTTATAATTGATAACCAGAACATCTTATTAATATTGAATTAAATACATTTATTTCTGTCTGGATGATCAGTAAACAATCTATGGCAGTAAACAGGGTCAATTAGTACATTAAAGAGACAGTACCTAATTCAATAAAGGGGCAATACCTCCCCCAAAGCATGATTTTGTGACAAACTCATACATCTTACATAATACTATGTCAGATATATTCACACCTGCAACAGCTTAAAGCTTGCAATTAATCTGTCACTTAATATGTCCAAAATGAGTTACAATTGAAATTACAATGTAAAATATGAATTAAAAATACAATATTACATTTTAGATACCAAATGATATTGTATTACATATGCCCTCTTTCCGGGCACTATAAATAAAGAGTGGACAAACAGCGGAGACGAGTTTTCAGCCGGCTTATCTGAAGTATTTCTTTAAACATAGTAACGTTTGAGCCAGTTTTCACTCTTTAGAATGTTGTAAACAAGTCTTTATTTTAGTTTCGGTGACGTATTCCCAATATGCGTTAATGTTCGGGGAATAAACAATTGTTTGGGTTTTTTTTAAATTTTTTAAACACAAACTAGTTATAGAAGCGAAATGTGCCGAAAAACGAATCTGACAAAACTTGAAAAAGGGGTACTTTTCACATGTGCGGCGCCGATACACTGAAAAAAAAAACTTGTGTTGGATCTCAACACAAGCACTTGTGTTAAAACTAATCTACACAAGTTTGTGTTGTTTTGCATTGCATTAACACAAACTTGTGTAGATTTGTAAAAATCTTGTGTGTTTTCATATCAGTAACACAAGTAATGTGTAGGCCTACCGTTCACAGGTTTAATAAAAGTAATAAAATAAAAGGCTTAATTCAAATCCCGAAAATTACATGCTGTTCTTCGCTGGAAGGGTGTGAGCACTAATTAATCAGACAGTTGCCAGACAGACTTGAATGTTAACTGATGTTAAATTGTCTGTAAAGATGAAATGCCAGACAGACTTGAATGTTAACTGATGTTAAGTTGTCTGTAAAGATGAAATGCCAGACAGACTTGAATGTTAACTGATGTTAAGTTGTCTGTAAAGATGAAATGTCTGGTTGTCTTTTTTTATTGATCCATTAAACTGATATATCAAAGGAATATGTAGTGTACATGTGATTTTCAGCACCCCTGTGTTTGTCAAAATTGATTCAATGTGCATTGGAAAACAATGAATAAAACTCTTAATAATGTAATTGGTTGATGTAGTCGAAATTTGACAGTATATTGGTTAACTAAACAGTAACCAATCAAATTTAATTAATCTTCCAGATGTATCTCATAATTGATTTATTGATACAATGATTCTCCAAGTTATCTATACTTTATTTGATATTTTATCAGCGACATTCAGTTAGATATTTAACTGTAGGACGCCACGTTTCGTAGTTAGTGTCGACCGAGAGTGATATTTTTAAAAATATAATTGTCACACAGAATACAAGACCGCAGGTTTGTAAAATTTAAAAAAAAAATAAAACCGTATATTTAATTTAGCATCGGTTTATTGTTTCTGTGTATATAACTAATAAATTAAAACATACAAGTCAGACCAAGAACAAGTCTTGATCACCTAGAACCTCGTAATCGTCAACGTACGTTATTCGTAGAATATTTTTCTGTATGTTAGAGACAGACTCAGAACAAATGCACCGGAAGTGTGTGTTTGAAAATGGCGGACAGGGAAAATATTTTGATGTGTTCCTAAAGCGTTCCGGTAATTCAGCAGTCTAACGAATTTGTCTTATTTTTTCTGAAAACGTGCTTAATTAATATTATTCGGCGCTGCGCCGTTGTTCAAATACTTGTAATTACAAAAAACAACCCCAACTGGGACCAGCAGATTAGAATCTCTCTTCATTTTATACTCGCCCGGCAGCCATCTTTGATTGATTTTTAATTTTTAGACGTTCGGGCAAAAAGAGAAATACGTGTATATCAGGCATTGACTATAGCTAGATACTAACTTTTGTACTAGTTTAATTGAAATGTAATCTTATCTCTGTAAAAGAAAAAAAAACAACTAAACAAATCAGCCTTTTATTTTTATATCAATCAATGTGTAATATATTAGATGTACTGATTCAGAAACTAACACCTGTCGTCTGAAGTTTCTCTATAATTTCGTTTTTTTTCAGTCATTGATGTTAGCATGTAGGCCTACTCCACAAAGGAAAACTGGTAACAATTTAATTTACTTTTAATATAAAGGTGAACCATTGTATATGTCAGATATAAACATACTCTCCCTCGGATTGATATGATAGAAAACAGTGGGGGGTTTCGATTTTAATTGTTAATTTTGATTCGTTATCTAGAGATATATCATGTGTTCGAAAAGTTTGTGAACGCAATAAAGAATAGTTTTCGTGATATTTCGGGAAAGATGCTGTGTGTGAGTATTTAATAAATTTGTGAGATCGGTACAATTTCATATAAGCATTACTTGTTTTAAACTAATAGAAACTATGCTTGAATATCACATTTTTCTGCACCAACCGGGATAATCAAGACGAACGATCGTAAAGACTCACATAACACGCGTTGGAAACCTGTCTGAGTAAAATAAAATAAAACCAAGTAAAAACAATCCATACCATTAGACAAAATTCAAAATCCTAAAAACGGTATAGGCAAAATAGTGTAATCAGCAAATGGAATATTCACTGTGTACCAAATACATGACAAATAGTGGCAAGAGGTGTCCAGAAGAGTATGCTCTTCTGTCTGTCCAATAGTATGTAAAGTAGCGAATGTATAATACCTAGCGAATCCATAAACGAAAGCTGTACGATCTTGGAACCTCTCACTTTACTTTGACCACCAGCTCTTCAACAATCCCACAGCAGCTGACCCCAACCCAACAGCAGCTGACCCGATACCTAAAGCAGATGAGGCAACAGCTGACCCAACTTGAACCACTGCAGAACCTATGATCTTGAGTAATATGTCGTCAGTTTCCACTTCCTTCTTGGCCTCTCTTTTTGGGTTTATTTTGGCATTTTCAGTCAGTCATCTTCTCGGTAATTTCAGTTAACATTAGTAACGTTTTCGTGAGAGAGGAATCCCCGTCTTCATCGACCATCTTCTGCGTCTTGTCTGCAAGTTTATTTAGCCGCTCTTGTTCTCTGTGCAGTTCTTGTCGTCTTATCGCGTCCTCCTCTACCAGCCGCCTCTGCTTTTCCTCCAGGTCCCTAAGTCTATTTTCATCTAGTTGTACTGCCTGACTTTTAGCTGCATCTTCTTCTTGAAACTTTATTTGATCTTCTAGAGTAGACTGACGCCTTAATTCTGCTTGCAACTTTTGAGTTAGCAATTTGTTTTATTCTTCAATTTCTTCTATTTGTCGGCGTTTCTCTTCAAGCATGTTTTCAGCTTCTCGGGTGTCCTTCAAGAGTTGCATTCCATCTGTGCTGTAAAAGTCGTTTTTCTGAGCTTCTTTGAAAATCTGGTCCCTTTGTTGACGTAGTTCTGTTTGCTTGCGTTCCCTTTTATTTCGAATTTCTATTCGCCTTACCTCTAGAACTGCATCAGCTTTTTGATACATGTCGTTTGTGTACTACGCTCCATTGTTTTCACCAATAGTTTTGTAGATTAAATCCAATATAACGTCAACGTCTTCTCGAAGTTCATCTTTATCGGCCTTGTTATTGATGAACGCGAACCTGTAACCGCATCGTTCCAGTAGATTCTGCAAGACGGGCGGTGATTTTAAAATGAACTCTTTAAGTGAATCATTATCAGCCAATTCATCTTTGCGAGTAAAAACGACGATGACGTGTTTTATGACGTCGTCACCAAACATTTCCTGCAAGATGTTCACAGTATCAGCTTCTTCTGGTGTAAATCGTGAAAGAGAGATGACAAAGATATAGATATGCGGACCAGGTGATGCAAGGGCAATGCTTCTTTCAATTTCCTTACTCGTTTGTTCGTTAGGCTCTCTCGTGTCGAACAATCCTGGCGTATCCACGACTAATAAGGTAGTTGTATCGTCTAATCGCCTTTCTCCAAACTTGCATTGTTAAGTAACTGACATTAAAGCTCCAATAGCATTTTTTTAAGTTATATTTTTAAAATGTATTAAAATAAAGCCCAAAAATAGATTGTACCTATAAACAGTCCTACCTTGTTAAAGAATAATCCTATTAATCCTGTAATTCACTATTGCCAGTTGAGAAATTGGCAAAAATATCATTTTCAACTTCAAATTCAAACGTTTGAAGATGGCCGTCCATGGAGAGGAATGGGAAAACAAGGAAGGTAATTGGTTAACTATTTCCTCAATCAATCGGTGTCTGCCCAAAAAATTTTGCCCATGATCGTATAATAGTGAGTTGACAACCTTTTGAGCAAAAAACATAGAAATAATTATGTTTTGACTTTCTTAGAAAATATGAAATTGGAACTTTAAGCTCATAATAAACTTAAACACCTTCGTCTACTACCAAGGTGGCTTTTTCCTATTCCCGTTTTTCCACCCAATGCTACCCGTACATCACCTGAAATGAAAGAACAGTGGATTGAATAGGGATCACCAGTGGGATAAAGGGGAGTAATCCAGTATTATTTGAAGACAGACCACCATTGATATATTTATTTTTACCTATAGTTTCTGTGATATTTGCTTATATTTACATATATGAATACACCCCGGTGAGTACATGAAACCATACACAGGTCAACGGCAAAACATTACAGCTTCCATGACCAAATTGAGCCGTATGCGTACAAGATATAATTAATAACTAACACAATCTGGTTAAACACGGTCCTATTTCGTTTCGTTTTTATAGTCCAAATTTCGTTTTACTTGTCTTTACTAATAAGGATTCAGTTGTAATTAATTTCCATTTTATAGAAACTTGCTATGACATGTATTTGATGATCCGTTGCACTTACCCTGGATCAATGTTTTGCTAGTGTTTCTAATTGTTATATGAACGTATATTGTCGTCCCCACTTTACATGTCACATCTTTTTATCCGAGTAAGATGAAAATCGAAATTTATGTTTATAACCCAACCAGGGGCGTAAATATGTGTGTGTGTGCCCCCCCCCCCCCACAAAAAAAAATAGTCGGTCGCAAAATTAGTACAGTCGGTCGCAAAATAGGGGTAGTCGGTATCAAAATAAGTACACACTGTATACGTCACGCTACTCACGCAAAACTTTAGTATAAAAATAGTCGGTAGCAAAATCAGTACAGTCGGTCGCAAATTAGGAGCGGTCTTTAGTATAAAATAACCTTGCCAACTTATCATGTTTGAAAAGATGTTGTGTTTCACTCTCATTCTGTTGTGAGTAGTTGGTCTAACAACAAAATTTCACCCAGGGAGAAAAATAGTCGGTCTCAAAACAAGTGTAGTCACCGCAATCGGTCTCCAACACAATGCCAGTATAGATTCCAAATTTGCGTGAATCCGTGTACCTAAATTGCATACATCACACTAAACTATAGTATAAAATAACCCTGTTTGCTTGTATTTCTTATTCTGTTGTGAGTATGTTGTTCTATGAAATGTTCTCTACCATGGCAAAAAATAGTCGGTCTAAAAAAAAGTACTCACCGCAGTCGGTCTCCGACTAAATGAATTAATTAGATAAACATACAATCACAAAACAGGCGAAATTGACAGATAAGCCTCAAGATTTTATCCCATTTTTTATCAACCCCAGTACCAAAAATTTAAAAGCTCGGTTACGTATCTGACATTTTTTCGTGTCTCCGGCGCGATTCCATTATGACATCATTCTTCTACTGGGTTACATATCAGAATTTATTTTCGCGCCTGCGGCGCTTGATTTCATTTTTAAATCATTCTTTTTACCCCTCAGTTGTCTTATACTGTCTCAGCACTATCATATTCACGATTATAGCGAACTTCCCAGATGTAGTTCCACTGGTGTATGGGGCGGGGGCGTCAGATTGTACAGATGTTATGTCAACCCTTGCAAAACACATCTGGAGATTCTGTCCCATTGACTGACATTTCTGGTACACTCGTCCACAGGAATTCTCCCAGCAATGACCCCAAATGCCAGGATATTGACTCAATTTTTCAAAAATTTTCTCAAATTACTCAGTGTTATAGGCACCACCATTGATATAACATAAACTATATGTGAATTAAAATAAAACTACTTTCCGACGAGACAACGATCGGCGAACAACTACACAATTATATAATAATATCTATGTTCTACCGGGAAGCTTATAGCCCCAATACCACTCTTGTTGAAAGTGAATAATATGTCCCATTCTTCATTCTGGTCAACAAATTGTATTATTTTACAATATTCCAATTAATTGATGATATAAATTTCATCTTAACACACCTAATTTAAAAAATTGGAAAAATTCAACTAATTGATTTAAAAAGTCTAACGTAAACCATTTCAAATGTGACTTTGATTTAAAATATTTTCGAACCCTCTGGACAAGTAAAATAGGTCGTAATGGATAATTTACACAACAGGTAGGACACTTAAACATCTAGTACTTAGAATAAGGCTATTATTTATTTTCTGGAGCTGCCAAGCCAGCAAGAGTGTTATTGTCCCTTTAATGTTATAGCTAGTATTTTGTTTACTTTAATTGTAGGGTGGGATTGTGGATACATTTGAAACCGCCCCTACCCCACCCCCATATTCCGTAGAAAACTCGCACTTGGTGCTAGGCTCCTGATTGCGTCACTCGCATTGGGGGGTGTGGGGGTATGTGGATCAGTCGGTCGCATTTTGGCTAAACACCCCCCCCCCACCCCACAAACGAAATCATTATGTACAATCGCGGTTCCCTTCGATATTCGCGCAACTTCCTGAATCATGGCCCCTAATTTTACGAAAAATCGCGTGTTAGCTTGTGGTCTCTATACAGACACGATTTTTATCCGATTAAATAAAACGTCCTACTCCGTGGGTTTTCGCCTTGTCCTCACAGCACTAAAGACCCTTACGCCCAAGTGAATTACTAAAATAAAATGTAACCATGTTAGTCCCGAAATGACCTAATCTGAGTCGAGTGGATATCTTAATACAAAAGAAAAACCAAAACAACCTTATCAATTAAAATTAAATGGGATTTAATATTCTACACTTATGCAACGACTGAGCTAATGAAGACATACAGTGAACCACAGGAAGGGGAAACTACAGGATTACATATATTTAAATACATGAAAGGTGAACAACAATTGAAGTCATAGGTATAAACTGTTACATCAGGAAATACAATGTAAGCCATTTACGTCACTCAGGTGTAGATTATTTTCACATTGACAACAAGACAACACACAAAATGGTGGACAACAAGACAACACACACGATAATGGACAACAAGACATCCCACAAGATGGTGGACAACAAGACAACACACAAGATAATGGACAAGACAACACACAAGATGATGGACAACAAGACAACACCCAAGATGGTGGACAACATGACAACACACGTGATAATGGACACGACAACATACAAGATGATGGACAACCAGACAACACCCAAGATGGTGGACAACATGACAACACACATGATAATGGACACGACAACATACAAGATGATGGACAACAAGACAACACACAAGATGAAGTAACAGGGAAATAAAATATTCAGGGTAGCAGAAAAAGACAGGAAAATCAAGTTAACTGGAAACGAAATGTCAGAAAGATGATGAAGTTATCTGAAAAAAAAACCATGTCAATTCAGCTGGAAAACTAGTGTCAGAAAAAACACCCCTACCCTGTAATTGTTTGTAATACCAGAAGAGCTCCACAAATGGTATGATAACCTTCCAATTGTATTCAGCAGTGATGATACTGATAACGATGCTGGTGATTAGGTCTTCATATAATGGATTCTGCGCGTTAATGTTCAATTTGTTAAAATGTATTTGAATTATTTGTTTCAATTAAATGCATTTTTCAATGTTTTAAAATAGTTCATTCATTTTTTTCATTTCAGTGGCGGCGATAGCGAACCTAGGAATTTGAAAACGGTGTGGGGGGGGGGGGGGGTGGCGAATAATTATTTTAAACAAATTTTGAAAAAATAACAGTGTTGGTATGCTGTGTTGTCCAAGTTTAGGGGGCCTGGGCACCTATAGCACGCCTTCATTCCGCCAATGCTATCTAGGCAAAATTCTCCTTATGGCTTAGGGATTGCATCCTATAGCACGCCTTAATTCCGCCAATGCTATCTATCAAAATTCTCCTTGTAGCTTAGGGCTTGCATACTGAATTTCTTACTTCTGTACAGTCTGGTATGAGCATTATGCACATATATGTCCAATGTTGACTTCCCATATTGGGTTAATTTATATCAACCAGAAGTGTCTATATCAATTATTATGAAATAAATTGAAAACTACTGCAATAAGCCTATTGATCATTCAGCATTTGTTTTCAGTTATTAATACACACGTAATTAACAAAAATCATCTAAATCCAAAAAAATGTGGATTTGAGTCCAGGCGTTTACGTGACAAGGAATAGGGTTTTGTCCGGGCACATCCGTCCCCACCCACTGCTATAAAGTGTACCATATTTTGGTCCCGAAATGACCTAGTTAGGGTTAAGTGACGTTAAACCATATCCCGCTTTATCTCTCTCGCCCACGACACGCCCGCCTGAGCCGGCCATGTGCAACCCCCAGTATGTAATAGTGTCTTATTCTGTAATATTTTTGTGACGCGCACGTAAATACTTTTACGGGGTCATTATGCACTGTTGAAGTGTTAAATATAATGCTGTATAGCTCCATTACTTCAGTGACGTGGCTAGTGTATGCATAAGTGTTATAAAGAATACATGTATAAATAATTAATGGTTGTTATTTCGGGATTAGGGTCGGGGACTTCTGCCTCACTGTTGGCTTGTTAATCTGGATTAACGTGGCTTTTGTATCAATTAATATTTTTTCTTTGCCCACTAATCTGGACTGGAATTATGTACACAATTTCAAAGTATCTTTAAAATATCGATTTACATTCTATAATTAGTAATTTACCCACCTTTATCAATAATATATCCACGTGTACGTGTAATGAACGTACGACGCAGCAATAGCCAAAGTATATATGTCGCGATGTATGCAATAGTACACCTCTCTGATTGGTTAGGCCGTTACATTCACTGAAATGCATTAGAAAAATAAATAAAGGTTTTTGCAGCATATCGGGATAAAAAAAAATCATTTCCTATGCAGTGTAGAGAGAAATGGGGTTTAACGTCCACTCAACACAAACTAGGTTATTTCGGGACTAACATATGGTTTCAATTTTATTTCAATAATTCGCATGCGCGTAGGGGTCTTTAGCAGTGGGAGGAAAGCGGAGTGCCCGGAGGAAACCCACAAGGTTGAGAAGGCGCCCCTATCTCCATGCCACATACGCTCACACCAGGGCTCGAAACCACAGCCGCAAGACAGAGGTGACCGTGTAAATAGGTATATACAACTGGTAGTTGTTTTTTCTTTGATGTCCATAGCAGTTATATCTCATAACAACCTCGCATGGCGTCATCAGAGGTTGATATATTCGGTTCATATCAACCGCTGATGACGTCATGGCAGGTTGATATTTCATATCAACCGCTGGCTGATGACGCCATCTAAGGTCGATATATTCGGCTCATATCAACTGCTGATAATGTAGATGATCGAAATAATACAAAGAACACAGACATGAAATTTTATTCTTTTGACAATAAAAAAAAGTTATGGTACAGTTTGTAGCATGCAGTAACGAAATAGACGGTTTACTTATCGGCATATTTAAATCGGTTATCCATACTCCATGTCTAAGATATCTTTCAGAATTTTCTTTCCACCCACATTATTTCTCCACACACTGCAAGACTTGAAAGTATTTATCGCTCAAAAGTTCCTTTGTAAAGTATTTTTGGATACAGTCCACTTAAACCAGTCGGTCAAATCCTTCTCTGAAAATACCTAAATTTCAATCACGGTTCATTGTCAGAAATATCGGAAAAAATTGCCTTTTGATCCAAATTTTCTTCAGGCTTTGGATAGATCCTCATCATATTTGCATCCACATCTATTCCATCGTCAATATGATGACTAAAAAGGATTGCTTATTCGTCTGACTTCGTTTAATTATCCGTTTTGTTCTTGCTTTCAATTCAAAATGGCGACGTGTAAACAAAAACACGCGCATTATTACATCGGTAATTCTCGCTATTTGACGGAACTACCGAGCAATTATCCAATCACTGTTGCCTTTTGGTTTTTTAGAAAAGTCCATTAAATGTTGTATACGTCTATCATATCAACCTTGGGTAGGTTAATATCCTATACATATACAATTTCATAGACATCATTAACTCCGGACCAATTGAGACTCCGTAAAAGCGTACAAGGTTTACTTGAGATCACGGAGTTGAAATATATTGACATGCATCGAGTATTTGGAGGCTCCCACAAAGCCCGATGGACTAGATTAAAAACAATCTACTAGTTTTTTAGTACACATTTATATATACCCCATTGTAAAATGTATAGTGTAACCAATCATAATCAATATGGGAGTTGGGTGGCCGAATGGTTTCTATGCGCGCGCTGTATCATAAGGTGTGTGATTGAGTAACTGGCGTGAGTTTGATTCCCCTGTTGTACGTGACAAGGAGAAGGGTCACTAAATTGTAAGATTGATTCTTTTTAAATTATGAGAAGGTTGATAGCAGTATATATAATAAAGTGAACTTTTGGGGCAGATTCTCGATTGCATTCGTTGCCATGGTAACAATTAACCTTTGCCGTGTACAAATTTTGATATATAAGTTTTTACCCAAATAGTATATTAGAAAGTGAACCAGGTTGTCGAAATGGATCATGATTGTATCGTCTTTAATATGTTTGGCTTATTGTTTGGTGGGTGTGTGTATTTAGATCAGTAAATGTTCCTATGAATATTAACACACGACCTTCCACACGGTCAATCTATTTCGTAGGATACACACATGAGTGGCGGTTTTAATTTACTTGCAATTCTAAACTACTTATTATATGCATATTAAAAATCCCCGTATTAATATATTTATAAGGTTTAAATCACAGGCGGGTCAAGAGGGGGAGTGGGGGGACCGGACCCTCCCCCCCCCACCACTACCTCTTCCCCTCTGCTTAGTTACATCTGACGGATGGTCGTCTGTGGCATTATAGAAATGAAATGAAATGTTGTTTAATGTCCCACTGTCCTGCTCCGAGTGGGCTGGTGAAGATGGGGCTAACATTATAGAACGGCTCATCAAAAACATTCACGCCACTTATTCTCTCCATATTTCATGCTATTGTCAAAATATCTGTGCCCCGGCGGATTTGAAAAAAATAAACAATTAATAGTTTTATGTGATGAATTTTGGTTTTTGCCACTTTCGCGGTGGGTGTTTGTTTTCTATTTTGCTTCCTTAAAGTTTCCTGTCAAAATCGCACAAAATTGATTTTATTACATATCAGTAAAACTAAAACGTAGCGTACTAGGTACATGTATTTAGTATGTTTATGTAACATGCTAGTATCTGTGTTTTGTCAAAGTTACCCCTGGTATACGTCGAAATAACAGTAGAGACCCAACCAGAACCAAAACAAAAAAACCCCAAGAAACAGATCCATTGGTTCACGAACCTGCAAAAAGTCCTGGATCCGCCCCTCTATATTCAAACAGGCTTGTATTTTATGTTGTCCTTGGTGGATGTGTTTGTACAATAAACTTTATCTACGAGTTCGTAGAAACAGGGAAGGATTTATGTGGTTTCACAACGCGTTGTTTCGTTATGCATGCCTGAACATGCTGTATTTGCTAGTTCGATTATTTCAGTGGCTCGTGTGATACATATGTAGTCGCTCCTCGAAAATTAACTGCTTTTCTAGCACCGTCTTGTTCAAGTAAGTACATCTTAAATAATTTACGATCGGTCAAAAATATATTTGACAAAGTTTTATGTTACTGTTCGCCAAGTGTGTACCATACCAGGGACATCAACAGGCATCCGTGAAAGATCTTTCTTAAAATCAATATTTCTTTTAAAATTCAGACATTTGTCATATCAGATTTGAAAAATGTATTTTTGTTTTATTTAATTGTAATATGGTATTAAGATAACATTTATTTTAGTAAATCAAATACATACAACGAAAAACAAGTTTCGAACAATACGTTATTTGCCAAATACAAATCATTTAAAACATTTCTTAAAAAAGGAGAATCGAATAATGTAACACTACAGATAACAGACGATCAGCATAGTTGGTAGATCTTTATTGAGAACACGGAATAGACATAGATCGGGAGGAGCTCTATTAAAGTCTGACTTACTGTCAGTTAATTCTGGCTTTATAAAGCATACAGTCATTAAGAATAATGATACATGACAGATTAACTTATTTGGAATTGAGATTATAGTTTCTATAACTGCACCGCATCTTTCCTTTAAAGTCGCGAAGTTCTGCTGAGTGTTAAACACATAGATCATGTATAGGTTATAAATAACATATGAATAAATAAGAAATTTAATGAGATCGTGCCTTTTGTCAAAACGAGCAGAGGTCATTCGTGTGTTGCCCGTAAATAACATATTGAACACATTAGCAGAAGTTATATATAGTTGAAAACGTCCAATATAATATAATGTCAAATCTAGCAAAGTTCTATGTATAAATTACTTTGTCACAATAAACGTATATACAAAAAGATAAATTGCCCGATGACCGTGTAGAAACATAACACGCACGTGATTACACTAAAGTCGTCCAAAGAAATATGTCGCTATCACAAAATAATCTAATTACTAAAAAATAGACTAAGCAAAATATTGGTTAATGTGATCTAGCATTAAACAAAATAATTTGAAAGTAGTCTACTTTTGAGTAATTATTGTATAATGCTGGGTTTGATCCTTTAACTCATATACTAGATCTGTTTGATTGTGATGATGAAGACATGAACTGTGCCAAAAATGTTTTAATATTATTTGTTCGTCTATACCTCCAACTTGGTTAAATATTATCGATACTGAAATAAAAAAAACCATGTGATTTCCGCTCATGTAAAAATGTTCTGCTTCGATGAATGTCGAGAAATGTTTTTGGAAATGGAATGAAATGGGATTTAAAGTCCTACGGATCAGCCCGGACTGGGCTAATGAAGACGGTTATATACCATACGGTGTGCTATGAAGGCAATTTTACCCGGGCATCGGCAATACGGCCTACTCTTGTGTAGAATTCCTACTGCCAAGGGATCTTTTAGGTGCACGCCACGGGACATCGGTTTTTCTTCTCATCCGAAAACTGAACAGCTTTCCTTGTCAGGCCCTCCATCCTGCACCACTGACATTAATGACAAGGGATACCACATCGGAAAATCCTCATGAACTTTCTCATAAAATATTTTGGAGATTTGTTTTTCGTTTTATTTCTCGGATAAAATATTTTTTAACTTTATATTAAAATACAATTAAGGTTTAGACAAACCATCTTACAAATCTGATTTAACAAATGTCTTTTTTGTAAAACAAATATTGATTTTTAGATACAAATGTAATCATTAGTGTACACATATCGAAATACACATATCGAAACCACATTTTCTGCTGCAAGAAACCGGGACGATTTTTTGCTTAAGCAATTTAATTGGTCAAGATATTGGAACATAACCAGTCTGCCTTAGAATATTTACACTTCATGTATATGCTTATTAGGCGAATATCTCGACTGATTTCAATGTTTAACATTTTCCGCTAATGTCTTTTGAAACCGGATTATAAATTTATAATATTCATAAATGGCTTCCGCACTAGCAGTTTTACAAAATCACCATTACGTTGAGATTATTTGCCCAGGGCATCCTATTCTATGCATAAGTCATGCATGGGCTCGACACAAGCATTTTCTCTCTTACAGTTGTGAGGTAGAGCAGCGGCTGACCTTGATCAGAAAGAAATGGCGTCACCATGTAAAGGTAAGCTATATATTGTCGAATGTGCCTTTATATAAATGATGTAAAATGAATGGGGTTTAACGTCCTACTGTTATGTCCCGACTGGTCTAATGATACGAGAGTCCTTAAATAGTGTGGCGTTTTGATTGTTAAATTATTGTAGCACCAAGGGCCTTTTTGTCTGACGTGGAGAGCGTGTCTTGTCGGTCCGGTCGCCACATCCTACGTATGACCCATGCATCTTGTTTTTTCTTGCTACATATTACCGTTAGCCTTGTGATCGTCTAGGATTTATCTCTGATCGTCTTTTCTTCTCCTTCACGTTGTGTGTTTCTTCTTACTGGTTTCTTAAGACGTTTGTCTTCTTCAGTTATAACAATGCAACAGTTCGTTTTTACCTTTTATGTAGCATAGGTATACATACAAGCATATTACAATTACAGTCAATGCTAACTAAACTCTTCTCAACCTGCGGTGTCTAGGACTCTTAGATGGTAACCCTCTGGAATCTAATCGAAGTCTGCTTTAATGACATAACATAGTTTCCTTTATAGCCGCAAGGGTATCACGCAGACCCATGCGTGTTCATGACCATGAACCTGTGCAATCGACGTAATGATTGGTTAAATTAAGCCAAATGATGCAATAGGAATATCTCGACCCACATGTATTTTGTTGAAAGATATAACCAGTATGTTATGGTTCTATACCCTTTTTTATCTAACAATATGTCAATCAAATGTTAGTTGATATCAGTACACACCTGCATATATGTGAATATGTTCGAAACATAAAACTATATCTTATCTCCCCATTCCTTATCTATAATCTTTAAAACAATGTCAACACACAAATATATTGCTACATTATACAGCTCTAATTAACACGCTTGCTGAATCTGCCCATTAGATGTTATTTTTACCGTGTTACTGGGCGAGTCTAATAACTTATTATCCTCAAACCGGTCATGCAACTGCCTTTTTTTGAATATGTATTTATGTCCTTCAATATATGATTACCTGGTGTTAACACGTATGTATATTATTAATGCAAGTAACAGAAAGCTGCATATTGTGCATAGAAGGTTTCGGGTTCGCAGCGTATTTTGGCTGAGAAAGTTCCAATTTGACAGTGGTGCACTGCGGATGGCCTAGAAATGAGTTAGATTGTTTATCTGACAACAAAAAGATGGATAAATAAATCCCCCCCCCCCAAAAAAAAAGAGAAACAGTCCATACATAATATCAAATTACTTTTATTAACAGACAAAAAAAACCGTTAATATATGTTGAAAATCCTCAACTTCAATATGAGCTTAAAGTTCTATAATTTACACACAAAAAATATTTCAATTGACTACATTACTTTAAGATCATATTTTATTGTTTTATGTTCACTTTATTTGAAAATATGTTTCCCAACTTACTTGTGTTATCTTTCTATTAATAACAAAAATAATGTGATCCTTTTCTAGATGGTATAATTGTACTGGGTCATCCAAATGTATATTTAGACAACAAGATTGCGATCTTAACTGGTTCAGAAGCTGAAATAAAAGTATGCCATATTGTTTTATACGCCCACGTTTTTAAGTATAGGTGTATTGTCGTCACCCTTGTCCGACTGTGCGTCCGTTCACATTTTGTTTATGGACACTCTACAGGTCAAACCTTTATCCGATTTTGACGAAACTTGAAACATTGGTTCCTGCCGATATTGGCATGTATCGGATCATAACTTCGTGGATTTTGACCCCTGATTGTAAATAAAATCACGTTTTCAGCTGGTGGGTTTGTTAGATGTCAAAATTTCTATTATCAGATTTGTTGAAACTAAAAACGAATGGTTATTGCCTACATATGTTTATGGAGTTCATCAAGGTTCTGTTCATGGTCCGGTTGTATTTACCCTTTATACGTCACCATTAGGCGATATTGTCAGATAAATTGGTCTCGGCTTTTATTTGTTTGCAGATAGTTGTTCAATTATATAGTTCTTAAAAAAAATAGCTAATGGAAGTCAAATAAACTTTTGAACTTGAATGATGCCAATATTTGCCCAATGCATCAATTAAATAAAATTATACATGATAATCAGCGCTTTGTAATTGTTAACTGTGATATTTTCCCGCCTTATTCTGCTCGTAATATTGGCGTAATTGTTGATACTTTTATGCCTATGGGAGCCCTAGAAAAAAATATTGTGGTATTTTAATACCAGAAATATAGATAAAAGTTGAGACAACTGTTTTAATATTAGCACGATCTTCATGAAACTTGAAATGTAAGTGGAAATCTCCTAACTGTATCTACCCCTTGGGTAATAAAGGATCAAAGTTCTCAAAAAATAAATCGAATTAAAGTATGTTAGTTTTCCTTGACACTATTGATGAGTACACAAAATATGAAGTTTGTTGACCGAACTGGAAATGCCACCATAACGAATCGTGAAAAATCCCTAGTCCGGCAGCAGTTCAACAAACCTGGAAGTATGTTTTTTGATGAATTATATTATATCTTGAATATGTGTAGATTATGAATCCGGATGATGCCACCCTGGCAACCTTGGGGAAATTTAAATATTCAAAATGGCCGAAAATGGAGAATTTTCTGGTTATTTAGTGGGTTAAAATGTGTGACATCTCTTATTCCACTCTGTTTTCTAGTAAAAATGGTGACATTGACGGGTGTCATAGTGGATCATAATTTTTGCTTAACAGTTTGCTCCCCGTATCTTATGTTAGTATGGCCTTTTATATTTTGCTTTTTGTCTTTTGATACATAAGATTTTCTTCCATGGTCTACTAAACTTGGTTATTTTGTTGAACTTAGGAACCATATCGCCATTTAGAAATGACTTCAGCTATCCCGAAAACCTATAGTTTAATGAATTACTGATAGCGTTATGTCTTGCAAAATATGACCACCATTTTAAATATGAGCTTAACCTGGAATAGTGTTACAAAAGGTGAAATCTCCCCAGTAATTAAATTTATTACGTTGCTGCGGACACTAACATCAATATGATTATTATGATTTTTGTAAAGAATAAAGCCACCGCCAAGTTGAAATGGTCATGTCAAGAACCCGCTAACCGTTTAAGTACATATACTAGAGTTCAAATTTAACCCTAACTTATTATGATATTTAATATCAATAATGTATGTATATATATATTTATATATGATATCAATAATGTATGTACATACTAATTAACTTTTTGCCTTTAAATTGGATAAGTTTTTTGATTCAAAATCAGTTGAGTTTGAAAGCTCACCAGAGAAGGGTCTCTCTCTCTCTCTCTCTTGTAATTCTGCTATATATACTAAGAGTAAAGTAGTGTTGTATCCAGAACGTGTTCGTGAAGTTATGTTATATACGCAAGTTGAAACATGACCTAAAGATAACATATTTAATTGTACATTTAAATGGTTAACATATCTTAATCCTTGTTGAGTTGAATATTTAATTTCGTCTATTATATATACTTATTTTTATAATCTATTCTCAAAAAATTTTGAACCAAAGTGACCTCTTTTGTCAAATTCGCAACAAAATCACCAAATTGTAATTCAAAATGTTTTAAATTATTAAAGAATTAATTGCCACCCTATTTTAGACATATCTATCCGAGAAACATCTAATATTGTTAAACTTTTATCAACCACGTGAACAATGCTTTCTTGGTTTTGAGAAAGTTATTTAACATTGTTTTTAATGACATTGAAATCTGACGACGAAACAGTACCGAATAGATAACTTAATGCTTTACCAACGATTGGAATCAATGCTCTTTTATGTCGTTGTGTAGCTAACAGTTTATATCCACGTGTTTTGTCTTTAAATGTAGAATATAACGTTGATAATGTTAATATTAAACCTAGAATAATTCTACCATTGGCTGAATATTTAACAGATGGCTATTGGGTTGTATCGACTACAGAAGTTCTAAGGTTTTCCCTCTTTTGTTTTTATGACAAACATTCGAATTCTGAAAAATTGCACATCATCCCATTTATATTATATAGGCGGAGGACTGGGAAGTTCTAACAAGCTTAGTTTTCAAAAGTCGTTGCAACTCGATGCTGTGGGAAGTTTTAATATTTCTTTCTCGAGAAATAACCCTAATGTGTTGTAAACAGAACTGTCACACTCCAATTTATGTGCCAGAAACATTTTAAACAAATAATCTAAACGACAGCATTTTTTGTCCTAGCAATAATAAAGTAGTCAGACGGCTAGCTCTCAGCCAATGAAAATCTAGTAAATAGCAAATAACAGTAAATACACGTGACCTTAAGGAGAATTTAATAGATCACTGTCGTTGTTTTGCTATAATATAATTAGGACGATTTTTTTTTTTAGCCAAACTCGTTGTAAATCATATTTCTAATGAAAAGAAAATGCGCGCTATTAATACTGGTATTTCCGGTGTCGGTTAACATGTAATAAGTGCATAAATGTGAAAGATTTAGATCAGCGATGACTCATTCAGTCATTGGGTAGAGTGTCAAACTGACAGCTGCTTACAACTTGGCGATTATGTGCCGTGTTTTCGGACCCGCCACCCCATCAGACGGCCAGTTTTCCCCGATGCCAGACAAGCTTTACCCCCGTAAAGATAATTTGAGAAGGGTTGGCAATGTTGTTTGATGTAGGCCTTTATATAATCGAATATAGATAATTGCCAAATATCAAAATCAATCAAGGTGTGTGAAGCTATATTTTATTAGAGGCTCTCTTCCTACTGTATTTGTCTTTGCGTGTGTAGGCATACGTACTTTGCATTGTCGAGTTCACCCTAATATTAACTGGTTAGAATAGATCCCCTAAGCCCACCCTTCTTCATCTCTAATAAAGTCGACACTGTAGCATCCATATAATATAACTATGCATAAATCAAATGCAAGGCCCAGCTCCCTCCCCCTCATACACTGCTTAATCCCCCACCGTCCATATAAGGTTGGAAATACCTTTTAATATCAATATACCCACAAAACGGAAATTCCTAAAGCCCGACCACACCCATACCAAAGACACCTCTAAATTAACTGATGTTTTGTGGACAGTTATTTGTGTTTGCTAAATTATGACTTTGAAATTAATGCATAGGAATAATACAGGTTGTGTTCTAACAACTGGCTAAAATGTCCCTTGTTTGTCCATTCCCCTAGTTTAAAAAAAATATATATAGACTACTTGGTCTTGCTCAAAGGAGCGGTGTATGGGAGTTTTAAAAATAAATTATTTTTTTTAACATTATTTATTTACAATATAGGCTATAGTTTGTACATTCAATATTCTTCTTCATCATCATCATCATCATTAATTACATCATCATTGTCATCCATAGCCATCTGTGTGGCTGTAGGTGTTGAATTTTGACACTCTTTACATCCACATAGGTCTGTACATGAAAGAGCCGCAACTTTACATGAAGCTCTTTTGGACTCACATTTTGCAGTACAATTGCAATTTACATACTTTAAAATGGTGCTGGATCTAATGACATCCATTTGACATTGATATCTTTGTTTTCTATACGCCATTATTAAAGGAGCCGGGTCTAAAAGTTTTCTTTATATTGATTGGTCAAAATGACCCTCAGCAACAAACTTCGGCTGTTTCCGGGCGAGTATTTATCTTTCGATATCAAGGCCGATTGCACATCGACCGAACTATTCTGCTCTGACCCACTCGGCTAATCTCTACAGATTCCGTAAACTACATCTAGTCTCGGATGTATGACAGTAAGTGATATGTACCTACGCCCATACATTTGCGATGCGGCTACCGGTTTACTTTAACAGGAAAACTTGACGCTATTACACAAATTGGGAACCTATTCGGCTAGCGACCTATTCGACCGATCGAGCTGCAAACTGTTCGTTGGAAACCTAGTCTCGGATGTATGACAGTAAGTGATATGTACCTACGCCCATACATTTGCGATGCGGCTACCGGTTTACTTTAACAGGAAAACTTGACGCTATTACACAAATTGGGAACCTATTCGGCTAGCGACCTATTCGACCGATCGAGCTGCAAACTGTTCGTTGGAAACCTATTTAGAGTAAAGACAATAGTCTCTATTTATCAACCAATAAAATCCAACGTTATGTCTATCAAATGAAAGTAGAATATATTATTTTTTATCCATTCCTTCAGCTCAGAATAGAGGTGTAATTTCGTCATTATCTTACAGCTGGATCGGTCGAATAGGTCGCTAGCCAAATAGGTCGCCAACTTGTGTTTGGAATGGGCGCAGCCATGTTTCATCCGGGACCTTTAAAGTAGTTCACATATGGCGGAATTCATCATACAGCCCCTATAGTCCACCAAAATTCTGTAGAATAGTATAGAATTTCATCGTATAGAAAATGGAATAGGCCCGCATCGCCCAACCCTCTAGAATGTTCTATAGAAAACTACATTGGTAATCTATGACTTTTTGCTACAGCCAACTAATGCCATCATTAAACAGATAACGGAGCCCCGTTAAATATAACGCCAAGTTAACGACACATTAAAGTTAACGGGACTTCCAGCAACTTCTCTGTTAAAGTTAACGATACGAACGTTAAAAGATAACGGAGCTTTGAGCAACCGGCCCCTGGTAAATTACAAATATTTATACATAATGTTGATCTAGTTTACATACAAAATTTATCTGGTTTGTTTGTTTTATTTCATAAAGCTATTTCCACTAACATTAACAAAATTATAATAATCTTTCAGAAAGTTGTCTTTAAACATCAAGCCATCTAAATGGAACCATTTGAAAGAACTCAAAACATGTTATCGCTAGAACATATCATATGACTATCTTTTATTCCCCCCCCCCTTTCTATAAGTGCTTTTTAAGTTTGTCTGTGAGACCTGCAGGAATCAGATCTGTTTGTCTTTTATATTTGACATAAACATCATTGAAGGCGTCTGTTATGGGGTGTGGATATGAACAGGTATAATATGTCAGTTAGACAAGCACTAGGTTTGCTGTATCATAGAACAATATAATAAATGTTATAATGATGTAAGGATTCTTAAGATAGGAGGTTTACTGTGTCAAGAGGTTGTATCTCGAAATAATGCAAGTACAAATATATTTAATGAAAACACCACCAATAGTCAAATGATGTCTCCTGGAATATTTTCAGATTGGACTCTCCACCCACGATGTACATTTTTATATTCTTTCTGTATTCTCGTATAAATATACTCTTCAAAATATACTCTTCTTTTTATTTGAACGAGGTCGCTGTGCCGATAAATCTTACTTGTATTAATGCCATTATGTAAGGATAAAAGAAATTCATTGTTGGTTTTAAAGGTAGGGTCACTATTTGTGACTGGTCATACTTTGTTCCGAAATTTGTTTTCGATTGATTACACAAAGACACAAGAGATTAACAACTTCGCGAACTATTCGCATGGAACCTAAATGTAAGGTCTTTGAAATCCAGGAATTCTCGGTATCCAAATTAGTTGCATATGTAAACACTCAACGAACCCAGTGATGCCACATCTGAACGAAGACTAACCCAACAACGCTATTGGTCGGTTACAAGCAGGTGAATCCCAGACAGATGCCGAATGTTTCCTCAGGTACCATTTCTCGTCTTTGGGATAGGTATCGTGACCGCCCAATCTCAAACCAAACGTCACTTGCGGTGGAAATGGTTCTCAACAACGACCTCTATTGCAGCAGCAATTTTTCGACGGCGTAGAATCGCAGACCAGACAGTACGGAAACGCCTACGCGAAACCAGATTACGAGCCAGACGTTCCGTTGGGGCTGTTGGGGCTGCGTTCAGACCCGAGGATATGGCTACAGCAACACCGGAGAACAGTTTGGTTCAGCTACGCGTGGCGGTTCCTGTTACAACGAGGGAATGGTAGAGCGAGGGTATAGCGACGACGACATGTCACATTGTGTTTCTTTATTGAAAGATGTTTGATATGATTTATATTCATGCATTATATTTGTATTGTATGATATGGTAATTCAAATGGACTGTTGATTTAATAAAATAGTTCGTGGAAACACGAATGTTTTTAAAGTGGTTTCGTTGAAACAGCTAGTTGCTTCACAAAGCGCCGTTTTGGTGTTCATGCTTAGACGTGCCGTGTCCGAATATTGCACTGGTTTGTGTGTGATATATTTACAAAGTTACTTATCGCCAAGCCTGTCGACATTTTAAAAAATATCTTATTTATTATACTACCATACAAGGGACATAAATATCGATTGAAATTTTGCTATTAACCAAAACTATAGTTTACGAAGTATCATCTTATTCGTTGCCCAATTTATTCCATTTGAAAATGACTTAATTACACCAACTTATATGCAGGGGGCATCAGCAGAAATGATATATATGTCTTTTTAAACCAGATTATGAATTTGTAATATATTCTATAACGGTCCACGCACTAGCAGTTTTAGAAGTGGATGAGTTTTCCAGATTATTTGCCCCTGGTATCCACCTGCAACCAATCTTGTAATGACAAAGAGATCATTTTGGTATTCGGCACCGAACCGTTGGAATTCGCTACCTCAACCCATTAGACGATCAGGCTCAATAATTATTTTAAAAAAAGAACTAAAAACACTACTATTCAATGAAACTTTCCCTTGACAAAACTGAAACCTTTTGTAACGGCGCAATAGGATAATCGTTATCATTTGACTCACTACTCGTCAAACGTTTTCCAATCATACACAATACAGAAGTTTATCCCGAAGTGCTCTTTACGTTCTATGGAGAAAACAAGTATCGTTGATGCATCCCCGATTTAAACATCCTCGGGTACCCCTGATAATTCGTCGAGGCGTCACCGTTTAGTGGACAAAAGATCGGGAGCCATCGGCAGAAAATTTCTTTATCTCCATAAGCAATATGTTTTATAAAACTACCCTCATTTAAATAATTGGGCTAATGAATTCGACAGTCCTTGAAAGGTGCTGTTGTTGTACCATGCTGCTCTAATTTACCACTTGCAGATTGTCCAGAATCCGTCCATTATGTGTTGTAGTTATTGTGTTACTGGGTGGGTCTAATAAACCAGTCATGCAACTTTCTATTTTTGGAATATGTATGCCTGGCTTTCAATGTATGATTGTGTTGATAATTAAAGTTGTTAATACAAGTAACTGAAGGTTGTGTATTATGGATATATGCAGGGTTCGCTACGGGATTTGGCTCAGAATGTGCCTTATACGAATGGTTGAGGGCGAATTGTCATCTGAAAACGGATCAGATTGTTTTATTAACAAAAATCGATCAAAAATTTCATATAAAAAAGAATTAGTTGAAATAATACCTCAGCGTTTGAACCAGATTTGAACGGACGCTTGGTGTCTAAACATACATTTGATGTTTCACGGGACACACTTATACCCACGGTGGCAGATAAGGGACATGAAATATAATATCATTTATTTTTTTAATATAATTCGTTTTAAGTCAATTTTAATTTCCACCCAAGTCACTGGTAATATAATTTGTTTTGTTTTATAATTTTCTCTCACGCCAAGTTTAATATAATTTGTTTTGTTTTTTTACTAAATTTCACTCACGTAATTTGTAATATAATTTGTTTTTAATTTTCACCCAAGTCAATTTTAATTTCTACCTAATTTGTTGGGGTTTTTTTTATAGTTTTCACCCAAGTCAATTTTGATATAGTTTGTTTTAATATTCACCCGAGTCAATTTTAATTTTCACCTAAGTCATTTCTTATATATATATATATATATATATATATTTCATAATTTGCACCCAAGTCAATTTTAATATTTGTTTGTTTGTTTTATCTTTCAATGAAGTCAATTTTAAATTTCATCAATATAGATAAAAATAGTGACACCTAGAGGGTCCATATCCTTCTTATTACATAGATTTTTTACGAAATTCGATCTCAACATTCATTGATATACCATATTTTTACATTATTCGCGTACATTATTGTCCGGCAAATTGGTCCGATTTTTACAAACATCGAACTCAACCTACATTATGGTGTAACGGTGATATAATCAAATGATTATTTAAATCGGATTATAATTGTGACCTCCAGAGGGACCACAAGCTAAAACAAAGGCCATATTTCATATAATCACGAGCCATAATTCAGGAAGTTAAGATCCGATATGCACAAAAATCGACAGGATCTAAGAACTGTGGGTAATAAACATGTTTTGCAAGTTTCATAAAAATCGGATTAAGATTGTAACATCTAGAGTGTTCACAACCTTGATATACCATATTTATATATTATTTGCGTACAAGCGGCGGCCATTTTGTCTGGCAGTTTTGGCCCGATTTTGACGAAATTGGACCTCAACCTTCATTACGGTGTAACGGTGATATAATCAAACGGTTAATAAAAATGGATGGTAATTGTGACCTCTAGTGGGACCACACGCTAAAAAGGGCGATTTTTCGTATAATCGGCCCCAATAATGCGATAATTTAAGATCCGATACGGAACCAAGATCTTTGGGTTATAAACGGGCATTGCAAGTTTCATCAAAATCGGTTCAAAAGTGTGACCTCTACGGGGTCCAGAAGCTAAAAACGTGATTTTTATGACAATCAGTGGTCAAAATCCATGAATTTTCGATCCGATACATGCCGACATCGAAAGCAGCCTATATATCAAGTTTCGTCAAAATTGGATATGAATTGTGACCTGTAAAGTGTCCGCAAACAATTGTAGACGGACGGACGGACAAGATCGACGACTGTATATGTCCGCATGAAAATGTGGGGGTATAAAAAAAAACAAATTATTTAAAAATTGACTTGGGTGAATGTTTTAACAAAATAAATATTATTTTTCACCGTATATACCATTTAAAAAATCATATTGCTGTTATTAACACAAAAAAAGAGAACGTTTACGATTAATATACTTAAAGCGAGAATTTCATATTTTCTAAGAAAGTCAAAACATAAATATTTTTATGTCTTTTGCTCAATAGGTTGTCAATCACTATTATACGATCATAGGCATTATTTCACAGAGTTATAAATCTTACACACCGGAAATAGCACAATTACCTCCCTTTTTTATACTCCCCCCCCCCATTCAATAGCTATCTTCAAACATTTGAAGTTGAAAATGATATTGTTGCCAATTTCTCAAATGGCAATAGTGAATTTTAGGATTAATAGGATTATTCTTTATCAAGGTAGGACTGTTTATAAATACCATATATTTTAAGGCTTTATTTTAATACATTTCAAAAATACAATAATAATACATATAAAAATATGACATTGCAGCTTTAAACATACATTATGCAAGAGCAAAACCTGACTATTTTAGGTCTTTCTTTGGGCATTAATTAACTTATCCAGATCATAACCAACTCTCGATGTCAAGGCTAGCCTGTGATATTTGTTGGGTTATGGTACTACTATAAGATACTTCTTTAAGATCATATCGATTCGGTTTTTGTCCCCCGCCTTTCGAAGAATGTTGGGGGACTATTAAAATGGGTCTGTCTGTCTGTCCGTCACACTTTTTGGGACACAATAACTCTCTTCCTAATTGAACTGGACTGTTCAAACTTGGTGTATGTGTTTATTAGGTCAATGCCTTGATGGAGTTCGAAGATGAGCATTTTCCGCTTAGGGTAAGCAGAGATAAGCAATTTGATTGGTTGATGCTTTGGGACAAGATAACTTAGGTTCATCTTGATTGATGATTTTTATGCCAATACAGCGACTGCATTCTCATTCAGTATTGGATTCGAGAGTAACACTGTATAGAAACGAGGGCCCTTTCCCTTGGCCAGAGGGGCCCTTTTGTCTGCCTTTAGGGTCCCCCTACCTAGGGTACATTTTCATTGTTCTTGTCGGTTTTAGCATTTTTCTTTATAAAACACCTTTGGATGACACTTCGTGTACAGTTTGATTGCTCGATACGTTTGAAAAAAATAAATGTGCGATTAATTATGTGTCATCTATTTAGTTTGGGATTTCGGCGGGGGACATCAGCCTCACTGTTGGCTTGTTATTTTCGCCTTATTTGAAAATATTTGTTTCACAACTTACATTTTGGTGTTATCTTTGTTAATAAACTAATCTGAACATTTTTAGGTGGTATAATTGTATTTATGGTTCCTCAGAAGATTGCGATCCTAACTGGTTCAGAATCTGGGATATAAGTATATTTTGTTGTGAACACGCTACAGGCCACAATTTTTATCCGATTGTGACTAAACTAAGTCCAAAGATCTCGGCTCATTTCAGTATTGGAATACGTCCGCCACTGCTCCCTAGACGGGTCATAATTTTTATTCGATTTCTAAAACCGTTCAAATATATCACTGTTAAACCGTAATGACGGTTGAATTCAAATTTCGCGAAGGTCGGACCGAAACTGCCCGACACTGTTGTGGCCGTTCCTTCAAACGCAGATAGCGTTACAAAAGGTTGCCAGGCAAGATACGCCCATGGTTTGCAAGAGATGGATGGAGAACAAGCTTAAAGCAAAACCATATTTCGTTGAATTATAAACAAACATTTCATGCTTCACCAAAATTGGATAAAAATTTGTGATATTATCCGATTTTAAAAAACGTTTGATTATATCACCGTTACACTGTAATGAAGGTTGGGGTCAAATTTCGTAAAAATCGGACTAAAACTGCCGGACAAAATGGTTGCCGCTAATACGCAAATAGTGTAAAAAAAAAATATGATATATCAAGGTTATGGACCCTGTAGAGGTGGCGATTTTAATCTTATTCTGATGAAATTTGAAATGTAAGTTTATAACCCAAAGATCGCAGTTCCTTTCAATATTCGGGCACATTGGATCATAACTTCCTGAATTATGGCCCCTGATTGTACGAAAAATCATTTTGTATACCTTGTGGACCCTATGGAGGTCACAATTTTATTAAGAATTAAAAAACGTTTGACTATATCCCCGTTACACATTAATGATGGTTGAGTTTGAATTTCTTGAAAATCGATAATTGAACAGGGGCAGAACTTCTTTATAAAAACCAAACAAATTCTAATGATTTTCTGATAATTACTTAATATGCGACAACTGCCCGGACGATTTAGCAGCCGTGGGCATATGTTTCGTTGCCTGGCAACCTATTTTATATATTTACTAAATTGATCTCTGTTATCAGGAAGATAGTGTTACAATTGTTCTCTTGAACAGGCACCGGTGGCCATTCAGCGGCCCAACGAGTGAATGAACAGCTGAATCTTGTAGAGAGCTCGCGACGATTAACAGCGGACGACCTCCAAGAGCTAAAACAACAAGAAATGGTAATCAGACAAGAAAACCTAACTGTTTCAACTGCAAGAAAAGTATTCAACCAAGTCAACATCTTCGGCGAAAGTATAGAGGATAAAATCAAGAAATCAAGACGAGAGCTAAAAGAGAGACGAGCCCAAGAAAAAAGAACAGCAGAATTAGAAAAGTAAGACTAAGATAGGTTTTCTTTGGTTAGTTTTGTGGCGTTTCTTTCACGTCGAAATGGATATTGGGTACTCTTTTCAGTCTCAAGGACATTTCCCATGATAACCAGGTATACACGTTGTGTATCAGGCCGAGTTATGTTAGTGACTTTTAAAAGGTATTTTTAAATAGCGATATGTATAATTTTTTTTACAGAATTGGTAAAAATATTCTGGAGCTTAATGGTAAGTGTTATTCGATTTGAATTATAAGATGGCTATTTTATTTCGTTTCGGTAGATATAAATTTTATAACCGGTTTCGTCCTCGCACTTAAAACAATACACATTTTTGTCAATATTAGCCGTTGCGCCGGTTTCGGATTCCCGGGGGGGGGGGAGGAGGGACGTGTGTGTATGTGGGGGGGGGGGGGCAGCTCCCCTAGACCATTTGGAAAGTTGAGCGCTGTTTAGGCCTAGGCCCCCTTCCCAACCAACTTTATTAAGTCTGATTAGGGGGCGGGAGTCCTTTTACCACTAAATCCGATTCAAGTTAAAGTCAGTCTTGACTATTCCATTTCGGTATTAAATTGACCTACTATTCTGTGTTAAACATGTTATAGATGTGTCGAGCGTGGCCCAGATTAATGTGATGGTGTTACGTCCCTTTTCATCTTAGCCATTGTTATTACTTGATTTCAGGTGACGTACGAGTAGTTTTGGTTGGAAAAACAGGGATAGGAAAAAGCCATCTTGGTAGCAATCTTTTAAAGACAAATACGTTCAAGTATTTAATGAGCTCACTATCAGTTACTAAACAATGCACATTTGGAGATAGGCCCTTAGATGATGCAACTACCTTATTGGTCGTGGACACGCCAGGATTGTTCGACACGAGAGATCCTAACGAACACACGAGTAAGGAAATTGTAAGAAGCATTGCCCTTGCATCACCTGGTCCGCATATTTATATCTTTGTCATCCCCGTGGGACGATTTACACCAGAAGAAGCCGATACCGTGAATATCTTACAAGAGATGTTTGGCGAACAGGTTATACATCACGTCATCGTCGTTTTTACCCGCAAAGATAATTTGGATGGTCCTGATTCACAAAAAGATTTCATTTTAACTTCTCCGCCCGTTTTACATAATCTACTGGAACGATGTAAGTACAGGTTCGCTTTCATCAACAATAAGGCCAATAAAGATGAATTACAAGAAGATGTTGATTTTATTCTGGATTTAATCTATAAAACTATTGGTGAAAACAATGGAGCTTACTACACAAACGACTCGTATCAAAAAGCTGATGAAGTTCTAGAGGTCAGACGAAAAGAAATTCGAAGTGAAAAGGAACGCAGGCAAACGGAACTCAAAGAAGAAAGAGACCAAATTTTCAATGAAGCAGCGAATGAGAACTGTGGAGGAACAGACGGACATCGACTTTTGAAGGACACCCAAGAAGCTCAAAATATGCTTGAAGAGAAACGCCGTCAGATACAGGAAATTGAAGATCAGAACAGACTGCTAACTCAAAAGATGGAGGAAGAGATGAGGCGTCTTTCGGCTCTGCATGAACAAAAGAAAAAGATTCGAGAACAAAAGGAACAGCAGCGATATGAGATCGAAAAGGAAGAGAACAAACTTCGGGAACTGGACAAAGAACAGCAACGATTACGGGAAGAGGACAAATTAAGGCGACAGGAGATACAAAAAGCCGAAGAGGAAAAATTAAAACAACTCGAAGAAGACAGAAAAAGGCGTGATGACATCAGAAGAGCCGAACAACAGAAAGAAGAAGATCGGTTGAAATTGCTCGAAGAAGAAAGAAAACAATTTTATGAGGAAGAGGCAGCCAAGAGACGGTCATTACAAATGGAGGAAGATCGACTTAGAGACCTGGAAGAAAAGCAGAGACGCCTCCGAGAAGAGGACGCGATAAGGCGAAAAGAAATGGACGTTGAAGCAGAGCGGCTGAAGAGACTTGGAGAAAAGACACAGCAGATAGTCCATGAAGACAGGGATTCCTCTCTCTCGAAAACGCTACTAAAGTTAACTGAAATTAATGAGAAATTGGTGGACAACGCCAAAATAAATCCAGATAGAGAAGTCATAAAAGAGGCTGAGCAATATGACTCGCCGCTAGTAACGGCTGTAGGCTCTGCAGTGTATAATTATGGGGCATCAGCTGTGGCAGCTACTGTGGGGTGGTTAAAGAGCTGGTGGTAAAACCTACCGATATTGACAGTTTTCGGATTTATTTCTTGATCCATTTGTTCATAATTACACTTTAATTTACGTAACTTGTGTTATTAGAAATAAATTTAGGTCATATCGTGTTGTTCCATATAACGCTTTAAGTCGATTGGTGTTATAGCTTTACGTCAAAATGAAGTTGAAGGTCGTCTGAAAAAACTAAACATTGATAACAATATTATCCTTCCATGACATTATAACGATGATGGCGAACTTGTTGAATTTTTCGCAGACTATTTCTCTGATAAAATTTGTAAAATAGAAGAAATATTATGTCTAACATAACAAACCACCATCTATGATCTGCGAATAAACTAACTTTGTTCATTTTTGAAAATGTTACTTACTACTGACGATATCGGGAAAACGTTGATGTCTACGTCATTTTCTACTAGCCTCATCAGACAATGCATAGATCCAGCCCTAGCCAATATTAACACTTCACTCGAAACTGGTCTCTTTTGTCACAATTTCAAATCAGCTAGTTTCCATTTGCCGATATGTTTTTTTGTTTGTTTGTTTTTTTTGGGGGTTTTTTTGTTGTTTTTTTTTTAGAATTTGTAATTGTGTATAATTGTTTAGATTGTTCTTAATTGGTTTTATATCATTGTTGCTTAAGAAAACTAATCATAATCCTAATAAATTATGAATTCCCAACCAGTATCACATCTCTCATATATTTCCATATTAACGAAAAAGTGGTTTCCAAAAGGTTTAATAGACATTTAGAAGAAAGCAAGTGTAAATAATAATTAGATAAATAAAAAACAAACGTGGATATTTTTTTTTTTATCTTACTGTCTTTAAAAAAAACTGCATCACCACTTAAACGACGACTTGACCCGTCAATTGTTGGAAGAATCGGTGGCAGTGGTGTAAAAGTAGCCGACCACGTCGTTGTGTAATTGGTGACATACTTTATGTTTCCCACATGCTCGTTGCACATTAAGTTTGGAAGTCAGCTGATAACACAATCTATGTAAGTATGTTATGTGTTATTTACAGCAATGCCCTCACTACCTTCAAACACACCGTCTCAAGACTGGAACGGCGCTCCGTATGGCCACCCTCTTGCTACGCTGTTACGGCGTGTTTTTATAAATAGGGAAGACACGGAGTCTCGTCCAGCAGCTCCAGTCTAGCATCCAAAGAGGAAACATTACGAAACTGGTAAGTATTTCGGGGGTGTGGAACATATCCCGGCTTGATTGCTAACAACGAGAGCATGGTAGGAACACGGAGCGTAGTAAGATCATGAGCGCGCTGGGCATAGTAAGCGCTTGGTGCGGTCGTGGCGGGCGCGTGTCAATTTCTTACCATGCTTATTGGCGCAAGTACCACATTGCGGTTAAGCCAGGCGCAGACGGGCAACTTTTTCGAGCAACTTTCAGGCAACAGTGAAATCGCTGGTCGTTGGAAGAAAAAATCGCTCGTCTGCGCCAACGGGCAACAATAGTTGCCGGCTGTTGCTCTGGGTTGCTTCTCGTTGCCAAATATCAAACATCTTTGATATACGACAACAGAAAATCGCTCGTCGCCGAGAAATTGTTCATCTGTTGCTTCAAAATTGCTCGTCGGCGGCGGTAGGCAACAACAGGCAACTGGTTAACTGTCCAGTCATGTGATACTTCGATATGGCGGCGTCGGAACAGCTAACAACATTATTTCTTTCTCCGTCTTCTTCTGCTCATCTTTATCAAATAAATGCCCAAAGCTGTCGCGTATTGCTTTTGTTGTTGTATGTACGGCTCCATTTTGAATGATCACGTGATAACGGCATTCCGGATACACCCGGGGAAAAATTGCTTCTCGTTGCCAGTCAGCGCACAAGGGAGACCTCGAGTTGCCTATTGCAGCAACAAGCGACGAAAAGTTGACCGTCTGCGCCAAGCTTTACGCTCTCGTTGCCTTCACACTCGGATACCAAGTGAATGGGACTTTCCCAGGACAAATCGATATCAGCTATGTGTTACAAGCTAATAGCCTACTTAGCAGAATTAGACTCAGAAATTTGTGGGTGTATAATATGGGTGTACCTCGGAAGGCCACAGCAAGCTAACCCCAAATACCGAAATGTCGTGTTTGAAGGTTTAATGTAAGAAATCTCTGTACATACAATTAGAGTGGGTGATGTACATACTTCGTGTAATTTTAAGGGTAAAAAGACTGTGATTACTTCTCATTTTGACGAGACAAAGTTTACATATACACAAAGGTGTCCATGTTGAAAAACATGTGTTCTAGATAACTTATAGGGGATGCTTGATTCGCAGTCCAGAACGTTAAGAATCGAGTGACGCGGAATTCAGTCCTATCACAGTTCTGCCAGTTGGAATATTATCGCAAAATGGCTACCCTCAGATAATGACCTCGCATACTATGAAGACCTACTCAGAAACAATGTCAACATGTCATAGGGTTGGGTTTTTTTTGTGTGTCATTTTACCCAAAAGGCTGACGGATTTATAGATCGGACTAAAGTTGCTATTATCAAAATTAATATAGTTTGTCTTTACATTTGCCACATATTTACAGAATACACTTTAAAAGGGACAATAACACTCTGGACGGCTTGAAAACTCCAGAAAATAGCCTTATTCTAAGTGCTAGATGTGTGAATGTCTTACCTGGTGTGTTATTTATCCATTAAATCCTATTTTTAACTCAAAACTCGTTTCAATTTTTTTTTAGAGCCAATTGTCTCAAGGGAGGTAAATAGCTCCAGTTTTGGTTTGACTTCCTGTTCTAAGAATAGCATTTACATGATGTCATCACTCGGATATCCCCACGTGACGCGCTATATTGTCAGTCAGTAGTGCCCCAAATAAATATACATAAGATCGGTGTAAATGGAGATTAAAATGACTTACAGAACAATTAATATAAGTTGATGAATATCATTCTATAGACAGTCCGTCCGCGGATAATTTGCTTATATTGTTAACAGATATATAGGCCATATTTCGCTCGTGTCGATATTATCCACTACCGTAGATAGGCCTACTACACCGACTCACTTCGACAATTGTTGATTTGTTTCCGTCGATTGACAAAGAGTCACGCGGTAATTATTAGTACAATGTCATTATGCCAATTTATTCGGCTAAGAAGCACAGGCAAGCAGACCGAGATGGTCATTTACAAATGTGAATTTGGAAACAAAGCAGATCAGGTGGGAAGAATTGAAAGACTAATACCTAAAGCCGAAGAATTGGCAACCAGGCAAAGTTGTTATTATATCTAATAATACACTACAGGTAATTTGAAAACCAAATTCAACCTATTATAAGTATTCTTTTCTGTGGAAAAATATATATATTTTTTTTATAAAAAAAACATAATTCTTTATATTAGTAAAAGACACAAAATATTGTTTCTATTCTTTAGCAATTAAGGGCTGATCTGGTGGGGCATGCACCAAATTCCACTGTAAATGGCTTCTAGTTTTTCGAAGTCTGACTTTGTCGCCTGTGTGCACCCTGTATCCATGATCTTTAAATCTGCCTTTGTTTTTCCATTTGTATTCCTTATAGTTGACTTTCTTTTGATTTAGTTGGTTAAATAGATCATTTGAGCTAATGTTTATATACGTAACCTGCATTTAAAGTATGACAGGGGGGTGGGTGTTTGACGATCATTTCAAGGTTTTCGCTTCAGTTTGCAAATATCCCAGCAATAACTGAAAAAAGGGCTTTTACTTGTTATTCTAAAGAATGTTAAGCATGTCGTACAATAATTAAGCCCCAAAACAATAATACTTTCACAATTTCAATCTTTCAGGTACCACAGACAATACCTACAAGAGGGCATCAGGCTGGGCTTTTGCGCAAATGAAAAGAGCACAGCGTTATAGATTCATGTTTTCCTTGCTATATAATATGGTGAAGGTCCCTGGGTCCAGATGCCAGTCAAATCAACAAACCTTAGCCTCGGCAGATCACAACACTGATTGCAACGCGGACCAGAGTGTGCACGAGTGCCATAATACGGTTTCCCTAAAAAAAAAACATGTGCAATTTACCATGGATGCCACTCTGCAAAAGGCAGTGCGTCTTTATTTAAGGAAACAAAATCGAAAAGCCCTACCAATTATTGACCTCGCATCTCCTACCCATACTGGTCTAAGCCTACTATGTGGCTTCTGCCAAATTCTACGGAAACACTTGTCTGCGATATCGCCCTAATGGCATCAGGCATTAAACCTATCCCCCGTCCCCCCTTTGGTGTAGGAATTTATTTATTTTTAATAATAGTCTTCTTGAATTAAAACAAGTATACTGTCCATTTCTGTCCAGAAACAATCTCCATATCTTCGGGAAACAAAATGAGGATTTTAGGACTCTATTCCCCATAGTACCAAGACGTCACATCACATAGTGCCTGTAAGCCATGTGTCGTCTCCGCGATTAACATCTTCGTCCTTACCAATTGCAACAAACTGATCAAAATACAAATCTACATATCTTTTTTTTTTTTTTTTTTTTTTTTTGCATATACTACAGGAAGATCCTAGTTTTGTAAGACAAATAAAACAAAATTTTGAACTATAACAAAATGAAACGAAATAGTATTTGTGTTTTAATCAGATTGCATTGACAAGATCCACAACTCTTGGCTATCTAAACCATACTCTTCAAACTCCTGAAAAATATTCAATTAAACATATATAATGCAAGTGCTAAATCTGCCTAATACAGGTCTTCCCTGTTATCTCAATTATTAATTAGACATTAATTTATTTATTCACGCCATAGCCTCGATCACTAACCTGCAATATTTACTGGATTGGAGTCTGATCTGCGGCTCAACGCCCGTTGATGATTAAATAAAAAATGAATAATCGAGACTATGTTTTTATCATACCGACTTTATTTATGATGATCGAGGCTAGGCCTAAAATTCAATCGCTAAATTTTCGGTTCAGATTGGATCAATTTGACTGAAATTTTCAAAAATGTCCCTTTACATTATCTAGTTATTAAAGGGACAATAACATTCTTGCTGGCTTGGTAGCTCCAGAAAATAAATAATACCCTTATTCTAAGTGCTAGATGGTTAAGTGTCCTACCTGTTGTGTAAATTATCCATTACAACCTATTTTACTTGTCCAGAGGGTTCGAACGTCACATTTGAAAAGGTTTACGTTAGACTTTTCAAATCAATTGGTTGAATTTTTCCAATTTTTTAAAATAGGTGTGTTAAGATGAAATTTATACCATCATTTAATTGGAATATTCTAAAATAATACGATTTGTTGACCAGAATGAAGATTGGGACATATTATTCTACTTATTCAGTTACAAGAGTGTTATTGGGGCTTTAACTATTATAGTGAGAACAGCCAGCTCTTTATCTAATTTCCCATAATGCATAATGTATCTTTTACTTATTGTAAATTATATTTGCAGTAAACCATGTAATTTGAAAAGGTGCGAATGAAGGGGTTTTAAGTACTGCTGTTCGACTACCTACGCCTATGACATTAGTCTTCCTTCCTTGGTCTGTAGGCATAACTCCACATCTGCCACAGGAATATAGGATTTGATGATTGGCTTAACTGTTGATTCGCAACTTCTTCCAAAATGTCTAACAAAATTAAAGGCATTATTTCAGCAAAAGACAACAAGTCTCTGTCATCCATATACATTTGTACTTCTGCATGAAGCTCATTTACCATTTTCTGAAATTTGAAAAATTGCGTAAGCAATTTGTAAATAATTATCACCCAACACATATACTGTTTGAATATTTCATATGATTATTGTCAGAAATGATCATACCTATATTTGTATTTCTATTTAAATATATCAGCTTATATTTTTATACAATTAATTATAAGAAAATATCCAATATTTAAGGCGAAATAATTTTTTTTATCATTGGTACTCGAATCTTGTACTATACGGCGTTTCAGACTCATTTTCAACTAGATATACGCCACAGTACATCTCAAACGGGGAGCATGCGCAATAAATACTATGTAGACTGAAATAACCAGACGCTATATAAACTGTGATTCAATTGAGACTTCTGGTGTACTTCGCCAAACATAGCTGATTTGATATTAGAGTAAAAACGGAAACGATTGAATGTAAATTAGTTCATATTAAATTATTATATGGCTTGGGACCCATTTGTGTCAATTTCTAGGCCCCAAATATTAGCGATTTAGCTCCTTTAAAGACTCAATTGTTTCTTTCAAGCACAGATTTTCATTTTCCAATTCCATAATTGTTACATTTTTCAGTTTCAATTCCTCTTGTAGGTTCAGCCATTCTTTATCCTCCTTTGATGAACATACAGCCAGAGAGAAACTCAGCGACCTATTAACACTTATGGATCGTTTGTAGTTTCGTGTCACATTTTCTAGTTTTTGTTAGTTCCTTGGCCAATGCAGTCTCAGAAAACTTCAGTTTAAGTTGTTTGATTTTGTTGTCCTTTTCAATTGAAATTTTTTTACGGCTGGTTTAGGTAAGAAATAAAGAGAAATTAAAATATTTTTGCAGGAAAAAATGCTGGCATATACATCGGCTTTGACACAGTAAAAGAGGCCAACGATATAATTGAACCCCCTTTGCTACCAAAGGGTCCAGGGGTTGCGACATTTTTTTAACAAAACACTATAATACCAACAAAATGTGTTAAATTTCACGACAAAAATAAATTATTATCTTCCCTTCTAGACATACATGTATTTTTATTTTTTTTAACTCAGTAAAGGTAAAACAAATTTATTGAAATTCAAAGGCTTTTTAAGATGAGTTTTAATATTTCAAGACTATTAATTCAGTTCAAGAACAGGGTGTAAATTCAAGTGTACACAAAAAAGCACACGGCTTGTGTTTAGTAAACATTGGCCTCGGCCAATCAGATTGCCAGAACCGGGTCACGTCACCTAAACCCGGGAAGATGCAAAGAGTACACATCTAAATCCGTAAATAAATTCACACAAATTACACCTTACATCAATAGTAAACATCTATAAATACAATTTTAGTGTGATTTGAATGTGCATTAAAACATTAAACGTCCGTAATTTGAACCGTTTGCCAGACTGAAAATCGCCGAAATCGGCCGTATTGAAATATTTTCCTGCTGACATAAAATCTTGCGCGACCTCAAAAACAATGTGCTAATGCTCAGATTGACAACTAAAAACTATTAATACATTCCTTAGGGTATTACGTCGATCACTTTGACAGACGAAAAGTTTTTCCACCTTTCTACAAATCCGATCGGAAACTTTAGAGGCGAGGTTGAACAACTAAACGCAAAATGATGACGCCGCCTGCGGTGCAGCCCTCATACCTCGATGCAGGATTACGTTCCAACGACGTCAACCTGCCAGTGAGCTGTTAGTCACATACCTAAAAACGGGGGTGAATTCTTAATCAAAATTAAATGACAAACTCTATCTTGAGGCTGCGGTCGAAACAGGGGTTTTGGTAAGTAAATCGGCCTATAGTTACAGGTCTAGATACATCAGACATGATTTACATCTACATTGGTTTTATTTATATATAATTATTCAAAGTTTGGGATAAAACTAACTGGATTAATTTCACAAAAGTCGCATTATTGACGGCCAATGTGCTTATAACCAGTCGATTTCAATATATTATTAGCTTTTCCTGAATTATTTATTTGATTAATAATCCTCTTGAACCAACTATATAAAAAGCTTACAGGCTTATTTTCTCCCTGAAGCAAACTAGACCCCTTTTTATTTGTTTATTATTTAAGCTTATTTCAGGATTGGATTGGAGATCAGAACCGGCACTGTAATAAAGTATATGGAAAAAAGTTTGTTTCGACCTTTAACTGTTTTGTTAAAGAGAATAAATAAAGGTATAGACAGAATAAGATTGAATTATTCCTTAAAATCCCATATAAAACTAAGCTTATTCTTGTCATATTTACTATACTTACGGACTCATAAAGACAGGATACAGATTATTGCTTTACGGCTTTCCTGTTTATTAATGACTAATTTTCTTTGACATTTTTGGCAAAGCATAGATCTAAGAAGCAAGGATCCACCCACCTCTTCCATTCTACTGGTAGCATCACAAATATACAGTCGTTGGAGCAAACTGCAGAGTTACCATACTCCTTTCTGGTGAACAAACAAACTAAACTAATAGTTTTTGATTGACAGAACGAATGCCTGAATTTCAAGCAATTACTTTCTTTAATATTCCATATTTGAAAAGAAACACTACAGTTAATGCCTTTGTGGGACAAAGCATGGAATGAATTGAATCAAGAGGAGAATTGGGCTACAAAGAAAAAGCCAAATTGGTTTGTCCGGTCACCGGCAAAGAAACTTTGATCAAGCAAATTGCCTGTCTTGTAGGTTGTTGTATTTGAAACAATAATGGTGGCCTGAATGGCACCTATATATTCTATTGCGTTTTGAAAAAAAGGCTCTTCATAATGTATTTTATTTTTTTCATAATATAAATAAAATAAAGAGCGAAAAGGGGTTTAACATCCACTCGACACAAACTAGGTCATTTTGGGACTAACTTATGGTTTTCATTTTATTTCAATAATTCACTTGCGCGTAGGGGTCTTTAGCAGTGGGAGGAATCCGGAGTGCCCGGAGGAAACCCACGAGGTTGAGAAGGCGCCCTTATCTCCATGCCACATACGCTCACACCAGGGCTCGAAACCATAGCTACGCCAGAGGTGACCGGCCATCTAGAGGTCGAAGCGCGGCACTCTAGACCACTAGGCCATCCACCAAGTACGAACAATCCAAAGCATTAGACAGTATTCGAAGTCCCTAAAAAAACGTTATAGGCAAAACAGTGTAATCAGCAAATGGACTGCTCCCCGTGTACACAATACACGACAAACAGTGGTAACAGGTGTCCGGAAGAGTAAGCTTACCCTGCTTGGGGCGCCACAGCTGCATCAATTTTAGATGACAGAATTGTCAAATCAACATGGAATTGATTTGGTGTGTGTGGACCATGACTTCAATAGTCAGAAACAATATCTATTTGGGGAAGGTAACCCTTTAGACTTTGATGCAAAAAATCACGATTTTAACCCACTTCTGGTCATCGGGGGCCTTAAGTATGCGATCAACTGAAGACGACGAAGAAGTTTATTTATTGTTTCTGTATCGTTGTTTTGCTATGAATATTGGTGAATCAGAATGGAAGCTATTACCTTATTAGGATTGAATAATTGTGTACAGTTATATTCATTACTGTATCAACAAAGATATAAGTTGGGTCTAAGCTATAGCATCAATGGGATGGGTTGGGAAATCGGAGAGGCAATAAGTTGGTGATGGAAGAGCGAGGGGATTACATTTGACTGTGGTACTCCTACGGAAACATCATACTAACAGCCTCTTTGGCTTAGAGATCGGGAATCAGACATCATTGGCGTTCCTAGAGGGACTATAGCCGCTTCGACTGAAGAGGCCAGGTCCTTGCCTGACGACATTGTGGTCCTTAAAGGGGCGTTGTTTCAGCCTCTCTGGCTAGAGACATTTCCGCCGTGGTACCTTTTGTCAGAGGTGCAGAAAAGAGGACCTGGCAAGGGGCAATGTGACATGGGGTGTGTTGGATGTAATACCTGTCTGTGTCCGTCATTATTTAGTCTGGACTAGTTTATCTCCCTTTAATACTATAGAGGGGGCTGCTTTGTTTATCTTCGAGCCCGCGATGCTGTCAGACGCCGAACAAGACCACAGTCTTTTTACCGCACACACACACAATTTAATAATATGATGTCATCGTAGCCGCCATACATTTGTCTTGGTTAGTCAACAAACTTACATCCATAGCACTCTTACGTTCTTACCGAACTTGTACTGTTTAATGTATTAAAATACATATTTTGAAGAACAGGGTCTCTTTGATAAGAAGTTTAAACGACCTTGACCTTGCTACAAATCCAGGCCCATTCGACGTATTATTAATATTGTTGGTTTAGCTATATGCAATCCCGTATCACGACTTACAAAACAAGTCACACACAGGAGAGGCAGAATAGTAAAAAGGCTAAGATCCTTGTCAACAACATTCACAGCTTACGTGACTGCAAGTACAACTCGCATACCGGTAGCAATAGTACCTACTGTATGGACGACCTGTACAGCCAAAAAGTTCAAGTAACCTTGTAAACCAAAACAATCCTTGTTTTATTGAAGTTTACCCTTAGTTATAAGTACAAATCGATATTCATCTTATAAAACGGTTTCACAACCAGCCATGGAACAAGAAATTCCAAACGAGGAAATATCAGAAACCAAAACAGCAACTTTGTACAAAACAAGGTCTTGTGCTTCATCAAAAGACCCCTTTCTCGGGATGATTGCGAAAGCCCGTCCAAAGGCCTCGTCAGCAAAAGCTAAAATACCTTTTGTAGAGAGAAAAAGCATTTAAAAACCACAAATGCCGAAATCCAGGCATCCCTTGAACTATTACAACAACAAAAAGAGGCAGCGACAACAAAAAGAGGCAGCGGCCGCCGAAGCTGAGCTACAGGCTTTATTGACTGAATGTGATATGGAACAAAAATCGGTCTATACAAATCTCCCTGGCGTTCCAGAAGAAAACACACAAGTAAGAACTTCCAGATATGTTCTTCAACATGGCCAAACATCAGAAGCTTGCACATGCGGTAATTCTACAGAACAAAACCAAGCTGTTCCTCCAACCGATCAATCGCAACACATCCTGAATGCTGCTGACAATTGTGTCCATCTTGAGCCATCATATCCAATTTCTGCTGTTCACAATGCCTTGCCTGATACACCTAGAAACCCAGAGTCACCACATATTCTTCTTAAGAGAGAGCTAATTACATCACGATTTTTCACCTTCAACGACCAACCCGAGAGTTATGCTGTATGGAAGGCTGGATTTCGACAGATTATAATCGAACTACAAGCTACGCCAAACGAAGAAATAGATCTTCTTCAAAGGTGGCTTGGGCCATCTTCTGCAAAACAAGCAACCACCATAGGAGCATCAAACATGGGTGATCCACAACGTGGTTTAGAAAGAATATGATGAAGATTAGATGATCGTTACGGCTGCCCCGAAATGGTAGAGTCTGCTCTAAAATCTAAACTGAATAATTTTCCAAAAATGTCTATTAAAGATGTCAAGAAATTGTACGAGTTGGTAGATATCATAACCGAAATCGAGTCAGTAATGGAAAATGACACATATAAGTCCCTGCTGGCCTACTTCAATACATCATCAGGTGTTATTCCAATTGTAAATAAACTGCCATTTGCCTGGCAACAGAAATGGACCAATGAAATATAAGAAGTCTAGATATCGATGAGAGTGCAAACTCGGTGGTACCACTTAGCTGGATAAATTGTAAAATTAAATGTTATTTCGATTCCAGGGTTCACCTTTAATCGGGCCGTCCCGAAAAAAAAACATGTAGGCAATGGGTTACTTTTTTTATCGGGTGAACGGATAAAAAAAGTACACAATTTTAAGTGGAATAATTAAAAAGTATAATACCGATATCGTTGACAGTTCACATGTCGCACCAATTATAGGTCACATTCTCACTAGATTACATACACCTAAGCACTTATTCCACCGATAAAGCGGCATTCTCCTGAGCTTATTCTTACACATGTTTCGTTCATTGATCCAATTTATTTTTCGTAAATTATGTCGTGTGTCCTTCCTAAACCTTTACTACCGACAGACTGTTCGTACGCAAGGGGCGGACTTTTCATCGTTTTTTATATAAACTCTACGTTGCTTTATACGGAAAAGGAATGCATTACCTTTATCTTTACAAGAAATTGTTTCATAATTCCATCTTTTTTTTTATAAAATTTTGGTTGACCTCCTCGCAAGAGATGTAAGCCAGGCTTGCATAACACATAGGGGCGGCCATTATGTCCGCGAGTTTTTTTGTCCGATTTTCACGAAATTCGAACTCAATCATCAATAGTATATAACTGTGTTTTACTATTTTAATTCGGATAAAAACTTCGACATCTATAATATATTGACCACAAGCTCAAAACGAGATCAAAGGCCATAACGCAGTTACGATCCGGTGTGCGCGAATATCGAACGGGACCAAGATCTTTGGGTTATAAACATGCACTGCAAGTTTGGTCAAAACCTGATCAAAATTGTAACCTTTAGGAGCTCAACAACCTTAATATACCAGGTGTTCACACTATTTGCGTACAGGGGACGGCCATTTTGTCGGACAGTTTTTGTCCGATTGTCACCAATTATCGACAGGTATCTTTGGGATATAAACATGCATTCCAAGAATCATCAATATCGAATGATAATTGCGACCCCTAGAGTGTCCACAACCTTGAAAATACCATATTTCTTTTACACTATTAGCGTACAAGGAGCGGTCACTTTGTCAGGCAGTTTTGGTCCGATTTTCACGACAACTCAACCATCATTCGAGTGTAACGGTGATATACTAAAACGTTGGTTTTTTTTAAATCAGATAAACATTTTGACCCCTAGAGGGCGTATAAAAAAGTGGGCACCACAGTCCCGGGAATTGAATCCGATGGATAACGTCATCGTGGAACAGGGTTAACGACGACGGAAAATGAACGGACGGGCACAATTCTTGCAAAATGAACAGAAATAACGAAGTGGAAATCAGAAATTCCATTTCTGCGTGGAAATCGAGCGTAGTGCGAGACGGGGGGCATTTGCAATTTGGTTGTGTAAACTGGGGTGAGTGCTATGTTACTTGTCAGTCTATAAACAACTGCGTGCCAATAATACTTCTAAAAGATAGTGAATATAGATGACCATTTATTCATCTCCACTTCTGAAAGACTGTTAAAAAACGATCATATCGATGGTCATTTCATCGCCACTTCTTTAAAAAATTCATGAAATAAATGATGAAATAAAATGACGCGTAGTGCGCCCCCCCCCCCCCCCCCCCCCGCGCCCGACACAGCTCCGCTCGTTAACAAGAAAAGGAATAATATACATATATATATATCGCCTGAACTGTTTTAAAATCCATATCCATTAGCCTACTCATTTAAACAAATAACTCTGCCCTCAAAAAATTAATTGATGGAACAATAGGTTAATTGATGCCGTAAGACAATCACATCATGCAACTTAATCAGAGTGGCACAACTAGAAAATGGTACCGCTCGATGTTATAGGCCACCAATATATATATATTATTATTTTATGTATTTTACTTTATCCGTTCGAGCCCGAACAAATCTGGTGGCGCCCTCTTCTCGAACGGTACGCAGAGAGAGAGAGATTATTCTTTTATTTTTTATTTTATTTATTCTTTTATGTGTTTAACTTTATCCGTTCGAGCCCGAAACATCTGGTGGCGCCCTCTTTCTTCGAACGGTAGGCCCTACGCTAAAGGAGAGGGAGGGGGAGAGAGAGTTTATTCTTTTATTTATTCTTTTATTTATTATTTTATGTGTTTTACTTTATCCGTTCGAGCCCGAAAAATCTGGTGGCGCCCTCTTTCGTCGAACGGTACGCTTAAGAGAGAGAGAGAGAGATCAGAGTGAGAGAGAGAGTCGGGGAGAAATAGGGTTTAACGTACACTCGACACAAACTAGGTGATTTCAGGACCAACATATGGTTTAATTTTATTTCAATAATTCGCTTGCGCCTGTGGGTCTTTAGCAGTGCCGTGGAATCGGAGCACCCGGGGAAAACCCACGCACGAGGTTAATTGGACAAAAAGTGCCGTACGCTGAATCAACTGACCAAAATGGTACCGATCGATATTATCAGGCGCAGATCCAGAGGGGGGGGGGTCCCCCCCCCCCTTGCATCAATGAAATTACATCACAAAGTGATCCTACATCAGTATAAGAATGATTTCTCTGTTTAAAAAGCTCAATTTGTATGTATGCCTATGTAATTTAGAGACGATGATGGCAGATTTCCGTAACAGAAACCTGACAAACCCCCTCCTGCAAAAATTCCTGGATCCGCCCCTGATTATAGGCCAGTAAAAAAATATATAGGCCTATATTCCTTTATTTATTTTACTTTATAATCTATCAGCCCGAAATTTATGGTAGCCCCTCTTCACTTGAACTTGAACGGTAGGCCTACACTGAATCAACCAGAAGTGAATGTAGCAATGAATATGGCGTCTGTCTAAATATACTAGGTCATTAGTATTAGTGACATTAGCGGGGTTCGTTCTTCACGGAGTCCATCGCATATTCTAGATAAGATATGCAGCTTATTATTGCAATATCCCCCTTTCCGTGTCTGGAAAATTAATCCTGTAGTGATTATTTATACATAATAATTAATCAAATTGGTGGTTATTAGCTGTTACGCCGTGTTTTTAAAAAAAAAATGAGGGAATAGAGTTAATTCACATGACGTCACACGCATTGGTCACATTGTCATGGAAAGCGGCGAAAGTCAGTGCTGCGGAACTCGTATTATTTGACGGCCGGTCAAGAAAAGCACGTTCGTTGCTCTTTTCAAATATGTATATTATTTTCTGGCGCATTTATATTTATTTACTTTGAAAAACAATCAATGTTTGATAGTACTAAAATTTATTACCATGATTACCGAGAGGTGGCGGTTTGTTGTCCATGGCATAAACATGGCGGCCACCTGTAGCCTAAATATAGGTCATGTACATCAGGTACGCTCATTGCTCCGATAGCCATAGGCAAAGACAAAAATAAAATTGGCCGACGAGAATTGAATGTTTTGATACTTGAATTTCATTAGGACCTAAATATAATGTAGCTTCAAATGGAATGCAAGCATTCCTGACTTATTTGATTAATACTTTTTTTTATCAAATTACAAATACAATCGCCATGGATTCTTTTAGCCTACAGTACATACTAGTACACACAGCGTTGAGCACTTTTACATGTACACCAATTTCCTAACTACTCCAAACAACTATGGATACTTTCTTGACAGGCCCTCCGCCCTACACCAATGACAATGAGAAACCTCGGGTCAGAAAATCCAAATGAACTGTCTAGGGCAGCCAACACTGGTTAGTGAGCCTTCATCCAGTGCATCAAGCAACTGATATGAAATGGGGTTTAAGTTTAACATCCTACTGTTCTTCTTTGACTGGTTGAATGAAAACGGGAATACGCCATTCAGAGTGATATAAGGGAAATTTTGCCCAGACACATTGAATTTCAACTGCCAAGGGTTCTTTTATGTTCACTCCGTTACGTTTTTTCTTGCCAGGCCTTCAGTCCTGCATTGCTATGGGGAACCACACCGGAAAATCCTGATAAACGTGGGATTTCTCAGTTAGTGAGCCAATGTCTTATTCACAGAGCTGCTATGGTTAGCAAAACAAACATCTTTTCCACCGAGCCACTGTGGCTCCCCTGTTTTACTGCTCCATCTGATGAAACCAGGGAATAATCTGTCAGATAATTTTGGAGTTTACGCAGATAGTGGTGATATATACCGCCAACTTAGTTTTCTGTTCAGTATGAACAACTAGAGGCTGTTTTTTGCCAGGCCCTCTGTCCTACACCACTGTCAATAGTGAATTATTCCTGAAATCCTCAGTAATCTTCTCGGCCAACGGCAGGATCCAACCTGGGATAATTAAAGCATTTATTCGTAACAAAAAAATATTACTCATGCTTTTATTATCAAAAAACGTTAAAAAAACACCCATTACATACGCTATACAGTGTGCAATGAAGCACTATAAGGCCTTATCTTATTTCAAAATCCAACTGTCTAACTTTTACATACACGCCAATGTACATGTGCGATGTCTTTTTTTTTTCGTTGGGCTATCTGCACGACTATACAGCTGTTTTCTCCCGGTCCTCGGGTTTTCTCCCACTGCAAAAGACCCCTACTGGTTCTGGAGTTACACCCCTCCCCCTGTAATGAAAACCTTGTTAACGCGATATAGGATACACGTTTTAAAACATTGTGTGTGTTTTTTTCAATTTTTGGAGTACATCATCCCGTTCCTTGTAAACTTTCTGATCACATCACAGAATAAAAATAGTATTTAATGACCTATTAAGTCGGCATGAATCGTAGCTCGGATATTATGGACACCACGAATTAATTGATTCATTTGGAGACAATAACAAATTTATTTCCCGAAGAAGTGGCATGAATAAGATATGGGATCGTTTAAAATCGTACCAATGCAATATGTCATTTAAAACTAATTTTAAACACAGACACAACTCCAAATAAGTAAGCAATAATCAATTCAGACCAAATTTCACATAGATAACAGAAACTTGCCATTTATTGTATATGATATCCCCAATTCGATTTGATAATTTGAGCGTACAATGTTAATTGGCTGCCATATATTCACCGTGAGTATGTTAGGAAATCAATATCTTCACCAATTATATTGAAACCAACGTTTTTGATGTAAAATAACATATATAGGCATTGAAGAGTGCAACGGGGTATAAATGTTTGTAAAAAATTATGTGCATCCGAAATAAAACATGTGGGTGTGGCCGAACAGACCATTAACAAGTTTTTGTACAATAAAATATCCAAATGAATAACATGCACTTTGAACATCACCTTAGTATATATTATTCATTATTTGCCATTTTCTCTGATATTTTTATTTCATTTATGTTTTATAACATAACTTATTGTTGCTTTAATTAATCAATCAGCGCTTCTTTTTCAATTTATATTATATTCTCAGTTCTAGTTTTAGAGTGTTTGTTTTTTTAAATTTAAATAACTTATTCTATTTTGTGATAGGGTAGGGGAGATTTTGTCATTATATAACACAATTTGATTAACATATGAGCTACTTGTCGACATATGGGTTGACGGAGAGACATCGATGACGATATTATACGTCCACATTTAAATATTGCTTTGAATATATTACCTTAACTTCTAACTGGGGGGTTGGGATGGCCTAGTGGTCTAGAGTGCCGCGCTTTGACGTATAGCTGGCGGGTCACCTCTGGCTTGCGGCTGTGGTTTCGACCCCTGGTGTGAGCGTATGTGGCATGGAGATAGAGGCGCCTTCTCAACCTCATGGGTTTCCTCTGGGCACTCCGTTTTCCTCCCACTGCTAAAGACCCCTACGCGCAAGCGAATTATTGAAATAAAATGAAACGATATGTTACTCCCGAAATGACCTAGTTTGAGTTGAGTGGACGTTAAACCTCATTTCGCTCTCTCTTTATCTTCTAACTAGTCATAGGTCAAGCATTTCGTCATATCTTAAGAGCGAACCCGAATGACATCTACCGACTCCAATATCAGTACAATATTGAATGATCTATCGTTCTAATCATAGTCCTGTCCATTACTATATAGCCAAGGATTGACTAACAATGACATCCACATCAGTAACATCTTTCATTTGAAGCCAAATTTAATTCAATTGGTAGCAGTTGGATTTGGATCTTATTTCATTGAAATAGAATGACAGGTTACATATGAAATACTCACCGCACTTATTAGTAAACATATTTTATTCGTCTAAATAAAAGCAACCATTAAAAACTACTGCCACAGTATCATATGTAATAAAATAAAACCAAGTACGAACAATCCATACCATTAGACAAAATTCAGTCCTAAAAACGGTATAGGCAAAATAGTGTAATCAGCAAATGGAATGTTCACCGTGTACCAAATGGCAAGAGGTGTCCAGAGAGTATGCTCTTCTGCCTGTCTAATAGTATGCAAAGTAGCGAATGTATAATACCTAGCGAATCCATAAACGAAAGCTATACGATCTTGGAACCTCTCACTTTACTTTGACCACCAGCTCTTCAACCATCCCACAGCAGCTGACCCCAACCCAACAGCAGCTGACACAGCAGTTGTCCCGGCACCAAAAGCAGATGACACAACAGCTGACCCAACTTGAACCACTGCAGAACCTATGGTCTTGAGTACTATATCGTCCGTTTCCACTTCCTTCTTGGCCTCTCTTTTTGGGTTTATTTTGGCATTTTCAGTCATATTCTCGGTAATTTCAGTTAACATTAGTAATGTTTTCGTGAGAGAGGGATCCCCGTCTTCATCGACCATCTTCTGCGTCTTGTCTACAAGTTTATTTAGCCGCTCTTGTTCTTTGTTCAGTTCTTGTCGTCTTATCGTGTCCTCCTCTACCAGCCGTCTCTGCTTTTCCTCCAGGTCCCTAAGTCTATTTTCCTCTAGTTGTACTGCCTGACTTTTAGCTGCATCTTCTTCACGAAACTTTATTTGATCTTCTAGAGTAGACTGACGCCTTAATTCTGCTTGCAACTTTTGAGTTAGCAATCTGTTTTTTTCTTCAATGTCTTCTATCTGTCGGCGTTTCTCTTCAAGCATGTTTTCAGCTTCTCGAGTGTCCTTCAAGAGTTGCATTCCATCTGTGCTGTAAAGGTCGTTTTTCTCTGCTTCTTTGAAAATCTGGTCCCTTTGTTGACGTAGTTCTGTTTGCTTGCGCTCCCTTTCATTTCGAATTTCTTTTCGCCTTACCTCTAGAACTGCATCAGCTTTTTGATACATGTCGTTCGTGTAGTACGCTCCGTTGTTCTCGCCAATAGTTTTGTAGATAATATCCAATATAACGTCAACGTCATCCCGTAGTTCATCTTTATCGGCCTTGTTATTGATGAACGCGAACCTGTAACCGCATCGTTCCAGTAGATTCCGCAAGACGGGTGGTGATTTTAAAATGAACTCTTTAAGTGAATTATTATCAGCCAATTCATCTTTGTGAGTAAAAACGACGATGACGTGTTTTATGACGTCGTCACCGAACATTTCCTGCAAGATGTTCACAGTATCAGCTTCTTCTGGTGTAAATCGTAAAAGAGAGATGACAAAGATATAGATATGCGGACCAGGTGATGCAAGGGCAATGCTTCTTACAATTTCCTTACTCGTTTGTTCGTTAGGTTCTCTCGTGTCGAACAATCCTGGCGTGTCCACGACTAACAAGGTAGTTGTATCGTCTAATCGCCTTTCTTCAAACTTGCATTGTTAAGTAACTGACATTAAGCTCATAAAAAACTTAAACACCTTCGTCTTTAAAAGGTTACTACCAAGGTGGCTTTTTCCTATTCCCGTTTTTCCAACCAATGCTTCCCGTACATCACCTGAAATGAAAGAACAGTGGATTGAATAGGGATCATCAGTGGGATAAAGGGGAGTAATCCAGTATTTTTTGAAGGCAGACCACCATTGATATATTTATTTTTAACTATAGTTTCTGTGATATTTGCTTATATTTACATATATGAATACACCCCGGTGATATTGTTTTAATTTGTCTAGTTGAATTCACCATATGTTTGGCGCAATATAACCCGGATGCCATAAAACAACATTTCATTTCACGTCAATGTTAATTATGGCCTTTTTGGCCACCTTCAACCTTCCCCAGATTTTCGTCGGGCTGGATGCTTTAGACTACAGTTAAAGGAACAAATGGTCATGTCTGCATTAAAAAATTTTATGAGCTTGACCACCAAGATTTTGGGATACACAAACTTGAAGAAGCATACTAAAAACATGTAGTTGCCGTACATATCACCGTAACCAACCTGATAACTCTGTTATCCTCCTGCCTCAAAATCATGCATAATTACCATAACCTGACAGAGAATGTTAACTCAATCCCCCTTCGTCTATTCTAGACCAAAACATCTACAAATATGGGCATGCAAATGGGCGAAAAGAAGCAGACAAAGAATTGCTATAAATAGATGAACTATGCACGACATAAATGTCAACATTGTAAAGAGGTCATTATTTTAAACTATGTTTCGGCTTACAATAGTTGGGAAATGAAATAAAATAGTGCAACCACTGTGATAATTACAGTGAAACAATAGTTATGTCATTTGGAGATAATAATGTGGTTATTGTTCAGCGGTGGACAGTGGTCTTTTCTACATGTGCACGTACGTAGTGGACCGGACCACGCCTGGTTTAAACCTTGACCATCGCCACCCCCTCCCCCCAATCATCATCACACATACATATTTGTGACTGTTTAATAAATATCAGGAACCACCGCCGCCAAATGTTCGTTAGAAGTATTATATATGCATTTCATGGGATAGTCAACCTCATTTGAAGACCAGTAGAGGTAAAATAGTGTCGCAACAACATTCAGTAACAGTTATGTGAATGCTGGAAATCTTTTAAGTAACCACCAGAAACATTTCATAGTCGACTTCTTCATTCTGTACCAACCGATTGTTTTCCAGGTACTTCTAGGTCCTTGTTGCTTTAGCCCCCATAACGTAGACGAGAAGACATAACAATCAGTACATGAAACCATATACAGGTCAAGGGCAAAACATTACAGCTTCCATGACCAAATTGAGCCATATGCGTACAAGATATAATTAATAACTAACACAATCTGGTTAAACACGGTCCTATTTCGTTTCGTTTTTATAGTCCAAATTTCGTTTTACTTGTCTTTACTAATAAGGATTCAGTTGTAATTAATTTCCATTTTATAGAAACTTGCTCTGACATGTATTTGATGATCCGTTGCACTTACCCTGGATCAATGTTTTGCTAGTGTTTCTAATTGTTATATGGACGTATATTGTCGTCCCCACTTTACATGTCACATCTTTTTATCCGAGTAAGATGAAGATCGAAATTTATGTTTATAACCCAACCAGGGGCGTAAATGTGTGTGTGTGTGGGGGGGGGGGGTACACCCCAGCCCCCAAATAGTCGGTCGCAAAATGAGTACAGTCGGTCGCAAAATAGGGGTAGTCGGTATCAAAATAAGTACTCATTGTATACGTCACGCTACTCACGCAAAACTTTAGTATAAAAATAGTCGGTAGCAAAATCAGTACAGTCGGTCGCAAAATAAGAGCAGTCTTTAGTATAAAATAACCTTGTCAACTTATCATGTTTGAAAAGATGTTGTGTTTCACTTTCATTCTGTTGTGAGTAGTTGGTCTAATAACAAAATTTCACCCAGGGAGAAAAATAGTCGGTCTCAAAATAAGTGCAGTCACTGCAATCGGTCTCCAACACAATGCCAGAATAGATTCCAAATACTATATATATATTTGCGTGAATCCGTGAGCCTAAATTGCATACGTCACTCTTATTCTGTTGTGAGTATGTTGGTCTAACAACAAAATTTCACCAAGGGAGAAAAATAGTCGGTCACTAAATAAGTGCAGTCACACCAGTCAGTCGGTCCCAAAAACAATGCCAGAATAGATCCCAAATATGTATTTGCGTGAATCCGTGTACCTAAATTGCATACTTCACACTAAACTATAGTATAGAATAACCCTGTATGCTTGTATTTCTTATTCTTTTGTGAGTATGTTGTTCTATGAAATGTTTTCTACCATGGCAAAAAATAGTCGGTCTAAAAAAAGTACCCACCGCAGTCGGTCTCCGACTAAATGAATTAATGAGATAAACATACAGTTACAAAACAGGCGAAATTGACAGATAAGCCTCAAGATTTTATCCCATTTTTTATCAACCCCAGTACCAAAAATTTAAAGCTCGGTTACGTGTCTGAAATTTTTTCGCGTCTCCGGCGCGATTCCATTATGACATCATTCTTCTATTGAGTTACATATCAGAATTTTTTTCGCGCCTGCGGCGCTTGATTTCATTTTAAAATCATTCTTTTTACTCCTCGGTTGTCTTATACTGTCTCAGCACTATCATATTCACGATTATAGTGAACTTCCCAGATGTAGTTACACTGGTGTATGGGGCGGGGGCGTCAGATTGTACAGATGTTATGCCAACCCTTGCAAAACACATCTGGAGATTCTGTCCCATTAACTGACATTTCTGGTACACTCGTCCACAGGATTCCTCCCAGTAATGACCTCAAATGCCAAGATATTGAATCAATTTTTCAAAAAATTTCTCAAATTACTCAGTGTTATAGGCACCGCCATTGATACGACATAAACTATATGTGAATTAAAATAAAACTACTTTCCGACGAGACAACGATCGGCGAACAACTACACAATTATATAATAATATATATGTTCTACCGGGACGCTTAAAGCCCCAATAACACTCTTGTTGTAACTGAATAATATGTCCCAATCTTAATTCTGGTCAACAAATTGTATTATTTTACAATGTTCCAATTTATTGATGATATAAATTTCATCTTAACACACCTAATTTAAAAAATTGGAAAAATTCAACTAAATGATTAAAAAAGTCTAACGTAAACCATTTCAAATGTGACTTTGATTTAAAATATTTTCGAACCCTGTAGTACTACTGCTACTTTTAGGACTTCTTCTTTCGTTGTGTTTCTGTGATCGTAAAATAATACCACAGTATTTCAGCTATAATAACTTTATTGCCAAGCTGGATAACTTCGCAGGTTCCTTGTTCTCAACAGATAATGGCTGCTTGAATATCTGGGTGAGTATCTAATGGGGCTTGATCTACACTCAAATTTATACCCCCATCCCTGCACGTCCAAGGTTTAGCCTTGACGTTAATTTCCATTCCAAATGCGTAATAACCTACTAAATTTCATACAAATAAAGCAGGTGCTGATACCATATTATGTCTACTAACCATAGGTCCAATAACAGGAAGAGCGTGATGGACAGTTTTGTCACAGGTTATGATTTTACCAAAACATCACTGACTTATTATGTATAGCTTATATTTCACGTTTACTAGGTACGTGAGATTTTAATTTTATAGACAGAGAATTTAATAATTTTCCAAAGACACAATATGGTCTTAAAGACCTAAGACCATAGTCTTACATACCTTCCCTCGCTAAAGACATTACCATAGTAAAAACATGTAACAAAAACTATAGGTCTTATGGGTAATAAGGGGAGACTAGAGAACAAGGAAGCCTGGCAAAGAATCATAAGGGTACATCAATATAATACAATTGCATGTATAAAATATTTCAAAATGATAAAAATTCACTTTTAAAAACACTAAGTCAAATTCAAAAAGTTTTTGATACTTGAAGTGTCCTAAACACGCTAACAATTCACACTACTATACAAGTATGGTAAAACACGACACAAAACTGTTGTTAAACGTTCATGGTTGGCATCCTTTAAGTCCAATTCACATTCCAGAAACAAACAATCAGTCCGTTATCAAATGATATGAAATACAGTCCTGCTACAACACACATTGTATAATATGTGACCTAATGAAGTTGACCTCCATAGTTTGTTTGATAATATACACTCAGTCTACACGAGGAGGGTCACATATTTGACTTCTGGTTACCACAAAAGGTGAAAAGTTACACCGTGTTTAATTGTTAATGACAGTTTGATAGACAACACAGCTACCGAACAATGTGTACTGGAACTGAAACACTCTGGATACATATTATGTCTATATAGATACAAGTATAATATTGATATATTATATAAGCATAATAGGAAGATTATATCTAAGCTGATGAGTGGGTTATTCACCCATAACACAATAGTTGTATGAAATACACACATTCCGTGAATGATTGTTTAACACAACACTTCTTATGAAGTCACATGGCAAATTTCCTTTATATCGGGCAGAATAAAGCCGGGAGGTAATTTCTCCACTAATTTCCTTTCCTTTGGAATCTTCTTACCAGTAGCGGCAGACATAGTCATAGTTATTGATGACGAAGTAGATGTACCAAGTACTGACGTTGATTGAGCAACGGTGGTCGGTGGCGAGATGGTTGCTGATTCATTCCCATTAGTTGTTAACTCGCCTTTTTTTGATAGAGCCATTTCTTCTCTTGTACTGATCTCAGGACGATTTCCACTTTGTTTCGTTCTAAAAGAATGACTGACGATTTTTTTTAAATTTCGGGTTGCGTTTATAGCAACAGATAAAGCCAATGAGAATTACAAGTGTTGAACCAATAAGTATTATTAAATGATAACATAAAGGTCAGGGTTTTGTCTTTCTCTAAGTACCTCAAATTTTGTAACTCATAAATTAACCCTTGCATAGAAATTGCCCTTGCAATTCTATAATTTTAGAGGTAATTTAGTAATTGTATAAGTATTGATGGTCTTTAGTAGATTTTTCCCAAAGAGTGTCTAAAGTTTTTATCCGAATGATTTGCTAGTTATATGAAACATAATTACAGTCCACACATAGTAACATTTCAATCAAGGGAAATCGTGAATCTAGTAAGTCTACGAATTTTAGTAACCCAACCGTTTTTGGAACAACACAACTGTTTTTGGCATTCCTAACTAAAAATCGACTCAGTTAATTAATCATTAACGTAAAAAATTCAAATATTATAGCATACTGGCAATCATTTTGTCAGGTTTTAATTTACCATCGCTCTTTATATCGCATTGAAGGACATCCGCATCTATGTGACGTTCATCATCAGAGATGTCACTACCACTAGATGACAACCTATTCGTGTCCCTACCATTTTCAGTATCTTGATCGTCATGAGCCTTGAGACGCTTGGATAATTCCATTAATGGAACATCTTCCCCGTCCGACGCGCTTTCCGATCTTTCCCGCCTAAATCGTGTAGCCAGTTGTGCCAATGGTACATCATCATCGGGCTCACTGGTTTCGTTTTCTGAGCTAGAATCGGAACTCGATGGATCTTCAACATAGTGTGCCTTTCGTAGCAACTTTTCCGTATCGGATTGTTTTTTCCGGAATTTGCCAATTATCAAGTTTTGCTAAACGCAGATCTTGTGCATTTGACTTTGTAGTTCGGCCTGTTCATTGATTATGCATTATAAAGGAAACCGGCGACGTTTGTTCGATTATCCGATAATATGGTGTCCATCGTTCCTGTAATTTGTGTTTTCGAAGATGGTTTTTATAATACACTGGGTCACCCACCTTAAAAAGGGTGTCAGTTGCATTTCTATTTACATATTCAGCGTTTTTACGCTGTGTTTTCCGTAACTTCTTGTGATGCAAAAGAAAAGCCTTATGCTGATTTTGCAACGCGATTTCGTGAGGATCGGTTCCCAAATATTTCCTTTTAGGTTTCAAAATGTTGTCCAATGGCAATACAGGATCGCGTTTATACAACAAGTAAAAAGGAGAAAATTTTGTAGATTCATTGACATTAAATCGAATAGCGGCCAAAGTTTGATTCAAATATAAATACCAAGTGTTACAAATTTCAGCGATCTTTTTAGATAATATGTCGTGCATCGTGCGGTGCATGCGCTCAACACGCGAGTTCGCTTGTGGGTGGTAGAACGACGTAAGGACATGTTTAATATTTGATTCTTTAAGCGTTTTCTCCATTATCCTATTGACGTTCTCGCTACCGTTGTCTGTAGCCAATTCTAACGGAGCACCATATCGAGGGAAAATTTCCTCTATAAGTAAGTGGGCGACATTCGCGGCAGATTTACTTTTTACTGCAAAGGCCTCCACATAACCAGAAAAATGACAAAGAAAACTAATTATATATTTGTTCCCCGAAAGAGTTGTGGGATACGGTCCCGATAAGTCTAACCTTATCCTCGCAAAAGCATAAGGTGGTATATCATAGAACTGCATGGGTGGAATTTGTTAAGTTAAAGACCTCGATTGACACAACACGCAATCATTTACATGATTATGAATACGGACATACATGTTTGGAAAATAATAATGTCTTTTTATGGTATCATGTGTTTTATCTATGCCTAAATGTCCGTTATTGTCATGATATTGTCTTATAACAGTATTTTGAAGGTGTTGAGGTATGTATAACCTCAGTGTTGGGTCATCATCAGGACTTGAGATGAAATATAATACTTTGTCTATAAGCAGAAATCTATTTTTTATCTTATTTCCACCCGTATTTGCCTTTAATTTTTTAATAATAGATACAATTTCTGGATCGTCATTTTGTTCCTTTTCGATGTCAAAATTATCCACATTTAAATCTATTCTATCCGGCAGATCTTTATCCGGAACAGTACATTTCGCATAATTATGTGGAACGAATTCATTTGAATTGAATGCACTAATCTCAAACATATTATCACTAGTGCGCGGTTCGATGGTTTCACCGTCAGCGTTATTATCATTTGCTTCTTGTTTTAATGGAACTCGAGAGAGAAGATCAGCTATAGAATTTTGTTTTCCGGGTACATATTCAATCGTACAATTAAATCCCGCTATCCCCAATGCCCATAACTGTATTTTCTTATTTTGCATAGGTGATTCCAAAAGATATTGCAACGGCTTGTGATCAGTTCGAATGGTAAATTTGGCATTATGTAAATAATAATCCAACTTTTGTAACGCGTAATGGATGGCATAAGCCTCACGTTCTACAACACTCCACTTCACCTGAGACTGTGATAACTTGTGTGACAAAAAGTAAATTGGGCGTTCGACTTTCCCTCCGTTTCCATCCTCGTGCACCTGCACTAACGCTGCGCCTATAGATGTATCGCTTGCATCAGTATAAAGTATATACGGTAAATTAGGATCTGGGTAAGCTAATAACGGCACCGTCGTTAAACTCTCTTTTAAAAATTCAAAAGCAGTTTGACATTCAGATGTCCATTTAAATTTTGCATATTTCTTCGTTAATTTGATTAAAGGTTCAGCAATGGTAGAAAAATTTGGAATAAATCGTCTATAATAGCTACACATTCCCATAAAACTCCTAACCTCTTTTACCGTACGAGGTTGATCCATACCCTTAATAGCACAAACTTTATCCTGATCTGTTTTAATGCCTTTAGGAGTGATGACAAAACCCAAATATTTAGTTTCTTGTTGAAAAAATTTACATTTAGAGGGTTTTAATTTCAACCCATGTTGTCGCAAACGATTAAATACAAGCTTAATATGTTCATAATGTTCTCGCTTTGAACGAGAATAAATGAGTATATCATCGATATATGCTATTGCAAATTCTTCAAGTCCTTTAAGAACGCGTGCCAGTAAATGCGAAAAAATACTTGGACAATTGTTAATTCCAAATGGCATAACATTGAATTCAAACAAGCCTCGATGGCATACAAACGCCGTTTTTTCTTTATCTTTTTCATCGACCAAACCTTGCCAATACCCTGATTTCATATCGAGAGTTGTGAAGTATTCTGATTTATCTAATCGACCTAACATGTCCTCAATAAGGGGTAGGGGCCAACTGACGGTCTTAGTGATTTTATTAAGCTTCCGAAAGTCAACGCAAAATAAATCGTTTTGTTCCATCTTTCTTGTCTACTAAGACAATAGGAAATGACCAAGGACTGTTACTCTCCTTTATGATATTATTACGTAACATGTCATCGATAGCCTCATTAACAATGGGTCTAGAGTCAATGGAGTACGATATGCCCGCTGTTTGATGGGGGAATGGTTACCAGTGTCAATAGTCATTTTTACAGTATCGGTATGTCCTAACTCTGAGTCACTGATCGCAAATAAATCATGATTTTTCCTCAAAAGATTAAATAACTTAACGCGTTCCGTATCTGGCACATTGATTTTAGCAAATTTTTCATTTAAATTAGCATCAGTACACTGCGAAGCACCTTGTAAAATCTGATCTACAGACGCTATCGTACTGTCAAACGCATCGACAGCCCGACCAATAACACATCCGCTTTTTAATCGAAACGTTTTGTTCGTACCGTTTACAAGAAAGACTGGTATTATTTTACTAAAAGTTTTCGCACGTTCCATACTGAACAAAGAATTGCTGACCATAAGTCCCGGTTCACTACTCACAAACCCTTTAGTGGCTTGTTCAACCATGAAGACATCTTGCCTACTGTCGTAACTATGTCTTTTCAATTTCGCATGAGCGATGTACCGTGTCTGAGGTTTTAAAATTACATCGTTTGCTATTCGCAAAACAGAAGATATGTCTGCGTCATTATCCAAGGAAACATACATTTTTCCAATTTTCATACATCCTAAATCAAAGAAAAGCCTACAACCATGAGAAACAAGAAAATCACGACCTAAAATTACGTTTCTATTCATATTGGAAACAACATGAAACACGTGTCTTAACTTTTTACCCTTAATTTGAAATTCCAAATTTGCAGAACCTACCAAGTTAAGTTCAAGTCCATTTACTGACTGTAATACAATTTTACTTTTGTCCAATTTTGGTTTATATTTTAAAGAATCATATACCTGCTTACTAAGTAAAGATACTTGAGCCCCGGTGTCAACTAATGATCGAAAATTTCGTTTTTCTATTTTAATCAAACGTGAACTTGAACAACCCGAAACATTTATACCAGAGAAGGGCTTTTTATATCTACTCTTCCCGTAAGCCCCCCGAAAAGAGTATCTTAGTTTCCCGGTTTTTGTGGAGTTTTAGGCTTAACTGACTTATCCCGTCGTTTATATCTTGGGTTTGATTTAAGATAGTCATCAAATTTCCTACAGCCACGTTTAAAATGTCCCTCGACGCCACAAAACCAACAAGTCGTATTTCCTTGAAAACTCGCCTTAACGTGGTTTACACCTCGTTTTTGTCTGCATTCGCGGCTTACATGACCACGACGAAAACATATTCCACACGTGCGGTTTCTCACACAATCGACATCCATGGGTTCATGTTCGCTATTTGCATATACGCGTGTGTGTTGTCCGCCTAATCTTAACGCAAATCTTTTCCTAATATTTTGTTCTTGGCTGGCCAAATCTACTGCTGCGACGAAAGTCTGCGGGTCGTCTCGTAAAATTTTTGTTTTGATATTTTCGTGCTGAAGTCCGCCTACAAAGAAAGTAATTAGTTGCCTATCAAACTCTCGCTGTCCGGCATAACCTGGAAATGCTTCAGCGGCTAAAGAGAGAATTCTTTCAGCAAAAACTTGGACGTTTTCTTCGGGTTTTTGTCTGATTTTTGCTAGAATTGCCAATGCCTGTTGTGTGTCCGTAATTTCCGAAAACGTGTTAATTAAATCTTGTTTCAATACACATCCCACGTCATATTTGCATCTGCTATGATTTTCCTTTGTATAAAATGACTTGCGACCCCTCTACTTGATTGAAAAGCGACTAACTTTACCCGGTCTTCAGGTACTGTTGCGAGAACACAGTATTTTTCAATATTTTTTATCCATTCTCTAAATTGTTTTGGATCCCCTTTATACGGTTCAATTATATTAGCTACCGAATTTGTGGAAATCGAGGAAGACAAACCTGTCAAATGGGCACCTAAATTTCTATAAAATTCTTCAGCCATTATTACAGATAGAAATCAGTGAAAAATCGAAAAGAGATACTCACAAAAATAAAAATTTGGCTAATTCTATCTGTCCCTGAAATTCACGGCACCAAATCAACACTGTAGTACTACTGCGACTTTTAGGACTTCTTCTTTGTTGTGTTTTTTTGTGATCGTAAAACAATACCACAGTACTTCAGCTATAAGAACTTTATTGCCAAGCTGGGTGACTTCGCAGGTCCCTTGTTCTCAACAGATAATGGCTGCTTGAATATCTGGGTGAATATCTAATGGGGCTTGATCTCCAAAATTGCCAAAAATGAGTTAAATACACGAAACAGTTCGCAGCAAAAATTATCAACGGCCTATCTTTATAAAAAAAAAAATGACGCAACGGAGAAGTCATATATTGGTAAGTACAGAACCAATAATTTTTTTCCAAGCAAACAAACCTATCTGTTAAAATGGCTGCTAGACGAGGTAAGAGGCACTTAATTTTCCTAGTGTTACCTTATATACAACAAAAATGTAATATAATACTAAAGATATTCAAAAAGTACTTCATTACAATTTAGTAGACCTTGATGTATATAACCATTTCTTGCTGAAGAGGCACTTAATTTATCTAGTGTAGCCTTATATACAAAAATAATGTAATATAATACATAACGATAATCCAAAAGTACTTTATTAAAAATTAGTAGCCCATGCTGGATGTATCCATTTTTTGCTGAAGTGGGCCTACGACCAAGGTCAAAAACATGATCACTTTTAATTCATATTAAATGCTACAATATTGATATTTCGCTATTAATAATAAGGAAGTTGAAATGTTTTATTGTTTGTGTTTTAGGGCGATGTCTAGATGCTACGGACGTGCTGGAACTATGAGAGGATATGGAAAACGAGTTTGATGATACTGATAATGTTCCAAATTATAAAACGTCCGATTCCGATGGTAATGATACTTCTGATGATCAATTCTTTACCACAAAGAAATCTTCTGCACATAACAAGGCACAGGGTGATGTACATGATAACAAGACAACACACAAAATGGTGGACAACAAGACATCCCACAAGATGGTGGACAAGACAACACACAAGATAATGGACAAGACAACACACAAGATGATGGACAACAAGACAGCACCCAAGATGGTGGACAACATGACAACACACATGATAATGGACACGACAACACACAAGATGGTGGACAACAAGACAACACACAAGATGAAGTAACAGAGAAATAGAATATTCAGGGTAGCAGAAAAAGACAGGAAAATCAAGGTAACTGGAAACGAAATGTCAGAAAGATGATGACGTTATCTGGGAAACCCCCATGTCAATTCAGCTGGAAAACTAGTGTCAGAAAAAAACACCCCTACCCAGTAATTGTTTGTAATACCAGAAGAGCTCCACAAATGGTATGATAACCTCCCAATTGTATTCAGCAGTGATGATACTGATAACGATGCTGGTGATTAGGTCTTCAGATAATGGATTCTGCGCGTTAATGTTCAATTTGTTAAAATGTATTTGAATTATTTGTTTCAATTAAATGCATTTTTCAATGTTTTAAAATAGTTTTTTTTCATTTTTTCATTTCAGTGGCGGCGATAGCGAACCTAGGAATTTGAAAAAGATGGGGGGTGGCGAATAATTATTTTTAACAAATTTTGAAAAAATAACAGTGTTGTTATGCTGTGTTGTCCAAGTTTAGGGGGCCTGGGCACCTATAGCACGCCTTAATTCTGCCAATGCTATCTAGGCAAAATTCTCCTTATAGCTTAGGGCTTGCATCCTATAGCACGCCTTAATTCCGCCAATGCTATCTAGGCAAAATTCTCCTTATAGCTTAGGGCTTGCATCCTATAATAATAATAATAATAGTTTATTTCAGTAATTAGGTCGAATGACCCATAGATACAGAGTATGTAATGCTTTTATATTTACAAAAATAAATAATTTTCATTAACACAATTTGAAGACTAATCATGGTAAATCTGTTGGTAAATTTAACTATCAACAATAATGTTCACAATACTACAATATAATTGGATTTAAATTATATTCGTTTTATTTACAATTTTAAATATTTTTATTTACAATTAAATATAACAATTTGTTAACTTATTTAAATCATTTACAAATTTTACACATGTTCACTTCTCAGTGCAAGTGCTTTATCCAGAAAACATGATGTGGATAGCATAATACTTTTGTCTGCGTTTGAACATAACTGATTGAACTTATATACATTTTGCACATGATTCCAATATAGTTTAGGTAAATATTGTATTCTTAATTCATTATAATGTTTACATTCTAAGACAAAGTGGTAAATGTCTTCTACCACACAATCACAAACAGGACAGACTGGGCTGTTTACTTGTTTTCGCCTAAATAAGTTTGCATTTAATTGGATCAAATTTAATCGTAGCTTAGTTATATGTCTTTTAATATGCTGAATAACGTTGACAGACAAGTAGTTTTCCTGAGTTATATTCAGTTTGAATGTACAGTAATACTTAAGACTTTCACTGTTAGAGATTTTGGTTGACCATTCCTGTATATTAATGTCAGTTAAACGAGTATTTAATATATTTAAAAACTACTTCGAGCTACCAACTTGCTCACAGTATCAGATGTCACCAAATCCAAGTGAACTTAAGAGTAATTTTACTTTAGTAGCCCAAGTAACACGACCAATAGTATCAAGACGCCTTAACATTGTGTACGTTTGTTTAGCGTATCTGCTGTATGGCATATGAATCAGCTTGATCCAATAGCGCACACATGACGACATGTAATATACTGCAAGATTGTGACGACCACATTCCCCTTTAGAGCCTGCTGTCGAGCTACATTGACGAATGCCGAGAACAGATTTACAGAAATTCGTGTGTACAAGCTCAATATCTTTACGATATTCATAGCCCCAAATTTCAGAGCCATATAATAAAATGGGTTTTATGATACAATCAAAAATCTTAAACACAACATGGGGAGTTGGTGAACCTGTTTTTCGAAATAAACATTGTATGGGTATCAGGTTTTTTTTTAGCTTTTACAGACAAACTATATACTGCTTTACTCCAAAACAATCTGGATGAAAATAGTAGACCAAGATAATTATAATAAGTGACACACTCAATATTAGTATTCTTATAGTAAAACCTTTCATTTTGTCGCAGTTTTCCCCCGTTCCGGAAGACTACAACTTTTGTTTTTGATATATTCACTTCTAAGTTAAATTGACAACAAAATATTTCTAATATATCAATTTTACGCTGGAGGTCACCGATAGTATCTGATACAATGCTCAGGTCATCTGCATATAGAAGCATAAGAATATCATCTACATCCTGATTTGTGAATATACCTCTTACATTTCCAATTCTCATACAATCTACCAGCTGGTTAATGTATAAACAGAATAGCAATGGACTTAAAGTGCAGCCTTGTCGCACGCCTGATTGACAGTCGAAATAAGGAGTTAGCTTTGAATTCACTTTAACACAGGAACTGACTGATGAATACATGTTTTTCAGAGCTTGAAACATTTTACCGGATACTCCTTTGTTTAGTAATAAAGTTAATAATTTAGGACGGTTTATGGAATCAAAAGCGCGGGAGAAATCCACATAGAGACAATACATGTGACCTTTCGATTTAGAAATGTATTTTTGCACAAGACCCTGTAATGTGAATATTTGGTCAATAGTCGAATATCCCCTCCTGTACCCCGCTTGTTCTTCACAGTACTTGCCTTCGGATTCCGACCATTTCTGTAACCTAGTGTTACGTAGAGTGCAGTATATTTTACCTAAGCAATCGAGAAGAGAGATCCCTCTATAGTTTCGACAATCCGAAACTGAGCCCTTTTTATGAAGTGGAACAATAAGGGCTTTCGACCAACTATCTGGAAAATCACCATAATTAAAAATATTATAAATAACTGTTTAAAGTTGGTACAAACGTATCCAAACAGGCTTTATAATATTCTATCCCAATTCCATCTGGGCCGGGGGAAGTCCCCGATTTCATACCTCTAACACATTCTGTTACTTCAATTTGGGTAATCGGCCTATTTGGAGTACTAAATTTTGTTTCGCTCGAACTCGTGTCTGAATCTGAACTAAGTTCATGTCTATTCAAGAGAGGGTCTTTTTGGGATACATAATTTGGGTTAAGAATAGATTTGAAATGATTCATCCATTCAAATGGTGAAATGTCATTAATTATTTTAGATTTAGGCCGAACAGTTTTAATTGTTTGCCAGAATGTGTAAACTATTATACAATTTATCACAAAATAAATTTTCGTGATGACGTTTCTTACGTTCACATAGAGATTTAAATTCGTTTTTACATATAATATACAATGATAAAACTTGTGAACTATTTGACTTTTTACTATTAGCACATTCATCATCAAACCAAGGAGGTTGATTCTTGTGTTTAAAATAGTTAGTTTTACATATCATTGGTTTAGGACATGATTTTATAAAGTTCGTAAAACATGTTATAGCACTGTCTGTATTCTGTGGCGGAAGTTCTTTGAACACCTCATTGAATTGTTCAAACGATGCGCTTATGCGCGCTTGGAACTCTTGATCAAAGTTAGCTTTCAATTTGTATTTTGTGTACGCGCAAGTGTCTATGACTTGATCATTAGTAATCTGTTTTGCGATGTTGACATTTATACAAAAATATATTGGTTGGTGATCGGATTCCGTTCTCTGACCAACTTCAAATTTAACTATGTTATCAAATATTTCAGAGGACATGAACAAGTAGTCCACGACGCTAGCGCCGTTATATTTAAGACACGTGAATTCCCCATCTCGGTCTCCTTCGCTGCGACCGTTCACTATATGAATATTCAACACTGCACATAGTGTCAACAGTTTTTTCCCATAATTGTTCAGTTCCTTGTCTTTAGAACGCCGTAGTCTTATCAAAATTGTCAACGATGTAGACTGCCTCATCCAGTCCCGGAATATATTTCACCGAATCATCTATAAGATAGTCATAATTTTCCCCCGTTCTGGCGTTGAAATCCCCCGTTACTATTAAATTAGATTCCGGGTACTCCGAAATAATATCCAACAAATTTTCTTCGAATTTTTCAAAACCACATTGATTTCCATGAATCTTTGAACCTTCTGGGGCGATGTACACAGCACAAAATATAACACATTTAGACAAACCGAAGTAGTCTGGATCAAGTTTTAAAAATATCGACTCTTGAAATGAATGTTTAATTCTGTCGATACCGATAGACAGACTATTGTGGTACAGAACAACGATACCACCCCGCTCCTTACCATTACCACGTACACATGAAACATATTCGTATTCAGGAAAATGACAGTCCAATTCAATCTCGTTTCCACACCAAGTCTCTATCAGACAGATGACATTGAAACGCTTCAGATATAAGATGAATTCTTGGTCCCTCAATTTTGATTTTAGACCGTTCACATTCCAAGTGATAACTTTGATAACTGAATTTACATTTTGGCAAATTTTATTTTTATTTGCAGACTTGTCTAAGTTGACAAAGTCCCTTGATGTTTGCTATTTATCATTCTGGTTCAATGAAATAATTTCGTTGGTTTCAATGTCAAACGTGAATACTTCGTGACCAATAATCAGTTTGTCGAATTTCAGATAAGCTCTCACCGATTCGTCGTTTTTCTTCGCTTCACTGAGTTGGGAATAAGCGCTTTCCTTCTCCTACGTATTTGAGGCGTAAAATCTTCGCTTACTTTCAGGTCACTGTTAACAGTTCTCAAATGAACCCTGGCTTGCTTTAAAATAGTGTCTCTGTCTTTAATTCTGTTGAACATAATTAACAATGGACGGGGCTTTTTTGATTTGATATTCCTTTTGCCAAGCCTATAACATCTTTCAATCCCCATATCATTTTCTGAATGAGCCCCCTCTATATTAAATTCACCTGCCAATATTTCCCGGACTAATTTCTCACTATCTTCACAGCCTTCTCCTGACTTTTCTTTTAATCCATACATAATTAAGTTTTTCTGTTTTGCTTGATTTTCACTGCTTTCGAATTTATGCTTCAGAATGTTGTTGTCTGCTTTTAGATCTTTACCTCCTCTCGTATTTTATTCACGTCATCCTTAACATTTAAATCCTTACGTGACAAGGAATAGGGTTTTGTCCGGGCACATCCGTCCCCACCCACTGCTATCAAGTGTACCATATTTTGGTCCCCAAATGACCTAGTTAGGGTTAAGTGACGTTAAACCATATCCCGCTTTATCTCTCTCGCCCACGACACGCCCGCCTGAGCCGGCCATGTGTAACCCCCAGTATGTAATAGTGTCTTATTCTGTAATATTTTTGTGACGCGTACGTAAATACTTTTATTGGGTCATTATGCACTGTTGAAGTGTTAAATATAATGCTGTATAGATCCATTACTTCAGTGACGTGGCTAGTGTATGCATAAGTGTTATAAAGAATACATGTATAAATAATTAATGTGACTTAAGAAATGTGACATTCGAAAGATCAGAATTGGAAACACCGAAATTCCTATTTCTAAATCTGTGAGAAATCTTGGAATTCTTGTCGATTCTCGTCTCAGCTTTGAAAACCATGTGAACAACATTTGTAAAATATGTCATTTCCATCTCCGAAGGATAGGGTCCATTCGTCATCTAATAACTGAAGATGATGCTGCAACCTTAGCTCGATCCTTCGTCCTGTCCAGAATAGACTATTGTAATTCAGTACTAACTGGTATTACGAACGAACAGATTACAAAACCGTGCTGCTTACATTGTCACAAAAACTAAATCAAGATCACACATCACCCCAGTCTTGAACAAATTACATTGGCTCCGTGTTCGAGAAAGGATCAACTTTAAAGTCTTATCGTTAACATATCAATCGATAAATAAATCCGCGCCAGGTTACCTTCAAAATCTAGTATCACTGTATCAACCTAAACGATCATTAAGATCAGAAGGGAAACTATTATTAGATGTACCTGCCTATAAATTTAAATCTTTTGGATCTAGAACTTTTCGATACAGTGCATCAATTGTTTGGAATACACTTCCAGAAAATATCCGACAATGTGATTCTCTGTCGGTTTTTAAATCCAAAGTGAAAACTTGGTTATTTAGTCACTATTATTAACACTCCAAAGTGAGAACATTTTCTAGCGCCTAGTGCATTCCCTAGTGGATTGAATAGTTGCGCGATAAAAATATCATTATTATTTATTATTATTATTTCGGGATTAGGGTCGGGGACTTCTGCCTCACTGTTGGCTTGTTGATCTGGATTAACGTGGCTTTTAATTGCCCACTAATCTGGACTGGAATTATGTACACAATTTCAAAGTTATCTTTAAAATATCGATTTACATTCTATAATTAGTAATTTACCCACCTTTATCAATAATATATCCACGTGTACGTGTAATGAACGTACGACCCAGCAATAGCCAAGGTATATATGTCGCGATGTATGCAATAGTACACCTCTCTGATTGGTTAGGCCGTTACATTCACTGAAATGCATTAGAAAAATAAATAAAGGTTTTCGCAGCATATCGGGATAAAAAAAAATCATTTAAGATGCAGTGTAAATAGGTATATACAACTGGTAGTTTTTTCTTTGATGTCCATAGTAGTTATATCACATAACAACCTCTCATGGCGTCATCAGAGGTTGATATATTCGGTTCATATCAACCGCTGATGACGTCATGGCAGGTTGATATTTCATATCTACCACTGGCTGATGACGTCATCCAAGGTCGATATATTCGGCTCATATCAACCGCTGATAATGTAGATGATCGAAATAATACAAAGAACACAGACATAAAATTTTATTCTTTTGACAATAAAAAAAGTTATGGTACCGTTTGCAGCATGCAGTAACGAAATAGACGCTTTAATTATCGGCATATTTAAATCGGTTATCCTTACTCCATGTCTAAGATATCTTTCAGAATTTTCTTTCCGCCCACATTATTTCTCCACACACTGCAAGACTTGAAAGTATTTATCGCTTAAAAGTTCCTTTGCAAAGTATTTTTGGATACAGTCCACTTAAACCAGTCGGTCAAATCCTTCTCTGAAAATACTTAAATTTCAATCACGGTTCATTGTCAGAAATATCGGAAAAGATTGCCTTTTGCATGATCCAAATTTTCTTCAGGCTTTGGATAGATCCTCATCATATTTACATCCACATCTATTCCATCGTCAATATAATGACTAAAAAGGATTGCTTATTCGTCTATATTCAAACAGGCTTGTATTTTATGTTGTCCCGGGTGGATGTTTTTGTACAATAAACTTTATCTACGAGTTCGTAAAAACAGGGAAGGATTTATGTGGTTTCGCAAGGCGTTGTTTCGTTATGCATGCCTGAACGTACTGTAGTTGCTAGTTTGATCATTTTAGTGGCTCGTGTGTTACATATGTAGTCGCTCTTCGAAAATTAACTGCTTTTCTAGCACCGTCTTGTTCAAGTAAGTACATCTTAAATAATTTACGATCAGTCAAAAATATATTTGACAAAGTTTTATGTTACTGTTTGTACCATACCAGGGAAATCAACAAGCATCCGTGACAGATCTTTCTTAAAATCAATATTTCTTCTAAAATTCAGACATTTGTCATATCAGATTTGAAAAATGTATTTTTGTTTAATTTAATTGTAATTTGATATTAAGATAACATTTATTTTAGTAAATCAAATATATACAACGAAAAACAAATTTCGAACAACACGTCATTGCCAAATACAAATCATTTAAAACATTTCTTCAGAATCATTTCTTAAAAAAAGGAGAATCGAATAATGTAACACTACAGATAACAGACGATCAGCATAGTTGGTAGATCTTTATTGAGAACATAGAATAGACATAGATGGAAGGAGCTCTATTCAAGACTGACTTACTGTCAGTAAATTCGGGCTTTATAAAGCATACGACTATTAAGAATAATGATACATGACAGATTAACTTATTTGGAATTGAGATTATAGTTTCTATAACTGCACTGCATCTTTCCTTTAAAGTCGCGAAGTTCTGCCGAGTGTTAAAACACATAGATCATGACGTTATAAATAACATATGAATAAATGAGATATTTAATGAGATCGTGCCTTATGTCAAAACGAGCAGAGGTCATTCGTATGTTGCGTGAAAATAACATATTGAACACATTAGCAGAAGTTATATATAGTTGAAAACGTCCAATATAATATAATGTCAAATCCAGCAAAGTTCTATGTATAAATTACTTTGTCACAATAAACGTATATACAAAAAGATAAATTGCCCTATGACCGTGACTTCAGTGTGTAGAAACATAACACGCACGGGATTACACTAAAGTCGTCCAAAGAAATATGTCGCTATCACAAAATAATCTAATTACTAAAAATTAGGTTGCCAGGCAACGAAACATACGCCCACACAGCAGCCAAATCGTCCGGGCAGTCAACAAGAGTTGTCGCATATTAAGAATTATCAGAAAATCATTAAAATTTGTTTGGTTTTTATAATCAAACGTTTTTTTTTTTTAAATCAGATAATAATTGTGACCTCCAGAGGCACAACAAGCTAAAAAGGGTGATTTTTCGTACAATCAGGGGACATAATTCAGGACGTAGTGACCCGATGGGCGCAAATATCGAAAGGAACCAAGATCTTTGGGTTATAAATATACATGTCAAGTTTCATCAAAATCGGTTCAAAATTGTGACCTCTATAAGGTCCACATCCTTTATATAACATATTTTCACACTATTCGCGTACAAACGGCGGCCATTTTGTCCGTCAATTTTGGTCCGATTTTCACAAAATTCATACTCAACCTTCATAACCATGAAATGGTGATATAATCAAACGGTTTTTTAAATCGGATAACAATTTTGACCTCCAGAGGGACCACAAGCTAAAAAGGGCGATTTTTTTGGACAATCAGGGGCCATAATTCAGGAAGTTACGATCTGATGGGCGCAAATATCGAAAGGAACCAAGATCTTTGGGTTATTATAATACATGTCAAGTTTCATCAAAATTGGTTCAAAATTGTAACCTCTATAAGGTCCACAACCTTGATATAACATATTTTCACACTATTCGCGTACAAACGGCGGCCATTTTGTCCGTCAATTTTGGTCCGATTTTCACGAAATTCGAATTCAACCTTCATAACCATGGAACGGTGATATAATCAAACGTTTTTTTAAATCGGATAATAATTTTGACCTCCAGACGGACCACAAGCTAAAAAGGGCGATTTTTTGGACAATCAGGGGCCATAATTCAGGAAGTTACGATCCGATGGGCGCAAATATCGAAAGGAACCAAGATCTTTGGGTTATAAACATACATGTCAAGTTTCATCAAAATTGGTTCAAAATTGTGACCTCTATAAGGTCCACAACCTTGATATAACATATTTTCACACTATTTGCGTACAAATGGCGGCCATTTTGTCCGTCAATTTTGGTCCGATTTTCACGAAATTCGAATTCAACCTTCATAACAATGGAACGGTGATATAATCAAACATTTTTTTAAATCGGATAACAATTTTGACCTCCAGAGGGACCACAAGCTAAAAAGGGCAATTTTTCGGACAATCAGGGGCCATAATTCAGGAAGTTACGATCCGACGGGCGCAAATATCGAAAGGTACCAAGATCGTTCGGTTATAAACATACATGTCAAGTTTCATCCAAATCGGTTCAAAATTGTGACCTCTACACTGTTCACAACCTTGATATAACATATTTTCACACTATTCGCGTACAAATGGCGGCCATTTTGTCCGTCAATTTTGGTCAGATTTTCACGAAATTCGAACTCAACCTTCATAACCATGGAACGGTGATATAATCAAACGTTGTTTTAAATCGGATAACAATTTTGACCTCCAGAGGGACCACAAGCTAAAAAGGGCGATTTTTCGGACAATCAGGGTCCAAAATTCAGGGAGTTACGATCCGATTGGCGCAAATATCGACAGGAACCAAGATCTTTGGGTTATAAACATGCTTTTCAAGTTTCATCCAAATCGGTTCAAAATTGTGACCTCTACACTGTTCACAACCTTGATATAACATATTTTCACACTATTCGCGTACAAATGGCGGCCATTTTGTCCGTCAATTTTGGTCCGATTTTCACGAAATTCAAACTCAACCTTCATAACCATGGAACGGTGATATAATCAAACGGTTTTTTAAATCGGATAACAATTTTGACCTCCAGAGGGACCACAAGCTAAAAAGGGCGATTTTTCGGACAATCAGGGGCCATAATTCAGGAAGTTACGATCCAATTGGCGCAAATATCGAAAGGGACCAAGATCTTTGGTTTATAAACATGCATTTCAAGTTTCATCCAAATCGGTTCAAAATTGTGACCTCTACACTGTTCACAAGCTAAAAAACGTGATTTTTCGTACAATCAGGGGCCATAACCCATGAAGTTACGGTCCGATACATGCCAATATCGAAAGGAACCGAGATGTTAGGGTGATAAACCTATATTTTAAGTTTCATTGACGACAATATACGTCCACATGAAAATGTGGGCGTATAAAAATAGACTAAGCAAAATATTGGTTAATGTGATCTTGCATTAAATAAAATAATTTGAAAGTAGTCTACTTTTGAGTAATTATTGTATAATACTGGGTTTGATCCTTTTAACTCATATACTAGATCTGTTTGATTGTGATGATGAAGACTTTAATTACGCAAAAATTGAAAAATGTTTTAATATTATTTGTTCGTCTATACCTCCAACTTGGTTAAATATTATCGATACTGAAATGAAATCCATGTGATTTCCGCTCATGTAAAAATGTTCTGCTTCGATGAATGTCGAGAAATGTTTTGAAATGGGATTTAAAGTCCTACGGTTCTGCTCGGACTGGGATAATGAAGACGGTTATATACTATACAGTGTGCTATGAAGGCAATTTTACCCGGGCATCGGCAATACGGCCTACTCTTGTGTAGAATTCCTACTGCCAAGGGATATTTTAGGTGCACGCCACGGGACATCGGTTTTTCGTCTCATCCGAAAACTGAACAGCTTTCCTTGTCAGGCCCTCCATCCTGCACCACTGACATTCATGACAAGGGAAACAACATCAGAAAATCCTCATGAACTTTCGCGGCCAACGCAGAAATATTTTGGAGATTTGTTTTTCGTTTTATTTCTCGGACAAAATATTTTTTAACTTTATATTAAAATACAATTAAGGTTTAGACAAACCATCTTACAAATCTGATTTAACAAATGTCTTTTTTGTAAAACAAATATTAATTTTTAGATACAAATGTAATCATTAGTGTACACATATCGAAATACACATATCGAAACCACATTTTCTGCTGCAAGAAACCGGGACAAAAATTTGCAGGTGAACTAAATATTTAGATCTAATTAAGCCTAAGCAGAGATAAGCAGTTGGATTGGTCAAGACTTTGCACCACTTTATTTTTGTTTTAATAGATTCATTATATCAATTTCCTAAGTTCGATAAGCAGTATAGATTCATATTGTTCAAAGGTGACGATTTTCTGCTTAAGCAATTTAATTGGTCAAGATATTGGAACATAACGAATATCTCGACTGATTTCAATGATTAACATTTTCCGCTAATGTCTTTTGAAACCGGATTATAAATTTATAATATTCATAAATGGCTTCCGCACTGGCAGTTTTACAAAATCACCATTACGTTGAGATTATTTGCCCAGGGCATCCTATTCTATGCATAAGTCATGCCTGGGCTCGACACAAGCATTTTCTCTCTTACAGTTGTGAGGTAGAGCAGCCGCTGACCTTGATCAGAAAGAAATGGCGTCACCATATAAAGGTAAGCTATATATTGTCGAATGTGCCTTTATATAAATGATGTAAAATGAATGGGGTTTAATGTCCTACTGTTATGTCCCGACTGGTCTAATGAATACGGGAGTCCTTAAATAGTGTGGCGTTTCGATTGTTGTATTATACAGCTCTAATTAAGCCGCTTGCTGAATCTGCCCATTAGGTGTTATTTTTACCGTGTTACTGGGCGAGTCTAATAACTTATTATCCTCAAACCGGTCATGCAACTTCCCTTTTTTATACGCCAACATTTTTATGTGGACGTATATTGTCGTCGCCCCTGTCCGTCCGTCCACAATTTGTTTGTGGACCCTCTACAGGTCACAATTCTTATCCGATTTTGAGGAAACTTGAAATATAGGTTTATCCCCAAAAGATCTCGGCTGCTTTCGAGATTGGCATGTATCGGATGAAAACTTCATGGATTATGGCCCCTGATTGTACGAAAAATCACGTTTTTAGCTTGTGGACCCTATAGAGAGGTCACAATTTTGAACCGATTTTGATGAAACTTGACATGCATGTTTATAACCCAAAGATCTTGGTTCCTTTCGATATTTGCGCCTATCGGAATGTAATTTCCTGAATTATGGCCCCTGATTGTCCGAAAAATCACCCTTTTTAGCTTGTGGTCCCTCTGGAGGTCACAATTATTATCCGATTTAAAAAACCGTTTGATTATATCACCGTTACATCCTAAGGAAGGTTGAATTCGAATTTCGGGAAAATCGGACGAAAATTGCCATACAAAATGGCCGCCGTTTGTATGCGAATACTGTTCAAAAATGGTATATCAAGGTTGTGGACCCTGTAGAAGTCACATTTTTTATTCGATTTTGATGAAACTTGAACTTCATGGTTATAACCCAAAGATCTTGGTTCCTTTCGATATTTGCGCATATCGGAACGTAACTTCCTGAATTATGGCCCCTGATTATACGCAAAATCGCCTTATTTTAGCTTGTGGTTCCTCTGGTGGTCACAATTATTATCCGATTTAATCAAACGGTTGATTATATTACCGTTACACCGTAAGGAAGGTTGAGTTCGAATTTCGGGAAAATCGGACCAAAATTGCCATACAAAATGGCCGCCGTTTTTACGCGAATACTGTTTAAAAATTGTATATCATGGTTGTGGACCCTGTAGAGGTCACAATTTTAATTCGATTTTGATGAAACTTAAAATGCATGGTTATAACCCAAAGATCTTGGTTCCTTTCGTTCTTTGCGCATATTGGATCGTAACTTCCTGAATTATGGCCCCTGATTGTCCGAAAAATCGCCTATGGTCCCTCTGGAGGTCACAATTATTATCCGATTTGAAAAAACGTTTGATTCTATCACCGTTACACCCTACGGAAGGTTGAGTTCGAATTTCGAAAAAATTGGACCATAATTGTCAGAAAAAATGGCCGCCGTTTGTACGCGAACAGTGTAAAAATATGGTATGTCAAAGTTGTGGACCCTGTAGAGGTGACAATTTTAATTCGATTTTGATGAAACCTGAAATGCTTGTTTATAACCTAAAGATCTTTATTCTTTTCGATATTTGCGCATATCAAATTGTAACTTAATGAATTATGGCCTTTGATTGTAGGAAAAATCACTTTCGGTATTGCTTGTTCTCTATCTCTCGAACAATTATTATCTGATTTAAAAAAAAACACTCTGATTATATTACTGTTGCACCGTAAGGAAGGTTGAGTTCGAATTTCGTGAAAATCGTACCAAAATTGCCGGACGAAATGGTCACCGTTTGTACGCGAATAGTGTAAAAATATGGTATATCATGGTTGTGGCTACAGGTCACAATTCTTATCCGATTTTGACGAAAAGTAACATTTCTAGGTTGTGTACCGTCACACCATAATCATTGTCGGCTTCGAATTTCATGAATATCAGACTGTTTACTGACCAACAAAATGGCTGCTCCCAATACAGTATGAAATACAGGACTTAATGATGTAGGAAAAATCACTTTCGGTATTGCTTGTTCTCTATCCATCTCTCAAAAATGTGGGCGTATCCTGCCTGGCAGTGCCAGCCTATCTTTTTGAATATGTATTTATGGCCTTCAATATATGATTACCTGGTGTTAACACGTATGTATATTATTAATGCAATGTTACTGGGCGAGTCTAATAACTTATTATTCTCAAACCGGTCATGCAACTTCCCTTTTTTTGGAATATGTATGTATGGCCTTCAATATATGATTACCTGGTGTTAACACGTATGTATATTATAATTGCAAGTAACTGAAGGCTGCATATTGTGCATAGAAGGTTTCGGGTTCGCCGCGTATTTTGGCTGAGAAAGTTCCAATTTGACAATGGTGCACTGCGGATGGCCTAGAAATGAGTTAGATTGTTTATCTGACAACAAAAAAATAGATAAATAAATCCCCCCCCCACCAAAAAAACAAAAGAGAAACAGTTCATACATAATATCAAATTACTTTTATTAACAGACAAAATAAAACGTTAATATATGTTGAAAATCGTCAACTTCAATATGAGCTTAAATTTCTATAATTTACACACAAAAAATATTTCAATTGACTACATTACTTTAAGATCATATTTTACTGTTTTATGTTCACTTTATTTGAAAATATTTTTCCCAACTTACTTGTGTTATCTTTCTATTAATAACAAAAATAATGTGATCCTTTTCTAGATGGTATAATTGTACTGGGTCATCCAAATGTATATTTAGACAACAAGATTGCGATCTTAACTGGTTCAGAAGCTGAAATAAAAGTATGCCATATTGTTTTATACGCCCAAGTTTTTAAGTGTAGGTATATTGTCGTCACCCTTGTCTGACTGTGCGTCCGTTCACATTTTGTTTATGGACACTCTACAGGTCAAACCTTTACCCGATTTTGACGAAACTTGAAACATTGGTTCCTGCCGATATTGGCATGTATCGGATCATAACTTCATGGATTTTATCCCCTGGTTGTAAATAAAATCACGTTTTCAGCTGGTGGGTTTGTTAGATGTCAAAATTTCTATTATCAGATTTGTTGAAACTAAAAACGAATGGTTATTACCTACATATGTTTATGGAGTTCCTCGAGGTTCTGTTCATGGTCCGGTTGTATTTACCCTTTATACGTCACCATTAGGCGATATTGTCAGATAAAAAATAGCTAATGGAAGTCAAATAAACTTTTGAACTTGAATGATGCCAATATTTGCCCAATGCATCAATTAAATAAAATTATACATGATAATCAGCGCGTTGTAATTGTTAACTGTGATATTTTTCCGCCTTATTCTGCTCGTAATATTGGCGTAATTGTTGATACTTTTATGCCTATGGGAGCCCAAGAAAAAAATATTGTGGTATTTTAATACCAGAAATATAGATAAAAGTTGAGACAACAACTTTAATATTAGCACGATCTTCATGAAAATTGGAATGTAAGTGGAAATCTCCTACCTGTATCTACCCTTTGGGTAATACAGGATCAAAGTTCTCAAAAAATAAATCGAATTAAAGTATGTTAGTTTTCCTTGACACTATTGATGAGTACACAAAATATGAAGTTTGTTGACCGAACTGGAAATGCCATCATTTCGAATCGTGAAAAATCCCTAATAGTCCGGCAGCAGTTCAGCAAACCTGGAAGTATGTTTTTTGATGAATTATATTATATCTTGAATATGTGTAGATTATGAATCCGGATGATGCCACCCTGGCAACCTTGGGGAAATTTAAATATTCAAAATGGCCGCCATGGAGAATTTTCTGGTTATTTAGTGGGTTAAAATGTGTGATAGATTCTCTCGGACCCTGGTTTGAAGATGGTTCCTATGAGAATTCAAGCCATTGAATCCAATGAAGTTAAGTATCCCCTTTAGAGTGACGACTTATTCCGCTAAGGGGGTGGGGCAAATTAGTCAGAAAGGTTATAAATGCCCCTATTTGACAGGAAACTTTTAAATGCCCTACAGATGTGTGCAATATCTTGAAATGATATAGGTTTTCGGTGTATTATATAACTTCAATGTGTGTAGTTTCTTCATCTAGACCACCTGGACATCCTTGGTTGAATTGAACTATTGAAGATGGCCGTCACGAGGCATTTTCTAGTTATTTACTTCAATTAAATAAGGTACAATTCGGGACAAATCCTCTCGGACCTGGATATTAAGGTGGTTTCTGTAAGAATTTGACTCGCTGAAGCTAAATCTAGTGAACTTGGGTATTCCTTCTAAGTGTGGCGGCTAATTTCGCTTACTGGGGCGGGGGGCAAATTCACCATAGCGGCTCGATTTTTGAGGTAAACTCATAACGATCCCTAATACGGTGTGTTATATATTCAAATATAGGTTGTGTTTGTCAATTTCGTTTGACATGAACATAAAAACATGTTCCAACAAAAGGTGTTGAAACCCGATGATAATCCTTTCCAGATATCCTTACAAAGACACAAATTATACATGGTCAAACACAATCAACTATCGGACCATCGTGAGTTGTCGTGTACAACAGGGAGGACATTTGTCTGGCCAGTTATTTGGTCATTTATAAGCGCCGATAAAGCTTGGATTTGTATCACGGTTTTTATCCCGCTGGCAAACATTTTCCATCTCTTATTCCACTCTGTTTTCTAGTAAAAATGGTGACATGGACGGGTGTCATAGTGGATCATAATTTTTGCTTAACAGTTTGCTCCCCGTATCTTATGTTAGTATGGCCGTTTATTTTTTGCTTTTTGTCTTTTGATACATAAGATTTTATATTACTGGTTGTATTTTCTTCCATGGTCTACTAAACTTGGTTATTTTGTTTAACTTAGGAACCATATTGGCATTTTGTTCGGTCATGGCACATATCGCCATTTAGAAATGACTTCAGCTATCCCGATAACCTATAGTTTAATGAATTACTGATAGCGTTATGTCTTGCAAAATATCATCACCATTTTAAATATGAGCTCAACCTGGAATAGTGTTACAAAAGGTGAAATCTCCGAGGTACTTTTGACCTGTTCTTCACCAGTAATTAAATTTATTACGTTGCTGCGGACACTAACATCAATATGATTTTTGTAAAGAATATAGCCACCGCCAAGTTGAAATGGTCATGTCAAAACCCGCTGACCGTTTAAGTACATATACTAGAGTTAAAATTTAACCATGGTTATTATTATGATATTTAATATCAATAATGTATGTATATATGATATCAATCAATAATGTATGTATATATGATATCGATAATGTATGTAAATACTAATTAACTTTTTGCCTTAAAATTGGATAAGTTTTTTGATTCAAATCAGTTGAGTTTGAAAGCTCACCAGAGAAGGGTCTCTCTCTCTCTCTTGTAATTCTGCTATATATACTAAGAGTAAAGTAGTGTTGTATCCAGGGCGTGTTCGTGAAGTTATGTTATATACGCAAGGTGAAACATGACCTAAAGATAACATATTTAATTTTACATTTAAATGGTTAACATATCTTAATCCTTGTTGAGTTGAATATTTAATTTCGTCTATTATATATACTTATTTTTATAATCTATTCTCAAAAATTTCTGAACCAAAGTGACCTCTTTTGTCAAATTCGCAACAAAATCACCAAATTGTAATTCAAAATGTTTTAAATTATTAAAGAATTAATTGTCACCCTATTTTAGACATATCTATCCGAGAAACATCTAATATCGTTAAACTTTTTTCAACCACGTGAACAATGCTTTCTTGGTTTTGAGAAAGTTATTTAACATTGTTTTTAATGACATTAAAATCTGACGACGAAATAGTAGCGAATAGATAACTTAATGCTTTACCAACGATTGGAATCAATGCTCTTTTATGTCGTTGTCTAGCTAACACTTTATATCCACGTGTTTTGTCTTTAATATTAACGTTGGTAATGTTAATATTAAAACTCGAATAATTCTACCATTGGCTGAATATTTAACAGATGGCTATTGGGTTGTATCGACTACAGAAGTTCTAAGGTTTTCCCTCTTTAGTTTTTATGGCAAACATTCGAATTCTGAAAAATTGCACATCATCCCATTTATATTATATAGGCGGAGGACTGGGAAGTTCTAACAAGCTTAGTTTTCAAAAGCCGTTGTAACTCACCGCTGTGGGAAGTTTTAATATTTCTTTCTCGAGAAATAACCCTAATGTGTTGCATATCATCCCATTTATATTATATAGGCGGAGGACTCGGACAGCATTTTTTGTCCTAGCAACAATAAAGTAGTGAGACGGCTAGCTCTCAGCCAATGAAAATCTAGTAAATAGCAAAAAACAGTAAATACACGTGACCTTAAGGAGAATTTAATAGATCACTGTCGTTGTTTTGCTATAATATAATTAGGACGATTTATTTTTAGCTAAACTCGTAAATCATATTTCTAATGAAAAGAAAATGCGCTCTATTAATACTGGTATTTCGGTGTCGGTTAACATGTAATAAGTGCATAAATGTGAAAGATTTAGATCAGCGATGACTCATCCAATCAAGGTGTGTGAAGCTATATTTTATGCGTGTGTAGGCATACCAACTTTGCATTGTCGAGTTCACCCTAATATTAACTGGTTAGAATAGATCCCCTAAGCCCACCCTTCCTCATCTCTAATAAAGTCGACACTGTAGCATCCATATAATATAACTATGCATAAATCAAATGCAAGGCCCAGCCCCCCCCCCCCCTCATAAACTGCTAAACCCCCACCCTCCATATAAGGTTGGAAATACCTTTTAATATCAATAAACCCACAAAACGGAAATTCCTTAAGCCCGACCACACCCATACCAAAGGCACCTCTAAATTAACTGATGTTTTGTGGACAGTTATTTGTGTTTGCTAAATTATGACTTTGAAATTAATGCATAGGAATAATACAGGTTGTGTTCTAACAACTGGCTAAAATGTCCCTTGTTTGTCCATTCCCCTAGTTTAAAAAAATATATATAGACTACTTGGTCTTGCTCAAAGGAGCGGTGTATGGGAGTTTTAAAAATAAATTATTTTTTTAACATTATTTATTTACAATATAGGCTATAGTTTGTACATTCAATATTCTTCTTCTTCATCATCATCATCATCATTAATTACATCATCATTGTCATCCATAGCCATCTCTGTGGCTGTAGGTGTTAAATTATGACACTCTTTACATCCACATAGGTCTGTACATGAAAGAGCCGTAACTTTACATGAAGCTCTTTTGGACTCACATTCTGCAGTACAATTGCAATTTACATACTTTAAAATGGTGCTGGATCTAATGACATCCATTCGACATTGATATCTTTGTTTTCTATACGCCATTATTAAAGGAGCCGGGGCTAAAAGTTTTCTTTATATTGATTGGTCAAAATGACCCTCAGCAACAAACTTCGGCGATTATGTGCCGTGTTTTCGGACCCGCCACCCCATCAGACGGCCAGTTTTTCCCGATGCCAGACAAGCTTTACCCCCGTAAAGATAATTTGAGAAGGGTTGGCAATGTTGTTTGATAGCAAAGATATAGGCCTATATATAATCGGATATAGATAATTGCCAAATATCAAAATCAATCAAGGTGTGTGAAGCTATATTTTATTAGAGGCTCTCTTCCTACTGTATTTGTCTTTGCATGTGTAGGCATACCTACTTTGCATAAGGGGTTGGGATGGCCTAGTGGACTAGAGAGCCGCGCTTCGACCTCTAGCTGGCCGGTCACCTCTGGCTTGCGGCTGTGGTTTCGAGCCCTGGTGTGAGCGTTTGTGACATGGAGATAGGGGCGCCTTCTCAACCTCGTGGGTTTCCTCCGGGCACTCCGGTTTCCTCCCACTGCTAAAGACCCCTACGCGCAAGCGAATTATTGAAATAAAATAATACCATATGTTAGTCCCGAAATGACCTAGTTTGTGTTGAGTGGACGTTAAACCCCATTTCTCTCTCTCTCTCTCCTACTTTGCATTGTCGAGTTCACCCTAATATTAACTAGTTAGAATAGATCCCCTAAGCCCACCCTTCCTCATCTCTAATAAAATCGACACTGTAGCATCCATATAATATAACTATGCATAAATCAAATGCAAGGCCCAGCCCCCCCCCCTCATAAACTGCTTAATCCCCCACCCTCCATATAAGGTTGGAAATACCTTTTAATATCAATATACCCACAAAACGGAAATTCCTAAAGCCCGACCACACCCATACCAAAGGCACCTCTAAATTAACTGATGTTTGTTTTGTGGACAGTTATTTGTGTTTGCTAAATTATGACTTTGAAATTAATGCATAGGAATAATACAGGTTGTGTTCTAACAACTGGCTAAAATGTCCCTTGTTTGTCCATTCCCCTAGTTTAAAAAAAATATATATAGACTACTTGGTCTTGCTCAAAGGAGCGGTGTATGGGAGTTTTAAAAATAAATTATTTTTTTTAACATTATTTATTTACAATATAGGCTATAGTTTGTACATTCAATATTCTTCTTCTTCATCATCATCATCATCATTAATTACATCATCATTGTCATCCATAGCCATCTCTGTGGCTGTAGGTGTTGAATTTTGACACTCTTTACATCCACATAGGTCTGTACATGAAAGAGCCGTAACTTTACATGAAGCTCTTTTGGACTCACATTCTGCAGTACAATTGCAATTTACATACTTTAAAATGGTGCTGGATCTAATGACATCCATTCGACATTGATATCTTTGTTTTCTATACGCCATTATTAAAGGAGCCGGGGCTAAAAGTTTTCTTTATATTGATTGGTCAAAATGACCCTCAGCAACAAACTTCGGCAGTTTCCGGGCGGGTTCAAGGCCGATTGCACATCGACCGAACTATTCTGCTCTGACCAAGATGATGTCGGCATTACGCTGCATGGAGAAGATATTAGCTCCGCACCACCAAAGGAAATATCAATTTATCCCTCATTAAATTTGACTTAAGAGGAAGAAGATGGATAAAGTAAAAATGAAGATTCTGGCGGTTCCAGTGTAGGAATGTTCAACTTTTAATATTCAACGTTTTGTGGATCCTGTTGCTGTGATGTTTGTGTGTGTTTTTTAAAGATTATATTCCTTAGATGATTAGTGTTAATGTGTAAAATTGGATCAACATTATGACAATTTATAAGAAGAACTTTTCAAATACGTCTTTTCAAATTATATATATATATATTTTTCAAGAAATGTGTGATTATATTTTGTTTGTTTGTTTCACAAACTGTAACAAAGGTTTTGGTTGAAACATGTTTTTTATGTTTGTGTCTGAAGTAAATGACACCGAAAACCTATATTTGAATATCAAACTAGGTCATTTCGGGACTAACATATGGTTCAATTTTTATTTCAATAATTCGCTTGCGCATAGGGGTCTTTAGCAGTGGGAGGAAACCGGAGTGCCCGGAGGAAACCCACGAGGTTGAGAAGGCGCCCCTATCTCCATGCCACATACGTTCACACCAGGGCTCGAAACCACAGCCGCAAGCCAGAGGTGACCGGCCAGCTAGAGGTCGAAGCGCGGCACTCTAGACCACCAGGCCATCCCAAACCCCCATATCGACACAAATACCCTGATAAATTTCAATTTACAAGATGTCAAAGTATAAAAAAAAAATTACAAAATGAGCAGAATAGATTATTTTCTTATATAACGCCAGGGCTCGAAACCCCAGCCGCAAGCCAGAGGTGACCGGCCACCTAGAGGTCGAAGCGCGGCACTCTAGACCACCAGGCCATCCCAACCCCCCATATCGACACAAATACCCTGATAAACTTCAATTTACAAGATGTCAAACTATAAAAAAAAATTACAAAATGAGCAGAATAGTTTATTTTCTTATATAACGTCAGGGCTCGAAACCACAGCCGCAAGCCAGAGGTGACCGGCCACCTAGAGGTCGAAGCGCGGCACTCTAGTAGACCACCAGGCCATCCCAACCCCCCATATCGACACAAATAACCTGATAAACTTTAATTTACAAGATGTCAAACTGTAAAAAAAAATTACAAAATGAGCAGAATAGATTATTTTCTTATATAACGACCTTTGATATAAAATAATATAAATGTATCAATTATTTATAGTCAGTTATCAGATCAAAGCCAAATTGATTTAAAGATAGATTTGTCCGAAAGCGAACGTGGGAAGCGTATTTACTTATTTAATAATAATTTACTCTTAGATGAAATATTGTGTACAGAAATCAGAAATATTATACATACGGAGTTAAAGAACGCTATTTACACATCTGAACTACTGGTAAGGTGGGACAGTCTTAACTACAAATGTAAAGCAGCCGCACAAACATTTTCGAAGACCAAAATTCAGACACATTAAGACACATTATACTGTTATAGATGAGTTGGAAATCGACTTGAAAGATTTGAAAGTCAACAGTGTGGGGCTGCTATTTTAAGATCAAAGGTCAGATTTGCAACCGAAAGCGATTAGGAATACACAATATTTCATGAATCTAGAAAAGCAAGGACAAAATAAAAGAACTAACAGATAGTAAAGGAGAAATAGTAAAAGATACTTGCTCAATTATTCGTGAATTTGCAGCATTTTATAAGTCCCTGTATTCAAAAGATGTAAATAAAAGTATAGATGAAATTAATAATGAATGCAAAACTATTAATAGAACCCTGTCAAGGGTCGGATAGAGAAATAATTCACTTGGGGAACTTACCCAAGCCGTTAAATCAATGTCTAAAAGGAAGAGCATTGGTGGGGTGACAACAAATTTTTACATAGCCTTTTGGGACCTTTTGGGTCCTGTATACTTAAATATACTTAATTCATGTTTTATTTAAGGGAGCCTGTCCTGATCCATATGTGAAGGTATGATACATTTAATTTATAAGGATAAGGGTGATAAGAGCGAGAGTTGAAAAATTTCAGACCCATACCCCCGCTACGGACGGACTATAAGGTAATATCTAAGTGTCTGGCACTCAGGCCACAAACAGTATGGCCCGAGCGTTATATTGCTGAGAATAGTGCAAGTATTAGATACATAATCGACTATGTTGACTATGAAAACCAGGGTGGATTTGTCATAAAACTTGATGCAGAAAAAACCTTTGATAGTGTTAGTCACAAATATCTTTTTACTGTATTGAAGTATTTTAGTTTGGGGGGCATTTTATATAAACGATTAAAATTCTATTTAGTAATGCAATAAGTGCTATAATATGTAATGGTCATCGGTCCCCCTTCCTCGATTGGTCAAGGGGAATAAAAAGTGATGTCCAATATCAGCCATGCTATATGTATTGACAGCAGAACCACTAAAAATATTATCATAAAACAATCTCCTCTTAAAGGTATTAGTGGCTTTAGAAAATGGAATAGGCCCGCATCGCCCAACCCTCTAGAATGTTCTATAGAAAACTACATTGGTAATCTCTGATTTTTTGCTACAGCAAAAGGTCCCAAAAGGCTAGGTAAAAATTTGTTGTCAACCCACTTAAACCTGGGCTCTTCGCTTTAGACATTGATTTAAGGGCTTAGGTAAGTTCCCCAAGTGTAATATTTGTCACATAATTCTCTATCCGACCCTTGACAGGGTTCAAAGGTCGATTTCTAACTCGGCTATAACAGTATAATCTGTCTTAACACCATATGCTATTAAACTGTATTCATTTTGCAGTTTATTTTAAATATTCCAAAAAAGTTTTTTCTCCTTATGAATTTTGGTCTTCGAAAATCTTTGTGCAGCTGCTTTACATTTGTAGTTAAGACTGTCCCACCATATCAGTGGTTCAGATGTGTAAATAGCGTTCTTTAACTCCGTATATATAATATTTCTGATTTCTGTACAAAATATTTCATCTAAGAGTAATTATTTTTTAAGCTTGACATCTTGTAAATTGAAGTTTATCAGGGTATTTGTGTCCCTTACCGGGCTCCGTAAATTTCATTATCCGTTAGCTAACGGATTCATTAAAGTTATTCCAAGAGAAGACTGTTCATTGGCTGAATTTAAATTTTTTAATTTCAATGTACATGTATAACAACTTCATAGAAGTTACTATTAACAAGAAACTGAAGACAGCGAGACAACTGTGCAGTCCGTTCACAAAACTAAATTAAAGATAAAAAGATGACTGTAGAATTTACAACAGAAAACACTAAAGAATACTTTATTTTTTCCTTTAGAAATTTTAGCGTAAATCTGTAAATCTGGGACTTGCACTACTGTATTATGGGCATTTATTTCCTATAGTCCACCAAAATTCTGTAGAATAGTATAGAATTTCATCGTATAGAATATGGAATAGGCCCGCATCGCCCAACCCTCTAGAATGTTCTATAGAAAACTACATTGGTAATCTATGACTTTTTGCTACAGCCAACTAATGCCATCATTAAACAGATAACGGAGCCCCGTTAAATATAACGCCAAGTTAACGACACATTAAAGTTAACGGGACTTCCAGCAACAGTCTTTCTATCCGAGTTAACGATCCGAGTTAACGGATCGTTAAAAGATAACGGAGCTTTGAGCAACCGGCCCCTGGTAAATTACAAATATTTATACATAATGTTGATCTAGTTTACATACAAAATTTATCTGGTTTGTTTGTTTTATTTCATAAAGCTATTTCCACTAACATTAACAAAATTATAATAATCTTTCAGAAAGTTGTCTTTAAACATCAAGCCATCTAAATGGAACCATTTGAAAGAACTCAAAACATGTTATCGCTAGAACATATCATATGACTATCTTTTATTTACCCCCCCCCCTTCTATAAGTGCTTTTTAAGTTTGTCTGTGAGACCTGCAGGAATCAGATCTGTTTGTCTTTTATATTTGACATAAACATCATTGAAGGCGTCTATTATGGGGTGTGGATATGAACAGGTATAATATGTCAGTTAGACAAGCACTAGGTTTGCTGTATCATAGAACAATATAATAAGTGTTATAATGATGTAAGGATTGTTTAGATATGAGGTTTACTGTATCAAGAGGTTGTATCTCGAAATAATGCAAGTACAAATATATTTAATGAAAACACGGTTGACAAACAAAAGATAACCACCACCAATAGTCAAATGATGTCTCCTGGAATATTTTCAGATTCATAGATAGAACCCTTGGACTCTCCACCCACGATGTACATTTTTATATTCTTTCTGTATTCTCGTATAAATATACTCTTCAAATTATACTCTTCTTTTTATTTGAACGAGGTCGCTGTGCCGATAAATCTTACCTGTATTAATGCCATTATGTAAGGATAAAAGAAATTCATTGTTGGTTTTAAAGGTAGGGTCACTATTTGTGACTGGTCATACTTTGTTCCGAAATTTGTTTTCGATTGATTACACAGACACAAGAGATTAACAACTTCGCGAACTATTCGCATGGAACCTAAATGTAAGGTCTTTGAAATCCAGGAATTCTCGGTATCCAAATTAGTTGCATATGTAAACACTCAACGAACCAAGTGATGCCACATCTGAACGAGGGCTAACCCAACAACGCTATTGGTCGGTTACAAGCAGGTGAATCCCAGACAGATGTAGCCAGGATGCCGAATGTTTCCTCGGGTACCATTTCTCGCCTTTGGGATAGGTATCGTGACCACCCAATCTCAAACCAAACGTCACTTGCGGTGGAAATGGTTCTCAACAACGACCTCTATTGCAGCAGCAATTTTTCGACGGCGTAGAATCGCAGACCAGACAGTACGGAAACGCCTACGCGAAACCAGATTACGAGCCAGACGTTCCGTTGGGGCTACGTTCAGACCCGAGGATATGGCTACAGCAACACCGGAGAACAGTTTGGTTCAGCTACGCGTGGCGGTTCCTGTTACAACGAGGGAATGGTAGAGCGAGGGTATAGCGACGACGACATGTCACATTGTGTTTCTTTATTGAAAGATGTTTGATATGATTTATATTCATGCATTATATTTGTATTGTATGATATGGTAATTCAAATGGACTGTTGATTCAATAAAATCTTTCTTTCTATTTATGAGTTCGTGGAAACACGAATGTTTTTAACGTGGTTTCGTTGAAACAGCTAGTTGCTTCACAAAGCGCTGTTTTGGTGTTCATGCTTAGACGTGCCGTGTCCGAATATTGCATTGGTTCGTGTGTGATATATTTACTAAATTACTTATCGCCAAGCCTGTCGACATTTTAAAAAATATCTTATTTATTATACTTCCATACAAGGGACATAAATATCTATTGAAATTTTGCTATTAACCAAAACTATAGTTTACGAAGTATCATCTTATTCGTTGTCCAATTTATTCCATTTGAAAATGACTTAATTACACCAACTTATATACAGGGGGCATCAACAGAAATGATATATATGTCTTTTTAAACCTGATTATGAATTTGTAATATATTCTATAACGGTCCACGCACTAGCAGTTTTAGAAGTGGATGAGTTTTTCAGATTATTTGCCCCTGGTATCCACCTGCAACCAATCTTGTAATGACAAAGAGATCATTTTGGTATTCGGCACCGAACCGTTGGAATTCGCTACCTCAAACCATTAGACGACCAGGCTCAATAATTATTTTAAAAAAAGAACTAAAAACACTACTATTGAATGAAACTTTCCCTTGACAAAACTGAAACCTTTTTTAACGGCGCAATAGAATAATCGTTATCATTTGACTCACTACTCGTCAAACGTTTTCCAATCATACACAATACAGAAGTTTATCCCGAAGTGCTCTTTACGTTCTATGGAGAAAACAAGTATCCCTGAGGCATCCCCGATTTAAATATCCTCGGATACGCCTGATAATTCGTCGAGTCGTCACCGTTTAGTGGACAAAAGATCGGGAGCCATCGGCAGAAAATTTCTTTATCTCCATAAGCAATATGTTTTATAAAACTACCCTCATTTAAATAATTGGGCTAATGAATTCGACAGTCCTTGAAAGGTGCTGTTGTTGTACCATGCTGCTCTAATTTACCACTCGTCTTGCAGATTGTCCAGAATCCGTCCATTATGTGTTGTAGTTATTGTGTTACTGGATGGGTCTAATAAACCAGTCATGCAACTTTCTATTTTTGGAATATGTATGCCTGGCTTTCAATGTATGATTGTGTTGATAATTAAGTTGTTAATACAAGTAACTGAAGGTTGTGTATTATGGATATATGCAGGGTTCGCTACGGGATTTGGCTCAGAATGTGCCTTATATGAGTGGTGCAGGGCGAATTGTCATCTATAAACGGATCAGACAGATTGTTTTATTTACAAAAACCGATAAAAAATTTCATATAAAAAAGAATTAGTTGAAATAATACCTCAGCGTTTGAACCAGATTTGAACGGACGCTTGGTGTCTAAACATACATTTGATATTTCACGGGACACAGTTATACCCACCGTGGCAGATAAGGGACATGAAATATAATATCATTTATTTTTTTAATATAATTCGTTTTAAGTCAATTTTAATTTCCACCCAAGTCACTGGTAATATAATTTGTTTTGTTTTATAATTTTCACTCACCCCAAGTTTAATATAATTTGTTTTTTTTTTACTAAATTTCACTCACGTAATTTGTAATATAATTTGTTTTTAATTTTCACCCAAGTCAATTTTAATTTCTACCTAAGTCATTTATGATATAATTTGTTGGGTTTTTTTAATGGTTTTCACCCAAGTCAATTTTGATATAGTTTGTTTTAATATTCACCCGAGTCAATTTTAATTTTCACCCAAGTCATTTGTAATATATATATATATATATTTTTCATAATTTGCACCCAAGTCAATTTTAATATTTGTTTGGTTTTTTTTTATCTTTCAATGAAGTCAATTTTAATTTTTACCCAAGTCTTTTGTAATATATATTTGTTTTTAATTTTCACCCACGTCATTTATAAGGGCCATTTTGCCAGGACAGCGACAGTCCCGTCTTTTCATCTTCGAAATTCCACTGCTGGCCTTGAAGTTACCGGGTATGGGAGGCTTCCGGGTGGCTGATAAAGCACACGAAAAAAAAAATCATTAATTTTGTTTAATACAATTTCTTTTTTTTATAATTTTCACCCAAGTTAATTTTAATTTTCAACCAAGTCATTTGTAATATATATTTTTTTAAATATAATTTGGTATTTTTGGTCAATTTTAATTTCCACCCATGTTATTTGTAATATAATGTGTTTTTAACTAATTTTCACCCATCGCATTTGTAATAAAATTTTGTAATTATCAGCCTAGTCAATTGTAATATATTTTTTTTTTTATAATTTTCACCAAAGTCAATTTTTATTTCTACCTAAATCATTTGTAATATATTTGTTTGTTTTTTTATAATTTCCACCCGCGTAATTTTTTAGTTTTCACCAAAGTCAGTTTTAATATAATTTGTTTTAATTTTCATCCAAGTCATTTGTAATATTATATTATGATTGAGTGGTGCAGAGCGTAATTTTTTAGTTTTTACCAAAGTCATTTGTAATATATTAAAATTGACTTGGGTGGAAATTATAAAAAAAACAAATTATATTAAAATTTGGTGGAAATTAAGATTGACATGCGTAAAAATTATAAAAAAAACAGCGGCTGACAGACAGGATACGCCCACATTTTTCAAGAGATGGAAAGAGAACAAATTAAATAAAAAGCGATTTTTCGTACAATCGGGGACATAATCCAGATAGTTATGGTCTGAAGTGCGCAAATATGGGAAGAGACTGAGATTTTTGGAACATAAACATATATTTTAAATTTCATCAATATAGATAAAAATGGTGACACCTAGAGGGGCCATATCCTTGTTATTACATAGATTTTTACGAAATTCGATCTCAACCTTCATTGATATACCATATTTTTACATTATTCGCGTACATTATTGTCCGGCAAATTGGTCCGATTTTTACAAACATCGAACTCAACCTACATTATGGTGTAACGGTGATATAATCAAATGATTATTTAAATCGGATTATAATTGTGACCTCCAGTGGGACCACAAGCTAAAACAAAGGCCATTTTTCATATAATCACGAGCCATAATTCAGGAAGTTAAGATCCGATATGCACTAAAATCGACAGGGTCTAAGAACTTTGGGTTATAAACATGCTTTGCAAGTTTCATAAAAATCGGATTAAAATTGTAACATCTACAGGATTCACAACCTTGATATACCATATTTATATATTATTTGCGTACAAGCGGCGGCCATTTTGTCTGACAGTTTTGGTCCGATTTTGACGAAATTAGACCCCAACCTTCATTACGGTGTAACGGTGATATAATCAAACGGTTTTTAAAATTGGATGGTAATTGTCACCTCTAGTGGGACCACACGCTAAAAAGGGCGATTTTTCGTATAATCGGCCCCAATAATGCGATAATTTAAGATCCGATACGGAACCAAGATCTTTGGGTTATAAACGGGAATTGCAAGTTTCATCAAAATCTGTTCAAAAGTGTGAGCTCTACGGGGTCCAGAAGCTAAAAACGTGATTTTTCGGACAATCAGAGGTCAAAATCCATGAAGTTTTGATCCGATACATGCCGACATCGAAAGCAGCCGCGAAGTTTTGGAGATAAGCCTATATTTCAAGTTTCGTCAAAATTGGATATGAATTGTGACCAGTAAAATGTTCACAAACAATTGTGGACGGACGGACGGACAAGATCGACGACAGTATACGTCCACATGAAAATGTGGGGGTGTAAAAAAACCAAATTATTTAAAAATTGACTTGGGTTAATATTTTAACAAAATAAAGGATATTATTTTTCACCGTATATACCATTTAAAAAATCAAATTGCTGTTATCAACACAAAAAAATAGGTTGCCAGGCAACGAAACATACGCCCACACAGCAGCCAAATCGTCCGGGCAGTCAACAAGAGTTGTCGCATATTAAGGAATTATCAGAAAATCATTAGAATTTGTTTGGTTTTTATAATCAAACGGTTTTTTTTTTTAAATCAGATAATAATTGTGACCTCCAGAGGCACAACAAGCTAAAAAGGGTGATTTTTCGTACAATCTGGGGACATAATTCAGGAAGTAATGACCCGATGGGCGCAAATATCGAAAGGAACCAAGATCTTTGGGTTATAAACATACATGCCAAGTTTCATCAAAATCGATTCAAAATTGTGACCTCTATAGGGTCCGCAACCTTGATATAACATATTTTCACACTATTCGTGTACAAACGGCGGCCATTTTGTCCGTCAATTCTAGTCCGATTTTCACGTAATTCAAACTCTCTCTTCATTACCATGTAACGGTGATATAGTCAAACGTTTTTTTAAATCGGATAATAATTTTGACCTCAAGAGGGACCACAAGCTAAAAAGGGCAATTTTTCGGACAATCAGGGGCCATAATTCAGGAAGTTTCGATCCGATGGGCGCAAATATCGAAAGGAACCAAGATCTTTGGGTTATAAACATACATGTCAAGTTTCATCAAAATCGATTCAAAATTGTGACCTCTATAGGGTCCATAACCTTGATATAACATATTTTCACACTATTCGTGTACAAACGGCGGCCATTTTGTCCGTCAATTCTAGTCCGATTTTCACGTAATTCAAACTCTCTCTTCATTACCATGTAACGGTGATATAGTCAAACGTTTTTTTAAATCGGATAATAATTTTGACCTCCAGAGGGACCACAAGCTAAAAAGGGCAATTTTTCGGACAATCAGGGGCCATAATTCAGGAAGTTACGATCCGATGGGCGCAAATATCGAAAGGAACCAAGATCTTTTGGTTATAAACATACATGTCAAGTTTCATCCAAATCGGTTCAAAATTGTGACCTCTATAAGGTCCACAACCTTGATATAACATATTTTCACACTATTCGCGTACAAATGGCGGCCATTTTGTCCGTCAATTTTGGTCCAATTTTCACAAAATTTAAACTCAACCTTCATAACCATGGAACGGTGATATAATCAAACGTTTTTTTAAATCGGATAACAATTTTGACCTCCAGAGGGACCACAAGCTAAAAAGGGCGATTTTTCGGACAATCAGGGGCCATAATTCAGGAAGTTATGATCCGATTGGCGCAAATATCGAAAGGAACCAAGATCTTTGGGTTTTAAACATGCATTTCAATTTTTATCCAAATCGGTTCAAAATTATGACCTCTACACTGTTCACAACCTTGATATAACATATTTTCACACTATTCGCGTACAAATGGCGGCCATTTTGTCCGTCAATTTTGGTCCGATTTTGACGAAATTTGAACTCAACCTTCATAACCATGTAACGGTGATATAATCAAACGTTTTTTTAAATCGGATAACAATTTTGACCTCCAGAGGGACCACAAGCTAAAATGGGCGATTTTTCGGACAATCAGGGGCCATAATTCAGGAAGTTACAATCCGATTGGCGCAAATATCGAAAGGAACCAAGATCTTTGGGTTTTAAACATGCATTTCAAGTTTCATCCAAATCGGTTCAAAATTGTGACCTCTACACTGTTCACAACCTTGATATAACATATTTTCACACTATTCGCGTACAAATGGCGGCCATTTTGTCCGTCAATTTTGGTCCGATTTTGACGAAATTCGTATTCAACCTTCATAACCATGGAACGGTGATATCATCAAACGGTTTTTGAAATCGGATAACAATTTTGACCTCCAGGGGGACCACAAGCTAAAAAGGGCGATTTTTCGGACAATCAGGGGCCATAATTCAGGAAGTTACGATCCAATTGGCGCAAATATCGAAAGGAACCAAGATCTTTGGTTTATAAACATGCATTTCAAGTTTCATCCAAATCGGTTCAAAATTGTGTCCTCTACACTGTTCACAAGCTAAAAAACGTGATTTTTCGTACAATCAGGGGCCATAACCCATGAAGTTACGGTCCGATACATGCCAATATCGAAAGGAACCGAGATCTTAGGGTGATAAACCTATATTTTAAGTTTCATTGAAATCGGATAAAAATTGTGACCTGTAGACTGTTCACAAACAATTGTGGACGGACGGACGGACGGACGGACGAACAGGGGCGACGACAATATACGTCCACATGAAAATGTGGGCGTATAAAAAGAGAACGTTTACGATTAATATACTTAAAGCGAAAAGTTCATATTTTCTAAGAAAGTCAAAACATAAATATTTTTATGTCTTTTGCTGAATAGGTTGTCAATCACTATTATACGATCATAGGCATTATTTCACAGAGTTATAAATCTTGCACACCGGAAATAACACAATAACCTCCCTTTTTTATATCCCCCACCCCATTCAATAGCTATCTTCAAACGTTTGAATTTGAAGTTGAAAATGATATTGTTGTCAATTTCTCAACTGACAATAGTGAATTGTAGGATTAATAGGATTATTCTTTAACAAGGTAGGACTGTTTATAAATACCATATATTTTAAGGCTTTATTTTAATACATTTCAAAAATACAATACTAATACATTTAAAAATATGAAATTGCAGCTTTAAACATACATTATGCAAGAGCAAAACCTGACTATTTTAGGTCTTTCTTTGGGCATTAATTAACTTATCCAGATCATAATCAACTCTCGATGTCAAGGCTAGCCTGTGATATTTGTTGGGTTATGGTCCGATTTGCTGCAAAAATTTCCTTCGTGATTTAAAGCTCAAATGTATAATCGATACCATTAGTTCTGTCTCACCGACTATAGTAATGATGACCGAGGCTAAGCGGAACTTCCATTCGCTTAGTTCTCAATTTGACTGAAATCTTCAGCAAATTGTCTTTACAACTATTGTCTTTTTAACTATTATATCTCAGCTTCTGAACCAGTTTGGAACACTCGCCTGGTCTCGAAACAAACAATTGAAGGATCACATGATGATACAATTATACCATTTACAAAATCAGACTGCTGTGATAAGACAAAAAATGAAAACGTTTACATATTGAAAAACGCCGAATTCAATATGACTTTACTGTTAGTCACTGAAAATATAATTAAATCCATGTACTATAAGATACTACTTTAAGATCATATCGATTTGGTTTTTGTCCCCCGCATTTCGAAAAATAGGTTCGTCTGTCTGTCTGTCCGTCACACTTTTTGGGACACAATAACTCTCTTCCTAATTGAGCTAGAATGTTCAAACTTGGTGTATGTGTTTTTTAGGCCAATGCCTTGATGGAGTTCGAAGATGAGCATTTTCCGCTTAGGGTAAGCAGAGATAAGCAATTTGATTGGTTGATGCTTTGGGACACGATAACGTTAGTTCTAATTAAGTGCGAGTGATGAAACTTGGTGTATAGTTTCATTACAGTAATACCTTGACTAAGTTCGATAATGAGCATTTTCTGCTCAGGGTAAGCAGAGCGATACGCAATTTGATTGGTCGAGACTTTGGAACACAATAACTCTCCTTCTAATTGAGTTAAAATGTTCAAACTTGGTGTATATGCTTATTAGGTCAATGCCTTGATGGAGGTCGAAGATGAGCATTTTCCGCTTAGGGTAATCAGAGATAAGCAATTTGATTGGTTGATGCTTTGGGACAAGATAACTTGGGTTCATCTTGATTGATGATTTTTATGCCAATACAATGACTGCGTTCTCATTCAGTAATGGATTCGACAGTAACAGTGTATAGAAACGAGGGCCCTTTCCCTTGTCCAGAGGGGCCCTTTTGTCAAGCGTGGGGGCCCTCTTGTCTGCCTTTAGGTTCCCCCTATCTAGGGTACATTTTCATTTTTCTCGTCGGTTTTAGCATTTTTCTTTATAAAACACTTTTGGATGACACTTCGTGTACAGTTTGATTGCTCGATACGTTTGAAAAAAAAAATGTGCGATTAATTAATATGTATCATCTATTTATTTTGGGATTTCGGCGGGGGACATCAGCCTCACTGTTGGCTTGTTGTTTTCGCCTTATTTGAAAATATTTGTTTCACAACTTACATTTTGATGTTATCTTTGTTAATAAACTAATCTGAACCTTTTTAGTTGGTATAATTGTATTTCTGGTTCCTCAGAAGATTGCGATCCTAACTGGTTCAGAATCTGGGATATAAGTATTTAGTTTTGTCGTCGCCTTTGTCCGTCTGTGTATCCGGACGTCAGTTATCATTTTGTTTGTGAACACGCTACAGGCCACAATTATTATCCGATTGTGACTAAACCTATAGCCCAAAGATCCAGGCTCATTTCAGTATTGGCATATGTCCGTCACTGCTCCCTACACGGGTCATAATTTTTATTCGATTTCACAAACAGTTCAAATATATCACTGTTAAACCGTAATGACGGTTGAATTCGAATTTCGTGAAGGTCGGACCGAAACTGCCCGACACTGTGGCCGTCCCTTCGCAAGCAAATAGCGTTACAAAAGGTTGCCAGGCGAGATACGCCCATGTTTTACAAGAGATGGATGGAGAACAAGCTTAAACCAAAGCCATATTTCGTTGAATTATAAACAAACATTTCATGCTTCATCAAAATTGGATAAAAATTTGTGATATTATCCGATTTTAAAAAACGTTTGATTATATCACCGTTACACTGTAATGACGGTTGGGGTCAAATTTCGTAAAAATCGGACTAAAACTGCCGGACAAAATGGTTGCCGCTAATACGCAAATAGTGTAAAAAAAATGATATATCAAGGTTATGGACCCTGTAGAGGTTACAATTTTAATCTTATTTTGATGAAATTTGAAATGTGAGTTTATAACCCAAAGATCGCAGTTCCTTTCAATATTCGGGCACATTGGACCATAAATTCCTGAATTATTTTTACCTTGTGGACCCTATGGAGGTCACAATTTTATTACGAATTAAAAAACGTTTGACTATATATCCGTTACACATTAATGATGGTTGAGTTTGAATTTCTTGAAAATCGATAATTGAACAGCTAAATCCATAATATTAAATGTTTCGTAGACTAAATGTTAGCATGGGGCAGAACTTTATAAAAACCAAACAAATTCTAATGATTTTCTGATAATTACTTAATATGCGACAACTCTTGTTGACTGCCCGGACGATTTAGCTGCCGTGGGCGTATGTTTCGTTGCCTGGCAACCTATTTTATATATTTACTAAATTGATCTCTGTTATCAGGAAGATAGTGTTACATTTGTTCTCTTGAACAGGCACCGGTGGCCATTCAGCGGCTCAACGAGTGAAAGAACAGCTGAATCTTGTAGAGAGCTCGCGACGATTAACAGCGGACGACCTCCAGGAGCTAAAACAACAAGAAGTGGTAATCAGAAAAGAAAACCTAACTGTTTCAACTGCAAGAAAACTATTCAACCAAGTCAACATCTTCGGCGAAAGTACAGAGGATAAAATTAAGAGATCAAGACGAGAACTAAAAGAGAGACGGGCCCAAGAAAAAAGAACAACAGAATTAGAAAAGTAAGACTAAGATAGGTTTTCTTTGGTTAGTTTTGTGGCGTTTCTTTACACGTCGAAATGGATATTGAGTACTCTTTACACGTCGAAATGGATACTGTGTACATTTCCCATGATAACCAGGTATACATGTTGTGTATCAGGGCGAGTGTTCCTACACGTCACGAGTTATGTTAGTGACTTTTAAAAGGTATTTTTAAAAATAGCGATATGTATAATTTTTTTTACAGAATTGGTAAAAATATTCTGGAGCTTAATGGTAAGTGTTATTCGATTTGAATTATAAGATGGCTATTTTATTTCGTTTCGGTAAATATAAATTTTATAGAGAAAGAGAGAGAGAAATGGGGTTTAACGTCAACTAAACACAAACTAGGTCATTTCGGGACTAACATATGGTTTAATTTTATTTCAATAATTCGCTTCCGCGAAAGGGTCTTTGGCAGTTGGAGGAAACCGGAGTGCCCGGAGGAAACCCACGAGGTTGAGAAGGCACCCCTATCTCCATGCCACACCAGGGCTCGAAACCACAGCCGCAAGCCAGAGGTGACCGGCCAGCCAGAGGTCGAAACGCGGCACTCTAGACCACTAGGCCATCCCAACCCCCCATAAATTTTATAACTGGTTTCGTCCTCGCACTTAAAACAATACACATTTTTGTCAATATTAGCCGTTGTGCCGGTTTCGGATTCCCGGAGGGAAGGAGGGTGTGCGTGTATGTGTGTGGGGGGGGGCGGCTCCCCTAGACCATTTGGAAAGTTGAGCGCTGTTTACCCCCCCCCCCCCACGCAACCAACTTAATTAAGCCTGATTAGGGGGCGTGAGTCCTTTTACCACTAAACCCGATTCAAGTATTAAATTGACTTATTATATGTGTTAATCGTGTTAATGATGTGTCTAGCGTGGCCCAGATTATTACGATGGTGTTACGCCCCTTTTCATCTAAGCCATTGTTATTACTTGCTTGATTTCAGGAGACGTACGAGTAGTTTTGGTTGGAAAAACAGGGATAGGAAAAAGCCACCTTGGTAGCAATCTTTTAAAGACAAATGCGTTCACGTATTTTATGAGCTCAATATCAGTTACTGAACAATGCAAATTTGGAGATAGGCCCTTGGACGATGCAACTACCTTATTGGTCGTTGACACGCCAGGATTGTTCGACACGAGAGATCCTAACGAACACACGAGTAAGGAAATTGTAAGAAGCATCGCCCTTACAGCCCCTGGTCCGCATATTTATATCTTTGTCATCCCCGTTGGACGATTTACACGAGAAGAAGCCGATACTGTGAATATCTTACAAGAGATGTTTGGCGAACAGGTTATAAATCACGTCATCGTCGTTTTTACCCGCAAAGATAATTTGGATGGTCCTGATTCACAAAAAGATTTCATTTTAAATTCTCCGCCCGTTTTACATAATCTACTGGAACGATGTAAGTACAGGTTCGCTTTCATCAACAATAAGGCCGATAAAGATGAATTACAAGAAGATGTTGATTTTATTCTGGATTTAATCTATAAAACTATTGGTGAAAACAATGGAGCTTACTACACGAACGACTCGTATCAAAAAGCTGATGAAGTTCTAGAGGTAAGACGAAAAGAAATTCGAAGTGAAAAGGAACGCAGGCAAACGAAACTCATAGAAGAAAGAGACCAGATTTTCAATAAAGCAGCGAATGAGAACTTTGGAGGAACAGACGGACATCGACTTTTGAAGGACGCCCAAGAAGCTCAAAATATGCTTGACGAGAAACGCTGTCAGATACAGGAAATTGAAGATCAGAACAGACTGCTAACTCAAAAGATGGAGGAAGAGAAGAGGCGATATGAGAAGGAAGAGAACAAACTTCGGGAACTGGACAAAGAACAGCAACGATTACGGGAAGAGGACAAATTAAGGCGACAGGAGATACAAAAAGCCGAAGAGGAAAAATTAAAACACCTCGAAGAAGACAGAAGAGCCGAACAACAGAAAGAAGAAGATCGGTTGAAATTGCTCGAAGAAGAAAGAAGACAATTTTATGAGGAAGAGGCAGCCAAGAGACGGTCATTACAAATGAAGGAAGATCGACTTAGAGACCTGGAAGAAAAGCAGAGACGCCTCCGAGAAGAGGACGCGACAAGGCGAAAAGAAATGGACTATGAAGCAGAGCGGCTGAAGAGACTTGGCGAAAAGACACAACAGATAGTCCATGAAGACAAGGATTCCTCTCTCTCGAAAACGCTACTAAAGTTAACTGAAATTAATGAGAAATTGGTGGACAACGCCAACATAAATCCAGATAGAGAAGTCATAAAAGAGGCTGAGCAATATGACTCGCCGCTACTAACGGCTGTAGGTTCTGCAGTGTATAAATATGGGGCATCAGCTATTGCAGCTACTGTGGGGTGGTTAAAGAGCTGGTGGTAAAACCTACCGAAATTGACAGTTTTCGGATTTATTTCTTGATCCATGTTTTCATAATTACACCTTAATTTACGTAACTTGTGTTATTAGAAATAAATTTAGGTCATGTAGTTTTCGATATAAAGCTTTAAGTCGATTAGTGTTATAGCTTTACGTCAAAACGAAGTTGAAGGTCGTCTGAAAAAACAAAACATTGATAACAATATTATCCTTCCAGGACATTATAACGATGATGGCGAACTTGTTGAATTTTTCGCAGACTATTTCTCTGATAAAATTTGTAAAATAGAAGAAATATTATGGCTAACATAACAAATCACCATCTATGATCTGTGAATAAACTAACTTTGTTCATTTTTGAAAATGTTACTACTGACGATATCGGGAAAACGTTGATGTCTACGTCATTTTCTTCTAACTCATTAGGATTCATTACCTACTAGCCTCGTCAGACAATGCATAGATCCAGCCCTAGCCAATATTAACACTTCACTCGAAACTGGTCTGTTTTCTCACAATTTCAAATCAGCTAGTTTCCATTTGCCGATATGTTTTTTTTTGTTGTTTTTCTTTTAGAATTTCTAATTGTGTATAATGGTTTAGATTGTTCTTAATTAGTTTTATTTCATTATTGCTTAAGAAGACTAATCTTAATCCTAATAAATTATGAATTCCCGACCAGTATCACACCCCTATTATATATTTCCATATTGACGAAAAAGTGGTTTCCAGAAGGTTCAAGAGATATTTAGAAGGGTTCAAGAGACATTTAGAAGGAAACCAGTGTAAATAATAATTAGATAAAAAAAAACAAACGTGGATATTTTTTATCCTACTTGACTTAAAGTAGCTTAGTCGTTAACTTAATGAAAAAACTGCATCAGCACTTGTTAGCCGACCACGTCGTTGTGTAATTGGTGACATACTTCATGTTTTCCACATGCTCGTTCCACATTAAGTTTGGAAGTCAGCTGATAACACAATCTATGCAAGTATGTTATGTGTTATTTACAGCAATGCCCTAACTACCTTCAACCACACTGTCGCAAGGCTGGAACGACGTTCCTTGTGGCCACCCTCTTACTACGCTGTTACGACGTGTTTGTAAAATTAGGGAAGGTACTGAGTCTCGTCCGGCAGCTCCAGTCTAGCATCCAAAGGGGAAACATTAAGAAACTGGTAAGTATTTAGGGGGGGTGGTAAGAACGTATCCGGGCTTGACTGCTAACAACGAGAGCATGGTAGGAACACGGAGCGCGTGACCAATGCCTAGGCATGAGCGTAGTAAGATCATGAGCGCGCTGGGCGTAGTAAGCGCTTGTTGTGGTCGTGGCGGGCGCGTGTCAATTTCTTACCATGCTTATTGACGCAAGTACCACACTGCCGTTACGATCTCTTTGCCTTCACACCCGGATACCAAGTGAATGGGACTTTCGTTCCCGGGACAAATCGATATCAGCTATGTGTTACAACCTAATAGCCAACTTAGCAGAATTAGACTCAGAAATTTGTACATAACAGCAAAAATATAATATGGGTGTACCTCGGAAGGCCACAGCAAGCTAACCCCAAATTACAAATACCGAAATGTCGTGTTTGGAGGTTTATTGTAAGAAATCTCTGTCTGTATACACATTTAGTTGAGTAGGTGATCTACATACTTCGTGTAATTTTAAGGGTAAAAAGACTGATGAGACAAAGTTTACATATACACAAAGGTGTCCATGTTGAAAAACATGTGTTCTAGATAACTTATAGGGGATTCTCGATTCACAGTCCAAAACGTCCCGAATCGAGAGAATTACAATCGAGTGACGCGGAATTCAGTCCTGTCACAGTTCTGCCAGTCCAGACAGCTGAAGTGGAGTGAGTAGAATCGTGACGTATTCCTAGGTGAAAAAGAGGTTGCCAAGCAACGAAACATACGCCCACACAGCAGCTAAATCGTCCGGGCAGTCAACAAGAATTGTCGCATATTAAGTAATTATCAGAAAATCATTAAATTTGTTTGGTTTTTATAATCAAACTTTTTTTTAAAATCAGGTAATAATTGCGAACTCCAGAGGAACTACAAGCTAATAAAGACGATTTTTCGTACAATCAGGGGCGATAATTCAGGAAGTTGCGATCCGATGTGCGCAAATATGCAATGGAACCAAGATCTTTAGGTTATAAACATGTATTTCAAGTTTCATCAAAATCGAATTAAAAATGTGACCTCTATAGGGTCCACAACCTCCATATAACATACTTTCACACTATTCGCGTACAAGCGGCGGCCATTTTATCTGTCAATTTCCGTCGGAAATTCATACTCATTCTTCAATAACATGTAACGGTGATATAATCAAACTGTTTTTTTTAAATCGGATAATAATTTAGACCTCCAGAGGAACCACAAGCTAAAAGCTAAAAAGGGCGATTTTTCGGACAATCGGGGACATTAATTTAGGAAGTTACGATCCGATGGGTACAAATATCTAAATAACCCAAGATCTTTGGATTACAAACAAATATGTAAAGTTTCATCAAAATCGAATTAAAATTGTGACCTCTATAGGGTCCACAACCTTGACATAACATATTTTCACACTATTCGCGTACAAACAGTGGCCATTTTGTCCGTCAATTTTGGTCCGACTTTCACGAAATTCGAACTCAACCTTCATTACCATGTAATGGTGATATAATCAAATGTTTTTTTTTAAATCAGATAATCATTTTGACATCCAGAGGCACCACAAGCTAAAAAAAGCGATTTTTCGGACAATCAGGGGACACAATTCAGGAAGTTACGATCCGATGGGCGCAAATATCGACAGGAACCAAGATCTTTGGGTTATAAACACACATGTCAAGTTTCATCAAAATCGGTTCAAAATTGTGACCTCCATAGGGTCCACAAGCTAAAAACGCGATTTTTCGTACAATCAAGGGCCATAATCGATGAAGTTACGGTCCGATGCATGCCAATATCGAAAGGAACTGAGATATTAGGGAGATAAACCTATAATTCAAGTTTCGTTGAAATTGGATAAAAAATTGTGACCTGTAGAGTGTCCACAAGCAAATTGTGGACGTCCACATGAAAATGTGGGCGTATAAAAATATGGTTCAGCTGTTATGATTGGTTGAGATATTTTTTTATACAGTTGACACATGCTTTGTACTCCGAAATTCTACTTTTCACTCGATTGACCAGGTTTTCAGAGTCGCTGAACATGAAGACGCGCATATTTTTTAACACCGACAAAGATATTCACAATGGCGTCGAAAAATGACAGTGGAAGTACAAGAAGTTCAAATTTCGCCCTACTAGGTCGTGTAAATACATCGTTTTATGTTTTGGGTGTCGCTTAACGCTTAACGCGAATTCGGACATCTTTTTAACATTAGACCCACCGTTAAGGCGGAAAATAGAAAAGGAAAGTTCACACAGCTGAATTTGTGATAAATCGTTCCAGAAATTTCAATTTTAGCTATAATTTTAAGTAACAAAAAGATACGATATGTGAAACATATAACCAAAGCAATTTTAATATTAATGTATCATATTGTGTCATCTTCATTATCTTTTTCTGTGTCAGGGTCTCAAATGAGACGGATTTGAAGTATTTGTCTGAATTAAAATAACAACAAAGATAGGCTGGCACTGCCAGGCAGGATACGCCCACATTTTCGAAAGATGGATAGAGAGCAAGCAATACCGAAAGTGATTTTTCCTACATCATTAAGTTAGAATTTGATATGTGCAAATATCGAAATGAATTAAGATCTTTGGGTTATAAAGGTTCATTTCAGTAGGCTTCAAATTCGACTGGGGATCATGTTGCTAAGTGGGTAAGATGCTGGCTCGGTAGCCTTGAGGTTGGGTGTTTGATCCCTGCATTGGGTGACAAAGTTCATCTAGATTTTCTGGCGTGGTTTCCCCCTGTTAGTGATGAAGGATGGATGGCCTGACAAGAACAGCTGTCAATTTTGGTCCGATTTTCACGAAATTCGAGCTCAACCTTCATTACGATGTAACGGTGATATAATCAAACAGTTTTTTAAATGGGATAATAATTCTGACCCCAGAGGGACCACAAGCTAAAAAGAAAGGTCATTTTTCGTACAATATGGGGCCATAATTCAGGGAGTTACAATCCGATATGCACAAATATCGAAAGGAACTAAGATTGTTAAGTTGTAAACATGTGTTTCAAGTTTCATCAAAATTGAATGAAGATTGTGACCTCTACAGGGTCCACAACCTTGATATAACATATTTTCACACTATTCGCGTACAAACGGCGGCCATTTTGTTTGTCAATTTTGGTCCGATTTTCACGAAATTTGAACTCAACCTTCATTACCATGTAACGGTGATATAATCAAACGGTTTTTTAAATCGGGTTATAATTTTGACCTCCAGAGGGACCACAAGCTAAAAAAGGGCGATTTTTCGGACAATCAGGGGCCATAATTCAGGAAGTTACGATCCGATGGGGGCAAATATCGAAAGGAACCAAGATTTTGGGGTTGTAAACATGCATGTCAAGTTTCATCACAATGGGTCCAAAATTGTGACCTCTATAGGGTCCACAAGCTAAAAACGTGATTTTTCGTACAATCAGGGGCCATGATCCATGAAGTTTTGATCCGATACATGCCAATATCGAAAGCAGAAGAGATCTTTTGGGGATAAACCTGTATTTCAAGTTTCGTCAAAATCGGATAAGAATTGTGACCTGTAGAGAGTCCACAAACAAATTGTGGACGGATGGACAGGGGCGACGACATAATACGTCCACATTGAAAATGTGTGCGTATAAAAATCAGAACATGATAAATCTGACTTTTTACAGCCTCAAAAACGGCCGCTTTAACAGCGGCTCAGATTGACCTCCGCATTGTATAACTTTTATCAGAACATCCGGTACCATCCTAGTACCATCTGGTACCACTCAGGGCAATAGTGATTTTTTGAGGACTGGAAAAGTCCTTACTCCAGACGTAGTCTAGTGGACTAATGTCTGGTGGATCGGTTTCCAGGGCTGAAAAGCATATTTTTAATTGAAAGTAGGCTCGCTTCAGGTTCATCTTTACAGCTTCGTCTGGGGTAATGTCTTAAGTTTAGGAGCCACTGCTTGAATTCAACATATTCTCGATTTCTAGCTCGATTGTTGTGCTTCTTTGAAACATAACAATCATATTAACCCATAACAGGATAGAATGAACACCTTTAAATTTATCAAGAAAAAGTTTTTACAGAACATTTCTCACCAGAAAGCCTGACTGCTCAAAATATCATTGCGGGTTTCTTTCTTTTGAGAACTGTTCCGTAGAAAACGTTTCTTGATTAATCAAAAGAGTCCATTCTATTCTGCTATGGATTAAGAGGATTCTCTAATTTTAAGGAAGTGCGACAAACGAGCTGCTATTTTAATATTAATGTATCATATTGTGTCATCTTCATCATCTTCTTCGTCTTCATCATCACTATCCTGTGTTCCAATTAATATCCTGTGATCTTTGTTTTTTTTCTATTTTCCGCCTTCGTGATAGGTTAAATGTTAACAAGATGTCCGAATTCGCGTTACGCGACCGCAAAATATATACAACAATATATTATACACAACCTAGTAGGGCGAAATATGAAATTCTTGTACTCCCGCCGCCATTTTTGAGCGCCATTTTGAATATTTTCGTAGGTTGTTTAAAATATGCCCGATTTCGTGTTCAGCGACACTGAAAACCTATAAAATGATATATTACACGACTTAGGTGAAAAATGATTTGTTTGTATTTTTCTCGCCATTTTTGGTAGCAATCTCGAATAATTAATTTCCCCTCAGGGTGACACGACCACACCCACCCTGGAAAATTAACTGGACCCTACCCAACAATAATCCACCGAGAAACATTATATATTAAACAAAAATGGGTTCTCGGCCCCGACGTCCGGACCAATAAAAATTATATTAGATATCATTTGTATCATCAACCTAAACGGAGAAACCAAAAGGGTATTTATAAAACAATGTCAGTGCTCTGTTAAATAATTGTGATGATTTTTATGCGGTTTGTCTATTTCGGCTTTACAAACTGCACCAAAGAAATGAAATGAAATGGGGTTTAACGTCCTACTCTTTTGCACCTAACCTGGGCTAATGGAAGACGGGCATACACGCCATACAGTGTGCTATGAGGGAAAGTTTGCCCGGACAGCGGTGCTACGGCCTACTCGTATATCGAATTCCAACTACCAAGGGATCTTTTACGTGCACTCCAATGTGTTCACGGGACCTCGGTTTTTCGTCCCAGCCGAACGACTAGGCAGATGTCCTTGTCAGGCCCTCCTTCTGCATCACTGACAAGGGCGAATCACGCCGGAAATCGAGATGAACTTTCTCGACCAATGCAGGGATCGAACACCCGACCTCCAGGCCACCGCGACCCCCTGAATATAAATAGCAATTGCCTATTAAGAATTCATTATGGTATCCTGTGGTTAACACGTCCAAGGCTATATTAAAACAAAATCATTATTTACGGTATAGCTTGGCTAATAAGCGCCATAGCCATCCCCATAATATTATAGACACTCTGTAACCTAACAAACACCCATTGGTGCAAGATATACTGTATACAAAATGTACCAACCTCAAAGCTGCATAAGAAGCAAACTATTAGCTTTGTTGCTATGGTCACCGTTTATTATGATTTGACGCGTGCTCATTGCTGCATGGATCACTGCACACATCGCTTATTGCAAGACATGCACACAATGAGAGCCATTGTAATCCGCCATTAGTCAGTCATTACATATTAATCTAAACAAGAATGCATTGGTTCGAAATTACGTTTTCTTTCGTTTGTTTTTATCCGTGCATGAATTAAATAAAATCGATTTTGAAATATTATTTGACACATTGTAAATAGTGTTGTACCCACCGCTTACGTTGTTATCAATAATCCAGAAATGAAATGGGGTTTCACGTCCTATTATTCTGCTACGGCTAATGGTCTCAAACAGAAATAATTGCAGACAGGCAGTCGAGATTTAGAATGTACTATATGGTTTGCAACTCAAAGGTTTTCCGAGAAAACAGTTCTTGTAGTTTCGATTTCAAATATATCCTATTTTGATCTACTATATGGTGTATGAAGTAAATCGTTGTCAATTGAAGTTTTTCGAAGATTGGTAAATAATTTTGGATTTGACATACTACAGATTTCAATTTTATGCAGTAAAATATCACCCAATTTTCGCGAAAATATCAAAATGGGCTATTACATTAAATCGATCGTCACATGATTAAGTCCTAGCCGGGCATTTGTGCACAGTAATTCACCATTCTCCGGGAATATAAATGCATCAATAATAAATAGCGAGTTATTCAAGCGGTTCATCAACAAATATTTCAAGACACTGAAAAATAAATTATCAATAATCCTATAGTCACATACTGACAATCGACGCAGTAATAAAACCACCTAAAACCGAACACTATGTTCGTATTTCATGTTATGCGAATAGGGTGATAACTGGTTTCTTGGAGTGTACGGGGCAGTCCTCTCCCGCAAACATCTGCTTTATAGCCGAATCCCAAATATCATGCTGGCTCGTTATTCGCGAATAACGAATAAATAGCCAGCACGTTATTCGAAACTAAAACAGAACGATCTACCTTGCATCCGACAATTTCCTCGTTGGGTGGCTGACTAGCAGGGAGACGACCGTTTGTTACGTGAGTATGGTGCTGACTGGTTTGTTAGAGTGCTGCACGAGGCAGTCACCGCCTGTTTTAATGCCGAATCCCGTATCACGTGCTGACTCGTTATTCGCGAATAACGAACAACGAATAAGCACGTTATTCGGGATTCGCCACTTAAACAAACCGACTTGCGTTGCATCCGACCATTTCCTGCTGACGATAATTCCCCTGGGTATCACAGTTTTAGGAATAGTGTCATCACTTGAAACATGGGGAAAAGGACAAACACGATGAGCCGCCTCAATAGAGATTGATTTATCAATTTTCAGCTTATCTTTGATTAACTTAGAGACAATTTTGACACAATCTTCATTTGGCGTTTCATTAACCCCAAATACTCGCAAATGGGCTTTCCGTGTATATTGTTCTAAGTTGATTAATCTGTTTGCTAATAATTTACACTCACTTTCCTTCGATTTTATATTAGCCTCCATTTCCTCAGACCGTTCGTGGAAATTATCTACACCAAGTCCAATGCTTCTTTGTGTTAGCTCAACCTCAGATAGTCTTTCATCGAATGCATGGAACTGATCCCTCACATTCCAGCAACTGCAGTTTGTATAGCTTGTTCAATGGCTTGGTAAAAGGCTTTACTATCAACTGCAGTTTGTATAGCTTGTTCAATGGCTTGGTGAAAGGCTTTACTATCAAAAATGTGCTTCCAACTGTACCTGTTTGATTTGGTGGTGAGTCTTCGTTGTTTTTTGGCTCACCCGATTGTTCACCAACTATTTTCGCAGTTTTAGGTTGAAGACGACTGTTTGTTATGCGAGTAGGGTGCTAACTGGTTTGGAATCCATGACCACTCGGACCAAAGACCACTCGGATCAAGACCACTCGAACCAAGACCACTCGGACCAAACAAAGAGACTACTCGGACCAATCAAAAAGACTACTCGGATCAATTAATAGTATATCAAAATATTTAATAAATTGTTGATGTAATATTTGTTATGTACTTGTCTAATACGGAGGAAATTGTTTACTTATGTATATATTCACCTATAATTTATTCGCTTCTTTGCGAAATAAAAAATAATTATTTAATATCTGTATTTTATTTTTTATAATGGTCCGATAAATCGTTTTGTCCGAGTGGTCTTTTAGCTTGGTCCGAGTGGTATTTTAGCTTTGTCCGAGTGTTTTGTTTGTTTTATTTTTGTCCGAGTGGTCTTGGTCCGAGTGGTCTGGATACCTTGGTTTGTTAGAGTGTACGGGGCAGATCCCCCCCCTCCCCAGCAATCATCACTTGAATTGCTGAATCCCGAATAAAGTGCTGGCTCGTTATTCGGAATTTGCGAATAACGAGCCAGGACGTTATTCGGAATTCGCCACTAAAACAGAACGATCTATCTTGCATCCGACCATTTCCTCGTTGGGTGACCGATCAGCATCGAGACGACCGTTTGTCAAGCGAGTCGGATACTGACTGGTTTGGTAGAGTGCACGGGGCAATCCTCTCCAGCAATCACCTGTTTTATTGCCGAATCACGAATCCCGGAAGCACAGACGGAATGCAAATTTTGAGATAGACCCAAGAAGCTGAAAACATGCTTGAAGAGAAACGCCGATAGAAAAAAAATGAAGGAAAAAGAAAATTGCTCACCAGCACTATAAACCTCAGAATGCTTCATTCGGCATTTCTGTCTAAACCAGATAAAAAAATGCCTCGTTTGTCTGGAGTTCAAAAATGAGTATTTTTTTTTAAAAAATTGCCCTGTTTTTGGAACGAGGTATTTTGTTCGGAACGAGGCTTGGTAAAATGCCTCCTTTACTAAACACCACAGTTGTTACTTAACACATATACCTGATTGGGGTTATAAATTAATCAAGGTAGCTGTGATCAGACAATGTGCAAAGACCTAATGATAAAACGAAGAACCGGGATAATTCTCCGACAATGTTATGATAATTCACGAACATTTTGGGACACTATTCTCCATTTCCAGATGAAGACTGACTGGTTTAAGCTGTTTGAAAACGTATGACAAATAAACAGGCTCCCGAGCCTTAGGTAGAGGGTTTTAAGGGATTATTACACAAAAGTAAGCAGTTTCACACTCCTAAAGATTATCGGGATTGACCCGTTAAACGACGTTTAAAAACTCACTTTACCCTAATTTTGAACAGTAATTTAAATGCGTCACTTCCCATTTATATATTGTAACTTGACAATTCGTTTGTATTATTTTGTTTATTTGTATATACATGTGTGTTTTCACAATTATATCTAAGTTGTAAAGCGCCACAGAGCAGTCTGACTGACTGGATGTTCTGAAATCGTCAATAAAGAAAAATTGTTAGCAGAAGAATTGTACAGTCTATAATTAAATCGAGGGCTATCAGAAACCACGAAAAATATTCCTGTTAAAACCTTTACAAACTGGTGACATGTATATAGATATTCAAGAAATATATTAAATGTTTGTCGAGATGATACAAGTAATACATTTTCACTCTCTAAACTCAACCATCCACGAGGAACTGGATGTTCATAGTTCCGATGGCGGCCATATTGGATTTACACTTATTATAGGACGTATGACGTTACGGCGTCACGGTGATGTAATTTGAAAATGTTTTTTCTGATTCTTTAATAAAACTTTCCTACCTACCAGTAATAGATTTATACCCCCAAACTCATCCATTCCCTAGATATTGAAGTTTTAAGATGCTAATGGCGGCCATATTGGCTTTATGCTATGCTAATTATTGGCCGTAGTTCATTTCTAGCACTTTCCTGTCTACTCGGAATACATTGACATCCTCACAACCCAACCATTCCCGAGATCATATCGGAGTTTAGAGTTTCAATGGCGGCCATATTGGATTTATGTCAATTGTTGGTCGTATGACGTCACAGGGACGCCATTTCGATTTGTTTTATAGAGCCATCTGTACCACTAGCCTATCTACCCCTAATACATTGGTAGCACTTTCCTATCTACTCGCAATACATTTACATCCTCCAAAACTCAATCATTCCTGAGATTTTTGAGTTTTAATGGTGGCCATATTGGATTTATGCTAATTATTAGCCGTGTGACGTCACCGGAACGTCTTTTAGATATGTTTTTCTGAGTCATCTGTACCACTTCCCTATCTATCCGTAATATATTAACACCCTCCAAACTCGACCATTAGCGAGATATTGGAGTTTTAAAAGGTGCCAATGACGGCCTTGTTGGATTTATGCTAATTACTCGAAAACCTATCTTTTTATTTTGGGCAATTTTTGTTTTGGAGACCTTCAGGGACTCCTCTACCAGATTCCGTTGAGACAAATTCTGTAGCAATTTGTTCTAGGTACCCACTCTACATTGCTTATCTTTACCCGACTACTTGCTTCATACTTAATCTTCGATACTTAACCTTTAATTAGATATAACTCTAAATCATATTTTTCCAGTTATAACTCCCGATTCTGAGATAGTAGTTTCCACAGTTTTAATGGTTTGTTTAATTTAAGCCAAAAAAAAATACGTATATTAATGAATGCGTAGAGCATGTGATCTGCGACCAGCATATTGCTGTATAGTCTTTCGTTTTATTTTAATTTGTAGCTATGGTTCTTACTGTCTATAATTACATGTGATAAGGCAAAAATCCAACTGCTATTAAGCTAATGATTTTTTTTGTAAGGTGGTTGAAAGGGTTTATCTAAATGTTGACATTAAAACAAGGGAGTGATTTCTTGATGTCTCTGGGACCAATTTATGTGTAGAGTAACCATATCAACTGGTTATCACTGAAATTATAGCTAATTGAAGGACAGTTTAAAACACGTAGATTAAAAGATTGTAGTACATTACCATACTTTTCAGTACTTTTAATGGCAACAGATCGGGGCGTTATATGGTTAACACCCCTGTCTTATCGTGTTGGTCTATTTTTTTTAATTACCTTTTCTTTACGGTTTTATAACTTTAAACGTAGTACAAACATTTTGTTTTGTATTTACTATAAGATCTAACAATTGTTCAATGTCGTTCTTCATCCGTCGGTTTACAAAATTTAAACTGATTAGGTTATCACTTCACTTTGTATTGTATTTTTTAACAAGTTGCAAATTGTACAAAATCTTACTAAAACACTTTCACCGGCAATTTTCTGCATAAATATGACCCAAGGTAACTCCCCGTGTCACAAAATTAAAGGTAACCGCTAAAATCAAAATAAATTATATCAAAAACTAGTACCTGTATTTTAATTGATATTTGTCGGGAATAATCGATCGACTAGTTAAAGTATTGTGAGCACTGTGTTAGCCGTCAATTGTCGATCAACAAAACAACAGTTGTCATGCGATCAAACTGCCGCTGCCCCACTTCCTATAATTGCAGAATTATACATGAGTTCCTGGAACCAGGGAAATTCTTGGAAACAAGGGGTGGTTTCGCTGTGTAAGCTTATACGTGCCTAGATTGCCAGCCCGACGATTTTATTGGTTCATTTCTCATTTATTAAGTTATTCTTGAAAGGTAACTGATTTTATAATACCAACGCTCCTCATGTAAGTACTGCATCTTTCGTATACGAAAAGTTAAAAATATAGTTTACAAAGTATTACATTATTGGTCGACAAGTTTATTCCATTTGAAAATTAATTAATTATACTACTAAGCATGGGTCCTACAGCGGTTGACTCTAGCATTGCTATCTCTTTCAGTTGCCTGGTATATCAGCGGGAGACGTTGATCAGGAAGAAATGGCGTCATCAAATGAAGGTAGGCAACACATTATTCTCGAATCTTAACTTTAAAAAAACTACCCTTATATAAATGACGGAATATGAAATGGGGTTAACGTGCTGCAGTTATGCTCCACATTGGTTGTTATATTATACGAGTCTAATTTACTCGCTTGCGGATGGTCCGGGTTACTGGGTGGGTTTAATAATTTATTACTCTCAAAACCGGTCGAGCGAGTTTCTATTTATTGTTGACTAAGCAAGTTATAAATGAAGGCTGTACATTATGAATATATCTCTTGCCGTGATGGCACAGCGAGTAAGACACAGGCTACGGGTTCATCATTGGTGCAGGGTGGCTGATCATACTGAAATGATTCGGATTGTTTATTAACATGAAAAATAAAAATAGAAAAATTCTCATATAAAATTCTTATAAGTATACTTACATCTCAGTTTCAGAACCAGTTTGGAACACACTCGTGGTATCCAAACATACATTTGAAAGGTTAGGGAATACACTTATACCAGATTGTTGCTCTGAAGACCAAAATAACCTATTTATATAATGAATATCCCCGAATTCAAAATGAATTTAAAGCAGTTTACTGAAGTCACAGACAATATTAATAAATCCGTAAAATATTTCAATTGACTACAGAACTTTAAGATTTTTTCGCCTTATTTGATTTTTTTTTTTTTTTTTTTTTGTTTCCCAATGTACTTTTAGTCACCAAGATTGCGATCCAAACATATAGTGTCGTCCCCCATGTCCGCGGACGTCCGTTCACATTTTGAAAAATTGGTTTATGTCCCAAAGATTTCGGTTCCTTATGATTTTGGCATTGTCGTCACTCATGTCCGTTCCTTCACATTTTGTAAGTGGACACTCTACAGGTCACAATTATCCAATTTCGACGAAACGTGAAATACTTGTTTATATCTTTACATCCCAACGATCTCGTTTTATGTGAACGTATTTTTTCGTCACTCTTGTCCGTTCATACATAATTTGTTCCTTTCGATATTGGCATGCATCGGACCTTAACTTCATGGATTATGGATTAAGGTCCCTGGTTGTACGAAAAATCACGTGTTTAGCTTTAGGTCACTAGATATCACATTTTTTATAGGCCCACATTTTCACGCGATTGTCGTTGCACCTGTCCGTCCATAATTGTTTGTGGACTCTCTACAGGTCACAATTCTTATCCGATTTTGACGAAAATTTAAATATAGGTTCATCTTCTAAAGATCTCGACTGCTTTCGATATTGGCATGTATCGGATTGAGATTTCACGGATTGTGACCCCTGATTGTACGAAAAATCGCCAGTTTAGCTTGTGGACCCAATAGAGGTCACAAATTTGAACCGATTTCGGAAAAACTTTGTACACATGTTTATAACCCAAATATCTTGGTTCCTTTCGATATTTGTGCCATTTGGATCGGCACTTCCTGAATTATGGCCCATGATTGTCCGAAAAATCGGATTTGTTTAGCTTGTGGTCCCTCTGGAGGTCACTATTATTATCCGATTTAAAAAAAAAAGTTTGATTATATCATCATTACACCGTAATGAAAGTTGAGTTCAAATTTTCTGAAAATCAAACCAAAACCAAAATGGCCGCCGCTTGTACGCGAATAGTGTAAAGGCATGGTATATCAAGTTTGTGGACGCCGGAGAGGTCACAATTTTATTCAGAGTTTGATGAAACTTGAAATGCATGTTTATAACCCAAAGATCTTGGTTCCTTTCGATATTTGCTCATATTGAATTGTAACTTCATGAATTATGGCCTTTGATTGTAGGAAAACTCACTTTCTATTTAGTTTGTTCTCTATCCATCTCTTGAAAATGTGGACGTATCCGGTCTGGCAGCCTCTGGTTATCCGATTCTAATGAAACCTAAGAAGTATGTTTGTAACCCATACATCTCGGTTTCATTCGATATTGGCACATATCGGACCGTAACTTCATTGATTAGTGTCCTGATTTTACGAAAAATCCCTATTTCAGCTTGGAGGAACAATTTGTATCTGATTTTAAAACAAAAGTTTAAATATATCAACCTTACATCCTAATGACGGTTGAGTACTTAAAAATTAGACGGAAACTGTCACTCCTTGTTTGACAATAGTGTAAAAGTGTGAATACAAAGGTTGTGGGTCCCTCTATAGGTCCCCATTTCTATCTGGTTTTTTTTAACCATAAAATGTATGTTTATACCCCAAAGATTGTCAACCGTACGTCAAATCACGTTTGTAGCTGTCACAATGTTTATTTTAAAAACCGTCTAGATGTCAACATTACACCATAATTTCGAATTCGTGAAATTCAGACTAAGACTGACGAAACTTTCGGTCGTTCCCCTTTAAGCAAATAATATAATACAGAGGTTTTGGACCCTCTAGGGGTTATTATTTTTGCCAAATGTTGGTGAAACTCAAAGTATATTTTTATTTCGCAACAACTTTCAGATGTTAAAATTACCTTCCTGGTACCTGGAATGTGGGTATAGAAAGATTGCGATCCTTAGGGGATTATAATCTGTGATATTGGCAAACATAGGGTTTGACGTAGCGAATATTAACATAGTGAAGATACAGGTTGGCCGCCATATGTATTTTGAGGACACGGTGCCTTTTCTAGATGGGATTCCGTGACCCTGAAAATGTAGGTTTAGCCACCAAGATTGTTATCGCAAAAAAAGTTTAAATCTAAGAATTTCTTTGACAATGGTTTTTTTTTCAAATGGGGAATCCTGTAGATCCAAGACGGCCGTTAAAAGCTTATGTGGAGGAGGTTGTGTCATCAAAAATGAAACTCTCAGGTAGTAGGTACTATTCGTGGAAATTTTCGCACCTTTGTCCGGGACGTTCGCATCTGAAACCATGTCAGTAAAATGAGTCCCTATAAGTGTTTATAATATGTCACACGTGCACCAATATTATATGACTGTCCGTTTATTAAAGGCTACTAATATATAATACCTTGTGAACTCGCTGTTATAAACTAACTTGATTGTTGTAAAAACTTTCTTCTGTATAAATAATCTGTATTAGGAGATGCATACGGCCGACAAGAAGCCAAAACCATGCCATGGTTGCAATTGAGGCGGGCATGACTGGTCATCCTACCAAAACTGATATTTATATTATTATAGAATTATAACCCTGTTCCTACAACCAGTTTTAATTGTGTAACACTGTGTACAAACACCTCTGTAATATGTGCATAGCTGTCTGGGTCTGGCGGACTAGCACTAGGGCTTTGATCGTGTCGGTAGAAATTGAAGCATCTGCTGCTTGTTTCGTACCCCACAATCTGAAGCTCAGTATAATCAAACCTTCAAGATGTATTTCGTTTCTTCTTACTATTCTTAATTAAGGCAATGGTTCTGACAATACTGGTGATATTGCAAAACAAATAGAGCAGCTTGAGATTTCACGAAGACGAGCAGCTGAGGACTTTGCAGAAAGTATGCCCGATCAAATCAAACCATCAAGAATAGAGTGGAAAGAAAGTTGCGCACAAGAACGGAGAACCAAGGACCTCCAGAAGTAAGTATGTAGCTCAACCAAAAATGTTTCATCAGATAATGATGAAATCCAATGTTACCAAAAAAAGCTTTACTGAAGTGGAGAGTGCATGACGTCATTTACCGTTATGACGATTGAAGCCATAAAGCAAATACTAATGAAGCACACAATAATTAAATACCATCCCTAAAGCAGAGTGACTATAGTCTTAGAGTGTCGCTAGACACTGTTTATTACACTGATTTTATCCATCAGTCAATTAAAGATATCAGTTGCCGAAACATTAATTAAATGAATAAACCGAAAACGATCGCACAAGGCAGAAATTCTTTAGACCAATAAGTCATGTGATTTCGGACCTTTAATTTGTTGACTAGCAGGCAAAAGAAGTTTCCCCCCCCCCCCAAAAAAAATATGATATTTCTTCTTTATTTACACATGGAGCATATCGCTGTTATTTGGGTTAACCAATACGGCGTCGGTGGCTTCATTAAAATTAGGTCATGCCGCCTCCACGCCATTAAAGTTCCTTGAATGTTAACCCCATTTTTAACCTCATAACTGCTATATTGTTTAGAGTCAAACAGTTCACCCCAAATGTAGCGCTCGTGTGTCATTAGATAAGGTGTCTATATGATTATGCTTCTGAAAGACCCATAGCCTTGTTTGAAAAGATCATACTGTTATACATTTCAGGCATGGTGTCAATCTGCTTGGTCCTCATGGTATGTAATTACTATTCCTTGTCTTCTTTATACTAGTGGTGTGTTGGCGATATGAAACTTACCCGATCGCGATGCTTGACAATATTAGGCCTCCTCACTAACACAGGGCTTTTCATCGGTTTTGGGGATTCATTTTAGGCCAGTCCCATTAAATTAATACAATTCCCGTTTAGTGTTCTTTAGACAAAGTGTTTTGTAGAGTGGACCTTAAACCCCTATCTCTCATATTGTACTCTGTTTACCATTCTAGGTGAAGTTCGTATAGCTCTACTTGGTAAAACCGGCATAGGAAAAAGCCATTTTGGTAACAATCTGTTGAAAAAAAAAAGCTTCAAATCCAATGTAAGTTTTAAATCTGTCACAAAACGGTGCAAATTTGACGAGAGGGAACTTGATAAAAAGACCATTCTTTCCATTATTGACACCCCTGGCTTGTTCGATACCAAGGAACCAAATGAGACTACTAGTAAAGAAATAACCCGAAGTATAGCACTTGCTGCCCCTGGTCCACATATCTATATATTTGTAATCGGGGTGGGACGATTCACACCAGAAGAAGTCAATACTGTGAATATTCTCCAAGAAGTTTTTGGTGATCGAGTCTTAAAACATGTCATTGTTGTTTTTACCCGTAAGGACGATTTGGGCGAGGAGCCACCGGAAGAGTTCATTAAAGACGCCCCGCCTGAGTTACAAGATCTACTAAAAAAATGTGGATATAGGTTCGCGTTCATCAATAACAAGGCAGATGCAGATACCTTACAAGAAGATGTTGACGTCATACTGGATGTAATCTTTAACACTATTGGCGAAAATCAGGGAGCCTACTACACGAACGACATGTATGAGGAAGCTGAAAAAATTGTTGACAAAAAGAGAAAGGAAATACAATATAAAAAAGAACGCCAACAAGAACAGCTTCTTCTAGAAAAGAATGCTATTCTGAATGCCGCGACAGAATGCTGTGGCCAGGAAACGGATAGGCGACTTCTTAAAGACACCCAAGACGCAGAACAGAAACTGGAGAGGAAAAGACGCGAGTTGGAAGAACTTGAAGAAAGGATGCGCCAGATAGCAGAGAACGCGCAAAAAGAGTATATAAGAACCCGGGAGATGCAAAAAGAAGATAGTAGACTAAAAGAGCTAGAAGAGGAGAATAAACGTCTACAAGAAGAAGAAAGAAAACGAAAACAGGAACTGGCAGAGGAAGAAGAACGCCGTAAGAAGCTAGAGGAAGAGGTACAGAAAAAAATTAAAGAGGACCAGAATTCAGAACTTTCCAAAGCATTGCAGAAACTTGCTGATGTTGAAAACCGGATTGTGAAAAACACGCAGATTAATTCCAACACGGAAGCAAAGAAGGAGGTGGAGTCCAATGACACATTTCTTGGCAAGATAGGCTCATCCATCTGCCAGGCAGCCACTAGTACTCTGAACTGGGCAAAGAGTTTGTTTACCTGGGGTTAAAAACGTTGAAGAAGTCTTCGTGGGCGTGTTGATGATGTAGATCGATAATGTATAATTAGCTTAGAATTGCAGTGCTATAATTTTATAATCAGTTTATTGCTATAGCTCAACCATTAATTATGAGTTTGCCATCTTTAACATAGTCGTACGCCATCTCTCCCTCTTAAACTGATACATTAATTAGTAAGTTCATTTATATGGCCAATATAAGGGCGTATATATTCGCCGCTAGTTTGATTTGAAATTTGGAGATGTGTATATTGCAGAACCCGGGGATTGCAGAAATATTCCTTTTTTTCATTCCGATAGAAAACATACTTTTTAACGGGTTAAAGACTTGGTATGATCATAGACCTCACGAAAAGATGATTTGCATCTATGTTTAGTAGTTACTGCCCTTGTCATTCACACATCGCGATGGCTTTTATAGCGATATTGGTTAGCGGTTTTTGGCGGTTTTTGTTTTTTTTATGTTGTGAAGCATTGTGGTCTAGAGAAGATGGAACTATAAGTATCGTGTGGTCCGTGACTTCCGGAGTATTCTCACCTTTACTGAAAACATTTTCAATGTCATACATGCTACAGTTTTTAACATATTTGTTTCAAATTTGATGTAACGCATTAGGACTAGGGAGTGATTAACCTTACCGATTTTCAATTTTGATTTGATATCTAAGAGGATGAAGCTCGTCGTATTGTAGGTCAATTATTTCGGAGTCGCTGCTGTCTATGGATGTACGATTGCTATTTCCGTAAGGTAGATGATACTTTCGTCATATTGGAGGAAGAAGATGACCCAGCAATCCTTCTCAACCACCTCAACAACCAGCACCCGAGGATTAAGTTCACAATACAGGAAGAAGTTAACCAATCATTGCCCTTCCTAGAATAAATAATTCCATCAAAACCATTGTGTACCGTAAACCCACCCATACGGATCAGTATATTAACTTCAATTTAACACATCTTACCAATATAAAAGCATCAGCAGTTTCCTGTTTAGTTCGAAGAGCCTACAATATTTGCGAACAAGATTACCTAAATAAAGTACCTTAAATGACTACCCCCTCGAGTTTGTCAACTGTGTCATTAAATCCACCCGCAACCATACCGAACAAAAAGATTACCTGAAAAACCAGACACCCGAGTGACATTCCCGTCTTTGGAAAACTTTATTACCGGGTCAGTAGAATTCTGAAGACAGTGAACATTGCAACAGCTTTTACCACATCTACAACCTTGAAACAGATTCTCAGGGCAATTGGGAAACTACTACCGACTAACCCAATTCAGCCAAACGGAGCAGTCTACAAATCATACATTGGAGAAACGAAAAGGAAAATATCAATGAAAACAAGGGTCACAAACCAGACTGGAACAACATCGAAACCCTAGCAGTCCACAAACAATAGAAGAAGAAGAGCAAAATTATAGAAGCCATCCAAATTAAACGTCACAGTCCAGAACTAAACAGAGATACGGGGTTATACATCCCTTAGTCTTATGATGGGCTCCTAAAGATGGGGAAATGACTTTTTCAAATTTAACTTAAATACGTGACATAGTTATATTGTTCTGATTCTATTACTTTTCTTAACCTAGGAGTTTTAAATTTAGTTATTAATTGTTATCATTGGAAACAAGCAGTAGTTATTATAAGCATTATAGGTACACCCAATTATTAATTAATCTTATTCAATAGGGCTTCAGTTCTTTCAGTTATTTTACCTTATTTAGCTAATTACCCTCATGTTATTCCGTGTGATGTGATTATATTAGTAAAGTTAAGTTATAATTCATAATTAAACCAACCACCTAGTATTTAACACTATGGTTTCGTATGGCTTCCCCTTTTTGTAACATATAAATATTGCCTTTTAGTTTACTAATTATCATTAATTTGTGCTTGATAACGCCAAGGGGATACTTGTTGAAACGTCGTGCTATATATGTATAAACCAGTGATGGTTATTTCCATATAAATTGTGTTGTTTTTTCTAATGTGCTCAATCGCTAAATGCCACTCAAGGATTATTTTTTATATCGGGAACCCATATTTCCACGGTGAGATAACGACACCAATGTTGATTTTAATTGACTTTTGTTAACAAGCCAATAACCTCCTTTAAAATAAAATAAACGTTTTATACGCATGTTACATTTAAAACGAAGATAACGCGCTTTTAAGCCCCGCAAATTGAAGATCAATGTCCTCGCGGTAAAACACAAGATTCTGTTGAACAATAGACGAAGGCTCGCTAGCCTGGAGGTTGGGTGTTCGACCCCTTCATTCGCCGAGAAAGTTCATCCTGATTTTCCGGCGTGGTTTTCTATAGTCTGTAGGACGAATGGCCCGACAAGGACAGCTGTCAGTTGTTCGGATGGGACAAAAAACTGCGGTCCCGTATACACATTGTTGTGCATGTAAAAGATCCCATGCCAGTTGAAATTCGATATAAGAGTAGGTCGTTAAAACCCATTTCATTTATGTTGAACAATGCGATGATAAGCAAATAACACGACAACAATCGGCGACACAGTCACTGTATATGTCACGTCTACACGTGACTACAGTCAAACATCTGAAAGAAAGTTAACACCCATTGGGATTTTCGAGCGTGGTTCCCCTTATTAGTAGGACGGAGAGGCATAAAACGTCTTCCGACCAATCTGAATTCATCCGCTCCCCCGTCTTCTCCCATCTACCCCACACCTTTTGTCAAAAGAACCTTACCACCCCCCCCCCTCTATTCATGTCCTTGTGTAAATTTAGAAAGCTGGTTTTTCGTTACTGTTTGAACATCCATTATGGCAAAATCTGATATACTATGAGTACGACATTTAAGCTACTCGTCAGATTTATTCATGCTTCGTTGCCAAAAATATTTAGTACGGGGCAATTCTACTTAATCAACCAAGATTACTGAACACGCTTTCCGGACATTTGTTGTGAGATATGATAGAACCAAATATTTAACATGAACACCAATTTGTAAACGGGACCTTGTTTTGACCCAATACAAACGACTATATTTTCACTGGGACTGATGTGGGACGACACTACGACATTCATCAAAGCTATATAAATATTAAATTTCCAAATAACAAGACGTAAAAAATATATCGTTTTATATGCTATTTTATAAACAAATGAAATGTTAAATATAGCTATAAAAAGTAAGCACTGAAAAATATCAGGCATGTTAATTTAGCTATTACAATAACCTGGCAAATGTATCTTTTTTAACTAGAACAATAAGACTACTAAAGACCCCCTCCCACCCTGTCAAGTATATCGTGTAAGTATCTAATTATTTCAATTTTAGCTATAAAACGTAAATTTCTAAAGATATCATTTACATCAATGTATGTATTAAACTGCCAAATATATATTATATAATCTTTTCAGTTTGATCATTCACTGTAAATGCATCGTTAACGAATCATGTTTCGGAAAAGGTAAGCATATCCGATCACGTAAACGACATTCATCACAAAATAACAACAAAAACAATATGGTGTGTATCTGAAATCGGATCGCAGTCACAATTAAACAATGGTACGATTTACTGATGTGATTAAAAGAGCTGCCTCCCTTGCAAAGCGTGTAACTACACCCCATTACTATTTTATCGATAGAAAGTAATGGGCGACTAGACTGACTGTGTTTTATGTATAGTAAGTAGGTGGAGCGGGCATGGTATGTTCACTTTCAAGGACCAGGCAGTTTATCGGTCATCCTAAGTGTTGTAATAGTTGGTGGGGCGGTCGATCTGTCCACGTTGAAGGGTCCGGTAGAACTGGAAATTTGCATTACTTGGTGGCAGAGATATTACCATCATTGATACTCTCGCCATGTCGATTATAAAGTTAACTTATTGTTTTTGATTTATATTTAAAATTTTAGTTAATTACAATCACTTAATTACAAAATATAAATGAAAAAAGCTACAAAAATAATTAAATTATCGTTTGAACAAAATATATATATATTTGCATTTAATGTAAAGTATAAAAATTAAATCAAACTTTATTAGTTAAATATAAACATATAAATCCTTCAACGGTACTATCGGAAATCCGGGCCTAACAATTCAGCAAGTACTAACTTTAGATCTATAAATTGGTTTACTAACGTAAAATTGAAGCGTGATCACAGTAGTCGAAGTTATATCATGCTCTAAAATAACGATAATTTCTTTGAACAAAATGGTGTTCATGATTCATCGTTATGAATTTAGTCGGTCTAATGCAAATAAAATGGTGCCGTTTCCATGTAACATTAGACTGCATTCATTCGTCTTACTATTAGTTGAGAGGCCAAATAACCGTCACCTTGCATGCTACCAGAATTATGTTTACTGGTGTACCGAGATACTATTTCACATGAGTCTTGAAATAGTAGTAGTTGTAGTCGTAACAAGTCGTTGTCGATATTGCACATAAATGTTTTTAAAATTTATGATCTACAAGTGTGTGTATGACCATCGGTGACATGGAAATGAAACCTGAAATTACAGATCACTAGTTTCTCATTGAAAGAACCCATATAATGTGACAAAGTGATCTATACATTAATTGAAATGTACATATACATGTACAGAGAGCACTGCTAGATTTGATATTATAGTATATGTGACGTTTTCAACTGTATACAACTTCTGCTAGGAACGGATTTATTAAAACATCTAATGTATTCAATATGCTCGTTTTGATAAAAGGCACGATCTCATTAAACATATTATTTATTCAAGGGAAATATGCAGTTACATATACTATAATCTCATAAATAAACAATACCAAATAAGATGATCACTCTGGTACCATTTGTCCTAATTGTCGTATGCTTTATAAGCCGGGGTTTAATGTCAGTAACTCAGACCGATCTAATAACTATTTCATGTTCTCAATAAAGGTCTTCTCAACTATGCTGATATTCTGTTATCTGTAGTGTTACAATAAGCGAAAGTGGCTTTAGTCTAAATCTACCGTTAAAGCCGCATTTTGAAACGGCAATAGCATATGGAAGAGGAAGAAGACATGTATATAGATTCCAACGGGATAAACAAGTATTGTAATAATTCAAGCAAAAATCAACAGAAATGTATATTTTCTCTATAACCTGCATGATGCCAAACGTTAATAGGCGAATAGGCTGTATAACTTTAAAAAAAACCTAATAACGTATATAACATCAAGAACTATATCAATAGACAAGTGAATTTAAGACAATATCCTTAATTAGTGATACAAATAAATGGGCGGAGCTGTTTTACTTCAATTTCGTGTAAACTGCACCGTCATTATGGTTAGGAGTCAGTGTGTCGTACGTGTTTTCAGTATTTCCATTCTGATGATTAGTTCGAGTACCAACTGTGTTATCATAATGAACAGCATATGGACTCACTGTACCCGGTGATTTCTTACAGCACCTGCAAAAAAACAATTTTAAATAATCTTAAGGGGCGGAAAATTTTTAAAGATTTATTTAAAATCAGTAAACCATAAAACCAGAAGGCGTTAAATCAAAATTTAATTTATATGTAGTATTACCTGGGAAAAAGTAATATATTATGATTAATCATATTGAAGATGCATTTTGTAAGAGCTACATCTAGCTATTGCGGACCTTTTCTTTAACCTCAGAAGTTATATAAACTATTTTACGTGCCTAGAAAGTGCCTCTTAAAAGCGATATCCGTGCTTTGAAAACCTTAAATCCATGCTTTGAAAAAAATGTTATGTAGCCTTCCTTGTGAATTTGGCAAGATTGTATGGGGAAACTGAGCTATCATTATGACCATCGACCAATTTCGATTTCTGTTTCTCACCACCACCGAAAACACGAACATTACACAGCAGAACATAATCAGGTGCAGGTTACAGTGAAGTTTCGTTTTCATTCGGATCGACTTTGGATGTTTCTTTGAACTGTTAATGATACTGACACACGGTTATAAATAAAAATATGTTAAGACTGTTATATTGTGGTTATAAAAGTGTATAGGCGTGATATTGTGTTATCGGAAGTCAAGTTATGGAAACCGTCCTTCGCCAATAAAAACTTAACATAGGCCCTGCAACACCTTCAAATGTTACAAAAATTATTATATTTAAGCATTGATTCACATGTCAAACCCATAACCAACTCTCTAGATTATCGGATGGTTGTGATTTTGAATGGATTGAAAATTGAAACACGATCGCCATTTAATATAAAAGTGGATAATCGAGACTATGGAAACAACGTTCGCGATGACAATCGAGACTTTCGCAACTCTTTAAACAGTAATTATAGAGGCAATCGACTCAAAATATATAATCATTTTTCGTTATCCAAAGGCTCAATACCACTCTTGTTGTAACTGAATAATATGTCACAGTCTTTATTCTGGTCAAAAAATTGTATTATTTTACAATATTTCAATTAATTGATGATACAAATTTCATCTTAACACACCTAATCAAAAAAATTGGAAAAAATCAACTAAATGATTTGAAAAGCCTAACGTAAACCTTTTCAAATGTGACTTGGATTTTAAAATATTTTCGAACCCTCTGGACAAGTAAAATAGGTTGTAATGGATAATTTACACAACAGGTAGGACACTTAAACATCTAGTTTTTAGAATAAGGCCATATTTATTTTCTGGAGATGCCAAGTCAGCAAGAGTGTTATTGTCCCTTTAAACTATTTTAACGAAAACTGTCAGCTCTTTATCTAAATCATACATAGGGTATTCTGATACAGATTATAGTTTTGGGTGTGTGTAGATATAGAGTGTAGTTTAGTCTCACCCTTTCCTACAAACTACAGCAATGATTACAGCTGCTATAATCAGTACAACTACTGAACATACTGCACCAATTATAATATAAATCTGGTTGTCTTCCTTAGCTATGTTGTCTTCATCAGGTTCCCGTTTAGCTAAAAATATACAATGACACGTAACATTCATATAACAATAATTAATACAAGAAAACTACATTTTGTTAAAAGACATCAATATTTAATCTTGAAACTAGCATAAGAAACGTATATAATCATGTGGTGGGGTGAGGGTTTGCCTGTTTGAAAACACACCAAGTTAGTTGGTTAACATTTTAATTCCTAAATAGACGACTATAGTCGAACACTACGGATTTTGCTTCAATTTAGTATGATTTAAAAGGTTTACTAAGTTTTTGTGTGTATGGAGGATATGAAACAGAGTAGAACCACATTCTAATTAGTTTTGTGGGATATGGCGGCAATTTGGACAGAGATCTATACTCGAAGAAGATAGTTGCCTGTGTGCACAATGCACTATACTAGAAACATGTTGATATTATTATAAATTATTATAGTACGAATCCTGTTGTTTTCGTAGATTGGGACATAAAATTCAACTGCAGTAGAGTATAATGGCGACAATTATGTCCGGCAGTTTTGGCCCAATTGTCACGAAATTCGAACCCAAGAAATATTACGGTGTAACAGTGATATATTCGAACGTTTTTCGCTTTAAATCGGATAAAAATTGTGACCTCTAGAGGTTTTTCGTACAATCAGTGGTCATAATTCAGGAAGTTACGACTCGATAAGTACGACAATACACAGGAACCACGATATTTGGGTTATTAGCATGCATTGCAAGTTTCATCAAAATCAGATGAAAATTGTGACCTTCAGAGGGTCCACAACCCTGATATTTTTTACACTATTTGCGACTGCGAACGAGTGGCGGCCATTTTGTCCATCAGTTTTATCCGACTTTTACGAAATTCAAACTCAACCATCCTTAGGGTAAACCTGTGATATAGTCACACGGTGTTATAAATCGTATAAAAATTGTGACCTCCATAGGATCTACAAGCTAAAAAAGCAATTTTGCGTACAATCAAGGGACCCTAATTTAGGAAATTACCGTCATGGTGGTAGTAACCTTGCGACGTAAAATAATCCCTTGGCAGTGAGAATTCAATATAAGAGTAGGCTGAAGCACCGCTGCCCAGGCAAAATTCTCACATATCACCTAGTGCTTGACGTATGTCCGTCTTCATTAGCCCAGTTGGAACAAGACCATACGACGTAAAATCCAATTTCATTTTGAGAGTCTACTTGAAATATTGACAACTCGCCACTTGAAAGAGATGACCCGAAGTGCGTAACTCTTAACTTGCTTTATTTACTATGTGCCCACTTTTCTGGCAGTTTTCCTTTGACGAACTCGTGAATTGAACAGGGCTTGGGTTTTGTGAAGACTTGGGACTCGACTTGTCTCTCTACTAAAGTCAGCTACTTGGGATTGAACTTGGATTCGACTCCAGGTAGTGTGATTTGGGATTCGACTCCGTCTCCATTCTCAGCGTCGTGTTCCCGCACAAGCTGCAGTATCATGTTGTGTTAAAATCCATAAATAAGCCAACCGGTCTAAATTTGTCCCTTTCAATATCGAGGAACAGCTGTAAAAATTATAGTGATAATCCACTTGTATTGTCATTACCACACAAGAACACTTACAAATCAAAGCAATTCTATTCGGACCGTATATTGAGGGTAGCGCCCACAGCACAACAAAGATAATTGATTGTAATATTCATAAACTTGAGATGATGCAAAACAAAAACTCTATGAATAGACACTTTAGCACATACTTAATTCCCATCTTGGTCCACTGACATCAACCCTACAGCGATAATCTTGATTGGAGATGTATTGCTGTGAATCACCGTAACACACGTTGTCTGTCAAACAATGCTTCGCCTGTAATGAAAGATATGTTTTCTTTTTAGGACTGTGTGGGAACAATAATTTAATATTAGTTTTATTTTATAAAATGTATGAACAAAGGTCATCTGGAATATCCTAGGTGTCTAGAAAATATGAACTGAATTATATCCCATTTAATTTAATGTTTTTGTTACAGTTTATAAATCTTACCGATATTAGACACTGGATATTATCGCCACTTTTACTACAAGTCATGCATTCTGAATTATACATAACCATTAAAAGTTCTTCACTGTAGTGTTCACCATTATTTGAGACAGATATTTTATATCCAGTGTATGTCTGTTGATGAACTGGTACAGAAGACGGGTTTACGTTTCTAACAGGTAGAGGACAAACCGTTTCACTGATGCTCTCCACGGTGGGTATGGTTGATTGTGAAACAGATTCGTCCACTGTTCCATTAATACTCATCTGTAGAAAATATGCCAATACACAATCAAACCTCATTTCGTGTGTATATGTGCTGTGTGCTAGGATGGCGACTATTGTGGAAGATATGTAAATGGGTGTAAATTAATTAAATCCACGTACAATATTTGGTTATTCTTAAACTGTGGGTGCCCATATCAGTTAGGACCACAGGAGTAAATTAGCCTGGTAACTGGAGGTGTGCTGGGTGCTTAATAGTAGTATCGCTGTTGGGGATTTCCATTGAAATCAGTCTTATCTTTGTAAAGTATTGTTTAACGAGCATGTATGGTGTAAGTACATGCCCCCCCCCCCTAAAAAACAAAAAACAAACCAAAAGCACACCAACAGCATATAAACCCAAAACAAAAAGACCTAACCCTCAATGGAATAATACGGCATCTTGCAACTTGGTTATCTATGAAAGTGCCACCAAAAACAGAAACATCATTGCACTGTTGGGTCTTTAAATCACAATGACCATCATATTCTATTTCCAAAGCTGACGGTGGCAGATTGAATGGAATATCACATGCATCTCCGATATAGCCATTATCACATTTACAAGATCCTGTAAAAGAAAGAAAATATATAATAAAATCTATACTTTAGAACGCGGAGAGTAGAAAGACGTTTAATTGGTAGTCACCTCACATTTTGAGCCTATACATAACAAGGGTTTCAAGGGCTGTTTTATGTACCATGTACATCGACGTGTGCACTGATGGAACTTGGGATTACATTCCATCTACACAACTATCCAAAACTTTACATGTCAAGACAAAGTAGATATTGTTGAATAACAAGGATACAATGGGCCAATGTTAATTACTAGAAAATGCCCACGTGTCATACTGTATTTGGGTTCTGATAAATGAATTCATTAGCCGCCACATTAATAGGAGGGCTAGAGGACTGTTTCACGTAAGATATTTTGAGTGCCCGGAACAAGATTATCGATCTGTTGTGTAGACAGTGTCGGATTGACCTTGGCTTGAGACGCGGGAGCTTAGAACCCCAAAATCTAAGGGGGCTCCGGTCAAGCTGTTTAATATAACATTTGCGACACTCTGGGGTGCAGGGGTACAACGAATCCTTCTTTTAACTGACCTTCATCAGTTCAAATACCTTCTACATGCGACGTCACATCACGCGGTGCCAATAATGGGCTCGTGCATTGTTTATATAGCGTCAACTGATCCGGGCAGAATAATATGCATTTTACTCATTTTATATACCCATAGAACATGTTTGTACCCCAGATATACTTCTGTATTTATTTATTTACATTTAATTGATCTTATTGAGTGACCTTCAGAAATGTTCCTCGAGCATAATTAGGTACCACATTAAATTAAATGAGTTAATTATGCAAATCATAACAGATATGGAGCCAGTTTTGGTTTGGCTAAACAAAACTTAGTTTGTAATTACTCTTCTGTTGTGCCAAACAGAGAAACCAAAAACACACAATAGTCAGTTGACTAGATGCATTCGGCCAAGAAACAAGGGTATTCAAACATTTCTCAAAAATTTAATTCAGTATCTTGACGTAAAAACATAGGTAAAAACTCTGTGAAACGATCGCACGTTCAGAATTATCAAAACATCCAAACCTCGTGCAGTTCACTCAATTCCTATCCCATAATTCCGAGTTACTAAATAACAATTATGAAATTAGCAAATAATTAAATTATCGAATAATGAACCTTTCTTAAATGCATAAAAAATATGTCAAGAAGTTACTAAACTAAAATCAAAAAGCTATTTGTTAAAATAAGAAATACATGCAAATGACGTCATATTCAAAGCAAAGGGACGGAATTCAATTTAGGAAAACAACGGACCACATTAAATGACAAATGTTCGCTATATAATATTTTAACGCACAAAAAGTCATAACAGCACATTCCCCACTTAAAAGTTTTAACTTTTACTAAGTTCCTTCTCGGTAGAGAAGTATAAGTTCAGAAGTTGGTCTTGAGTAAACTTTTCTTTTTCCCGTAAGAGTAGGTGATTCTGGTTTATCGTCTTCGTAAACTAGAACTTCAACTTGGCTTACCACATTATCACCACTTGGAACAACTTTCTAGATACGACCTTTTGGCCAAACTCCTCTTGGTGAGTTTTTATCGTGAATAAGTACAATGTCATCAATTTTCAAATTTGGTATGTCTTTGTTCCACTTCCGTCGTCGTTGTTGTTCTTGGAGGTATTCCTTCCTCCACCTCAGCCAAAATTGATCCGCTAAGTATTGGGATCTTCTCCATCGATGCTGACTGTACAAATCTGGCCTTGTGAAATTACCAGGTGCAGGATTATATGGTCCCGATTTCATGGTCAAGAGGTTTGCTGGTGACAAAGGAACTGGATTGTCCGAATCTGATGGAATTGCTGTTATCGGTCTTGAGTTGACAATCGCAGCAGCTTCTAACATTAAGGTTGATAACAAGTCATCAGTGAGCTGAGCTGTTCCAATTTCAACAAACATCCCATCCAAAACACGTCTGACTGTTCCGATCTGCCGCTCCCAAATTCTTCCAACCTCATTCAATGCGCCAATGAGTTCATTATGAGCTCCCACGAAATTCGTACCACAATCTGACCTGATGGTAGAAACAGGTCCTCTAATTGCGAAAAATCTAAGTAAAAATAATTCCCCAGCGCTTGGCGTTGGTTGTTACTCCTCTGTTCTTCCTTGTTGTTACTTGCCAAGGACCAAAGGCATCAAGTCCAACATGAGTAAAAGGAGGAGTTGCTGACAATCTATCGAGAGGTAGATCAGACATCTTTGGAATATCTGGAATTTTGCGTAACAGTTTACATCTGATACATTTGTGAATCACTGAATTTACCACACTGGCCCCAGCAATAATCCAGTATCCAGCCATCCTAATTGAACCATGGGTGATGGACCTTCCTTGATTGTATACCAATCCATGGTAATGGTAAATAATCAGATGTGAGACATGGTTGTTTTTTGGTAAAACCACAGGATGATTCTCTTCTGAAGGGAGATTTGCCTTGCGAAGGCGGCCTCCAACTCTAATTAATTCATCTTCCATATAAGGGTCTAGCCTGTAGATGTTAGACTTTGGTGGACAGGTAGCATTTTCTCTTGCAATTTCTCTGTATTCCAAAGGAAAAGCACGTTGCTGAACATGTTTAAGTATAACAGATTCAGCTTCTTTCTTCAAGACTAAATCAATGTTATTATCTTGAGTTTTACCAGTCTTCTGTCTGGTGACTAGTTTCAGGTTATCAATGACTTTCTGCAATTTGTTCCAACTACCATAATGACTAAACAATTTACATATCAGACACTCTTCCTTAACGTCAGCGTTTACTTTACAGGTTTTCACTGTTTTAACTTCTAAGTCGTCTTCTTCAATATCATGTGTGCTGCAGGGAGCTGACTCTCCATTTCGAAGAAACTCTGGACCAGAATACCAAATTGTATGTTGCAATTTACTAGCTGGATATCCACGTGTGGCCACATCTGCAGGGTTATTAGCTGAATCAATGTATCTCCAACTATCGGGTGATCAATACTACTCTATTGGCCACATAGATGTAGAATCTATTTGACTCGTTTTGTATATAAGCCAAAACGACCTTGGAATCAGTGTAGTAGACTGTGTCATCAATGGTATATTCAAGCTCTGCTACAGTTTGTCTAACCAGGGTTATCAAAAGTACTGCAGCGCAGAGTTCCATTCGTGGAATGGTGTGACAAAGTAATTTTTACATAGAACTTTGCTAGATTTGACATTATATTATATTTGACGTTTTCAACTATATACAACTTCTGCTAATCTGTTCAATATGTTATTTACGGGCAACACACGAATGACCTCTGCTCGTTTTGACAAAAGGCACGATCTCATTAAATATCTTATTTATTTATATGTTATTTATAACCTACACATGATCTATGTGTTTAACACTCGGCAGAACTTCGCGACATTAAAGGAAAGATGCAGTGCAGTTATAGAAACTATACTCTCAATTCCAAATAAGTTAATCTGTCAGGTATCATTATACTCAATGGCCGTATGCTTTATAAAGCCAGAATTAACTGACAGTAAGTCAGACTTGAATAGAGCTCCTTCCGATCTATGTCTATTCCATGTTCTCAATAAAGATCTACCAACTATGCTGATCGTCTGTTATCTGTAGTGTTACAGATATCAGAAATGGTGCTCGTGATCCAGTGAACCAGAAACAACGTGAACCAGTCCTCATATGTAGCCGTAGGCCATCTTGTTAGACGCCAGAATTCTCCAGTTGATCTCCACATTGAAAAAGGTACGTTCGCTTTTGTCTTTGTTAATTTTCGATTATGGCTGAACATCCTGAAGTTGCAACTTTATTTCAGAATTTAACTGGGGAATTTAGTGGGCTGTCTACGACTTTAAAGCATCATGGCATTTCTAATTTAGTTGAGTCTTTTTCGGGGGATCCTAAAATTTTTGAACCCTGGATAAAAAGTATTGAAAAATATTCCTTTTTGGCAGAAATTGCTACAGATAAGGTTAAATATGTGGCTTATCAATCCAGTAAAGGTACAGTGAGCGATTTTTTGAATAGATATTTAACGGAACACCCGGATTGTACTTGGGAAATTGTAAAAAAGGAATTGGCCACACGATATGACACTATTGCTGACCCGCAACAAGCTTTAGTTATCGTACAACAAGCAAAACAATATATTTCTGAAAATGTTCAAATCTATGCTGAACGTTTACTTTCTTTGGCAAATAAAGCTTATAATTCTGCTGAAATTCTTTTAGAACCCGTTCAGCGGCAATTAGTAGGATATTTCATAACGGGATTGTTAGATGATCGGTTAAAACTAAAATTAATTCGCGACAATCCTAAAACTCTTCAGGAAGCCACAGTTTCGGCTATGACAGAACAAAATTTGCGAACTCGATTTGCGTTACGTCTAAATCAGCGTTCTTCCCCTCGATTTACCAATAATCATGAGCCAATGGAAATTGATCATTTTCGGCCCATGCAAAAATGTCAAAAATGTTATAATTACGGCCATCGTACTAATGAGTGTCGATCAATAATAAGTTTACCACCTGCCATTAATAGTGTTCAGGATACTAAACCACCTTTTTATTCCAGTAGGTCTAATTTTATAAATAAACCCCCCTTTTCTCCAAATAGGTCAAATTTCACACACCGACCGCCTTTCCGGCGAAATCCACATATTATTTGTTGGAATTGCAATAAACAGGGGCACATCAGTCGAAATTTCGAGCATAATAGGTATGTTCCTCGCCCTCCCCTTCCACCTAGGTTTAATGGTTCCCGGCGACATCCCCATTTAAACTAAAACGCTCTTTTCATGTTGAAGCTACTGGAAAGAGCTCACAAAAAATGCCTTTATTTAATTTAAATATTTCTAATAATCCAAGTTCTTGTTTACTAGCATTAGGATCTCAAAACTTCCGATCGTTAATTGACAGCGGAGCTGAAGTAAGCATAATTAATAATCGCATATACCAAAAATTACAATATAAACCTAATTTAATCCCCGATAAGGTTAATTTACAATCGGTCAATGGAGAATCGCTAATTATTCATGGCTATATGGAATTACCCTTTACAATAGGTAAAACTAAGATGACACATAAATTTTATGTGGTATCAAATATCAATCGGAATTTTATATTAGGGCGCGTTAGATTATGTTATGATTTAGGGTGCTTAAAAGTTAAGGATGAATATATACCTTTGGTTGAAGATTTACATATATCTTCTTTAGTGCGAATAGCTAACCAGGTAATTATTAAACCTCAAACGTCTCATGTATGTTTCGTCAACGCCAAACCAGTTGCTAATTTGATGCAAGACGATTCTGTTATCATTTCGCCTGTGGATTTTGACTTCATTAGCAATCAACCCGGGTTGATAATTAGTAATGGTGTCAGTAATGCGACTAAGCGACGTAGATTTCCCCTTATGATAACAAACAGCACCAATCGTACGTTTACACTTAAACGGGGATGTATTGTTGGTAGGATTGAAAATATTGCCTCGGGCAAACTAATAGCTTTCACTGAAATTTCTCAAACAAACACAACTCACACGCCGCCGGCGGTTAATCTCAATGATGTTGATGTACCCGCACAATTTAAAGACCGATTACATAATCTTATCTCCAGTAATAATGACCTATTTGCAGCCACAGATTTAGATCTTAGTCAAACTGACACAGTTAAAATGACGATTAATACTGGTTCACACCCCCCAATTAAACTTCCACCGTATAGGACACCTCTTAATAAGCGACCAGTAGTTGATCAAGCAATTGATGATATGCTTAAGGCAAATATTATTCGGCCTTCGTGTTCACCTTGGTCATTTCCCATAGTAATCGTTTCCAAGAAAGATGGTTCGAAACGTTTGTGTGTCGATTTCCGGAAATTAAATAAAATCACTAAATTCTCATCATACCCCCTCCCATTGGTTGACCATATTTTAGATCAATTGCATAACAAACAGTATTTTTCAAAATTGGATATGAAATCGGGTTATTGGCAAGTGTTAATGGACGAAGCTGATAGAGAAAAAACAGCATTTGCATGTCATCGCGGGCTTTACGAATTCAATACTATGCCTTTTGGGATCGCCAACGCCCCAGGACTTTTTCAAGGATTAATGGCTATTGTTCTTCGTGATATGCAAACATTTGCTATTGCATATTTAGATGATATTTTAATATTCTCTTCATCCCTAGAGGAACATTTTAAACATATTAATTTAGTTTTTGACAGGATTCGTGTTCATAAGCTTAAATTGAAATTAAAGAAATGTAGTTTTCTTCAAACTGAGACAACTTATCTTGGTTTTGTTATCACGCCCAATGGCATTAAACCCGACCCTCAGAAAGTCAGTGTGATCAAAAATATAAGTCAGCCCCAAACTGTGAAACAAGTTCGATCTATCATTGGCATGTGTTCTTATTATCGTCGTTATTTTTCTAATTTTTCCAAACTTGCTGAACAATTGATTGCTTTAACCCACAAGAATACAAAATTCGAATGGACTCTTCAATGTGAAAATTCATTTCATGCCTTAAAACAAACATTAGTTCAAATACCAATGTTATCGTACCCTAATCCAAACAAACCGTATATTCTATATACGGACGCGAGTAATTTCTCCGTGGGGGCTTATCTTTGTCAAACTAAACGTAATTCTAAAGGCATAGAAGAAGAATTGCCAGTTTATATGCTGTCTCATACACTTAGTAATACACAAAGTCGTTGGTCAACTATTGAAAAAGAATGTTATGCTATCCATTATGCATTACAAAAGTTAGATTTCTATTTACATGACGCAGAATTTATTATACGTACTGATCACAAACCTTTAAAATATTTACTTGATTCCCCAATGAATAATAAAAAACTTGAAATGTGGTCTTTAACAATAAGTGCTTATAACTGTAAGATTGAATATTTATCGGGTAAACAAAATGTTATCGCTGATTTTCTTAGTCGAATGCCGACTCAATTCCAGGAGGAAGAACTGCTTAATTCAGAAGTAAACGATAATACACTAGAAATCAACGCCATAAATTCAAATCAGTTTGAACTACGGGAATTTGCAAAGTGCACGGTCGATTTAGGTAATAACGATAATCCCGTTTAAGCACCTACTTTAGAGGGTTATAACATGATTGAAGAACAGGTTAAAGATAAGGATATTGTCAATATCATTGCACAGTTACGAAGTAATAAACCATGTGCAAGTAATAATAAATACTTATTAATGCAAGATGTCTTAGATTACATTTCTGATCCTAATGATGAACCAAATCCTAGGTTATTTGTACCAGATCATTTACGATCTGATGTAATTAAGGAATATCACGACATGTTTCATTTAGGTATAGATAAAACTTACAGTTTTATCAAAGAAAAGTATTATTGGCCTAATTTATATAAACACATTTATCAGTATGTGTCCAGATGCGTAACATGTCAAAAGCGTTCATCAAAGAAAATTAAACCTCCATTACAAGAAACCGATATCCCACCATACCCCTTTGCTAAAGTTTCACTTGATTTGTCTGGACCATACCCCTTATCACTCTCGGGTAATAAATACATCATATCATTTGTTGACTGGTATAGTGGATGGCCTGAGGCATATGCGGTCAAGGATAAAAGTGCTGATAATGTAGCTCATTTATTAATTGACGAAATTTTCCTAGATATGGCACACCGTTACAATTAGTTACGGATAATGGGAGCGAAAATGAAAATCGCACTATGCATCAAACATTAACTGCTTTAAATATTCACCATATAACAACATCATATTACCGGCCCCAATCGAACAGCCGTGTTGAAAGATTCCATCAAACGATGGTTAGCGTTCTTTCAAAAAAGTTAGAAGATAATTTAAATACATGGGATTTATATTTAAACCAAACATTGGCAGCTATTAGGTTTAATATTTGTGAATCTTCAAAATTTTCACCATTTTATTTATTATATACAAGAGATGTAGTTTTGCCTATTGATAATTTGCTGAAACCACGACGGAAATATTTAGGTGAAGAATTCCATCAAATTGCTCTTGAAAATCAGCATAAAGCATTTTTGTTAGTCCATAAAAACCTTAAAAAAGCTAAACGTCGCCAGGCTCACTAAAAATAGTAAAGCCATTGCTTTTGAGGTTGGAGATCCCGTTTATATCAAAAATCATTTACGTAAAGGTAAACTTCAATCCAAATAGAAACCTTTTTATAGAATTATCACAAAAACAGGTCCTCTGTCTTTCATTGTTAAAAATCAATTAGATGGCTCAACAACAAAATCACATGCGGAACATTTGCGTCTAGCCAATTTATATAACTGGGACATCCCAGCTGATAATATTCCAAAGTTAAGGCAAGCTAATTATGTTGTTCCACCTGAAGATTCTTCAGATGATGATATGGATCATGTAAACGATCTTGACCCTACACCCTTTGATATCACTGACCAATATAGACGTAAACGATCTTGACCCTACACCCTTTGATATCACTGACCAATATAGACGTGAACGTGATGATTCATCTAACGAAGACGATATTCCGCTCATGGAATTAGCCAAACGCCTTCGAAACAAAGATCGGATTGCATCTAAAACATATGTGCCTCACACGTCTGATGAGAAATCCGAAACATACATTGATGATCAATTAGAAACGTGCCGTGATGATAAGCTCGAGACATGTGTTGATAATTATGTTCAAGAAAGCATGGACGTTGATGCTGTTGATATTGCGATAACTAATTCGAATACCCATAAAGATCCTAATGCTAATTTAAAACAATTACTTACGAGTATTATTGGCATGATTAAGTAAGCTTCAAATGTTTTCATTGTATATATATTAGAATATTTTTTTATATTTTATTTTGCGGTATTTTTTTTTATTTGAAGGATTAAGATGAAACTCTCACTCATTTTCATTTTTCTTGGTGGTATTAATTCTTTCCTTATTCGTGAAAATGTTGTCTTTCGACAAATAAGTGAATTTAGTACATCGAGATCTCGTTGGCTTGTCTCTTTTGTTATTGATTTAAAGCCTTATAATACATTTATTTCCTCGTTAAGTCGAGATAAAAAGAAGGGAATTGCTACTGCCCATCAGATAATTTCTAAATATATTACAAACCAATATGGACTATGCTAGTCAATTTATAATAGAGAAAGCACTTTTCATATCAAAAATACCTTTCAAAACATTAATACTCATTTTAATATTTCAAGTCTTGCCTTGTTGAAACCTTTATGTGTAGCATTTCCAAATTTTGAAATTCCTGAACTTCCCCCTACCCTAAAAGATGTGAAAGAAATACCTATTAAGAAATTTATCAAAGAACTCACACCTGTTAAAGTTGTAGACAAGCCATGGCCTCACGCAAATTCTGTATTAAGTATTATTGGGCTCCTTTTAACTATTTGTGTCGTTACTTATCTTTTGATACGATACTTCCAAATTCGTCAGGGAAAATTAGCCAAGAAAATCGAAAATGGCAGAGTCAGAGCTGCTTATAAAAAGATGGTGTCGGCGGAGACCGAGGACGGAAATACGCTCCATGGAACATATGATTCCACACCAGCACTACGACATAATCCTGTGACATTAACTTTGTCATAAGTTTATCAAGAAGGATGCCAGTGAAAAATTTAATAGTATGATGTCAGTACCAAATTTAATGGTAACAGGAAGTGTACACTTAGAATGGTATCGTCCTACAAAAACTTCTAGGACCAAGGTTGTTCCGGACTTGTAATATAAATATATATATATAATATATATAATGGCGTGTGTTTAAGTATATCATATGTACTGTTATTATTTCATGTGTACTGTTGTTATATCGCGTGTGCTCTTCCTAATTCGTGTGTAATGTAATTTTATTGTGTGAAACATCAATGTATACAGATGAAGACAGTGTCCCACCTGTGCGGATTGTGTTTGTTATGTCCTTTTGGTGCATAACTGATGGGTGATGAGGGAATGTGACAAAGTAATTTTTACATAGAACTTTGCTAGATTTGACATTTTATTATATTGGACGTTTTCAATTGTGTTTGTTATGTCCTTTTGGTACATAACTCATGGGTGATAAAGGAATGTGACAAAGTAATTTTTACATAGAACTTTGCTAGATTTGACATTATATTATATTTGACGTTTTCAACTATATACAACTTCTGCTAATCTGTTCAATATGTTATTTACGGGCAACACACGAATGACCTCTGCTCGTTTTGACAAAAGGCACGATCTCATTAAATATCTTATTTATTTATATGTTATTTATAACCTACACGTGATCTATGTGTTTAACACTCGACAGAACTTCGCGACATTAAAGGAAAGATGCAGTGCAGTTATAGAAACTATACTCTCAATTCCAAATAAGTTAATCTGTCAGGTATCATTATTCTCAATGGCCGTATGCTTTATAAAGCCAGAATTAACTGACAGTAAGTCAGACTTGAATAGAGCTCCTTCCGATCTATGTCTATTCCATGTTCTCAATAAAGATCTACCAACTATACTGATCGTCTGTTATCTGTAGTGTTACAATGGACAAGTGTTTTTGAGGTTTCACTTTTGCAGAACCTCTAACAAAAATAACTACCCATTTTCAATTTGAGTCGTAGATTCTTAAATATATAACAGCAGCAATAGAGTCTTTACTTGCGTCCGAAAAGGCGTGTAGCTGTATCTTCGCAGTTTGGTCAAAATGTTGAGGAACAAAACAACGAGGTATCTTCAATTCAGCAAGTGATCCAAGATCTCCAAACCACTTGTACCATTCCTTCTCCAGATCAGGTGGAAGCGGATCGTCCCAGCTGAGGAGCTTACCATTGGCACATCCAAGTTGTAATAAGTTTTGAAGTATCAATTTAGCTGTTATGACAAAATGCCTCGTCTTGTGTAAGGCTTATTCGTGGCTGATACTTGAAACATGAAAACATCTTCATCCAAATTCCAAGTTACTCCAAGTGCACGTTTGGTTGTTAAAGCGTCCTGTGTAAAGTCCAAATCCAAACGACCTTTCGCAAGGTCTGTCCGAGGAAATGCCTTCATTACTTCCTTGTCGTTGGAAGCAACCTTGTATAATCTAAGGTTAGATTCAATTAGCATTTGTTGAGCTGACGATAACAAATCAATGGCTTCTGAAGACGTGTCGCATGAATAAACTCCGTCATCTACGTAAAAGTCTTCTCTTATGAATTTCTGAACCTTTTCACTGTGTTTATGATGTTCATCTTCAGCCGCTTTTCTCAAACCAAATGTAGCGACAGCTGGACTTGGTCCATTACCAAAAAGATGTACATTCATCCTATGTTCAACAATTTGTGATTATAAGTTGTCTTCGGAAAACCACAGAAATCTCAGAAAATCTCTATGATTTTTGTTGACGAAAAAACTATGGAACATTTGTTCGATGTCACAGGTAAATGCAACTTTCGACTGTCTAAATCTCAAAAGTCTGCCAATCAGTCTGTTATATAAGACTGGACCTTGTAAGAGCTCCCCATTTAGGGATGTTCCTCCATACTCTGCACTAGAATCAAACACCACTCTTATCTCAGTTGGTTTTTGGGGATGGTACACACCAAAATTTCTTGCCAGGTTCTGTTGTTAATTGGTCATCTGGTACCCTGGAAGCATGACCTCTTTGCAGAATTTTACCCATGAACTTGAAATAATCTTCTTGTAGTTGTTTATTTCTGGAGAGGTTTGTCTGCAGAGATTGGAATCGTTTTTCCTCCTGGTGACGATTATTTACGAAAGGGTAACGGTGCTTCCCAATTGCTATTTTCGTTTTTATGGAAGCCCTCTTGCATACACACTAGAAACTGTCGGTCCTCTGGCGATAAGCCAATTGCCGAGTCTTTGTCAGTTGTGAAGAACTCGTCCTGAGCTATCATTGACAATACATCAACTGTGGGTTCCTTACAAATAATAGTGTTCTTGCAAGGTTCAAGTTCAACAGGATCTGTCATGGTACGGCGAGGATTTACATGAATTCTGCCTCCAGCGCGATCCACGCACAGCTCTCCGGAAACAGTCCAACCCAAGTCTGTTAGTTGAGCCCATGGTGCTCCTGCTGTGCCATTTATAGATTTCCTGATTTTAACTAATTCAGGAGCATCTCGTTTATATTTGTAGATTTCTCGAGGGGTGGTAATTTATCTGCAATTGGTTTCAGGTGAGGGATTTGTTTTACGGCTTCTGGAGTTGCAAACTCCCCTTTGTCCTGGGGTAAATTGTTAGATTCGATCAGTGTTGGTAAATCAAACGTTCTTCCGCCTAAGGATTGAACTGCCAAATTAAGACCACGTCTACCATAGCACTCCTTTCTACCATGACATGTTTCCATAATGTAGAGTTGTCTATCACTGTTAACATTCAGGCTATCAAACAGGGTTGCTGTGCCAAGGGTATGGTTTGATTGGTCATCAAGTGTTATATAAGTCCTACAGGTGTTTTGTGGATTTCCTTTGTCAAATATTTCTCCTAAAACCATTTTACCACAGGACTTTCCATTCACTCCGTTATTACAAACTGCAGAGCAAGCTGTACTCACTTCTACGGCCTTCTCCCCACTGTCGACCAGACTTAACTTCTCCCCACTATTGTCAGATGGAGGGTTGGCCGATTGTTCTTCGCGATGGAACAAAGTTTGGTGTCTTTTACCACAAACATCACATTTGACACCAAAAAGAGCAATATCTTGATAAATGTTTTTTCACTAAACATCTGAAACATATTCCAAGTGACTTGACAATTTTCTCCCTTTCATCTATGTCTTTCGATGCAAATAGGACACACTCCGGCAAGGTATGGACTGTGGGTCTGTTGTGTAGTGGACAGCAAATATCCTCAGGTTTGGGTTTGTCTCGAGGGACTTGGGGTTTTGTCGATGGAGCTTCAGTAGAATCAATACCAGTTTTATAAGATTTTGTGTATCTAGTATTTTCTGGTTTACTTCTAGGAAAGTTTGTAGGTTGACCCAATTTATGTTGCCTAGTTGACGGGTCCAAATCAGTACCCGGTATCTTAACAATGGCGGGATGATTCCGTTTCTGGGCAATCGACTTAACAGTTTCTACAAACATTGAAAACGGTGGGTAGTCATCTGCGTTAGCACCAACCATGTGTTTAGCAATCTTACTTTCCCATTTGTCCTTAATGGCCTTAGGTACCTTGTCAATTAACGACTTCATATAGAAAGACGAGTTAAGGATGGAGAGGCCGTTCAAATAAGGTATTTGGGAGTTGACATCCTCACACACATCGTAAAATTTTTGATACCCTTCTCTATCGTCAAATTTAAAGATGGCAGCATCATTCAAGTTTTTCAAGAGTGCGTTAGTTATACCAGCTTTATGGCCAAATCTATCTTCTAGAGTACTCAGAAGATCCCTCAGTTTAATAACATTATCTGGGTGGACTCTCTTGCGGAGGGTATTTATGGTTTGCTTCGGTTTACCGGCTGTATATTTCAAAAGGGGGTTTATTTCCTGCTCAGCTGATACATCTACACCTTGAATAAGTGCCTTAAATGCTGTCTTCCACGGTAGAAATAGAGCGGGGTCACCTGCAAAGGTGTCAGGTTCAAACTTGGGTAGAGATTGCTTGGCCAAGGAAGCTACCAATTTTGTGTTCGTATCTTGTTGCATATTCATACAATGTTCGGGAAGAGTTATTTCCGGACTGGCATTAACTGATGTGGGCCGAAAAAGTGGTGTGTTACCCTCCAAACCATCAGTTTGACAAGCGCCATTTTGTCGTATCAAATTGTCTTGGTCGACGTATTGAGATTCAAGTGGAATTCTATTCTCAACGATAGTATTATTAGCATCGTTAATATGAGATTCAATTTGTTGCGTTTCTACATTATTGCTGACCCAATGTTGTGTAGCCTCCATTAATAATGTCTTCCTCTGCTTGCTCATAAACTGCAGCTGAAGCTTGTGCAGCATGCGAATTTCTCACTGCGGTCATTTGGTCAATTTCAGCCTGTTTGACAAGATTATCTCGTACCGCGTCAGCAGCATGTAGCAATTGTTGAAGTTTCATATGCCTAATTTTCTCATCAATTTCAAATTTAGCTTTTTCCTCAGCTAGGCGTGCTGTAACTTCAAGTCCCTTACTAGAACTAGTAGAATCGGTTGAATTACGACTACCAATAGACTACTGGGACGTTTTTCATCGTTCTGGTTCTGGGTTTGTTCAGTACCGTGAGCGGATTTCTTGTCTTGAGCCTCCATAGTGTCCATAATCAATAAAGAAATTTATAAACCAAGTGAGTTAATGAAATTCCAATGTCCAAATACAAATTAACACAGTTCAAATCCATTCCAAATCAACAATGTCCAAATCAAAACATAGTCTCGATCGAAGAGACTATAATCCAAAGCGTGACAACGGCTTGAGAGTTTTTACTGTTCTGTTGCAAACAGAGAAACCAAAAACACACAATAGTCAGTTGACTCGATGCATTCGGCCAAGAAACAAGGGTATTCAAACATTTCTCAAAAATTTAATACAGTATCTTGACGGAAAAACATAGGTAAAAACTCTGTGAAACGATCGCACGTTCAGAATTATCAAAACATCCAAACCTCGTGCAGTTCTCTCAATTCCTATCCCATAATTCCGAGTTACTAAATAACAATTATGAAATTAGCAAATAATTAAATTATCGAACAATGAACCTTTCTTAAATGCATAAAAAATATGTCAAGATGTTACTAAACTAATATCAACAAGCTATTTGTTAAAATAAGAAATAAATGCAAATGACGTCATATTCAAAGCAAAGGGACGGAATTCAATTTAGGAAAACAACGGACCACATTAAATGACAAATGTTCGCTATATAATATTTTAACACACAAAAAGTCATAACAGCACAATTACCATTAACACATTGTCCATGTTCTGGACATTGCTCAGGACAATCCATTGCTTCAACTATTTCTAAAACAGATGGCTTGTTTTCTTTTGGTGTCTGCAGATCTGGGTTGACATAAACCTCTTGCACGCATTGTGTGTGGATAATAGACGTTGCTGAGATAGCAAAGTCGGTAGTACCACTTAGCTGAAAAAAACGAGTAATAATACATATTATCTTGATTCGAGTCTTTAGCAATGCGAACTATTATTTTCTTCAATTATAACCTTATTAAATATCACATCGGATATATATTCTATTGTGTCAAAAATAAAATTGTCACTGTCATTGTAATAATAAAATAAAACCAAGTCCTAAACAAATTGTATAGGCAAAATAGTGTAATCAGCAAATGGACTGTTTACCGTGCATTGCACATAGTTGATTTGTTTAGTGGGATGACAGCCAACCTGCCTTCATTCAAAATTGTAGTCTATAGATACAGCCATAAGTAAGCGCCCCTAAGGTTCACATGAACAATAATAACAAAATCAATAACAAACATAAAATGACACGAAGTTTATGTCAACGTGAATTAAACTGATCTCCGGTGAGATAACGATCGGTAATATGATCTATAGCCACAACGTTGATGCACTGCGGGATGTGATTGCGGATGGCGCCCTGGATTTGGCCCCCTTCACCTAGGGGCTAACTGAGAGGGACGCATTGGACCTTTGTGCCCTCTTGCAAATAACAAAAAATCACGCGGTTTCAGTGTGATTTTTAACACTATAATCATATTTCAAATTGCTCAACCAGTGTCAAATATATACCATGGCTCAGATATACAACTAATCATCAGATATACTACAAATCAACTGTAACATGTTCCACACAGCTCATTATTCTACGGAGACACTGGACCCCCCCCCCCCCCCCTCCCTCGCACACACATACATATTAATATTGTGTGTTGGGGGCCCGGAAGGTATCTTGTGTTCCTCATGGGTCACCACGCCCCTCCTCCCACTTCCAGTGACTATATTTGCTAATGAGTGTTATCCGCAAGCCAAATGTTTTATTGGGCAAATTACAATAACTTGAACATTATTCAAAAAGTTTTAGCGTCCCATATTCCTACCCATGGTGTATTGAGCCAGGAATACAGTGATTGACAAGAGGCATACTTTCTGATGAATGAATTCGACCACTGCCTACTCTATAAGCATTTTTTAATGAAGCACACATGTGCCAGCGTTCAGAAGAATCAGACACACGATCCGATTCGTAAAGTGGGACACATTCAATACTAATTTCATTAAATAGCTCTTTGAGCAACACGCGCCCTGAAACAAAATTACACGTCACGTATTGCATTTAACTTCCACAAAGTAATACCCGACACTATGTCAATGTTTATTGACGGCCCGATCTGATTAAAATACAGATCTATATTTCTTTTCGTTTTTTTATACTTTCGATTGCCTACACTACATGAAAATCTGACCAGATATACTTTTGACTCTAGAACGTCAGACATTGATTAATCAATCAGCGTTGACGTTTCTAGTTGTTTACCCACATTTCCGTGCATGGCATGAAGATCTGATAAATGGAAATTCACATCAGGGGTGACGTTTTTAGGGGTTCCGCGCAGAGAACGCCAAGAAGTCGCCATAGCAGACTGTTTCATTGGCTAATTCCTAAATAAGAACGCCTATTATTATCACCTTTTCCAAATCCTAGTGTAGTAAAGACAAGTAAAACGAAATTTTGAACTAAAAAAACGAAACGGAATAGGATCTAGGTTTTAATCAGATCGCAACCAACCAGGATACACATAGCACACTCCATGTCGATTAATATTATCTGTGTGGCATCCATATGTACCTTTATGTCATTCATACATGTTTCAAATGATGATTCAACATCCACACCAGGTACTTTTTGTCTACACAGTTCAACCATGGTCGATTGATTAAATAAATCTGTACAAAACTGTCTGGCCTTGGTTTCGGTCCAACTACCTTGCCACGATGCTTGCTGTAAAAAAGTAGTGAAATGTGTTTAATATAATAAAACCAAGTACGAACAATCCAAACCATTAGTCAAAATTCGAAGTCCTATAAAACGGTTGAGGCAAAATAGTGTAATCAGCTAATGGACTGTTCACCGTGTACAATAAAATAAAAACCAAGTACGAACAATCCAAACCAATAGACAAAATTCGAAGTCCTAAAAAACCGTTATAGGCAAAATAGTGTAATCAGCAAATGGACTATTCATCGTGTACAAAATACACGACAAACAGTGGTAACAGGTGTCCGGAAGAGAAAGCTTACCCTGCCTGGTGCCACACCCGCCATAGCTGCATCCAAACTATTAGACGAAATCTCAATAAAATAGCATGTTTGGCCAATGTTCTATAGTATGTAAAATGAACAGTGTTAACGATGTAGTAGACAGACATAATTAGGGAGATAATATACGAATCAGTTAAATATATCTTGAATAACAGCTGAGAGAGTCATGTTATATTCACCAATCAATTCAATATGACGGCCATAAAACTTTTAAAGGTTTTAATGAGTTTACTGCGCAAGTATCCTTGTAGCTGAAGCCTAGATGACAAATGCCTCGATCTACTTAAAAAATCAGAATAAAAGGAACAAGCTCTCACGTAACGATTCAGCTGAGATACAAACACTCCATAAGCTGGTGATAAATGGAAAGTTAACGATCGGAAAGTCAAAGTCATCAAGTTTATCGTACAATTTAACACTAAGTTTATGGCAATTGTCGAAATCGAGACGCAGATCCAAGTTGGAAGCGTAATTGTTACTGTCAGTAGTGTTTTTAATTTTGGATTATTCAGTGATAGAACATCAACGATATATCGATAAGTGAAATTAAAATGTCTGACTAATCGTTTATTAGTTTTTACGAGTTCCTGTATGTAATCGGCTTCGTATGAATAAAGAAATAAATCAGCAAGCAATGGTGCACAATTGGTGCCCATGGGGATACCTACCACTTGCTGATATACTTCCCCTGGAAATTCAACAAAGATATTATCAATTAAAAAATCCAACATCTGAATTATCTTGTTGGCGGTGAATTTATTTTTGGAGTCACTATGGTTCTTGACAAAATATGTGGAATTATAATTAACAACTAGATATTGATATCTAGTAGTTGCTAATTTGGATGAAAGGACACTATAATGAAGTATGTATTTTAACCGAGCGTTTAATTTAGTATGGGAATTTTCGTGTACAAAGTAGAAAAGTCAAACGTTTGTATTGATGAAACTGAAGCAAGTGATCTAGATTGTAAATCATCAAGTAATTTTTTGGAATTTTTTAATATCCACATCTGATTAATATAGGTATCTCTACGTGGAGTACCAAATATCCACATCTGATTAATATAGGTATCTCCACGTGGAGTACCAAATGAAGTTAGTACAGATCTGTGATTGGATATAATTTCATCCATACTAAGTGTAGTACGTTTATACGTAGCACTGTCGATTGATTTCCCATAACCAAGTTCTTTGAACAGGCAGTCATACTAGTATCGTTTACATATAAACATTATGTTATTGGACGCTTTGTCAGCCGGAACAATGACATACTTGTCATGTAAAGGCGTTAACATCATTGAAAATAGATTTAGGCCTTGTATCAACTAACAAACGTTGCATGTAAGTTCTTCGTTTTAGTAAACGACTGATAGACTTCGTCCAATCTGAGAGGGTATCGATGATAACATCTTCCCTCTTGGTCCATGATCTAGCGTAGTCCTCTACGGCATCCATAATAAGTTTGAAATTTTGATCCCATGAAAATGGTTGCGGTTCTCGGTATTCTGGTCCTTTAGACAAAATCGCATGTAACGTATTATTCTGGATTATGTTCAAATCACCAGTGACCACATGTCCAGCTGGCTGGTAAAGGAAGGACGACATAGAGCAAGAACAGGGCGGAGGGTTATCATGTAAGTCTTTTGCATTAACCCTTTGAACACTGACTATTTATGGGGTGTTGCATGTCCATCCCTTGATTTACCGGACGTCATATTAATTATGACGTCAACGTAATTGGAGCTTGACACGCGCCAAGCCGCAAAACCGACATTTCGGGTATATGCTATACAACGTCAAGCCCGTTTTGCGGCATTTCGGGTTCTAAGGGTTAATGTCAGATAATGCGTTTCTGTAATTAAATATCTTGGATGTTATGGGTTTAGTATAAGTATATGAAATCCTAGGAACAGTAGCAGTTTTGAAGTAAGGAGGGGTGTGTGCTGTGACAAGCTTATGGTGTAATATTTGGCTTTACCCGATAGCATCGATGCCTTTATTAGCAAATTTCAGTTTAAGGAATGAACTGTTGGTGTTAGATACATCGGGCTCAGTCGCAACGTCCAAACAACCGTGGTCAATGTCAAGAACAATGGATACAACCTTATACTCGGTGGATGCTAGGCCGTAAATAGATGATTTGTTAAGTTAGTTGTGAATGTTTCTAGGCTTGGTGACAGTTTAATGTTCAGCGGTAATGAATTCCACAGAACAGGCACAATATGAACAAAAGATATGGAAAGAACAACAACAACATTCTCAATAAAACTCCTGAACCTACATATTAACACCCGTCTGGTCTTCATTAACATATTATAAAATAATTGTAATGTGTTGTTAATAATTATGCATTTGTATCATTTGGACGTCTCTCACTTAGACTACTTTCTGGCTAATTCCTAAATTTGTCTTTTGAAGGGGAGCCTTTGCGTTTTGTTTATTTTACCTGATGAGAGTTACTTCCCTTCGCATTCAACGATTTAAAGGATTGGTCGATACAAATAGCACAATCGTCAAGGGAGGATAATTTGAAAACGTGCCCCCCCCCCCAATAAGTTAGTGAAGTAGAGCGAAATGAAATGAGACCACAGGAGTTACCGAGGATGTGTACTATGAGTCTGTGACCTTCTCTACTGAATAAAGATTATTATTTTTATAAACATGCATGTTCAGTTTCATCAAATTCGGATAACAAGTGAGACCTTTAGAGTGTCGAAGGGCTAAAAAAAACGATCTCTCGTACCATCAGGGGCCATGATCCATGAAGTTACGGTCCGATGCATGCCAATATCGAAAGGAACCCGATATCTGTGGGATATCAACCACAAACAAATGTTAACGGACGTCCAGGTGGACAGGGACAACGGCATTAATACGTCCGCATTCAAATATACTATTCAAAAAAAGTAGGGGATATTTGATTTTTAAGTGTTATTAAAGTCACCTAATGAAACTGACGAAGAAACAAATGACAAAATGAAACGAAGTTCACATTCATCGATTTATTCCAAATGATCGTTAGACTAAGTAAGGCACAGACTGGCCATTATAAGGGTAAAATGATACCCGGGGTCAAACAGCAAAGTTACCACAGCATCACAACAAAGTCAGTAACGGGTAAATCCTCCTCTGTTTGCAAAACAAGCATTGATCCGACGTGGCATACTCCTAATGAGACGTCTAAGGTCATTTTGGTCCAGATTGTCCCATTCCTGTTGCAACGCAGCAGCAAGTTCTTGGACATTGGCAGGACGTTGTTGACGTTGACGTAACCTCTGTCCAAGCATGCCCCAGACATGCTCGATGGGGGAGAGGTCGGGACTCGGTGCTGGCCAAGGTAATGTGGTGATGTTCTGTTGTTGGAGGTAACTTGAACGATCCTGGCCCTGTGACATCTTGCGTTATCATCCTGGAAGATGAAACGGCGGCCATGACGTCGTGCGAACGGCACAACATGGACTGCCAAGATGTTGTCCCGGTAGTACTGGCCTGTAACACGCCCTGCAACAACATGTAAAGCCGTTCTTCCAGCAACAGTGATGCCTCCCCACACCATTACAGAACCACCCCCAAATCGATCATGTCTGATGACGTTAACGTCTTGGAAGCGCTCGTTTCGACGACGCCACACCCTCCAACGTCTGTCCAAAAAATCAACAGTGAACCTTGACTCATCTGAAAACATCACATTGCTCCAGCGTCGATTATCCCAGTGTTGACGATCCCTACACCGACGTCTTGCCTGAATGTGATGATCTCTCAAACAAGGGATCACGCGAGGACGTCGGGCGCGAAGGTGACCCCTATGCAGTCGATTCCGAATCGTCTGGCCACTCACTCTCACACCAGTGTCTGTTTGAAGACGAGCGCTGATCTGATTTGCTGTGATGACACGATTTCTCAAGGCCAAGGTACGGATAAATCGATCCTGGGCTTGAGTTGTCGCCCTTGGTCGACCTGAGCGTGGTCTGTCCTTTACAGATTGTGTATCACGGTATCTGGACCATAGCCTGCTTATGACAGACTGAGAAACATTCATCGTCCGCGCCACAACCGCCTGTGTTGTGCCGATCTGTAGCATGCCAAGGGCACGTAACCTTTCATTTTGGGTAAGCCGACGCATATCAAAATTTGTTTTCTGGTCACTAAAACAATTAAACTGATGTTTCCACCCTGGAATTCAATGCCACAATGACTGTAACATTCAAAGTCAGAGTCGTGCAAATCTTGGGTTGAATCCCCGTGATGATCCCAAGAACCACCTGCATTCCATGCGGTAGCTATTGGTGCGTTTGGGCGTCACATGTAACTGGAAATGTTTCTTCTGTTAGGTTCTATGGTGACTTTTTTCGTAGTCATTTGCATATTTTAGTATTATGCCCCCAAAATCAAATATCCCCTACTTTTTTTGAATAGTATATTTTGTTATTTACCACACGAAAACATTACCGTGTACAGAACATATTTTCCCTTACGTACTCGTTTATGTCTTATGTGAGCATGTTGTTCGGGGTGATGGAATGGAATGGATCTTCTTCGGCGTGAGAAAGGGTTCACGCAATTTCTTGTTGAAACGGCTTTATATCTAGCACTTTCACGGCAACCTTTAACTTGGCTTTCTGTCTTACAGCTGATATCATTCTTAGGTTGACCACTAATGCCTTCTTGCTCATCACACCCGCAGGTATAGAAGACAGAACTCGATTTCGGCCACTCATCTAGAACACTTTTGTTGAACATATTTCTTCTGTCATCTACCCTGTTGAAAATTAAATTAAAACAATTGCTTTAGTATTAAACAACACCAGCATATATTAGATAGCCCGAGGGGCGATTAGGACATGCCAACATGCGATTACACATCGAACAAGCTAACTGAATAAGAGTTCTGTCAATGTTCGAATACAGTCGATGTATTAGCGTTACAAATGTGGGTTTCAGTTGGTATGATAAGAAGCACGTATACCCAGTCTCCTGCATGATGCCAGGCATTTATATTATGGACTATAACGGGTAAAGCTAATATCTCGAGTTATCTTTACATTTCACCACTTATGATACAATATATTAGAATAAACCTTGGCAATAGATGAATGATAAATAAAATTAGACATTTTACTTCCAAGATTCAACGGAATTTGTGTTTGGTTGCCTAGGAATAAGTGATGCGGTTCCATCGTCTCTTAACTGCCCACACAAACCGCGAGATCTTCCTACATCCAGAACCGATGGGTATACAGATGCATCTAGGTATGCAGTTGTGTTTCCGGCACGTCCATGTAAATCTAGGTAAATCCGTGCACCTGTTGGAAATGTTATCTGTAATCAAAAACACAAATATTTTCAATAGCAACGTATTCAATTGCAGTTAAACTTGCCATATGTTTGAATAATATGGTTAAGATATAATAAACAGTTTGGACGAAAAGATACTGAAAATCGCCACATAGATTATACACAGACAGGACAGATGAGCGAACCTGTAAACTAGTCCCGTGTTTCTATGAAAGACCGCTGATAAAATGTGTTTTTTTAAATAACACACGGATATGCCAGTCGATTAGATTTCCTCTTTCAAAGAAATAGAATAGAATTCATTACCTAATCGGACATATAGAAATAGATTTCACTAAAAATAAACACAATTATATGAATAAACTACTTCTGAATTTTATTAACATGCTACGTTTCAATACACACGTACAGATATCTTTATCAAGCAAATATTGATTAATTAACCAAAATAGTGTGCAATATATAGATGAACAACTTTGGAAGCCATTTAACAGATAAAACAAAAACAGCAAATAGATTAACAAGATGAAAGATGATTATATAGATAACAACTAGAAACTATTTTTAGCAGATAACACAAAAACAACAATTAATTAATAAGATGAAAGATTAATAATATTATGGAGCCATTTGCAGATAAACCAATGAAAAGCTCTAGAATTTCAGAAACACAAGCCTAAATTAAACAGAGACTCAGGACTTAATCCCTTATTAGTGTGTGGTTAATGTTTCCATCTCGCCACCCCCATCTCTTTTCTTTCTTCTTTTGTCTGCTAAAAATGGTTTCTACTCTTCAACTTGTTATCTATATATTTGACCTGGTTAATTAATTGTGATCATTGGTTTATCTGCAAATGGCTCCATATTATTATTAATCTTTCATCTGGGTAATTAATTGTTGTTATTGTGTCATCTGCTAAATCGGTTTCTAGTTTTTATCTATATATTACACCTTTCATCTTGTTAATCTATGTGTTGTTTTGTTTTATCTGCTAAATGGCTTCCAAAGTTGTTCATCTATATATTGCACACTATTTTGGTTAATTAATCAATATTTGCTTGATAAAGATATCTGTACGTGTGTATTGAAACGTAGCATGTTAATAAAATTCAGACGTAGTTTATTCAAAGTTGTTTATCTATATATTGCACCATATTTTCGTTAATTAATCAGTCATTATTTGCTTGATAACGATACCTGTACGTGTATTGAAACGTAGCATGTTAATAAAATTCAGAAGTAGTTTATCCATATAATGTTTTAATGAATTCATTACCGCCAATCATTAAACGAAAATACCGAATAGAGCCATTGTGTCAAGAAATATCGTACATATATTGTGTCTCTAGAACAACTCCACACAATACTATATTGCGATCTGTAATTTGAACAATATTTTGACAAAGGGCTGAGGCTCCGGGGATAATATCAAATCTTTAAACAAATACCTTATTATGTCTGTATAGAAAGAACCATTGTCAACGCTCCGAATTAATTGTAAAAGATCATTATGATCATGATACCGCCAATTAAAAAGTCAAATTGTCAGTTCCAATCAAATTAAATTCCGGATAATTGAAGGATTATCCGTGACATTCTCTACACCACCAGACGCTGGGGGCCACGAACGCATTACAAAATCAATACTTAACTAACTTGGTATCCCTTTTCATGACGCTTTGAAACTTTTAATACTTCTATACCGTCACCACATCGTACATAATCTATCACCCAATAATCGGAATTACATTTACTTATCATGTAAGCTGTGGTTCCTACTCTTGCAACCATGCCACAATTACAATATCCAGTACCCTGATGTGTACAACTCACTGTTTGTATCTGTACCTGAAATATATTCACAATAAGTACTACACAAACCGTAATATATATAAATGTACCAGCGGCTGCCAGGCCCACATTTTGCAAGAGATGGATAGAGAACAAGCTAAAAACAAAGGCGATTTTTTGTACAATCAGGCGCAAAAATCTAGTAAATTAAGTTCTGAAACGCGCAAATAACAAAAGGGGCCGAGATCTTTGGGATATAACGATATGTATTAAGTTTCATCAAAATCGGATAAACATTGTGACTCCTAGAGGTTCTACAATCTTCGTATTAAACTACACAGAAACACACACACATACATCCATCCAGACAGGGGTGACGGCATAATACGGTTCAAATTATGAATGATTCCTAACATGTATGTTCAATTCCGTCAGAATGAGAACAACATTGTGGCGAGAAACGTTGGACATATTTCACAATTATGTGTAAATGGCAAGGACCATAACACAAGAAGGGGAGGCCCGATGCGCACCAACGTCGTTTGATAAAGTTCTGATAGAAACTGTGGCATCTATACCTACCAAAAACAAATGGATACGGACGAACACCGAAAACGATAGGAAAAATCTTGACGTTTAAAATTGATCGCCATGATTGTGTCATGGGATCTGTCTCATTGACAATAAGTTGCCAACCTTTTGCTGCCAATGCGAAATGCGGAAAATGAACACAGCGATTTTAAAACTTTCCTCAATACAATACTTTACATGCGCTATATGTCTGCTAAGTGCTTCACTGGCAACTTTCACTGTCAAATATGGAGGACAGGATACGTTGTCTTTACTTTTGCATATTATAATTTTCCAGTGCGCTCATATTTTTTCTTATGTGTAGTTAGTTTTCACGGTGTGACGATTTAAACATACATTATGCAAGAGCTCAATCTGCCTATTGCAGGTCTTTATTTGGGCCTGAAATGTTATCTAAACTATCGATAAGACATTAGTTAACAAAAAATCCATATGCAACTCTCGATGGCCTCGGTTACTAGAGATTTTAACAAGATTAGAACGGTTCGCCATTTAAACATCTTGTCAAAATCACAAACAGTGGTAATTTGGCTCAGAATGAAGTAATTTTAATCCAGGCGCGGATCCAGGAGTTTTTGCAGGGGGGAGGTCTAGGTTTGATAATTGCTTAACTAATTGCGCTGAACCGATTAAGGGGGGGGGGGCCTCCCCCAGAAAAAATTGATACATTAGATTCAATTTGGTTCATTCTGACGTATTTCCGGAAGATAAATTCCAGAATCACAGGTCTAAATCGCCAATAAAATGGCATAACAATTTTCAAGTCTGAGTAAGGGGGGGGGGGGGTCCGGACCCCCTGGATCCCCACCCCTCTGGATCCGCGCCTGTATTCTCTTTTTTATCATCTATTTTTGAAATATTATAGCAAGGATTGCCAACTCTTTATTAAAACTCTTAAGTAATGCATCTTTAACAAACATCTTTCTCTTGCATTAATATTGTTTTAATAACATTTACTAGGATCGTTATAAAAACAAAAGTTGGTGCTTTCGTGTACAGTTTAACTTATGATGTCAGCGAGGTGTGAATTTAAAAAAAACGTCGGATGATGTTTATGATGTAATGAATTGAAATGGAATGGGGTTTAACGTCCATCTGTTCATTTTATGATGTGCATGTATACAAAATGTTTTGTTTTCGTGTGGCCATTATGATCATTTATGAACAGTATGCGATGTGAATAAAATAATAATAATAATAGAACACGACTATTTATGTCAATAACTAACCTCAATATCATTTACTTGGTCAGAATATAACGTATATGTGCCAAGTGTCTGTATGGATATCCTAAAAAGAACAATCGGTATTATAAAATTAAACTTATCCAAGTAATCGTAAATATCACCCAATAATACATTCTACGGTAGATATCTTTTGTGTGATTAATTTCATAATCTACTGCAATATCTCCTTGATTGGATTGGTCTGTTGAAAAGGAACTACTTTTTTATTATTAAAGAACAGTTCATTTTTTATCTTCTTTATATTTAGCCTTATTTGCCAGCCTATATGGCAATTTAAATTATACTATTTATGACAACTGATCTTTACCAATGCAATCTAAATATTAATTTGGGGGCATTTCCTCGAAAAAAAATACTGCATACAAAATCAATCTTACCGTTTTCGAGAACCAAAAACCTTCAGCCAAGGATCGCTGTATGCTTTACAACTTACATGCTTTATCAAAGTTGTGTTCCTTTCAATTATGACCTGTAAAATGTAAATGTACATATTATATTTGCGACCTATTTCGACATATTATTTGTACCCACCCCATCTCCAAAACCAAATTAATTGATATTGTACCACTTCAAGTAATACTGTATTTATTGCGATAGAATCCATGAAGAATATGACAATATATGACAATATTTAATGACATTTAAAATAGACACCTTCTCGTATTATCAGCCCATAGCGTTTTTTGTTTCGTTGAGAGTTTCCCGGGGTTCTAATTAATCGTTAAGACCCGTATTTTGACATTTTAAACCGCCCACACCCCCAAACCGTCCCTCTAAATTGTAGTACAGGTTAATTAACTTTAATCCATTTTTTTAAAGTATCATTGTGCCCAAAAAACAATGAATATATTTAAAGAGAGAAATTGGAATACATGGATGTGCTTTTCACTGATATGTAACATGATATCTGGAATTTCGTATTATGACCCGTAGTTTGACAACGCATCTTCCCCCCACGTTATCATGGTAAAATAGTGTATCGTTGTATGTATTTTATTTAATTTTAGTCAAAATAGATATTGACCAATGTCCAAATTAATATCTCGCTAATCTTTCAAGTCTTTTAACTGCAGATTATTTAGTCCACATTCATAATGTGAACGTATTATGCCGTCACCCCTGTCTGTGTGTGTGTGTGTATGTGTGTGTGTGTGTCTGTGGTTCGCCTACAGGGCGCAATTCTTCGTGGATTTTCTTCAAACTTGGTATACCTATTCCTTATCCCCCAAGGAAGATCCCTATTGTTTTTGGTGTATGCCCGACCCCCAGGAGCAGAGCCACGCCCATTTCTAGTATTTGTTTGTTTTTCGTCTACAGGCCACATTTCTTAACTTATAATAATAATAATAAATAATAATAATAAGGGTTCTTATAAAGCGCTAGACTCCAAACAGTATTGTTTGCTCAAAGCGCTAACAATGTTTACAGGAAACAATTATAAATATGAACACTGAAACAAGTAAGTTTTGTGATTTTGTTTAGAGATGCTTAAAGATGGAGCAGTCCGTAGATGTAGTGGCAGAGAGTTCCATGTTTTCAGGTTATACTTTGGAACAGTTAATAAACATTGAGAGCTAGAACGGAGTGATCTAGATGGGGAGTATTTATGAACTAAATTACACATGTAGCCTGGTGCTGTACCGTGTATACACTGATAAGTTAGGGTTAGAACTTTAAAGTTTATTCTTGATCGAACAGGTAGCCAGTGAAGAGATTTTAAAAGCGAACCAACATGACAATCATGTTTGGAGATGGTGACGATTCTTGCGGCTGTATTCTGAAGCTTTTGGAGGCGACGAATGTTTTCAGCAGAGATGCCAGCCAAGTGGCTGTTGCAGTAATCTAGCCTGGAGATAACTAATGATCTGGTTATAGTTGCGGCGGCGGACTGTGTCAACAGGTGACGGATATTGCCAATATTTCGCAAGTGGAAACAACACTTTCTCACTATTTCTGAGACCTGTCTGTCCATGTTTAGGGAAGCATCCAAATAAACCCCAAGATTTTTAACACATGGTACAAATGGTATATTAAATTGATCAAAGTTTAGACCATCACGCTCCACTTTCTCTCGACGTTTTAAAGGACCAATGATCATTGATTCGGTTTTGTTATCATTTAATTTTAACATGTTGTTGTTCATCCATGTTTTCAAGGACACAAGGCATTGCTCCACCTTATTAAATCTATCCTGCTGATTCTCGATAGAGAAATTATCTGACAACTGAGTGTCATCGGCATATAAATGATATAGGATACCTGATGTAGTGATGATACTCCCAAGTGGCTTTGTGTAGAGAGTGAACAAAATCGGCCCAAGCACTGATCCTTGGGGGACTCCGCAATTTAATGATTTGCTTACCGAGTTAGAGTCGCCAATATTGACATACTGTTGGCGATCTGAAAGGTAGGATCTGAACCACTGGAGAACTGAGCGATCAAAACCAAAATCTGAATGAAGACGATCTATCAGCCGTGAATGGTCAATGGTATCAAATGCTGCTGATAAATCAAGAAGAACTAATAGCGATATGTTTCCGGTATCTACCCCAACTCGCAAGTCGTTGACGACACGGTTCAAAGCAGTCTCTGTGCTATGGGCTGATCTATATGCTGACTGAAATGTATCCAATAAATTATATTGATTTAGGTGATCGTTGATTCTTATTTTCACTGCCTTTTCGAGAACTTTTGAGAGAAAGGGCAAATTAGACACAGGTCTGTAATTGCTAAAATGATCAGAATCCAGGGTTGCCTTCTTCAGGAGTGGCTTTACAACTGCAGTTTTGAGTGAGCAAGGAACAACACCTTCCTCAAGACTTTTGTTGATTATTTTTGTTATGATGGGTACCAAAAATTGGATATGTTCTAGTAATAGCTTAGTTGGCACTGGATCCAACTGACACCATGTCGGTTTAGAATTCTTGATAATCTTTAGAATTTCATTTTCAGAAAATGGAGTAAAACAACTGAATTTAGGAATATTGTCAGGAACCGGTGGTTTCTGATTAGATGCAGGTTGTACAAACGAATTCCGCAAGAGGGAAATTTTGTCCACAAAGAAATCGTTAAAACTTTCAGCTAACACATCGTTTCCGGTGTTAAGATTCGGTAAAATGGCCCCAGGAGATTTACCCATTAAAGATGACATGGTTGAAAATAAGGCTTTCGGATTAGCTGATTGTGATTGTATAAGTTCGTTAAAATATTTTGATTTCATCTGCTTTATGAGGGAATTGAATTTATTTCGCGTAACATTGTAAATTTGCCTATGAATTTCTAATTTTGATGAACGCCAACGACGTTCCGCTTGGCGTCGTTCTATTTTTACCGATTTCACTTCATCAGAATACCAGGGAGATTTTGTTTTTCTGTGCCTTTTCCTTTCCACAATAGGTGCATGTTTGTTGGTAATGTCACAGAGGGTAGTGTTGAAGAGTTCAAGAAGTTCATTGACACCAGAAGGTGGATTGGTATATAATGTCGATGACATTATGTCATTTACGAATTCTGGTCGAGAAATAGACGTTATGTTACGACATTTTGTTACATTGCAGGGTTGGGTATCTAGTTTCAAAATAAGATCAAAATGTATCCAATAATGATCGGACATCTGATTGTCAAGTACAGTCAAATTTCGAACAATGTCAGTATCATCCCTAGTTATAACCCAGTCGATGGTGTGTCCGTGACGTTGCGTCGGGTGCTTGACGTGCTGTACCAAACTATGAGCATTCAGTGACTTCAAAACTTTTGACGAACAAGGTTTAGTTGGATCATCGAAATGGATATTAAAATCCCCAAGTAACAAAATGGGCGTGTTTTTAAGATTCAGATTATCACATAACCTAGAAAAATCATTGTGGAACTGAGAATCTGGAATACGATTTTTAACCGATGGAGGGGGTCTATAAACACCCAGTATACGTAAGGCCTGGCTTGCAAAGGTCACGACTAATTCCATCAGTTCCATTGATGTATATTGCACAGATGATTTAATGAGTTTGACTTTGAGATAGTCTTTAAAAATGACTGCGAGCCCACCACCCGTGCTTATAACACGAGGTTTATGTCTAAAAGTGTACCCTGAAGGGACAAGCTCTGCAATTTTTGATTCATCGCCTGTTTCACGTAGCCATGTTTCAGTTAGGACAATAATATCAAGACTATTATCTAGTATATGATCTACAATTTCAAGAGTTTTGTTTCTGACCGAACGAGCGTTCCATAATGCTATTTTTATGTTTTGATTTAACCGTTTCGGATGAACACATTTCAAATTTTTAAGATTAGTTGATGAACAGTTGCTAGCAAGGGTGTTTTTTGTTTCAGACTTTCTTGAGAACACATCAGTGATTACTTTTATGGGTCTTTGTTTTCTAGAACCACCTCGTTTACCCCTTCTTGTTGGCTTTGTGTTGCTAATCCCTAACTTACGTAGATGATACAATAGATGTTGATTAATCTTTTGAGGAGCACAATGAAAATCAATCAGTTGTTGGCGACCATATTGTGTCATGGATCGGTGATTATCTGATGAGTTAACTCTTTCTACCTCTGTGTTACAATAAATTGTACTATTTTCCACATTTATCATCACAAATGTACACAAAATAAACCACATTATCACTAAAGTAAGATAATCCACGGATTCTCTGTGATGTTACAAATATTCTGGTAACAAAATAATACATCTAGAAACTGTTTACAAGATAAAAAATAACTATTTCCCGAGAGCTCCAAACAATGACTGCTACCTGTAAGGCGCATGTCATATAATCTTGAAACTTTGCATACACATTTTTTGTGTCGCCTACAGGCCACAATTTTAACTGGATTTTCTTAAAACTTTGTTTACTTACTCTTTACACCCTAAGGATGATCCGTATTGTTTTTTGGTGCATGCCCGACCCCCAATGGCAGAGCCACGCCCATTCCTTGTATTAATTTGTTTGTCGTCTACAAACCACATTTCTTAACCTATCATCTTGAAACTTTGAATGCTTATTCGTTGTACCCTAAGGAACATTCCTATCACTTGGGGTGCATGCCCACCCCCCAGGGCCAGAGCCACGCCCATTTTCTTTTTGTGTGTCGCCTACAGGCCACAATTCTTAATCGGTCATCTTGAAACTTAAAATACTTATTCCTTATACCCTAAAGATGATCCCTTTTGTTTTGGGTGCAGGCCGGCCCCCTAGGGACAGCAACACCCATTTCTTGTATTTGTCTGTCGTCTACAGGCTGCATTTCTTAATGTATCATCTTGAAACTTTGAATACTTATTCTTGGTACCTTAAGGAAGATCCCTATTATTTTTGGTGCATGCCCGACCCCCAGGGACAGTTCCACGCCCATTTTCTTTTTGTCTGTCTGTGTGTCACCTACAGGCCACAATTCTTAATCGTCTTGAAAACTGTTTTTATACTTATTCCTTATACCCTAAGGCTGACCACTATTATTTGTGGTGCATGCCGGACCTCCTGGGACAGAGCCACGCCCAATGCATTTGTGTCTTGTGTTTGCCTACAGGATGCAATTCTTAACAGATCCTTTTAAAACTTTACATACCTATTCCTTATACCCTAAAGATGACCCCTATTGTTTTTGGTGATTTCCTAACCCCCAGGGGCAGAGCCATGCCCATTTTTACTTCGTGTTTGTGTGTGTTGTCTACAGAACACGATTCTTAATGGATCGTCTTTAAACTTGGGATATGTATTCCTTATAGCCTAAGGACGTCAACTGCATGTCCCGACTCTTACAGGCAAGACGCGCCCAATTTTTGTGTTTGTCGTTTACAGGCCGCAATTCTGAATGAATCAGCTTGGTACTTGGCTTATGTATTCCTTGTAGCCTGAGAGCGTCCACTATTGATTTTGATGAATGTCCCGACCCCCAGGAGCAGGGCCACGCCCACTTTTTGCCTTTAGCGTTAGGAAGGCACAATTCTGAATGGATTATCTTGGTATACTTATTCCTTATACTCTAAGAACGGCAACTATTGATGTTGAGGCACGATCCTCAACGCTAAACAAAGCAAACACCTAGCCTTCTTGACAAAGTACCAGGAATGTGGACGTATATTGTAGCGTTAGCGTTATGTTTCAGGACATGCACTGAAAGCATCAGCTTTTGTCACCACTGTCTGTCACTTGAAAATTTGTCTTGATGTTATAATTTATAGAAATAACAATTCATACACAAATATCTGTTAAAGTGAATAAAGGACTACTTTGGGTTTGGTTTTCTAGGCCCTTCATGGCAGAAAATAACGTTGTCTTTTTAATTCCTATGTGAAAAATTGTTTTTCATTTATATAGCCATAAAGTAATGTCTAATGGTAATTAATTACTTTCAATGTAATGGGTAATGGTAATTAATTACATTGCTAAAATGAGAAAGTAATTGTAATGATTACTTTTAAAAAGTAATGGTAATGTAATTAATTACATTTGCAATGTAATGGCCCCAGCCCTGAAGTCATAACTATCAACTTCTTTACAACAATGCACGAGAGCAGAACATGATTCTGGCATCCAACGATAACCTCAGAACGAATTTATTAATGTTTAATTTAATAAATCACAGAGACAACCACCTAATCTGAAATACCTAACCAAAATAAAATTCAATTCAACTCATCTATCACAAGTATCGACTGTTATGTATCTTAATACCCCGATCTTCGATGTAGATATAATTTACATAACTTCACGATTAACGTCAACAGTAGATTGTTACTTATTAGCTAAACGTATTTTCAATAAAATGGTTTTCCATTATGTTTCCTATAAATGTATATATATAAATAAATAAGATGTTTGAAAAGAAAACAGACTACATATTTAAAGTTAGCGCTTTCAGTTCCGTCGGAACCTCCTCAGACTTTTTAATATGATAGCGTAACTATATAAACAAAAATGTTAACAATAGAAAGACGTCACATCCGACGTTTACAATATGTTGAGTTACTACAGTTAATAACAATTTACGTTGAAATTCAGTTTAATATACAATGAAATATACATATTTATTAATGAAATATGTTTATAAAATACATGAGTTAAACTTTAACATTAAGTTCGGGATTGTATTTCCGTATGAACGCGCTTTCTTTTATTTCTAATAGCGCTTGATTTGATACATTTAATTTATACATAGGGAAAACCGTGTATTTACCCCCGCCACAGAGATCTAGATGTTCGCTTAAAGGAATAGTTCTATTTTCTGCGTTTTTAATTTGAGAACGATGGAGGTTCATTCGTCTACTTAATTGTAATTCTGTTTTCCCTTTGTATTGTAATAGTCACCAGATCCAGTCGGCCAACGTATGTGAGCCGTGTGTCGACTTTATCCATGAAAGTTATTATTATAGGCCTTCATTCAGTCGGCCAACGTTTGTGAGCCGTGTGTAGACCTGATCGATGGATGTTATTATTATAGGCCTATATTCGAGGTCTGTGTTTAAGCCTCATGGGGTATTTTCTAAACTGGTGGATGTTTTTATATTGTTAGCCTTTTGGCAAAGGTTAACGGGATGATGTTACTGACCTTCTCTAGTAAGGCAGTGTATTTGAACTATGGTACGACGACAGCAAGCCTAGCAGCGAAGTCAACGATGTACAGCGTGATGTCCATGTCACAGTAACATTACCACGCGTAACGCGAATAGAAATAATAATTACTTACTTTGATTGTTATGATGTCCATTCTTATTTATGAATTAGCATATATCCGTTATTTATTGTAACAGTTAAAGTCATAAAATGTAAATTGTATGTCCATATTATTAGTAGAACACAGGTTAAACGAAGTAACTTTATCTAACTCATGACTCCTCGTCACCCACCGTCGTACTCGTAGAAATGTAAACATATCGTATTCATGAACCATAATTAATTTATATGATTAAGATGCTTATTTTATTAATTGTTGTGTTAGGGATAACTTGGTGAATCATTGTACATCGTAGTTTTGGTAACACGTAATTTTATATAACTAGAGACACGGATTGACATAGGGACTATATTGTACCACGTCACTTAGCGACGGTTCCGCGTGACGCATTGTTGTGCATTTTGCTAAAGTTTTTATCTGTTTCATAATTTATTTATTACTTGTTCGAATTTCATATGCATGGTCGCAAAATGTACATAATAGTTAATAATATAAAAGGGCAACAAAAGGGCAAGTTAATGGTGGGGGAATAACGTTTTATGTACGAATTAAAATATTGCTCCGAACGGGACTTAAAAAGGGCACGTAATTATTGGTCACGACGATCACGTGACACCCGAACGAAGGTTATAAATAGAACCCCGTTACGGCAGTATGGCAGATAACGTCTCAGCGTCTTACGTGAAAGACTTGTCCTCTTAACAGCTTTTTACGATCTATTCACTATTCGGTTAAAATAGCAAATTTATTATAAACCTGAAGGTGAGATAGCAGGTTCTCAACAAGTCAATTATGATAAATACGAAATAGTAATTTAATACACCTGTAATGTATGACAATCTTGGGCTTTCGTATATTTTATACTGGGTACCGTTTGTTTGTCACTGCGCGGTACGCTAGTTAGTATGGAGGACCTTTAGGGACAATGTAAGACGTTATCTCCCACCACGCCGGACGCCATTTCACTATTTTTATAGATTTTCATAATATTATAAGCGTTGTTGTATTGATATTTTAATGAATCCAGCTTAATTATATAAAAGCCATTCCATTACTGGAGCAGAAACCTACAAACTTGTATTGTTGTAATATGTTCATACAAGGAGAGGGAGCACTGATGAGTTAGAAGTGTGGCTCCCTTGGGAACACAGAGGTTGGAGCTGAATTGTAATTAATAATTGGGATGGGAAAACAACGAGATTTCAATACGATAGACTTTATTATATCGGCCTGACAAAATGAGGAATCCCGTAAACCAACCAGCTTTGACAGGGTGCTTGGGGTGGCTTACAGTATATACCCTTACAACCTGTACATATCATCAAATAAATTACATTATTTGATTTACAATTCATATTTTGTTTGACTGTAAATATTTGATGATTTGTGACAGTGATAAACGACCCTTCGATAATATCATTACATGTTAAACATCGATTATCATTACATTTAGAAACTGTGGGTGTAGGAGATATAGAATCAAATTTTGAAGATGTCAACATTGTTCGTAAACTATGTGGTTGTTTAAGACTGTTAATTATTGTGGTTTGATTTATAATTTGGCTCATTTTTTCGCTATTTTGAAGAATATGACAGTGTTTGTCATATATTAATTTACCCCTCTCTTGTGATGGGTTGAAAGTTGTAACTAACGCTATTTCCTTATTTGTTGAAACAGTTTCGTAAATTTTCGGTGCTCTTAATTTTGTCTGATCAAGGGAGAGGGCTTTTTTGTTTGCATCCAAAATAAGCTTAATGGGATAATTCTGTCGAAGTAGATAACCTTTCAATTGGTTTAGTCTGACGAGTTTAGTTTCATGGTTCGATACGATTGTACACACTCTTCTAGATGACATCGCGCCTGGTACGTTCGTGCATTTTTATTCGCGAACTCTTAGTTTTCCTATTACTGGCACGCGCACGGGCACTATTTCTTTTTCTTTTGCATGACAAACACTGCCATATTCTTCAAAATAGCGAAAAAATGAGCCAAATTATAAATCAAACCACAATAATTAACAGTCTTAAACAACCACATAGTTTACGAACAATGTTGACATCTTCAAAATTTGATTCTATATCTCCTACACCCACAGTTTCTAAATGTAATGATAATCGATGTTTACCATGTAATGATATTATCGAAAGGTCGTTTATCACTGTCACAAATCATCAAATATTTACAGTCAAACAAAATATGAATTGTAAATCAAATAATGTAATTTATTTGATGATATGTACAGGTTGTAAGGGTAGATACATAGGGAAAACAGAATTACAATTAAGTAGACGAATGAACCTCCATCGTTCTCAAATTAAAAACGCAGAAAATAGAACTATTCCTTTAAGCGAACATCTAGATCTCCGTGGCGGGGGTAAATACACGGTTTTCCCTATGTATAAATTAAATGTATCAAATCAAGCGCTATTAGAAATAAAAGAAAGCGCGTTCATACGGAAATACAATCCCGAACTTAATGTTAAAGTTTAACTCATGTATTTTATAAACATATTTCATTACATAAATATGTATATTTCATTGTATATTAAACTGAATTTCAACGTAAATTGTTATTAACTGTAGTAACTCAACATATTGTAAACGTCGGATGTGACGTCTTTCTATTGTTAACATTTTTGTTTATATAGTTACGCTATCATATTAAAAAGTCTGAAGAGGTTCCGACGGAACTGAAAGCGCTAACTTGAAATATGTAGTCTGTTTTCTTTTCAAACATCTTATTTATTTATATATCACCTGAGAGTTGTTTTCAGACCTTTTTTTGTGTATATATATATATATATAAAAGTAGATAAAGTACAAGTACTTCTTTGTTTACGGTAGATAATGCATAACAAAAATAGAAAAATACGTCCAGATAAAAAATTATATAGGGAAGGAAATCTGTCCAAATCTAAAAATAAAAATAAAATCTAGCTTACCGTTATGCGTGGGTAGATTGTATAATTCTGCCATATCCTGTGATGTTCATGAAAACGGTTAGATTGCAGAGTTACTTCAAACTGTCTTGCAGATATATCATTTTTTATTACAACACCAGCATTCAGCCATATTTCATAAACATTGTTTGCACCATTATCATAGATGTTTACACCACAATTACTACTGACACCTACATCAGGCTCACATTTTTCACCTTTAGGAATTTGTATGGTCACACCATAGCTACAAGGTCTTGGGCCATAACACCCGATTTCTGCAGCAGCCTGTATTTGTATTGGTTTTCTTTCACCTTCTTTTATACGAACAAGTGGTGTTAATACCTGTGCAATGCAAAGAACAGTGCAAATATTTAAAAGTGCATATTTATTTACTAAAATTATCGATAATAATCCACATTTGCCTTGCCCTAGTCACGAAGAGAGTTGTGTTAATGCCTCTATTGTTCCTTGACACATTCTAAATAGTCTTGGGCTCATCGGTTATTAAGAATGGTGGTATTTTAGATAGGTCAGTAGAGAGTAGGCCGTAGTGCCCCTGTCCTGGGAAAATATGCCTCGTCGATAAATCGTCAATGGTAAATTCCATTATTCAATGAAATTGTTGTTCGAGACCAAATTTTGTTGAAGTCCAAATATTAAAGTACAATCCTTTAGCTATTTGTTTACAGGGAAAATAAATTCCAACATCATCACTCAATTACCATCATCACTCAGTTGATTATATTGGTAGAGCTTATGGGGGTGTTTCTATTAATCTTAATTGGGACATTCCTCCGAGTCAAATCACGCTCATCCCACCGTTACGGGCAATTGCCATACTAATGACTCATCATATACCTATAACGCTCTGCTTTGTATATCTTATATGACGTTTATATCTCAACCCCAGAGGGGGTGGATCGCCGAATGGTTAGCACGCTCGCGCTGTATCACAAAGCCTGTCATTGAGTCAATGGGGTGGTTTCGAATCCCCGGTTGTACGTGACAGGGATTAGGGTCGCCAGTTTTCTCCCATTGCTAAAGACCCCTACGCGCAAGCGAATTATTGAAATAAAATCTAACCATATGTTAGTCCCGAAATGATCTAACCCCATTTCTCTTTCTCAACCCCAGAGATCTTGATGACAACTTCCCCTCCCGTTTATAATAACGTGAGATTTCATTGGTCATCATTTGCTCTGGGGTAGTCCATATGGAGACATCAGAGGTAAACAAATAGCGAACTTCATTAACATTAATAATTTATGTTTATTAACTGATGGCTCGCAGACATTTCCACATCCTGCCACAGCTTCTTGTTCTTCTCTCGATCTCGCAATTTACTTTCCGGTGACCACTTTCCTATCATAATTGATAATAATGACCCCTTTCCCCTGTCGAAAGTCCCCTAAGGTGGAAGGTTGCTGATTACACCATTTTGCCTAATTACACTATTTTGCCTATACCGTTTTTTAGGACTTCGAATTTGTGTAATGGTTTGGATTGTTTGTACTTGGTTTTATTTTATATTATAAGACTGGTTGAATCTTGGTGTCTCTTCTTTTTTGACGCAAAGGAGTTAGAAGATGCAGCTTAGCAGGCGATTACAAAAACCACTTCTAACCAAATTGTTTCAATATACCATGGTATAATGGCGATTGCAAATCCTTTCGTGAAGAGCTTGATCGAATTTTGAGACGACGTAAGAACCACCCTTCCATGGAGAACATTGCGAAGGGTCGTACAACCTAATATTTCCACATATTGCTAATTCTCTGGCTATTACATTGTCATTCAATTCATCATCAAGTTTCTCCTCTGATGACTTTCGGGGCATTTACAATTAAGAGTAGAAAATGCGACTTAATTTCAAGTTCAGCCATGATCAACGTTATTGTTGAAAAAACATAAAAATAGGTAAAACATCAAAACAAGAAACCTAACCTGAGAGTAGATAGATTTTAAAGGTGACTTTAAGCATAAACGTAGGTGATACTCAGGCGTCGAACGTATAAAATATTTTTTCGGACAATACTTGTAAATGGTTTCAAATATTGTGTCTTAAAATAACCATATATTAACCATAAAAGTCATAAAAATTAAAACGATCGATTTGTATTTAAACATGCATTATGCAAGCGCTAAATCTGCCTATTGTAGAAATATTATATGCTATTAAATCGACATTATGAAAAGGCCATTATCACCGCTCGATATCATCGCTAGCCTGCGATATGAATCCGATCTGCTGTTTATCGTTGACTGATGATTAACCGCAAAAATAGTTAATCTGAGACTTTGTTAATTCGAGGTAAGAAGAACAATCGAGACCTAGAGTGAAACAGTTTGAATAAAATGTTAAGCATATTCCCTTTACATTATCTAGTGTTTAACTATTATAGTTAGAACTGCCAACTAGTTATTTAATCGTCCATAATCTCTTTATATTATCTAGTTTTTAACTATTATAGTAAGAACTGCGAGCTCTTTATCTTATCTCCCATAATGTATATTTAATAAGATTTCCTTGAATATATTTACATAATTTCGATAACATTTTTGGCCGTTATTATTGTCATGCCTTTGACATTATTATTGTTGTAAATACCGAGCTTAATTGAATCATATTATACTGATATTCGACTTAGAGATTCAACTTTTACAAATATTAATACTCTCATTGGGGACTAGAATATAAAACGCCCTGCAAAAGGCAAGATTACCTCTTGCATAGTTCTTTAGTATCCCTTAATATTATGTTGTCATTACGAATTAAATATTTTTCACTTTATTGACATCCCTAAAGGGCTGCTGTACCTAACTCTAAAATTCTATCACAGGAAACTTGATGCCAAGTTGCAAGTCACAGTTGACCTTTTAAATGATCCAATACGTGCAGAGGCATTAGCATTCAAATTGAAATATGTGGAGTGTATACTGTTTTAGAAACTAAACAATGTGTGATTCATAATACTTACATTAATACCAATAAAGCGTGGCTTACTCGTGGTGTTAGACGATGAGAGGTTGCCATTCTGGGTATAACTGGCCTGTATGCTACAGTAAATCTGAAAAACAAACGAGTTTTAAGTATAAGGTTTGATTTTTTACATTTATGTTATATGCTACGTTTCCAATATCACGATTGGTACAACGATTGAATTTGTGGTTTTAAAGAAGGCACGTCTTTAACGCAATGTCGTATCTTTTTTATGTATAAAACTGTATTGATTTTAACACATTAAACTTTTATTAAATAACAGTAAAATATATTGATTTTAACAAATTTAACATTTATTAAAAAACATTAAATAATTTACACATATAAAAATGTTTTACAATTTACATAATATTTAATTTTTATTAAATTGCACTGCATAATTTATAAATAAATAACATAACAATCATTTACAGTCTAAATAAGAAACATTTGTTCTGTAAAGATTTACACTTGACTTAACGTATCAACATTACTCTTTACATTATCTGGTTGATGATTGTGTTCTGACCCAACAGTGGTAAGAACACCATTCTTGGTGTTTACAGTAGCTGCACATGTTTTAGTTGAACATTTCCAATGGACGGCATTTGGTCTGCTTGACTTTAATCGGTACTTGTAACCATTGTGTATCACATTTCGACCAACTCGATTATTGGAGATAAAACGAATATTAACCTGAACGTTTGCCATTTTAAAATATATATATTTTCGACACAGATCGACCATCTATTTATATTAATATAGTGAACAGAATTCATGTTTGAAGGTATAACGCCGGCATGAACTGTGTTCAAAATGTCATTAATTAGTTGGTTTATAAATTTTATTAAGAGGGATTAAGAGCTCATTAACGCTGAACACTACTGAACAGTTCTCGAGTGACTACTTTTAAACAGACTATAGTTTTAAGATCAATTAAGGGATTAACAGCCTGCCGGCAAAGTGAGAACACACCATATGATCTGTGCACACGCCCCGCTCTACTTCAAAGGAAATACACAGGTCTGTAAGCATACCATGACGTGATAATGAGACAATTGCATGTATGATCATGAGTCTTATCAATGGTCGGAGTGTATATAATAATAATAAATTTTATTCGTACACTAAGTACAATCAATATGGGAAAAAAATTAAAAAAAAATAAATAAAGAAATAAATAAATACATATAAATATATACAAGTTCTTAATTAACACAGAGTTGATTAATTATTTCATTTAAGTTTATGTATTCAGATGGTGAACAATCTCTTAAATCTATGTATTCTCGTATAGCATTTCCTATTCTCTTATCATTTTCCTTCCAGGAACTTTTATCGTGACATTCTATTTCATTTACAATATTTGACAATGACTTATGTTCTAAATTGTATTTTGTTATGTTATAATGATATGATAAGTAATTGATATTGTTGCACATAATGGATTGACTACCAGATAACGCAGTACGTCCACATACATGAAGACATGAATTACTGCTATGTATAATACCGTGATAAAACTTAACAAAACGTTTATGAAGCTGAGTTTCAATTGACAAATCATGACATATTATATTCAATAAACTATTGTGGGTTCTGGGTGAAATGTTAAATACTTTCCTAACCTGTTTTCTCCAGGCTACATAAAAACTCTCTAGAGACTTTTGTGAGAGATCCCATAGTTGGCTCCCATACAGGGGCATACAATAAGTTTTAAATAGTTTATATTTGACTCTAGATGAGGAGAATGTAAAACTTCTTAATGTTACATTACTTTTAACAATAAAATTATTTATACATTGAGGTAAATGTTCATGTTTTGACGAAGTATGAAGCAGATTTCCTAAATGAGACTCAGATTCGACAAGTTTGATAGGTAGGCCATTTATAAGAATGGGTTTAAGATCCTGATTTCCAGTTTCAGAGGGCTTGCTTGGAAAATATAAGAGTCTGCTCTTGTCGGGGTTAAAAGTGAGGTTATATTCTTCGGAATATTTACTTGCTATGCACAATAAACCATTAAGAGAGTTTCTACTTGGGGCGATTAGTGTTAGGTCATCAGCATAGGCGAGTGCACCGACATATACATTCCCAATATGACAGCCAAGTTTACTTTGTCTGCATCTTCTCAGCAGTTCATCGATATAGACGGTAAATAATATTGGAGAGAGTACTCCCCCTTGTTTGACACCGTTAGTTACATTAAAGGAGTTGCTAACTGATCAACATGGCTAATTGTCAATCGTGATCATCGCTTCAGATGGTATTGGATCGTAATAAAGCATCATTCGGCTTAGTAACCAATCATAATAATTAATTACATCATATTTGACCAATACGATACGTGGGTAGAAAACCATACATACAAATAGCAACATACACGTGTGGTTGTTGGGCTTGTCTGCGAAATCACTTATGTGGAAGCAGACGTTAAACACCAAGTAGTAGTGGTTGTTGGGGACACACCCGGAACCCACAGTCGATAACTCACAAAACACATAGTTGACGAAAAATGCCCAGGCTCTTGATGCAGGTTTTCTGCGATTAACGAGTCATACTGATCATGAATACATTATTATATAGTGCATTATGGTAGCTGTAATATATGGTTGTTGTTATTATATGTGTAGGTTGGTATTCGTGAAAAGGCTTAATTTTTACATTATTATGCGATCTCCGTTCAAATTAGTTTTGTCAGCGTATTCGTGTTTCTCGTCCACCACGACCTCTAAATTTAAGTGCGTGCAAGGGGAGTGCACCACGCACAGTTTACACAAATACATATATACGGACAAGACACAACACGCAGAATTTACAAACAAAGGAACAATAACTGTTTGTGAGATGAATCGGAAACTGTCTCAAATGGGTCTGGCGAACAACAAAACCTAAAAAATGATTTTCGGCTCTTCTGAAGATTTCAGGGGTAGAAAACTACGAATATATTGACTAGGGTCCCTTCAAACAGGACCATCATCAAACCTTGTTCCCCGAGCAATTGTCACGGCTCTGGGTGTTGTGATCTGACTACTCATAATGCACGCAGGGATACATCTACGTCATACTTCGAGAATATAATCACTGCCATAAATGCTGTCCATTTAAAACGCTCACGTGATCATTTTGGGATGGGACTTATCGACTGGACAACTGCTTTGTTTATACAAGAGAGTAAAAATAACCCGAAGCACCTGTTTTATGTAAACAAATGTCAGGTTTTAAAAATGTCACTCCGTTAAAAGCGATATTTAATATGTGCTATGGGTATTATTGCAATACAGTATTTACCATTGCAAACTGTCTGTACAGTTTTAATCTGTTTATCTTTCAAAACATGGTTAAATACTCCTAAATTTTTCATCGGAAAAAAAACGGCGTCTGTGAAACTATCTTTCATGCGCGCCACCATATTGAATAATTGGAGGACTATTTTGTGATTCGGCTCTGATTCGTTTGACATCTTTCATACACACAACCGCTAAATAAACATATTTAATTTCATTTAATATGACAATAGAAGAGAAATAAATACTTCTAAAATTTTCTAAAAGCATACTCAGTGTTTTTGACTAAAATCGTCGATGTAGGAATTAAAATGTCAGTTAATTAGGTTAGGGCATGTTCTCAGGCGGAGCTAGCTGTAAACATGCAGCCTAAGTTTTGGGATGCTGACTACATTTGTCAGTGATGTAGGACCGAGAGCTGCCCGGCAACATTGCCTTTATAGCAAACTATATGGCGGTGTTCATTAGGCCAGACGGAGCAGGACGTTAAACCCCATTTCATTTCATTGTGGGTCTTGTTGAATGAGACTCAAGGCGATAAGAGACCACGACAAGAGACATTTGGCAAGCGAAATTTGTCCCACCCGTAAACGTTGCGTCAATGTAGTTTTTGAGTTTTGGCAGATTTTAACGCTGTGTACGTATTAGTTCCGATTTTCACTAATGAGTAAATTTCGGTTTGTATCATGTTTAAAACCACATGTTCTAGGATACACATAAGCCACTATTAACCATCATGCTTTAGAATCGAAGGTACTATATTTTTTTACAGTCACACTGAAAAGACCGCACTTGAATTAAGGACAACTATTATACTCATATACTTACATGAAAACCGGCATTTCTATTTATGTCGTCTTCGGATAAGCTTATTTTTTGTCGAAGTTGACTGTCACTATCACTGACAACGGGACTTTCGTAGGACAAGGTACCCTCAATACGCCAAATTGCTCGGTAAAAAAGAATTTCACCAGACTTTTCAAAGTCACAATAAAACCGAAACCGTACTCTATGATCAGTTTCAACAGTTTCCGTGGTAATATTTACTTCTGGAACTACGTTGAAAGTAGGGATACCTGTAAGTGGAAAACATATAATTATTTTAGTTATTTGTGGACAATAAATAGTCCAGTTACTATGTAGTAAATTGGTCTACAACGAAATGTATTGTATGTACCGCGAGAACTTCTAATTAGTGATAGAAAAACACAAATATATAGACTTACCTGCTCCTGTTATCTCATTAGACACTGCAACGAAGAAGAAAAATCATTCAAACATTACGAAATGTGAAAAATGAAATGAAATATGGTTTATCGCCCTACTGTTCTGCCCCGACTAGCCTAATGAAGATGGACAGATGGCCAAATAGTCTGCGATAAAGCGACGTGGTTCGTTGTTCATTATTCGCCAAATTGAATTTTCGGCTCTCCTGGAAATAGTTCGTTGTTTTCAGCGGTAGAAAACTAAAAATATCTTCACTAGGAAGACCCCTTCTAACAGAAACCATCATCAAACATTGTTCCCCACGAAACGGTCAATCTTGATATACCAGATGTTAACACTATTTCTTGTTCTAAATTATGATTGATCATTAGTCGGATTAACTACCAATCGCTAACTGCGTTACGAAGGCTTTACCCTCAAAACAGAGCGTCAAATTGGACCAAATATGTTTACATAAAGTTACGTCATGGCTCACATTTTATTATGCCCAATTAACCAGTGCATAGCAGAATATTGCAGTAACACTAATTGCATGACAAACGAGGCTATCAACATTGACATAATGTAAACAATACTGTATGGAGACAAACAGACTTTCAATTTTTTTAAAACCTTAAATCACCGTCCAAAGTTTTAGGGAAAACCCGAGATAAAACGTTGGACTGTCATGTTGCTGTACTCAAGTGATAGATTTTTAATTGAATGGGAAGAATAGACACACTCCCTCAAAAGTTCAAGTATCAGAAACCAATCCAGCAATGGCCAGAGAGGGATTTCGCGGGCCATTGCTTCATGAATATGACTATTTCCCAATGATTTATGACAACATTAAGATACGATGTCTTGTAGCATAGCCTGACAAATCAACGATGTCAGCGCTACAAGAAGAATGGTAATGGAATGGGGTTTAACGTTTTACTTTGTGCACCGAACTACAGGGAGAAGCACCATTCCCCAATCACAATTATGGATGGACATTCTAGTAGAAGGGGGGTTGGATGGTCGAATGGTTAGCGTGTGCGCACTGTATCATATGACCTGCCATTGAGCCAACTGGCGTGGTTTTGAATCCCCGGTTGTGCGTGGCAAGGAATAGGGTCGCCTGTCTAACCTCGTGGGTTTTCTCCGGATTCCTCCAACTACTAAAAGACCCCTACGTGCAAGCGAATTATTGAAATTAAACCATGTGTTATTTCAAAAATGACCTAGTTTGTGTCGAGTTGACATTAAAACCCATTTCTCTCTCTCTCTCTCTCTCTCTCTCCATTCTAGTAGAGGGTCATGGTAATTCAACATGATTAAACTAAGATTTCCAGTTGCTTACCTAAGCAATAACCAGATGATTCCAAAGGCGAGCTGTCCAGGTAAAAAACAAATAAATCTTTTCCACAATACTTAGCTCTAACAGGGAATGATATAAAACATTCTTTGTCGAATCTTCTAACGCAAGCAGCCAATTCTTGTACTGTACTATCTAATCTAGTTGGAGCAGCTTAGGTTCATAAAACAAAGAAAGCAAATTCTGTTTTTATATTATGTTAACTAATTGCATTTTTGTGTACAACGCATATAGGGTTTAACATCCTAATTTTCTGCAACGACTAGACTAATGTGAGCGCGCATGCCGGACAGTGGCGTACTCGAATTGTCAAGGGTTCTTTAACGTGCATGTAAATATGTACACGGGACCTGAGTGTTGTTGTCTTTACGGTATAATGGATACATATACAAAGTTCCAAGATGATCCATTCCAAATTGCAGCCTGTATACGATACACACAATTCAATGGGCGTGTCTCGCAGCTGGGCGCCGGGACTTGTACCAAAATCAATAGCCCCCCTGCACTTACTATTTGGCTATAAGAAATACATATGCCAAGTAAAAACATGAGCATTAAGCATTGTTGCCCGTGACCAACACACAAAGATAAAATGGATAAAACAAATTAATTGAAATTTGCAATCGTATGTAAATTGGTTTTCTCACAACAACCTTTAATAGCATTTTATTTTCCATTCATTTTATTTTGGGTTTACATATCAGAATCACTATAATTTCATTTTTATTTTATTTATTAATATTCGTGTCCATTTTAAAATAAATGAGATACAGTTTCTTACCTCGTCTTCTAGGATAAACATCCAGTTTGATAACTGCCTGTGGGATTTTCGAGATGCCAAGATTACACTATAAACCTCAGAATGCCACGTTAGGCGTTTTTGTCCACACGTAGCTAAAACGTGTTAATAATTTTGCCACAAATCTGCTACGTTGTAACGTAGTAAAAAAAATGCCACGCTTGTCTGGAGTGCCGAAACGTAGTTTTTTAGTTGGGTGGAAGCGTAGGTTATATTTGGGGAAACCACCTCGGTAAGTCTTGGTGAACGTTTTCGGCCAATCCAGGGATCGAACATGCGAACTCCACCCTAACGAGCCAGCGTCTTATCCACTTACAATGGAACTAAAGCCAATGAACCTTTTGATATTTGGCTTGTTTCGTTATCCCGAGAACAAACTGTTGGTTAAATAAAAAAATTATGTTTCTTATTCAAAGTTAGATTGACATCTTGTAACAACGCTGAGTGTGAAATAGCTTTACTTGACGTCTGCTTCCACCTAACTGACATCGCAGGGACGAAGTTAGTGTTTATTTAATCTAACATATGCGAGAAGAACCAACAAACGTCATGTTCATTATACACAATAGAATTCCGGTGAATTCCAGTGAATTAAACCATCATAATTAACCACATGATATCCCGATATACAATCTAATTTGTAGATCTGCAATTATTCACGTGAAGGTTGGAACATTAATTTTTGTGGCTCTATTTGTTGATAGCAAGTACCGGTAATAATTATCTTGAAGAAAACCACGTTTTGAAAACGTGGCATCCTTTAACCAGCCTCGTTCTGGACAAAATACCTCGTTTCAAAAACATGGCAATCTAAAAAGCTACGTTTCGGCACTCCAGACAAGCGTGGCATTTTTTTTACTACGTTACAACGTAGCAAATTTGTGGCAAAATTATTAACACGTTTTAGCTACGTTTGGACAAATATGTCAATCGTGGCATTCTAAGGTTTATAGTGTTAGATCCAGGTTGCTAATTAGCTATTTGTCGGAGACACATGCCATACCAAGACCGCTTTAAGAACTAGAACAATCCCACTGATGTGCATGTAGTTTTATCGCATTTATGTTAAAATACATAAACAGTTACCTGTTAAATATATAGGATGCTGGGTGCCACAATGATTTATCTCTGGAGGTGTACCACTTGCTAGCACTCTAGTATGTAGCCCATACCATCCCTCAATAATGTATCGGTCATTTATAATGGTTAGCTGATCATCTGTTATAATGTTATCGAAAACCCGTTCAGCAGCACGTGGAAAGGGTTTGTATATTTGGCAAGGGTCTTGGGCTTCAAATAATAAACATGAAAATAAATAATCTGAAAGGTATTGTTCGTTTCGAAGTAATGTTTCGCCAAAATGACCACCGAGACAACTGATTTTGTTTTCAGGGGCCGCTTTAATTAGACGAAATACCTGGATAAAGTCGGGACGCCTGACTGACTCTGCCCTTTACGACTACCATATAAACCTATAGCGGTAAATCTCTTTGATCTTTGGGGTATATTCTATGCCCGGAACAACTTGCTTTGAACCTTTAATTCTGGGATATTCCTATTTTACGTACATGTAAACATAGACGATTTAGAACTATAAGCAAGACAAAGTCCTCGACTTCGGTTATGCTGGGGAAGAAAGACTTCAGGAAAACCTCGGTCTGCTGGCCTCGTTTTTACTTTTTCTTGGGTAACCCCTGTCTTGTGCTTTATTCTACAAGTAATCGTGAAGTACGCCGACACCACCGGCACTTGAAGGGATTAAAATAAAACTTCTTACTATTGCTTGACTATAATAGTATAGTATCATATACAGGGTACTGCAGACGACATCTTTGTTATGACTTGTTTATGATATATTGTCTGCTGTCATCTCGCAATACTCACTACCAGTTCTAACACGTCATGTCATTTTTTTATTTTAATCCCTTCAAGTGCCTGTGGCCGAAATAGATTAATCAAACCCCTTCCAAAAGTAGCGTCAAAGTCGGTATCTATAAAATGTATATGTCTTTTTAAGAATATGATATCTAGCGCTCGATTAATATTATATTTGTAGTGTACTGAATTTTCGCAGAGGTGAGTTGTAATTATTCCCATCGTCTTTTATCACTTTTTACGAAAAGAAAACTCCGACTAAAAGATCCTCACGTTATGGTTTCCTTTTCAATGCCTAGGTAGTAGTAGTCGTGTCTATTTCCATGTAGAATTTACATACACGTTTGATGAAATAGAATTTAAATTGCTCATTATATTTAAAAATTAAAGTTAATTTTCTCAAACAAATTAACTTACGTTTCAAATACGACGAATTAACTTACTGATATATAGACTGTGATAAATAATAGTTCAGAATAGGCACGGTCTTTCCTTTGGTTTAAAAGGGATGGGGTTATTGACATATTCATTAAATACAAGAAAGGTCCTATATTGAATGTTATTTTAGTATAGTTTTATGTATTATAATAGTAACGGGGAGTAATTGGTGGAGGCAATATAATTACTCAATATGACACATGTAGAATTTATTTAGGCAAGATTGGTTGTTTACTTTCGTGCCTAAGTCGACCAACCAAATTCGACTTTTACGTACGAAACATTTATCCAAAAGGGTAATTGGTAGAGAATAGACAACTTTGAACTTTTGTACACTCTACAGTTTTATACCAATGATCTCCATTGTGTTTTTGTTTTAACCAAATATACTATTTGGAAGCTTTACACAAACCAAAACAGTTGTCAAAGGAAATTCATCAACATGGTAACATTTGCTGTTAATTACGCGGATACACACGCACACAAATTCGCACACCCATCCACGAGGAAAAGCAACAGATGTTGTCTATCGGCACCATATAGAGATTTACAGTTCTATGAATTAATGTGTTATTAATCTACAAGATGACGGATCTAGAAATTGAGGTTTTCCTAATCTGCAAGGTGATTATCAAACTAACCCTATTTCGAACGTCACGTTTTTTGCTCGCAAAAATACACCAATTCTGGGGACTCTACCCTACCAAAGCGAAATTGTTGTTCCGTGTCGTTATGCTGGACATCTGTTTATATATATACAATACAGTATATTGCCCAACCCCCACCCCAGTCCCTAGGTACAGTGGACTCTGTCAAATACGGGGTCGTTACTATATGACGGATTACGCAGAGTACCCAGTTTTCTCAAAACAGGAAATATTGTAACTTCTAAAAACTGAAAGTATTATTAAAATGTAGATTCGAATCACCAGAACGTTATTCCTTAAAAATGATAAATCTTTTTGTACATTCAAAATTTTATTACATTAATTTTTACTTCATTTTACATGCGTATGTATTTTGAATAGGTCAAGTCAGTCGTTAATTTATCTTCTTCGTCGTCTTCAGTTGATCGCACACTTGTCGGAGAGATCCGTAGGATGAAGAATCTTAGGGTATGCAGGTTCAATCGACATGCGCAACGAATGTTTCCAACAGGTGCTAGGAATATTTTTACGACTGTGAATTCCTGAGACAATTCGAGGATATTCTTGAGTATTTGTCACCACTGTCTTGCAAAAATAATAAAATAATCAACAAAGACTTGCGGTAGCGAGTTTTAATCTCACCGATAATTGAGTGGTGATTGCTTGTTAATCTTAGGTGACGCGTCACACCGGGGGGGGGGGGGGCTGATTGATGTCGTAATCCGGATTACCCAGAGATATCATGTGTCCAAGAGTAAAATATAGCCTTATTTATAGATGTAATGTTCTAAAGATTTAAATTTATCTAATCTATAGAATGATCAGCTTCATTATAACATTTCCATCCAATTTTAGCCAAAGCTCCCTTCTCGGAAAAGACCCCATGAATCAGAATGGGCTCTAGAAAAAAAACTCTTTCCTTGGGTGGCGATACTCCCGCTTGAGCCACCGAACTAATAACCTAATTAAAGACACATTACCATGTATGTTTGCTATCTAATTTAAAGAAGTCCCGTAAGTATTAACCATTATGCAGTTTTAGTTACCTTCCGCATTTACTAAAACTGGGGGGGGGGGCGAATGGTTAGCGTGTGCGCGCTGTATCATACAGCCTGCCATTGAGTCAACTGGCGTGTTTTCGAATCCCTGGTTGTACGTGGCAAGGAGTAGGGTCGCCTGTCCAACCTCGTGGGTTTTCTCCGGGTACTCCCACTGCTAAAGAGCCCAACGCGCAAGCGAATTATTGAAATAAAATTAAACCAAATGTAAGTAACGAAATGACCTAGTTTGTGTCGAGGGAACGTGACTCCTTTCTTTGTTGGGGGAAAATGGAAAAAAAAACACGAGTTTGGACAGGTGACCATCCAAGCATGACTCCATGACTGACCTTCAGATTCAACTCTCTCTCGCTCTCTCTCTCTCTCTCTCTCTTCTCTTCTCTTCTCTTCTCCTCTCTCTCTTTCTCTCTCTCCCCCTCTCTCTCTCTCTCTCTCTCTCTCTCTCTCTCTCTCTCTGTCTCCCCCACTCTAAAACTGGGAATGTAGGTATAAGTAAGCTGAGCAAAAAAGAGAAGAAGCTTGGCCTTACCCATTGCGGCAACAACCAGCACCAGAAAACAAATCAGCATTGTTGCCCTCTTCATATCGTCTGTATTTTAAAATGGTATTATCGGCCGACAGTCAATTCATATCAAGTCAAAGAGGAAGTAATAACTTGACAGATATTAAATGTTTTTTTAGGTACTCAAACACGCAATCGTGTCGTTTAAGCAGGAAGACAGTCTTTTGTTTGACTTTTAAAGGGAAATTAAACGGCTCCGCTTCTGAGATGCCAAAGTGCATAGGAGTACACGTCCATGTGTGCAGGAGCCAGTGTCATTCTGAACGATTAGGCACACTGTCCCTGACAAGTGAAGGCCTGCGACGAAGTATTTGCATCAGAGGCATTCTAGGACCTTTCGACTACCACCTACAATTTCCTTGTATTTAACCATATTTGATCGCAACCCAGAAGTTGGCCAGTATTTATTATTACTGGTTATGGATGCTACCACAAACATTAAAGAATTTATCAAGTATAATTATTGGAAACAGTTTACTCACGCAAAATACCCGAAATAAAAGACAGAGTCGATAAACACAGAAATAATGTCCTACTTTTTACATGAAAATATAGTTAAAGAGTATGATAAAATATACCGAGAGCAAGCAAGAGATATCACGATCCTCTATGAGTAGCTTCACATCACAAAAATAATAACAAATATATTTATAAAACGATGGACGCCATACCCTTCAAACAACAATGGTGGTTTCTTATTATCTCCCCTTATCTAAAGGGAAATGTGTGCTTAAAGAAACAGTTTAATTAAAACAGGATATTATGGTCATCTGCAAACTTATTGAATCTTACAAACCTCCACATTTCACAAGAGAGAGGGGGGGGGGAGAAAGAGAGAAATAGGGTTTAACGTCCACTCAACACAAACCAGACCATAACGATTGGCTCAATATCATTTCATTAAATCGCAGTCGGAGGAAACTGTACGATCAGGTGAAAAACCACGAGGTTGGATAGGCGGTCACTATCCTTGTCACGTACAACCGGGAAATCGAAAACAAACGCTTACCATTCGCCCCCCCCCCCCCCCGGCGAACCCACGAGGTTTAGAAGTCAAGGATAAAGGAACGAACAGTTAAGATTTCAAAAAGTCCGCAACATGTTTCCATAGTTTACATTGTAGAGACAAAAACGATAGACATTATTAAAGAAGGATGCACGCACTAGAGCTTAAACTGGTAGAATTTCTAAATTAATATACATATCCAATATTAAATATGAGTAAAACTTGACTTTTGGCGACACATTAAGGGTTTGTGAAAAGTGTTACCGGGGTGCATATTAATCAATCAGAATGAACTGAGACTGATTTATGATGACAAATTGTTGTGGCTTTAAGAGTTTATGAAAAGTTTTAACTTGGGCTTTTTTCGGCTCTTCAGGAGTATACCCAGCTCATTGTTTGTGTGTGTTCAACCGTAACCAGTTCTATTTGTCGTTACTTTCGTTAAATGTCAGCTCCAAGAGAGAAAATGTTGGCGTTTTACGTAAAAGAAAATTGTTTGCAAAATATATACCCAAATGTTAGTTTATCTGCTCATCAAATGGAACATGTTCTATACGCAGTTATATTCGTTTGAAATTCGTCGCCAAAGGAAAAGGGGTCACGGTGGCTCAGTGAGTAAGACGCTGGAGGTCGGATGTTCGATTCATGCATTGGCCGAGAAAGTTCATCCAGATTTTCCGACGTGATTCCCGCTTGTCGGTGATGCAGGACCGGGGAGGGGGGCCTGAGAAAAAAAGTTATCTAGTTGTTATGATTGGACGAAATACCGAGGCCCCGTGTACATATTGACGTGCACGTAAAAGATCCATTGACAGTTGGAATTCGCTATAAGAGTGGACCGTAGTGCCACTGTCCGGGCAAAATCTCCCTCATAGCACACTGTATGGCCGTCTTCATTAGCCCAGTTCGGAGCAGAACAGTAGGACGTTAAATTTCATTTTATTTCGACAAGAAAATGCTGGCGTTTCACGAAAAGGAAAGTGTAATAAAAATGATTTAAAGAGGATGAAAAATTCATAAATAAATACATAATAAACATAACTAAAAATAAAGACAAGTTATCTGTGTATTTGAATAGTTTAAATGAAAATACATATTTGTACCTACAGGATTTTAAGGGAGGCTTAAGGTAATGCAGTATGTTTGTATCTGTAAGATCACAAAACGGTTGCCTGTGGCCATAAAAGATTTATGGGAGACTTAAAATCGGTACATGATATGGGGAGGTGTGATGGGCTGATGATCTAAAGCAGCTTTGAAAGCTAGTTTTCCTTAACACCGACGTAATTGGGGAGCTAGCATAGGCCATAAATGTTAACTAAATAATCAGACATTAAAGTAGCTAAGTCTCTAACTCAATATCGTCCAAAGTCGTCGATATTGAAAACACGAATTTAAATTGACAAGCCCCATTTCTTAGAAGGGACTCGAAAAACGAGGCGAGACATATTCCGCTAAATTAAACGGCGTCGCCGTATGCTTATCTGGAGAGCATGCGCAATAAATGCTATGTAGACTGAAATAACCAGACACTAGAAATTGGCATTCGATTGAACCTTTGGACTTATTTCGCCGAACATAACTGATTTGAAATTAGAGTAAAAACGGAAACCATTGAATGTAAATCAGTTTATATACATTCATATTACATTATTACATGCGTTGCGACCCACTTGTGTCAATTTCTAGGTCCCAAATGTTAGCGATTTAGTTCCTTTAATTAACTTATCAAACCATAAACAACTCTCGATGACATCGTTAGAATACATTGAGTGAGGGATGATTTAACGTAAGAAAGTAGAACATTATTTCTGTGTTTACGACTCTGTCTTTTATTTCGGGTGTTTAAAATAATTATACTTGATAAATTCTTTATTGTTTGTGGTAGCATCCATAACCAGTAATAATAAATTTATACAACAAATCAACTTCTGGGTGATGATTGTCACCAATCAAAATCCCAATAAAAGGTATTTTAGCGATCGGGTATCTTTAAATAAATATGACGATGTAGGTGGGAGTAGTAAGGTCTAGACTAGATTGTCCTGGAATCCTGGCCTTTACTGGCTTGGGGTAGTGTACCTAATCGTTCAGACAAGACACACAAATAAAGCTGGCTCCTTACATATTGGCGTACAAGCCTTATAACTTTAAAATCTAAGAAGATAAACCTTTCATATCCCTTTAAAAGCCAGTATTGCGTGTGTAGGTACCTAACATAACTTTGAAATCTAAGAAGATAAACCGTTTCATATCCCTTTAAAAGCCGGTATTGCGTGTGTTGGTACCTAAAATAACCTTTTAATATCTTTCAAGTTAATATAAATTAGATAGTTACTTCCTCTTTGAATTACATGAAGCGAATGTAGGTCTATAATACGACATAAGAATAAAGACAATATGAACAGGACAATGATATTGATGCATAGAATGCTGTGTTTTTTGTTTCTGGTTGTTTCCGCAACGGGTAAGGCCACATTTTGTGCAAAGCTTATTTATACCTGCATTCCTAGTTTTAGCGAATTGAGAAGGTGACTCAAATTATTGCAGTATTTGCTAAATGATTAATATTTAAGGGACTTCTTTAAATTTGATAGCAGATGCTTAGTTGTTACGCGAAAATACGTAGAAACGTGCCTTAATTGATGCTATTAGTTCCACTCCCTAGGGAATGCTAATTTTCAAGAGTCGGTTTCGATTCTTGGTGGTGATTGGGTTATCAGGGAGATTTATCTAAAATTGGATGGATCATTTTTATTATGCCGTCACCCCTGTCCGTCCGTCTACAATTTGTTTGCGGACACTCCACAGATCACAATTTTTATCCGATTTTCACGAAACTGAAAATATACTTATATACTACAGGGGGGTCGGGGATGGCCTAGTGGTCTAGAGTGCCGCGCTTCGACCTCTAGCTGACCCGTCACCTCTGGCTTGCGGCTGTGGTTTCGATCCCTGGTGTGAGCGTATGTGGCATTTGACATAGGGGCGCCTTCTCAACCCCTTTGGGTTTCCTCTGGGCACTCCGGTTTCCTCCCACTGCTACAGACCCCTACGCGCAAGCGAATTATTGAAATAAAATGAAACAATATGTTAGTCCCAAAATGACCTGGTTTGTGTCGAGTGGACGTTAAGCCCCATTACTCTCTCTCTCTCTCCCTCTCTCTTATATACTACTGATCTTTACATCATAGGTATATAATAGGTACATGTACATCATAGGTATATAATGAAGGGTAAAGTGGAGATCAGTATAAAGGGCGTGTACAATTCAACATGTGATGTGTTATATTAGTTTTGTTTATTTGTACCAGTCATGGCCCAAGGTATGATACAACCAATGGATATACATTTTTGTTTTTGCTATACGCAATTATTCATTTTTTCATACACCCGTCTTCATTATCCCAGTCGGTGCCAAAAAGTTTGACTTTAAACCCCTTTAATATCTCACTGTCAATTTAGCCTTTAACGACCGATATTCCGGTTAAACCAAATATAAGATATTTAGTTTATGTATAATTTAGGTGCTCAGATTACACCAATCAATTTATGGTGTTTGCCTTCTTGAAATTGTAAATGTTGTCGAAGCCATGTGGACAAGGTGTAGTGTTTACTTAAATAAAAGGACAAAAGTCATCCAATATGCTATACACTCTAAATATTTCAGATGCAGATCCAGATCCATGTAACATGGCCTATACCTTGGCAGACGAAGGGTGGCGAAGCATCAATTGCAAGATGGAATATTTTGGTTGTGACAGGTACATGTCAGATGGTTGGTATCGAGTGCAAGAGAAGAACAGTCAGAACTATTTACAGATGCCGACGTCTTGTGTTCCATCGGGAAGATGCGGAGTTGTCTATCCGATCTGGCTAAATGGTATAAAAAACGAATTATTTTATTAATTTTGAATTATTGACGATAAACAATCAAATAATAAATATAAATTAATGTATAACTAATTAATGTAACAACATTCACGAAAATATAAACTATTGTTATAGTTAAAACTACAGAAAATGCAAGCCAGGATATAACGCATGTAGTCAGGTTATATTAATAATATAATGCAATGTTTGTAGAAGATTCCATTAGAAGTAGATATTATACGTAAAATAAAGTAAATGCGTCCATTCCAGATAGTAATTTTATTGCTGGCATGTTTCAAACAATTTTCAAAGTAAGAGAGAGAGAGAGAGAGAGAAAAATAGGGTTTAACGTCCACTCGACACAAACTAGGTCATTTTGGGACTAACATATCGTTTCATTTTTATTTCAATAATTCGCTTGCGCGTAGGGGTCTTTAGCAGTGGGAGGAAACCAGAGTGCCCGGAGGAAACCCACGAGGTTGATAAGGCGCCCCTATCTCCATGGCACATACGCTCACACCAGGGTCGAAACCACAGCCGCAAGCCGGAGGTGACCGGTCAGCTAGAGGTCGAAGCGCGGCACTCTAGACCACTAAGCCATCCCAACCCCTATTTTCAAAGTAATGTATTAGCTAGGTATAAAAACAAATTTTATGGAACATGTCAGCAATACAATAACTATCTTTAAAATACAGATGTAACGTCATCCTTTGATGTTGGCGTACCATTATTTCAAATTGTTGTTGTTGTTCTTGGTGTTTAACGTCCGCTTCCACCGAAGGTGATATCGCAGACAAGTCTTATTTTTCATTTTCATTATCTTAGCGCACGCGCAGGGGTCTTTGCTGTGGGAGGAAACCGGAGTGCCCGGAGGAAACCCACGAGGTTGAGAAGGAGCCCCTATCTCCATGCCACATACGCTCACAGCAGGGCTCGAAACCACAGCCGCAAGCCAGAGGTGACCGGCCAGCTAGAGGTCGAAGCGCGGCACTCTAGACCACTAGGCCATCCCAACCCCCCATTATTTCAAATGCCAATTGAACATTATTTATAATAGTGGACTCGTGTGACGTATTTCACTGTAAAAGCACGTGCGGGGTGTCTGTATTTTAAGTTGTTTAATGGTATCGAGCTTAAGACATTATGTAATATATTGTAAAAACATCCGGGCCTACAATATATTACTTAATGTATATAAAGTTATTTCATGATTAAAAACTAACATTCACTTTCGTCTGGTGATTGCGCAGGTTCACATCCAAGTATCCAAGATGGTGTAGTTAACAGAACAGTGTGCGTTGGTTCATTTAAAAGTTGTTGTCATCATGCATACCCTGTTCGAATTAAGAACTGCACTGATTATATGGTTTATTATCTTGAAAGAGCTCACGGCTGCATGGAGAGGTACTGTTTCGGTACGTAAATATAGATATTGAATTAGTAAACTTATTTGAAATTTACTTCAAATCTTGGAGTCCCGTTATGATATTAGGTAATTAAAGGGGGTGAGTCGGTGTGCGTTCTGGACCACATACAAAAATGTTTATAGCCTTACAAACTTTCTTTTGCGTCACATAAGACAGTCTACATTGTCAAGTATTAGGTGAACAGAGAGAGAGAGAGAAATGGGGTTTAACGTCCACTCAACACAAACAAGGTCATTTAGGGACTGACATGGTTTAATTTTATTTCAATAATTCGCTTGCGCGTAGGGGTCTTTAGCAGTGGGAGGAAACCGGACTGCCCGGGGGAAACCCACGGGGTTGAGAAGGCGCCCCTGTCTCCATGCCACATACGCTCACACCGGGGCTCGAAACCACAGCCGCAAGCCAGAGGTGGCCGGCCAACTAGAAGTCGAAGCGCGGCACTGTAGACCACTAGGCCATCCTAACCCCCCTATTAGGTGAACATTAAATGAAAGTATATAGTTTGATTATACAAGCAACAATATTCCAAGATTATTGCATATCTTTATTGTGTTAATCCATGCCTTTGGTTGAACTATAGAATCCACCTGTATTGTTAAAATCAATGATACTATTCACCATACCCCCAATCCAGCGAAAATCGAGGTCCCGTGTTCAAATTGGCGTGCCAGTAAAAATTCCCTTGACAGTTGGAATTCGATATAAGAGTAGGTCACAGTGCCGCTGTCTGGACAAAATTCCACCCATAGCACACTGTATGGTGTATGCCCGTCTTCCATTAGCCTAGTTCGGAGAAGCGCAGTAGGACGTTAAAACACATTTCATTTCATTTTTATGCATATCACATTCCTTTGAACCAATAAATGTTGTTCTCTACCTGTTTTTTTTTAAATAAAAAAAATCTAGGAGATTCAGCTACCTGTAATACAACAGATAAAATAATCGCCAGTAATTCTACTATGACTACTACCACCACCCCGGAAACAACAGTCACGACCCCACGCGAAACTCGAACAAGTCCCCCATTGGATACTACACCAAATTTAGTTGAAACATCTTCTGTTCCAGAATCCGTATCAGGTAGGACAATTTACGGTTGTTTTCATTTTTACTAAACTCAGAACAGATTTCTATGGTTTTATGAACGTTTTTACACAACCTTCTACGGCGTACAACTGCTACATAAATGTGCTCGTGTGCGCTCTAGTAGGACATACTATAGATCAAGACAATATTACACCTGCATAACAACATTAGATAACATAGAGGAATTCTTGATAAAATAGATTTATAAAATTTGGAATTTAGATACATTTACATGTAATTATCAATTAAAACAACTTTGGATAAATTATATAAAAGGGTCACTGAATAAAAGCCTTTTATATAAATATGTCTTTAGTTTAGTTTAAAAGTAGCAACAACTGTGACATTACGAATTTGAACTGTTCATTTATTCCATAACAATGGTACATAGAATCGCCTGTTACCATAGTGATGATAAATGCTAAGGGCGTTGTATAAGTAATGATGTGGCACTAAAGGATTTTAGTTTTCAAAAGAACTCAGACAGATAGAGGAACACTATTTTGTATTCTATTCGGTTGCCAGAGTAGCGCGAAATTGATCGTGCCGCCGGGTTTTCTACCGTTTGTAGTTTATCAATGAGTTTAAGTGCAGGGCCTGTGAGTAGGGAGTTGCAATAAGCCTTGAATTTATAAATTAACTGAGTAAAGATCTAGTTTCATCTGGACAGATGAACTTTCTGATTTTGCCAACATAAATTTACCTTCTAGAAACTGAAACCTCCAGGCATACAACACACAATGAGGAGTCATCTTCTAGAACTTTATCTGATACAGTACAAGTCAGTAACTCTACAACCTTAAGTACAAGACCAAGACCTGAAATTCGAACTATGGACACTACACTGAATTTAGTTGAACCGTTTTCAGACGACGAATCCGTGACCACGGTCGTTCTAAATTCAGATAGATCTTTGACAGGTAGGAGGAACACTTTCTGTTGTAGACTTTTATAAAACTCTTGGGGTTTTTTTCAGATGTCGTCCAAAATGGCAATTTTCCGTGTTTAACACTGTATATTTGTTACCGTGTGGTGTAATGGTCAGTGTTTTTCGCCATATTGTTATTGTGTTGCTTACTATTTTATCTCACAGATTCTCTGGGATAGTATTATTATCCGTCATGCAGCCGAAATGGCAAGTGGTTCCGTTTTTTCGCCGTATATCTAACATGGACAACCGACAATGATCGCACGAACCAATCTCCGCCATTCCTAAACAGGTCTTGCTTATATTTATCGAGCTTAAAAACATCAAAACTAGATTATGAGTTAAAGATCAGTCTTTTTTCAAAGAGCTTGACACCATACACATACGTCTTAGAATCCGTTTAGGATACGTGTAGGCCCACTAGCCCTGGTTGCGCTACAGACTTAACAATGCATATGATTTTTGATTCGTCATATTAATTAATGTCGTAACTATTTACGTTGTTTCTTAGATATATTGCGCAATATAGCTCGGATGGAGGAGCTGACTTATCATTTAAGTATTGAAATACAGACACTCCGCACGTGCTTTTACAGTGAAATACGTCACACGAGTCCACTATTTCACTATTATAAATAATGTTCAATTGGCAAGTTGCCCGTACCATTATTTGAAATAGTGTTACGCCAACATGAAAGGGTGACGTCAAATCTGTATTTGAACCCCATTTAATATTATGTCATGATTTTATCTTACAGGTATCAAAACCACTACATACACATTACTAAATGGGGGACAAATCAAAGGACGACCAATCGAAGCAGTGCGTAAGTATTATGAATTAAAACTACTAAAGTCGAACACACCCTGTTTGATTAAGTTGATGAGGAAACCGTGTTGATATCTGTGAAGGTTTATATTTTCATTTTGCGATGGAGTCGCCGTCTTACTGTAATGTTCATGTCGGAAAATAAAGCAGAATGTAGTTTGCTTACTATGGTGATTTCGGGCTTTAAACAGGAAAACAACCTTTATGGTAACTTATTTGTATATGAACCTTTATGGTAACTTATTTGTATATGAACCTTTATGGTAACTTATTTGTATATGAACCTTTATGGTAACTTATTTGTATATGAACCTTTATGGTAACTTATTTGTATATGAACCTTTATGGTAACTTATTTGTATATGAACCTTTATGGTAACTTATTTGTATATGAATTGTTATGGAAGGGGTTATTAACAATGAGACAGATGTTCCCAAATGCCAAAATAACAGTGGTTCCCAACTTTTTGTTGGTTGCTACCCCAAATCAGCATATGATCGCGACCCATCAAAGAATAAAGTCAACTTTTACTATACAAAACATCATCATTATTTATATGTATTATTGTTTAACTTATCTGACAATTTATTGTTTACACCTTTTTAAAAATTGAAGAAAGACGATTGGCAATGTGGCAAGGGCAGTGCCGGATCTAAGGGGGGGGGGGAGTGGGGCAAATGTCCCGGGTCCCCCACATTTAGGGGCCCCCTCAATTCTGGGTCACCTTAAATAATTTCACTAAAATAAAGTAAAGGGAAACATCATAAGAGAAAAAGTCTGTTTAAAAATACTCAAATTGTCAGCAAATTCTAAAGGTCAATGAAATTGCTGCCTAAATTTTCTCAGATGCACTGAAATCAATTCTAATTTTTAAAAAAAAAATCCGGGAGGAAGACCCCCCAGACACTCAAGGGAGTGGAGTACATACTAGTACGATCCGCAATCAGTACGAACAATTTGGACAAACAACAATGGGGCCCCCGCATAGTTGGTATGTCCCGGGGCTCCCACGTGGTTAATCCAGCACTGGGCAAGGGTTGTATAGACCACCGAGTTATATGCTTTTCATCAAAACCTAACACTTGTTCAAAAGTTTCAGAGCAGTTCGCCACCACCCAACGAACACCGATATGTAACCCCAGATGGGTTCGCGACCAAGATGTTTGGAATCCAGGGTCTATAGCTTAGCCACTTTGACCAACTATTTTGCAAACCTGCCCCCTCCCCATACACACACACACCGAGGCAAATGAACAAAAGATAAAGAAAATATACGGTAGACTTCTTTCCTCTCCCTCACCCCTCTAAAAAGGTAACTGGTGTGTCGCGGTAGTTAATAGTAACTGATTTGTTGTTTCTATTTCCAGGAGAAAGTGATCCCAAACTGGTGATGGTCATTGTCGTGCTTAGCACATTATTGGTTGTTCTAACTGCAGCTGTGATAATATTTATTATTACGAAAATTAGGTATATACATTCAAATAAACTTCTTATGGCCCTGTCACTCTATTGCGTATAGGGGAGTTGGAAATCCGAATGGTTAGCGCGTGCGCGCAGTATCATAAGGTATGTCACGCAGTCAACTAGCGTGATTTCGATTCCTCGGTTGTATGTGACAAGAAGGATAGTCAATTGTCCAACCTCGTTGGTTTACTCCGGGTCCTCCGGTTTCCTCCCACTACTAAAGACCCCTACGCGAAAGCAAAAACTGAAATCTAACTGAACCAAATCAAAGTCCCGAAATGACCTAGTTTGTATCGAGTGGGCGTTAAACATAGCGTGACAGGGCCATTACAATGCTACATCCAATTCTTATCACTTTTGTCATAGAAATGGTGAGTATTACACCAATCACATGAAAATGATATCAGTTTTGGGGAATCCCCGCGAAATCCCCTGCGAACAAGTTATAATTACCGAGTTTTCGGAAGGTATATCTTTATAAGACTGCACTAAAATAAAAGACTTACAACCAAAGTTAAATGTTCCCAGCAGATGTGTAGGTATATTGTCATCGAATAACCAATAAGAATGAAATGAAATAGGGTTTAATGTCCTACTCTTTTGCATCTAACCTGGGCTAATGGAAGACGGGCATACGCCATACAGTGTGCTACGAGGGAAATTTTGCCCGGGCAGCGGCGCTACGGCCTACCCTTATATCGAATTCCAACTGCTAAGGGATCTTTTACGTGCACTCCAATGTGTACACGGGACCTCGGTTTTTTGTCCCATCCGAACGACTAGGCAGCTGTCCTTGTCAGGCCCTCACTGACAAGAGGAAATCACGCCGGAAAATCGAGATGAACTTTCTTGGCAAATGCAGGGATCGAACACCCGACCTCGAGGCTAGCGAACGAATAACCAATAAGAATCGCGGGTGATTTAAATAAGGACATATGTAACGTTAACATTATTATGTATATATTTACTCTTATTTTAACTGATAGACATGTTGCCATCATTATAACTCTGTTAACATGTTATTTCACATTCTGTAATGTAATTTTACCTTTAGCTTTTATACATCCAGGGTAAATTTCTATAGCTGGAAATGAAGTGCATGTAAAATTACAATGAAGTTAATTTACATAAAATGGTAAAATAGAATTGTAAAAAACCAGCATGCGGTGTATTTTGACAGAGTTTATGTCCCATTTTAAATGGCTACATGTCTGCATTCTAGTGTAGGTTTACATATTATGTAATTCATGGAGTACAAGTCCGATATTCGATCCTGGCGAACACAGAAAGGTTTGGTGGACCTTTCAGCTGAACATGTTAAAACAACATTAGACAATGAAAAGAGTAGGTTAGGTGAGACTGTCCAAGACAAATGTCCCACTAAACAGCCAGGTGCATTCAAATTTCAATAACATATTCCTAATCTGACTGACATAACAGTAAATATCTCCCACAAAATTAGATATGTGGTCAAACGGGGAATAACTAATATGATCATTATTTGACAAATAATATTTCAAAAATGGTCGAGGGCGAGACATTAAGTAATATATTGTAACAAGAGGGCCGTTAGGCCTGAGTGTTTTTACAATATTAGGCAATGTCTTAAGCTCGAGACCATTTAACAACTTAAAATACAGACACTTGCACGTGCTTTGTAATGACATACGTCACATGGGTTCAATATTTTAACTAGTTACACTTGGCACATTGCTCGTACGATTATTTGAAATAATGACACGCCAACATCAAACGATGACTTCGCATCTGTATTTTAAAATATAATATTACTTACTTGAAAACGACAAGATGAACTTGTTGACGTGAAATAAACTCAGTGATTGTTTTCCATATAAATTTGTGTTTTATATAATATTTCAAATGACATTTCTGGAAACTGAAATGTGGTTGTATTTCTACATTACGTTTGGTGTATTCATATGCATTTGCATCGTTTTGAATATAAGTTAACAAATCATGTGTTCTGAAAAATTCGACAATGTATTTTTACTATACAAAATATACATGCAGTTTAGGAACTAGACCCGTCTTCGTGCAATCTGATTAAAACACGGGTCCAATTTCGTTTCGTTTTTTATAGTTAAAAAATTTCATTTTTACTTGTCTTTACTACTCTTGGATCTGGAGGACTTGTTAACCAATCAAATGGTCTGTCGAATCGACCGTTTGACCTTTTCATGCGTGGAACTGTGTGTAGATATTACCAGCCAATGACGTCTATACTAACACCAGCGGATAGAAATCAAAACAAAACAAAAGTAGATTTTAAAAAGCATGGCGGTAGCTAATTGGTTAATCGAATGACTGACGTTATCGGGTCAAATGTCCCGTGCTTGATACCTGACGCCATAGAACGTGAGCTCCCACTATAACTTGTTAGATCTATATGAGTGTAGGCCATCGAAATATAGATCTATATTTTAATTAGATTGCGTCTTCGCGTCATCCTCCCATCGATGACATACCTTCTGATCTAAAGCGCTCGCGTTAGAGAGAGAGAGAGAGAGAAATGGGGTTTAACGTCCACTCGACACAACTAGGTCATTTCGGGACTAACATATGGTTTAATTTTATTTCAATAATTCGTTGGCGCGTAGGGGTCTTTAGCAGTGGGAGGAAACCGGAGTGCCCGGAGGAAACCCACGAGGTTGAGAAGGCGCCCCCTATCTCCATGCCACATACGCTCACACCAGGGCTCGAAACCACAGCCACAAGCCAGAGGTGACCGGCCAGCTAGAGGTCGAAGCGCGTCACTGTAGACCACTAGGCCATCCCAACCGCCCGCTCGCGTTAGACGTGTTGGAATTGTTTGTTATACTTCATTTATCGGGGGGGGGGGGGGCGAATAAGGACTGTCTTTGAGTCAACTGGTGCGGTTTCGATTCTAAGGTTTTACGTAATACGAAGTAGGGTCGCCTCGTGGGTTTTCTCCGTTTCCTCCCACTGCTAAAAAAAAACCTACGCCCAAGCGAATTATTAAAATTGAACCATATGTTTTTTTCTCTCTCTCTCTCTTATTTATATATTTATTTGTTTAAGGGCACGAAAACCCCATGGAACATGGATTAAAGAAGAAAGTAGAGCCTAATTGGATGCTGAAAATCCAATATTGGTGGACAAGATGTCGAGAAAGATGTACTGTTTCGCTTACTTTGATATTTAATAAATATATTGTTGGCGAATTGTTAAAATTGTCAGAAACTACTGGGTTCATATTGCTGTATTAGACTAGAGGGAGAAGGGGGGTATTATCCGAAAAGTGGGCAAAAAGCGGGAAATGACTTTTCTAGAAGCATTTTTCCCCAGGAATCCGAAAATGATGGGTGATCAGTAAGGTGAGGGGGCGTTAAGGAGTTATCGAGGTCTAAAGGTCAACAGAGGTAAAAGGAGGCTGGCTTATGAATTTAGTCACTTCTGATGCTGTCTGTTGCCGTTTTCTTGTTGGAACGCAGCTGAATCATTGAATAAGTGACGAATGATAATTTGTGAAACCAGTTAATCAAATTATGACGTAATTGAAAAGGTCAATAGGTTACCGAGGTCAAATTAGCAAGAAATAAGGATGCACTGAGATTAGGGGCAAAACTAATGTTATTTTCCATATGCAGTACAATTCTGCATGGTCTGGAGAAGTAATTTCATCCAAAATTAACGATTATGTTAAACGAGTGATATGTCACATCATAAGTATATAATCTATAAGTATATAATTGCGACCATTTTCACAAACTGGAAGTATTATTCCTTACCACTTCCGGGTAACCGATTGTGGATTGTGATGTTTTATTACTCCTCATCCGATTCATTATCGTCATCAACGTCATTAGTATCGACAGTAGTTTCGTCGAAAACGTGGGGAATTTCTCCATCGTCATGAGTCAACATTTCGGGGAGAAACTGTCGTTCCAACCATGTAGTGTTGGTGACTCCAGTGCAAGCTTTGGCGAAGACGCACATCGCCAAATCCTCACCACATTGTTGGCTCGACAACAATGGAGCTTCAGGGATTTTGCACGGGGTGGAAGCAAGGTCAGGTCTAGGCTACTGTGCGTGCGTTGTTGTAATGCTTCCCAGTAAGAATCCCACCAAGTGAACATAACCCAGGCGGGTATAGCGAATTCCGGTACAATCCGGGGGATTCTTACCGGGAAGCATTACAACTACGCTTGGACGGTTCACGAGCGTGCAGTCGAGGCTCTGCATGGCTTGTTCCTCCTGTCCTACCTATCGGACGAACTCACTGACTCGTGGGGAATTGAAGGCGACATGGAACTCACTAGTGAACAGCTAGTTGCGTTATATGAAAAGTGTGTCCCAAACCTTAGAACTCAAAGGAACCTTAGGTATGACAGTCCAGTACTGTCCTTCTTCCATAAAGGAAAAATACCATTGTGGAATAAAGTGAAAATAGACGAAGAGGCTCTAGCTACGTTCGCAACTTTAGGAGTTGAACGTTTTGGGGGGAACGCACGTTCAATGCCTTGAGTAAAATTGTTTGTGTTTTCTACGGCCAGCCTCGCCTTACGAATGTAGATCAGACTCGATACAATATTTTCTGGTCAAAATATAAGAAAGAACGCACAGTAGACCTGACCTTGCTTCCAGCCCGTGCAAAGTCCCTCAAGCTCCATTGTTGTCGAGCCAACAATGTGGTGAGGATTTGGCGATGTGCGTCTTCGCCAAGGCTTAACCACGGGAGGAAGTGGGCGTTAAATCCCAGAAACGACCGAACGTACAATTCATCAGCAATCACATCGCCTGTCATACCAGCCATACACTTATTTGAGACTAGAAAGATTTGTGATTAAAGATTCTAGTTTATTGAATTAAAATGTTTAAGAAAAGAACCTGATCTGTAGTTGTTACATGGTCACGGAAGTGAATATATCGTGGAGATTAAATATCATTTTATAGCAAGACCTACAGTTTGATTTACTTCAATCGGGAGTATTCTGTTATTGCTATGTTTATGCTTGGTATCGAGCCTACGATGGATGACTGTAAATGTCTAATCTACCATCGAAAGATCTGTACACAGTCGATGATTTCCATTTATTTTTCTACACATAGTCCCCTTGGAGGTGTTAACACATCAGCCACCCAAACAAAATATCTGTTGACAGTTGATGGTTTCCATTTGTTTTCTAACACTTAGTCACCATAAAATTAAATCGTTCACAGCTGACATAACAACTGAATTATATCCCCGCACTCTATTTTATAGTGTCTCCGACCTAATTTGATTACGTCAGAGAGAGACCACCGGGCAGATACTCCATAACAAATTTAGTCAACAGATACACACCGTTAAGATGACATCTGATAAATGTGTTCATCAACCCTTAGTGCATGTATCATGTCACAATATTTCGTGAACAATTTAATTTGCGTTTCAATTATACTTATACCATAGGCAATATTTTGAACAATGGAGAATAATTTGTTAAGATCCCAATGTTGTTTCAGCCGTCATAGTTCTCTATTCCTTGTCTGTGAATTTGAAAACAATGTCGCAACGACAATATTGTTTCAATTGTTTTAACTTAAATCTGACTAAACCGTTGCTCTATGCTGGATTTGAAAGAGTTAAACCTTATCTTCAGTATTATCCATATTATTCGATATTAAAAACATGAATTAGAATTCGATATTGTTCTGCTTCAAACAATATTGATATTGTTATTTTAGCCCGAAGATATGGGATCCTAAAATTCAATATTTAAGAACATTTATATATCAGTACACGAGGTAAGCCCACCCTGTCGTTTGCCAAAGAATCGAAACCACACCACTTGACTCAATGATAAATTTTGTCACCGAACGCCGCGCGTCAATCCGTTCGGCCACCCAGTCCGCGTTATATATATAAACAGTTATTTGCTATACGTTTTTTTTAAATTACAGAGAATCTATCTGTATCAAAACACCATAATTTTTAGTAACTTTGATCGGCGTGGTTTCCCCTTGTCAGTGATGCAGGGTGGAGAGCCTGGCAAGGACAACTGTCTAGTCGTTCGGATTCGACGAAAAACCGAGGTCCCGTGTACACATTGGCGTGCACGTAAAAGATCTCTTGGCAGTTGGAATTCGATAGAAGAGTATTCCGTATCGCCACTACCCGGGCAAAATTTCCCTCACAGCACATTGTATGGCTTATGCTTGTCTTCGTTAGCTCAGTTTAGGAGCAGAACAGTAGGACGTTAACCCCCATTTCATTTCGTTTATGAAAGTTTATTGTTACAGATCACATAACGGATTTAAAGTCACCTGTATTGGATCAGCCTGTTGTTAAATACATTTAATCTTGCAGTAAAGTTATAGTATATTATAAAGTTATAAAGAGAGAGGGATGGGGTTTAACGTCCACTCGACACAAACTAGGTCATTTTGGGACTAACATATGGTTTCATTTTATTTCAATAATTCGCTTGCGCGTAAGGGTCTTTAGCAGTGGGAGGAAACCGGAGTGCCCGGAGGAAACCCACGAGGTTGAGAAGGCGCCCCTATCTCCATGCCACATACGCTCACACCAGGGATCGAAACCACAACCGCAAGCCAGAGGTGACCGGCCAGCTAGAGGTCGAAGCGCGGCACTCTAGACCACTAGGCCATCCCAACCCTTTCGCCGCTATAAGAAATACTATAAATATGGGTATCAATAAATCTAACCTTAACTTTGCAAACTCTCTCTCAAATAATAGATATCGGCCAAATAATGAATCCGTGGACTAGTGAGCATTCCCCGAACCACTGGATGATTTAATAGTAAAGTGGTGGTGAATCTGCAGTTGGAATTCAGTTTAACCAATAGAACGGTCTGTTACCGAGAGCTTTCGGCATGTTTTGCACGGAACTGTGTATAATCCATTAATAACATCAATGTTGGTTAATCAAATGTCTGACGTCATAGGGCCAAAAGCCGCTCGTAATAACTCTGCTGTGAACTCTCATTATAACTTGTGAGATCTTCAGGTAATGTAGGACATCCAAAGTATTTAAAAACGAAACGAAATACAGATGCCTGTTGGTGAATCTGCTGTTAGAAATCGGGCACCCTACACAAAAATGCCTTGGCTTCCACATTGTAAGATATGGTTACACTGTGTACTTGTAGATCATCTCGTAATTATTTCACAGTTAAGTTCATTTGTTTAATTTGCAATATCAACTTTTAATGTCTGTCACGATGGAGCTGATTGTGAGAAGCACAAGGATGACAGATATTTGGTAAGCATCTGAAAGGAATGCCCTTCTAAGCCGTTAACTGGGTTCCCATCTGACAGGAATGCCCTTCTAAGCCGTTAACTGGGCTCCCATCACGCCGTCAACAGCCTTCGAGTTCGGAAATACGGACAAACTAACGATGTGACACATTCTTAAAGCAATGGCCCTAAAAATCGTAATGGAAATCGTATTACGATTTTGGTTTTTATTTCGGTTTGTTGAATCTCATATATACAGGGTGGTCTTCCCGAAAACTTCGGACAGTTGATTAAAGCTCTCCGGAGAAGCTTCGTAATACTTTTTAAATTATGTATTTAATTTTGTTAACGATGCAGTATTTGCGTTTTGGCCATTTTGTTAGTGTGCGCGTACTGTATCATACGACTTGCCATTGAGTCAACTGGCGTGATTTCGAATCTCCGGTTGTACATTGGTAAGGAGTAGGTTCGCCTGTCCAACCTTATGGGTTTGCTCCAGGTCCCCTGGTTTCCTCTCACTGCTAAAGACCCCTATGCACAAGCGAATTATTGAAATAAAATGAAACCATATGTTAGTGTATAAATGAGCTAGTTTGTGTTTATGACCAATGGTGAATTTAGTGCACATTCTGAAAGAAATGTTTTCTTAAAATCAGTTTATACAAAAGGGTTCTGTGCACCTTTAAAACAAATTAATTTGATAGATTTTGGCGCCGTTAATATTGGTTATGCTTAATTTAGTTTATGTCGAGTGGACGCTCTCTCTATCCCCCCCTCTCTCTCTCTGGCCATTTTGTGTAGCTCCGTTAGTCACACAGTTAATTTTGTTGGATTTTTTTTCTCTTTTATGTTGGGGGAGGGGCGCAATACCCTATATGTAGCCGCGATTGTCAACACATTTGCCTTTACCATAATTATTTACATCTCTGGCTAATCCGTAAGGATGAGTTGTTAACCTAAATTTTAACCAGTTATAAATCGGGTCAGGTATCTTCAGTCTCTCCAGCAATTTTTGGTTGGGATAGCAGATGTTACAGAACGAAACTATTTAATGGCCTACCCTGAAAACAATGCTAATGCCACTTGGCCCCATGGCCAGTCACGGGTCCAGAATTAAACTGAAAGCAGCATTATAAAATGAATGTGATCCTACTCGCTTTCAAAAGGTCAATTTGTTATATATGACTGTGTAATTTAGAGACGATGATGGCAGATTTCCTTAACAGGAACCTGGTAAACCCTCTCCTGCTAAAATTCTGGACCCATCTGTATCTCCTATACTTAAGTCATTGTCATTGGCAGTTTCAAAGAAGAAACAATTTCATATGTGAATTGTTGATTTTACCGATTGAGTTAGTTTGGGGACCCTTTTTAGTTGGCTGAATCTTAGTCTTTAGTTTTCATCGCTTATGGTGTATTGTTAGATTACCATACGCTACATTTGTGCATAAGCATTATTACCAGTCAGTTTTCCAAACATTTTCTAATAGAAACCTCAAAAAAGCAAATTTGCAATGTGAATATGATGTCGAGATAAAATGACTTTGAAATCTATCTGATTCAATACAGACGCGTTAGGTGATAAAATAAATCGAGTTATACGGTTACATAAAAACAATTTGAGAACTAAAGATATGGTAGCTATAAAGTGAGCTGGGTGGGATTAGATATCTTTGAAAACTGACTGCTTCAATACAGATGTGATTATTACAGATATAAGATACGAGAAATGATATCAAAATCTAACTAATAATCGATTCTAACATGCACTGTTTCAATAAATGCAAGTCGAAATATGAATATAAATTGGAGGGTTTGGGGTCTGTGAATCAGTTGTGAATAAACTGACAAGTCAAGATGTTCACGAAGATTCTAGTAGCTCTACTGGTGGTAACCCAGGTGGTTCAAGCTGAGGTAAATATTTTTATTCACGTTGCCATATTATTGGTTCATATGTTGTTGTATTTTGAACTGTTGTGTCTATATTGGGAAGGTTTAACAGCAAAAAACCACATAGCTGTACCAATGGATTATTCGTGAGATTATTTCTAATTATATAATAAGCCATGTATATAGTTAAGCACCTCTGTCCAGGTATGTTTAGAAAAGAAATGAAATGAAATGGGGTTTAACGTCCTACTCTCTTGCACCTAACCTGGGCTAATGGAAGACGGGCATACGCCATACAGTGTGCTATGAGGGAAATTTTGCCCGGGCAGCGACGCCACGGCCTACTCTTATATCGATTTCCAACTGCAAAGTGATCTTTTACGTGCACTCCAATGTGTACATGCATGGGTCGAACACCCTACCTACAGACTAGCGAACCAGCGCCTTACCCAGCGCCACCGTGACCCCCTGTATGTTTAGAATACAAATGTCCAGAGACGTCTCAACCTTACTGTATATCTGTTTGTATTTATTTTATTAGTTTGAGGAACAGAAACCAAGGTTTAAGCGAAGTGGTAAGTTGTGACTTTAAAACTTTAAACTATTTTTAATGAAAGGCTTCCTAACGAGGTCAAGGTCATATTAACAGACGAGTGTACCATTAAATATTACTTGACAGAAATGGGCGTGAAATTGATATCATACATAAGTTTTGTTTTCGCCTAATAAATCGGCTGGTTCTAAAACTATAGTGCGTCGCATGAGATCTAATCATTTTTACATAAACGAGTGCTTTTTGATAATTGGCCCTTCTGTCAAAAAGACAATGTTTCTATGAAGAGCCAAGAGACATGTTTACTGGATCTGGAACATGTTGTATAAACAAAATCGTCATCTAATTGCTTTTAAAAATAAGAAAACCAAGCTGTTTTACGTAGTTTTGTGGATATGATCATGACTATCCATACCACAAATTCTAACATTTACGCTTTCGTTCTGTGCCCTTCTCTTGTTGACTGTAATATAAATTATTAACTACATTATACATTTAAAACAAGATAGTATTGTACTATGTAGTTTTAACTTGGTTTGGACTCCCACGAATCAACGAATATATCTACACAAATATAGGTTCTAGATAATGACTAACTACCTTTCAGCTGGTCAAGGGCATTTAGAACCGGAACTACATTAATTAGTTATTTTCGATGTTCCTACCCCGAAATCTTACAGGACACTTAATATTGCCTTTCAAATGTTTGTATTGACTTTAGCTTTTGTTACCCGGCGTTTTTGTCCCCCTCCCTTTAGCTTGTGTACCGTCAGAACAAAATGGTGATGTGACGTCGATCAACTACCCAGGTACAACTTCAAAATATCCAAACAACGCTGAATGTAGTTGGACAGTCTGTCCTGGTACACTGGAAGCACGTGTTGTTATCAAACGTATGGACATTGAAGAGTCATACTACAGACATTGTACATACGATGCATTAACCATCCAAGAAGACCGATATTGTGGTTCATCACCTGTGGATACAACTGGTAAGACACATTAACAGAATATATTTCTCTTGTTTTAAATTTGCTTGATTACATTGTTTTGTTGTAATTTTAAGTGTTAACCTAGTTTGTTTGTTTCTAATACGAGTGATGGGGGGAAATGGCACGGCAACCGAGTGCTTTATTACAAATGCAGTAATTAAAAGGTACTGGACTTATACCATATGGATGTTTGACAACTTCACCCCAATTTACAGATCCATGTTGTATGGTATGACGATAAACCGAGTTCCGTGTACATATTGGCGTGCACCTAATCCATTGACAGTTAGAATTCGATATAAGAGTAGGTCGTAGCGCTGCTGTTCAAGCAAAATGTCCCTCATGGCAAACTTTTTAGGTATTCCCATCTTTCTATAGCCCAGTCGGAGCAGGACAGTATGACATTAACCTCCATTGTGTTTCATTACATTGTAAACTAAATACAATGAAACATTTGAAACTGTTGCCATGGAAATTATTTTATGTACTCTACGATTATCTGTTTATAGACGGACGTTAAATACCACTTGATTTCATTTGTTTACAGTGAAGACAAACAATGGTTGTATTGCCGTCAGCTTTACTAGTGATTTTAGTATACGACAAACTGGTTTCAGCCTTGAAATTAGTGCAGCTCAAGGTAAATAAGGCTCGAAATTATATTCGGACTCACCCTGATAATTTACCCACCTGCGCATTATTTCAAAATGATAATATATTGGATTGTTATTATACTACGTCGTAAGTTTTGTTTATATGCAGTAGTACAATGTAAACAGCAAGGACAGTTGTCTAGCCATTCCGATGGGACGATAAACCACGGCGTGTTCGTTAAAGATCCGTTGTCTAGCTATTCGGAGGTCCTAACAACCGAGTTAAAATTTAACGCCGTATGCCTGTCTTCATTAGAGCGGTCGGAGAAGAACCTTAGGACCTTAAACCCCTTCTGTTAATTAGTCAGCTTTGTTTATAAATTTACAGTTGCAATTTTAAAATTGTTGATCCGATCGTCTTGCATATTCCAGGTAACGGTAGCTCTAACTCCTCTATTAACCTTACTTCTAGTCCAGAAATTTTTACCGGTAAGTACATTAGTCATCATCAACGTCCCGGTACAGTGTGACGTTAGACCACATTAGTCATCACCAACGTCCCAGTACAGTGCGACGTTAGACCACATTAGTTATCATCAACGTCCCAGTACTCTACGACGTTAGACCACATTAGTCATCATCAACGTCCCAGTACAATGCGACGTTAGACCACATTAGTCATCATCAACATCCCAGTACAGTGTGACGTTAGACCACATTAGTTATCATCAACGTCCCAGTACAGTACGACGTTAGACCACATTAGTTATCATCAACGTCCCAGTACACTACGACGTTAGACCACATTAGTTATCATCAACGTCCCAGTACACTACGACGTTAGACCACATTAGTTATCATCAACGTCCCAGTACAGTACGACGTTAGGCACCATTTCATTCCATATCGACGTCCATATCCCGGCAACATTCAGTGTTACAGCATACCTGTAGCGCCACGAAAAAATCATGTGAATACTATGAACATGTGTCTCCTATTGAATATGCAACAACAAATTCTTCTTTTATCGACTGTGAATTTCACTGGCTCTTGTGATGAACTGTGGATTTCACTGGCTCTTGGCGTCGACTGTGTATTTCAGTGACTGGATAATTCCTGTCTTCATTATCCCAGTCGGTGCAGACAAGTAGGACGTTAAACCCCATTTTATTTTATCCATTTATTCCATAACGACACATGTTTAACTAACATACATATTTATCTATACACGTGAAGCAGATGATCTGCGAATTACACAGAGAGAAGGAGATTGCCTAACGTTCACTCATTTCGGGACTAACATATGGCTTAATTTTATTTCAGTTATTCGCTTGCCCATCGTGACCCTCCTCCTTGTCTAATACAAACGGGGAATCGAACCCACACCACTTGACACAATGACAGACCTATATACACGCGCTAACCATTCTGCCACCCGATCCCCCCCCCCCGTCTGTTTATGGTAAACGCCTTTCACGTGTTGCAGCAGATATATGATGCACGTTGAGCGTTGTACTGTTATAAAGTGTAAACAAAGTTAAAAATGCGATCGGACATGAAATAGTTATAAAGTCTAACTACCATCACACTGGTACCTATTACAACGTCCTGGTGTGAGCGTATGTGGCATGGAGATAGGGGCGCCTTCTCAACCTCATGGGTTTCCTCGGGGCACTCCGGTTTCCTCTCACTGATAAAGACCCCTACGCGCAAGCGAATTATTGAAATAAAATTGAACCATATGTTAGTCCCGAAATGATCTAGTTTGTGTTGAGTGGACGTTAAACCCCATTTCTCTCTCTCTATTACAACGTGGCAGGTACGTAATTTCATTTGAACTTGTGTATAATTGTCTTGTAGAATGCGACCAAGACATGCTAGAGACTTGTACTATGGTGTTTCACAGCAGCGCTGGTATATGTGGGTAAGCATTTCAAATCCAAACTCAAAAGAAATTAAAATACAGTAGAATCTGCATTAAGCAGCCACCCAAATCTAAACAACATTTTATTTAAAATTTATGAAAAGAGTTCAGGGAACATGCATAGTCTATATTCTTCTTTCTTCAGTCGTGGACGTTCACTCGAGTATCCTCTCTGTAAACATAACCTACTATGTTATGTTTTTGCTACGTACATGATTTAGCAGACTACGACGTCAATTTATCATAATTTACGGGCATTTTAATTCCTTAATCGTCGATATTTTATATTTATTCTGCATCCAGTTAAAAAGATTGAAAATGTTTAGTTAGTGTCTTGTCTGTATAAGTGAGGGGGGAGAGAGGAGCGGGGCGGAGGTGGGTGAGGGTGATGATGGGGTATAACCGCCAATCGACTAAAATCTTATGTCATTTCTGGACTAACATAATTTATGTTTCGTTTGGACAGACGTCCCTAGTCATTGTGAGGTACATGTGCGGGAAAACCGAATCACCCCACTTGAATCCATGACAGACATTCTGTTGTATGTTAACGGGTGTTGGGGGAGGGACATCGCCCCTATTTTAAATTAGAAACCTTGTTCGCAGCGCTTATTACTATATCTAGAATGTTACCATACAATAATCTCTTGCTTCCAGATCACTGGATACCTTTTCCAACTGTATGCGATCACGTCAATGTTCCCATTTTGTTGATCAACAAAATCTCGACCGTTTGAATCAGAATTGCTCTACTAACAGTAAGTGTATTATATTCCAATCGTGTGGGTGCGTGCGTGTGTGTGTGATGGAGAGAGAGGTAATAATAATAAATAATAATAACGAAATTTATATTGCGCAACAATTCATCCCACTTGGGGATGCTCTAGGCGCATGAAAGTGTTCACGTGGGATTAATTATAGTGACTAAACATCCAGGTTTTCACACTTGATTTAAAGATGGACAATGTTTCACATTTTCGAATTGAATGTGGTAGCGAATTCCACAGAGTTGATGCATTATATTGAAAAGTCCTTGAACCAAATTTCTTCATCTTATAAACTGGGACATCTAACAATAATTTACTCTCAGATCTCAGTGACCTATTTGGTTTGTAGTGTGTCAATAGATTCTGAAGATATTGAGGTGCCGTTTGATTTAATGTCTTGTAGGTCAGGGTTAAAATTTTAAAGTTAATTCTTTCGCGCACTCGAAGCCAGTGAAGATTATTTAAGATGGGAGTGATGTGTGATTTTGATCTAGCTTTAGTGACAATGCGTGCAGCATGATTTTGGATCCTTTGCAACTTGGAAATTTGTTCATCGGTTACTCAAGAGAGTATGGCATTGCAATAGTCAATTCTGGACAACACGAATGATCGAGCCAGTGCAGCAGCTGCACTTTCAGATATAAGGTGACGGATTGATCCTATTCTTCGGAGATGGAAATGACAGATTTTGCAGATGTTGTTTATGTGAGAGCCAAAACTGAGGTTTGAATCTAAGAACACGCCAAGATTTTTTACAACATTTGATATCGGAATATCTGAATTGCCTATTTTGAGAGATTTCACAGTGCATGTATTAAGTTTTGTCATCGTTAAGTTTTAACATGTTGGCGGACATCCAGTTCTTAAAGCCCCAATAACACTCTTGTTGTAACTGAAAAATATGTCCCAATCTTCATTCTGGTCAACAAATTGTATTATTTTAGAATATTCCAATTAAATGATGATATAAATTTCATCTTAACACACCTATTTTGAAAAATTGGAAAAATTCAACCAATTGATTTGAAAAGTCTAACGTAAACCTTTTCAAGTGTGACTTGGATTTTAAAATATTTTCGAACCCTCTGGACAAGTAAAATAGGTTGTAATGGATAATTTACACAACTGGTAGGACACTTAAACATCTAGCACTTAGAATAAGGGTATTATTTATTTTCTGGAGCTACCAAGCCAGCAAGAATGTTATTGTCCCTTTAATACCATTTAGGCAACTTTCTAAATTACCAATTGTGGAGAGCTGGCTGACAGAGTTGAGGTTAAATTTATCGATTAGCTGTGTGTCATCAGCATAAAAGTGGTGCTGGATCTTATATCTATCGATGAGGTTTCCAAGGGATTTTGTATACAGTGTAAATAAAAGGGGTCCCACTACTGAACCTTGAGGTACCCAGCAAGATAATTGCACTTGCTTTGATGAAGAGTTATTAATGTCAACATACTGGTATCGACTGGTAAGATATGAGCCGAACCACTGTAGAGAAGATCCTGCTATTCCGTAGCCAGTCTTCAGTCGGTCAAGTAGGTTGCTATGGTCGATTGTGTCGAAGGCAGCCGATAGATCTAAAAGGGCTAGGACGCCGATGCTACCTGAATCGACAGATGATTTTAAAGCGTCGATGACACAAACCAAAGCTGTTTCAGTGCTATGTGCGGGGCGGTAGGCTGACTGAAACTCGTCAAAAAGTCTGGACTGGTCAAGGTAGACAATTAGTTGCTGCTTGACAACCTTCTCTAGAATCTTTGAGAGGAATGTTAAATTAGATACAGGGCGGTAATTTTTCAACAGCCGTGGGTCAAGCGTAGACTTCTTAATTAAGGGCTTAACAACTGCCATTTTGAAGCTAAGTGGTACCGTTCCCGACTGCAGACTTTTATTGACGATTTTAGTCAGAACTGGTAAAATAGTATCCAGGATACTTAGCAGGAAGTGCGTGGGTATGGTATCTAATGAACATGATGTAGGTTTGGACTGAAGAATTATTTTCTTGAGCTGCTCTGGCTGTACAGATTGGAAACCATTGAACTGTGTTGAAACTATAGGTTGTTCAATAGGGTTAATAGATGAAGAACCAAGACCATCACGAATTTTGGATATTTTGTCTTTGAAATAATCATTGAATTCTTGAGCCACAGTACTGTCTTCTCCATCGGGAAGTATCACCTTGTTCTCTGTACCCAGAAGTTTATTCAGGGTTGAGAACAACACCTTTGGATTAGAAGCACAGTTAGATATTTTTGTGTTGTAGTAATGTGATTTGACATTTGAAACACATTTCTGAAAATCTAGGGGGGAGGGCTTGGGAGGAAGGGGAGGCGTAACTTGCACTCGACACAAGCTAAGTCATTTCGGGTCTAACGTATGGTTCAGTTTTTTTTCAATTATTCGCTTGGGCGTAGGGGTCTATAGCAGTAGGATAAAACCGGACGACCCAGGCAAACAACGAGCGCGGACAAGCGACCATACATGCAAGCGGGAAATCGGAAACACAAACTATAAGCGGTAGACCATTGATCATTCTTTCCAGCTCGCCCATTTTTATGCAATAATTTGTTCAAAGTATGTGTCAAATATAACAATAAATACATCCAATTTTACTTTATTTAAATACTTTTCTCTCTTTATTTCAGGTTCAGCACAATCAGGCAAGATAATCTATTCATATTATTTCGACATTTCACTTTAGAGTTTACTGATGCTTACACAATGTCTTAGACGCGAGACCATTAAACAACTTAAAATACAGACACATGCACGTGCTTTGTAATGGCATACGTCACTTGGGCTCAATATTATAACAAGTTACTCTTGGCATATTGCCCTACGATTATTTTAAATAATGATACAGGCGCGGATCCAGGATTTTTTGCAGGGGGGGGGGTCTAGGTTTGATAAAAGGCACTCAACCAATTAACGTTGATAAATTAGATTCAATTTGGTGTATTTCCGGAAGGTAAATTCCAAAATTACAGGTCTAAAAGTCGCCAATAAAATCGCATAAAAAATTTTCAAGTCTGAGCAGGGGGGGGGGGGTCTGGACCCCCTGCCCCCCCCCCCCCCTCTGGAACCGCGCCTGTGATACGCCAACATCAAAGGGTGACGTCACATCTGTATTTTAAGTAAGGTTATTACACGAAATTCTAGTAAATAAAACATTAATTCCATGACATAGTAAAACCAATGTAATATTTTAAGTGTGTAACAAATACTTCCCTTTCAGGTTGCGACATGTACCAGGCTGCACACTGTGCCGTATCTATTTTAGATATAACTCGATCCAATAATGTGACATTTATATGTCGGTAAGTACATAGAAAAATTCCACCCGCTTTCTTTCGGCTGGTCTGGGATTTTATGATACTGAAATTTATTTTGCAAAAGAAGGTTGCTGTATTAACCCACACGGTCGATTCTTGCGCTTTACGACTTCTGGCGATCATGTGAAATCTAATCGGGAATTTCTGCTTCATCTTTCCAAAAATCTCGATTTCGGGTGGACACATCAAAATGTGATGTCAGTTCCAAGAACACAAAAATACTGCTATATTTTAGAATAATTTCCAGCTGTTGTTTCTATAACAGACAGGAGACGTGTTTATATGAACGTTTTATGTTTAATACTTAACCTGTTGCCCTCTATAATCGAACGGTGGTCCTCATGCCTATATGTATTTAAGGATTGTCTCCTGATGGTAGAAACCTTTATTCCCTAGAATAATGAGCGATAAAGTACACATTCACGAGTTTCATTTGTTTAAAAATAATGCTTTTCTAACACATTTTAGCCAAAGAGTGATAATGTGTATGGATATTTGTAAGTACTATTTTTTGCGCATTGATACAATATCTAAATGATAAGACTTGGTAATGTTATAATACAGTGCGATTGTTGCCAATGTTTAGCTGATATCTCTTGACCATCGAGTATATGATATAAATTTGTTACGCATTGATTTTTCAGATCAATTCGAAGCGGTATCGAATGTTTCGAAAATGTAGGATGTATAGCATTGGTAGAACTATACGAAACACGTGTTAACCAGCTAAGTGATATGTGCATGCAATACACCGGGAGCGGTATGTAATGATAATATGAATAACATATATATCGCAATTTCATCAAGTGCTAATACAGAATTTAAATATAAAATGACTGGCAGTGTGATCAGTAAGCATACTCTGTCCCAGCATACTATGACATGTGTTTTGCAGACCAAATAAGGTAATGTCCCCGTCCCACTCCCTGTACGGGGATTAGTGTTATAAGAGAGGGCGTTGTATGAAATTGATCGGCGACTGTATTTGTAGCAGCTATCATCTATATTTTATAGAAAACGTGAAACATAGAATCTTTGGAAGCAGTTTAATAATATGCTGTAGAAACGAATTGACTTATTTTATCTATATTGACAGGCATAACCAGCTGAGCAGAAACCACGACGACAACCCAAGTACCACAGTCAACCCTCGATTGATAACATTCAACAATTAATACATCTAAATAATCTGTTGTATTCTGTGGTCTTGAATAATAAAAAAATAAGCAAATACAAAGGTCTACATGAATTGTTTTCCTTTAAGACAATTTACTGAGGGGGGTTGGGATGGCCTAGTGGACTAGAATGCCGCGCTTCGACCTCTAGCTGGCCGGTCACCTCTGGCTTGCAGCCGTGGTTTCGAGCCCTGTTGTGAGCGTATGTGGCATGGAGATAGGAACGCCTTCTCAACCTCGTGGGTTTCCTCAGGGCACTCCGGTTTCCTCCCACTGCTAAAGACCCCTACGCGCAAGCGAATTATTGAAATAAAATTAAACCTTACGTTAGTCCCGAAATGACCTAGTTTGTGTTGAGTGGACGTTAAACCCCATCTCTTTCTCTCACACAATTTACTGACATTCTTCGTACAGAGATTCATCTACTTCAACAATAGATCTCTGCTTTAAATGGCCGCCATATTCAACAATTGGTATGCTGTTTTGTAAAGCGGTCATACTTTGTTTGTCATAGAATACATAACTCTTTGTTATTAAAGCTCCAATAGCATTTTTTTAAGTTATATTTTTAAAATGTATTAAAATAAAGCCCCAAAATAGATTGAACCTATAAACAGTCCTACCTTGTTAAAGAATAATCCTATTAATCCTATAATTCACTATTGCCAGTTGAGAAATTGGCAAAAATATCATTTTCAACTTCAAATTCAAACGTTTGAAGATGGCCGTCCATGGAGAGGAATGGGAAAACAAGGGAAGTAATTGAGTAACTATTTCCTCAATCATCCTGTGTCACTCTTGCTAATGCCAAAAAATTTTGCCCATGACCGTATAATAGTGAGTTGACAACCTTTTGAGCAAAAGACATAGAAATAATTACGTTTTGACTTTCTTAGATAATATGAAATTGGAACTTTAAAAAGATATTTTAATACTGGATAACATATTTACATGTACAACTCAACATATGAAAGTCATTGTGGTTATTTAAAGCTCATCCCCCTAGGTCTCAGAAGACCTAACTTCTCCGCGGGGCTATAGGGGCAGACCTCCTTGCTCCGGGGTCTAAGGGCAGACTTAATTTACTTCAGGTCTGAGAGCAGACGTGACTCAGCAACAGAGACCTAACTAACAGAAGTCCGATGTTCATGATAATGCATTCACCAGACCTCGGTGTTTCGTCCCATCCAAACGACTAGACAGCTGCCCTTGTCGGGCCCTCCTCTTTGCATTCAAGGTATTACTTCACTGCTAAATCAACTACCTACTGACATTTAAATTGGATAACATTGATTTGCATTTAGTCGAACATAGAGCTATAACAATGTGCAGTTCCGAACAAGTTGCAATCTGGAAAAACAAATATTACATTGGTGTTGCTGTAAATTGTGTTGCTTTGTTTAGACTGACCGTGATTTTTATTTTCTAGTATTTCGTAATTTTTCGGTGTCCAAACAAAAGTTGTAAACATCAAAGGAGCTCAATCGCTAATTTTTAGGACCTAGACATTGACCCTAATGGGTCGCAACGTATATAATAATGTAATCGGATTGTATATTAACTGATTTACATTCTATTGTTTCCGTTTCGACTCAGTTATGTCCAGCGAAATACGACATGAGTCTAAGCCGATTGGTAATTTCTAGCGTCTGGTTATTCCAGTCTATTGCGCGTGCTCTCCAGAAGAAATTAAGGCCTTACCGCTTGACAGTAGTTGTGGAATCTAGCCTCGTTCTTTCTGGCGACTTGTTACAAATGACGCTGGGATGTATTATGGTAAACGATTCGTGTGTCAATCCATGGTAAAATGTTTAGATATTGAATATCAGAAGCCTACCTCTCCAAGGTAAGATCACAAGATCACCGTTGATTTAATTTGACAAATAATTCGAGTTTTCAATCTGTAAGACTTTGGGTTAATACTAGAATTATACGAGAATACCCAGACTTACGAGATTGTTCACCATCCAAATATATAAACCTAAATCAAATAAGTAATAAACTCTGTATTAATTAATCAACTTTTAATATTTATAGGTATATTTATTTTTTCATATTTTTTGCACTTAGTGTACAAATAGACATTTATTATTATTAAAACCACTGCGGAAGCGATAGTTTTCAAATAAAAACATAACCTAGCAGTACCCGTCCGATGAATACACACCCAGCATCAGTACTTCAAGGGATTGGGGGGGGGGTCTCTCTAGATTTGGTTACGGACCATTTTTTTTATTTTTTTACAAACTTACATGCATTCCTGAATTCCCCCAAATCCATACGGGCCCTGACCAACCGATCACATCAATTATAAATAAGCAATTTTAAAAGTCCCGATAAACAAAATGGCCACTGTAATTGTAGGCGGACTAAAATGGATGACGGCGGGAAATGTCGATATAATATGAATAAATTATCTTGCCTGATAATGTTGAACCTGAAATAAAGATAAAAAATGATTTGAATAAAGGACAATTGGATAACTTTACCGTCATATTTGATGTGTCAGCTAAATAATCTAACTCATGTGGTTTTGGATTTTAAGATCTGTCAGCGAATCAAATTTCCCGCCAATATGTCTCAAGGATAGGGGTCACCTGTCAACCTCTTGGATTTTCTCCGGTTTCACCCCGGAAACAGAACTGAATCGAATGTTAGTCACGGAATAAGCTAGCTTGTGTCGAATGTACCCCCCCACCCTCCTCACAAGATAGGAGTGTAATACATCTTTATATACTATACTGTCAACAGAGCAACTCTGATTCAAGCCAATGTGGAGACATTGACGATTTCGCATGCAGTTGGAAAAGTCCTCCGGTGACCTGAAACAAAACATGACAATCAATATCACATGACATTAAATATTCTGCGACGAGTGTGTGTGTTTAAAATGGCGTGGTAAAATTTTAGATATAATACTAAACGCCACGAAACAAGTCTCCAATTTCTAATAGAGGTTTAGCGATACACTTTTTCCTCCTGTCACCTACCATTACCACACAGGTCGGGTTATCAAGTGGCAGAAAGGATAACGCGTGCGCTTGGATCAGAATGTATGACATTTAGTCGTACCTGACAAGGCGTATGGTCGCCTGCCCAACCTCGTGAGTTTCCCCTCGCTTTCCTCCCACTGCTAAAGACCCAAGCGCACAAACGAATTATTGAAATAAAATTGATTGTTAGTCGCAAAATGACCTAGTTGGTGTCGAATGGACGTTAACCTCTCTCTCCCTCTCTCTCTCTCTCTCTCTCTCTCTCTCTCTCTCTCATGAAAGCGGAGATTTCGAGCTACAAGTCATACACCATCTACAGAAGGAAATATGTCAACCAATTCTGTTACCCGGCTGCAATTCTGTCAATAGGGGACGGCACCTCACTCAATTTCAGGTCTGTGAATACGAGACGTTCCCGACCGACAGTCGGGCATCCACAGGGTATAATAAAGCCGCTTTTTAAAACATCGTATCGTCCCTTCTCGTTAACAGAATACAGAAAGCTGGTATATTTTAGATTTGAAACACCTATACCCACATATAAAAAAAATGGTAGAAAAGTCCAGAAGAAATGGTCACCTCTGGCTCGCGGCTGTGGTTTCGAGCCCTGGTGTGAGCGTATGTGACATGGAGCAGATCGGATCTTTAAACATCGCAGGCTAAAGGTGACATCGACAAAATTGGTATTGCAGATTCTGCTCTTGCATAATGTATGTTTAATTTCCAAATCACCGGGTTCTCTTATGAGGTAGAGGGTCTCTTTGGGCATTGGGCGAACGATTCGCCCCTTAAATTGATCTTATTAATCTCATTCCAAAGTTTGGGTTGGTGGGTGGGTGAGAGGTGTGTGTGTGGAGTGGGCGGGGTGTGGCTTTGCTTTAATATTTATATCTGAATTATCATTTCCTGTTTCTCAATCCAATCTCAAATAAAATAAAATATTGTTTATAAACCAAAACAAACACAAGAAAGCTTGGTTCTACTGGTGTATTTCTATATTATTTAAATAATATAAGAATAATTTACTTTTGTACGTAACATTTTGTGGGTGACATAATAGTCCAAAACAGCAACAATATAATTTCGAGCCTTATTTTACCTCAGCCAGAACCACGTGGGTTACCACCAGGAGAGCTACCAGAAAGTTCATGAACATCTTGATTTGTCAGTTTATTCACAACTGATTCCCAGACCCCACACCCTCCAATTTATATTCATATTTCGACTTGCATTTATTGAAACAATGCATGTTAGAATCGATTATTGGTCAGATATTGATATCATTTCTCGTATCTTATATCTGTAATAAACACATCTGTATTGAAGCAGTCAGTTTTCAAATATATCTTATCCCATCTAGATCAATTTATGACGACCATAGTTCTCATGTGGTTTGTATGTAACCGTATAAATCGATTTGTTTTCATCACGTAATGCATCTGTATTGAATCAGATAGATTTTAAAGAAATTTAATCTCGTTATAATATTCACATTGCAAATTCAATTTGGTTTTTTTTAGGTTTTTATTACATTAACTTGTACTGGTGGAGTCCGGGGCCCCTGTGAGTCTGACCTCACGAAGGGAAACCCTTTCTTGGAAGGATTTTAGAACACTGAATGTAAATGTTGCTTCTGGCGATCTTATCGATCCACCAAAGACGAGTTAATAGAAGATTAAGAAGATTCGCTACACTAAAAGTGGTCCCCAAACTACGTACAAATATTTACTTTTCAACCCACCATACCCCTTCTCGTTATATCTCTGGTCAAGCGTATGGACTCTCTCACTTCATTTAATAAAATCAATTGTAATTCGCAAAAAAAGGCAGATTTAATTCGAATGTCAAAAAAGCAGATTTAATGGATGTACATCCACAGAATGTGTCCAAATCACATTTGATTAAATCAGTTGAACCAGTTAGTTTGAAAAGAAAGGTAATCTTAGGTAGATCACTTACTTTGCATGTGTTTATGTTTTAAAAATAGGTTTTTTTTCTGTTATTATAAAGCCGCCCACACACGCTCAATATAATTGTCAATAATATTGTCAATACTTGAGCGTGTGTATGTTATATTGAAGTTCCAAATAATTGATGTCAATATGATTGAAGAAATCAAAAGTCCGTAGATTTTTTATTGACGAACCGTCACTTTTTGTGCAAGGATTGATCGTGTGTGGGCGTCTTCAATAATATTGACGCAAGATTTCGTTTTCACGAAGCTCTCGAAGTGATTGTGTGTCATTCGCTTGTGCGTAGGGGGTCTTTAGCAGTGGGGGGAAACCGGAGTACTCGGGGAAAACCCACTCCTTGCCATGTACAACCGGAGATTCGAAACCACGCCAGTTGACTCAATGGCAGCCCGCATGATACAGCGCGCGAACGCTAACCATTCAAACCCCAAACCAACCACATGGATTGATTGTTTTGCAGAAGTATCAAATTCTTTGAGCATGCACTGTGTCGATACGGGTGAATTTTCGATAATTATTATGATGACAATGCAAGCTGGTTTTCTATGTCCAAATAAGCACATATGACGCAATACCTAAGAATATATAAAGCAGGCTGTCGAATGTGTGAATCGTTGAAGAAGCAGACTGATTCTCAAGATGTTCACAAAGATTATAGCTATTGTGTTGGTGGTAGCTCCCGTGGTTCTGAGCAAACACATTGATACCAAGGTAAATCTAATCTTTCGTTTTAAAAGACTTGCGAAACGGAAAGTTGTGCTGGTGTAGACAAGGTTGTTCTAGGTAAACCATTTGATAGAACGGCTAATCCATGATTGATTTTTGCTTTAATTTGAATCTAAGCCAGCGATTCTCAACCACTGTACCGCGAGATCTTCCCAAGTGTGGCGCGAAATTTCGAACGGGCACAATAAGAAACTTTCTCACTAAAAAAGCCAGCTAAGTTGTAAGCTGTGTTTTCCTTATTTGGTTTGAGTCATTCTATGTTTATATTTGTCTATGTTTATATTTTACAAAATTCAAATATTCATACATATACGCTATATATGTTACGCTATTCTTTATGTGTTCCATGGGGTCGTTGATCAAAAAAAAGGTTGAGACCCACTGATCTAAGCAGTAGGGGTGAAGTAGGGTTAGACTGTCAACGGGGACTAATTGTCCAGTATCGGCTACCAGTCATTTCATTTGAACTTTACTTATTATATTGTTTTTAAAACCAATTAGCAAACCTACTGTATTGAATTTAAATTAAGACAGGGAACATACAAAACTCGTTGTTCTGAACTGTTTACACATTGGTGCATACTAAACTTACGCTGTTTGTCTACAGTTAGCTCTGCTAGATAACATACACTAAACCAGTTGTCTGACATTTTGACTTCTAAATCGACGATCGTTGTCGAAAAAGTGAAGTATGCGTCGTGAATTTATATTATGTTGTAATGGTTAGAAGTATTTGTGGTTTAAACTTTGCAATATCTAGTTATATACACTGTTTACCACACATAAATCAATTCAGATTACTAGTATGAGTGTCGTTATGAAAACAGTCTTTTAGACCCGACGAGGTCGTAGCACCAGCTGAACTAATTCTATAAATATTATATTTAGGCTATAAACGAGAATTTAAGACCCAAAAGATATGGTAAGTTCTTTCACATAAGCATGAATCCATTTTAAAGACAAATTATACATTTAAATTATTTTATTTTTAACTTGTGCATTGATAAAGTTTGTTTCAGACTGCAATGTAAGGGTTTGTGGCGTCATCAGTTGATGATTTCTCCACTTTCTGAAATGTGAATGCAATCTGATTAATATACAGTTGTATGTTTTGTTCTATGTTTTGTTCTCTTATACTTTCGATGAACTATAAAATACGAAAATAAACCGGATTTGTGCTTTCTTTAATCAGAGTGAGGTTACAGACCCAATTTCTACATTTTTACAAACGGTAATGACGACTCACACCAAGTTAAGACACTCTTATCGATCGAATGGGAGAAAGGTCAAAGCCCTGTTTATACATCGGCATGCACATAAAAGATCCATTGTCAGTTGGAATTCGATATAAGAGTAGGCCATAGTGCCACTGCTTGTGCAAAATTTCCCTCGTAGCTCACTGTATATAGCGTATGCCCATCTTTCTTATCTCAGTATAGGAGCAGAACAATAGGACGTTAAACCCCATTTCAATGCATGCTTGGTTTGGTCATCCTGCGCTTACTAATAATATTACGTTAAATTTAAAGTACTTTCAGCAAATGCGACACTCAACGTGAAAGTGGATACCGACGATGGCATTCAATCAGGTTAGTGCCATCATGTACCTCATATCCATCGATTTCTGGAATGTTATAATTTCCTGCCGTGATTTTGTCTGTCAAAAGGGGGCTGCTTATGGCAATCGATAAATATCCCCACTCTCCCTCAACGAGATGCGAAGCCAAGAAGCCAAGACGCCTTGTCAAGGTTATAATCTCGCTCTTTCTTGCACGTCGTTAACTAGCAAAAAATGAACAAGGCATAACGAAGGAGGAAGTGGGCATTTATATTGTTTCGTTAACACAAACTACAGACTGTAGCCATTTAGACTGTAAAAATGGCGGTACCTGTATGTATGGAACGTGCCTCTGTACACCAGAATATATGGGGTTGCTGTGTGATGAACTCTTACGTTTTCCGTGTAAGTTTTAATTAAATCTTGAATTATATAAACTAGGACCAAATTTAAACGCAACTTTCAGAAGGCATATGTCTACAGTTTGCAAGTGCTGTTGGGACATAAGGCAGTTAATGTCTAATTTTGTTTTTGCATGATTGGAATTTGGCATTTTCCGACATGAGAGCTTTACTGAACAGTGAAAGGTATAAATTAAATGTCTATAACGTGTGCAGTCACACATGTTTGTAGGACTCTTACCCGGGCATGGTGTAAGTCCATAGCAGTCACATGTGTTACGATGATACGTTTTGTTTGGTGGGACCCTTTACCCACTCGCAATGATGCAAACAGTTGACGGACATGGAGTAGATGAGAACCCTGGCGATGTCCGTCATTATCTCACAAATGCTCGATTATGATAAATCAGGATAATTTAGCCTGGCCATTTAAGCACCGTAATGTTATTTTGCTTTACGAGGTAGCTACGGTGGCCAAGTGGGTAGGATGCTGGCACGCTAGACCGGAGGTCGCGTGTTTGATCCATGCATTTGGCCGAGAAAGTTCATCGGATTTTTTTCTGACGTGGTTACCCTTTGTCAGTGGTGTAGGACAGATGTCTAGTCGTTCGGATGGAATGGAAAGCCCGTGTATACGTTGGGGTGCACGCCAAAGAACCCTCGGCAGTTATAATACGATAGAATAGTAGGTCTTAGTGCCGCTGCCGGATGGAATTTCCCTTATAACCCGTGTTCATATAATCGAAGCCGAACATTAGAACGTTAAATCCCAATTCATTTTATTGTTTTTATTTTGTTTACAGCTAACTATGAGGTTAATTCATGTAGTGATGTTGTCTGTCAAAATGGTGGCACTTGTTCATATGGATATTGTCTTTGTACATTAGATTATCATGGCGAGTTTTGTGATCAATCCTACGATACAATTGGTAAGTTTTACAAACATCTTTAGAGAATGTTTTTGTTTAAGAGAGAGGTTTAACGTTCACACAAGATAAAGTAGGTCATTTCCGGGCTAAAATATGGTTGAATTTTATTTCAATAGTTTTCCCGTCTCCCTAATAAGTTATATAAGTAAAGAAACTGCTAATACATGAATAGATAATGTTCTGTTTACAGATACTACTGACGAATACTGTATTGATATGGTGTGTAAAAACGGTGGAACCTGTTCGTATGGATATTGTCTCTGTACACCTGGATATATGGGGTTGTACTGTGATGAACCTTTGTCAACAGGTAAGGTATAATAATATGTGATCATTCGACTTCCTCTTATGCGAATGACGTGATGACGCCATCCATATGACATGTGGATGGCACTAGACTGAGACGTGTTCGAATTGATAAATTTGATATCCGAAGTGTTCATTTCTACCATACTTCAAAAACCACACAAAGAAATAAAGAAAGCAGAAGTGATATCAAAGTGAGGATGACACCATATCAAATATGCAACTTAGGCTTCCAGGAAGTGTCTACCGTAATCACGTGTTTATAAGGTGTTTTGCTCACTTCAACAGGGTGCTTATCCACAATTATACCCAGTCCTTATAAGGTATCTATCCACACTACAGTCCAGTGTTTTTCTCACTTCAACCCAGTTGTTATCGAGTATTTTTCTTACTTCAACTCAGTGCAGTTTTAACACACGGACATATTCATTCAGGGGCCGTTTGTCACGGTGAAATGCGTTTTGCTCAATTTTATCTAGCATACCACACAAAAGAACTTGGTCCTACTTTTGAATATGTTGTTAATATATTATTTTATGTCGTATTTACCTCTCCCAACTATACCAACTTCGAATTCAAATCTTTCCGAAGCTCAATCTTTATTTTCCCGCGTCAAACGAAGCTATGGAGGGATATTGAAACGGGGTACGTCCGTCCGTCCGTTCGGGTTTCGTTTCCGGAGCATATCTCACAAATGGTTTAAGATATCTTTCTGACACTTTGTACACACATAAACTACGTTACTGTCCGCCCTTATAGACAACTAGTATGAACATAAGGCTTTTCCCTCATCTCCGTTCTATGACTATAATGGAATCCTTACCGTCTATTTTTCACCGTGATTCTGCTTTAGTCGCCAAAAGGAATCATTTCTTGACATATCCGACACAAATTTATAAAAATCCATCACTATTTTCACGTAGAATTGTGCGATACAAATACATAAACAATTTTCATTTGAATGTAGCCGCCATTTTCAAACTACTGCTCAGCCACTATTCCAAATTTAGGAATTCTCGCTCTACAGGGAATAACACATAGACTATATTTATTTATCTGTGGGACAAAAAACAATAATGTCTTAAATAGATTTATAGAGGTCTTTACCCCTGTCTCACACTCTCCGTATTACATGGCATTACGTTTTCTTCGTATTTTATCAGACACTTTATTTTTTCATGACAAACATCTTACAAACAGTACAATTTATTTATCTTTGGGAATAACCCCCTCTCTCTCTCTCTCTCTCTCTCTCACTCCCTCTGTATAGCATACCATTATAAACAGACCAGTATCTGTGGGTATACAGAAATAAACGCACTGTTCATTTTAATACATACATATTAGGCTAATTTTTAAGCCATTCTTGTCAAATGTCGATCTTTTCATATCCAGCTAAACGTGTATTTTAATTTCCACTGTGGAAATATAAACATATTAGGCGTTTGCGAGTGCTTACAGATATCATATCAAATCGTCTCATGGAGTGTATTCGGTTACCTCGCGGCAAGGAAATGAACGATGTTTTCCGACTGCGTTAAAGAAATGTTCGTTTCAGGTGCGTGCGTAATGATTCCAAGGAACGCCACTCTTTCTCATCATGAGTTAACTGCCTTGACAATAGAATCCAGGCAGATTTTGAGCCATTTACAAGAATCAAATGGGGTCAGAATTCTATTGTTAATGAATGAAGTTTTCATGGTAAGCCTTATCATATAATGTTAAAATAATCCGGAAATAATGTTTGTTTGTGGTAAAACAATTTGAGAATGAACTACAGTACCTGGTATGACAAGATGTTTCCACTATAGTTGTATTTGTTTTATCGACAGTAAATATTGATAATTCCTGTAGTGATGTTGTCTGTCAAAATGGTGGAACTTGTTCATATGGTTATTGTCTTTGTTCATTAAATTACTATGGGGAGCTTTGTGAAAAATCCATAGATACAACTGGTAAGTTTAAAACAAAAACTTTTGCTTAAAGATAGGTTCCCAGAAAAGTATTTATCGGGTGGTTATTGCCTATAAAAGTATGACCATGTTTGTATATATATATGGAAAGTAGAGATATCCAATCTTACCAAAAAAATAATGGATTTCCTGCAAAACACCCACGGGGCGTATACAGGACAAAAATGTAAGGGTTCCCTTAATAGTCAGCCCGGCGATTAGGACTATCCACACGCGTGACGTTGAAAGCTGCACGCACTGCACTTTCTGGGATAAAAAAAAATCACGGAAAAAGACCCGGGCAGTGGATAATCCGAGAATTTAATTAGGATTCGATATTTGTAATAAATAGTCAGCGATTACAGATAACATCGTCACGGGTATGCAACAAATTCTTCCCTATCTTCGCCGTCGTTGCTATACGTGCGGAGGGGGGGGGGGGGTAATCCCCTGGCGCAAACGTGGCCTCTTTTGATAGATTTTTATTGCAGGGTTTACTTGGCAATTACAATGTTTTGAGAATGATTTGAAGCAAAATTATGATTAATTAATTAGTTTGAATATGTTTTTCGGTTTAATATATCTTCAAATCACATAGTTTGTACCAGGGAATGTATCTTTAACAGATGGTTTAACATGTTTAACGATCACACTACACAAAGTAGGTCAATATATTTCAATAGTTTCCCCGTCTCCCTGATAAGTTATATAAGTAAAGAAACTGCTAATACGTGAATTGATAATGTTCTGTTTACAGATACTACTGACGAATACTGTATTGATGTAGTGTGTAAAAACGGTGGAACTTGTTCGTATGGTTATTGTGTCTGTACACCTAGATATATGGGGTTGTACTGTGATGAACCGTTGTCAACTGGTAAGGTTTATAAAACCATAGTATCAGTTTCTTATATTTTATTATACACGATAAAGTCAGAGGCTAATATCTTCGCACGTAATAAAGAATTTTGAATAAAATGTTCAAATTATTCAATTTTCGAACTATTTCTGTAGGAATGTCTAGTCCGCTATCTAAATCTTGCATGTCTAATTTAGGATTTAGATAAACTTAAAATTTATCACCACCATGATAAAACGCCTATTAATACTAAATGTTCCTATACCGCTTGTCGTTTTTAAGTCTACGTTATATAAGTAAATCACTGCTAATACTTGAATTTATAATGTTTTGTTGGCAGAAAATATTGACGATTCCTGCAGTAGTGACGTAGACTGTCAAAATGGCGGTACCTGTTTGTACGGAATGTGTCTCTGTACAGCAGAATATATGGGAGATGTTTGTGACGAACCCATACCATCTGGTAAGTTGTATACTATTATAGCTCCAGGGTGTTACCATCTGGTAAGTTGTATACTATTATAGCTCCAGGGTGTTACCATCTGGTAAGTTATATACTATTATAGCGCCAGGGTGTTACTATCTGGTAAGTTGTATACTATTATAGCTCCAGGGTGTTACCATCTGGTAAGTTGTATACTATTATAGCTCCAGGGTGTTACCATCTGGTAAGTTGTATACTATCATAGCTCCAGGTTGTTACCATTTGCTATAAAGTGTGCATGATGCACCGGTGATTTACAAATGATTCGTTATACTTGATTCCACTAGTAGTAATGTGTTCCGGATAATAAAGGTCCTAATACCTGCCCTCGAGGCACCCCCAGATTACAAGATGCAATAAATCGGCGATGTAGAAATAAACCATTTTTACCGCCTGCTCTCGACGGTTCTACAAGTTAGGCACCATATGTTAGTCCCGAAATGACCTAGTTTGTGTTATGTGTACGTCCCCCCTCCCACAGCACGTAATGACAATAACATAACAACAAATTGCTCCTTCCACCCTTGTTTTCCCAGTTCACCATATGTTAGTCTCAAAATGACATAGTGTGTCGAGTGCACGCACGCCCTCCCCCACCCTCCCCCACGCATCACGTAATAACAATAACGACAAATTGCACCCTCCTCCCTTAAAGCGGAAATTTCATATTTTCTAAGAAAGTCAAAACATAATTATTTGTATGTCTTTTGCTCAAAAGGTTGTCAACTCACTATTATACGATCGTGGGCAATATTTCACAGGCATAAAAATCCCTGACACAGAAAATAATAACACAATTACTTGAATTACCTCCCTTGTTTTCCCATTCCCCTTTTCTCAACTGGCAATAGTGAATTATAGGATTAATAGGATTTTCTCTAACAAAGTAAGACTGTTTATAGATACAATATATTTTGGGGCTTTGTTTTATTATATTTTAAAAATATAACTAAAAAATATGAAATTGCCGTTTTAACATAAACCCTGATATCGATATGTATCAATAATAATGTTTGTGGGATATTTTGTAGACAGTGATTATTTGTGTAACCTCATAGACTGTGATAATGGCGGGACCTGTGTCGACGGTCTTTGTCAATGTCTACCTGGTTTCTCGGGGTATTTCTGTGACCAATCCATGTATGAGTCTGGTAAGTTTTAACATTATGGTTGGGTAGGGTTAGGGTTTAAAACGCCATCCCATAATTTACAGATGAAAAGGTGTTTAATGTCAAACTTGTCTGCTCCAACTGGGATAATGGCGACGGTGTGCTATGAGGGATACTTTGCCTGGACACCGACATAATGGCCTACTCTTCAATATATATCGAATTCCAACAGACGAGGTTTCTTTTATGTACGCGACGATACATTCACGGGACCTCGTTTTGCTGTCCATATGCGTCGTACCATGCGAGATCATCGGCCCTGTACCACATGACTAGAAGGAACCACGCTGGAATAACCAGATGCACATTCTTGGAAGACACGGGGATCAAACACGTGACCTCCAGGTTAGCGAACCACGGTCTTACTCACTGAGCCACCACGGCCCCTCGATATTATACATTTAGCTAAACCCCTTTCTTGTTATATAGCTTTCATTCTATATTGTTCTATTTATTGCATCTTGTAATCTGGGGGTGCCTCGAGGGCAGGTATTAGGACCTTTATTATCCGGAACACATTAATACTAGTGGAATCAAGTTTAGTTCCAATAAAATATAATTTTGTATAATGTGCGGTCCGCTGTGCACGTTGTGGTGCACGTAATAGATCCCTTAACAGTTGGAATTCGATGGAAGGGTGGGACGTAACGCCCTGCCCTGGCAAAATTTCCCTCACAGCTCACTGTATGGTTTATGCTCGTCTTCATTAGTCCAGTCGATACAGAACAGTAGGACTTTAAACTCTGTTTCATTTCATTTCTCTGTAATTAATGTTCAACCATGTAGGTGCGATGTATGGTGTTTTGGACAGAATAAAGGACGTCTGCCTGGGGCACGACACGTGTAGGGTAACATAATGTAATAACATTGACTAGAGATGAGTATTTAGACTGTATGTTGGCTGTCTTAGTAATAGGTGTTTGCTGTGATTACTTGTTTTGCTTCTACATGCATGAACTAACGGTCAATAGTTTCATTATTTTTATAGCTAAGTGAAAATGTATCTTTAATTGTTATGCATTTGTTTGATTTCTCAGATATGGTTTACTAATGGAGCTGTATACTCGACAACCAACTGAAACAACCATTGGTCCAGATATTAAATATTGAAAATAAACCATGAACCAAAGACCTGTCTTTTTTTCATTTTAAAAAAAACTGTATGGATTTTAGTAAACATCGTGGTGATGGAGTTGGGAGCCACGGTGGTTAACATGGAGATCTGGTGTTTAATTGACAGAGAAAGTTCATCGACATTTCCCGACGTGGTTTCCCCCATGTCAATTTTACATGACGGGGGGGGGGGGGGCAAGGGCAGCTGTCTAGTCACTCGGTGGGGCAAAACTGGAGGTCCCATGTATACATTTGAATGCACGTAAAAGATCAAGGGTTTGTTTAGGTACACGGGACCTCGTCTTTGAGTCCCATCTTCAAGAATATGCCTTGTTCCTGGAACGAGTACTGGAAAATAGTTTTTTTTCATCTGGGTTTTGACTGAGATTATTGTTTCATCTTGTTGACATAGTCCCGTTTATCCTCTGTCTAATGTTGCTGTTGTGGACAAAAATTGGGGCAACGAATTTAAATCACTTGTCGTTATTGGTTGAATCATTAAAATCACCATCGTCAATTAAATGAAAAGGGTTGGAGTAAAAAGATTTAATTTACAGTTGCTGTTACAGGAAATTGATTTAAATCACAATTTAGTCCCGCGTAAGGGACTCTAGCAGTGAAGCGGGAGGGGGGGGGGGGTCTAAAAACCAAAACATCACATAATTCGGCCATCCACCCATTGGGTGAAAAAACATTGGCATCCTCTATATAAGACACATAATTAATTTACTTATATAAACAAGAACCAAGAATAAATAATATATCGTATATAATTATTCTAAATTTATTCAAAATTATGTATAAAATAATTAACAATATAATAGATAAAATATAGGCATATCTATAAAATATTATTATTTAAAAATTATAAACTATATATCATTAAATAAAGATATGAGTTATCGGTTGTATTTTAAAAGTACAAATTATAGCATTAAATACAATTATTAGTAGTTCACGGTGTACAGCTAAATCCAAGAGGACCAATTTTCTGACATGGAAAAGGTTCAAGAAAATCTTCGATAGCTATTCAACGAATTTGCCAACGATTTATACAACAATGACTACTTGTTTCAATAGTTGTATAATATTTGACAAATTGAACATTTAATGCACCATATGCGCCATTAGATGGAAGCTTTTATCCCGTTGTTTATTAACGTGAACTAACATGATATCACGTAGAAATCTTACAACGTTGTTTATTACAACGACCGAACATGGTTGTTGTTGTTCTTAGCGTTTAACGTCCGCTTCCACCGAAGGTGATATCGCAGACAAGTCTTATTTTTCATTTTTATTATCTTAGCGCACGTGCAGGGGTCTTTGCTGTGGGGGGAAACGAGGTTGAGAAGGAGCCCCTAACTCTATGCCACAGACGATCACACCGGTGATCGAAACCACAGCCGTAAGCCAGGGGTGACCGGCCAGCTAGAGGTCACCTTTTATCTTTTCATCGTTTACCGTGAACTAAAGTAGTGTTGCTTTGCGGTTGAGCTAATAATTTTGGTTATCTCAATAGACGAGTAATACTTGTTAATTAAAGACACATACATATGGTATTAATGGCAAAATTCAAATAAGTAAATATATTTATAATTGAATACTACACGAGCTGCCCATTAGAATTATATCGATACCAGGGCCGTATTTAGCGGGGGTGTAGGGGGTACATTGCACCCCAAGAAAAATAAGGCGCCCCGAGAAATGGCGCCTCCTAAAAAAACTTTGACAACATTTCAATTATGAAATAATACGCGTGGTTATGAGCAACTGCCTCTCCTAAAATATTTCTGCAGTCAAATTTTCAAAAAAGATTTTCGGGGGGGGGGGGATGTCTGGGTGTCACAGCTCCGCGCTTAGTAACTGGGGCATTATATTGGCGCCCCCTCCCACCACTCTACTGCACCCCCAGTTTTAAAATCCTACATACGGCCATGATCGACACTGAGGTAATTGATACGTGGGAGTGAAAGGAATGTCCATAGCGAGAACTGTGCCCTTTTTACCTAATCTTACTTAAAATACACATGTCACGTCATACTTAGATGTTGGCGTACCATTATTTCCAATAATGTCCATAGCGAGAACTGTCCCCTTTTTACCTAATCTTACTTAAAATACACATGTCACGTCATACCTTGATGTTGGCCTACCATTATTTCCAATAATATACCGGCAACTTGCCAATCGTACATTATGTATACTACCGTAGATGACATATTGGACTAGCGTGACGTATTTCATTGAAAAACACGTTCGGGATAGTGCCTGTATTTTAAGTTGTTTAATGGTCTCGAGCTAAAAACAACAGTATCAATATATTACGCAGTGTTTCGCTCTGGACCATTAAACCATATACATAACGCCCTTTAATGTTAAGATTATCGCTTTGTCCATCTCAAGTTCACCTATTTTAATTATAAATCACCCTTACTATCAAAATAACACTAGAATCTAGCACCTGAAATTCTAATTATATTAAAAATATATATTTCAATTTTAAAACAATTAATATTAAAAAATAACGATCTAGTTTACATAATAAAGCTATATCTATGAACACAGGACTAGCGTGATGGACGGGATGGGGCAGCTAGGGCAGGTGCCCTGAAGATCAGACAGAGAACCCTGACGCATAGAATAAAAGTATTCTTGGACAGAGATAGCTTGTCACTTCCGTTTCCTCGTCATTGCCATCACTATTATATCAGCTGATATTTCCAAGGCCAATTATAAATGCTACTTTCTTAAAACACTTTAGCTCGACTGATTGACATCCATAGTATCACTATTATCTCGGCAACACTCAGTGACGTTCATTACAAAGCCAATTATAAATGCTACTTTCTTAAAATACATTAGCTTGACGGATTGATATCAATAACATTAAACAAATTAATTAATATATACTATTCTCTTATTGAGAGCCAAGGGTGTTTAAATGTCTTTATAATGCTGTAATAAAAGCACCAATCAGTAAGAAACAATCATAAACATAACAATTTGGCAATTCAATACTAAATATTAACTATATTCCCATTCCGTCTATTTAAAATTACATACATACTAACATATTTTCAATTTGATTCCCATTTCCTCTATATAAAATCACATACTTACCAAAATTAACGGAAATCTGCAGATCAATTTCACTTTGGAAATATATTAAAATATATTATGAACTAAATCATCATTTGCTCAATAAAAAATTAGACAAATACAAGAAATAAGAAGGATCTGTTGAGATTTAATTTATATATAATTAGATTCAAGTTCCTTCATTTTGGAGATAAATGAGTACAGTTTGAGTATAATTCAGCACAGTTTGTAGATTTAGTTTGACACTTGGCTTACACACAAAAACTAAATAATTCTATTCAATACCAATTAATGGAAGGAAAAAAAATACTTCTAGAAATTCTTGAAGCATACTTGATGTTTTCATCTAAAACTGTTGCAAGGGTAGTATCTGTTGTCAAGCAAGCTAGTTGTGGACAGCGGGCCTAAGTCTAGTATGGATTGAGCAGAATGTGGTTTGTAATAAATATGTGTCATTGAAACAATTTCAATGGTTAATATATGGCTACATTTCCAGGAAATAATGACGTCATTAGATATTTAACATCATATATTGCATAATTAATCCAATTCTGATATTTCCTGGAAATAATAATCATAAGATATTTGGCGTAACTCTTTTTCCCTATTGATTTAAAATAATTAAATTCTTCAATTTATTATGTTTATAGATGTCGAACTTCAAACATCTTCTGTTGTAGTTGATTATTTCACCAACCCCATCATCTGTAAACAGGCCTAAAATAGACAGGAGACTAACATTAAGAAAGATTAATCAATCTTGTTGCCACGGAAACATCAAATATCATCAAACTATGTTTGTTGACAACCTATTGCCATAGAAACAATTAACAACTGGTTGCTATAGAAACACTATATACAGCTGTTTGCTATACATACACTAAACATAGAGAATAACTTATTGTTATAGAAACACACCAAACAATGTATACAATGTGTAGCTATAGAAACCTCAAGTAACATATAACAAAAAAGAAAATGTTAAAATGGTGAAGAGATACAGAGTTGTTCTACACCTTGCTGGGGGGGGGGGCGGCTAGTAGTTTAACGCATGTGCAAGCGCAAATCCAGAGGGGGCGCACCCGGCGCACGCCCCCTCTTTTTTATTTTGAGGTGGCGAACAAATTTTAGCTCCATATATCCTTGTGGGCATTTTTTCCACTCAAAAATCAAGGGCCAGGCTTCGCACTCCCAAGTGGATGCAGCACACCCCCTCTTTCTGAAAATCCTGGATCCGCCCCTGTATGTGCGTGAATCCATGACGTCTGCTATCGGGTCAAGTGAACCAGCTTCAATCCCACAATAGTATTGACAAGGAGTAAGGTCAGCCAGCCTTGTGGGTTTTCTCCGGGTACTCCGGTTTCCTCCCACTGCTAAAGACCCCTACCCGCTAGCGAATTACTCAAATAGTATTGAACCATGTGCTAGTCTTGAAATTATCAAATTTGTGTCAAATGAACCCTATATTCCTCTGTACACCCTGCCTTGTGCACATCACTATTTATTAATATGATGAATACTTCACCTGAGTTAACGTGTATTTGGCGTTGTGTAGTTTTTCTACTATATTAAAATGATCTGTATCAGGAATGTCGTAGTATTTGGTTTTTACACCCTTATCTCGTAAACTCTATAATAATTAAAGAAAAGAGAATATTAGAATATATTATATTTTAGTTGAATCTGATTGACCATATTGACACATTGTAGCAGGTAAAATTGATCCCCCAGTTGGCCGACAAAGTTCATCAGGAGTTTCTGGCATGGTTGCCCCTTGTCAGTGGTGCATGAAGGAATGCCCTGAAAATCGTTTGGATGGGACAAATAACCGACACCAAATGCACCCATTGGCTTGCACATTTAAAGAAACATGCCGCTGTTAAACACTCATGGCAGATTTTATGGCATGTGGCCGTTTGGAGCAGACCATTTCATTCTGTGTCAAGTGGACGTTAAACCCCATCTCTCTCTCTCTATCAACCTAATCGATCGATCCTTTCAGGTCTAGAACTTTTCAGCAACCCCTCATACTTGACAATAACTATGAACCGAAATACCATATAACCGATTACATCTCATCTGACTGCCTGGCTAAGTGGATAGGGCGCTGGTTCGTTAGCCTGGAGGTCGGGTGTTCGATCCCTGCATTGGCCGAGAAAGTTCATCTAGATTTCCGGCGTGGTTTTCCCTTGTCAGTGATGCAGAAGGAGGGCCTGACAAGGACAGCTGCCTTGTCGTTTGGATGGGACGAAAAACCGAGGTCCCTGTGTACACATTGGAGTGCACGTAAAAGATCCCTTGACAGTTGGAATTCGATCTAAGAGTAGGCCGTAGTGCCCCTGCCCGGGCAAAATTTCCCTCATAGTACACACTGCATGGCGTATACCCATCTTCCATTAGCCCAGGTTAGGTGCAAAAGAGTAGGACGTTAAACCCCATTTCATTTTATTTAACAAGGACAAATTTCTGTCTCTCCCCCATCAACTCTTTTTCTCTATCCCATTCTCTCACATGTCTCCACATACCTTTTCCATTTCTCCCGTTTGTCGTCTGTACTCTGGTGGATCATATTCCGCCACAGCTAAAATAATTTCTCTACTTTGACTCATTCTGGCAATCTCGTTTATAAAATTACTGGGACTGAATCTCCAAGCATCCTCCCTAGAAGATACAATAACATGTGCAAGAGTATATGGATACCGAGCTGAGGTTACCATTGTGACGTCAATTATTGCTTCAACAGAAATCCATGCATATGGCAAACAGAATTAACATGATTTATCAAGCCGGTCTACTGAGCAGTAGACATAATTGTACAATAACCAACCTTGTCAGTTTTAGAGGTTCATTTACATAAGTAGTTACCAGAGGTCGAAGGTCATATATACCACTAATTAAAACAGCTCCTATAAAAAGATATGAAATGACATGAGGTTTAACGTCCTACTCTTTTGCACCTAACCTGGGCTAATGGAAGACCTGCATACACCATACAGTGTGCTATGAGAGAAATTTTGCCTGGGCAGCGGTGCTACGTCCTACTCTTATATCGAATTCCAACTGCCAAGGGATCTTTGACGTGCAGGCCAATGTGAACGCAGGACCTTTGTTTTTTTGTCCAATTGAATGACTAGACAGCTGTCATTGTCAGGCCCTCCCTTCTGCATCACTGACAAGGGGATGCAATGCCAGAAAATTGAGATGAACTTTCACGGACAGTGCAGGGATTGAACACCCTACCTCCAGGCTAGCAAGCCAGCATCTTACCCACTTAGCCACATGATCCCCAAACAGAAATGAATGCTTGATCACCGGAATACCTTGTTTCCATTGCCTAACTGGAGAAATGAACCCTGGACATGTTGTGCCTTGATCGATCGAATACCATGTTTCCATGGGATAACCAGAGAACCTTTTTTTATCAAAAGTTTCACATAGACCAGGACTAGGGTTCTTAATCCATTTTGGGTCAAATGATGAGGTCCCGGTAAGAAATGAGTTTTAAAATTATATTCCATACCCTTTAATATAGCCTGACTTCAACAAAAATAATTTCAGGACCCACAGAGTTCAGGTCTGCCTACTAGATCTTCCTCAGCTTTTGGGGTTTTGAGATAATTAACTATGTTATGTTAAACAAGGAAGTTGGACATGTCTACCACAATATCAAATGGGCGTCCTCGCTGAGATAAAGGGATATAATTTCCTAGAGTAGCAGGTCCCATGTGACCTCATTACCGCACAGCATTGTTTTGCTGTACATTCAATACGAATTGATGTGTTTGTTGTTAATATGGAATTTAATCCCTATACGTCGAAACACAGTCCTTTTACCATCGATAAGGTCACATTGAACCGCCTCTTTACTGCCAACGCCTGGTGGGAATTCCTTCAGCGAGGATGCTCATTCTGTTTCGATCATCTGGTATTTTAGCGATTTAACTCTCCACTCACCTTTTATAAGTTCACAATCAAAAGCATCATCCTCTTCAAATTCCGACATCAACATCATCGCTGCCAGATGGGCACCAGCTGAATGACCACATAAATAAATACCACTACAAAAACAACAAACAGGTAACTGAGAGAGGAGAAAAAGAGAGAGACAAACCAGGTCATTTTGCGACTAACACATGCTTCAATTTTATTTCAATAATTCGCATGTGCGTAGGGGTCTTTTAGCAAGACACCGGTGTATCCGGAGAAAAACAAACCCACAAGGTTGGACAGGCGACCCTACTCCTTGCCATGTACAACCGGGTCTTTGAATATAGGAGATAAACCATTGTAAATCTTTCCAGTGACAAATGGAATCACATGTAAGCATACTCTACATTGCACATGACAGATGTCACTCGTTATACCTACAAGGTCTACATATTGTGATTATAACTTTCTCATAAAACAAACATACAAAAGTATGAGATAAAAATTTTACTTCAAACCTTGATTGTCTTTCTTTAGCAAGTTTAAATATAAAAGCCAATGCACGTTTTACTTGTAAAACTATTTCATCCATTGATGCTGTAAATAAATTTAAAAACCCTATTTTAAGTCATGTACATTCATTTCCATCTTTGGTATAATAACCCTGTTTACAGGAATGGTACCAGCAATGGCATGGTTTAATTTTATTGTAATGTAAATGGGTCAAAAACAACCATGCCATGCTTGGTACTGTGCCAACCAGGCCCCGAGTTCACAAAGCATTTGCAGACTTCAGTTAAGAATTTACTCAAAATTTTTCGCCTTATTGTAGATAAAATATAGCCCTTTATAAAACTTTTGTTTTTTTTAATATATCAAATACATCAATAAGAAACTATGTGCAAAGTTTTGTTTGTGGATCAAAGATATTTCTCATAAACAGTGATTTAAAGTTGAGTTAATTCTCAATTTTAGTCTGAGAATGCTTTGTGACTCGGGGCCTGGCCCACTGAGATGGTCTCAGAATGGTACCAGGCATTCGTAGTGTAAACCCTATCCGGTCTGAACACGGTTTCAGTGCGAATTACTGGCACTGCACATGCTCGAAAAGAGCCTTAACCTTTTAACCCACCAAACTTTTACAGTTCTGTCATCAGCGCTGTCAAAATGGCAGCTCAAACCAAATCAGTCATCATAATTCTTTTCATCTGGGTAATTTGCATAAGGACTGAAATTAATTTTACTGTAAAGAGTTCCACTTTTTTGAGTGTAATGTAAAGGAATCCCTGAATATCTTTTACAATTATTTTACATTGAAAATGTTATAATTGCTGACTGTTTTGAAATGCCCCTTACCATGAATGATCATCATTAGAGTTACTTCCCTTAGATCATTCAAATTAATCGGGGATGCTCGATTCACAATTCCGGAATTGAATTCCAAAACTGGTGTCAATCGAGTGAAAAGGAGGATTTCGGAGTACAGCGCATGTGTCGACTGCATAAAAAATATCTCAACTAATCATGACAGCTGAAACTTATTTTTACCTAAGAATACGTCACAATTCTACTCACTGTCGGGACTGGCAGAACTGTGACAGGACTGAATTCCGTGTCACTCGATTGAATTCTGTCGATTTGGGACGTTCTGGACTGTGAATCGAGCATCCCCACTGTAACCAAAACAATATTGAGTCTTCACTGACTATGTGTTTTACTTACCTGTGGGGGCAAGGTCGTGACCAATAGTAACAATAGTAGCTCCAGCTTGAGCTAATGGAGGAGCGAGAAATCCAGATGCTTCACGACTAAAACAATCAAATGAAATTTCAACATACATTATGCAAGCGCTGAATCTGCCTATTGCAGGTCTTTCTATAGGCTTGAAATTTTATCTAGATTATTATGTTACATAAATGTATTATGTTTTTACATAAATGTTTTATGCTCTTGCATAAATGTATTATGTTCTTACATAAATGTATTTTTTTAAAGAATTGTATAATGTTTTTCTGTAAATGTATTATGTTTTTTTACACTATGTTCCTGAAACAACATCTGCAAGTTTTACAAGATGTACAGAGTTAAAGCGAGATGAAGACAGTGTTCTATAGAAGATGAGATCACACAACATTTGAGATATGAGCCTTTTAAACAAAAGATATTGAATTACCTTAAGGCCTGCCAATATCCACCATGTAAATACGCAAATATAGGACTTCCTGAATAAAACAAAGGGCAAAATGTTGATTTATTCCTATTAGTATTATTTGATTCAGACCAATTCATCAGTGACCCAATGATTTTTTTAAAATTTTTATTTGAATTTTGATTAAGTACTTAGCCTAATTATTTTTCTATGCATATGTCCTGCAACGGGTTAAATCTGCAAACCTGAGAAGCTAATAATATGCATCAATGTGCATCGAGGATTACCAAGTATATGGAACTAGTACACCTAAAATATACTGCGTACATGTTGGAATATTAAATGAAAATAGGTTTAACGTCCTACTCTTCTGCACCTAACCTGGGCTAATGGAAGATGGGCTTACGCCATACAGTGTACTATGTGGGAAATGTTGCCCAGGCAGCGGCGCTACGGCCTACGGCCTACTCTTATATTGAATTCCAACTGCCAAGGGATCTCTTACGTGCTCGTCAATGCACATAACGTCGGTGAAGTGTCAAAAGGGTGTATCTCTAAATTTCTAAGATTAAGAAATAGAACCTTTTGCATTTCAAAATTTCTGCAAATCAAGATACAACATTTGGACACATGATACCCAGAACAGTTGTAATTGGCGTAGAGATACACAGCTTAGACAGAAATGTGCATATTAAGTAGGAGATGTTAAAAATGCAAAAGATAGGCTGGCACTGCCAGGCAGGATACGCCCACATTTTTGAGAGATGGATAGAGAACAAGCAATACCGAAAGTGATTTTTCCTACATCATTAAGTCCTGTATTTCATACTGTATTGGGAGCAGCCATTTTGTTGGTCAGTTCCAGTCTGATATTCATGAAATTCGAAGCCGACAATGATTATGGTGTGACGGTACACAACCTAGAAATGTTACTTTTCGTCAAAATCGGATAAGAATTGTGACCTGTAGAGAGTCCACAACCATGATATACCATATTTTTACGATATTCGTGTACAAACGGTGACCATTTCGTCTGGCAATTTTGGTACGATTTTCACGAAATTCGAACTCAACCTTCCTTACGGTGCAACAGTAATATAATCAGAGTTTTTTTTAAAATCAGATAACAATTGTTCGAGAGATAGACAGAGAACAAGCAATACCGAAAGTGATTTTTCCTAGAATCAAAGGCCATAATTCATTAAGTTACAATTTGATATGCGCAAATATCGAGAAGAATAAAGATCTTTAGGTTATAAACAAGCATTTCAGGTTTCATCAAAATCGAATTAAAATTGTCACCTCTACAGGGTCCACAACTTTGACATACCATATTTTTACACTGTTCGCGTACAAACGGCGGCCATTTTTTCTGGCAATTATGGTCCAATTTTCTCGAAATTCGAACTCAACCTTTCGTAGGGTGTAGCGGTGATAGAGTCAAACGTTTTTTCAAATCGGATAATAATTGTGACCTCCAGAGGGATCTTAGGCGATTTTTCGGACAATCAGGGGCCATAATTCAGGAAGCTACGATCCGATATGCGCAAATAACGAAAGGAACCAAGATCTTTAGGTTATAACCATGCATTTCAAGTTTCATCAAAATCGAATTAAAATTGTGACCTCTACAGGGTCCACAACCATGATATACAATTTTTTAACAATATTCGCGTACAAACGGCGGCCATTTTGTATGGCAATTTTGGTCCGATTTTCCCGAAATTCGAACTCAACCTTCCTTACGGTGTAATGGTAATTTATTAAATCGGATAATAATTGTGACCACCAGAGGGACCACAAGCTAAAATAAGGCGATTTTGCGTATAATCAGGGGCCATAATTCAGGAAGTTACGTTCCGATATGCGCAAATATCGAAAGGAACCAAGATCTTTGGGTTATAACCATGAATTTCAAGTTTCATCAAAATCAAATAAAAAATGTGACTTCTACAGGGTCCACAACCTTGATATACCATTTTTTAACAGTATTCGCGTACAAACGGCGGCCATTTTGTATGGCAATTTTCGTCCGATTTTCCCGAAATTCGAACTCAACCTTCCTTAGGGTGTAACGGTGATATAATCAAACGGTTTTTTAAATCGGATAATAATTGTGACCTCCAGAGGGACCACAAGCTAAAAAGGGTGATTTTTCGGACAATCAGGGGCCATAATTCAGGAAATTACATTCCGATAGGCACAAATATCGAAAGGAACCAAGATCTTTGGGTTATAAACATGCATGTCAAGTTTCATCAAATTCGGTTCAAAATTGTGACCTCTATAGGGTCCACAAGCTAAAAACGTGATTTTTCGTACAATCAGGGGCCATAATCCATGAAGTTTTCATCCGATACATGCCAATATCGAAAGCAGCCGAGATCTTCTGGGGATAAACCTATATTTCAAGTTTCGTCAAAATCGGATAAGAATTGTGACCTGTAGAGAGTCCACAAACAAATTGTGGACGGACGGACGGACGTCCGGACGGACAGGGGCGACGACAATATACGTCCACATAAAAATGTGGGCGTATAAAAATTGTATTTGACCAATTTCCCCGAGATACACCCTTTTGACACTTCACCAACGATAAATGATCCGTTGAGGGTTGGTAGTACACTGAATGATGTACGTCTGTCTTCATTTCAAATCCATTTTCAAAGCAACTCAACACTATATGATAATGACATAAATGAAATAAAATCAGGTTTTAACATCCGCCTCTTTTGCTCCAGCTGGGCTACCCTCCAACTGGGCCATGCTCCAACTGGGCTAATGAAGACAGACATGTCTCATACAGTGTCGTTAAGGACAATTTCGGATGAACAGCAGCACAGAGGTCCTCTCTTACGTTCATGCTTATGTGTAAATGGGACCCACCCAAAAGATAAGACCCAATTCCTTGCTCGCCTCTCCGTCCTGCACGGCTGACAACTGGGAACCACACCGTAAAATCCAGATAAATTTCATCTGTCATGACTGAGCGACAGAAGCTCCCAAATTCCTACCGTACACCTGTCTCTATTAGTGCCAGGTTGACGAACCACCACTGCTGACAACAGGGAACGACACCGTACACCTGAGTTCCTACTGCACACCTGTCTGCAGGTTAAGGAGCTATCGCAGCTCTCTATGGTAATATTAAAACAACAAACTTTACCTTTTTTATTAGTTTTTTTGTCGATATAAACATCAATTTTCTGATTCTGTGTTTTACCGTAACAAATATCTGTTTCGACCTCTAGACACCATTTAGCTGTCTTCGTGTCTGAAATAAAATATTCTTAGATCTAGACTCTCGACAAAGTTTTCGAATCCCCAGCTGTATGTGGCAAGGAGTAGGGTCGCCTGTCCAGCCTCGTGGGTTTTCTCCAGTTCCTCTGGTTTCCTCCCACTGCTAAAGACCCCTACACGCAAGCAAATTATTGAAATAAAATTAAAAACCATATGTTAGTCCCGAAATGGTCTAGTTTGTGTCGAGTGGAAGTTAAACCCCATTTCTCTCTTTTTGACACGGTTTAGGTGACAAGGGCAATAACTTGACAAAAATGATCAATCTGATCAAAGAGCAAGTGTAAGGAGAGAGAGAGAGATGGGGTTTAACATCCACTCGACACAAACTAGGTCATTTTGGGACTAGCATATGGTTTCAATTTTATTTGAATGGTCTTTAGCAGTGGGAGGAAACCGGAGTGCTCAGAGGAAACCCACGAGGTAGAGCAGGCGCCCCTATCTCCATGCCAGAGGTGACCGGCCAGCTAGAGGTCGAAGTGCAACACTCTACACCACTAGGCAATCCTACCCCCCCCTATATGGTAAGCATAAATGATATTATTATTTCATCTGGTTCAGAGTTCACAAAGCATTCTCAGACTTGCGGCTGTGGTTTCCAGCCATGGCGTGAGCGTATGTGGCATGGAGATAGGGGCGCCTTCTCAACCTGGTGGGTTTCCTCCAGGCACTCCGGTTTCCTCCCACTGCTAAAAGACCCCTACACACATGCGAATTAATGAAATAAAATTAAAACCATATGTTAGTCCCGAAAAGTTTGTGTTGAGTGGATGTTAGACCCCATTTCTCTCTCTCTCTCTCTCTTAGTCAAGTGGTGCAGTTTCGATTCCCCGAGTTAAGCCCCACCTTTCTCTACACTGGAATGAACGATCAAAGTCAACGATCAACCACAGTTAATGTCGCCATCTGGTAGCATATTTTATTCGCATTCAGGACAGAACAATCGGTGTCAAATCAAAAAAAGGCCTTCTGAAATGGCCTCCATCACGCGAAAAGACAAAAATGTGACTCTCCTGGACTCTTCAAATGGTTCAATACTATTTCATTAATTAGGTTGCGAGTAGGGGTCTTTAGCAGAAGGAGGAAACCGGAGGACCTGGAGAAAACCCACGAGGTTGGACAACCAGTGAATCGAAACCCTGACACTTGACTCAATGACAGACCTTACGTCACCCATGCACTAACCCTTTAACCATCTAACCCCACTTTTGTCCAGTGAACCTTAATCTCTCTCTAAATCCTCTTTCTTAGTAACCCCTTCGATCTGATTCCTCTTTTTCCCTGATCTCTTGTTCGAATCTCTGTGAAATAAACTCATATTTTCTGAAATTTGCAAAAAGCTTACGGTCTTCCACAAATTTGATGTGTGCATCTATGACATCATCAGGACTATATCTGTGTGACCATCTACTGGGACTATAATGATATTCTAAATCTAATCCCTTGTCAGCCATTGTATCATTTAAACCATTCACGGTACAAACTGTAAACAAAAACATTCCATCAAAAAACATTGTATTAAAAATATCATATTAAAAATGCATTATGTTATTCCAAACTTGTGGGTTTTCTCCGGGTCCTCTGGTTTCCTCCCAATGCTAAAGACCCCTACGTGCAAGCGAATCATTGAAAATATTTAACCAAAACCATATGTTAGTCCCAAAATGACCTAGTTTGTATCGAGTGTACTTTAAACTCCATTTCTCTCCCATTATGTAATTGTAGGAGCTGGATTAAACCTGTTTCCATTAGGGGCCGACTGGTTAGCATGTGCGTACTGTATCAAAACGTCTGTCATTGAGTCAACTGGCATGGTTTTGTTTTGATTCACTGGATTGTGCAGGCTATCATTTAGGGATTTTGTCTATAAGTTTCTGCTTGTGTACGGTGTGGTCCTCCTGCATTAATTACTATTATGAACAGCTAGACCAAATCAACTGAACTAATATTTTATGTTCGACAATATTAGCTGACATATTTTACAACCTGTACTGCCTGTAGCAAAATCAATGCTTTTTCACAAGTTTATGTTTACTTTTTCTACTTTCAATTTGTTTACAAATTACGTTAAACACATCTAATGATAAACCATAGAGCTTCGCTGGTTCGTTGCACGCATCAATTCACGCTTACAGCTAGTAATTAGTCGATAAGGTGTATAAATATGTGAATAAGTAATACCCACCTGCTGCCCTCGATTCTCACCTGTCACATCGTCACCAAATCTTCGTTCGCATACCTGTCCAAGGTACGTAACTCTTAATTTGATTTCTGGTTATCCAGACTCAAGTATCGCACAATCTCTTTTCCAGAGGTAATGCGAAAGCCGTCCTCTGAAGTTCTTGTAGCGAGCGGCCAGGCGAATATTCACCTCAGATCAGTTTGTCGACTAAAGGAGCGAACAATCTGATAATTTTGGAGATCATCGTTATGAACAAGAGCGGGCCCGTAGCCGGCTCTTAAAAAAAAAAGGCGAGATCATTATTGTTGGCGAAATATTGGGGGGGGGGGGGGGGAGTCTAATTCGATTTTTTGGGGCCCGAGCCAGAGACTCGTAGTGAGGATCTAGTGAAATCTCGCACTTAGATCCTGAATATTCCTAGTGCCAATAAAAACCTTCAAAATCTTCAAAATTCAAACAAGTCGCACTTTAACCCGATTCCGAACTTTTCATTTTTCTCATAACTTATTAAAGGTACGTTAGATTCGTATTCCTTCCTTCAAATTTTTATAATGTTCATATTCAAATATCATAATATGCCAATATAATTTTCAGATGCAAAAAAAATAAACCCCTTTTTCAAAATTTTTTGGGGGGAGAGCACCATAGGCAATCTGACTTTTCGGGCAGACGGGTGAAGTGAAAACAAAAAATATTATTTCATCTAGTTGGCAAAATAAAGTCCCCGAAAACACTAATTTTACTGTACCTTTAATTTGTACTAAATTGACTATGGATTAAAACATTTTGTCTGGAGCCACTCTTCTTCGTGCCACATTTTTCGGACATCGATTGTTATTTGTGAATGCAACTGCAACAGTCCGATTGGATGGTTGGAATTTTCAAGCCTGCATAGATTGGGATTTCTGTTACAAAACGATTGGAAACTTTGAAGTTGCTTAACTAAAGCAGAAAAACGCGTATGCGGCGGTTAAATTTTTAAAATTTTCTCGGTGGTCTCATTGGTTATTTGGGATTGAGGTAAGCTACGGTAGGCTATATTGGACTGGAATAGCAGGAAAACACGTTTGCGGCAGTAAAATTTTCAAAATTTGCTCCCGACTGTCCAGACTGTGTGGACTATAAATAATTGATCGGTTGATCGAAATTCGACTCAGCCACCTAAGCGGTCGTCAAATTTTCTTGGGGGAGGGGGGAGCGTTTCTAAACGTCTGTAACCTGAAATTTTTTAGGGCATTTCTGCTTCTGCCCCTCAAACATTAATCAAGCCCGTACTACGCCTATAGAGAGCACCGTAGAACCTTCTCCAAAGTGAGGCGTATCCGCGGTACCGGTCGCCGTTGACCGTCAAGTGTAGGTACATCTGCTCCCTTAACAGTTTTGGGCTAGCTACTAAGAAATAGGTCATATAAGTTAGCATTTTTACATGTGTAAATAGCCAATTTAACATATGTAAGTAAGAAGTTACATGCATAGAAATAAGCATATTAGCATACGCATTACTAGGTTAAAAGTTAGAATTATGGGGGAAATTCCGCTCCATAAGCTACGGACCTAACTACCGTAAACATAGAAAAATGGCACACCCTAGACTACCTTTATTTATCAATTTTCAGTTCTATGTTGGTTTAGCGAGTTATATAATCGCAAAGTTTCGCAATGATCAGGGGTGGATCTAGGAATTTTGAAAGGGGGGGGGGGGCGCCGCAAAATGAGGACACTGACCGCGGAGACGGGGCACGCTGTTGAGAGGTGGATGGTCGGTCAAGAAAATTATCCGTCATTTCTTTGCATCTGTAACCATTTCAAGGGCTTTTTGACTGATATTTTTGTCTAAAGGCTCGGTCCCAGTGGCCGATGGACACAAAAGTATGCAAAAAGGACACAGCGTACGAGCAAACTTTCGGGGTGGCTCCATCCGTTTTCATCCGCCCCAGAAATGGACGACAATTTGCGAAAACAGAACGGAAAAGAACGAACGTGGGAAGTATGTAGTGGGAATGTTAAATGGATGTCCATCGGAAGCCTAGCGGATGGAAGTGGATGACAGCCCCGAAGGGGTTATCGGGGATAGTTTAACGGATCGTTAAAATAACTTAGTTTTGAGCAACCGGCCCCAGGTATTCTCCTCCTAAACTGAGCTAATGAAGACGGACATACGCTATACAGTGACGTGATTTCTTTCGTTCCCCGCTAATCCACCGGTCTCTTTCCATTGATGAAGACCACTACGCACAAGCGACTTATTTACATGGACGTTATAATCCTATTTCTTATGTCACCATACAAACAACATACACATCTCACAGAAAGTTACAGGATAGAATTTATTAACAAGAGTAATAAATTTTACAAATACATGGCATAAATATAGATAGTATTGGCTAGGAGTCGATAACGGTGTCGACATGACAGAGGCCCTGACATGCGACGACGTATACTCGTTCGGATGGTGTGAAAAACCGAGGTCCCATGTACCCTTTGGCTTGCACTTAAAAGATCCCTTGATATTTGGAATTCGATGCAAGAGTAGGTCGTAGTCCCGCACATACAGGGCCCAATCTTCCCAAACTGTTATCATTCTTATTGACGTCCAAATAATGGGACACTACCCGCACTAGAGTATTTCACAATGCATTATAAAGGAAGAATTGCAAGAAATAACTACATTCTTGTTTGAGAGTAAATCTAGTTTTATTGACGATATACATTTGTAAGGTTTCCATTGGATTAAAAGTTACAGTCGTTAGTATATGACAACAGGTTAAATTGCCTCTCTATCGCCTTCACAAGGTCTCCGGAAATGAGGGATAACTCTGGAGTCGAAGTTCACGGAATGCTCGCTTAATATCTATAGGCTTCATTTTCTCGTGACCCGGGCCAATGCTTCACACCAATTTTGAAATCAATCCGTTAACAACTGTTGCCTCAATCGCGTACAGACGGTTTTAGACAGTGCTTTTATTCAAAGGGGATAGCTCCCTAACAAAAGGTTTTGGAACTCTGTATATCTATAAGATTCATCAGCTAATGAACCTAATGTTGAACACCAAAATATGTGAAATATTTAAAACATCATTTACAATCTATCTAGTAATGAATAATTGAATATATATAGTAAGCATATATTATGTGATCAAGTTTAATTGTAAGCTATTTCACAGTATCATATTATGCATAAAGAAAAAAAAAATTATCAATAAGCGAATATAAAGTATTATCATATTATGTGAATAAGTATAGTAAACTATTTCACATCATAATATTAGGCATAATATAAACATATATACTAAATGAATTATTAGGCGACACAATTATAAACTAACCCACCTATAAGAAACATATAAGTACTAATTATATGACGTCGAACTGGGTTTATTAACGAATGAACATAATTGTCGTTATTTCGTCTCTTATATTATTTATACCCAGTCGCTGTCGCCAACTTAATATCTTAATAATAATTAAACTAGAAATATTTGAACATATATAAGGTTTAAACATATAATACAAAATTTGATATAAATTAACATGTTTACATTACCGGGACATAACTCAAATATAGGTACATAAAAAATCAATGACTAAGATGCATGTTAAGTAATATTAAATTATATTAAGATAGATGTTCAGGAGCGATCAGGGTTCGGAGTAAAGATTAACTTATCCACTTTAAAGCAATTAGTGAATTCAGATAAGTAAACACATGTATATCAAAATATGCACTATAACAATATGATAATTTACTTGGTCTTCAGAGAGAATTGTCCAAGTGTTGGGACGCGTCTTCGTCAAATGAAAAAAAAATGGAGTTTAACGTCCTATAGTGTGTTACGGGGAGGATGCTGTCCGGATATCAAATTTATATTGCCAAGGGATTTTTACGTACACACCAACTGTCCACGGAACTCGGTTTTTGGGCATATCCGAACGACTAGACAGCTGTATTTGTCAGGCCTGCAACACTGACAACGCCGGAAAATCCCGATGAACTTTCTTCCCCGGGGTTCCCCACCTTCGTGAACTTATAGATGATGAGCGAATCCACTTAAATAAGCCAGTTTTAGTGTATTTAGTAAAGTCAATAAAACATTCATTTAGTCAATTCCAAATTTATTATGTAAAGGTACCAATGCACTATAACTCTTTTTTTCTCTCCATAATATCAAAAATTAAGATCACGAATTAGAATTCCTTATTTTTTTTTACCGCGAAAATATGGGATCATAATATCCAATGAACAATTTAAAATCATTACACGACGCAGTGTACTCAGTGGAAATATAATGAACAAAGAAAACATAACCAAGAAGACAATGCAGAAAGGATTGTACATGACTGATTAACAAACGAAAATAATATAAAAAAAGGGTGTACAATGAACTTAACGACTCTTGTTCAATTTGACCATCCACAAATTTCCCCCAAGTGTTATTGAATAGAAATTACAATAACATTTTTCAAAATTGAACGTAAATGGCTTTATATACACATATTATTATATTGTACATGTTCACCCGAAAAGGCTTATTCAAATTTCTATATTTAAAGATACATTATGATAGATTAGATAACGAGTTGGCAGTTCTCACTACAATAGTTAAAAACTAGATACTGTAAAAGCAATTTGTTGAAAATTTCAATCAAATTGATCCACTATGAACTTAGAACTAAGTGAATGAAAGTTCCACTTAGCCTAGAGCTGTCATCATTACTAAAGTCGTTAAGGCAAACCCAGTAGTCTCGGTTATCCATTTATTTGGTAAATCACGAAGGAAAATATTGCAGCGAATCGAACTACAATCCAATAAAAATCTCATGCTATCCTCGACATCGAGAGTTGATTATGGTCTGGATAAGTTAATTAATGTCTAATTAATAGTTTATATAACAGTTCAGGGTTAAAGAAAGACCTGCAATAGACAGATTTACCTCTTACATAATGCATGTTTAAATATCACAACTACTGTTCTCGTGATAATCAACTAAACAATAGAGGATTTAGAATTGTTTAAAGTCTCAATACCACCCTTGTTGTAACTGAATAATATGTACCAATCTTTATTGTATTATTTTACAATATTTCAATTAATGGATGATATAAATTTAACCTTAACACATCTAATTCAAAACACTGGAATATTCAACTTAATGATTTGAAAGGCCTAATAATAGGATTACTCTTTAACAAGGTATGACTGTTTATAGATACCATCTATTTTAAGGCTTTATTTTAATCTATTTTAAAAATATAACTAAAAAATATGAAAGTGTAGCTTTAAACAATTAGCAATGGTCACATTCTTATAACTGATACATTCTCCTTAATTTACTATGTTATATCTATATTTTATGTTTTGTTCAAAAGTATCAAGTGATAAGGTGTTATAGTATACGGTAATGCCGTTGATATGACAAGGCATAAAGTGTAATTGTAAATGGGTATGGTGTAAGGTAATGTAATTGCATAGACCTAATGCTATGTTGTTAATTATACGACACGAAGTATAAAGGGATATAGCATAATAGTATTAGGTTATATAATGTTATAAACGTTTTTATACTTTCATGATATCCCATAATACTGCATCAGCACTGAGTCTAACATACTAATATGGTCGTCGTCATCATCATCATCGTAATCATCATAATCATCATCATCATCATCGTCGTCATCATCATCATCATCAGACCAGTAGCTATAATGACTATAATATTTATATATATCATAATCACCACTATAAGCATCTTCATCAAAATCATAATAATACCACTCATCATCATCAGAATCAATATTATATTGATTTTTTGCTTTATGTGTATCACAAAAAATAAAACCGTCATCATCATCATAATCATTACAACCATCATCAATATCATCTATGTTGTAATCTTTAGGACGGAGAACATCATTTAACAGAAGGAATTCGTTTAATTCTCTAGGCAGGTCTAGAACCATAACCTTCTCCTTTATACCCAATCCTAGCTTCTGCCTGATGACTCTCCTGCACTGAGACTTGAGAGAGATATTACAGCAGAAGTTATTGAATATTTCGTGGTGTCGTGAGTGGAATCCGTCTGCTTGCTCATCTTCACCTTCACCCTGGGAAGTTAATTGTTGTAATATTTCTTCATCTGATGCCTCTCTAAGATACAGTAGTCTTTTATTTTCATCTCTCTCTACATTCGTATCTTCCTTGTCAAAATTTAAAGTCGCTACAACTTCCCTGTCTGGGGCCCCACTAAGATATAACAGTTTTCGCAGTTCATCTCTCTCTTGACTGCTTAGCTCTCTCATATCAATCTGGTTATAACTACTTTCAACTGAAGGTGCAACAAGAGACTGAAGACAGCAGTTTTCACCGACTAAATACTTGATAAAACTAACAGTTGTCCGTGGATCCCAACAACGTGGAAAACGCAAGGTCGCTTGGATCAGTGTGCTACCATTAACACATGGTAAATCTATTAACATATGATCTACAGCAGAAGCCATCAATTTAAAATTTTGATCAAACACACTCTCATAAATATCAAGATGATGTAAAGCAGATTTTCCATTGCAATTAACCACTGCACCAGCATGAAGTAACTTCCTAATAAGAAATCTATCGTTTTTCATTGCCGCCATCATTAAAGCAGTTATTCCACCAGAATCCGGAATATTCACATCGATACCCTTAGCAGCCAGTAAACTATCAACACAATCCATGTATATTGGATATATCCGCCTACAGTAATTCTCAACAACATCATTTTCCTGTCGTACGTTCAAACCATCTTTAACCATCGTAAATCCAATGATGCACAGATGAAGAGCCGTGTGACCTTGTTTATTCTGTGCATTGATGTCTAGTTTAGGGTGACGTGTCAACAATTCTAAGTATTGACTGTTCAACAGGACGGCAGCCACCATAGCAGGTGTGTTGGTTTTAGAACAGGGATGGTTGACGTCTAGCTCGTCATTAAGCAACCAGTTAAACTTGTCTAGAGAATAATCATAGTTTACTTTCGCTAACAGATGTAGCATATTCTCTCCATCAGTTGTAACACCATTAACAACCAGCTTTGAACTAATGTAATAATCGAACAACTCCAATTTCTTACAAGCAAGAATCTCGAACAATAATTTAACTCCGTTGTGAGGTGACATCAGTTCCGTGAAAGAATAAACCTTAAACATATACATCACAACTTCATAAAATCGGTTCTTAGCAGCAATACATATAGGCGTCAGGTTATCTTTATTTAGATGGTTGACATCTACACCAGCTTCAACCAATTTGACAACGCATGGTAACAAATCGTCTCTATTCGCCCTAAAGTTCATCACCTCTCTATAGTTGTTAGACATGTCGGTAGGGTATTCTAAAAGTTCATGTAGGAGATTGCTTTGGTTTATAACATAGTGTACATGTGCCCCATGTTCTATTAGATGTAAGACAACCTTATACAATCCTTTCCTAGCAGCTATAAATATAGCCGTATTTCCATATTGATCCAGATGGTTGACATCTACACCACGTTTCACTAATTTAACTACAAATCGTAACAGCACATCTTTATCATCATTGCCAATATAATATAAATCATCACCATGATCTATAACATATGCCAGAACTTTATTTAATCTGTGAGCGGTAACTTCTTGAGATTCATTGATACCAACACCATCTCTAACTAATTTCACTGCACAAAGTATCAATCCATTGCGATCGTGATCGCGATCCAATAAGTGCTTATAATTGTTTAGAACAATGTGCAGTAAATTTTCCTGATTACTATCAATATGATGTAAATCAACACCTTGATCTATCAGCCATATGACAATCTTATACCATTGGAGTCTACAAGCTATCTTTATAGATTCTATCTTTCCTTGTGTTGATAAATGTGTTATGAATTGTCGTTTCATGGCATTTTTCTGAGCCAGAGAAAGCAGTGCCTCTAATCTGAAATGTATTGAACATATTGACAGATTTCTAATTGTGAATTACACACTTTCAACTTTGCCTTCTAGCAATTTAAAGTAGCTAAGTCTCTAACTCACTATCATCCAAAGTCTTACATGTGATTGAAAACACGAATTATTTGTCAATTTAATTCAACATAGATATTGTGATCTTACCGGAAACAGGTGGGCTTCTGATAACCAATATGTAAGACAAAATAAAAAAATATTATTGGTATACGAATCGTATACCATAATCTATTTCAAGCCGAATATTTTACATCGAGCCCTGGTGTGAGCGTATGTGGCAAGGGGATAGGGGCGCCTTCTCAACCTCGTGGGTTTCCTCCGGGTACTCCGGCTTCCTCCCACTGCTAAAGACCCCTACGCGCAAGCGAATTGTTGAAATAAAATTAAACCATATGTTAGTCCCGAAATGACCTAGTTTGTGTTGAGTGGACGTTAAACCCCAATTCTCTCTCTCTCTCTCCATTTTAACAGGGGACTTGGAGAACGAGGCTAGACGGTGACACATGGAGAGCATACGCAATAATGTATACTGGAATAACCAGACACCCCCCCCCCCCACCTAGTAATACACACCTACCCCCTGCCTCCAGACCACCATTGTCACGCACCGTTTATATGTTGCTTGTAGATTTTCTATCAAATCTGACAGTGCGTCATAATAGTTTGGGGTTTTTTAATATTCGAGCAATGCCCTACACACTTACTTGGTATATGTTCCATGTCTATGATCCTCCGCTATCACTTCATCAGACATACGTAACAATAAACTGAAATGTATGAAACACGTGATCTTTGTTTTGATAATTACATAAATAACAAGGACCGGTCGGTATGTAGAACCTTCTTGATAGCAATAGCTTCTCACTTATAGCTTCTAACAATTTCAAATTTACAACTGTATAGGTTAAACATTGTGTCCAGTCAGGGGTGTTAGCTAGTCCGAGGGGGACAGGTGTGTGTGTGTCGGGGGTGGGGGTATAAGTAAATACAGTGTTTTTCAGACGGGACACGCGTTTTGAGTTTTGTTTTTTAGTTGAAGAGTTTTGTTTTGTGTTCATCCAGGTGATAACTTTTCAACTCGGTGATAACCTTGTGTCAACTTGTCTATATCATAATTTATCCGTCACTTTACCCGCCTGGCCGACAGGTCAAATTGATCAAGATTTGAAACAGACCTTTCACTTACACGTAAATAGTAAAGACGCTTGGTCCGCAGAAAAGGGTCACTTGAAGAAAACTCGTCTTTCACCCTGAGAAGAGTCTGGCCGTCGTGTGTTGAACAACAATTATTCTTACAGATGTGGTGGGGCTAGCTATAGATATATAAAAATCTTAGTCTTTGTCATCCAGACCACTAATGAATATTACTGTTTTGTGTTGCTTCTATATTCTCTCTCGAATCTGGCAGTACGACATAGTATCTGTTTTAAATAACTGAAACACTATGCAAAGACTTTTATATATCCACACCCGCTCCACCAAAAACATCAACGTAGGTAAAATGACAACCTGATTAAAATACAGATCTATATTTCGTTTCGTTCTTTATACTTTCGATGGCCTACACTAGGTGAAGATCTGACAAGTTATATATAGTGAGAGTTCACGTGAGGGGTCAAATGAGAAGCCTTTGACCATATGACGTCATATATTATTAATCAGCAGTGACGTTTCAAGGGGTTTTCACACAGTTTCGCGCGGAGGACACCAAGAAGTCGCCGTAACAGACTGTTTCATTGGCTTATTCCTCACATCAATAAGAACTCTTCAATATCCCAACGCAACCTGTTTCACAGAGAATTACTAACGAATTATCCCTGTAACGGATGGCTGTCTAAACCACGTGCGTTGACTTGCACGCCTCGTAGTCATTGGCTCAACGGCTCGTGCAATGTTTACTTAACACCTAACTGCTTCGGGCAAAATGATGCATTTTACTCATTTTAATACCCATTTACACTAAATAGGAAATATTTTTTAACTACAAATACTTCAAACGTCTATATTTATTTTTCTTTTACCTCAAAAAAATGTTTGAGAATTTAATTTGTCGAAGTAAAAAAGTTGATATGCCGTACTCATTAAGCCTCGTCGATGTCATGCTTATCAGTGATTGTAGCGGCCAAGCGAATATTCACTGCGGGATCAGTTTGATCCCAACGTTGTAAAGGCAAGTAAAACGAAATTTTGAACTTTAAAAAAAAACGAAACGAAATAATGAGATTGGTAAAATGAGTTTCAGTTTGAAATGAAAACAAACCTGTCAAATTCCGTCGGGGATAAACTGTCAGCCATGCCTTCCCTGTTATTAAAAAATCGATCAATCTTGTTACCTTATTCACAGACGTTTCGATAAATAAACTATCAACTGAAAGTTAATTAAAGATAATTATATTGGTTCATACATTATACAAGAGGTAAATCTGCCTATTTACAGGTCTTATTTAGGGATTGAAATGTTATCTAAATTATTAATTAGATATTTATTAATATGGAAAGACCATAATCAACCCTCGATGTCATCTGATGGGTCGTATAGATTTGAAGCCGATCTGCCGTTCAACGATCGTTGATGATAACCGTAAAAATGGATAATCGAGGCTTTGTTGATTATCGTAACAACAGTCGCGATGCCAATCGGGACTACGATTTCTCGGTTCGGAGTGGAGTAATATGACAGAAATTATCATCATATTCCCGTTACATAATCATTTTTTACCTATTACAGCGAGAACTGTCAGCTCTTTAGCTATTCTCCAATAATTGCACGTTGATGGGGAGGGGGTGTAACGCGTGTACAGCTATCATAAACGTACATCAACCACTGCTCGTCACAATAAACAGTAACGCTATCTCTACATACCGCTATAACAAACCGCCGGCCAAAAACAACCAATGTCTAATGACCACCATATAATTAACCGCTATAACGAACCGCAAGCCTAAAACAACCAATATTCACCATATAATAAACCGCAATAACAAACCTCAGGTCTAAAACAACCAATGGTTATCTCCAAAATAAACCATAACGCTACCATCGAAGTAAAACGGTTGAAATATTTTCTTAAAATACGTCATCTTTTATGACAAGTATGAATAGGTATAATATGGTATTTGGACAATATCACTACCCCTCTATTATAAAGTTAGCTTGACTAATTCTTTTATAAACAACAGTTTTTATAAATGAATACAAAGGTTTCATTTCAAATTGCATGTGTAATATTAAGTGAATAGAATTCACTGATAAACAGTCGCTTTATAAGCTCTAATGTTAATCGTCCTATAACTTATATTACCAATTGATATATTCATAACAATATTATCAGACGGAGATGGGGAGAGAAAGGGGGGTAGCGAGAGAGAGAGAGAGAGAGAGAGAGAGAGAGAGAGAGAGAGAGAGAGGGTGGAGGGTAAAAGAGAGTGAGCTCTGTTAATCGTCCAATAGCTTATATTAGCAATCGACATATTCATAACAATATTATCAGATAGAGAGGGGGGGGGGGAGGGGGTGAAAGAGAGTGAGAGAGAGGGGGTAACGTTCAAGCGACGCAGTTATTTGGGGACTAACATATGGTTCAATTTTATTTCAATAATTCCTTTGCGTGCAGGGTTCTTAATGCCCTTGTCAGACCGGTCGGCGTCCGCACTGTAGACGGTTGCCATCAAACGTGAATACAACGCGAGAAAATACCCCCAAAAATTACAACCTCGAAAAGAGTTACGTCAAGTCCTCATAGCTTCCTAGTCAAATTAAAACAAATGCCGTGACTCGGCGATCATTTGCGACTATAGAGACCACAGCATGATATCTCACGTTTCCATTGGTTTTTTTCAACACTTTAAGGCGATCTTGTTGCGCTCAGAGACACTTTTCCGTCGCCGTAGCAGCGCGATAAAGACGCCACCCATGCCTTACGGGGTACTAGCACTGGGGGGAACAGTAGGACCCTACTCCCTATCACGTACAAGCGGGGGTCGAAACCACACCACTTGACTCAATGCCACCTTGTTATTCCACACGCACGCGCTAAACCACTAGGCCGCCCAACCACGCGTACATTTTCAGAAAAATTGTACATTCTTGTTGTTATCATAATAAAACACTATTATGTAATGACGGACTGTGAGTGATACACATTATAGGGAATGACTGACTTTGAGTGATAAACATGGAATGACTGACAGTGGGTGAATGGAATGACTGCCTGTGAGTGATAAACATAGAGAGAGAGAGAAATGGGGTTTAACGTCCACTCGACACAAACTAGGTCATTTTGGGACTAACATATGGTTTCAATTTTTATTTCAATAATTCGTTTGTGTGGGTGATAAACAGTAATAAACACCATATGGAATAAACGACTGCGAATGAATGAAATGGCTGACTGTGAGTGTATGAAATGACTGACTGTGAATGGATGAAATGACTGACTGTGAAATTACTGACTGTGAGTGAATGAAATGACTGACTGTGAATGAATGAAATGACTGACTGTGAATGGATGAAATGACTGACTGAATGAAATGACTGACTGTGACTGAATGAAATGAAATGACTGACACTGAATGAATAGAATGAAATGACTGACTGTGAATGAATGAAATGACTGACTGTGAGTGAATGAAATGAAATGACTGACTGTAAGTGATAAATTATATATGGATGGATGGATGTTTAATAAAAGATTCTATATGGACTGGGCCGCTAACGTTGGATAATAAATTCTGTATAATGTGATGGACCTATACATTTTATATCGACTGTTACACCAACTTTGAGTCATAATTTCTGTATGGGGTGGTGAACCGTGGATTATTAATTTATATGGATAGACCAATTGTGCATAATACACTCTATTATAACATTATTTTAGTTATTACAGAGATCAGTTTAGTAAATACAGCATTTATTTACAACGGGTATAGAACACAACTACATCAAGGCAGAGGCGAATCCATATACCGATCTCTGCGTCTTTCTCTGCTCTATCTAGTTGTCGTGTCGTCTGCTTACTGCCAGTACACTCCTGCTTATAAAGCCTACAACAATTAGGGAAGAAGTACAGGCGTGATCGTCATATATGGTATTGTTGATTTATAAATTATGGTATCTGTAGTTGCATTTCATATTTCATTGGAGTCATTATCAGGTAATTGTATGTTGCACCGACCACTACTACATACTCTTGGAATTTCTGTGAGTGTTGTACACAGATCATGTGTAGCTTGTAAAAAAAATATTGAATTAATTAGATGTTTAATAAGTTCATGTCGTAACATAAGTTTAGAAAGTTGAAACGTCCATATCAAATATTATCAAAACTAGCAGAGGTCGTAAAAAGTTCTATGCACCTAATTTTTAATTTATGAAAGGTATAGATCACTTTGTCACACTATATTGACTGTGTAACTTAGTATTCACATATAAGTTATAAATGTCAGTTGGAACTGTTTCAGTAGGTCCATGGACCTTATAATACATGCTGTTCAAATATTTACAAAAAACATTTGCGATGGCCTCCAACCACAAATCTAACAATGTGTTTAGGTAAATGCATACGATTAACATTATATTCAATGGTTGTCTGCATCCTTACGTAAATATAGTTCTCTCCCTTGTCCCTTGAACGCCATCCTCAGCACTTCAGTGATATGATGCATCGCTATAATAGGCAATCCTAGTTGTGGGGATTCAGCTTGGAATTAAACAGCACCACCCTCATTTAAACAGTATCACAATCATTGATGAAATGGCCCGTATCCAGCTCATAAAATTTGGAGGGGGGGGGGGCGACGGAATGGTTTTGGGTTGGTTTTTTTTGGGTGGGGGGGGGGCTACAGAATGATTTGGAGGGGCCGACGATGTGGCTGACTAAGAACACTCCTAAGTAATCATTTTTGGCGTAATATTTGGTGGGAGGGGGCTAATTCGATTTTTACGGGGGGGGGGGGGGCTAAGCCTCCGCCCCCCCCCCCCCCCGTGGCTACGGGCCCGTACATCACCCCAGTTTTCAGTTTAACCTTTGGCCAAATTAAGGGAATGAATTAGAATAGTCAGTGGGTGCCCCCTCTCCCTGACCCCCCCCCCCCCCCGACCACACAGTAAAAATTCCATTGCGTATAGCATAATGTGGGTAAAATTCACCCAACAGTATATTGCATCAATTGAGTAGAATTCCCCTCACAGCACATTGCATATGGCGTCATGTGGGTAGAATTCCCCTCATAGCACATTGCATATAACATCATAATTAGCCTTATTAGTAGGGAAAAATAGGACGTTAGAACTCGCTTCATTTCATTTGTTGATGTGTTGAACGTACCACATGCATCACTTCCGGTTTGTACATGGTGAAAGTAGAGACGGTGTACTTGTAATTAACTGTATTGAAATAAGAAGATTCTTTTAATGACGTATTCAACACATCCATTAATGTCATCAATATTCTTCTTGAATTCCCACCACTGTATGTTATGCTTGATGAGGTTTTTTTTATAAACAGTCGTGACTCATCGACAGATTTTAATAGACGTTAGCAAATGAAATGAAATGTTGTTTAACGTCCGACTGCTTTCCTCCGAACTGGGCTAATGAAGACGGGCATACGTCATACAGTGTACTATGAGGAGAAAGGGTCGGTCTGACGATCTTCCGAAGGGCCGGTCGAATACAAAATGAAAAAAAAATAATTTTGTCCAATTCGTCTAAAAACAAATTTTTCTGCTGAGCATTATATGAGGGAGGGGGTATTGGACCGGCCATGAAGCGATGATGATCATGTTGTATGTGGCCGGTGGCTTTAACGGACCTCTACGCCATCACTTACTTGAGTCTGGAATGGGCTGGTATAATAGACTTTCTGGGCCGGGTGTGGTCCGGAATTCGGAATCATTGGGGATTCCGAATTTTATCAGAAAATTTCATCAAATGGTCAAAATTTTCTCACTAACTGGTCCCTTTTTTTACCCAGTTAGATTCTCTTGACTCTTGACGATACAATGATAGTACGTTAATTAATAATATGACGATATGATAATTTTACAGGTTAATGGTCGTAAATTACTTGCCGGTCGGGGTATATTATTTGACAGAGATTATAATCAGATATGCCACCAAATCGCATATTTGGGTTTCATTTTTCAAAATTTTTCCAGGGGCTGCGCGGTCAGTAAAAGGGGCCGCTCCGACACGGGAGCCCGGGCCCCAATCAGCCCCTGCTTCCAGACGCCCTCGTCTAGTCTCTCGTAACTATCTGCTTTTCATTTCCGCTTATAAACCCTTTCTAGACAAACAGGATGCACGGGAAATGATGCAGTAGACTATATTGCATCATAACATAGGCTATATAGGGATAGTAACTAAGGACGTGCACGTGGCCAATGGCCGTGTCAGAGCAGTGCCAATGTCATAATCTGATACGGTTAATCGATATCATGTATGGAAAATGTTAATTGACATTTTTCTACATAATCCCCAATTACTGTATGTAACAATATGTGAGGGAGAGAGAGAAATGGGGTTTAACGTCCACTCGACACAAACTAGGTCATTTTGGGACTAACATATGGTTTCATTTTATTTCAATAATTCGCTTACGCGTAGGGGTCTTTAGCAGTGGGAGGAAACCGGAGTGCCTGGAGGAAACATACGAGGTTGAGAAGGCGCCCTTATCTCCATGTCACATACGCTCACACCAGGGCTTGAAACCACAGCCGCAAGCCAGAGGTGACCGGCCAGCTAAAGGTCGAAGCGCGGCACTCTAGACCACTAGGCCATCCAAACCCCCTGTAACAATATGCACGTGATAGACTCCTTATAGAACACTGTGGGTCGTATTCCCGCCCAGTAAGTACAGAAAAGTAAGACGGTAAACTTCATTTCATTTTGAACTTGAAGGATCTCTTGGGGTTAACTTACTTACAAGTTAACCAAAAACTGATGATTTCATCACCCTGTATAACCTTTGAATCCCCTATAGAACCCCGTCAGTGTTGGTTAAAAAAAGATAAGTCGTTAAACCTGAAGTCAGTCATTTCTCAAGCTCAACGCTTTATGAGATGGGCAAGTGGTTTAACTCGTGTGCGTGAAATCACGGAAGCGAATTATTGAATTAAAATTGTACCATGTGTCAGTCCCGAAATGACCTAGGTAGTGTCGAGTGCACGGTTACCCCCCCCCCCTCTCTATCTCTCTCTCTCTCTCTCTCTGACATTGATAGGACCCGGTTTATGTTTATATTTAGACTAAATTAGCTGAAAGGGTTAAAGTAGCTAATTAAGTCTCTAAATCATCCAAAGTATTCATCATTGAAAACACGAATTATTTGTCACGAATTAAATCTACATTTATGTTGCGATCTAACTTGGGAAAAGACGACCTTCTCAAAAACAAACATTGTACCATTAGCGTCATTTGTAACAAGGGTCTCGAAGATCGAGGCTAGACATATTCAACACGTCACGTCAAACGGTGACCTCATATTCTTATCTGGGGAGCATGCGCAATAAATACTACCGGTGTAGACTAGAATACGAGCACGCTAAAGATTGCCATTCGATTGGGACTTCTCGCGTATTTCGCCGAAAATAACTGATTAGAAATTACAGTAAAACAGAACCGATTTTTATATGTGTTGCGACAGATTTGTGTAAATTTGCAAGTCCTAAATATTAGCGATTTACTTAGTTCCTTTTATTTTCAAGCTAGTTAAAATATGAATGAAATGTCAAATTGGGGGTATTTAATTCAACATAAAGCCTCTTGTGTGGGTCGAGTGGTCTGACAGGACTGCTATAGATCATAAGGTTTAGTAATTGAGACAAGTAGTCTCGATTACCAGGTTGTATGTGTTAAGGATTATAGAGTCGCGTGTTCTTCCGGTTTTCTTCCACTTCTGGAGGACCTTACGCGCAGGTGAATTATTGACATTTCAAACAATTGCACAATTTAAACTCTCTGGCCGAGAAGGTTCATCCAGATTGTCCCGCATGGTTCCCAATTGCAAGTGATGCAGGGCGGATTGCCATACAAGGACAGTTGTGTAGTCGTCCGGTGGGCACGTAAAAGATCCACCAGTTGGAATTTGGTATAAGAGTAAACAGTAGTGCCGCTGTCCCTCATAGCACACTGTATGGCGTATGACCGTCTTCATTAGCCCAGTCGGAGCAGAACATTAGGACGTTAAACCCCATTTCATTTTATCTCTCTCTCTTTCTCTCTCTCTTTATCTCTCTCTCTCTTTCTCTCTCACTCTCTTTCTCTCTCTCTCTCTCTTTCTCTCTCTCTCTCTCTCTCTCTCTCTCTCTCTCTCTCTCTATCTCTCTCTCTCTCTTTCTCTCTCTCTCTCTCTCTCTCTCTCTCTCTCTCTTTCTCTCTCACTCTCTCTCTCGTGGTGAAAAAGTGTTGTTGATCATGAATCTTCTATTAGACACCTCGCTACGCTTCACATAACTTTAATAGATATGAACCCAGCGGAAATACAAATTGTTGTTTTTTCAGTACCTTAATGGTACGTATTTCTACGTAATGTAGAAAAGGGCAATAACTGTGTTCACGCTTGGCATGATAATAATTATTATAAAGATATAAAACCAGACGAAAATGTGTAAAAAATTGGTATAATACTCTTCCACGGAATGAAATCTTATTTTATATTTATTCTCAGTTAGCTAAATATCTATAAAATTGCACCAAATCACTCGGCATGTCTGGCAATAATTTCAGGAAAAAAAAAGGATTCAGCACTAGCAATGGAAAATATTTTAAGTGACATTTAGCCGATGAAAAATTGGTTCTACTTGTATATTCACATGGTGTAATTACCGATTGGTTTAAAGTCGCGTGGGTCCCAGGGGCAGACCCAGATGGGTCATCTACATACCAAAAATTGTAAAACAACACAATGAGAAAAATGTAACGGTCGTATACTTTATCCTTTATCATCAGTCAAAGCGCAAGATACTGATATTGAATCACAATGTGATCCTATTAATTCATTATAAAAATTGAGATCAAACGGAATTTTGATTACTCTCTTTAATAAGCCCATTGTGTATATATGCCTACGTAATTTGGAGGCGATGATTACATTGTCAAATTTCCTGGAATACCCTCCCCCCCCTGCAAAAATTCCTGGAACTTTTGCCCGAGATATTATACGTGCATGCCATCCGAATGACTAGACAACTATCCTTGTCAGGCCCTCCGCCCTGCACCACATACAAAGGGAACCCTTGCCGAAAAACCCTGACGAACGTTTTCGGGCAACCCCGTGATCGAACCCGCGACCTAGTGAACTAGCGTCTTACTCACCTAGCCACCGTGGGTCCACGTGATCTGTAACCGTGTGTAGAATGATTGGGAGCGGAAACATACTAGTCACGCGGTGTATGGTGGAATATAAAGTGTGGTTTAAGTATTTTGAAAGGTGATCTATCTTTTGTTCCAGTAATTTGTTTTATTGCGACGTGTATATCAGTTACAACCCGTGTTTACCGTGTAACAATTCATCACTTGAAGACATAACGTTTATAAACTCATCTGTTAAAATCTTTAATCACTGGTCCTTTTTTGCCTGGTTTTGCACTGTTGTGCGATGTGTTGCGTGTAGGATAAAGCACGAGACTGGGATTATATTAAGGAAAGAACGACTTTATCTTGCTTATGTAGCAGGGTTCTATTCAAAAAGGAACGAAACACCAGGTCGTAGGTTCAGCTTTTTTTTATTTGTGGATATTATATATAAAAACACAATAAAATCTGGTGTTCTTTCGTCTTTATATAAAAACCCTGCTACAAATTTCCACAAACACCAAATACATGTATACTACAAATAACCATTGCATTAAAGGGCCAATAATACAACAAATACTCAATATACATTAAAGGGCTAATAATACAACAAATACGCAATTTACAATAAATACAAATATACACAAATATACACTACCACACATATAAACCACCTATGTGCGTAAAATATCCCAGAGTTCCAGTAAGAAAATCCTCTATATATAATATCCCTAGCCACCCCCTGGCTTTCAGACCGCAAGATATTCCGGGCATAGAAAATATCTCAACGATCAAAACGTTAAAGGTTTATAAGATATAGGACTGAGTCCACGATCTGGTACGTGCGGTATGATCTACACGACTGCTACGACTGATCTCTATATATTGTAAAGCCAGGCTGACACTTTGCACGACTTTTGGCCACGATTTTGTCGTGCCCATCAGTGTCCACATTGAAACGAACTGGCACGACTAGTTTGCCCATCAGTGTCCACATTGAAACGAACTGGCACGACTAGTTCACGCATAGTTTGCGCATTGTTTACGCACTTCCCGCATTGGCACGACGAGTTTGTGCAAATCGGACGGTGTCGTGACGACTCGAGTCGTACCAATGCGTGCCACGGAATCGTGCAAGTGTCAGCCTTGCTTACGACCTGATCGATAGGGTCACCACCATTACTCCACGGTTAAAACCACGATTTCAATAACAGCACGAATCGTGATAATGAGAACCTAGCATTACATGACACTCACCTTAAAGAACTAGTGTGTTGTTCTGTTCGCGTGACTGTAATTGTTTGACCTCCGGATAAAGATGATTATTAGTGAGAGATACCGTGAGAAGATAACCAGGAATTATTGAAATAGACACAAAATAACAATAATTAATATTATTAAGTCGCACTTCCTCTGCACTGGGCTAAATGATCCTGTCACCCGGACCCCCGACCCAACACACACTACACAAATAACCCTGTCCCCGGAACTCCAATCCAACGAACACTAAGTCATTCTATATAAATTCGGGGCGAACATATCCGTTTAGCACTCCTACCTCGTCTGGAAGTGAAGAGATTCGACCTCCTCAACATAAGATGGGAACCGGTCTGTTCAATCGAGCGTTGTCTGGAAGAGACGGGACCAGACCTCCTCAACCTAACAGTCTCTAAGAGACGGAACCAGGTCTGTTCAATGCAACCTTGTCTGGACATGTTTGGACCCGGGCGACTCGACTCTTCAAGTGAACGGACTTTTCTTGAAATTTTATCACTGCTGGCAGATTCGTGTTAAAATACTGTGGTGTGACAAACTGGTGTGACAAGCTGTCCAATCATACCTCGATTCGTCAACTGGATTTGTCAAATGACTTCTTCCCGGGATCATGGCGTTTCACGTATATTTCTTTATTTGTCATCACCCCTGTTCGTCCCTGTACCCCCACCCCTCCCGTCCTTCACAAATGCTTGTGAACACTAGATAGGGTAAGGTCAATGCCCTATTGACTAAATATACACACACTGTTTAGGGCAATAAGACAGCTAAATTCGTGATGTTAAATGTTTTATATGCCAAACTAAACGTTCGAATAGCACAGAAGCCAACCAAATTCTTATGATTTCTACAAAATACTTTAAGAGTTGTTACCCTCAATCAGATCTCGGTGTGCTGTACATGTTTCATTACTGGCTGCCACACGCATGACTTATGTGTTGTTTTCGTGTGTTTAGTTGCCTGGCAACATATCTTTAGATAATGTTTTATGTGCCAAGCTTCATGTTCGTTTCCCTATTCGTCCGGTGTGATTGATGATTATGTTACTCGTGTGTTTAAGGTAATCACTCTGATTGTCCCGATACACGATCGACTTTACCCTGTGCTGTTAATAACTGATCACTTCTCTCTACAAACAGGACTGTCTGTTATCTTTTTAAACCGATCACTTGTTCTTAAAACCCAACATTTTATTGTAGAAACGGAATGGGCTTTAATATTCTTATTTCCTGGGCCATCCGGGATAATATTGAAGACGGGCGACAAAGTTCGTCATGATTTTCAGCTGTGCCCACAACCTCTCCCCCCTCCCCCACCCCCTGTAAGCGGTGTAGGGCGGAGGACATGTGATTATGTGACAGAATAACGTATAGTTGTTAGTATAGAACGAAAAAACAACAATTCCATGTGCACACTAAAATAACATAAACGCTGACCATTTATTTCTACTCGAAATAAGAGTCGGCCGTAGCACAGTGCATGGCGCTTGCTCGTCTTTATTAGCTCAGTTGATGCAGAAAAATAGGACGTTTGGACCCCATTTTATTTCACTTCCGAAAGTAGGATTGTATTGTTTTCTTGTGTTCTGAAGTAATAGACACGTAGACTAATTACTTGATATATATACGTATAACTTCACTGAATTACGACGAATGGAAGAAAATATTGAACGCGCTTTAGAAACAGAAATATTTACTGTGATTTCTTTCGACCACAAAACCATCCAAAGGCCTCCATGAAACATCAATGGATGGCTCAAGAGATGTTCATATTCATCTTTCATGTGCCTTCTGGGCAAATCTTAAAACTCTACGTTTGCTTATCATAAAGGTATACGTGTCAGGAACGTGTCCAGAGAGGAGGAGGGAGGCGGCGACGGATCCTCTTATGCTTGCGCTGTAATAATATACGCAGATCAAAATAACGCGCGAAGCTTTGTCGCCATTTTCTATGTACCTAAAGGCCTACAGGGGAAGATATATTGTCGTAGAGATTCGGTTTTCATAAATTCTGGAGTAATCAATCCCTCAAACTTTACTTTGTCTCCATTTTGGGCCCCACGCTGCTCAAATTCCTGAACACACCCTCGAGTAGCTTGGTAGTAAAATGAAACGATATCTTCACATATTGATAAAAACTAGTGATCATTGATTATCTCCCTTGTTCACGTGCTTCTCGCATCGATTATCTCCCTTAGTAACACTAGCGCCATTTACGTTAATGGAATAATTTATTTGTAAACATTACAGGAAATGGAGAAAGATTTGCCCCGGAGCCTAACATCTTGTAAAACCTTTTAACAATATCAGATTTAGACGATAGGTGACGCTATGATCACAGGCGCCATCTTAAGATGTTCAGGCTTGATTGAAGGCTATCATAGCCTAGAGTAAAACTCTGCTTTGGATCGGGAACTAATGAGGTTGAGCTTGTACATTAACACTTTGTTACCTAATATCAGATAATTTAGTTATATTTTTTATTTTAATATCAAGACAAGATAACAGATACGGTTTTTGTTTGAAGAAGGAAGAAAATTTTTTAAAGGTGGCGCAATGTCACGTTGGCTACAAATTAGTATAAACCTGGGATCGAAACTTGGAGAGAGAGAAAGAGAGAGAGGTTATTTCGGGACTAACACGTGGTTTAATTTTATTTCAATAATTTGCTTGTGCGTAGGGGCCTTTAGCACTGGGTGGAAACCAGAGGACATGGACAGGGAATCGAAACCACGTCAGTTAACTCACTGAACGACCTTAGGACACATCTCGCACCTGCTAACCGGGATCGAAACTACAGCATGTGCTTCTTTGCAGATCGTATGATGTAAAGTACGCCTTGGGCCACATGACCATCAAATCCCCATTGATGTTTTTGTCAGCAATCTCTTTTAATTCCCGAATAATGTTGTTTTAAGAAACTGTCGGCTCCTGTAAACACGAACAAGAAACCTACCATGACGTCATCGTTTTGATAGAAATTAAACGGGGTTGACGTCTTCTGTTCGGACTGGATTAATGTAGACGGCACTGATAGGCCTACGTATGGGAAAAATGATTATCACTACTTAAGTTCATGAATGATACACTACATTTCATCATAAACTTGAAACTGGAACAATTTCGCCCCATCACACGTCAAATCAGGGGAGATTAAGCTTGCACGGACACCTGGCTACCACTGGAGTCCTTGCTTCAACAGTGAAAAGGGGGCAACAACCTCCATGTGCCCACCCGTGTTAAACTCTACCGACATTTTTATTTATGGTACAAAAATGTTTTAGAACAAATGTTGGGGCCTCTGGCAGCTGCCCAGATTTAAAAATAGGGAACAAATTCTATAAAAACAAGAAGACAAGTAGAAAATTATTGAAGTTTGTTTCTTTATTCCTTTATAACGATATCTTTAACTTAGAACTAAATAGCCGACAATACGAGACCAAATAGCTATTAGTATTCTCCTGGGACCATTTATCTAGGAATATTAAATACGGGAAAGCCATTAGACAAAGCAACACGGTACAATACCATTACAGGAAATAACCGTCTTTAATGACCAACAATTGAGGACAGTGATTGGTGTTTAAACGGTTTTCTGGTAGCGAGTTAGATTGTGTGTATATAATGGTTTAACGGACTAGACATGGAACAAGAGACGGTTTAATAGGTGCGGATATTGTCGTCTGGATGGTCCTCAATAGACTGGTTAATTAGACATCGCTTCGATAATGGCTTCTCTTATCAAATACATACAGAATCATTCCCAACATCACATAAAGAGAGATGGCTGAATGATTAGTGTGTGCGCGTTGCATAATAAGGTCTGTAATTTAGTCAACTGGCGTGGTTTCAATTCCCAAGATAGGGTTTGACCGCCATTTGACCAAAACAAGGTCATCCTTTGACTAAATCTCAGTAATTCAGTAATTATCAGTGGTAGGAAATGGGAATACCCGGGGAAGACCCACGAAGTGCAGGCGTGGCCATACGTCGTGTACCGCACGAGCTTGGGATCGAAACCACACCACATGCCACATTGATAATCCAAACTTTTCCGATTCGTAGATAAATCGTAGACGGTTCTTTGAGTCCGTCAGTGATTCTTATTTGGTTCTTACACATTCGTATTGTTCGTAGTTCGGCCACTGTTTGTCTAATCCCGTACCTTTCATACCATTCCAAGGGTGGGGGTGGGGGGTTAATGACCGAGTCATCCTTTAATTTTAAATGAGCGCCTTGAGTATGCTTATTATGGTTGATAACCAACAACAGATCAGAAGGCCTGTCATTGAGGGGGGTCACGGTGGCTAAGTGGGTAAGGCGCTGGTTCGCTAGCCTGGAGGTCGGGTGTTCGATCCCTGAATTGGCCGAGAAAGTTCATGGTGATTTCTCGTTGTCAGTGATGCAGAAGGAGGGCCTGACAAGGACAGCAGCCTAGTCGTTCGGGTGGGACGAAAAACCGAGGTCCCGTGTACACATTGGAGTGCACGTAAAAGATCCCTTGGCAGTTGGAATTCGAGTAGGCCGTAGCGCCGATGCCCGGGCAACATTTCCTTCATAGCACACTGTATGGCGTTTGTCCGTCTTCCATTAGCCCAGGTTAGGTGCAAAAGAGTAGGACGTCGAACCCCATTTCATTGCATTTATTGCCTGTCATTGAATAAAGTTGTTTCCTCGCACTGCTAGCATGTAAATGAGGAAATCCGTCACATCAATGCAATGTGATTTAACGGCCTCCAAAGGGGATAGCAAGTTAGCAACGCCAAAAAATCCCGGCGGACCGGGGACGAACCATGTGAACGAACTTGAGTCTTACTCACTGTCATGGTTCCAATAAACTACCTTAATACAGGGATGATCCGTGAAACATTAGCATTGGAAGAGTTTTGGGAATGTCGGGGGTACGGTTGACTGGGGGGGGCAGGGCAGAGTAGGCGCGGATCCAGAGATCTCAGGCTTGAAAATTTTTTATGCGATTTTATTGGCGATTTTTAGACCTGTAATTTTGGAATTTACCTTCCGGAAATACGTCAGAATGCACCAAATTGAATCTAATTTACCAAATTTTTCTGCGGGAGGGCCCCCCAACCCCCCGGTAATGGTGGCGGTGGCAATTATCAAACCTGGACCCCCCCCCTCCCTGCAAAAAATCCTGGATCCGCGCCTGCAGAGTTAGGATTAGCTTGAGAAAATTAGGGTTAGCTTCATCGATTTATGTTTAAGACACGATCTGGATACGACTCGTTTGGTATTTGGTAAATGAAACAAAAGCAACAGGCTTGTCAGTTTTGACAAAGTTTTTTGGATTGAAATTGGGCCTGAACAACAGAAAATGTTTTTACCAGTTTGCAAAATAACTGGGATAGTTTATAAGACGAACAGGTGAGCATCGATTAGCTGATTACATCTATTATCGTATCACACTCAGGCCGATTATTTCAGCATAAATATCGCTAGTAAATATTATCTTATCATGGTCCTGCTTAATGACCATTCTCTAGGGAGTTATAGAACTAAACCACAGACAGTGTACCGTGTTTACAACGATTCCCACCGGACAACACCGAATGAATACCGGTTAATCGTTCGTCTAGTATTCTAGTCGATATATAATATGAATATAAACTACACCAAGTTATAAAACACTGATTAATATCTCGTTTCAATAAATAATGGCGCCTTAATAATAATATAAGGTAATTATAGGTAAATAATCGCATAATGAAGTCTTTACTCTAGGGAAATACCTCGGGTAATGATCACTTGATGACGTATTGATTTTATGCTTATGACGTGACATTTTTTGCTGTTATGTCGACTAGTAATGTACACATCATTCTGTTATTGGAAAATGTAGCTAAAGCTATTATAGACTGTTTAAATGTGTCGTAAGATTTTCTAGAGTTAGAGAGGATGGGGTTTCAAGTCCACTCAACGCCTACTAGGTCATTCCGTCCAGATTCCGTCAGCTTGGTAATACGCATTAATTTTATTTAGGTAGACATTCGATTCTACGATGACGTTTCTTTAAGTCACGGGAATAATTTTAAAAGTCGTCTATTGTCTACCTAGCGAAAATTAGTGTAGTGAAATCTAGAGTAGTGAAATTTGATATCAATTAATTATTCAAATCCAATCCGTTCCTCACCTTGGGACTATTATATCTACTGAATGAGAATCGATTTCGGACGAGTTATTTGCCCCTTAGTTGGAACTTGGAATCGGACCAGTTATTGAACATCTCGATTACCGACATGGGCGTAAGAGCCTTTAGACATAAACTCAGTCATAGCTTAATGGTATTTATGAAATATTTTCCACGTCACAGACGCCTGTGCGCAAACCCCTATACGAGTTCTACTGAATTCAAGTAAGTACTTCTAGGATATCCGGAGGAACGTTCTCAGTCAACAACGGAATCTAACCCAAGACTTCCACGTTTTATTCACCGAGCCACCGCCGATCCCAGTTTAACTAACAGTCTGTTATTATTCAGTCAACCAGTCGCCTCGGAATAAAAACAATTCAAGATATTTATTTTTGATTATTAATTTAAAAACAATTATAACACGAACGACCAACACTTTATCTAAATCGTACACTGTATTCAAGTCATGTGACTTAATATTTCATCAATAGACGGCTTATTTCTGCAACTCGTCAATATCCTCCACCAGTTAATATTTTTAGTCAATATTTAGTTCGCGTCTGATAAAAGACGATAAAGAAACAATGGCGCGAAATACCACGCGCTTAAATCAAATTAAATCCTTCTTGTAAACTAAACGAATAATATCAGCATTGACAATTCTGTTATTAATTCCACTTTTCACGATAATCTGTTGATTCCACAAACATACGTGGACGACGGCCTGCACGTGACGTATAACAGATTCCCGCCAATTTATAGAACACGAGAAACAAATAGTATTTATGGCGGGAAAGTCACGGTTATCGGGGAAAAGTCGGGAGTTTGATCAATAGCAAGCAATGGGAATCAATTTGCTGACTTGTAGAATATCTATTGAAGCGCTTTAATGTCTTCTGTAGACGATTCATAGAAAGCCTATAGAACGTTTATGGTGAAGTTAAGTGGTGAAAAGGATGATCTATGACCAATGTTAAAAATGTGATACCAACACTTGACGACCTCTTCTAATGGAATCGCGCCCTTTTATACGCGTTTATATCCATCGTTATAGCATGCATGAATTATATTATTAGCTCGTGTAGACGGTCTTCAAGACGACTTGAGAGAAGCCAGAAGATTTAATATGTCGGCGTAATTTCCACTATTGAGATGTTTGACTAGCCTGAGACAAAAGGAGGGGAGGGGGTCAGGAGACTAATTATAGACAAGCACCTGGGGGCAGGTAATTAGAGATTACTGTCGGTCGACTGGAAATTATCCAGTAAACACGTGGGATTTGTTTTTTGGGGGTCTTTTTTATAATCTCTAACCGTCTTGATTTCTATTTTAAAACCAGAATTTCATATTTTTAAGTTATATTTTTAAAATGGATAAAAATGAGCCTTAAAATAGACGCTATCTATGTAAACAGTCATTCATTATAATCTTATAATTCACTATTGCCAATTGAGAAATTGACAAAAATATCATTTTCAACTTCAAATTCAAACGTTTGAAAATAGCTATCCATGGGAGAGGGGAATAGAAAAAGGGGAGGTAATTGTGTTATTTCCGGTGTGAATTATTTTTAAGTGTGGGGAATAATGCCTATGATCGTATATATAGAGAGAGAAATGGGGTTTAACGTCCACTCGACTATCGGGACTATCATATGGTTTAACTTTATTTCAATAATAATTCGTTTGCGCGTAGGGGTCTTTAGCAGTGGGAGGAAACCGGAGTACCCGGAGAAAACCCACGAGGCTGGACAAGCGACCCTACTCCTTGCCACATACAAACGGGGATTCGAAACCACGCCAGCTGACTCAATGGCAGGCCGTATGATACAGCGCGCGCACGCTTACCGTTCGGTCACCCCCCCCCCCCCCCTCTATGATTGTATAATAGTGAGTTGACAACTTATTGAGCAAACGATATAGAAATAATTATATTTTGCCTTTCTTAGAAAATTTGAAATTCTCGCTTTAATTGTGAAATAGGATAGTTTTACGTGCCTTTGGTATGATGAAATATGTCGCGCTGTAAGTATGAGAATGACAGACCTGGATTATCGAGACAAAACATTAATAACCGTGAAGAAATGTCGTATTCAGAATAGAGTTTTAGTATTTTGTAATAGCAAACGAGAATAAAATGAATTGAATTGGGGTTTAACGTCCTACTATTATGCTCCGTCAGGGCTAGTGAAAACGGGCTTACACCATACGGTGTGCTATGACGGAATTCGTACTGCCAAGTGATCTATGCACGCCAATGTGTACACGGGACCTTGTTTTTTTAGAAAAAAGATAAAACAATATGAATGTATTGAAAATTTCATTCAAATTGCTCCATTGTGAAAATACGCTGTCGTCAAATGTAAATGTTAGATAGTCATGCATACTTTCTGTAAATTGGTGGGCACTAACATTGCCCTGTCCTTAAAGTTCGAGACTATATTCTCTCTATCCTATGTTGAATATGTTTCTTTAATGTCAAGTCAATAAATTGGGCGAGTTCTGTGTAAATTCTCTCTCGGTGCCCAATATAACTTTTCTGTTGTTAGAGAAACGTCTAATCAATTCCACCAGAATAAATCCACAAGACACTTAACAAGCACAAGTCACGCAATACACACGAGATTCCCTTCTTTATATCAGGTGACTGATCTGACTTCTGATTGGTGTTCAATAACAGAAATCAAACGTCATTGATTCTCGGACGTCAAACTGATATGTGGCGGGAAATATTGACACACGTCATTGATAATGGCGGGAATAACTGGCAGATGTCATTGTCCCGATCAACCAGTCACTCATAGATAAAAGTAAGAACTTATCTCGGGTTCCTGATAACAGTGCAATAATTGACACGTGAATTTGATTGTGCGTGTGCGAGATTGGTGTTCGACTTGTTTTACAAACCTTCCACACGGAGCAAGGGGAGTTATATCGGATCAATTTGGAAAGGAAAAAGAAATTAATTTAGCTCTTGCTTCAAGTATTTTTTTCTGAATAAAATCAATGTCATCTAGTACAGACTGCGCTTTTGGTAATAAGATTAGAAGTGGGAGAAAACGTCGCTGTCCTGGCAAAATTCTCTAAACCCGCATTATACACGTAATAATATATCTGACTATTAACTAACATATGTTGGTTGTTCGTAGGGTTTAACGTCCACGTAAAGTTCCGCCGGGTAGGGGGGGGGGGGTTAGCGCGTGTGAGCTGTATCATAAAGCCCGTCATTCAGTCAACTGACTTGGTTTCCATTGCTCGGTTGTACGTGTCAAGGTTTAGAATCGTCTGTCAAACCTCGTGAATTTTCTCTGGGTCCACTGTTCTCGAGTTCACAAAGCATTCTCAGACTTATTTTAACTAAAATGTAGCTCTTTATAAAACTTGTATTGTTTTAATCTATCAAATACATCAATAAGAAACTATGTGCAAAGTTTTGTTTGTGGATCAAAGATATTTCTCATAAACAGTGATAGAAGGTTGAGTAATCCTCAACTTAAGTCAGAGAATGCTTTGTGAACTCGGGGCCTGATTTCCTACCACCTCTTCAGACTAATATCCACAAGCATATTATTGAAATAAAATTGAACAATATGTTAGTCCTGAATGTACCTAGTTTGTGTCGAAAATTTGGACACGTACATGTACATATTCTACTTTCGTTTAGGGTTTTTGTGTAAGACAGATGTGTATGACATTATTGGATATGGCGGCCAGTTAAGGCAGAGATCTATTCACAAAGTAAAGAAGACAGGTCTCTGGGGACAGAATGACTAATCAATAAACCCTCGCCCTCATTTGTCTATCGCTGTTGGTTCAGAGGTAAATAAAGTCTGCAGAATTGAATTAGAAGAAATAAAAACACCACATAAATAAAAAGACTTACAAAAATATCAGACGATCCAATAGTTATCTTACAATTACGTATTGTTCGTATCTTTACAAATTTATGGCTTTATTTGACGTAATTCCTCGATAACCAAAACACGATTGGCTCATTTTATTTCAGCAGTAAAATGTTCACAATGGGCTGTTTACTTCAAGTGTTGCAACAGAAAATGGCCATAAAAATGTTATTGGATTTCCAAATATCCTGGCTTCGTGGCTAACGACAACTCTTAGAGACGGTAATGACACGAGCTTTAAACATAAAACTCAGAAATACATTCGAACATTGGACAATCAGACATTTTTAAAAGTTGATCAAACGTAGAAAGAAAAAAACGATTTTTAGCACTGGAGTCGTTTTCTTGGTTCTTCTCATTAAATTGATCTCCGCCATTCATCTTGTTAAATGTGTTTCATGTTCTTAAATCTCCTCACGCGATACACAATCACGTGCTTTCAAACACCGGAAATCACCCATACAACCGGAAATGAGGGGCTTCAAGATGTGAATTATCAAAGTGGTTTTGATTGGATGAAAATGGATCGTTTAGAATGAGTAGTGGAAAGGATTTTAAAGTCTATCTGTATCTGTGTAGATGGTTATGGGACTGATGTAATAGTATTAGAAGTAGAAAAACAGGCCTAGTAAAGAGAATCAAGGGGAGATAATTAGAACCAAGCTGTGTTTAATTCAATCTGATGTCAGAGAAGAAAACGACATGACGACATGACGTCCTCTCATTATTACTATTTACCGCCATTTATATTCTACGCTTGCTGTCCACCATTATTGACTTAAAAGATCGATGCGTCTTTTGCCTTTTGGCTCAAATATTAAATTCCTCGCAGCTTAATACAGGCTGAATTACGCAACAGATCGATATTTCGTTTCGTTTTTATTCTTTCGATGGCATACACTACATGAAAATCTGACCAGTTGTTTTGGGAGGTCGCATCAGACGTCATACGATTTGATTAACCAATAATGATGTGTCTAATGGGTTATCCACAGTTCCGTGAACCTCACGCCAAACGCTCGCCGTAACAAAGCGTTTCATTGGCTAATCCCTCACATCATCCAGAACACGCCAATGATGACAACTCTTTCACATCATAGTGGAGTAAAGACAAGTAAAAAGAAAATTTTGAACTATAAAAAACGAAACGAAAAATGATCTGTGTTTCAATCAGATGGCTTGTTTATTTAACATTTTATGAAGATCAGAATACAAATGCTAGATAATTGCCCGACTTGGATTCAACCATTTTTAAACCAGGCTCGTGAGGTTTCTCAACTACCAATAAAAGGTGACGGCGTCTTGTCACGCTCAAGCAGCGTAAATCGATGAAAATTGGGCCTTTAATGAGGACCAGGGGATGTGATATATTTGATTTCAAAAAGCCCACTTCGGACAAGATTGACATTAAAATTGGCATGTTTGGATTGACGTACTTCGATTTTTTAAAATGACGTCATAATTTCAAGATGTCTACGATGGCGTTATCACCCAGTGTTCCTGATCCAAATAATACATTCGTAAATGTTAACCGAGAATATTCTCAGTGATTTTCAAGCGTGGTTCCCTTGCTTATGTAGTAGAACGGCGGATCCGGCCAGAAACAGGGTCTAGTCTTTCGAATGGGTTGAAATAAAAAGTCAATTATCGTACACAACTTTGCATGTTCGTAAAAGAACCCTCGACAGTTGGTATTTATTTGCCATCCGGGAAAAATTGTCCCCATAACACACCGGCTGACGACAGCGTATACACTCGTCCTCATATTCCCGGTTGAACCCAGTTACATTTATTCGCTCGTTCATTTTTGGGGGGTTGGGATGGCCTAGTGGTCTAGAGTGCCGCGCTTCGACCTCTAGCTGTTCGGTCACCTCTGGCTTGCGGATGTGGTTTCGAGCCCCGGTGTGAGCGCATGTGGCATGGAGATAGGGGCGCCTTCTCAATCTCGTGGGTTTCCTCCGGGCACTCCGGTTTCCTCCCACTGCTAAAGTAAAGACCCCTACGCGCAAGTGAATTATTGAAATAAAATTAAACCATTTGTTAGTCCCGAAATGACCTAGTTTGTGTTGAGTGGACGTTAAACCCCATTTCTCTCTCTCTCTCTTTCATTTTATCAACAAAATTCCGTCGTCCTTTATTTTGTATATGACTGTGAATTATGTATTTTATGTGACTGGAATCTTGAAATCGATATGATAATTACTGGTATGTTTAGTTCCTGTGATGGTTTATGTCCCGTATATAGCCAGAGACAGGTATGGTCTCCTATAGGTGGATATAATTGGAATAAAAACAGCTTAATAATTTGTTCATGCAATAATTATACCAGCTACCAGACAGAATTTAATCTTTCCTTTCAAATGAAATGCAAAATGGCGTTTAACGTCCGGCCATATTGCTTCGCCCAGGATCTACGTAAGAGTGACGCGATGAGTTTTTGCGTCCTATATTAAATAATGAGTGAGGGTGGCGGTACCGCTTTAAACATAAGCGCCCTACTTTTCTTGTCGAGAGCGACTGCTTTAAACGTAAGCCGAAGCGTCCTATATTTCTTGCCGAGAGTGAAAACACTGCTTTAAACATAAGCGTCCTATATTTCTGGCCGAGAGTGATAGCTGTAAACATAACCACCCTATATTTCGTGGTGAGATTGAAAGGACTTTTTCGAACCATGAGTCGTTTATATCTTTCTTTATGAGAGTGACAGCAATACTAATTCGACGTTTTCCATAATATTAGAATTGAATATTGTTTAATTTCAATGAATATTAGTTGATTTCAATGAATATTGATGTTGTTATCTTGTCGTAAAGGATCCTACTGTCCAATATTTACAACATAATTAACAGTGTATTATCAGTACACGAGTCGTGTAGCCCATGGTTTCAGGTGAAATGTGTACCAAACAAATAAAAACATATCCTACAACAGAATGTTAAAGTAATTAGTAAATCGTAACATATAGAATTATTGGCCTATCAGGGGTAAAACGACTGTCGTTCATTTTGGACTGTTCACGTATTTCACCGAACATAATTGATTAGAAATTAAAACATTTTTCAAAACTGAATATAAATCACTTTACATATTACACTCATTTACATATTTATATTTCGTTTCGTTTTTTATACTTCCAATGGCATACACTACATGTAGAACGAAATTTTGAACTTTAAAGTGGAAACGAAAAGGATCTGTGTTTATAATCAGATCGCACTAGTACATGTATGTGCTTTTAGAACCATTTTTGTCTTATCTTAAGGTTTGAAAAGAGTAGGGCTATGCGTCCTTTAAATTAGATTTTTATAAAGTAAATATAATTTATTGGTGAGAGTACTGCTATAAATATAACAGTCCTATAGGTTTATATCCGATAATTTTATTGCTTATATTATTTGTATATCATGAATATTGGAATTGACAAGAAGCAAGGGTAGACTATATGTTTTATTCAGTATGTTCTGGTTCTATGTTAGAGAAGGTGTAACAGAACGAGACAGTTTGACAACCAAGGTTCACTCGTAAAGACATCTAGACGCACTCAGTTTCTCATGTCTATCAAATCTTCTTTATATATAGATCTTTTATATTCTTTGTCTCGGTGAACAAGACGTTGGTTCTCTAACCTGAAAGTCATGTATTCCATCTCTGTGTTTATCGAGGAAGTTAGTAGGTATTGTACGGTGTGGTTTTCTGTTGCCAAACGCATGGTTCGGATTGAAAGAAAATCCGAGGCCCACGTAAATGACCCGTAACAAATGGAATTAGATGTTAGGCTAGATCGTAGTGCCGCTCTTTGGGCAAAGTGTCTCTTATAAAATGAAAAGAAAGGACGATATGTTGTTTTATGGCATGTCAGCTCCGTACTGGACCAGTTACAAGAGGGGTATGTCGATTTACTTGTCGATGGTAAAACAATATCGATCTGCAGTGAGAAAAAAACTAAAATAAATGGGAAGAGTTTTTCGTGTACCTTCTCTTTATGTGTTTAAACATTTAGACGGAGGATATTTATATGTCGAGTTAATAGTTGTGAGATCTGATAGATAAAGACCCGTCTGACCCCGTCCTGTTCTATATCTAACTTTATTTACCGTTTATATTCCAAATAAACATAAATCATTTGTAATTGATAGTCATGGTCGGATCTTCTCGTGCTTCAATCGAATAGTTGATACTCCTCGCCAGATAAAGCATTGTTGGAACGACCATACCGGTCCTGAGGCCTGGTTGATGAAATTTTAACTAAAATAAAAATACAAATTTGAGTAATTTGATTGGATAATATTAGATTGATTTTAGTGCTTAGCTAATCAAAATTGAAGTATCTGCTTATATTTGGATTTTATCTTTAGTTACGATTTCGAGAAGCAGGGTCCTGTATTTTAATGAGATTGTAGTACAACCCAGGGCCGTATCTAGCGGGGGTGCAGGGGGTACATTGCCCCCCCCCCCGAAAAATAAGGCGCCCCGAGACATGGCGTCCCCCCATCCCAAAAAATAATTTGACAATCTTTCAATTATAAAATAATATACTTCATCACAATGTGATGCTCTTAAAACGGCAATTTCATATTTTTTAGTTGTATTTTTAAAATATATTAAAATAAAGCCCTAAATAGATTGTATCTATAAACAGTCCTACCTTGTTAAAGAATAATCCTATTAATCCTATAATTCACCGTTGCCATTTTCAACTTCAACTTCGAACGTATGAAGATCGCCATTGCATGGAGGGTAATGGAAAAACAAGGGAGGAAATTCAAGTAATTGTGTTATTAGTTTCTGTGTCAGGGATTTTTATGCCTGTGAAATATTGCCCATGATCGTATAATAGTTAGTTGACAACCTTTTGAGCAAAGACATAGAAATAATTATGTTTTGACTTTCTTAGAAAATATGAAATTTCCGCTGTAAGGTACTGATCAGTCGGTCGGTTTAAGGGCGCCCACACGCCAATGGGTTCCTATTTGCCCTGATCCAAACTTTCTTATATCATTTATGACCCGCCACCACTCCTGATGCACCCCCACTTTTAAAATCCTACCTACGGCCCTGGTACAACCAGTCTGGATGGCGGTGGTCGTTATTATGTAACGTTATGTTCAGCAGTTTATCAATACCATACACCTTGATTAACACACTGATCCCGCAGTGAATATTCGCATGGCCGCTACAATCACTGATGTGGATGACATCGACGAGACTTAATGAGTCAAGCATATTAACTGTGTTACACCGCCAAAAAGGGTATTTGAAATATATCTGGATAAAAAGTATTCAGGTACAGAAAATAGTACGCGAGGCGTAATATGGGTAAAAAAAAAATATAATTCTGCCCGTACCAGTTCATATTACTACGTGTGACGTCACCCGTAGAACTAAAGTGGCCTGACCTGCACATACTACTAAAGGTCAGTCATCTTGGACAGAGATGAAAAACGCCCATTGCATAATCTCTATGAAACAGATTGCATCATGGTTTATTCGTTGAATATTGTTAATATTCCATGATAGTATTAATCATTACTCTTATAAAATATCTATTCAAACCAGTAAATACTTTACGGAGCTTTTAATTATATTTCTCCCCGAAAGACATGTCATGGTAAATGTGTCATCGCTCTATATATCGAACAGGTTTTGACTTGATAAATTCTAACTGTGATAATTGTCGTGATTTGAAAGGCAATTGAACACTTCATGGCGTGATAGCACTCATTTCTCCGTAGCAATATGAGTTTTAAAAAATAAGGATATTTTTTTTTTCATTCTGTTTGGAAAAATATAGGATTTTTCCAAGGAGCTCGACTTGACTTGACTTGATGTTGTGTTTATGATCCGCGTGATGACCCATAAAACTTCATGGAACTTGTGTGTGTGTGTGGGGGGGGGTGTATCTCACTTAGCTACATGAAAGAAATACTATATATTATATTAAAATGTAATAACATTCAAAATTTTCTTGAATTTGGATCCATACAACATGAACATGAATCACAATTTAGGTTTACATAATGCATGGGCTATTCTATTCTGTCTATTCGGTTCTGTTCTATTCTATTCTAACCTGTTCTGTTCTGTTCTGTTCTATTCTAACCTGTTCTATCCACTCATTCTAGTCTCCCCCCCCTTCCTCCCCCCTTCAATCTCACCTCCTTTCCTCTGTCCCGAATTCTATTAGGAAATAGTTACAATAAAATAATTTGAACTAGTTCACTGATAAACATGTTTTAATTTTATTGTTCAAACTATTCAAGATATAGCAAATATAATCATGACCGAACAAACCAACCCTTTAGTTTACATATTATCTATCTGGATGTTTTAATTGATATCTAACGGTAAATTACATTCAAACATAATATATATACACGCACTGGATATACGCTTCGATATAGCTCGAGCTCAGCACGCGCCACGTGCTCTAACAGTAAACATTCCGTTTGTTACATATTTGAATGTATAGCTAACTAACCCAGTGTTTTAATTCAAATATGACGGTAAATTACATTCAATCATATTAGCACGCATTGATACGCTTTGACATAACGAGCGCTCGACACGCGCCACGTGCTCTAACGGTTGAACGTAAACATTGAAATATACATCCAGGGCAAAGGGGAGATCACGTGATGGAACTGAGAGCGTGTGAACACCCAATAGATTTTGAAGGAAGAAGCGAGCGAGTCTTGAATTTTAAGTTTTCACAAAGTTGTAGCGAGTGTCGAGTGAAATCAGGGAATCTTTTCTAATGATCGGTATTTGATTGAAGTGAAAGTTCCTGAAAGCTTGGAGCAATTAGCGATTGTAGGAACATCGATTTTTAAGTGCGATGGGGCGAAAAGTCGACAAGATACGAGAGAATTCCTGTACACAACACTGACGGGAGCCAATGTTGATAAACGTGTTGACTTCGAGGCAGTGGATGGATATTCGTGAACCCATCAGTCACAGTTAACTTATATAGTACCAAAACATGTCTTTATAGGCTTCTACTATAAACTGTGAACTGGTTAAAATTTGAATTCTTAGAACATCTCTGGCTTATGGAACCGATGTCTGCTGTCACTCTCAGACTCCCAGACCGACCGCAGGAACCGACTTAATAAACTGTGAACTATCAAACATATTCTTACAAACCGGTTAAATGTTAAATTCTCTGGCTTATGGAACCAAAATCTGCTGTCACTCTCAAACTCTCTGACCTACCGTGATACCAGGAAACTATCTGAATGGAACTAAAAGAAGCTTATTCTGATTGCAGGGGATTTGGTTGTTAATTTGTTTTGACAATAGAGTTAAGTCTCTCTTTATTCCTGATAGAGAATTGCAGGATTTGTCCCATTAATAGTGCCAGTAGGACTAATCTAGTTTTTTGTTTCTGAACGACATACCTGGGTTTTTTTTACCTTTTGGTATTAACTTTGATGTCAAAAAAGTTTTTTTTTTTTTTGTCAAGATCTAAGATAGTGTTTTTGACTTTGTTGTAGGAGGAAAGGGAAATTTAGTTATCAAAAAATATTTCCGCTAGCTTTAAGTTTCACTTATTGAATTAGTTATATTATGTGTCAACAAACACAGTTTTGTTAACGGTGTGTATGAAAGATATTGTTACATTGCGAATGGGTTCGTACAATTTATACTCTCGGCCTTTTGGACAGTATAAATGTAGTCTGTTCAAAACTGAACAATGAATTGAAGACACAGACACAAGTTTCTTGGTTGTGACTTTTTAATTTGTCAAAGTGCCTATTTTAAGATTACCCGATTTTACGATGCCGTCCAAAAGACAATACGATCTAGTTTCTGATGATGGATATGATAGCAGAATTCCGCTACACAGCGAAGACGCTTTCACACATGGACTTACTTTCCCTGCCAAGGTAAGAAACGTTTAATTTAATTAGGCGTCTGTCAGATTTCTTAAAACACTTCAATCTGAGATTCATGACGGCTCAACAGAACTGGTTACTTTTATTTTTTCTTCAGCTTTCAATTCTCTTTTTACTAAACTAGCCAGTTACTGTTCGAGAATTTTCAATCAAGAAAAATCAGTCTAAGTGACAGGTTGTATTTTTTCGGGGTTTTCAACCTACAGTAAATTCTGTTGCGTGAGAAAGTTATTTCAACTTTGGTATAATATCGGCACTAAGACTTATTTTCAGACTTATATTTGTCAGTCTTGACAAACTCTGAAATTTACTGACTGGATAAATTTGCTGCCATTCAATTTACAAGACAAAAAAAAAGAATTTAAATATATTTTTTAAAAATTGGGACATTTCGAAAATTGACATTTCTTTGATAAAATTATATTGCTATTAACCGGAGATTAATAGATTAGACCCAAATTCAAAGTAATATAATTTTTTAAAAATATCATATTACATGCATATATCATTTTATTTTATTTATTTACCCCTTTCACACATTCTACATCAAAGAAGCGGTTGTTTTTGATTATTTGAAAAAAGATAATCCATGTCAGCGTGTTTGAAATAAGATACATGTATTTGGGTGAAGACATGTCAAATATAACAAAAGTTTATAATAAATGTTAATTAAATCCATATACCCCTGTAAAAGAAATAAAAAATAAATCTTGTCTCAAAAAAAAAATCAACAAGATTTACTTCATTGAGATATATTCATGCATATCCGCTTACAAGAAGATGTCTTGATACATGTATGTTATCAAGCATGTATACATTCATGAATAATCTTGACAGTTTATATATTTTATATATATTGTTTATTACATATAGGTATATGAATAATGGTAAACAATAAACATATAGGTCTATACCTGTATCCTACAAATACAATAATATATTGTACTTGTACATACACATAGAAGAACCCCTGGGTATGCTTGTCTCCATTTATCTTACCTATAAATGTATACATAATACATGCATATATATGACATTTTACAGATACATGTACAGTATACAGTACATGCATACTATTATAACATGCATACTGTACTATTCATAACATCTTACAACTACAGTATACATATACATGTATCTTACAAATATATATATACAATGTACATGCATGTATTACATCTTACAAATGTAATGAAATGTAATGAAATGGCACATCATCTTATACTTGAACAATTATATACACTACACCCTCCAAATACAATACATTTATACAATAAATTTACAACATCTTAGATATATGATATACATTACAACATTTTAGAAATATAATATACATTTACAACATCCTAGAAATATAATATACATTTACAACATCCTAGAAATATAATATACATTTACAACATCCTAGAAAAATATAATATACATTTACAACATCCTAGAAATATAATATACATTTACAACATCCTAGAAATATAATATACATTTACAACATCTTGGAATATAATATACATTTACAATATCTTAGAAATATAATATACATTTACAACATCTTAGATATATAATATACATTTAGAAATATAAATATACATTTACATGTATATTACATCTACTACAATTACAATATACAAAATACTAGTATACTATATACATGTACATCTTACAATTACAATATTTATATCTACTGGTATATCTTCATGTATTTTGTACACAGTGAACATTCCATTTACTTATTGAACTATTTTGCCTGTCGGTATGCCGATTTTCTTTTAGGACTAATGGTTTGGACTGTTTGTACATGATTTTATTTTATTTACTCCAAATAGAGCATAAATTCCACTGATATATACCTCCGGAAATTTAGACATCTTGTGTTAATTAATCCCGTATTTCATTGTCTGAGATAATGGTTGGGAGATAACCCAAAGGGCACACTGAACATTACGGTATAAAGCCAATTTCTCTTTAGAAACGTTGGCCAAATGATAATTTCTGTTTTTCGTTTCCAAATGGCTTTAATGATTTGTATAGCTATTTTTGATGAGAATTTTGTATAGATAAATACATTTTAATTTTTAAAAAGATAAATAGCTTTTATTGTCTGCTCATTTGCAGGTGTTCGTTACTATTATATCAATATCTACATCTACATAGATCAATTAAATAGTGAATTAATATATGAAAACTATCTTTCAGCTGTTGCTATTTAGATATTCATAGTTATTTATTTTAATAATTATTATTTGAATATTTAAAGTTAGCTAAACCTCTAAATCAATAAAGCTTTAATGATGATAAAAGTATTGAATTTAAATTACTTTATATACATGTAAGCCTACCCCCTATTCGTATCACATCGGGGGGGTGGGGGGGGGAGTGGTTAGCATGTGCGTGTTATATCATAATGCCTGCCATTGAGTCAACTGGCGTGGTTAATACTCCGGGCTTGTACATGACCCCATTTCTCTCTCTCTCTCTCTCTCTATCTTTCTCTCTCTATCTCTCTGTCTAAAATGATTTTCGTATTTTCCTGTTTATAGAGAGCTGAATCTGTGAAATAGAAGATCAATATTATTTTTCTTTCTTTGTTTTTCTTTCCCTATCAGCTGATCTCATTATACCTGATATTAAATATTTTATAAGAAACAAAACATTGATCACATTCTTTCCGTTTTTATTCACATCAAATAGCAAATACAGAAAAATCTGTTCGCAATATCCTTGAAAAACTATTTGATAATTTGAATATTTTTATGAGCATTGTCATGGATAGCAAGTCTGGAAATTAGGCACTTTGTAATAAGAGAGAGAAATGGGGTTTAATGTCCACTCAACACAAGCTACATCTTTTTGGGACTAACATATGGTTTAATTTTATTTCACTGATTCACTTGCACGTAGGGGTCTTTAGCAGTGGGAGGAAACCGGAGAACCCGGAGAAAAATCCACAAGGTTGGACAGACCAACTTGACTCATTTAACCATTCAGCCACGCAACATCCCTACTTTGTAACACTAGTAACAGTGTCCGGCACATATTCATATCAGGCATTGTGAGGTACAATACCCTGGACCCTGGTGTCCTTTTTTTAAGGAACTGGATTGTCTATTTTCTGTGTTTTTGTTGGCGTGTCTGGTACATACTTGTTCAATAGTACTTGCTGTTCCAAGACCACCTAATTGGAATTGTCCAGAACTGAACTCTTGCCTTTAATTAATCCGTTACTTATACTAAAACTGTAACCATTCTGTTCCTGTAACTGCTCCTGATACTGTTAACATGGTTAATGTCAACTGTTGGGTCCTGAAATGAAATGGGGTTTAACGCCCAACTGTTCTGCTCTGACTGGCGTAATGAAGACGGGCATATCCCATATAGTGTGCTATGGAGGAAATTAAGCATACACAGACCTCAATTTTCAACCAAACCAGATGACTAGACACTGTTCACAACAGACCATCTGTCCTGCACTATTGATAAGCATAAACCACATCGGAAAATCGTGAGGAATTTTCTCAAGACAACATTTGGAACGAACCTGAGACCTCATGATTTGTGAACCAATGTCTTACTCAATTATTTGAGCCACTGTGGCCCCCCCCCCTCGTAACAACTGATTATTATTACTCATTGATTTGAGCCACTGTGGCCCCCCTCGTAACAACTGATAATTACTACTCATTGTTCTTAGCCACTGTGGCCCCTCTCGTAACAACTGATTATTACTACTCATTGATCTGAGCCACTGTGGCCCCCCTCGTAATAACTGATTATTACTACTCATTGATCTGAGCCACTGTGCCCCCCCCTCGTAACAACTGATTAATATTACTCATTGATCTGAGCCACTTATTATAATGACATTATTACATGTTATTACAGACTGTATTCCTCTATTGATTAGTCCCCAATGACAACAGATAAAACTGTACATTTTATGCCTTTCTAAACATTTATATTTTTTATTATTTTTTTTTAATGTTTTTTTTACTTGTTCTAACTGAATCTGACAACATTGAGTTAAATGGAAATAACAAAATTACAGAAGTTAAAGGAGCTGTACCTTGTTCTTTAAGACTTCAATAAATAACAAATTCACAGAATTGAAAGGAGTGGACCCTCATTAGGCAAGCTCTGTTAGATATTTGGATGTTGTTGTCGTGGTAACACATGCGCAACAAATCACAACGGCTGTCATTGAGTCAAGTGGCATAGCTTCAATTACAACTCCTCACACTGCTGAAGACTCCTGCGTGAAAACGAATTATTGAAAAAAAAAAAAAATCATATGTTAGTCTCGAAATGACGTAGTACGCATCTATACAAAGAGAGAAATACAGTTCATAATAAAGGTAGATACATGCATATTTTATTGCCATTTAAAGATAGATTATGGAAGATAAGATAAAGAGTTGGCAGTTCTCGCTATAATAGTTAAAAACTAGATAATGTACATGTAAAGGTAATTTGCTGAAAATTTCAGTCAAATTGATCCACTCTGAACCGATAACTAAGTGGTTGAAATTTCCGTCTAGCCTCGATCATCATTACTAAAGTCAGTGAGATAAACAGCGTAATCTCAATTAGTCACTGTTAAAATTTAATTATCAATTAGCAGCATATAGGATTTTAATTCAAGCAACATCGACGGCTAGCGATGACATCAAGAGTTTATTATGGTTTGGATAAATTAATTAATGTCTAATTAATAGTTTAGATAACATTGTAGGCCTAAATAGAAAAACCTGTAATAGGCAGATTTACAGTAGTTCTAACACATAATGCTTGTTTAAATGGGTTGAGACTATGCAGATTTATAGCCAGCTTAACTATTTGCAGCAAATCAGCTTTTTACAATGTTGATGGACTGCTATGGCCTACACTCAATCCACAGTCCACCGCCTCACATGTATATTTCATTAAATTCCTGACTTTTATAAGAAAAAAAAATAATTAAAAGATTATTTTTGAAGATACAATGATTATGAAGCCATGATGATATATACTGATATAATACATGAAACAGATGCCTGGCGTTAAAACGTTATAATTACTACAATCTCATATTGTATCCATTCCAATATGTCCCTCCCTTATTGAGGCAAAAAAAAAGATATTAAGTTTGATATTTCATCAGTATTGATATGATATTAATCTTAGAAATATCAGGTTCATCATCTATATTAAAATATATAAGTACATGTATAAGGCCAGACGATTTACCCAATACTACCAAATACTACCCAATATTACCCAATACCATCGATTGCCACCCAGTACCACCCAATACCACCAAATGTCATCAATTGCCACTTAATACTTCCAAATGCCACCAAATGCCATCCATTGTAACTTAATACTACCAAATACTGTCCAATACTACCCCATACTACCCAATATGATTAAATACTACCCAATACCACCAAATTCTATCACACTCATTATTTTAAGAAACTAACATATCGGGTAATATGTCAATTAAAAGACTTAAATCTATTAATTTGGGCCTAGATAGAAATTGACACAAATAGTTTGCAACATATCATAATGTAATATGATATTCTTATAATGTAAACTGATTTACATTCAATCGATTCTGTTTATACTCTAATCTTTAATCAGTTGTGTGCGGTAAATTAGGAAAGAAGTCTCAATCGAACGGCAATCTCTGGCGTCTCTTTATTCCAATCTACACCGATAGCATTTATTGCGCAACTTTCCAGAAAATAATATGGCGTCGTCTTTTGACATGATTTGAAGAATATTTCTAGCCACATTCTTCAAGTCCCTTATTACCATGAAAAAATGTTTATTTCGTCTTAAATATTGGATATCCGAAGCCCATCTTTTCCTGGTAAGATCACAACATCAATGTTGATTTAAATTGACAAATAATTTGTGTTTTCAATGTCGAAGAGTTTGGATGATATTGAGTTATAGACTTGGCTACTTTAGATAAACCAAATTGAGTTAATTGCTGGAAACCATGCAAAAAAAAAATGAATTAAGAATGTGATTGTCAATGTCTTACTAATAACCCAGTACTATCAAAAATCAATCCTTTTCTGTAAAATAATTGGCCAATGTTACAAAAAATGAGATACAATTATTTGGATTTCCAACTGTTAAGTGTTCTGTTGTTAAGGCATGCTTTTGATTCCATGATAATTTAAGGTTAGCAAATCACTGTTTTGAGAGAGAGAGAGAGAAATGTGGTTTAACGTCCACTCAACACAAACTAGGTCATTTCAGGACTAACATATGGTTCAATATTATTTCATTAATGAGGTTGCGAGTATGGGTCTTTAGCAGTATGAATAAACCAGAGGACCTCGAGAAATCTCATGAGGTTGGATGGGGCGCCCCTACTCCTTGCCACATACAAATGGGGAATCGAAACCTGATTAACTGACTGACAGGCCTTATGATACAGCACCTACTGATTAGAATAAACTTCAAATGGTTAGCGTGGGCGCTGTATCATACGGCCTGCCATTGAGTCAACTGGCTTGGTTTTGAATCCCCGGTTGTCCCTGGCAAGGAGTACGGTCGCCTGTCCAGCCTCGTGGGTTTTCTCCGGGTTCTCCGGTTTCCTCCCACAGCTAAAGACCCCTACGCGCAAGCGAATTATTGAAATGAAATGAAACCATATGTTAGTCCCAAAATGACCTGGTTTGGTCGAGTGGATGTTAAACCCCATTTCTCTCTCTCTCTCTCCTGTTTTGTGTTGAGTGGACGTTGAACCCCATTTCTCTATCTCTCTCTAATAGTACATCTGCACTACGTGCACAATTTACACAAAAACAAATCTACACAAAAGACGCAATAAGCAGAAATCACAAACTAACAAACATATCAAATTAAATTATTATCTTTTAAAATGATTAGGGTATCAAGGTGGCTAAGACGCTGGCTCGCTAGCCTAGAGGTTGGGTGTTCGATCCAGCATTGGCCGAGAAAGTTCATCCAGGTTCCCCCTTGTTAGTGATGCAGGACAGCTGTCTAGTCTTTAGGAGTACACATTGGCGTGCATGTAAAATATTCCTTGGAATTCGATATAAGAGTAGGCCATAGCACTGCTGCCCTGGCAAAATTTCCCTCATAGCACACTGTATGGCTTACAGTATGCCCATCATCATTAGATCAGGTTAGGAGTAGAATGTTAAACCTCATTTCATTTTTTTTTTAAAAATGATTAAAAGCTGTCCAAACTGAATGGATAAATTTATAGAATTATGACAATATACAAGCATTGTGACCTGTATATTCCTGTTCTATTACTATATACCATTGAAACTATTTAATACCAGCTATAACAATAGTTGAAACTGTCTGTATAGAAATATATTGATTTCTAATGTTTGACTGGTGTTTTAATTGCTAGTAAAAAAAAATTATGTTTAATATGTTGATGCCTAGAGAGGTTCGGCACCGAATGAATAAACAACCAATTGGTATTAGATCACAATGTTTGTCTTTGAGTCAACAGGCGTAGTGGTTTCGATTAACTGCTTGTAGAGTAGGATGGCCTGTCCAACCTCATTGGTTTTCTCCGGCTTCTCCAGTTTCTCTCCCTTGATAAAGACCCCTACATGTATGTGCAAGTGAATTATTGAAATTAAATTGAACAAATTTAAAAGAAGGTTTGAGAATTACCGCTGGGAAATAGATTGACAATACACCTGTAAAAACGTGTAGCAGATCGGACTATGAATATCCACTGGATGACATGCAGCAAATCGGACTATGAATATCTCCGTGTGACGTGCAGCAGGTCTAGCTATAATTGATCTCCGGAGGTTGCGCAACTGGTCTGACCTTAATTCAGATGACATGAGTGGATCAAATTGCAGAAAATCAGGGAAGTTAGCACATGTACGCTGTATCATAAGGCCTGTCATTGAGTCAACTGGCGTGGTTTTGAACCCTAGTTCTACGAGAGAGAGAGAAATGGGGTTTAACGTCCACTCGACACAAACTAGGTCATTTTGAGACTAACATATGGTTTCAATTTTATTTCAATAATTCGCTTGCGCGTAGGGGTCTTTAGCAGTGGGAGGAAACCGGAGTGCCTGGGTCGTCTGTCCAACCTCACTGTGATGAACGTCATTTTTTAATACTTTCAATTTCATAATTATTCCATTCCAAATTTTGTACGGGACCACCAGTGTCAACTCAACTCGAGAGATTTCGGGCGCGAGTCACAGGAAAGGAACGAGATATGCGGTATCTGCTATTTTAATGGGGAATGAGGTATTTATTGTATCGAAAGTTATAGTATAACACTATTTATATCTTTGATAAGCTTTTAATGTGTGTCAATTGGTGATTTAGGAGAAATATGTATTATTCAGGGTTTTCTATCTTGGCGTGGTCAGTGGCGGTGTCAACCCTACTTGACCTCCCTTTGCTCTGGTCATTTCCGAGACTTGGTTTGCTGTGGTATATGGTTATTTACATATAATTATTAATTTATGTTGTTGTAAGTATGTCATAGCTGTAATTTGATTATTTCCTTTAAAAAGGCCTAAGCTACACTGATTTTCACCTAGACTGTGGAATTCGGTATCCCCTCCCTTCTATCGAAATGTCTAACAGATTGAACGAATGTGTAAATATTATAAATATGACAGAATAGATGCTTAAATATTGCAATTTGTATCTTTGCAGTTTTTTACGATGATGATGATGATGATTAATACAATAATATTTAGAATGAAAGAAAGTTGTTTTTATTCGTCACCCTCACCCGTAAACTCTACCCATAAATTGATAGAACGATTGTCTAAAAAAGAGACTCGCCCAGAACAGTAAAAAACTCAACCTTTCGCCTACTCAACCCTTGAGTAACTACATACAGATTGACGTGATCGATTAATAAAATTAACTTCAAATTCCAAGAACGGCAGTAACTGTTCCAACATGTCTGATGAAAAAATTGAAAAAGCTGAAACAGAAAGACAGTTCCTATCTTCATATAGACTTTGGAAAAAATTTATGAAAAGAGTGAAAGACAATTTAGAAAAGAAGTTTTACACAGATCCAAAAGATGCTGAACATGATAGAGAAGATTTATCAAGAGTTTTAGAGGATTTTCGTCAGGCCTCCATTGAAGTGGAAAAGATCATCGAGAATGATGAGGATAAAGCTATTCATTCAGAAACATTTGCTAGTCACGCATCGGAAACGAATAAAATTTTAGATCAGTTAAAGACTCCAACTGAAGATAAAATGGATGCTGCATCTATTCATTCACATTCATCAATGGGCTCAAAAAGCATAACTTCATCAGAACGGAAAGCAGAACGAGCAGCCAAAGCAGCAAGACTTAAAGCGGAATTAAAATTTTCTGAAGCTGAGGCAGAAGCACAAGCAGCCTTAAACAAACTCAAAATCACAAAAGAATTGGCAGCAACCCAGGCTGAGATTAATGCTTTAGACATAGACCCGGATGAATCGCCTCAACTTCCTACCTGTTCCAAAGAGATTTTAGAAAATTACCTGGATGATCAAGTAACAACACTCAATCCAAATGCAACAAGTTTTCAACCCGCTAAAACTGTACAATCCGGTATAAATTCAAAGAATGTAATAGAAACTGACAGTATGGTTAAACTAGTCAATATCATAGCAGACAAATGTACCAAAGACTCCTTACCAAAACCTGAACCTCAGTTATTTAAAGGAAACATTTTACAATATCCCTTGTGGAAGAAAAACTTTGAAACTTTTATAGAACAGAAAACTGATAATCCTTCTGAAAGATTATTCTATATTGGTTACTATACTGATGGAAAAGCAAAGAATGCCATAAAAGGTTATTTGTTACTTGATACAGAAGAAGCCTATCAGAAAGCAAAAGAGAAGTTAGATAAGAAATATGGTGATCCATTTATTGTAGCAGAAGAATATAGAAAGAGTATACGAGAATGGCCTAGAATATTACCAAATGATGGAAATGGTCTTCGAGAATTTTCAGATCACTTGCAATCTGCTCTCGCAGCGATGAAGACATACAAATACCTCACTCCTTTGAATGACCCTGAAGAAAACCAAAAGATGTTAAGAAAACTGCCTGGATATCTTGTTTCGAGATGGAGTCGAATTGTCGATAATCAACTGAATGATGGTATTGGTGGTTATCCAGATTTCTCAGCATTTTGCCAATTTATTGAAAAGGAAGCACGAATCAGCTGTAACCCAATTACATCATTCCGGTCTTGGAAAGAGGAAAATGAATCTCAAAGAAATCGTACCATGAGAAATGAGCATGAATTTCGACAATACAGGTCACAACCAAATGAACGAAGAAATATCTCAAGAAATTTTAATACTGCCTCAAATGAAATACGTAGACCAAGTTCAGCTAGCCAAAATTCAGAGAAAGAAGATAGATCTTTGAAATGTCATCTATGCAAGAAAACCCATGATATCAATGAATGTCCTGACTTCTTAAAGATGCCATATCTAGAAAGATTTAAATATTGTCAACAGGAATCTTTATGTAGGGGTTGTCTAACATGGGGACATATGCGAATGGACTGCCGAAGGAAAAGAGTTTGTACCATATGTAAAAGATTTCACCCAACAGCACTGCACGACAATGACTATAAACCTTACAGACAGAATGACAATTCAAATCAGAGAACTGATCGATTTAAATTCTCAAAATCAGAAGAAACTACACCAATGAAGGCTGATTCAATTAAGAAAACTTCAGTAGTCAACAAAATTATTAGAAATCCAACTCACTCACATTCTCAGTTGGTACCAGTAATACTTAAACACAAAAATAATACTAACCATGATGAATTGACTGTTTGTGTAATTGATGAACAATCAGATGCCTGTTTTATTGATGAACAATTACAAACTGAACTAGGTGTAGATGGCCCAAATGCTGATCTAGAGTTATCTACTATGCATGGAACTGAGACTATTTCCAGCAAAAGAATTTCAGGACTTTCTGTCACCGGTTTATTTGAGAATGCAGAAATTAAACTTCCAATCACCTATGTTCGTCCAATGATACCAGCACATGAGAGCCAGATTCCCAGAAAGGAAACTGCAATGAAGTATGATCATCTTAAACAGATTGCTAAATATTTATTACCAGAAGGTCAGAAGATTAGAATTGGACTACTTATTGGTTTGAATTGTATCAAAGCTGTAAAACCAATTGAAGTTATACCTGGTGATGACAATGAACCATACGGATTAAAAACACTATTAGGATGGGGCATTGTAGGAATGGTTGACGGAGATACCAAAACTTATTCTGATGATACTGACACAGAGACAGAATATTCAAAGAATGTTTGTATGACATCTACTTTGGAAGATAAACCATGTCATTTTTCCTTTCGAACCAATGTAAAAGAAGTACTAACTGTAAAACAAATTAATAATTTGTTTGACATGGATTTTCATGAAGGTACACAAGACAAGTTTATTTCTCATGAAGATAATAGATTCATGGATATCATGAAGAAAGGCATACATCAGATAGAAAATGGTCAGTTTCAGATGCCTCTACCATTTAAGAATCCAGACACTCGTCTACCAGACAACAAACCTGCTGTATTAAAACGATTGAATGGTCTTAAACAGAAATTACAGAATGATGAAAAATATAAGAAACATTATATTACATTTATGGAGAATATTATGAACAATGGTTATTCTGAAAGAGTTCCAGATGAAGAATTGAATATTCAAGATGGAAAGTTATGGTACCTACCACATTTTGGCACATATCATCCGAAGAAACCTGACAAGTTACGGATTGTATTCGATGCCAGTATAACTTATAATGGATCCTGTTTGAATAACACATTACTTCAAGGTCCAGACCTGACCAACAGTTTACTTGGTGTCTTATGTAGATTTAGGCAAGAGAGAATAGCATTTATATGTGATATTGAATCGATGTTTTTCCGATTCAAAGTAAATGAAGAACATCGCAACTACTTACGTTTCTTCTGGTGGGAAGAAAATGACTTCACCAGGGAACCAACCACTTATCGTATGACAGTTCACCTATTTGGAGCTACCTCATCCCCGGGGTGTGCTAATTATGGATTGAAAGCAACTGCTGATCTATATGAAGAAGAGTATGGAAAGAAGGCAGCAGATTTTATAAGAAAAGATTTTTATGTCGATGATGGATTGAAATCAGTTGCTACCATTGAAGAAGCCAAAGATTTAATAGATAAATCAACTAAGATGTGTGAACAAGGTGGATTAAGACTACATAAATTTCTAAGTAACAAGAAAGAAGTATTAGAAGATGTACCCTTACCTGATAGAGCGAAAGATATAGACTTTAACATTGATAATAATACTCAAATGATAGACAGAGTCTTGGGGGTTCAATGGTGTATACAGAACGACACATTTCAGTTTAGAATCAATCTGCAAGATAGACCCCTGACACGTAGAGGAATCCTTTCAACTGTTAGCTCGGTATTTGACCCTTTGGGATTGGTGTCACCTTGTATTCTTATTGGTAAACGAATACTGAAGGAACTGTGTACAGATAATATTGGCTGGGATGATGACATACCAGATGATATCAGATCAAGATGGACAAGATGGAGATCAGAATTATCAATGTTAGGAGATCTAGAAATCCAGAGATCATTTTGTCCAGAAGATTTTGGTACCATTAAATGTATAGAAGCCCATCATTTTTCTGATGCATCGTTTTCTGGCATAGGACAATGCACTTACATCAAATTACAGAATGAAGATGATAGAATTTACTGTACCTTAGCCGTTGCCAAATCTAGGGTGTCTCCTTCAAAACCAGTTACTATCCCTAGAATGGAGTTGGCAGCAGCAGTGGTATCAGTTAAAGTAGCTGCAATGTTGAGAAGAGAATTAACCTATACAGATTATAAAGAATATTATTGGACAGATAGCCGAGTCGTCTTAGGTTACATAGCCAACGATGCCAAGAGATTCCACATTTATGTAGCTAACAGAATACAACAAATACGTAATCATTCTTCACCGACTGATTGGTACTTTGTAGAAGGAACTGAGAATCCAGCTGACATAGCCTCAAGAGGGTTAAGAGCCCATCAATTAGTCAACTGTGAAAGGTGGTGGAAAGGACCACAATTTCTATATGGTAATGATTATAGTGAACCAGAGGATATAGAAGACTGTAAGATAATTAATCCTGAAGATCCAGAAGTCAAGAAAGTGGTAACTTTAGCAACGAAGACGAAAGAATACCATTCTCTCCTTCAACGATTTGAATCGTTCTCAAACTGGCATAAATTAAAGTTAGCCATTTCATTTTGCCTTCGTATCCGAGAACGCTTCAAGAAAGATTCAACAACCTCGCTACTTAATAATGGTACATTTAAACCGTCAACTGTTACTGACCTCAAGAAAGCTGAAATACAAATCATTGAGCAACTGCAAAAAGAGTACTTTGAAGAGGAAATCAAGATTTTAGAATCACTACAGAAAGATAGAAATTTGGAGAATAGACATGATTTGAAAGAAAGAAAGAAAGTGTTGAAAACTTCAAATAGACTGTACAAGCTTGATCCTTTCATAGATACTAATGGTTTGTTGAGAGTTGGCGGAAGAATCAAGAATGCTGATATTCCAGAAGATAGAAAATATCCTATAATATTGCCTGAACATAGTCACATCACAGAATTAATCATAAGGTTTTATCATGAAAGATCCAACTATCAAGGTAGAGCTTATACCCACAACCTAATTAGAGCATCTGGTTATTGGTTAATAGGAGGAAAGGCAGTAGTTTCGAATGTTATAACCAAATGTGTAATTTGTAAAAGACTTTATGGTAGTACAGAAGTTCAGAAAATGGCATCATTACCCAAAGACAGACTTGAACCCAGTGCACCATTTACTTACGCAGCAGTAGACTATTTTGGTCCATTTTACGTAAAAGAAGGACGGCGTGAACTGAAGAGGTACGGTGTCATATTCGTCTGCATGGCATCTCGTGCTGTACACTTAGAAGTATCCAACTACATGACTACAGACTCATTTTTAAACGCCTATCGTCGTTTTGTTTGTCGCAGAGGGCCCATTCGTCAACTCAGATCTGATCAAGGAACAAATTTTGTAGGGGGCATAAATGAACTACAAATGAATATTGACCAAATGGATGATAACAAAATTAAAAGTGAATTATTGAAAGATGACTGTGATTGGATACATTTTAAAATGAATTTTCCAGAATCATCCCACATGGGCGGATCTTGGGAACGTCTTATTCGATCAGTCCGAAAAGTATTGGTCGCCTTACTGCATAATCATGGAACAATTTTGGATGATGAAACTCTCAGAACGTTCTTTGTGGAAGCAGAATCTATTGTTAACTGTAGACCATTATCTGTTAATGACATCAATGATCCAGATTATCCGAGTCCTATAACACCAAATCAATTGTTGACTTTAAAACCACAAGTATTATTACCTCCCCCTGGTATATTCTTACAACAAGATGTTTATTCAAAGAAAAGATGGAGAAGAGTTCAATTCCTAGCAAATCAGTTTTGGAATCAGTGGAGCTCAGATTATATTCAAACATTACAGAGAAGACCTAAATGGACAAAAGAAGTTAGAAGTTTTGAGATAGATGATGTTGTATTAATTAAAGACGACAACCTCCAACGAAATGAATGGAAATTAGGTCGCGTGTGTGAAATTTACAAGAGTGATGATGAACTTGTTCGTAAAGTGCGTGTGTCTATTGGTGATCGAACTGTAGACAAAAATATTGCCATGAAGAAATACTTAGACAGACCTATTCATAAACTTGTTTTACTATTGCCTAATTCGAATGAATGTGTGAGACCGGTTATCCCCGTCGAGGAGCCTCAGTAGAAAGTAGAACGCTTAGTGAATTTTTGACCTTTTGTGATCAATTTCAAAACTGGTGGACAATAAAAATTATAGAACAGTTAGGAAATTCATTGTGTTGTGCACTGCCAGTTTAGTTTTTAAAGGACCTTTCATTATTTAATGTGTGCATGCATTTACATTAGTTATGTGTTTATATTATCTAGTTTAATTTTTAAATTGGTGATGAAATTCACAATTTAGGGAAGCCATGTGATGAACGTCATTTTTTAATACTTTCAATTTCATAATTATTCCATTCCAAATTTTGTACGGGACCACCAGTGTCAACTCAACTCGAGAGATTTCGGGCGCGAGTCACAGGAAAGGAACGAGATATGCGGTATCTGCTATTTTAATGGGGAATGAGGTATTTATTGTATCGAAAGTTATAGTATAACACTATTTATATCTTTGATAAGCTTTTAATGTGTGTCAATTGGTGATTTAGGAGAAATATGTATTATTCAGGGTTTTCTATCTTGGCGTGGTCAGTGGCGGTGTCAACCCTACTTGACCTCCCTTTGCTCTGGTCATTTCCGAGACTTGGTTTGCTGTGGTATATGGTTATTTACATATAATTATTAATTTATGTTGTTGTAAGTATGTCATAGCTGTAATTTGATTATTTCCTTTAAAAAGGCCTAAGCTACACTGATTTTCACCTAGACTGTGGAATTCGGTATCCCCTCCCTTCTATCGAAATGTCTAACAGATTGAACGAATGTGTAAATATTATAAATATGACAGAATAGATGCTTAAATATTGCAATTTGTATCTTTGCAGTTTTTTACGATGATGATGATGATGATTAATACAATAATATTTAGAATGAAAGAAAGTTGTTTTTATTCGTCACCCTCACCCGTAAACTCTACCCATAAATTGATAGAACGATTGTCTAAAAAAGAGACTCGCCCAGAACACTCACGCTTTCCTCTCACTGCTAAAGACATGTACATGTACTTGCGAGCGAATTATTGAAATAAAATTTATCCCGAAATGACCTAGCCTGTGTCGAGTGGATGTTAAACCCCATTTTTCTCTCACTCTCTTTGCAGAATATCGGCAGAACGGATCGTAAATAATATGGAAAAGAAAATGGTTTTCAGGAAATCTTTTTGTGGACATGTAAAATACAACACACACATTTAAAAACAGTTTACGCAACAAAAAATGTCCTAATACGATGAAAGAAAAGTTTTTGTTCTCCTAGAATCACGTGAAATTGGTGGCTTTCATGTTGCTAATTTCTATAATGCTACACCTTTCATTTTCTTCTAATCCAGACCTATTAGTATTTTGTCATGTTCGCGAGGAAAGCGGAGACCAGATAATTTGTCATATAGATTGTCCTTACAACTAGTCATTACCGATCATTTACCACGAGAAGTTGACGCAAAACAGCTCCGCAGTAAAAGTATCATCTGTTGTAAGATTTTGTTAATATAAGTGGAGAATACTATCATGGGTCATTAGCGTCATGGAAATGAGTCGTAATGGACATTTGATGACTTTGTGATCGCAGCTATCTTCAAAAAGAGAAAATCTTTAATTTTCTACAAAACCAGCCAGACACTTCCTTGAGGAAAAAATGCCCTAAAAGGTTTTTCTTTTTAATAAAGCTCGAGAACAGGACAAGAATATTTCTTTGAAACAAACTTTTTTTTATATTAAGACAATCTATAGAGATATCCTGTTTTGTGTCCGCAAAACAGACACAATTTTTTCCCTTGAAATATATAAGCATCCGCATTCAATTCTAAAAATAAATCAATATTTTCATATGTATATGTAAACGTTAAATTTCTATAGCAGAATGCAATTTAATCTATAATGTACATATGTATTTTCAGTCTGTTTCACAGCATTTCTGTGAAATCCTTTTTTTAAAACTTTGTTTAATTTTATTTCAATATTTGGCTTGAGCGTAGGGGTCTTTGATCAATGGGAAGAAAACAGAGAACCCGGAAGAAAACCCACGAGGTTGGACAGTTGTCACATACAAGCGGGGATTCCAAATCACGTCGCTCGACTCAATGATTTCACAGAATTTAAACCTATTTTAGCCTGGAAGAAAGGAATGATCAGTGCCAATTGCACTAGAAAATTGGAAACTTTCAACGTCAAGTGAAATGAAATAAAAACTAGGCTAATGAAGACAAGTAAATAGCATACAGAGTGCTATTAGAGATATCTACAACAAACACTCTACAGTTCAAAACCCATTGCTATAAAATAAAAACATTGAAAAGGAATTTTAAAAAAAAACCCAATCTGATTAAAACACAGATCCTTTTTCGTTTCATTTTATACAGCTCAAATTTTCATTTTGTTTGTTTTCGCTACACTAGGATCTGGAAGAGTTGTTATATTACTGGCGTTCTGGTTGAAGTGAGAGATTAGTCAATGAAATGATCTGTTACGGTGGGTAAACTCCTAGAAACGTCAACACTGATTGATCAATCAATGTCTGACGTCATACGGTCAAAAGCTGCTCACACGACCTCCAATGCGACCTCCCACTACAATCAGTCCGATCTTCATATAGTGTAGGCCATTAAAAGTATAAAAAAAGACGAAACGAAATATAGACCTGTAATTTAATCAGATTTTAAAAAGAACGAAGTAAGAAAAAACAGGAAACCAATAAATTTGTACGAGATCAATTGGTAAAACGTTTAAAATTGACTTACTTGTATCTTTCGAGCTTTTGTTTTCACGTAGGACTACCATTAAGACATATTGATTGTTGGTAAAGACATATTTATTTATAGCTCACATCAATACCCAACAACAATGCATGTCATAATTTACAGCAATTCAATTCTAATTTGTCGTTATTCAAAATAATCATGTCAAGAAGGGTGGCGCTTGAGGTGCACAAATATTATGGTTAAAACATGTGATTTTTTTCAATAAACAAATTGATTTTCATTTGTTAAAATTTGTCTGGTAAGGAAAGGGATGATATTTGGTATATTACATATTTGATTTCACTCAATAATATTAAAAAATAAATATTTCAATGCTGTACAGAAAATTGATTTTATGTACTTTACAAACACATGTTGAAATTGTTTTTATTTCTTCGGGGAAAATAGACTAAAAACTAAATGTATTTGGTTGTGCTGTTCAAAAGCTTGTAGTTCGAAATTTTGAAATTTTAAACAAAATATCTTTCACATGATTCAATGTCTATTTATTCAGACACTTAATAACTGAAAATCATATAGGTTAAGGGCTTTATTGGTGCTTTAGGAAAGGGGGTGGGAGGGAGGGTAGGGTCTTGTGGTTTATCTCAAGGTCTGCCATTGATGTGAGTGATGTGGTTTTGATTCTCTGCTAATGTATTTCAAGTCGTCTGTTGAACCTTGTGAGTTTTTTACATGGCCGCCGGTTTCCCCTCACTGCTAAAGACCCCTACACACACAATATTGAAATAAAATTGAACCAAGTGTTAGTCTCGTAATGACCTAGTTTGTGTCGAGTGGATGTTAAACCCTGTTTCTCTCACCCTTTCTGTTTAGTGCCAAATGGATTCAATGGTTTCTAAATGATTACAGTACATGTATACATGTATCTCATGGTATGTGCATGTGTATGAAAGTTTTTGTTCCATATTTGGCATGTATTTCTACATTGTACTATGGTTGAAATTCTTTGCTTGACCAGAGAAAGAGAGAGAGAGAGAAATGGGGTTTAACATGAGGTTTAACATCCACTCAACACAAACTAGGTCATTTTGGGACTAACATCTGGTTTAATTTTATTTCAATAATTCGCTTGTGCGTAAGGGTCTTTAGCAGTGGGAGGAAACCAGAGTGCCCAGAGGAAACCCACGAGGTTGAGAAGGTGCCCCTATCTCCATGCCACATACGCTCACACCAGGGCTCGAAACCACAGCTGCAAGCCAGTGGTGACCGGCCACCTAGAGGTCGAAACATGGCACTCTAGACCACTAGGCCATCCCAACCCCTGCTTGACCAGAGAAAACTTGCTGGAACGTCACCAGAAATAAAGTTTGAAGTATCTTGCGTTCCATGTAGTTGCGCCATGTGTTAACAGCATTGGCTGTTTTATGGACCTCAGGACCGAGAACCTGGCAAAGTACAACATATAGTCATTTATATAGTACAAAAATATGAGATCCTGCGTATCTGTTGTAAAAGATCTCTTGCCAGTAGGTAGTAGCACCATATCCTGGCAAAATTTCCCTCATATCCCATCTTCATTACCTACATGTAGTTGGAACAGAACAGTAGCACATTTAACACCATTTCGTAACGACATCCACTTCACAAAAGAATTCAACTTCTGAGCTTCATTGAATCAACAGTTTTATTTTTTCATCCAAATCAAAGAGTTCTCATTATTTTCAATTCTTTAATAATTTATGTCCTGTATTGAAGGTGATTAATTTACAAGAATGATAGACAAGATCAAAGTAACAATATTGAAAAACCTTTCTATGTTTTTCCACAGTTATAAATTCCAATGTGATTGACTTAGTTACTGGTGACTGCTTTAAGAGAATTTCGTGATCCAAATATTACAACAAAAATTCTCAACGATTTCATTTACGACAAAAATTGTGATGTGATCAGTGATCTGGTTGTGTAAATTAAAGCAGATGGCCCTTGACATCTATTTCAAAGAATGGAATAATAATTAAGTTTTTTGCAATTTGAATTTAATGAAGTGGTTGGCCCCAGGCATCACCGGAAATCTGCAAACCATTGATGGCGTAGTTGTAGAGGATTTTATTGTATGAAGTACAAACAATATGTGCAAATATCCGAAATGAAATAGGGGTTAACGTCCCGATGTTCTGCTTTTATAATGGGGGTTGGGATGGCCTAGTGGTCTAAAGTGCCACGCTTCGACCTCTAGTTGGCCGGTCACCTCTGGCTTGCGGCTTTGGTTTCAATCCCTGGTGTGAGCGTATGTGGCATGGAGATAGCAGCGCATTCTCAACCTCGTGGGTTTCCTCCGGGAACTCCGGTTTCCTCCCACTGCTAAAGACCCTTACACGCAAGCGAATTATTGAAATAAAATTAAACCATATGTTAGTCCCGAAATGACCTAGTTTGTGTTGAGTGGACGTTAAACTCAATTTCTCTCTGCTCTGACAGGGCTAATGAAGACAGGGTTATGCCATACAGTGTGCCATGAGGGGGATTTTGCCCGAACAGCGACCCTATGGCCTGCTCTACTCTTATATTGAATTCCAACTGCCAAAGGATCTTTAATGTACATGCCAACGTATACACAGGACTGTGGGTTTTTGTCCCATCCAAACAACTAGACAGCTGCCCACCATTCTGCACCTCTGATAAGGGATAACATGGCCAGAAAATATCAAAGACCTTTCTCGGCCAAAACAGGGATCGCGACCTCCAGACCAAGGGCCTATTTCACGAAATTTTAACTAAGATAAGATCCCAATTTTAGTAATTTGATTGGATAATATTAGATTAATTTTAGTGCTTAGCCAATCAAAATTGAAGTATCTACTAAAATTGGATTTTATCTTAAGTTAAAATTTCGTGAAACAGGGCCCAGTAAACCAGTGTCTTATCCACTTAGCCATTGTGACTCCTGTGCAAATATCCACTTATATATAGCTCATTACTAAACCCTGTCTTGGTAATTTCCTCTGTATATATCCCTACCCGTTTATATATGGTCAAATTATGAGTATATGTCTCTAATGTTATTACAAGCAGCAAGGCTCTCTGTAGATGGTCTCCAGGCCTGGATATAAGGCTCCTGTCGCAGGCTTTGTCCAGTAGAAATTATCACCCAACATACATCTTCTATCCAGGCTTGTAATTGTCCCCCGCCTTTCGAAAGAAAGTTGGGGGACTATTAAAATGGGTTCGTCCGTCTGTCTGTCTGTCTGTCTGTCTGTACAACACCGTAACTGACCTTACCGGTCATGACTTTGACCTTGACATTCATTGGCAAATCACAAAGTGATCCTACATCAGTATAAAAATGATTTCTTTCTTTAAAAGCTCTTTAAAAAGCTCAATTTGTATGTATGCCTATGTAATTTAGAGACGATGATGGCAGATTTCCTAAACAGGAACCTGGCAATCCCCTCCTGCAAAAAATCCTGGATCCGCCCCTGGGACAGGTTGATTTAATTAAATTACTTACACTTAATGGGTTGAAAATTGGTAAAGACCTAAAATAAAAACGTCCTTGTATATCAGAAAATCAATTTAAAACACACTTATGAAATCGCTGTCGTGATCATCTTCCCCCTTTGTCATAATAAAAAACCAGGTTAAAACATGAGGTCCAGCTGATTGATGTTTGACGTCATCAGTGAGGAAAGAAAGAATCCGCTAGGGTTATTATGTAGAAAGGAAAAGCAAAGTGCTTTATATACATTGTATGATAATTTGTACACCACGACGTCTGTGACAGGTGCCATATGTGCAGCCATCTAATTTGTGTCGGAGTAGGATTATATTTATATTTTTTAATAACTGAGCTACAATTGTTATAATGTATTAATAGACATCAAAGAATGGAATCGATGGGAGATATATTGAGATGATATTCGGATGAAACATCTGCCCCTAACGACTCCAATCATACAAATTGTCAAGCTTTCGCAGACGCGGGTATGGTAGTTTACTTCGTTTAGAAAAGAAATCACAGAATGACTGCTGTTCTTGTCTCCAAGATTTAAATCAACGCATTCTCAAAAGCTATGTTAATTTGGTCCAATTTTCTCCGTGATTTCAGAATAATTCTTGTAATTGAGTTTAGCGTAACGAGAGAGGGGGGGTGTATATTACAGTCGTCGGGGAGTAGGTCGGTAATTATATTAGACGAGGAAGATAACGATGCGTTAATGTCGACCGCAATATAATACATACTATTATTGGATTATGTATTAGATCTGGTCTGTGCCTCGAGCAGACGCCTGTTTGTTATTGGAATGTAGATTAACCAAATATGGTAACAGGCAGGTTGTCAATTGTCAATTATATTCCTGCGGCTAAACTGTGGTACAATGAACATGTTTTCACCATGGTCCTGAGAGAAAGAGATGAGATGGAGTTTATTATCCAGTTGACGTCTCGACCCAAAATAGGTAATTTTGGGACTAATATATAGTTTGATTATATTTTTATAAATTCACTAATGATTTTAACTTAATTTAAAGTTTAAATCAGATTTCGTTGATTTCAAACGTCATCTATAACACTCTACGACAAGTATTACTGCATCAAATATTTTTGTTTGATTGTACCAGTTTCATTTCATTTTGTAATAATCTGTATGCTGCTCTTAATGGACGTATTGATACATTAAAATCTTATCTTATTTTACACGTTTAATTCATTGACCAGTGACTGGCTACATGATTACATGGTGGTCATTGGTAGGCTATTTGTTTAGATGTTTGTCATTGACTACTGACTGACTACATGTTGTCATTGACTACTGACTGGCTACATGTTGTCTTTGACTACTGACTGTCTATGTTGTCTTTGACTACTGACTTACATGTTTATATGTTGTCTTTGACTACTGACTGTCTACATGTTGTCATTGACTACTGGCAAGCTACATGTTGTCATTGACTACTGGCTAGCTACAGGAGAGACTATATCAATAACAGATGTCTGTATGTTTGATTCAGCTCTGGGGGGTATGAATATCCTAATATGGAAACCTGTCGAACACATATACTAGTATATGATATATTTACCCCTGAGTGGTACATGTAATTATTCCTCTCATGAAATACTTTAATATAATTAATCTCCTCTATCTGAAATTTATGTGTTTGTTGCATCATCGGGGTATCAAGGATTTCTTACACGATTGGGGGATCGGGATGGCCTAGTTGTTTAGAGTGCTGCGCTTTGACCTCTAGCTGGCCAGTCATCTGTGGTTTCGATCCCTGGTGTGAGCGTATGTGGCATGGAGATAAGGGGCCCTTCTCAGCCTCATGGGTTTCTTCCGGGCTCTCCGGTTTCCTCCCACTGCTAAAGACCCCTATGCGCAAGCGAATTATTGAAATAAAATTTTAAAAACCATATGTTAGTTATGAAATGACCTAGTTTGTGTTGAGTGGACGTTAAACCCCATCTCTCTCTCACTCTCGCTTTCTCTCTCTCTTACATGATTGTGTGGGTGTCATTTGTGGCCAACACCAGCACAGAATCAGAGACCCCCAGGCCAGCGAGGGTCTTACTCACTGAGGAACTTTTGTGCTAACATTAGCATAGAATCTGAGACCCCCAGGCCAATTAGGGTTTTACTCATTGAGGAAAATTCATGGCCAACACTAGCAGATAATCTCAGACTTCCAGGCCAGCAAGACAGTATCTTACCCACTGTGGAATTTCCGTGGCCAACACTAGCAGAGAATCTGAGACTCCCAAGCCAGTGAGGGTCTTACTCACTGACGAAAATTCATTTCAGACACCAGCAGAGAATCTGAGACTCCCAGACAAGCAAGGGTCTGAATTGGAAAATTTCATGGCCAACACCAGGAAAGAATCTGATATCTCCAGACTAGTGAGGCAGCGTCCTACTCAGTGAACTGCCATGGCTCCCTGTTAATATTGCACAGTAAGCATCAGTACCACAGAGTTTATATCAATAATGCACAGTAAACATGGGTTCCACAGAGTTTATAGGAATGAGACACAATGAACATTAGTAATGCACAATGAATATTTTATACGAAATTTTTTATCATCATTCTGTGATATAAGTGAAAAAGGTCATTTGTTTGTTGATAGTCATTTTCCTGTGTTTGAGAATTATATAACCGAGATATACCATTATCAATTATTTCAAATTCCCTGAAGTGTATCATAATTCTTTTCAATTTATTCACAACTTGTGTAATGGAAGGAATACCTAATAAACCTTGAATTCTTTACAACAATATAACATTAGATTATCATTACGTTTTACAAAGTTTTCTGTTATATACATATACACTTGATAGAAATATGATCCGTTAAAGATACCTTATGGGAGTTGTCAGTTCTCACTACAATAGTTAAAAACTAGCTGATGTAAAGGCAATTTGCTGAAAATTTCAGTCAAATTGATCCACTAATAACTTAGAACTAAGCGATTGAAATTGAACCATATGTTAGTCCCAAAATGATCTGGTTTGAATCTAGTATTTAGTAACTCCATTTCTCTCTTTATCTTGATTCTTTGTATATAAAAACAATATTATTACAATAACATGTTAGTCTCAAAGTGACATAGTCATATTATATCATTATATGCAACATTTCATACATTTATATCTTATATTAACACATTGGGATATAAAATAGAGACAGAGAGAGAGAAATGAGTTTAACGTCCACTCGACACTAGGTAATTTCGGGACTAACATATGGTTTCATTTTTATTTCAATAATTCGCTTGCGCGTAGGGGGTCTTTAGCAGTGGGAGGAAACTGTAGTACCCAGTGAAAACCCATGAAGTTGGACAGGCGACCCTACACTTTGCGACGTACAACTGGGATTTGAAACCACACCAGTTGACTCAATGGCAAGCTGTATGATACAGCGCGGGCACGCTAATCATTCAGCCATCGACACCCCCCCCACCACTCTAATAGCCTTGTGAGTCAATGGAGAAAAGTAGGATGTTTGACCCGATATGATTTCATTTTATTTTTTTCCCCTGATGTTACTTGTACTTGAAATGTATGATCATGTCAGATTCACTCTTGTGTTAAGTACATGTAAGGTTTCAAGAAGAAAAAAAAATTTCTATTGAATCTCCTGTGGATATTGGAACTATTGTATGTCAGATACAGTCTTACCATACATGAATGTTTCTGAAACAGAATTACTTCTGCTTTCACATCCATTCTTCTCGATAAAGCCCCACTCACACCTTCCCGGTATTTGGCTTCGGGTAAAGCCCTAATCACACCTTCACGGTATTTGGCTCGGGATAAAGCCCTAATCACACCTTCCTAGTATTCTCCTAGATAAAGCCCCAATCACAACCTCCTGGTATTCTCCTAGATAAAGCCCTAATCACACGTTCCTGGATAAAACCCAAATAACACCTTCCTGGTATTCTCCTGGATAAAGCCCTAATCACACACACCCTTTATTTAGATCGAGTGGCGCTTCATTAGCCTACTATAAGTTACATTGTGGTGATAACCGTAGTACTGGCACCGACTGTGAACTAGACTGACACCTACTGTGGCTTTACGCCGTACCTGAGAACTAGACTGCTTGCTGCTGAAATTCCATGTCCACCATGCCACAAAACCCTTTGAAAAACTTTCTCAAACACTATCACCAAGACCGAACTAAAAACGACCTGGTTAATGAGCAAGCAACTTACTTAATGTGCCAAGGTGGCTTTCCCCTGGAGGAGACAGACAGAAAAATGGGGTTTAACATCCACTTGTGACCCGACACAAACTAGGTTCTTTACGGACTAACACATGGTCCAAATTTGATTTCAATAATTTGCTTGCGCGTAGGGATCTGTAGCAGTGGAAGGAAACCTGAGGACCTGGAGAAAACCCACGAGGTTAGACACATAAAACAGGGGAAACGAAACCAGGCCAGTTAAATGAATGACAGACCTTATGATACAGCGCACACATGCTAACCATTCGGCCATCCAAGACGGCTCCCCCTAGATAAGCGTGTTACTTTATATTTCTTCTTACTGTGTGTGATTCACTGTTTCTTCCTCCTCAGTGTAAAAATAATAAAATGTAATTCATCCATCATTTACAGCCACTAATATCTTTTGATAGAACAATATTCCGGCGTGATTAAAAATCCATATGTTTACACCAGTCAGCTATGATAAGGTGTTTTTTGTCGGCAATCCAATATCCTTTAGATTACCATCATGTTGAGATGTTGTCACTGGAGAGAGAGAGAGAGAGAGAGCGAAAGAATGTTTTAGAAGTCCACTTGACACTACTAGGTCATTTAGGGACTAACATAGCAGGTAATTTTATTTCATTAATTGACTTGTGCGTAGTGGAGGACATTAAAGGCTCCGGGAGAAAACCCATCCTACAACTTGTTACATACTAGCGGAGAATTGAAAACATGCCACGCTTCGATTAAGGAGAGGATTCCCTAAAAAGTGTTATTTCCCGGCCCATAGTGATATAACATTAACCCATTAACTCTTGGATCACCCTTAACTAGATATAGCATCAGCATTGAAGAAGGATTTACGACTTGCATTGTTTTTGTTCAGGGCCCTCACATAGGGGCATTTGCCTGGGGGTAACACTTCTAAGGGGCCACAAATACCATTTGAATATTTTGGGGATATTGCAAACCACCGACATTTGCTTTCCTAAACCATATGTAAACCAGTTCATATTTCAGAAAATATGGTTTTTCGATCAAATGGCAGGTTGGAAGTGAAATAAACATTAAAAGTTTACACATAAATTTATTGAATGATTTTGATAAAGTGTTCAAAGTATAAAGAAGATTATATTTTAAAATTTCTTTAATCCCCAAAAATCAACTGCGCCCCGACAACTGAACAAAGCAGTTACAGTATGCAGGAGTGAGTGGGCGTCACTAAAACTATTGCCCTTGGGCACCACATAGGCATGTGAGAGCCCTGGGGTTGTTTCCTTGCCCCAGATCGTGTTAATCTTGTAAGTTTCTTCTGGTTTCCATACTGAATGCTAATGACCCTAATTATTGAAACATATGTTAGTCCTAGAATGACTTAGTTTGTATACTCTATCTCTCTCTCTCTCTCTTTCTCTCTCTCTCTCATATGGCATTTGAATTGACACACAATTGAGTTTCCCCACTGATCAATGTCAGGCAGTTTCAAATTTATAGGGCGGTTGGGATGGCCTAGTGGTCTAGAATGCCGCGCTTCGACCTCTAGCTGTCGGTCACCTCTGGCTAGGGGCTGTGATATTGATCCCTGGTGTGAGAGTATGTGAGATAGGGGCACCTTTCCAACCTTGTGGGTTTCCTCCGGGCACTCCATATGTTAGTCCCAAAATGACCTTGTTTGTGTCGAGTGGACGTTAAACCCTATTTATCTCTCACTCTAAATTTATAAATATAACAAAAAAAGGAAAGCACTTGTGTGACAAAAGCAAATAATATGCAGGGACAGTTTTAACAAGTAAACTAAATTTGCATTCTTCAGAGACAAGCAAACTTATCTGGTGCCCAAAATCTCACGATAAAAACTTGATGGCAATCCGTCCTAAAACAGATCTGTTCAGTTTTGTCACCAACAAGGCAACATGAATTCTCCAGTGTACAATAAAGTAGTTTGTGTCTTCGTTATGAATGTTTTTTTCACCCGTGGATGTCGCCAGAGTTATAAGAATATTTTCTCAGCTGTCAACAGTAATCTGTATTTATGATTTAGTGTAAATGGATTAATGGTTTATTGGAGGATCTTTGAACGGGTCTACGTGTTATTCTGCTTGCTGTTTGATAAATGACTGTTTAATGTGCCAAATGCATGTTTAGTTGGTGGCAGTATAAAATATTTACTTGTGGGTTGGTGGCACTACATAAATGTGAAAGTTGTTCTTTGAAGATGGAAGCTGTCTTTTTTAAAGTGGGCATGGAAATTGTCCCTTTTAAGATTGGGGTTTGGGAGTTATTTTATAGCCTGATGCCATGCCATGTGGGAGAGAAAGTTTAATGTCCACTCAACAAAAATTGATTCAGTTTCATTTCAATAATTTGCTGGCACGTAGGGTTTTCTTAGCATCGGGAGGAATCCATAAAACCCACAAGACTGTACAGGCGACCCAACTCCTTGTCAACTGGGGAATCGAAACCAAGCTAGACCTTACGATTTAGAGCACACGTGTTGACCAGTCGGCCGTCCAACTCCACTGCCATGTGGTGCACCAACAAACCTGATGCCAGATGGCATGCAAACAGTCTTAATGCCTGGCTGGTGCCTTATAAGTTATAGGAGAAAAAAAGTTGGACATGAATCATTCATTTGGAATAATTTTGCTAAAACAAATAAATGGTTGATTTCCCAATTTGGACAAAAGAAATATTTTACCGAATGCAAATGAATAAATTGTTGGTTTGAACAAAAACATTTATATATTACGCCGTGTAAATAATCGATCGCTGGAGTTTTTTCTCGTTGAGATAAATGTATTTATTCCGGGTTAGTTTCAATTATTGGAATACACGATCAGACAATGTGAGATTTATGGCCGACAGGATTGCATGAACATGAAATGGAACGGAAAAAATGGTTTTAAATTTACATTTATTGTGCTAAAAGAATATTTTAGTGCTGGATTAGTGTCGTTAGGTTAGCGCTACATGTTTTATATGACTTGTAAATTTTAGCATCATTGCTGCTTTTCTTTCCATGTGTGTTGCCTCCAAGAAGATATGCAATTGTCCAAAGAATAGGTTTTTTTTTAAAGGGCATTGCCCCCAAGAAGTAAAACCACAAGATGAGTACCCTATCATCATCACCCCCACCACCATCATCATCACCATCATCATTATCACCACCACCATCATCGCCATCATCATCATTGCCATCATCATCATCATCATAGTATAGTATAGTTACGATCTTCGTAGCTGCACTTTTCATCATCATCATATATAACAATCTGTATTATTTTATTTTTGTCATCACCATCATTATCATCATCATCATCATCCTCATGTACATGTAAATTTTCTTATAAACATCTTGTTTAATTTTATTATAAGTAAAGATTTAGATTTATTTTAGTAGATACTCAGACGTTTACACATGTGCACAAGTTATATATATTCATTAATTTGAGTTCTTTTTACAGGAATGTTGCAGTTCCAGATAAAAAAACGTCACATATTTCTCCTGTTGAAACTCATTACCATCCATCTGGCATTCACATATTTGATTAAAAACTTGAAAGACGACTCCTCTATTTTTTTTCACTTTTTGGAAAAATTGAAATTAGATAAGACTAAGTAGATTTGTATGTGAGATTTAAAGGGTGTATTGCTTGTTTGTTTGGAAACACGTCTGAATTTTAAATCTGTTTCATGTAATTAAAGAACCCCGACCCAACACAACAGCACAACAGACTTGGTACAAGTTAAGATGGTTTAATCAATATAACTTTTGGGGTTAAGAATAGTTAAGATACCTTATATCAAATTTGTAATTTCTTATCAATTAGGTTTGCTGAAATACATGTACGTGAACAGTCCCAATTGGATAGCCAATTGGTGAGCACGCGCTTTGTATCATAAGGTCTGCTATTGAGTCAACTGGCTTGGTTTTCATTTCCAGGTTGTTCATGCCAAGGACAATGGTTGCCTGTCAAACCTCGTGGGTTTCCTCCGAGTCCTCCGGTTTCTTCCCACTGCCAAAGACCTCTATGTGCAAGCAAATTATTGAAATAGTGTTGAACCATATGTTAGTCCCAAAATGACCTAGTTTGTGACAAGTGCACCTATCTCTCTCTCTCTCTCTTTATCTCTCTCTCTCCAATTGAACAGCAGCAGTTTGCTTATTAGCCATTTTTGATTCAGTACAAGTGGTACTTGAAACCATAGTGTAACATTCTGATTATGAAACGTTCATTGTGTGTTAAATATTGGATATTAAAATCTCATATTTAAACAGTAAATTAACAATGTCAATATTGATTGAAATTTGTGTCTGTAATTTTCAATATTATGGTTAATATTAAGTTACAGGTTTAGTCAGATTAAACAGAGGCGGATTCAAGGGAGGCCCCCTAATTTTCGACAGTGCCCTTTTTTACTGCTGAAAGTGCCCTTTCTCAGCCCCAAATATGTCGAAAATATCAGCCAAAGTGCTCTTCGAATGGCTACAGATGCGAGGAAATGACAGATAATAATCTTAGGGGACACCCCCCGCCCCCTGAGCAGCTTATCCCGTCTCCGCGGTCAGTGCCCCCCCCCCCCTTTTCAAAATTCCAAGATCCGCCCATGTTAAACAAGCCAAAATTAAAGTGGAGGGGAGGGGGAGCTGATTGGGGTGCAGTTTCGACACCCCAATATTAAAGTGGCCTCCAAATTGGTGCAACTATGACAGGCAATGACCAGAAGATGTCCCCTTTTCACTGTTAATGCAAGGAAGGTGCTAGATAAATGGAGTTTTAACTCCACTTGACACAAACTAGATCAATTCAGGACTAACATATTGTTCATTTTTACCTTAGGGTTTTTTAGTAGTAGGAGGAAACCAAGGCGAGTGAGAGAAAAATGGGGTTTTAAGTCCACTTAACACAAACTAGGTCAATTTGGCCAGTTGACTTAATGACATACGTTATGATGTAACGCACATGTGCGAATCATTCAAAGATGCAAGGGCTCTGTGACATTTTTACCCAGAGGCCCCATGTAAGCTCGCTCTATCAGGCCTTTAAACAGCTGCCGTCTGGTACAATAACGTAAATAACATTACTGGATGGACGTCTGCCATCGGCACCATGCTGGGAAATGTGATAAAACATTTGTAAGTTTAATAAGTTGGGTGTATAAATCTCGTGCTCTGACTCCAACATCTGGCGGTACAACAAGTTTATCGTATCTGTTCAGCAGATTTAGAATTTTTTAAAATAAACTGGGAAAGATATTTGAAATATCTGTGTTTCTGTTAATTGCGTAAGATTCTGATGTTTTTGCTGTGTGTAACTTTTTCTCTGTCTCCACTGTAAAGATACATTATATATAATATTTAGATAAGGAGTTGGTCATTCTTACTGTAATAGTTTAAAAATAGAAATGAAAAATGCATAAACATGTATTTAAAATTCCAAGGAATAGGGTTGCTTGGTTAACCTCATGGCCTTTCTCTGGGTCTTCCAGTTTCCTGATATTATATAAGCTTTGAGGAATATTATATTTTATAGAAAATACAATTGATGCATGGTTGCTTTAAAATATTGGAATTCCTCTACACATGATCTAGCGTGTGTGACTGCTCCTGATCGTAATTGTCTAAAAGAATCGTTCTGGTTACTGTCAGTAGACGCCACACCACCTCCGCGTATTTTCATTAAATAAAATGTTGTCACATGACAGATTGTGTAGGGTGTTAAATTTAGACTCTGATGACCAGTAAATTAATTAACATCTACTCCTGACCTTCTCTATGAAGAGTTAATGAAATAAAATAAACTGTCAATTGACGTTATTTAAATGAATGTGTCTGCTTATTGTACATCTATATCAATTAGCCGAGGGTTTTTTTTTGTTTTTTTCGCTTGGTCAATAAAAAGCATCTGCTGTTGGTTATTTTAAAACTTATTTAGATTCAAACATTAAAGTCTCTGAGGGGGGGGGGGGGGGGTTGAATGACTGATTGAGTGAATTGGCGTGGTCTTGATTCCTGGGTTGTACGTACGTAACCAGGAAAAGGGTGGCCTGTCCAACCTTCCTTGTGGGTTTCTCTGCATCCTCCGGTTTCCTTCCACTGCTAAAGACCTCAAGTGATGTGCAAGTGAATTATTGAAATGACCTCTCTCTTTAAATTTCCATGAATGTCATTTTGATGAATTCTGTATCGGTATGGGAGGGGGGGGACTCGAAAAATATGGCATCATCACCCAGAAAATGAACCCACATAACTTTATCAGATAGCACCAAATCAACAATCAGTGATAATTTTTTGATGTAGCTGAGCAGGGTGAGGGTTTAGCCCCCCCTCCCCCAAACCCTCCTCTGGATCTGCCCCTGATCTCATAGTATATTGCTTATCATCACACTTTATTAATGATTATCGTATATGTTTATATAATATTATTTTGCCGACCAGGGGCTCCTACACCTTCGACCTCCATCAGCTAACAGATCTTGAATCCTCTTCAAACCACAATATTATCAAAGTTGGTCTCTAACAGGAATATCAACAAAACTTGTGCAATATCAAACTGATACCGCAGTGAATATTCGCTTGGCCGCTACAATCACTGATAAGCATGACATCGACGAGACTTAATGAGTTAGGCATATTAACTTTTTTATTCCGACAAATTAAATTCTCAAACATTTTTTTGAGGTAAAAGAAAAATAAATAAAGACGTTTGAAGTATTTGTAGTTAAAAAATATTTCCTATTTGGTGTAAATGGGTATTAAAATGAGTAAAATGCATCAATTTGCCCGAAGCAGTTAGATGTTAAAGCTCCAATAGCATTTTTTTAAGTTATATTTTTAAAATGTATTAAAATAAAGCCCAAAAATAGATTGAACCTATAAACAGTCCTACCTTGTTAAAGAATAATCCTATTAATCCTATAATTCAGTACTGCCAGTTGAGAAATTGGCAAAAATATCATTTTCAACTTCAAATTCAAACGTTTGAAGATGGCCGTCCATGGAGAGGAATGGGAAAACAAGGGAGGTAATTGGGTAACTATTTCCTCAATCACCCTGTGTCACCCTTTATAATGCCCCAAAAATTTTGCCCAGGACCGTATAAATAGTGAGTTGACAACCTTTTGAGCAAAAGACATAGAAATAATTATGTTTTGACTTTCTTAGAAAATGTGAAATTGGAACTTTAAGTAAACATTGCACGCGCTGTTGAGCCAATGACTAACGCCGCCTGCAGTCAACGCACGTGTTGTGGACAGTCATCTGTTACAGAGATAATTCGTAAGTAATTCTCTGTGAAACAGATTGGTGCAATATGATCAATTGATAATTTCGCAATATTTAGCGTCTCGTTTTTAATCTGAGGGAATCTCAACTGGGAGATTATCTGCTGTTGTCTTTTTTAAAATTTTTTGCTTACCAGTAATTGAATGTGAAATAATCAATAAGCTTGAACTAGGTCTTGACAAATCAGATATTATCCGAAAAATATAAAAGACGATTTGTGGCATTAAAAACTTGTGTAAATGTAAAAGAAATATTTCCCTGATAACTCACTGCATTATCTCCATTTTTATCAGCCCAGTTGATGCAAAAAAATAGGACGTTAAAACCTGTTTCATTTCATCTGATTTTCTAAAATCAAGTTTTTTAATCTGCAAACCGTTCACTTTACAGTTGGGATTTGACCAAGAGTATGTACAAATGCAGCTGTTCTAACAACATGTCCGGTGTAATGTCCCGTTGTCAGTGATGCAGGGTGAATGGCTGGACAGAGACAGCTGTCTAGTCGTTTAGATGGGATGAAAAAACCGAGGTCCCGTATATACATTGGCGTGCACGTCAAGGATCCCTGAGCTGTTGGAATTTGATATAAGAGTAGGCCGTAGAGCCGCTGCCCAGGCAAAATTTCCCTCATAGTACACTGTATGCGCGTCTTCATTAGCCCAGTTTAGGAGCAGAACAGTAAACCCATTTCATTTCATTTCCTAGCAACATGTCCCCCATGGCTGATTGTATGGCATATGTTCGTTTTTAAACCCCCATGTTATTGCATCTCGTTTGTAAACCTTGCAGTTTTTCTCGCGAATCGTTTGAAGTCAAAGCAAGGGTAATATGTGAGATTTATTTTCCGTCATTATAAGTCGTAAAATCAAATCCAAGAAGCAAATAAAATAAGGAGCTTCGATTACGGTAAATTGGCGAGTATTGATTGGTCAAATGAAGGAGAATTGTCGAGGGAATATCAAACACTCGTTACGGTAATTGTTCGTTTCTCGTATCTATTCCTCACAAACTTTGTTAATCTGCTTGACCAATACAATCTGCTTCATCTGTAATCACCACGGTAACAAATAGTGTTATTGTCACGGTAACAAGTATCCATGATATATAAGAGTGATAAGTATCTATCAATTGTATTCTAACCAGAATTAGATATCACATCCGTAACAGATGATCATCAGCTAGCAAAATAGTTTTCTACCTTTTATTTTTTTATTCTTTGGTTTTTTTAACAGATAGAGAGAATTAAGATCCAGTCCACTCAACACAAGCTAGGTCATTTCAGGACTAACAAATGCTTCAATTTTGTTTAAATAATTCGATTGCTCGTAAGGGTCTTTAGCAGTGGGGGAAACCGGAGGACCTGGAGAAACCCATGAGGTTATACAACCAGGGAATGGAAACAACACCAGTTGTCTCAATGACAGACTTTATGACCTAGTTTGTGTTGAATGGACCTTAAACCGAATCTATCTCTCTCTCTCTCTCTCTCTCTCTCTCTCTCTCTCTCTCTCTCTCTCTCTCTCTCTCTGTGACAGTACCAATGAACTATAAAAGTATTATAGGAAGAGTACACCAGTGTCTGTCTGTCTCGATTAATTCAATTTTATTAACAATAATTATCTCTGACAACTTCATATTATATCATTATCTATAACATTTCATACATTTATATCTTATATTAACACATGGGATATAACATAAAATGGGGTATATAAGACAGTGTGCTATGATAATGTTTAAAGTCCTGTGTTCTGCTTCCACTCATGGCTACTGAAGACAGAGAGAGAGAGAAATGGGGTTTACATGTAGGTCATTTCAGGACTAACATATGGTTTTCATTTTATTTCAATAATTCGCTTGCGCGTAGGGGTCTTTAGCAGTAGGAGGAAACCGGAGTGCCTGGAGGAAACCCACAAGTTTGAGAAGGCGCCCGTATCTCCATGCCACATACGCTCACACCAGGGCTCGAAACCATAGCCGCAAGCCAGAGGTGACCGGTCAGCTAGAGGTCGAAGCGCGTCACTCTAGACCACTAGGCCATCCCAACCCCCACTACTGAAGACAGACTTAAAGTGTGCTATGATTGACATTTTGCCCGGGCAGCAGCGCTATGGCCTACTCCATCCATAAAATGCATGCTCAAATGATTCTCTGTTTCTGGATGGTAGTTAATTCCAGAGTTTTGAGGTGCGGCGACGCAAATACTACCATCTCCAAAGCCCACACATTTGGTTCCAGATACATCAAGAGTATTCAAATTGTGTGATCATATGGAATATTTAGTTTTACTTTTCGCAAAAGGTTCTCTTAAATATATAGACCATTGGACATGTACTATTATGTAGGCAATGTAATTTTATTTATTTACTTAATGAAATTTATAGATTGTGTGAGAAATAATGTCTCTGAAAAAAGATATTAAAAGAGTGTTTGTAAGGAATCTATCTTTTGTTTGATTCTACGGAGTATGTTAAGCTTCGCGGTTAAAGATTGTCTGATCTAAAAGCTGAGATCATTGGATAAAAATCTCTGGGGAAATCTAGGATTTGACACAACGTTTGACTTCTCCATTTATTTAACCTTTAGTCCAATTTTCTTTAGTTCACTTCTGCCACGATATCTGATTCTATTACTTTCTCGAGAAATGTACTTAGCAAGTCTTTGATTGTGTACTTTTGGTCGTTTTGGACTTTTCTAGGTTTTTTAAAACCTTTTAGTACAGTTGTCTTGAGTTAATGTTTATCCACGATTCTGTAAATGTTTTAGAACTGTCTTCATTAATACAGTCACTGCAGAAAACTTTAACCTGCAGTTTCCTTTTGTTCGCGATATCTCAATCTAGAATTGTACTCAAACTAATCTTTGATTGTGTCTGTCCTGGGTTCATTAAATTGTCTGCTGATTGAAGGACCATCTTGTGATATTTGTTTACCCAAGACTGATTTGTGTTTGCATGTTTAGGAATGGCAGATGTAAAGAAAAAATGCCATCTATTTTCATGGTATGGTTTATCAAGAGTTCGCCTTCAATCAGTACACCGGCCAGTTAGAGGTCAGAGCGGCACGCTAGACCACTAGGCCATCCCACCCCCCCTCGAGACCATAAGACTTGTCATTGAGTCAAGTGATGTTCTTTTCCAGCTGTTAAAGTTACAATTTCATATTTTTAAGTTATATTTTTAAAATGTATTAAAATAAAGCCTTAAAAAAGATGGTATCTATAAACAGTCCTACCTTGTTGAAGAATAGTCCTATTAATCCTATAATTCACTATTGCCAGTTGAGAAATTAGCAAAAATATTATTTTCAACTTCAAATTCAAACGTTTGAAGATAGCCATTGCATGGTGGGGGGGGGGGGGAATGGAAAAACAATGGAGGTAATTGTGTAATTATTTCCTGTGTCGATGATTTTTATGCCTTGGAAATATTGCCCATGATCGTATAATAGTGAGTTGACAACCTTTTGAGCAAAAGACATAGCAATAATTATGTTTTGACTTTCTATAAAGACCTCTACATGTGTGTCGAGTGGACGTTAGGATTCATTTCTTTCCGCCTATCTTTTGTCAAATATATCTTTAGCGTGTGCTTGCAACATCAGAAGGTTTATCATTGTGTCAGCTGCCATGGTTTCGATTCCCCAGTTGTAAGTGAAAAGAGTAGGGTCGCCTGTCCAATTTCATGGGTTTCTCCAGGTCCTCATGTTTCCTCCCACTGCTAAAGACCCCCTACACGCAAGCAAATTATTGTAATAAAATTGAACCAGGTATTAGTCCCAAAATGACCTAGTTTGTGTTGAGTGAACATTAAATCCCATATCTCTCTCTCTCTCTCTCTCTTTCTCTCTCTCTCTGAAATATATCTCATACATGGTGTATAAAAAAACAGAAAAATCAAAGAAAAAAGAAAGGCTGTATAATTATTAGTGAATGTATTTTTAGTTGATTGATGTACATCACGTAATTACAATATTTATTTTAACAAAAATATACAAACTATTTATTTACTCGAATAATTACATGAATTCATGAATTGATGAAGTAGACCATAGCTTGTAGAATTGATGAACTAGACCATATCTTGTAGAATTGTAATAAAGAGGAAAAACACTTTCCATTATTTAAACAAGCAGTGGATGTAACCAACCAGTTCACTACAACTGAGATAATTTAAATATGTAAGCTGGAGCAGAACAGTAGGACGTTGTAGCGCCAATCAAGATAATATTTTGGAGAATAAAACTGCTTAATTTTGTGGTAAAATCCCTTAAAATCCTCTACCTTTTAGGGCCAACCAAAACTCAATATATGTGATACATTTTCAAACAGATTTAACCTGCCAGTCTTCATCTGGAAATGAAGATCAGTGTCCCTTTAATTGCTGTTCATTCCCATGAGTTGTTCTTAAATGGTTGTTTATTCCCATGAGTTGTCCCTTTAATTGCTGTTTATTCCTGTGAGTTAGTCCTTTAATTGCTGTTTATTCCCCTGAGTTGTCCCTTAAATGGTTGTTTATTCATGTGAGTTGTCCCTTTAATTGTTGTTTATTCATGTGAGTTGTCCCTTAAATGGTTGTTTATTCATGTGAGTTGTCCCTTTAATTGCTGTTTATTCCTGTAAGTTAGTCCTTTAATTGCTGTTTGTTCCCATGAGTTGTCCCTTAAATGGTTGTTTATTCCTGTGAGTTGTCCCTTTAATTGTTTGTTTATTCCCATGAGTTGTCCCTTTAATTGCGTAAACCAAGTCATAGTGAATCGTGACCAAATCTCATTAACTATACACGGTCATATTTTTTCATACCAATGATTCTTTTATTATTATGTAACGTCAAACCAAAAAAAATAACAACCAGACATGCAATAAAACTTGGTTTAGAGTTCAAATAATTTCTAATTTCTAGTCCGAAAATGGCAATAAAAAAATGGCTAAAATTCTTATTTTACATATAGAGAGATACGTCTGTACAATCCTGTTTTTTTCTAGTTCTGATATGATTTTGCAGCTCAAAAAATTTCTTGTGCTTTTTAAAGAGACAACAAATTTGCGTAAAATTGCATTCTGCATTTAATTGGTCTCGGAGTCTGAAGTTTTTTTTGTCTTACGATATATTTTTATATGATGAAATTTAATCAAGTTATCATTCCTGTCTGGCTGATGAAGAAAATATAGAATTCTTTTCTTTAAATGTTCCCCGCAGAACGACCCTGGTAAAAGAAAAAATTAAAGAAATATTGAAATCAATAGAGAAATAAATGGAGTAGAGGATTTAGAATTAAACGATACTAAATATAGAATATTCTTTTGAAATCCTGCCCGCAAAAACGACCTTAGTAAAATATTAAAATCACTCTATAAGAGAATACAGAAGGAAAACGATTTATTTACTTTCAAAATGATACCGCTAAGTTGACCTTTTCTTAATTTCTGGAAAACAGAAAAAAGACCGTCAAAGTTCTCGTAACAGCTGTTGAGAGACCGAAGATCTTCAATCATGGAGGTAAACACAGGTTGTTTATTGATTGGCGCGGGGTTATTTTGGATCTCGTAGTTTTTCTACAAATGGTATCGAACTGTCATAATTCTCTTCTGGGATTCAATACACATTCCTCGTTATCAGCATAAAATTTTTCCGATATTCCTTTATCTTTTCAATGAATGTCTTCTATTTCCCCAATATTAATAGTCGGTTATCATTGGTAGCCAGAGTTCACATACAGATTAACATCACAATTTATGAACTGGTCCGTCTTGTGGCCAAATCAAATTCACATTCAATCAACAAGAAAAACAGTTTAAAATAAAGTGAAAAACGTTTTTTTCATGAGCTTTAAATGGGTTTTTTCTTGATGTTTGAATGATTTGATTTTTTACAGGGGGGGGGTTCTCGCATTTTTGCTTTGTTTTGATCGTTTGTTTATTGCATGAAGTGTGGTTTTAATCGGTTTTTTTTCTTAAAGTTCGAATGATTTGTGGTTTGAATCCCCAGTTGTAGGTGACAAAGTGTAGGGTTGCCTGTCCAATCTCGTTGGTTTTCCCCTGGTCCTCCAGATTCCTCCCACTGCTAAAGCGAATTATTGAAATAAGATTAAACCATATGTCCCAAAATAACCTAGTTTGTGTCGAGTGGACGTTAAACCCCCCTCCTCTTCGATTGATTTGGGTTTTTTTCTCTCATTTTCGCTTTGTCTTGATCGTTTGGTTTAAGACATGAAGCGTATAATCATGAGTTATATTGAATGTCAAAGACGTTAAATTTTATTGGTATTTCATAAATAAGATTCTCTTATTCTATTAATTTTATGACAAACCTTTGGGCTTATGGCATCGTTTGAGGAATTGATTTTATACGAAGCATGAGCTGTATACAAATGTTTTAGACTCGTAAACTCAGTAGGAGAATATTAAACTTTATGAATTATTGATAAAACGTTATTCTTTCTTCAGTAGAAAACAGGGGTGTATCGTGGAATTTTTGCAGGGGGGAGGGGGCAGGTTCCCAAGACAATGTATGATGGAGGGGGGTGATAGGACATCCATTGTTAAAGCGTGAATTTCATATTTTCTAATTAAGTCAAAACATAATTATTTCTATGTCTTTTGCTCAATATGTTGTCAACTCATTATTATACGATCATATAGGCATTATAATCACAATTAAAAATCATTCCAGCGGGAAATAACACATTTACATCCCTTGTTTTTCTAATCCCTCCATGGAATAGCTTTCTTCAAACGTTTGAATTTCAAGTTGAAAGTGATATTTTTGCCAAGTTCTCAACTTGCAATAGTGAATTATAGGATTATTCTTTAACAAGGTATGACTATTTATAGATACCGTCTATTTTAGGGCTTTATTTTAATACATTTTATAAATATAAACATATGAAATTGTCGCTTGTGGAAGCTATACAGGCTAAAGATATCATCACCCCATTGATTTTATATTTAATTAGAGGATCCTTTGATCACAGAGAAAAATAGTGGATGTTCTACAGGCTATGGTCATCACCTGGTTAATTATTTATGTCCATTGGAGAAGATGTCAATTAATTTTCGATGACAGCTCAAATGGCTGTTTATTGCCAAGTATCCTGTCATCAATGGTTAAAGTTTCTTGTCAATGTTTTCAAGCTTTTTCAAAGTGACATCCAACCCTTTCTACTGGTTTTGTAGAAAGATGTCCTCATAATTTGCTTAGTAACTTTATTTAAAGGAGACTGTTTTTTTACACCCAAGTATAGTGATTTACGATGAATTTTGATAAATGAACAGCTAAATCCATGATATTAAATGTTTCGTATACTAAACTTTAGCATGAGGCAGATCGTTATGAAAACCAAACAAATTCTAATGATTTTCTGATAATTACTTTATGAGTTGTTAATCTTAATCAGATTTTAGTGTAATATAAATGTTTCATTACCGAAAAAAGTAAAAATATGCGACAACTCTTGTTGACTGCCCGGACGAATTAGCTGCTGTGGGCGTAAGTTTCATTGCCTGGCAACCGATCTTTACTTCTTTGATTGGTATTTAGTAATTGAACATATTAACACAAGGTACAATTTTATGGATACACAAACTCAGTAATTATGTATCCATAAAATTGTACCTTGTGTTAAGACTTATTAACTTGCAAAACTTGTGTCTCATCCTAATGTCAATCAATGAACAATAAAACATGTTTAAACTGGCAATGTGGTAGAAAGTTGATTCCTCAAAAATGTTTTCATTGCCTGGCAACCATCTTTGGTAGAAAGTTGATCCCCCAAAATTGTTTTCATTGCCTAGCAACCCATCTTTGGTGGAAAGTTGATTCCCAAAAAATGTTTTCATTGCCTGGCAACCTATCTTTGGTTGAGTGTTGTCCCCATTCCCCATTACAATGATTTCATTACCTGGCAACCTACCTTTTATAGAGATTGGTACCGAGACCAATGTTCCATTGGCTGGCAATCTTCAGCAAGGATCTTTTTAACCAATTTCCCGAGCACCAGACAAATTGACCCTTTACATATCTTTTTTTTCTATTGATTTACCGACAGACTTTATCGACCTCTCGTGTTAAAAGAATTAAATTCTTTGAAATTGATCGTCGAAAATTTCCCCATGGTTGTTTCCTGTGTCAATTTGTTTTACTTTTTAATTTGCACGGCCTTTTATCATTTGGCGCCCCCTCGTACATTTCTTTCCGATTTCGACAATTGATTTTATTTACGGTTCTACTGAAGGAGATCGGACAAATGACTCGAGATTTATTTTAAGTCAAGCCAATTTATTCTACTTCAAGTTTTTTTCTTGACTTGCTACGATAATAGAGAGAGAGAAAAATGGGGTTTAAAGTTCACACGATTTGGTCTAGGTCAATCCGGGACTAACATATAGAACAATGGTGGTGGGGAGAGATATATGGGATTTAATGTCCACTCGACACAAACTAGGTCATTTTGGGACTAACACATAGTTCAATTTTATTTCAATAATTCACGCAGTTGGATATGCGATGGAAGTGGGGAGGGGAATCTTTAGCAGTTGGAAGAAACATGTGAACAAGGAGAAAAACCATCTGGGTGAGCAGACAAGCTTTTCACATCATAAAAGACCAGCCAAGTTAGACGAGAGATTGAGAAAGAAATAGGGTTTTATGAGGATGTACATGATGCATACAAGCCTGGGATAAAACTCATTGATAACCCTTAAAGGGACAATAACATTCTTGCTGGCTTGGTAGCTCCAGAAAATAAATAATACCCTTATTCTAAGTACTAGATGTTTAAATGTCCTACCTGTTGTGTAAATTATCCATTACAACCTATTTTATTTGTCCAGAGGGTTCGAAAATATTTTAAAATCCAAGTCACATTTGAAAAGGTTTACGTTAGACTTTTCAAATCAATTGGTTGAATTTTTCCAATTTTTTAAATTAGGTGTGTTAAGATGAAATTTATATCATCATTTAATTGGAATATTGTAAAATAATACGATTTGTTGACCAGAATGAAGATTGGGACATATTTTTCAGTTACAACAAGCGTGTTATTGGGGCTTTAATATCTAAAGCACATGTTAGTCTCCCCCCACCCACAAAGTAATAATAATCAAGAGTAAAAATGAAGAACTTTGAGAAAGAAAATAAACATGTTTCCCCCCGAAATTATAAAGTAATAAATAGAGATATAACTCATTCATTTAGTGATGGGAAATAGAAACGAAGAACTTTGAGAAAATATCTTTACTGTTCATATTTCTTTTTTTTTATATAATCATAACAACTTTACTTATTAATTGAGACTCATCCTCGCTTCTCCATTTTTAGAATAAATCATGATATGGTGATAATATTACAATCTATTTACATCTGTGCCATCCGATCGTCTAGAGAGTTGATTATACGCTGATCATCTAAATATTTTTATAGAGAGAGAGAGGGACAGAGAAATGGAGCTTAAATGACCTATATTCTTAACCCCTTTTCTTTCTCTCACGTTTTTTGAAATACAGTAATCCGGTATTATTGGATTCACCAAAAGTTTTTTAAATCTCACATTTAATGGAACTAGAACTGTTTGCATGCTGTATATAATATTACAACCACCGATTGTCGTGGTTTGTGTTTTTAGAAGGCTTAATCCACGAAAAACAAAAACATAATCAGCTTTATTATTAGAAATTTAATGTACAATGTATACATAAAACAAAATATCAATATAAAATAATATTCCAACATGAATTCAATCAGATTAAAATAAAGACCATTGAAAGATTTCAGAAAAAATCCAGTGTGGCCTAGTATTCACCATAAGCAGAGTAGGTCATTTCGGGACTCACATGTTTCCATTTGATTTCAAAAATTTACTTGAGCATAGTGTAACACTATTTGTAAGTGATAGAATCAGTTTCATAGATATATGGTTTATTTACAGCCGGAACAGAATATCAAACAGATACATAGATAGGCCCACACCAACATTACAGAAACGACATGTAACTAAACTATACTGGAACAATTACTACGTCGAGGACTAGACTACATCGGGAACACATCTAAATATATCAAATCCACCATTCTGCCCCTCTACCAAGGCAACGGTTGAACTGTGCTTGTCTGTGCGTCTCTCTCAACAGAGAGACCCTTCTCTGGTGAGCTTCCAAGCTCCACTCATTTGAATCAAAAACTTATCCAATTTAAAGGCAAAAAGTTAATTAGTATACACATACATTATTGATACATTATTGATATTAAATATAATAACTATGTACTTAGAGTTCAGGGCTTCTCCCACATGACCATTTGTTTATACTAGAAGATTTTTTGACAATAGTCATATTGATGTTAGTGACCGCATGTCAAACGTACAGTAAAGATTTCGGCCTTTGTTACAATAGGGGTCTTTAGCAGTGAGAGGAAATGGACACGAAGAAAATACACGAGGTTGGACAGGCGACCCTACCCCTTGTCACGTACAAGCGGGGAATCAAAACCACTCGAATTGACTCAACGACAGACGTTATGATATAACTCGCACGTGCTAACCACGAGGTTGGACAGATGTTCCTACTCCTTGTCCCAAACCAACTGGCAAACAAAACCACGCATCTTTATTCAATGACAGACCCTACGATTTAAAGAAAACATGTTATACTACTCGACCACCTGACTGATTGGGCAAAAATTAAGAGATTCAGTGAAAATCCGACTTTTGTACTGCCATTTGAAATAAGCCTGTAAGTCGAATGACTGATTAACAGCCTAACAGCCTTCCCGTAGGAATATTGCCTTGAAATCTTTACAGCACCTTCGCATGACATATGCGGTTGGCTGCGCAGTGGTGATATCTATCACATATTGAAAGAAGAAAAATATCTGATAATAAGAACAATAAAAATTTGACGAAATAAGGCTAATTTATTTTATTAAAAAAATCCTTGATGGGATTTGAATTTATTTTCCATGTTCCCTGGGTCGAACACACTTCTCCTTTGGATATGTGGTGGCTAGGATCCCAGGCTACATACTCTGACAATTTGAAGGCGATCCGACCACAGGAACGATGTCTGTGCAGTGAAAATCCAAGGCGGTCGCGAAAAATGGGCATCCGTAGCTTAGACAAAAAAAAGTCTTAAATTCCATTAGCACTGGTTAGGTGCAAAACAGTAGGATGTTAAACCCCATTTCATTTTATTTCATTTTCTTAAATTAAGATTGTGAACTATGTAGAAGTTCTATGTTTATATTAATGACATGAATGGTATATTATAAATATATTTCAACAGGTGAGTTACATCGTTAACACCTTGTTATATGTATATATATATCATCAGGTAATAGGTAGGTATAACACGTGTCTTATCTCTTTATTCTACGTTCATGATTATATATCATCTCCGTCTTAACGCTCATATATATCATCCTATTCATAACCCCATTACGGGGGTTGGGATGGCCTAGTGGTCTAGAGTGCTGCGCTTCAACCTCTAGCTGGCTGGTCACCTTTGGCTTGCGGCTGTGTTTTCGAGCCCTGGTGTGAGCGTATGTGGCATGGAGATAGGGGCGCCTTCTCAACCTCATGGGTTTCCTCCGGGCACCCATGTTTCCTCCCATTGCTAAAGACCCCGAAGCGCAAACAAATTATAGAAATAAAATGAAACCATATGTTAGTCCGGAAATGACCTGGTTTGTGTTGAGTGGACGTTAAACCCCATTTCTCTCTCTCTCTCCCATAACCCCATTAGCCGCATACACTATATATAATTATCCTCTTCTTAACCCTCATAACCCTCATACACTATAATATAGAGGATATTTGTCGTTTTGTCGTGAATAACATATTTTATTTCATCGAGAAGCAAGAAAACTTAAGAACGTTTTCTTGCTTAGAGATGAAATAAAATATGTTATTCACGACAAAACGACAAATGTTCTATTTATTTTATGATTTTACAATCATTTTAGGTAAAACCACATGGACTACTTTGCTAGCCAGTGGAATAACACTTTTATTTCACTGGTAAAATGCGGTATTCCACTACTGATCATAAAATAAATATAATTATATAATATCTTACTCTTCTTAACTGAGTGGGGTTGGGTGGCAGAATGGTTTACACATCTACGTTAGATCAGCAAAGGTCTGTCGTTGAGACAAGTGGCGTGGTTTTGATCCCCACCTTGTATGTGACACGGAGTGGCACCTCTTTGTGAGGTTTTTTTGGTTTCCTCCCACTGCTAAAAACCTGTTCCTGAATCATATGTTAGTCCCAAAATGACCTAGTTTGTGCAGAGTTGAACCATAACCCCATCTTGATAATTGTGATACAAATTGTTGAAATTGATATAAAACTAAGAAAGTTGTTTATTAAGAATAAGTGGCATGTGGTTTAGTAGGTTATATTTATCGTAGTTTTATACGAGTAGAATTATCGCATGTCAAGTGATCATGAAAATAAACAAACGATAGAATGTAATTTACAGGTGATATTACGAGATATTTTATAACCCGATCAGGCTGATTGATACAAGATATAAATTACACTGAGATAGATTAACTCATGGCACGGAATGGAGGGGGTTACCCCTATAGGGGGTTGGGGTGGGTTATGGGGCTAGATTAACTTGTGTAAATGGTACCATGGATCAGGGTTTCACCAGTATAGGGGATTGGGGTCGAGGTGGGGGCTAGATTAACTGGTGGCATGGATCAGAGGGTTTTACCAGTATAGGTGGTGGGGTTCGAGGTGGGTTACCAGTATAGGGTGGGGGTTGATTGGAGTTGGGACTAGATTAACTCATGTCACGAACAGAAGGTTTTACCAGCGTAGGGGATGGTGGTCGCGTGAGAGGACTAGAATAAGGGCTAGGGAAGGCACAGAGACATATTAACTCATGTCACTGAACAGAGGGTTTAACGAGTATAGGGGTTAGGGGAGGGGGTGATTAGGAGAGGGGCAAGTTTTCTAATGAGCTTGAGATAAAACTTTCTGGTAACTTGAACAATATTTGGACATTGTGAAGACCTGGTACACGACACGCTACAAAATTTTTGATAGAATTATTAAAGGGCTAATCCCGATAATCTTTTGAATAATATAACTGCTTTATTTTGTGTTAAAATCCCTTAAAATCCCCTACCACAGGGCCGAGCAACTAACTCAGTATTTGTGATACGTTTTCAAACAACTTAAACACGTCAGTCTTCTTCTGGAAATTAAGACCGGTGCCCCAAGCTGTATTATGTGGTGCCTACGTAAAACCAGGCTTTCTTTTGAATAAAAATAATGTGTAGGTGAAATATACCTTTCGCTATTAAGTACAGCACATGGGTCATTCACTATATAGACCTTTCAAGGAACAGGAATCGATTATCAGGTCACCAACGAAGAAATTAACCCGAAATCTTAAAAAGGTTACGTGTCCGGATAAGCAGTTTTGACGTTCACGTCCAAACGACTCAATTTATTGAGCTGAAATTTTGAGACAAGGTTATTTCACCATTCTCCTACATTTTGGCGTATAAATTTCGTATGTACTCTGACTTTTATTTTTGAGACTCCGTTTAAATCGGGACTGTCCCTTTAACATTGAATATGGTTTTAGTCCAGATATATCATCAAATCACCCAGTTTGTACGCGGGGAAAGTATCTTTAAGGTGTTTAAACAAGATGATAAGTAACGTTGTATTCAACAGTATGCATTACTTGACAAATGTTACATATATTAAATAAGCATGTCTGTAAAAATAACTCCACATTAATATATATACGCCTGTGAAATCAACATTCCTACATCAGTTACAACCAATTTAAGATTTACGCGTACATTCATTAGTTATTTTAGGCAGGAATTCCAGATGGCTGAGCTTCCTGAGAATGTGCCCAATATTTTGGGGGTTTTTTTTGGTTTTTTGTTCATGATCTGCTATTTTGATGCAAAAATATCTACTCATGTTCTGGCAACCTGACTACTTTAAGTCTACTTGTACGTAATAACCACTTCTTCCTTATAAACTTGAAGGAGGTGAAGTTTGACTTTCACACAAATGTAAGCTTGGCTATTTCGAGATTAACATATGGTCAATCCTTATTATGAAACCCCAAGAGGCTTGGCAGGTCCTGGGTTTAAATCTGGTATTGGCTGATGAATGACACGTAGGGTTTTTCAGGGCAGTTTCCCCTAACGTCCTACTGTTCTGTTCCTAAACTGGGCTAATGAAGACGGGCATACGCCATACTGCTTCCTCGAATCTTACATCGAATCCCAACTGCCAAGGGATGATTGTTTATGAGCAGGCCAATGTGAACACGGGACTTAGGTTTTTTGTTCCATCCTTATGACTAGTAATTATTTTGATACTGAAAATGATGATGACCCTTTATAGCAGCAAAAGTGTTTTATAGCAGCTGAGGTGCTGGAGACCAAGCCTCCTCACGAAAAAAATCAAAGAAAATAGGAGAAAAATGTTTAAACCAGTGAGAAAAATGAATATGTGCCCTAGTTGGGAGGCCTTAAAGGCAGACAAAAGGGCCCCACGTCTGACAAAATGGCCCCTCTGGCCAAGGGAAAGACCCCCCCCCCCCGAGTCCAAATCAATCGTTTTCTATACACTGTTACTGTCGAATCCATTATTAAAACTAAGAAAGTTGTTTATTAAGAATAAGTGGCATGTGGTTTAGTAGGTTATATTTATCGTAGTTTTATACGAGTAGAATTATCGCATGTCAAGTGATCATGAAAATAAACAAACGATAGAATGTAATTTACAGGTGATATTACGAGATATTTTATAACCCGATCAGGCTGATTGATACAAGATATAAATTACACTGAGATAGATTAACTCATGGCACGGAATGGAGGGGGTTACCCCTATAGGGGGTTGGGGTGGGTTATGGGGCTAGATTAACTTGTGTAAATGGTACCATGGATCAGGGTTTCACCAGTATAGGGGATTGGGGTCGAGGTGGGGGCTAGATTAACTGGTGGCATGGATCAGAGGGTTTTACCAGTATAGGTGGTGGGGTTCGAGGTGGGTTACCAGTATAGGGTGGGGGTTGATTGGAGTTGGGACTAGATTAACTCATGTCACGAACAGAAGGTTTTACCAGCGTAGGGGATGGTGGTCGCGTGAGAGGACTAGAATAAGGGCTAGGGAAGGCACAGAGACATATTAACTCATGTCACTGAACAGAGGGTTTAACGAGTATAGGGGTTAGGGGAGGGGGTGATTAGGAGAGGGGCAAGTTTTCTAATGAGCTTGAGATAAAACTTTCTGGTAACTTGAACAATATTTGGACATTGTGAAGACCTGGTACACGACACGCTACAAAATTTTTGATAGAATTATTAAAGGGCTAATCCCGATAATCTTTTGAATAATATAACTGCTTTATTTTGTGTTAAAATCCCTTAAAATCCCCTACCACAGGGCCGAGCAACTAACTCAGTATTTGTGATACGTTTTCAAACAACTTAAACACGTCAGTCTTCTTCTGGAAATTAAGACCGGTGCCCCAAGCTGTATTATGTGGTGCCTACGTAAAACCAGGCTTTCTTTTGAATAAAAATAATGTGTAGGTGAAATATACCTTTCGCTATTAAGTACAGCACATGGGTCATTCACTATATAGACCTTTCAAGGAACAGGAATCGATTATCAGGTCACCAACGAAGAAATTAACCCGAAATCTTAAAAAGGTTACGTGTCCGGATAAGCAGTTTTGACGTTCACGTCCAAACGACTCAATTTATTGAGCTGAAATTTTGAGACAAGGTTATTTCACCATTCTCCTACATTTTGGCGTATAAATTTCGTATGTACTCTGACTTTTATTTTTGAGACTCCGTTTAAATCGGGACTGTCCCTTTAACATTGAATATGGTTTTAGTCCAGATATATCATCAAATCACCCAGTTTGTACGCGGGGAAAGTATCTTTAAGGTGTTTAAACAAGATGATAAGTAACGTTGTATTCAACAGTATGCATTACTTGACAAATGTTACATATATTAAATAAGCATGTCTGTAAAAATAACTCCACATTAATATATATACGCCTGTGAAATCAACATTCCTACATCAGTTACAACCAATTTAAGATTTACGCCGTACATTCATTAGTTATTTTAGGCAGGAATTCCAGATGGCTGAGCTTCCTGAGAATGTGCCCAATATTTTGGGGGTTTTTTTTTGGTTTTTTGTTCATGATCTGCTATTTTGATGCAAAAATATCTACTCATGTTCTGGCAACCTGACTACTTTAAGTCTACTTGTACGTAATAACCACTTCTTCCTTATAAACTTGAAGGAGGTGAAGTTTGACTTTCACACAAATGTAAGCTTGGCTATTTCGAGATTAACATATGGTCAATCCTTATTATGAAACCCCAAGAGGCTTGGCAGGTCCTGGGTTTAAATCTGGTATTGGCTGATGAATGACACGTAGGGTTTTTCAGGGCAGTTTCCCCTAACGTCCTACTGTTCTGTTCCTAAACTGGGCTAATGAAGACGGGCATACGCCATACTGCTTCCTCGAATCTTACATCGAATCCCAACTGCCAAGGGATGATTGTTTATGAGCAGGCCAATGTGAACACGGGACTTAGGTTTTTTGTTCCATCCTTATGACTAGTAATTATTTTGATACTGAAAATGATGATGACCCTTTATAGCAGCAAAAGTGTTTTATAGCAGCTGAGGTGCTGGAGACCAAGCCTCCTCACGAAAAAAATCAAAGAAAATAGGAGAAAAATGTTTAAACCAGTGAGAAAAATGAATATGTGCCCTAGTTGGGAGGCCTTAAAGGCAGACAAAAGGGCCCCACGTCTGACAAAATGGCCCCTCTGGCCAAGGGAAAGACCCCCCCCCCCGAGTCCAAATCAATCGTTTTCTATACACTGTTACTGTCGAATCCATTATTAATGTTTGCTTTCAAACTAAGATGGAAACACTTTTGACATGGGGCCCTCGTTTTCCGCTGCCGTCAGACCTTAAAACGCCCCTGTATATAGCAGGTCTTTGATGGTTTGAATATGAATCTGTTTTTAAATTCAGATAAATAATTCCAGACTGGCACCATGTTTATTTATATAAATCTTCTGGCAGACTTAAATATAAACAAAACATTCCATAAATAAAGTAGACAAAATGCCTAAAACAAGGTGAACTTGATATAGTTTTTGTTGGCATTTGGTAATTCAAGTTTCAAATTTTCAGAACGGGCTACTGCATGTGCAGTGTATAATAACTTTCATTTCCAATATCTTGGTAATACCGCAGGTGGTAGTATGAATGCATTTCCAATATATCTGGAGGCACATGTAACTAGGACAGTTGAGTTAGGAAGTGTAATTGATAAAACGATATAATGATAGTCAGTGGGGTGGGGTGGAGGGGATGGTGAATGAAAGGTTAGTGTGTGTATGTTGCATCACAATAAGGTCTGTCATAGAGTTAAATGGCGTGGTTTCAATTCTCGGAATAGGGTTGCCTGTCCAACCTCATGTGTTTTCTCCGATTTCCTCCTAGGCTAAAGACCCCTATGCTCAGGCGAGTAATTAATAATTAAGTGAAATTGAATCATATGTTAGTCCCAAAATGACCTAGTTTGTGTCAAGTGGACATTAAATCTCTCTCTGTTTCTCACTTTCTCTCTCTCCCTCTCTCTTACTTTCTCTCTCTCTCACTGTCTCTCTCACTGTCTCTCTCTTTCTCTCTCTCTCTCACTGTCTCTCTCTCTCTCACTGTCTCTCTCTCTCTCTGTCTCCCTCTCTCTCTCACTGTCTCTCTACCTCTCTCTCTCTCACTGTCTCTCTCTCACTCTCTCTCTGTCTCTCTCTCTCACTCTCTCTCTCTCTCACTGTCTCTCTGTCTCCCTCTCTCTCTCTCTCTCTCTGTTAATGTCTTATATGGGTGACTAAATGCATATATCTTTCTTCTGACTGTCAACTCTAATTTAAAACTTCATGTGCTGTGTGAAGAAATAATGACGATTTGTTTTAATTACTGCGAAGAGTCTGTCGTCAACTTAATGCATTCTTTCAAGATTTGTCGGAATTACAAGCAATGTCATCAATAATGAAACATTTACCATTTTAAACTATGAGAAAGAACTGCCAATTATTTGAAAATTCTTGTTTCTTTAGGGTCCGAGATTGATGCTTTACCTGGAATTGTTGACAGTAATGACCTAGCGCAATGGAGATAACGCAAAAATTTACGTAAATATCGTTGGAAGAAAATAGGAAGAAAATAAGCGTTAAAGTATTCTGTAAAAAAATCTGGTTCTCACAGGATTAACACTAATGACCTAACACATCAGAGTTAAAACAAAAACTGTCCCAAAATGACTCGGAAGAGGAAATGAAAGTTAAAACTATTCTGTAAAAATTAGGTGTTATTTTAAGATTAGATTTGATGGGAAAGCAGACATCCATGATCAGGGGTGTTCGGGTATTGGGTTATAGGATGTGGAGTGGGTGGGGATCAACTGAATGGTAAGCTTGTACATTGTATCATAAATCCTGTCATTGAGTCAACTGACCTGGTTTCGAATATCCGGTTTTACGTGACAACGGGCAGGGTCGTCTGTCAAACCTCGTGGGTTTTCTCTGGGTACTCCGGTTTCCTCCCACTGCTAAAGATCCCTACGCACAAGCAAATTATTGAAATAACATTGAACCATATGTTAGTCTCGAAATGACCTAGTTTGTGTCGAGTGGACATTAAACCCCATTTTTCTCCCTCTATAGAAAGTGAGTCCCTCTTTGTCAGTGGTCCAGCATCAAGGACCTGGCAATGTACGTTCGTTAAGAAGATATACTTGATACATTCAAACAGTTTTATAAAGAGGTATAATTATAGTTAAAATAAGGCCAACAATCTTGAGTGAATTCTTAACTTAAACTTGCAATTTCATATTTTTAAGTTATATTTTTAAAATGTATTAAAATAAAGCCTTAAAATAGATTGTATCTATAAACAGTCCTACCCTGTTAAAGAATAATCCTATTAATCCTATAATTCACTATTGCCAGTTGAGAAATTGACAAAAATATCATTTTCAACTTCAAATTCAAACGTTTGAAGATACCCATTCCACGGGGATGAATGGGAAAACAGGGGAGGTAATTGTGTTGTTATTTCCTGTGTCACTGATATTTATGGCTGTGAAATAATACCCATGATCGTATAATAGTGAGTTGACAACCTTTTGACCAAAAGACATAGAAATAATTATGTTTTAACTTTCTTAGAAAATATGAGATTCCTGCTTTAAGTTTCAAAATGGTTTGTGAACTCGAGGTCTGGTCATACATATATGGCAGCTGTGAAATCGTATATCAATTGAAAATGATATCAATTGTTCCATGTAGACGAAAGATTTTCTTTTGAGTCTGTTAAAATGGTAAACATTATAAAGACATCTATTACTTATCTGTTTGATAGCTCTAATACTTATTATATTCTCATTATACTGTAGGTCAGGTGGGGTCAGGTGATATAGACATTATTTATATGTACCATGCTTCATTATATTCATCATCATCATCATCATTATCATCATCAGATGGAATGGAGTGGGGTGGAGTGGGGTGGGGGGAGGTGGCAGAATGGTTAACGTCATGTTGTCATCTTTCCGGATGGAACGTTTATAGGATGTGAGGGTAGGTGGCCGATTGGTTAACGCGTGTGCATTGGATCATAAGGTCTGTCATGGAGTCAAGTGGTTTGGTTTTGATTCCCCGCTTGTACGTGACAAGGAAAAGGGTCACCTGTCCAACATCCTACGGTTTCCTCCCACTGCATATAAAGAATACTACGCGCAAACGAATTATTGAAATGAAATTGAACCATATGTTAGTCCCGAAATAACTAGTTTGTTTCAAATGGATATTAAACCCCATTTCTCTCTCTTCCCCTGTCTATTATGTAATATAACCATGTTACATGAAGTACCTGCTATGGAATACAACCATGTGTACCACAGTTGATCTACCTACTATATGAAGTACCTGCTATGTAATACAACCACGTATACCACAGTTGATATACCTACATGTACATATACTTACTATATCACCCAGGTATATAGAATAGTAAACAATACCTGTTACCTATCTACTACTATGTAATATAACCACGTATACCACTGTTTTCATTTACAGCCTAAGAGTATTTTTGGCACTTGGTGAAGTCGGGTATCAATTACGGCAATCTGCACCTAGAGGTACACAGAGCCAACGTTCTAGTGTTATAACATTCTTATCGTCTCTCAGACAAACAGCTCTCTTCTGCTGTCTATTCTTGTTTCGTGGATTAAATTTCGTAAAATATTTGTTTCAAGACGTTTTGATATGGAATTCTATATGTAGAACAATGGTTAATCGGGATGCAAGGATCAACACGAACTTGGTGTTTTCAAGATTTTGTTATTAAGTAACAGAGACGTGTTTCGACGTAAGGTACGGTCGTCTAGTCTACCTACCACTGTATGATAATGTTCTGGAAGAGTTAGTTCGACTGTGGATAATTTCGATGCGTTGAATTTTGTTTAATTCGTTTTGATATTTGAATCAGAAGAATGTGAATCGGTAGGTCTGGTATTTGGGTATTTTATGTGAAGGTATATCTTGCTATATCTATTACAAATATGTTCTATAAAGGAGAAAGGTTTATTTCTTGTGTGGATAATTTCGACTAGTTAAAGTTTGTAGACACTCTTTAAAAGTTTTGATATACATGTAGAAATATATTGTTGTTAAGCAAAATACTGGGAAGAGTTGTTTGTTGTAACGATAATCTGAAATGTTGAAAGTTGGTAAAAGTTATAATTCTTGTAACTAGTTCAACTCTGGTTGTTATAAATTATGTACGAGTTATTTAACAGTTTTGATACAGAAAATTGTTGGTATTAATCAATTGACCGTGAATTAACGTGATTTGTAAGAGATGGATGAAATACTGTAAAAGGTATATCGGGGTATGTACAGAATCTTTTTAGTGGCATTTAGCAATTGGGAAAACACGTTAACAGAACACAGTTTTTATGGGATACAATCCTTAGTTTTATTTTAAGAGCACAACGTTTCGACAAGTATCTTCTTATCGTTATCACTTGAGCTCAAATGACAATTTAGTAAACTTGAGGTCGATATATATATGAAATTAATAAGAAACCAGGGGCCTATTTCACGAAATTTTAACTAAGATAAGATCCCAATTTTAGTAATTTGATTGGATAATATTAGATTGATTTTAGTGCTTAGCCAATCAAAATTGAAGTATCTACTAAAATCGGATTTTATCTTAAGTTAAAATTTCATGAAACAGGGCCCAGGTATGTACAGGTATTGTACAGGTATTGATATATAGGTATATCCATATATACATGTACATAGACAGGTATGTAATTAGGTAAATGGTATGCCATATAGGTAGTGGGAGGTTTGGCATAAAACTTGGTGTGCAGCAGAAGGAATTTGATTTATTAATACCGGTAATGTATTAATACATTCCACAAGAATGTACTACTTCGTTTAATGTCTAAGACAAAATAGTTCAATGCGAATCCTTCCACAGTTTAGAATGTTCAAGAAAACTGAAGAAATCTCAACTACCATGGATATTTTTGACAAGATTAAAGTTTATTATCATGTAATTCTTGTTTATGAAAATATATTTAATGCCTTGTGTCCGCATCTGTACGCGGTATAAACCTTTGTGAAAACAATTATATTACAAATATTTGGCTCAATCTTGATAATTTCCGTCTAGAAATGTAGACCTCTCATTTTAATGTTTAAAAAGATACACAGAATGTCGAGTTGATAGTCTGTAAAATACACAACTTTAGCTTTGTACTTTAAACAAAGACGATTAGAAAATTGTTTCTTGAGCCTGCAGACTGCAGACATTCATTCAGTAGTTGTAGATGCCTTGCAATCGGATTTAAATACAGGGCCCTGTTTCTTGAAATCTTAGCTAAAGATAAAATCCAAATTTTAGTAGATACTTTCAATCTGATTGGCTAAGCACTAAAATCAATCTAATATTATATCGAATCAAATTACTAAAATTCTGATTTTATCTTAGTTAAAATTTAGTGAAAGGGGCCCCAAATCTATATTTCAATTTGTTTTTTATACTTTCGATGGCCTCTAATGCATGAAGAACTGACCAGAGGTCGTGGGTCATTCGTGTGGACTTTTTTTCCTATTAACCAATCAGTTTTGATGTTTCTAGTGGAATACGCACATTTCCATGCGTCGCACACCAAAAACTCACTGCAACAGACCGTTTCATTGGCTAATCCTCACTTCAACCAGAACAAGGGTTATATAACAACTCTTCCAGATCCTAGTGTAGTAAAGACAAGTAAAACAACATTTCGAACAATAAAAAACAAAACGAAATAGGATCTGTGTTTTGGTTTAAACGGTATTTATTTCGAGAATATTATACAATATAAAAATCGTAAAGATTAGGAAACAAACACTGGCTTATATTAATTTGCTTCCTTCTGGTTTGGGTGTATAATATATGTACAATGTCGAATTATGTACGATACATACAAAAACTAATTATATTATTTTAGTTATGGTACAAATAATATATGATACAGATAAAAACTAATTATATTGTTTTAGTTAAGGTATAAATAAGCTGATAAATACATTGAATAAATAAATTGTGATTGGTTTATTTACTTTAACAATGATTTCCAGGTTTTAATAACATTTAAATTGTTGGTATCTGAAAAACTTCAACCATTTAGATGAGAGATAAGGTTTATAATGTAAGATAATTTGTTCTAATTATGTTGAGTCAAGTGACATGAGGAGTCTACATGATTAAAGCTGTATATTAAACAAGCCCGGAAGTTGATACAAAAAAAAGTGTTTCTAAAAATCTTGTACAGTTTTTCATAGATTTGAACATCTGCATCCATGAAGATGTCTTGTTGAAAATATTATCTAAAATTTCAAAAATGCTGAAAGATTTCACATGTTTTTCTTATAGATGTTAAATTCTGTGAACTTGTTTGTTTACGATGTTTATTTTTAAAACTTGTACAATTTAAAGGAGTAAAGCATAGGATATGATAACACACCATTTTGTTTTTGGACAAAATTCTCCAATATTATAAATAGATTGTATTTCATTATTAAAGTGAGAGAAATTTGGTTGAACATCCAATCGACACAAGCCAAGGCATTTCGTGACTAACATATGGTTTAATTTCTTTTCAATAATTCGCTTGTGCATACGGGGTCTTTAGGAAACAGAAGGATCCAGAGAAAATCCACGAAGTTGGACAGAAGAATCAAATCCTTGTCACGTACAACCAGGGATTCAAAACCACGCCAGTTGACTCAATGACAGGCTTTATGATACAACGTGCACACGCTAACATATAAAAAGTAAAAATTTTATATTATTAAGCAGTATTTGACTATCGTGTTTGGCATCGTCTGAAGTGGATACCGAATGTTGACACCTGGACATTTCATATTATATCTTTGTAAATGGAAAAGAAAAATTTTTGGACTGCATCTGTTACTTTTAGAGGTTCAACTTTCATGTATTGTGGTTTAAAAATTCCCTGAAATAACAATCACAGATTTTAATCAATTTTGGAAAATCTACTTTTTGATTGTTAATGGTCTTAAAACTCCAATAACTCTCTATCTGACATATTGGATCAAAATATTTTGATTGTTGATGGTCTTATGAATACTCTATCCTATATTTAAGTTTTATTCTAAGATATTTGGCCACTTTGACATAATGGGGCTTTACTTTTTTTTGATTAGAATATTTTTGATAAATGTAATTTTAATCGTTGATGGTCTTGTATTGGGTTTTTAGGCCAAACCAGTTTTATTTTTTAGTGGGGTTTGATGGCTGAATGACATATAGTCTCGGTCACCCAGACCCCCCTAGTCTTCAACGCACGGAGGGTCTGGGTCGGTTCTCAATTATTGACGAAAATTACTGGATAATCTACCACATAAAAAAACAAACTCCCGGTTACGCATGAGCAATGAAACCTTTTGGCTAAAGTCTCGGTAAGTGATAGATATTATGAAGCCAGGCCAATTTTGATAGATTCTATAAAGCGAGGATAAAATATATCCCACAATTCACTTGGCACATCTATTATTAGAAACAAAATAGAGACGATACAACAGCATGAATCGCGATTAAGGAGATTGTGACAAGCCATACGTTTGATTCATGACGAGAGAAAATTACCATTTCAATTAAAACCTTTAAAACAAAATTTTAGAGAGTGTCATTGTTGACAAGTGAGATGTTTTGATAGATTCAGTACGTGGTAACTTAAAAGACTGGATAATCCAGACAATGACCGACTTTCTGTCAAATTTTGAGGACCCATCCAGACTAATATTCGTAGAATATTTGTTTGGATGATAAGAGACTAAATGACATAATGGTGTTTCACAAGTCCTATTATTGAATCAACTTGTGTGGTTTCGATTCCCGCTTGTACGTGACGAGGAGAAGAGTCGCCTGTCCAATCTGGGGGATTTTCTTCAGTTTCCTCCTAACACCAAAAAACACTACGAGCAATCGAATTATTGAAATAAAATTGAATCATGTGTTGGTCCTGAAATGACCTAGTTTGTGTCTTGTGGACATTAAACCCTCTCTCTGTCTGTCTCTCTCTCTCTATTTCTCTCTGTCTCTCTGTTCTTTAGGGTCCTAATAAATAAATAGTCACTTTGAATCATGTGTAATATGTTTAGTTTTAAATTTAAAGACTTGGACATTTGAAACGAAAAGCTTTTGATTGAACACCAGTGTTTACCCGGGAGAAAAAAAGATGATTTTTACAGTCATTAACAAGAAATCAAATTGGTATGACCTTAATTACGTGAAATATTCCGTTTGGATGATTTCTGGCTGGCGTAGATCTTTATACTGTTAATATGAATGAGAAATTTCTAGTATATTATCGTTGATATTTACTCTTGTCTTACTGCATCCAGCCATCAGACGTCATTTAACGGATAATTATTGCTACAAAATGACTTGAAGCTATACCGTGATGTTATTACATTCTAGACATAGACCAGAAACCAAGCTGTTCATGAGGAAAGATTCCGATATATAGGAAATATAAATTGGAACATAAATGGATAATGAATTGTAAAGAAATGTTTTGGACTCATGGATTAGATACCACGTGCAAAATAAAAACCGAAGACCAGGAAGTTCTGAAATATAGGCCTTCATTCCTGTTTCAATTACTAGCAGAAGTGGCTCATGATTTTTTAAATTTGGAAATTAAATCATCAAGTTATAGTGAAAAGTGAAAACGAAAGTCTGAAAGTTCTGAAAAAATATAGGTCTTCAGTCCTTCAGGCTATTTTTCAGTGACTAAAAGAATTGATTTGCAACTTTTTAATTCCAAATATCAGAAATAGAAAATTCTGCAGAAGGACTGTTATAAATAGACAATCAAAGCCTTATATAGTACTAGATGACTAATACTGGTATAATTTACTTATAAAAATGTGACATAAATACAAATTTAAATATATTTTTTAGACAGTAATCTAAAAGTTAGATTCCATCTAGACGTCATTATTTGTGGATAGAACAGAAATATCAGAAAGATGTTGTGTAACGATCTTCACGGAAAATAACATGGATGAATAAATGAAGTCTGTATTAGCGTTTGAGACTGGAATATTGTGCATGGTTTGAATGTCTATATCAACTGGAATTTAGTCTGGAATATTGTGCATTTTGTTTTTAAGTCTTTTGTTTTCTTTTAGTTTGGAATATTGTGTTTCAGTCTGTGTGTTTTTGTGCATTGACTGCAAAGTCATTATTGTCTTTTAGATTGAAATATTGCGTTGTCAGAAAGATCCTATTGTCCTTTAGTCTGGGATATTGTGTGTTGTCTAAAAGTCCAGTTGATCACAATTTGGTCTGGAATATTGTGCATTGTCTAAAAGTCTCTATTGTCTTTTAGTTTGAAATTTTGTGTATTTACTGAAAGTGAAAATCTGGAGTCTATATTGTGTATGTTCTAAGACAAGTGTATCAAATGTAATAGTACAAGATTCAATATGAAAGTGTATATGGAATGACTTCCATTTTTACAATGACAACATTCAGGATTATGTAGCAATAGAAATTGAGACTAGTTTATGAAATAGTTGAATAATTTAGAATATTTGAATCTCGGGATTATGTAGCAATGGTAATTGAGAGATTGAGACTAGTTTATGAAATAGTTGAATACCTGTGAATACCTGCATCTCACCTGTCTGTTGATGATTCCTCATCCTGTTATAGGTAATACAATACCTGGTTCAGGTAATACAATACCTGTTACAGGTAATATAATACCTGGTTATTGGTATAAATACTGTATACACCTGATATATCCGAGCAAATCTACACCAGATTGTTGTAATAATATTTCTATCAAATTTCTACATTTATTCCCACTTGATTCGAAAGCACATCAGTATATATAGTTTATGGGAGATTAGATAAAGAGCTGGCAGGTTTCACTATTAAAAAGTAGGTAGTCTAAGGGGAATATTCTGAAAATGTGTTGTAGACATTAAACTCTCTCTATTGCTCTCTCTCTCTATTGCTCTCTCTCTCTCGCTTTCTCTCTATTGTGCTCTCTCTCGCTTTCTCTCTCTCTGAAAATGTGTTGTAGACTTAAACTCTCTCTCTCTCCCTTGCTCTCTCTCTCTCGCTCTCTCTATTTAAGTGCCAAAAATGAAAGATATTCATAAATAGAATTGCACTGGATAATTTTATAGAATAGAAAAAATTAAGAAAATAGCAAATATTGAAAATTTTATATTGGAATAGTAATTCAATTTGATTTGAGGAGAGAGAATAAATAAATAAAACGCAGAGAATCGCAGAATATTAACTCAATTATACTTTATAATATTAAGTAATTTATATTCCTAAACTATTCCAATATTCTCCATTTTCTGATAGAAATTTTAAATTAGTAATTGATTTTCTACTTTGTATGCACCGGGTAAATATATGATTTGGTTAACAGAGGGCTGTGGTGGTTCAGTGCGTAGGATGAAAACTCAATAATAAGGAGGCCTGGGGTTCGATCCTCTCCTTTCTTTAACCAAATTTGTGTTTTTCAAGAAAATCCCCTTCCTCACCCCACACAGCACAGCTCCACCAACACAGTGTGGTTTTCCTTGTCATTGCTGCAGGACGACAGAGGACCTGGCAAACACAGTGTCTAGTCATTTGGATGGGTCAAAAATAAAGGAACAGCTCGCATTTGATATGCCATACTGCTGCTGTCCTGGCAAAATTTCCCTCATAGCACATTGTATAATGTACAACCAGTTGATGCAAAAAAAGTAGGACGTTAAACCCCATTTTATTTCATTTGTTTAAAATCATTTATGTCAGTCAGTTGTTTTTATTTTTCGTTCATAGTATTAAAATATTTAAATAAGACACAAATTACAGGTTATTTCACAGAACATCCATTTTGTATGCAATCGGTTGGGTTTCATAAAATCATAATAGAAGATAGTTGGTTTTGATGCAAATGAGTGAAATGTTTTTGTATGCGACCGGTTGAATTTCATAAAATCATAATAGAACACTAGCTTTGATGCACTTATTAAGGTTTGATTCAGACATTAGCAAGAGTATAAGTTTTTAGAATTGTGGTTTTCGTTAAGTTGTTGAACAAGGTAGTGTTAGGTATTAATAGTGTTGTGGCCTGTTATGAGAGGATGGAATCTAGTTTGAAGGCAGAGAAACAATAAAAGTTTCATTTAGAAAGTGGCAAAGAGTTAATGTTTAGAATTGTCGTTTGTGTCAGGAAGACAAACAGCCTCCTAATATTTTTTTTAAATGTTTCAAGGGATTAAAGTTTGAGTTAGAAATTAACCAGGAGTAAAAACGTTGAATTGTGGTTTCCGTCATAAAGGAAAACAGTGCCATAATATTTTTTATATATTCGAACATATTAAAGGAAAAAAAAGAAATGTGGCATGTTTCTTTGATCACTTGAGGAACTAGATAAAGATATTGACTAAGTTGAAGAAGCTTTTAACTAAGTCAGAAGAAAAGTTACTTTGAATTTCAATAAGTTAGAAATATCAAAGGTAAGATAGGATACGTGGAGTAGAACGATATTACCCGAGTTATAGCGCCATCTATTTTATTATTGCAGGGAAAATAAAGAAAAGTATCATAATGTCAAAGACGCGTGTTTCTACGGTGATATGCTGGCATCTTAAGATCCATCCATTAAGTTTTTAAAACCATTTCGACAAGAATGGCAATAGTTTGTATTCTTGTAACATTTTGTGATATATATGACAAAACTTCACTTAACTGGACCGTGATTGGAAATAGTTGGGGTTTTTTCGGTGCGAGATAGTTATTAGTTTGTGTATCAAAGAGCAGACAGTGTGGTTGTGATATGTTAAATGTGACAATGAGAACCATCAAACAGGAATATTTTAGAACATATTAGAATTAATTTAGAAAAAGTTTCAGAAGAATTGTACGAGAATGTCTTCTGATTTACCAGAATTCCATTGTAAAGTAAGTAAAATTGATTCTCTCTATCACATCATCAATCATCATGACATCCTCATGACATCATCACAATGATGATATCTAATGACATCATCACAATCATGATGATATCTTTTGACATCATCACAATCATATCTCATGACATCATCAACCATAATGACATCATGATGACATCATTACAATCATGACAATATTTCATGATGTCATCATGACATCATTACAATAATGATGATATCTTGTAACATGAAAATCATAGTAATCACTGCACAAGATGACCATATTAAAATGCCATTAAATATAAACTATCATTTCTTGATTCTTATCCATCATGACTTATCCATGACATCACATACTGATTTATTGACATATAAAAATCACATCATACAGTGGTATAATATTATAAACATGATATCACATCATGTATATTATTACATACATGACAATACACTTGTGCACCCCCACCCCCACCCACCCCCCACCCACCCAGAGAATATACAGAACCATCTGATATGCTTACTGTATACATGCAGGTTTCAAGTACTAGGATCTTCAGACAGACTTTACTTTACTTTTTGTGTTTTGCCAAAGGAAAGTTCTGTGATTTTAATTGTCACAAATAAGTCTACAGCTAGTACCAGTTGCCTCCCACACAAAGCAAACTATTGAAATAAAATTAAAACCATATGTTTGTCCCGAAATGACCTAGTTTGTGTTGAGTGGACGTTAAACCTCATTTCTCTCTCTCCCCCTTTATCGTATGTGATAATCAATGTCATTTTGGGACTAACATATGGTTTAATTTAATTTCAATAACTCGCTTGCGCGTAGGGGTCTTTAGCAGTGGGACTAGAAAAGACTAATTGATCTATTTATAAGGACTAATCTCTATTTATATATCCACTGATTTTGACGTACTGCTACCATGACTTTATAATAATCTCAAACATGCTACAAAATGAAAATGAGCGTAGACCAGTAAAACTGACCGTGAGATTTGATTGAAAACACCCGTGTACAATGTATACATGTAAATATGTAGTTGTGTTTATCCAGCTGCTTCTGCATACATTCCTTACACAGATGGCTGAGTGATCAAAGCTACTTTTTTATGTTAATAAAAGAAACGTTATCAGCTCATTTCCAGAATTTATTCACAAATATTTTACAAAGTTTGGCAGTTCTTTTTTTTACTTAATTGATCAATTATGCAAATAATGTTCCCTGGTGCCGTGAATATTTTCTCTGATTACTGGTATTCTCAACTGAATAAACGATTTATTCTTATAAAATACGAGGCCAATCAGATGAAATCAGAAATGAAATGAAATGGGGTTTAACGTCCTACTGTTCTGCTCCGACTGGGCTAATGAAGATGGCGGGTATACGCCATACAATGTGCTATGAAAGAAATTTTGCACGGGCAGCAGCACAATGGCCTACTCTTTTATCGAATTCCAACTGCTAAGGGATTTTTTTACGTGCAAATCCAATGTATACATAGGGCCTCAGTTTTTCATCCCATCCAGTGATTTCAATAATTTATCGATGCGTAGGTGGAAGGAAGGGAAAGCAGAGGATTTGGAGAAAATCCACAAGCAAGCCTCTGATCGAATTAATATAAGTGAATAAGGAAAACATCGCCCCAGTCTGCTAGGCTAATGGGGTAATGAAACCTATTTGTTTTAATCCATGAGCGTAATTTCCTGGGGACAGGTATTAAAAATAAAACCCTATTGAATGATGGCAGGTAGGGTTGACTGATCCAGGTTGCCACCTTCATTCCAACCACAAACAGTTGATACATGTGTGTTGGCTGGCAGTAGGAAGTCAAACCAAACTACCAAGCTCACTTGTAATGCTTTGATCATATGTGCTCCACAACGTTCTTCCACTATTATTGCTTAACATCTGTTTCCAAGTTGTGTTAATTTATTAGTAATATTAGGCTCCGTTTCAGTGCACATGCAGACGTTTTTCCTGTGGGAGTACCTGGAGTTAACCCCTATCTCCTTGCCACAACGTTCTTCTACTATTATAGTTTTATTTTCGTTTCCACGCTGGTGATATTTCAGCCAAATTGTATCATTTTATTATGCTCTGTGCACGAGCAGGGGTCTTTCCTGTGGGAGGAAACCAGAGTATCCACGAGGTTGGAAAGGTACCTCTATCACCTTACCACAATGTTCTTCCACTATTATAGTTTTATTTTTGCTTCCACTCTGGTGATATTTCAGACAAATTGTCTCATGTTATTATGCTCTGCGCACACGCGGGGGGGTCTTTCCTGTAGGAGAAAACTGGAGTAAACTCACAAGGAAGTGAAGGTACCCCTATCTCCAAGCCAGATACCCTCCTTCTGCTCCACAATATCTGTGACAGGTGCTTTCTATCCAAGCTTGTCTTTAACCTATGGTGTTGACAGTTATCTAGAGAGTTGATGTACTTTACTATATGTCATGACCCCTGTGACCCCCGAGACCGTTGTCCTGTGATAGGTTGAGTTAGTTATTTTATGAGAACATGGTAAAGATTAGTCGGACAAGCTGGTCAGATGTTTCTCAGCTGAACATCATTAAACTCACCATCACAGCTGATGGTGTTATTTGTTTCAGCGACTTGTTTTCGTTTTTCTTATAGCCTGTTCATGGATCAGATGTTTGATTTAAGATAAAAATAATCACAAAATTTCAAATAGATTTAATGGACATCACCTACAGTTTGAGTTGATACCAAGTCAGGTGCCTTATATATTTCATGGTTTTTTAATTAGAGTATTGTGAATTCATGTGTCTGTTTGTCAAGGATAAGCCTTATCATTCTAATCATTTGGGTTTCATTGCTGCTATAAAGATACCATATGTTAGTCCCAAGATGAAGGACTTCTCTCGTCCTTTGTTTTTGATGGTGAAACATTTGATAGATAATTAGTAAATCTGTCAAATGTCTCAAATTACACTGTATACAAAATTTAAATGAATGGCCGCATTTTTTTCTCTCGAGCCAACATAAACCAATTCCTATCAAGTGAGAACCAGACTTGGGAAATCCTAAAGGTTCTTTTGGGGCCACACTGAGAAACAAGAGTAGAAACTAGAGTAATACAACCCTGGTGCTAGAGTAATACAAACTGGCAAGAAATAATCATAGGGTTTATCTCTGCACGCAGCTAGTCGCTGCAACTCACAACTAACTGAAGGTTATATCCCAGGTGGACAGATGACCCGAGGTCATTTCATCAGAAGATCATTGGAGACCAGCAGCCAGTCTGACCAACTTATTAACACGGTAAATATTCCGCTCTACAATAATTCTAGAAGACATGAAATGGTTTTGAAATTTCCTCAAGGACTTCGATGATCTAATTGTTTTGTACATTCTGAATGGTTTGAGGCGAATTTCAAGAGAATTTACAAGGCAAAACATCCCATTGGATTATTACATGCATATCAAATTGCTATGAATATGAATTTGATTGACTGGTGTTAATTTTTTATACTTGGAAGAAATATTGACGCTGATGTTGATATTTCCGATTGTGTTGTAGATTTAAAATAAAAAACTTTAGATTGACAACTGCACAGATTCCACCAAGCTTTTATTAATGCAGGTTCCCACTGTTGTGTGATGTGTTACGAGAGGATTGAACGCATTGAGTTCATGATCAGCTACGTTCAGATACGTTTCGCTACGGTCAACACGATCGTTACAACCGACCTCAAGACCTGACGGAATCACCACGGTTACTCCATGATTTAATTCAAGTTTTGAACTCACATTTAATTAGTCAACAAATTAACGATTGACCGACACTCAATTGGAAGGAAACCCACAAGGTTGGACAGGCGACCCTACTCCTTGTCACGTACAACCGGGGAATCGAATCCACGTTAGTTGTCTACACTCAGATAACAAACCAGTTAATACGATTCTGTTGAATATTAAAATAATCTCCTTGTGGAATATAGCGCTTAAACAAATTCTATATGATCTGTCAAAATAATGGATAAGTTAATGTAATCAAGCAAAACGGATTTCTTTCTGTCAAATCAAATATCAAAACTATAAACTTTTAGTTTGGGAGAATGAAAAAAGGTCATATGACAGGGATATTTTCTCAGACATTTTTTTCGATTAAAACTGATTTGAATATCGAAGGATTGTGGATATATTTTTCCTAGTGATTGTCAATGTTTTCCTAAGAAACGGAACTGACAGATAATACCAGAAATATTTGACAGGCGGAATCATATTTGATATTATGATTCAAAAACTTTGATGTGAAAATTTGTGGAGGAAAAAGTGTAATGGATCGCAAACAAGTATAAGTGATTCAACAAATTTTATGAAATAATTTGAAGGTGAAAGTTAAATTGATAGTGAAGAAGTTTGATGATTTTTGTGTTATAGCAGACACCGTTAATCATGTACTGGTGGATTGTGTTGAATATATGAATAATGGGTGTTGACGTGGCATTAGTTTTAAATTTGAATTCATCAGGTTTTGAAGGAAGTAAATACATGGAGTCGATAACATTTGAAAGTGAAGTAAGTAGAGTGAGAGAGAGTCAGAGAGAGGGAGGGACAGGGAGAGAGAGGGACAGAGAGAGACAGACAGAGAGAGAGAGAGAGAGAAAGACAGACATAGAGGGACATAGAGAGAGAAGGAGACAGAGAGAGGGACAGAGAAAGAGAGGGACAGAGAGAGACAGACAGACAGAGAGAGAGGGAGAGAAAGACAGACAGAGAGGGACAGAGAGAGAGAAGGAGACAGAGAGAGGGACAGAGAGAGAGAGGCAGAGAGAGGGACGGAGAGAGAAAGACAGACAGAGAGGGAGAGAGAGAGAGAGAGAGGAGACAGAGAGAGGGACAGAGAGAGAGAGGCAGAGAGAGGGACGGAGAGAGAGACAGAGAGAGAGAGGGGAGACACAGCGAGAGAGAGACAGACAGATAGGGAGACAGAGGGAGACAGAGAGGAGAGAGAGAAGAGACAGAGAGAGACAAACCGAGAGAGAGACAAACAGAGAGAGACAGAGAGAGAGAGTTGAATCTGAAGGTCAGTCATGGAGTCAAGCTCTGATTCCCACTTGTAGGTGACAAAGTGTATGGTCGGTCACCTGTCCAAACTCTTAGGTTTTTTCTACTTTCCTCCCACAAATTAATAAAGTAAAACTGAACCGTATGTGTATGTTAGTCCTAAAATGACCTAGTATGTGTCAAGTGGACTTAAAATCCATCTCTCTCTCTATTTTGAAATTCTAAATAAAAGGTATTTCTCCTGAAACTCAAGTGGCTATAGATTTCCTCAGACCCTGACGAACTAATGATATGTTAGTTCCATCTAAAAGATCGTGGTCTGGGTCTGTTCGACATACTGATGGCTGAATCTGTTTAATCAGAAATTCATATATCTTGCCAAAAACTTCAGAGCCTTCATCCAGGTGTTTCATGAGGAGAGAGAGAGAGAGAGAGAGAGAGAGAGAGATTAAATCCACTCTATACAAACTAGGTCATTTCGGGACTAACATGGTTTAGTTTTATATTATTCCAATAATTTGCTTATATGTACACGGCAACTGGAAGACCCAGGCTTTTTAGGCATCGTACATCGTACATGGTACATGACGAATAGCAGAGTTTCTGTGTCCACATTGGCTGTCTGTAAAAGATGTCAACGTAAATAGGAATTAGATAAAGACTAGGTGGACAAGATTAGATAAAGCGTAGACTGTTCTCACTATAATAGTTAAAAAATAAATAACATCAATAAAATATACTGAAAACTTCGAATTGTTGCTAGCCTCAATTATCATTACTAAAGTCGGCCTTTACTAAAGTCAGCACGATAAAAAATAGTCTAGATTATCCATTTTTACGTTTAATTTTTTCAAAGATTTTATTTCATACCGTACTGCTATTTATTTCTTGGAAAATGTATGTTTAATTAGCCTTGTTGTAACTACGAAGTAAGACGTTAAACACCATTTTCATTTCGTTTGTCTTGTGACGATGACTCAACCATTTAAACTTAACTTTTATTTTTCTTTATTTCTATAAGACTCGCACATATCTGCAACAGACAGCAGATATTTTTCCGACTGACTTAATGTTTCTCTTGGGAAAGGTTTGGAATAAAAGTTAGATAAGACAAGTCATTTATTGCATCAAGACAGACATTTTCCCAGAATCACATACATTTAATATTGTAACTGTTTATTGGACAATGTAACATCGCTCTAAATTAGAAAAATTACTGCATATTAATATTGTGTGTACTACTTTAATGAGATATAACCGCAGTGGAGACAATCAATTTTGATCTTGGTACAATATATGAAATATTTGGAGATATATCTGAAGATGAATTTGAAACGCCAACCAAGGTAACAGCTACAAACAACAAAATATACAATAATCTATTACAAAGACATAAATTTTATTTTGGGTCCTAATGATCTCAGGACATGTCTATTGGACAATAACACCCCTCTAAATACGAAACAGGAAGTGTTTAGCCTGATTTAGATGAAAAGAGGCCTATGATGATATTGCGTTACGATAAGGATCTGATATTTATTTTGATATTTATATTTATACCATAAAATTAGAAATCTATGAGTGGCGGGTAGCCGTCCCAGATTTCTCTCATGTTATACCATGTTTATTACCATGACAATTATGACATCACAGGTTAATAAGTCCATGTACACCAGACAAACAGTTCAAGATTTGACAGAGCAGACGTCAAGACTCACTGACTTCATTAACGTGCGTCCAATCACTGGTTTCATCTCCAACCTCTTGCTATTCACCCAGACTGTTAGACGTAGAATTAAAGAGAGTTTTGATAATTTCACTGTGTCCAATCAATGGAAATCAAATATTGAACTTGTCGTAAGAGAGAGGGGATAAGATGTTTCGATTAAGAAAATAATTATAGAAGACTGAAAGTTGATATTACGAATGTTAATAGAAGGACTCAATAGAAGGACTCGTTACTCCTATATGAAAAGTTTTTTTGATCAACAGAGATAAAATTGATATTCTTTAAGTTTAAACAGTTTAAAGGAGGTTACCCACATTTATTAAAACTGGAGAGAGAGAGAGACAGACAGACAGTGCGGGAGAGGGGAAGAGAGAGTCTGGAGTTTTCACTAGTAAAGACCTCTACCTGCAGCCAAATTTTTGATATAAAATTTAACCATATGTAAGTCCCGAAATGACCTAATTTTGGTAGAATTTAAATTCTCTCTCTCTCTCTCTCTCTTTCTCTTTCTCTTTCTCTATCTATTCATTTGGATGCAAGTGTTGAATTTTGCATGGTCTCCTAGTGTATGTGACTCATACAGTGACTGCTTTGGAATCGTATTATACCCCCACGATGATTTGATGAATGGAGGCCGTAACGTTACGATCAAGCCGGACTCGATGTTTGACAAACAAATTGGTAATACGAGATTTAATCAAGAAATATGAATATTTCGTGTGATCATGGTGTGCATCTCATCAAATTCAGCTTATACCCTCAACAAATATCAACAACAACAACAACTACAGCTTATATAGAATCGTACGTCAATCTGAGGTAAAATTCGCGCTACTCGAAATGATGGGGACGTGTAATGTGTTCGAGTTATACGATAATTCGAGTTAGACGATGGTCGGTCCAATAGAAGATCTCATGACAATAAAATACACCCATCACCGGATTACACCGAATTCTCGGATGTCGATCGCAACACAACATGGATTGAGGGGGCCCAAGGGACTTCCGATGGAGGGCCCTCGAAGCAGCGGAGGGGCCCCGTCACTAGGTCACCGGCTGTCGGAATCCTCGGTCCGACCATGCTCGAGGCGCGCAACTGAGATTTTTGTGGGGGGCCCCCTAATGTGGTGGGCCCTGGGGCCTGTGCCCCATGGTGCCCCATGGTTAATCCGGCGTTGGACAAGCTACCTTCTCCAAAAATGGTAATCATGAGATTTCTGTCAAATCAAAATATTTTCCTTTCTGAACATAAGTTGGTTCTTTGACTAAATATAAAATGAAAATAATTATAAACATTTCACTGGAGACATCTAAAAACAAATAATGTGTTTGATTGACTTTAAATATTTATGTAATCACCGGTTGTTTTGTTGTTGTAGGTCGAGATCACCTACTTTTTTATAGATCAAAACCTGTTTTAGAATTGAATGGTGTATTTTTTTAGAAAGACAAGAATTGCAATTTCCAATGAATATTCAGAATTTAATCTCCATTTTAAGTTGTAGACAATTGACATGTTGTGATTGATTGGAGATCAGATCAGTAGAAATACAAACCTCTCTTATTATGACGGATTCTCTTTATTCAAAGCGTTCCGAGAATTAAATGAAAAATGCGATTAATGATACTAATGGTTTGGTTTTTTTTAGTGAGGCATTTTTGATTAAAATCAGAAATAATGAGTTCTACCTGATAGTTCAATTGGTACAAGGGAATCACGGTGATTCAGTGAGTAAGACATTGGCTCGCAAACATGGAGGACTTGTGTTCGATCGGTACAGGAGTCACAGTGACTCAATGAGTAAGACGTTGGCTCGCTAACATGAAGGATCCGTGTTCAGTCAGTACAGGGGTGTCACAGTGGCTTAGAAAATAAGACGTTTATTAGCTTATTCAATCCCTATATTTGCAGAGACAATTTCATGATGATTTTCTTGTGTGGTCCCCCTCTTGTTATTACTGCAGGAACCAAGGTCTGGTAGTTGACTGCATATGGTCCTTCGGATGGTATGAAATACTGAGGTCATGTGTACACATTGACTTGTAGGTAATTGAACTCTTGAAAGTTGGAATTTGATATAAGAGCAAGTCCAGGCATAATTTCCCTTATGAAACACTGTATGGTGTATGCCTGTCTTCATTAGCCTTTCAATGAGAACAAAGGATGGATCCATGTGTTAGTTGAATCAGTATACAAGGGGTGAATCCATTTGGTTGTTCAATATGGACTGTTTCAGTATTTCACCGAACGTAATTCATTAGAAATTATAATAATTTGTTTAAAGATGGATTGTAAAACACTTTGTATACATTCATATTACATTAATACATGCTTTTCGGTCCATTTTCGTCTGTCCAAAGAATAGATATATATGCGTTTTAACCCCTTTTGGACGGATGACGTGTTGACACGCAAATATTTTCCGTGCCCAGAGACGGTTGACGTGTTAACACGTCACACGTGACACCCTGAATCAGTCCTCATTTAAATATGCTATATTTAGCATGGGGAATCCCCCTTTGCCTTGCGATCATAAACTAGTTATCTCCCGTTGTTCTAGATGGCATCACTTGTATTTTATCGTGTAATTTTCTCGAATTTTCCAATTTTCTGCATAGTTACGACATGTAAACAATGGCGGTTGCCAGGAAGTGCCAGCTGTCTTTCGACGAAGTAAAATAGACAATAAGGCAAGGAAAATTCATTTTGTGAACTCAAAACATCATAAAATTACAACAGGAATTCTTTTTTAAGAATTTAAGCCAAGCAGATTGAAGCTAAATTCACATTTTAAAAAAAATGATTTTTTCCCCTAAATAATCCCGTCCAGGGTTACGAAATTTCGTCGAAAATCCCGTCCACAAGGGGTTAAGGTGTCAGATATTTCATAAACCCAGCTAGGTTAAACTGTTTTGATGAAAATACTTTTTATATATAAAAGATACTTCATGGGTGTGTCCTCACTGTGCCCACTTTTGATTAATCCAATTAAGGTTTAATTAGGATTAGTGTATTAAGCGGATTAGGATTAGGTGTTATAGGTAATTAGATGGAAAAAAAACCCAAATATTTTATGTAATTTTTTTTATTTTTCGATGTTTTATATATATTTAATAAAAATATAACATACATGGATATATCATACATCACATTAGCACTTTATAATTCAATGAAAATATAACTATTTTCGATGTTTTATATATAAAATATGTAATAAAAATATAACATACATGGATATATCATACATCACATTAGCACTTTATAATTTAATGAAAATATAACAATTTTCGATGTTTTATATATAAAATATGTAATAAAAGTATAACATACATGGATATATCATACATCACACAAAAACAAGATAAACAATGAAAATTTACAATGTAGTTAAACGGGCTACGCCATCGGCATACTCGAATACAGTCTTTATACCGTTCTGAAGATCTGTTTTCAGAGTTTGGAGTCGGGTTTCTAGTTGCCTGTACTTTCTTCTCTTAGGCCGTAATTTTCCGTTGGCACCTAACTGGAGAATGGTTACTTCGGAGTAAGCTTGTTCATTCTTAAAAAAGCCACCAACTTAAAAATATTTGGGTGAGGGGTGGCAATAATGGATGTTATCTTGGAATGCCATCCTTCAACAGGGTTCGTTGTGCGTGGACCTTCAGTGTGGAAATGGTTCCACATCATTCTGCCATGCTGCCCCTTCACCCAGAACTCAGTTACGTAATCTGCAAATTGCAACACTCTGGCATCTTGGAGTGGTGCATCATCAAGGGCATGCAGCCATACATCTTCAACCTGCTGTATTGGAATTAATGGTAATGCTGCTGCTTGCTTGACAATTTTATTGATTTCTGGCACCCGAGAAAAATCTGCTTGTAGTCCATATTTCTGCGCATTGCGCCAAATACACTGACCAAAGTGAAAAAAACAACCTTTTAGTTCTGACCTCGGCAACAAAGTTCTCACAGCATTTTGCATACTAACTTCGAAATCTGTAAACACATGGCCTGGGTTAAGATTAACTTTGACAAGTGCCAATGTTTTGTCTCTAACACATCTGAGGAACTCAACATATGTTGCCTCCTTCTTATCGGGTAATAGTGCATACACCAAAGGGAACATTTTATTGTGTACAAAAGCATGTATAGTGTAGATCTGGGTGAATAAGGTAGGACTCATGCTAAATGTTCCATCACAGTATATAGCGTCTGCATTGGCGAGATGGTAAAGATTTTCTTGTGTGGAAAACACTAGAAACCTGTTGTCGGTTGCTGCGTGGAGAAGAAGTCGTCTCCGGATGTGGTCTTGGTGTAAGAATCTGGAAGCTGGATATCGTTGCGGGTCTGAGGAAGTGCTGGGAGGATCTTTGCTCGGGCTCTATACAGGGAAGCACAGCAACTATAGAATGTTGGAATCTCTCTGATCATCACACCTGAGTCACGGTCAGATCGAAGGGCTGTAAACAAACAAAAAGAAAATATTTATTATACATATTATTATATCATTAATACTCGACCAGACACTCGATTGGTTTGTTACGGAAGAACATGTTCAGTATGCTTTAACGTTGAATCATTTAAATCAACGGCACACAGCATTAGAGATAAATACATACCTGATACTTCTTCTTGATAGATGGCACAGACTGGTTTGGTTTCCTCTTGCACCTTGGTTTTCATGGCAACAAGAAATTTGTCGACTGCCACCTTGTGTGGGTTAGCAACATGGTTGTGGTTTCTGGAATATTTGGTAATAAAGCCTTGGTGGGTGTTCAGGGTTGCTGGACAACCTTTTATACAACATCTCAAGTATACTCGTTCTGCCTTCCTATTCTTCATGGACTAAGTTTTCTCCACCTTGAGCATTGGGGATGTACTTTTTTTTTTTTTAAATTAATTTTCTATTTTATTTATTATTTTTCTATTTGATTATTTTTTTTTCTTTCTTTTTTTTTTCTTGAACGTTTGCCATGATGAAATATGACAGACTGACTTCTGTGTGTCCTTATAAAGACCGTGTAATGTGTAGGCTTACTGAACATAATTCATATTATATTCAAGTGTCATTTTTTGAATAAAATTCATCACTTTAACGATTACAGTGAGTTCATCTCACCAATTATAAGACTGAATATTTAGTCACTTTCAATATTTGTTTTTTTTCCCATCTAATTACCTATAACACCTAATCCTAATCCGCTTAATACACTAATCCTAATTAGACCTTAATTGGATTAATCAAAAGTGGGCACAGTGAGATGTAACCACTTCATGAAACTATTTTAAACCCTTTTAATGAAAATAACATGATTTTATGACTCCATAGTAGTGTCATAGTGTACAACAAACATATAATTGTGTACACTAACAATTAATTAATTAAGTTAAGCTTGCGGCTGTGGTTTCGAGGCCTGGTGTGAGCGTATGTGGCATGGAGATAGGGGCTCCTTCTCAACCTCGTGGGTTTCCTCCGGGCACTCCGGTTTCCTCCCACAGCAAAGACCCCTGCGCGTGCGCTAAGATAATGAAAATGGAAAAAATAAGACTTGTCTGCGATATCACCTTCGGTGGAAGCGGACGTTAAACACCAAGAACAACAACAACAAGCTTGCTTTTAAATTGATAATCCCTCTTGTCCACTTAAACTTTGTTTGTTAATATGTCTTGATCTGGGTTATAATCCTCTCCATTAGGAACGGATTAAATACTTTAGAATGCACGCTAATGAAATCTATGGTAACCAAAATTAGGATATAAGCCCAGAAACTCAAGAAGCATAATCATTATTATCTCTTGAGAAATTAAAGACATTATGTGTTAACAATCTGTTCTTATTATTAGGTAACATTATGAGAACTAGTGACAAATAACCCAAGGGTTGCGTCACATCCTAAAACAGAATAAGGGCACGTTCTCAGTAGAATAATTTCATGAAGCCACGTTAAAGATATATGATTTAAGATTTACATAAAGGGCTGTGATCGTAGCCTCTTCCCCAATCCTATTCTTATTAAATCAAATATAGCTGTCCGTCTTGTTATAATAGTTCTATTAAAGATATGATATTTACAATTAAGATAAATCTGTCAGTTCTTATAATAGTTTAAAAATAGGTAATGAAGCATGACATTGTTGAAAATTTCCTTCAGATTACTTTATTCTGAGCAAAGTTATCAGTGTTTGTTTTTTATTGTATCAATGAAACTTGACAATCAACACTAAGTCTGGATTATCCATTTTTATATGCCCACATTTTTTTGTGGACGTATATTGTCATCACCCCGTCCGTTTTCGGCGAAACTTGAAATATAAGTTTATCTCCCTAAGATCTTGGTTCCATTCGATATTAGTATGTGTCTGACTGTAACTTCATGGATTACGGCCCCTAATTGTAAGGAAATCACCGTTTTAGCTAGTTATCCGATTTTAATGAAAATTAATGTGTGTTTATATCCCAAGGATCTGGGTTTTTGTTCGATATGATATAATTAATGTAGCGAGACTAAATTGATTGTATAAATCATGGATGACGATGATTACCTGTGAAAGTGGACATAGATCAGAAAGGTTTAACGTTGATGTGTTTGGCTAGACAGGAACGGAAATATGAATTAGTAGTATTTTTATATATCGTCCCTCTAGTCACAATCTCTTAAAATACGGCTATTACAGATCCGTGGAAAAATACAAAAATCAATATATTATATTTGACAGGTTAATAAATCGACTTCTTTCCCGAGTGATTGATGAACGAAATATATTTCCTCTGTATCAATGACTTAGAAGTTGACCTCTGTGACCCCTTCAGGTCAGAGGTTACCATCTGATGGTGAATTAATAGAGTTATACCTATAAATGTTGGAGGTTTTAGCGAATCCAAGTGTCTTTGATCTACTGATTGATTGAATTCATGTTAAAAGGTTTGTAAAACTGGGTATTAAGGAAACCGAATAAAAGTTCTTCTAAGGATGGACGACGCAGACATATTTATCAATATTCTGACAGTCGTGAAACAGTTGGCTTTAAGTCATTATCCATGTAGGATGGTGAGGGTACAGTCAGTCGATGTGACATTACAATAAACAGGAGAGAGAGAGAGAGAGAGAGAGAGAGAGAGAGAGAGAAATCATAACTAAAGATGCATTATGGGAGATTGGATAAAGAGCTGGCACAGGTGCGGATCCAGAGGGGGGGTTTGGGGGGCCCCCCCCCCCCCGCTCAGCTACACACAAAAAAAATAATGCCTTGCATCAATGAAATTACATCACAAAGTGATCCTACATCAGTATAAAAATGATTTCTCTGTTTAAAAAGCTCAATTTTTATGTATGCCTATGTAATTTAGAGACGATGATGGCAGATTTCCGTAACAGAAACCTGGCAAACCCCCTCCTGCAAAGATTCCTGGATCCGCACCTGTGGCAGCCCTTACTATAATAGTTTAAAACTGCACAATCTAATGGGAATTTGCTGAATCATTGATGATTAAATCAAAAAGTAGATAATCAAGACAATGTTTTTTTATAACGCGTCATAGTGGATCAATTTGACTGAATTTTCAGCAAATTCCCAGTAGATGGTGTAGTTTTGAACTATTATAGTAAAAACTGCCAGCTCTTTATATCATCTCTCATAATGTAACTTTAAAATAACTAGGTTGTAAAGAAACAACTTTAACTTGAAATTCAACTGTGAAGGTCAAACTGCGACAGAGGTCGTAGGAAGTAACACTAATTAAATCTTGTTATTCTTCAACAGTATTTTACAAATTACTGGACAAGCAAGACACAAGGAGACGGAAAGTTTGTTTCATCCGTCCACTCTAATCACACTATTGATTGTGACTACTCCAAGTTTTTATGAAATTTAACACCGCGACGCTTTTACGCGGATCAATTCCTCGATAATGAAAACAACGACAAACCTCTAACGATTCTCTACTTCTCCCTGATTCTCGACAAGTTGACTAAATTTAAAACCTCTTAACGATGCTAAACCACATCTTTTCTTCCCGTTAAGAATGTTTTATTTCACGCAATTCCATCTCGTAGAGTGGTCATGTACAGACGCAAGCGTAGATGTTTTTTCTATCGGGACACAATAGAAATTGATCAAGATCAGTTGAGAAGTTTCTGAAGAAGCGAATAAATTGTTTCCTGTGAAAAAGTGCAGAATTTCTGAATTTCTTTTTTCTGCTCCTTGAGATTATTGATCAAGACACATGGGAGAATTTATGTTCGACAGAACTTCTGAACGATAGAATACTTCCGTCCTAACGGTCTTGTTTAGTAAATTAATCACTGTTGACACTTCGTGAACACGTACAATCAAACTTGGGATGCGTTATTATCTCAGAATCTTGTCGAATTATCTCAGTACAGGAAGTTGTAATAAGACCGAACATGTCTTTATACAAGGGAAAATCGTTCAGGCCCCATTACCATAAAATAAAGATTACACAGAAATCCAGAAAAAAACAGTTCTTGGGGTTTTTTATACGTCAATATAATTTTCTCTGTCTGTGTTTTTTATTTAAATTGCAGGTTCTATGAAAACCAAGAAAAGAGTTTTTAAGTTCCTGAAAGAAATTGGATTAAAATGTTGTAATGTTTGGTGTATAAAATGGTTCAAAAAAAGGAAATAAGTAGGGAAAGAATTTAAAAATCAATAAACCACTAAAACAGGATTAAATTGTAATGTTTGGTGTATAAAATGATTAAATATAAACAAAAATAAGTAGGAAAAGATTTTAAAATTAAGAAAAATTGTATTAAATTGGATTAAATTGGATTGAAAGTTTTTGATTTTAGTTTTAACGTTGTAATTCAAGATGTCATTATCAATTTTAAATAGCTTTGTGATTATTTTAGTTTTTTCTATTTTGTTTAGTTCAGCTTTTAATAGAACAATTATATCATCTTATTCTGTAATAGAACAATTATATCAATTTGTTCTATAACATCAAAAAATTATATCATTTTATTCTAGAAAATATTCAATGTAAGCTTAAATTTGTGAATCGAATGCTGTTATATCATAATTTTTCAAATTACATCATAGAAACGGTTAAAACGTGTGACCATTAACAGCGTACAGAACACATGAATTATTCACCAAAGTTTATTTGGCAAGGTGTAAACTATGTCAATGCAGCCCTATTACTGAAGTATTGAGAGGCTGATTGGTCTAACGTATGTGAATGCAGCCTATTGCTGGAGTATTTATTTGGGATTGAGTGGCCAATTGGTCTAACGTATTTGGGATTGAGTGGCCAATTGGTCTAACATATTTGGGATTGAGTGGCTGATTGGCCTAACCTATTTGTATGTGATTGCAGCCTATTACTGGAGTATTTATTTGGGATTGAGTGGCCAATTGGTCTAACGTATTTGGGATTGATTGTCCGAATGTTTTCACGTATGGGCTTTAGATCATAGGGTCTGTCATTGAATCAAGTGGCGTTGTTTCGACAAGAAGTTTCCTCCCACTGCTAAGCCTCATATGGGCAAGCGAATTATTGGAATAATATTGTATGATATGTTAGTCCCAAAATAACCTAGTTTGTATCGAGTGGACATGAATTAAACAGTATATAAATTATATGGATTCGGAAACAAACAATAAATAAGAGTGGACATCCAACCTCATTTCTCTATCCCTGACTTTAGTCAACAATCTGGAAAGACATTAGGTAAAACATATATATATATGTAAATGCAGTCTTAAAAAGTGCTGGTGTACATGTATTATATAGGCCTACCTCATAGCTCACAGTTGGGTGCCAACTCCATTCCTGACAACAATATATAGTTGTTTGGATGTTACGACAACCAGAGTTCATGTGTACACATTGGTGTGCACTAGGGTTGCAAAATTCCCAGGAATTTTCAAACAGGGTTAATTTCCCGTGAATTTTGGAAATAAAAATTTTGGGGAATTTTCAATTTGGTTTCAATAATTTAAACCTGTGTCGCTAATTAATGAGTTGCAAGTAATATTTTAATAACTGAACATATTATCTGTCTTATATACTAAAATCTAATAACTATAAATAATGAGATAATTAAATTGTTAAATTGTTCATACACACGTTACACACTCTATAATTAATGCTCAAAGTTAGGTAACTCTGCCATTTCATCATTATCTTCAAAATCATTATCTACATCATCATCGGTGGATAGAAGGCAGATTTCAGGTTCATATAAATCCTCATGAATATCTGAAGTTTCTGTGCTGGAAGGATCGTTGTCAGCTTCCAAAAGTTTCAATTTTTTTTGTATACCTTTGAGAGCAGAATTTACATAAATTTATCTCTTTAGTTTTACCATTTGGAACACAACTAACGTGGTTAACTAAGTTTTAATAGTAAAAGAGAAAAAGGAAATTCCAGTAAATAGTTATAATTTTAGTATTTTTCAGCTCTAAAAATAGATTTGAAAATTCTCTAAAAATTCCCAACACTGAAAATTCCCGTTGGCAGTTGTTATTCGATATAAGAGTAGGCCGTAATGCTGCTGTCCGAGTAGGAGCAAAACAGTAGGACATTAAACCCCATTTCATTTCATTTTTTCTTCTTTGTGACAGCGCTCATGATTCTTCTCCTTTGGAACAACGCTCTTCGAAAACAGTCCAGGTAAAATAGACATTTAACATGGTATGTTTGTTTTCTGGACAATTGGGCATGGGTGGATGGATTTCTATTTTTGATGGCGTCAGAATGCAAAGACTTCTTCGATAAAATAAACAGATAAGTGTTAAAACATCGTTTTCCTGAAATAACGATGAAAGTTATTTTGTAATGTTTACCTTTACTCTGAACATAAAATCAATTGATTTGTCTTCAAATACGGCTTTTAAGTATGACGTTAAAAAAAGCACACGATAATATTCTGGCCGACAACATACCATCATAATTGAATTTGTTGATGTGAAACAGAATAAATATTATGTTGATATCGCCACCATTACTGATTTATTGTGTAACATGATTTGTGCATTGTTTCCCCCGTCACCTCAACAATCAATGTTTTATTATAAAGGTTACAACACGATGCATGGACTGTAATTTGCGGAGGGAAGATCACGCAGGGTTCAATTGTTCATTATCTTCTCATTAATAAAGTTATGCAAATCATCACAGAGCATGTTTAGTGAATTATCGTGTGTTTATTTCTAATCAGCAATTTGTTAGTTTAAAGTGGAATCTAGATCAGGCGATTTTCATTCGTAAATCGACATTCAAAACCAAACAATACTCATAATAATCAAAATATTTGCAAAATATACAGTGACATAAGTAATTTGTCACAAAGAGTAGACTTGCCTGCCTAAATATAATGCGCTTTTCTGTAGGTACTCCATTTTTCCTTCCAATGCTCTAAAGCTGGCACCTGCTCGTGGCTGTGTCACTCATATTAGGGGCCTCTGCAACAGTCAGTCTCATTTTTCCTAAACATAATCGATATGTAAGTCTAGAAATAACCTAGTTTGTGTCGAGTGATTGTAGATGTCCAACTTTGTGGATTTTCTTTTGGTCCTCTGTTGTCCTTCAACTGCTAAAGACTCCTACACACGAGCAAATTATTGAAATAAAATTGATTTCATATGTTAGTCCCAAAATGAACTAGTTTATGTCAAGTAAGCGGTAAACCTCCCTCTCTCTCTCTCTCTCTCTCTCTCTCTCTCTATGGTAACAAGTCAAGATTAACAATTATCTTACCATTATTATTCTCACTATAGTGGTTTTTTACAGCATTTTTTTTATTGATGAAAAATTGCTTGGATAATTATGTCCCAGGAGTATTTATATTTTTATGACAAACATTGCGTAATTAAATTTTAGAATATCAATTTTCATTATGGATATGCCAACAGGTAGTGTAAACAAGAAATATTGATAGCGGATACGAGAATAAAAGCGGCGATATTGATATGTAGAGGTGCTGTTATTACGATTGGTAGCAGTCACTGGTAAATCAAGTATGATCTATAGACTCATACCTTTCATGGTTATTATAATAATAAAAGTTTTTTATACGCCCACATTTTCGCACATATCGGATCGTAGATTCCTGAATTATGGCCCTTGATTGTTCGAAAAATCTATAGACTGAAATTGACAGATACATTTCATGGTTATTATAATAACAAAAGTTTTTTGGCTTGGAGGTTAATATTTGTAGGGCTTGGATGTTAATATTTGTAGGGTGTTGAGGTTATTATTTGTAGGTTGCGGAGGTTATAGGGTGTGGAAGTTTAATTTATGGAGAAGTTAATGTATGTAGGGTGTGGAGGTTAAAACACACATTTTAAAGGTTTTAGAAGTTAATTTTTGTAGTGTTTCGAAGTTAAAGTTACATTATGGGAGATAAGATAAAGAGATGGCAGTTCTCACTATAATAGTTAAAAACTAGATAGTGTAAAGGTAATTTGCTGAAAATTTCAGTCAAATTGATCCAAGAAAAAAGCGTTTGAAATATTCACATAGCCTCGGTCATCATTACTCAAATCATTAATATAAACAGCATAGTCTCGATTATCCACTTGATTGATTTAATTATCAATGGCCATTTAGCGGCATATAGGATTTTAATCCGCCAACATCGAAGGCTAGTCTTGACATCAAGAGTTTATTATGGTCTGGATATGTTAATTAATGTGTAATTGATTGTTTAGATAACATTTCAGGCCTAAAGAAAGACCTGTAATAAGCAGATTTTGCTCTTGCATAATGCTATTTTATATACATATTCACAGGGCCCAACTTTTTCATGCCATTCGTACAACTAGATGTTTTCCCTTTTCGACTTGGTTTCGATTTCCCCGCTTGTATGTGATAAAGAATAGGGTCACCTGTCCAACCTCGTGGCTTTTCTCCAGGTCCTCAGCCGGTTTCTTCCCTCTTCTAAAGACCCATACGTGCAAGCTAATTATTAAAATAAAATACAACCATATGTTACTCTCAAAATTACCTATTTGTGTCTTGAGGATGATTAAAACCATTTCCCTTGTTCTATCTCTCTTTTAATTTTTATATGATGGCCTATTTGGCACGGTTGAGATTATTGCATCGTAAGGGTGTTTTATAAAACGATTCATCTGTATTAGAACGATTTTATAATACATTTCAACAGTACACAATTCCCTAGATATTATCTTGTAATGACAAGAGCAATATGAAATCTGACTCGGATGGTAATTCCATATAAGCCATATTGTGATTAGTTCAGCTACTAGATTCTCTGTAACACATAATATCATTGGAGAAAAACTGTGAGGTAATACTACCAATTAAATCGTGATCCAACACCACGTAACTGTCAAAACATGAATTACCATGACGACAATATTTTATAATAAAGCATTGAATGGGTCCATGTACATATTATTGTGATAGTCTGAACCTGAATCCTGGTCATCAGACAAAAATTCTGTTTACAACATTTCCACATTAAATTGTTTTTGTAGCCTTTCAATTGTGATGACATAATAAACCGTAATTGTTATAGTACAGGTAGAAAAAACACAATTTATTCCTTTTCCATTTTAAGTTGTTTTCGTATGGTTGTCATAGAATTGATATGATTTTTTTCGATCTACTTGAACTAAACGTATTTATTCCCATTTTATCGTAAACATCTTCGTGTTTGAGTAGTACAATGGTCTATATTTTGATATTTACGGGGGATTGAGTGGTCGAGTGGTGTTATTACTGTGCTTTGGATCATAAGGTCTATCAATGAATGTCAAATGGCGTGGGTTTGATCCCTAAGTTGTAAATATTGTCGTCTGGTCTTCTGGTGTCCTGTCACTGTTAAAGAATGAAAAACCATTGGTTCATACACGTTGTTGTGCACATAAATGAACCCTTGGCTGTTTTCATTTGAAGAAAGATGCAGCTATCAAGGGTCGTTAATAATACCGGTTTGCTTATGTTTGCGACCCACCTTTATTAATGCAGTCAATGCGGAATACTATGTCATGGGGGGGTTGGATGGCCGAATGGTTAGCACTGCAAAGTCTGTTATTGAGTTAACTGGTGTGGTTACAAATCCCCGGTTTTACGTGACAAGGAGTGGGTAGCCTGTCCAACCTTGTGGGTTTTCTCCGGGTACTCTGGTTTCCTCCCACAGCTAAAGACCTCTGCATGCAAGCGAATTATTGAAATAAAATCAGTCCAGAAATGACCTAGATTGCGTTGAGTGGACGTTAAACCCCATCTCTCTCTATCTCATTAAGATCACGGGGATGAACCATGTAGGGTTTTTTTTGCCACGTCTTTTCAATAGGATATGTACTTTCCGTGTCCGCGTAAACATCATCAAGATTTGTCTCTGCCCACGTAGCGATTCTAAAAGAGTGCACTGTGCACAAGATAAAATACTAGAGAATATATTTATCAGGAGGAAGTACCCCACCACCTGCTACATGTTCTAACACAAATAACCTTTAATTATTACAAATATAAAAAACAACGATTTCATCTCATTCACAATTTTCTTTTCTCCTTGAAGAACATCATTTTATGTGTACAAAACGCTTATTTCACAGTTTATTGATTTAAGGGGATTTTGTATAAGCTAGGCCATACCAAGATGATTTTCTGTACTTCGTGAAAATGTTTCTTGTTATTTTTCCAGGGAAAAAGCTTAAACATACATTATGCGAGAGCTTAATCTGCATATCGTGTGTCTTTCTTTTGGCCGGAAATGTCATCTCAAATATTAAACATACATTACCGGTATATAAGAGCTAAATCTGCCTGTTGCAAGTCTTTCTTTAGGCTGGAAATGTAATCTAAACTATGCACATGGTAAATCTGCCTATTGCAGGTCATTCTTTAGGCCTGAAATGTTATCTAAATTATTATTTGGACATTGATTAACTTATCCAAGACTATAATCAATTCTTGATGCCATTGTTAGCCTGCAAAATTTAGTGGATTTGAATACGTTTTGTTTTGGATAATTGCACGTAAAAATGGTTAATTGAGACTTTGTTAATTATAGAACCAAATCTAGGGACGATTAAGTACCGATATTTACCTCAGGGGGTTGGGGGTGGGAGGGGATGGACGAATGTTAGCACGTGCGCATTGTATCATAAGGTCTGTCATTGAGTCAACTGGTGTGGTATCGATTCCCTGGTTGTACGTGACAAGGAGTAGAGTTGTCTGTCCAACCTCAGGGATTTTCTCTGGGTCCTCCGGTTTCTTCCCACTGCTAAACCCCTTCGCTCTCTCTCTCAAGGAACTAGGGGTTGTCGATATTTACACTATGTGCTATAGGGTTAAATGTGTTCTATCCGTATTTACTGCCAGATGAATTTCAATATTTCTGTTTTCTGTCAGAATACGAGAATCTGACGAAAAATAATTACATGATTATCAATATTGTTATAGTGATGTAATTTTCCGATAACAATCTGTTACATCTGTATCTCAAAACGCTACTAGCTAAACCTCTGTCAAGGGTGGATCTAGGGATTTTTGCAGGAGGGGGTTTGCCAGGTTCCTGTTACGGAAATTTGCAATCATCGTCTCTAAATTACATAGGCATACATGATAATTGAGCTTTTTAAAGAGAGAAATCATTTTTACAATGATGTAGGATCACATTGTGTTTTAATTTTGTTTATGTAGCTGAGCAGGGTGGGATTTGGATCCCCCCGCCCGCCTGGATCCGCCCTACTCTTTCAATGGTCAGTAGAACCTGGCATCAAAATCACTAATAACAAATACACCAGCATTTCGTTCTGTTTAATTATCTTGTGCCAAAATTAAGTTAATAAGTGCAGATGTTGAAACAGGCTCTTTCCTTATATCTGTTCTGGTTTTTTTTCTTGGAACATAACTCAACATACCTACTTAAACTAGACTTAGCTTTGAACTGTGTACTAGTCTATTATCCATTGACTAGTTGTTCGGTTGGGATGAAAAACTAAATGCCTTGGCAGTTGGAATTTGATGAAACAGTAGGATGTAGTGTCGCTATCTGAGCAACATTTCCCTCAGTGAAGTATGCCAGGGCAAAAGGGTAGGACGTTAAACCCCATTTCATTTTCAATCAGTTTTGGTTTTCGTCTGTGTTAATGGGGGGGAGGCCTATTGGTCTAGAGTGCCCCGCTTCGAACACTAGCTGGCCGGTCACCTGTAGCTTGCGGCTGTGGTTTCGATTCCTAGTATGAGCGGGGGGTTGGGATGGCCTAGTGGTCTAGAGTGCCGCGCTTCGACCTCTAGCTGGCCGGTCACCTCTGGCTTGCAGCTGTGGTTTCGAGCTCTGGTGTGAGCGTATGTGGCATGGAGGTAGGGGTGCCTTCCCAACATTGTGGGTTTCCTCTGGGCACTCCAGTTTCCTCCCACTGCTAAAGACCCCTACGGGCAAGTGAATTGTGAATTATTGAAATAAAATTAAACCATATGTTAGTGCCGAAATGACCTAGTTTGTGTCGAGTGAATGTTAAACCCTATCTCTCTCTCTCTCTCTCTCTCTCTCTCTCTCTCTCTCTCTCTCTCTCTCTCTCTCTCTCTCTCTCTCTGTGTTAATGTTTGAATTAGACTTAGCTTTAAAAAGCACACAATTATTGAGTTTTTGGTTTCACAAATCCTTTTTGTGGACGATCAGTCAGATTGGATGACATTCCATCTATCAAAACTCTGATATTTATAAAGGGGTGTCTGCTGCCAGCAAGCTGCAGAAATCACTCAGAGACTAATGGATTCTGGTGTTGAGAATGTTAGAATCTCGATTAGTCAGCGAGCATTTGTCAGAAGCCAGATTAAGAACCAATCGTTTAAAATTGGATGGAATTTTCATGTAAACGAAATAACATTTCAATTGATTTTAGTTTAGAATCCGACAACACGTTTTTTGTGATTTATTCCTCTCCATTAGAAAGTCTTATTCACTGCTTGGCAGCAAAAAAAAAACAATTTGTACCGCAATTGAAAAAAAATCAATTTCCACAAAACTAACTCTCTGAATCAAAAAATTATTATTATTCGTTTTCAAACATTTATTTTTAGCCATTTCGTGGCAATTTTACAAAATTAACTTACAAATTGATTGATTGCCATGGTCCGTTGGGCTTCACGGCATAAATATGCTCATGATTTTACGTTCATTTCCATTTTTCTGTACAGAAGATTTGACAAAAAAACCTTTTTGAGATTACCACGAGATCATAAGTTATCTTTATAGTCGGTCGTTAAGTCGAGAAATATTTTTTCTCGAGAACCACCTTCGCCAAATTTACCATAAAATTGAATTTTATTCTGAATTTTGATATTATTCTAAGCAACAGAAATTGATTTTTTAAATGATGCATCTTTTTAAGGATATTAAAGGGGAAAGGTGTCGTAAAAGTCAAAGGGATTATATCTTTGAATTATGAATAAGTCATTTAATGGATTTGTATGGTGTGATTTAAGCTTCCTGTCTGCCTGATTCGACGACAGAATGTGGGCGACAAATAATGGTTGTTGTGTGCAAGCCTTAAAAATGCATTATGAGAGAGAGAGAAAAGCATGAGGTTGGACAGGCGAATCTACTCCTAGTCACGTACAACCGGGGAATCAAAACCATGACAGAGAGAGAGAGAAATGGGGTTTAACATCCACTCAACACAAACTAGGTCATTTCGGAACTAAAATATGGTTTAATTTTATTTCAATAATTCGCTTGCGCGTAGGGGTCTTTAGCAGTGGGAAGAAACCGGAGTGCCCGGGGGAAATCCACGAGGTTGAGAAGGCACCCCTATCTCCATGCCACATACGCTCACACCAGGGCTCGAAACCACAGCCGCAAGCCAGAGGTGACCGGCCAGCTAGAGGTTGAAGCGCGGCACTTTAGACCACTAGGCCATCCCCCCCCCCCTCAATGATAGACCTAATGATACAGCATGCACATGCTAACTATTCGGTCTGTAGAAAGGCCTGCTATAGGAAGATTTAGCTCTTACCTAATTCATCTTTAAGAGAGTTGTTGATTTCTGTTTTATAGTACTTACGAGATATATCTCGTCATTTAATGTCCGACTTGATATAAAAACTGTCAATGTCAGTAGGTTACGAGTATCTGTTAATTTAATAATACTGGCCATAAGATGTAATTAAATAGTCACGGCGTTAACAATAGTTCTACAACTCCAGGAATCGTTTATTCTGGTTGTAGAACTCCAGGAATCGTGTACACGTTCTTGTAATTAGGTTAAGTACCAATGATGTGAGGATGTGATTAAAATATCTGATCATATCATGTGTAGATTTGGCATAAGACATGATAACACAGTTATATATTTCTATAAGACACCATTATATACTAGTTAGATATAACTATTATATAACTATTAATAACAGTTATTATTAAAACAGTTATATAATAGTTATATTTAACACAGTTATATGATAGTTGTATTTATACACAGTTATATCTATACACAGTTATATTGTAGTTATATATACACTGTTATATAATGGTTATATTTAACACAGTTATATAATAATTGTATTTAACACAGTTATATAATAGTTGTATTTAACACAGTTATATAATAGATGTATTTAACACAGTTATATTATAGTTATATTTATAAGACACAGTTATATAATAGTTATATTTATGCACAGTTATATAATAGTTGTATTTATACACAGTTATATTATAGTTATATATATATAAGACACAGTTATAATATAGTTATATATATAAGACACAGTTATATAATAGTTGTATTTATACACAGTTATATCTATACACAGTTATATTGTAGTTATATATACACTATATAATATATAGTTATATCAATACACTGTTATATAATGGTTATGTATTAGACACAGTTATATAATAGTTATGTATAAGGCACAGTTATATATATATATCTTCATACAGTTATATAATAGTTGTATCTAGGCGCAGTTATAATAATAGTTACACATGACACAATTATATAGTTACACATGACACAGTTAAATCTTCACACAGTTATATGATACATGTAGTTATACCTTAACACATGACACAGTGACATTTCAACATACCATATCTCACAGTTGTGACACAATTATATGGAACAAAGTTAAGTTATTTAAAAGTTTGTTGCAAGCGACAACTCCGACTAGGGTTTTATCGTCTTTATCGTCTTGTTCATTAATGAAAAGTTGGAGTAGACGATGAATTTTCTTCCTCATCCTCCCATTGATTTCCAAAGCTGTATGAAAAATGCCTGATATTTATCATTTATCATTTATCATAATTTTCTGTTTATTTTCAGTATATTGGTACCTTAGATGTTCCACGACCCAGTAGTAGAGTGGAGATTGTAGCTGCCATGCGTAGAATTCGCGTAAGTTCATTTCATATTCCTTCATTGTTTTTGTATGTATATATATAATCGGTACCCTGTCTGTTGATCTGTCCAAAATTGTCCTGCGATAGAGAACAGTTTTTGACCGATGTCAAATTGGAGGATTGCAGTCAAGAGTGGACAAACACCATCAATATACAGCATTTCACGACCTTCAATTCCGGAATTTACTCCCCTTTTTCTGGAAACCTTTCTAATTCCATAAACATAAAATTATCTTGAAGGATCCTTTCCTTATCAAATTAGGTCAACATCCAAGTTTTCATTTCAGATGAGGGGCTTGGATGGCTAAAGGGTTAGCATGTGTGCTGCGTATCATTACTTGTAGGTCTGTCATTGTGACTTGGTTTCAATTCCCTTGTGGTACGTGACAAGGAGTAGGATTGCCTGTCAAACCTCATGGGTTTTCTCCATGTCCTCCGGTTTCCTCCTACAGCTAAAAACCCTTACGCGCAAGCGAATTATTGAAATAAAATTGAACCATGTGTTAGTGTTTGTGTCGAGTGGGCGCTAAAACCCCATTTCTCTCTCCCCTTTCAGATAAGCTTCTGTGAAGAAATGGGTGCTGAGTGGGCGTATATCTGCTTTGCAATTTATTTCCTATATAATCTCATTTTCACATTTTATTTTAAAATAAACAGCAGGGACTGGTCTTTACTTAAATAGAATATCGGTCACATGATGGAGGTAATACTACCTGCCCGTGTCTGCAAGTTTTAAATCAGAAGTGAACTTAATTACCTTCATTAAACATGAAACCGTGTCTGCTGTTTAAAGGCTGTCTGCTCAGAGATTAGATTTATTTTGTCTAGGCTAAATATTACTGCAGACATTTTAAACATGTCTAAACTATTATGACAAAATTACCCAACATTTTTCGTACACAAGGGGAAGAGAGAGAGAGATGGGGTTTAACTTTTACATGGAGTTATTTCCGGGACTAACTTGGTTTAATTTCATTTCAATAACTTGCTTGTTTGTGGGTGGGGGAGGGGGAGCAGTGGGGAGGAGCCTGGAGAAAACCCAAAAGGTTGAAGAGGCATGTTAACTCCTTGTCACAACACCCAGTTTAAAGGGACAATAACATTCTTGCTGGCTTCGTAGCTCCAGAAAATAAATAATACCCTTATTCTAAGTACTAGATGTTTTAGTGTCCTACCTGTTGTGTAAATTATCCATTACAACCTATTTTATTTGTCCAGAGGGTTCGAAAATATTTTAAAATCCAAGTCACATTTGAAAAGGTTTACGTTAGACTTTTCAAATCAATTGGTTGAATTTTTCCAATTTTTTAAATTAGGTTTGTTAAGATGAAATTTATATCATCATTTAATTGGAATATTCTAAAATAATACGATTTGTTGACCAGAATGAAGATTGGGACATATTTTTCAGTTACAACAAGAGTGTTATTGGGGCTTTAACCGGAGCGGGGCCCTGGGCCTGACTAGGATCGTGGGGGCCCCTAATGCGACGAAAATATTATTTCATATCCTTTTGAATGGCACGCCTGCGTAACAAACAATTAAAAGATCCATAATTCAAGAATAATTACATAATATCTGATCACGTACGAAATCTACTCAATTTCGAATGGCGTACAAGTCTAGACCGATTACCAAGTAGGACTTTACAGAGAAGGTTGATGGATAGCCCGGTCTCTGCCCTGCTAGCTCGATCACTGTGAAACTTTCATCTGGAAAATGAATTTTTTCCCTTTTCATCATGAACCGCGGGGCCCTGGGCAGCCCTCAGGCCCATGCCTAAGCTGGGTTTTGACAACACCACACCATTTTCTCCATGACAGACGTTGCGATTTTAACATGCACATGTTTAACCCTTCGATCACCCAGGGCCAAATATTTTGGAACATATCTAAATATCTTGGAATTTAAAAATAAAAATTTGGTTTCAGATTATAGTTGTGGTGTGGGTGTTGATATGTACATCTTTATTTTATAGTTTATATCAAGGAATATCTAAACGTCTACTTTGAAAATAACTTTTAATTAGAATGTTTGTTAGTGAAATGATTAATGGTCTACGCAGATGGTTTGTAACAGCCTCCTTAAAATCATTTGAATTTGTTGATAATAGAGTGTAGATGCTTGTGAACGTTCCAACGACAAAACATACCATAAGATCTGTCTGAAATTTATATGCATTATTTGAATTAGTAAACGAAAAGTCAAAGGTCTGTAGATTACTTCCAGAGTTACGGCCCTTGTTTTAGTTTTTAGAACCTTGTGAACGCTTATACGAGGATCATCTGTATGAAATTGTCTGTTAAATGCTTATAATTACCCACAAAAGAATCAATATGCGACAATCCTTGTCCACTGCTTTAAGTTTTCAGTTCATTTTGAATCTTTGTAAGACTTTGTAGTAGATAGGACATAGTTTATGGTTTGTTAGAGACCAATTGACTTCCTTTGAATCTCCCAACCTTTGCAGGTTTTCTCCAGTTTTCTCCCACTGCTAAAGACCCCTACACACAAGCAAATTATTGAAATAAAATTAAACCATGTGTTAGTCCCGAAATGACCTAGTTTTTGTCTCTCTCCTTTGAATCTATGATGATATCGATGTGTAAATATATTTTTAAGTCTTCCGTTTTTGTCTTAATTAAACTGTTAGTCAATTCCTCATTTGTAAATTTGTATGCTTGTGGAAACATTGTGTGTATATAATATAGTGATTGTGAATCCGTAGATCAGCCATGGTGCCAAAGTGGGTAAGAGGCTGACTTGTTTGCCAGGAGGTCGAGTGTTCGATTCCTGTATTTGCCAAGAAAGTTCATCAAGACCTGACAAGGACAGCTGTCTAGTCGTTCTGATGGGATGAAAAAACGAGGCAGCCAGATACACATTGGCATGCTCGTGAAAGATCCCATGGCAGTTGGAATTCGATAAAGGAGTAGGCCATAGTGCCGCTGCCTGGGCCAAATTTCCCTCATAGCACACTGTATGGCGTATACTGTCTTCATTAGCCCAGTCTGAGCAGAACAGTATGACGTTAAACTCCATTTTATTTCCATTCAAAAGGAACTCTATCTAAATAAAGTTTTAATTGGTAAAATATATTATTAGAATCATGAATTTGATATTCTGCAATCTGTTAACCAGACAGTTTAATTCGATCATTAAGATATCTTTAGTGTCTTATGTCTTGTATAGTCCATGTTTTATGTGGAGACTATAGAAACTTTTATCTCGGTATAAAATGTTCTAGCGTGAGATTGATTGAACAGTTCCAGATTGAATCAGCTTGTAGCAGACGGCAAATAGCAGACGTGTGGTTTAATGGATGAAAAGGCCACATTGTATACCTGTATTTTTTTTATATCAAACGAATTTAAATAGTTTTAACATCAGACAACGATGTACAATCATGTCGTGATTTACTGGCTTTTTGTAAAACTGATATATTTAACAGTCAGGAAACCATTACACAGTTCGTTTTAAAAGTTAGTAGACGATGTAGCACCTATATATTGCACAACCAGTTTTAAACGTCAGGAAGAACTTCTTTTATAGATGATATAAAACTGATTTTTCACAGTTTGTTTCTAAAGTCCAAAAGAACTAGTAGATGATGTAACACTTATATATTTCACATTCCATCTTAAAATTCAGGAAAATCTGAAAGACGTATATGATGTAAAACTAATATATTTTTATAGTCAGAAGTGCTGTGAGGTGGAGGGGTGGAGGGTGGGAGGGGACTAGTCATATCGGCGTACAAATTTACTGTTTTTATGCAGCATAGTAAAAAAGGCAGAGTTTGATTTCAAAGGCAATATTAATTCTGTTCTTTAATATATTTGGCAACATTTAAAGATACATCGTTCAAAAAGTAATTTGCAGTTTGTTTTATAATAAAAGTATGGCATGTTTGGTATATATGGAAAGTAGAGACACCTAATCTTATTGCAAAAAAATACTGGATTACCTGAAAAACAACAATGGGGCAAGCACTGGGCAAAAATGTCAATGTATCTTACTAACCTGACTCTTGTATGCCAGCTTGTGATAGTTTATTGGGTGGTAGCTTGACAGAGGGAGTGAAAAAATAAGTTAACAGACAATAATTACTGTCAGAATTTACTGAGGCTTCAATATGTATGATAGATGGACAATAAGTAATGAAAAATATATTCTGAAAAATGGACCCTATCTCAATGAAATCAGGTGACAGACATGACGTCTAACAACAGTTTATTTATAGCTTGAGGTATCTCCCCACGAATACAAAGTTTTGAGAGTCTAAAGAGATGATCAAATCACCCAGTTTGTAGCAGGAAAGTATCTTTGATGCAGGAAATTGTTTATTTTGATAGCTGAATTGAAAGTAATGTCTTTGATGACAGGTTTGAGATCTGTTTCAAATCAAAATAAAATGGTAGATCGTATTTATTGTATTTTTGTTATAAATTATTAAGTAACTACTTCCTAGAATTCTCGGGTTTTAAAACTCTGGCTTATGTTATGTGACTTCATCTAGCCTGAAACCAAATTATGATATTTTTCTTTAAATGTAAGAGATAATTAAATTGCTTTCTGCGGCCCATCAGCTAATAGCAAGTCTGATTGTTGAATTGATCAATTAGATGTTGTAAGCTTGTTTTTCTTACTTTTCTAATGTGTTTGGAGATTTTTTCGTTCCGAGTACAATATTTTAAAAGGTTTTTATCACATATACATGTATGTTCTGTGTTGATGTAAGATGTCTATTAAAACATCAGAAAAAAGAGTCTTTGAATTAGATAACGTCATGGATTAAAGTTCTGTAATATTTTGTCTGAGCCCTAAAATTGATACCTTTTGTTGAAGTAATATGTTAATATGCATATTATTAAGATGAAACATGTAACCCTCGTTCTTTAATCTTTTTCTTTGAGGATGGTGTGTTCAATGGCCGAATTGTTATCACATGCGCTTTGTGTCATAAGGTCTTTCATTTCTCTCCTCCTCCCTCCATGACACCGCTCCTTCTTGTTTGGGTAAGCGTTTTTTTCCATCCACTGGAGCCAGGTGTTATGACGTCATATGTGGATTGTGGGTTAGGATAAGGGTTAGGCTTGGCCCAGGGTTAGGGTTAGGGCTAGCCCTGTCTACATCTCGAGACTGACGAAATCTGCAGGCCACAGCCCTTATCCTAACCCTTATCCTAACCCTTATCCTAACCCACAATCCACATATGACGTCATAATACCTGGCTCCAGTGGATGGAAAAAAATGCTTACATTGTTTAACTCTCCTCTTCTTCATAACTCGCCTTCACCACTCTCTATCTTCCAACTCCTGCCTTTTTTACCCCTCACCTCCTCCTCACCCCCCTCCTCCTCATCTCCCCTCCTCTTTCACCTCCTCCTTTCTATTCCTTTGCCCCTCTCCACCTCTCCTTCTCGCTTACCTCCACCTCTCCTCTCTATCGCTCACTTCCACAACCCTCTCCACCACAATCCTTCCCCTTCTGCTTAAATTTCTCAAATATATTAACAGATGTTGTTTGTTTTTCAGTATGAGTTTAAAGCCAAGGCTATTAAAAAGAAGAAGGTGACCTTGACAGTCTCCACAGATGGGGTCAAAGTTCAAATCCGTAAGAAAAAGAAAGTAAGAAACTTTAATAAACCTGATAGTCCCAACTGGAGCAAAGTGCGTAGGACCATGGTTCACTAACCTGGAGTTCCTGTTTTTAATCCCTGTATTGTCCGGCTAAGTTTATCAGGATTTTCTCGCATGGCTCCTCCTAGTGCAGGATGGGACGAAATGTAAAGGTCCCGTGTATGTAGAACTCTTGACGTTTACCATTTTCATTTCACTACTGACAAACCCTAATGATGGCAAGTCAGAGCCTTGATCTGCTTCTGAACTTTAACCATTTGATTGGGATTTTAACCCTTTAGCACATGGAATGCCCCAAACCACTCAGAACAAGGGTTCCTTAGATTGCCCTAAACTGCGCCCAAGTCTAATAATTTGGAGAGCTACTTGTATTCTCATGTTATTTGAGGGTATATCCCTGAAAATCCCCTATACGTCTGAAACTACTCTTCCTTTGATCTCCGCCACGATAAATTGTTGAATCGATGTATCGCAATCTATCCACTTACGATTCGCGTATTGAATCGCAAGATGCTGAATTATTGTATCGCGATATTGTTTATGCTTTTTTTGTCGCTTCATTAAGTAACCTATGACATTTGATTATCCATAGATACACAAACATACTTGCAGAACTATAAATTGTTTTCTTGGTAACTTTTAACCTAGTTACGAATTGTGTAACAAATTGCAATGTGTATTGAATCACAGCGTCTGAATCGCAATATCCAGCACTAATCTCCTTAAACCAGCCCAATAAAATACAGAGAGATATTCATATTTCTGAGGCAGTTTGAAGCGATCTAAGCAACTGTAGTTTCTGGTGGATTCAGTCTGCTGGTCAGAAGTATATTACTTGTCTCTATTTTACTTCAATCAACCGAGGGTCGTCTATATTTAGTTTGTTAAACATTACATGATGTTTTTATTTTATCTTTGTAGAAAAATTGGACATCGTTTGATGAGAGTAGATTATTAATTATGACCCACGCAATCTACAGGTAGGTAGAAAGTTGCAAGTAGATTAGTTAAAAGCTAAATCGCCTATTGCAAGTCTATTTATGGGCTTCAGATACATTAGAAATTATTAATTAGGCCTTTATTGACAAAATCAACTCGGTAGCACATCGGATGGCATGGATACAGATTGGATTTAAACAGTGGTCATTTAATAATCCGGGGGTTGGGATGGCCGAGTGGTCTAGAGTGCCGCGCTTCGACCTCTAGCTGGCCGGTCACCTCTGGCTTGCGGCTGTGGTTTCGAGCCCTGGTGTGAGCGTATGTGGCATGGAGGTAGGGGCGCCTTCTCAACCTCGTGGGTTTCCTCCGGGCACTCCGGTTTCCTCCCACTGCTAAAGACCCCTACGCGCAAGCGAATTATTGAAATAAAATTGAACCATATGTTAGTCCCGAAATGACCTAGTATGTGTTGAGTGGACATTAAACCCCATTTCTCTCTCTCTCTCTCTTTTTAATAATCCAATCATTAAATGGCTGACCTATAGGTAGGTGAAAATTGCCAATTTCAGTCTCAGACTTGACCATATGTCGGTTCAATATAGGGGATCATGGCGGCTAAGTGGGAAAGAGGCTGGCTCTCTAGGTTGGAGGTTGGGTGTTTGATCCCTGCATTGGCCGAGAAAGTTCATCCAGATTTTTTGGTGTGGTTCCCCCTTGTCAGTGATATAGCTGTCTAGTCGTTCGGATGGGTTAAAAAACAAAGGTCCCATGTATACATTAGCATGTGTACACAATTCTTTAAATGTCAAATTGAAGTATGGTTAACTGTTCATAACAAAACACTAGACAAGGTATATGGATATAACCACTTCTCTATAATTTAATGACTTAAACCAGTCTCTCTTCATCTGGAAATAGAGACTGGTGCCCCATGTTGTATTTTACAGTGTCTGGAAAAAACTGGAATTTTATTTTAAAAAAATAAGGTGTAGGTGAAATTAGAATTTACCTTTTGTTATCAAGTAGATAATGGGTCATGCACTGGATAAACCTTCAATGGAACGGCAATCGATTATCAGGTCACCGAACGAAACAATTGACCCAAAATCTTAAAAGGATGACTCAAACGACTCAATATTTTGAGCTGAAATTTTGAGAAATGGTAAATACACCATTCCTCTGTATTATGGGGCATGAATTTAATACGTAGATAGACTTTTATTTTTGAGACTTTGCTCAAATCGAAATAGTCCCTTTAATAATTTGTCATTTTGTTAGAATTATATTTTTTGTGAACTGAACCTCAAAGTGGTTGGTTATTAAAGGAAATTGAAATCGATATAAAACAGATTTTAAGTGACATTCATTATCTTTATAAAAACGTTAAACTACATGGTATTTGTTGAAACCTGTTTGTGTAACTAGCGGACTGAAGCTGACTGGTTTCACATCAAGCGAAGAGACGTTGATATAATAATTTATAACGAGTCGTCGAGTGTTTGCCGACCATCAAGGCGTATTGATACAACAATTTATCTAGTCATTATCGTTACAGCTATCGCTAATTGTCTGCGCGTTGATCACCAGTTCAGTAAATGCAGCCATAATTGAAGGGGATCCGTAATAAATTGAATTTTGATGCTCTATAAACATTTCATGGCGTCTCAATAACCCGTTAGCCACTTTGATAAATTGCGTAAACATTTTCCTTTTCGACTCAAATTTATGATAAACTCTGCGAGAAACTGTTCGACTTTATAACTTTGAATACGTCAAGAATTATTTGTGTTTAGATGAAGGACGTTCTATGAATGCCTCCTTGAACGGAGTTTCTAACTAGGTGTTGGAATTGATCTGTGAGATTGCATTCTGTCTGATGAAATAATAAAGTTAGAAGTTTGAATATTTAGAATCAACATATCACCGTTTATAAACTGATTGAGTTTAGTCATGTAATAATTAAAGATGTGTTGTGGAAGAACTAAAGTTTCCTATTCCAAGTCTTTAATTTAGCTTTAAATGCTATATCATAAATTAGGGGTTTGGATGGATGGCCAAATGGTTATCATAAAGCCTGTTATTGAGTCAACTGGCGTGGTTTCGATTCCCGGGATGTACGTGAGAAAGAGTAGAGGCGCCTGTTCAACCTCGTGGGTTTTCTCCGGGTCCTCCGGTTTCCTCCCACTGCTAAAGACCCCTACGTGCAAGCGAATTATTGAAATAAAATTTAACCATTTTATTATGTTAGTCCCGAAATGACCTAGTTTGTGTTGATTGGAGTTTAATCCTCTCTCTCTCTCTCTCTCTCTCTTTCTCTCTCTCAAATATTATTCAGACATTTATTCACATAACAAACCCATAATCAACTCTCTAGACTATTGAATGGTTGTGATTTTCACTGGATTAAATCAATCGCCATTTAATAATTCAATTAGAAAATATATAATCACAACTTTGTTTATTATCAATGTTACCATGACTACACACTTCCTCAACCATTCACGGAATAAAATATTTGGACTTCCTCCCATGAAATTTAGAGAATCCCTTATGTAGTTTATGGTAACCCCCCCTCCTACCACCTCCCAACTACACAATTCCTCAACCATTCACGGAATAAAATATTTGGACTTCCTCCCATGAAATTTAGAGAATCCCTTATGTAGTTTATGGTAACCCCCCCTCCTACCACCTCCCCCAGTTAAATTTATAGTTTCCATCCAGTCAAGAATAATTCAAATAGAAATATAACGATATAACTAAGCCTTTTGAGAACTTATCAAAATCATATATCTTGCTGTATAACAAAGGACTACCTTCGATTTAGAAATATGTCCTGTTGATTCTTCACTTGGTTTGATAAAACTAACGATCTGTCGCCGCACTCAAAACTTAATTAAATCTCATACAATATTATCGCGTACTGAAATCGTATAATAGGGTTGTTGAATCGAACCCAGTTGTATAGAGAAAATCGAGTCAATAATCTTAACGTTTAATTTTCACGTTTACAATGGTTGAAGTTTTTTCGTGAGTGTAACTGAAGACATTGATACGTGGTAAATATCCAATATTGGTTATGTCAGGCAGGGTTTTATTAACTCCTAATATGGTTATAGAATTTAGACTTGCGTGTTATAGGTTCAGGAATAGATGTTATATTATATTATATTATCATGTTACAGACTGTTTTGTTTCAGTTTATTGATTGTCTTACTCAATTTAACACTAGAATGCACGGTCTGTGAGGGGGTGGTAGGGTGGAGGGGTGGAGGGGGTGGTAGGGTGTAGGGGTGGAGGGGGTGGTAGGGAGTAGGGGTGGGTTGTTCGTGTCATCAAAGCATGCATTGTCTGTGTGTGGGGATCTGTGACAGGGTCTGTGAGAGGATGGTGGGATGTAGGGGGAGCCGTGGTGTGATCAATGCCTGCAGGGTCGGTGAGGGTGTGTCCGTGACTGGGTCTTCAGGTGGTTCAAGCACCTCCTGTGTTGGGGAGGAGGAAGGTTAGGTGGTCAATACATGCAGGGGTCTTTGAGTGGTTTAGGCATATATGGGCGGGACAAAGAGGTTTGGGTGGCGGTGGGGTGATCTCTTCATGTTATGGGTTCTATGACCTCACTGTCTTACCACCTCAAGAAAATGAGTGTGTGTGTGGTGGGAGGGGGCGAGATGGATTCATGTGAAGGTGATTTATACAATTCATGATTGTGTTCTGATACAAAGTGGACTCTCTCTCTCACGCTCTCTATCTCGCACTCTGATTGCATTACTCTTAACATATAAACACAATATACTGGATGATTTGTAGCAGAAACATTTTAAATTGAAAAAAGATATTCAAATTAGCAAAATAATTGGTCGCCGGAAAATACAAGTTGCTATTTTCAGTAAAACATTTGATACAGTCATTCGCCAGCTTGGGTATAATTAAACTGTTACATGGCGTGTTTGTATAAGGGGGATAACTTCATTTCAACAAATCAACATTCCTGATATAATCTGATGTGGCTAATATCTTATATAACTTCATACTAAACTTAGTCTGTCTGTCTAAAGTTTGCTCTGCTTGAGAATAGACATTTTAAGTCCTAAATCAATGAATTTAGTCGAGAGGAAAAACTAAATATACTTCGACAATTTTCTGAAGTATTTTACTTTAATGAAATTGAACAAGTTTATTTAGTCTTTGTGTGGATAACAGATGTGAAAGAGAGTAGAACCATATTTCAATATAGGATACTAACTTTGGGCGGCCATTTAGGGCAGAGATCTGGTCTCGGTGTATAAAGTAGATTAATCTCTGAGTACAGAATGATACAATTTTTCAACTGAGACGTAGGGGGAGTGACTAGGGGGTCCTTATACTCTGCGCAGTGTTGCGTTTGATTGAAGGTAATCCAACTACACACTGCTATTATGAGTGGATATTGTTGTTTTAAATTTTGATTTGTCAGTAGTCCGTCTACCAACCAATCACTAGCTGCCAATATTGGACCAATTATCCGTGCATGGCAGAATACTGCAGTAAAACTAATTGTGTGACAAACGAGGCTATCAAGTCGAATGAAATGCAAACAATACTGTTTGGAAACGAACATACTTTCACCGTTTTGAATACCTTAAATCACTGTCCAAAGTTTTAGGGAAGACCCAGATTAAACGAAGGACTGTCATGTTGCTGTACTTAAGTGATAGCTTTCATTGAACGGAAAGAATAGACACTCCCGCATAAGTTCAAGAAACAGATGCTATTCCAGCAATGGTCAGAGAGGGATTTCTCGAGCCATTGCTTCTGGAATATGGGGGTCCTATGTTTTCCTCACCTTGCTAAATAACTGCACACACAAGGGAATTATGAAAAAAACAAACTGACTAATGTTAATCTAGTGTATGTGTATTTTGGTTTTTGTTGGTGTTGGTGTTGGGGTTTCTTCTCTTCTTTTTTCTCAACTCTTCTTTATGTCTCCTCTCCTTTTTTTCATGTTTATTACAACACATTTTACGTTCGCGTTGAGTCAGAATCCATCAATAAATTTTCTTTTGAAACCAAAATATAATGAATGGGAGTTTGAATCTAATCAACCCCATAAGACAGCCTGTAATACACCTTTGATTGGGATGAAAGTGTTTTTTCTGAGTCCTCCGAATCCCTCAAACTGAGACCCTTAAGCAAAAGCGGACTATTGAAATAAAATTGAACCCTATTTTAGTACCAAACCTATTTATGTGGATGTTAATCTCTTATTTTCTATTCTATAAACTTTTCAAATGAAATTGTTTCATTTTCTTATTTCAGAATTTTCTATGTATCACACGATTCACAGGACTTGAAGATATGGAGTTATATCGCTAGAGATGGGCCTAGTAATGTTTTTAAATGTAATGTCTTCAAGGCCTATAAAAAGGTTAGTATAACTTTTGTATGCCAAGGTCAACATTTTATTATTTTCAGAATCCCAGAAATATAGAAAAAATAGAATTTCTGTTGGAGTTTAGAAAGTGATTCCTTTCAAATGATATGTCAGGTACTAAAAATCCAGTAATTCTTTGATGCAGGATAATATTATTTGGTTAGGAAGGGGTCTTGAGGCTTTCTACGAGAACAGTTTGAATAATCAGGGTGCAATGAGTGACAGAACGTAGCATTCAATTTCACCACAACCCACACAATACTCAAATTGACAAATTTCACAGAAACAAAATAATAAATGAATATACTGTAGTTGGATGCCATAGTTCTGGAAGGTTGTAAGTGCCACTTATGACCCAAATAGCTTTTTTTTGCATAGCATCACTAATCACATTTAGAGGCTTCTCTATGCAAAATTTCAGAACCGTAAGGTCGTAACTTTCATAAAAACATTGCTATTAAAATATTGATATCCTTATTGCATTATTAAGATTGGAATAGGTTTTCCTCTCATATCTCAAAAACTAAATCCAACAGTTTTTGAGACTTTTCACCTTTCAGAACTATGACATCGAATTAAGGAGTGTTGAGTGGAGTGACCCTATGACACCCTACTTGGATCTGCGACTATTTGCACATCAATCTAATTGAAATACAAATCTATATTTTGTTTCGTTTTTTTTTTTGTACTTTCGATGCTCTCGACTGCACGAAGATCTAGCCAGTTGTACTGGATGGTCGTGTCAAGGAACGTAGGAGCGGCTTTTGACCCTATGACATCAGACATTTGATAAAGCAATCAGTGTTGATGTTGCAAGTGGGATTCCCAAGAATTTGCCGTAGTAGACAATTTCCTTTGCTTATCCCTCCCTCACATCATTCAGAACGCAGATCCAAGTGTAGTAAAGCCAAGTAAAACGAAATTTTAAACAAAAACAAATGAAATAGGATCTATGTTTTAATCAGATTGCTTGGCACATAATAGAATCATATTAAATAAAAATAGCAGTTATTCTGTAGATAGCTAGGTAATCTAACAAGTGAGTCAGCCACAAATTAAAAACACATTTAAATTTGTAAGTTCCTTGACACACACCTTTGTGCATTAAATATAAAATGTTAGTCTGTCAGTAATTACTCTTCTTATTGTGAACAATATTCAAATGGGAACACATCAATAACAACACATTTGTACACTTATGGATGTTTAATCTGTAATCAACGGTACAAAGTCAGAGGGATCAAAACCAAAAGTACGACAAAGATGGTTAATTGTGCTGCACAGTATATTATAATCATATTAAATAAAATAGCAGTTATTCTGTAGATAGCTAAGCAATCTAACAAGTGAGTCGGCCACAAAATAAAAACACATTTAAATTTGTGAGTTCAATGACTCACACCTTCAGTATTAACTCTTGGATGACATTTAGAATTATATTCAACCGAACTGATTGTGTCTGGATCTTATTATTATTATGACACCAGGTCTGTTTGAACTATCAATCAATCGACACACCTGTATAAGTCGTTAGACAAGTCAGGTGTTGGGCAGTCTGTTTACCAGGTAGAATTTATTTATGGGGGTTGAGTGTCCGAGTGGTTTAACATGTGTACTTTAGATACTTAGGTCTGTTATTGAATCAAGTGGTGCAGTTTCGATTCAATGTTGGTTTAAACAGTATTTATTTCGAGAATATTATACAATATAAAAATCGTAAAGATTAGGAAACAAACACTGGCTTATATTAATTTGCTTCCTTCTGGTTTGGGTGTATAATATATGTACAATGACAAATTATATATGATACAGACAAAAAACTAATTACATTATTTTAGTTATGGTACAAATAAGCAGGTAAATGAATTTTTAATTTTGAATAAATAAATAAATAAAGATTTTAAAAAATGAAAAAAAATAATGCTAGTCCCAGAATGATACAATTTGTGTGAAGTGTCTCTCTCACTGCTAGAGGTCTGTCTCTCTTTCTCTCTCCCTCTCCCTCTCTTTCTCTCTCTCTCCCTCTCTTTTACAGTCCTCACTGGCCATTTGTAACAAGTTCTATTGTTAAAATTCATGTTGTTTTAATAATTTCAGTTTAATATCAGGAACATCAAAAATTTATTAATGCTGTAAATTAATATGAAAAATCAATTCGATTCTTGTTGATTAATACAGACTGACAGACAGTTTACGCTTGTCTAATCACAGGCACAGAGACAGAGACGAGACAGTAGAAATGGGTTTTTCTTCTCTACTACTAGATAATTGGTCTAGTGAAGTTTCTAGTAGAGATTTATTATGATTAATGATACGTTAATCTGTTTACCAGTTCCTCTCCACTGGTCAACTGGTCGACAGGTTTATACATCTTGGTCAGCTGGCTGTCTATGATCTGTGTTTATAAATCAGTCAAGTATTCCAAGTTGTTAACCTCATTTACATGGGCATCTGGCCTGTAGCTAGCGGGGATGGGGAGTGGGGGGGTATAAGATGGGCATTTTGGTCGTTGTTTTCGTATTGCTTCCAATGGAAGGCACCAAAGGCACTTATTTGGGTAACCGATTTTTTACCATTGGGTGTCTGATTTGTTCCAGGGGTGGCAGCTGCTTCTCTTGTCCCTCCTCCCCTGTCCCCCCTCCCATAGCTATTGGCCTAGGTGTATGAGGCACAGGGTGTAGGGCAGCAGACTTTGCAGGCAGACACAGGTGAAGTGCCAGAATTCTAATAAAACACTAATTTTACTAAATGCCACGAATTAGTTCAAAACCATTGGACAACTTTGGAGTTGCTTTACTCACAGGCTAGAATAAAGCAGAAAATGCATTTGTAGTTGTTTAGTTTTCAAAAATTTTCTCCGGGAAAAACAAGGCCCCAATACCCCAAGACAATGGATTGGTTGCTGGAGATTCAGGTCAGCCACCAAAAGTATGCTATATTGGACCACATTAAAATGCTGGAATAGCAGGAAAACGCATTTGTGGCATTGCTGCAGTTAAATTTTCAAAAAGTTTATACCATTGGTCCTGTCTCCGTGGACTGTAAACGATTAATTGGTTGATTGGAAGACGTCTCGGACATCTTAATTAGGGTGTAATAGACCACATTGCATTTGCTGTATTCATAAGCTGGAAAAAGTGTGTACGGACTTCAAACTTTCCGAAATTTTCACCGTGGCTCCATACACCATAAGCTCCGCTCCCCCGATCTCACAGAAGACCAGCTCCGCCGTCTGTATCTAGAAATTATTTCAGGTTCTGTCCCCCTGTCATCGAGTCTGTACGCCTATGTCTATTGACCAGGGATTACAACAACTGGTCAACAGAGTCTTCAAAGTTATAAACCTCATAAAGTTTATGATTAAAGCATCTTGAGTAGACTCAGTTTATTATTAACACAACATTATCCAGACTGTACTTAATCTGGATCGAGACCACTTCATTATGGTGTGACAGTTCTAGATCAGACTGAGCATCGTTCCACCCAATTAGATTATTGTGTATTTTAGTAGTACAGCTGTAGGTTTAGAGTAGACTGTGTATCATTTTAGGCTGACTAGATGGATATTTGTCATTAACTTGAAAACGTGACCTGTATGTGTTACGAAACATCGTTATTAAATTATAGAGAAGTAGTTATATCCATATATACCTTGTGTTGTGTTTTATTATGAACATTTTATTTCTGTTCAGGGGCATTTTAAGGTTTGCCATGGCGGAGGCTATACTAATTTGAGGGCCCTCTTTCAGGGAGGGGGGGGGGGGGTCTTGATTGATGATTTTCATGCCAATGTGATGACTGCATTTTCATTCAGTAGTTGATCGGACAGTAACAATGTGTAGATTGACTCGGACTCGGGGGCCGTTTCCCTTGGCCAGAGGGGACCTTTGTCAGTCTGGGGGCCCTCCTTAACTAGGATACATTTTCATTTTTTTCTCTTCGGTTTTAGCATTTTTTCCCCATTTTATTTTTTCAACTTCTCCAGCGCCTTAACTATAAAACGCCTTTGTTTCTGTTGTGTAAATATGTTTAAAGAAAGTGATAGTGTGATGTTTTATTCATTTTTATACGCCCACATTGAAATGTGGTCGTATATTGTCGTCGCCCCCGTCGGTCCGTCCGTCGGTCCGTCCGTCGGTCCGGCGTCCACAATTGCTTGTGGACGCTCTAGAGGCTAAAGTTAATATCCGATTGACTTTAAATTTATACACAGTGTTTAAGGTCATGAGACCAAGAAGCCTATTGTTTTTCAGCGATTTCCGATAATAACTACCAGAGTTATGGCCCTTGATCACTTCAAAAAATCTTGTGGACGCTCTAGAGGCCAAAGTTAATATCCGATTGGCTTTAAATTTATACACAGTGTTTAAGGTCATGAGACGAAGAAGCCTATTGATTTTCATCGATTTCCGATAATTAGTGCCAGAGTTATGGCCCTTGATCACTTCAAAAAATCTTGTGGACGCTATAGAGGCCAAAGTTAATATCCGATTGGCTTTAAATTTATACACAGTGTTTACGGTCATGAGACGAAGAAGCCTATTGATTTTCAGCGATTTCCGATAATTAGTGCCAGAGTTATGGTCCTTGATCACTTCAAAAAATCTTGTGGACGCTATAGAGGCCAAAGTTAATATTCGATTGGCTTTAAATTTATACACAGTGTTTAAGGTCATGAGACAAAGAAGCCTATTGATTTTCAGCGATTTCCGATAATTAGTGCCAGAGTTATGGCCCTTGATCACTTCAAAAAATCTTGTGGACGCTTTAAAGGCCAAACTTATCATCTGATTGACTTCAGATTGATACACAGAGTTTAAGGTGTTGAAACGAACAAGTATATTGATTTTCAGTGAATTTTGATAACTGAACAGCTAAATCCATGATTTTAAATGTTTCATGTATATATACTAATTCAATTGTTAGTGTGGGGTAAAATTTTATAAAAAGCAATCAAATTCTAATAATTTTCTGATAATTACATAATGAGTTGTTACTCTTAATCAGTTTTTAGAGTATTACAAATGTTTCATTACCGAAAAAAGTAAAAATATGCGACAACCCTTGTTGACTGCCCGGACGATTTAGCTGCTGTGGGCGTATGTTTCGTTGCCTGGCAACCTATCTTTGAAACTTTATTTGTAACAAATCCCTATTCATGTCTGAAAATTGATAGTGTGATGTTTTATTTATCTTTTAAACATTATTTGTAACAAATCCCTATTCTGCTAGTAAGTGCAGGTTGACTGCACCACACACAATTTACAAAAGACAAATTTATGAACATGACACAATATACAGAAATGACAAACAAAAGAACATATCAAATTATAAATAAATGGATCGTGGGGTCTTGCCGTAAGCGTCCATTGCACCGTACAGTCCAGAGCCTGCAGTGATACAGACTTTACGCAAAAATCAAAAAAATGTATCTCATGTTAAAATATGAATTGTTCATTCATAGAAATTCTGACATCTTTATAAGGGTGGCAGTGAGGAAAGGTTTAGCTGCTGAGGGTGTATGTTTCTTGCCTTTTTTTAAGGAAGGCATTGGGCAAAGATTTGTTACCCTGACTGACTCAATGTCCTTGATTCATTGTTATAACAGATCCCTACTAACATACCATACCAAGTAAAAAGTGTATCTGGTTATTTATAAAAATTCTGATATATAATTAAACTCTGATTAGTGTCGACCATATCTCTGTATATGAGCAGGGGGCAGATGTTAATTACCGTTGACAGTAATGAGAAACAGAAGGGAAACGAAACGATTATTGACAAATATTTCTACCCCCTTCCATTCAGCTAAAATAGAATAATGTTCTAAATGTTCTGAAAAAATTTGTTAGCTATGCGAACCTCTTGAAAGACATAGTTGCTTATATATATATAATTAATCGAAAGACCTGCAGGGTTTTCAGTTCAAAATGTTGCCAGCTGGTCAATTGTTGATGTTAATACAGGTTTACAGTAATGAGAAAACTCGTAATTTTAAATATTGAATTAGTGGAGGAAACCTGCATCTACAAAGTGGAACAAACTACCTACACTTAATAAATTTAAATCTGACTTGAAAACTAACATGTTTAAATTATATTATTAGTGACTTGTGTATTATGCGCCATGAGCACGTTTTGTGGATATAGTGCTTTATGAATGGATATATTATTATTATTATTATTATCAGAGAGACGGGAGACTCACGAAGTCTAGGGAAACTCACAATATTTTTATTTAATATCAGGGAGAAGAGCGACACATATCAAGTCAAGGGGAATAGTATTTGTATATGATGATACGAATCTGATCAAAACACACATCCCATTTATAGTTCAAAATTTCGTTTTATTTGTCTTTACTACACTAGGATCTGGAAGATGTGAGGAGTAAGCTCTGCACGAAACTGTGGATAAATTCCTATAAACTTCAAAGCTGATTGATTAATCAATGTCTGATAAACCCCTATAAACGTCAATGACTGACATCATAGGGTCACAAACTGCTCATCCGACCCCTGGCTCGACCTGTCACTGCAACTGGTCAGATCTTCATATTACACCATCTCTAGTATAAGTAACGATGTGAAGTATAGATCTGTATTTTAATTAGATTGATGATGATATCAGAGGGTGACAGACCAACGCACCAATTCTAAGAATGCTGTAATTAATAACCATGACAACCATGTGGAGAAAAGTCGTAGATTTAAATGATGAATAATGAAAATGAACTTGGAAAATGTTCTCCCTCCCCCCCTCCCCCCCCCCCCCCGTAATTATTAGATATAGGATCATTTATTACTGAGTTATACTCAATATCCCCTCATGGAATGTTTATGACTTCCATCTGGCATGTTTGACTATTTCCCCCAATGGGCAAATCTAAACAAGGTAATTATATTTTAATAGAATTGCACCCAGTCAGTAGGGTCACCTGTCCAAGCTCATGGGTTTCCCACCCAGTTTAGTAGGTTCACCCATCCAACCACATGGGTTTCCCACCCAGTTTAGTAGGTTCACCCATCCAACCACATGGGTTTCCCACCCGGGTCCTACAGTTTAGTAGGTTCACCCATCCAGCCACATGGGTTTCCCACCCGGGTTCTACAGTTTAGTCCCACTACTAAAGATTTATTGAAATAAAACTGCACCATAGGTTTGTGTCGAGTTGTCCTTGTCAGGTCCTTCATCCTGCACCATCACTAACAAGGGGAAACCCCAAGTTGTAGCTTTTACTTTGTCATAACAGTATGTACAGGACAAGGAGGAGGGGGGGGTCTCGTATTTTACCTGGATGTGTTTTGGGTACTGTATCAGTTTAAGTAGAATCATATTTCTCCCTTCACATTTAAACTGTTAACATCTGCCATGGTTAACCTTTATATGACCTTGTATCAAAGTTTCTATGTTTATTTAGAAGAGTTGTGGAATTATTTTTTGATGTCAGAAAATGAAATGTATGAAGATTGATGGAGTGAAGTTAAAAGAGAGCATTGAGATGAAGTCTCTTGATCATTTTAACATAAAATAATTTGTACCTTCTCACATTTCCTAGATTGGATATGTTGTCAAATGAGATGTTTTTGAAGAGAAAGATATTATAGTGCTCAGAGAGAGAGAGAGAGAAGAGAGAGAGAGAGAATTAGTACATTAAGGTGGACAAGTGCCATTTCACACAATCTCTAAATTGTTTTTTTACATATTTTTAGAGCAGAGCACTAAAACTGACATATTCTGTCATAAGAAGAATCTCCTTAAAATGGATTTATTTGAAAAAAACAAACAAGGGCATCTGTCCACCTTATTGCACTGGCATCTTCAGTTTTATTGCAATGATTAGCATGTGTATACATGTGTATAGTTGTGGAAGTAAACAAGAGAATGCAAAGACCCCTTCACGCAAACAAAATTATTGAAACAGAATTAATATTGAACAATACTTAGTCATTTATTCAACTAGTGAACATAAACTCTCTCTCTCTCTCTCTCTCTCTCTCTCTCTCTCTCTCTCAGCTTTAATGATGTCAAGAAGCTATGTGTCTATTGATAGAGTATCTCTTGACATGTAATTACGCACTACTCTAACTATTACAGAGTGCACTTTCGACAAGTTCTTCAACATGTTTTCAACATGTTTTCGTTTAATCCTGAAAGTTATAATCTGATAGATATTAGATAATTTAACTCGCATATTTTTAGAAAGTTTTTCGTATATTAGAAAGATCAACCAAGTGTATCGTAATTTAAAGTTAATGTATCTCTTTGATTTAAGTTGAAAATAAATTTGTTAAATTGGACGATCTGGTCAAATGTTATTAAAAGGAAAACAAATTATTGAACTAGGTAATCTGGTATTAGGTTGTTAACGGTAATATTAAATTGTGGAACTGGGTAATCGGGTCTTATGTTATTCAGTGTAAAAATTGACTGTTGAACTGGGTAATCTTGTCTAATATGTTATTGAAACTAAAAATAAAATGTTTGATTAATGAGTGATCTAGTCTGATCAGCACCTTGATAACACCTTTATGTCTGTCAGATTTTATACATGGTTACATGACTTTTTATTCATAATAAACCAATGAGTACGATTTACTCAGAATTAATATAGTACCCAACATTTTGACCTTTAGCTGGACATGTATTTATAATATCATTAAAAATATCGACCCCCCCCCCCCCAAAAAAAAAATGGCAGGGACTCAGGCAGGAGTTGTGAATGACAAAATAAAATGAAATGAAATGTGGCTTGACGTCCTACTGATAAGCTGACTGGACTAATGGAGACGAGCATACGCAAGTGGAAGTATGGCCTACTCTTATATCGAATTCCAACTGCCAAGCGATCTGTCACATGTAAGTTGATGTGTACACAGGACCTTGGTTTTTTGTCCCATCCAAACGATTAGATACCTGTCCTTGTCCGGCCCTCTGTCCTGCACATCTGACAAGGGGAAACCATTCCTGAAAATCCTGATAAACCTGCGACCACCAGTCTTGCACACTGGCGCCTCACACACTTAGCAACTGTGATTCCCTGCCTAACAAAGTCTGAATTTATGCCTGATAATGTCTGTGACAGGTACCATCATATTTTCGCACTTCTCAACTGTTGTTGTATCGAGGGACTTTAATTCAGATGAAGCTTTATTAAGTTGATGTGGAAATGAAAAAGTAAAATTTATAAATTCAGTGTAAAAGAATAAAATTCGTGCTTTAAGCATTTTAATTTTTTTATATAGAGTGTACTTTTAATCAGCAGAAGTGAAAGTACCACGCAGTCCGTATCTAGTGACAGGTGTAGAATCATCATGTAATATGATAACAACCAATCAGAATCAGAAGATAAACTTGACTCTGTAGACCTGTAGAAAAAACTTTGACATTTTAAAACAGTGATTTAAAGATACATTATGTGAGATTAGATAAAGAGCTGGCAGTTCTCACTATAATAGTTAAAAACTAGATACTGTAAAGGCAATTTGCTGAAAATCTTAGTTAAATTGATCCACTTTGAACCAAGAATTTAGCGATTGAATTTAAGGCCTAGCCTTGATCATCAATACTAAAGTCGGTACAATAAAAAACATAGTCTCAATTATCCATTTTATGATTAAATAATGAATGAAAGTTGAGCAGCAAATCGAATCCTAATCCAGTAAATATCACAGGCTAGCGATGAAATCGACAGTGAATTATGGTTTTAATAAGTTAATTAATTACAGTGTTTTCTCTAGATCCTCCGGTTTTCTTCTACTTTGGCAAGCTAATTAGTTTGTGTTGAGTGAACATTAAACCCCATCTCTCTCTCTCTCTCTCTCTCTCTCCCTCTCTCTCTCTCTCTCTCATCTGTGTATGTGGTATTAGGTAATAACACATATTTATTTAAACATTATATTTAAATTAAAACTGTGTAGAAAATGCATAGAGAATATTTTAAGTGTGGAATTGGTGCTATACCTTCTATCACCTGTGTACGTAATATTAGTTTATAAATAATCACATGATATTGATATTTACTAGTAACATATGTTATTTATTACTTATAGATATACTGTATATTATAGTCCATAAACTAACACTAAATACAGGATGAAGACACAAAATACTACTACAAGTCTCCATGGCAATAGTATTATATTAAATATAACTACAACATCTTTCCTGGATTTTAACTTGAGAAGTTGGCATAGCTAGAAACATTTTATATTAAAATATTAGTCAGCTGGTAGCTTTTGACCCTGCGATCATCTTCTATCCAATATCTCAGGAACCTAAAGTCCAAGGCACCAGTCCAAGTGGGGGTATACTGATATAATCCCCAGTCTTATGTGTTATATATTAAAGTATAACCAACAATTGTAGGTGTGATATACTGATGTATAATCCCCAGGTGTGGGTATGATTAATGTATAATTCCCAGTCAAAGGTGGGATATACTGATGTATAATACCCAGTCTGATGTGTGATATACTGATGTATAATCCCTCTAGTCATATGTATTATATCCCGTTCCGACTCTTATTTTAAAACCAGTTCATAATGGCCAGGGTTTTTAAGACGGCATCGTGTTGAACCAGTTTAAAATAAAAAGCCTTCTCAAAGACAGGTCGCAAGCTGGGGTTTTTAAACTGGTTTATTTGCCCCACATGTGCGTTCAGATGCTTAAGTTAAACTGGTTTAATGATCCCCCGGGTTTTTAAACCAGTTCAAAATAAAAAGAGAGAGAGAGAGAGAGAAATGGGGTTTAACGTCCACTCAACACAAACTAGGTCATTTTGGGACCAACATATGATTTATTTCAATAATTCGCTTGTGCTTAGGGGTCTTTAGCAGTGGGAGGAAACCGGAGTGCCCGGAGGAAACCCACGAGGTTGAGAAGGCGCCCCTATATCCATGCCACATACGCACATACCAGGGCTCGAAACCACAGCCGCAAGCCAGAGGTGACCGGCCAGCTAGAGGTCGAAGCGCGGCACTCTAAACCACTAGGCCATCCCAACCCTCAAGTTCAAAATAAGCATCTGAACAGGCTATTATATATTAATGTATAATACCCATTTGTAGGTATGATATATTGATGTATAATCCCCAGTTGTAGGTGTGATATACTGATGTATAATCCCCAGTCGCATACCCTCTATTCATATGTTGAAATATTGAAGTATAACCCCCAGTTTTAAGTGTGGTATACGGATGTATAATTCCCTCTTAATATTCTGGTCTGGATATCTAATATAAACAGGGTGGAACTGTAGAAACAGGTAAAATAAGTAATATAAACACACCAGGTGTTGAGGGAGTTATAGAGTATATATGAGATATAAGTAAAAACCTGTGATATATTGATGCGTATTGCCCTGGTGTATATCTGTTATTGAAGAATTATAGGTATCAGATATCAGTATATATGTAGATAGTAATCTTACAGTTCTACTGGGCATTACACGTATAACACATGTTAAAACTATACACACGACCAGACTAGTACTGGTTAGCGGAAAGATTTTCAAATCTTCACTACAGACAACTATCAGGGTGGCTTAACGATGAAAAAAAACTTGGGATTTTTTTCCTGTTGATAGAAAATTGGATTTGAAAGTTTTAATGGAAAAGTTTAATGTTTTCCAGAAGGAGAGATGAAGTTTTTATTCTGTGATGTGTGCACAGAGATTTAATTTAAGATCAACCAAGATAGCTTTTGCAGGATATCTAAGAAACTTATTTGATTTATGTGCGTTTAGTTTTTAATGTGAAATTTCAATTCTTGACATCAGTTTTTGTGAGTTGGTATCTTTTCTATTTTTTTCCATTTTTCTATTAAGAAAATATTATTTTTATTGTCAGATTCCGGTTTGATTTCATTTCTTTTTTACTTCATTATTTTTGCAAGACTATAGAAAACAACCTATGAAATAATAATTAACATATCATCCAATTTAAGACATATTTCGCGACATAATTAATTATATTTAATGTACTTTATTGCGGTTTTTGTTTTGAAAAAATAATGATCTAGTATGTCTATGAGTTTTCTTCACATGGTTGTATCAATATTTCTTGAATGTAAAACTTATTTTCTCCGGGTCCTCAGGTTTCCTCTCACTGCTAAAGACCCCTACGCGCAAGTGAATTATTGAAATAAAATTAAAACCATATCTTAGTTCTGAAATTCTCTCTCTCTCTCTCTCTCTCTCTCTCTCTCTCTTGAAGTAGGAACATGGTGTCCTGTAACACCCATACCATTTCTCATTTCTTTAGTAGTATCAAATAATTCAGGTTTTCCTTTTATATGAGTCTTTGGCTCAACATATCCCGGTTAGTGCTGACCTGCCATAAAACCACATTACATTCTTTTATATGAATCAACCTTGTACCTTTTTCTTAAAATCTAATGCCAGGCTGTCTAAAATACCACAAACCCCAAGAATAAATCCGAGATAGATCAAGGCTGTGATTTTTTTGTCTTGTTTATCGTTTATCGCTGTATTTGTGGACCACCTGGGAACAGTTGTTTTTATTAAGGGAATATTTTTATCTGCAAGTCTGATAAATAGATGAATTACACCTGTCTATGGGTCGAGGTGTCGATTTACAATATTTAAAGGTGTGGTCTCTGGGGTCTAATATTTAAAGGTGAAATCTCTCGGGTCTTGTGTCGTAGTTTGATTGGTAGATGTTGATGAATTGAATAGATGTCAGGTGTTATATATCATGGTGCCATCCATTTTATCAATTTTTTTATCATTTATGAATCATGGATATAGGGTGGACATTTTACTCTAGATTAACATCAGTGTTAGTATCTTTTAGAGATTGAAATTAAACATTGCTTTTATCACTCCGTAGGCAGGGGGTGGTGGCTTCACTCTGTAGGCAGGTGAGGTTTCATCACTTTGTAGGTAGCCGAGGTGGCTTTCACTATGTAGGGAGTTGAGTTGAGTTTTATAAGTGTAGGGAGCTGAGGTGGCATTAGTGAGGTGACATTTGTTACTCTGTAGGCAGGTGAGGTTTCATCACTCTGTAGGCAGGTGAGGTGGCATAGTGAGTAAACAAGAGGTATCAGATTAAGTGTCTATTCGTTTGGATGGGACTATAAACAAAGGGCAATGATGAGGTGGCTTTCACCACTCTGTAGGGAGCTGAGATTGCTTTTATCACCCTGTAAGGAGGTAGGGTGGCTTAGAGAGTAACCTAAAAGTATCAGACTATATCCTGGTGTTTACAGAGAAAGTTCTGGATTATCATTATCTAGACATTCAGATGGGACGATAAACCTGCATTAGATATAGCACTATTAAACAGATAAACAAACTTGTATATAATAGAAGGGTGTTGTATTATTAATGTAATCAAATATAAAATTTGATAAAAAAAAAACCAGATTAATATTCATGAATTTGTGGTTTTATGCTTTGAAATATTAAATTTTTGAAAGTATCCTTACATTTGATTTAAATCTTTGAAAGTATTCCTACATTTGGTTTTAAATTTTTGAAAGTATCCTTACATTTTATAAATCTTTGAAATATCCTTACATTTGGTTTTAAATCTTTGAAAGTATCCTTACATTTGGTTTGAAATATTAGAAAGTATCCTTACATTATTGAAATCTTTAAAAATATCCTTACATTTTTGAAAGTATCCTTACATTTAGTTTAAATCTAATATCTATATGTTCTTCGAAATAATTTATTATAAATGATGTTTACAAACTAACTACTGATATAAATGATGTTTTCTATGTCTAACATGTTTTAGATTAGATGAAATTAAAACGAGAAAAACAAAAATAGAAATCATAAAGTGATTATCTTCTTCTCGTGAGAAAACATTTACCTTGTGTCTCGAGATAACAAAAATTGTTGGGGTTTCGTTAATTTGGGGGGGGGGGATTTGATGTAGACGGTAAATTACCTTCGTTTTTTAAAGGAAAGAAAGTTTGCGATGATTATTTTATTGATAAGCTATCAAGGTAAACGTGGTCTGATAACTCTAACATTAATATTTCTGGTGTTAAGGAGTTCACGAGGTGAGTCGGTGTTCAGGTTTCAAAGACAAAATTTTATCGTAGATCAGACCAGAAGACTGTTTTGGTTAGAAGATATGATAAACTCTTCTAGAAGTAAAACAGGTTCAAACCAGTTGATTTGATAGTTTTGGATATGATATTTGTTGCGTTTTTATTTGTGATTTATTGACGTCTGCTAGCTGTTTGTATCAGACGTCTCTCTTTCTATGTCTTATTCCTGATATTTCTAATAAACTTGGTTTGTGGTTTAAGTGTGCAGTTTCTTAGGCCTACCTGTTCTAGGCTGTTTGTTACATCTGTAGTTATTTAAGCAGTTTTCTTCTGGACGTTAGGATAATCTGGATATGAGATTTAAGTGTGCAGTTTCCAACTGTTCTGGGCTTTTTCTTTGTCTGAAGTTTTTTTAATCAGTTTTTTTCTGGACATTTGAATAAACTTGGTTTGGGATTTAAGTGTACTCGTTCTTACTGTTCTAGCTGTTGTTTTATCTGTAGTTTTCTTTTAGACATTTGAAAAAACTTGGTTGGGGATTTAAGTGTGTATTTTCTTAGCATTCTGGGTTGTTTGTTTTGTCTGTAGTTTTTTTAATCAGTTTTATTTCTGGGCATTTGAATGAACTTGGTTGGGATTAAATTGTGTAGTTTCTTAGCATTCTGGGTTGTTTGTTTTGTCTTTGGTTATTTGAGCAGTTTTCAAACATTTTCTGATTTTATTAGATGACAGATACCAGAAAGAAACAAAATCTCACAGTTTTCAAACATCAACTGGACATTTAAACTAACTTATTTGGGATTTAATTGTGCTGTTTCTAACTGTTCTGGATCGTTTGTTTTATTTTGTAGTTATGTAATCAGTTTTTAGACATCTGGTTTTATTCGTCGACAGAAACAAGACAGAAAAAATATTGAAAATTATTTTTGAATCAATTTAACTGGCATTTATTAAAAACTACATTTCATCTGAGAACTGTGTCTAGGTTTATATATATAAAGTATAGCTGTGATCTTAAGACACAATACAAGAGTTTTTTTTTAAGTACTACAGACATCTGACTATACAAGAGCTAGGAACTGTGTATCTGACAACAGCCTTTGCATATATCTGTGATCATAAGACATTATACAAAGTATATATATATTATATATATTTCTCTGTGACTTGAAGACAATTTGTCATCATGTTGGCCAGATATAAAAAGAACCCTAAAAGCAGAAAGGTGAGTAATTCATGACTACGAGGTGTAAACTGGGACTGTTCTGAGCAATTTTTTCTATCCAACATTTTTTTGATGCCAAGGAAATATCTATAAATATACATCATGACAGTGGGGACCCACTTTATTAATTCACACGATTTCGGTCAATATACCCTTGTTGTTATTTACCTGTAAGTCAGGGCCGGTTGTAAAAAATGTAGGCCCCAATTTTGGAGGCCCCAATAAGTTACAGGATATGAATACATTTAACAAGGCCAATATTCATTCATATTTAAGGCCAACTATGCTTTACTTTGCAATTAGTAATTGATTAATACATGTATATACTGTTAAAGTATTAATGGAAGTTGTTACTACTGTCAGATTGCCTCAAAAAATTTTTAACTTAGTCCTCTTCAATTAGTAATTAACGTCTATTTCCACTGAAGGTAATATCACTGAAAATTTTTTAATTTGGTGAGCTGCTTGGCCCAAATCTAGTGCAGGGCCCAATTTGAAAAATATTGGTCAATTGTGCCAAAAAACCAGTCCTGCATTATGTTTTGTGAAGTTTTCTATTTAAATGTGTATTTTATATCACAGACAACTAACAGTACAAGTACCGAGTACATTATGCAGGATTCTTCCTTTCTTCGATTACAAGAATATAGAAAAGATGATAATATTTATATAAATCTGTTCTGATACTATAATATGGAACAGGCAAGGAGCAATGTCTAGTCATTTGGATGGGATGAAAAAACCAAAGTCCTGCGTACATGTTGGAGTGCACGTAAAATATCCCTCACAGCAAACTGTATGACAATACCCGCCTTCATTAACCTGTATACAGGTCACAATTCTATTACTGCTTATTACTAAGGGACGTTTCGACTGGGCTTCTCTAGTCATTATCAAGCAATCATCATTGAAACAGTTCATTACCCAGATAACCTGGTTGTGGTAGACCTGAAGAACGTTAAACTCATGTCAATCCTTTATCAATCATATATGTAATTATATTACAGAGTCAAGCGATGAGAATAGTTCGAACAATTGGTCAAGCGTTTGAAGTTTGTCATAAGTTAAACATTCATACAGCCGGTAACGATGGTCTGGACGAGAGATTTGATGAAGAGAAACTATCTAATAAAGGTCAGTAACGTATTCTCCGTATTTAACCCGAGCTACCTATACTCTGGTTAGTTGATAATTTATTCAAAAATTGTTATTTAGCAGCCTTTTATTCGTGTCTGGGGTTTAAAGTCCACTTCCACCAGGGATGATGTCGTAGACAAGTTGGCTTTCTAACATAGTGCAATAATAATAATAACAGTTTATTCACATCTACATGTACAAGCATGAGTATGGAAAACTACAACAAACATTTCACATTGTGGTGCTTAAAAATATCTAACTACATATCTTACAAAATAACATTAATTTTCAAGATGAGTGGTACATATTAATCTATACTAATTATCAATATTTAATGTTACATATCAATGAACAAGGCTATATTTACAGTTACCACCCAAAGGCACCCATGTATAACACCCACCTTTTTCCCCAGGGCCCTGATTTCACAAAGCGTTCTCAGACTTACGTTCATCACTTACTCAACTTTCAATCACTGTTTATGAGAAATATATTTGATTCACAAACACACTTTACACATGGTTCCTTATTGATGCATCTGATACATTAAAACAACAATAGTTTTATAAAGGGCTATATTTTAGTTACAATAAAGCAAACAATTTGAGTTTAAATAAAGCAAACAATTTTGAGTTAATTCTTAACTTCAGAATTTTTTGTGAACTCAGGGCTTGAGCATATAGTTTCACAATCAACAGCCCTTCTGAACAATTCTGCTTTAGTATTTTATGGAGATAGAAGTGTTACTATGTTTGAAGAGAAAAGCTGCATTTTCAATTATTATAAAGTTGTATGCCATCACAAAGTTTTTTTATGTGCTTCATATAGAATTAAAATTGTTGTTTGTTTTGACTTTTGATTATGTGTGAAGTCCAGTCCAGTACGCCTGGATATCCAATGCAACCAACCCGGGGATGTAAAGTTAAGCCAGCATGGTCTCCAGCCGTTACAGAGCCTGTTTGATTGCCTTGCAACCTATCTTTATTTATTTATTTTAGAGAAAGAATTGGAAGATAAAGAAAACAACAAGAAAGAAGAGGCAGAACAAAAAGAAGTAAAAGCAACTCCCCCATCAGATTTAGCTCTGACAAAAACATCCCAGAGTTCCGTTAGAAACAGTTTAACGTCTCCCCTGGCGTCTCCGGTGATGCTCGGAGATTACGATGATAAACCACAATATCCACTCAGTTCCCATCATCAGATGCAGTTACTACGACAACAGTTGGAACAGCAGCAGCATCAGACGCAGGTCGCTATCGCTCAAGTTCATCTGTTGAAAGATCAACTTGCTGCAGAGACGGCTGCTAGAATAGAATCACAGGTATATAAATGATTCATTATATTAGTAACATTGAAAGGGTCGTTGTCGTGCATAATACCCAGGACTTCCTCCTGTATACAGGAAATAGCAGCATAATGACACTAAAAAGAAACCAGGCCATTTTTTATAATTATTCTTAACCAAGGTCCCGTCTACATATGTCCATCATAGCACACTGTATGGCGTATGCTTGTCTTCATTAGCCCAGTTCGGAGCAGAACAATAGGACGTTAAACCACATTTTATTTCATTTCATTTTATTGAAAATAGGGGAATAGTGCATGGTAAAATAGATGTGGCATGAAAACTGCATGATTCAATATCATGAGTGAGATTTTCAGTAACTTGTTGTTTTTTATACGCCCACATGGAAATGTGGTCGTATATTGCCGTCGCCCCCGTCCGTCCGTCCGTCCGTCTGTCGGTCGGTCCGTCCGTCCGTCCGTCGGTCCGTCCGTCGGTCCGTCCGTCCATCGTCCATAATTTCTTGTGAACGCTCTAGAGGCTAAAGTTAATATCCGATTGACTTGAAATTTATACACGGTGTTTAAGGTCGTGAGACGAAGAATCCTATTGATTTTCAGCGATATCCGATAATTACTAACAGAGTTATGACCCTTGATCACTTTGAAAAATCTTGTGAACGCTCTAGAGGCTATAGTTAATATCCGATTGACTTTAAATTTATACACAGTGTTTAAGGTCATGAGACGAAGAAGCCTATTGATTTTCGGTGATATCTGATAATTACTGCCAGAGTTATGACCCTTGATCACTTTGAAAAATCTTGTGAACGCTTTAGAGGCTAAAGTTAATATCCGATTGACTTTAAATTTATACACAGTGGTTAAGGTCGTGAGATGAAGAAGCCTATTGATTTTCAGCGATATCCGATAATTGCTACCAGAGTTATGACCCTTGATCACTTTGAAAAATCTTGTGAACGCTCTAGAGGCTATAGTTAATATCCGATTGACTTTAAATTTATACACAGTGTTTAAGGTCATGAGACGAAGAATCCTATTGATTTTCGGTGACCTCTGATAATTACTGCCAGAGTTATGACCCTTGATCACTTTGAAAAATCTTGTGAACGCTTTAGAGGCTAAAGTTAATATCCAATTGACTTTAAATTTATACACAGTGTTTAAGGTCGTGAGACGAAGAAGCCTATTGATTTTCGGTGATATCCGATAATTACTACCAGAGTTATGACCCTTGATCACTTTGAAAAATCTTGTGAACACTTTTGAGGCTAAAGTTAATATCCGATTGACTTTAAATTTATACACAGTGTGTAAGGTCATGATAAGAAGAAGCCTGTTGATTTTCAGCAATATCCGATAATTACTGCCAGAGTTATGACCCTTGATCACTTTGAAAAATCTAAAGTTAATATCCGATTGACTTTAAATTTATACACACTATTTACGGTCATGATACAAAATAGCCTATTTATTTTCAGCGATATCCGATAATTACTGCCAGAGTTATGACCCTTGATCACTTTGAAAAACCCTGTGAATGCTCTAAAGGCTAAAGTTAATATCCGATTGACTTTGAATTTGTACACAGTGTTTAGGGTCATGATACGAAGAATCCTATTTGATTTTCAGTGATATCTGATAATTTCTGGCAGTTGATCACTTTGAAATATCTTGTGGACAAAGGCCTTGAGACAAACCATCAAAACTATTCTAATCATTTCTGATAATTATTTAATGGGCTATTACTCGTAATAAGATTATCATGTGTTGTAAATGTTCTCCTTACTGATAAAAGAAACAATATGCGACAACCCTTGTTGACTGCCCGGACGACTTAGCTGTTGTGGGCGTATGTTTCGTTGCCTGGCAACCTATCTTTGTTTTTTCAGGCACGTGCACATCAACTTCTGCTACATAATCGTGATTTATTAGATCATGTGACTCAGCTTGTTGGTCGAGTGAAAAATCTAGAATTAAAAGTTTTAGGTGTTTCCTCCTCATCATCCTCGGATATGATTTTTCATACACCACCACAGGTAAATATCTATAACACGAAGCATTTATGATACAAGCCTGGAAATAAGGCACCTGTTACAGGCACAGATTCAGGCACAAAAACCTCTGGTGCCTGTCACAGACAATGTCTGGCACAGATTCAGGCTTTGTGAGGCACAAAAACTCTGGTGCCTGTCATTTTGACCGGCACTGATTTATCTTTTTTTAATGATATTATTAATACATGTCCGGTACTAAGTTGTAAATGTCCGGTACCATTTCATTAGTGCCTGACATTTTGTCAGGTACAACTAAAACGGTTATTTCCAGGCCTGCATCAATGATTATAAATAATTTATTCCTTCCCTGCTATCTATGATATGTGGTTTGGTGACCAAAAGGGTTTCATGTTAACCATATAAGGTCTGTCATGGCGTCAGCTGGCGTGGTTTCGTTTTCGCACCTGTATGTTAGAAGGAGTAGGGTCACATGTTCAACCTCGATGTCAATGAAACAGTCTGTTAAGGCAAGTTTTTGGTGTGCTCTTAAAGGGTCTAAAACTACTCATTTGACCCCTGACGTGAACTCCAACTACTATCTTGTAGTGTTGGCCATCGAAAATATAAAAAAAACGAAACAAAATATAGATATATATTCTTATCAGATTGAGTAGGAATTAAATCGTCTTGTTCCCTCACCTTGCCCTTCTTGCTACCAGATTTTTATCTTTTTTTTATATCTTGCAGTTTGTACCATCTTTACCTGACCCTTCGACCCCTCGCTGTGGACCTGTTCACCTACCATCAATGAGAGATATGGACAACTCGTACCTGACCTCAATATCAAATAGTTCCACCTTTGAAAACACCAAGGCGGCTCTAGAAGCGGAATCACCTGACAGTGGACATCGTGAAATGTCGTCGGAGAGTCTTTCGTTCAATTTATCCAATTCCGACAGCAGCGGTTGGAATCCTGCTTATAACCCTGCTGCAGATGGCGTTGTCTTGCGTAGGAATATCAAGCCAAATCCCTTCTCATCGTCTTTTAACAGCGATAATTACGATTCAAAAGATTCAAAAGAAAAGACCAAGATTATTACGCCAATACCACTTCAAGATGCGAGTGGAAATCGGTTGGATTTTAACATCAACACTACACCCAAAAAAATAGATCCGCCACCTCCTTCGTTTAAAAGACTCCATCGTTTATCGCAAAATGGCGGCATTATGAATGGAAATTATTCGGAACCAAACGGTCATATGATGACAGATAGTGACTATTTCTCCACCTATAACAGTAGTCATAGTAACGCAAGTATTATACACAATTCAGATGCGCGTTCGTCGTATTCAGATAATCGTGAACACAATTCGAACGGTGTCAACCAAAACCCACTGGACGCTAGTGTCAATGATTTGACAGGAAATAGATCGTACATGAAGCAAGCCGAATGGAATTCTCGCATCAGTTACACATCGGACGACAATAGTGAGAACTCAGATGATTCTAACGGCCAATCAAACAGAGCCTCTCGTAGACTTGATTCTATGACCCTTGATGAGTTTGAGGCACTCGAAAGTTAAAGACAGATGAAATATTTGGACTTGGCACCAAATAATATAAACGTTTAAAGTTTTTTGTGTTGACTTCATGCAGATTGCTTAATAAACCAATCAGATGACTTGTCAGTCGGCTTTTGAATATGATTGGTCAGAAGAAAGTGGTCTTTGAAAATGTCGCAATCAGTTAACATATTAAAATGTAATATTGCTTTCAATGGCCGTAAATGTACAAACATTCTAAAAGCAACACCATCATAACAGTGCTGTGTAAAGATTAATGAAAGTTATGAAAAAAAATGGACGTTTCTGTTTCAGTTAAAAACAATTTGCGTTGATTGGTGGATCATGAGATGACACTTGGCGTACAACTATTTATCAATTACATGTGATGTACAATGGCGTGGACCTCTATATCAAATACAGGCGTACAGTGGAGCAGAACTTGATACAATATCGAAACAAGTATATAATACTTAAAACCTAAGATTCATGTGGTGTATAACTGTGTATCCGATACACATGGCATGTAACTGTGTATCAGATACATGTGGTGTATAACTGTGTATCAGATACATGTGGTGTATAACTGTGTATCAGATACATGTGGTTTATAACTGTGTATCAGATACACGTGGCATGTAACTGTGTATCAGATACACATGGTGTATCAGATACATGTAGGCCCTACACTTGCTTGTGAACCTCTACATCAGATACATGTGTACATCCAAGTTTAAACTCATCTCTGCAATATCTGAATAAGTATATAATACTTTACACCTCGTTGTTAACACACGTTGAATAAATCACAAAACGAGAATTAGCCAATACATTTGTAGATAAAGTTGGGACGTTTTCTTATGTTCGCAAATTGATGTCGATATGATTTCAGATTGGTAGTACAGAAAATAAAAACAACAATTGATACAACTGTTGATATGTCCGATACGTGAGGATTGTCAGCATCCGGAAATCTTACTGATGTCAGAGACAAACGAGAATATTATCGGGGAGTGTTCAAATGAATCAGTATCTTGGATATCTCGATTCACAAATTCACTGACTTCCTGTAGGTAGCATTTTGATTGGACAGATATAAAAACTTTCAATAAGATTTTCAAACTTTGATGAATATATGAACTGTGACCTGTGAACTTTGAACTGTGACCTATGATCTATGACCTGTGACAGTCTGCTGGCCGTCTGAGATCGATGTTACCAGCTGTTTGGACAATCAACAAAAACCAGATGTTTATTGCGTACTTTGGGAAATTTTGAATAATTCACAAGATCTTGATGTCCGATTGAGCAGATTCCCAGTCGGATGTTTGCCAGTTTGCAAAGGACATGTACGACATATACCCAACAATATCAAGGGGTTGGTTATGGACTGATATTTAGATTGTTAAAAATGTGATATTAAGAGTAGGCTTCCATCTGTAGCATTGAACTATGAAAAATATCTCAAGACTGAAAAGTGATTAATTATAAATATGGAATAACGGATATCTTTCCTGCAAGTTATTTTTCGTTGAAAACTTTGCCATAAGTTTTGATTGACTGAATGTTTTCTTATTTTGTAGATTGCGATTGGTAGATACTACTTGTGATATTATTATGCAAGATTGTGTGATAAGAGAGTGCAGATAGGACTTGATAAGTCTGTTGAGTGTAGATAGGGCTTGATAAGCCTGTGGAATTTTGCTAGGGTTTGATAAACCTTGGGGGTGTGGACAGGACTTAATAAGCCAAAGGAGTGTAGATAAGACTGGAGAGTGTAGATAGGGCTTGATAAGACTGGGGAGATGTCGATAGGGCTTGGTATGCCAGGAAGGTGTAGATAGGGCTTGATAAACCTTGGGAGTGTAGACAGGGCTTGATAAGCTAGGGGGTTGTAGATATGGCTTGATAAACCTAAGGAGTGTAAATAAGGGATGTCGCCTTTTTATTATAATTTACAGTCTTTGTTCTATATTTGGTTTATGTTGATTTTTGCGGTGCGATGATCTGTTATATGAATTAACGTGGATTTCTTCAATTTTATTTTTTTTCATATTGTATATCCACTTTTAATATCATATCTTGATCATTTGGCGCTTTTTTTCAGTGGCATGCAGGGAGGGGGCATACCTAAACCTCGACATGCCACTCGTCTTTTTCCCAGCACTGTTCCTTGTACGCATACCCAAACAGTAGCCGGAATTTGTTCAAATTTTATAAAAAAAACTTTCAAGAGTTGTGATTTATATCAACGAAGAATTTTGTGGTTTGAAAGAAAGTTAGACAAAAAAAAGAGGAAATATTTCGAAATAATCTTATTTACAGATTTTTGAGATTGGAAGAAACTTTCGTATTTCGTTACATATCAAGTGTCATTAAATTATTGACACGTCTGCCCAGAGGAAACAATTAAATGAGGCAGGTAGCCGCAGTCTCGAGAATTTGTTAAACCTGTGAATTATTGAGTGGATTTCCTCTTTTGGTAGTAAAAATAGAAATAGATTTAGAAAGAATTAATCGAGGGTGAATGTGTGATTTTTATAATGATACCTGACTAACGAACACAGAACACATATTATATATTATTGTACACTGCTATATCACGATTTATTATTTATAGGCAAAGTCACAATAATTTCATTTTATGCAAATGTTATGTTTATAGTTTATCAGATGACTGTTTTTAATTGCAACTTGTGTACCTATCATGTAAATTGCATGTTCATATTTCCTAAGCTACCTTTTCATTAAATGTATGAACTTATGCTGGGTTCCAACTATCACGATTCATGCTACGATTTAAATCGTATGACAATAGGGACAATCATATCGTAACGCAGCGCAGGACGGTTAGAACCTAGCATCATATGTATGACCTTATTAGGCTTCATTTATTTATTTGAACATGTAGAAAGTTGTTTCCATGACAACTGTAATCAATCTATACCTGTAAGATGGGTTGGGTTTCCGAATGGTTAAACACATACACTTTAGATCATAAGACCTGTTATTGAATCAAGTACTAGATGGTTACCTGGCAGACTTCTTTGGTTTCGAATCCCCGGTTGTACGTGACAAGGAGTAAGGTTGCCTGTCCAACTTCGTACCCTAGTTTCCCCCCCACTGCTAAAGACCCCTACGCGCATGCGAATTGTTAAAGTAAAATTAAACCATATGTTAGTCTCGAAATGAGCAGGTTTGTGTCGAGTGGACGTTAAACCCCATTTCTCTGTCTCCCTCTTGCCATCTTTTAGATCATATTGGGAGTTTATATGTTTTAACTACATATAAAGACTACAGGATACGATTGGTTTTAATAATGAAAAACAATACTTCTACTTTTATTTTTAAGGCCCAGTTTTAACTTTTTCCTCTTCTATTCTATTTTGTTGCTCATTTAAATTATTATAATTTATTCAAACATATATTTGTGTATTTATTGCTATTGATCATGTTTGTTTAGATTTTGTTCATCGTTTTGTTGTTACATGAAGAACATTTAAAATGGGGCTTGCAACAGGCCACCACGCCTCGTGTAAACTATATCTTGTGAGAGTTGATTAGATTTCAGTTATAATCTCATTCTAAGATACTCAGAATAGCTGATCAAGACTGGGTGGTTGGATGGTTTCATGCATGTGTTTTACATCATAAGGTCTATCATTGCGTCAACTGGCGCGTGTATCTATGATTGTTCCAACTGGAACGTTGGTTTCGTATTGCGACCAATGGATAGGGCACCAAAGGCGTCCATTGGAGTAGCCGATTCTTTCCCATTGGGTAAAGGCACCCATTGGCTGTCCGATTTGTTTATGGGCAGACAACTCCATCCCCCCCTTGCTACCTACGAGCTTGTAGCTTGACTAGCTTTGTGTGTCATTTTGTTTATCATATTAGTGCTATTATATTCTTCATCAATGAGAGCTTTAGTTGTCATTTTGTCATTGTTTTTGTATAGAAATTACTTTCGTTTTGTCCAATGTATGCTAATTTAATAACATTACATGTGTGCATTGTATATTTTGTATTAGTTCCTTTTGGAATGTTCGCGGAACGGACAGGTTCGTTTGACTGTTTCTGTCTGTCCTTATTAAGCTGCAACATGAAATTACCGTTGTACCCCACCTCTATTCAAAGTTTATTTTGGAGTCCTTATCTTTTTTTTTGATCATAATTCAACTTGAATATAGTTTGGAAAGATATGTTGAGAAAAGTTATGATACACAATATAAAGATTCCCTTAGAAGATAGACGGTGTGGTAGAACGGTTTTGTCAATAATTTCATAATCAAGCTTAAACATACATTAAGGGGGATTAGATGAGGAGCTGGCAGTTCTCACTATAAAAGTTAAAAACTAAGTACTGGTAACGTAAAAGGAATATGCTGAAAATTTCAGTCAGATGGATCCACTTTGAACCGCGAATTTAGGTATTGAATTTTAGGTCTAGCCTCGATAAGCCTTACTAAAGTTGGTACAATAAAAAACATCATCTTGATTATCCAGTTTCTGATTTAATCATCAATGGGTGTCGAGTCAAAAATCGTATTCAAAAGCAGTAAATTTTGTTGGTTAGCTCTGACATCGAGAGTTGATTAAGGTCTGTATGAAATTAATGTCTAATTGATTATTTAGATAACATTTAAGGCCTAAAGAAAGATCTGTAATGGACAGATTTAGCTTTTGCATAATGTATGTTTAATAAGGGTGTAGTCCCGAAATGACCTAGTTTGTGTTGAGTGGAGGTTAAACCCCATCTCTCTCTCTCTTTAATAAGGGCGAACAGAAGCAGTCGAAGAGGACCTTGTCCATTCAGAGACCGTTCTGAGAGGAACTGTCTGTTATATGTGGTTGAATTCAAGCCTCTACACCTGTAATTGTGCAAATATACCTTCTATTATAACTTATTTATTAATGCATGCTCCAATGAAGAGTCTCAATCTCTTCATTATGGAGATTATATCACTGATTAAAATACAGATGTGACATTTGATCTTGGTGTGTTATTATTTCAAATAATTCTCCGGGCAATATACTAGATGAAATATAGGACTCGTGAAATGCACCTGCAGTATTGTGTCTGTGTGTTAAGTTGTTTAATGGTCTCCAACAGGGACGGCTTTACAAGGGGCGTTGGATGGCCTAATGCTTAGCATGCACGCGCTTATCATAAAGCCTGTCATTGAGTCAACTAGCATGGTTTCGAATTACTGGTTGTACGGCATGAGGAGCAGGGTCGCCTGTCCAACCTCGTGGGTTTTCTCCAGGTCCTCCGATTTCCTCTCACTGCTAAAGACCCATACGCAGATACATTAATAAGCTATTTGCACAAAGCTTAATAATACAAATCGTATACTCCAGTGATGCAAACGAGGGCGTGACAAGGACGGCTGTCTAGTTGTTCGGATGGTACGAAAAACCGATGACCCCTGTATACATTGGTATGCATTTAAAAAAAACCTTTCCTTCATAGCTTCATAAACTCATCTCATTTCAGATAAGCTACTAGTCCCCACCCCCAGAGTTTCAAATCAAAAAACACGGATAAAAGCCGTGATTTATTTTATTTCCCGAATGTACATAAAAAATATCATAATCATAATCTGAACGTCACACCACAGATAATAATAATACAATTAATAATAAACAACTTGAAATGTTACGAAGCAACATTAGATACACAATGTTAAATTAGTACGATGTCATGTTTTAATATATATATATGTATAGCACTTTTAAATTATCTCCCCTTGTCCTTTAAATTATAATATATATATATATAGCACTCAGCAGATGAAATCTTGTCATTCATTCTGAACTCCAGAACTTTCATTGTAAGAGAATTTTGTTAAATACCCTTAACAATTTGTTAAATTTATCATTTGTTCTATGGGCTGTCATTATTTGAGCATTATAATTTAACCATCATATCAGATCCATGACCTATCATAGATGAACTCTCATATGAGCGACCAATCAGTGATCATCTCTCAGATAAGCCACCAATCAGTGATGATCTCTCCTCTCTCAAGCGACCAATCAGTGATGATCTCTAAAATGAGCGACCAATCAGCGATGAGCTCTCAGATGAGCCACCAACCAGTGATCTCTCGATAATATTCTGTCTGACACATAAAATAGCGTTACTGAAACCTACTTTAATCTAAATATAGAGTGTAGGCGGTACTGGATTAAGCGAAGGGAGACTGCTCCCAATTCAAACCCAATTGGGAAAAGTCGAGTATGATAATTGGTCTTTAACTGTTTAAGACTATAAAGCTTGTGTAAGAAAAGCTTCTGTCAAAAATATTATACATGTTGATCAGATGATTCATACATCTTGCGGCACTGACTCTAGTCTGTCAAATCTATCGATAAATTCAGCAGTAGGTGGGGTTGGTTAGGGTTAGTCAGTAAAAGCGGTTAATTGCTTGTTATCAGCCCTATCTACTGTCACTAAGCTTGGTTAGTAAAAGATTTCAAGTTTACCACTTGCTTGTTGTCATTCTACTGTCTGTAAGCTCAAAGAGGCAATATGGCAGCTTTAAGGGACTACTGTTAGTGTCTACGGAGATAACCTTTCACAACAACCATATACGAATCTGACCAGGCCCCAAGTTCACAAAGCATTCTCAGACTCAACTTTCAATCACTGTTTATAAGAAATATCTTTGATCCAGAAACACAAAACTTTCCACATAGTTTCTTATTGATGTATTTCAAACATTACAACAGCAAAAGTTTCATAAAGGGCTATATTTTATTACAATAAAGCGAACAATTTTGAGTAAATTCTTGACTTAAGTCTGAGAATGCTTTGTGAACTCAGGGTTTGATGTTCAACAATAACAGTATAATAATAAATAAACTATGTTAGATGACACCAGTCTTTCTACATTTGACGAGGATTATGCAAATTTTACGATAAATGATTAAATAATGATCCCTCGTAACGGAAATAATATAACCATAAAAAAATAATACTATATACAAACACATCAACATCCGTATAAGCCTCGAAATCAATTTCAAATAGCGACTACATCACCTGATAGTCAGTCAATGTTGTCAAGGTATTAGTCACATGTTCTATTACACTAACATACATTTATACACTGACAGCGTTAGCCGTTAATCATTTTCCAATAGTTGTTATATCTAAAAGTCAGTCAAGGTATTAGTCACATGTGTTAATACATTTATACATTGACAGCATTAACCACCAATCATTTTTGTAATATTGTCATTCTGTTAAATCGACCAATGCTGTAAAGATATTCGTCACATGATGTAAACACTAACAATAACGTACATTTATACATTGACAGCATTGGCCACCCATCTTGTTTTCATTAACTTTGGTATATCACTTGAAAGTCAGCCAAAGCAGTCACTGTATTCGTCACATACACAAGGAGACCCTCGCAAAACCAACACTTGCATCCTAATGAATAGAGAGAGATGAAGATGGAGAGACACAGAGATGGGGTTTAACCTCCATTCTTCCTAACTAGGTCATTTCCGGACTTTTGTCACACACAGGAAGGAAATCCAAACCACGCCACGTAACTCGATGACAGACCTTATGATGCAACACACATATGCTAACCATTCAGCCACCGAACCTAACAAAATTAAATGGAGTTCAACGTCCTACTCCGAACTGTGCTAGGGAAGACAGACACATGCCATACAGTGTATTATGAGGGAAACTTTACACAGACAGCCGCACTATGACCTATTGAATTTCAACTAACAAAGGATCTTTTACGTGCACGCCAATATGTACATGGGACCTCCGTTTTTCGACCAATCCGATGGTTGGGTTAAATTCTATCTGTGAGATTAACCATTTTGGATGCAATTGTTGAAATATTGCGAAGGACCCTAAACAATAACATTGTAAAAGGTCATAAAAAAGAACAAACTGAATTAATTGAGGAAAGGATAATGTGAGGGGTAAATGATATTAAAGCAAAAATACAAACACACCAACTAGCTAAAATTATAAACATCACAAACTTTACAGGTTATAACTTATTTGGGGTCGCCATTCAATAAATACAGTAGAAATTTCAGAAAGGGATACAGTTGCTGTTATAAAAATTATTTTTCATAGAAAAAAGATATGGAAAATGTTTTTACATTGCATAGCTTAGTCTTTTTTTCATTTATAAACAATATTTTTTTCTTCCGATTGTTACGTAAATAGAGAATGGAGAACAGGCAAGGTAAGGCCTATATTGATGAACTCTCCCTAGCTTACACTGTTCTCATCGAATAAACTGGTTCAACTTTTATCTCATTGTTAAGTAGATAAATCATCTTTGATTCAAAGAAATCTAAAGAAAAAAACATTGTTTCTTTTTCATTTTCAGGGAAACAAAAGCAGTTGAGAAAGAGAGAAATAGTTTTTGCGTATAAATAATTGAATTCTACTAGAGGGCAGTACAATAAACTGAAAATGTCTGGTGTAAGGCACACTAGGGTTAACAAAGCATGAAAATAACAGCTTTTCTTTCAGTTTTTTTACTCTTTAGTACGTTTTCAAATCTATTTTCTTCCAAACATAATAAATACTGAATAATTTGTATGGATTATATTACTGAACATTATCTTACATATCGATCAACTAATAATAAGCTTAGTAATAAAAATAACATATGTTCATGTAGATAATCTATCAACAAAGTAGCAAAATTCTTTTTTGTATATACATACCAACAAGAGTAAGTAGTAGATGTATCTACAAACATATATCATTAATCATAAATCAATCAACTTGGATTTTATAAATATTTACAGGCATTTAGTAACTAGTTAGAGCAATGTCTTTGAAAGGCATTTAGTGAACGTGATATATAATAAACAGAAACCTTTATGGATAACATTCACTTGGTTTATTAACTGCAACGTTTCAATGAGGGTAATACTCTCACCGTTATCAAACTGCTGCATTTAATAAACCTAGCAAATGTTATTCATAAAGTTTTCTGTTTATTGTACATAGAGCAATACACAATAACACATACTTATCAAAGAACAGCTACTTATCTATTTGGGCGATGTTTTGAAGGGTTATCTATTTATGTTACATATTCCCCAAAACTTCGCACAAATAAATAAGGGCCCTGTTTCTCGAAATGTAAACTAAAGACAAAATCCACATTTTTGTAGATGCTTCAATTTTGATTGGCTAAGCACTAAAATCAATGTAATACTATCCAATCCTTTGGATTTTTATCTTAGTTAAAATTTCGTGAAACAGACCCCAGCAGTTTAAGAGATTAAAACTGGACTGATAAGGAACATCTACATGTATTATAGTTTCTTCTATGTAATGGTCTTGTTCTCTTAATTACATGCCTGGTTAATTTACGTCGTTCGACACTACTACTCACGCCCAGGATCTTTGTTGGATCAAATACACGACACAGAGATTACGCTATCCAAAAACTGTGCATTTAAAAGAAACCTTGATAGTTCGGGCAAAATTAGATTAAATTAACAGGACGACAGGAACCAACAGTTTATATTTATATATTTACAGTTTTGACCTATTCATCAAGCCTTCAGAATCAGTGAACAGATAATGGGTTGTGATCGCACTGTTCAGAGATATCCCAAGTTGCCTGGTTTTGATCACGCTGTTCAGAGAGATGTCCCTAGTAGAATGATTTGCGATTGCGCTGTTCAGAAATGTCCGTAGTTGCCTGGTTGTGATCGCGCTGTTTGAAGAGATGTCTCAAGTTGCCTAGTTTGTGATCACGCTGTTCAGAGGTGTCTCTATATAGGCTTGTCCTATAAATTTTTAAAGCCAAACAAGCCACAGGATTTTGCTCGCTCGACATAGATCAACTTATAATGAGTGATCAGTGACAGCAAAATAAGCCTCAAGTTGTTATTTTTACGATATATGAAGCAAAATGTTGAAATGGGCGAAAATATAAAATGTTGAATTTGTTTCGTATATCATATCTAAAGTTATACCTTTCATGTTATAATATTAAAACAATATTTCAGATTTTAGCCCATTTTTATTCGTGTGGTAGAAGAGTGATAATTTCCAAATCATTTTGCGATCAGAGATAAAATATAAAAATCTCCTAGTTTTGTCTAGATCTAGTATGTATAAAGCGAGTGGGAGACATCGAAAGGCAATCAGAAAGAGGTCAATTTAACATAAACAACAATTAAATAAAAATATATACAAAGTTAACAATTCATATAAACAATATATTCTAATAATCTTTTCCCTCATAGTGAAAACCATTCAATTACAGTTTATCCCCAGTCAGATTAACCCTTTGAACACCATCACACTGATCACATGTCCAACATTGTAGCTGTTTACATCTGGCCATCACACGGACCACATGTCTAACAGTGTGGTAGGAAAATTGGTGAGTATACTATCAATGTTTAAATGATAGAGATGTGACATCCTTCCCAAACAAGAGATGGTCAAGAATGTAAAAGAACTCCGGGTTCAAAGGGTTAATATTCTCTAGTTGGACTTGGTCACTAAAGCATGGCATTCATTGTTATTATAACTATAATTTCTTATCACTCATAGTGCATTATAATAACTATGTAATTTATTATAACTCACAGTGCCTTATAATAACTATACGCAATTTACTATAACTCACAGTGCCTTATAATAACTATATGCAATTTACTATAACTCACAGTGCATTATAATAAATACATATAATATTTCATAACTCACAGTGCATTATAATAAATACATATAATATTTTATAACTCACAGTGTATTTTAATAACTCTACATATTATAACTCGTAGAGAATTATAATAACTACCGGTACATATAATCTATTATAACTCATAGTGCATTATAACTCACAGCGTATTATAATAACTACCTGTACATATAATTTATTATACTCCACAGCGTATTATAATAACTTCATGTAGTCACAGTGTATTATACAGACATGATTTTAGCTGTTGAACAAAAAAGCTGAAAAAATCCGGCGGGGGGTGGGGGTGGGGGCGTGTCCAGTGGCAACGCCAGTATGTTTGGGGGAGGGGGGTGTGCAAGGGTAATTTTAAAGTAAGGGGGGGGGGGGGCTGTCTCATCATACTGAATTTCTATATTCTTGTATTTATTTGTCTTCAAATTTACTAAAAAAAAATTTATTTCTTATTTTTCTTGTATTTAATTCATTTACAGAATACAATTACTAAACAAACAAACAAAAAAATAATAATAATAATGTTTGAACTACGCATCCGATCTTTTGATTATCCTGTATAATTTTCTAGACTAGAAAATATGTTGCTCTAATTAGTCTAAATCGAATAAACCTTTCCCTCCCTCCGACCGTAATTAATAATAATTCACGACTCTTCGGGAATTGACTTTACAAATAGAATGTCTCAAAAGCTCGCCTTCCAACTTCTGTTCCAACCATTTCCATCCATTTTAAAGTCCTTTGTCGAATAGTTTGGTGTCGACGTCTCGATATACGACCTTAGCCATAGCGCGAAAGAACTGACGATGATTACGTACCGTACCATCATCGGCACGATAGAGAAACTCTATGTCACTTGTAATGACAGGCTATCTCGTTCAATCTCGCGCGATTCTACGATACGGTATTGTTAATGTTTACATCGCTGACATCCGGTCGGTAGATTTCAAAGTTATGGATAGATATTAAGTTCACCAGTTAGAAATTTGTCAGGAAAAAATTAATGATTGTTTGATTTATGATATTAGGCTTTTGAAACAAGGTGTTTGAATTAATTAAAGCGGAACAATATCATAACAAAAGCGTTGTCAAAAGTCGGAACCGACCGCAAAAAATCAGAACCTGACGGGACAAAAAGCGGAAATCCGCTTTAAAGCGGGAAAAAATCATGTCTGATTATAATAACTACCAGTACATATAACATATTATAACTCACAGCGTATTATAATAACTACCAGTACATATAACATATTATACCCCACAGCGTATTATAATAACTCACAGTGCATTCTAATTATTACATACAATATATTTAATATCGTTTATTGCGTATGATAAACATGAGTGAAATGATATGATACCAAGTTTTATCAACTAGAGAACCGTCAAATCTCTGTATAAATAGTCTTCCTTAAATGTAACGTTTTGTTTTTACGCAATTCACACGCTATGTGATTATTTGTTGCATTTATCGACTTTCTTCAGCGCCGACAATTCTCTGAACACTAGAAACCATAAATTGTTTCATCGTGTGAAAAAATGATATTTCTCACAGACTGAACAATACAATGAATGTGTAATGGTTTGACGAATTTACGAGTTATTTTTTAGCGTAGACAATTCTTTGAAATGTTCAATAGCGTAGCAAGACATATATTATAACATATTGAACATGAAATATACAATGAAGATGAAATTGTTCGAATGAATATCAAATGAAAGCAACAAATAATCACATCGTGTGTCGTGGACACTACAGATCCGTTGTAATTAATTCATAACAAAAATAAACGTTCAATAAACCCTTCATTATTCGTGGTTTCCCTTCTGGTTGACAGCAGACATCCCTCTATTTCCCGCGGTAATATAGACTTTATTAACAAGTTAGTCCACTTTAACAACACTGTATATTTTACTCACGAACCAGAAACACGAGAAAAATCCCATTGTACCTGAAAAATACAAATTCCATTAATATATTCAGAGACACAAAAATAACAGAGGGAGAAATGTCGACTTAACGCAATAAGGTCATTTCAGGACTAAAATATTGTTTAATTTTCATTTCAATAATTCCCTTGCATTTAGGGGTCTTAAGCAGAGAAAGAAAGCCAGAGGACCAGGAGAAAAATCACAAGGTTGGACAGATGACCTAATCCTTGTCACGTACAAGCTTAGGATCCAAACCATGCCACTTCCTCAATGGCAGACCGTATGATATAAAACGCAGGCCTTAACATCCACGACACAAACTAGGTCATTTCGGGACTAACATATGGTTCAATTTTATTTCAATTATTTTCTTGGGCGAAATAGTGTAAAGCAGTGGGAGGAAACCAAAAGACCTGGAGAAAACCTATGAGACGGGACAGGTGACCCTATTCTCCAAGTCGTCACATGCAACTGTGGAATCGAAACATCGGTTGACTCAACAAGAAGTTATTTGACCATCTGACCCCTGACTGCCTCCCCACACACCTGTCACATACAACCGTGGAATCAAAACCTTAATTGACCTTATGACATAACCTTATAATTGAGGGCCTATTCACCAACCAATCCCCCCCCCCCCAAACAACCTGTATATAACAACCCAACCTGTATATAAACCCCACCCACCCACACACCCCCATTGTACATGTTTATAAACTTACCAGTAAGTAAGAAGAAGAGTATAACTATAATAGCTGTATAACCAAAATACAGGAATGTACTCGCAGCGCCGGACATCTCTAGTTTCGATACGAAGAAATGAATACAATAGATGAAGAAATAGACAGATGTAAAACCACTGGTTAAATACGATCTCCACCACCAATGATAGTCCTGCAAAATATCAAATAATAAATATTAATAATATATCAAAAAACCAAGCCAAATTTATTTCCATTGCAACAACAATTATCAAATTGGAGAAATTTCTGAATAGCACATGGCCCTAGAACTATCGCAGGTTACTTTGCAAACCACATAAACGTTTTGCACAGCCTGTGTTTTTGATGGGTAGATATTTAATACTGCACTGTTACAAGGGTAGTAGTTAGCACTGCACTGTCCCCAGGAAGTATTTAATACAGTACTGTCCCAGGTAATAGTACTGTACCGGGTAATAGTTAGTACTGTACTGTCCCCAGGAGTGTTTAGTATAACTATCAGTACTCTACTCTTCTGGGTAGTGGCTAATACTACACTGTCTTGAGTAATAATACTTTACACTGCACTGTCTCGAGTAATAACACTTTACACTGCACTGTCCCGGGTAGTAGATTACAATGCATTGTCCCAGGAAGTGGTTAGAATAGTAATCCACTGTCTTGAGTAAAGGTTAATGCTCTACTGTTCTGGGTAATAGTTTACACTGCACTTTCTTTGGTAGTATCTAATACTGCATTGTCTTGCATAATAGTTAGTACTGCATTGCCTGATAGATATTTAAGGAGTCTAATATCACTGACTTTGCTTTTCAAGTTAAAGTCTCTTTTTGTCAATTTCTTGTACACTACAATATTGTGAAAGATGAATCCTCTAAAAGAATATCAGTCCCCTAGTGGTATATACAAGTCTAAATCAACGAATATCCGACCCCAAATGGTTTATTCTAGTTTAAATATCTGCCCCCAAATGGTTTATACGAGTTTAAATCAACAAATATTTATCCCCAAATGGTTTAAGCAAGTTGAAATCAAGTTGTACTAACCTCAGCACACAGATGAAAGTAACAAAGTAAAATGGTGGCCTCGGAACAAGTTACAATTAAAATAAGAAAAACTAAGAGAAGAAAACCAAACATATAATATGTCTGATGGGACCTGAAAATATAAAAACATAGAAATATTATAATCAGTTATATTACACATGTTTTATCAGTTATAACCGACATGTTTCATTTACAACACGATTCTAATCCCTAAACAGCCAGTAGGACAGAACAATTGGTTATTGCAAATGACAGCCCTATGACAGAGAATCACTAAACATTGGTTATAATCAGTTATACTACAAATGTTTTATCAGTGGATGACATAGTTATAGCTGAAATGTTTCATTTACCCTTTGATTCTAATCGGTAAGCGTTGTTTATTGATGGGCAACAGTTTGACAGAGACTTGTAGCCCTATGTCAGAGCCCTGTAGAATTGAATTTTGCTTTATTTAATATTGCCAATCACTGAAACTCCACTAATGAGCTTAATGTTCACTCATACAAACCAGTCAGTAGAAACCCAGTTTGCTCAGGTGACCCTACTCCTTACCACACAAGTTTGAGATCGAAATCACCATCCCTGACCTATAAGTTCGATTTGTTTGAGTGTTTTACGTAGGATGTTTTAGACCCCCACCTGTATCATTAGGTAAACCATGCCCCCGCCCTCCTGTATTATTAGGTAAACCATGCCCCCGCCCTCCTGTATTATTTGTGAAATGCCGACTCACCATATACTGTTTAATATAAAGAAGAGTTGGATGAAGATACAACCAAACGGTAAAACACCACCCATTATAATTCCTGGGATTGGTTTCGTATAAAATGATTGATCAGGTATCTGTCGAGGGATCTGATTCGTTCTTACAGGATGTTCAATAGGCTGGAAAATAAAAGAAATAAAATGAAATGGAGTTTAACGTCCTACTGTTCTGCTCCTAAAATGGGTTACTGAAGACGGACATATGCCATACAGTGTGCTATGAGGGAAATTTTGCCCGGGCAGCGGCACTACGGCCTACTGCTATATCAAATTGCAACTAGAATTTTTAACATGCCAATGTGTACACAACATCTCGGTTTTTGGTCCCATCCAAACGACTAGACAGCTATATCACTGACAAGAGGGAAACCACGCCGGAAAATCTGGATAAACTTTCTCGGCCAATGTAGCGACCTCCAGGATAGCGAGTCAGCTTCTTACCCACTGCGATCTCCTCAGATGATTAAAGACTGTATTGCTTTAACAATTGAGAAGGTAAGCTGTGGATAAGACCCATCACATATGGACATGAAATAATGTGCTGTTGAGTGACTGGGAGTCAAATCCCCCTTTCTGCGATATTATACCAAATAAAACTATAAAATATTAGAAGCCAAGTCAAACTCAGCTGTTTTTGTTTTTCCCTTGACACAGTCTTAGCCATGTTTGATTTCATGTAGGACAATCGACCACGCGGGTCAATAATTTTTGCGAGAAAGTAACACGTGCTTTCGGTTCAAAAAGCTGCACGCTAATGATCATTTAGCTGCGTGCGCATCTCATGTGACCTCTAACCCACAGTCAATCAACATAGCAGAACGAGAGTCACTTACCCTTTTCTTGAATCCAAAATAAGCTCCAACAAAAGTAAGGGGTACTGAAATACCGAACCATAAAGCCAATAAGGCAATGAGGGTGGAGAAAGGAATAGCTGCACTGCTTTTTTCTATCCACAGCAACAAATTCAATACAAAGAAGATTGCAAAAATAACTCTGAAAAAAATAAAATAATAAAATGAAATGGAGAGAGAGAGAAATGGGGTTTAACGTCCATTCAAACAAACTAGGTCATTTCGGGACTAACATATGGTTTAATTTTAACAAAAACTGGCTTGCGCATAGGGCTCTTTAGCAGTGGGAGGAAACCGGAGTGCCCGGAGGAAACACACGAGGTTGAGAAGGCGCCCCTATCTCTATTTTTTCAATAATTTGCTTGCGCGTAGGGGTCTTTAGTAGTGGGAGGAAACCGGAGTGCCCAGAGGAAACCCACGAGGTTGAGAAGGTGCCCCCTAACCCCTATGCCACATATGCTCACACCGGGGATCGAAACCACAGCCGCAAACCAGAGTTGACCGACTAGTCAGAGGTCGAAGCACGGCACTCTAGACCACTAGGCCATCCCAACCGCAAGCCAGAGGTGACCGGGCAGCTAGAGGTCGACCCACAGCACTCTAGACCACTAGGCCATCCCAACCACCCTAAAATGAAATGGAGTATAACGTCCAACTGTTCTGTTCCGAACTGGGCTAATGAAGACGGAGCAAATAATGAACATACATGTGGTGGATCGGCCCGTGTTAAAATTTAAACTGACCTAAATCATGATACAGAAGAAAAGGCTTTGAATCAAATATACAACTCATTGAATACGATTCTAGCTGTGTTTGTGTCAGACTTTTACCATGGATAGTGGTAAATAATGTTCTCTGTTTTCAGTTTATGTCTTTTTCATAGATAAATGTGATAATTGTATGTAATTTTATATTAAATGTACGAGGGAGCAGCGGGCCAAGTTGAATTGTTGGCGCTATATAAATCAGTTATTCATGAAATACTCTGTAACACAAGTCACTGTGAAGATCATTAACTTACCCAGGACATAAGAAAGCTGTCAACAAAACATTGGATTTCCATTTTTCACCACCAAACACTGGAAAAAAAATAAATCCCTCAAATTGTTTATACACTTTAATGGTCTTGGGTATTAGTTAAATATGCAAGCCTGGAAATAAGGCACCTGTCACAGACAATGTCAGGCACAGATTCAGGCTTTGTCAGGCACAAAACCCCTGGTCATTGTATCCGGCACTGATTTGTCTTTTTTATTGATATTATTAATACATGTCCGGCACTAAGTTGAAAATATCAGGTACTATTTCATTTCCAGGCCTGTTAATAAGCATGCCCGTCTGGATTGACACTTCGAATGTTTTGTAACATTCTACGAAGAACACATTCTACAATTACAAAAGATTACCAAGTTTTATTGTAACTGGAAGCGTCTAGAGTGACTAAGATTCATTGTGATTGAAGGTTCATCTTGATCAAACCCCTTCAAAGTGACTAAGATTCACGTTGATTGAAGCCCCTTTAAGACCAAAGAAAGTTATATATTTGAGTTGGAGTTTAGAAGTTACTTACTTTTATAGATTCTAGCGGAGACATATCCTGCTGGTGTTCCAAGACATACATACAGAACCTACAAATACAAAACAAGTATAACATTTCTCAGACAAATCAATGATAACCTAAATGAGAGGGGAGCTTTTTAACGTCAACTCAACACAAAGTAGGTCATTTCGGGACTAACACATGGTTCAATCTTATTTCAATAATTTACTTGGCCGCAAGGCAGTGGAGGAAACCAGAGGATCCGATGAAAACCTACAAGTTTGGACAGACGACCCTACTCTTTGAACCTTGAGTAAAGCTTGTACCATAATGTTAAAAACAGAAAGTGAGAGAAAGAGCGATCCTTTACACACAAAAGCTTGGAATCGAAAGTCTGAAAATTGACTCAATGAATTCATCCAGTCCCCATCCATGATGTAAAACTTACCAGTGAACAGGTCATCAAAGCTCCTCTATTGGCTGGTGACAAGAAACCCAAACAAGCAAATACTGAAATTATACGTACACAATTATATTCACTTACCGATCATAAATTGTTTTAATGGTATTTAGTAATTAAACTGAAATATATGGATCACAATTCTATGGAATACAATTACTGCTTATAACTGAGAGACACTTTTACTAGGCTTCTCTGGTCGTTATCAAGCAATGAACTTTTCTACTTTACCGCCCTGACTGGGATATCTGGGATACCCTACTTTTCATACCACACCCCAAAAATCCTGATGGACTTCCTCGACTCCCACCAGGGTTGAACATGGGGCCTACAGATTATCGAACCACCTCAGTCCCCTACTAGATTTTGAAAGATAATACAATCGACAACTTACGTAGTGTTATAAGAACCATGAAAAAGATCTGTACTCCAGATCCTGTCAGCACGGAAAGAACCATTCCCTTTCTTGGAGCACGGAAAACATCTCCATGGACCAACTTCCAACCAAATTCTTCCTGAGCATCCTCCTGCGTGAACAAAAATAAAAAAAACAACAATAAAGAGTATTATGTAAAAATCGGTTCAAAATTGTGACCTATACACTGTTCACAAGCTAAATACGTGAAGTTACAGTCCGATACATGCCAATATCGAAAGGAACCGAGATCTTGGGGTGATAAACCTATATTCCAAGTTTCATTGAAAGCGTATAAAAATTGTGACCTGTAGACTGTTCACAAACAATTGTGGACGGACGGACGGACAGGGGCGACGACAATATACGTCCACATGAAAATGTGGGCGTATAAAAATATAATCTGATTAAGACACAGATGCTATTTCTTTTTGTTTTTTAGTACCGTAGTTCAAAATTTCGTTTTACTTGTCTTCACAACGCTAGGATCTAGAAGATGTGAGAGATTAACCAATCAACCAGTGTGTTACGGCAAGCTTTTGGCATGAGTTGCGCAAGACTGTGGGTAATCCACTAGAAACATCAATACTGATTGGTTAATCAAAGGTCTGACATCATAGGGTCAAAAATCCATAGAATGACCCCTGATGAAGCCTCCTAAAACAACTGAACAGATTTTAATGTAGCGTGGGCCATTGAAAGTATAAAAAACGAAACAAAATATAGATCTGTATTTCAATAAGATTGTTAAAAATAAAATATCCTGACAATAAGTTTATCATTATGTCCATTGTTTCTCTATACATTGTCCCTTGCCAGGCCCTGTGTCCTGTATCATTGACAACGGGAAAACCACGCCAGAAAATACTGATGAAATTTCTCAGCCAGGGTTTACTAGCAATGGTCTTATTTACTGAGCCAATGCAGCTCGCTAAATCGATATAACGAACGTGTTATATTAAAATTGTTATAAAACTTACAGCGCTATCCATCTGGTTGTATCGAGCGATATCTTTATGTAGAGTACGTAAAAGAATCATGGCCACCATACCAGACAGGAACAATACAATAACAAGGGAGTTCATTATACTGAAATATAACATCAAACATTATACTAATATTATCAATTACAAAGAGTTGGTTCACTCTCATTAGGAAGTCAAGTAGTTTTTATATTTGTGAGAATGGGACATGCGACATTTGAATAAATATATAAATGAACAGCACCATACATAAATAACTATACAAGACAACTCTGTCGACAAGGCACACGATAAACAGACATTTCAAACAGAATAGAGTAAGGGATCTGGAGACTAGTCGTAAGCGTACACACAGTCCAGAGTCTGTATTTCTTTACACAGCGCATGAAGTTTTGACAGAATTGACAGTCAGAAGAAATTTATATTCATTTAGTCACCCATATAAAGCGGAGAGAGAGAGAGAGAGGGGGTGGGTAAAATCTTCAGCAGAGAGAGAGGAAACCAGAGGACCCCATAAAAACTCATGAAGATAGAAAGGCGACCATACTTCTCAATATGCCACTTGATTAATGACAGACCATGTTACTTGACATGCACACGTTTAAACCACTATACTCCCGTCCCCTAGGAGGAGAGACTGTGGTAAATATATAATATATTAATTTACCTAAACCACTGGATATTTGTATTAGGCATGGACTGTAGAATATAATATATTAACTTTACCTAAACCACTGGATATTTGTATTAGGCATGGACTGTAGAATATAATATATTAATTTACCTAAACCACTGGATGTTTGTATTAGGCATGGACTGTAGAATATAATAAATAAACTTTACCTAAACCATTGGATATTTGTATTAGGCATGGACTGTAGAATATAATATATTAATTTACCTAAACCACTGGATGTTTGTATTAGGCATGGACTGTAGAATATAATCCCATCTTGATGACCACTTCACATCATTATTCACCTGTAAAACAAACCAATAATAAAACTGGGATTTCAAGAGATAAAATCGTCATTTCGGGACTAACATAAGGTTCAATTTTATTAATAAATTTGCTTGCACTTAGGGATCTTTGGCGAGGTGGCGGGTAGGAAAATACCCAAGAGAATACCCACGAAATTGGACAAGCTATTGTCTATTTAAGCTGCAGCTTAAAAGAGAAAAGCCACCAGGTTGTACGGGCAATTGTCTATCTTTTGAGGGCATGAATAAAATGAGGCTTAACTACCAGTACTCTTCTGCGGACACAGTGTGCAATGAGGAAAATTTACCCTGTACAGCCATTGAATTATAATAAGAGATCTGTTACGTGCACGTTAAAACCGACGAGGTTTGACAGGCCATCCTACTCCTTGTCACGTACAACCAAGGAATGGAAACCACAACAGTTGACACAATGACAAACCTCCCCTTGATAGAAAACAAAAACCTACGACCCATCTTTACACTTATCCTAACTTACCTACCAGTTAAAGGAGTAAGTGTAGATAAATCAACTCACCTGCCAGTTAATGGAATAAGTGTAATTAAATTTTAATTCATCTTTAATATCGCCATCTTTAAATTTAAGAGGTGGTACATCAGCTCCACACGCTCCACTTCCAGACGTCTTGTGATTTATACTTAATAAAAAAAAATAACAGGTTCATAAAACTTTTTGTACATTTTTGAGGGGTATATTTTAGATATCACAGCACTTGTATCAATGACAGTTCTTATGATTCGATAATCCAATTCCCCTACATTTTAGATATAATTATCTTATAATAGAAATGAACTAGGGTTTAACGTCTAACTTGATTTATAGGATCAAACAGAATATTTATTTGTAATATTATGGAAATGTGAAACTGATATAAAAGGACTGCACCATTCACTGTAAGATGTGTAGGATATAAATAGTCAAGAAGACCCATCTGTTAAACCGTTCAGTGCGTAGGTTGTTATATAACGTACTGGACAACTGTCAGTCATTGCAATATAACGTTTTGGAGGTATTTTCCCCCAACCTATTCTCAAAATATAGTTCATTTACGGAGAAAACAACATGTAAGGGAAAATTATTATTATTATTATTTATTATTATTAATGCACCCCACCCCTGTATTTGTTCTGTAATGAAATGGGAGTTTAAAGGGACAATCCCGATAAGAACAGAGTCTCAAAAATTAAAGTCCGAGTATTTATGAAATTTATGGACCAAAATATAGAGGCCCGGTGTATTTACCTTTTCGCAAAATTTCAGCATAAAACATTGAGTCGTTTGGACGTGAACGTCAACACTGCTTATCCGGACACGTAACCCTTTTAAGATTTCGGGTCAATTTTTTCATTGGGTGACCTGATAATCGATTCCCGTTTCTTGAGAGGTCTATACAGTGAATGACCCATGTACTGTACTTGATAACAAAGGGTAAATTCCACCTACATATTATTTTTATAGAAAAAAAGTCTGGTTTTGTCCAGATACTGTATAATACATCGGTCTCCATTTCCAGATGAAGACTGTCAGGTTTAAGTTATTTACAAGCGTATCACAAATATCATGCTAGTTGGTCGGCCTTAGGTAATGGGTTTTAAGGGATTTTAACACAAAATTAAGCAGTTTTATTCCCCAAAAAGTTATCGGGATTGGCCCTTTAACAGTTTTGCTCTTATACTTGGCTAATGAAGAAAGGGCAGCTGGCTTACTCCATTTTGAATTCCAACTCACCGACAAAGGGAAACCAAGTCAGAAAATCAGGACGAACTCTCTTGGCCAACGCAGGCAGCGAGTGTCTTACCCACTTAGCCACCATGTCTATTACCCTTGGATTTAGATTCCTCTAGCCAATACTGTTACCTAACTTTAAAATATCCCCCCCACCCTAAAATATCCCCCCCCCACCCTAAAATACAATAAAGAGAACTAACCTTCTTGGTGTTATTTTCGCTCCGATGATTCTTCCACCATTTTTATATGAATCGCCCCATTCAGCTTCGTCACTAGCGTGATATTCTATAGTAATATCTACATGGTTGAATAGATAGTGGGTTCCGGGCTCTGTTAGTCGGGGCTACAATTTATAATAATTTACATTAAAGCATTTGTTGCAATATATCAAATTTTCACCGACTTAATCCATGTTAACAATGTAATTAAATTGATTATTTAACTGACAAAATCAAATTGTTATTATCATGGGATAATCTCCTGGCTTAAGAGTTAGGTTATTCATGTTTTTTGGAGGACCAAGCTCCTTTTTGCCTTCGCCTATTTCTGGTGTTTTCCGGTATTTAGTGTTTTTCTGGTATTCAGTATAACATGGTATTTTCCTGTAGATTTCTGTTTTTTCCGTTATATAGAATAGTTCCAGAAAATAATGATGTTAATAGCATTTTACTTGTGTTTTTTTGACGTGCACGCCAATCTCAGTTTCTATCCTATTCAAACGTCTATAGGCTTTCAATTGCCAGGCGCTTCATCCTACAACACTGATATTACAGAAACACACCAGCAAATACTGACGAATTGTCCGAGTCAACACCCGGATCGAACACAGAACCCCCTGGTTAGCGAGCCAACATCTTACGCACTGAGCCACTGTGGATCCTGTAACCATTATTGCACCAGCCCTGACCATAACAGGTCAATGTTTAACCACAATTATTACACCAGCCCTGTTCAGAACAGATTAAAGTTTGACCACAATTATTGCATCAGCCCTGTTCAGAACAGATTAATGTAAGACCAACATTATCACACCAGCCCTGATCAGAACAGATCAAAGTAAGATCACCTTGCACCAGCCCTGATCAGAACAGATCAATGAGATTGTTTAACTTACATCCAGCTGACAAACTTCCTTTCTTCGTCCTTTATTGTTGACATAGCAACCAACTGGGAATCCAGTAGAACAGAAAGTACCACCTGACTCGACGGCATAACACCATGTTATAGGCATATTGTCTATAATCCTATAATAAACAAATTACACAGACAGTCAGAGAGAGCGAGAGAGAGAGAGAGAGAAAAAGAGAAAAGAAAGAGAAAGGGAGAGAGAGAGAGAGAAATGGGGTTTAACGTCCACTCAACACAAACTAGGTTTCTTTGCAGTGGGAGGAAACCGGAGTGCCCGGAGGAAACCCACGAGGTCGAGAAGGTGCCCCTATCTCCATGCCACATACGCTCACACCAGGGCTCGAAACCACAGTTGCAAGCCAGAGGTGACCGGCCAGCTAGAGGTCGAAGCGCGGCACTCTAGACCACTAGGCCATCCCAACCCCCCAGAGAAAGGGAGGGTTTAATGTCTACTCACATAAACTAGGTGATTTATTTAAGGACTAACATAAATCAATTTTATTTCAATAATTTGCCTGTGCGTAGGTGTCTTTAGTAGTAGGAAGAAACCAGAGGACGACAAGGTTGGACAGACGACACTACTCCTAGTCACGTACAACTGGGGAATAGAAACCATGCCAGTTCAAATGGAGAGAGAGAGAAATGGGGTTTAACCTCCACTCAACACAAACTAGGTCATTTCGGGGCTAACGTATGGTTTCATTTTATTTCAATAATTCGCTTGCGCGTAGGGGTCTTTAGCAGTGGGAGGAAACCGGGGGAAACCCACGAGGTTGAGAAGGCGCCCCTGTCTCCATGCCACATACGCTCACACCAGGGCTCGAAACCACAGCCGCAAGCCAGGGGTGACCGTCCAGCTAGAGGTCGAAGCGCGGCACTCTAGACCACTAGGCCATTCCAACCCCCCTGCCAGTTCAAATGGAGATTAAAGATCCACTCTTTTCTTCATGACAATTTTATTGCAATAATTTACTAGCACATAGTGGTCTTTAGCAGTGAGAGGAAATGGACAAAACCCACGAGGTTGGGCGGGTGATCCTACTCATCGTCACTTACACCCCAAGTACCCTCCGTCCTGGCTTGCAAGTGCTATATATACATGTACACCTACCAATGATGTTGATAATTCAGTTTTATTCCTCGAGCTAGAAATTTTAAATTCTTAATACTTTCTTTATCTCCTTTCTTATAACTTTTATGACAAACAGATTTACACATTTCATTCTGTTTAAATACAGCCTGGAATAAAATATACAATAAAATATAAAACATATACACTAATCAACATGGAACAATTCGTCTACTCCCCACCCACAACCGAATAATATGGAACAAAGATTTGGATAAAAAACGATGCCAATAAATGCTATCAAGATTCATCAAGTAACGCCCAGTTTGTGGTACCGTTTAGTTTAAGAAACACTGTTTAGTTTTGACATCCAGTTTATGACCATTTAGTCTAGTTTTGACATCGGTCATCCAGTTTATGACCATTTAGTTTCATAAACTAGACAACCGATGTCAAACTAAACGGTAGAACAAACTGGGCATTATTTGATGAATCTTGATGGTATTTAACACTTTCTGGACGGCAATCTATTAACTGAATACATGTATGTGTATTAGATGAGAAACAGTAAGCTCAGTTAAAACTGTTTCAAAGCTCAGTTACTTTCCTTTTTCCATCAAATCGGATGTATTAAACAAAACATGCATCGATAAAAATCATAAATTTAGCTGTTTGTGTTACATGATTACATGAACACTTATCAATTTCAAATCTTAAACCGGAAGTATTTAAACATAGTTATGATTTAAAAGCACGCCCCCACACTCTAAATAAATGTAGAAATCCATACATTACAATTCACTAATTCTATGAATCATTGATAATTTTAGTTTATAAAACAGGTGTCTTGTCCCTTCCCATTGATCTCTCTACCTTTAAACCCACACTAGTTATCTCCCTTCGCACATACAATATTTACGTTGGTATTTTCGAAACCAAGAAATATTACTCAGACATACCTTATATGGTGAAGGTCGAATTCTCTCACCAAATACGACCTGTCCAAGATTTTCAACTGGTGAGTTGTCATTTCCAGATGAGCAAAAATCATATCTGAAAAAAATAAAACAAAACAGAATAATATTACGAAAAGAAATTGTGTTAAAGCCCCAATAACACTCTTGTTGTAATTGAATAATATGTCCCAATCTTCATTCTTGTCAACAAATCGTATTATTTTACAATATTCCAATTAAATGATGATATAAATTTCATCTTAACACACCCATTTTGAAAAATTGGAAAAATTTAACCAATTGATTTGAAAAGTCTAACGTAAACCTTTTCAAATGTGACTTGGATTTTAAAATATTTTCGAACCCTCTGGACAAGTAAAATAGGTTGTAATGGATAATTTACACAACAGGTAGGACACTTAAACATCTAGTACTTAGAATAATGGTATTATTTATTTTCTGGAGCTACCAAGCCAGCAAGAATGTTATTGTCCCTTTAAGTAATCAAGGCGTACATGTTTCGATGCCATTGAGAGTTGATTATGTTCTTGATCAGTTAATTAATGACTAATTAATATTTTATATTGAAGCCAAAATAAAGCACTGCAATAGGAAGATTTAGCTTTTACATAATTCATCTTTAAACATGCAGGAGGTAAATCTGCCTATTGCAGGTCATTCTTAATGTCTGAGATGTTTTCTAAATTATTAATTAACTTATCCAGGCCATAATCAACTCTCGATGGCATCGTTTTTCTCCAAAATTAAATAGATTAGAACAGTTCAGCCATATTTTGATTCAATCTAAAATGGAAAGGCGAGACTTAGTGTTGAACAACCTGTACAGTGGTTGAAATTTTTGCAAACGCATTGTCAATTCTTCAAAGGCTAATATCTTCACTCACAATAGAGTAATTTGACTGAAATTTTCAAATGATTAATTTTCCATTATCTATTTAGGAACTATTGTAACGAGAATGGCCAGCTCTTTATCTAAATCTTACATAATGTATCTTTAATCAGCTCATAAAGATATAATTACTTACAAGTTATATTCATACGGAACAACAGTTTCCAGTGAGTTCAAACGATTTACAAATATTGACACATTCGACTGAAACAGATAGTAAAAAAAATTATAATTAATAAAACTTTACAATAATTTCCTACATGCATAAACCCTCAGAAAGTGCACAAGACAAAGTGCTAAGACATTGCAGGAAATTAACTACAAATATTAAATCCAGATGTTTTAATTGGAATGCTCTCAACATATACCAAGATTCAAATGAAACATGTTTCTACTACCGGTATATAAACATATTTTATTGTATTTTGTATATTGATGTAGACTTGAAACAGGCTGCAGACTTATAAAATAATCAATAAACTATAAAGCAAACATCAGCTTCATGTACGCAGGGTATTGATATTTAAACAATGAAATTCACCACATTTTAAGGAACTTTTCAGATGTTACTACTTGTAACTTGTTGTATAAAGTTTCTCAAAATGTGTAGATCTTTGTTTTATTTATTATCTACATATGCAAATAAAATGAAATGGGGTTTAATGTCATACTGTTCTGCTCCAAAATGAGTTTATGAAGACAGGGATACGACAGACAGTGAGCTTATGAGGGAAATTTGGCCTGGACAATGACACTACGGCCTACTCTTATATTGAATTATATCAAGGAATTTTTAACGTGCAGGCCAATGAGTACACAGGACCTTGTTTTTTCATCCCATCCAAACAACTAGATGGCTGTCTGTGTCAGATCCTCCTTCTGCATCACTGACATGGGTAAACCAGATCTTCTACATGCAAACAGACTACCAGAATACAACAGAGAGAAAAGGAGAGAGAGAGAGAGAAATAGTGATTAACATATAGTTTCATTTTATTTTGCTTGCGCGTAGGGGTATTTACCAGTGGGAGGAAACCGGAGTGCCCGGAGGAAACCCACAAGGTTGAGAAGGCGCCCCTATCACCATGCCACATACGCTCGCACCAGGTTTCGTTACCACAGCCACAAGCCAGAGATGACCGGCCAGTTAGAGATCAAGGTGTGGCACTCTAGACCATCCCAACCCCCCAGAAAGGGAGAGAAATGTGTTTAAGGTCCACTCAACACAAACTAGGTCATTTCGGCTCTAACACATGGTTTAATTTTATTTTAATAATTCACTTGCGCACAGGGGTCTTTAGCAGTGGGAGAAAGCAGAGGACTCAGATAAAAACCGACCTTGCTTACCTCGCTATAATGAACGATAGTTAGATTGGTCAGGCTAGATAACAAACCTTATCTCTCAACCCTCCGTGGTCCTATTTAGTTTCATATAGCAAAGCCCAACGCGTATCACATCAGGAATTAGTAAGCAAAATTGACAATATTTTTCATCAATACGACTGATTGTTATTTTTAACATTTCTGCCACATCCAACTACAATTAGCATGTAATCCTACCTGAAACGGGTATAAATCATCGTATTTAAAATCAAGGCGTTAAGCCGTTACTAAGAATGCCATTTTTAAACGGTAGATGTATGACGATATGTTTTCGATAAAAACAACGCTTCATTAATTTAAACGCAAATATATGGAGTTAGGCGACAATTGTGCCACTACATCGGCCTCTGTGATTTTAATTGGTCATATTATTACTATTATTAGTATCAAATTATCTTATTTTTAAGATGTTATGTGCATTAATAAAGTAACTGAGTTTGCCACTTGGAATTAATGGCATCCATTCCAATCGTAGCTAAAAACAAACACATCAGTATATCTCAATGTTTTAGCTACGTTCTCGTAGCTATGGTCAGGCGTTCACAGGGACTGAAACGCGACCGTTTTTTAGCAGTAAAAAGTTGCCGAGCAAAATTGACAGGTTTGACAGGGAAGCTAAACTAAACTTTTTCGACAATACAATGATTCAATAGCACGGTCCCTGAACGTACAAGGCGAGTGTAATGAGACCTACGTTCAGAGCTTAACTACGTTGTTGCTATCGGCAATGCATCGGAATTTTAATAAATTTATATTGTGGGCCTACAATCATCGACCCAATTTACATACCTTGCAGTTCGGCCAGTGTGACGCTTCTTCTTTGGCATAGTTGACATCGCAATAAGTTTCAGGTGCCAAACCCGGTAAATAAAATGCAGAAATATGAGGTGCGCTGGCTAAAAATGCCAACAAAAGGCTAAACTGTATGTTCATGGCGAAAAACGGTCTTGTTACAAATGAAACATCAAGTTGTACAAGCTTTAAAACAGTAAATAATTTGTTAGCCCTCTCAGGTATTTAGAAAATGGCCGCTACACGTCACCAATAGAATTGTGGGTAAACTGTGGCGAAAGGGGAATAACCAGTTGGATATAAAATAGCAACGTGGATATGCGGGACTTAACCAGTCAAGACACGTCCCCAAATGGAGCCAGGAGTTCAGTATGACCACTGAAGCGTAAACTGGATTAGATTAATTAATAAATAATATTGAACTGATTCATTCACCCATGACGATAAATCCCACGGAATCGTTAAATGTGTATGCCGAAATTAAAAACTTTTAATATTGTTGCTTAATTTTTTTAAATTTATTTATTATTGTACATTACCATTTGCACGCATCATGTTCAATCGGACTGCCCCCCCCCCCCCCCGCCTAACCCAAAATGCAGTCGGTGGCGTGATGTTCCCTACAGTGCTACACTGTTAAAATTCCATTGTTCGGAGCAGAACAGTAGGACGTTAAACCCTATTTCATTTTTAAACATAATGCAAGAGCCAATTATAATAAGTCTGTCAATTGCACGTCTTTCTTTAGGCTTAAATGTTATCTAAATTATCCAGACAATAATCAACTCATGCTGCACGTGCTGTTCACATACAAGCCATAAAAAATGCACCCATTCACACTACAGCGTCAGCAGCTCAGAGGAACCATGCCCTTGGAAGACTCGACGCTGGTCACACTGCCCAAGCCGTTGCCAATTACTTCCTGCTCAATGTTCGGTTCGGACCATCTACGGGCTTCAGCAACGCTTTCTGGACAGGCACCTGGGACTTAATAAGGTCGTAACGACACCAAACACTGCGATATCACCTCGGTGGAAGCGGACGTTAAATAAAACTAATTCACACACACACCAAACACAGCCGATGGATTGCGCCAGGCTTTTCCGAGAGGGTGGTTCCAGGAATCAATGACAAAATCTTTTTTCTAGTTATCTGGCTATTTGCTAACGATTTCTATCAATTCGCGTAATTCTCCCGGGGACTGGGATTTTCTGGTGACATTTTATTTACATGTATTTCTTGAGGTGATATTTTGATTAACAGGGTAGAATTAAAGTGTATGTAAACTATGTGTGTGTGGAGGTAGAGCAGGTGCCGGGCAGTGCCGGATTAAGGCTTTGCTGGCCCTAAGGCACATTTTGATAGATGGCTTGAAAATACAGATATGTTGGGCTCATTGACAAAAGGGATTAAGTTCAATTTACCAACAGAAAATTTATTACAAACAAATTCAGAACATTGACAGTACCGTATTTACTATAAGTATATTCCCATTCACTGCCTAGCTAGATTACGACTTCATGCTTTTGTGACTAAATATTTTTACGTTACTGAGAGAGAGAGAGAAATGGGGTTTAACGTCCACTCAACACAAACTAGGTCATTTCGGGACTAACATATGGTTTAATTTTATTTCAATAATTCGCTTGCGCGTAGGGGTCTTTAGCAGTGGGAGAAAACCGGGGTGCCCGGAGGAAACCCACGAGGTTGAGAAGGCGCCCCTATCTCCATGCCACATAGGCTCACACCAGGGCTCGAAACCACAGCCGCAAGCCAGAGGTGACCGGCCAGCTAGAGGCCGAAGCACTCTAGACCACTAGGCCATCCCCCCCCCCCCCTGTTACGTTACTATTTTGTGGCCTGGATTTTTGGCTGGCCCTAAGATACGTGCCTTATTTGCCTTGTGGTTAATCCAGCACTGGTGCCGGGTAGGGGAGCTGCAGTCAGGAGCCGCAAGTATACAGGGCTCCAAATTGACAGGGATCCACGTTAAATTAATCTTGCAGAAGATTTGAACCACCAATAATGTATGTTTAAAGCAGCTAAATCGCTAACATTTTTGGAACCTAGAAATTGACAGAAGTGGGTAGCAACGCATATAATACTGTAATATGAATGTATACAAACTGATATACATGTACATTCAATGGTTTCCGTCTTTACTCTTAATTTCAAATCAGTTAGGTTCCGCGAAATAAACCAGCAGTCGCAATCGAATGCAAATTTCTAGCGTCTGGATATTCCACTCTACATACGCGGTTTAATTTGATGCAATTCGTCTAGCCTCGTTTTCCGAGTCTCTTGCTAGAACTGGGGCTGAAACGCATCATGGTACACGAATCGTGTACCAATGGTAAAATGTTTATTTTGTCTTAAATATTAGATATCAGAAGCCCATCTTTTGTCGGTAAAATCACAGCATAAATGTTGATTTAAATTGACAAATAATTCGTGTTGAAGATTTTGGATGATATTGAGTTAGAGACTTAGTAAGCTTTGTGCGAAATAAAGAAATTTATGTGGATAAGGAATGCGGGCTGTTTCGTAACGTGGCTGTTTCGAACTTAGTTCATTCGCACCTCATACATGAGGCGTTTCGTACCTTTGTTAATTTCATCTGGTTTAACAATCGCCAATCAATTACCGTTAATAATAACAATGGGTTCAATAATCAACACAATTGTCATATTATAGTGTGCAACAAAAATATATTCGTTGTACACTAACAATTAATTAATTAAATTCAAGCTAAAAGTCATTAGCTCGCTTTCAAATTGATAATCCCTATTATCCACTAGGGTTGTTAACATGTCTTGCTTGATCTGGGTTATAATCGTCTCCATTAGAAACGCATTGAATACTTTTGAATGAACGCTAATCATATCTATGGTAACCAAATTCGTATATAAACCCAGAAACTCAAGAAGCATAATCATTTTGTCTGCGATTAGTTAAAAACAAACCCAACAATTCGCCTCTTAAACCGTCGTGTTTCGAGATAAGAGTTGGTCCTATATTATATATAGTTCCATGTAGCAAAGCCTAACGCGAGTCGCACTCGTAAAAAGTAAGCAAAATTGACAATATTTTTCACCAAAACAAAGATTGATTATTTTTATTTATAACATTTCTGTCACATCCAACTACAATTAAGCTGAAAATTCTACATGACACGGGTACAAATCCCTTCTTATTAAATTAAAGCGATAGAAGATTGCTTTTTCCGACATTTAATTTCAAATTTACGTCGTTAACACATAAAGGCGGGGCCTCGTGTGCAATAGCCAATAGCCAATCAAAGTACCAACCGGATCAAAATTGCGGAGGAGTAATTCGCCGTAATTATGGATGCCGGATCACTTTTGATAAAAACAACGGTTGATTTACATTATTGTCAATATTTGCCAATAAATGAATATGTTGTCAATAGATTGGGCTGCGTATGTGAAATAATAGTATAAAGATTAATTAATTTTAAAGATGGTACATGCACCAATAAAGAGATTAAGTTTGCCACTTGGAACTAAAGGCGTCCAATCGTAGCTAAAAACAAGCACATCAGTATATCTCAATGTTTTTGGTTATGTTCTCGTAGCTAGTCTGCGAGATCACTTCGGTGGAAGCGGACGTTGAATAAAGCTATTTCACACGTGACATTAAAGACATTATGTATTAACAACCTCTTATTATTAGGTAACATTGTGAGAATTAGTGACAAATAATAAAGGGGTTGCGTCACGTCGCCAAGACAAGATAGGGCACGTTCTCACAATGACCAGGGGCCTATTTCACGAAATTTTAACTAAGATAAGATCCCAATTTTAGTAATTTGATTGGATAATATTAGATTGATTTTAGTGCTTAGCCAATCAAAATAGAAGTATCTACTAAAATTGGATTTTATCTTAAGTTAAAATTTCGTGAAACAGGGCCCAGAATATGCCCCCATTTAACGGTGTCCTGTTGATGCATAGAACTAAATACACTGGAACGCTTAATAAATTTAGCTCTATTATATGGTTAATGCAAGCCACAGGCACTTTAAGTTCAAGGTATTACAATAAAACGCCTTACTACTGCTTGACTATCTACATATAGCCATGGACCTTATAATACACCAAGCAGTAGCAAGAAATCATATTTTAATCCTTTCAACTGCCTGTGAATGGTAACATTAACATTAACCGCAATTCCCCAAACCACTGTACCGATGTAAACAACAACATTTTTAATCAAGTCCCCAAGTTTATTGATATGTCAAACAGATTTTAATCATTAGCAGTTTTAATTTACAATATTAGTTTTAATTCCACGTGATGATGTGACCATTAATATATACAATCATATATGTATTTAAATATATTTATGTATGTTTTTGCCATTTTAACTGTGTATATACACCCAACTTGTTCCTTTGTTTTAATATTATGTATGTATACTATTTAGGAAGAGGGGTTTTACATAGGCTAAGCCTGTTCTCCAATCCCATTCAGACATCCTGAATAAAATATTGTTTATAAAAAAAACAAACCGCGATACAGCTCCGAATCCAATCTTTTTCACAGAGCCAGAGGATTACAATATATTCACTGCTGATCAGTGTGCTCCGAGTCCTGTTGTTAGACGCAACCAACCACAGCAAGTGGCGGAAATTACAACTATAGTCGAAGCCGAGTTCAAGAATGTTTATTTATGAAAGAATGATTATTGATTGTTTTCTGTTTTTTATTGATTTCTTCCATGATATTTAATTATCAATCATGGAGGCTTCGCAGACTGATTTACTAGCTGAGGTGGCGGCCTTGAACTTCGATCAGTGTAAGGAAAGGTGTCAAGAAACTTTACCGAAAGTGATCGAAAAGTTGAAAAATAGCAAAACTCTTGCAGACGAGAAAATGACAGCCGTGCATGTGTTATGTAATAATTTATTACCTTGTGTAGAATTAGAATCCGTTGAAATGAAAATATTCAGTAAATTATCTGGGGAAATTAAAAACATGTTTGATGAATTTTTGAAATTGATCACAGAAACATTAGGATCACAAAAAGACAAACAAGAAACAGAAAATCAAAGTGAAAAAATGGACACAAACGTTAACAACAGTGCTCTATTTGAAGAAATAAATGTGTCACTGAGAAATATCCTTTCTCTGTTAGAGAGTGCTGAAACCTGCGTATTGTGTATGCTCGGACATGATGAACCGATCTGTATCGGAGATATTGCGTCATTGCCAGAATTTGTCATGCATCTTGTTGAAGGGACGTACAGACATTGTAAAGAGAGTAGTGATGTCTATAAGGATGATTTAAATTTATTTTCTGAAACTTTGTCGGCAATGTTTAAGAAATCTCATGCCATACAAATCAGTTTTTTAAGTTTGATGGACAGACTACAGATCCCCGAAACCATGACGACGAACAACGTCAAGGTTTTAGATTCAGTGTGTGGCGGGTTATTTAAAATTTGTCAGACGGTCACAGCGCTAGATGTCAAACTTATTGTCAGTTTGTGGAAGTCAATCTCACGGCTTTTAGTCCAATATATCCAGTTCCTAGCAGAAGTGGTCGATGTAACCGCTATGATCATATACTTATGTCAAGAGATACGAACTGGTTACGAATATCTTCAGCAGCAATTACCCGATCTTGAACAACGAGACACATCATGGACTCAAGTTGATGAGAAAAGTTTCCAAAAATCTGTGAAAATTCTAGGATTTGAAATGAAAATCATCCTGAGTTTGTGCAAGGAATATTTAGAATATATCCACGAACAAAAATGTGATAAAGAAATTTACGAGTTATTGATTTTCATTTACAAAAAGTCTCCGACATTTACACAGAAGACGTTTCGAGCTGAACACAGAGAAGAAATTGATCGGCAGATTATGACAGCTTGTGAACCTCTTCTTTCAAATTTTATGGATCGATCTATTTTTGGCAGGTGCTTGTTAGGACCGATTAACATTCTTCAGGAGGATTGCTTAGCTCATTTACAAATGGTTATCTGTGTCACCAAATCATTTACCAAACTTTCCGAAGAATCACAAGAATTTTGGATGGGAAAAACGAAACCATATGAAGCTAACCATGACGATGTTATTGACACTGTTTTTCAATTGGTTGATCGATGTTATGCTGAACTCGCTGATCCGAGAATTCTATTACCAGGGATCATGTGTTCTGGCACTGCTCAAAGATCCGTTAGCCTGTACGAATACCTAGCAACACATTTAAATGGTTTCATCGGAAGTTTGTTGAACAGATATTTTCCAATTCTCGAGACAAGTTTGTTAAAGCTGATATTTTCTCAGAACACCTTCGTTCAGATGTTAGCGATCGATTCCTGGTGTTTTATGGATCGATATGGCAGCTCGGTTTTATGTCGGTCACACTTCAACTTTTTCCTGGATGTTCTTAAAGACCAGTGTCAGTGTTATCCAGTCCTAATACGTGATCAACAGCTTTGCAATCTGATTGGACGTTTATTCAGATTTTTAGAGCCTGTTGACCAGCATGATCTTATGTCAAAACATGCCATTCCTGTTGACTTTTTATTTTGGTGCCTTTGTCCAATAGTTGCAGAGCGTTTACAACTTCATGAGAAGACGATAATCAATGATGTCATCAGTTCCTGTGTAATTCAGATTAACATGTGGTGCCAATCACCCAATCAAAACAAACATTCTGTGAGCTTAAATACAATTATTCTCGCTTGCGGTAGTTTGAATAACATATTACATCACATCCCCCACACAGACGCATTCAAATTGATGCCGACAATTACAGAAAGTCTTGCCCTAATATGGAGTTTTCTGTCTGACAATGAATGGGAGGCGTCGTTACAGATGGACACGTTCGTGATCGTTCTACTTCAGCTTCTTCCAATTATTCATCAACATCTGTCAAATACGAAATTGACAGAAATTTTCGTACTTTTGAAAGAACTTGCCGAAAATAATCCATCGACGTGGCTATTGGCTGAATTGATCAAATTAGTTAAAAGTTTTTCTTTAGTGAGATTCGCTTCAGAAGAAATTCCTCTACTATTACAAGATATAATATTAACCTTATCGTCGAATCAGAACTGCTTGCTAAGTCACATGGTACTACAGGCAGTGACAATGTTCGCAGAAAACACGCCTCATAGTGATATAGTTCCGAAATGTTTGCAGACGGATGGAACAATCGAACGAAAACTTGTTAAGTACGTCAACAAAACGCTAGTGACAGATATTGATTTAACAGATTATCTAAATTCGCAATCGTCTACGTTGAAAAGTACAAAAATTTTATCATGGAATGACGAGAAGACTGAACAAAGCGCAAAATTAAATTCACTTGAAAAAATCATGTCTGTGATCCCACCTTCAAATAAAAGAGCACGGCTTGATGAGACGGATGAAGATGTAAGTTATGAGACTTTGTTAAAGAACCTTGAATCCGATTGGTCAGCTTTGGAAAAACTATCAAAATCTAATCCAGTTCCTGATTGGTTTAAAAACTCAAGTCGTTTAATATTAGACAAGTTTCAGGAGATGTGTCAAAATATTGAATAAGAATTTCACAAATCAGTCATTGCTAGTGGTCACATCAAATGCCAAATTAACCATTTCAATATCTTGGAGTTGGGTGGCTGAATGCTTAATGTGTGCGCGTTGCATCATAAGGTCTGTCATTGAGGCCACTGGCGTGGCTTCGATTCCCCACGCAACATTAAATGCTGATTTTACCATTCAACTATCCAGTCGATTAAATTCAATTACATGCTCATGATAAATTCTTTGGGTGCATTTTCAGATTTATAGACACTGTGAATCTTTCAAATAAAAATTTTCCAGTGTTTATACATGTATATTTTTGAATATTCAATTGAGACAATAGGTTTCAATCACCATGTTATGAATGTATGTCTGGATACATTGTCTTAATTTATAATATGACGTTGCTACTTATCTATTTCTCTCGCTAATCCTATTTCATTGTGCTAATTATAAAGAGGTCGGGTAGGGTGTTAAAGCCACCTACATTGTTGGTCACGAAATGACCTAGTTTGTTGTGAATGTATATATAATTAAAGAGAATAAGATATGTAAATTATAATGATGTTGATTGTTTTATTGTTTGTATAATCATCAATTAAAATCTTTATTCTCGCAGACAACCATTTTATGACTATTTATTACCTTCCTGACATTTTGTTCTCTGTCCATCTCTTACAAAATGTGGGCGTATCCTGCTTGGCAACCGCTTGTTACTATACTTGCAACCTTAAACTGTGTTAAGGTTACAATTGATACCGTCTAAGAACCCTTACGCAAGTTCAAATAGGTTCAAACGCATAATTGTCAACAGATAGCATTACAGTTTATATTGGAATAAGTAATTCCATCACAAATAGTGAGGACTGGACCATTAAAATAGTTACCGAACAGTTTTTCTTTGCATAACAATGTTTATGTTGTGGGCCTAATGACGTATTACACAACTTGCCGCCATGACACCGGTCAGTTGAAAATTTGCAGTGCAGTTGGGTTTCATCAAATCATATACATGTAATTATGCGGTCACCTTTATTTCAATGGAAATTGATTTATTATATGTTATGCTATGTGCAGTACAGTTTTGGGTTAGTTTATGTGTAAATTAATGGAGCTATCGGCCAGTAAACTTTTTGTAGTCATTTGACTAAAAAACTTGCGCAAAGGAAGAGTCACTACTGTGCCTGGAGTAAGACGGAAGACATCAGTAGTGGAACCATTTCTAGGCAACTGATAGTTCATCCAGAGATTGATCGGTTGACATCTGTCATTGTCTTGATGTGAAGAATTGATAAACAGCTGTAACTACTGCATGTAAATTTCCACTCGACACAAACTAAGTCATTTCGGGACTAACATATGGTTAAATTTTATTTCAATAATTTGCTTGCACGTAGGGGTCTTCTTGAGCAATCAGAGAAAACTGGAGACCTGGAGAAAACCCACAAAATTGGACAGGCGAACTGGAGGACCCGGAGGAGGTTGGACAGACAACCCTTCATTAACTTCTTGTCATGTACGAGCATAGAATTTCAACCACGCCATTTGACTATGTCAGACCTTATGATCCAAAATGCATGCGTTAACCATTCAGCCCCCTCCTCATATACCAATAAACTCATATACGGTACTCTTATAAAATTCATCTGTGTATATTGGACGAGACAAGAATGATGAAGGTATTATATTGTAACCTGTAGTGTGTCAAGAAATAAATGTCTAGACGGACAGGGGTGGGTGACAACTCAATATGTCCACATGAAAGTGTGAGCATATGAAAATTCATTTGTTAAAGAGACAAACACAATTAATATTATTATTCACCTTTAATAAATATAACGAATATATTAAATCACCAATCTGATTTAAAACACAGATCCTATTTCATTTCATTTTTATAGTTCAACTTGTCTTTACTACACTGGGATCTGAAAAAGTGTTTATATTACCCGCATTCTGGTAGTCTCTGTCACCCAGAACCCCCTAGTCTTCAACGCACGGAGGGTCTGGGTCGGTTCTCAATTTTTGACGAAAATTACTGGATAATCTACCACATAAAAAACCAAACATTTGGTTACGCATGGGCAATGGAACCTTTTGGCTAAAGTATCGGTAAGTGCTAGATCTTATGAAGCCGGGACGATTTTGCTAGATTCTATAAAGCGTGGTTGAAATATGTTCCACACTTCACATCTATTATTAGAAACAAAATAGAGACAAGGAATAAGTAACCATGAATCGCGATAAAGAATTAAGAAGATTGTGAGAAGCCATACGTCTGATTCATGACGAGAGAAAATTACCATTTCAATTGAAACCTTTACAAACAAAATTGTAAAGAGTGTCATCGTTGACAAGCGAGCTGTTTTGATAGATTCAGTACGTGGTAACTTAAAAGACTGGATAATCCAGACAATGACCTATTTTCCGTCAAATTTTGAGGACCCATCCAGACTAATATTCGTAGAATAGTTGTGTGGATGATAGAGACTAGCATTATGGTTGAAGTGAGGAACTAGTCAATGAACTGGTCTGTTAAGGAACTGGGTAAACCACTAGAAATGTCAACGCTGATTGATTAATCTGAAGTCATAGGGTCAAAAGCCACTTGTAAAAGCCCTGGGGCGACCTTCCTGTACAACTGGTCAGATTTTCATGTAGAGTCGGCAATCGAAGGTATAAAAAAAGCGAAACGAAATATAGACTTGTGTTGTAATCCGATTGATAAATCACATACATTAAAATTATCTGAATATAATATTTACAACATTTTATCGTTTATACGTCTCTTCAATGATGCATTATGTAAGAGGTAAATGTTTCTATTACAGATTTTTATTCTAGCCTCAAATATTACTTCATTTTTTCATATAACAAATCCATAATCAACTCTCTAGACCATCGAATGGTCGTGCTTTTCAATGGATTGAAACATCCATGAGATTTAAAAATTTAACAATAAAATATACAATAGAGAGAGAGAAATGGTGTTTAACATCCACTCAACACATACTTAGTCATTTCGGGACTAAAATGGTTTTTAATTTTATTTCAATAATTCGCTTGCACGTAGGGGTCTTTAGCAGTGGGAGGCAACCAGGGTGCCCGGAGGAAACCCACGAGGAAGAAGGGTTTAATATAGGCTATGCCTGTTCCCCAATCCCTATTCAGATAGAAATCTGAATAAAAATATTGCTTATAAAAAAAAGCCCACACGGTTGAGAAGGCACCCCTATCTCCATGCCACATACGCTCACACCAGGGATCGAAACCACAGCTGAAAGCCAGAGGTGACTGGCCAGCTAGAGCTCGAAGCACTGCACTCTAGACCACCATCCCAACCCCCCTAAATGGACAATAGAGGCTAGTCTCAGTTGTCAAGCTTTGTTGCTATGGCAATGAACAATTCTATGCTAAATCTTCAAATAGTCATAGCATCGCTCAGAATAAAGTAACTTCAATAAAATTTTCAATATACATTTTTCCATTTTTATAGCAAGAACGTCCAGCTCTTTATCTAAATCTTACATAATGCATCGTTAAATATTTGATTAAATAAAAAAGATTAAACATCTTTGATTTAAGAAAGCTTGATTTGGGGTTTAGTATAGTTTAAAGGCGGGGGGTTGGGTGGGGGTGTGAACTACTGTGAACATCTCTGACTTGGGTTAATTAATGTATTATTACTGTTTTATCAGACCATATGCATGAGTTGCTTAATTTAGGTATAAATATTTCAACATTTTGTTTAATCTATATATGAAAAATTTCCATTTCGCAAACCAAATGTTCACCTCAAATCAATGTAATGATTTCTTTACTTACCAAGATTCTATCTATGTAACTTGCTTTAAACTACAGAAGGAAAATGGCTTTTAATTTAAAGTCCACTTGACACAAACCAGGTCATTTGGGGACTAACATGGTTCACTTGTATTTCAATAGTTCGCTTAGGGATCATTAGCAGTGGGAGGAAACTAGAGGATCCGGAGAAAACATGCCAGAGGTTTGAAAGATTGAATGAGATCAACCTGTGTTCCTAGATATACATGTATAATATTAAGGGATTAGTCGGACACATGGTTCTCGCTGTTGATACTTTTACCAAATTGTTCCATACATGTACATTGGAAATCAGTCAGTGGGTGTGCAATGGTAGTAAATATTTCAATATTTAACCCTTTGGATTCGAGTCCAGAATATGAATACAAGCCTCGTGACCTCTGACAGTGAGTAACCTTCACTTGTTGACATCCCATCATTGGTTACCCATGGTACCTACCGCAAGACAGATTATTGGAGATAACCGTGGCAACCATGTAGTGCCTTAAACACAAGTGGTGGATTCTCCTGCCGCGACTGTTACATGGTTACATGCATGTATCTGAAATCTTAGATGTCCTAGGAACATAGTGTTTAGACCACATAAACATTTAGGATCTTGGTTGTGTCACAGGCTTAAGTTTGCAGAACACACAATCCAAATTCCACATGGACCAGAGTCATAATCACCATGGTAACCAAACTATGTACGCAAGATAAATGTTATTTTTATGGAAGAAATACGATGAGGGCAATATTCACTTAGATGATATTTTAACACACACAATACGATCAAGACATTTCGATCGATGAGCAATGTATGGTCTATCAGATTCCACGATAACTGCGTTTATTCGACAATCGCAAAAAGAAATATCACCCCCACTTATGTTCTTTCCAGCCACAAGTCCCGTAACAAGGGTGTATTGTAATGAGGGTGTATCGTAACGAGGGTGTATCGTAACCACGGTGTATGTATCATCAACACACTACTATAAATCACGGAGTAAAACACTTGTTGCCGTAGTAACGTCGTTATTAGACATACGTAAAGCTGTTCTCACACGATCTGCGTTAAATCCCATATCAACCAACTGTTGTACCTAAAAATGGAGCAGAAGAGAAAGGTTTTACTTAGGTTAAGTTTGTTTCCCAATCCCATTCAAATATCCTTAATAAAAATATTGTTTATAAAAAAAAAAATAAAGCCGAAAATGTCCGACAGCGGAATAATACGAGGTAGTAATCCCAAAAGTTAACTGATCATGTGATTGGTAACATACGAAGGGTGATAAATCGTAATCAGTAAAACGAAATGAAATGGGGTTTAAAAATGAAATAGGTTTAACGTCGTACTGTTCTGATCCGAAATGAGCTAATGAAAACGGGAATACGTCACACAGTGTGATATGAGAAATATTTTGCCTGGCACTACGGCCTATTCTTATATCGACTTTCAATTCCCAAGGAATTTTTTTTAATGTGCACTTCCTTGCCAGAACCTCTGTTCTGCCCTACTAACTAGTACATGTACGTGGGTTGACTACAGTTTTTTTGTCCCATCCGAATGAAGAGATGCTTATTCCTGCATCACTGGTTTGTCAGAAGAGAAAGAAATGGGGTTTAATACGTGTATAAACTCAAGTTTATTCCGGGATTAAGATACGGTAAATACAAGAGACTTTTATTTGGAGGGGTTTTGCCAGTCGATCTTCAACTGTCATTTAAGAATGTCTAAGAAATTTACCAGTCATCAAATTTTCTTGATTTACAACTGGAGGATCTGAGGCCTACATACAAATAGCGTAGGCCCAACTTGAGAATTAGATAATCTAGCCTACCTGTTCTTCTGAGACTGGTTGTTCTGGTTCCTGATTTTCTAATTGAGCTGCCGCTGCTGAAATAATGAAGGGCGGTGGATTTCATTTCAACAATAAACGGAATGTGATTTCAACAATCGTCATAAGAAATGTCCGCTACCATGGAGACTAAAGGGAGATAACTATCAAACGTACCTGTATTATATCGTTGTCGTAGATTTTCCTGGATGTTGTTATTGCCAAATAATCCTTGAAATAAGTTCTAAATAAGATAAATACAAATGATAAGTAATAATATATCTGGTATTCTACAAAGGGTAAGCACACTCTGCTGAGTACATGGCACTTGTCAGATTGGGATGTATTTTCCTCATTAGCACCCTAGTTGGAGCAGAACAAGGTTGTTAAATGTCCCTTAAACACCCCACCCAGTGCCACTGATAACAATGATGATATTAAATACTTATTTAAGAAAAGGTCTGGATATGTCAGCCCCTTTTATGTTACATTCATTGCATGGTGACAGAGAGAAAAAAGGGGTTTAACCTCCACTTGACACAAACTAGGTCATTTTGGGTCTAACACATGATTCAATTTTATTTCAATAAATCGTTTGCGCTTAGGGGTCTTTAGCAGTAGGGGGAAACCCGAGGATCCGAAGAAAACCCACGAGGTTGGACAGGAGAATCAAATCCTTGTCACGTACAACCAGGGAATCGAAACCACGCCAGTTGACTCAAAAACCCTGTTTACATTACAAATTTTAACCGTGCCAGGTACCGTTCCTGGTACGGCACGGTTAATTTTTTTGTAGTGCAACAGGTAAAACACAAGCGTGCCGTACTGAGTACCGTGCCAATCTGGCCCACTGAAGTGATGTAGTCTCGGTACCGTACTAAGAACGACTCACTTCAAATTTTCGAAGTGTAAACGCTAACCGGTCTGAGTACGGATTACTGCGCATGCGCCAAATGTCCCTTGACCTTTTTTCCCTGCAAACCTTGACAGTTCTGTCATCAGTTCTGTCAAAATGGCTGCTCAAACTAAATCAGTCATCATAATTGTTTTCATCTGGGTAATTTGTACAGGGGCTGAAATTAACTTTACTGTGAAGAGTTCCACATTTGGCACGCTTGGCACGGTTCTGAGACAGGTTATTTTAGAGTAATGTAAACGGGTCCATTTCTTGAAATTTATCGCGGCCTGGTAATGTACCTAGTACGGCACGCTTATCACGGCCAAATGTAAACGGGGCTAATGACAGGCCTTATGATACAACGCCCACGTATTAACCATTCTGCCATCCAACCCCTACTATTGTGTTCCCAACTGATGCTCATGAAAACAATAAAACCATTACCTGTTGTAGCTGAGCGTTTCCATTGGGTAAATGGTTTGGATTTTGAAATGTTGACCACAACATCTGCTGTTCAAGACGATCTAGCTGTTCTTGACGCTGTAATTCTAACGTAGCGCCCATTGGTAGGCGTGTGTTTTTAGGAGGAGAAGATTTTAACAATCGTCCAACCGTCGCATCGCACACTTTAGCTACACATTTTGGTATCTGAATAATTGTTTGTAATTTTACAAAGTTTAAGCGCCACAATAATCCAGCTACCTGTAAAAAAATATTTTACCATTATCATCTTCATGTATATGCTATCTGATGTAAGTAATGGATCAAACACTGTTCATTCTCTGGCTTAATAGACGCTTCCGGTACTCTACCTTACTTAACCCTTAACCGGTCAACGTCATTCTGACATCATGACCTGAATTGGTCACGCTAAATTAGTTGAAATATTGAAAAGCCTATTTCAAACGTCTACTGCCGGATAATTATAAGTGGTAGACTCATGATATCAATAAATAAAGTTGAAGAGGTTAAGTTGATCTACACTTTACACTATTTGTTTCACCTCATTTCAAAATGCCAATTAAATACGAAACTAAAAAGTCAAATTCTGCTTATAAAAAAGGTTCTTGCTGTGGTCGCAAATATGACCGGTTAAGAGTTAATGTCTTACACATATGTTCTGAACAACGTCTCATCTAATTAAGATTGAGTGAAGCTTTCTTCATTGGTAGCCCTTAGTAGGTAACCATGATCAAAATAATCCCTTTACACTTTACCCCAGACGTCAACATACCTTCCTCTAGTGGAAATAAAATGTTTTTGACACAGTCAGCTTATAGAAAAACTTCTAAGGCCCAAGAAACTGATCATGTATTAAGTGAAGTGTTAAATATGGAGATGGAACAGCCAAATTATCTTTTTAATACTGATTTTTTTTCAGGTATTTTGTAGGAATTTGAATCTGTTGAAAAGCCTGAAAGATGGATCATTTTGGGACTAACACATGGTTCAATTTTATTTCACTAAGTCTTTGGCATAGGGAGCAAACAAGAGGACCTGGGGGAAACCCTAGAGGTTGGACAGGTGACCCTACTCCTCGTCTCCAACAAGTGGGGCATCGAAACGATGTCCCTTGACTCAATGACAGACCTAATGTTTAAGGGAGTCTTATTCGCTACTCACTGCGAGTCACGGTAAATAGAGGAGAATATAAAACTTACGATAGAACAGACTGCAGCTAATCTGGACTCGGCTGATGTACTGGCGATCTGTAGACCCAGGATATAGGTAAATGTTTTACCTGTCACAGGTACACCTAATATCGTTGTCATAGCAACACGTGGTATATCATAGTAATATGGTACAAACATTGGAAATACTAAACATAATCTGTTCATAGAAAAAACAAAAACATGATATAATACAGTAGTTAAATGTTATGAAGTTTTAATGCTTGACTCAATTAATTTTATCGAGAGAGAGAAAGACAGAGAGAGAGAGATGGGGTTTAATGGAGTTTAACACATAAGGATCTCCCAATAACATGTGTGTACATCAACATCAGAGAAAGAGAAAAATGGGGGTCATTTCGGGACTAACACATGGCTCAATTTGATTTCAATAATTCACTAGCGAGTAGGTGTCGTGTCGTTTAGCAGTGGAAGGAAAAATGATGAACCTGGAGAAAAAACATGATGTTGGTTGACGGCTCTCCTCCTTGTCACGCACAAGCGGGAAATGGGGTAATTTCGGGACTAACACAAGGTTCAATTTTATTTAAAAAATTCACTTGCACTTTAGCAGTGGGAGGAAAAATGACAGACCTGGAAAAAAACCATGAGTTTGGATGGCGACCATGCTCCTTGTCACGTACAAACGTAGAATCGTAAAACATGATAATTGACTAAGTGACAGATCTTGTGATGTAAAGTACACACAATAGACCATTCAGCCCCTAAATACAAGTAGACTAAATGAAGATTAAATACTTACGGTCCAGAAGGTACAGACATAATATCCAAGTCCAGATAACTCTGACACACATATAAACATAATAATTCTAATAATGTTGCTAATAAACCGGTTCCTAATAAATACGACTGAAAGAATAAAAATATTTGAGGTTAGGTTTTCTTTTTTATAAACAATGTTTTTGTTCAGGACGTCTGAATGGGATCGGGGAATAGGTTAAGCCCATGTAAAACCCCTCTCCCTGAAAGAATAAAAATATTTCACATTGAAATCCGGTTCAACGGCCTACTTTTTTTTTAATCTGATTAAAACACAGATCCTATTTCGTTTCGTTTTTTTTATAGTTCAAAATTTCATTTTACTTGTCTTTACTACACTAGGATCTGGAAGACTTGTTATATAACCCGCATTCTGGTTGATGTGAGGAATGAACCAATGAAACGGTCTGTTAGTCATGGCAGGCTTTTGGTGTGAGGCACAAGGAACTGTGGGTAATCCACTAGAAACATCAATACTGATTGGTTAATCAAATGTATGACTTCTAACGCGACCTTCAAAAAACAACTTATCAGATCTTCATGTAACGTCATACTCCGCGCAGCGTTGTGTTTGATTAGAGGTAATCCTACTTCACACTGCTATTATGAGTGGATATTGTTGTGTTAAATTTTGATTGGTCAGTAGTCCGTCTACCAATCAATCACTGTTTAAAACGAGTGCCAATATTGAACCAAATATGTTTACATAACGTTACGTCATGGCTCACGATTTTATTATGCCTAATTGCGTGACAAACGAGGTTATCAAATCGAATTAAATGTAAACAATACTGTTTGGAAACGAACATACTTTCACTGATTTTAATACCTTAAATCACTGTCCAAAGTGACCCAGGTAAGTGATAGCTTTCATTGAACGGAAAGAATAGACACACTCCCGCATAAATTCAAGAAACAGACGCTATTCCAGCAATGGTCAGAGAGGGATTTCTCGGGCCATTGCTTCAGGAATATGATGTAGTGTAGGCCATCGAAAGTATAAAAAACCAAACGAAATATAGATCTGTATTTTAATCAGATTGACTTTTCTTCTTACGAACTGGGCTACAAGGGAATTTTGCCCAGACAGTGGCACCACAGTCTAATCTTATTTCGAATTCCATCTGTCATGCAAATATGTACACTAGACCTCAGTTTCTGTCGCATCTGAAAGACTTGACTATGTCCTTACGACCCTCGGCCCTGCACCACTGACAAGAAGAACTGCACCAGAAATTATGATATGAACTGGCTTTACTTAACTTTACATTCTTAGTATTGTAAGCAAAATTTAATTTTTGTCAAAATACATTTTTATCTGTTCAAATATCCATTCAAAAATATCAACAGATACGTCTAAACGAATAAAAAGAAATGGGATTTAGCGTCCTACTGTTCTGCTCCTAAACTGGGATAATGAGGCAGACATACCCCACACAGTGTGCTATAAGGAAAATTTTGCCTGGGCAGCAGGTACCTACACTTATATTGAATTCCAACTGCCAAGGGATCTTTTACGTGCACACCGATGTGTACATGGGACCTCTGCTTTCGTACCATTTGAATGACTAGACAGCTGTCCTTGTCAGGCCCTCTGTCCTGCATCACTGACAAGAAGAAACCAGACCAGAAAATCCAAATGAATTATCTCGGTCAATGCAGGGATCGAACCCCCGACTTCAAGGCTAGCGAGCCAGCGTCTTACCAACAGATAGATATAAGACCAACCTGCGCGGAAGGAGTAAGAAAATATTGACATATTTCCTTTCATGATTCAATATTGATTAACCAACAATTAATTCATCGTTTTCAATCCACCCAGTTCCAAGGGTTACTCATTTGGGGACACAAGTGTTGAGATTTTGTGATGGTCCTAAGCAGCACAGAATATAAAAACTAGGGATCTAACTTTTTTTTTTAACTTACTGCAAATTTACGGGAGCCAAATCGGCGCTCAAAAATTCTAAAATAATAAATCAGTAGCGAGCAAATGAAGAGATCTTTCATGTCTAAAAATGCCAGCTTCGATGTAAATAAACGCCATATCTGAAATAAAACAATTAGACAATAATGTGAATATTTATTCAGCTATTTACAACACACCAGTAATAGTAAGTGCAGGAGGACCGCACTACACGCAAAAAAAACCCCAAACCCATCACATATCAAATCAATTGAATGGATCCGGGGGGCCAGCCGTAAGCGTCCACTGTGCTGTACAGTCCTGGGCCTGTTATGGTACAGGCTTCACTAAAAAATGATACACTCAAAGCTAATCTGATTAAAACACAGATCCTATTTCATTTAATATGGTTCAAAACACTCGGATCTGGAAGAATTATTATATTACCAGCATTCTGGTTGAAGTGAGGGATTAGCAAATGTAACGGTCTGTTATTGCGAATTGTTGACCTTTTGATGCACAGAACTGTGTGTAACCCACTAGGAACCTCAATGCCAATTGGTTAGTAAATTGTACGATGTCAAAAGCCAATTTTATGACCCCTGACGCAACCTACCAGTACAACTGGTCAGACCTTCATGTAGTGGAGGCCATCGAAAGTATAAAGATAGGTTGCCAGGCAACGAAACATACGCCCACAACAGCTAAGTCGTCCGGGCAGTCAACAAGGGTTGTCGCATATTGTTTCTTTTATCAGTAAGGAGAACATTTACAACACATGATAATCTTATTACGAGTAATAGCCCATTAAATAATTATCAGAAATGATTAGAATAGTTTTGATGGTTTGTCTCAAGGCCTTTGTCCACAAGATATTTCAAAGTGATCAACTGCCAGAAATTATCAGATATCACTGAAAATCAAATAGGATTCTTCGTATCATGACCCTAAACACTGTGTACAAATTCAAAGTCAATCGGATATTAACTTTAGCCTTTAGAGCATTCACAGGGTTTTTCAAAGTGATCAAGGGTCATAACTCTGGCAGTAATTATCGGATATCGCTGAAAATAAATAGGCTATTTTGTATCATGACCGTACATAGTGTGTATAAATTTAAAGTCAATCGGATATTAACTTTAGATTTTTCAAAGTGATCAAGGGTCATAACTCTGGCAGTAATTATCGGATATTGCTGAAAATCAATAGGATTCTTTGTATCATGACTTTAAACACCGTGTATAAATTTAAATTCAATCGGATATTAACTTTAGCCTCTAGAGCGTTCACAAGATTTTTCAAAGTGATCAAGGGTCATAACTCGGGCAGGAATTATCGGATATTGCTGAAAATCAACAGGCTTCTTCTTATCATGACCTTACACACTGTGTATAAATTTAAAGTCAATCGGATATTAACTTTAGCCTCAAGAGTGTTCACAAGATTTTTCAAAGTGATCAAGGGTCATAACTCTGGTAGTAATTATCGGATATCACCGAAAATCAATAGGCTTCTTCGTCTCATGACCTTAAACACTGTGTATAAATTTAAAGTCAATCGGATATTAACTTTAGCCTCTAAAGCGTTCACAAGATTTTTCAAAGTGATCAAGGGTCATAACTCTGGCAGTAATTATCGGAGGTCACCGAAAATCAATAGGATTCTTCGTCTCATGACCTTAAACACTGTGTATAAATTTAAAGTCAATCGGATATTAACTATAGCCTCTAGAGCGTTCACAAGATTTTTCAAAGTGATCAAGGGTCATAACTCTGGTAGCAATTATCGGATATCGCTGAAAATCAATAGGCTTCTTCGTCTCACGACCTTAACCACTGTGTATAAATTTAAAGTCAATCGGATATTAACTTTAGCCTCTAAAGCGTTCACAAGATTTTTCAAAGTGATCAAGGCTCATAACTCTGGCAGTAATTATCAGATATCACCGAAAATCAATAGGCTTCTTCGTCTCATGACCTTAAACACTGTGTATAAATTTAAAGTCAATCGGATATTAACTATAGCCTCTAGAGCGTTCACAAGATTTTTCAAAGTGATCAAGGGTCATAACTCTGTTAGTAATTATCGGATATCGCTGAAAATCAATAGGCTTCTTCGTCTCACGACCTTAAACACCGTGTATAAATTTCAAGTCAATCAGATATTAACTTTAGCCTCTAGAGCGTTCACAAGAAATTGTGGACGATGGACTGACGGACGGACGGACGGACGGACGGACGGACGGACCGACAGACGGACGGACGGACGGGGGCGACGGCAATATACGACCACATTTCCATGTGGGCGTATAACAAAACGAAATGAAATATAGATTTGTATTTTAATTAGATTGGCTCAGCATGACATATTCATTATCAGGAAAAGTCTGATTGCCTCCCTTTACCGCTAAAGAATGCAGCTGGGGTTTGATCATGTAATTTCACACACCATTTCACACAATATTCATTTCAATAAGTTGTTTGCGCTTATGGGTCTTTTTGCTATTCGGGAAAACAGGGGGACCAGAAGGACCCATGAGGTTCGACAGGCGACCCTAAACTTTGTCACTTGACTCAATTAGGGACCTTATGATCTAACAAGTTTGCGTTAAATCACTGGGCCACATAAAAGGTCTGATGCAACTTGTTATTTATTTGGGAGGTTCTGACAGCCATCAGTGTGTTTGAATTACCTGTTGTTTTTGTAGAATTTGTTGTGTTGTGTAGATAAAATAGGGTTGATAATTCTGTAATGGTATATTCAGGGCAACTGCTGTTACAACTGAAGTTCCTAGTAATCCTTTACTTACTGGAGCTTTATCTGAAATATTGAAAAGTAAATCGAATGATGTCAACGAAATGAAATGAAATGTGCTTTAACATCCCTCTTCTCTGCTCCTAAACTGGGCCAATGAAGACGGGCGAAGTCATACAGTGTGCTATGAGGGAAATTTGGCCTACTCCTATATTGAATTCCAACTGCCAAGGTCTCTTTTACATTTTTACTAACACCCTAATGTGTACACAGGACCATGGTTTTTCTTCCCATCTGAACAACTAGACAGCTGTCCTTGTCAAGACCTCCGTCCTGCATCACTGACAGAGAAACCACGCCAGAAAATCTGAATGAACTTTCTTGGCCAATGCAGGGATCGAACACCTAACCCAACTAAATAAACAAGAAACTATTGATTTGTAAAAATTGGAGAACGGCAACATTGAATATTGAATATTGGCTAATCATAGTCGCGAACCAGTGACCTCCAGTTTCATCATTGCAGTTTTGAATCGCAAAATTCAAGTGTGACGACAAAAGATTCCTTTTGGCAAACAAAGATGAGTCACGTAGGAAAATAGATGGTAAGGATTCCATTATAGCCTTAGAATTGAAGGTGGTGTAAAACGTTATTTTCATATTACATGTGTATAGGAACAGACAGTAACTGTGAAAGGCAAGCCTTTATCAGACATTGTTACCGGTACTAAAAAAAACGGTTTAGTAATGTTATATACCGATCTTCATTAGCCTTGTTGGTGCAGAATGGCATGGACATGGTGTTAAAACCCAAATTTCATTTCATCCCAACCCTAAGCCTGGATCTAACGCTTACCCTAAGCTAGTTATTTTAATAACGGATTATGAGAGCGATACCTTGTTGACTTTACGTATCACTTTCATAATCCGTTATTAAAATAACTAACCCAAAGTGGCCTAAGTTAAGTCATCACCTACAATCTCGCCAGCTTGACAACAGTCATGAGACATAACATTATTTAAATAAGCGCGACCTTGTCAAAAATTGAGTTGGTCCAAATAGATTTGAAATGATGAATAGGCCTATCCTATTCCGCACTGATTATTTTATTATTATTCGATAGGCGATATATAATGAATATAGATACTCTTAGTCTTAGTCTTGGATAGGGTCTAGAAAAAAGCCTGAAGAATTAGTGAAAAGGAATATACTTACAAAAGCCGGATGAACCATAAACCGAAAACATTCTCTATTCTGGATCAGAGTTTCAATTGTGTCTGAAAACTTAGGAAAAAAACAATTTATGACATAATGGTCAAAATTGCAAAATTGTCATTATCTCAGAAATAATTTCTGAAATTAGAACGGAAGTTGATTTCGGAACCGGAAGTATGACCGCTCACATCATTGACAAGACAATAAATTTTGATTACTGCCGGACGATTTTACTAAGTAATCTAAACGGTTGATACTAATTGGGTTTTGAAATATGTGTATGAAATAATAACAGATTTAATTAAGCGATAAAGAGTTGAAATGTTTCGTAGAAGAGGGTTAGTGATGTTAGCGTCCCCCACAAAATATCCCAGAGTTGCTTCCCCGTAATTAAAAATCCGACAGCTTGTCGAAAGTCGATAATATCATAATTACAATTATTCCATTTGTTAGCTAATTAGCGGACCGTGTATAACCTATTACACGATCATGATTTAAACCAGTATTGTGGAACCCCGAGACAAAATCTATAAAACTCAAAATGGTACCCGAGGACGACAGCGAAGTGTTTGAAATTACAGATTTCACAACAGCTTCGGACTGGGAAAGATTTATTGCTCGATTTGAAGAAATTTTGCACGAATGGAAGCTTGTCAACCGAGGATATTTACAGCCTGTTAAAAAGGGTGATTTCCTAAATTGCAACTGGGAAGAAAAAAATGATGAACTAACATTCGCAGATTTCAAATTTAAAGTGACCTACATGGTTTTAAAAACGTCCTCGTCTGGTTCGAGATCAGGAAAAGAAACAAAAGAGGAGGAAAATGAAGAGGATCAAGATGAAGGAACACCAACAGTTTTCTCCGATCTCATGAATATGGAAAATGATTTTCCTTTCCGTGCACACTGTTTATCCCGCTGGTATGGTCTCCAGGAATTCCTTATTATTTCTCCTGCTTCCACTACTGATGCCATTGACAGCGAAAGTCGGTCGAAATTACTCCTCAGTTCTGCTTCGATAGCGCTGAATAACACAGGGTGTACTATACCGGTTTATGTACAGGTGCAACAAAGATGGAGGAAACTGTATTCAGGAACGGCCATAGTACCCGGAGCGAGTGTAGAATTTGAAATGGCTCACTTAAAGAAGATTCCACAGCAGTATAACCATTTGGCTGGTCTCCTCGATGTCTTCAAGTCGAAACTTGGATGTGTTTATATTTCGATGCCACCTGTTTCTGTGTCTGTCAGATTCACTTACATTTTACAGGAATGGATTCATTGTCCCTGGCCTCAATCTCCGCCTGATTTTTCATCGTTTCTAGAGTGTGAAGTTGGCTGTTCTGATTACGGGGTACTCCCATTTGGAGCCTGCATCGATCCAATAAGTGAACTGAACTTGTCATGCACATGGCCAAGTCTATCAGAAGATATGATTGTTGAAAATCACGTTTATTCTGACCTCGATCCTCTCCAGGCTCCGCAATGGTCAGTCAAATTACAAATGACGGAAGACGCGCAATGTCTGTTGGGCGAATATCTTAGAGAGTTTCTGAAATTGAGTCAACACAAAGAAACAACAGATGAATTGTTGGGACATGTTTTAGACGAAACAGACAAAGATCAAGCTGGAGATATTACCCAAGCTCTTCAACGACTAACAGAGCCAGCGGTTGGCTACAACATACCTACGTTGGGACATGTCGTTTCCTCGGCTACCACCAAATTAAAAATGAAACCAGACGAAGCTCCGATTCCTGGGGATATACTGAATGGAGTTTTGCTTTTTCTCTTCCCTGATGCGAAGAAGTCTGAAAAGTCTGAATCGAAAGAGAAAGAAACTGTAGAAAAGAGTCCAAGATCATTGAAACTGATGGAAGATTTATCTAAACAGCTGAAATCATCACCTGTCAATGGATTGACTCACAGATTAGCAGTTTGTTTCTGTATTGTCAATCATCACCATGGTGGTTTACGCGCCGTCGCTCATCTGTGGCAAGAATTCGTCCTTGAGATGAGATATCGATGGGAGAATAATTATTATATTACAGATGTTGAACATGGACAACCAAACATGAAGGCCAGCATCTTGCACCAAAAACTTCAGATGTTAAACTGTTGTATTGAGCGAAAAATAAAACGAGAAAGTCTTGGTTATGGTCATGGTAAAGATTTAGAACATGATCTTAATCCTACAGACCATGCAGATGGCAGTTCACGACCCTTGTCTCCGACCTATCAGCGTCGACCTTTATCAACTAGTTCAAGGTCACAATCCCCGTCTTCTGGATCAATGGGCAAAAGACGTTACGAAAGCCTTGACATCAGTTCCAGTGATGAAGAATTTTTTGAATGTGATACAGAACAGGGCGAGGATGAAGCAGATGGGGAGGACCATGAATCTTTTGCAGATACTGCTTCCCATAAACCTGATGGTCGTTTAGCCCCTATAAAGGACCTAAAATTATTGAACTCTGGAGAACAGGTTTATATACCCATAACCCAAGAACCAGCCCCAATGACTGAAGATATGTTGGAGGAACATGCCGAAGTTCTAGCCAAGCTGGGAACATCAGCAGAAGGAACTCAACTAAGAGCCAGAATGCAGAGTGCATGTCTGCTCTCTGACATGGAGTCTTTCAAAGCAGCCAATCCTAACTGTATCTTGGAGGATTTCGTACGCTGGTATTCTCCGAGAGATTATGTTCTGGAGGAACGAGAAGGAGAGGATGGTGAAAAGGTGAAGACAGGAACTCTCAGTCAGAGGATGAAGATTCCAGGAAATATGTGGGTTGAAGTCTGGCAGAGTGCCAAACCTATTCCAGCTCGCCGACAGCGTAGGTTGTTTGATGATACTAAAGAAGCAGAAAAAGTTCTTCATTTCCTTGCTTCCATGAAACCTGGACAAGTCGTTCTTCACATGATGCCGATGTTGATTCATGCAGCGATTGTTAAAGTTATAGAAAATGAGGATCAGGATACTGAAAATCTCAAAGTTTTGTTGGATCAAATTATGAACAAGGCTGCTAAAGTCACCAGGAGTCCATTGATGGATGCTCGTAAATATGAAGACTTGGTGCGGATGATCGAGTTAGCAGAAACTGTTATCGCAAGAGCTAAATCCTTAAAAACTAAATTCACCTCTGATTTGTTAGATATGTCTAGCGCAGAAGAGGAACTTCAAGTTTTTGTAAATAGTTTGTTGCGTCAGCCGGAAGTGATTGTGCGTGGTGGACCATGTGGACCAGCTGGTTCAATCATCCATAAACTTTTTACAGCAGCTCAACGAGCTTCGCATATGGTCCTTGATGAGGAAGAAGGGGAAATAAAACTCGAGGAGCTTCAAAAACCAACGAGTACCGTACCTGATTTCCCGCGACCCTCTGCCAGGGAGTATATTTTACGTGCAATGGTTCCCAGACCTGCTCCCTATTCACGTGTTCTTCCACAGAAGATGTACTGTGTTTTAGTAGATGACTTTAGACTAGCTGGTGCCTTTTCTAGTGACACAACTTTTCAGTGAATTGTGAATATCTATTCCATATACAGTAGTGATAATTACAATGTGATAATATTTTTCAGAAGAATATCCTCATGTTAATTCGGATTAGACGACGTTTCGTTGGTTTCTGGAGTTTAACGTCCACCTCCGCTTGGGATGATATCGTAGACAAATTAGCCAACTGTTTTATTTCAGCTAATTTATAGGATGGGTATAAAATAACAGACTGACGCCACACCAATTTGATTATCCGTTCTTCGATAACACCGTTAAAAGGTTTTCTTTCTATTTCTTTCGGAAAAAGACTTATTTAAAAACCAAATGTATTTGGTTGTGCCATTCAAAAAATTTTATGTTTTGAAATTTTCAACGAATCGTGTTTCACTCATTCACGAGATTCACTTGGTTATGTTTTTTTGTCAAGCACCTGAAGAACAGAAAATCAAATTCGTGTGACTTAAATGAACATAAAAATTGTGGCATGTAGAAATCAACAGAATGAAGATGGTTTTACAAGTGTGGTGTTATGCTCGAGTAAAATTCACGTTCACAAGCCAAGTGTGGTGTTAGGCTTGAGCCAAGTGTTGTGTAAGGCGTGCGTCAAATTCATTTTCACAAGAAGCCAAGCCAGGAAATACATGTATAGCACCAGTCACAGGCATTGTCAGTTTTTTTTTCTGTATTTTTATTGAATCTAGTAAAATCTTCTATTTACATTACAAATTTGGTTTGTCTGGAATGGTTCTGAGACCGGTAATTGTAGGCCAAGTGTAAACAGGGCTTTAGTCTGTCACAAACATCATCAGGCACAAATTCATGCGGTGTCAGGTCAGGCCCAATCCTGCTGGTGTCCGCCATTTTTTTGGGTCAAATAATTTGTCTTTTTTCCATGTTCCAGGCACAGAGTTGAAAATGTCTGATGATAAATCATAATAAATCATTATAATTTGTTAGTGCCTGACATTTTGTTATGTACAGCTTAAACCGTTACAATGTATTCTCTGACTTGATAAGGCCATGGTTAATTAATTGTTTGTTTCTCATGAATGTGTTTGTACACTATATTAGATAATTATTTATTATTGACATTTAAATGTTTCCATTTCAACAATTACTAATGTTGTTTTTCTTGCATGAAACACCACCTTTCATACACATAGTCCAGCCTCGTGGGTTTTCTCTGGTTTCCTCCCACTGCTAAAGAGTAAAGATTAAGATCCCTGCATGCAGGTGAATTATTGAAAAAAATTAAACCATACATTAGTCCCGAAATGACCTAGTTTGTGTCAAGTGGACGTTAAACCCCATTTCTCTCTCATACATGTAGCTAATGACGATTTAGTTCAAGGCACATTCTTCAGGGTTATGATAACAAAGATGAATCGTAAGTTTACGATTGTTTTCTAATTTTATCCACGATATTGTTTTTATGCACCCCTTGTGATTTGAAAAAAAATGTAAATATATTACATGTTGGTTGCCATAATATAAATATATATATACATTTTACATGATGGTTGTCATGGTACTTGTATACATGTATTCATGGTTGTCATGGTATATGTACATGTATATTACATGGTTGTCATGGTATATATGTATATAAAAATACATGAATATGTATGTACATTTTAGAAAAATGGTTGCTATTATATATAAATATCTCCCATAATCTGGAAAAACCTAGCAAGTCAAATTTTGGTTAAAATTGAGTTAGACCCATATTTGGACTTAGTACACATGTATATAATAATAGGGTTTTTTCTCCTTCACCGAAAAGGCTTCCAATTATCTTTATCTAAAAAGACAAAATAAAATTGGTTTTATATTCAGTAGCTTAATTCTGAAACAAAACAATTTTCATTTGTTTTCTCAAATCTACATTCAACAGTGTTTCTAGGTTTTTCCAGATTACGGGAGATATGTCATGGTGGTCATGGCGTATATTTATAATGTATAAATTGTTTTATTAGAGACTAATTTATTGTATTATTGTTACAGTGGGATAATTGTGTAGGAACATGTATATATAAATATGGTGGCCATTTCACTATATACAAAGCTTTGACTACAGGACATGTTTTGTAGACTTACTTCTTCTTTCAATGAGATCACTTTTCTGTTATCTACAAAGATTACTAAGCTAGAGTCGTCAAACTACATGTAAATTGTACACAACACTTCAACTTCAAGGTTTTCTGACTAAAAATTTAATACTTTGTGTTATTCATTCAGTTATTATAGATACATTAAGGGAGATTTGATAAAGAACTGACAGTTCTCACTATGATAGTTCTATTAAAGATACATTATGGGAGATTAGATAAAGAGCTGGCAGTTCTCACTATAATAGTTCTATTAAAGATACATTAGGGAGATCAGTTAAAGAGCTGGCAGTTCTCACTATAATCGTTAAAAACTAGATAGTGTAAAGAGAATTTGCTGAAAATTTCAGTCCAATTGATCCTCTCTGAACCTAGAATTTAGCGATTGAATTTTGGATCATTATTAAAATTACTTAAGTCGATATAATAAAAACATAGTGTTGATTTTTCAATTTTAGATTTAATGAGTGTTGAGCAGCCGATTATATCCTAATCCAGTAAATATCGCAGGCTAACGATAGCATCAAGAGTTGATTATGGTCTGGATACGTTAATAAGCAGATTTACCTCTTGCGTAATGCATGTTTAATATAAGTTATCTTTCTTGATATAGAAACTTGCGAAATGCACGTACATGTACAAATGTATGTAAAGAACAATCTGATTTAAACACAGATCCTATTTCGTTTCGTTTTTTATAGTTCAAAATTCTGTTTTACTTGTCTTTACTACACTAGGATCTGGAAGAGTTGTTATATAGTAGGCGTTCTTATTGATGTGAAAAAGTAGCCAATGAAACAGTCTGCAACGGCAACTTCTTGGCGTTTTCTGTTCAGAACTGTGGGTAAACAAATAGAAATGTCAACGCTGATTGATTTATCAAAGTCTGACGTTACAGGGTCAAAAGCAGCTCGATCATACGACCCCTGATATGACCTTCCAGTACAACCATGTAGTGTAGGCCATCGAAAGTATAAAAAAAACGAAATATAGGTCTGTATTTTAATCCAATTGTTATTTGAAAGAATTATAAATATATTAATAAATATTTTATTATTTGATAAGTCATTAATCTTAAGTATTCTTCTTAATGGCTTGATGAGTCATTTAGTGGTATAGGAATCACTTGTCAACTACAATATTGTGATATACAGGTCACAATTCTATGGAATACAATAACTGCATATAACTGAGCGACGTTTCCACAAGGCTTCTCTAGTCATTATCAACCAATGGTGAAGACTAGAGAAGCCTAGTCGAAAGGTTGTCCAGTCATCTATAGAATTGTTATCTGTATATTCCAGTTCAATTATTAAACGCCATGGTAACAATTCACAAGGTTAATCTGTAATACGAATATCAGTCAGTTTTTACAAAGTTATGATAAATTGTATTTTCATTGATCTATGCTGCTTGGGCCATACATTATGCAACAGCTAAATCTGCCCATTAAAAGTCTTTCTCTGAAACCTGATGGGCCTTATTTAAATCTAGCGTTGGTTGGTATTCAGAGAAAGACTTTCAATTGGCAGATTCAGCTGCTGCATAACGTACATTGTGTGGTTAATTTAGTTAAGAATTTGAACTATTACCTCCTGGCTTGGATTCATTCTGATTGAAAAAATAACAATATTAAAATACTAAACATATTAAAATTATCACCATGTGACTCCGTTGAGATCAGCACAGTGCTGTATTAATAATGTTACAACACCTACACATGTATCTTTATCACCGTGCTGTATACCCGTCAACCATGTTAACATCAGCACCGTGCTGTATTAATAATGATACAACACCTACACATGTATCTTTATCACCGTGTGATTCTTGTCAACCATGTTAACATCAGCACCGTGCTGTATTAATAATGTTACAACACCTACACATGTATCTCTATCACCATGTGAGTCCTGTCAACCATGTTAACATCAGCACCATGCTGTATTAATAATGCTATAATAGATACACATGTATTTTATCTCCATGTGATTCCTGTCAACTATGTTAACATCAGCACCGCGCTGTATTAATAATGATACAACACCTACACATGTATCTCTATCACCATGTGAGTCCTGTCAACCATGTTAACATCAGCACTGTGCTGTATTAATAATGCTATAATAGATACACATGTATTTTATCTCCATGTGATTCCTGTCAACTATGTTAACATCAGCACCGCGCTGTATTAATAATGATACAACACCTACACATGTATCTTTATCACCATGTGATTCTTGTCAACTATGTTAACATCAGCACCGTGCTGTACTCAATAATGTTATAATACCTACACATGTATCTTTATCACCGTGTGATACCCGTCAACCATGTTAACATCAGCACCATGCTGTATTAATAATGTTACGACACCTACACATGTATCTTTATCACCGTGTGATTCTCGTCAACTATGTTAACATCAGCACCTTGCTGTACTCAATAATGTTATAATACCTACACATGTATCTTTATCATCATGATTCCTGCCAATCATGTTCACGACAGGGAACCACGATGGCTAAGTGTATAAGACCCTGGCTTGCTAGTTCATCAGGACTTTCTGATGTGATTTCTCCTTGTCAATGACGCAGGATGGAGGCCTGACAAGGACAGCTGTCTAGTCATTCAGATGGGACAAAAAAACCCCGAGAAGATCTCTTGACAGTTGGAATTCAAAATAAGTTAAGGCCATAGTGCCTCTGCCCAGGCAAAATTTCCTCAAAGAACAATGTATGTCATGCCCATCTTCGTAAGCCAAGTTGGAGCCATACTCCGCGCAGTGTTGGTTTTGATTAGAGGTAATCCAACTACACACTGCTATTATGAGTGGATATTGTTGTTTTAAATTTTGATTTGTCAGTAGTCCGTCTACCAACCAATCACTAGCTGCCAATATTGGCCCAAATATGTTTACATAACGTATACGTCATGACTCACGATTTTATTAAGCCTAATTAACCCGTGCATAGCAGAATATTGCAGTAAAACTAATTGTGTGACAAACGAGGCTATCAAGTCGAATGAAATGTAAACAATACTGTTTGGAAACGAACATACTTACACCGTTTTTAATACCTTAAATCACTGTCCAAAGTTTTAAGGAAGACCCATATTAAACGAAAGACTGTCATGTTGCTGTACTTAAGTGATAGCTTTCATTGAACGGAAAGAATAGACACACTCCCGCATAAGTTCAAGAAACAGACGCTATTCCAGCAATGGTCAGAGAGGGATTTCTCGGGCCATTGCTTCAGGAATATGAGTTGGAGCAGAACATTAGGATGTTTGCCTTTTTCCCAATCATAAAATTAGATAAAATAATTTTAAAAAAAAATATGTCTTTTTATCATATGGCTTCGGCCATGTGTTTTATAACACAAGTTACAGGTGACATATTAAATCAGTCTACCATGTTAACATCAGCTCCATGCTGTATCAGGAATGTTACAACACCTACACATGTATCTTTATCACCATGTGATTCTTGTCAACCATGTTAACATCAGCACCGTGCTGTATTAATAATGTTACAACACCTACACATGTATCTTTATCACCATGTGACTCCCGTCAACCATGTTAACATCAGCACCGTGCTGTATTAATAATGCTATAATAGATACACATGTATCTTTATCACCATGTGATTCCCGTCAACCATGTTAACATCAGCACCATGCTGCATTAATAATGTTACAACACCTACACATGTATCTTAATCACCATGTGATTCTCGTCAACCATATTAACATCAGCACAGCGCTGTGTCAGGAATGTTATAATACCTACACATGTATCTTTATCACCATGTGATTCTTGTCAACCATGTTAACATCAGCACCGTGCTGTATTAATAATGTTACAACACCTACACATGTATCTTTATCACCATGTGATTCCTGTCAACTATGTTAACATCAGCACAGTGCTGTATTAATAATGTTATAATACCGACACATGTATCTTTATCACCATGTGATTCCCGTCAACCATGTTAACATCAGCACCATGCTGTATTAATAAGGTTACAATAGATAGACATGTATCTTTATCACCATGTGATTCCCGTCAACCATGTTAACATCAGCACCATGCTGTATTAATAAGGTTACAATAGATAGACATGTATCTTTATCACCGTGTGATACCCTTCAACCATGTTAACATCAGCACTGTGCTGTATTAATAAGGTATCTTTATCACCATGTGATTCCCGCCATCTTGTATCAATAATGTTATGATACCTAAACATGTATTTTTATCACCATGTGATTCCCGTAAATACTGACTGATATTCCTTATAGAGATTCAACCGTTATAACATGACCCGCTCCCACGAAACCAGACGCTTGTCGCACAACTCCATTTTGTACTATGCACACAAAATCATAAACTGTATGCCTTCTTGTTATTATTAATGAGCCATACTCAACTCCAGATGTTACAGCAAATTTAAAAAGAATTGGATTTTTGGAAAGCTTAGGCTGTGGACTAGTCAAATATGGTGCCAGCTCTATTTTTATACAAATGACCCTTCGTCTGGTTTTGTGGGAGTGGCTCTCATATTATAGCAAGTGATTAACAACCCCTTAAATAAAGATCAAAGAGTTTCAATAGAAATATAAGAAGATGGTAATATTATCATTGGTGTCTCAAAATAACAAACAGCGAAATGAGTCTTAATGACCAAAATTTCAAAAATGAGTTATATATGTCATCGTAAAGCGGATGTCCTAGGCTGTCTAATGATACCAAATCAGTTCTCTACCTTACTCCATAGTCGAGATATTCAAGTTAAAAGTCCGGGAGTGCAGAGACGCCTATTTCGAGAAAACTTTGTTTAAAGATTACGTTCAAAATTTCTGCTATGCATGACAAAAGTCATGGTTAAAAATGCCAAACAGCCACTAAACTTGACACAATTCAACATGTTGAAGTATTCAAAAATGGTCAAAACCAAATTTTGAAAATTTCTGCACTCTGACACAAATTAGTGTGTATATTAGAAATCTAATTGTGCGACTTAAGACTCAACTGATTTAGCTATGACCAGTCACATATATTTCCCTTCTACTATATATGCACATGTATTGTTGGATTAGGAACAAAACTACCTGAGATTTATGTTAAACATACATTATGCAAGAGCTAAATCTGCCTGTTGTACGTTTTTCTTTATGCATGAAATGTTATATAAATTATTAAATAGACATTAACTTATCTAAACTATAATTAAATCTCATTAGATACTTGAGAATTTAACTAAATTAAAACGGTTGGCCATTTAGATATTTAATTTCAAAATGGGAAAACGAGATTAAGTCTTGAATATACCATTGCCCAGTTTACCACAGTGCAAATACCTTGTCAAAACTACAAACTGTGTTAACAGGGCTCAGAATTAAATAATTTGAATGAAATTTTGAATGTTTTTATTTTACATTATCTGTTTTTGAGCTATTATAGCAAGATTGGTCAGCTCTTTATCTAAATCTTACATAATGTAACTTTAATGAATAAGAAAAAATAAACGGTGTGAATTGTCCATTTGTATAAATTGTTGTTTATTTTGTTTCTTCTAAATGATTCTTTATTGTGATAAAGTTTTATGTCAAAATGATGTGTTTTTTTTTCTTTTCTGATCATTTTGAAATTCTGCAGAAAGTAAGAATGTGACTAGTGAATGCTAGTATGTGTCAAGTTCCTGACAAGAGGATCTGACTTTTCCCTTCTTGGGGCTTGGGTGGCCAAAGGGTTAATGTGTGCACGTCGGATCAGGTCTTTCATTGAGTCAAGTAGTGTCGTTTCATACGTGACATGGAGTAGGGTTCGCCTGTCCAACCGCATGGGTTTTCCCTGGGTGCTCTGGTTTCCTCCATCTGCAAGGAGTAGGGTCCCATTCCACCTGTCAAGGGTATTATTACGGACATGAGTAATAACCACTTGTGGGGTTTAACGTCCGCTCAACACAAACTAGGTCATTTCGGGACTAACATGTGGTTTAATTTTATTTCAATAATTCGCTTGCGCGTTGGGGTCTTTAGCAGTGGGAGGAAACCGGAGTACCCGGGGAAACCCACGAGGTTGGACAGGCGATCCTACTCCTTGCCATTACAATCAGGGTTTCGAAACCACGCCAGTTGACTTAATGGTAGGCCGTATGATACAGCGCACTCAGGCCAACCATTGGCCACCCCCTCCCCCTTACTATTATGCAAAATATAAATGAAATAAAATGAAATGGGTTTAACATACTACTCAATCTGGGCTAATGAAGACAGGCATATGCCATACAGTGTGCTAAGAGGGAAACTTTACTGGGCAGCAGCACTATGGCCTAATTCAAACTGCCAAGGGATCTTTTAGGCGTCTGCCAATCTGTATATAGGTCCTCATATTTTTTTTTGTACCATCATAACGATTAGACAGCTGTCCTTGTCAGATATGCCTTCCCAATCTGTTTCACAGAGAATTACTTACGAATTATCTCTGTAACAGATGACAGTCCACAACACGTGCGTTGACTGCACGCCTCGTAGTCATTGGCTCAACGGCTCGTGGAATGTTTACTTAACACCTAACTGCTTCGGGCAAAATGATGCATTTTACTCATTTTAATACCCATTTACACTAAATAGGAAATATTTTTTAACTGCAAATACTTCAAACGTCTTTATTTATTTTACTTTTACCTCAAAAGATAGGCTGGCACTGCCAGGCAGGATACGCCCACATTTTCGAGAGATGGACAGAGAACAAGCAATACCGAAAGTGATTTTTCCTACATCTTTAAGTCCTGTATTTCATACTGTATTGGGAGCAGCCATTTAGTTGGTCAGTTCCAGTCTGATATTAATGAAATTCGAAACCGACAATGATTATGGTGTGACGGTACACAACCTAGAAATGTGGCTTTTCATCAAAATCGGATAAGAATTGTGACCTGTAGAGAGTCCACAACCATGATATACCATATTTTTACACTATTCGCGTACAAACGGCGACCATTTCGTCCGGCAATTTTGGTACGATTTTCACGAAATTAGAACTCAACCTTCCTCATCAAAATCGAATTAAAATTGTGACCTAACAGGGTCCGCAACCATGATATATCATTTTTTTAACAGTATTCGCGTACAAACAGCGGCCATTTTGTCTGTCAATTTCGGTCCGATTTCCCCGAAATTCAAACTCAACCTTCCTTACAGTGTAACGGTGATATAATCAAACGTTCTTTTAAATTGGATAATAATTGTGACCTCCAGAGGGACCACAAGCTAAAGAAAGGGGGATTTTGCGTATAACCAGGGGCCATAATTCAGGAAGTTACGATCCGATATGCGCAAATATCGAAAAGAACCAAGATCTTTGGGTTATAACCATGAATTTCAAGTTTCATCAAAATCGAATTAAAATTGTGACCTTTACAGGGTCCACAACCTTTATATACCATTTTTTAACAGTATTCGCGTACAAACGGTGGCCATTTTGTATGGCAATTTTGGTCTGATTTTCAAGAAATTCGAATTCAACCTTCCTTACGGTGTAACGGTAATATAATCTAACGTTTTTTTAAATCGGATAATAATTGTGACCTCCAAGCTAAAAAAAAGGCGATTTTGCGTATAATCAGGGGCCATAATTCAGGAAGTTACGATCCGATATGCGCAAATATCGAAAGGAAGCAAGATCTTTGGGTTATAACCATGAATTTCAAGTTTCATCAAAATCGAATCAAAATTGTGACCTCCACAGGGTCCACAACCTTGATATACCATTTTTTAACAGTATTCGCGTACAACAACGGCCATTTTGTATGGCAATTTTCGTCCGATTTTCCCGAAATTCGAACTCAACCTTCCTTAGGGTGTAACGGTAATACAATCAAACGGTTTTTTAAATCGCATAATATTTGTGACCTCGAAGCTAAAAAAAAGGCGATTTTGCGTATAATCAGGGGCCATAATTCAGGAAGTTACGATCCGATATGCGCAAATATCGAAAGGAAGCAAGATCTTTGGGTTATAACCATGAATTTCAAGTTTCATCAAAATCGAATCAAAATTGTGACCTCCACAGGGTCCACAACCATGATATACCATTTTTTAACAGTATTCGCGTACAAACGGCGGCCATTTTGTAAGGTAATTTTCGTCCGATTTTCCCGAAATTCGAACTCAGCCTTCCTTAGGGTGTAACGGTGATATAATCAAACGGTTTTTTAAATCAAATAATAATTGTGACCTCCAGAGGGACCACAAGCTAAAAAGGGTGATTTTTCGGACAATCAGGGGCCATAATTCAGGAAATTACATTCCGATAGCCGCAAATATCGAAAGGAACCAAGATCTTTGGGTTACAAACATGCATGTCAAGTTTCATCAAAATCGGTTCAAAATTGTGACCTCTATAGGGTCCACAAGCTAAAAACGTGATTTTTCGTACAATCAGGGGCCATAATCCATGAAGTTTTGATCCGATACATGCCAATATCGAAAGGAACCGAGATCTTTTGGGGATAAACCTATATTTCAAGTTTCGTCAAAATCGGATAAGAATTGTCACCTGTAGAGAGTCCACAAACAAATTGTGGACGGACGGACGTCCGGACGGACAGGGGCGACGACATAATACGTCCACATGAAAATGTGGGCGTATAAAAATGTTTGAGAATTTAATTTGTCAGAGTTAAAAAGTTAATATGCCGTACTCATTAAGCCTCGTCGATGTCATGCTTATCAGTGATTGTAGCGGCCAAGCGAATATTCACTGCGGGATCAGTTTGCCGCCTTCCTTCATCACTGACAATCAGAAACCACGTGGGAAAATCCTGATGAACTTTCTGGGCCAATGCAGTGATCGAACAAGCAACCACCAGGCTAGCACGCCAGTGTCTTGCCCACTTCCACAACGTCTCTCCAGTGATCATTTTAATTGCATCTCAGTAGCAATATACCTTGTTTATTCATCATATCTTTGTTAATCAATGAAACCATTGTTTATTAGAATTTGTTTATTTCATGTTTATTTTTTCTATTTGTTATATATAAATAGTTAGTGAGTTTGTGGATACATATATACACTATATAACACAGCTAAAACCTACATGTGATTTTTTAAAATTTTAAACCATTTATAAATGGTGGTTGTAAGTTACATATCAGATAAAGTTTAATGGCTGGTAGGCAAGTTTATGCAAGACCTGTTTCATACCATTTACAAATATCAAAAAGACAAAGATAGTTTTTTATGAATGGTAGAGGATTTTGATGCAACATGTGTGTAGAATTTAATCAAATCTAAAACTAAATAACTAGTATATATTTTACAATATTTAAAACATAAATAATATATCACAGATAAATATAAAATCTTCTAATCCCTGTTTTATAAAATATATTCACAAGTTGGAGACAGAGTCATAAATTTTTTTAAAAGGATCTTTAAAATGTGATTGTAAATTTAATCTGATTAAAGCACAGATCCTCTTTCGTTTTTTAAAGTTTAAAATTTCGTTTTACTTGTCTTTACTACACTAGGATCTGGAAGAGTTGTTATCATTGACATGTTCTGGATGACGTGAGGGATTAGCCAATGAAACGATGGTACATTTCTTGCACGAGTGGCACAGAACAAACTAGAAACAGCAAGGCTTATTGGGTAATCAAATGTAAGATGTCATAGGGTCAAAAGTCGCTCATATTCTGACACGACTGGTTAGATCTTCATGTGGTAGATTCCATCAAATCAATAAAAACAAAACGAAACAAAAATAGATCTGTACTATAATCAAATGTATGATGCCATAGGGTCAAAAGTCGCTCATATTCTGACGTGACCACCCAATACAACTGGTCAGATCTTTGTGTAGTAGAAACCATCAAATTTATAAAAAAAATCACGAAATGAAAAAAAGATCTGTACTATAATCTGTAAACTGTAAATGAATACACGTAAAACACAAGAAAAAAAGACATTTTGACAAATGATTAAATCATTAAACGACCAAATGATTAGGAGACATTGTTAAAACTTTAATAACATGCACATTATACTCTTTTTTTTTCTTCTAAATTCGAAATAAGGCGAAAGTTTTAGAAAGGTTTATATCGTAACGATAAAATAGAACAATAAAAATATTTGGCTAAAAAAATAAGATATCATGGTGGACTATTATTAACAAAAACACCTGATATAAAATATTAAAATGACAGAGGATATTCTCTTACGTGTTCACATTCCCCTGGGTTTACTAGAGTTATCTACCCCTTGATAACAGTCAGACTATTCTCAATATTGTGTTTGTCAAAAAAGGACGCAGGACACGTTTAAACAGTCTCCTTAATTAAAAAGGGACGTAAGCAATGTTTAAACAGTCTCCTTAATCACTGCATGTAAATGTTTTATGCTGTTATAGGAAGCAGCTTTAACAAAATATCTGAATGAATTTAGTGCAGTTGTGATCCTTCCACAAAATAAAAACACAAGAATTAAAAGCCTTCCTCTCGCATCACATTAGCTGAGAACTAGAAAATTTGTTTGTGTCCTAACTACCTTACAACTGAAATAAAATGACATGCAGTTAAACCTCGTACTTTTCTGCTCCGTCCAGGCTAATGAAGATAACCATCAGGACTATGGCCTACTCTTTTTTCATAGTTCAACTGTCAATGTGAAAATTGTTATATTGGTAACTGTTTTTTTTGTCAAAAATAACAAATGTAACAGAAACTACCAATACAATAAACACAGTCTGACCATTATCAAGGAAAGCCAGTGGAAGGTCAACAAGATTCTTTCATATGTCTTATTTTACTAGAGATGTTTTAAAATTTCTACAAACAATTATGGTTGCTAGATGACTGATAACACAATTTAGATGATTTTTTTGTAAAGGAATCAGTTGTATCAAATTTAAACATAATGCTGAGAAGTAGACAATAGTCAATAGAAAAATGATATATAAGGCCCTTAATTAATTCTGGGACGACTAATAAGGCCCCTTTATTCTGGGACAAATAAATGCGAAGAGCACTGATTTCCACACCATCAAGTCAGTGTACAGTAAATTCTCTTCTAAACGACAAACATCACAAAATCTATTCTTTTAAAAACTTCTTGGCTAAAAAATGTTATTACAATGCAACAATTCTGTTACTATAATTTTGATTGATGTTTTGTTTTGAAATAGAATTTACTCTTTGAATCCACGAGACAATTACTGACGGAATGGAAGTTACAAGTTTTGATTAGTTCCGTCAAGGTACCACTGATCGTATTGGTGACGTGGGTGGCAAGCCGACAGCCGTATCACCAAAAACATTGGCGTAAGAGTTTTTGAGGAAATGAACATAGTTCTGCATGCTGCGATTTGTACTGTGACATTGTTCCAGACGATCTTTTAAATCGTACAGACGAGAATTGAACTTTCTTTCATTCTGTAAGAGAAAAAAAAAATTAAAAGATACATTATGGGAGATAAGATAAAGAGCTGGTAGTTCTCAGTATAATAGTTAAAAACAAGATAATGTAAAGGGAATATGCAAAACATTTCATACTAAGCCAAGAAAATCTTATTTTAAAATGACCGTAGTTACCACTATCACGATAATTAACAAAGTCTTGATTATCCATTTTGGGATTAAATCATCAAAGAGCGTTGAGCAGAAAATCAGATTCAAATCCAGTGAAAATCTGACACATAACATGGCATCGTGAGTTGATGATGGTCTTGCTTTGTTAATAAATATCTAATTAACAGATTAGATAACATTTTAGGCCAAAAGAAAGATCCCCGCTAAGCAGATTTAGCTTTTGAATAATGTTTAATGCAAGGGTATACTCATTCATCCAGAAGATGTCGTAAGATACAAGAGCTAAATCTACATATTGTCCGTCTTTTTCTCGCTTCAACTGTTACATAAAGAGGCATTTATCGTGATGACAAGTCCATAAGCAACTCTTCTGACACACAAGAGAATCAGATGTGGCTGTGATATGGATTAAAACTCTCGCCATTTAATAATCTCATGATAAAATGGATAACAGAGTTCATGTTTATTACTGTATGTAACTATCACTTATTGAGAACGAGGGACCTTCTATGCCAATCCAGCTTAATAATAAAGTAGAACAAACCATTTAACCTATAGTGTTATTATACATCATGATCACAAGGAAAACACAACAAAGTAGTCCGATATTACTACACACTTTGATGTAATTTTGAAGGAAGTTTATTATCATCTTACCTCTTCTTTCTCTCGTTTTATTCTCGCGATTTCAGTTCTAAGTTGATTGATCTGGGTTTCCAAGTCAACAATTCGAGACTGGTATGTTCTCTCCTACAATAAAACGGTAATGAGTTATCTACATATTGAATTTCAAAAATACAATTTTCTAGCCATCATCTATCAATGTATGAAGGATATTTTATTTTTGTCCATGAATATCAACACCAAAAGGGTTTCCATCGAACCTAGGTTTTCAGTTCTAATCATCAAGGGGGTAGGGGGAGGATAGCCAAATCGTTAGCACATGCGCGCTGATTCCCTGGTTGGAAATGACAAGGAATCGTCTGTCCAGCATCATGGGTTTTCTCCAGGTCCTCTGGTTTCCTCCAACTGCTAAAAGACCCCTATGCACAACCATGTGTAAGTCCTGAAATGACCTAGTTCGGTCAAGTGGACGTTAAACTCCATGTCTCTCTCTGTAATCATCAGAATTTCAAATGGAATTGATTTTTAACGTCTTACTTTTCTGCATAGATTGGCCAGTATTTTAAGCCCTGATTTGTGTTAGTTTTAAATACAGAAAATGTTGGGGTTTTTTGTCGTCTGCTAGATTCCATCATTAATTACCTTAGAATTATATCTTTCTCTATTTTCTTCATTTTGTCGTCTGTTGTCCGCTAACGCGTTCTCTAATTGTCGTGTTAAACTCGCATTCTCCCTCGATTTCTCTTCTAGTCGTAACTAAAACAAAAACACACCAATAATCAGATTCAGGTTCCAAATAACTCTACCAATATAAACAAAATGGCTAACGATTCTTATGACAACTGTATGACTGAATAAGTGTCTCACTACATAACTGCACGCCCTTGTTTATAAAAGATTACCCCCCAAACCGCAACACACATTTATAATTTTAGGATTGTACACAAGGGAGTGTGTAGAACACCCTAATAAATCACTTCTCAATGAACTGCCAAGTCCATATTTACACAGCTAGCCAACATTTACATAGCTAGCCAACATTTACATAGTTAGCTAACATTTGCATAGTTAGCTAACATTTACATAGCTAGCTAACATTTACAAAGCTAGCCAACATTTACATAGCTAGCTAATATTTACATAGCTAGCCAACATTTACATAGCTAGTTATTATTTACATAGCTAGCTAATATTTACATAGCTAGCCAACATTTACATAGCTAGTTATTATTTACATAGCTGGCTAACATTTACATAGCTAAGATTTACATAACCAGCTAACATTTACATAGTTTGCAAACATTTGCATAGTTAGCTAACATTTACATAGCTAGCTAGCATTTACATAGTTAGCCAACATTTACATAGCAAGGTAACATTTACATAGCTAGCTAACATTTAAAAAGCTAGCCAACATTTACATAGCTAGCTAATATTTACATAGCAAGCCAACATTTACATAGCTAGTTAACATTTACACAGCTAGGTAACATTTACACAGCTAGTTATTATTTACATAGCTAGTTAACATTTACATAGCTAGCCAACATTTACATAGCTAGGTAACATTTACATAGTTAGCTAACATTTACATAGTTAGCGAACATTTACATAGCTAGCTAACATTAGTTAACATTTACCTTGTTAGCTAACATTTACATAGCTAGCCAACATTTACATAGCTAGCTAACATTAGTTAACATTTACCTTGTTAGCCAACATTTACATAGCTAGGTAACATTTACATAGCTAGCCAACATTTACATAGCTAGCCAACATTTTATTTTGTTTTGAATCCACATCTTTGATTTCTAGTAGTATGAGATAAGTATATAACTTACGTTATTTTGATGAATGGTTTCCTCTCTTTTAGAAACGGTTGACGCCAACTCTCGTATCTGATCTTCAGCTTCACGGAATTTCCTATACAGAGATAGGACAAGAATATTTAAAGGGACAATAACACTCTCGCTGGCTTGGCAGCTCCAGAAAATAAACAATAGCCTTATTCTAAGTACTAGATGTTTAAGTGTCCTACTTGTTGTGTAAATTATCCATTACATCCTATTTTAGGCCTATTTCGATGAAAACTTTGTTTAAAGATTACGTTCAAAATTTCTGCTATGCATGACAAAAGTCATGGTTAAAAATGCCAAACAGCCACTAAACTTGACACAATTCAACATGTTAAAGTATTCAAACATGGTCAAAACCAAATTTTGAAAATTTCTGCACTCGGACACAAATAAGCGTGTAATTAGAAATCTACTTGTGCAACTTAAGACTCATTTAGCTATCACCAGTGAAATATATGGATTACAACAAAGGCAGGCTATCGTTTATTTGTAGTCTAGTCCTTTATTTATATTACATACATATCAAATCCTTTTCCTTATAATCTGATAAAAACAAAGATCCTATTTCGTTTCGTTTCTATAGTTCAAAATTTTGTTTTACTTGTTTTACTACACTAGGAACTGGAGGAGTTGTTACAGAAAATTGGTTGATGTGAGGGATAGCCAATGAAATGGTCTGTTACATCGAGTTCTTGGCATAGAACTGTGGGTAACCCCCTAGAAACATCAATGTGGATTGGTTAATCAAATGTCTAACATCATAAAGTTAAAAATCGCTTGTATGACCCCTGAAGTGACGTCCCACTACAGCTGGTCAGATCTTCATAGCAACACAGCATGTAACTATATGTCAAGACACCTTCTTCAACATAAGCAAATACTTTCTGTGAACTATGGATGGAGGGGAGGTCGATGTCAATATGCAACTGTAATAAGATTAAAAATCAGGAAAAAACGACTTCCTTCTAATGAGATCAATGAAGCTGTTATACCTAATAAATGGCTCAAATATTAATCCATGAACTGGATAAAACTGAAGATAAAAATCAATTTGACTGACCTTTCTAGAGAATCCATTCTACTGATCATAGCTCTGTTTTCATCCTGGGTTTCATGTAATTTAGATCTGACACTACTCTGAGAATCGGATGTATGTTCAACCTGATACCAACACAAATAATATTATTTATTTATCAATAAATAAATTTTGTAATCTTTCAAGGAGCTAAATTGCTAATATTTGGGACTTAAAAAATTGACATAAACGGGTTGCAACGCACAAGAGTGTATATAACCTGACTAACTTTCAATACTCTAATTTCTAATCAGTTATGAGAAAAGTCTCAATCAAATTGCTATGTCTAGCGTCTGGTTATTCCAGTCTCAATCAAATGGCTATGTCAAGCGTCTGGTTATTCCAGTCTACACCAATAGTATTTATTGTGTATGCTCTTCCGATAAAATATGAAGTCACCATTCGATATAACTTGTGGAATATGTCTAGCCTTGTTCTTCGAGTCCCTTGTTACAAATGGCACTGAAATCCATTATGGTACAAGATTCGTGTACCAATGGTAAAATGTTTATAGTGTTTTTCAGAGTCAAAGAAATTGGATGATATTGTGTTAAAGACTTGGCTACTTTAACGACTAAGAAACAGAATACAAATTTAGTAAAACAGGCACAGCGTTTCGACAAGTAATAGTTATCAAGCACAATTCTCTGCTCCTCCATGGAATTCAATACCCTCGTCAAATCTCAGCTTAAAATTAATTCAGCCAGGCTTATTCTTGTTAATAGTGAGAGAGAGAAATGGGGCTTAACGTCCACTTGACACAGACTAGGTCATTTTTGGACTAACATACAGTCAAATACGCTTGCACGTAGGTCTTGAGCAGTGGGAGAAAACCAGAGGAATCGGAGAAAACCCACGAGGTTAGACAGGCGATCCTATTCCTTGTCACGTACAACCAGGGATTTGAAACTTGTTAATAGTGAATGACTTTGTTCAAACTTGAAAAGCGCTATATATAGAAACTGTCATTTAAAGTATTTTTGCTCAAATTATAATAAAATAAAGAGAGTGTTCCTTACCTTACTGGTGAGTTCTGCTATTATATTTGTATTTTCAGTATTTTTGATCTCGTACATGAGAAGTCTCTCGTTAGCTTCGTGTAGTTTACTTTCTGTAGAGCGGAGTAGCTCAGGAAGAGGATCAAGTTCTTTCAATCTTTGGTTTAGTCGGACTTTAACCTAATAAATATACAATGAAATGAAATGGAAGTTTAACGTCCTACTTTTCCGCACTGATGAAGTCATTTTTACGCCATGAAGTGTGCTATTAGTGACATTTTGCCCAGACAGCAGCGTTCTGCCTACTAGATTTCCAATCCTCAGGGGTTCTTTTACAGGCACGCATAATGTACACTGACCTCACATTTTATTTTTGTCCCATCCGAATAACTACACATTGTTCCTCTTGCCAGACCTCAAAATTGGACATTTGGGATATTGTCAATAAACTTGGGAGATTCAACACTCAAATTACACATTTGAAGGGCAATTTTAGTTCTTACAAATTTCATAATTGTTTTGGAGTTCCCGTGTCTAAGTGGGTAAAACATTGGTTCGATTACTACGATAACCTGGTGGGCCTGTGTTCAATCACTGTAATCGCTGACAAAGTTCATCTGGATTTTCCAGCGTGGTTCCTTCTTGTCAGGAGTCCAGGCTACAGGGCCTGGCAAGGGACAACGTACATGTATAATTGTTCTGATGAGATAAAAAAACAGAGGTCCCATGTACACAATTCCATGAACATAAAAAATCCCTTGGCAGTTGGAATTCATAGGCCAGTAGGAGCTGAAAAGTACAATGTTAACTGATAATTGTTCCATTTTTCTGTGTCATGATTGAATTGACAACAGTTGTGTTGATGGTGAAAACCATCCTACCTTCTCTAGTTCCTGCTGGCTGTCTTTCTGTACTCGACCCGTTTCTAATTGTTGCTCTTCTAGTTTCACCATCGAATCATCTGCTTCACGACGTGATTTATGCATCTACAAAACAAAAACAATACAAACTTTTAAACTAACAATAAAAGTATTTCTGATAATAGGCCTATCTTTTAAGAATACTGAGAGAGAAAGAGGCCAGGACATAAGACACACATCATAGACGTGCTTAGACACAAATATTCACATTGCTGATTATAAATTTGTCTCTTTAAGCATACATTATGCAAGATTTAAATCTGCCTATTGCAAGTCTTTCTTTAATGTTATCTAAATCATTAATTAGACATTAATTAACTTATCCACATCATAATCAACTTTTGATGCCATTGCTACGCTGTGGTGATATTTACCGGATTTGAATCCGATTTGCTGCTCAACACTCATTCATGATTTAATCCAAATTTGGATAATCGAAACTAAGTTTTTCTTATTGTAACGACTTTAGTAATGATGATCAAGGCTAAGCTTAAAATTCAATCGCTCAATTCTCGGTTCATAGTGGATCAATTTGACTGCAATTTTCAGCAAATTACCATAACATTATCTAGTTTTCAATTATTACAGTGAGAGCTGCCAGCTCTTTATCTTATCTCCCATAATCGTGTTTATGACAGGTGGCATATGTCCTGGCTTGTAGATAAGACAATTCTGATCAATGATCGTTCACATGTTTATCAAATAATAAATGCAAGTGCAACAACTTCTCCCATGCATATTAAAATCAGTTCTAAATAATTTTCCTTGAGACTTGTTGCTACTCAACCATATATTTACACAGTCTAATTAATGTAGATTAGTTTTTTTTCTTTTGTGGGACAATAATCTGTCCGTATTATTGTTAATAATCAAACCTACATTTACAAGATTCTAGTTCTACTGAAATATTTTAAATTTTATGTCTACTCAGGATAATGATGCTAATCATGGTTTAACATGCTTTGAAATCCTTCAAGGGAGAAGGGGAGAGAGAGATGGAGTTTAATGTATATTCATTAATGTGTTTTTAATAGTGGGAGAAAACCAGGGGACCTGGAGAAAACTCACAAGGTCCGACAGACTTAGGTAGATGACCCTATTCCTAGTCATATATAAGCTTGCATGAAATTACAAACATTTGACTCAATGACAGACCGTTTGATGTAAAGTGCATGCTTAAGAGATTTCAGCACATGTAACAGTTTAAAAGAAGTATAGAAAAGTAGTAATGAAAGGTTTCAATGTATAAATACATGCTGTAGTTTCTATTCTACTGGATGAAACTCGCTTCTAGAATCTACACATTCTATAAATATTTGTTGATTTCATTTGATTTTATATCCTGTATTCTAATTTCAATTGCTTTAACGGATGACAATCTGCCTTTTTTTTTCCTGAAACATTTTGTCTATAGACATAGTAACCCAAAATATCAAACTAAAAAAAAAGTAGTAAACTTAATCTTAAAGGGGCATTATGGAAGATAAGAACTGACTTTATTTGTGAAAATAGTGTAAAAATAAATAATGTAATGGGAAAAGGCTGAGAATTTCAGTCAAATTACTTCAGTCTGGCCCTGAGTTCACAAAGCATTCTCAGACTTAAGTTGAGAATTTACCCAACTTTCAATCACTGTTTATGAGAAATATCATTGATCCACAAACAAAACTTTGCACATAGTTTCTTATTGATGTATTTGATACATAAAATCAACAAAATTGTTGTAAAGGGCTATGTTTTAGTTAAAATATTAAAGGTCAACAAGTTTGATTAAATTATTAACGTAAGTCTGAGAATGCTTTGTCAACTCTGGTCGGATCGGAGAAATACTAATTTTATTAACAGTGTAGCCTTGATGATTACATGTAACTATAAAAATTAATTTGACTTAAATTTTTAACATATTCCCTTTTCATTATCCATTTTTTAAACTATTATAGCAAGAATTGGTCAGTTCTTTATCTAAATCTTACATAATGTATCTTTAATATTCATATGAAATTCATGCTCTGTCAAAGTCTACACATTCAACTTTAATAAATAATGTCGGAGATACCATGATGCAGCATTCTCTGATTGTAACGGTAATACCTACCAATCGTCCCACTGTTGCTAGGTAACATGTACCATCTAGCATATCAACTAACTAAATATAGTTCATAAATTATAAATCGTAGATAATATAATATAAAAAGCTAAAACAACAATAAATAACGGTGCTTGTGAAGCCAGTGAAATAACGGGAATAAAAATAACCCAACACCAAATGGGTTAGATCTAAATACATACTAAGGCCGTCTGCAGATTTGTAAATAGGGAGAGAGAAATGGGGTTTAACGTCTACTGAACACAAACTAGGTCATTTTGGAACTAACACATGATTCAATTTTATTTCAATAATTCGCTTGCGCTTAGGGGTCTTTGGCAGGGGGCAGAAACTGGCGGACCGGAGAAAAGCCAAGAGGTTGGACAGACGCCCCTATTCCTTGCCACGTACAGCCCCTGAATCGAAACCGTATCAGTTGACTCAATGACAGACCTTATGATATAGCTCACAACCTCTAACGATTCGGCCATATCCAACCGGCCCTGAGATATAAATATGGTTAGGGTACATGATTGTTAATGAGATTGTGGGTTAGGGTAAGGGGTAGGTAGACCTGACTACATCTCATGACCTTGACAATCTCTGCAGATGGCCTTAATATTTAGATGTAACCCACCAACTGGTTAATATAACACAACAAGTATGATAGCACTAGATGGACCAGGAACAGAGCATCACGTCTTCACCGTCATCTTAAAGGATCTAAATCTCTATTCTTTACCACCTACAAATGGACACAAATGGGACGCAACGCATTTAATATTTTAATATGAATGTATATACCGTTAAAGTGATTTACATTCACTCGTTTTGGTTTTACTGTTATCTTCAGCAAAAAACGTGAAGAGTCCTTGGTGTCTGGTTATTCCAGTCTACAATGGTACTATTCTCCTGTGAGGAAGTTTAACCTTGTTCATCGAGTCACTTGATTACAAATGGCGATCGAAAACATTCTGGAGCGTGATCTGTGTGCCAATTCTAAAATTTTCATTTTGTCTGATTTATTGAATATCAGAAGTCCATTTTTTCCCGGGAAGATCACAACATTAATGTTGCTGTAAATGGACCAATAAGTCGTATTTACGATGCCGAAGACTGGATAATATATTAAGTTAAAGACTTAGTTCCTTTAAAATTGTGGTTTGCAAGTGTCATTCGTGGTCCAAATATTGCCGATTAATATAAATATAAAAATTACCAACACCAATTGTTATTAATATATTATATAATACAAAAGATCACACGGCTGATATTTCTTGTAACAGATCTCTGGTCCGTGGAGATTAGAGGTGGAGATTGTCTAGAAAAATGCGATTCTATCGATAGATTGAGGGTGGAGGGTGTATACAAAATGGTACTTTCATTCTTCAGCGTTCGACCACAAAATTTGTTAAGGCAGCATATCCGAGTATAAAACAGATAATAATATAATTTTTTCTATATTCTGTAAAACGAAGCCAGCATAATACTCTATAGTTTTAGTAACTATGACTTCTATATCTATAGCTGTCTACAGTTGCTATAGTTACTGGTACTTTCATTCTTCAGCGTTCGACCACAAAATCACTTGTGTCTAAAAGGAAATTTGTTAAGGCAGCATATCCGAGTATAAAACAGACAATAATATAATTTTTTCTATATTCTGTAAAATGAAGCCAGCATAATACTCTATAGTTTTAGTAACTATGACTTCTATATCTACAGTTGCTATAGTTACTGAGACGCCTGTATCTATACCTGTTTATAGTTGCTATAGTTACTAAGAATTGACTATATTACACCATTAACCAAAGCTGTTAAAAGCCACTGAGATATCTACACGGTAAAGCACATCTAGCCAACTAGCTGATTATTATGACTGTACCATTTAAAATTACTCTTGTCTGCGATATCACCTCGGTGGAAGCGGACGTTAAATAAAGCTATTTCACAGATAAAATTACTCATCCAAATGAAAATAATCCCTACTGAAAGCAGTAAAAGGGTAGAAGAATCCCTACAACCTGATTAAAATACAGATCTATATTTCGTTTCATTTTTTTATACTTTCGATGGCCTACACTAGGTGAAGGTCTGACCCGCTGTACTGGAAGGTCGCATCAGGGGGAGTAAATCAGACATGTATTAATCAATCAGCGTTGACGTTTCTAGTGGTTTACCCTCAGTTCCGTGCATCGTAGACCAAGATGTCACCGTAACAGATGCTTTCATTGGCAAATCCAAACGCCAGGTTTTATTTTTATAACAACTTCTTCAGATCCTAATGTAGTAAACTAAGTTTTGAACTATAAAAACGAAACGAAATAGAATCTGTGTTCTAATCAGATTGTTAAACAGTGTTTATAAGCCTGGATCTCGGTGCAAGAATAAATCCTTGTTTATAATCTAAACTCCAAAAGAAAGAGATTTAATCCTACACCTCCATGACAGTATAACTGATGTTCAGACTGACAAGTTCTCTTCTATGAGTTTTTCTGCACTTTGATTACTTTCAATAAATGGATTTTTCATTGTTATTTGCCGTTTTATATTACTCATAGTAGGGATCTACAAAAAGTAGGGTGTACCCAACCCTTCCATTCCACCCTGCCCCACACACGGATAATTTCAAATGGAACAGCTGTTAGTAGTTTTATTGTTTGCTAACCTGGTCTTTGTATTCGTCCACCAATCGTTCGTATTGTTTTAAATTAGATCGTAGATTAATGACATCATCTTCAGCGAATTTAAACTTACTTTCTATACTTGCTATAGACGACTACAAAAATACACATGGACATCTTGATAATAATAAACACACGCAGACCTCACTATATAGCCCATTTACACTTTTACAGGGTACAGCAGGGAAGTCTAATTAGGGAGAGAGAGAGTGAGAGGGTTTAACGTTCACTCAACACAACCTAGGTCATTTTGGGAATAACATATGGTTTAATTTTATTTCAATAATGCGTGTAGGGGTCTTTAGCAGTGGGAGGAAACCAGTGAAAACTGACACGAGATTGGACAGGCGACCGTACTCCTTGCCACCTACAACCGGGGATCGAAACCACGCAAGCTGACTCAATGACAGACCGTATGATATGACGGTAACCTTCAACGCCCACCAACATCGGTGTTATAGTGAAGTCCTTGTGTAGTGTCAATATATAAAGCCTCTTAAAAAGCATTAAAAAATTAAAAGCTCTAATTTAAATTTGTAAAAAATAAAACACAGATTTAGCCTTCAAACTTTTACACTTTGTCTTTATAACATTTTCAAAGGTTCGACTAAATCACCAAAATCTGTCAAATGCGACCAAAAAATGTAAAAATCCAAATTTTGAAAATGCTCATGGTAAAATAACAGGCTAATTCTGCATTCTGGTTTCTATTTTTTCAAATTATTTTAAAAGCCAAATCACCGTAGCTAAATGCTCTTGTTTTAAATGCTCTATAAAAAATCCTGAAAATAATCAAATTATTCATTGGACCATGCACTAGCTACAAAAGTGTCTAAAAAACAAAATGGCAATAAAATATTTAAACCAGAAGATTAATGGTTGAGTGCTTCTCATTCTGTGACATCCAACACCGTGTAATGACGATTATTATCATTATTACAACATTTGTACAATAACTACATATAAAATATAGAACAGATATCTTAAAATCTCCGTATAACAATATTTCGGTTTATTTATGTCACAGGTTAATATGCTGACAGAGGGAGAGAAATGAGGTTTAACTTCCACTTGACACAAATGAGGTCATTTCGGGACTAACATATGGTTTGATTTTATTTCAAAAATTCAATGATTTGCTTGTGCTTAGGGATCTTCAGTAGTGGGAGGAAACCAGAGGAACCAGAAAAAAAACCATGAGTTTGAGCAGGCAACCCCAATCTTTCTCATGTACAACTGGGGAACCGAAACCACGCCTGTTGGCTCAATGACAGACGTTATGATACAGTGGGTATCCAATCCCCCCTCCACGATAATGAACAACTGCGTGCTGATAACTGCCAGGCTTTTCATCCTACACCACTGATAGAGAGAGATGTGATTTAACCTCCATGTCACACAAACTAAGGTCTCTTGGGGGACTAACATATGGTTCCATTTATTTCAATAACTGGTCTGCACGTAGGCATCATTAGATGTGGGAGGAAACAAGATGATCGTCAGAAATCGCGGAATCGAAACCACGACACTTGACTCAATGACAGACCTTATGATCTAAAACACACGAGTCAGACCATTCAGACTCCACCTATTACAGGGGGGGTTGGGATGGCCTTGTGGTCTAGAGTGCCGCGCTTCGACCTCTAGCTGGCCGGTCACCTCTGGCTTGCGGCTGTGGTTTCGATCCCTGGTGTGAGCATATGTGGCATGGAGATAGGGGCGCCTTCTCAACCTCGTGGGTTTCCTCCGGGCACTCCGGTTTCCTCCCACTGCTAAATACCCCTACGCGCAAGCGAATTATTGAAATAAAATGAAACCATATGTTAGTCCCGAAATGACCTAGTTTGTGTTGAGCGGACGTTAAACCCCATTTCTCTCTCTCTCTCCACGTATTACAGTAATAACCTGGCCGGTATGTTGTGCGAAATCGGGTTTAACGTCTTACTGTTCTGCTCCTGACCGGGCTAATGAAGACAGGCATATGCCATACAGTGTGCTATGTGGAACACTTTGCCCGGGCAGGGGTGGTACAGCCTACTCTTATATCGAATTCCAACTGTCAAGGGATCTTTTACGTGCATGCAAATGTGTAAATGGGACCTAGGTTTTTCGTCACATCCGAATGACTAGACAGTTGTTTTTGTCAGGCCCTCCATCCTGAATCACTGACAAGGGGAAACCACTCCGAGAGACCATAAATATACCATAATCTTGTATATGGAGAATACTACAAACTAATTTTCTACGATCAAAATATAAAAATACTATAAATCATTTTACCTTCAATCTTTCGTTTTCTATTTTAAGACTGGCAACATCAGCTGCTTTTTCGCTAAGTTTAACGCTTAAATCATCGTTTTTTGTTTTATTATTGTCTTCTAGTTGATCCACGATACTTTCCAGTTCGTTAATACGCCTAGAACATTAATACAACATCAGGGTTTAAAGTCTATGCAAACACAATTATTTAGTTCTGGGACTTCATGGGGTTTACCATCCTACTGCTCTGCTCCGACTGGGCTAATGAAAGCGGGCATATATGAGGGACATTTTGCCCAGACAGCAAAGCTATCGTCTATCGAATTCCAACTGCCAAGGGATTTTTTATTTGTACTTCAATGTGTGCACGAATCGTCATTTTTTCGTCTCATCCAAATAACTAAACAGCTGTCCTTATCAGGCCCTCCGTCCTGTATCACAGATAAGGGGAAACCATGCTAAAAAATCCCAATGAACTTTCTCGGCCAACAACGGGAGCGAACCCGCGATCTCCAGACTAGTGAGCCAGAGTCTTACCCACTTGGTCACTATTCATAAGAAAGAGCAGAAGGAAAGAAAGTCAAGGGATGAGACGAAAGCTTTGCTAAGCAGGTTTCTAGGTATGAAAAATAAATTAAAATAAAAAGCAGTAGAAAATTAAATTGTTCTCATTTCATGTGGAATAAATATTTAATTTTTTTTTAAATCTATGAAAGTATATTTCTACAACAGACTAAAAGATATCTAGTTAAAACACATGACAATCACAAACTATGGTTTCATCTCGTCTTTTACTCAAAATACATAAAAATTTATTCATTATGTATCTGAAATGAAATGGGGTTTAACGTCCTACTGTTCTGCTCTGACTGGGCTACTGAATACCGGAATACGCCATACAGTGTGCTATGAGGGAAAAATTGTCTGCATAGCAATGCTACGACTTACTCCTATATCCCACTGCTTAGGCTTTCTCTTATGTGCTCGCCAATGTTAAAACTGGGCCTCGGTTTTATGTCCCATCCAAATGACTATTATTAATATTATGTATTGCAGAATGGGACAAACAAACTAGGTATAACATAACAATACTAACAAAAATTTTAAAACTCTCCCCCTCCGTGTTAGAGAAACATGTTATGGGCAATTAAACCAATTAGAAAGTGAGAAAATAAAAAACAAATATGACTCACTTTCGTAAGGATGTATTTTCACTAATCGCTTGTTGTCTTTCTTTCGTTACTTTCTCTAATCTGCCTTTATTTTGATCTAACATTGATTTATATTCGTTAACCTGAGCCTCATTTTCAGATAACTGGGCATTTAATTTATCTAATGCATCTTCGCTACGTTCTGCTCGTTGTTTCTGGGCCCTGAAGTGGGAAATATTCGTTAAAATGGTGTTAGCTGACGTCAGTTTTATACACCACAAATACACATTCTAATTGTTGGGGAAAAAATAAGGATTTTTTTAAGTCTAGATTCAAATCATGTTTTTTTAAACCTCAATTCAAATCATGCTTTTGTATATGTAGATTCAAATCTTGTTTATTAAACATAGATTCTAATTTTACTTTATTAACCTAGATTCAAATCTTGTTTTTCTAACCTCGATTCAAATGATTTTTACCACACCAATGGTACTTTATAGAAATAAGAATATCACTGTCACCTGTGGGGTTAATAGCAAAAAGCATCAGCAAGTTGAGTTGAGAGGGATTATGAAAGTTCTAGGTTTAGATAATACAGACAGAAAATAACTACATGTAAAACAATAACATTTCTACTAAAAGCAAGAAAGGAGCCTTGAAATAGGGGGCCCTTAAATACAGATGAGAGAGAGAGACAGAGAGAGAAATGGGGTTTCAACGAGAGATTCAAAACCACGCCAATTGAGTCAATGACAGGCTGTATGATACAGCACGTATGCTAACCATTCGGCCATCCAACCCCCTAAATACAGATGAAAATACAAGAACCTTTCATATACAGTTAATTCATTATGTAAGAGCTAAATCGGCCTGTTGTAGATTTTATTCTCTGGCTTCAAATGTTATATATAAATAATTCATTGAGATATCTATTCACATGACAGGCCCTTAATCAACTCTCTTGGTCACTTCTCAACCAGTGCTTGTATGGTGCACTAAGACTCCAGCTATTTGCCTGATGAAATCCTATACAATCCAATAAAGTAAGTTCATTGCAAAATTTTAAACAATCATAACTTTGCTCTGAATAATGTAATTTGATTGGAATTTTCAATATATCAATTTTTCATTATCAATAATAGAACTATTATAGCAAGAACGTCCAGCTCTTTGTCTAAATCTTACATAATGTATCTTTAATATCACTATTATAGCAAAAACGACCAGTTCTTTATCTCAATTTTACATAATTCATCTTTAATAAAACTATTATAGGAAGAAAGGTCAGATCTATATCTAAATCTTACATAATGTATCTATAATGGGAGATGAAAACACAATAAACTCTACCTTGTAGCTTTCTTTAGAGCTTCTTTATCTTTATCAGATCTTTCTTTAGACGTGTTAACTAGATGTTGTAAATGTTCCATTTCTATTGTGTTCTGTGCTAAAGAACTTTCTAATGTCTGTAATATATTAAAATAGCATTATGCAAGAGCAAAATCTGCTTATTACAAGTCTTTCTTTAGGCCTGAAATGTTATCTAAATAATCAATTAGTCATTAATTAACATATCCAGACCATAATAAACTCCTGATGTCAAGGCTAGCCTTCAATGTTGGCAGATTAAAATCCTATATGCCACTTAATGGCCGTTGATAATTAAATCAATCAAGTGGATAATCGAGACTATGCTGTTTATATTAATGATTTGAGTAATGATGACCGAGGCTATGTGAATATTTCAAACACTTTTTTCTTGGCTAATAGTGGATCAATTTGACTGATGAAATTTTCAGCAAATTACCTTTACACTATTTAGTTTTTAACTATTATAGTGAGAACTGCCATCTCTTTATCATATCTCTCATAATGTAACTTTAATATACAGTCAGATATTAATACGGTTCAAGTTTATATCAATAATTCACTCGAGCATAGCTAGCGGAAGAAATCAGCGAGAGAGCGAAATCATGTGTTGGGAGTCTTTTTAGCAGGGGGAGAAAACCGAAGGAAGCGGAAAAAAAACATGAGGTTGAACAAGCGACCCTACTCCTAAAAGAGAACCGCAAAGCTGCCAATGCAGGGGTCAATGCAACCTACAGGCTAGTGAGCCAGGCTCTTACCCACTTAGCTACTGTGGCCCTGAAATAGGGTTTAAAGTGGTAATTTCATATTTCTAAGTTATATTTTTAAAATATATTAAAATAAAGCCTTAAAATAGATGGTATCTATTAACAGTTCTACCTAGATGAAGAATAATTCTAGTAATCGTATAATTCACTATTGCCATTTGAGAAATTAGCAAAAATATCATTTTCAACTTTAAATTCAAACGTTTGAAAATAACTATTGTATGGACGGAATAGAAAAAGAAGGGAGGTAATTGTGTTATCATTTCCTGTGTTAATGAGTTATAAGAGTGGGAAATAATGCCTATGATCGTATAATAGTGAATTGACAACCTATTGAGCAAAAGACACGGAAATAATTATGTTTTGACTTTCTTTGAAAATATGAAATTATCGCTTTAATATCTGATTGGTCTAATGAGAGAGAGAGAGAAATGGGGTTTAACGTCCACTCAACACAAATTAGGTCATTTCGGGACTAACATATGGTTCAATTTTAGTTCAATAATTCGCTTGCGCGTAAGGGTCTTTATCAGTGGGAGGAAACCGGAGTGCCCGGAGGAAACCCACAAGGTTGAGAAGGCGCCCCTATCTCCATGCCACATACGCTCACACCAGGGCTCGAAACCACAGCCGCAAGCCAGTGGTGACCGGCCAGCTAGAGGTCGAAGCGCGGCACTCTAGACCACTAGGCCATCCCAACCCCCCGATTGGTCTAATGAAGACAGGATGACAGATTCTGGTAGAAATGACGTAGTTTACCCGAATCTGAACAGCCATTCTGTTACAATCAGAGTCTTTAGTTCTCAGCTGTTTCTGTAGATGTCCTCGCGTTGATTCAAGTGTTCCTTGTAGATTCGTTAATGATACTATCTCATTCTGAAAAATAGAAAAACCATTAACGTCTCAAAACATCAATTATTAAAGTGTCTGAAAGTCAATTATTAAAGTGCCTGAAAGTCAATTATCAAAGTGTCTGAAAGTCAATTATTAAAGTGCTTGAAAGTCAATTACTAAAGTTTCTGAACGCCAGGTATCAAAGTTTCTGAACGCCAGGTATCAAAGTTTCTGAAAGTCAGTTATTAAAGTTTCTGAAAGTCAATTACTAAAGTTTCTGAACGCCAGGTATCAAAGTTTCTGAAAGTCAGTTATTAAAGTTTCTGAAAGTAAATTACTAAAGTTTCTGAAAGTCATTACTAAAGATACATTATGTAAGATATAGATCAAAAGCTGTTGGCCATTCTTGCTATAATATTCAAATTACTTCATTCAGAGCCAAATTATCACTGTTTCTAGTTTTGACAAACAAGATGTGTGCATTGTGGTAACCATGGTACTGGTATATTCGCTTTCCTAGTCTAGTTAACGTCTGGAGTATCCGATGCCATCGAGAGCAAAATCTGATTTTTACAGGTCTTTCTTTAAGCCTGAGATGTTATCTAAATAATCAATTAGACATTAATTAACATATTCAGACCATAATAAACTCTTTATGTCAAGACTAGCCTTCGATGTTGGCAGATTAAAATCGTATATGCCGCTTAATGGCGGTTGATAATTAAATCAATCAAGTGGATAATCGAGACTATGCTGTTTATATTAATGATTTGAGTAATGATGACCAAGGCTATGAATATTTCAAAAGCTTTTTTCTCGGCTAATAGTGAATCAATTTGACTGAAATTTTCAGCAAATTATCTTTACACTATCTAGTTTTTAACTATTGTAGTGGAACTGCCATCTCTTTATCTTATCTCCCATAGTGTAACTTTAACTTTAGATAATATTTCATACCTATAGAAAGATTTAGCCTGGATTAAGACACGAAAATTTGATGATCCGAGGATGAGAAACAAGGCCTGACATTTAAAAAACACTTTAAACATAATTGTATTTACCTTTTGTTCTGCGATTTGATCGTGTAATTCAGCCATCATTCTCTCTCTATCCCTTAATTCACATCTCATTCTCTGTTTTAATAAGATCAATATTCTATCAATAATTACATCAATATCAATCAATCAATAAATAGATCAATATCAATCAATCAATCAATCAATTAATAATCAATTAAAGTCCTACCTTATTCATTGAAGGAGAGAGGGGGGAAGAGTGAGAGTTTAAAACTGCACTGGACACAAATTAGGTAATATTCATCAATCAATCAATGCCCGGGCATATATATTTTGAGAGGGAGGCGAGAGGGAGAGTTTAACGATCACTCGACACAAACTTTATCATTTATTGAGTAACATATGATTCAATTTTATTTCAATAATTCGTGTGCGTGTAGGGGTCTTTCACAGTGGGAGGAAACCAGAGGACCCGGAGAAAACCCATGTGGTAGGTGAGGCGACCCTACTCCTTGTATGCACACACGCTAACCTTTCGGGGCCATCCAATATCCTTATTTATTTTTAGTTACATCAAAGACGCTTAACTCCTTTAAAATGCTGAAACATGGACAAAATTTTAAGAAAATAGGAGAGGAATTTATCTGACAAACCTCATTGGCCCTGTCCGTATCTGACAATTTCTTCATTAATAGATCACGTTGTTCACCAAGTCGCAACGTTGCAGCTTCGTGGCTGTGCTGTTCTCGCAACAATCGTCTCAGAACACGATTGGTTGCCTCGAAATCAGCAAGTTTCTCTAGCAGCATATCTTTCTGTTTGGTAAATTTCTCAGACATGGTCGTGTCTTTCAATCTGCGAATCACTTCCCGAATTTCTCGTATCTGTTGTGCTACAGCCTGGCCATCCATTTCAACCTCTATTAATTTCTTCATCAACTTTTCTTGGTCAGCTGTGAAGAAATCTGTATCCCTGTACAAAACAAGACAAAAATAAAATTTGCTGATCGTCATTCCAGGGATTTTGAACCCCTTGAAAACTATAATATTGCGATAGTTAAATCCCAAAACCTGCCAGTGCCTCCTCCTATATGTTTTGAGAACTTATTTTTGGAGTCCCTACTTTTAATCTGATTGATTCAAAATCATTTCGGGAATTACATAGGATTTAATTTTATTTCAATAATTCGCTAGCACGCAAGGGGTTTAGAAGTCAGAGAAAACCGTAGAAAAACCCAAGAGGTTGGACAGACGATCCTACTCGAAACCGTGCCACTTTACTCAAGGACAAACCTTATGATCTAATGCGCATAGGTTAACCATTTGGCCCCCCAACGTCCCCCCTCCACCAGATCCCCCCCCCCCCCACCTTCACCAGGGATTCCTATTGCATCAAACTAAACTACATGGCAAGACACGAAGAGAGACGTTACAAATCTAGAAATATTTACCTGGATAAATCTGGGTCACCTTTCAATATGTCAACATTTTGGCGTAGGATGCGATTCTCGGCCTCGGTAGCGTTGAGTTCATCCTGGTATGTTTGTATTTCATCATCTTGTTTGTCTATGACCCGCTGTGACGAGTTCAATAGATCGTCTCTCTTCTCTATCTCATGTAACGCTTTCTGTAGATCAACCTACAATACAATAACATAGGGTTTAACGGAGCCAGACGAAGTCTTTTACTCAATATAATCCACAGTCTTCGGCATTGAAAACACAAATTATTGGTCAGTTTAAATCAACATTTATGTTATTATCTTACCGTAAAAAGTTGGGCAAAAATTGGTACACAAATCATGTGCCAGAATGCTTTCAAGTGCCATTTTTGTGAAGAGAATCGATGAACGAGGCTTAAGATATCCCATGCAGGACAATCCAAATTATTGGTAAATTCAAATCAAAGTGTAAGTTGTGTGAAGCGACTTGATGAATGAAGCTAAACAAACATATCCCATGCAGGTGAATAATAACGGTGTAGATTGAAATAACCAGACGCCAAAAACTGCCATTCAATTCAGACTCTTTGCGTTCAGATGATTAGAAATTACAGTAAAAACAGAAAGGATTAAATGTAAATCAGTTTATATACATTCATATTATTTAACCATGTGTTAGTCCCAAAATGACCAAGTTCATTTCAAGTGGACATTAAACCCCATTTCTCTCTCCCTATTAAAGATGGGCATATGCCATGCTGTGTGCTATGAGTTATATTTGGTCAGGAAAAACTAGATCATTTTGGGACTAACATGGTTCGATTTTATTGGCTTGCAAATGTGGATATTTAGCTATAGGAGGTAACTGGAGTAATCTGAGAAAACCCACACAGCCCTACATGTACTTCTTTTCACGAATAAACGGGGAATCGCATCCAAATCATGCCAGTTCACTCAATGACCGTTCTTCTGATTTAATGTGCACATGTTAACCATTCCGCCACCCAACACCAGTGTATAGCTTGGTTGGCCATAAAGCTGGTTTCAGCTTGAGTGCAAACAATGCTTCGTGTGTAAGCTTACCTCATTCTTTAACGTTCCAACCTCAGACATCAGACCATCGATTTTCTTTTCATAAGATCTCATTTGTCCGTGTACCTTATCCTCTTCATCTGTCGAGAGTTCGTTACTCTGATCTCTCCCCTGACCCGTGGGAATCTCCAGACGATATGTTGGCCCCTGAAATTATCAATATATAGTATATGACCCAGAACTCATCAATATAATTTAGCTTTAATAAAACTTCTATCTTTTCTGCATAATATAGGCTTTAATCATATTTGAGCTTGATATAGGCCTTAAACATCTATATTTTCTACATACGGTCAGTGTTTGTATTGCTGTTGAGCTGGGATTTTCTATATTAGATCTGACTGTTCTCGATATAATATTTCAAATAAAGATAATGAAAAATTTCATTCAAATTACTTTATTTTGAGTAAAATTATCAATGGTTATAATTTTGACAAGATCGTGAGAGAGAGAGAGAGAAATGGGGTTTAATGTCCACTCAACACAAACTAGGTCATTTCGGGACTTATTTCAATAATTCGCTTGCGCGTAGGGGTCTTTAGCAGTGGGAGGAAACCTGAGTGCCCGGAGGAAACCCACGAGGTTGAGAAGGCGCCCCTATCACCATACCACATATGCTCACACCAGGGCTCGAAACCACAGCCGCAAGCCATAGTTGACCGGCCAGCTAGAGGTCGAAGTGCGACACTCTAGACCACTAGGCCATCCCAACCCCCCTTGACAAGATCGTAACCACCGTACTGGTCATTTGAATCTTCAGGATCACTTCACCATTTGTAGAGTAAATCATTAAATAGCCGAACCGTTCTAATATAGTTAAAATCAGAACCTTTCGATGGCATCGAGGATTGATTATAGTCGTGTCATGTGTAATTAATAATTTATAAACATGTAACATTGAAGCCGCAAAGAAAGACATTCAATCGGCAGATTTAGCTCAAGATTACATAATGTATCTTTAATTATTAATGAACATACCTGCCATGCTAGCTTTGATCCTCGTGTTGTTTTACCTGGTGGGGGAACCCATGGTCCTCCTCCAGGACTACGACTTCTTACTCTAGCGGAAGAGGGCTTGACCTTCTGACATGTAGTAGAAGAGCTCTTGCTGTAAATTGGTCCGACAGAAGAACCAACCTTTTTCTTCTAGAAATAAATGAAACACATTTGGGATTTTTTTTAGGAAAAAGATGAACTTAGAATTATCTAATAAAAAATAATATTGAACAGTTTAAAGATTATATATTTAGCTCATCTTTGGACTCATGTATGGTTCAATTTTCAATTTTATTTCAATAATTCGCCCGCGTGTAGGGGTGCTTGGAGGAAACCCACAGGGTTGAGAAGGCGCCCCTATCTCCATGCCAGGGCTCGGAGGAAACCCACAGGGTTGAGAAGGCGCCCCTATCTCCATGCCAGGGCTCGAAACCATAGCCGCAAGCCAGAGGTGACCGGTCAGCTAGAGGTCGAAGCACGGCACTCTAGTGTCTCTAGACCACTAGGCCATTCCCACCCCCCTGACCTGGAGAAAACCTACGATGCTGGACAGGCGACCCCACTCTTTCTCATGTACAACCGGGGAACCGAAACCACGCCAGTTGACTCAATGACTGATCTTATGATACCACGTTCACATGGTAACCATTCGACCATCCAACCACACCACCACCACAACCAGATCTAATTAAATTACCAACCTGCGTCAAGTTGCATCTACTTTTTTTGGATTTAGTTTTCTTGACATGGACATGGACTGGTATATCATCATCCACATGTACGTGAACGGGTGATGTTGGTCTAAGACCGTTCTCTACTGTCATCTCTCTAAATAAATAGACAAGTCAATATATCGACAAAAGGTCAATAAAACATTTTATTACATTTCAAAATTTAGAGCTAAGAGTTTTGAGAAGAAACGACAAACATATTTTGAATTTGTAATATTTGTTGCCAAGGTACTCAAATTCAAATTGGAGAGGCCTTAAGGCCGTATCAAAATGTGAAACATAACTAACATCATCGTCAATAAAAAAAATAATTAATAATAATAAATCAATGGAGAGAGAGAAATGAGGTGTAATATCCGCTGGACACAAACTAGCTTATTTCGGGACTAACCTATGGTTCAACTTTTTTTTATTAATTTGCCTACGTATACATGTACTTTAGTAGGAGGAGGAAACCTGAACACCCAGATAAAACCCACGAAGTTTGACAGGCGATTCTACTCCTTGTCAACAGACCTGATACAACGCACGAGTTAAACATTCGTCCCCCTCTCTCCCTAATAAATCAACCTGCTTTTCTATTTTGATTATTAAATTCCCCACCAAATATTTATAATTCTGTTACACTATCAACTCTCCTCCCCACTTCCAGATATCCTAAATATGCCATTGATCTAATTTTAGACGTGGACCGGTAGCAAGATTATAAACTTCTATACCAAAAATAATCCTTATTGTATCCAGCGTTAAAAAATGCCTTTATTCATACACCATGTGTCATAAAATCATCAAACATTGATCATGTGATTAAATCCAAGTTCACCAGATGGCATTGCATGTCTGACTGATGCAGGGAACGTGCCTCATTTCATAACAATGACATGAGTCTTAATTAACACCTAGAGTACATAATCTCATTAACAATTAATAAATTCACTAATGAATAAGCTTATCAATGCACCGCTACAAGATTACAGATGACATGAGTCATGATCTAGCCTACATCAATTTCAAATTATATAATTATGAATTCTAACAAAGTTGACATTAATTTGCTGAAAGAAATAACTTTTTAAAAAGACATGAATTTGTCAATAATTGGTACAATTCTTTCTATTTTTGAAAAGCATTAATTAATACACTAATTAATATTATATTGATTTAGTGTACCGGTAACTAATAAATTATTCATCTACGGTAAAATAAATTCTTTATTGATGGGCAACCATGGTTGGTCACTTTACTTTTCATAAAAAACGTATACGTATGAAGTCAGTAAATAAACACAATATTTAACATAACAATATTTCATGTTTAGTTTAGTTGGTCAATCTTGAAGAAATTGGATGAACCAATATGGCAAATGAATTAAAAACTTTAATTCACCGATAACTTGTAGGGTAGGCCTATTAATACGCTATCTTAGAATTAATTGATTTCTTTTTTCACTATTCTAACGACAAAGAAATGGAGGTTATATGAATAGTAATAATAGTTTATTTAGCTCTTCACATTCCATCGTGAATAGAAATGTCAATCAGTGTGGGTGTCACAGAACGGAAGCGGCAAATTCAGATTCTTGTTCGTGCAAGTTTAAATATTTCAGATCATTCTCTTAATTTATAACTTCAAACTGTCAAACACCAAAAACCTACGTGTGAAATTGAATTGACATTAATTACTGTTGTAGCACGGGGTGAAATTAAAATATTTTGTAAGGGGTTGCAATACTTACTGTTTCGGGAAACGTTGTCAAAAACAATGTATTCTTGAAAATTCAAGTTGCTACACGACACTCAAAAAATGTACACACAGTACTGCATATTTTCGGTGTCGCATTCAAAGACGAAAATCTCAAATTATAGGAATAATATTGCTTGCAATACTTACCTCGATGCCTCGTCAGAATCCTACAGTTATTTTCTGGAACAGAGTCTTTAATTTGAAGCCGAATTTTGAGGATAAATTCACTAATTCATTTAACAAATTTGTTGTTTTTGTGATGATACAATTTCCAATGATTTGATTGGTGGAGACGGTTTGCGAGGCCCTTTTCTATCTTCAAACAGAAGAAATTGTATAAAGGCACATAACTGCGTAAATTTACTGGAGTAAGGCCACTTATTCAGATACAGGGAAATATACATGTGACTTAGTCCGATGCCAAAGGTTTATCAAGGTTTCGGATCCTTAAACATCCAGATTAGTCGAATCCTTATATCAAGAAATCCAGGCCAATAACTGAGGAAACAATGAAGAAATACTATAAAAATAAATACCTTTGTGACCCGACTTCTATATTTCAAGTTACATGTACAAATTTAAAGTGGGAATTTCATATTTTCCAAGAAAGTGAAAACATATTCATGTCTTTTGCTTAATAGGTTGTCAACTGCCTATTATACAATCATAGGCATTATTTTCCACACTTACATATCCTTCACATCGGAAATAATTACACAATCACCTCCCTTGTTTTTCCATTCCCCCCATGCAATAGCTATCTTCAAACGTTAGAATTTGAATTTGAAAATGATATTTTTGCCAATTTGGCAATTGGCAATAGTGAAATATAGGGATTAATATGATTATTATTTAACTAGGTAGGGCTGTTTATAGATAGCATCTATTTTAAGGCTCTATTTTAAAAATGTATTTCAAAAATATGAAATTGCAGCTTTAAACGAATTACCTGATAATCTAACGAAAGAACCTCTTGAATAAATGATATCACTTATATGCTGTTTTTAAATTTGCAATTTAACTTGGTTTAGAGAGAGTGTCCTGTGTGCATATACTTGTAATTACCAATCAAGTTTTCATATTAGTCAGTGTGGGAGACTGCACCACACATACAACCAACTGAAGAGGTATTATATAAGATTTAGAAAAACTTGAGGCATCTGACGGCATCAAGAGTCCATTATAGTACTCTCATGTTAATAAATGTAAATGGGGTTCAACATCCACTCAATACCAACTAGGTCATTTTGGGACTAACATATGGTTCAATTTTATTTCAAAAATTCATTTGCGTGTAGGGGTCTTTAGCAGGAAACCAGAGGACCAGGAGAAAACCCATGAAAATGGACAGGCAACCCTACTCCTTGTCAGTTCAATCTGGTTTTTGAAACCAGAGAGAGAGAGAGAAATGGGGTTTAATGTCCACTCAACACAAACTAGGTCATTTCGGGACTAACATATGATTTAATTTTATTGCAATAATTCGCTTGCGCGTAGGGGTCTTTAGCAGTGGGAGGAAACCCACGAGGTTGAGAAGGCACCCCTATCTCCATGCCACATACGCCCACACCAGGGCTCGAAACCACAGCCGCAAGCCAGAGGTAACCGGCCAGCTAGAGGTCGAAGCGCGGCACTCAGACCACTAGGCCATCCCAACCCCCTTATTTGAAACCAAGCCAGTTGACTCAATGATACACCTTATGATACAGCGTCCACAAGCTAACCATTTTGCGATCCAACGCACCCCCGCCAAACCCATTCAAGGTAACGGAAAATTCCCTTTTTGGACGTCAATCAAGCTAACTGAAATGAAATTGGGGTTCAATGTCCGACTCTATTTGGGTGAATGAAGATTGGCAAACGCCATACAGTGTGCTATCGCTATGTGTGAAATTTTGCCTTAGCACCAGCACTAGAGCCTATTCTTACATCAAATTCGAACTGCCAAGGGATCTTTTATGTGCACACCAATGTATACACAGGACCATTGACAACAGGGAGAAACTAAAATGACCAATCTGAGGAACTTTCTTGGCCATAAACAGAATCAAACGCAAGTAGGGGACAGTGCTACAGCGTCTGCCCAAAACAAAATGTCATTTCGGGACAAACACATGTTCAATTTTATTTCAAATAATTCGCTGAGCGTAGGGGTTTTTAGCAGTGGGAGGAAACCAGAGGAAACCCACGAGGTTGGACAGACGACCCTACTCCTTGTCACATACAACCAGGGAATCAAAAACCAAGCCAGTTGACTCAATGACAGACCTTATGATACAGCGTGCACGTGCTAACAATCCGGCCATCCACTCGCCACCCCCCTACATGAAAACAACTATAGTACATATATAGTACAGCAACATTTTTAATGTTGAAAATATACAGAACATACAAAATAATACATTAATTATAAATTGTTGTTTTAAACAAACAAAGGTTAATGTATCTACAAACTGTCTTCTTTAGTCATTAATTAAAATAAAAGCTTGACAACAAAATATCAACATGCTCAAACCATGAACAACAAAATATATACCTAACTAAAACTTTCACAGGTTTAAATTCACTTTAACAAAATCACAAACAATTATGGATTGTCTCTCTTGGTTCCAATTACTAAATATTGGTTAGATATTAGTACTAACAACTCCACCAGGGCCCCTGGTTTCTCAGGGTTACGGTAGCGGTATATAAAGTATGGAGTTATTTTGTTAAAAGTACATATGAAGGTTTAGAAATAGGTACATACGTGTAACACACATACCACCTAAAACCCCAAAATGCAGCGCGTACATTAGCTTATATTAAAACTTCACTCTACCACTGGTGTGATCCAGAGAACTTTATATACGCTGTGACATCACTATAACATGTTACCCAGTGTTATAGCGAGACATACACATGGATTTTCTATACCACTATCAGTGTCTAACGAGACATAAAGGTATAGACTACATGTATATAGCTACAATTTCCGGTACTGCTGTTCATGTTTCAGTTAAATCTAGACTATAGTAAAGTCATGATAATTAATACATGTACATTGAAGTGGGACCATTTGACTAAAGGTTAATTTTACCTTAAATCGATTAAAAATACGAACTCAGAAAACTGACAAATGTTCGTATTATATAGATAGATACATGTTGTACAAAAATATTTTTTTTTGCGATAATAAAAGCATGCAGCAATTGATTCAGACATGTGACAAATTATGTAACATCCTCGGTATTCCTTTTGGCATAGTCTGTTCTACTTGGACTATTTGATAATTTGACAATGTATCTCCTCTGTGAACAGACACAGGATTTAGTGGAGTAGAACGGATTAATGCAACTAGAGATACCGATGACGGATCTGTACAAGACTTAGTAAAATATTCACACAACCCTAAATCTCCTTTAAGGGGTCGAAGGCCCGATATATATATATAAAGTTCTATGCAATACTGTACCATGATAATGTACATGATGGTGAATTCAATAAGAAAAGACTGCATCTTAAATATTCTTACAAAATCAATTCTCTTTTAATATGTTGACAGTTCAATTATATAGTATTGTTTTAGTAAGTGGTGAATTCTATGCAATACATGCAGCTATAGAAAAACTGCAACTTAAATAATCTCTTTAACTCTTAATCGCTTTCTAGCCAAATACAATACTTTATTGATGGTGAATTCTATGACATAAAGCTACATAAAGAAAAGCTTCACCTAAATAGCCTTTGTAATAATGATATGCGTGTAGAAAACATAAACAAGACTTTAATAAGGCAATTCATTTAACATGCAATATGGCCCTGATGAATTCAATATTCAACCTTGAACAATCAGAACATGATTCTAACATGTACCTGCCTATAAATTTAAATCTTTTGGATCTAGAACTTTTCGATACAGTGCATCAATTGTTTGGAATACACTTCCAGAAAATATCCGACAATGTGAATCTCTGTCGGTTTTTAAATCCAAAGTGAAAACTTGGTTATTTAGTCACTATTATTAACACTCCAAAGTGAGAACATTTTCTAGCGCCTAGTGGATTGAATAGTTGCGCGATAAAAATATGATTATTATTATTATTCCCCTTATTAATTGTAATCTTTTAGAAAAAAAAAAATCAAACCCCCAAAAAGATGGTTTCTGAATTTAAATTCATATATTTGCATCGCTGGAATGCTACTAATTTTTCTACTTCAGCTTTCAGCCTTGTATCTTTTGTTTAAACATAATGAAGAATTAGGGATGGTATATCAAATTGGACAAGAAATAAAAATAAAATTATTAAACTGAATTCACATCAATGAAACACCCTAGGTCAATATGCGACTCAAGTTACATCTAAAACATATATGATGTGTCTAATAAGGGACGATTATGATAGGAATGGAAGTTAAATAATATTTGAACAAAATAATGTGACCTTTTGATGTACAGAGATGGTTCTCTTGTCCACCGTGAATAACATGGTATTTTTTATCGTGAATAACATGGTATTTTTTTATCAGACTTTTTTTAGTGTAAGAAACTAAAGTCACAAGACGTCAATATCTCTGCTATAACTTTAATTGTAAACAAATTTTTGAAATTATTTACTTACATCTAATAATTTTACAACTGGCCTCTGAGTTCACAAAACATTTTCAGACTTAAATTAAGAATTTACTCAAAATTGTTCGCCTTGTGCTTAAAGAAAAATAGCCATTTGATTTATAAGACTTTTGTTGTTTCAATGTATCAAAGATAGGTTGCCAGGCAACGAAACATACGCCCACAACAGCTAAGTCGTGCGGGCAGTCAACAAGGGTTGTCGCATATTGTTTCTTTTATCAGTAAGGAGAACATTTACAACATATGATAATCTTATTACGAGTAATAGCCCATTAAATAATTATCAGAAATGATTAGAATAGTTTTGATGGTTTGTCTCAAGGCCTTTGTCCACAAGATATTTCAAAGTGATCAAGTCCCAGAAATTATCAGATATCACTGAAAATCAAATACGATTCTTCGTCTCATGACCCTAAACACCGTGTACAAATTTAAAGTCAATCGGATATTAACTTTAGCCTTTAGAGCATTCACAGGGTTTTTCAAAGTGATCAAGGGTCATAACTCTGGCAGTAATTATCGGATATCGCTGAAAATAAATAGGCTATTTTGTATCATAACCGTAAATAGTGTGTATAAATTTAAAATCAATCGAATATTAACTTTAGATTTTTCAAAGTGATCAAGGGTCATAACTCTGGTAGTAATTATCGGATATCGCTGAAAATCAATAGGCTTCTTCGTCTCACGACCTTAAACACCGTGTATAAATTTAAAGTCAATCGGATATCAACTTTGGCCTCTAAAGCGTTCACAAGATTTTTCAAAGTGATCAAGGGTCATAACTCTGGCAGTAATTATCAGATATCACCGAAAATCAACAGGCTTCTTCATCGCATGACCTTAACCAATGTGTATAAATTTAAAGTCAATCGGATATTAACTATAGCCTCTAGAGCATTCACAAGATTTTTCAAAGTGATCAAGGGTCATAACTCTGGTAGTAATTATCGGATATCGCTGAAAATCAATAGGTTTCTTCGTCTCACGACCTTAAACACCGTGTATAAATTTAAAGTCAATCGGATATCAACTTTGGCCTCTAAAGCGTTCACAAGATTTTTCAAAGTGATCAAGGGTAATAACTCTGGCAGTAATTATCAGATATCACCGAAAATCAATAGGCTTCTTCGTCTCATGACCTTAAACACTGTGTATAAATTTAAAGTCAATCGGATATTAACTATAGCCTCTAGAGCGTTCACAAGATTTTTCAAAGTGATCAAGGGTCATAACTCTGGCAGTAATTATTGGATATCGCTGAAAATCAATAGGCTTCTTCGTCTCACGACCTTAAACACCGTGTATAAATTTCAAGTCAATCGGATATTAACTTTAGCCTCTAGAGCGTTCACAAGAAATTGTGGACGATGGACGGACGGACGGACGGACGGACCGACAGACGGACGGACGCGACGGCAATATACGACCACATTTCCATGTGGGCGTATAATAAAAAACTATGTGCAAAGTTTTGTGTTTCTGGATCCAAGATATTTCTCATAAACAGTGATTGAAAGTTGAGTAAATTCTTAACTTCAGTCGAGGAATGTTATATGAACTCGGGGTCCTGTATTTCTAAAATATTTTCTTTACAAACAAGAAAAAAATTCAATAATTAAACTACATTAACATGTATTATATTGACAAACTACACTAACATTGGTGTACATCTAGACGTTTTAAAATCTGTATGAGCATTGATTGGTCCTTCAGTTGCTAACCGGATACCACAAACATTTCCTTATATAGGCAACATCACAGGACATTCGTGACAAGTCTCTAACGACATGTATAAGGAAAGGGACATTATATACATGTACTGACATTATACAGATACTCCATTGGGAATCCCGTCATTGTTTTTAAAGGGGCTATATTTAGCTGAACCCTAATCTGGTCAAAAGTCACTCTGTTAGCTACGGAGAATTAATTCCTGATGACACCGACTCTTAATCTTGTACCAGTACTCGTAAGTTCCATAAGAAAGACAGGAACCACTCTCCGTGTTCAACCTAAAAGAACTTTTTAAGGAAAGCGATGTTTGACTTTTGCAAATTAAGGTGAGCCCTTTTCAACTCAACAGCTAAATATAGAAAATCAATGACAGGGGCTTCATTCACAAAGACTTTTAATTGGTCCATTGCAACATGGAGGATTTTAAAACACGGCCAATCAAAATGATAATATTTCATACTGTCTTTTCATCGGCCAACAGTTATTTATCTCTCAACGTACTTTAAATCTCAACCAATCAAAAGATAGTATCATTAAAACATAAGTTTTTACGACAAAAGGAATTTGTTGCCCTGTAACATGTATTTTTAATTATGTACATGTAATTATATTAAAATGAATGATATCCTACACATGCCCTTATATAGAAGTGCATATTAACAAGTGACTTAACTTAAACACACGTTTACATTTATTTATTAATATGGGCAAACAAAAAAAAATACTGGAAATAATTCAATCATACAGATTACGGAATACTAGTTTCCCTACTAACTTTACAAACATGAGAACTTGAAAATTTACAGATTTCAAAATACTATTTCTTCTTAAGCCAGACCGACACTTGCACGACTTTTGGCCACGATTTTGTCGTGCCCATCAGTGTCCACATTGACACAAACTGGAACGACGAGTTCACGCATTGGTACGACGAGTTTGCGCAAATCGGATGGTGTCGTGCCGACTCGTGTCATGCCAATGCTTGCCACGGAATCGTGCAAGTGTCAGCTTTGCTTTATACTTTTAAAACATTTTAGTTTTCAAAATACATGTAGGAATTGCTTTCATAAAGATAAATTTCTATATGGAAGGTTTTCTTTGTCTGAGTAATTAAAAATTGGATGTTTTCCACACAGGTTTCAAAATACTATTTTTTCTTTTACTTTTAAAACCTTACATGTAGATCATTAAAATATTATTTTTTTCTTTTACTTTTATAACTTTTCTTGTGTACATCAAAACAGGATTTTATTTCATTTGACTTGAAGTGTCAAAGTTCTGTTTTATTAGAATGTCTACTGGTTCGCCTGTTTGAATGAAACTTGTAATGCCTTGCCATTGTAATAATATCCATTCAAACACTGAATCGCGTTGGCCGCTTCACTCAGATGCGTCATAGTAACGAAACCGTATCCCTTGCACATTTGTTTCTGACTATCGTAAATGACATTAACCTTTGTCACACTTCCAAAAGGACTGAATAACTGCCACAATGTCTTTTCGTCGGCGTCATTGCCAATATTGTACACAAATATGACATGCCCTTGACCGCTTTGTCCAGGCATCATCATTGGGTTGTAACGAAAACGATTTCCACCACCTTGATTGCGCATCGGTCCCCCTCGACTGTTGCCCATGGGACCGTGTGGAGTAGGACCGTGCCCAAATCTGGGACCGGGAATCATTGCAGGGGGAATAACTGGTGGTCGAACTTTTTTCGAGTTGTCGTCCGCGTATTTAATCATGAGTGGATCAGTTTCTCCGGGCGGAACTTTGCCACTCAGTTGCTTTATGGCGTTATCGGCAGATTCCTTCTTGTCAAATAAGACAAAGCCAACTCGACGTGAAACGCCCGTTGATGGTTCAATTAATACTCTTGACTGAATGATTTCTCCGAAACCCTCAAACATGGCGTTAAGTTCAAGTTCTTTCCACTGTGCTGGTATATTTCTGACGTACATGTTGGCCCCTTTAATCGTCTCTCCTCCCGGACGAGCGAACGCGACTTTAATACGTTTATTCTGCATCTGAAGGCCATTCAGACTGTGAATTGCACGTGCAGCGTCCTCTTCTGTCTGATAATCAACAAACCCGAAACCATAGCTGTATCCCGTTGCTCTGTCGCGTATCACCTTTGCCGATTTCAGTGACCCTATGCTTGTAAACATGGACAGGAATTCTTCATCCGACAGCGTCTGGGGAAGATAGTTGATGATGAGATTGGTTCCACGACCCATACCACTTCCGGCGTTCATATCGTCTTCCTCCGAGTATGTTTCCATCGTTTGTTCTGCCATTTCCAACGATCTCGAGATCCTTCTGTCCTTCTGTGGGTATCCATTGGTAAAGGTAAAAAAAATATATAAAAAAAAACAAAAAAATTAAAAATGTACCTGGGAAAAACAAAGAAAGGAAATTATTAAATATACATCCAAGACTAAAATTTATTCATATTTTGTGCTTGTTCTGCTTGTAAATCAAAATTCTGCACATTTTTCTTTAAAATCATTTGATTGTTGTACACTGTATAACACAACATTGTCACCTACAAGGCCTCTTGGAGAACTCTTCATGTAAAATTTTGCGATTGTGTAGCCATCAACGCAAAGATTTTGACATTAATCCCCCCCGACTAGTGGGGTTAGGTAATGTACATGTAATCATGTATGTTCTCAGTTCACACTCATCTAAAAATCCATGACAAATTACTCTAGAGTTTCAAAACTAACAACGATTTTGAAAATTACTGAAAATTTCAGCTGCATTACATGTACTTTCATCTGAGCAACGTTACAAGTGTTTGGATTCTCGATACCATGTTGTATAAATCGTACAATTTAGTATCACAGTTATGTTAACAAACTTAGTCTTGCTTATCTATAAGTGCATGTATTAATCTATATCTGATGGCCTAAAGGGTTGATTATCATTTTTTTTTTCTTGTGAATAAATGCTTAATTAATATTCTAATTAACAGTTAAAGCCACACTAATGAAGACCTGCTTCTTACAAAATGCACCTTAATTATTAATGATTTGTTTTTAACAAAACGATCTCTATTCTGTCCCGTTAGGTTTTTAAGCAAGGTCTTTAACTTATTAAGACTAGTTACTGTAACGAATATTTATCGGCTTTGGATAGTCGCCAAAGCCAATAAATATCTGTTACTATAGTAACTACTTTAAGACATGCAAAAAAGCACAGAAGTATGTAAAAGTAAGTCTAACTTAGTAAATATTATGAAAGGAAAAATCCTGAAATTATTGGCATTAAAAAAAAAATAATGTTAAATAAAAACTATTATTTTTGGTTATCAAATTAATTTTTGAATCAATTAAAAAAAAAAAACATTTAAAAAAGTTACCTGAATAGAAACTGTATACTTGTAAGCAAAAAAATATAAAATAATATAGGCCTAGGCTTCAACAGGTTTACTTTGAATGAAACAGCCTTGACTTTAAATAAATAACAGTATGAAAATATAGTACATAAACATTAATAATAATAAAAATACATGTGTAAAAAATTAAATAAAGTCAAAAAATCAGTTTTAAGAATATAACAATCAAAAAATAAAAGTTTACTTATAAAAAAATTTAAAATTTTATTTAAAAAAAAATTCAAAAGTTTATTTAAAAAAAATAAAATCAAAAGTTTATTCAAAAAAAAATTAAGTTATTTTGAAAAAATATCAATTCGAAATAATCGAAATATAAAAATATAAATCCTTAGAAACGTACAAAAATATATGTATTGTAAATAGATCTAAAAGAATGTGATACCTGAACACTGACACTACCTTTCTTTTTTTTTAGGTTAGTTTTAGTTTCATTGTAAAAATTTTATCCCTAGCAGTAGCATAAGAGAATTATAATATAGGTCTAAAGACATGGATGGTGCAATTGTAAAATGATCTCATTTTAAACTTCCATTCATTATAATATCAAATCATTAACAATAACTAATCAATAACATCAATAAAACAAACTCTGAAACTGGGCAGACAACTTCAAATTCGACTGTAATAATTGTACACATTACATTAGTAAAACTTTTAACTCCGCCAAGAGATCTGTCATTTTACGATTTGATCGTTTATATGTCAGTAATACTTTAACCAGGCTAAATTTAGGCTAAAGATCTTCGATTGTACGTTAAGTAGTAAATACTTTTTTAACTGGGCTTGAAAAAAAAAACCTCTCGATTGTAATGTACTGAAAAAAGTAAGACTTTTGTTTTATTTCATCAAGATGCATGATGGCAATCAATTATATCCCTTCTTGACACAATAACATGCACAATACAGCACCTACATAGGTGGACACACTCTAAAGTAATCTTATCCAACATTTTTAAATTTATAGTGTATAGGCTACAATTAATAAAATCCCACCAAAAAATGAAGACCCAACTCTGAACTGACTGAACTCGTTTTCTTAGAAATGGTTTCACTTATATCATAATTATAACAAGTCAACGACCACGGCCAAAATTTCATCTGATTAAAACTACAGTGAGCCTATGCAATTCAATTCCTTTGTCGCGATTTAAAACTGCACCAGTTTGAGACAACAAAGACAAAACACGTGCTTTTTTGTAGTAAATAATGTCCACCATCCACAGCACAGATCAGTGAACGCAGTTCAAAGAACCCCTGAATTTATAGACCTTTGACATTTTGCCAGAGAGTAACATACCGTTCAAAGAATTCCCTGGAACACAGTTTTTGAAGTTGTAATGTTCTTAAATGGGAACACACGATGTGATGCAATAAAATGCTCAATACACGCGTTCGCCGGTTTCTTACCTTGTTGGACAAAAGCTAAAATGGCGTAATAAAATTAAAGCGCATGCGCGAATAAATAATTTGCATTAACCCTTTAGGGCCCACCAATTTATTTGACAGGCTAATTTGTACAGCAATAAATAATGCAACAGGATGAGGGAAAGAAATAATTGTGATTGTTTATTGATTATAAGAGCGAATAGAGTAAATATAGCATGTGGATTTGGAAATACAGCGGATTTGTACAGTTTGCTTTAAAAATGGCATGTGTGGCACCTAAAGAGATCTCTTTATGACTTAGAACTATTTTTAAGCGACTATCATGTGTATTCATAACTTTTGTTTATATTTTGTATACACTTTCTTAAACATGCAATTTCCAAGAGCTAAATCTGCCTATTGCAAATCTTTCTTTAGAGCCAAAATATAATCTAAACTATTAATTAGACATTAATTAACATATCCAAACCACAATCAACTCTTGATGCCACCGTTAGCCTGTGATATTTAGTGGATTTAAATACATTTTGAGATGTTAATCTAACGTAAAAAGGATAATCCAGAGTTTGTTTATTAGTGTACGAACGTTAGTAATGACGATCAAGGCTAGCCTACTAAAGTTAGCAAGAACTGGCAGCTCTTTATCTTATCTAATGTTCCTTTAATAATGTATTTCATTTACTTTTTATGTATTTCATGCCTAATATTATTCCATTATGCACAATTTGCATGCTGTCCATAAAAGGGTGTTTTATGTAATAAAAATCTCTTACTAAAAATAAGGAGATGGGTGGCAGAATGGTTAGCACGCTGACGTGCGTGCTGTAAGCCTGTCATTGAGTAAACTGGCGTGGTTTCCAATCCCCGGTTGTACGTGACAAGGAGTAGGGTTGCCTGTCTAACCTTGTGGGTTTTTTCCGGGTCCTCCGATTTCCCCCCACCGCTAAATACCCCTACGCACTTGTAAGCGAATTATTGAAATAAAATTAAAACCACACGTAAGACCCGAAATGATCTAGTTTGTGTCGAGTGGACGCTAAAACCCATCTCTCTCATTCCCTCTCCCTCTCTCTCTCTCACTAAAATCAGCGGTTCCAGGTTGGTCGCGAAACTTCCTATGTTGCGTGTCTGTGGCGCTGGACGAGGGGCCTGGCAAGTAGCATCGTCTAGTCTTTCGGAAGATACCAAAAGGAAGTCCCGTGTAGCTTATACTTTGGCATGCACGTAAAATAGTCGTAGACGTTTGAATTCAATTGCAGTCCGGGCAAATTTCCCTCATAGCACACCTATTTCATTGATAGACATGTGCTATTCACTTTGTCAGTTGTGCAGGACGACGGGCTTGCAAAAGACAGAGAATATTCGTTCAGATGGGACGAAAACAGAGGACCCCTTGTAGGTTACTCATTGGCAGAGAGGGGGAGGGGGTTAACATATTATGGTTCAGGGGTCTTTAGCCGTAGGGGCAGGGGCATTTTAAGGTTTATCATGGCGGAGGCTATACATTTTGAGGGCCCTCTTTCGCGGCGGGGGGGGGGGATCTTGATTGATGATTTTTATGCCAATGCAATGACTGCATTCTGATTAAGTAATGGATTCGACAGTAACAGCCCTCGGGGCCCTTTCCCTTGGCCAGAGGGGCCCTTTTGTCAGAAGTGGGGCCCTTTTGTCTGCCGTCAGGATACATTTTAATTTTTCTCATCGGGTTTAGCATTTTTTCTCCCGTTTTATTTTTCCAATTTCTTTGATTTTTTTCGAGAGGCGGCCGGCGCCTCCAGCGCCTCAGCTATAAAACGCCTTTGCGTAGGGGTCTTTAACGGAGGGTTTAAACCGGAGGACCCGGAGAAAACCCACGAGTTTAGACAGGCGACCACGCACACCCGAGGAATCGAAACCACGTCACTTGATTCAATGACAGACCTCTATGACGCGCGCGCTTCCAACACCCCCTCCCCCCAGGCCAGATTGCATATTGGTATAGACAGATTGAACAGATGTAGATAATATGTCATTACGAATTAGTACTAATCAAAAACGATTTTATTTAGTTTCTATTCGTTGTTTGTTGATAATGACTATTATTTATTACACGTCCTGGTTAATTATACCAATTAACCAACTGTCGCAATTGCATTCACTAGTGACGATACGAAAAATAGATGAAGCACATAATGATAATGCCCGAAGACAATGTCGCGCATAAAGCTGGGTTACTACACTATATGTGGCGATAGACACGGTATATACTCTGATTCTAAACGTTTAAAATTTTTATCCATTTGTCAATTTCAAGAAATTTTGATTTCAGAAAAAGTGATGATATATACGTCAAATAATAATCGATGCCCGAAAACTGTCAAGCAATGCAGAGTGGTCCAGACCAAAAAGTCACATGATTTCGGGCACTTGAACACCCCCTCCTGCGCAAGCCTTGTTGCTTTTTTCCCTTCTTTATTCTCTCTGACTGAATAACAATCAAAAGATAATTCTTGCAGTACAATTTGTTTTGAGTTATTATATGGTTTTATTTGCGCTAATGTTATACTACATAATGATATCCACTATTGTCGACGTCAATTCGATATTACGTTATAATTATAATAATGTCCTGTCCATATATCTGTTTTGTGTAAAATTCTGTGTGGTGCAGTCCCCCTGCACTTACTAGTAGAACTGGAGCCTGTTTCACAAAATTTTAACAAAGATAAAATCCAAATTTTAGTAATTTTATTGGACAATATTAGATTGATTTTAATGCTTAACCAATCAAAATTGGAGTGTCTACTAAAATTTGGATTTTATCTTTAGTTAAGATTTCGAGAATCAGGGCCCCGATGTTATCCCACGTATTATTCACGTGCTGCTCGAATAGTTCGTTTATTGATTAAGATATTATAATGTGTATTGGTTTTATTACAATGTTGTAGTATATGTGACTACGTTCCGTTAATTTCAACAGTTAATCATCCACCAATATAAGCGGTATTATGAGAGAGATTATATAAAGAGTTGACAATCTGACTGTATTAGTTAAAAAACAGATAACTTATTTTCCCCATTCTGAACTGAGATATTAGTTTTTGAATTTGTTAGCCTTACCTTACAGGCGCGGATCCAGAGGGGGGGGGGGTCCAGGGGGTCCGCCCCCCCCCCTGCTCAGGCTTGAAAATTTTTTATGCGATTTTATTGGCGATTTAGACCTGTAATTTTGGAATTTACCTTCCGGAAATACGTCAGAATGAACCAAATTGAATCTAATTTACCAAATTAATCGGTTGAGCGCAATTAGTTAAGCAATTATCAAACCTAGCCCCCCCCCCCCTGCAAAAAATCCTGGATCCGCGCCTGCCTTATTGATCATCATTATTAAAGTCGGTCCGATTATTTATTTTTACGTTTAATTATTTTTAAAAAAATGTATTCGAATCGACCAAATATTGCAGGTTAGCGATGGCATATGGCCTGGAAAAGTTAATCAATGTCTAATAAATAATTTAGATAACATTTAAAGCCCAAAGAGAGAACCACAACCGCCATATTTAACTCTTGCATTATGTATGTTCAATAATATTTAATTAGCAGCTGACTTTCCAGGGGATTACGATTGTTAATTGAGTAATCAAGTTTAGTTTATATCATCAAAGAAGCCACCAGGGTGCGTTCTAGTCTTCGTCAAATGACGAAAAAAGAAAGATGTTTCCAAACACAACTGAATATTGAAATGGCTGATGTCACAAGAAACACTGTGTTCTCTTGCAAATGAACTCAGCAAATTGAATATCCGTGCCATATTGTCTGTCTTTATTTTGATTTCAAATGTTATTTAGACATTTTATTAATATGACAAATCCACAATCAACTCCCCAGACCATCTGATGGCAGAGATTAAGGTTAACAAAATTAAAGTTACATTATGGGAGATAACATAAAGAGATGGCAGTTCTAACTATAATAGTTAAAAACTAGATAGTGTAAAGGTAATTTGCTGAAAATTTCAGTCAAATTAATCCACTATTAGCTGAGAAAAAAGCGTTTGAAATATTCACATAGCCTCGGTCATCATTACTCAAGTCATTTATATAAACAGCATAGTCTCGATTATCCACTTGATTGATTTAATTATCAACGGCCATTAAGCGGCATATATGAATTTAATCCGCCAACATCGAAGGCTAGCCTTGCCATCAAGAGTTTATTATGGTCTGGATATGTTAATTAATGTCTAATTGATTATTTAGATAACATTTCAGGCCTAAAGACAGACCTGTAATAAGCAGATTTTGCTCTTGCATAATGCTATTTTAACGTGTAAAATCGATAATGGAGACTCGGTCTCGATTGTCATGTCATTGCTACGATAACAAAAAATCTACGCCACATCTTCAAAATAAAGTAATGAATGAAATTGTCAATATTATATTCAATTTCCTTTATCTATTTTTGAACTACCATATCAAAGTCCAAGTAAGAACACCCAGCTCTGTCTTTAAATTTAAGAGAAATGGAGAGAGAAATGGGGTTTAACATCCACTCGACACAACCTAGGTCATTTGGGGACTAACATATGGTTTCATTTTATTTCAATAATTCGATTGCGCGTAGGGGTCTTTAGCAGTGGGATGAAACCGGAGTGCCCGGAGGAAACCCACGAGGTTGCGAAGGCGCCCCTATCTCCATGCCACATACGCTCACACCAGGGCTTGAAACCACAGCCGCAAGTCAGAGGTGACCGGCCAGCTAGAGGTCGAAGTGCGGCACTCTAGACCACTAGGTCATCCCACCCCCCCCCTTAAAATTTAAGCTCAACTCAACCGGATATTAACTTTAGCATCAAGAGCGATCACAAGATTTATCCAAATTTCGTTCATATGCCTCACTAAAATTATATTCGTAGCATTAAACTATTATTTGTATGTATGGAAAAGGCTTTTCTAAGTTTTTGAAACTTGTGCTCAATCCTTTTGACATTTCTCAATAAAAACTGTTCAAACAACTATAACAAAGATAGGTTGCTATGCAACGAAACATACGCCCACAACAACGAAGTCGTCCGGGCAGTCAACAATGGTTGTCGCATATTTTTTCTTTTGTCAGTAAGGAGAACATTTACAACACATGAAAATCTTATTATGAGTAATAGCCCATTAAGTAATTATCAGAAATGATTAGAATTGCTTTGACTGTTTGTCTCAAGGCCTTCGTCCACAAGATATTTCAAAGTGATCAAGTGCCATAACTCTGACAGAAATTATAAGATATCACTGAAAATCAAAAGAACTCTTCGTCGAATGACCCTAAACACTGTGTACAAATTTAAAGTCAACTTTAGCCTAAAGAGCGTTCACGAGGTTTTTCAAAGTGATCAAGGGTCATAACTCTGACAGTAATTATCGGATATCGCTGAGAATCAATAGGCTTCTTTGTTTCATGACTTTAAACACTGTGTATAAATTTAAAGTCAATCGGATATTAACTTTAGCCTGTAGAGCGTCCACAAGCAATTGTGGACGCCGAACGGACGGGGGCAACGACATTATACGACCACATTTCAATGTGGGCGTATAAAAACTAATATATCGGTTCAGAGTGGAGAAATTTGACTGAATACATACTATTTACGTTATCTTTTAACTATTATAGCGAGAATTTCAATCAACTCTTTAACTTTGGCCTCCAGAGCGTCCACAAGATTTTTTGAGGTGATCAAGGGCCATAACTCTGGCACTAACTATCGGAAATCGCTGAATATTAATAGGCGTCTTTGTCCTTTGTCTTATGACCTTAAACACTGTGTATAAATTTAAAGTCAATCGGATATTAACTTTGACCTTTAGAGCGTCCACAAGATTTTTTGAGGTGATCAAGGGCCATAACTCTGGCACTAATTATCGGAAATCGCTGAAAATCAATAGGCTTCTTCGTCTTATGACCTTAAACACTGTGTATAAATTTGAAGTCAATCGGATATTAACTTTGGCCTCTAGAGCGTCCACAAGATTTTTTGAAGTGATCAAGGGCCATAACTCTGGCACTAATTATCGGAAATCGCTGAAAAACAATAGGCTTCTTCGTCTCATGACCTTAAACACTGTGTATAAATTTAAAGTCAATCGGATATTAACTTTAGCCTGTAGAGCGTCCACAAGCAATTGTGGACGCCGGACCGACGGACGGACGGACGGACGGACGGACGGACGGACGGACGGACGGACCGACGGACGGACGGACGGACGGGGGCGACGACAATATACGACCACATTTCAATGTGGGCGTATAAAAATTGTTGGCCCCTGCCAAATTTAAATTTTATATCTAAAATTATAACAAAAAATGTATCGCCAGTCAACCCATAGAATATGTAGATGATAATAATAAACAAGAACCCGTGCATATAGGAGGTTTCATAGTGTAGAAACAGCATTAACCAAGGTTCATAACAATATATTGGACAATCAACACTGTGTATTTCTGGGGGGGTTGGGATGGCCTAGTGGTCTAGAGTGCCGCGCTTCGACCTCTAGCTGGCCGGTCACCTCTGGCTTGCGGCTGTGGTTTCGAACCCTGGTGTGAGCGTATGTGGCATGGAGATAGGGGCGCCTTCTCAACCTCGTGGGTTTCCTCCGGGCACTCCGGTTTCCTCCCACTGCTAAAGACCCCTACGCGCAAGCGAATTATTGAAATAAAATTGAACCATATGTTAGTCCCGAAATGACCTAGTTTGTGTTGAGTGGACGTTAAACCCCATTTCTCTCTCTCTCTCTGTGTATTTCTTATTTTGTTAGATCTATCGGCTGCATTTGATACAGTTGACCACTCAATTCTTATTCGTCGCTTAAATGTCGATTTTGGTATAGATTTTTTAGCATTAACATTTACAAGTTTTTGTTTAACTGGCCTCAGTTAATGACACATTTTCTAATAACAGTGACATCATATACGGAGTGCCTCAGGGTTCCGTTCTTGGGCCCATTCTTGTTACATTATACAATTAGTTCTGGTCTTGCCGGTCTCTTCGTAAAACACCATGATAAACTTCAAAATGTGCTGCCAGATTGATAACTCTTTCTAAATAAATAAAACCCAGTCACACAACGGAAAATTTGGGTTCTTTACACTGGTTACTCATTAAGCATCAAACTAATTCAATTTTTATAATATCGACCGCCAGCACTACATGAAAATCTGACTGGTTGTTGCGACAGGTCACGTGCGATATCATGCAAGTGACTTTTGACCCTATGACATCGGACATTTGATTAAACAATCAGCATTGATGTTACTTGCGGATTACCCACAGCTCCATGTAAAACACGTCTAAAGTTCGCCTTAAACAGACTGTTTCATTGGCTAATACCTCACACCATTTATAACGCGTCAATGATAACAACTCTTCCAGATCCTAGTGTAGTGTTTTAATAGGATTGTTTTTCAATGGTACAAAATATATTTAGAACTCATAGGGGTTCCATACATTAAAGTTGGACAGGTCGACTGAAAGACCTAGGTGGTGATAATACAAGAAATGTCCACATTGAGAATGAAATGAAATGGAGGTTTATGAAAGTCCTACTATTCTGCCATACAGTGTTCTATGAGGGGAATTTTGTCCGGACAGCAGCACTACTTCCTATTCTTATATCAAACTCATAGGCGTGCGAGCCAGGGGGGGGGGGGGGGGCAGCTGCCCCCCTAACTTTCGGGTAAGCTGACTTTTCGGGCAGACGGGTAAAGCAAGAAAAAAAAATTATTTGATCTACTTGGCAAAATAAAGTGCCTAAAACCTAATAAAATACTAATTTTACGGGCTAGAATAGCAGGAAAACGTGTGAGCAGCCGTCAAATATTCCAAAATTTTCTTTGGGGATCTATACGAGGTCTGCTCCGCTTCTTCGCCTTTCGAAGAAAACTGGCGCCGCCGTCTGTAAACCTGAAATTGTTTTGGGCATTTCTAGTTTTGCTTCCCTAACTGTCACTGAGCCCTAATAAAACACTAATTTTACTTTTCTTTTAATTGAATACCACGAATTTGTACTGAGTTGACTATGGATTAAAATCGGCATGGATTAGTATTTGTGAATGCAGCTGCAACAGTCTGATTGGATGGTTGGAATTCGGAGTGGGATTTCGGTTACAAAACCATAGGATACTTTTGGAGTTGCTTACACAGGCTAGAATAGCAGAAAACGCATTTGCGGTGGGTAAATTTTCAATTTTTTCTGCGGGTGATGTGGGGGTGAGGCCCCCTCAGCCCGCGACGATTAATTGATTGTTTGGAATTCGTGTCAGCAGGTAGGCTGTACTGGACCAAATTGAAGTCGATGTATTCACGGACTGGAATAGCAGTAAGACGCATTCGCAGCAGTTAAATTTTCGAAATTTTCCCGTCTTCGTGGACTGTAAACGATTGATTGAAATTCGAGTCAGCCACCTTAATTAAGCTTGCTATAATATTAGACCATTTTGTAGTTGCTTTGTTCAAGGGCTGAATTTGCAGCCGTCTAATATTCCAAAATTTTCTTGAAGGAGAGGGGGTGGTCTGTCTATAAACCTGAAAATTTTCCGTACGCCTATGATCAAACTCCAACTGCCAAGGGTTCTGTATGAGAATGCTAATGTGGACATAGGTTTTCCATCTCATCCAAAAGACTATGTCCACATTAAATGTGAGATACATAAAAAGAAACAACAGAGAGAGAGAAATGGGGTTTAACGTCCACTCAACACAAACTAGGTCAGTTCGGGACTAACATATGGTTTAATTTTATTTCAATAATTCGCTTGCGCGTAGGGGTCTTTAGCAGGGGGAGGAAACCGGAGTGCCCGAAAAAGAAACAAGGTATAAATAAACCAGTAAATATGTTTATATTGTGACATCAATTTTATACATTTCATTATTTTATAACAATCTTTATTACATGTTTTACAAAGAATAAATTGATATGTAGCTGCAGTATATAATCTGAAGCCTTCTATCTCAAGCCATATCTGTGTTTACGATAAATCTATTAGATCAGAATATGTAAACAGGGCTAATGTTAATCCCAAACCCTAACCCTAAACATAGCCCTAATGCTTACCCTAACCTACAATCGCGCAAACAATCACGTGGCCTAACTGCCCCTAACCTTATTTACATCTCAGGGACCTTGACAGAAATTGAGCTGGCCTTAATAAATAGATTTATCCCTGTGTTAACCTTCACCCGACTGACTGGATGTTATTTTGATTCGATGTTGTTATTAGGGTTTCACACTGCGTAGCTTGTGTGAAACACTATTGTTTTTGTTAAAATTATTATTCTTATTATTATTATTATTATTATTATTATTATTATTATTATTCAGATTCCAATTTGAATAGATCTCAGCAACTACGTGTCGCATCGTTACGATTTCTTCGGTTTTACTGGGAAAGTGGGTGTGACTTAGAGGATAAAGCTATTTTGAACGTTCTGCGACAATGCGAAATGTCCGAAATCACCGAAGTTATCGTTTTTAAAAATATTGCAGTAATTTTAACAATAATCATTGGATTTTAACTTTCGATACATTTTGGCATAGCCTGAGACAGGGCACATAGCTACGCTACTTTCGATTTTTGATTTTCGGCAAATCTTCGAAGATATTAGGCGCCAAATTTCGAAAATTTAAAATTTTAGAAAAAACTTTTTTATTTATGAATATGTTTTAGTCGTATTGTGCACAGAATTAAAGGGTCATCTGACTAGTGCAAAAATGTTAAAAAATTTTGTCTCAGTAATTTACCTTGGCCGCCATTGGCTAATTCAGTTTTTCAGTCCTAGATTAATTTTTTATTGTTCGATTTGTATAAAACAAAGTTCATATGCTTCGTTGTATCAATTGTCGTTTTTTTTATTACCGAAAGTGTTATCTGTCGGCACCGGAAGTGGCATAATTTTACCAAAAACTACAATTTTGACAGTTATTTACGATCTTCATAAACAAATATTATTTTTTTGAAAAATTATATGACTCAAAGAGTGTGCCCTTTCAAGGCGCAAAAAATGTAGGAAGCAGTTTTTTTAATTTCGATTTCATTTTCGAGCAAATTCGATTAAAAGGCTAAAAATGGTGTAAAATTGGCCTATTTACAACCTATTCAGGCTTTTCAGATTTTAAAATATTTCTTCGTAACTTTTATAAACTTGTAGCTATAATCCATACGAAGAAAATGTATGTTAAAATTCGTTTGTAATATAAGCAGTTGCCAAGAAATGGGCAGTTCTGCATAAGTCACTGTTTTCGTTATTTTGCCTGTAAAATAGTCAATTATTATTGGATTTTTATAAAAGTGACATCATTTGATTCAAAAAGCACGTAGCGTCATATCAAGTTGATTACAATTTAAAATTGACACCGGAAGTGACATCATTTGGTCAAAAAATGCATTTTACACTTTTTTAAATCAATGTTTTATTCAACCAAGAATAACTTAATATGTATTAATAATTTTAACTTTTGGTTTAAATTCACATATAAACAAAACTCATATGGTCATATAGATATCATAAAATGGTTTCTAACTTGTTCGGTTGCCGAGAAATAGACGGTTTTCTACAGGTCACTTTTGAAGGTTTCGGGGCCATAAAAGGGTCAATTATTATTCGATTTTCATAAACGTCACACCATGTTATACCTAATGCCATTTGGGATTTCATACAAGTAATTTAAGATTTTCATTATCACCGGAAGTAACGTCATTTTGGCAAAAACTGTATTTTTAGCCTCCAAAACAGATATTTTATTCAAATGAGTCTGTTTTGAAATCTTTTTCAAATTATGGTATTTGATGCCAATCAACAAATAGAATGAACCCATACGATCATACAGATACCACAAAATGGTTTCTAACTTGTACGGTTGCCGAGAAATAGCCGATTTTCTACAAGTCACTTTTCAAGTTTTTTGGTCTTTAAAAGTGGCAATTATTATTCGATTTAACGTTTTTATTTATAAATATTATTTAGTCGTGTTGTGCACAGAATTAAAGAGTCATCTGACTAGCGCAAAAATGTTAAAAAAATTTGTCTCAGTAATTTTCCTTGGCCGCCATTAGCTAATTCAGTTTTTCAGTCCTAGATTAATTTTTTATTGTTCGATTTGTATAAAACAAAGTTCATATGCTTCGTTGTCCCAATTGTTATTTCTTTTATTACCAAAAGTGTTATCTAGCAAATTGGATTAAGGGGTGAAAAAAGGCGTAAAATTGACCTATTTACAACCCATTCAGGCTTTTCAGATTTTAAATTTTTTTTACTTAACTTTTATAAACCTGTCACTATAATCCATACGAAGAGAATGTATGTTAAAATTAGTTTCTAATATAAGCAGTTGCCGAGAAATGGGCAGTTTTGCATAAGTCACTGTTTTCGTAATGTTGCCTGTAAAATAGTCAATTATTAATGGATATTCACAAAAGTGACATCATTTGATTCAAAAAGCAAGTGTGCGTCATATCATGTTGATTACTATTTAAAATTGACACCGGAAGTGACGTCATTTAGTCAAAAACTCAATTTTTAACTTTTAAAATCGATCTTTTTTTCAACCAAGAATTATGTCACATGTAATAATAAAATTAACTTTTGGTTTAAATTCACATATTAACAAAACTCATACGGTCAAATAGATATCATAAAATTGTTTCTAACTTGTTCGGTTGTCGAGATATAGGCGATTTTCTGAAAGTCACTTTTGAAGGTTTTTGGCCCATAAAAGTGTCAATTATTATTTGATTTTCATAAAATTTTCACCCTTTGAAGCCTAATGTCATAGACGATGTTATAAAACTAATTCAACGTTTTCATTATCACCGGAAGTAGCGTCATTTTGGCAAAAACTGTATTTTAAGCCTTCAAAACCGATATTTTATTCAAATGAGTCTGATTTGTAATGTTTATACAATTATGATATTTGATTCCAATCAACAAATAGATTAAACCCATACGGTCATATAAATACCAAAAAATGGTTTCTAACTTGTACGGTTGCCGAGAAATAGACGATTTTCTACACGTCACTTTTCAAGGTTTTTGGTCTATAAAAGTGGAAATTATTATTCAATTTACATAAAATTTTCACCATATGATGCCTTATGCCATTTCTGATTTCATAAGACTAAGGGAACATTTACATTATCACCGGAAGTACTGTTATTTTGTCAGGATCAATTACATGTAACAAATGTATAAAATAAAATTGCTGGATTTGTTTGATTCTGTTTCCATTTTATTTGATGTGTGCAATGCTTATGTGGAAACCTGTATATTGGTTTCATTGGTACCGGAAAGGACATATGTTCAAGGGTAACGTAGCACCAAAAGTGACACAAGTTCAAGTTCAAAGGTAACATGGCAAAAGTGAAACCCGTCATTCCTGCATGCAGGTCTAGTTTTACCTAAAATTGCTGACGCTAAATCATTTTCTCTCATTTCCCAGGCCATATAACTCAGTCTTGGAATGATTGAAAGAGAGAGAGAGAGAGAGAGAGAGATGGGGGTTAAGTCATTTCACCATTAACATATGGTTCAATTTTATTTCAATAATTTGCTTTGTGCATAGGGATCTTTATCAGTTAGAGGAAACCTACGAGACTGAACAAACGACTCTACACCTTGTCACATACAACCCGGGGTATCGAAAACACGCCAGTTGACTCAATGACAGGCCTTTCAATCCAACGGACATACATTGACCCGTTCGGCCATCCATTGACCATTCAGCCACCTACCCCCCTGCAGTAATTAAGCCGGAAATGCTAGGTAATAGATACCCACCTCCCCTATAAAGGTTTTTCGACCCACACTCATGTAATATTAGGGGCCAAGTTCAGGTAAACACAGATATTTGTTTGGATCGAAGTAGGGAATTATATAAATTTTTTTAAATTTCATACATATCTATAATCATTTGTTTTCTAAATATTTCCAGGTTTCAATAATATTTACATACATTTTATTACAGTCGACAGTTAAACCATGTCAAACCAGTTTACTGGTCAGATTTTACTGTAGAAAATAAACTCTTTCATCTATCCAAACATTTTTATAATTTGTATCATGCACGACCAGAAAGATTTTTTAACTTGAGAGGGATCTGAAAAGGCCCAGGCGAACTTTAAGCAATGCGTGGGATTCCAATATAATTAAAATACAGATCTATATTTCGTTTTGTTTTTTATATTTTCGATGGCCTACACTACATGAAGATCCGACCAGTTGTATAGGAAGGTCGTGTCAGGAGGCTTTTGACCCTATGATGTGAGACATTGATTAATCAATCAGCGTTTACGCTTCTAGGGATTTACCCACAGTGCGTTTTCACCATATGATGTCAGACATTTGAATAACCAATCAGTGTTGATGTTGCTATTAGGGTACCTACATGTAGTACCTACAACTCTGTGCCGTAACAGATCGTTTCAATGGCTTATTCCTCACGTCAACTATAAAGCCTGTTATATAAAAACTCTATCTTCCAGATGCTTGTGTAGTAAAGACAAGTAAAATGAAATTTTGAACTTTAAAAGATAGGCTGGCACTGCCAGGCAGGATACGCCCACATTTTCGAGAGATGGACAGAGAACAAGCAATACCGAAAGTGATTTTTCCTGTATTTCATACTGTATTTGGAGCAGCCATTTAGTTTGTCAGTTCCAGTCTGATATTAATGAAATTCGAAACCGACAATGATTATGGTGTGACGGTACACAACCTAGAAATGTGACTTTTCATAAAAATCGGATAAGAATTGTGACCTGTATTGAGTCCACAACCATGATATACCATATTTTTACATTATTCGCGTACAAACGGCGACCATTTCGTCCGGCAATTTTTGTATGATTTTCACGAAATTAGAACTCAACCTTCCTAATCAAAATCGAATTAAAATTAAGACCTATACAGGGTCCACAACCATGATATACCATTTTTTTTAACAGTATTCGCGTACAAACAGCGGCCATTTTGTCTGTCAATTTTGGTCCGATTTTCCCGAAATTCAAACTCAACCTTCCTTACAGTGTAACGGTGATATAATCAAACGTTTTTTTAAATTGGATAATAATTGTGACCTCCAGAGGGACCACAAGCTAAAGAAAGGGGGATTTTGCGTATAACCAGGGGCCATAATTCAGGAAGTTACGATCCGATATGCGCAAATATCGAAAAGAACCAAGATCTTAGGGTTATAACCATGAATTTCAAGTTTCATCAAAATCAAATTAAAATTGTGACCTTTACAGGGTCCACAACCTTGATATACCATTTTTTAACAGTATTCGCGTACAAACGGCGGCCATTTTGTATAGAAATTTTGGTCTGATTTTCCCGAAATTCGAACTCAACCTTCCTTACGGTGTAACGGTAATATAATCAAACGTTTTTTTAAATCAGATAATAATTGTGACCTCCAAGCTAAAAAAAAGGCGATTTTGCGTATAATCAGGGGCCATAATTCAGGAAGTTACGATCCGATATGCGCAAATATCGAAAAGAAGCAAGATCTTTGGGTTATAACCACGAATTTCAAGTTTCATCAAAATCGAATCAAAATTGTGACCTCCACAGGGTCAACAACCTTGATATACCATTTTTTAACAGTATTCGCGTACAAACGGCGGCCATTTTGTATGGCAATTTTCGTCCGATTTTCCCGAAATTCGAACTCAACCTTCCTTAGGGTGTAACGGTGATATAATCAAACGGTTTTTTAAATCGAATAATAATTGTGACCTCCAAGCTAAAAAAAAGGCGATTTTTCGTATAATCAGGGGCCATAATTCAGGAAGTTACAATCCGATATGCGCAAATATCGAAAGGAAGCAAGATCTTTGGGTTATAACCATGAATTTCAAGTTTCATCAAAATCGAATCAAAATTGTGACCTCCACAGGGTCCACAACCTTGATATACCATTTTTTAACAGTATTCGCGTACAAACGGCGGCCATTTTGTATGGCAATTTTCGTCCGATTTTCCCGAAATTCGAACTCAACCTTCCTTAGGGTGTACCGGTGATATAATCAAACGGTTTTTTAAATCGAATAATAATTGTGACCTCCAGAGGGACCACAAGCTAAAAAGAGTGATTTTTCGGACAATCAGGGGCCATAATCCAGGAAATTACATTCCGATAGCCGCAAATATCGAAAGGAACCAAGATCTTTGGGTTACAAACATGCATGTCAAGTTTCATCAAAATCGGTTCAAAATTGTGACCTCTATAGGGTCCACAAGCTAAAAACGTGATTTTTCGTACAATCAGGGGCCATAATCCATGAAGTTTTGATCCGATACATGCCAATATCGAAAGCAGCCGAGATCTTTTGGGGATAAACCTATATTTCAAGTTTCGTCAAAATCGGATAAGAATTGTGACCTGTAGAGAGTCCACAAACAAATTGTGGACGGACGGACGTCCGGACGGACAGGGGCGACGACATAATACGTCCACATGAAAATGTGGGCGTATAAAAATGAAACGAAATAAGATCTGAGTTTTAACATGATGCATATTTTATGAAATTAATGGATTTTGTTTGTGTTAACGCGTGCCTGTTTACCTACAAGTGCTCTCTAATGTTTTTAACTCAGAATTTACAATAACAGCATTATTCGCAACACGACTCATCAAGGCTCCGACTTTATCCGAGTCTAATTCTTTCTCCCACATATTTCTGAGGAAATCTTCACCCGAACGCCCGTCAAGGTTCCGTTGGTCTGTATGCAGAACTAAAATAATCATCACGTCCTTATAAGGAGCATTATCACCGTCGCAAATACTGTGAAGAAGAAGTGCTGCCTGCGGAGAAAGATGCTCTAAATTATCTATCACGACAGCTTTATAATTCCCATCAAAATAATATCGTAATTTTTCATCAAACTGCAATTTACCACCATCTTGTGAGCTCTGATCCAGTTGGCCGCAGTCGATAACAGGAGACGTACCAGTTTTTTCATTTGCCATATTAAATCCTCGACTTATCTTACGAGCTAAACAGGAACTAATGTCCATCTTGTTTTGCGGATCCAAATTCATATTTGTAATAAATAAAAGCACTGCTGGATATTCTGGTTCTGTAACATTTAGCACATGTCTTCCAGACGCTTTCACAGTTCGCCAAAATCGTTTATCTTGATTCAAAAAAACATTTTTTAAATCATCAACATCGTTTCCAAATTCTTCAAATCTATCCGATAGAGGAATGGAGGATGGTTTCCCTTCGTTAGACAGAGACTGAACTATGGCAATAATCGCAATAACGACGCAGCCAACTAAACACAACGACTTCATATCTATCTTGCTTTCCGACAAGGATACATCATTTTCTGAAAATGACACTGTTTCTTTTTTTGGTTTTGTTGATGACTTCACTTGTTTGGCTTGTTTGGATCTCAAATTAATGTTATCGGTCACATCCTCGTTAAAAAGGGAAAATGTCTTTCTAGTCTGCGGAGGTGATCCAGGGAGAGTAGATTGATCACTTTCACAAGACTCTGTTGTACGACTGTAGGCATTAGAGTTCTCGTCATCATCATAACTTTTATTTATGGAATTCTGGGAATCCTCAGGCTCCTCTTCAGTCTTCGTAGAATCAATCTCCGCCTCTGCTTCAGTTTGGGCTTGGGCCCCTTTTTTCTGACCCTTCTTTTTCCCACGCATATTTCTAAGATAAAAAGAAACAGAATTTATTAAAACAAATTATGATATGTCAAAATCATTTCATGTTTACCTCAATGGCTATTAAAACTGACAAATGGTGCAACAATCAGTTTCCTCAAAATACATGTATTAGGGCACGCATCCTCAAATTACATTTATAGTTAGTACCATGAGCTCAGGTAAGGTAATCAATTACCCCTATATTTACATTCTGTGAAACCATCAATGGACAATGGTGAAACCACCAGTTTCCTCTAGTAGCTAAAAATGTTTAGGAGGTTTGTTATTTAGTTTCTTCCAACTTATGAATGGCGAAACCACTAGTTTCCTCCAACTTATAAATGGTGAAACCACCAGTTTCCTCCATCTTATAAATGGTAAAACCATGGATCAGTTTCCTCCAACTTATAAATCGTGACGGGGCTTTTCAGAGATTCTTGTAATCCTAGTCATTCATTATTAAATGTCTTTACCGGATTATTTCAATCTATCTCCGTTTATTATCTTCCGTGTAATTCCACTACTCCACATCTATCTAGTTTCACTTTCGTTTCACAGACGCTTAACAGGTAAAATTCAAAATTGATAATTTTTCCGAAACGGAATTGATACAAAAATGCTAATAAAACAATATTACTTGCACGGAATATAATAAAACATTTTTTATTAGTTGTCTCGTATTTATATGTATGATCTAACTATTTTTATCGGGAAGTCCAATGAGAATTTCTTGTTCTTGTATTTCCTTTTAAACGTAAACGTAAAATTCGAGTAGCCATCGTCGACCGGAGTTGTTCCCCTTGCCAATATGGCATACAATGTCAAAAATAATTATTTTTATTCGTCTTTAATTAATTTATTCTGCAATACCAGTATTTAGATTAACATATTTATGTGAGATTTAATGACTTTTAACTTAATTTACTAATTTTTCATCAGTTTTCATTGAGGTATTTACAGATCCTATAAGTTGCGTTAACTCTCACTAATCATCATATCAAGTTCCGAGTTTTGAAGAATTTCAATTTTTACATCGGTTTTGCATGAGCAAACCATACTTCGTTCTTTAGACATGGCATTCATGGTGGACCCGACTCGCCTTCACGTAGGGTCAGTTAGGGATAGGATCTTCATAGGGCTATCAGCCATGAGTGTCATTTAATTCATTTATGGATGAAATTGGCAAAGTTGTCGTCAGCAATCTTTATCATCCCAAATTTCTGTCACTGTAGTGGTACACTATCTAGTCATTTGGATTGGACAAAAAAATTAGGTCCAGTGTACACATTTGCATGCACGTAAGGGAGCCTTGACAGTTGGAATTCGATAGAAGACTAGGCCATTGTGCCGCCGTCTGGGCAAACTTTCCCCGCACATATAAGCGTATGCCAGTCTTCATTAGCCCAGTTCGAGTTGAAACCTGATTTCATTTCATTACTTTCACTTTTAATTATTATATCTTATCTTTCAGGAACGGTAGAGTTCACTGTCCATAGAGAGAGAGAGAGAGAGAAATGGGGTTTACATGTACCATCCGCTTAACACAAACTAGGTCGTTTTGGGATTAACATATAGTTCAATAGGTGACTGACTCTTTGTCCCATACAATGGGTGAATTAAAACCACACCACTTGACTCACTGACAGACCCTATGACCTAAAGGTCACACCATACCATACACCAGTCAGCCACCCAGCACCCCACATCTATTGCTGTGATCACTTAAGAGATAAAAACACACACAGAGAAAAATATATTGATAATGACGTCAACAGAAGTTTTGGATAATGCAATCATCGAAAACAACACATCGGGTGTCACTATAGACCAACGAAAGGACGGATTAAAATCGAAATTAAAAGTAAAACCATCAGAGTGTGGGATCTGTGGTAAATTTGTCAAGGGGCATTTAACTCGGCACATGAGAACTCATACAGGGGACAAACCATTTATCTGTGAGGTATGTGGTCAGGCGTTTATACGCGGATCCTCGCTTAAAGTACATCTGAGAATTCATACAGGTGAAAAACCATATAAATGTGAATTTTGTGAAAATTCCTTCAGTCAAAATGGCATTCTGCAGGCTCATATCCGAATCCATACCGGAGAGAAACCATATAATTGTGATCTTTGTCACAAACGTTTCACCGAGAAAAGCTTGTTAAAAGAACATGTCCGAGGCCACACAGGCGAAACGCCGTACGTCTGTGAAATATGTGGGAAGAAATTCTGTAAAAATTTTAATTTGCAGAGACACAGGCGAGTTCACACGGGACAAAAACCTTTCAAATGTAAAGTTTGTGAAAAATTGTTCAGTCAGCAAGTGAATCTAAACTCACACATGTTGTCACACACAGGTGAAAAACCGTATCACTGTGAATTCTGCTACAAACCGTTTAAACTTTCTGGTCAATTAATAGAACATCTTAAAAAGCATCATTTTAATTTTACGGATTAAAAAAATAATAAAGACCCATTACCCCAATATTGTGAAAATTAGTGGCCATAAGTAGAGCGACCCAAGGGGCATTTGTCAGAAAGAAAAATTGATGTAAATGTGTCCACATTGGGTGGGTTGGCAATGGGAAGGTGACAATGAGAAATGTTTCCAAAACCTGAAATATAATTCCTGGTTGACGAGTAGCGGTCTTGTTAATTATCCAATATTTCTCACTCAGCCAGCCCAGTCGACAACGAGAATCGCGAACCGATGTCATTGGGCCCGGACTGGCCCACGTGGCAATGTTCCAGTGGCACATGGGCCCCCCTGGCTGTGCCCCCCCCCCATTTGACTTCCCGCCCGAAATACTCCACAAACCATCATTTCGGGTCGAAATTTCGAACAATTTTTCGTGGGAGGACTCCCGGATTCTCTAAACCCTGAGAGGAAAGAACCCCAGTCAGACCCCGTTGATCACCCCTTGATATTCCTGTTAGAGATTTTATCTTGTTTACAATAGGCTACTGAAGTTTGCAAATGTGACTTTAAATATAGATGTGTAGTGTAATATACATGTCCTGTTTTATTATTTATTAAACATTTGTTACCTGTAGGCCTATTTAATCCTTTGTTACCTGTAGGCCTATTTAATCCCTTGTTATCTGTAGGCCTACTTAAACACTTGTTATCTGTATTTGTAATATATATGTACTGTTATATGATTTATTGATCACCTGTTACCTGTAGGCCTATTTAATCCCTTGTTACCTGTAGGCCTATTTAATCCCATTGTTACATATAGGCCTACTTAAACACTTGTTATCTATATTTAAACACTGGAATGAAATAAACTATGACACATACTTGCGGAAAACAGGTCTAACATTAGGCAACATTTCGTCAAGTATTTTATCAACTTTATTAATACAAAATGTGAGACAAAGAAAGATAGAGAGAAATGGTGTTTTATGTCCACTCAACACAACTTGTTTATTCAATAATTAGCTGTGAGAGGAAACCAGAGTACTCAAAGGAAACCCATGGGGTTTGATAGGCTGTATAGGCAACCTTGCTCCCTGTCACGCGGAATTGAAACCCTGCCAAATGAATAATGGCAGGCCTTATGATCTTATGAGCACATGTAAACCCTTCGGACCTAGTCCTAACGCTTACCCTAGACATACAATCTCGCCATCAATCACATGCCCTAACCATATTTACATCTCATCCACCTAACGAAAAGGGCTACCACGTAGCTAAGTGGGTAAGATGCTGACTCGCTAGTCTGGAGGTCGGGTGTTCGATCCCTGCATGGGCTGAGAAAGTTTATCCAGATTTTCCAGCTATCTCGTTGTTCGGAAGGGATGGGAAACAGAGGTCCTGTGTACACATTGATGTGCACGTAAAAGATCCCTGGCAGTTGTTCCCCTTGTCAGTGATGGAGGGCCTGGCAAGGATAGCTGTCTAGTCATTTGGATGGAACAAAAAACCAAGTTCTTGTATTCACATTGAAGTGCAGGTATAAGATCCCTTGGCAGTTGGAATTTGATATAAGAATAGGTGGTAGCGCCGCTGCCCAGGCAAAATTTCCCTCATAGCAGTACATATGCCTGTCTTCATTAGCCCAGGTTAGGAGCAGAACAGTTAATTAATCCCATTTGATTTCATTGAGTTAGCTTTACTGTAGTTTTAAATATATTAAACACTTATTGAATGTTTTTTTCGATTAAAAAATTGCTCTCTGAACTATTTTGTTATTTTTAAAAACAGTGGCGGATCCAGGATTTTTTTGAGGGGGGTGACAACCCCATGTATAAATGTTTTGTCTCACTGATCGCGGTTTACGGAGCTAATTTCTGCCGCTAGTAATAGATGCTGATTGTGTGTCTGATGCGCACTGTGTGCTATATAATATATATACGACCAAGCGTGCATGTCCTGGTGGAAGCTTGTAGGACCTGGGATTCCTATACACCGGTTGGGAGGGGGTGACTAGTCACCCCCCCTGGATGCGCCCCTGAAAAACTTCTCAAGAATCACAATCGCATTTTTCATCACTAAAATGTTACATTTATTTCAATTGGAAGTGAATATTGATATGTTTAGCTGTGTGTGTGGCTTGTTTTAGTTTATTATAAAATAAAAGATTCGTAGACCAGGGCCCTGTTTCACGAAATTTTAACTAAAGATAAAATCCAAATTTTAGCAGATACTTCAATTTTGATTGGATAAGAACTAAAATCAATCTAATATTGTCCAATCAAATAACTAAAATTGAGATCTTATCTTAGTTAAAACTTTGTGAAATAGACCCCTGTGCATTTGTGTATCCAATAAAATACACATTTTGCTCAAAAACTTTACATAGTCTTCTAACACAACTGGGAATGGAGGCGGGGCTGGAATCTCAGTAGTGAAAATATTTCTAGTTCTTGTGGTGTACATGACTCATGAGAGAATAAATCGTGAGCGGTGGCTTGAATATTTGTCAATGATTAGATTTCGTATCCTTTGTTGCCTGAGGGGTTAGAATTGTTTGCCAAAAAATGATGCTAAAAATACCCACAGTCACAGGGTGTGTTTTAGAGCGTCTAGTTTTAAAAAATAACGGGTGAGCACCCCGAAACCCCAACTTTACCAATTATAGTCTCCCTTGCATGGCTGTCCCCACCACCACTAAATTTTGGCGATGGTTTTAACCCATTCTTTTGAACAACTTCCCAAAGAAAAAGGCGGGAAATTAAGACATTATATTTCCCGAAAATTGATGGCAGTCTATAACAATTTTTTTGCGAAAATTATTTGAAATATATATTTTCTCGGAATTTTGATGACCCTTTTATTAAAAAAAATACTCTAAATCAAATTAATACAAACTTTATATATTTGCGACATTAATATGTATCAGTACCTATTTACGGTAACAAAAAGCGGAAGTGTCATGTGGCATACAAGTCACGTGATATTGTTGTGACAGTCCACGTTGTTTGAGTGACAGTATAGTGATAGATAGCCCCTCTAAGCTGTTTGTGATAGGTAGGTTTTATAAACTTACTTTATTAGGGTTACAGACAATCAGACTGCCACGTCAATTTCTCGACTGTCTAGTACTACAAACATCGTAACATCTTGACTTGAAATACTGAAATGTAAGTTGCATTGTGACGATGGATATCAATCAATCATTGAAATAATCGATCCATATATTCGATCGGATATGTATTGATATATTATTATCAATATTTAAGATTATTAGAATTAAATTGGTTTTTATGATTGATAATTTTTAATAGCCAACAAGACATCCGATAAAATATTAGGCAGTAGCTATTGATCAATTCCAAGCTGATCATTGTTAATGGTTATCTCAAGCCTGCAAATTTATCGGATTTGTTTTTAAAAATTAATTACATAAGCTTATTATCAAAGATGTTAACATATTCATTCCAACAGATTTTTATAAGATGAAATCAGACGATTTGTTTTGCTAATTTGTTTTTAAGAAATATGTTTTATTAAATTGGCTGTGTATTATTAAAGCTGTTACATATTCTTTCAAATCGCCTGGCCATTAGCCAAGAAACACTTGTGATTTGGGTATCTTTTGGTTCGATTTGTAGAATGCTTGGAGTTTGTGTGGTAAACTTACAACAACTCTGGTTTCTGTGAGAGCAGTTTAGCGTTCTTTTAAATTTGCAGAATCTTTGGTGTTCAAGTAGTGAGCTTACATACATAACTTTTTCTGTGAGTTTGAAAACTTTAAGTATTATATATTATGTTTGATACAAAGAGAATATTCTGTGGTTTGTAAGTTCATAGTTTATAAGTAAACCCCTCTGGGTGTTCGTCGAACAGAGCGCTAGCGTCATGGCGCGCACCTGAACCGACAAGGCCTAATGTTATGCCGCATATGAAACGACATGGCCTGATCATGTTATGCAAATGTTTGGGTTTATAGTTTCAGAGTATAATTACACATCTCAAATCTGGGTGATTAAAATCAGTTTTCAAAGATTAACCTAAATTTTTTTTGGTTTTCTACAAAAGTTTAATTTGATATTTGAGGGTTGGTTGGCTGAATGGATTAACGCGTACACGTTGCATAATAAGGCCTGTCATTGAGTCAAGTTGCATGGTTTTCAATTCCCCACTTGTACGTGACAAGGAGTAGGGTCGCCTGTCCAACCTCGTGGGTTTTCTCCGGATCCTCCGGTTTCCTCCCTCTGCTAAAAGAGTCCTACAATCAAGCAAATCAGTGAAATGAATTGAACCATATGTTAGTCTCGAAATGACCCAGTTTGTGTCGAATGAACATTGAACCCCATTTCTCTCTCTTTAATTGATTTGGGTATTGAAAGATGCATTATTAAAGATTTTGAGTTGCTAATTCTCGCTATAATAGTTGAAAATTGGATAATATTGCCCCCAAAATGAAAAAACAGATTATCGACTTTAAATATCCAATAAATTCCATAGAAAGTTTAATTTGATATTTAAGTATTGTTGAGTATTGTTAATATGAATCCGAGTGTACAGCTGTTGAAGTCCCACTGCTCGGTAACAGATATAGATATATGGAAGGGAATAGTGTGAAATATTGTATCGAATCAATATAAATGGTTATTATTCTAATAAACTAGGTGTCATGTGTTACTGGTATATTATTTCACTATTCTATTTCTGTATAGTCGACCAGATTCTGAAATTGGATTTTTAATGAAAGGTTTTAATTCAGATGAAAATTTAATTATCCTAAAAGCGCATTAATGCATATAAAAAGAGATATATATTCAATTTTAACAAAAAATAGATTATTTCTCCATAGATGACCAGATTTTGTCATTTTGAAATTGTTTTTTAATTAAATTTCTCCATTTTATTTCTGTGTAGATGACCAGGTTTTGAAATTGGTTTTTAAATGAATTATTGAGTATGAAAAGTTAATCATAGTATTTATAATGTTGATGTTGAATTAGATATATTCATTGTATATGCATATACATGTAGCCATCTTGATTGTTTCTTGATTGATATATCTGTAGGAGTATTGAATCGTTGCATGGAATAAAGTTATGAGCAGTAAATCCATAAAGTTATAGGAGTAGTAAATCCATAAAGTTAGGAGCAGTAAATCCATAAAGTTACGAGCAGTAAATCCATGTTATTATCAATGTTATACTGCAAATACATGTCTAGGGGGTTGGGTGATCGAATGGTTAGTGCGGGCGCATTTTATCACAAGGAGATTTGAGGGCTGAATGGTTACCACGTGCGTGCTGTGTCATAAAGCCTGTGATTGAGTCAACTGACGTGGTTTCGAATCCCCGGTTGTATGTGACAAGGAGTACGGTCGCCTGTCCAATCTCGTGGGTTTTTTCGGGGTCCTCCGGTTTCTTCCCACTGCTAAAGACCCCTACGTGCTAGCGAATTATTGAATAAAATTGAACCATGCATATGTTAGTCCCTAAAATGACTTTGTTTGTGTTGAGTGAGTGTTAAATCCCATTTATCTCTCTCTCTCTCTCTCTTTCTCTGTCTTTATAATTATATATGGGGTTAAAAGATCCCTTGGCAGTTGGAATTCGATATATAAGGGTAGGCCGTAACAGGCCGTAACACCACTGCCCGGGCAAAATTTCCCTCATACACTAGCACCCTGTATGGCGTATGCCGGTCTTTCATTAGCCCAGTTTTGGTACAGAAGAGTCAGACGTTAAACCCCATTTCCCCCTTATTGTCATTGGTGCCGTCGCAAATGGCAGCGTATAGTCGTTTGATAGGTTGAAAAACACAGGTCATGTGTACAGCTGGAATTTGATATAAGAGTAGCCCGTAGCGCCGCTGTCTAGGAAAAACTTTCCTCAATAGTATGCACACTGTATGGAGTATGCCCGTCTTTAATAGCCCGGGAATCACGGTGGCTAAGTGGGTAAGACGCTGGCACGCTATAGGCTGGAGGTCTGGTGTTCAATCCCTGCTTGGCCGAGAAAGTTCATCTCGATTTTCCGGCGTGGTTTCCCATTGTCAGTGATGCAGAAGGAGGGCCTGACAAGAACAGCTGTCTAGTCGTTTGGATGGGACGAAATACCGAGGTCCCGTGTACACATTGGCATGCACGTAAATGATCCCTTGGCAGTTGTAATTTGATATAAGAGTAGGCCGTAGCACCGCTGTCCGGGCAAAATTTACGTCATAGCACACTGTATGGCGTATGCCCGGCTTCCATTAGCCCAGGTCAGGTGCAGAAGAGTAGGACGTTAAACCTCATTTCATTTCATTTCTCATATTTTCAGACTGACGATAATTAGAGTAAGCTCCCTTTATCCACCATCATGAGGCAGTTGAAAGGAAAAGCAAAGAAGGAGACAAATAAGGAGAAGAGAAAACGGAAAGAAGATAATTTGGCCAACAAAGACAAAGTATGGACGGTTGTGGTTCCAGTCCTCGTTGTGTTGGCTTTATTAGTGGCTGGCTACGTATATGTACAAACGCGACCAAGATCGTAAAAAACGTTGTCATGTTGTGATATCACAACTTTTAGTTTCCGATAAACGCACAATAAGGATTTTATGGAAGAAATGCGAAAGAAGACAGTCAAAACATTTATTAAATATTAAAAACATTTTAAGAAATTAAAGATTGTGGATGAATTCAGAAAGCGAATGTTTTGATCGAATGTGTATTATTATCAAATATTACCAACATTTTAAAATTTTGAATGTTTTGTGTTTCGATACATGTATGTAGATTGTGAAGGACATGAGAAAGATGAAAATGTTTTTATCGAATGTGTTTTACTATTAAATATTAACGTCATTTTAAAAGTTAAATTTTTAAACCAGGTTAATCACAAGATCTACTGATATTAGATATTGGGATATGATAAACAAAAAAAACTCTCCAAGAATAGTTGTTATTAGAATATATTATATTATAATCTAAATATAACTACAGTTGTTATTTGAATATATTATGTTATTATAACAGTGTTGATATATTATATACTTACAGGTGTTATTTTAATATTATATATAATAACAGTTGTTATTTGAATATAATATATAATAACAGTTGTTATTTGAATATATTATATAATAACAGTTGTTATTTGAATATAAAAAAATATATAATAACAGATTTTAATATATAATATAATAACAGATGTTGTTTGAATATATTATATAATAACAGATGTTATTTGAATATATTATATAATACCAGTTGTTATTTGAATATATTATGTTGTTGTAACAATTTGAATATATAATACAACTACAGTCCTTATTTAAATATATTATGTTGTTATAACAGTGTTGATATATTATGTAAATGCTGTTGTTATTTCAATATTTTATGTAACAACTGTAGTAGAATATATCATGTAATAAAAGTTATTTAAATATGTTGTGATCTAAACATTACTCAAGATAAGAAAAATATATTTTTTCTATGAGTTTGTATGATTTTTGCAAATTAAAGATGTCTCCTATGGTCTCGTATTTTTTGTGAATTTCCTGACCACATTATGCATATAATCTTTGTTATAATGTTATTGTTTTAATGTTTGTTTAATTGAATAAGAATGGTGTAGTCCAAGGAGACTGAGATTTTCTATAATATAGATATGATCAGTGGATCATTATAATTATAATATACATGTAGGTTACAGGTTATGTAATACAGATGACGGAGATGGGAAGAATTAATTGATAATCAATGGTGGTCGGAATCTTTCATAGTAACCGTTGCTATGCATAATGGACTTATTTGTCAACAAGATGGTGTCTTTTGGAGCAGGAACGTGTCGCCAAGCCTTCATCTTCTTGTTCTGGTTCTTGGGGGCATAGCTCTTCTTATAAAACTTAAGGCTCCACCAACATTAAATTTTTGATACTACATCACAACATCATGCTTGGTTCCTGGTCAATGGTATGTTGGTATCTGTTTATTTTAGTAAGAAGCCACACTGAAATATTTTTATACAACTACATAAAATGTTATTCGAATCATTGTTAAATATATTAACTAATTTTGGTACATTTTGTGCTGGACAGAAGGGCTGAATAGGACAGCTGTCAAGTCATTTAGATGAGATAAAAAAAAAGAGGTCCTGTGTACACATTGGCATGCATGTAAAAGAGCCCTTGGCAGTTACAATTCGATATAAAGGAAAGAGTAGCCTGTAGTGCCGCTGCCCGGGCAACATTTCCTCATGGCATGCTGTATGGGCCTGGGGTATTCTCATCTCCATTAGCCCAGTCAGAGGAGAACAGTCTATTTCATATACATTTTGAGATTTCAAAAATTATGAATCTTTCACATTAATATATCTTCTATAACTTTTTATTTATTTGTGAATAAAATCATTTCAAAATTGGAGACCAAAAACTGATCAAATTCCAATAGTTTTAATCAGAAATTTTCAGTAGTTTTAACAAATTCAATGAATGCCTAAAATCTTGTCAATTCAAATAGCAAATTCAACGAATACCAAAAATCTTGTCAATGAATCGCTGAAACTGAAAAATATTTGAATTGAAATATTTGAATTGAAGTATTTGCGAGAGCACCATGGTTTAAAATGAAATAAATTGTTGATTTTCTTTTTCGTTATAAAGAAGAAACTATCTTTATCATTGTTTACATTAAATGTCTGTCTATTGGTTTGTTTTGTTTTGTAAATGTGTAAAATTGTATTTTTGCTAATATTTTGGAATGGGATCAATGCATGTTTTAGCTTTTAATCATAATAACCAAAAACCATTTCATTTACGGCCAGTGATTTTTTAAAAAAATAAATATTTCTTTATAAGGCCATATATTAAACAATATTCTGGTTCTCAGATAACCTGTGTCTCTTATAATATTATGACAGTAGTGGTCTGATTCCTGGTCTGATTCCTGGCCCCGAGTTCACAAAGCATGCTCAGACTTACGTCAAGAATTTACTCAAAATTGTTCGCCGTATTGTAGCTGAAATGTAGCCCTTTATAAAACTTCTGTTGTTTTAGTGTATCAAATATCGGAATACGAAACTATATGCAAAGTTTTGTGTTTCTGGATCAAATATATTTCTCATAAACAGGGATTGTAAGTTGAGTAAATTCTCAACTTAAATCTGAGAATTCTTTGTGAAATTTGGGCCTGATTTATAATATACATTATGATATAGTAGTTTTCTGATATAAATTTCATAATATATTTACTTAATAGTGGCCCAAGTTCTGATTATATTATTACTGTAGTGGTCTGAACCTTAATGTATATTAGTGGTCTGATCATTGTTATATATATTGTGTCTGTAGTGGATCGGAACCCTGATATATAGAATAATTATATTAAAATATTATAATAGTGGTCTGAAACCTGATATATAATATATATATAGTAGTTTCTAGTCAGAGTACAATACCAAATTTGAGATTAACAGGGAAAGGGAAGCTTACTATTTCTATTACATCAGATACTACTTCTCATAGCCACAAATCCACATTTATAAGAGTTCTCTCCCTTATATTATGTGTGGGGGGAGGGGTTTAACGTCCGCCCAACACAAACTAGGTCATTTTGGGACTTACATATAGTTCAGTTTTATTTCAATAATAATAACTCACTTTTCACTTATGCGTATGGGTTTGTAACAGTGGGAGGAAAGCGGAGACCCAAAGAAAGGATACTAGCTTGGACAGACGATTCTTCTCCTAGTCACGTACAAGTGGGGAATCGAAAGCACATGGGTTGACTCATTGACGCACCTCATCCACACACACACCCCTCGTGATTCCTGTCTGCTAAGAATGAGACAGTCCTGTTTCTGACAAAGCTCGAGACAATGTACAACATTATATTTTTAAAACTATTTCTATATTTTTTCATTTCTATCCACAATGACAGAAATTGTATTTATTTCTAAAAAAACAATTGAAATATATACAAATCATTTATAAGTAATTTTGCTAAACTGTATTTTAATTCAAAGTCAGAAAATAGATACATCTATGTGGTTTAGAGAAAGTGTTGTATTGGTCTAACTTATTCTCAGATGTTATGTTAAATCTATGCAAATATATCCAATGTTATTATTATGCAGTTAAATTAAATGTGAATAATAAATATAACTTTTACATTTTTGTTGTAGTTGGTTTAAACATATTTTATTGACAAATATCAAAAGTGGGGGAGGGTATACAGTAGAAACAGTGGGGGGGGGGGGGGTATCCAGTAGAAACAGTGGGGGTATACAGTAGAAACAGTTGGGGAGGGTATCCAGTAGAAACAGTGAGGGGGGGGGAGGGTATACAGTAGTAACAGTGAGGGAGGGTATCCAGTAGAAACAGTGGGGTGGGTATACAGTAGAAACAGTGGGGGAGGGTATCCAGTAGAAACAGTGTGTGTGTGTGTTGGGGGGGGGGGGGTATACAGTGGGAGTGGGGTTACTGTACACATGGTATCCAATGGAAAAGTAGAGGTTGGCATCAAGTGGGTCGGGGGGGAGGGGTGTCTTAGTGTTGGTATTCTACAGGCAATTTAGGATCGGTAGAAAAGCTGAGGGCTGCAGTTCATTTACAGTACAGCGTTCAAAGTCATTCATTATGAAAACTTCTCTCGGTATCTGATATCTTCCCCCCCTCCCTCCTGGTCCAATCTATCGATAAATCAAACAGGTAAACCCAGTTTTGAAGTAAGTAGCCTGAGGTTTCACGATCTAGGGGAACTAAAACATACACACTTATCTTCATCTAGTCAAGAGGTTGTGGGGGGGGGGGGGGCAGCTGAGACACTTGTCCAAGTGTCCGGAGCCTAACTGGGGCCCGGAAGTAATATGAGTAATTTTTTTAAAAGCATTTGATGGCATAAAGTAATATAAATACACTGTGACTTGATCGTAAAACAGAAGAAAACCGGTGACTTGTTTGAATGTGCAGCGTGGGTAGGAATAGAATCGGATTCTCTCAGTTTTTGTTGAAAAGTCACCTCCAGTTACCCCAGATATACGCCAAGTGAGACCAGGCCCGTGGCCAGCTTACTGGCTTGGGAGGGGCTGTGAAGTTTTTAGGAGGAGCATACCCGTTACAGTCTACAGTAGGTATTTTAGAGTTATGGTTGGCAAATTTTCTTTCGGCGGGGCAAAACATTTTTTCAGGGGGGCATTAACCCCCCCCCCTTGCCACCCCCTGGCTACGAGCCTGAGTGAGTCTATGTATCTTTAAAAACTTTTTGCTGAGTTACTTGTCCGGGGGCTGAAAGTTCGCTATCACGGGTCAAGAAATCCAGCATCGTATACACCTTCCAACTGAAATGAAATAACCGTTCTGTTCCTAAATTGGGCAAATGAAGACGGATATACGCCATACAGTGTGCTATAGTATGACGGCAATTTAGCCCGGACAGCGGCACTACGGTCTGCTCTTATATCGAATTCCAACTGTCAAGGGATATTTTACGTACACGCCAATGTGTACATGGGAACTCGGTTTTCATCTCATCCGAACGACTAGACAGCTAATGCACCTCCCAAATGGACCCTTAAACTATAACTATGTCTATGATGCGGTATGATGTGTTTTTGTGTTTTATAGCCGGCCATTAAAAGTGTCACAGCGTGTTATCATGCCACCAATATCTAATTCTCTAACAAACCATAAACATGATAAAAACAAACCAGACAAATTTACTCTATACACGATAAACTCCTTCTGATAACAAAGTAATTTATGATTTTTCTTACAGAAATCACAATAAAATCTCTCTCTCTTAAATTATTTGATTATTTTAATTGCGGGTCGTAAAGACTGGCAGCTAATTCCGTCAAGACAGACAACTACCACCCATTAACGTTAACAACATTGTTTTTTTATATATTAGTATACATATAGACATACATACTATCTGATTCAAACTCACATCTGTATTTCATGATCAGTAGTGGAATACCGCGTTTTATCAGTGAAATAAAAGTGTTATTCCACTGGCTAGCAGTAGTCCATGTTGTTTTACCTAAAATGATTGTAAAATCATAAAATAAATAGAACATTTGTCGTTTTGTCGTGAATAACATATTTTATTTCATCTCTAAGCAAGAAAACGTTTATATTTTCACTCATGCTTCTCGATGTTATTCTCTCTAAAACGACAAATATCCTCTATATATTTCGTTTCCTTTTTTTATACTTTCAATGGCTTACACTATATAATGGAGATATGACCAGTTGTAGCGATAGGTCGTGTCAGCGGTCATACGAGCGGCGTTTACCCCTATGATGACAAACATTTGATTAACAAATCAGCATTGATTTTACTAGTGGTTTTCCCCATAGTTCCGTGCATGACACGCCATGAAGTCGCTGTTTCATTAACTAATCCCTCACTTTATCCAAATTTTTTCCAGATCCTAGTATAGTAAAGACAAGAAAAGCGAAATCTTGTAGCACACTGTATGGCGTATGCCAGTCTTCATTATATCGAATTGCAACTGCCGATGGATCTTTTAAAATAAAAACAAGATTAAGGAAACTTAAAAGGTTTTAATAAGATAATAAAATACACAACATACATAATACATGATTCGTCATAGTCCAGATAGGGTTCAATCTGGAAGGTTGTCTAGATAGGGCTTAGTCAGGGAGCTGGCCTAGATATGGCTTAGTCAGGAAGGTTGCGCACTATGTAGGACTTAACAAGCGAGGTAGCCAAGGTAGGGGTAAAGCAGGGTGGTTGAATATAGAATAAAGGGAGCAGAATCCCTTTAATCATCCTTTAAATCAGCCCTTTCTCCTCTAAAAAACATTTTTCACTGTCTGTGACTGAGTGACTGCATTCCCGCGCATACGCTTCGGGTTATCTAGTGGTTGAGAAAGTTTCTGGGACTCGGATTTGTCTGATGTGGCTTTCACTGGTCAGCGGTGCAGGACGGAGGGACCAAAACCCGAGGTTGGTGTGCTCCTAGAAGAACCCTTGACCCTAACATTAATTTGATATGAAGAGTATGCCGCTGTCTGGGCAAATATGTCTCTAGTAGACCCCAAAAGTGAGACAAATCGGCCATCATTGGAGTACGAGGCCTTCAAATTCAAAACACAGCTTCTCATTCCTTTAACGACTCTATACAAATCTCACCATTAATTCTACTGAAGTAGTTTCAATTCCCCGGTTGTACCTTGTACGTGACAAGGAGTAGGGTCGCACGCCTAACTTCGTGGGTTTTCTCCGGTTTCCTCCCACTGCCAAAGACCCCTACGCGCAAGGGAATTATTGAAATATATTTGATCTATGTGTTAGTCCCGAAATGTCCTACTCTTGTATCAAGGGGACGTTACCCTCCCTCTTCTCTCTCTCCCTCTCTATCTCTCTCTCTCTTGTATCAAGTGGACGTTACCCTCCCTCTTCTCTCTCTCTCTCTCTATCACTCACTCTTGTATCAAGTGGACGTTACCCTCCCCCCTCTCTCTCTCTCTCACACATACACACACAGAACCCACTAAGCATGTTAATTCAATAGCTAGAAGTTGAAAGTTTATAAAATGAAATTAATCAAGCGCGGATCCAGAGGGGGGGTCCAGGGGGTCCGGACCCCCCCCCCCCCTGCTCAGACTTGAAAATTTTTATGCGATTTTATTGGCGATTTTTAGACCTGTAATTTTGGAATTTACCTTCCGGAAATACGTCAGAATGCACCAAATTGAATCTAATTTACCAAATTTTTCTGCGGGAGGGCCCCCAAACTCCCCGGTAATGGTGGCGGGGGCAATTATCAAACCTGGACCCCCCCCCCCCCTGCAAAAAATCCTGGATCCGCGCCTGTTAATACATACGACTGGGTGTCCTCGATACAGAGCTCTCGTTAATATACATCATTAGGGTAGGATGTAATTATCACGGTAAATTACTTGCCCACCTATACCGTTAAGAGACTAGCAAGTCATTAACACACCGACCCCCTACTGTCGTCGTCTGCACAAACAACTCCTATTAATTAATAATGGATTTTTAATGTGATTTTAAAACCCCTGTGAAACATCGAACATGTGAACATCGTTTATATTTAATTAGGTTTCAAATTTTAAAATCACAAATGAAATTGGAATTGAGAGAGAGAGAGAGAGAGAGAGAGAGAGAGAGAGAGAGGGAGAGAGAGAGGGAGGTTTATTTCGGGACTAACATCTGCTTCAATTTTATTTCAATAATTCGCCTGCGTGTACGGAGGGGTCTATAGCTATTTGAGGAAACCAGAGGACCTGGAGAAAACCCGCGAGGTTGGACAGATGACGCTACTTTTTGTAACGTACGTCATTTGACCGAATGGCACTCGGCAAATCTCGACAGATTCCGCAACCTACATCTAGTCTCGGCTGTATGGCAGTAAGTGATATGTACCTACGCCCATGCATTTGCGATGCGGCTACCGGTTTACTTTAACAGGACGCTATTACAAACAAACAAGACACCATGGGTGCAGCCATGTTTCATCCGGGACATTTGAAGTAGTTCCAAGACACCGTGGGCGCATCCATGTTTCATTCGGGACCTTTAAAGTAATTCCAATATGCCGGAATTCGTCATACAGCCGAGACTAGATGTAGGTACCGGAATCTGTCGAGGATTGCCGAGTGGACCAAATGGCAGACCTTATGCGCATGCGTTAAACGATTCGACCAATCACCCACCGTGTGGTAGTTTTGTATGTTTATGATAATAAGTTAAAGGAGCTAAATCGCTAATATTTGGGGCCTAGAAATTGACACAAATAGGTCGCAAGCCACATACAAATGTAATATGAAGGTATATAAACTGATTTGCATTCAATCGTTTCCGTTTTTACTCTAATATCAAATCAGTTATGTTTGGCGAAGTACACCAGAAGTCTCAATTGAATCACAATATAGCGCCTGGTTATTCCAGTCCACATAGTATTTATTGCGCATGCTCACCGTTTGAGATGTAATGTGGAGTATACCTAGCCTTGTTTTTTGGGTCCCTAGCTGAAAATGAGTCTGAAACGCCGTATGGTACACGATTCGTGTACCAATGGTAAACAATATTATTTCGTCTTAAATATTGGATATCAGAAGCCCATCTTTTCCTGGTAAGACCACACCATCAATGTTGACAAATAATTTGTGTTTTCGACGTCGAAGACTTTCGATGATATTGAGTTAGAGACTTAGATACTTTAAGTTATAGATTAGACAAAACGCGGTCACGTGATATTTACACAATTGGTTAGTTATCTGGCCAAATTTAAATTTCTTAGTTATAATTTCGTGAAACAGGTTCCAGAAATGATATTTTACACAATCAAATATCAAACAGTCTCTTTCACGTATCCATAAGGTGGGTGGGGTGGGGCATATTGTTCTGCAGCATTTATTATTTATTGAAATAATGCCGAAACAACAAACAAAACGCTAAGCATTGCCATGGTTTTGACTCGCTTCATTCTAATATTATACAAGAAAATGAGCAGAAATATTGTCTTACAGCTTCGGATTTTAGTAAATTTTCGAATAAGCCCCTAGACTTCACGCCAGACTCGACGGTAGCTCCAAGCAGCCCCACCCCACATGCTCATGACCACATAGGTCCACTACTACACAAATACCACAATTATACAAGAATATATAAATATATAACACAATACAAGCATTACACGATAACAGGTATACAACAATATCACCAAGGCAACTGAAAAACGATAACATACGTCATTCTACAACAATATCACCAAGACAACTGAAACACGATAACATACGTCATCATAAAGTTACGTGAAATATCACCAACACAATCATAATACGATAACATCCATGTCTAAAACAATATCACCTAAACATACGTCATAATATATAAAGTTGGGTCAGATATCAATAACACAACCAATTACACACGATAACATACATATATAAAGTTGGGCCAGATATCACCAACACATCCAACACACGATAACATAGCCTACATATAAAGTTGGGCCAGATATCACCAACACAACCGTGCCATTAAGGTTCTTTGAATTAGGAAATCCAACATTTACATCATGGCGTCTTTAAATTAGGAAATCCAACAATCAAATCATGACGTCATTTCGTTTATTTAAAATAGTAAATGCCTCATTTCGGTGTAATGCAACATTTGCTTCATGACGTCATTTCATTTTTTTAAAACATTAAATCCAACATTTTCTTCATACGTCATTTCGGTGTTTTGAACTATAAAATGCAACATTTTCTTCACAAAGTCATTTCTGTTCTAAAATGCAACATTTGCTTTATGACGTCCTTTCCGTTATTTAAAAAGGTAATCCAACATTTGCTTCGTGACGTGATTTCAGTTTTTTAAAACATTAATTCCAACATTTTCTCCATGACGTCATTTCGGTGTTCTAAACTAGTTTGTTGATGACATTATTTATCCATATCCGTTACCATAGCCACAATATTCACATGAACACTTGAGTATATATCTATAAGTCGCGAACACCCGGTCTCTGTTTTTACACTTTAAAGATACAGCTTTCATAATTGATAAATTATCGCGACAACACGAACATGAATATTTGAAGGGGCGATATAAAATTGGGGAGAATGAAACTCGGGGTAATGTCTTTGATTTATTACAATGTCCTTCACACCTGGCTAACAAAACATTCTGAAAAAAAAAATAAAAAGGTAAAAACTTTAATTATTATAAGACGGTTATATGGGCGATCACGTGTGATAAAAGGCGAGAGGGAGAGAGAGCAAGAGAGAGAGAGAGAGGTTGGGAGGGGAATATGGGGTTAAACATCCACTAGACATAAACCAGGCCATTTCGGCGGGACTAACATATGGTTTAATTGTACCCCAAAAATTCGCCCACACTTAGGAGTCTTCTGCAGTTTGAGGGAACCCACGAGTATGGGCAGACGATACAAGACTCGAATGGCATATCATTTCCGGGGAGCCACGGTGGCTCGGTGTGTAGGACGTTGGTTCGCTAACTTCGAGGTCACGCTAATGTGTACATGGGACCTTGTTTTTTGTTCCATCCGAACAACTCTACGTTGTCCCTTGCTGGACTGGCCGTACCACTGACAAGGTAAATCTACGCCGGAAAACCCCGGTGAACTTTCTCGGATAGAACACGAGACCTCCAGGTTAGCGAGTCAACGTCTTATTTACTGAGCCACGGGTTTATAGAATATTAGAAGGCCGGCATTTGAAAAATTCCTATTTGCATATTTTGCCAGATCTTGGAGCCTATTTTCGTTAGCCAGCCATTTTATTTATGTGGTTTTGAAATCAAACAATTTACATAATAAAATATATCTTGGTTTCATCTCCGACATGGGTCTATCATAAAATACATTTAGATGTATGGATTGCCACATAAACCAAACTATAAGACAACAGTCTTTACAGATCTGTTGTTTTTGTCGGGTATGCTGTACAGCTAAATATAAAACTACGTCAGCAAATGACTGGAATACGAGAAGGTGGGGTAGAACCGCCGCGGGTCGCACATCTTGATCATTCTAACCATAATATCATTACATTCAAACCAGATTGTCTTTCGATTAAATAAACATTTTATTTAATTAAAATTCGTTGGTGACGACCCCAATAACTGCTTGGAAAGGTGGGAATCATTTCCCTATGGCGCTATGGTTCCATGGAAAGGCGGGAATGATTTCCCTATGACGCTATGGCTCCGTGGAAAGGCGGGAATTATTTCCACATGGCGCTATGGTCCCGTGGAAGGCGGCAATCATTTCCCTATGGCGCTATGGTTCCGTGGAAAGGCGGGAATGATTTCCCTATGGCGCTATGGCTCAGTGGAAAGGCGGCGATCATTTCCCTATGGCGCTATGGTTCCCTATGGCTTTGTAGAAAGGCGGAAATCATTTGCTTATAGCACTTAGACTCGGTGAAAAGATCACAATAAGTTGCCTATGGCACCAGGGCTTCTTCGGCAAGACCCACAATTAGTTACATCTGAAATTGAGAATTCCACGTCATATAGACTGACTCAATCTAAACTGGGAATTCAACAGACCCCATCAAATAGGAAATTCCACTCCATACATAGACAGACCCCATTTGAACCTGGGAATTACACTCCATACATAAACCATCGAAAATTGGGATTTCTTTCCAAGTAGACAGACCCCATCCCAAACTGGGGGTTCCACTTCATACAGACATACGTCATCTAGGGGACCGTCGCAACCCCTGCACCCAAACGAATATCCCGCGCAATTATAAATTAAATGTCCGCATCAGAATCCTCCTGTGTCATCATTTTTTTTACTCTGTAGGCGGGAATGTGTACATTGAGTGGGTATACCGAGATCTATCCGCTGGCTGTTTAGACACAAGAGTTGAAATTCTGTAATGACCCCTAAAAATATCTTGAACGGTTTCAACAAATATGCTCCAGAAACGAAGTCGTTAGCTATTACCAGAAACAATAAGAACTTGGCTAAGTAGTTTAAAATCGGGCAATGGCATCATAATCTGATAATCCAAATATGGTAATCCAATGCGTTAGACACGCGGGCAGCTGTCCTCCTTGTTCCCATATTTGTACAATGGGTTTAAATCAAGGGTAGCGTCCGTGCATCTGACCCATCCGGTAAAGAAAGTACCTGGTCAGTTTCCCGGGGCTCAATACACATCTCATGCACGTAACCCCTTTACAAAGAACGTGCACGATTAAGTTTCTTTAGCCATTATTGAGTGGCTGAGAAATGGATATCATTCGTAGTTCCCACGGGAACATCATACCCACAGCCTTCTCGGCTGAGGGGCTGGGAAGCAGACATCATTCGGACATCATTTAGACACCACTTGGATTAGACCACCCCGTTATGTCGTAGGGAGTCATGTGATGTTGAAGGGTCTCCGTCAGTAACCTTGTCCTACGAAATGGTGGAGCAGAGGGAATGATGTAAATCGTAATCTACTTGGGGAAAGAGAACTTATATTTAGTTTATACTTAATGCCATAGCTACGTGTGCAGTTCCCTGTATACAACCGCTGTATTATGAATATTAAAAAGATATAAAAATATAGTTAAGGTAAAAAGTGTTCCAGAGTTAATTGATCATATCATCACAACGTGAATTCAAAGGAAGTCCCAGACGATAGTGTCACTCATAAGCATTTTCAATTTTTCAAAAAATAAAAAAATGGAAGCGAAGTAAAAACATCTCCAAATTCCCGACGTATAACTTCTAGAGTTTACGACTAAAATAACCCACGTCGGAGTTAAAATGTCCGTCAACTAGCTCCGTGTGTGTTGTCAGTTTCGTATGTCATTGAGAAAAACCCACGAGGTTGTACAGGCGCCCTTACTACTTGTCATGTACAACCGGGAAATCGAAACCACGCCAGTTGACTTAATGAAAGGCCTAATGATACAGAGCGCACCTGCTAACCATTCGGACGTCCAACTCCCCGTTAATCAAATAAACGTATAATTGATAATTGTTAAAGTTAACTTATTCGTCGGTTTATTATATTCTTATTATGAAATGTGCGTTTTGTATTCTAGACCATAAGATTTCTGTTAGATCTACATGTAGGCCTACATTTGAAGAACGTCCCAAATGAATACATGTGCATGCATGCTGAGTAGTGTGCACCATGCTTTAAAGTCGGTTACGGGGATTTGATCAGGTAAAACGAGGCTGAGTCTGGCGAAACACGTGTATGTTTGTTTACAAATATTTCTTTACATCGGTAAGATTAGTAGATATGAAGTCAACTGGGATTTTTAGGGCCATGCACGTGCATGTGTGATTCTCGGTGTTAGTCATAGAAGAGGTTGTTAAGATGTGGAATTTAGTTGGATGTTCTCCTGGGACTTCTGCTACCAGATCTTAGAAGCTTACCAGATGTGACGATAAACACATCTGAATTGCTTTAAGAAGCCAAACGAATGCTAAGAATTCATCCTCCCACAGTTTGATGGCTAACAGCGCCGTCTACGATTCCCGATATTCCCACAGGGACAGCAACTCTCGCCAACAGTACACACCCGAAACAAACGTCATCAGAGAGATAGAGAGAGATAGAGAGAGAAGAGGGAGGGTAACGTCCACTTGATACAAGAGAGTGAGAGATAGAGAGAGAGAGAGATAGGGAGAGAGGAGGGAGGGTAACGTCCCCTTGATACAAGAGAGAGAGAGATAGAGAGAGAGGGGGGAGGGTAACGTCCCCTTGATACAAGAGTAGGACATTTCGGGATTAACACATGGTTCAATTTTATTTCAATAATTCGCTGTAGGGGTCTTTAGCAGTGGGAGGAAACCGGGGGACCCGGAGAAAACCCACGAGGTTGTAAATGCAACAAACGTCATCAAAACGGGCATCCCTCAAATAGACGTGTAAACATCGTAAATGAAATTGGATTTAACGTCCAGTTATCTGCACCAACGGGGCGAATAAGGGACATTTTGCCCAGACAGCGGCGTTGTCACCTACTCGTTCATTGGATCACGTGGCTAAGTGGGTAGGCCGCTGGCATGGAGATAGGGGCGCCTTCTCAACCTCGTGGGTTTCCTCCGGGCACTCCGGTTTACTCCCACTGCTAAAGACTCTTTCGCGCATGCGATTTAATGAAATGAAATTAAAACCATATGTTAGTCCCGAAATGACCTAGTTTATGTTGAGTGGACGTTAAACCCCATTTCTCTCTCTCCCTCTATCCGTGCCCTAACCCACTAGCGGAAACCCTGACGCCCACAATACATGTACATTATACCACAACTGACCTCGCGTCTAAGTGGACGTTAAACCCCATATCTCCCTCTATCTCCGGTACAATATATCACAATTGACGAGTTTTATTGTTCAAACTAAGATTAACCACAGACTGTAAAATGGTTTCTTATCGATAATGAAGTTGATTGAATGACGAGATAAGACAGAAACCTCTCAATAAAAACTCTGTCTGAATTACACACATTAACGTCGTCTTACTTGACTTTACCAAGAATTATTACTACAGTATGTCTTAGACTCTAATCTTCACCTCGTTTGTGTCTAGTCGTTCGGAATGAACCATAAATCCGAATCTTATTCTGCATTGGAAATGTAATGGGACAGAATAGAATAGGGCTTTATGTCTCGTGATTTGTAATCGCCATTATTAGATAAACATATAATAATTTTTATATCTATGGTAGCCAGACTTTATGTGTCAAGACTCTAATTTCGTACTCGTTTGTGTCTAGTCGTTCGGAATGAACGATAACCTCGAATTTCATGCTACTTTGGAAGTGTAATGGAATAGAAATCTCGTTTTATTTTTCCTGATTTTACCAAGAATTATTACTACTTAATGTACCGGGCTCTAATCGCGTGCTCGTTTGTGTGTAGTCGTTCGGAATTAACAATAAATCCAAATTTCTTTCCTCATCGGTTTGATGTATTGGAGACAAACATATGTTGCGATAAAAGTTAGGAGAATGTTGCCCGGACAGTGGCGTCTTATTTGATTACAGTGATCACCGAACTTCTTATGTAGGCAAATAGTAGCCTTTCCTTGCCAGGCCCCCCGTCATTCACCACTGGCCGTCATGCACCACTGGCAAGGGCTAGTCTATGTCCGTCATGCACCACTGGCAAGGGCTAGACTATGTCCGTCATGCACCACTAGCAAGGGCTAGTCTATGTCCGTCATGCACCACTGGCAAGGGCTAGACTATGTCCGTCATTCACCACTGGCAAGGGCTAGACTATGTCCGTTATTCACCACTGGGAAGGGCTAGACTACGTCCGCCATTCACCACTGGCAAGGGCTAGACTATGTCCGTTATTCACCACTGGGAAGGGCTAGACTACGTCCGTCATTCACCACTCGCAAGGGCTAGACTATGTCCGTTATTCACCACTGGGAAGGGCTAGACTACGTCCGTCATTCACCACTGGCAAGGGCTAGACTATGTCCGTTTTTCACCACTGGGAAGGGCTAGACTACGTCCGTCATTCACCACTGGCAAGGGCTAGACTATGTCCGTTATTCACCACTGGGAAGGGCTAGACTACGTCCGTCATTCACCACTGGGAAGGAAAATCGGGCTAGAAAATCCCGAGATCGTCTGGTCCTACCCACCGCCTTACTCATAAGGCCACTGTAAATACATGATAACAAAATAGAGCCACATAATTCTGTTTACATCCCGTGACCTTTGACCCGGGCCCAGCTCAAAAAGTTTGGTGGGGCTATTGAATTTTTTGGCGGGGCTGAGGATTTGGTCGACTAAGAAAACTCTTAAGAAATCGTTATTGTTGGCGAAATATTTCTTTTTTTTTGGGGGGGGGGGGGGGGCTAAATCGATTTTTTTTTGGGGGGGGGGGCTTCCCTTGCACCGCCAACCCCGCTTTAACCAAATCTACGGTTGGCAATCAATCTTAATTACCGAATAACTAGTTACTGAAATGTTTGAAAAATAAAATGGCAAGATCTCTAGCTGGAAGACGGTTAGCCATATCTTGCTAATAGACGACGGGTAGACGGACGATGGTGGTGAGAATTGAGATCGAAAATTTCCGAATTTCAAGTTGCTGCAAATTTTAGAAATGAAATCCGTGGAGAACTCTGCACGGAAGAATGTTGACAATACATGCAGATTGGTAATGGACATCGGATAGGCACATTGATTGGAAATGGTTCGACTAGTGCCACGTTTCTCAACCTTTTCTCACCGCTCACCCCTAAATGAATTCTCAACCAACCAATTTACCCCCAGAGTTTTGAGGAGGTTACTGACCGCGGAGCCGTGGCCGGCGAAGCTGGTCACCGCGAGCGCCGTAGGCGCGAAGCCCGTCGAGGAGGGTCACGGGGGGGGGGGGTCTCACCTCTAGGAAATTTTTAGAAATTGGAGTCCGCAAATGTGATTTCCAGCCATTTCAGGCACTCTTCCGGCGTTTCATAGGAACTTGAAAATGGCCCTTTTCTATAGAAGCCATCCGACATGAACCGCGGACCCTTGCACGGGCCTGCAAACCCTGACCACATTGACATTGAATATGGAATGAATACGGATCGAAGGTGAGATTCAATAATCACCAAATTTATATTTTAAAAAAAATACGTTGTTTCCAGTTCAGTGCGAAATTTACTCCTGGTGATTGTCATAAACGATTTTTTTTATTCTCGGGACAGTGTTTGAGAGTGCTAATCTCAACTGCACAACCTTTATATCATGATCAGTTTTGAAGTTACTGGGAGTGTGGTCATTCACCCCCTGGATGCCAGCCATTCCCCCCTTGGGGGTGAATTCACCCCAGGTTGAGAAACGCGGGACTAGTGGATCGTTCTAAGGTTTTTTCTTTGAGCAAGTTTTGTAGTCATTTGACAACAAAAACATACTGGTTTTTTACTCCTGTAATTTCCAATTACACTGACCCCAAACTGTATTGTACATAGATTAATTAACCTTACTGTATAATCATATGATTTGATTAAACCCAAATACTTTGCCAAAATACAGAAAAACTGTTCGGTAAGATCAGATTAAGATTTCAGTGTTCTACTCTTCACTATTTGTAACATAATTACTTATTTCCATGCCAGCTGTGGTGATATGTATTGAAAATGGAACCTTATTTTACTAGCGCAAAGCCTCGAATAGTGTAATAATTGTAGCCGTGGATAAGACAGGACGTGGGTACAATATTGTAGCAACGCACTGATCAGCAATAAATATTCACAGGGTCGCTACAATAACTGTGAGGGATTTGCATCTGGGCGAGTTAATTAGCTCAAAGTATCAAGATTTTTCCTTCTGCAAATTAAATTCTAGATTTAATATGATATGTAATGACGGTATAATATCATATGTAATGGCAGTATAATATGTAATGGTGGTATAATATAATATGTAAAGGCGGAAGTGTGATATAATATGTAATGTCAGTATAATATTATATGTAATGGCGGAATAGTATAATATGTAATATAATGTAATTTATATGTAATGGCGGTATAATATAATATGTAATGGCGGTATAGTGTAATATACTAACTCTCTGTTCACAGTCCTTACTGGGATGCCTGATAGTTTCCACAAAATAATGCCTCATACATCGATTCTCTCTTCTGACTGGCGTAACGCCTCTCCAACACCCCATAAATAATATAGTTAGCAACACCCGTATCACAGAAACCAATAAACATCTCCGCATTTTACACTTCTAAACCTAAAATAAATATATAAAGATAAAGAGCTGGCAGTGTTCTCACTATAATAGTTAAACACGAGATAATGTAAAGAGAATTTGCTGTAAATTTCAGTCAAATTGATCCACGCTGAACCGAGAATTTAGCGATAGAATTTTTGGCCTAGGCTAGATCAACGTTACTAAAGTCGGTACGATAAAAAACATGGTCTCGATTATTATTTTTTTAGTCTCGATTATTATTTAAGCAGTAGCAGCAGCAGCAGTCCGGCTTCAAATCCAGTAAATATCGCAGTGTAGCGATGACATCGAGAGTTGATGATGGTCTTGCTTTGTTAATAAATGTCTAATTACATTAATAAATGTCTTAATCACATGGCACCTTCTTATTTGAGCAACTTATTAGAATTATATATTCCTAGTCGTACTTTGCGGTCATCCTCTGGTAATCTCTTAATTAAAAGACCTGTCCGACTTGTGAACTATGGTGAACGATCCTTTGCCTTCCAGGGTCCTTACTTGTGGAACAGCTTACCCCTGAGTGAACGTAACTCGTCGTCCTTGTCTACATTTAAAACACACCTCAAAACACATCTATTTAATGAAGCATTTCAATAGTTTTTATTGTGTTTACACCAAAAGATGTCCAATATATAACTGTGATAATTATCTTTTATTTTTTGTCTTTCTTGTGTTTTACCAATTATCGTAATTTTATTATATCAATTTTATTATTCTATACACTTGTCTATATGGTTATGTTTTAAGTATTTTAAATGCACGTGTCTTCCCTGTATGTCGTACCTTACCTGTATATCCTTTCTATTTATTTTATTTTTATACTTGCTTTTATATCTACATTGCAAAGCGCACTGGAGCACAGTACTGTGGAAGTGGCGCTATATAAATCCTTAATAATAATAATAACTAGATCTGCTACTGTCCCATGCAGATATGAAAGCTTTCATATTCATCGTCACGTGTAATCGATTATATCAAGTATCTCAGATAAAAGGATAAGAATAACAAACTATCAAAATTGGTCAAAAACTCGCGAAGTCTAAATATAGTATGAAACATTGAGTAATCTGAAAACTAAAGGGAAATAACTGATACTTGTGTTGCTGTAATCGGGATGACTTCCGATTTCAAAACTTTCAGAAAAATGAAATGAAAATGGTAAGAAAACATCGAAAAATTAAATGAGATAACTTTGAACAAAATTAAAACTTTTTGAATCAGGTTGAACTCAACTGTTTGAATATGTACGTTACATATGTAGATTTGGAAAATTATAAAGACATAATATCAAAATCGGTCAAAAATTCACAAAGTTACAAATTTAAATGTAGTGAGAAACATTGCACCCGGGCAAAAAAATAATCTTTAAACTAAAGGGAAATAACTGAAACTTGTATAGCTGTAATCGGGCTTCCAAGATATGTTATATAATTATGGTTTCCAATATGTTTGGTTATAAGTAGGAAATCGTGACGACTTCTTAAGCATGTTTTAAACAAAGGGTCATAGACTGCAATATACAAGAATGGCACTCTGCAATAAAAAAAACTGGCCAGAGATTTCTATGCAGAAATTAAATAATTGCTAGAACCAGAAAAATATTTATCCACTATAATAAATAAGCAACATAGAGAAAATGAAATGAAATTGAATGGGGTTTAACGTCCTACTGTTCTGCTCCTACAATGGGCTAATGAAGACGGGCATACGCCATAAAGTGTGCAATGAGGGAAATTTTACCCGGGCAGCGGCGTTACGGCCTACGAGGTTGGTAAGGCGACCATACTCCTTGTCACGTACAACCAAGAAATCGAAACAAGGCCAGTTGACTCAATGACAGACGTTATGATACAGAGCGCACGTGCTAACCATTCAGCCACGCAACCTCCCTAAAATCGCCAAATTGCTGACCTACAGCGAGAAACATTTCAACCGGGCCAAATTTTCTATTTTAACAGTTTAATTTGCACGGTACCTTTAGTTGTCAACCGAATATTACAAAACTTTTAAAAATAAGCTCCCCCTGACCAGCTTAATCGTTCGCAATAAACGTTTGCCCCTTAAAATCGACAAATTGCTGACTTTAAAGTGAGAAACATTACAACCGGGCCAAATTTTCTGTTTTATCACTTTAACAGTACCTTTGATTACCAACCGATTATTACAAAACTTTAAAAAGAGAAAGAGGGAAATGCGACCTAACGTCCATTCGACACAAACTAGGTCATTTCGGGACTAACATATGTTTTTTAATTTTATTTAAAAACTCCCCTGGTCTTTAGCCGTTGGGAGGAAACCGAAGAACACGGAGAAAACCCACGAGGCTGGACATCATACACCATGTCACGTGCAACCTGGAGATCGAAACGACGCCCGTTGACTCAATGACAAACGTTACTATACAGCGAGCACATGCTAACCATTCAGCCATCCAGCCTCCCTGAATTCGGAAAATTCCTGACTTATAGCAAGAAACATTTCAACCGGGCGAAATTTTCTGTTTTAACAGTTTAATGTGCACGGTACCTTTAGTTATCAACCGAATATTACAAAACTTTTAAAAATAAGCTCCCCCTGACCAGCTTAAGCGTTCGCAATAAACGTTTGCCCCTTAAAATCGGCAAATTGCTGACTTTAAAGTGAGAAACATTACAACCGGGCGAAATTTTCTGTTTTATCACTTTAACAGTACCTTTGATTACCAACCGATTATTACAAAACTTTAAAAATAAAAGAGAAAAAGAGAAATGCGGCCTAACGTCCATTCGACACAAACTAGGTCATTTCGGGACTAACATATGGTTTTAAATTTTATTTAACCTCCCCCCCCCCTTGCGCGTACTGGTCTTTAGCCGTTGTGAGGAAACCGAAGAACACGGAGAAAACCCACGAGGTTGGACATCATACACCATGTCACGTGCAACCTCGAGATCGAAACGACGCCCGTTGACTCAATGACAGACGTTACGATACAGTGCGCACATGCTAACCATTCAGCCTCCCTGAATTCAGAAAATTGCTGACTTATAGCAAGAAACATTTCAACCGGGCGAAATTTTCTGTTTTAACAGTTTAATGTGCACGGTACTTTAATTACCAACCGATTATTACAAAACTTTTGAAAATAAGCTCCAACTGACCAGCTTAATCGTATGCAATAAACGTTTTCGCCTGAATTGAAAGTTCTGCACGGAGAAAGTTCATCTCGATTTCCCGGCGTGGTTCCCCTTGTCAGTGAGGCAGAACGGAGGGCCTGACAAGCACAGCTGTCTAGTCATTCGGATGGGACGAAAAACCAAGGTCCCGTGACCACATTGGAGTGCACGTAAAATATCCCTAAGCAGTTGGAATTCGATACTGTTAAATAAGCTCTATACGATGACTAAATGTGTAGATTGTAGTCACCCACACTGCATGTTTCGCTTAACAATGAAAGGGTGCCGTTTTCAATGTTCGATCCTTTTGTTCTTCTACTCCTGATATGTTGGACTGTTGATCGATGGTTTCATATAAAAGACTACCAATAAGACTCTTTGTAGAAGAAGTTCCCAAAAAATATTATGTTGACTTTACGAGAAAGACCTCTAAACATGCTCCAAATTGTAAAAATACGACTTTTTGGATTTTCAATCTCTTTTTTTCGGCTATCCCTGATATTTAGAAAAAATAATACAATGATTTCACACAACAGGCTAGCTATTAGACTCTCTATTGACAAAAGTTTCACCGCCCTCCCTTCATTATAACCGAAGTTATCGTGCCCTAAAGAATCAACAAATTAGCATGCTTATCTCTGCTTACCCTAAGCAGAAAATGCTCATCTTTAAACTCAATCATAACATTGACCTAGTGAACGTCTACACCAAGTTTGAACATTCTAGCTTAATTAGAAGGAGAGTAATTGTGTTCCAAAGTCCCGACCCTTCAAATTGCTTCTATTTTTCATTTTCAATTCAAAATGGTGACCATCACGTGACCGAAATCAAAATTCTATTCGCGACATTTTTTAGGCCTTCCAACAAGGATTCAGAAAATATAACTCCCGAGTCTGTAAGTAAAATAGCAAAAAAGCCTTATTGATTTTTCGCTTTTAAATATGGCGGCACTTCCGGTTCGATCGACAAACTCCATATTTTGTGTACAAATCAGTAATTACTTATCTAGTATCCAAAAAAAAAATCAGGTCATTCTGACCTATATTTCGACGATTTTTTTGAAAATTTTGATCCTTAATTTCGTCAAGGGGAGATAATTTAGAAAATTTCTAATTATATTTTTGAAGTCACATCAGTAAGATCTACTTAGATACTAAATTTCATGAAAATCGTACAACTATTAAAGAAGTTGTCAAATTGGTCTAAACTTCCGGTTCGAAATCACAGCGACGAATTTTCGAAATTCGAAAATGTGAAACTGCAGATGAAAATGATTTTTTTAAAGGTATTCAAAGAAAAAAGAATTAGTAAAATCGGTCAAAAAATAACAAAGTTACGACTATGCATTGTCATTTTTTTCGTTCGTAAAATTCGGTGATTTCGGATTCGTAAAACGTTTCGAAAATATATTTAATCAAGGTTCGCACCCCATTTTTGGGGGGGTAGGTCAAAATTTCAGAAAGATCCTATGGATAGATTCTGAGAAATCCGATTTGCAGAAAACACACAAAAAAAAAAAAATAATAATAATAACTTTAACAGAAACAATAAGCTTTCATATGTAATATGAAAGCTTAATAATAATCATAATAATTCATACATGTATACAATTTCAGGCCTACAATAGGCAGATTTAGCTCTTGCATAATGTATGTTAAATATATTATAAAAGATGTAGGGGAAGACTACGCGCTTATTTATTATATATTAATATCGACACTTATCAAGTAAGAAGCTACGCTCTTATATTTCCCTATATTAATAACGATATTTCTAGTGATAAAATGATCACCTACCTTTCTGTACGACAGAAACGTATTAACGATCAAATGACGTCATTGTTTTAAAACTCGTCACTGCTATTAATAGCCTTTACGTCATTTGGTAATTTTAAAAATAAATATTAGTCTTCCAACTTTATGCTAACACGAGATACAGGGGTAATCCTAGTTTAAACACAAACAATCAATGACAACTTTTCACTTTGGTAACTGATCAAGATTCCTCGTCTCGTTTTAAAATGCCACCCTCGTTTCCATTTCGGAACAGAACCAGGATTCCTCTAAATTTGAAATATGTCCCGCGTTTCAATAAATATTTTTCACGTTTAGAATAGACCAAAGTTTCCTCTCGATTATAAATATTTTCCTCGTTTCAGTGGACACTTTTTTATTTTTGGGACAGACCTCTGGTTTAAAATACTTCCCTCGTTTCAGTGTAAATATTTTTTACTTTGGTAATTGACCAAGGCTTCTTCTCGATTGTAAATATCTCCCTTGTTACAATATATAATTTCCACCTGATAACTCACCGGGACAGACTTCTGATTTAAAATATGCCCCGCGTTTCAATGAATATTTTTCACTTGTAGAATAGACCAAGCCTTCCTCTTGATTATAATTATTTTCCCCGTTTCAATAAACACTTTCTTTATTTTCGAGAGAGAACGAGGATTCCTCTTAATTTCAAATGTTCCAACAAACAATTTTCACGAACACAAGGAATTCTTCAAGATTAAAAATATCGCTGTTTCTCCAATATGTTGCTAATCAAACCTTATGACGCAGAGTTTTTCTCCTACAATATTTGTTTCAGCACTTCAAAACATATGAAATATTTGGTTTTTTTTTTTAGATTCTCGATGGATATTTCCTAAAGATAATTTTCATCGTTACCAACAAATTTCTGGTGTCAGTTTTGTCCCTCACGAGACTTTATTCTCCTATATGTATAATTAACATATTCCATGTTTGGTCACGAGACTTGTATCATCGGCCCACCACATAACTTATTTTCCCGCCAGATTTGGAAACAGGGCGTTCCATGTACTTATGCCATACTTAGACACGGCATATTTCCAGGCTTACCAGTTATTATTCAACTTATATCCTGATTACAAAGTTATAAATTCCAGATAATAACATTTATTATTCACCGTCATAAAACATACTCTTTAAATCCGTAGAAATAACATATTCAACTTTTTAAAAAAGTCGCACTTTTAAGATCTTCGCTCTCAACGGAATTCTTAATTTTAACACAAGTTCGTTTTACAAAAAAATATTAAAATTTCCGGAATTCGCATTTAAATATTCAATTCCTTTTGAAACTCAACGATAAGATGTTTTGAGTTCTGTTTCTAACGAAGTTTATGTAAGTAACATACCCGCCATGGGATATAAGTGGCTCATTTTAAAGAAATTAATTTAAAGTTCCTATTTCGTTCAAGAAATGATGTCATGCCTATTCTATATATTTATACAGTGTTCTGTTTAAAACACGGATTCTATCATTTTCCTTATTACATTTCGCACTTAGTAGAAGAACCATTAATTCCAAAACACCACTTGACGAACATGAAACAAACGCTTTACCGGTATACCACACAGGTTCGTAAGTTTTTACACGGTTATAAAAAATATTTATCCTCCAGATTTTGTATACAAAGAAGACGGAGTTCGAGAGTTGCGCTGGTGTAAATCGTGAATATAATTGTGTGTATCAAGCTCTTCTCTTATCTACAATAAAATTACTAACAGGCGTAAACACGAGCACCCCACACGCGCCACGCTTCTTTTTGATCATTCTATGGAACTCACACACTAGACTGGCCCAGTCTCTTCTATTTATTTTACATTTCGATTTATATAAAAGTAGTAATTTTTAGTAAACCAACACTTTCGTTTCCATTTGTATAAAAAAATATTTTTGAGTAAACCTGTAACCAGCACCAGAGACTGGACAATTTGCGAGCTTCACAATAAAATGGGCGTTTCTTGTCCTGCTTTACGTTGTTCCTTATTTGGAATGATTGACAGTTGTCAAGCAAGCCCCGGGTCACGTGACACGAATTAAGTTCGATATTTACCTTCATGATTCATGCGTCTCGAATGGAGCGCAAAGCAGTCCTGCTGAAACCGTCTGCGGGCTGATGTCACGTTTTTGTTTCCATTCGCCATTCGGCTTCGTCTCGATACGCATGAACTGGCTTCGTTAAGTTGTTATAATGATGTCGTGTGTAATTATTTATGTTCATTCACCTCATCCCGTTGTATCCGTTCATTCGACAGATATTATCATATTGTCCGTCAACAAAATTCTTAGATCGCTAAAGTATCACTAAATAACAATAACTGTTATCCACAACAAACATCTCGCACCTGCACCAGTTTGCCAGTGCAAATGCAGTAATCCCGTGCACGACGTCACGCGACCTACATAATGCAGATTGACCTACTAGATGAGAATGAAGCTCTACTTGCCCAGTCTCTAGAGATTACGTTTTTTTTTCGTTTTTTTTTTGAGAGGACTGGCCAATTTTTGGTGTGTGGAGAAGACTGGCCACCAGTCTACTCACACACGTGCCTGTAATTAGACTTCTGCTTGTTTAGAATGGCGGGAGATTTTATAAGCTGAAAACTGGAGTTGAAAACGTTTGAAGATGTTTTCTAAAGTTTGGGGAATTTGTTATAGTTGGACGAGTCATCTTCATTCTATTGCTATCAATTTATAATGATACGTCTGCTACCACAGATGCTGCAAATTATAAAACTTATAGTGAATAGGCTTATTATACATGGCTTAGGGTTCTCGATCGAACTTTCTAAAACTCGGGTAGGTTATTCATAGGGAGAACCCTATCGATTTTCAGAATATTTGGATCGTAAATTGAGTACTCACATTTTCTGGAGTAAGTCATAATTTCTTTTAATGGGATTTACGTCCTGGGTCCTGTTTCTCGAAATCTTAACTTAAGATATAATCCAAATTTTAGTAGATACTTCAATTTTGATTGGCTAAGCACTAAAATCAATCTAATATTAACCAATCCAAATTATTAAAATTTGGATTTTATTTTAGTTAAAATTTCGCGAAACAGGCCCCTGATCACTGGCATAATGCATACTCCGCGCAGTGTTGCGTTTGATTAGAGGTAATCCAACTGCACACTGCTATTATGAGTGGATATTGTTGTTTTAAATTTTGATTTGTCAGTAGTCCGTCTACCAACCAATCACTAGCTGCCAATATTGGACCAAATATGTTTACATTACGTTACGTCATGACTCACGATTTTATTATGCCTAATTAACCCGTGCATAGCAGAATACTGCAGTAAAACTAATTGCGTGACAAACGAGGCTATCAAGCCGAATGAAATGTAAACAATACTGTTTGGAAACGAACATACTTTCATCGTTTTTAATACCTTAAATCACTGTCCAAAGTTTTAGGGAAGACCCAGATTAAACGAAGGACTGTCATGTTGCTGTGCTTAATTAAGTGATAGCTTTCATTGAACGGAAAGAATAGACACACTCCCGCATAAGTTCAAGAAACAGGCGCTATTCCAGCAATGGTCAGAGAGGGATTTCTCGGGCCATTGCTTCAGGAATATGGCATAATGTTGCAACTTACAAAACTTACTGAATAGGCCCACATAGGCCTAACGATCGCTGGGAAATAATTCTTTCAGTTGAAATATGCTGAATATAAGATTATCTTGTTAACACGATATAACAAAATTATCAATAAAATCCGGGAGAGCCAGGGGCAGATTCAACCGACACTGTCTCCTGCAAATTTACTAATTATTAAGTCACCTGCAGCCTGTTTGTGGGGATACGCCAGAATCCAAAGTTAAAAAGCAGCTTTTATGATTTTCATTTTCGTCACTCTGTACCAATGTGTTTCGTGGTCTTCCATCACAGGAGGAATCAACTAGCGCTCCCGGCATCAATGTAAATATTCCTGCTGATTCAATATTTCTAACTGGTTAATCAAGTTAATCGATTTATGAAATATATTATGCAGAGATTATTATTAGATATTGCACCAAATCGCATATTTGGGGTTCATTTTTCAAAAATGTCCAGGGGGGAGAGCGACCGGACCAAACCCCTCCGGGCTCCTCGGTCAGTAAAAGGGGCCGCTCCGACGCGGGAGCCCCAATCCGTCCCTGAGGAGAGCCCAAATCTGATTAAATACACATCTATATTTTGTTTCGTTTCTTTTTACACTTTCGATGGCCTACACTACATGAAGATCTGACCAGTTGTCGTGGGAGTTCCTCACTTTAAAAGCACTTGGGTTATATTACAACTCTTCCAGATCCTAGTGTAGGAATAGACAAGTAAAACAACATTTTGAACTACAAGGACGAATAAATGAAATAAATGAAATCTATCATCCTAAAAAGATTTTATTTTAAAAACAACCTTTTCTTTATACACCCAATAGGTTACGTGTGTTGCGATTATACATTTATTGAGTCCATTTTGTAAAATAAATTGACTTGGTCATATATAACCAATTTATATTAATTTAAAATACAACAATTATTCATCCTCAGCATTATCATAAAAAAACATAAACCCATAAAACACCATCATATCATTATTTCTTTTTCACTTCAAACAAGTAAAACAAAATTTTGAAGAATCAAGAACGAAGTGCAATATGATATGTGTTTTAATAATATTGGTTTATACACCTTTTCGGCAGGACCTCTAGATCTTGAAGCTCTAGGCTTCATTCTTCCAAGCTTATAAGTAAATTTGACCCTGGTTTGGGGGTTGTAAACACATCCTCGTTGTATCATAAGGTCTGTCATTGAGTCATGGTGGCATGGTTTTGATTCCTCAAATTGAACCATATGTTAGCCTGAAAGGAAATAGTTTGTGTTGAGTGGACGTTATTTCCCCCCCCCCACCTACACACCTCTTCTCTCTGTCTTACAGTTTATCAAGTTAAATTTGAAGTTGAAAATGATATTTTTGCCAATTTCTCAAATGGCAATAGTGAATAATAGGATTAATGGGATTATTCTTAAACAAGGTAGGAATGTTTATAGATACCATCTATTTTAAGGCTTTATTTTTATAAATGTTAAAAATATAACTTAAAAATATGAAATTGCAACTTTAATGAAGACAAGTGGTGCAAGACAAGGGAGATAAATCCATATTGCATCATATCTGAAATAAGAGAGAGAGAGAGAGAAATGGGGTTTAAGTCCACTCAACACAAACTAGGTCATTTCGGGACTAACATATGGTTTAATTTTATTTCAATAATTTGCTTGCGCGTAGGGGTCTTTAGTAGTGGGAGGAAACTGGAGTACCTGGAGAAAACCCACGAGTTTGAACAGACAACACTACTCATTGCCACGTACAACCGATGAATCACAAATCAAGCCACTTGACTCAATGACAGTTGTTATGATACAACCTGTATATCATTCGGCCACCCAAACCCCCTAGGCCTTATGTTATCCTACATGTAAAACTATCTTATAGATCATGCAGGATAAATGTTCAACAAAAACAAAGACAAAACAAACAATACAATTAGCATATATAACATGGCAGGAAAAACAAAACAATATATATATATATATGTAACAAAAGGTTATATTGAGCATAAACGTCATGTTGATGAATAAAATATAAAAAACAAATTATTCCATTAATATTGCAACATATTCATAATAAAATTATTGATGATCATAAAAAATATAGAAATGAAATAAACGAAAATTATAGTTTGTGTAAAAGTTTAGGTTTTTCATGGTTACAGTTGGTTTACTTGTTATAAATGGTAGGTTTACTTGTTATAAATGGTTGGTTTACTTGTTATAAAGGTAGGTTTACTTGTTATAAATGGTTGGTTTACTTGTTATAAACAGTAGGTTTACTTGTTATAAACAGTAGGTTTACTTGTTATAAACAGTAGGTTTACTTGTTATAAACAGTAGGTTTACTTGTTATAAATGGTTGGTTTACTTGTTATAAAGGTAGGTTTACATGTTATAAAGGTAGGTTTACATGTTATAAACGGTAGGTTTACTTGTTATAAACGGTAGGTTTACTTGGTATAAAGGTAGGTTTACTTGTTATAAAGGTAGGTTTACTTGTTATAAACGGTAGGTTTACTTGTTATAAATGGTTGGTTTACTTGTTATAAATGGTAGGTTTACTTGTTATAAATGGTAGGTTTACTTGGTATAAATGGTTGGTTTACTTGTTATAAATGGTAGGTTTACTTGTTATAAATGGTAGGTTTACTTGTTATAAATGGTAGGTTTACTTGTTATAAACGGTTGGTTTACTGCAGATTTGATTCAAGTTCACAGGATGTAAACAGGGCGAACCCTAACCCCTAATCCACAATCACAGACCCTAACTATTCACATCTCGGGACCTAGACCAAATCTGCAGCTGGCCTTAAATTTTAGACCCAACCACAAAATGTCAGGTATTAGTAATACCAATAAAAACACATACAAATCAATGCCGAAAACAAATGACAGGCAACACAGTTTTTGTGTCTGACAAAGCCTAACTTGTGCCGGACATTTTACGTGACTGGTGCCTTATTTCAAGGCTTGCTAAGATAAATGGAGATCAGTTTGTTTACTGGATTTAGACTGGCTTTATCAGAAACATAAAATTTACATAGACATCAAATCGGCAACACAGAATAAATTAACATTTAAAATCGATTTAATATGGACTCAAATCAATGGGACCTAATTATTACTCAAATATCCATATAACATTGCATGATAGATTTAGTATACAGGCTTGGAAATAAAGGTTTTAGATGTACCTGACAAAATGTCAGGCACTAATTATGAAATAGTACCTGACATTTTCAACTTGGTGTTGGACACATATAAATAATATTAATAAAAAAGACAAATCAGTGCAGGACAAAATGACAGGCACCAGAGGTTTTGTGCCTGACAAAGCCTGAATCCATGGTAACATTGTCTGTGACTGGTGCCTTATATCCAGGCTCTGGTATAGACTCAAATCAATATCAGTAAAAACGACAAATCAGTGCATAGACTCAAATCAATTAGATCTTATAACTAAAGTTTTACTCAAATAAAAAGACCTTTGCTAATTGAAAATTCACACAAAATAAAAACCCTTATGACTAAAGTTTTACTCAAATAAAAAGACCTTTGCTAATTGAAAATTCACACAAAATAAAAACCCTTTTTGTTTGAAGTGGAGATGAATCTCTATGCCTTGAAGTATTATGAACACAAAATAAAAAGCCACCAATATTATGCAACAAAATTCGATGAAATAAAATTAAATAGACTGAATAAAATATAAATAATACAAGAATAATGATATACACAATAATTCATAGAAAACTGGACTTCGATTTCATAGGCATACAAATAAACAGATTCTCCACCCAAGAGCCAGAGTCAGTCTCAAACCTAATAGCAATAAACGCAATCAGATTCTCAACGCATGTTAGAGAGCTACGTTGAAGATTCGCCGCACAGCAGACAAACCTCATAGCAAAAACACAAGCAGATTCTCCACACAGGTGAGAGAGATCTATGTCCAGGATTCGCCACACAGCAAACAAACCTCATAAAAAAAAACACAACCACATTTTCGACACAGGAGACAGAGAACTACATGGAAGATTCATCAAACAGCAGACAGCTACCTGGTCGATACCAAACCTCATAGCAAAATATGCCAGTTGTCTCCCTCTACCTCAAATACAATGAAATGAAAATGTTGAAATCAGGATAATGGAGGTGGTGAAAATATACAATGGTACAAGAATAATCGTTAGCTTAATGAGAAGTGGTGTGAGATGTTCCGGGTATGATTGAACCAAGTCTTATCCTCAGCATCACCAGTGATCCCTTTCCGTTATACTGCATGGGTTCATCCATGGGAGAGATTTTAATCGTTAAATTCATAAAAACCGAAATATAATTACCATCTTTCCAATCAAAAATATCTCTTTGTGTGCACACATCACTTTTTTTATATTAAATTTCTTGCAAACTTTCTTGTAATCAAGCAAACCAGATGCCATATTGTTGGCCGAAATCAACCTGGCACACTAAGTCAGCCAATGCTAAACAGAAATCAAGCTGCAATCGAGGGCAGATAATTTGAATATATGTTAATTCCATATGGATGAACCCAAGGTATAGTGAGGTGGAACGGAATAAGACCACTGTGGATAACAAGGATTACCAAGATAATGTCTTATGTTGTTGTATACAATAATAAGTACATAGGAAGCAAGGATCTCCTAAACGACAAAATTGAACACCTTAATAAACTATCTGACAGTTTATATGCCATAAAATTAAGTATTTCAATAAATTTAAAGCAGTATTACATGTAAGTATGATAATATTAGAGATCGAGCTGACAGTTGTTGCTATAATAGTTAAAAAAATAGATAACATAGTCTTGATTATCCAGTTATAAGCTAACTACATCGAGCAAGAAAGGTATTTAAATCCAGTAAATATCGAAGGCTAGCGACGACATTGAGAGTTGATTAGGGTCTTTGTAAGTTAATTAATGTCTAATTAATACTTTTCATAATATTTCAGGCCTTAAGAAATTTTCATAATATTTCTTGCATAATTTATGTTTACAATAAAATACTGTTAATTTTATAGTTTCTATGTGTGAAAAAAAATACACACCAATTGATTTATAAAAAAATCATTAAAATGGACCAGCGAGCAAAATTATGAAATTACACTCCAAAAAATGTTGAAATTCTGATATTTCTTTTCCAGCTATCTAATATATCCTCTTGTTGCACATATTGAAAACATAAACATGAATATTCAACAGATAAAACTATATGATACTAAAAACACAATACATTATAATTAACCCTGGAAATATTAACACTATAAACATATCAACACAATAATCTAACAGATTTAGCAGGGATGCAGTGGGTACATTGTATTCCCAGAAAAATAAGGCGCCCCGAGAAATGGCGCCCCTACAGAATTACTTGCTAGCGACTTTGATTGTGGCAGTTCCCGCGCTCAGTAACTTGGGCATTATATTGGCATCCTACATATGGCCCTGAATAAAATATAAACACATTGTAATCAACCTTTTATATAATAATATATCACTTGCCTCTAATTTACTTTAAGTAACTGGGGTCTTCAATATTTACATTTATCAACTACTGAAGGGTTAAATAAATTCCTTAAAATGTTATGTTAAATAACTTCCTTTATAAAATTGTGTGTTAAACGATGAAAAATAAATTTCTTAAAATGTTATGTGAAATAAATTTCTTAAAATGTTATGTGAAATAAATCTTAATAATATGTTATGTTAAATAAAACCCTTAGTAAAATGTTATGCTTAATAAATTTTAAAAAGATTTCTAAGTTAAATAAATCCCTTAGTAAAATGTTATGCTAAATAAATTTTAAAAAGGTTTCTATGTTAAATAAATTCCATAATAAATTTAAAATATCTGCCATCAGTACGTACAAAAACCCCCAAATTTTCCCCTTAGGCAATAAAGGATTGCCTAAAAGGAAGATTTTATCGCTAAAACAATTGTAAAATGTTATTGCCACAATTATATTTTTAATGCAATTGGCTCAAATGGTAATAGACATCGTTAGTGCAAGACAACAAGAAGAGCTTTAACGTCTCCTTGACACAACCTTGGTCATTTTAAGACTCATTTGATAACGATAAGAGGATACTTATCGAAACGTTGTGCTTGTGTATAATAAACCAGTGATTGTTTTTCCATATAACTGTGTTAGTTTTGTTATGTCTCCAATCGCTAAATGCCACTAAAGGATTATTTATATTCCAATAGGGTTTTTAGCGATGGATGCAAACAGGAGTTGTGTTATGTTTCGAATCGCTAAATACCACTATAAAGTATCAAATACCTGTAACAATAACATTTAAATATTGTTCATGAAATTTTTTCAATTAATTACAATTCACATCATAAATAACAGGTCTGTACACCATCAATTACAAATAATTTCTCTTCTCTTTCATACCACTCATATTTATCAAACATTTCTCTCCAATCGCATTAAAATACAGGGCCCTGATTCACGAAATTTTAACTAAAGATAAAATCCAAATTTTAGTAGATACTTCAGTTTTAATTGGCTAAGCAGTAAAAAAATCAATCTTATATTATCCAATCAAATAACTAAAATTTGGATTTTATCTTAGTTAAAATTTCGTGAATGAAAACCCTGATCTATATTTTTGATGGCCTAAACTAGGCTAAACTGAACGAAGATCTGCCTACTTGTAGTAGGAGGTTGTGTCAGGGGCTTTAAACACTATGACATCAAACATTCCCACCAGGCGTGACCTTGTCGATGGAAAATGGACCGTGTTTCGACGAAAAGGGATTAAATTCCATATTAACGACAAAAAATAACGTTTATCAACACATCAGTTCGTATTGAATATACAGGAAAACGATGCTGTGCGGTATACAATGAGGTCACGTGGGACCCACTCTTCTATGATATTATCTCCCTCTATTTCTAGCGAGGACGCCCATTGAATAATCTGATGTCATAGGGTCAAAAGCTGCTCGTATATCCCCTGATACGACCTTTCGTTACAACCGTCCATATCTACATGTAGTATAGGCCGTAGAAAGTATAATGAAACAAAACATAGATGTGTATTTTAATTAGATTGATGATTTGTAGGTTTCGACGGAGAAGAGAATAAAATAACAAATACTGCGTGTTTATAATATTATGATATTACCCCATATACTGAAACATTGTTTTATAATAATACTAACAATGTAAATACGTCCATCTTCCATTATCTTATTGCACTCTATATAAACATAAACCTTTTATAGAAGGAATGTTACGATCAATCGCTAAATGCCATTCAAAGATGAAAACAATCATGGTCAGTCGAACTTGGTGTAAAATTAACATATTAATGATTTCAACCCATTTTTAACCTCAAGCCATGGGGATTTCCTGCTTTATTCTTACTCTTATTTCCAGGTTTGTTTTTGTTTTTCGTAGAACTGTGTTTCGTTTCTACCACATCATCTTGTCCACCATCTTGTGTCCCATTTGATGAAACTGGATGACAGAAACAGTATTTACGCAAGTCCGGGTATTTATCCTGAACACATTTTGGTTGATCACCATAGCGATCTATTCTACTGATTTCTGGCGTGACATTATATCGGTAAGTTTCGTTACGGAAATCAACTTCAACAGTGGCTTCATATATTCCCTTATTTGGTAGTGTCTCTATGGTGATCTGATAATGAGCTTTATCCATGTTAATATCGCTGGTGAAGTTTGCGATTCTCTGATCGTCATCTTGAGAGCTTTTATATCGTAAAACCTGAAACAGATAATAATAATAATAATGATATTCAATCCACTAGGGAATGCACTAGGCGCTAGAAAATGTTCTCACTTTGGAGTTTTAATGGTAGTAACTAAATAACCAAGTTTTCACTTTGGATTTAAAAACCGACAGAGATTCACATTGTCAGATATTTTCTGGAAGTGTAGTTATGACCTAAAGATGTATCATGTTAGATTGAAATACCTACTCCCACTGTGCTAATGAAGATGTGCATACCCCATGAGGCAAGTTTCTATTCCCAGGTTGTACGTGACTAGGAGTAGGGTCGCCTGTCCAACCTTGTGGGTTTTCTCTGGGTACTCTGTGGTTTCTTCCGACTGCTAAAGACCTCCACGTGCACGTGAATTATTGAAATAAAACTAAAGTACCAGTTTTTGTTGAGATGACCTTAAATCCCATTTCTCTCTCTCTCTCTCCCTCTCTCTCTCTCTCTCACTCTCATACTGGGCTGATAAAGACTGGCATACACTATATAGTGTGCCATAAGGGAAATTTTGCCTGGACAGTGGCACTTATATCAAATTCCAACTGCCAAGGAATCTTTTATGTGCACGTCAATGTGTACACGGGTCACGGGACCATGAGTTTTCGTCCATCGAAAACTAGAGAGCTGTCCTTGTCAGACCTTCCATCTTGCATCACTGGCAAGAAGAAACCATGCCCGAAAATCTGGATGAACTTTTTCAGCAAATGCAGGGATCGAACACCCGACATCCGGACTAGCAAGCCTCAAAAAAGAAAGTACATTAATACCTGTTCATTTGGAATGACTAACATGGCCGTCAATACTTCTTTTAGTTTTAACACAGCGCAATAATGTCTTTGTTTCTGAGTATAATTATTCATAAACGATACCAGTGCCTTGGCCGATATCTGTGCAAATTTATCATTAGATGGAATACGAACTTGCGTTAGACAGGCACACCAATGCGTATCAATACCTGCCGATTTACATGTTCGATTTAAAGGAACTTCTTTCAATAAACTCATGGATTTATCACCAGGTTGAGACTGGACATCAATTCTACTATAGTCTAGAACATCGAGCAAAGTTTCATGAACATCAAAAGGTGTGGACAAGCGATTGGCATTTTTACGTAAGTTCTGAATGGCTTTTGGGAATTTGTCCTCGAACCAAGGTGGGAATCTGAAGGTCATCATAGGTAAACGTTCCTCGAGTTTACCTTGAACTGTGTTACGGACCGTACTATATCGCGCTCCGTGATCTCCCATTAATATCAACAACGTGTTATCTAAAAATCCTTTCACATTTAAAAATCGTAGAAACTCTGTCAATTCCTCGTCTATATATTCCACTGGGTTATTGTTCCAGTGTGACAACTCACTTTGAAATCCAAACGCAAATTTCGAAACATTGTGGTATTTCACAAAAAAATCTTTTAAATAATCAAGCATGAAAGTATGATGGGGCGTATTTCCGGTACAGTAGCGAGGGCTATTAGAACGAAGCATCGATTCCCAGATCGCGAGCCAGAAGTGTCGCATGTAATGATCCGTAGGCTGTTCCTGGAATCCGGTTAAGCGGAGATTAAAGGCCCCTATAGTTGGTTCGTCCTCTGCGAACATTGTCACATATCCATTATCTTGAAATTTTTTCCAGATTAAAGGATAAACATCCACCATCTCCGATTCCATCTCAGATTTACGAACCTCTGGTAATTCAACTTCAGTTTTTCCTGCAATAAATCAGAACGTACGAAATAATCAAATACTAATGTTGATAAATCCTTCTGAAATCTCAACTTCTTTCATTATATGCAATAAAATAAAATTTAATATCCCATTGCACTGCACTAACAGTGTGCTATGAGGGAGATTTTGCCTAGGGTGGCTATGGCTAATGGATAACCCTATGGCTAATGGATAACCCTATGGCTAATGGATAACCCTATGGATGTTACTGTTGGATAACACTACAACTGATGGATAACTCTGGATGACAATGATGAATAACTCTATGGCTGATGGATAACTCTATGATTGATGGATAACCAAATGGCCGATACTGATGGATAACCCTATGACTGATGGATAACCCTATGACTGATGGATAATCCTATGGATGATACTGAGGGATAACAAACCCTATGGATGATAGATAACCCTATGGATGATGGATAACCCTATGGATGATGGATAACCCTATGGATGATACTGATGCATAACCCTACGGCTGATGGATAACCTCATGGTTGATACCCAAATGTACCTGTTAAAAAATAAACTCACCTGTTAACATGGGTATAAGTGCTGCAGTGGTTGCATCCCCTACTATGTTATAACCATTCAATGTCACAGATTTCAACTCCTGTAAATATTTCATTGTCTTGGGCAACTTTCTCCTAAAGCTAAGCTGTGACATGGAGTCCAGTCCAAAAAACAAAACATTCATCTTAGTTGAAAATTTTCCTGGTTTTGTTTTAGATATTCTGTCAAAGACGCTGGCTTTTGGATGAACATGAAGAAGAAACTGATCAAAGTCGCATTCGGAGGATTCGACCCCGAAAACCTGGTTCCTTTGATTCCATACATCGTAATTATATCCATAGTCTCCATAGTCGTTATGGGGATGAGCATTTTCCACTTCATGACTGTTGCTATGAAAACTATGTTCAGAATCTCCGTAGTCATTACCATGGATTTTTACACTGTCTTCGCTTTTGTTATTGATGTGGTAACTATGCTTATAATCACTGTTTAATGTTATGTTATTATTACTATGGTAACTGTTATTGCTATGGTAACTGTTATTGTTATGGTGACTGTTACTGGAATGATTGTAATTGGAAATAAAGTTTGTGGTATTCTTTGAATGCGGAATGTGGTCTGGAAGGAACACTAATTCACCTGGATTATTTTCAACAGGTAAATTACGTAACAAACGACGTCTAAATGAGATAACCGATTTCTCATGATTCGATATCTCCACTTTCTCTTTACTCTCGGTTTCACTACTCTTTAAAAAACACTGAATTCTGATAAAATCCTGTTCTAATACAATATCATACGGATCTGCGTTTTTCTCCAAACTCTCCGTGTATGTAAAATAATCGTCCGTCACTCGCTCTATACCGAGATAGACACATTTACCCAGTTCTTTTCCTTCTAGTACAGAACGATTCAATTTAATGACACCGTCTGACAAACTGAACAGACTTTTACTAGTACAATTTAACGGAGGTAAATGATAATATGCGTGTTTATTTGCATCGTGTTTTAAATCGAGATGAGGATGCTTACACACCTGTTGATCATCGACTCGAGAATTCTTCTTTGATTTTGAATGTTTCTCGAAAATACGTTGAAACATAACCATGCGTTCGTGATGTTTTCTTTCCATTTCGCGCTGCGCTGCATTTTTTCTCATGAATGGTGGAAGTGGCAAGATGCTGTTGTATCCCGACATCATGCCTTCTGTGTCGTATAAAATGTTCGTATTCATCAAATTCAAACCAAATGCCAGATTTACGACGACAAGTAAAGATCCACATGTTAAGATAAAGAGCAGGGTTCGAACTTTTCGTGAGCGAGAATACAGCCGTATGAGTCTCACCATGTTGGTACTGTGTTTCGTAAAGCCATACTCCTCTCCGATCACAAACATCAGTACCACTGAAATATATAAAAACAAAATCGTACATTATTTTTGCCGCCATTGAACAGCTTTTAGCTGGATTGTGGTCGCATTATAAATGAATAAATCACTAACGTGCAGCAACATCAGCAATTTATCAAAAATGATGCAAATTCATGACTAAACGGGGACTTTAAACAACACAAGAAAATTCATGAATTTCGGGACCCCTAAATCTACTCCCTTTCAACACATCCCTGTTCTGCTCCTACTGATGTATATATACTGATATCCAGAAGAAACTATTTATATGAAGTGTTGTTTAACATCCTACTCTTCTGTACTAACATGACTAATAAGAGAGAGAGAGAGAAATGGGGTTTAACGTCTACTCGACACAAACTAGGTCATTTTGGGACTAACATATGGTTTCATTTTATTTCAATAATTCGCTTGCGTGTAGGGGTCTTTAGCAGTGGGAGGAAACCGGAGTGCCCGGAGGAAACCCACGAGGTTGAGAAGGCACCCCTATCTCCATGCCACATACGCTCACACCAGGGCTCGAAACCACAGCCACAAGCCAGAGGTGACCGGCCAGCTAGAGGTCGAAGCGCGGCACAACATGACTAATAAAGACGGGCATATGCTATTTTGTGCAGTATAGGACGGAAAATTTGCACAGCTGGTGGCATTTCAACTGAGATCCTGGGGTTGGGTGGTCGAATGGTTAGCGTGCTCATTGTATCATACAATCGGTCCCGTATTCTGGAAAAACCTATTAACACTGTTGAATGTAGATTTGAGAAAACAAAGGAAAATTGTTTTGTTTCAGAATGAAGCTACTGAATATAAAACCAATTTTATTTTGTCTTTTTAGATGAAGATAATTAGAAGCCTTTTCAGTTAAGGAGAAAAAAAAACTATTGTTATATACATGTGTACTATGTCCAAATATGAGTCTAACTCAATTTTCACCAAAACTTGACTTGCTAGGTTTTTCGAGATTACGGGAGACTGTCATAGATTCATCAGGTGACATGGTTTAGATCCCCCCCAATCCCCGTTTGTATGTGACAAGGAGTAGGGTAGTCTGTCCAAACTATTGGGTTTTCTCTGGGTCCTCCGACTACTAAAGACCCATGCGTGCATGCGAGTAATTCAAATTAAATTGTGTTAGTCCAGAAACAACATACATGTAGATCAGGTTGAGTGGACTTTAATACCCATTTTTCTCTCTTATAGGGCTCTTTTACATGCAAGCCAATACATATATACATACACTGAAGCACTGTTTTTTCATTCCATCCAAAGGACTAGAAACTGTTCCTAACCAAGCCTCTATATGCTGTACCTGCTTCTGTACATTAATGTAGAAAACCAGTCAGTGTTCAATATATATAAAATTTCAGGTGTATCAAGACTTTATAAAGTGATGAAAACATTGTTTTGCCCCAGGCTAAAAGATCAACAGTAAGATTGATTCATTATCTCAGAAAACCATCTGTTGATTTTTGATTGCTTGAAAAACATAAACTAACATTTAAACTGACACAACAGGTGTTGACAAACAGACTAACATCAAATAACTTGTGACATAATACGACAATAAAATAAACACTTCCATTTAAAGGGGCATTATATGGGAGATTAGATAAAGAGCTGGCAGTTCTCACTATAATAATTAAAAACTAGTTCGAAGGGTTTTTGTTAAAATGTAAGTCAAATTGATCCATTCTGAATCAAGATATTACTTTTTGAATTTTAGGCCTAGACTCAATCATCATTACTAAAGTTGGAAACAACAAAATACATATAGTCTTGATAATCCATTTTTGGATTTCTGAATAAATACTTTTTTAAATCAAATCAACCTTATTTGAGAGCAACACAGCTCAAAGTGTCTGATTTTACAGTGGAATATAGCATACAGGATCTATTTTTTCTAAAGGAAGCTTGTTTTCATTATCAAGTGTTGATAGTCAATATTCTCAATGAAAGAATGACAGCTGTTACCGTATAAAACCAATATTATAGACGCTGGCTACTAAACATGTGGCTAGTGTTGCTTTTCATCAATCTTACTTCAAACAAAGTAATAAATGTACCTCGTTAAAAACTTTCAATAATATCAAACTATATTGAAAGTAAACTATTTTTGAATCGAATGACAAATGAATTAAAACATACATTATGTTAGATTTGAATAAAGAGCTGACCAATCTTGCTACAATAGCTCAAAAATAGAAAATGTAAAATAAAAATATTCAAAATTTCATTGAAATTACTTCACTAAGCCAAGTTATCACTGTTTGTAGTTTTGACAAGGTGTGTGCATTGTGACAACCATGGTACTGGTATATTCGAGACTTAGCCTCGTATTCCCATTTCTAAATTCAATTTTACTTGGCGAATAATAATCTAGTCAAAATCTGGTCTTATTTTGTTATGTCTAATTAAAAATCTATATAACAGTTCAGGCCTGACATTGACAGCTGTCTAGTCGTTTGGATGGGACAAAAAACTGAGGTCCCGTGTACACATTGGCGTGCACATAAAAGAGCCCTTGGCAGTTGGAATTAGATACAAGAGTAGGCTGTAGCGCCACTGCCCGGGCAAAATTTCCCTCATAGCACACTATATGGCGTATGCCTTTCTCCATTAGCCCAGTTTAGGAGCAAAACATTAGGACATTAAACCCCATTTCATTTATAACAGTTCAGGCCTAAAAAAAGACGTGCCATAGACAGATTTAAATACTGTATATAAATTGTTATTTTTCTAACTTTCTCAAGCCTCATCTCTCTGGCTAAGTAGGTCTGGAGATTACGAGTTCCATCCCATTGTTGGCAAAGAAAGTTTATCAGGATTTTCAGTTGTCAGTGGTGCAGGATGGTGGGCCTGACAGTTGTTTAGTCATTCGGATCATGGCGTGCTCGTAAAAGATCCCTTGACAGTTAGAATTACATACCGGTATAGGAGTAGGTTGTAGCACCACTGCCCGGGCAAAGTTCTCATCATAGCACACTGTCAGACATATGCCTGTCTTCATTAACTCAGTCAGAGCAGAACAGTAGAACGTTAAACAACATAGAAATTAATTAGCCATGCTTTTAGGCTAATGGAATGTTATTTTCCCGGGGTTTGGGATGACCTAGTGGTCTAGAGTGCCGCGCTTCGACCTCTAGCTGGCCAGTCACCTCTGGCTTGCGGCTGTGGTTTCGAGCCCTGGTGTGAGCGTATGTGGCATGGAGATAGGGGCGCTTTCTCAACCACTGCTAAAGACCCCTTCGTGCAAGCGAATTATTGAAATAAAATGAAACCATATGTTAGTCCCGAAATGACCTAGTTTGTGTTGAGTGGAGTTAAACCCCATTTCTCTCTCTCTCTCTCTCTCTCTATTTTCCCCTTCAATCGCACGAGATTCGAGAAACCCTAAAATATATCTTGGAAAAATCATAATTCTCCACAAGACGAAGGCCAGTCCTCCTTTGAATATTTCTGGTGGTATGCACTCATGATCATATAATTTGTGCCCCCCCCCCCTATGAAAAAAAAGTGTCTCCATCCGGGAATATGGCCCCTCAGTCTCTTTTGTCTTCAGCCAGATCTTTCCTCAGTAGGCCGGTTTAAAGAGCAGAGATAGAAACTGAATATCAATCCAGAGTTGTTGGAATCGATCTCAGTTGCATTGTTAAAGAGATTCTCTTTCTTACATATTTCAATTTCTGAGGATTTATCATCATTCAATTCATAATCATGGTGACAGTTCGAAACTTTGGCCGATTTAGGCTCAACTTGCATGCAATAAATGACCTATTATACATACTGTAATTTTACCGGTAAAACAGTTAAGCACGGGTTAGCGGTTCTCTTCTAATTCAGACAATAAATAAATGACAACAGGTTGTTGTTGACGCTCTCACCGCCACTAGCTCTTCGATTGTTGTACATTAGAGGCGAGAACTGACGTCCATGCAATAACTTCCGGTGCTTCCGGTAGCAGAAAACTTTGTTGAAAGAATTTATGAATCATTCTAATAAAGTGTTTAGACTAGTCAATTATTTTGAAATTTAGGCGTCAAAATGGCCGTTTCTAGTGTTCATTTAGAAGCAGACGCCTATCTGGTTTGTATAACTCACGCACTGTCAACGGAAAGAGAAGAAGTAATGGGCTTGTTGATCGGAGAGGTAAAACAAACAAAAACAAAATTATGAAATCTTGATTGTCTTGAAAAAAAACCCTCACCAAACCAATAACACTCTTGTTGTAACTGAATAATATGTCCCAATCTTCATTCTGGTCAACAAATTGTATTATTTTACAATATTCCAATTAATTGATTATATAAATTTCATCTTAACACACCTATTTTAAAAAATTGGAAAAATTCAACCAATTGATTTGAAAAGTCTAACGTAAACCTTTTCAAATGTGACTTGGATTTTAAAATATTTTCGAACCCTCTGGACAAGTAAAATAGGTTGTAATGGATAATTTACACAATAGGTAGGACACTTAATAAACATCTAGTACTTAGAATAAGGGTATTATTTATTTTCTGGAGCTTCCAAGCCAGCAAGAATGTTATTGTCCCTTTAACCCCTACAACACACTGATCAGAAAGAGAGAGAGAGAAATGGGGTTTAACGTCTACTCGACACAAACTAGGTCATTTCGGGACTAACATAGTTCAATATTATTTCAATAATTCGCTTGCGTGTAGGGGTCTTTCGTAGTGGGAGGAAACCTCATTGTATCATACGGCCTGCCATTGAGTCAACTGGCGTGGTTACGAATCCCTGGTTGTACGTGGCACGGTCAAGGAGTAGGGTCGCCTGTCCAACTTTGTGGGTTTTCTGTGGGTACTCCGGTTTCCTCCCACTGCTGAAGACCCCTACACACAAGCGAATTATTGAAATAAAATTAAATCACATGTCAGTCCCAAAATGACCCTAGTTTGCGTCAAATGGATGTTAAACCCTCTCTCTCTCTCTCTCTCTCTCTTATACCGGTAGTTGATTTTGTTTTCTTAATTAAATGCTCAATAATCAATCAGATTAGGTCTACCTATTAGCATGGATTAGTCCTTTCTTGCTTAAAAAATTAATAAAATTGGTTTGTTTTTTTTTGGTCAAATTGTGTGAAAAGCATGTTAACTTAAATGAATCAAAATGAAAAAATTTGTGGACCATATAAATGACATACGCGTACCGCAATTAAAGAGAATATGAGAAAAGCCTGAAGTATAAATAGATTTTGTCTCTCCATAATTTAAGAAAACATAGACTAGAATTACTCTTGTAGCATAATAAAAAAGAATATTTTTCTAAGGGAGCTTTATTTTGTGAAGGACCCGTACCGCATGGATTAAGCTGTGGGAGATTTGATATTTGAGTGCTAAATGCAAATGGCATATCCTAACTTTAATTATCATCTTTTGGAAGTTTTAGTTGTTTGTCTCAGAGCTGCTAATATAAGTTTATTTGGCTACAGGTGAATGTATCATTCATTTCCAGGCAACTGATTTTTAATTTATTTATAGGTGGATGAGCAACACGTGTCACATGTTTCCGCAGTAATTATGTTACGGCGGTCGGATAAACGTCCTGATCGTGTGGAGATATCACCAGAACAACTTTCAGATGCCTCAACCAAGGCTGAGGTTGGTCAAACAAAACTATTCCATAAAAATTGTTATCAATGGAACGTGAAAGGTGTTAAATGTCTCGTCAATGTAATAGTTAGATCATATTGGGGAGCTATGGTGGTTAAGCGAATAAGGCGCTGGCTCACTGGTCCGGAGGTTGCAGGTTCGATCCTGGTGTTGGCTGAGAAAGGGGGGGTTGGGATAGCCTAGTGGTCTAGAGTGCCGCGCTTTGACCTCTAGCTGGCCGGTCACCTCTGGCTTGTGGCTGTGGTTTCGATCCCTGGTGTGAGCGTATGTGGCATGGAGATAGGGGCGCCTTCTCAACCTCATGGGTTTCCTCCGGGCACTCCAGTTTCCTCCCACTGCTAAAGACCCCTACGCGCTAGCGAATTATTGAAATAAAATTAAACCATATGTTAGTCCCAAAATGACCTAGTTTGTGTCGAGTGGACATTAAACCCCATTTCTCTCTCTCTCTCTCTGGCCGAGAAAGTTTATCATGACTTTCCGGCGGTGAGGGTTCTGATAAGAACAGCTGTCAAATCGTTAGGATGGTAGAAATAACTGTATTCCTGTGCATACATTGGCATGCACGTAAAAGATCCCTCGGCAGCAGGAAGTCAATATAAGAGTAGTTTGTAGCGCCTGGGCAAAATTTCCCTCATAGCAAACTGTATGGTCTTCATTAGTCCAGTCGAGAAGAACAGTAGGACATTAAACCCTATTTCATTTGGTTTCTATTCGATCATTTTGAGAAAACTGTTTTAGTGTTTTCTATACTCACGTGCAAAATTAGAGAGGTAACCGCAGACAAGTGGGGAAGAAGCTTGTGAAATTGCAAAGGGTCTTCTCGGTCTGACACCTTATTGCAGACGGTCTGGAGCGATTTATAGGACCTGTGAAATGATATTAAAAGGTTTTAGCGTCTGTGATTTAGGCTTATTGTTGATACAGGTAATTGGATTTTTTTCGCCGAACGATCTCTGTTACCAAGTAATATCTGTATGTTTTATATGTTTCAGATGCTGGCGAAAGAATTAGATCGTCCCATGAGAGTTTTAGGCTGGTATCATTCCCATCCACATATTACTGTATGGCCGTCACATGTTGGTACGTATCATTATCTCAACCAATTTGCCACGAAATTTGGAACAGCGGGCTATCCAAGCAGCCCTAAAGAGATTTTTTTTTGTCAGTGTTATAGGACAGGACGGGAGAACCTGGTAAGGATCAGCGTTTAGATGTTCTATAATAATTATTAAAGATACATTATGTAAGAATTAGATCCAGAGCTAGCCATTCTTGGTATAATAGTTCAAAAATAGATCCAGAGTTTAATGGGTTAATATTATGTGTTTTTATTGTAGATGTACGAACCCAGGCTATGTATCAGATGTTAGATCCAGGGTTTATAGGGTTAATATTCTCTGTTTTCAACGAAGATAAAATTACAAAGGTAAGCATGAGGAACCTTCTCAGATTTCTCACGATACAAATCAATAGATATAACATCGGGTTTTACTTTTCTGAAGCCACAATGACTAAGTGAGTAAGACGTTGGCTCGCTAGTCTGGAGGTCACGGGTTCGATCCCAGTGTTGGCCGAGAAAGTTCATCGATCTGACAAGGTTTTACTTTTCTGGAGCCACGATGGTTAAGTGAGTAAGACGTTGGCTCGCTAGTCTGGCGGTCGTGGGTTATACATGTATCTCAGTGTTGGCCGAGAAAGTTCATCGGCTTGTCTAGTTATTCAGATGGGACAAAAAAGACGAGGTCATATGTGCACATTGTGGTGCACGTGAAAGATCCCTTAGCAGTTTGAATTCAGTCAAAATTTACCTCATTGAACACTGTTGTATCTAGACATTCAGATTTTCTTTAAAACTGAGTACCCATGTATGCATTGACATGCACCTAAACAACCCTTGGCAACTGGTATTCTAACTCAATGGCGGTTTCCATTTTTGGTGCATAAAAATAGGATATTTTACCACATTTCCTTCCTGTGAAAAGAGTTAATGAATATATCTCCAAAAAATAACAAAAGAAGGGAGATTACCCTTCATAATAATTATTCTTCTATAAGTATAGGTATCAGACCACAGTTCTTTTCCCATTGACTTTATTGAAAAATTCAAGCTAATGTCTAAGTCTGTGGCTTATTTTTTTTTTAACATTTTGTCGTTAAAATGTGTACATAGGGCCTCGGTTTTTTGACCATCCGAACAACTAGACTGTGGCCTTCTCAGACCCGCCGTCCTCACCACTGACAAACCAAGTAGAAATGTAAGTTGGTAATAAACATTAGATTATGACTGGCTGTTGGATCCATTTACTTGATTTGATATCCGTTGTTTGTCTCTTGTAATTTCTGTGTTGTTTATTATGTCCACAGGTTTGTCTTATAGGTTTTGTTTAGCGTGTTGTGCAGTTCAGCGGTTCATATTTACTTACTTTTAGATTGCGTCTTATGTGTTTCTTTCCATTCAATCACTCAATTTCATTGAAAGAATTTATGATAAAAAAGCTGAAGATATATATTTTTGTATTTTTACAACCTTTTTTTTATGTAGCAAAATCGAGTGCAGGTGACTTGTTTTCAATCTGTGAATTATGGAGGAGATTATGGACCACCTCAGTAAGTATTTCCGGTATGCTTCTCCAGGTAAACCAGTCCTAATTATCTCACGCCGATCGAGGTTAGGCAGTGATATTAGAATGGAGTCCGCCTGTTTCGTTTTTGTTTCCGGAGCATATTGCATTATCCGTTTAAGAAATCTATTTGAAACTTTGGACAAACATCAACATATTATAGTATTTTATGTTCTAATACATACAAGTTTGTTTATCATACAGCAGCTGATTGAGGTAGGCAACGGTTGTTATGCAAACCTTACAGGGAGTAGCGACTCTACCTTGTCGAGCTACTGTCATCAAAGTATTAATCGTCAGACTAGTCCTATTAATATTCCATGGTTTGGAATTTTGATATTGATTCACAATAACATAAAGAAGTTATATTTCTTATGGCTTCCTTCCATGCAAGTACCACAGTGGCGCCGGCTGTTGATGACTTGTCTTCCTGTTTTATTTCACGACATACTTGTATGGTATATTATTTTATGTGTCCTTTCCTCCCACTGCTAAAGACCCCTACGCGCAAGCGAATTATTGAATTAAAATTAATTCATGTGTTAGTCCCAAAATGACCTAGTTTGTGTTGAGTGGACGTTAAACTCCTTTTCTCTCTTTCTCTCTTATGTGTCCATTTTAACAAAAATAGTAAAAGAATCTTTCGTATAACGGTAACTCTGAAAATGACACAGCCTCATTAGGAAAACTTGGCTCAATATAATTCATTGACCTGAACGAAAGGGAAAAAATCACATAGGTTATTGATAATCTTTAGTTTCAACTTCTATTCATTTAGAATAACTTTTAAAATGACACAGCCTCATTAGGAAAACCTGGCTCTAGATAGTTCATTGCACTTAACCAAAGTGAAAAAAAACCATATGATTTTGAAAATATTTAGTTTAATTTACAATGATTTTATGTTGATGAACAGGTACGAGCGAGTTGAAGTTCCACTACACATTGTACCAAGTGTAGGTATAGGTTCAACAGCTCTTGATGCTCTCGTAGAATTACCCAGAATTCTGTGTCTAGAGGAAGGAGAGGCGTACGGTCAAACAACACAGGACGGTGACCTGGATCTTCTAACTAAAATACAAAACGCATCAGGTGAGTTGGATTTCGCCTGTATATCCCGGACATGTCTGACGATATTTTCTAAATGTCCTAAATTGTTTGACTAGCAATATGCCCATTCGAACGTCAAGACATGTTGAATAATATTCAAAATTCCAAAATTAATATAGTTTACGGAGTGTATTACTACCACTCGACCCGATTATCGATGATAATAGGTTGGTACTGAGTTGTATAACTACCACTCAACCTGATTATCGTTGATAATAGTGTGGATTGACTATTCCTTTGTATTCTTTTGTTTATTTGTATATACATGTATGTTTTTTTATAATCATATCTACATTGTAATTCGAGAGAGAGAGAGAAATGGGGTTTAATGTCCACTCGAAACAAACAAGGTAATTTCGGGACTAACATATGGTTTAATTTTAATTCAATAATTCGCAAGCGCATAGGGGGTTTAGCAGTGGGAGGCAACCGAAGTGCCAGGAGGAAACCCACGAGGTTGAGAAGGCGGATTAGGTAATTAAATGATCGATGTATTATATGTGTGTGTGTGTTTGGAGTGGGGGGGGGGTTATGTTAATGTTACTTGTCCAACCTTGTGGGTCTTCCGTTTTCTTCTCACTGCTAAAGATCTCTACCTGCAAGTGAATTATTAAAATAAAATTTCACCGTCTCCAGTTTGCATTCAATCGAATAAAAAAACAGAAATGTGGTTTATCGTCTACTCGACACAAATTTTGTCATTTCGTGACTAACAAAACGTTAAAACCAATTCTCTCTCTCACCCCTTTTTATCTTCCCAATGTTTGTATGAAATTGTCTTTGATTATTTCAGTGTACATAAAGTATTTATATCATATTATGTAATTATCTGTGTATATTTTCAGTTTATACGAAATGATTATGTCATATCATAGTATGTAATTATCTGTGTATATTTTCAGTTTATACGAAATGTTTATTTCATATCATAGTATGTAATTATCTGTGTTTATTTTCAGTTTATACGAAATGTTTATTTCATATCATAGTATGTAATTATCTGTGTTTATTTTCAGTTTATACGAAATGTTTGTCATATCATATTATGTAATTATCTGTGTATATTTTCAGTTTATACGAAATGTTTATGTCATATCATATTATGTAATTATCTGTGTATATTTTCAGTTTATACGAAATGTTTATGTCATATCATATTATGTAATTATCTGTGTATATTTTCAGTTTATACGAAATGATTATGTCATATCATATTATGTAATTATCTGTGTATATTTTCAGTTTATACGAAATGTTTATGTCATATCATAGTATGTAATTATCTGTGTATATTTTCAGTTTATACGAAATGTTTATGTCATATCATATTATGTAATTATCTGTGTATATTTTCAGTTTATACGAAATGATTATGTCATATCATATTATGTAATTATCTGTGTATATTTTCAGTTTATACGAAATGTTTATGTCATATCATGGAAGTAATGAGCGGACCTTTAATACAAGCGCTAGAAAATCGTCTTAAAATGAACAAATTTCGAATGGAACAACTGACACAACGACGAGAAGATTTAAAACAACAGCTGAGATCGTTGAAAACTTCCTGATCAGCTGTGTGTTGTTGTATTTTATAAACTTTATTTTTATTTACAGACTTTATGATTAGGGAACAAAGACAATGTTAATCGCCTCCCTCAAAGTGTATTGGAGAACAGATGAACATAACTCTCTCCATGTTTATTTGGGAAAAAACAATAAATATGGTACCCCCTCGCCTTTCTCCATTTGTATTGGAGGCGGTAACTATAGTAATCCCGTTTTAATGTGTATTGAAGGACAGTAACTATGGTAACCCTTCTCTGTTTTAAATGTGTATTGAAGGACAGTAACTATGGAGACACCTTCTCTCCATACTCAATGTGTATTGAAGGACAGTAACTATGGTAACCCCCTCTCGATTGTCAATGTGTATTGGAGGCGGTAACTATGGAAACACCCTCTCCCCCTTTTCAATGTGTATTCAAGGGGCAGTAACTGTGGTAACTCACTCCCTCTTCTCAATGTGTATTTCAAACGATACTTCTGAGGGACTGCCATTCAAATTGGACGTCTCACTTATTTCCAGGAACAAGTATAATTAGAGATTTCACTAAAAGTTTTAATAAATGGTTGTAAATCAGTTTATTACACTAATATGTGGTTGCTTTGGTCAGTATTTTCGTTCATATTCCAAAGAATAGAGAATTGGCCCCTTTAAAAAAATTCTCGACAATATAAACGTTTAATTTGTTGTGTAAACAAATGTTGAGTGTAAATATTTATTAAATAAACAGTGTTAAATATTTGGGGGAATTTGAAATAATTAACTCCTGGCTGTTGGAATTTGATATATGACTAGGTCGCAGCACAACTGTCAGGGGAAAATTTAAATCATAGCACAACGTATGGTGTATTCCTGCCTTCATTCGCCTGTTTGTGCAGAAAAGTAGGACGTTAAACTTCATTTCATTTCATTTGTGTGTACGGTCATTCACACTGTTTCCTCCGGGCACTCCGGTTTCCTCCCACTGCTAAAGACCCCTACGCGCAAGCGAATTATTGAAATAAAATGAAACCATATGTTAGTCCCAAAATGACCTAGTTTGTGTCAAGTAGACGTTAAACCCCATTTCTCTCTCTCTCTCTGATTCGCACTGAAAAAGCATCAGGCCTTGCTGTCGGTTGTCAATCAGTATTATATAGCGGCTATTTTCCTTGCTGTCGGTTGTCAATCAGTATTATATAGCGGCTATTTTTGGTAACTAGGTTACAGAGTTTATAGAGTATTAACAAATCTCTTTTTATTAGGAGGATTAAAACCAGTCTATTGACACTTCGTTTAAAGGGACAATCCCGATTTTGAACAGAGTCTCAAAAATAAAAGTCCGATTACGTATGAAATTTAAGCGCCAAAATATAGAGGAATTGTGTAATTACCCTGATCCTCAAAAATTCAGCTCAAAATATTGAGTCTTTTTGACCTCAACTTCAAAACTGCTTATCCGGACACGTAACCCTTTTAAGGTTTCGGGTCATTTTTTTTCGTTGGGTGACCTTATAATCGGTTACTGTTCCTTTAGAGTTCCATACAGTGAATGACCGTGTGCTGTACTTGATAACGAAAGGTAAATTTCACTCACCTGCACATTATTTTTATAAAATAAAAGTCTGGTTTTATCCGGACACCCATACTACAGATTAGGACACCAGTCTCTCTGTTTCCAGATTAAGACAAATGGTTTAAGTTATTTGAAAACGTATTACATATAATAAGTTTATTGATCGGCCCTAAGGGAAAGGATTTTAACACAAAATTTAACAGTTTTATTCTCCACAATATTATCGTATTGGCCCTTTAAAGGTTAGGTCGACATGTCGTTTTAATAGGGTTCACTTCAGGTAATGACCGAGTTATAGGTCTATTACAGACGACCTTGAAGTGTACTTATTACAAATTACAAATAGCATTGAACACGAACCGAAAGATGTGTAATGAGTTCTTATATGATTAGGGGAGGAATGGGGGCTAGAATATTTTACCAGAAATTAATTCATAATGTTTCCCCCAAATCACTCTTGTTCGCCTGTTGATGGCACCATCGGTTATTTTGGCGAAACGGGTCTGTTTTCCCGACTTCCCGACAGAAACACGTTTGAGCATATTTATAGTCTCTATCATCCACACAAATATTCTACGAATATTAGTCTGGATGGGTCCTCAAAATTTGACGGAAAATAGGTCATTGTCTGGATTATCCAGTCTTTTAAGTTACCACGCACTGAATCTATCAAAACAGCTCGTTTGTCAACAATGACACTCTTTAAAATTTTGTTTGTAAAGGTTTCAATTGAAATGGTAATTTTCTCTCGTCATGAATCAGACGTATGGCTTCTCACAATCTTCTTAATTCTTCATCGTCTCTATTTTGTTTCTAATAATAGATGTGCCAAGTGAATTGTGGGATATATTTCAACCACGCTTTATAGAATCTAGCAAAATCGGCCCGGCTTCATAAGATCTAGCACTTACCCGAGTCTTTAGCCAAAAGGTTCCATTGCGCATGCGTAACCAAATGTTTGGTTTTTTATGGGGTAGATTATCCAGTAATTTTCGTCAAAAATTGAGAACCGTCCCAGACCCTCCGTGCGTTGAAGACTAGGAGGTTCTGGGTGACCGAGACTAGCATATTTATAAATCTAACATCAGCCTCGACCTCCCCGGGTTTATACAAATATATAAAGCTATATAGGGTGTGGGGATGACCAAATGGTTAGAACGTGCGCGCGGTATTGTAAGGTCTGCCATTGAGTCAACTGGCGTGATTTCGAATCCCCCGTTGTACGCGACAAGGAGTAGTGTCGCCTGTCCAACCTCGTGGGTTTTCTCCGTGCTCCATGGTTTCCTCCCACTGCTAAAGAGCCCTACGCACAAGCGAATTATTGAAATAAAAATATCCAACCACGTGTTAGTCCCGAAATGACCTAGTGTATGTCGAGTGGACGTTATCCTCTCTCCCTCTCCTCCCTCTCTTTATAAAGCGATACAATTCATTCCATTATGTTAAGGTGTATTGCAAACAGTTATAGTTACGACCTGTTTAAGTAAATATTACTTATATACGTGTCCCATATATTAAAGGCCAGTTTACACTAGCCATAAATAAATGTCCTACTTCTTTGGGACCGGGAACTGGTCGCTAACTTGTTCTTTTTCTTGGGTGACGCTCTTCAATAAACTGACATGCTCATACTTTGAATAATTCTGTATCGATTTGGTAAATTAGATTTTAGAATTTCAACAAACAACATGGTCAGTTCCTAGTCCATAGTGCGATCGTACTTGCTTCACCAACCGAGCCAGTCAAGACGGGCCTATGCCATGCAGTGGGATATGACGGAAGTTTTGACCAGGCAACTGCATGTCAATCTACTCTTAATCGGATCCCTGCTGCTAATGTTTCTTTCACAAGCATGTAAGGGTGTGCACCGGACCCCAGTGTTTCTCTGTTCCTCGTTAGTCCAACGCCATACACCACTGACAAAGCAAAGTCCTGCATACTCCATCACATAGTAACAAGTTTATAGACAACGTTCTCACAAAGTGGGGGGTTGACATGGCCTAGTGGTCTAAAGTGCCGCGCTTCGACCTCTAGCTGACCGGTCACCTCTGGCTTGCGACTGTGGTTTCGAGCCCTGGTGTGAGCGTAATGTGGCATGGAGATAAGGGCTCCTTCTCAACCTCGTGGGTTTCCTCCGGGCACTCCGGTTTCCTCCCACTGCTAAAGACCCCTACTCGCAAGCGAATTATTGAAATAAAATGAAACCATATATTAGTCCCGAAATGACCTAGTTTGTGTTGAGTGGACGTTAAACCCCATGTCCCCCACCTCTCTCTCTCTCTTCTCACAAAATAATAAATTCATAGACAACGTTCTCTCACACACACATTCGATAAAAGTTTAGACACAACGTTCTTTCACACACATCAACACTTTTATAACGAGAACGGCCAACAAGAGAGGGATAGTGGTGCATTAAATAATTTAGTGTTATGCGATAATAAAGCAAAACTCTTCTAATCCAATTAATATCACAGCCACCTGGTGACATAGACAATTGTAAAGTTAAACAATAACAATTTATATGTGATCAGATTAAAGACCTGCAATAGGAAGATTTACTTCTTACAATTATATATATATTTTGTTTTTAGAAACGTCATAATGCCCTCCTTTAGAAATTGATTTCCCATTATAGCAATATGTTATTTGACATAATCTTGAACTTCAAACCTGCCCTCAATAGTGACGGTGGTGGTATTTCTGAAGGGGTAAAGGGGGGGGCTCAGATCGACCTTACGACGCGACTCAACTGGTCGCCGACTGGCTTTCCGGCGACTGCCGTCGATCGTCGCACAATTTCCGTCGCCGATTCTAGTCGGTCTGAGTCTAGCTAAGATCGTCGTGCGACAGTTTTTCACGATCGGCGACTGAGTCGCAGGAGTTGAACATGTTCTACTTCTACGACGCGACGGAACCAGTCGGCGACCAGTTGACGTCGATGTGTGCGTTTCTACGATCGGTTGCCGACTGCGCTATAAATTTTAGCCAATCAGAGCGGCGAATGAAAAATCAACATGGCGACCTCATGTGTTGCGCCATTTTGAACGACTCACATGATCTATTCGTGTCGGTGTATCGGTGTCGATGTGAGCGCGCTCGCGTTCAATCGTACGACCGATAGCAACTGGTCGATCTGAGTGCAATCTACAATAGTTGAGCCGCGTCGCAAGGTCGGGCTTTAAAGAGGTACATAACCAGTATTATTGGAAATTAAATGCAATGTGTTAACGTCCTACTGTTCTACTTTTAAACTGGGCTAATGAAGACGGACATACGCCATACACAGTGTGCTATGACGACAATTTAGCCCGGACAGCGGCACTACGGCCTACTCGTATATCTAATTAAAACTGCCAATGGACTTTTACGTCCACCCCCACATGTCCAGGGTGCCTTGGCCTTTCGTCCCATCCGAACGACTAAACAGTTGTCCTTGTCAGGCCCTCTGTAATAAATCATTGACAAGGGGAAACCACGCTGTAAATCGACGAGGACATTTCTCAGACATAAAGAATAATTAGAGATTACCGGATTAAAGTGTATGAATACTTGCTACTCACTGGTTTTGTATAACTTTTAATTACACATATACCCCTTATCATCCACATGATGGAGTCGCCACCCCACCCGACACTCTCCTTTCAATCATCCACAGCCCTCACCCTCTATTCACCCCCACCCCGACACTCTCCATCCTAGTCTCTATCATCCACACAAATATTCTACAAATGAAGGGGGGTTGGGATGGCCTAGTGGTCTAGAGTGCCGCGCTTCGACCTATAGCTGGCCGGTCACCTCTGGCTTGCGGCTGTGATTTCGATCCCTGGTGTGAGCGTATGTGGCATGGAGATAGGGGCGCCTTCTCAACCTCGTGGGTTTCCTACGGGCACTCCGGTTTCCTCCTACTGCTAAAGACCCCTATGCGCAAGCGAATTATTGAAATAAAATTAAACCATATGTTAGTCCCGAAATGACCTAGTTTGTGTTGAGTGGATGTTAAACCCCATTTCTCTCTCTCTCTCTACGAATGAAGACTAGGGGGTTCTGAGTGACCGAGACTATCTTTATCCAGCCACAGGGATCTGCCATCCTCGTCTTCTATCAAACCAGTGCTGCTACGCGTAGGTTTTTTACCCTACGGTAGGGTAAAAATCCATTTCGTAGGTTGTAGGTTAAACCTACGGGTAAAAACATCAAACCGTAGGTTATCGTAGGGATTTTTTCACAGCATTGGGCACAACCTAAAATAATGGTGAGAAAACTAAAGTTGACGTATATTATTCATGTAATCAAACAAAATCGTAAAATAATTTGGCATCATTTTAAAGAGCAACGGCCAATGAGACATTACGATCTGGGTGCACAGGTTGTGTTGCGTAGGCCTACGTGTATAAATTGCTGTTTTATCACATGACACTACACTGTGTTAATGAACACGCAAGCTATGGCAGGATGAGGGCGGGGGGGGGGGGGTACTGAAAAGTCAAGAAATTGTGACAATTCGCCATGGGAGCTATTACTCAAGAGTCAAGGGAGAGGGAGTGAGAGAGAGACAGAAACGCCCTTTTCACATGCCTGTAAGTTTGTTAACCTTAATTTCACATGGTACATAGAGGTTAATGGTAGAATCCAAGCGTAGTTTTTTGTAGGTTAAAAACGACACAGCCGTAGGGTGGAAACAGAGAGCCAGCGTGGCAACACTGTATCAAACCACAAACAGTCGACTCCCGACACATAGAGCAGTCGTCTCACACATAGAAGAGTCGCCACAGTACACTCTCTACCCAACCCCTTAGACCCGCCACCCTAAACCGTCTATCAAATCACATAGATTCGATGACTTTTATTTATGGCCTTTATAAAAATCTAGCCGAGTCATTGATCATCTGTAAACATGCGATCGAGTAGGCCTATTTACGGTAAATATGAATAGATACACAAGTTCAATATCTATTTATTGTAATTTTAACACAACATGATTTAGCCATAAAAGAAAGGGGGTGTGTGGTCTGGTGATTTAACGCATCCGGGGAAGAACTTAAGAACTGCTATTGGGTCAAGTGGCGTGGTTTCGATTTTCCGATTGTAGGGTCTGCTTGTCCAACCTCGTGGGTTTTCTCCGAGTCCTTCATTAGCCCAGGTCGGATCAGTACAATATTTCGTTTCATTTTCCCCGGAGACACCCCATTGCTAAAGACTCCTCCGCGCAAGCGAAATACACAATGTATTGAAGTGATTTGAACAATATGCCTGTCCCGAATTACTAAGTTTGTGTCAAGTGGACGTTAAACCCCACTCATCTCTTTCTCTGTGTAGGCATCAAATATTACATTATATACACTGAATGGAATGGGGTTTAACGTCCGACTTTTCTGTACCAACAAGGACAATGGAGATGGATAATATAAATATTACATATCTCTTTTTATCAACCATCAGAATGAAGAGGCCTAAACGCCATGTACTATGCTGTGAGTGCCATTTTAGCCAGAAAGCAGCGCTGTGACCTACTCTTATTTAGAATTCCAGCTGTCAATGGATATTTGTACGCACACTCAACAATTCATCCGCCTATTCCAATCCGGACACATGACGTCGGATTATCGTCTTATCGGGTCGAATAGAACCTGTTTCTTGTCAGGCCCCCGGCCTACACAACTAGCAGTTGGAGGTGGGGGACCAGATTTGGAAATACTGTGAAACTTTCTTACCCAATAACCGAGTCGAAGTTGGCACTTCCTATTTAATGATTCTGTACATTTCTGATTGAACCACCAATAAAATAAATGAAATGAAATGGGGTTTAACGTCCTACAGTTCTGCTCCGAAATTAGTTCAGCTCTGAATGTAGGTCTCATTACACGCCTACGTTCATAGCAGAACTAATTTCGAACTGGGCTAATGAAGACGGACATACAACGTACTATGATCGACATTTTGTCCGGAGAGCGGCACTACCGCCTACACTTATACTGAATTATACCTGTCACGGGATCTTTTACGTGTTCGTCAATGTCTACACGGAACCTCGGTCTTTCGTCCTATCCGATCGGATCGAACACCTGACCTCCAGACTAGCAAGCCAGCGTCTTACTCACTAAACCACCATCCGGACCACCAACAAACGACTAATTAATTCTTATAATTCTTTCAGATAACAATGGTTTTGTTACTATCTTGTAGATGCAAATTTTTCCCACAGCACAACCAGTAACAATTATACGGAACACATACCGAAAACACATTCTTAGAAGTTTTTTACCACTAAGAATAACTTTACTATTCAAATTATACTCTGATTTGCAATTGGTCAGATGGTGATTGGAGAAAAATAATTAGATCTTAAATATTTGAAACACCTTGATCACCGAATCACCACTTTAACCCCATGCATACACGGGGATTATAACGTCATCAATGACAATGAAGTTTCAAGGTCCAGTATTTTTGTTATGTAAATACTTGTATGTCTGTCTACCAGAATAAACTAGTTGAACACATAGAGGACTTCACCTGCAGTATTTACAGTAAGTGCCAGTGTTATCTCTGGTGAAAACCATTTTTTATTATCAATTAAATGATAATCTGTTTTTATTTTACAGTCTAATTCAATTTCAGATTTATAGGATGTGCTCTACTTTTCCCTTTCTTGTGTACAATTCGTTGCATACAAAACTAGGGGGTTGGGATGGCCTAGTGGTCTAGAGTGCCGCGCTTCGACCTCTAGCTGGCCGGTCACCTCTGGCTTGCGGCTGTGGTTTCGATCCCTGTTGTGAGCGTATGTGGCCTTCTCAATCTCGTGGGTTTCCTCCGGACACTCCGGTTTCCTCCCACTGCTAAAGTCCCCTACGCGCAAGCGAATTATTGAAATAAAACAAAACCAAATATTAGTCCCGAAATGACCTAGTTTGTGTTGAGTGGACGTTAAAACCCATCTCTCTCTCTCTCTCTCTCTCGCATACTGAACTTAGACTGTCAGTCTACAACTAGCGCCGCTTGTTGTAGTCCTGAATCGACGATTTTAGTCGAAAACACGAAGCATGCTTCCAAAATTTTGAGACGATAATAATCGTTTTCTATATACAAATAAACAAAAGAATACAACGGAATAGTCACGTTACAATATACAAATGGAAAGTGAAGCATTTAAATTATAGCTCAAAAGTTTGGGTAAAAAGCAGGGTGTTTAGACGTCGTTTAAATATAGTCAAGTTTAGACTATTTTAGACTTCTAGAGGAAATTAAAATTTGTTCCATTCTTTTGGTGTTGCGTAGGCAAAAGCTCTCTGACCAAATTTTAGCTTTTGTAATGGACATACAAGTTGGTTTTTATGAGATGAACGCAAGGAACGAAAAGGTACATATTGTTTATTCAAATCGGATAAATAGGATGGTGCCAAAGGATCGTTTAAACAGTTGAAAGTGATTGTGTTAATTTTGATAATGATGCGTTGATTAATTTGGTCCGTCTGTGTACGACATCTATGAACAGGAGTGGAACCGCATTACAAAATAGTAGACAAAATTGTTGGAGGTGGCGGCTATTAGGGGCAGAATAAGTTGGTTACTGACATAAATCAGCAATTCGGGAACCACATCGCCACGGAGCTCGCTGGAGAAACCACGAGATTCTTCTGACCCGGTTATTGCAGAAAAGGAAGATTTTAAATCATATTTCATGCCATGTTTAGGGAGTCCCTTTTTACCATTGGTACACGAATCGTGTACCTTAATGCGTTTTACCGCCATTTGTAACAAGGGACTCGAAGAACGAGGCTAGACATATTCCACGAGTCATTTTCTTATCTGGAGAGCATGCGCAATAAATATTATCGGCGTAGATTGGAATAACCAGACACTAGAGAGTACCATTCGATCGAGACTTCATGCCTATTTCACCGTACATAATTGATTTGAAATTAAAGTAAAACGGAAACGATTGAATACAAATCAGTTTATATACATTCATATTGAATTATGAATATGTGTCCATTTCTAGCCCCCTAATATTAGCGGTCTAGCTCCCTCAATATTGACAAAAAAAAAAAGTTAAATATGTAAGATACTTCTAATGTTATATCTCAGTCTAAAGTAAATCTTTTTGTGTAGAAAAATTTGACCCTTACTAATAAAATTCAACTTAAAATTCATATTTAAAAAAAATACCTTCTCTTTTATAAATACATCAGAAGGTATATATTTTTAAAATATGAATTACATGTTTGATAGTAAATACTATATCATTTAGCATCAAAAATGGATGAAATAAGATTAGAAATTTAAAAAATGTTCAGTAAAAAAACTGAAACTCAAAAATTTTGAAAAATCACAGACTCTATTATAGGTCAGGTGTGCCATATTTAATTTAAATAAGGGCGTTCCTGTCCACCCCCACCCCCTAGTCAAACATTTCCCCGTACGCTTATGACAGTGCGTAAGCATACAGTAATACTATATTATTATGTATATGTGTATTTTGAACGTCATAGAACGGAGAGAGTCCAAGGTACAACTTGAAGATCTGAACAAAGAGTTTATAGAATAAATGGAGCTTCGTGTACATATTACATACTAACCCTAGTTGCGGATCCAGGGCGAACACGGAGGATTGATGTTTGGCTGAGCGGAGCGGGAGAGAGAGAGAGAGAGAGAGAGGGAGAGAGAGAGCGAGAGAGAGATGGGGTTAACGTCCACTCAACACAAACCAGGTCATTTCGGGACAAACATATGGTTTAATTTATTTCAATAATTCGCTTGCGCGTAGGGGTCTTTAGCAGTGGGAGGAAACCGGCGTGCCCGGAGGAAACCCACGAGGTTGAGAAGGCGCCCCTATCCCCATGCCACATACGCTCACACCAGGGCTCGAAACTACAGCCGCAAGCCAGAGGTGACCGGCCAACTAGAGTTCGAAGCACGGCACTCTAGACCACTAGGCCATCCCAACCCCCCACCATACATTGTACTATGTGGGAAATTTTGCCCGGACAGCGGCAATCTTATATCGAATTCCAATTACCATGGGATCTTTTACGTGCTCTTCAATTTGTATACGGGACCTTGATTTTCCGCCCCATTCCAACGACTAAACAGCTGCCCTTGTCATCCCCCGGTCGCCCTATTTTGATGCTGATCGTCTGCTGAATGGCGGGACCCCACCCTAAACTCTGTTGAGGGCCCCGTCACACCGCGATCCAAACAGAAGTAGCCGGAATGAAGATTTCAGATTGATAAAAACTCTTTGTGTTTTGTAAAAATGCCGTTTGAATACTAAGTAGGCGCTTCGAACATGAAATGTTAGATGTTTAGTGTTTGGTTATGTTTCGATGCTTAGTGTTTGGTTATGTTACGAAGCTTAGTATTTGGTTATGTTAAGATGCTTAGTGTTTGGTTATGTTACGATGCTTAGTGTTTGGTTATGTTAAGATGCTTAGTGTTTGGTTATATTTCGTTATGTTAGATGTGTTAGTTTGGTTATGTTACGATGTTAGCTGCTGAATCGTAATTATTATTATAGAAAGTGTGTTCCCAATTTGGATTAAAAGCCGACAGAACTTTTAGAAATTGTTTTGCCCTGTTATTCTGGATTCGAAGAATCTGTAGATTTACCTGTAGTGATCGTACGTTGTAAGGTGTGACAACTTTTTATCAAACCTGATCCTCGCTTGGTCGCCGCCCCTGACATACCGGACCCTCTCTTGGTCGCCGCCCTTGACATACCTGGCCCTCTCTTGGTCGCCGCCCCTGAATACCTGATCGTCTTTTGGTCGCCGCCCCTGACATACATGATCCTCTCTTGCTCGCCGCCCTCGATTAACCTGTATTTACCTGTCTTGGCCATAGACACGTGGATCACCATATATAGGTGGGCTACACCTTTTAATCAGCATTAGCTGAAATCTATAATCAAACATAAGTTGCTATATCATAAACACTTGACATCACTCTACGATATAAATAACTTTGATCATCCACATGTCAAAAACCTCAGAAATTTAACAGTGAAGCGGACGAACTGTATTATTGTTTGTTAGATTTTGTAAACGATTGTACCCGACATTTGAATGTACAAGCCACCTATCTTAACAGGTATTTTGTTTTTATGCCTCTAAAACTTTACTCGGTCTGTTATCATAATTTGTATTTTATTTGCGGAATGAGTGGGTTCTCGGCGATTGTAAAGGACTGCTTTATCCCCAAAACCTAGATATAGACACCAAAGTTGTTCCCCTAACATGAATAGTAAGGGCGTTGTGGTCAGTTATATGGAATGGCCGACATCTTGGACGCCATTTTGAATTTCACGTCACAGCGACGTTTTAGCATAAACTGATGTGATTTTTTTAAATCTGTGGTATCGATTCCCTTTGGATAGGCGTCATACTTACTGGGTTTAAAGGCCAATATTCGCACGTTATTTAGGAGGGTGAGGCAAAAATTCAAAATGGCGAATGCTATATTAAAGTTTCCCGACCATGCTATTGTACCTTTAATCGGAAATTTATTTTTCTTTATTGTTAGAAACATTATACAGACAGACACCTAATTCACTTTCAGGTAATATATCTTTAAAACGTCTAGATGTTTAGCAGGGATGGGCCGAGAAGGGCCGGTAAAATAGGCCCGGGTTCCCTAAATACCTTAAACATACATTATGTATGATTTAGATAAAGATGTGACCGTTCTGGCTAAAATAGTTCAAAAAAATAGATTACGCAAAATGAATATATTGAAAATTTCTTTCAAATTACTTTATCATAAGCGAAGATGTTAGCCTTTAAAGGTTTGACATGATGTGCGCACTGATTGTAACCATCGTACCGGGTAATCGTAACTTAGACCCACTTCATCATTTTTAGAGTAAATAATTAAACGGCTGAGCTGTACTAATCTACTTGAAATCGGACCTATCCGATAGCATCAAAAACGTTTTATAGCCGAGGCGCTGGCGCCGCCAGTCTCTTCGCAAAAAAAAATTAAAGAATTTGAAAAAATAAAACGGGTCTGATAAAAGGCCCACCCCCCTTGCCAAGGGCCCCCACGTCCGAGTCCATCGTTTTCTATACACTGTTACTGTCGAATCCACAGCTGAAGGAGAATGCAGCCATTGCAATGGCACGAAAATCATCAATCAAGATCCCCACCCCACTCGCGAATAAGTACCCTAAAAATAGTATAACCTCCGCCAGGATCAACCTTAAAAAGCCCCTCGATAGCATCGAGACTTTATTCTGGTCTTGTCATAAAGAAAAACATGCAATAGGCAGATTTTGCTCTTGCATAACGCCCGTTTAATTTTGGACCCTTTACAGTTGTGATTATCCATATCTTGTAGATTGAGACACCGGAAGTTCAACAATGGAGGAATTAATCGATGCCGTCGGATCGTTTGGACGATTTCAATGGATGCTGATTCTACTGATTATGGTGTCCAAGATAACGTTTGGATTCAGTATGTTGATCATGGCATTTGGAGTGGTGATTCCAGACTGGTGGTGCCTTGCTCCTGGAAGTGATTCCATCAGTGGTAACTTAACCAACAGGACTTCCTTCAATTTTAAGAAGTGTGACGTCATTGTTGATAATGTGACGTTACCATCTTGTATCAGAGTATTTGAAACGTCCATTACAAGTACTGTTGTCAGCGCGGTAAGTTAGCTCGTTCTTTTAATTTTGATGGCCCACACTACATGAAAATCTGACCGGTTGTTGCGATAGGTCGCGTCAGAGGTCATACGAGCGGCATTTGAACCTATGACATCAGACATTTGATTAACCAATCAGCATTGACGTCACTAGTGGAATACCACACAGTTCCGTGTAAAACACGCTTAAAGCTTGCAGTAACAGACCGTTTCATTGGCTAATCTCTCACGTCAATGATAACAACTCTTCCAGTGTAGTAAAGACAAGTAAAATGAAATTTTGAACTATAAAAAAGAAACGTAACAGGATCTGTGTTTTAATCAGATTGGTTAGCTCATACTTTTCGTCTATCTATAATGGGGTATTTATTTGTAGTATCCGTGGTACCCTTATAACAGGAGGATTAAACCTCAACTGGGATAGAGAAGACAGGTTAATGTCACATAGTGTGCTATGAAATAAAGGGTGTCAGGGGAGTGGGTTTATCTCGATTTCCAACTGTCATGAGATCTTTGATTTACTGCCATTGGACCTCTGTTTTCAGCTCCATACGAGCAAATATGCACTTATCCTAACCGGATTAGAAAGAGAAAGTCGGACTGGAAGCTCCGAGCGAACAAACGGATCAAACCCGGGTAACACTCCAATAAATATATGTTGGGCTTGATGAAGCTGCGGCATCAATAACCTCTCGGCTGTTATAGAATGGGTACCATATGAAATCAGGGAACCAGAGCCTCCCGTGTAAGGAACTGATCCAAACAGGGTGCCGAGTGGAACCGCGACACCACAATAAAGCTGTTAGAATTAAATTTCATTCTTTTTATTTTAGTTTGATCTTGTTTGTGAGAAGGAGTGGATTAAACCTGTATTAACAGCTGTCCAGATGGGAGGAGTTCTGGTGGGAGCTCTGTTAGCTGGTCAAGCTGGTGATACCATTGGTAGAAAGAAAACCATCTATCTCTGTATGCTGCTTCACGCCATATTCAACTTTACCATAATCTTCTCCGTCAACTGGGAAATGTTTGCCGCGTTTAGATTTTTGATTGGGTTAACAATCGGTGGTTATTTGGTGATAGTTGTCTATCCCCTCGAGTTTATTGGTACCCACAGACGTGCTCTAGCAAGTTCCTTGCCCTTCTGGGCTGTTGGCGTCTGCATGTTAGCGCTTGTTGCCTACCTGATACCAGATTGGGAGTGTCTTCATCTTTTATGCGGAGGTTTCACGATGCCCTTTCTTCTCGGCTGGTTGTGAGTATAAAATTAGGTTCTGGTTTCAAATAGGGAGCCATGGTTGCTCAGGGGATAGCCTTATGGTACTTTCTCACTACCTAGGATATTGCCTCAGTACCTATGGCACTGTCTCACTACCTTGGATATTGCCTCACTACCTATGGCATTGTCTTACTACCCATGGTACTGTCGCGCTACCTACGATATTGCCTCACTACCTATGGCATTGTCTCACTACATATGGTACGGTCTCACTACCTACGATATTGCCTCACTACCTATGGCACTGTTTCACTACCCATGGTACTGTCTCACTACCTTTGGTACTGTCTCGCTACCTATTGGCACCGCCTCACTATCTATGGCACTGCCTCACTACCTATGGTACTGTCTCACTACCTTTGGTACTGTCTCAATACCTATTGTGCTGACTCACTACCTATGGTACTGTCTCACTACCTATGGTACTGTCTCACTACCTAGGATTTTGTCTCACTACATATGGTACTGTCTCACTGCCTAGGATATTGTCTCACTACCTATGGCACTGTCTCACTATCTATTGCACTATCTCACTACCTATGGCACTAACTGATTTCAAATATGGAGCCAAGGTTGCCCAGGGGATAGGTCTATGGCACTTTCTCACTACCTATGGCATTGTCTTACTACCTATGTCACTGTCTATAAATGCAGTTTGTATTTCTATAAATACAGTTTTGTATTTCTATAAATACAGTTTTGTATTTCTATAAATACAGTTTGTATTTCTATAAATACTTTTTGTACTTCTATAAATACAGTTTGTATTATAATAGACATTGTTTGAATTTTACTTTTTATAATTTGTATAAATACAGTTTTGTACCCGAGAGTATGAGGTGGTTAGCAACGAAAGATAAAATACCAGAAGCTCTGGAAATCTTGGCCAGGATTGCTAAAATAAATGGAACAGTGGTACCGACAAATGCCGAGAGTGTTTTAAAGAAACTTAGCGAGGCCGAGAAACAACAAAATGAAGGATTAAAGAAATATACTTATTTAGATATTTATCGTGGTCTGACTATGTTTAAAACAACATTCTGTATTCAATTTATTTGGTGAGTTTCATTTCTATTTTTATAAATATAAATCACTAGTTGGTTACCATGGAGCTGGATGTGCGACAGTCTAGACCACCTCAACCTCCCCATTCAAGCTGCCCTTATGTAGAGTTGTGTATAGAGTTAAGGCCCTTGTTTCACTTTGTTGAAACGAAGAAGTCTATTGAATTTCAGCAATTCCTGTCATTTGCATTATTTATGCATTATTTAAGGGAGTAAAACGAAAAAAGGTAGATGAATTTCAAGAATCTTTGTACAATACATCCAGAGGTTTTATGTGGCTGCTATTTATTATAGTGTTATATTTTCTAGGTGTTCTCTAGCTGCTTTTTATTGCGGTGTTATATTTTCTAGGTTTTCTCTAGCTGCTTTGTTATATTTTACAGGTGTTCTCTAGCTGCTTTTTATTGCGGTGTTATATTTTCTAGGTTTTCTCTAGCTGCTTTGTTATATTTTACAGGTGTTCTCTAGCTGCTTTTTATTGCGGTGTTATATTTTATAGGTTTTCTCTAGCTGCTTTGTTATATTTTATAGGTGTTCTCTAGCTGCTTTTTATTATGATGTTATATTTTATAGGTTTTCTGTGGCTGCTGTTTATTATGGTGTTATATTTGGCATTAGTGCTTTAGCGGGAAATTTCTATCTGAATTTCTTCATTGTAAATTCCCTTGAGATGCCGCTCTTTTTGCCAGCTGTTTGGGTTCTAGAAAAGTAAGTAATTCGCCATCTTGTTGTTTATTTACGTGACAAGTATTGGATCAGAGTTTTCAGTGCAGATGAAATAAAATGGGGTTTATCGTTTGTGTGACTGCAACCAGATGAATGGTTCTTGCAATCTGATTAAAACACAGTACCTACTCCGTTTCGTTTTTATAGTTCAAACTTTCGTTTCACTTGTCTGGAAGAGTTGTTATCATTGACGTGTTCTTGGTGATATGAAGGATTGGCCAATGAAACGGTCTGTTACGGCGAGCTTCTGGCGTGAGGTACACGGAACTGTGGGTAATCTATTTGGTTAATCAAATGACTGACGACATAGGGTCAAAATCCGCGCGTCGATTTCGGTTTTAAAATTCCATAACTTCGGATTTAATTGGAATATTTTGATGAAATAAAACAAATAGGGTAGCATTTTATGTATATTTTCACAAAATATTTGTTAAAAATTTTCTTTCTGTCATTTGAAACTTTGACCTGAACATCCATACCCACTAAATAACTACATCAAGGTTCAACAACCGTCGAATGGTTGATTTCCTATACGGTCCAGATATATTTAATCCTATCGTTCGGATAACACTGTTTTTGGTATTTTGTAGAATTGGTCGTAGATTGGGAACGTCTCTTCCTCTATTTTTGGCAGGTGGCTTGTGTATTATAGTAATAATAGTACAGGAAGGTAAGACACGTGAGAGTTATTTCCCTTGTCGCATTGATCACTCAGTATCTACCCGATGTTACTTACACCGGACTAGTTGACAGAATATAATATCGTTTTACAAAGCCGCAGATTCCCAATAAGGAACCATATCTCCTATAAAGATCTTATGGGTTTGTTTTTTTTGACTTTAATCCCAATACTTTGATGACCTTAACTCCTTTCATAAAGGTGACACTATGTGTTGTAGTTGACGTAGTGTATCATATAGTTGACGTAGTGTATCATATAGTTAACGTAGTGTGTCCACCATATTTGACGTAGTGTGTCCACCATATTTGACGTAGTGTGTCCACCGAATCTGACGTCGTAGTGTGTCTATTATCACCATAGTTAATTGTTGACGCTATGTATTAATATACGCCATATAGTTATAGTTGACGTCATCTGTTATTAGTGTACGCCGTGTGTTTGTTGTTGACGCTATGTGTTTATAGTTGACATCATGTGTTATAGTTGACGTCATATGTTTATAGTTGGCGTCATTTGTCTATAGTTGACGTCATGTTTCTATAGTTGAGGTAAGCATTTTTTTACCGTCCACCGGAGCCTGGTCTTATGACGTCATATGTGGATTGTAGGTTAGGATTAGGGTTAGGATAAGGGCTGTGGCCTGCAGGTTTCGTCACAGTCTCGAGATGTAGACAGGGCTAGCCCTAACCCTAACCCTGGGCCAAGCTTAACCCTTATCCTAACCCACAATCCACATATGACGTCATAAGACCAGGCTCCGGTGGACGGAAAAAAACGTTTACCTTGGACGTCGTGTGTTTAAAGTTGACGTCGTGTGTTTATAGTTATAGTTCATGTAGTATTAACATCACAAATATGTTTTTTTTCTTGAAATCATGGATTTTATCGTCAACAATATGTGTTTTATGGTTGACATCAGGTCTATTTTGAGTGTATACAACGTGTGTATAATATATTTTTCAGCTACTGACACAACTAGAAGTACAGCTATAACTGGTTTATCATTGGCAGCTAAACTGTTAGTCGGCGCAGCATGGATGGCTTTACTTCTTATAACTAATGAAAGTTATCCCACTGTTATCAGGTTGGTCATACGTAGCTGTATTATTGGTTTGAGGGTCACTAGTCACAGTCGCTGAATCACGGACAAATAGAAGAAACGAAAAATGAAATGAATCGAATTAGAGTTTAACGTAAAACTTTTCCGCTCTTACTGGGATAATGAACATGGGCATGCGCAATACACTGTGGACAATGGGCATGCGCAATACACTGTGGACAATGGGCATGCGCCATACGGTAAACGTTTTTTACCGTCCACCGGAGCCTGGTCTTATGACGTCATATGTGGATTGTGGGTTAGGATAAGGGTTAGGCTTGGCCCAGGGTTAGGGTTAGGGCTAGCCCTGTCTACATCTCGAGACTGTGACGAAATCTGCAGGCCACAGCCCTTGTCCTAACCCTTATCCTAACCCACAATCCTCATATGACGTCATAAGACCAGGCTCCGGTGGACGGAAAAAAATGCTTACCGCGCCATACACTGTGCGGTGAGGGAAATTTTGCCCGGACATCAACACTACGACCTAATGTCAAGGGACGAAATCAGTTCAGTTGTCTAATGAACCTCTAACTGTCTGAGAGAAATAACAATTAAATGTAGATTTTTCTCACAAGTAGAAGTTGTATCCCATGACAAATTAATGCAAAAATTAATTTGGTTCTATTGCTTCGAGATTGTCTTAACAAGCAGTCTGGTTTCTGACAAGAATATCCCACCCAGTGCCGAATTTACCTATACGTTTTCACATGCTGAAACCTATGGCCGCAAGAGCCAGGAGGCATCTGGCCAAAGTGCATTATATTTTTGACACTGTAATATGTTATTTATTAAACATACATCATTATCCTCGGCTAACTACGTGTCATGATGCTGGAACAACATAGGGCATCTATTTATCAATAGAAGGCTTGATCTCGCGTTTAACTGCCCGATCATCTTTTATATAGGTCATTGAGTTCTGTGTTTATTCTATAACTACATACAAATCTCAAAATACACTGTACTATTCAGATTATCAAAAAAAATCATCATCAATAAACAAGAAAAAAAACGTTAAAATTCATGACAGGTTCCGCCCTATTTTCTTTCCTTTTTACAAAAATTGTCGTTCCTAGTGGTGACGTCATTACGGTTTGACGTAATTATGAAAATGACGTCATTCTGGGCAAAAGTAGTACGTTTTCAAGCCATTGAATACAACCATAGGTTATTCAATGGCTGTATTCAATGGCTGTATTTAATGATATTTTTGCTTGTATTTGCATGTAGTCATAGAATAAATTAAGGTACTGTCGTTGATTTAGAAACTCTACCCCGAATTCACAGTTCACAATGCGGTGAATCTAACAATTTGGTATGGGAATTGCTCCCAGTGTTGACCGAGAAGATAGAAACGTTAAACCGAATATCATTTGATATCATTGTGGATGTTTTTGTTTTGTAGGTATGTGGGTTATGGTGCTGCTAATACCGTGGCTCGAGTTGGTGGCATTCTCGCTCCCTTTATCTTCAATGTGGTAAGTCTACACAAACCCATGTTCGATTAACGTAATACCCTGCATATTTCTGCACTAATCTCGATTGGGTATCCACCCAGCTTGTGAGCCTATCAGATTACTCGGTCGTCGCGAATACCCAGTCTCGTGCTTTCCAGCTAAAATGTGTACTTGTGATAATGGAGTTGCAAAGTTCAGGGTTCGTTCGATGTCAAGGCTTTCGTGGGACGGGAATAATAAAGTAATCTAGCAACGCCCAGATGTTCTAAAACTCACAGTTCTTGCTTCAGGAACGCGACACAAAATATGTACTGGTTTTAAGGATGTAAAATTAAAGTATCTCTTAGCGACTTTCTCTTGGGTGTCGAGTGGTCAAGCGACTACGCTTTAAATCACACGGTCTGCCACCGAGTCACATGACGTGGATTCGATCCCTAGTTTGTATGTGATGCGATTACTCCAAATCTCCTGGTGTCGGCCTACTTCTAAAGATCCACCACGCACAAACGGATTATTGAAAATGCATAAATTTCTTCCATATGTTATCCACTTGGAGGGAGGTTTGGAGTCAACTGACGTCGTTTCCATTCCCCGGTTGTAGTGAGTAGGGTCGGCTGCCCATATGTTAGTCCCGAAATGACCCAATTTGTGTCAAGTGGACGTTAAACCCCATTTCTCTCTGTCTCTACACACTTGAACCGTGTTTATTTTATTTCTAGAGCAAGAACCGGATCGCACCGTTTGTAATAATGAGTGTTCTTCTTATCTTGAGTGGAATCGCTGGTTTATTTCTTAAAGAAACTAAAGACATGGCTCTACCGGATCTAATGGTAACCAAGGAAACCCACAATAAAACAAAACAAACGATGGAAGAGGAAGAAGGTGGCCATATTGGTCCTTATCAAGTTGGATCGGATGACGTAATAATTGACTCCATCAACGACGAAAGGAACCAGGACAAAAAGATCAAAGACATAAACGATCGACATTCAAACGAAGTAAATACATATCTATAAAATAACGAACACCAAATGAACAAAATCTGATTAAAATCTGTGTTGTTTTTCTTGTTGCTGGTTCTTGTTGATAAACTTATTGAGCAGGATACAATGACTTCTGGCAATGGGATCATTAGCCAGAAATATAGATACTCTGACTTTGCCTGTTAATTTTAAACATATATGTTATACTGTTTATATTACAGTCGGCTCCCCAGCCTCGTGGGTTTTCTCAGGGTCCTCCAGCCCCCACTACTAAGGACCCCTACACACAAGCGAATTATTGAAATAAAATTGAGTCAGCCCCAAAATGACCGAGTATGTGTAGAATGGACGTTAAACCTCATTTCTTTCTCTCTGTTTTTTTTACATTTCAAAGGGAACACGTGTTTATATTTTTATATAGTTTTAGGTTCGCTAATCATTAGTTAAATCATATGAATATAACTTTATTTTATGAATAAGTATGAAATTGATTGTAGATAACAATAATCAGCCACTGTCTGAGAGATGTTACTTTTATAAATAACTTTTAATATATGTTTATTTTTAAAGTTTAAGTGTTTTCTTGGCAGGCCATTCCAAGTTTGAAAACCATAAAATACAAATGTTGAATGTTGAGGTTGACAAGCATCATAAAAGATTTTGCGCACGTCTTTGAATTTTTATAGATTCTGAATTTATGTTTTTTTTATTTATACAACTTCATTGAGTATTTTTGTTATAAATTTATAAACAGATGGGTTTTTTTAAAATAATTTTATAGAAGTGTTTACTCTTTTCCGTTTTGTTTTATGGTATACTGTGCAGCGCATCTTTAAATATTTTTATCATTATAATAATAATAATTATGATAGCTCTGTTCGTATATTTTATTTTTCCTTCACATGCAGTAATATTCCCAAAGCAACTGATTGTGGGTTTTATATTTATCAATTTATGTGGACAATCTAGCCAGGTGTCTGATAACCGATTGACAAACTACCGACAACAAGAATATTTTACCTCAGAACTGAAACATGTGTTACATAGTGTGAGAGACAGTGATAGGTAAAAGATTATAATTATCCTATGACCGCATGTGTAATAAGCTCTCCACTGTTCTCTAATTGACCACACTATTGTTCATTTAATAAAGAACCAGATGCTGCCATATGTATAATGGTCAAGTTAGATAATCCGCTGATCACTAATGACGTCTACTAGCGTTAGCTGTCACACATCAATTGTTCTGTAGCCTGCCATATGCTTATAGTGAGATAATCTATCAATGACAAATGATTTAATTGTGTAGTCTTTACATAAGTCCCTTTGTTACATATTATTAATTACCTTTGTTATCAAAGTGAATTTAGTATAAATTGGCTTTGGTTTTTCATGTAAATCAGACCAGCTTTGGCGGCTGACCAAATACGACTGAATAAAATGTTGAATCCAGTTTGTTATATTCTGTTAACTGAAACTATGTTATAATCATAATTTGGTGACCGTGTCCAGCGAACAACTGTGGTTGTATGGAAAGATACAGAATAGAGTAGTGGCAGCCGAATTCTCTCCAGTTTGAACCAAGTACAGAACTAGTCAAAGTCAGAAATGGAGGCGACTGTTTTTACAAGGAATTTGCACGGAAAAAACAAGACGTTACAGACACAGAGGACAAAACGACTGCAGGGCCATACAAGAAAAAAAGAACCAAATGAATGTAAACAGATAACATGTACAATATTATAGTTTTAGTATAAAGGTGAGTCATTTTGCTTTAAAAGAATATAACTGATTTTTGTCTAATTTTTGAACACATCTTTTGGCATATTATGAGAAATATTTAGGTTACTAGAAAAAGAATAAGTACCTATTATTAAAAGAATTGAAATATTTTGTGGTTGTCTCAAAGATTTTTGTAAAACGTTTAAGACGTATTCCGTTAAGTTTCGGTTTTGATTAAAGAGACAATCCCAAAATTAATGTTTTATCTTCCTATAAATATGTTTTATGTATATACTTTTCCTGATAATTAATGGGATGTATTTTATTGGATTCCTAAAAAGAGAGGAACATGTATTTATACCCTCAGAGGCAAGGGTTAGCTCAAGTTAAGAGCGTTATGGTACATTTTTAATATGTAATTACCCCAGAGGAAGGGTTTAGCTCAAGTTAAGAGCATTATGGTAGATTTTTACTTTGTGTTGTCGTTTGTTTTGTATAGGAAGATGAATCATTTGAAAATTTGATGCGTTATAAAACAGAAAATATCTTATTGAAGATAATTATATGTGTTCAAAACATTCATAATCCCTTATCTCGAGTAAAAGCAATTTGGCAAAATCCTAAATGTGTATTATTTGTAATTCTTTATTTTATGGTTTAATTGTTGTGTATTTTAAATATTAGTTATTTTTTACTCATATCAACTTTAAAATAACAAAGAAGTCAGAGCAACGTATTCTGCTCTGACCGAGATGGTGTCGGCGAAGACCGAGGGCGAAATTACGCTACAAGGAGAAGATATTAGCTCCACACCACCAAAAGAAAAGTTAATTTATCCGACGTTAACTTTGTCGTAAGAGGAAAGAGGAAGAAAATTGATACAAATGATGTACGGAACAAACTGGCTGTTCCAGTTATAGGAAATATAAATAGTTCCTGTTGAATCAACGTTGAACGGGCCTGTATATAGAAGATATGAATAGATGTGCCGATAATTTTGTGGATCCTGTTGTTGCTGTTGTGTGTGTTTTATTTTATTCCATGGATAATTAGTGTACACTGTGAACTATTAATGTGTTAAAAATTGGATCATCATTATAACAATTTTTCAGAAGAACTTTTCAAATAACTTTTATATATATATATATATTACTTTTTATATCCATTAAGGATAGGGGGATTATATTTTTTTTGTTTGTTTCACAAACTGTTGGCAATGGAGGTATTGTTACATAGTGTGAGAGACAGTGATAGGTAAAAGATTATAATTATCCTATGACCGCATGTGTAATAAGCTCTCCACTGTTCTCTAATTGACCACACTATTGTTCATTTAATAAAGAACCAGATGCTGCCATATGTATAATGGTCAAGTTAGATAATCCGCTGATCACTAATGACGTCTACTAGCGTTAGCTGTCACACATCAATTGTTCTGTAGCCTGCCATATGCTTATAGTGAGATAATCTATCAATGACAAATGATTTAATTGTGTAGTCTTTACATAAGTCCCTTTGTTACATATTATTAATTACCTTTGTTATCAAAGTGAATTTAGTATAAATTGGCTTTGGTTTTTCATGTAAATCAGACCAGCTTTGGCGGCTGACCAAATACGACTGAATAAAATGTTGAATCCAGTTTGTTATATTCTGTTAACTGAAACTATGTTATACATGCTGTCTAAAAATATTAAGACCATCACAGAGCTATGGCCCGATCTACGTAAAATAATCAACAATATTTTACCCCGAAACAGAAAGATCCAGCCCTAAAGTGACTACCCCGATTTGAACAGGGTCTAAAACTATTCTATATTAACAACGTCTTCCTTTTTTTCACCTTCTGTCTGATTCATCCTTATTGTTATTACTAGAAACAAACTGATACATCGTCATGTTTATTCATCTTCTTAGTTATTGTAAGAAACAGATTCTAAGAAATGCATTGATTCAGGACAAAAATAGAAATTGTTGATGGAATCGAGAGGGGTTTTATCTGATACTTTCGGTTTATCTGCAGTTGAATGGGTAGAGCCTTAAACCGGAAGTAGTAAACTCTGAAACAGGGAGTGACAGTATAACACCATCAGTCCTTTATATACCCTCGACGGCTAAAGATGCTCTGATATCCAAATTTTAGCGGCGCTGACCATAACTATAAATCAATCTAACCTTCGCATGCAAGTAAATAATTCCTAAACCAACTGATCCCCAACAGACAAGCGATAGTCAGAAATAGATTAACAATCAAGACGACTACATTCTTTCTATAAACGTCGAATGAAAGCAAGCTTTATAAAACCGAACAAGACAGATCTTTGTGAATAAGAGATGTTTAACAATTGAAGATTCAAACTTCTATAAAGGTATTGATGGGAGTACTTGGTGTGAACAGTATAAACTTGTTTCAATAACGTCTTACACATAACACTTATAACATCTCTTAATCTAGTCCCGTAATAACCTAGTTGGTGTCGAGTGGACGTTAAACACCATTTCCCTCTGTATAACATCTCAACCACCTATAATAACATAACTCTAACCCTATTTCTAATATCATCTACAAAAAAAAAACAATAAAAAGGACCAAATTTGTAACACTGTCCTAAAATGTCCAAGCTATGAAAGGCGAAGCTGAAGCACATAGTACCCATTGACACCTTATTAAAATAAGAGAGGAAATCTCTGACTCAACTTCGTAAATCAGAGAATGAATTGAATGATAATACCGCCATCAACTTAGTTTCACAAGTAGCTCTTACATTTTGTTGATATGATTTAAAGGGGACGTCGATGTGGACAATTGAATTGTGAGTAATATGTTTTATTTTAGACTTTAGCATCTATACAGCTCACTAATTACGTCCACCTGTGCAGGTGTTGGGGTTAGTTTGTAGCAAGGTGGTCTCACTTTACCCCGAGCGTAATGACATCTAATCGTGTTAATGGTCTATTGCTTTATTTTACTGGTGTTGCTCTCAAATTGTAAATCCCACAACAGCGTCGGCGTCGGGATTAACATTGAGTTAATTGTCTTAGTTTCGATTCCCGGTTGTACGTGGCAAGTAGTCGGGTCACGTGTCCAACCTCCTGGGTTTCTCCGTTTCCTCCGGTTTTTGCTGCTAACGACCCCTATATGTTAGTCCTGAAATGACCTAGCTTGTGCCTCGGGTGGAAGTTACCCCCTCTCTCTCTCTCTCTCTATCTCTCTCTCTCTCTCTCTATCTCTCTCTGTGTCTCGGGTGGACGTTACCCACTCTCTCTCTCTCTCTCTTTCTGTGTGTCTCGGGTGGACGTTACCCACTCTCTCTCTCTCTCTCTCTCTCTCTTTCTGTGTGTCTCGGGTGGAAGTTACCCACCCTCTCTCTCTCTCTCTCCTCCCCCGCACCCTCCCCGTGGCGACTGCTTTCTCAACTTTGAAGGAGTCACGAACACATTATATTACAAAGGACAGCAAACAGACTTCAACTGAACGATGAGAAAACTGAAGATTTACTTCTTGTTCCTGACTCTAGACTGGAAATAAAGAACTCTCCAGATATTGTTGTGTTTAGGCCAGACTCAAAACTTTTCTGTGACAGTTGCGATCGTTTTTGGACAGATACTCACCATTACTCCTCAATATTTATAACTGCATTAATAGCCCCGATTAACGAAATAATTAAAGCAACCGAATCATTGAAGCTCCTCTTTAATCTCATGTATTCAGCCCAGATAAGTTGAGATGAGAATTTATTGTATATAAACTTACGAATAGTCTATAAATAACTATGACGTAATTATATTATAACAACAGAATTTATGAATCATAACAAAAAGGATGGAGGCACGTTCAAGGTAATGTTATATTCAATTGTGGTTGATTGATAGACTGCATGCACTATTCCAGGTGAGAACTACTTTTGTATTTTTAATTAAACATACATTATGCAAGAGCTAAATCTGCCTATTGCATGTATCTTTTCGGGCCTGAATTAGACATTAATTAACTTATCCGTACCATAATCAACTCTCGATGGCATCGCTACCCTGCGATCTCGAGTGGATTATGACCCGATTTACTGCATAACTCCCCTTCACGATTAAATCAATAAATGGATAATCGAGACTAAGTTTTTTTTTTTACCGTACTGACTTTATTAATGATGTTCGAGGCTAGACGGAAATTTCAATCACTTAATTCTCGGTTCATAGTAGATGAATTGGACTGAAATTTTCGTAATCAACAGTATCTAATCTAATTGTTTAGAAACCAACCACAAGGTAAAACAGTTATTCTCAACTTGTATGCCACGCGATATGCCCAAGTGTGCCTCGACATTGTGAACGACCTGATCCCAATTGTGTCTACTTGTTCGTTCAATGCTATGTTTTTCTTTATTTATTATGAATCAGTCTATATTTGTAGCCCGTGTCTACGGTTGTATGCCGTCTATGACTCGCCATGTTTTTATTTCGCCAAATTCCAATATATTTCATATATATCTCACCAAGTATGCTGCTATGTTTTCGTGTGTTCCAAGATATGTTGTCGGTAAAAAAAGGTTGAGTCAGAACCACAAGGTAAAGGTTTTATTTTCTAGAGTTTATTAATCGCCAATTATTCTGGTTTTATACACAGTCGCTTTATTCCGTATCTTGTAGATTAGGAAACCGGAAGTTCGGCAATGGAAGAATTGATCGATGCTGTCGGGTCGTTTGGACGATTTCAGTGGATGCTTATTTTATTCATTACGATATCACAAATAACATTTGGATTCAGTATGTTGATTATGACGTTCGCAATGGAAATACCAGACTGGTGGTGCCTTGCTCCTGAAAGTGATTCCATAAGTGGTAACTTTACCAACAAAACTTCCTTTAATTTTAAGAAGTGTGACGTCATTGTTGATAATGTGACGTTACCATCTTGTAGGAGAGAATTTGAAACGTCCATTACAAGTACTGTAGTCAGTACGGTAAGTACACTAAATATAACTTGTATCTTTTTTATATACATACTACTTTTAACACCAGTTATATTGCATAGTAAACTTGACGCATATAGACATTCTATTGCAGGCCTTTCTTTGGTCTCGAATATTATTAAAATATTAATCAGACATTTATTAAGATGACAAAACTGTATTAAACCCTCTGGGACATCGGGTGGTCGGGGAATTAATGGTTTAGGAGATCCGCCAAATAAAAATTTAACGTTAAAAAGTGTCGATTGTCGAATACCATTACTAAGATAAAGAACAATGAATGCCACATCTTGTGAAATCTTCCAACTCTGATAACTTTGTTCAGAATAAAGTAATTTGACGAATAGTTTCAAAATATTCATTTTTTATTCTCTATTTTTGAATATTTTTACAACAAGAACGGTCAGCTCTTTATCTAAATCTGTAGCTGACATTAGGTAAGTAAATGAAATGGGGTTTAACGTCCTACTATTCTGCTCCGACTGGGCTAATGAACACATGCATACTCCATACAGTCTACTATGAAGACATTTTGACTTGACAGCGGCGATACGACCCACGTTTTCTTTAATTCCAATTACCAAAGGTTATTAAGCGTGCCATCATCACCTGTTTTTATTTTAGTTTGATCTTGTTTGTGAGAAGGAGTGGATTAAACCTGTATTAACAGCTGTCCAGATGGGAGGAGTTCTGGTGGGAGCTCTGTTAGCTGGTCAAGCTGGTGATACCATTGGTAGAAAGAAAACCATCTATCTCTGTATGCTGCTTCACGCCATATTCAACTTTACCATAATCTTCTCCGTCAACTGGGAAATGTTTGCCGCGTTTAGATTTTTGATTGGGTTAACAATCGGTGGTTATCTGGTGATAGTTGTCTATCCGCTAGAGTTTATTGGTATGCATCGTCGAGCTTTAACGGTTGCATTGCCCTTCTGGCATATTGGTATTTGTCTACTGTCTCTAGCTGCCTTCCTGATACCAGATTGGAAATGTCTTCATCTTGTCTGCGGAGGTTTCACTCTGCCATTTTTACTGGGTTGGTTGTAAGTATTTGCTTGTTTTAGTTTCGTGGTTCAAACATCCAATCGACAAGGACCAGGTTACGTAGAGAAAGTGAGAAATGGGGTTTAAAGTTCACTCAACACAAACTAGGCCATTTCAAGACTAACATATGGTTCAATTTGATTTCAATAATTCGCTTGCGCGTAGGGGTCTTTAGCAATGGAAGGAAACCCGAGGACCCGGAGAAAACCTATGATGTTGGACTATCGCACTCCTTGTCACGTATAACCGTGGAATCAAAACCACGCCAGTTGACTAAACCTGGGTGTATGATCATACGGTCCCATGCTTATATCTTCACGTTACAGTCCCATGCTTATATCTTCACGTTACAGTCCCATGCTTATATCTTCACGTTCTGTCCTTGAATGAACCTCTTTTTAATTTCAAATTCTCATAAATATTTTTTTTTCAATTCTCAAGTTAAATTTTCAAAAATTTGTTTTAAATTTGTTTTAAATTTTACTAAATTTGTATTAAATTTTACTAAATTTGTTTTATATTTTCCTTAATTTGTTAATTTTCCTTAATTTGTTTCAAATTTTCCTTAATGCATTTTTAATTTTCCTTAGTTCATTTTAAATTTCCTAAATTTATTTTAAATTTCCTCAATTTATTTTAAATTTCCTTAATTTATTTTAAATTTCCTCAATTTATTTTAAATTTCTTCAATTTATTTTAAATTTCCATCAATTTATTTCCATCAATTTATTTTGAATTTCCATCAATTTATTTTGAATTTCCATCAATTTGTTTAAATTTCCATCAATTTGTTTAAATTTCCACCAATTTGTTTAAATTTCCATCAATTTGTTTAAATTTCCATCACTTTATTTTAAATTTACATCACTTTATTTTATAATTTACATCACTTTATTTTATAATTTACATCACTTTATTTTATAATTTACATCAATTTATATTATAATTTCATAAATATAATTTTTAAAATTTTTCTTAAATGTTCTTTTCTTAAAATTGTCATAGATTATCTTTTATTAAAATTTCATAAATATATTTTTCAATTTTCATAAATACAGTTTTGTACCCGAGAGTATGAGATGGTTAGCAACCAAAGATAATATGCCAGAAGCTCTGGAAATCTTGACCAGGATTGCTAAAATAAATGGAACAATGGTACCGACAAATGCCGAGAGTGTTTTAAAGAAACTTAGCGAGATGGAGAAACAACAAAATGAAGGATTAAAGAAATATACGTATTTAGATATTTATCGTGGTCTGACTATGTTTAAAACAACATTCTGTATTCAAAGCATCTGGTGAGTTTATTTATTGATTTTAATGCTGTCGGACATGAGCTAAACTTTTGTGTGTCTGCCACAATGACCTATTCTTCAGTAAACAAAATATATTAAAGCAAGTAAAGAGTTTCCGTATTGTTACTATTTGTTACACCTCTCCTAGTGCCAGCCTTCTGTGGCTATCAGTGAAATACATCCACTATCCCAAATCTCTCTCTCTCCCTCTCTCAGAAAGTTCATCCAGATTTTCCGCCGTGGTTTGACCTTGTCAGTGATGCAGGACGGAGGGCCTGACAAGGACAACTGTATGGTCTTTCGGATGGGACGAAAAGCCGAGGTCCCGTGTACACATTGGCGTGCGCGTAAAAGATCCCTGGCAGTCGCAATTCGACACAAGAGTAGGCCGTAGCGCCTCTGCCGGGCAAAATTTCCCGCGTAGCACACTGTATAGCGTATGCTCGTCTTTCATTAGCCCAGTTTAGTAGCAGAACAGTAGGACGTTAAACTCCATTTCATTTCATTTCTCTCTATTGTTATCCTCGTGTATATTCTTACCCCGTCCCTCTCTCTCGGTTTGTAGAGGCGAAAGGCAGGAATTAATAACCTGAAGTCAATCGGGGCGGGGCGGGGGGTGGGGGGGTAATTGATAACTGAGTGGTCTGCATCCATATTCCCGAGACTTGCATTGGAGAATGTATGCTTCGCGTCTACACTAATGTGGTTATGTTTACCTCGTATTGATTGTTGTCGTGTACGAAGCAGAGAAGGATTTTCCAAAACAACTTATATCGTCTGCTCACCAAACCTAATTTATAATCAATTATATTTTGTAGGTTTTGTGTAGAAGTTATAAAGTATGGTATTATAGTGGGTGTTCCTGATCTAGTTGATAACTTATATCTCAACTTCTTTATCTTAAATTCAATGGGTATTCTATTATTTCCCTTAGCTGTCTGGCTACTAGCAAAGTAAGTAAATTTGTGATTTAGGGTATCATGGGGGATATAATAATATGGCGCCTAGAAAATGAAGTCTAAAATCAGAAATTACAATAAGGCGTTGACTCACTAACCCAGAAGTGGATCCGTGTTGGCCTAGAATGTTCATCCTCTGATGGACGTACTTTTAACACACCTTCTCCGTGTCACTATCTCCTCGAGATAATATAACGTGCACGAATGTTTGAGATTATTTAAATGTTTCTCCTAATTAAATAATAGGGGATGTTTGTGTTTTGGGGGGACTTGGAAAGGGAGTTTTTGAACCTTATATAACGAATTTACCTGATTTTACAGTCATACAATTACCATTTGGATTCCGGGAGGTTTATGCAAGAAAATATTTCACCTAACTAAATTTATTTTAATATTTTAGGGGGCGAGGAAAGGGAGTTTCTATGCCTCTATTTATATCTGCAATCATGTGTATTATAGGTATAATCATACAGGAAGGTAAGTAATGTTCATAGTTGACGTCATGTGTTTATAGTTGACGTCATGTGTTTATAGTTGGCGTCATGTGTTTATAGTTTACGACATGTGTTTATAGTTGACGTCTTGTGTTTATAGTTGGCGTCATGTACTGTATTAATTTTATAGTTGACGTCACGGGTTTAAGATTGACGTCACGAGTTTATAGTTGACTTTACATGTTAAAGTTTACACTATGTGTTTACAGTTATGTGTTTATATTTGACGGCATATATTTATAGTTGACGTCACGTGTTTAAAATTGACGTCGTGTGTTTATATAGTCCGTGAAATCATTATGAAAACTACAAATTCAGCCAAATAAAATCTGATGACATGGAATGGGGTTGAACGCCCTACTGGTCTGCTCCGACTTAACTAATAGAGGCGACATTCTTAAAATGTGCAGTGAGTATTAAAAGTTGACGTCACATGTTTCTGTTTTGCGTTTAGGGTTTATTGTATAAAGTTGGTGTCATATATATATTTAACACGTGGTTTGGTTTGTTTCAGCAACTGACACCGATAAGAGTACAGCTATAACAGCCATGTCACTGGTAGCTATGTTAAATGTAGGAGGAGCGACGTTAGGTTTAATTCTTATTACGTTTGAGAGTTATCCAACAGTGGTCAGGTATATTCTCATTGCTCCCAGTATATTACCAGGGACATAGTCAGCATCCACTGGGCCCTTGGGTGGAAACGTCACTGGGGTCCACGCATCAACAGCGAAAAGGGGCATAATCTTGCCATTGTCTGGGCCCTGGTCCACTCTAAATTCTTGTTGGGAAACGAACAGTCCGTTTTTTCTGAGTTAACCCTTCCGCCTGTATGACCCCCCCCCCGCGTTTTTCTGAGTTAACCCCTCCGCCTGTTTGACCCCCTCCCCGTTTTTCTGAGTTAACCCCTCCGCCTGTATGATGTCTGAGAAATATTTCCAAACACGTCGTATTATACCGAAGAATTCCGATTGATTATAAGTATGTTGAATGTTTTATGTTGTAGATGTGTAGGCTATGGTGCCGCTAATGTCATGGCTCAAGTTGGCGGAGTTGTAGCTCCCTACGTATTTAACGTGGTAAGTCTATAATAATTTGATTGATTAATTGGTGACTAAAGCCAGGCTATGTTATGGTTTCTCAAACTGTCTGGGTTCTCGCACCATATGTATTTTTAAATACATGGGTTAGGGTTGCAAGGATTGGGTAAAAGGGATGTAAGGTTACACCAAGAAATAGAATAATTCGATGGATTAATTGGCAGCAGAAGGTTCCGCGCCGCGTCGGTCACGTGACGGATGTGATCTGAAGATTAAATATAATCTGACGTGTGGTTGTGGTTTCGATCCTTGGTCAGTGGTGTCAGCCGTATGTGGCGCCTTCTCATTTTCGCCACAGGAATGAAAATAAAACAATTTAACTTGTCAGCGATATCATCCTCGAAAGAAGCGGACGTTAAACATTAAGAAGGAGAACAGCAACACAAGACTGATCAGTGCGATTGGGTTTGCGGCTTAAGTCCGTGTACACGTTGGCGTGCATATAAAAGAACCCATGACATTTGGAATTCGATCTAGGAAGCAGTGGCGCACACGGTATGACGTATACCCGTCTTTATTAGCCTAGTGGATGCAGAAAAGTAGGACGCTAAACCACATTTCATTTCATAGATATTAAAACCCCTCCCCTCTCTAGTCTCTATCATCCACACAAATATTCTACGAATATTAGTCTGGATGGGTCCTCAAAATTTGACGGAAAATAGGTCATTGTCTGGATTATCCAGTCTTTTAAGTTACCACGTACTAAATCTATCAAAACATCTCGCTTGTCAACAATGACACTCTCTAAAATTTTGTTTGTAAAGGTTTTAATTGAAATGGTAATTTTCTCTCATCATGAATCAGACGTATGGCTTCTCACAATCTTCTTAATTCTTCATCGCGATTCATGCTTTATTACTCGTATCTATTTTGTTCCTAATAATAGATGTGCCAAGTGAATTGTGGGCTATATTTCAGACTCGCTTTATAGAATCTAGCAAAATCGATCCGGCTGGCTTCATAAGATCTAGCACTTACCGAGACTTTAGCCAAAAGGTTCCATTGCCCATGCGTAACCGGGAGTTTGTTTTTTTTATATGGTAGATTATCCAGTAATTTTCGTCAACAATTGAGAACCGCCTCAGACCCTCCGTACGTTGAAGACTAGGGGGGGGGGGTCTGAGTGACCTAGACTACACCCCCTCCCTCTCTCCATCAAAGGGGGGTGTTGCTTATCAGTAACTTTATATCTAATTGTTTATACTGGCACTGAAACCAGAAATATATTTGCTGTAACGTCCTTCTGCTCTGCCAACGGCACACCTCGGAACACATGAAAAAATAGCGGCACACCTGGTTAAATATATAGTATGGCTTACTAGTCATAGATGCATAGTTTGACTCCAACTCAAACAAGAAAACGATCAGCAATGAACTTACCAGTAGAAGCCAGTAAATACTCAATTAGGATCATTTGGTTTTTCGCATTTTCTTAGTGTGCCGTTCAAAATTCCGCGGCACACTTGGGAAGTTTTTGCCGCGGCACATTGGTTGAGAACCACTGGACTGGACTAATGAAGGCCGACACTTGAACCGTGTTTTCTTTATTTCTAGAGCAAGAACCGGATCGCACCGTTTGTAATAATGAGTGTTCTTCTTATCTTGAGTGGAATCGCTGGTTTATTTCTTAAAGAAACCAAAGACATGGCTCTACCGGATCTAATGGTAACCAACGAAACTCACAATAAAACAAAACAAACAATGGAAGAGGAGGAAGAAGGTGGCCTCATTGGTCCTTATCAAGTTGGATCTAAAGCTGTAATAATTGACATAACCAGGGATCAGATAAGCAGTGATAACAAATTCAACGAAGCTCGCGAATTAAATACGTATCTATAAAGGTTGATGTCCGCTTCCACCTACCGTGATATGGCACACTAGGAAATGTAGCAATTCTTTTAACAGATACACACTTTCTATGTAGTAGTTTAAAGTCGTCATGCACACAGAGAGAGATAGAGAGAGAGAGAGAAATGGTGTTTAACGTCCACTCAACACAAACTAGGTCATTTCGGGACTAACATATGGTTTCAATTTCTATTTCAATAATTCGCTTGCGCGTAGGGGTCTTTAGCAGTGGGAGGAAACCGGAGTGCCCAGAGGAAACCCACATACGCTCCATGCCACATACGCTCACACCAGGGCTCGAAACCACAGCCGCAAGCCAGAGGTGAGCGGCCAGGTAGAGGTGGAAGCGCGGCACTCTAGAGACTCGTCTACTTCATACTTCGAGTATAAATCGCCGTCCTGAGTGGCCGCCGTATCCAACATTTAGTAGGGCCTATATTGTTTTTAACTGCGCTTTTACTCTATTTCACATTTGACACACACACAAACACTAAATATAAACATGTTCAATTACATCAAATGGAAGCAGGATAAATGCTTCTAAAAATTCTATTCCTTGGTGTTTTCGACTAAAATCGTCGATTTAGGATTAAAATGTCGGTTAATAACTTGCTAAATGTCTGTTCACGAGGCAACCTAAGTTTAGTATGGCCGATGCTTGGACACTTCCTGTAAATACTATACAGTATAATGTTGTTTAAAGGGACAATAAAACTTTTGCTGGCTTGGCAGCTCCAGAAAATAAATAATGGGCTTATTCTAAGTACTAGATATTTAAGTGTCCTACCTGTTGTGTAAATTGTCCATTAAGGCACATTTGAAAAGGTTTACGTTAGACTTTTCAAATCAATAAGTTGAATTTTTCCAATTTTTTAAATTAGGTGTGTTAAAATGAAATTTATATCATCAATTGATTGGAATATTGTATAATAATACAATTTGTTGACCAGAATGAAGATTGGGACATATTATTCAGTTACAACAAGAGTGTTATTAGAGCTTTAAAAACATTTCTTTGATTGGTAAGCTACGAAGGTCGGGTTAGGTGCAGAAGAGTAGCTACCCGTATCGTAGTCTCTTATCATCCAAACAAATATTCTACGAATATTAGTCTGGATGGGTCCTCAAAATTTGCCAGAAAGTCGGTCATTGTCTGGATTATCCAGTCTTTTAAGTTACCACGTACTGAATCTATCAAAACATCTCGCTTGTCAACAATGACACTCTCTAAAATTTTGTTTTAAAGGTTTTAATTGAAATGGTAATTTTCTCTCGTCATGAATCAAACGTATGACTTCTCACAATCTCCTTAATCGCGATTCATGCTGTTGTAGCGTCTCTATTTTGTTTCTAATAATAGATGTGCCAAGTGAATTGTGGGATATATTTTATCCTCGCTTTATAGAATCTATCAAAATCGGCCCGGCTTCATAATATATATCACTTACAGAGACTTTAGCCAAAAGGTTTCATTGCTCATGCGTAACCGGGAGTTTGGTTTTTTATGTGGTAGATTATCCAGTAATTTTCGTCAATAATTGAGAACCGACCCAGACCCTCCGTGCGTTGAAGACTAGGGGGTTCTGGGTGACCGAGACTACCCGTATCGCGCAATTCAAAGGCATAAATCATCTTCACTAGTTATCTCCCCTGTCATTTCAGGGGTGAGAAACTTGCTTAGACTATTCAGCTAATTACAAGACGGGACCTTCTAGATTCTAAATCACGCACCTTGTAAACTTTTATTTTCCAATTTGACAAGTTTGGCTATTGAAATTCTCGTCAAGCCGATTCTGGAGAGGTATCTCAATATCACCGGTCGCCTCCGACACAGGGCCTTCACAAGTTTGTGTAGCACCCAGGTCAAAAGTTTCAGTGAAGTCCACCCAACTCTGTAACTGCTTTGTTTCGTGTCAAAGCGCAGTTGACTTTTTATACGCCCACATTTTCATGTGGACGTATATTGTCGTCGCCCCTGTCCGTCCGTCCGTCCGTCCGTCCGTCCGTCCACAATTGTTTGTGAACAGTCTACAGGTCACAATTTTTATCCGATTTCAATGAAACTTAAAACATAGGTTTATCACCCTAAGATCTCGGTTCCTTTCGATATTGGCATGTATCGGACTGTAACTTCATGGGTTATGGCCCCTGATTGTACGAAAAATCACGTTTTTTAGCTTGTGAACAGTTTAGAGGTCACAATTTTGAACCGATTTGGATGAAACTTGAAATGCATGTTTATAACCCAAAGATCTTGGTTCCTTTCGATATTTGCGCCAATCGGATCCTAACTTCCTGAATTATGGCCCCTGATTGTCCGAAAAATCGCCCTTTTTAGCTTGTGGTCCCTCTGGAGGTCAAAATTGTTATCCGATTTAAAAAACCGTTTGATTATATCACCGTTCCATGGTTATGAAGGTCGAGTTCGAATTTCGTGAAAATCAGACCAAAATTGACGGACAAAATGGCCGCCATTTGTACGCGAATAGTGTGAAAATATGTTAAATCAAGGTTGTGAACAGTGTAGAGGACACAATTTTGAACCGATTTGGATGAAACTTGAAATGCATGTTTATAACCCAAAGATCTTGGTTCCTTTCGATATTTGCGCCAATCGGATCGTAACTTCCTGAATTATGGCCCCTGATTGTCCGAAAAATCGCCCTTTTTAGCTTGTGGTCCCTCTGGAGGTCAAAATTGTTATCCGATTTAAAAAACCGTTTGATTATATCACCGTTCCATGGTTATGAAGGTCGAGTTCGAATTTCGTGAAAATCGGACCAAAATTGACGGACAAAATGGCCGCCATTTGTACGCGAATAGTGTGAAAATATGTTATATCAAGGTTGTGAACAGTGTAGAGGACACAATTTTGAACCGATTTGGATGAAACTTGAAGTGCATGTTTATAACCCAAAGATCTTGATTCCTTTCGATATTTGCGCCAATCGGATCGTAACTTCCTGAATTATGGCCCCTGATTGTCCGAAAAATTGCCCTTTTTAGCTTGTGGTCCCTCTGGAGGTCAAAATTGTTATCCGATTTAAAAAAACGTTTGATTATATCACCGTTCCATGGTTATGAAGGTCGAGTTCGAATTTCGTGAAAATCGGACCAAAATTGACGGACAAAATGGCCGCCATTTGTACGCGAATAGTGTGAAAATATGTTATATCAAGGTTGTGAACAGTGTAGAGGACACAATTTTGAACCGATTTGGATGAAACTTGAAATGCATGTTTATAACCCAAAGATCTTGATTCCTTTCGATATTTGCGCCAATCGGATCGTAACTTCCTGAATTATGGCCCCTGATTGTCCGAAAAATTGCCCTTTTTAGCTTGTGGTCCCTCTGGAGGTCAAAATTGTTATCCGATTTAAAAAACCGTTTGATTATATCACCGTTCCATGGTTATGAAGGTCGAGTATGAATTCTGTGAAAATCGGACCAAAATTGACGGACAAAATGGCCGCCGTTTGTACCCGAATATTGTGAAAATATGTTATATAAAGGTTGTGGACCTTATAGAGGTCACAATTTTGAACCGATTTTGATGAAACTTGACATGTATGTTTATAACCCATAGATCATGGTTCCTTTCGATATTTGCGCCCATTGGATCATAACTTCCTGAATTATGTCCCCGGATTGTCCGGAAAATCGCTTTTTTCGCTTTTGGTCCCTCTAGAGGTCAAAATTATTATCCGATTTAAAAAAACGTTTGACTATATCACCGTTACATGGTAATGAAGAGAGAGTTTGAATTACGTGAAAACCGGACTAGAATTGACGGACAAAATGGCCGCCGTTTGTACACGAATAGTGTGAAAATATGTTATATCAAGGTTGTGGACCCTATAGAGGTCACAATTTTGAATCGATTTTGATGAAACTTGACAGGTATGTTTTAAACCCAAAGATCTTGGTTCCTTTCGATATTTGCGCCCATCGGGTCATTACTTCCTGAATTATGTCCCCTGATTGTACGAAAAAATCACCCTTTTTAGCCTGTGGTGCCTCTGGAGGTCACAATTATTATATGATTTAAAAAAAAACGTTTGATTATAAAAACCAAACAAATTCTAATGATTTTCTGATAATTCCTTAATATGCGACAATTCTTGTTGACTGCCCGGACGATTTGGCTGCTGTGTGGGCGTATGTTTCGTTGCCTGGCAACCTATTTTTATTATTATTAAAGACATTTTAAAATACATTTTTTATACATGATATGATATTGAGTTAGAGACTTAGCTACTTTAAGTTATAATATTTGCGTGGTGCTCAAAGGCGTTTTATAGCTGAGGCGCTGGAGGCGCCAGCCTCCTCGCGAAAAAAATTAAAGAAGTTGAACAAATAAAATGGGAGGAAAATGCTAAAATCGATGAGAAAAATGAAATGTACCCTAGTTAGGGAGGGCCCTAAAGGCAGACAAAAGGGCCCCTTGTCTGACAAAAGGGCCCCCGAGTCTGAGTCAATCGTTTTCTTTACACTGTTACTGTCGAATCCACTACTGAATGAGAATGCAGTCATTGCACACTGGTATGAAAATCATCAATCAAGACCCCCCCCCCCCACGAAAGAGAGTCCTCAAAATAGTATAGCCTCCGCCATGATAAACCTTAAAACGCGCCCCTGGTGGTGCTGCATTTATAATCACAAGGAGCTCGGCGAATACGGTCCTGAAGCGGTTTTCATCTATTTCACATGGTCACGTGATGCAAACAGGGTTAGAGCACGTGATGGTTGTCGAGGATTGTGGGTTAGGTCAAGGCTTATTGCTAGATCTTGGGTAAGGTTACGGTTAGCGGTAGCCCGGTTTAGAGAGGGCTTGGTCTTGGGGTAGGTTACGGTTAGTGCTACCCTGTTTATAGCTTGTGACCCTGAGGGCAGGTCTTGGGTTAGGGTTAGCGCTAGCCCTGTCTACAGCTCGTGACCCCGGGGGCTAGGTCTTGGGTTAGGGTTAGCACTGGCCCCGTTTACAGCTCGTGACCCCGTGGGCTAGGTATTGGGGTAGGTTACAGTTAGCACCAGTCTTGTTTACAGCTCGTGACGTGGGGGAAACCCGCTGATGACCTTCTGAAGTAGATATAATCAGGTGATCTTGGTTTCGATACAGTTCACCAGGATTTCCAGAGTGGTTTCCCCTTGTCAGTAGTGCTGGACAGGCGTCTAGTCGTTCGGATAGTACAAAAATCCGGGGTACGGTGTACACATTAGCGTGCGCGTAAAGGAACCCTTGGCAGTTGGAATTCGAAAATAACCGTAGGCCCTAACGCCGCTGTTCGTGCATATATTCCTTCATAGTACCCTGTATGGCCTATCCCCGTCATCATTAGCACAGTCTGCAAACATTCATCTCTAAAACCAATGACAACATAATATTAAAGGGGCCCCAATTTAGGTGTAAAAAGGTACTGATTATCATCCTTGGTTGAAGTGGACGTAAAATTCCAGGTATAATTTGTCTAATATATTTGTTTGTGTGTAGTGCAGCCCCCCACCCACTACTCTTACTAACGTGAAACTAATCACTTTCCACGAATTGTTTACACGTCCGTTGTCAGGGACGGATCCAGGAATTTTTGCAGGAGGGGGTTTGCCAAGCTTCAGTTAAGGAAATCTGCCACCATCGTCTCTAATTCACATAGGCATACATACAAATTGAGCTTTTTAAACACAGAAATCATTTTTATAATGATTTAGGATCACTTTGTGATGTAATTTCATTGTTGCAAGGCATTATTTCTTTTTTTATGTAGCTGAGCAGGGCGGGGTTTAGACCCCCCCCCCCCCTGGATCCACCCCTGGTTGTATTAGAGTCACAGGCACTTGAAGGGATTGAAATAAATTAAAATAAAACTTCTTACTAATTCTTGTCTATATACTATATAGTGAAGCAGTAGTAAGAAGTTTTATTTTAATTTATTTTAATCCCTTCAAGTGTCTGTGGTTAGAGTGAGTACACTACGACAGTTTAACATTATAATACATAGAGCAATAAGATGGGCTTTAAGGTCCTATTCTTCTGTTGGTTCGCTAGTCTGGAGGTCGGATTTTCCGGCGTGGTCCCCCTTGTCACTGATAAAGGACTGATGGCGTGACAATGACACCTATCTAGTCGTTCGGATGGAACGAAAAGCGAGGTCTTGCGTACAAATTGACGTGCATGTAAAGATCCCTTGACAGTTGGAATTCGATATAAGAGTAGGCAAAATTCCGCTCATAGCACACTGTATGGCGTATGCCCGTCATCATTAGCGCAGGGATGTAGACGGGTGGATACACGAGACACATATTAATTAAGAATTTTATTATAAAATATTAGCATATATCAGGCCCGGATCGAGGATTTTGTCGGGGGGTGGGGGGTGGGGGGCATACATTGGAGCAAAGGATAATATGTAGCAATTAATAACCTTGGATTAGTTGGGCGGAGACAATGCGAAAATCATGTTTATATCATTTATTAAAGAGCAGATATGTGAACTACAACAGTAACAAAGCAAACGAAAATGAAAATCAACTATGTCACTGGGCTGACGGGGGGGGGGGTCACGGCAAACTGCCCCCCCCCCCCGATCCGCACCTGTATATTAACTGACCAAACGTACAAATAAACTATTTCATATCATAATAGTACACACAAAAATATGACCAGCCTACACCGTATTACAATTGCATCCGTAAAAGAAATGAACTGGGGTTTAAGGGCTTTGTGTTCTACACCGACTAATAAGCTAATGAAAACGATTGCATACAAGAAACTTAAATAAAAATGGTCTGATGTGTTCAGTACGAACAGATAGCTTTAATTTATTCTTTAAATGACATCTAGAAGCACGGATCACTATTCATAATAAAACACAACACAAGGTATATATGGATATAACTACTTCTCTATAATTAATAACGACGTTTCGTAACACATACAGGTCACGTTTTCAAGTTAATGACAAATATCCATCTAGAACAAGCATACTAATAAACTAATTTACAATTTACAATGTAATGAATTATTAGCCGACGAAAATAAAAACTAAATCATTCATAAAACCTAAAGTTATTTAAAGTAGAACTGGGTTTATTTAAGATATATTATGGGAGATTAGATAACGAGTTGGCAGTTCTCACTATGATAGATAAAAGCTAGATAATGTAAAGGTAATTTGGTGAACATTTCAGTCAAATTGATCCTAGATTTAAGCGATTGAAACTGCAACGTAGCCTCGATCATCATTACTACAGTTGGTACGATGTAAAGCATAGTCTTGAATATCCATTTAATGGTTTAATCGTGAAGGAAGGTTGAAGACACGACGTTGTTTATTTTGTTTTTGTATTCTCGATGATAACGTTTGCCTGAACTAGAAAATATTTATATTCTACAGGACTCGGGCTTGATACAGGATTTCCGCTACCTGATACAGGCGCAGATGTCGCTGTTGGTACGTCATTCCATAGATAGAGGTCCAGTACACCTGTAAAGGTTTTGGTAACTTCTTTAGTGCCTAATCTTTTTCTATCAGAACCAAAATTGACGGACAAAATGGCCGCCGTTTGTACCCGAATATTGTGAAAATATGTTATATAAAGGTTGTGGACCTTATAGAGGTCACAATTTTGAACCGATTTTGATGAAACTTGACATGTATGTTTATAACCCAAAGATCATGGTTCCTTTCGATATTTGCGCCCATTGGATCATAACTTCCTGAATTATGTCCCCGGATTGTCCGGAAAATCGCTTTTTTTCGCTTTTGGTCCCTCTAGAGGTCAAAATTATTATCCGATTTAAAAAAACGTTTGACTATATCACCGTTACATGGTAATGAAGAGAGAGTTTGAATTACGTGAAAACCGGACTAGAATTGACGGACAAAATGGCCGCCGTTTGTACACGAATAGTGTGAAAATATGTTATATCAAGGTTGTGGACCCTATAGAGGTCACAATTTTGAATCGATTTTGATGAAACTTGACAGGTATGTTTTAAACCCAAAGATCTTGGTTCCTTTCGATATTTGCGCCCATCGGGTCATTACTTCCTGAATTATGTCCCCTGATTGTACGAAAAAATCACCCTTTTTAGCCTGTGGTGCCTCTGGAGGTCACAATTATTATATGATTTAAAAAAAAACGTTTGATTATAAAAACCAAACAAATTCTAATGATTTTCTGATAATTCCTTAATATGCGACAATTCTTGTTGACTGCCCGGACGATTTGGCTGCTGTGTGGGCGTATGTTTCGTTGCCTGGCAACCTATTTTTATTATTATTAAAGACATTTTAAAATACATTTTTTATACATGATATGATATTGAGTTAGAGACTTAGCTACTTTAAGTTATAATATTTGCGTGGTGCTCAAAGGCGTTTTATAGCTGAGGCGCTGGAGGCGCCAGCCTCCTCGCGAAAAAAATTAAAGAAGTTGAACAAATAAAATGGGAGGAAAATGCTAAAATCGATGAGAAAAATGAAATGTACCCTAGTTAGGGAGGGCCCTAAAGGCAGACAAAAGGGCCCCTTGTCTGACAAAAGGGCCCCCGAGTCTGAGTCAATCGTTTTCTTTACACTGTTACTGTCGAATCCACTACTGAATGAGAATGCAGTCATTGCACACTGGTATGAAAATCATCAATCAAGACCCCCCCCCCCCCCCGAAAGAGAGTCCTCAAAATAGTATAGCCTCCGCCATGATAAACCTTAAAACGCGCCCCTGGTGGTGCTGCATTTATGATCACAAGGAGCTCGGCGAATACGGTCCTGAAGCGGTTTTCATCTATTTCACATGGTCACGTGATGCAAACAGGGTTAGAGCACGTGATGGTTGTCGAGGATTGTGGGTTAGGTCAAGGCTTATTGCTAGATCTTGGGTAAGGTTACGGTTAGCGGTAGCCCGGTTTAGAGAGGGCTTGGTCTTGGGGTAGGTTACGGTTAGTGCTACCCTGTTTATAGCTTGTGACCCTGAGGGCAGGTCTTGGGTTAGGGTTAGCGCTAGCCCTGTCTACAGCTCGTGACCCCGGGGGCTAGGTCTTGGGTTAGGGTTAGCACTGTCCCCGTTTACAGCTCGTGACCCCGTGGGCTAGGTATTGGGGTAGGTTACAGTTAGCACCAGTCTTGTTTACAGCTCGTGACGTGGGGGAAACCCGCTGATGACCTTCTGAAGTAGATATAATCAGGTGATCTTGGTTTCGATACAGTTCACCAGGATTTCCAGAGTGGTTTCCCCTTGTCAGTAGTGCTGGACAGGCGTCTAGTCGTTCGGATAGTACAAAAATCCGGGGTACGGTGTACACATTAGCGTGCGCGTAAAGGAACCCTTGGCAGTTGGAATTCGAAAATAACCGTAGGCCCTAACGCCGCTGTTCGTGCATATATTCCTTCATAGTACCCTGTATGGCCTATCCCCGTCATCATTAGCACAGTCTGCAAACATTCATCTCTAAAACCAATGACAACATAATATTAAATCGGCCCCAATTTAGGTGTAAAAAGGTACTGATTATCATCCTTGGTTGAAGTGGACGTAAAATTCCAGGTATAATTTGTCTAATATATTTGTTTGTGTGTAGTGCAGCCCCCCACCCACTACTCTTACTAACGTGAAACTAATCACTTTCCACGAATTGTTTACACGTCCGTTGTCAGGGACGGATCCAGGAATTTTTGCAGGAGGGGGTTTGCCAAGCTTCAGTTAAGGAAATCTGCCACCATCGTCTCTAATTCACATAGGCATACATACAAATTGAGCTTTTTAAACACAGAAATCATTTTTATAATGATTTAGGATCACTTTGTGATGTAATTTCATTGTTGCAAGGCATTATTTCTTTTTTTATGTAGCTGAGCAGGGCGGGGTTTAGACCCCCCCCCCCCTGGATCCACCCCTGGTTGTATTAGAGTCACAGGCACTTGAAGGGATTGAAATAAATTAAAATAAAACTTCTTACTAATTCTTGTCTATATACTATATAGTGAAGCAGTAGTAAGAAGTTTTATTTTAATTTATTTTAATCCCTTCAAGTGTCTGTGGTTAGAGTGAGTACACTACGACAGTTTAACATTATAATACATAGAGCAATAAGATGGGCTTTAAGGTCCTATTCTTCTGTTGGTTCGCTAGTCTGGAGGTCGGATTTTCCGGCGTGGTCCCCCTTGTCACTGATAAAGGACTGATGGCGTGACAATGACACCTATCTAGTCGTTCGGATGGAACGAAAAGCGAGGTCTTGCGTACAAATTGACGTGCATGTAAATATCCCTTGACAGTTGGAATTCGATATAAGAGTAGGCAAAATTCCGCTCATAGCACACTGTATGGCGTATGCCCGTCATCATTAGCGCAGGGATGTAGACGGGTGGATACACGAGACACATATTAATTAAGAATTTTATTATAAAATATTAGCATATATCAGGCCCGGATCGAGGATTTTGTCGGGGGGTGGGGGGTGGGGGGCATACATTGGAGCAAAGGATAATATGTAGCAATTAATAACCTTGGATTAGTTGGGCGGAGACAATGCGAAAATCATGTTTATATCATTTATTAAAGAGCAGATATGTGAACTACAACAGTAACAAAGCAAACGAAAATGAAAATCAACTATGTCACTGGGCTGACGGGGGGGGGGGGGGGTCACGGCAAACTGCCCCCCCCCCCCCGATCCGCACCTGTATATTAACTGACCAAACGTACAAATAAACTATTTCATATCATAATAGTACACACAAAAATATGACCAGCCTACACCGTATTACAATTGCATCCGTAAAAGAAATGAACTGGGGTTTAAGGGCTTTGTGTTCTACACCGACTAATAAGCTAATGAAAACGATTGCATACAAGAAACTTAAATAAAAATGGTCTGATGTGTTCAGTACGAACAGATAGCTTTAATTTATTCTTTAAATGACATCTAGAAGCACGGATCACTATTCATAATAAAACACAACACAAGGTATATATGGATATAACTACTTCTCTATAATTAATAACGACGTTTCGTAACACATACAGGTCACGTTTTCAAGTTAATGACAAATATCCATCTAGAACAAGCATACTAATAAACTAATTTACAATTTACAATGTAATGAATTATTAGCTGACGAAAATAAAAACTAAATCATTCATAAAACCTAAAGTTATTTAAAGTAGAACTGGGTTTATTTAAGATATATTATGGGAGATTAGATAACGAGTTGGCAGTTCTCACTATGATAGATAAAAGCTAGATAATGTAAAGGTAATTTGGTGAACATTTCAGTCAAATTGATCCTAGATTTAAGCGATTGAAACTGCAACGTAGCCTCGATCATCATTACTACAGTTGGTACGATGTAAAGCATAGTCTTGAATATCCATTTAATGGTTTAATCGTGAAGGAAGGTTGAAGACACGACGTTGTTTATTTTGTTTTTGTATTCTCGATGATAACGTTTGCCTGAACTAGAAAATATTTATATTCTACAGGACTCGGGCTTGATACAGGATTTCCGCTACCTGATACAGGCGCAGATGTCGCTGTTGGTACGTCATTCCATAGATAGAGGTCCAGTACACCTGTAAAGGTTTTGGTAACTTCTTTAGTGCCTAATCTTTTTCTATCAGAAGCCCGTAGAAGTTCTAGTTTGATGCGAACTGTCACTGATTGAAGGGTTGGTTGATCTCCTAGGTATACATATAAAATTATATTCACATGATCACTGTCTTCTTTGGTAGCAATTTTAAGAAACCATGGCAGGTCCTCTATTCGGTTTACTGCGCTGTGAAATATCTGCGCTTTGAAAGGTTTACACAACGTGAATTTATGTTGAAATGTTGGACCTCGTAAAATGGACAACTTCCCAAGATAGCTAGATAGGCCGGCAAGGCTGACTTCTCTTGTCTTGTATTCTGTCACAACATGGGGCAGACATGCTAAATCCGTTGAACATTTTTCGTCTTTTTCTCTTCTTATTTCTGGAAGAAGATTAATATTTTCAACTACAGAGTTCTTTTTCAAAATTTGTTTCAAATGTTCGATGGTGGCTTCCATTTGTCGTGAGAGGATTTTCATGTTTTCTATTATTTTATTCATCTTCTGTTCTTCCTCATCACATGTTGTCTCAACTTCTTTCTTAGATTCGTTACCGAGTGCCGTTACAGCATCACATATCTTCTGTACCTGTTCGTCAATCTTCTTACAAGTTTCCGTTTTAGAATTTCTCATCACCGTTACCTTGGAAACAATGGATGCTACATACCCATCAATTTTTGTATGTTGTTCCGCGAGTTCTCTTTGTAGTTTGGTCAACTCCGTTTTCACGGCGTCTGCACAGTCTTTCAACTGGGGAGTCGTGTGGTCTTTATGATTCGACATCAGACACTTAATACAGATGATTTCGGTGCAAGTCTCACAGTAGAAGTCTTAACTCCTCTGTTTCGTGTTCGGTACAAACTTCTCTCTTTTGGACTTTAACTCCCGTTTCATCGTTTAAACTGAACACAGTGTGTTTGATACAACCAGCAAATTGATCGTGGTTTTCTTTACAACCATCACATAAATACTGACCACATTCCACACATCTGTAGTTAGAATTACCCTCCTTGCAAATATCACAGTCGATAGTTTCCCCTCTCCTCTTCGCTTTAAAACATTCTTCTTCAATATAAAAATTATATGAGAAATCGGCCACGCCGCCTTCCGGAACATCAATACCTTTACGGCAAACCGGGCACGAAAAACGAGAATTCGCAGCAGTTTCCTTGATGTGACTCCCCAGACAGTCTTCACAAAAAGTGTGAAAACACGAAATGATTTTAGGTTTGGTGAAATTCTCTTGACATATACTACAAGTGTCTCGTTTACGTTTTTCCGCCATGATCCTTGACGACGGACGGACTATTGCTACAATCCGCGGCTAATTTACTTCGTTGTACCTCAGATACTTAAAGGTAAAAAAATTAGGGTGGTTTGAAATCCTTCGTCTCACCTGTGCATTGTTGGCGGTTTATTAATACACACGATATATGAAATTTGGTTCAACGTCCTATCCATACACTCGGTACCCAGCCTCCATCAACTAACCATGGGTGTGTTGACTGATGTCTTGTACGCAAGGGTACTCAAGGTCTTAACAACCATGTAAACAATTCGTGGAAACTATCTAGTTTTACTTTCACTTTAAACTGAACCGTTCAACTCCTCAATTGATGTGTTAATTTGTATGCTGTCCTCAAGGGTCGTTTTGCTTCAATAAATTCTAGTCTATTGACGTATTGTAGGCCTACTCTGTCACATAACGACCGCGTAAACAATTCGTGGAAAAGAGTTACTTTAATTTACTTTCATTTTAAAGTAGCTGACCACAGATCACTTATTATTTCTCCCTTGGATTTAATGTTAATTCTCGTCTCTTAGACCGGTTCTAACTTTTTCCCAAATTTTCGTTGGGTACAACGCTTTCTGCCACAGGTGGAGAATCCCATTTGCAGGTATTGAAGGGAATAAAATCATGGAGAGCTCTAAAAGCTGCACCTAAAATTACAAATTCAGAAAATCACTCCCCTGTTTGTAGAGGTGAAATGATAACAAAGCTAAGACGTTTGGGATAAAGTTGGAACAGGGCAAAAAAGCAGGAATAAATAACCTGGAGTCAATTGGGGCTAATTGATAATTGAGTGGTCTGCATCCATATTCCCGTTTCCATTTTCGGGAGCGGATTTTACGAGACTTGCATTGGAGAATGTATGCTTCGCGTCTATACTAATGTGGTTATGTTTACCTCGTATTGATGGTTGTCGTGTACGATGCAGAGAAGGAGTTTTCTAAAACAACTTATATCGTCTGCTCACCAAACCTAATTTATAATCAATTATATTTCGTAGGTTTTGTGTAGAAGTTATAAAGTATGGTATTATAGTGTGTGTTCCTGATCTAGTTGATAACTTATATCTCAACTTCTTTATCTTAAATTCAATGGGTATTCTATTATTTCCCTTAGCTGTCTGGCTACTAGCAAAGTAAGTAAATTTGTGATTTACGGTATCATCGGGGATATATGGCGCCTAGAAAATAAAGTCTAAAATCAGAAATTACAATATGGCGTTGACTCACTAACCCAGAAGTCGATCCGTGTTGGCCTAGAATGTTCATCCTCTGATGGACGTACTTTTAACACACCTTCTCCGTGTCACTATCTCCTCGAGATAATATAAAGTGCACGAATGTTTGAGATTATTTAAATGTTTCCCCTAATTAAATAATAGGGCAAGTTTGTGTTTTGGGGGGGCTGGGAAAGGGAGTTTTTGTACCTTATATAACGAATTTACATGATTTTACAGTCATACAATTAATTACCACTTGGATCCCGGGAGGTTTATTCAAGAAAATATTTCACCTAACTAAATTTATTTTAATATTTTAGGGGACGAGGAAAGGGAGTTTCGATGCCTTTATTTATATCTGCCATCATGTGTATTATAGGTATAATCATACAGGAAGGTAAGTTATGTTCGTAGTTGACGTCATGTGTTTATAGTTTACGTGTTGTGTTTATAGTTGGCGTCACGGGTTTAAGATTGACGTCACGAGTTTATAGTTGACGTTACATGTTAAAGTTTACACTATGTGTTTACAGTTATGTGTTTATATTTGACGACATATATTTATAGTTGACGCCATGTGTTTAAATTGACGTCGTGTGTTTATATAGTCCGTGAAATCATTATGAAAACTACAAATTCAGCCAAATAAAATCAGATGACATGGAATGGGGTTGAACGTCCTACTGGTCTGCTCCGACTTAACTAATAGAGGCGGCATTCTTAAAATGTGCAGTGAGTATTAAAAGTTGACGTCACATGTTTCTGTTTTGCGTTTAGGGTTTATTGTATAAAGTTGGTGTCATATATATATTTAACACGTGGTTTGGTTTGTTTCAGCAACTGACACCGATAAGAGTACAGCTATAACAGCCTTGTCACTGGTAGCTATGTTAAATGTAGGAGGAGCGACGATAGGTTTATTTCTTATTACGTTTGAGAGTTATCCAACAGTGGTCAGGTATATTCTCATTGCTCCCAGTATATTACCAGGGACATAGTCAGCATCCACGGGGCCCTTGGGTGGAAACGTCACTGGGGTCCACGCATTAACCCTTCCGCCTGTATGACCCCCCCCCCCCGCGTTTTTCTGAGTTAACCCCTCCGCCTGTTTGACCCCCTCCCCGTTTTTCTGAGTTAACCCCTCCGCCTGTATGATGTCTGAGAGATATTTCCAAACACGTCGTATTTAACCGAAGAATTCCGATTGATTATAAGCATGTTGAATGTTTTATGTTGTAGATGTGTAGGCTATGGTGCCGCTAATGTCATGGCTCAAGTTGGCGGAGTGGAAGCTCCCTACGTATTTAACGTGGTAAGCCAATAATAATTTGATTGATTAATTGGTGACTAAAGCCAGGCTATGTTATGGTTTCTCAAACTGTCTGGGTTCTCGCACCATATGTATTTTTAAATACATGGGTTAGGGTTGCAAGGATTGGGTAAAAGGGATGTAAGGTTACACCAAGAAATAGAATAATTCGATGGATTAATTGGCAGCAGAAGGTTCCGCGCCGCGTCGGTCACGTGACGGATGTGATCTGAAGATTAAATATAATCTGACGTGTGGTTGTGGTTTCGATCCTTGGTCAGTGGTGTCAGCCGTATGTGGCGCCTTCTCATTTTCGCCACAGGAATGAAAATAAAACAATTTAACTTGTCAGCGATATCATCCTCGAAAGAAGCGGACGTTAAACATTAAGAAGGAGAACAGCAACACAAGACTGATCAGTGCGATTGGGTTTGCGGCTTAAGACCGTGTACACGTTGACGTGCATATAAAAGAACCCATGACATTTGGAATTCGATCTAGGAAGCAGTGGCGCACACGGTATGACGTATACCCGTCTTTATTAGCCTAGTGGATGCAGAAAAGTAGGACGCTAAACCACATTTCATTTCATAGATATTAAAACCCCTCCCCTCTCTAGTCTCTATCATCCACACAAATATTCTACGAATATTAGTCTGGATGGGTCCTCAAAATTTGACGGAAAATAGGTCATTGTCTGGATTATCCAGTCTTTTAAGTTACCACGTACTAAATCTATCAAAACATCTCGCTTGTCAACAATGACACTCTCTAAAATTTTGTTTGTAAAGGTTTTAATTGAAATGGTAATTTTCTCTCATCATGAATCAGACGTATGGCTTCTCACAATCTTCTTAATTCTTCATCGCGATTCATGCTTTATTACTCGTATCTATTTTGTTCCTAATAATAGATGTGCCAAGTGAATTGTGGGCTATATTTCAGACTCGCTTTATAGAATCTAGCAAAATCGATCCGGCTGGCTTCATAAGATCTAGCACTTACCGAGACTTTAGCCAAAAGGTTCCATTGCCCATGCGTAACCGGGAGTTTGTTTTTTTTATATGGTAGATTATCCAGTAATTTTCGTCAACAATTGAGAACCGTCTCAGACCCTCCGTACGTTGAAGACTAGGGGGGGGGGGGGGTCTGAGTGACCTAGACTACACCCCCTCCCTCTCTCCATCAAAGGGGGGTGTTGCTTATCAGTAACTTTATATCTAATTGTTTATACTGGCACTGAAACCAGAAATATATTTGCTGTAACGTCCTTCTGCTCTGCCAACGGCACACCTCGGAACACATGAAAAAATAGCGGCACACCTGGCTAAATATATAGTATGGCTTACTAGTCATAGATGCATAGTTTGACTCCAACTCAAACAAGAAAACGATCAGCAATGAACTTACCAGTAGAAGCCAGTAAATACTCAATTAGGATCATTTGGTTTTTCGCATTTTCTTAGTGTGCCGTTCAAAATTCCGCGGCACACTTGGGAAGTTTTTGCCGCGGCACATTGGTTGAGAACCACTGGACTGGACTAATGAAGGCCGACACTTGAACCGTGTTTTCTTTATTTCTAGAGCAAGAACCGGATCGCACCGTTTGTAATAATGAGTGTTCTTCTTATCTTGAGTGGAATCGCTGGTTTATTTCTTAAAGAAACCAAAGACATGGCTCTACCGGATCTAATGGTAACCAAGGAAACTCACAATAAAACAAAACAAACAATGGAAGAGGAAGAAGGTGGCCACATTGGTCCTTATCAAGTTGGATCTAAAGCTGTAATAATTGACACAACCAGGGATCAGATAAGCAGTGAAAACAAATTCAACGAAGCTCGCGAATTAAATACGTATCTATAAAGGTTGATGTCCGCTTCCACCTACCGTGATATTGCACACTAGGAAATGTAGCAATTATTATAACAGATACACACTTTCTATGTAGTACTTTAAAGTCGTCATGCGCACAGAGAGAGAGAGAGAAATGGTGTTTAACGTCCACTCAACACAAACTAGGTCATTTCGGGACTAACATATGGTTCAATTTTTATTTCAATAATTCGCTTGCGCGTAGGGGTCTTTAGCAGTGGGAGGAAACCGGAGTGCCCAGAGGAAACCCACAAGGTTGACAAGGCGCCCCTATCGCCATGCCACATACGCTCACACCAGGGCTCGAAACCACAGCCGCAAGCCAGAGATGACCGGCCAGGTAGAGGTGGAAGCGCGGCACTCTAGACCACTAGTCCATCTCAACCGCCCATGCACACAGAAACCCATCTACTTCATACTTCGAGTATAAATCGCCGTCCTGAGTGGCCGCCATATCCAACATTTAGTAGGACCTTTATTGTTTTTAACTGCGCTTTTACTCTGTTTCACATTTGACACACACACAAACACTAAATATAAACATGTTCAATTACATCAAATGAAAGCAGGATAAATGCTTCTAAAAATTATATTCCTTGGTGTTTTCGACTAAAATCGTCGATTTAGGATTAAAATGTCGGTCAATAAGTGTCTGTTCACGAGTCAACCTAAGTTTAGTAAAGCCGATACCTGGACACTTCCTGTAAATACTCCACAGTATAATGTTGTTTAAAAACATTTGTTTGATTGGTAAGCTACCAAGGTCGGGTTAGGTGCAGAAGAGTAGCAACACATATCGAACAATTCAAAGGCATAAATCATCTTCACTAGTTATCTCCCCTGTCATTTCAGGGGTGAGAAACTTGATTAGACTATTCAGCTAATTACAAGACGGGACCTTCTAGATTCTAAATCACGCATCAATGGTTTACATCATTGAAACCTTGTAAACTTTTATTTTCCAATTTGACAAGTTTGGCTATTAAAATTCTCGTCAAAAATCTGGGGTACGGTGTACACATTAGCGTGCGCGTAAAGGAACCCCTGGCAGTTGGAATTCGAAAATATCTAACGCCGCTGTTCGTGCATATATATTCCTTCATAGTACCCTGTATGGCCTATCCCCGTCATCATTAGCACAGTCTGCAAACATTCATCTCTAAAACCAATGACAAGATAATATTAAAGGGGCCCCAATTTAGGTGTAAAAAGGTACTGGGTTCTGATTATCATCCTTGGTGGAAGTGGACGTAAAATTCCAGGTATAATTTGTCTAATATATTTGTTTGTGTGTAGTGCAGCCCCCCACCGCCCCACCCACTACACTTACTAACGTGAAACTAATCACTTTCCACGAATTGTTTACACGTCCGTTGTCAGGGATTGAAATAAATTAAAATAAAACTTCTTACTAATTCTTGTCTATATACTATATAGTGAAGCAGTAGTAATAATTTTTATTTTAATTTATTTTAATCCCTTCAATTGTCTGTGGTTAGAGTGAGTACATTACGACAGTTTAACATTATAATACATAGAGCAATAAGATGGGCTTTAAGGTCCTATTCTTCTGTTGGTTCGCTAGTCTGGAGGTCGGATTTTCCGGCGTGGTCCCCCTTGTCACTGATAAAGGACTGATGGCGTGACAATGACACCTATCTTGTCGTTCGGATGGGACGAAAAGCGAGGTCTTGCGTACAAATTGACGTGCATGTAAAAGATTCCTTGACAGTTGGAATTCGATACAGGAGTAGGCCATATTGCCGCTGTCCAGGCAAAATTTTCTTCATAGCATACTGCATGGCATATGCCCGTCTTCCATTAGCGCAGTTTAGGAGCAGAACATTAGGACGTTAAACCCCATTTCATTTCCCATTGTTCTGCACGTATTGATCATGAGCAGATGTAGACGGGTGGATATTAATTAGTAATTTTATTATAAAATATTAGCATATATCAGGCCCGGATCCAGGATTTTGTCCGGGGGGGGGGGGGGAAACATTGAAGCAAAGGATGATATGTAGCAATTAACCTTGGATTGTTTGGGCGGAGATAATGCGTAAATCATGTTTACATCATTTATTAAAGAGCGGATATGCGAACTACAAAAGTAACAAAGCAAACGAAAATGAAAATCAACTATGTCACTGGGCTGACGGGAGGGGGGGGGGGGGGTGCACGGCAAACTGCCCCCCCCCCCCCCCGGGTCCGCACCTGTATATTAACTGACCAAACGTACAAATAAACTATTTCATATCATAATAGTACAAAGAAAAATATGACCAGCCTCATATAACAATTGCATCCGTAAAAGAAATGAACTGGGGTTTAAGGGCTTTGTGTTCTACACCGACTAATAAGCTAATGAAAACGATTGCATACAAGAAACTTAAATAAAAATGGTCTGATGTGTTCAGTACGAACAGATAGCGCTAACCGTCAAATTAGTATTTTGGTGTCTTTCTTTAATTTAGTTTATATATATATTAACTGGGAGTTGTATTTACCTATACATATATATATATATTATTATTATTATTATCATCATTATTTCTTTAATTTAGTTTATATATATATTAACTGGGAGTTAATATATATTATTATTATTATTATTATTATTATTATTAACTGAACAAGCATACTAATAAACTTTTTTACAATTTACTCATAAACATAAACGAACTTAACGAAGTATATACATGTAATGAATTATTAGCTGACGAAAATAAAAACTAAATCATTCATAAAACCTAAAGTTATTTAAAGTAGAACTGGGTTTATTAAAGATATATTATGGAAGATTAGATAACGAGTGGACAGTTCTCACTATAATAGTTAAAAACTAAATAATATAAAGGTAATTTGCTGAACAATTCAGTCAATTTGACCCACTGTGAACCGAGATTTTAGCGATTGAAACTGCAACCTAGCCTCGATCATCATTACTAAAGTTAGTACGATGTAAAGCATAGTCTTGAATATCTATTTAATGATTTAATCGTGAAGGAAGGTTGAAGACACGATGTTGTTTATTTTGTTGTCGTATTTTCGATGATAACGTTTGCCTGAACTAGAAAATATTTATATTCTACAGGACTCGGGCTTGGTACAGGATTTCCGCTACCTGATACAGGTGTACTGCTACCAAACGTAAATACACCAGGCGCAGATGTCTCTATTGGTACGTCATTCCATATATAGAAGTCCAGTACACCTGTAAAGGTTTTGGTAACTTCTTTAGTGCCTAATCTTTTTCTATCAGAAGCCCGAAGAAGTTCTAGTTTGATGCGAACTGTCACTGATTGAAGGGTTGGTTGATCTCCAAGGTATACATATAAACTTATATTCACATGATCGCTGTCGTCTTTGGTAGCAATTTTAAGAAACCATGGCAGGTCCTCTACTCGGTTTACTGCGCTGTCAAATATCTGCGCTTTGAAAGGTTTACACAACGCGAATTTATGTTGAAATGTTGGACCTCGTAAAATGGACAACTTCCCAAGATAGCTAGATAGACCCTCAAGGCTGACTTCTCTTGTCTTGTATTCTGTCACAACATGGGGCAGACATGCTAAATCCGTTGAACATTTTTCTGCCTTTTCTCTTCTTATTTCTTGAAGAACATTAATATTTTCAACTACAGAGTTCTTTTTCAAAATTTGTTTCAAATGTTCGATGGTGGCTTCCATTTGTCGTGGGAGGATTTTCATGTTTTCTATTATTTTATTCATCTTCTGTTCTTCCTCATCACATGTTGTCTCAACTTCTTTCTTAGATTCGTTACCGAGTGCCGTTACAGCATCACATATCTTCTGTACCTGTTCGTCAATCTTCTTACAAGTTTCCGTTTTAGAATTTCTCATCACCGTTACCTTGGAAACAATGGATGCTACATACCCATCAATTTTTGTATGTTGTTCCGCGAGTTCTCTTTGTAGTTTGGTCAACTCCGTTTTCACGGCGTCTGCACAGTCTTTCAACTGGGGAGTCGTGTGGTCTTTATGATTCGACATCAGACACTTAATACAGATGATTTCGGTGCAAGTCTCACAGTAGAAGTCTAACTCCTCTGTTTCGTGTTCGGTACAAACTTCTCTCTTCTGGACTTTAACTCCCGTTTCATCGTCTAAACTGAACACAGTGTGTTTGATACAACCAGCAAATTGATCGTGGTTTTCTTTACAACCATCACATAAATACTGACCACATTCCACGCATCTGTAGTTAGAATTACCCTCCTTGCAAATATCACAGTCGATAGTTTCCCCTCTCCTCTTCGCTTTAAAACATTCTTCTTCAATATAAAAATTATATGAGAAATCGGCCACGCCGCCTTTCGGAACATCAATACCTTTACGGCAAACCGGGCACGAAAAACGAGAATTCGCAGCAGTTTCCTTGATGTGACTCCCCAGACAGTCTTCACAAAAAGTGTGAAAACACGAAATGATTTTAGGTTTGGTGAAATTCTCTTGACATATACTACAAGTATCTCGTTTATATTTTTCCGCCATGATCCTTGACGACGGACGGACTATTGCTACAATCCGCGGCTAATTTACTTCGTTGTACCTCAGATACTTAAAGGTAGAAAAATTAGGATGGTTTGAAATCCTTCGTCTCACCTGTGCATTGTTGGCGGTTTATTAATACACACGATATATGAAATTTGGTTCAACGTCCTATCCATACACTCGGTACCCAGCCTCCATCAACTAACCATGGGTGTGTTGACTGATGTCTTGTACTCAAGGGTACTCAAGGTCTTAACCACCTTGTAAACAATTCGTGGAAACTATCTAGTTTTACTTTCACTTTAAACTGAACCGTTCAACTCCTCAATTGATATGTTAATTTGTATGATGTGCTCAAGGGGTCGTTTTGCTTCAATAAATTCTAGTCTATTGACGTATTGTAGGCCTACTTTGTCACATAACGACCGTGTAAACAATTCGTGGAAAGGAGTTACTTTAAAGGGACAATAACATTCTTGCTGGCTTGGTAGCTCCAGAAAATAAATAATACCCTTATTCTAATTACTAGATGTTTAAGTGTCCTACCTGGTGTGTAAATTATCCATTACAACCTATTTTACTTGTCCAGAGGGTTCGAAAATATTTTAAAATCCAAGTCACACTTGAAAAGGTTTAGTTAGACTTTTCAAATCAATTGGTTGAATTTTTCCAATTTTTTAAAATGGAGGTGTGTTAAGATGAAATTTATATCATCAATTAATTAGAATATTCTAAAATAATACGATTTGTTGACCAGAATGAAGATTGGGACATATTATTCAGTTACAACAAGAGTGTTATTGGGGCTTTAATTTACTTTCACTTTAAAGTAGCTGACCACAGATCACTTATTATTTCTCGCTTGGATTTAATTTTAATTCTCGCCTCTTAAACCGGTTCTAACTTTTCCCCAAATTTTTTGTTGGGTACAACCCTTTCTGCCACAGGTGGAGAATCCCATTTGAGATGTCGACGGCGACACACGTGGCATTCCAAGGGCTCTTAGGGCTTTGGTTGGATTTAACTTATGACGTAGACAAATGAGAATTAAATAACGAAGACAAATGTTTTGAACAAAATTCTTTAATTACATGATATAAGTGCATAATGACGTATATACGTTGGTTTGACGTCACGTCACGAGCGATTGTTTTAGTTAATTTACATACAAAGAGATGATTCAGACTTCAATTCTCCCATTTCTACACAAAAACAACAACAGAAACAATGAATACAGAGCTATGGAGGAGACGACAAAATAGCTATTTGAGCAAATGCCTTGAAATGAGGAAAAAGGTATAATTATTTTGTGTAAAAATGGAAGTAAAGAAAACAAAATAATGAAATATTATGCATTATAAAAGTATAGCACGTGTAAGTTTTCCTTGGGGGATATAATCAGTTGATTTATTTTACATAATTTAAAAAATCAATAATAAATCTGATATAAAATTGATTTAAAAAATTGATTCATAAAATTTAAAAGTTTATAATATACAATTAATTATAGTTTGGTAAATATTTTGTGGATCGATTCTGGACACTTTTCTTAGAAAAAAAAACAAAACAGGTTAAGCGTTTACTTTCATCTTTTCCCTACTGGTATGAATAAAAAAAATCCACACCTGACGTATATTAGAATTGTAAACTCACATGAAATATATATGTGGAATATTGTTTATTTCAAGAAGTCACTTGCTGGGGTTTTTACAAGTGAGAGGAAACATACAAGCCTGGAATCGTCATCATTGCACTGGACTAAATGACAGCGGGAGAAACCCACACGATTAGGAAGATGATCTCCAACCTTAACACATACAAGTCTGGAGAGAAATCGGGTTTAACGTCAACTCGACACAAACTAGGTCATTTTGAGACTAACATATGGTTTCAATTTTTTATTTTAATAATTCGGTTGCGCGTAGGAGGAAACCGGCGTGCCCAGAGGAAACCCACGAGGTTGAGAAGGCGCCCCTATATCCATGCCACATACGCTCACACCAGGGCTCGAAACCACAGCCGCAAGCCAGAGGTGACCGGTCAGCAAGAGGTCGAAGCGCGGCAATCTAGACCACTAAGCCATCCCACCCCCCTGGCCCAGAAAGTGTCAGTATTTCCTTTATTCGTGCAAGAAACAAGATAGACAGCGTCATTTCATATTTCTTCTATAAAAACAGTTTTCTACCATTTGATCACCACTTTTAACTTATATGAATTTGACTGAAGTTTTTTTTTCTAAGAACCGTGTCCAGTTAATATCAATAATTTGGTATATGTTAAATATTTAAAATGATATTACATGTGTATTATAAACAAATAGGCTACATTAATACATTTATAGCGAATTTAAACAAATAATTAAATGCACGAAAAAAAAAACTGACACACATATCATTTCTTTTTCTTTTATATAAAATACAAAATTTAAAAAAAGTTTTAAATGAACAAGACAGTATATATTTAAAAATGAAAGTATTTGATATATTCAGTGACATTGCTTTATAAACATGATTTCATGCATGTCAATTGACAAAGTTTGTATTCTTAGTTTATATCCAGGACAAGACCCCAAAACTGTGACACATCTGCTGTTTGTCTGGTTCTTAATACGTTTTACAGAATTTTATTTCAGCACTTTCCTAATGGATTATAACTATCCAAACAAATGTTTTTTTCATAATTAAATTTACAATATTCTAAGGGTTAAGTCTTTTCATTGGTTAGGATTTCAAATGTTGGTAACATGTTGATCTTTTGACCAGTGAAAAAGCTGTGTTATTAAAATACCTTAGTTTTATAAGATTTTGTGAATTGGGCTCTAGATATCTTATAATAACTAAATGACAAATATTTTACAAGAATAATATCCATTTTCATTTTGGCACTAATTTGTTACAATTCATAGAAAATAAACTGAACTCTTTTACTCAAAACGTCACAAGCCGTGTAACTCATCAGATGTGAAAATGAAGGTTCGTGTTGCTAATATAAAAGTAAATCCTGGGTCAACTTTAAAACTACATCTTCTCACCTGGGCCATAACTTCAATGATTTTAAGTCAACAGATATAGTAACCTAAACTGGGAATGGGGTGGGGGCTAATATGTTCATTTAGGAGAAAGAGAGAGAGAGAAATGGGATTTAACGTCCACTCGACACAAACTAGGTCATTTTGGGACTAAGATATGGTTACAATTTTATTTTAAATAATTTGCTTGCGCATAGGGGTCTTTAGCAGAGGGAGGAAACTGGGGTGCCTTGAGAAAACCCAAAAGGTTGAGAAAGCGCCCCTATCTCCATGCCACATACGCTAACACCAGGGATCGACGAAACCACAGCCACAAGCCAGAGGTGACCGCAAGCGCGGCACTCTAGACCACTAGGCCATTCCCCCCCCATTCAGGGAGGGAGTCTCAACACTAAAACTACATACCTTACATACCTTGACTTTGAATCCGCAGGTATGAGACCTCAAGACCATCCAATTCCACATCCTTCAGGTGTGATAAAATGTACCTTTATTTGCCAAGAAAAAAATTAATCAATTCACAGGTGGGAAGACCCTTTACATGTTGACCCCTCCCCCGTGGCCCAATATTTCACCTTGCCTAAAAGATGTTACAATCTTAAACAATCAACCAGAAATTTGATTTTAAAAATGGATAAAATACAATGAAGAACAAATATGTATATTTACATAATTAAATTGTAAGTACAAGTACATGCATATTATTATTTCCTAAAATATTTTATTTAAAAATCCGGAGAATAAAAACCCTAAATAATAGTGCATCAGTCTACAGTGTGCTACAGTCTATGGTGTGCTGCAGTCTACAGTGTGCTGCAGTCTTCGGTGTGCTAGCCTATGGTGTGCTGCAGTCTACAGTGTGCGTCTATTTATAAATTAAACACAGGCTTCAGTTCAAATGTTATTACTACTTTTCATCAACAGTACCAGTATTAAGACATTCTTCCAAGCAGAGTCGTCTTCCCTTGCAGGTTGAATAGTAGATAACGAGACTTTCATGGCGTTTAACGTCCACTCGACACAAACTAGTTCATTATTTCAATAATTTGCATGTGCATTGGGGTCTTTAGCAGTGGGAGGAAACCAGACGACTCGAAGAAAACCCACCAGGTCAGACAGACGACCCAGAAAACCAGGGGAATCGAAATCACAACAGTTGACTCAAAGACTGATCTTACTGGTAGTTTAAACCTTGCTCAGTATAAAACAGCAATTAAATCCTATAAAATTGTGTCCTGTAGTTTTTTTATTCCATAGATTTGTGTGTTAATTAAATCCATCAAGCTTTGGTGAAGAATTTATAAAAACTTTCACAATTTTTCAGACACTTAAATTAATGTACAAGGGAGGTAACTGAGGCTTGAGATAACTAAAGGCTATGAGTTTTAGTTGCAGTTATATGACTAGATAAATTGTTGAACTGCAGCGAAGCATAAATTACAAAATATAGCCAAGATCAAACTTACAACATGATTTAAATATACAGAATAATCCCGCGCCGACAGAATAAGAAAATTTTAACACATTTCTTCCCAAGTTCAACAAGCGATTTCGTTTGGGAGCAAGTTATGGAGAGACATATCATAAACTAAAGCTTTAATATAACATGTTATAGCTAGGCCCCTTAATATATTACCCACAGAGGGAGCCTCTACTTAGATAGAAGCAACTACCTTATCGCCAGAAACGTTTAGATTTAATGTTATGATGAGCCATGACCATACATCCCGTTATACAGAAACCAGCCTTAAAGTGACGCCATACTACTAGTAATGGTATTTCTGAACAAACAAACACATGAATAGGGGCACAAGGTGACCCCTAAAAACATGAACACTTATCATCGTAATTAATGCATGGTTATACAATAGATTATAATAAGAAGATGCCATTTTCAATCAAAACAAGGCAAAACAAAATTCGACGACAATTGGATGAATCAGTGTATGAGGTATGACTACTTTGAAATAAAATATTAACCCTTTGTGATCCACAGTTAAGGGCTGAATGGACAACTCCTACATTAGTTAAAAGTCCTACGGAGAGGTTTAAAATTCTCAATAGTAAGGGCCAACGAACTCTATGCTTTATTATCAACAGTAAATATTACTAAGTGGACAATAACTACATTATGTAACATTCTCGATTTTAGGGTTTGATAATCTGCATACTAAAATTTGACAAGAGGCTATACAATCAGCCTTTAGATAAGGTAACAGGTTTTACAACAAGCCTTTAGCTATGGTAACAGGTTTTACAACCAGCCTTTTGCTATGGGGGGAGAATATACAACAAGCCTTTAGCTACGGTTGGAGGTTTTACAACAAGCCTTTAGCTATGGTAACATGTCTTACAACCAGCCTTTTGCTATGGGGGGAGAATATACAACCAGCCTTTAGCTATGGTGGTAGAATATACAACCAGCCTTTTGCTACGGTTGGAGGTTATACAACAAGCCTTTAGCTAAGGTAAGAGGTTATACAACCAGCCTTTAGCTATGGGGGAGAATATACAATGAGCCTTTACCTATGGTAGGAGGTTTTACAACCATTCTTTAATCAATCAGCCTTAATTTTCAAATATGATATAAAACTAAACGAAAAAGAACTAAATTCCCTTCTGTTATTCTAAAAAAAATATTCCTAATAAAATACCTAAACGTATTAATCAGTTAATCGCTAAAACTGACAGGGGACTTTCATGATTATGTTTTGTTTTTGAACAGGGATGTGATTCCAGCCCCTTTTTTAAGGCACCAATTCTACTGCAGTCTTTTAATAATACTTGACTACTTCTCGGCCATTTCCAAACCGGCCTGGTTCCCTTTTCATATATTCCATATATTCATTCCTTCTTTCTATTGATTTGTTTAGAACCCTTAAATAATATCACATTTCAGGACACTATCCCCTAATCTCCAACCCCACGTTCGTTCATCTGTTCGTTGTATTAATCAACGTTAAAATCTAAACTAAACTTGAGAACGTCAAGTTCCTACGATGTGGCACATTGAACTGATAAATTAATTTATGAATACTGTTAAGTGTCTGTTATCGTTTCCCGGCAGGTGATTCGATTTCAATACTTTTATAACATTGATCAGGCAGAGAGTTTTTAATATCTTCAATATTGTTCACATCGGCTTCCAGCTGAGAATAATCCGCGGAATAACGACGGGACCAAGTTTTGATTTGTTCGTTAGCTTGAGCGAGATTTTTGAATTCTTGTTCGATGTTTGTTTTGTTGAGGTCTTTCTCGACGTTGTTGAGGTCAGCTTCCAGTTTGTCGAGATCCGTTGGTTCCACCACATCCATGGATCCTTTAAACAGAATAAAATAATTTGTTTTAATAATAACTGGGTTTAAAATCCGCTCAACACAAACTAGGTCATATCGGGACTAAAACATGGTTCAAGTCTTTAGCAGTGGGATGAAATTCAAGACGATGGACAGGTGACCTTACTCCTTGTCGGGTACTACCAAGGAATTGAAGCCACGCCAGTTGACTCAGTGACAGACCTTATGAAACAGCGCAAACATGCTAACCTTTTGACCATCCACCCCCCAGCTCAGTAAATGAGGTGCTATATAATTAAGGCGCTGGTTCACTAAACAGGTTTCAATAGCGTGGTTTTCCAAATTCAATGATGCATGATATAGAGCCTGAAAACCTGGGGATTTTTCTGTACAGTTTCCCAAATTCAGTGATGCAGGCAGGATGTACTGAACAGTTTCACAATTTCTAACCGTCTGATACAGTGTGGACATGCTTAGCATACGGTCACCCCACCACCCCTCCCCAAAAGGTGAGATAAATCATACCTAATATTCTTAAAATATTTTCTACAGTATTCAGAGCTTTGGCTACTTTATCGGATGCCTCTTCTGCTGTTAATTTAGCTTCGTTGGCTTTCTCTAGAGCCTGTAAAATAAACAAATAGATAACATACAAACAAGAAAGAGAGAGAGAGAGAGAAAGAGGTGTAACTTCAGAGAGAGAGAGAGAGATCCATTGACATGTACTGCCTTATTATTGACCAACATATGGTCAGTAAAAAGCAGTAATTGTATTCCATAGGAGGACTGTAAGCTGTATAATTCGCTTCCGTGTTAGGTTTGACTTAATGACAAGACCTTATGACCAGCATATTCTTGAAGCAATGGCCAGAGAAATAAATCTCTCTGGCCATTGCTGGATTGGCTTCTGATACTTGAGCTTTTGATGGAGTGTGTCTATTCTTCATGTTCAATCAAATCTATCCCAAGTACAGCAACATGATAGCCCTTCTTTTAATCTGGGTCTTCCCTAAAACTTTGGACTGTGATTTAAGGTATTAAAATGGTGAAAATCGTCTCCATGCAATATTGTTAACATTTTCCCCATGTTTACAGCCTTGTTTGTCACACAATTAGATTTTCTGGTTAATTGGGCATCATAAAATCGAGAGTTGTGACGTAACTTTATGTAAACATATTTGGTCCAATTTGGAGCTCTGTTTAAATCATCCTCATACTGTTACACAGTTAGCTATTGGTTGTCAATCAGACTATTGACCAGTCATAATTTGGAACAGAAATTTGGTAACATCAAAGCAATGTTTAGTGGGTTTAGCTCTAATCAAACGAAACGCTGCGAGGATTAGGTATGAGAATTTAAAACAAACCTGTTTAGAAAGTTCTGTATCATCCATAGCCTGGTTTTCTATATCAGTGAGTCTAGCATCTGTATCAGCGATATCATTGGCCATTTTATCAGCTTCTTCCTTTAATTCTACGGCTTTATCCTTCGTTGTACTGGCTTCACTTCGTATTCTACTCGCTTCCTGCAAAATAAAGAGAGTCCACTCAAAACAAACCAGGTCATTTCCGGACTAACATATGGTTCAATTTTATTTCAATTATTCGTTTGCACGTAGGGGTAGGTAGCAGCGGGAGGACTAGGGAGGAACTGAAGAAAAACCACGAAGTCGACACCACAGCACTTGACTCAATAAATAACAGAATTTGGATTCATCCTTGTCGGTGGTTCAGGATGGAGGACATGGCAAGAGACAAGGGCTGTTGTTCAGGTGAGATGAGTTGACAAGCTCGACTCTAAATAAATCAAACACCACAGTAATTTTTACCACTAGGTTAGTTGTGTAGACCATTTCACGTGTCATGGTATTTGATCGTGAACATTTGCTGAAATAAATTTAGTTTCTAATAGTGCAAATATTGACTGCAAAAATGGAGTATGAATTTTTTTCACAAACTTGGAAGAAATGAAATAAAATGGCGTTTAACGTCCTACTGTTCTGCTGTGAACTGGGCTAATGAAGACAGGCATACGCCATACAGTGTGCTGTGAGGAACATTTTGCCCGGGTAACGGCGCTACGTCCTACTCTTACATCAAATTCCAACTGCCAAAAGATCTTTTACATAGACGTAAATGTGTACTCGGGACCTTGGCTTTTAATACCATCCGAATGACTAGACAGCTGTTCCTGTCAGACCCTCCAAAACTTGTAATAAATATGAATAAATACAAATTCACTTTTAAACTTACACTGGAGAGAGAGAGAGAGATGGGGGTTTAACATCCACTTGAAAGAAACTAACATATGGTTTAATTTTATTTCAACAATTTGCCTGTGCATAGGGGTCTTTAGCAGAAGGAAATTGGAGGACCTGGAGAAAACCCACGAGGTTGGACAGGAACTTACATTGGATGCATCCTGTGCTGTAGTTTGAGCTTCTTGGGCAAGGCGAAGTGCTTCTTGTGCGTCGATCTCGGCACCACTTAGTGCATTGCGGGCGTTAGATGTTGTTTCTTCCGCTTGTCGAATTGTATCTTCGATATCAGGAATCATCTGTAAAGCATCATCTGCTTTACCTCGACTCTCCTGTACCAGCTGATCAAAACCTGGAAGAATCAAATAAAATGGAAAAATATTAACGACTGGTGGATCCATTGTTTGATGGATGACCGTAAAATTGAAATCAAACGGAGTTTAACTGTTCTGCTCCAAACGATAACTGCCTGCTGTTCTGCTCCAACTGGGCGTACACCCAGAAACCCACTCTATGGCCTACTTTTATATTGAATTCCAACTGCCAAGGGTTCCTTTACGTGAATATTAATGAGCATACGGGACCTTGGTTTGTCGCACCATCTGAACAACTAGACATGGTCCCTTGCATCAAATATTTCGGGACTAAAACATGGTTTAATTTTAATTCAATAATTCGCTTGCTCGTAGGGGTCTTTAGCAGTGGGAAGGAAACAGAAGTCCCGGAGAAAAGCCCCGAGGTTGGACAACCGACCCTACTCCTTGTCACGTACAATCTGGGAATCTAAACCAAACCAGAGTGCACATGTTAAAGTTCCAATAGCATTTTTTTAAGTTATATTTTTAAAATGTATCAAAATAAAGCCCTAAAATAGATTGAACCTATAAACAGTCCTACCTTGTTAAAGAATAATCCTATTAATCCTGTAATTCACTATTGCCAGTTGAGAAATTGGCAAAAATATCATTTTCAACTTCAAATTCAAACGTTTGAAGATGGCCGTCCATGAAGAGGAATGGGAAAACAAGGGAGGTAATTGAGTAACTATTTCCTCAATCAGCCTGTCTAATGCCCATAAAATTTGCCCATGATCGTATAATAGTGAGTTGACAACCTTTTGAGCAAAAGACATAGAAATAATTATGTTTTGACTTTCTTAGAAAATATGAAATTGGAACTTTAACCATTCGGCCATCCATCCTCAATCCCTCAACAGAATGTGTATAACAAAATACCTATGAGTGTATTCAAAGTTTCGTTGGCTTCCCTTAGTGTTTGTTCACCCATATCTACAGCAGTTCGAGCTGTAGCGTGGGCTGAATCCACCTCGGCCAATAACTCGTCAGCCCGTTGTTGCAGACGTTCGCCATCCTCTAATCTTGTCTGGGCCTTATTCTGTTTGTCGTTGATATCGGTCAACAGATCCTGATTCTGGTTGATTAGTCTCTCGGCTTCATTTTTAATCTGGGCAGCCTGCAATGATAAAAACAACGATAAAAACAGTCGGATATTCTAATCAGAGGAGATAATAAACAAATGGTGAAATGAAATGAAATCAGAAGTCAACAAAAGTTCAGTTGCAGTGTCCCCTTCCACCACTTGGTCAAAAGTGGGGGACAGACGAGCGTATTTTTTCGCCCGATCACGGCGATTTTTAAAATCGCTCGAAAAATACGCCTGTGTGCCCCTTCAGGGCGACGACGATTCTGATCGCCGAATCATTCGCCCGATCAATCGCTCGTATCTAGCATGTTAGATATTTTCGGCCGAATATTTTTCGCCGGCGATTAAATTCGCTCGTGTGTCCGTGTCAAGCGTATATTGTCGGGTGATTCATTTTCATATAGCCAATCATCGACATCGTTGATATCACATGATCTCAAAATGGCTTCCATTTGTACAAGTCACATGATCGGCAAGTCACGTGATCGACATAATTACTCGTACGCTTTCAAGACGTTCGCTACGTGTGCCCGTTCTTTATCGGCCGTAAAAAATAGCTGTTACAGAATGTCCTACTGTTCTGCTCCTACAGTGGGCTAATAAAGACAGGCATACGCAATACAGTGTGCTATGAGGGACATTTTGCATGGCACGACATTTTATTCTTATTACAAACTATTTCAAATCCTGGAGCTTGTCCTTTGGATAAAATGGCTATTCTTTGTTCTGATTGGTCTGCATGTATGGCTCATCATCAGGAACATTTTGGGGATCTTTTTCCCAGGGACAAGTTCATGGCACCCTTTTTTGGCTTTTAATCACAAGTCTCCAGTCGTTTGACTAGAAAGGGTCTGACGTATTTCATCATGTCCCAATAACAGGTCATGGCTAGAATATCCAGTCATCTATATAAACCAAGACTTGTTATCATATTACTGGTGGTTAGAAGACTTGTTGAACAAGACTGTTATATACTGGTTGTTAGAAGACTGTTATATACTGGTTGTTAGAAGACTGTTATATACTGGTTGTTAGAAGACTGGTTGAGCAAGACTACACAATTATGATTCCATAGTTTTACCTACCTCTTCTTTGATGTCATCAACATCTGTGTTCAGCTGAGTGACTTCTAACTTGGGCACTTGTCTCTGAGCCTCCGAATAAAGTTTTAAAGCATCACTGTGTGCCTCCTTGGCTAAATCCTGCGCTCGTTCAGCAATCAGCTGAGTCTGTGTGTACAGTCGATCAGCAGAACCATAGCTAAAAATAAAATACATCTTTTAACTTTTAATTCGAATTCTATGTTTGTGTTTTGTTCTCAGTTTAAGACAAGCTATGATACCTAGGTGATGCTCCATTCACAGTCCAGAACGTCACGAATTGGCAGAATTGAAATCGAGTGACGCGGAATTCAGTCCTGTCGCAGTTCTTTCAGTCCTGACTACGGAGAGGTGGTGTGAATAGAATTGTGACGTAATTAAACACAACGGCTACATGGTTGGTTGAGATATTTACCTATCCCGTTGACGCAGGCGGTATAGCCCGAAATACCCCTTTTCACTTGATTTCCACTATTTTTGGGATTGAGAGAATTCAATTCCGGAACGTTCAATCAAGTATGCCCCTACTCTTCCACAGTCAGGGGAGGTAACCAAATGAACCAGAGAAAACCCACAAGGTTAAACTGTGACCATACTTCTTGTTATGAGCAAGCCCGAGATGGAAAACAAGTGTCAGTGTCAGAGACATGATAAACTCCAATCTGTTATACAGAGGATTACGAAAGTCTTCTAATATCGCTGTAAAAGATGACAACCTCCAATACACGACGTCACAGCAAGCAGCGTCAATCATTGGCTTAATGGTGCGTGCATTGTTTACATAACTGGTTCGGACCAAATGTTGCCTTTTACTAATTTCAATACCCATTAATTTTTCAAATGCTTAAGAAAAATGGTCTGGAATTTAATTTGCAGAAGGAAAAAAATTTATATTTGTGGTTTATTTAGCTGCTCTGATATCATTCCTATCAGTGATTTTAGCGGAGTAGCATATATTCACTGCTAATCAGTTTGAATGGACTCAATAGATAGATATGTTGTACTTTTGATAACGATTCTAGCCAGGGGATGAAAGAAATAATTATGCGGATAATCTCTCGACTTTAGTTGTGAAATCACATCTCAATGGAGACAAGAACATATGTCAACCCCTAAAAAGCAATATTTGTAATAAACAGCTTACTCTTGATTCAGTTTTTGTATTTCTCTGGCCGTCTTGTCGGGCTGTGAGAAGGCTTCGTTGGCTAGATTTAAGGCTTCACGAGACGTATTTAAGGCACTACGAGCTATTTCATCGATTCTCATAGCATCCTCCATTTGTCTGAAATTATACAACAATATTATTAACACAAAATAAAATCGGTTCAACGTCCTAACCCGACAGGGATAATGGCCTACTCTTACGTGGAGAGAGAGAAATGGGGTTTAACGTCCACTCGACACAAACTAGGTCATTTCGGGACTAACATATGGTATTAATTTTATTTCAATAATTCACTTGCAGTGGGAGGAAACCAGAGTGCCCAGAGGAAACCCAAGAGGTTGAGAAGGCGCCCCTATCTCCATGCCACATACGCTCACACCAGGGCTCGAAACCACAGCCGCAAGCCAGAGGTGACCGGCCAGCTAGAGGTCGAAGCACGGCACTCTAAACCACTAGGCCATCCCAATCCCCCTCTAAGTGGACAAGACAACAATATCATAAACACAAAATAAAATCAGGTTTAACATCCGACTCCAACAGGGGTAATAAAGACAGGAATACGTGGTGTACTATGAAGGTATTTTTACATAGATAGTGGTGCTACAAGCTGAGAGAGAGAGAGAGAAATGGTGTTTAACGTCCACTCAACACACACTAGGTCATTTCGGGACTAACATATGGTTTAATTTTATTTCAATTATTCGCTTGCGCGTAGGGGTCTTTAGCAGTGGGAGGAAACCGGAGTGCCCGGAGGAAACCCACGAGGTTGAGAAGGTGCCCCTATCTCCATGCCACATACGCTCACACTGGGGATCGAAACCACAGACACAAGCCAGAGGTGACTGGCCAGCTAGAGGTCGAAGCGCGGCACTCTAGACCACTAGGCCATCTCAACCCCCGTGCTACAAGCTACTCTTTTATTGAAATGAAACTGCCAAGGGATTGTTTACGTGTACGCCAATTCAATTTTCATTCCTATCCAGACCCCCTGTTCTGCACCGGTATCAAGGGGGGAACCACGTTGGAAAATCCTAATGAACTTTGTCGGTCAACGCAGGGATCAAACATGCGACTTCTGGGTTAACGAGCCAATGTCTTACTCACTAAAAACACAAAATATCTTCAATTAATATCCCAACAACATCACAAACAATTAGATAATTGTTTTTATTTAGTATATTCTGTTGTCAGGTCAGTTGGGAAGGGAAGGTTAGAAATTTTGAAACTGTTTACTGCATCGCTGAATTATGGAAATCTGTTTAGTGAGCCAGTACCTTAATTACTGGGCCACATATATAGTCTCCCAATAAAATATATTTACTTTAATGTGAATCTATAGTCTCACCTTTCGGACTCACGGGTTGCTTTCTGTGCGATCTGAGTCATCTGCTCCGATTGACGACCAAAACGTTCTAAAGCTTCTAGCGCCCTCTCTAAAGCCACTTTACCCTCACGATCAATGTAATCTTCTGCTGCGCGTAGTGCTGTCTCTGCTCGGTCAATGGCTTCTTCTGCTTGTCGGATATCATTTTTACTTTGTTCGGAGACACCATCGGCAACCATGATGCTCTTGGTTATTTGAGCACATTTATCAATGACATCATTTAACGCTTTTCGTAATTCTACAAGTTGCTGCCCAATCGTTCCATCTCCGGCTAATAACAGAAATTAAAATCAGTTGTCATTAAAAGGATCAAGTTTACAGAAAAAAGGGCCAATAGCCCTGGTTCATTCGGTAATACCAGCTGACCACAGGATGGCAGTTTTTTTCGTCAAGGTAACCCAATTTAACTGAAAGTGGGAAAAGTTCGGCTGCGGCTAACACCGAAGCAAGATGGTGAACATGCCAACAAGATAAAATTCACATTATTTCAGAATGCCATCCACCCACCAAGATGAGAAGAAATTGAACTTACTGGAGGCACTTCTTGCATCTTCAAGTAATATATTCACCGATTTGTTGACGGCAGTCAGGTGACTAATAAACTCTGTGTCGTTAAATAATCCTGGATTATCCTCAATACTTCTGATCAGATTAAACAAATCGCGTAATTTGGTTCGATGAAGGTTGACACGATCCTGTACCAAATCGTAACAAGGGGGACAATCTGAAATTTAAGACAAATCATTAGTTTAAAGTTTTCACAAGTAAGATGATAGTGAAATGGGGTTTAAAATCCACTATAAACAAAGTATCACATGTAAGATTCTAGAGAGAGATATGGGGTTTAACATCCACTCAACGTAAAGTAGGTAATTTCGGGACTAACACGTCAGAACACTTTATATCACATGTAAGATGCCAGAGAGAGATATGGGGTTTAACATCCACTCAACGCTATTTCAGGACTAACATGTCAGACCACTTCATTTCCATAATTCACTTGTGCATAGGGGTCTTTAGCCATACGAGGATACCAGAGAAACCAGAGAACCCAGAGGAAACCGTAGAAACCAGAGAAACCAAAGGAACCAGTGGAAACCAAAGGAACCCAGAGATGAAATATGTCATTTGATTCATTGACGGAAAATCCTGAAAAACTTTCTGGGCCAACACCGGGAGCTAACCAGAGACATCACTGAGCCATTTTAATATAGAAAGTATTCTTACTTATACAGCCAGCAGAGATGTTAAACTTATTCTCGGCACAACGATCACATCGTCTTCCATCAACGTTAGTTCTACACGGACAATTACCATACTCATCGCACTGATAATCTAATGATCCCTCAGCAGCACAATCACATGCTGTAATATAAATACACAAATATAATACACATTAGATTCCAATACAAATAAAATAAAAATATTTATTATTTAAAGTAGCTAAGTCTCTAACTCAATATCATCGAAAGTCTTCACATCATTTGTCAATTCAAATCAACATTGATGGTGTGGTCTTACCAGGAAAAGATGGGCTTCTGATATCCAATATTTAAGACGAAATGATTTTTTTACCATTGGTACACGAATCGTGTACCATAAATAATTTTTTTACCATATGGCGTTTCAGACTCATTTTCAGCTAGGGACCCAAAAAACAAGGCTACGTATACTCCACATTACATCTCAAACGGTGAGCATGCGCAATAAATACTATGTAGACTGGAATAACCAGACGCTATATATATTGTGATTCAATTGAGACTTCTGGTGTACTTCTCCAAACATAACTGATTTGATATTAGAGTAAAAACGGCAACGATTGAATGTAAATCAGTTTATATACATTCATATTACATTATTATATGGCTTGACACAAACTAGGTCATTTTGGGACTAACATAAGGGACAGCTGTCCTGGTCAAACCCACTCCACAAAATCCCACGGAGGGACTTTTTCCCAAAAGATGAGGTTATGATGGTGAAAAGTATATACCAACTTACATGTACATCCTTCGTATGAGAAACCATAGTGATAACGTTGACACGAGTCACATCTTCGACCAGACACACCAACTTTACACAGACATTGACCAAAGAATGGATCACACGTGACGTTAGTTGAACCAATCCTATCACAGTCACACGGTTCACCACCTGCAAACATCATATTACAATCTGATTAAAATACAATCCTATCACAGTCACACGGTTCACCACCTATACAATAAATCAATAAACATCATATTCTCTCTCATCCAGTATTTTTTTTTCACCTTATTTTATTACGAAAATGGGTGCACATGATACAGTATGCTACCAGAGAAATTTTGCTCAGCCAATGCTTATATCAAATTCAAAATGACAAGGATTCTTCTGCGTTCAGTGTGTACAAATGTTCTCGATTGATAGTCTGATAAGAATAACAATACGCTGTCCTTGCCCTCTGCCCGTCACCACTGACATGGGGGAAACTGTGCTGGAAATTCCTGAAGAACTTTCTTGACCAAAACCGTTATATTAAACACCTTACCTTTACCACTGTCGATATTCCAGTAACCTAATTCTAGAGCATCACATCGTTCGCCGAGAATATGAGGTAAACATTGACACTGTCCATTCCTTGGATCACATTGAGATCCTTCAATCGTTCCGTTAACGTAACAATTACAAGCTGAAATAATCAACGATTAACATGATCAATGAGTGGATGGGGTTAACGCCACACAAACACTGAGAGAGAGAAATGGGGTTTAACTTCTACTCGACACAAACTAGGTCATTTCGAGACTAACATATGGTTTAATTTTATTTCAATATTTCGCTTGCAGTGGGAGGAAACTGGTGGAGCTGGAGAAAACCCACGAGGTTTGACAGACGATCCTACTCCTCGTCACGAACACCAAGTGAATCGAATCAACACTAGTTGACTCAATGACAGACCTTATTATACAGCGCGCACCTGCTAACCATTCACTTATCCATGCAACCCCCGCAAACACAAAAGATTAACAGATGATTCATTTCTTTCTTCTATGGTCAAAGGTACAATACAACAGTGTTTGATGGATTCTAACGGTCAAGACTTACAGATGTTGTATGTGCATGCCAATCTGTACATGTGTGGAATTCAATTTCTTGTAACATCTGAACAACTGATAAAAATCGGGTAATGAACATTGAACATAACAGATAAGTGAGCTTCCTCTAACAAAAACTGGTAGTGGACATTTTTAAAAAAAAATAAATTATTTATATTTGTTACCTTGACAATTTCCTTGAGGTAGAATAAGGGCATCACCAAAATAATCTGGCAGACATTTTTCACAGTAAAATCCAGCCGTGTTATAAATACACTTTCTACATTCTCCCGTTGTACTATAAAATAAAACAACAATCAAACAAAATAGAGTTTAAAGTCCAACTGTTGCGCTTCAACTGGGCTAATGAAGACAGACATACATCAATCATGATGGGCCTACTCAAAACAGTATGCTAGGCATCAATTTTGCCTGGACGGCAGCACTATGGTTTACCCTTATATTGAATTCCAATTGTCAAGGATTCTTTAAATTGCACACCAATGTGTAAACAAAACCTCAGTTTTTAGACATATCAGATTGACTGTCAAGCATTCCTTAACTTGCACACCAATGTGTACACGAGACTTTGGTTTTTTAGTCTCATCCAAATGACTAGACCCAAATAACAAAGATATTTAATCATACAAATGCTATTCGAATTGTCATTATATCGCATTTTTACCTGTTCATTAATTCTCAATACAATTTTTGGGTGATTGTCAGTTTCTTTCTTCATATTTTCAAGATCGTCCAATGGATTTTGATTACAGAATTCAATAATTATTGAGGTGTACGAACCTGTTACAGTTGCCAACAGCATTGGGGTCAATATTCTCGTTACAGAAACATTTCTGACATGGCCGTCTCTCACCATATCGACCTTCAGGATCCCCAAAATAACCATCAGTACAGAACTCACAACGATTTCCTATAATATGTAAAATTATCATCAGTATAAAACTCACAACAATTTCCTGTGATACATAATTGATCAACAAGGATACAACATCGATATATTACACACCAACAAATTTTAATTTATAATTGTCGATAAAATAAAATAAATCACATGTTTAATTCATACTTATGGTTAACAAGCGACAACAAGATCGATTTGACAGTATCTTTAGTAATGATGATTGAGGCTAGGCCCAAAATTCAATTGCTAAATTCTGATTGAAATTTTCAGCAAATTCTCTTCACATTATCTAGTTTTTAACTATTATAGTGAGAACTGCCAGAGAGAGAAAGAGAGAGAGAGAAATTGAGTTTAACGTCATTTCAGGACTAACATATGGTTTAATTTTATTTCATTTATTCGCTTGTGCGTCAAGGTCTTTAGCAGTGGGAGGAAACCGAGTGCCCAGAGAAAGGTTAGACGGGCGACCCTACTCCTTGTCACATCCCCCCCGACGAATCCAAACCACGCCAGTAGACTCAATAACAGACCTTACGATATATTACGCAAGTGCTAACCAATCAGCCATACCCCCACCCCCCTGTTGAAAACAACAACATGGCTACAAACCTCCATATCCCTCCTGACATTCTGTACATACAACTTCTTGATTCCTGGTCTGGATACAGGCACCACCACCTGGACACGGACAGCGTTGACAGTCGTCAGGTGTTCCACCTCTAGCATCACCATAGTAACCATTGGTACAACGATCACAGAAATCACCCATAGTGTTATGTTGACAAATACAGCCTCCTACAAAAAACATTCAACATTTAATTGTCTGGGTTAATCAAGTGTGCTATGAGCATTTAACTGATTGGGTTAATCAAGTGTGCTATGAACATTTAATTGTCTGGGTTAATCAAGTGTGCTATGAGCATTTAACTGATTGGGTTAATCAAGTGTGCTATGAACATTTAACTGATTGGGTTAATCAAGTGTGCTATGAACATTTAACTGATTGGGTTAATCAAGTGTGCTATGAACATTTAACTGATTGGGTTAATCAAGTGTGCTATGAACATTTAACTGATTGGGTTAATCAAGTGCTATGAACATTTAACTGATTGGGTTAATCAAGTGTGCTATGAACATTTAACTGATTGGGTTAATCAAGTGTGCTATGAACATTTAACTGATTGGGTTAATCAAGTGTGCTATGAACATTTAACTGATTGGGTTAATCAAGTGCTATGAACATTTAACTGATTGGGTTAATCAAGTGTGCTATGAGCATTTAATTGTCTGGGTTAATCAAGTGTGCTATGAGCATTTAACTGATTGGGTTAATCAAGTGTGCTATGAACATTTAACTGATTGGGTTAATCAAGTGTGCTATGAACATTTAATTGACTGGGTTAATCAAGTGTGCTATGAGCATTTAACTGATTGGGTTAATCGAGTGTGCTATGAACATTTAACTGATTGGGTTAATCGAGTGTGCTATGAACATTTAACTGATTGGGTTAATCGAGTGTGCTATGAACATTTAATTGATTGGGTTAATCAAGTGTGCTATGAACATTTAACTGATTGGGTTAATCAAGTGTGCTATGAACATTTAACTGATTGGGTTAATCAAGTGTGCTATGAACATTTAACTGATTGGGTTAATCAAGTGCTATGAACATTTAACTGATTGGGTTAATCAAGTGTGCTATGAACATTTAACTGATTGGGTTAATCAAGTGTGCTATGAACATTTAACTGATTGGGTTAATCAAGTGTGCTATGAACATTTAACTGATTGGGTTAATCAAGTGCTATGAACATTTAACTGATTGGGTTAATCAAGTGTGCTATGAGCATTTAATTGTCTGGGTTAATCAAGTGTGCTATGAGCATTTAACTGATTGGGTTAATCAAGTGTGCTATGAACATTTAACTGATTGGGTTAATCAAGTGTGCTATGAACATTTAATTGACTGGGTTAATCAAGTGTGCTATGAGCATTTAACTGATTGGGTTAATCGAGTGTGCTATGAACATTTAACTGATTGGGTTAATCGAGTGTGCTATGAACATTTAACTGATTGGGTTAATCGAGTGTGCTATGAACATTTAATTGACTGGGTTAATCGAGTGTGCTATGAACATTTAGCTGACCGGGTTAATCATGTGTGCTACACTAGGATCTGGAATAATTGACATGTTCTGGATGATGTGAGGGATTGATTAACCAATGACATGGTCTATTGCACGGAACTGTTTAATCCATTAGAAACATTAATTCTGATTGGTTAATCAAATTCTGACATTGTAGGGTCAAAAGCCGCTGGTACGAAAATAGATCTGTATTTTAATCAGATTGGTCCTCCTCACCTGTATTTACGTCACAATTGTCCGAGTGATTATTACATTCACACGGAACACAACGAGCAAATGGTCCACCATTTCTTGGTTCACGTTTATATCCCGGACCACACGATTCACAGAACTGTCCAACAAAACCCTCAGGACATGTACAACTTTCTACCCACGATGCTTCAACTCCGCCCTCAAATCCACGTCTGGCCGTCTCCAGTTTTATGTCATCTACAAATCCGACACCTAAAAAACAAAAGAATTTCTTACATTCCACAAATAAACTGATTTTGTTAGGAAAGGGATCAACCATACCGATTGATATCACTTGTATAATTTAAAAATTTTGGTTTCTATTTTAGAATATATGTACCACTGGAAGCACATGAAATGAAGTTGAACATTCTACTGTTCTGTTCTCACTGGAAGCTTACCTATTGCTACCTTCAAACTGGGGAGTGACCGAGAGAGGGAGATTTACATTCATGGACATGAACTATGTCATTTCAGATCATTTCATATCTAACATGGTTCAATTTTCTTTCATTTTTTCAATTGTGTGTAGCAGTCTTTAGCAGTTGTATGAAACTGGAGAATCTGGAGAAAACTCACGAGGTTAGAGAGAGAGAGAGAGAGAGAAATGCAATTAAACGTCCACTCGACACAAACTTGGTCATTTTGGGACTAACGTAGGGGTCTTTAGCTGTGGGGGGAAACCAGAGAGGCCGGAGGAAACCGGTTGAGAATGCGCCCCCATCTCAATGCCACATTCGCTCACACCAGGGATCGAAATCACAAGGTTAGACAGGCAACCCTACTCCTTGTCAAATACCACGATGAATCAAAAGAACACTACTTAATTTAATGATACGACGAGCAATATTGTTATCCAGGATGTCTGAATGGGATAGGGGAACAGGTATAGTCTACGTAAAACCCCTGGCTTCTCCCTCTTAACTATTCGCCCCCACCCCACCCCCTTATTTTTATTATCATAGTTCGTCTATAGCTCACATCTGGGCCAAAAATGTGTTATAGAATTTATTTAATACAACAGGATATCACTATTTCAAAACCAAACCGAAAATATCGGTTTCATTTGTTTGTCTCTGTTGGAAAAAAAAAGTTTGAAAACTTTGAGATGTACAGTTTTGTAGTTGCACTGACAATATAAGAAATATCAGCAGAAATGCTGGATAACCCTACCTTCTACATTATATGTAGCTCGGATCTTTATGGCGGTTAAATTGGCTAAAATAGAAATAAAATCTTGCGAATTCAGTCTGGGTGTCCATTGATATTTCGGGTCTTCCATCAAACGGAATTTGTATTCCTGGTACATGATATTTGGTTCCTTGTTACCCTGACCAAATATGGGTATAGAAACCGTCTGCCCGGCACCCTCCAACATGATATCGACCACGGAGGCTCTGGCGGTATCTTCTCCAATCTTCAGTTTAAAAGAGAGATGTTGATTGTAACTGAACCGCTGGTCACCAAGGTAACGAGCTGAAAAATAAAACAGGAGTAAATATTTATATCTTAAAGTGACATTAAATAATTTTCATACTTCTGATTTGCATTTTTCTAACACTATTTCATTTGACTTGATTGTCAAGTTGCATTTGGCAATTGAAAAACACATTAAAAGAATATTCCTTGTCACATACAACCGGGGAATCGAGAGAGAGAGGAATGTGGTTTAACGTCCACTCAAAACAAACTAGATCATTTCGGGACTAACATAGTTTTAATTTTATTTCAATAATTCACCTGCACATAGGGGTCTTTAGCAGTGGGAGGAAACCAGAGTGCCTGGAGGAAACCCACGAGGTTAGACAGGCGATCCTACTCCTTGTCTCATACAATCGGGGGAATGAAACCACGCCAGTTGACCAAATGACAAACCATATGATGTACTGGCTAACCATTCAGCCATCGACCCCCACCCCCCCCTCATCAAGATCAAACCTGGGACTTCCTTGTTAGCTTGCGAGTACAATATTCTCACGGAGCTACAATGGCTTCCCCAAATATTAACGAAACATACCTGGAGCGTTGAAATAAACGGAATCTGTATCAGGGGCAGACACACCAACATTTTGTAAAATGGCGTTGAACATGATGGCAACTTCTTGATTTCTTCTGTTCACGGCTGTCCATCTTTGTTTTCCTAAAAACACAAAAAATACAAGTTAACATTGAGATAATTTTAAAGTCGCGTAGAACAAATAAGGTAAAGTAGGATAGGGTTTATTGTCCTCTTAACACTGGAGACTTAGTGACTATAATTAACGGAAGCGATGGTAAGAGATCTGCCACAGCAGAATATGACAGCGTGAAGCTAGGTTAACTTAAGTAACGTTACCAACTAAAGAGATGACCAACTTATTGTTGAGCAATGGCCAGAGAAAATTCTCTATGGCTATTGCTGGATTCACTTCTGATACTTGAGCTTTTGGGGGAGTGTGCCTATTGTTTCTGTTCAATCAAATCTATTACAAGTACAGCAACATGACAGCCCTTCGTTTAATCTGGAGTCTTCTCAAATCACGTGTTGTGTGTAGGATCGAGAAGGAATTCGCAAGGGTTGTGTGTACTGTTTAGGACCGAAAAGCTATTGTAGGACCGAGAAGTAATTCACGAGGGTTGTTTGTAGGACCGAGAAGTAATTCAGGACGGTTCTGTGTAGGACCGAGAAGTAATTCACGAGGGTTGTTTGTAGGACCGAGAAGTAATTCACGAGGGTTGTTTGTAGGGCCGAGAAGTAATTCACGACGGTTCTGTGTAGGACCGAGAAGTAATTCACGAGGGTTCTGTGTAGGACCAAGAAGTAATTCACGAGGGTTGTGTGTTGTACTGAAGAGGAACATAACTGGCTTGTGTGTTGTACTAAGGAAGAACTTGACTCCTTGGTGTGTTGTACTAAGGCAGAACTTATGTTGCTTGTACTGAGGAAGAAGAACTCACCTGTTTCGAAGTCTGTTAGGATACTACGAGCGAAGTAAGATGGTGACGCATCACAAACCGACGCCTGTCCGTAACAAAAACACTGTAAACAACCAAACGGATTATCTTCACTTAATCCAAAAAATCCTGGTTTACATCTGAAAAATAATTTTAAACATAAATCAAATGGTTTCCTCCAATTCATGTGAAATAGGTTTTTAACGTCCTACTGTTCTGCCTCTACTGGGCTAATGAAGACAGGCATATGTGTCCTACTCTTATATCATGTTCCAACTGCACAGGTATCTTTTATGTGTACACATGGTCTCTGTCCGGTACACAAACTAGGTCATTTCGGGACTAACATATGGTTTAATTTTATTTCAATTATTCGCTAGCGCTTAGGGGTCTTTAGCAGTGAGAGGAAACCGGAGTGCCCGGAGGAAACCACGAGGTTGAGAAGGCGCCCCTATCTCCATGCCACATACGCTCACAGCAGGGCTCGAAACCACAGCCGCAAGCCAGAGGTGACCGGCCAGCTAGAGCGCGAAGCGCGGCACTCTAGTCCACTAATAATATGTAATAATATGTCTGACAATATCAGTGACAGACGCCTTTTGTTCAGACTTGTTTATATATAGATTTTGTGATAATTTGTACACCACGAGGTCATCACAGGTGCCATATGTCCAGCCATCTCATTTTTTTAATAAATGAGCTACAGTTGTTATAATCTATCAATAGACAGGAATCGTAGATTAAGATGTCCAGGATAGTATATAAGCGTTGTGTGATGCTTGATACTGGACAAAGTCTGAGACAATATTAGTAGTTGACGAATTCTGAGACAGGTGCCATAATGTGGAGGATTGTTAGCAACGCAGATATAAAGATTAATTATAAATAACTCACGTATCACAGTTCTGGCCTTCTACGTTGACCTTACATGAACAGGCTCCGTTTCTAGGATCACATCGTAATACTCCATCTACACTACCAGCAGCAGAACACGAACATGCTCTAGAATAAAACAATTAAATATAGTTTTAATACAAGACTCTAGAATAGAACAATTAATTATAGTTTTAATTAAGGACTCTTATTCAATAGATCAAATTCAATTTGAGATAAAATAAAATATGATTTAAAGAATTTGCGAAGAGAAATCTTTCGGAGAAACAAGGAATTGAATATTGTTTTTGAGATATAACTCCTGATGGAAGCGAACAATATACCAAAAGAACAAAAACATTCGATGATTGCTTCTTTGGTTTGAGGTGATCTTTGAAGCAGTATTTCCCAGATGGTTTGAAAATAAAATCACCTACAAAACTCTTTCTTCTATAATTTATTTAGAAAGAGAGAGAGAGAAATGGGGTTTAAGATCCACTCGACATAAACCAGGTCATTTTGGGACTAACAAATGGTTTCATTTTATTTCAATAATTCGCTTGCTAGTAGGGGTCTTTAGCAGTGGAGGAAACCGGAGTGCCCGGAGGAAACCCCTGAGGTTGAGAAGGTGCCCATATCTCCATGCCACATATGCTCACACCAGGGCTCGAAACTATAATTTATTTAGGAAACTGAGGTAGTCAAATTCAGGGAATTTATGGAGTTGAGTTTATTTAGGAAACTGGGGTAGTCAAGTTATTTAGAGAACTGAGGGAGTAGAGTTTAGGGAACTTGGGGAGCTAAGTTTAGGGAACTGAGTTTAGTTAACTGTGGGAGTTGAGTTTGGGGAACTGGGGGAGTCGAGTTTAGTGAACTAGGGGAGCTAAATTTAGGGAACTGGGGAAGTTGAGTTTAGGAAACTGAGGTAAACGAGTTTATTGAACTAGGGGAGCTACCGGGTAAGTTTAGGAAACTGAGGTAAACGAGTTTAGTGAACTAGTGGAGCTAAGTTTAGGGAACTGAGGTAGCCGAGTTTAGGAAACTGAGGTAAATGAGTTTATTGAACTAGGGGAGCTAAGTTTAGGGAACTTAGTTTAATTATCTGGGGGAGTTGAGTTTTGGAAACTAGGGGAGCTAACCTGCATCCTAGGGGACCAAACTCGTAGAAATTAGCTTCACAGCGATCACATTTCTGTCCTGCGACACCTGGTTTACATCGGCATTGACCATTACCATCACACTGCATGCTCTCAGATCCTGTAATAGTTATACAATCAATTATTGTCCGTTGTGTTCTAAAGTTGTAATTACATTAATATAAACGCCAAGCTGGACAGGAGCTGATCAAGGCTCTGGTGAATAGTAGGAAGCTTGACCAGCTTGGCTGTTTACGAAATTACCTGTAGGTGAGGAAACAACGCAAAACTTTAGCTTAACATTAGCATATCACTTTGTCTGCGACGATCAATTCCACTTGACACAAAATAGATCATTTTGGGACTAACATATGGTTCATTTTATTTCCATAAACTACTAGCACATAGGGGACATTAGCCGTTTGGGGAGGAACCAGAAATAACCTACGGGGTTACTCCTTGTCATGTGCCGGATATCGAAACCATGCCAGTTGACTCATTGACAGATCGTATGATCCAACACGCATGTGTTAAACTTATCAGCCCCCCCCCACTCAATTGATGCTCAAAGTCTGATTGGCTAGATGTTAAAATATTAACATAACAATAAAACATGCTAGAGCTCTCTCGTCTTCTTACGGTGTTTGGTTGCCGAGTTTTCCCAAAATTCATCACTAACGAGAATAAAACTTAGCCACCGTGGCTCGCTAACGAGAATAAAAGTTAAAAACTTACCGACTTCGTTACATTGGCAATCTATACACCTATTTTCTGGTAATCTTCTATAATGATTGACGCGACAATTCTCACAATTAACACCATCGGTATTATCTCGACAATTCTCACAATGGCCGCCATGACCCGTCACTCGATACAGTTCCGGATCAAAATAACATTGATTAGATAATCCATTACAGTTACATTCTGAAAATAGAAAATAATATTATTTAGTCGTTTCCATGGAATATCCATTAAATTGATGAGAGAATAATAGAAAGAAAATGGGACTTAACATCTTACTGTCTGCCACCTGCTTTAGCTAATGGAGAGAGAGAGAGAGATGGGGTTTAACGTCCACTCAACACAAACTAGGTCATTTCGGGACTAACATATGGTTCAATTTTATTTCAATAATTCTCTTGCAGGGTCTTTAGCAGTGGGGGGAAACTGGAGTTGAGAAGGCGCCCCTATCTCCATGCCACATACGCACAAAACCACAGCCGCAAGCCGGAGGTGACCGGCCAGCTAGAGGTCGAAGCGCGGCACTCTAGTCCACTAGGCCATTCCCAACCCCCACCCCTTTTAGCTAATGAAATGGTATTTAACGCATCGGTTCTGCTCCAACTGGGCTAATGAATACAGGTATATACCATACACTGTGCTATAAGGGGAAATCAAGCCCGGAAAGCGGCACTATGAGAGAGAGAGAGAGAGAGAGAGAGAGAGAGAGAGAGGGAGAGAGCTTTAACATCCACGGGCGCCAGAGCTTGGGAGGAAACCAAGATCTTAAAGACCCTTTTTGCGAAGTAAATGATGTCATATAAAAAAGGAATAGGTGATTATATTGTTGACTCACTATGGGGATGAAATAGACTGATCTTTATTTCCCATATAAATAATCAAACAATACAATTACTGTTTAAATAGTTCCCAAGGCTCTTAAATAATAAAACTCTTTGAAATTAATTGAAAGAGACTGTCAAAGAGAGAGAGAAATGGGTTTTAACGTCCATTTGCGAAAAACAGTGGGAGGAAACCGGAGGACCCAGAGAAAACATATGGAATGAAGAGGTGATCCAACGCTAGTTGACTTTATGACACACCTTATGATAGTCAGAAGCTGCCAAGTAAATCAGAGGATGAGACTAATAGGGAGGAAAACCAGAGGACCTGGCTTAAGGCAAGTGACCCTCCTCTCCATCATGTACAGAATTTCCCAATCCCAAGTAAATGAGAAGTCACAAAAAGATGTAGGGTTCCGGAAACAGGCAAAGAGTTGTGAGTCTCAATATCCAATGATCTTCATACACTTTTAAATAGTATAACATAAATTAGTTTTAGTTTTGATACTTGCCTTACATATATCCTTCAATGTAGCATAAAGAAAAATATTAAATTTATCATCCCATATCTCAAATATACATTATGAAGCACGATAACTTAAAGGGCATTATGGGTGATTAGACAAAGAGTTGACATAAATGACGTAAATAGAATATACTGAAAAATTCAGTTAAATTGCTTCGCTCTGAACCAGGATATTAGCTTTTGAATTTAGGCCTAGCCTCAATCATCATTACTAAAGTTGGTATCATAAAAAACATAGTCTCGATTATCCATCTTTTGGATTAAATCATCAATGAGCATTGTGCAGCAAATTGGATTGATTAAATTGATTCATGTTAACTTTGATCACAACAACAACCGCCCTATAATAATTTCCTGCAACATTTGTCTTGTGAGGGACTCGTATCCAAATGAATAACTCCTAGATCTAGATAAGATTTGTGGGTTGAGTGACAACTTGAATACAAAATTTTAAGTTAAATATTGAATCATGCACAGAATTACGTCAACATTTTCTGACTGTGTCAGCGCTGATGGTCAGGTAGATCATGGTGGGAGTCGAGATCTATCCCTTGGTTATTCATTTGGTCCAGTGGCTGATCCAGGAATTTTTTGAGGGGGGTGACAACCTCATGTTTTGTGTCGCCGATCGCGGTTTACGGAACTAATTTCTGTCGCTAGTAACATATAGATGCTGATTGTGTGTCTGATAAGATGCGTACCGTGTGCTATATAATATATATACGACCATGCGTGCATGTCCCGGTGGAAGCTTGTAGGACCCAAGATTCCTATACACCGGTGGGGAGGGGGGTGACTAGTCACCCTAGTCACCCCCCTTGGATCCGCCCCTGTTTGGTCATACTCAAATGTCTCTAACAAGCATTTTAAAACATGTGCAGGCCATCTGATGGATGACTTGCGAGAAAATATATAGTTACCAACGAACCACCCCCTGGTATTAACTGTACAGAAAACTAATTATACGATGTAGCACACGTTATAACCATAATATAATTATACGATGTAGCACACGTTATAAACATAATATAATTATACGACGTAGCACACGTTATAACCATAATATAATTATACGACGACGTAGCACACGTTATAAACATAATATAATTATACGACGTAGCACACGTTATAACCATAATATAATTATACGATGTAGCACACGTTATAAACATAATATAACTAGAACTTACGTCTACACTCATTAGCCTCAGTTTCATAAGCTCGGGACCACGGCCGATCGTTATAAAATGGTAGACATTCTTGACAGTTTGGTCCCGTTGTATTATGTTCACATCTACAGATCTGCTGATCTTGTAAACCCTGGGTCGTTATTGTATAACATTGATTAGCATGACCGTTACACTGACATCTGAAAATAAATAAATATATTAATTATATATGACCACCATTACATCTTGTAAACATCGGATAATTACTGAAAATAAAATGTAGATTATACATTGACATTTAAAAATATAATAATACACGTACATGACCGTTATCTTGACGCCTGGAAATATTGTATATTAATTAGAAATGAAATGTTGTTTAACGTCCTACTGTTCTGCTCCAACTGGGCTAACAGTGTGCTATGAGGCTCTATTCTTATATCGAATTCCAACTACCAAGGGTTCTTTTACTACACTCCAAAATGTAAACATGACCTAACTTTTTCCATTACATCTGAATCACTAGATGCCAGTCCCTGTCAGGGTCCCATAAGGAAGAAACAAATTCAAAATATCCTGAGGAACTCTTTTTTGGACTACAGTAGAATTGCCCCCCCCCCCTATGTGTACATAGGCTACCGTCCCGTGAAAGCTATTGAAACTTTTTTTTATAACATGTGGATTCTTTTGCTTAATTTCCAATTTACAAGGAATATATATTTTTATAAATTTATTTCTGTGAGGACTAAATTACCTGGCTCCTATAGATAAATCTGATATGGCGTAGAAATACGATTTTAAAACTTGTGGATCACCAAACACCTCATCACCAAACGTATTCATACGCGTTAGAACTATCTTTATATCTGTGGCTGTTACCCAATCCTGAAAAAGATTAATGTAATTAGACTTGCACTTCATGGTTTCTTTAAAAATTCAAAAAATAAAATTTAACAGAGTAAAGCGGTTTAATGAACATGCAACATAAAGCAAGATTTCGGGACCAATATTCCCCTCACAGCACATTATATGGCGAATGCTTGTCTTCAGAACAGTAGGACATTAAACTACGAAATAATACAGATGACAAAATTCATTAACCACCATCTGTAAATACTAGTCCCTTTATTTTAGTAAGTAGATCTACAGAATATCAAAATTTCTAAATTCTCAAAAACGATGTGTGTTTCTACGCCTGAGGGCCTGACAAGAACAGCTGTCTAGTCATTCGGATGGTACAAACAACAGAACAACAGAAGTCCTGTGTGCACATTGAGGTGCATACAAAAGATCCCTTGACACTTGGAATTTGATATAAAAGTAGGCCGTAGTGTCGCTGTCCAGGCATATGCCGGTCTTCATTAACCCTTCGAAACGTTGCCTAAATAAATAGCTGTTATTCCATAAGTATGTGCTTTTGTGTATTTCATTAACCCAGTCCAGAGCAGAACAGTACGACGTTAAACCCTGTTTCATTTCATGAAATGATATAATATATAACAGAATTCCATGAAAGTATTTTCAGACATTCCACGTTGATGACCATCGTTTAAGGTATTCACCAGGAAACAAGAGACGTTTCTTTAAACAGGAAGAAGAAAGGAAATTACAAATTTCTAGTTTCCGTATCAGAATCAACAAGATTGTGATTTAAAGAGAACCAAGTGTGAACTAGATTCTACACATAAACATCAAATCCTGCACTTCCTTTCTTCTCCGCCCTTTTCTCTATTATCATACCATGTGGACACAATATTAGATCTTTCTGATACAATGGCTCAAAATTTTTATACTGTGAAAGTTGTTGCGTCATTAAGGGTAAAAAAAAAATTAAATGTGACATACACTAGCTGACTTTTTAAAAAAATAAATATATTAGGAATACTGTTTTTAATAAATTAATATGAACCATACTATAGTCTTATACTTGAATGACATTTAATGATCGAGTACGATATGAAACCTTTACCCCGCCCCTATAAAAACCCTTTATTTTACAACTGACACCTATTTCTGTAACGTTACCCCTCCCCTATAAAAACCCTTATTTTACAACTGACACCTACATTTGTAACTTTAGCAATAAAAGTAGGCAACTGCTATCAGATAAGAATTCATTCTCCTTTTTATGTACATGCATGTGTCATCTGTTTAGGCATGTGTCTAGGAGGGAGAGGGCGAAGGGGTCTCCCCACCCCATCCCCGACTTGCTTGTGCAGTGAATATCTTTTCCCCCCTACATTGATGGAAACAACATAATTTTGGCTCGCTCAACTGTAACCCTACACATGTATGCAACTAAATGAGCAGATATGTTGTTCCGGGGTTTCTGATTTCGATCAAATTTGTAGGTCGTTCCCCTTAACATAACGCCAAACTTGACTCCACCTTGGACCCCCTGCTGATCAAATTCTTGGACACATCCCTGGTGTTCAAGCCTGAAAATAAGGCACCTGTCACTGACAATGTCAGGTACAGATTCAGGCTTTGTCAGGCACAAAACCTCTAGTGCCTGTCATTTTATCCGGCACTGATTTGTCTTTTTTATTGATATTATATATACATGTCCGGCACTAAGTTGAAAATGTCAGGTTGTATTTCATTAGTGTCCTGACATGTTATTACCAGGCCTGCTGGTGTTTGATGATGTACCTACTGCGTTGATTGTTTTCGTGTAGAATCAGTTGATCTATAATGTTTTATATATGCAACATGTTATTGTTATTGTCTACAATTACCTTCATCTATATTTATATATCTCAGGTGAGAATAATGTGTATTAAATCCCACAGGTGAGATATATACGATGTTGTTTTATCACCAGCATGCTGCTTTAATACAGATAAGACTCAACATCCATCATCTATATCATCATACACTGGATGGAGTTGATAGGTCCTAGAGGTTGAATTGACTGGGGCTGAATTGTCCTAGGGGCTGAATTGTCCAAGGGCTGAATTTTTTTAGGGGAAGAATTATTCTGAAGACAAATTGTCCTTGGTAATAAATTGTCTGGGGACAAATTGTCCTGAACCAACTTCACTTGCATTCCAATATTTTGCCGACACTAATATTAAAATTTCATTTTGTAATTATCTTTCCAGAAATATGTTTTGAATGAAATTAACGTACTACTGTTCTGCCATGTAGTGTGTGATAAGGGGAATTTTGCCAGGGCGGCACCTTTTCCACCAACTTGTCATCAAACACCAATAGCAAACGATTGTTTCACATCAAAACTAAGCAAAACTGACGGGGCGTGACAAGAATTTAGAACCATATTTCAATGTCAGCATACAAAAAACAATTACGATACATAGGTTCCGAGTCTCCGATTGGAGACAACGAATTGTGATACATTGATTCAATCATATATTGTGCAAGCAGTAATAGAGAGAGATCTTAACCAGAATTTGTCTTCTATATTTAAGTCCCAATCTCTGCTTATACATTGTGTATATCATTATGTTAAAACAGTACATATGTTTTACATACAAACATATATAAATAAACTGTTTTATATTATCGTATGTACATGGTGTATAATAAACAGATATATATCAGTATGTATACTTCCTACAGGACACTGGAGGGGGGGGGGAGAAAACTGTTGACATTTACATATAAACATTGAACACAATAATATGTTTATAATAAACCAGATAGTCTTCTGTGGTCCGGAGAGAGAAAGAGAGAGAGAGAGAGAGAGAGAGAGAGAGGTTTACTTGTTAAAAATCATATGGTTTAATTTAATTTCAATAATTTACTTGAGTGTAGGGGTCTTTAGTTGTGGGAGAACTCAGAGAAAACCCACGAGGTTAGACAGGACAGGTGTCTCTATTGTACAACTGGTGAATCGAATGACAGAACTTGAGATCTAACATGAACGCATCTAACCAATCGGTCACCTAATCCTCTTCCATTCCCTTTCAGTTGGCTTGATAATTTGTTATGAAATTTGTTAGCATATATATATTTTTGAATAATATTTATGATTACTACCATAAAATTAATTGAAAATAGATACACCTGCGTGAAATACATATTTTGGGGGTTCAGTTTCTACGGCACTAACTGTGGAACATCAAGTTTAATAAACCATGTCTAATTCCTTAGTTGATATTACTGCGCTTTGTAAATATTGTTACTGTTAATAGTTTTAAAGAGTAGGTGGTGTAGAACGACAGAGGGTCAAGACAAACTAAGATGCTCAGTCATCTGGAAGGGACTTAAAAAGAACCCTTGGGCATGCATATAAAATAACCCATGACAGTTGGAATTGAATAAAAAAGTATTTGACGTGAAACCCCTTTGTGCAAGGGAATTTTTGAGTATTGAAATAAAATTGAACCATGTGTTAGTCCCGAAATGACTTAGTTTGTGTCGAGTGGATGTTAAACCCCATTTCTCTCTTTCATACCAGCAATTGACAAGAAACACTGGTTTATGATATATTGATTGACGTAATCAGTTACTTGACAGCCATGATTAATGCAAATCAAATTGATAACTTACTTGTAAGACCGGACTATCTTCAAAAGAAGTGGCACTAGGTCTTCCTTCCAGAGTACTGAATGCCACGCTGCCGCCCGTGAGCGGAGAAATATCACTAAATTCATCGTTACATATTGCAACAGCCTCATTTTCACGCGTTATTACTCCACGACGAGGTAAATTGTACGTTTTTTCACACGAACCACTGTAAAACTGATATGGTATCCATGGTCCATTTCCATTTCGTTTGAAGATAGCAAAACTCTCTGGTCTCGGAGAATGGAATCGAATTCGTACATATGTTATAGAGTAGGCTTTTCCTGAAAAGAAAAAAGAAATATCTAATAAAGAATATGCTTGAGAAAAAAAATCATGTTTATTAAAGCTGCATTATGTAAGATTAGGATAAAGAGTTGACAGTTCCAGTTCAGTAGTGGAGGGAACCTGACAAGCTGGAGAAACTCACGAAGTTGGACAGATGCCTCTACTCCTTGTCACGTACAATCTGCCAGTTGACTCAACGACAGACCTTGTGTTGCAACCTCACCTCTTTATTTTCTAGAGATTCAACTTTGACAATATTGTAGTGGCCGAGAGATACCCAATCTTTCAATGGATGATGATGATAAGTGGCTGTTATTATTCATGACAAAAGTTTGGTGAAGTAATAAATAGGTGTGAAAATGTTCGTAAGAATATAGGAGCTGTCCAGGAGGGCTGACAACCAACCAGAATGCTTTTAAAAATATCATTATTGAGTGAATTCAGAGAGAGAGAGAGAGAGAGAGAGACTGGGGTTCGACATCAACCAACACAACCTGGTCATTTTTAGCTGTGAGAGGAAACTAGAAGACAGTACACAGAGAAAAACACATGAGGACGACTCTAATCTTTGTCATTTACAAGCAATTTAACTAAATACGCCACCCAACCCTCCGTGGTTAACTAGAGGTGGCTGGTCGATCTAACCCTGCTCCTTATCCCGATCATTCAGCCACCTCGAAATCTCACCAAACGGCTCTGTCCTTCTGCCCATCTCCATTATCCCAGTCACACCAGAAGAGTAGGACATTAAACCCCATTTCATTTCTGTATAAATTCAGAAGTAATTGACATAAGTTTAATGTGAAAGAAAAATGAAAATGCACTGGGGTTCAATGTCTTACTGTTCTGCGACTAGGCTAATGAAACAGGCAGCGCTAATCATATGATGGGAATTTAGCCCAGACAGCAGCACTACCACTTACTCTTATATATCGAATTCAAACCACCAAGGGATCTTGGTTTTGTTTCATCCCATCCAAACAACTAGACAGCTGTCGTTGTCATGCCATAGGAGAGTTTGAAGTATATGTTAACAGACGGTAAATGTTAAACTAGCTTATACAGGGATTATAGAGATCAACGTTAAAGATAAAAATAAAGTTTACATGTAGTCTATACTTGTTACAGACTTTAAAAACGCTGACTAAGTAAAACATGTACTCATATACATCTTACTTTCAAGGAGGGGCAATCTCATTAAAACACAGATCCTAATTCGTTTCATTTTTATTAGTTCAAAATTTCATTTACTACACTGGGATCTGGAAAAGTGAGGATTTACCGTAACCAATATTCAATGTGCAAATGGCATTTCATTTTTTTGGTCCCATCCAGACAACTATATATTGTCCCTTGCCAGTCCCTCTGTCTTACTTGACTCGAATTCTGTCTTAATTAAATCCTACTTCACAAATATAGCGTGAGCCTACATTGACGATCTTGGTTGTATATCCTCAGTATAATAAATATAGCGTGAGCCTACATTGACGATCTTGGTATATCTGCAGTATAATAAATATAGTGAGCCTACATTGGTGAGCCTGGTAGTACATCCCTATAGTGTGAGCCTTCATTGATGAGTCTGGCAGTATATATCGAATATAATGAAATATTGTGAGCCTACATTACTGATCTTGGTAGTATATCCAGTTAAATAATACAGTGTGAGCCTATATTGGTGAGCCTGAAAATATATGGCCAGTATAATAAAATAGTGTGAGCCTACACTGATGGTAGTATTTCCCCAGTATAATAAAATAGTGTGAGCCTACATTGTATGATTGATGGTAGTATTTCCCCAGAATAATAAAATAGTGTGAGCCTACATTGATGGTAGTATTTCCCCAGTATAATAAAATAGTGTGAGCCTACATTGATGGTAGTATTTCCCCAGTATAATAAAATAGTGTGAGCCTACATTGTATGATTGATGGTAGTATTTCCCCAGTATCATAAAATAGTGTTAGCCTACATTGATGGTAGTGTTTCCCCAGTATAATAAAATAGTGTGAGCCTACATTGATGGTAGTATTTCCCCAGTATCATACCGGTAGTAGAACTATCCCTAACACACTTCAAACAACCCTCCGTGAAGTTCAACAATAAACCTAAAAATCTCTACTTTTCTGCTTGGACGGTTAAAAGTCAACTGCCTATTAACCTCCGACTAAAATTTACATTTTAAATTCATCTGGCTGATCGTTTTACTGTAGACATACTTGTTTTCTCTAGACGTCGTATAAATTTGAATTTTAAATGAACCTCGTTAACAATGGTGTATAAGAATCCCTGTTGGTTTTTTTAATGTTTGATAAAAGCAGACAAACTAGATATTAACATGTTCTATATATATATACTCTGTTATTTTTTATAGTCTACATAATTTTTGCAAGAGGGATTTGCCAGGTTCCTGACAAGGAAATTTGACAGTTGACACTAAATGGTGCCATCATCATCTCCAAATTACTGGGCTAAATAAAGTGTGCTATGGGTTAAATTTTGAAGGGGCAGCAGCACGATGGCCTACTATTATATTGAATTCCAACTGCCAAGGGATCTTTTCTGTGCACGCCAATATATACACAGATCCTTGTTTTTTTGTACAATCCGAATGGCTAGACAGCTGCCCTTGTCAGGTCCTCCGTCATGAACCAATAACATACAGTGGGCTATTATTTTAAATTCAAATTTGCAATGTTTCTTTTACAGACACACCAATGTGATGTCACCTTTCTTATTGGTGCAGGACTGAGCAGTGGCAGACCCAGGAATTTTTTGAGGGGGGTGACAACCCCATGTTTTGTCTCGTCGACCCCAGTTTACGGAGCTAATTTCTACCGCTAGTAACATAGATGCTGATTGTGTGTCTGATAAGATGCGCACCATGGTCTATATAATATATATACGACCATGCGTGCATGTCCCGGTGGAAGCTTGTAGGACCCGGGATTCCTATACACCGGTGGGGAGGGGGGTGACTAGTCACCCTAGTTACCCCCCCTGGATCCGCCCCTGCTGAGGGTTTTTAAACAAGGAACAGTGTCTGTGCATATGAAAGAAGACTAGATGGCTGGAATTTTAAATACAAGTAGGTCATACTACATCATCAAGAAAGATATTATGCAAAATATTTACAAAAAATTTAAAGTATGTAGGACAGTTTCATTGATAATATTTTCTACTGTGTGAAATATGACAAATATATAAATTATACTTGTAGGAAGAAACCGATATCTACCCTCGAACACTTCACAGACGGCATGTGGTCTTCTCTTCCTTTCAATCTTAAATAGGTCACAACTGACCACAATATGTTATGACCTGTGACCTCTGACCTAATTACACAGTATGATATATTGTTTCTGGGTATTTATATGTCATCTTCAAGTAGTAGTAAATAAAGAAAGGGTGTTGTATATCGCTGGTATACCATGGTAAATAGATTTTACTCATAACCCTCTATAAAATTACATACAATACAAACCACATCTGTGGAATAAAATCAGGATATTGGGAACCAGAATTCAGACTATAGAAGAACTATTAATATTCAGATACTTTTGATCCACAAAGAGGCAATTAGTTAAACGATTTGTGGATATAAATTAATTAATTACTTGCTGATTATTAATGATTAATTTAGAAATTTTAAATATACATAATATACTTTGCTAATTTTAAGTTCCCTCTATTACAATTGCCGCTACAATTGAAATCATGTGAAGTAATCCTATCGATCAGGTCTTATCATATATTGAGGTCAGTTGTAGCAATTGTGTTGATCGTATTGAAACACAGGGTTAATCGTATTGGACTGTGAAGTCAATCAAAGCAATCGTTTTGATTGTGTGGAAGAGTATCCATACGTAGCAGATCGTGATTTCAATCCTATCGTAATGCATCGTATGACAGTTGCGGGCCCGTAGCCAGCTCATAAAATTTGGTGGGGCTACAGAATTTTATGGAGGGGCTGAGGATATGGCAGACTCTGAGAACACTCCTCAGAAATCATTATTGTTGGCGAAATATTTGGGCGGGCTAATTCGACTATTGGGGAGGTAGCATAATGTTTGACCAATTCATTGTTAATGCAAGTCACCGGTAATAAGGGCTGGTGTCGAGTTATCCCTCTAATTCAGTAAATAAAGAACAGGAAATATCGTATATCCCGCCTGTCCTCCAATCTCCACAGATTTCCTTAAGTTTATTATTATTTGTGATCAAGAAGTAAGAAGACTAGAATAGTTCAATGAATAAATTATTTATCTTATTTACTCTGGGTTGTATGAATGATTGATATAATAAAATATATCTGCTAGAATATTTGTTTGACATTCAAATCTATCATCATTTTTTACTTATCAAAAAAGACAGAGAATATAATTTTATAATAATTTGAAAAGATATCAACTATTTATAATGCCGTAGGAAATTTGAATGAATAAATTATTTATGTTAATAATGTGTGTTGGAACAAAGAAATAAACTGATAGTAATAATGTGTAAAATAAATTTGAATATAGACAAGTTTGTATCAAGGATCAGGTAAAAGGTGTTTACTATGATGATATATCTGACCAGGTGAGTTCTACAGGTATAGTGAGACTGTATTATATCCTACACCACATGTCATAGGTCTGAGCAATGAAATGAAATGAAATGGGGTTTAACGTCCTACTCTTTTGCACCTAACCTGGGCTAATGGAAGACGGGCATACGCCATACAGTGTGCTATGAGAGAAATTTTGCATGGGCAGCGGCGCTATGTCCTACTCTTATAACGAATTCCAACTGCCAAGGGATCTTTTACGTGCACTCCAATGTGTACACAGGACCTCATTTTTTTGTCCCATCCGAATGACTAGGCAGCTGTCCTTGTCAGGCCCTCCTTCTGCATCACTGACAAGTGGAAATCACGCCGGAAAATCGAGATGAACTTTCTCGGCCAATGCTGGGATATGTCTGAGCAATATTTCCCTCCCAACAAACTGCATGGTGTATGCCCGTCTTCAGTATCCCAGTTGGAGACACTGCTCCCGTAATCTGGAAAAACCTAGTAACACTGTTGAATGTAGATGAGAGAAAACAAATGAAAACTGTTTTGTTTCAGAATTAAGCTACTGAATATAAAACCAGTTTTATTTTGTCTTTTAGATGAAGATAATCAGAAGCATTTTCAGTGAAGAAGAAAAAAAAACTATTATTATATACATGTACTTGTGTACCAAGTCCAAATATGGGTCTAACTTAATTTTGACGAAAATTTGACTTGCTAGGTTTTTCCAGATTACGGGAGACTGCTATCATGACTAAGTGTCTATTGTGCTCAACTACCAACTTCTGGGTTGGCACCAACACTGGTCCTTCAGGGTTAAATTTCTATCATGGCACACTCTCTATGACATACACCCACCTTCATTAAATCAAGATTCCTGGCTGGTATTTAATGTCCTGCACATCTCACATACTTAAAGATACCTTATGAGATTTAGATAAAGAGTTGGCAGTTCTAACTATAATAGTTAAAACCTAGATAGTGTAAAGGCAATTTGCTGAAAATTTCAGTCAAATTGATTCACTATGAACTAGAACCCAGAACTAAGCGAATGAAAATTCCGCTTAGCCTCGCCCTCCACCATCATTACTAAAGTCAGTATGGTAAAAGCATGGTCTCGGTTATACATTTAATAATTAAATCGAGAAGGAAAGTTAAGCAGTAAATTGGATCATAATCCACCAAATATCGCAGGCTAGCGATACGATCAAGAGATGATTATGGTTTGTATAAGTTGATAAATGTCTAATCAATAGTTTACATGACATATGTTTAAGGATGTTCGAAAAAGAAACTAAACATTCTATATAAGTAATAAATATGTCAGATTAGAGTCTGTGTTTTTATTTATTTATTGTTTACACGTCGACTGTCAGTAAAAAACAGTTTATCTGTCACCTGACTAATCTAACGAGATTATTACCTATATTTCACCTGATGTCCGAGACAAGTTAATATCACTCTGTCTCCTCTAGTCAATAAAAGGTGAGAGTTCTTACCTCAGGTAAAACACATCTCATAAATACAACAAACGTAGAGTAATTTACCCCCTGGTTAAACTGAGCGACTATTTTCTAGACTACGGTTTTTGTTATTTTTTTTTTAATAAATACATTTATATTTTTTACCCCCCCCACCCCCCCGTTTTCTATTCTAAAATAAATTTTTCATTCATTTAAAATTTAGAACAGTGGGACTGGGGAAGAATTTTGAAACTTACAAATACTACAACGCTGGTGCTTCGTTACAAATTTGCCATTTACTGATAATTTTTCTTTTTTCAAAAATTATAGATAGCCTTGGGGGAGTATTTCCAACCTGGTAAAACATTTGAATTCATTTGGCCATATGTTTTATTTCTTTGTAAAATTTAAATTCATTTACATTCTATCCTCATACAAAAATTTATAATACGATTTTCTAAATAGAAACATTTTACCCATCATGGGGGTGGGGTACTGGGGAGTGGAGGGTAAAAATCCAATCCTTTTCGGGACCCCTATGCGCAAGCAAATTATTGAAATAATAAAATAAAATTGAACCATATGTTAGTGCCGAAATGACCAAGTTTGTGTGGAGTGGACGTTAAACCCCATCTCTGTCTCACAAGAAGATTATCCAATGAAAAGAGGTTTAACATCCTACTATTCTGTACCTACTACTGGAATAATGAAGGCAGGAGGAAGAATATGGATCTATGCAGAAAATATATAATTTCAGCCAATTTACTCTCTCTCCCTCCCTCTCTCTCTCTCTCCCCCTCTCTCTCCCCCTCTCTCTCCCCCCCCTCTCTCTCTCTCTCTCTCTCCCCCTCTCTCTCTCTCTCTCTCTCTCCCTCTCTCTCTCTCCTCCTCTCTCTCTCTCTCTCTCTCTTTTTAACTGGTTGTTTTATTTTTTTGACTGGAGACAAGGTGATTTAATGTCACAACATGTTGGAATGTCACCTCAACTCAACAAAAAGCAGATCGAGTTTGGACAATTTGAATGTGAAAGTAACCACATATTATACTTTGTGGATCTTGATTTCTCCATTATTTCAAGGTGTTTGGAAGAAATGAGAAGGTTTTTTGATCTGTTAAACCTGAACAAGACAATATTGATGTTTTGTAATCAAGAATACCTGAATTTATTCCTAATGATACCTATGACAGCTCAGATGTATTTTACCTGCCTCGTTAATAATCACAAAAACTCGTCATATCTACCTAGTCTACAGGTCACACTTTATTTTGATTCTACTTTTTGATTTTAATATTTGATCAGAAGCCATCAGGATATCAACATCCATTTTTATATTTTGTAGAGAAACTTATATGACATCAACCTATTTTAATATTTTCTGTTAACGGAAACCGTTTTAATATTCTGTACGGAACCATCAGGAAATTCAACTCCATTTTAATGCTTTGTTTGGAAGCCATCACAACATTAAAACTACATTCTTAAAGACAGATAGAAGATACAGCGTTCAGGCCTTGTCATTAATCAAACATATTGTACAGAAGTCATGTAATAGAAAAAACTATGCTAGGCCTTTAACCTCTATTTTAATAATTTGTTCAGAACCATCAGGGCATGAATCTCCATTTTAATACTTTGTACGAAAGCTGTTAGGGCACGTATCTCCATTTTAATATTTTCTACGGAAGCCGTGACAACATGAACCTACATTTTAATACTTTGTACGGAAGCCATGAGGACATGAACCTACATTTTAATACTTTGTACGGAAGCCGTAAGGACATGAACCTACATTTTAATACCTTGTACGAAAACTGTTAGGGTACGAATATCCATTTTAATACTTTGTACGGAAGCCGTAAGGACATGAACCTACATTTTAATACTTTGTACTTCACATTTCATACATAAAGAAAAGATAAAATGACCCAATAAGGAAATGACAGAAGATACACAGCAGACGTCAAAATACGAGTATAAAAGGATTCAAGCTGCGTTAACTAATTATAGAGATTGTCGTCTGGTGTGTTAAATAAAGTATGTATTACGTCTGCTAGATGTCAACAGACGGAGAGAAGAAAAGGATTTACCATATAAAGTAACATCTTTCCTCCAGTAATCCATTGTTACTTTAAATAAATATTACAAATTACACGTCATCTCCAGTGTTAAAATACATAAACTTTCATGTGTCGTAAAATTTTCACAGAGAGCTGTTAAAAGATGAAAAGACTATTGGCCTTTTGTGACTGCACACACAAGGGTGAACCTCCATTAGCTACATATAGTCTATCCACTAAAATAAAGAGCTGACAGTTCAGCAAATTCCCTTTACATTATCTCGCTTTTATCTATTATAGCGAGAATTGCTAGCTGCTTGTCTAATCTTCCCTAATGTATCTTTCAGTCAATTCCTTTTACATTAACTAGATTTTAACTATTATAATGAGAACTGCCAGCTCTTTATGTTATCTCCCATAAGGTATCTTGAAGTTATGAAATAAAATAGGACATCAGAAAAATATTTGAATTTTTTATGTGAAGTTGTAAAATAATTTCAGTAATAGAAGTTGGAAGGAAACGGATAAAATGGCTATAAAAATACGAGTGTTAATTTTGTAGTGTAGTTGAGGAAATGGTGGATGTTTAATACATCAATGGGTCTTTGATGTGATAAAAACTAGTAAATTTGATAGCCTGTTTAAACATGTGGTCAAGATGGTTGAAGGGTGGTCACTACACACAACTCTGTGACCCCTACGGGTCAAATCAACAAAGGTTCACACCATGGGTTGAGGCTATGTCAATATTAAACAGAGTTGTAACTGTATCAGATATTTGGAGCGTACAACGGGAGAGTGTCAGACCTCCATCGATTTAGTTTTTGTAGGGATTTAAGGCGTTATTTAAATAGGGGAGAAAGGAAAGATGTTGGAGAATATTTGATCTGATTTATATTAAAGATTTACTTCATGGTGGTACACCCATACAATATCTTTAACATGAGGAGAGAAATGGGGTTTAAGGTTCATTTCGCGACTAACTAATAGTATTTTAGGAATAAGCTTGTGCATAGTAGTCTTTAGAGAGAGAAATTGGGTTTAACATTCATTTCAAGACGAACATTGGGTTCAAGTTAATTTCAATAATTAACGTGTCAGGATGTTTATCCGATGGAGGAAGCCAGAGACCCTGGAGAACATCCAACAGGTCGGACACGCGATTTACTTCTTCTCACGTACAAACAGAGAATCCATCAAAACCATGTCACTGGAATCTGACTCAATGGCATATCTTATGGTCTAAAGTGCACTTAATATTAAAACCAAACTAAATAATCCATTTTTTATGCTACAAAAATTCTAATCTGGTTCATATCAGACAAAAAAGATAGGCTGGCACTGCCAGGCAGGATACGCCCACATTTTCGAGAGATGGACAGAGAACAAGCAATACCGAAAGTGATTTTTCCTACATCTTTAAGTCCTGTATTTCATACTGTATTGGGAGCAGCCATTTAGTTGGTCAGTTCCAGTCTGATATTAATGAAATTCGAAACCGACAATGATTATGGTGTGACGGTACACAACCTAGAAATATGACTTTTCATCAAAATCGGATAAGAATTGTGACCTGTAGAGAGTCCACAACCATGATATACCATATTTTTACACTATTCGCGTACAAACGGCGACCATTTCGTCCGGCAATTTTGGTACGATTTTCACGAAATTAGAACTCAACCATCCTCATCAAAATCGAATTAAAATTGTGACCTATACAGGATCCACAATCATGATATATCATTTTTTTAACAGTATTCGCGTACAAACGCCGGCCATTTTGTCTGTCAATTTTGGTCCGATTTTCCCGAAATTCAAACTCAACCATCCTCATCAAAATCGAATTAAAATTGTGACCTATACAGGATCCACAATCATGATATATCATTTTTTTAACAGTATTCGCGTACAAACGGCGGCCATTTTGTCTGTCAATTTTGGTCCGATTTTCCCGAAATTCAAACTCAACCTTCCTTACAGTGTAACGGTGATATAATCAAACGTTTTCTTAAATTGGATAATAATTGTGACCTCCAGAGGGACCACAAGCTAAAGAAAGGGGGATTTTGCGTATAACCAGGGGCCATAATTCAGGAAGTTACGATCCGATATGCGCAAATATCGAAAAGAACCAAGATCTTTGGGTCATAACCATGAATTTCAAGTTTCATCAAAATCAAATTAAAATTGTGACCTTTACAGCGTCCACAACCTTGATATACCATTTTTTAACAGTATTCGCGTACAAACGGCGGCCATTTTGTGTGGCAATTTTGGTCTGATTTTCCCGAAATTCGAACTCAACCTTCCTTACGGTGTAACGGTAATATAATCAAACGTTTTTTTAAATCGGATAATAATTGTGACCTCCAAGCTAAAAAAAAGGCAATTTTGCGTATAATCAGGGGCCATAATTCAGGAAGTTACGATCCGATATGCGCAAATATCGAAAGGAAGCAAGATCTTTGGGTTATAACCATGAATTTCAAGTTTCATCAAAATCGAATCAAAATTGTGACCTCCACAGGGTCCACAACCTTGATATACCATTTTTTAACAATATTCGCGTACAAACGGCGGCCATTTTGTATGGCAATTTTCGTCCGATTTTCCCGAAATTCGAACTCAACCTTCCTTAGGGTATAACGGTGATATAATCAAACGGTTTTTTAAATCGAATAATAATTGGGACCTCCAAGCTAAAAAAGATAGGTTGCCAGGCAACGAAACATACGCCCACAGCAGCTAAATCGTCCGGGCAGTGAACAAGGGTTGTCGCATATTTTTACTAATTTCGGTAATGAAACATTTGTAATACACTAAAATCTGATTAAGTATATATACATGAAACATCTAATATCATGGATTTAGCTGTTCAGTTATCTAAATTCATTGAAAATCAAAATACTTGTTCGTTTCAACACCTTAAACTCTATGTATCAATCTGAAGTCAATCGGATAGTAACTTTGGCCTCTATAGCGTCACAAGAATTTTTGAAGTTATCAAGGGAGATAACTCTGGCAGTAATTATTTGAAATCGCTGAAAATCAATAGGCGTCTTCGTCTCATGACCTTAAACACTGTGTATAAATCTAAAGTCAATCGGATATTAACTTTGGCCTCCAGAGCGTCCACAAGATTTTTTGAGGTGATCAAGGGCCATAACTCTGGCACTAACTATCAGAAATCGCTGAAAATTAATAGACGTCTTCGTCTTATGACCTTAAACACTGTGTATAAATTTAAAGTCAATCGGATATTAACTTTGGCCTCTAGAGCGTCCACAAGATTTTTTGAAGTGATCAAGGGCCATAACTCTGGCACTAATTATCAGAAATCGCTGAAAATCAATAGGCTTTTTCGTCTTATGACCTTAAACACTGTGTATAAATTTGAAGTCAATCGGATATTAACTTTGGCCTCTAGAGCGTCCACAAGATTTTTTGAAGTGATCAAGGGCCATAACTCTGGCACTAATTATCGGAAATCACTGAAAATCAATAGGCTTCTTCGTCTTATGACCTTAAACACTGTGTATAAATTCAAAGTCAATCGGATATTAACTTTGACCTTTAGAGCGTCCACAAGATTTTTTGAGGTGATCAAGGGCCATAACTTTGGCACTAATTATCGGAAATCGCTGAAAATCAATAGGCTTCTTCGTCTTATGACCTTAAACACTGTGTATAAATTTGAAGTCAATCGGATATTAACTTTGTCCTCTAGAGCGTCCACAAGATTTTTTGAAGTGATCAAGGGCCATAACTCTGGCACTAATTATCGGAAATCGCTGAAAAACAATAGGCTTCTTCGTCTCATGACCTTAAACACTGTGTATAAATTTAAAGTCAATCGGATATTAACTTTAGCCTGTAGAGCGTCCACAAGCAATTGTGGACGCCGGACCGACGGACGGACGGGGGCGACGACAATATACGACCACATTTCAATGTGGGCGTATAAAAAGGCGATTTTGCGTATAATCAGGGGCCATAATTCAGGAAGTTACGATCCGATATGCGCAAATATCGAAAGGAAGCAAGATCTTTGGGTTATAACCATGAATTTGAAGTTTCATCAAAATTGAATCAAAATTGTGACCTCCACAGGGTCCACAACCTTGATATACCATTTTTTAACAGTATTCGCGTACAAACGGCGGCCATTTTGTATGGCAATTTTCGTCCGATTTTCCCGAAATTTGAACTCAACCTTCCTTAGGGTGTAACGGTGATATAATCAAACGTTTTTTTAAATCGAATAATAATTGTGACCTCCAGAGGGACCACAAGCTAAAAAGGGTGATTTTTCGGACAATCAGGGGCCATAATTCAGGAAATTACATTCCGATAGCCGCAAATATCGAAAGGAACCAAGATCTTTGGGTTACAAACATGCATGTCAAGTTTCATCAAAATCGGTTCAAAATTGTGACCTCTATAGGGTCCACAAGCTAAAAACGTGATTTTTCGTACAATCAGGGGCCATAATCCATGAAGTTTTGATCCGATACATGCCAATATCGAAAGGAACCGAGATCTCATGGCGATAAACCTATATTTCAAGTTTTGTCAAAATCGGATAAGAATTGTGACCTGTAGAGAGTCCACAAACAAATTGTGGACGGACGGACGTCCGGACGGACGTCCGGACGGACAGGGGCGACGACATAATACGTCCACATGAAAATGTGGGCGTATAAAAACCAAAACACTGAGGTTGTGAAAATGTCATTTGATGAAATATTTGTCGTTTGTTTAATAACAAAATTAGAATGGTATGAACTATGAAGTTATAAGTGAAATTCCAGAAATAATGAAGATAGGCTGGCACTGCCAGGCAGGATACGCCCACATTTTCGAGAGATGGATAGAGAACAAGCAATACGGAAAGTGATTTTTCCTACACCATTAAGTCCTGTATTTCATACTGTATTGGGAGCAGTCATTTTGTTGGTCAGTTCCAGTCTGATATTCATGAAATTCGAAGTCGACAATGATTATGGTGTGACGGTACACAACCTAGAAATGTGACTTTTCGTCAAAATCGGATAAGAATTGTGACCTGTACAGAGTCAACAACCATGATATACCATATCTTTACACTATTCGCGTACAAACGGCGACCATTTCGTCCGGCAATTTTGGTACCATTTTCACGAAATTCGAATAATTCAGGAAGTTACGATCCGATATGCGCAAATACCGAAAGGAACCAAGATCTTTGGGTTATAACCATGCATTTTAAGTTTCATCAAAATCGAATTAAAATTGTGACCTTTACAGGGTCCACAACCTTGATATACCATTTTTTAACAGTATTCACGTACAAACGGTGGCCATTTTGTATGGCAATTTTGGTCTGATTTTCCCGAAATTCGAACTCAACCTTCCTTACGGTGTAACGGTAATATAATCAAACGTTTTTTTAAATCGGATAATAATTGTGACCTCCAAGCTAAAAAAAAAGGCGATTTTGCATATAATCAGGGGCCATAATTCAGGAAGTTACGATCCGATATGCGCAAATATCGAAAGGAAGCAAGATCTTTGGGTTATAACCTTGAATTTCAAGTTTCATCACAATCGAATCAAAATTGTGACCTCCACAGGGTCCACAACCTTGATATACCATTTTTTAACAGTATTCGCGTACAAACGGCGGCCATTTTGTATGGCAATTTTCGTCCGATTTTCCCGAAATTCGAACTCAACCTTCCTTAGGGTGTAACGGTGATATAATCAAACGTTTTTTTAAATCGAATAATAATTGTGACCTCCAAGCTAAAAAAAAAGGCGATTTTGCGTATAATCAGGGGCCATAATTCAGGAAGTTACGATCCCATATGCGCAAATATCGAAAGGAAGCAAGATCTTTGGGTTATAACCATGAATTTCAAGTTTCATCAAAATCGAATCAAAATTGTGACCTCCACAGGGTCCACAACCTTGATATACCATTTTTTAACAGTATTCGCGTACTAACGGCGGCCATTTTGTATGGCAATTTTCGTCCGATTTTTACGAAATTCGAACTCAACCTCCCTTAGGGTGTAACGGTGATATAATCAAACGGTTTTTTAAATCGAATAATAATTGTGACCTCCAGAGGGACCACAAGCTAAAAAGGGTGATTTTTCGGACAATCAGGGGCCATAATTCAGGAAATTACATTCCGATAGCCGCAAATATCGAAAGGAACCAAGATCTTTGTGTTACAAACATGTATGTCAAGTTTCATCAAAATCGGTTCAAAATTGTGACCTCTATAGGGTCCACAAGCTAAAAACGTGATTTTTCGTACAATCAGGGGCCATAATCCATGAAGTTTTGATCCGATACATGCCAATATCGAAAGGAACCGAGATCTTTTGGGGATAAACCTATATTTCAAGTTTCGTCAAAATCGGATAAGAATTGTGACCTGTAGAGAGTCCACAAACAAATTGTGGACGGACGGACGTCCGGACGGACGGACGGACGGACGTCCGGACGGACAGGGGCGACGACATAATACGTCCACATGAAAATGTGGGCGTATAAAAACTATGCAAAACATGAAGAGACAGGGGAAAGAGAGAAAGAGAGAGAGAGAGAGTTTAACCTCCACTCAACACAAACTAGGTCATTTCAGGACTAACATGGTTCAATTTTATTTCAATAATTGGCCTACACAGTGAGAGTAAACCTGAGGTCCCGGAGGTTCTTCTCCTTGTCATGTACAACAGGTCTTCAACAGTTGGAGGAGACTGGAGGATTGGAAAAAACCTGTAAGGTTTGACAGGCAACCTTATTCCTTATTACATACAGCAAGTTGATTCAATGACAAACTTTTGATACAACACCACTGCTTACCATTCGGCCGTCCAGGGTATTTAGTGTATATATAAAAGTCCTAACATCAAAGTGTGAGGTTTAAGTATTATAACTGTGATATATTGATATTTACTGTAAACATTGTATATAAACTGTGGTATATAGATAGGTGTATATATAAATATCTATATTGTATATACATGTACTGTGGTATATATATACCTACATTGTATAGATAGATAGAGATAGTGGGTGGGGTGGGGTCATCATTCAACTATACACTACTCCATTCACATACATTCTATATGCTGATTGTTGTAGCATTATATACAGGATGAATGAATGAATGAATAAGTGAGTGAGTGAGAGAATGAATGAATGAATGAATGAATGAATGAATAAATGAATAAATGAATAAATGAATAAATGAATAAATGAATGAATGAATGAAGAGTGAAAAGTATCACTGAAAACTATTTATGTTAGAAAGCTTGACCATCAAGTTTCTAGCCAATAGAGAATAATTTGCGTTTGATGCATAATGAAATGATTAGTTATATATAGAAGGAAGAATCATCAATAAGATTTGTATTTATTCATGACTTTCAATGTTTCACAAGCCTAGAATTAAGTTACCATTATCACCAGGGGCGGATCAAAGGAGGGGGGGCAGGTAGTCTCTATAATCCAAACAAATATTCTACGAATATTAGTCTGGATGGGTCCTCAAAATTTGACAGAAAGTCGGTCATTGTCTGGATTGTCCAGTCTTTTGAGTTACCACGTACTGAATCTATAAAAACAGCTCGCTTGTCAACGATGACACTCTCTAAAATTTTGTTTGTAAAAGTTTTAATTGAGATAGTAATTTTCTCTCGTCATGAATCAGACGTATGGCTTCTCACAATCTTTTTAATTCTTCATCGTGATTCATGCTTCATTCCTTGTGTCTATTTTGTTTCTAATAATAGATGTGCCAAGTGAATTGTGGGATATATTTCAGACTCGCTTTATAGAATCTGGCAAAATCGGCCCAGCTTCATAAGATCTAGCACTTACCAGCACTTACCGAGACTTTAGCCAAAAGGTTCCATTGCCCATGTGTAACCAGGAGTTTGTTTTTTTATGTGATAGATTATCCAGTAATTTTCGTCAATAATTGAGAACCGACCCAGACCCTCCGTGCGTTGAAGACAAGAGGGTTCTGGGTGACAGAGACTAGGGGGCAGGGGGCCCCACCCCTCAGCCCCAGTGTACTTTGTTACTGTTGTGCTTTGTTACTGTTGTGCTTAGTTACTGTTACAGTTCGGGGGGTTGGGATGGCCTAGTGGACTAGAGTGCCGCGCTTCGACCTCTAGCTGGCCGGTCACTTCTGGCTTGCGGCTGTGGTTTCGAGCCCTGGTGTGAGCGTATGTGGCATGGAGATAGGGGCGCCTTCTCAACCTCGTGGGTTTCCTCCGGGCACTCCGGTTTCCTCCCACTGCTAAAGACCCCTACGCGCAAGCGAATTATTGAAATAAAATTAACCCATATGTTAGTCCCGAAATGACCTAGTTTGTGTTGAGTGGACGTTACACCCATTACTCTCTCTCTCTCTGTTACAGTTCACATATCTGTTCTTTAATACATGTAGATGATTATCGCATTGTCTCTGACCGAGCAATCCAACGTTGCAACATATTGCCCTTTGCTCCAATGTATGGGCCCCCTCCCCTTGACAAAATCCTGGATTCGGGCCTGATCACAGCCTTACTGGTTTCTGTCTTTTGTCTTTTCATATTTATCCATGTTTTAAGTATGACATTTATAATACATCTCTTGTGCCTAATATTTATTTCAACTCAGGGGCGTTTTAAGGTTTATCATGGCGGAGGCTAAACTATTTTGAGGGCCCTCTTTCGGGGGGGCAGGTTTTTTTTTGCAGAGCTCGAGAAATTTTGCAAAATAGAAATCATTTTGGTGCATTCTGACATAGCCTCCAGGCCGGTTTAATCTGTGGCCGGGGCCTAATTCAATACACGTCTGAAGCCTGAGTGCAAAACAAATCACTTGTACGTATCGGGAGCTCAATCAAATAATAATTAATGGTATATGGTGCAGTGGGCCTATTTAGCAAGCAGCACGCATAACCCCGGAAATCTAAACAGCAAAGAAATGATCGCCAGATGACACTGGGCGGCCTAGCCATCTCTTTCCTGAATACCTTATTAGTAGGTTTTCAGAAAAGGTGATTTCTTGATTGATGATTTTCATGCAAATGCAATGACTGCACTCTCATTCAGAAGTGGATTGACACGGGCTCGAGGGCCCTTCCCCTTGGCCAGAGTGGCCCTTTTGTCAGACGTGGGGCCCTTTTGTCTGACTTTAGGGCCCTCCCTAACTAGGGTACATTTTCATTTTTCTCATCGGTTTTAGCATTTTTCTCCCGTTTTATTTGTTCAACTTCTTTGATTTTTTTCGCGAGGAGGCTGGCGCCTCCAGCGCCTCAGCTATAAAACGCCTCTGTTTCAACTACATCATAGATTGTTACCTGTATGTCCAGAAGTGTTGTAATTAGTGTAGACTAAACTATTCTGGCAGTGTCGCTACTGCTTCTATAATGCCAGGCATTTTGTCCCTTACAGAGAGAGAGATGGCATTTAACATCCACTTCACACAAACCTGGTCATTTCAGGACTAGCGTGTGCTTCCATTTTATCTCAATAATTTATTTTGTGTGTTGGAGTCTTTAGCAGTGAGGGAAAACACACAAGGCTGGACCGTCGACCCTACTCCTTGTCACGTACAACCGGGGAGTCGAAACCACGTCAGTTGACTCAAAGACAGACCTTATGATACAGCCAGCACATGCTAATCATCCCCCACCCTCACGTCCGTTACAATTAAAACTATAATTTCCAGACCTGTTGTTACGAGTGTAGACCTGTCTTCATTATCCCAGCCACGGCAGAAACGTAGGATATTAAACCTTGTGAGGATAGACTAAACTATTTAAAATGTTTATAATACGACCCAGCGACCATATATAGAGTTTATAGACAGACTGGTATTCTCATCAACTACATTCCATTAACACACTGACCCACTCACTCAAAATATTCAACCTTTTAAAATTCATTTCATTCTTCACAGAATTCACAGCCCAGTTCTGTCAGTGATTAATAAAAGTACAGTTGCCTACAATGTTTTTGGCTGCAAATGTTAGTGTAAATTATCATTTAGTCATTTATTAACATGAGAACTGTCTAGACAGGGGGGGATCCAGAGGGGGGGGGGGATCCACCCCACCCCCCCTGCTCAGCTACATAAACAAAAATAATGCCTTGCATCAATGAAATTACATCACAAAGTGATCCTACATCAGTATAAAAATGATTTCTCTGTTTAAAAAGCTCAATTTGTATGTATGCCTATGTAATTTAGAGACGATGATGGCAGATTTCTGTAACAGAAACCTGGCAAACCCCTTCCTGCAAAAATTACTGGATGCGCCCCTGCTAGAGAGGGAGAGAAAGAGGCCTATATATTCAACTCTCTAGAGAGGGACAGAAAGAGCTTATCATCCACTTGACACAAACTTGGTCATTTCGAGACTAACACATGGTTCAATTTTATTTCATTAACTCGTTTGCATGTCATGGTCTTTAGCAGCAGGAGGATAACAGAGGACCTGGAAAAAACCCACGAGGTTGAACAGGCGACCCTACTCCTTGTCACAGACCTCTGCGAAACCCTGACAGTATGAAAGATCATATAAAACTGTTTTTGTAACTGAGTGTGAATAAAAATATTAGGTTTGGTATTTTATCTATAATTATTTATAAAGAAATGTAATAGTAACCCAGTAATTGAGAGAATGTGACAGAATAATACCCTTTTATTTGTAAAAACTATGTCATATATTATATTACACCGCATCAAGACCTTCACACTATTACTGTATGTCATAGTTTAACATATTAATTGTTGGTAGAAAATACAAAAAATTTTATCTCAACAATTTATCATATATAAATATTTTCTAATTGTTTGGTGTGCAATGTTCTTGTACCATCTGTGTGTCTGTTGGTCTTGGCAGTTCTATTACTCGAACTGAACAGAAACAGAGAGAGAGAGATGAATAGGATTTAACGTCCACTCGACACAAACTAGGTCATTTCGGGACTAACGTATAGTTTAATTTTATTTCAATAATTCGCTTGCGCATATGGGTCTTCAGCAGTGGGAGGAAACCGGAGTATCCAAAGAAAATCCGCGGGACTGGACGGTGATCCTACACCTTGTCACGTACAACCAGGGAATGGAAAGCGAGAGAGAGAAATGGGGTTTAACGTCCACTCAACACAAACTAGGTCATTTCAGGACTAACATATGGTTCAATTTTATTTCAATAATTCATTTGCGCGTAGGGGTCTTTAGCAGTGGGAGGAAACCGGAGTGCCCGGAGGAAACACACGAGGTTGAGAAGGCGCCCCTATCTCCATACCACATACACTCACACCAGGGCTCGAAACCACAGCCACAAGCCAGAGGTGACCGGCCAGAGGGGCGAAGCGTAGCACTCTAGACCATTAGACCCCCCCCCCCCCAGGGAATGGAAACTGCACAAGCTGACTCAATGGCAGACCTTATGACAGTGTGCACGTTCTAACCATACGGCCATCCAACCCTGCTTACTGTGCACGAAGTGGTTTTATTAATAAACAATGATGTTTAGTACTAGAGTAGTTGATTGAAATAAACAATCAAGAACTTGACCAATTAAATACAAAAATTTCTCGTTTTAATCCTTTAATGGTTGTCAACGACTCACACTTCTTACAGACGTCTTAACTTGCACTTAACACCGGTTATCTGACCGCTCAACGACCTCCACACATTAACATATATTGTCCACGACCCCTACACATTAACATATATTGTTGAACGAGGATTATCTCTTTATGTTAAGCCACGAGTCTATAGATTTAGTTAAACTTACAATCCAATCACATCGACCTTTAACCCCACACACGATCCCCAACCTCTAAACAATGTTTGATTTGAACTCTGACCTCGTGATCTTTATAGTAGCCAGTCAATGAATTCATTGATGCATCGGATGAGTGTTGGTAAAGTTTACCCCACCCAGATTTTTGTTAATATATATTTAAATGAATCAACACACCTGTTAAACTAGGTATATTTATACCGACATACAGATGAGACGATGTTAAACAGATGAGGTGATATTATAAATACATGGATTGACATGCCTTTAAAAATCACCTCATCTACCTACGCTTTTCTTTTTAATACTTGGTATAAATAGATTATAAGAATTATATGTTCACCGATGTCGGGCCAGTTTTAACCCTTGATACATGTAGCCTGACAAGGACAGCTTTCTAGTTGCTCGAATGGGATGAAAAAAACTGAGGTCCTGTGTACAAATTGGCATGCATGTAAAAGATTCCTTGGCAGTTTGAATTTGATATAAGAGTAGGCTGTAGCAAACTGTATGGCGTATGCCCTTCTTTATTTGCCCAGGTTAAGAGCAGAACAGTAGGACGTTAAACCCAATTTCGTTTCATTTCATTTGAAATATTGAATTCCAACTGCAAAGGGATCTTTAACGTATGGACCTCATTTATTCATCCTATCCGGATGACTATACGCTGTTCCTTGCCCTGCCGTTCGTACCGCACTACTGACAAGGAGGAACGACGCCAGAAAATCTTGACGAACTTTCTCCACTTAAGCAGAGATCGAACCTGTGACCTCTCACTTAGCAAGCCAGTCTTACTCACTGAGTCCCTGTGGCTCCATATTTGAATAACTGATCACCCCACATATATCAACCAATCAATGACTATATATATATAGCTTTACCATATATGGTGACATGAACAGATGTGATTTAATAAACAATCACGCCGACATTTTTCTCACCAATAATTTTATTTCAGTGTAAATCGTTAGATTTTGGAAAGTTGAAAAGATTTGAAATAATCCCCTCAATTTCCTACACTTCATTCAGTTAAATGTGTGTGCTTTAGTCCACTAGCATGGGTTCACTTCTCTGCATGAACTTGAGAGGGAATAGTGTCACATGTCCAATAGGTTTCCGCCCACTGCTAAAGACCCCTATCCGCAAGCGAATTATTGAAACAAAATTGAATTATCCCGACCATATTCAACTCTCAATGTTATCTCTAGTCTGCGATATTTACTGGATTAGAATCTAATCTGCTGATACAATCAACAAATGGATAATCAAGATAATGTTTTTTATCGTTCCAACTTTAGTAATGATGATTGAGGCTTGGCCTTAATTCTAATTGCTAAATTCTTGATTCAGAATGTAACAATTTGACTGACATTTTCAGCAAATCCCTTTTACATTATCTTTTTAACTATTATTGTGAGAACTGCCAGCTCTTTAGCTAATCCCCCATAATATATCTTTAACTAAAGTACTTCAATAAAGTCTCATTCATTGAAAATAAAAACATTATGTTGACGAATGATGAATTATACCCGTGGCCATTTAGAGATGAAACAATCCATTGTTTATGAGGAAAGGTAACAAAAGATGAGGAATGCTGTTTAAATAATTTAATATCGACATGTATAATAACTTGAGGCAATTGTATGTAGAGGTTTGAAAAATCAAATTATTTTCAATGGATGAATGTAGTGAAGATGTTATTGTAGGTGGTCAGTAGTAATAAGGAGTGAGTAGGTAACCAACAGGTACCCTCCAGGTATAAATTGACTAGTTAACGGTTCACCTGTATATAATAATACAGGTAAAAAAACATTAACTTTACTTGACTCTTTAATATTATAAATATAATATCACCTGTCAATACCGCTATATAGTATCAAATATACCCACACAGAAATTTTGCTTTGAAAGACATTTTGCCCAGACAGTGGCGCTCTGGCCTACTTCAAATTACAGTGTATGAAAGTACTGTACAACGATTCACGTTCTTGTTGTTTGCCCCACGGGAGTAAAGAAACTGGCCACACAGCATGCAGTGTGCAGCTATGAAGGACTTTTGGCAGAGACGGTGATTCTTTGGCATATTCCTTATTTTCAATGGTTCTCTTACTTACACACAAACGTGCTACCTCGGTCTTTCGTACTATCCGATTGCAGACCCTGGCCATGGCCCTGGCAATCAGAAAATCAAAACAAAATTTCTTGTCCAACATTTGGATCTAGGTCCGTGAGCTATCACCTTACCTACTGAGTCACTGGAGTTCTTGCATCTTAACAGACATAATAAATCTATACACTGACATGAAGTCAGGCACCATGGCTCAACTAGTGTAAAGACATCATAGAAATATCTATTCAGTTTCACTAGTAACCTATATCAACTGACTAACACCATAACCAAGTCGGTGTGAATAGTTGCATACCTTCTATTTAAACCATTCCTAAGACAAGAAATAGGATATTGTTGTTAATATTACACAGTGATATGATAATGTATATCTCTATCAATATTACACAATGTACACTGTGTAAACCTATATCTCTATCAATGTTACACAATATGATATTTAGTTCAACTTTTTAGTGTGTAAACTTAGTATCAATACTACACAATAGATAATAGTCTAGACAGATTATCTCATGTAATGTCAACACCCACATCTAAATACAGAAATAAAACGTGGTTTAACATCCTACTGTAATTCTAATGAATACGGGTATACGTCATACAGTGTGTTATACAGTGTGCCTGTAAAGCCAGAGGTGGATTCAAGGGGCGCCCCCCCCCCCCCTAATTTTCGACAGTGTCCTTTTTACTGCTGAAACTGCCTTTTCTCAGACCCAAATTTGCCCATTCTGAATGTTTACTTAGACGAAAATATCAGCCAAATAGCTCTTGGAATGGCTACAGATGCACGGAAATGACGAATAATAATCTTTGGGGTGTCCTTCTCCGCGGTCAGTGCCCTCATTTTGCAGCGCCCCCTCTTTTCAAAATTCCTAGATCCACCCCTGAAAGCAGCGCCACAGCCTACTCTCTAATATCAAATTCCAATTGTCAAGGTTGTTTTTTAATGTATACACAGGGCCTGGTTTTTCGTACAGGCCCTCCGTCCTGTATCACTGGCTCAAAAGAACATGTTAAACTTTCTTAGTCAACATTGGGACCTAACTCGGTATCTCCGGTTTAGCGAGCCAGCGTCTTACTTACCAAGCCATCAATATATTGATGATTTAAAGTATGTCAGCACCGGGGATTCGAAACAATGCCAGTTGACTCAATGGCAGACCGTTTGATACAGCGTGCACATGCTAACCATTCGGCAACCCAACCCCCCTTGATAACGATAAAAGAATACTTGTTGAAACGTCCTGCTATATGTGTATAAACCAATGATTGTTATTTCCATATAAACTGTGTTGTGTTTTTACATATATGTAAATTTTAAATGTTTTATGTAGACGTATTACAGATGTACGGCATGTAGTACTTGAGGTTTGGTCTAGACATGTAATCTATATTAGCTAACTGTAAGTAAACATTGACTTTTAGTCTACCTGGTTTCAGTTTGACTAACGAGGTTTTTATACCTGTGTATTTAGATGTTAGATTTACTCGTTTTGTGTTCTAGAATAGCTTCATTATCAACATTTGAGACATAAATGTCTTTACGTGAATGAATTAATTTGCGATAATTGCCTCATCATCCTGCAGAAAAGTAGGAGAGACAGAGAGAGTGAGAAATGAGGTTTAGCTTCCACTCAAAACAAACTAGGTCATTTCAGGACTAACATATGGTTTAATTTTATTTCAATAATTCATTTGTGAGTAGGGGTCTTTTGCAGTGGAGGAAACCGGAGGGCCCGGTCAAAAAAAATCAGGCAGAGATTTCTGTATCTATCCACGGTGGTGCATGATGGAGGGCTTTGACAATGAATGTAATCTAGTTTTTCGGATGGGACAAAAAAATGTGGTCCCATGTACACATAAAGAATTTGATGAATGTTGGAATTTGAAATAAGAGTAGCCCATAGCGCTGCTGTCTGGGCAAATTTTCCTCATGGCACACTGTATGGTGTATGCCTGTCTTCAATAATCGGAGCAGAACAGTAGGATGTTAAAACACATTTCATTTTATTTCGTTTCGAGATCCTGCGACAGGTGGAAATGGCAATAGGAGACGATTATGACAAAATTAATTCGCATACTATTAGACATGAAAAGGATTAGGGTCGTCTGTCAAATCTCAAGGGGTTTCTCAACGTCCAGCGGTTTCCCACCGCAAGCGAATTATTGAAAATTAACCCATATGTTAGTCCCTAAATGACCTAGTTTGTGTTGGGTGGATATCAAACCCCACCTCTCTCTCTTTTTCTCTCTCTGTCTCTCTGGTGGTAGTTTTAACAAATGTAGAGTAAGTTACATGATTATAAATGTTTTAGTTTTGTGGTATATAACAGTGTAGTAGGTCTATCTTGTGGCTATATTTTAAACTATATTCAGCTGATCTTGTGGTTATATTTAACAGTGTATTTAGTTCATCTTGTGGTTTATATAAAAGGTTGGAATGGTTCCAACTTTATCTCAATTTTTATCATAAACCCAGAGAATTTGAACATCTACCTAGTAGAGATAATGGTTCTAACCTAACATAACCCACAATGATAACAGTTCAAACATAAACATACTGAGTCAACTCAACATAACATGCTTTACATGTACCAGTATTTAACAGTTTTCTCTTAAAACTTTTAACAAACTTATAGAGAGAGAAAGAGAGAGAGAGAGAGAGAGAAAGAGAGAGAGAGGATTAATTCGGTACTAACACATTGTTCGCTTTTATTTCAATAATTCACTTGGAGTAGGAGTATTTAGCAGTGGGCAGAAACCGGAGAACCCGGAGAAAAAGCCATGAGGTTGGACAGGCGACCCTACTCTTTGTCACGTACAACCAGGGAAACGAAATCATGCCAGTTGACTCAACGACAGACCTTATGATACAACAAGAACTTGCTAACCATTTGGTCATCCAACCCTCACAAACTTGTACAAACTACGGTATGTATTATATGAATATAGACAGGGCAATAAACCAAACCTACAACTCATAAAACCTCTATCTTACATCTCTCTTAATCTGGTCAGTTTTTATATACAACCACAAACACGTTAAAATACCTGGGGACAATTTTACGATCTTTCTATCGGCTGTTAACCTTGTTTCATCCTGTCACTGGTTCTACCTGACGCGAGGTGTAAAAACCTCGTTAACAGGTAAAAACTGTTTAAAACACCTGTACTACATATAAATAGTATGTCTACATCCAATATACAAACATACTGACACGATTTTAACACAAAATATGCACAAATTTACACAATCACATGAACACAATTTCAGAACAAAATTTACACAATTTTAACACAAAAGACACACAACACTGTTTCAACACAAGATATATGAACAATTGTACATAATTACACAATTTCAGCACAATGACAGATAACTTCACAATTTTAACACAAAATTACCAAAACATATATACACACAAATTTATACAAAAGTGACATTCTCCTAGTTTTAGCAAAATTTTACAGTACGAAAAAAATAAAAGATTTTATAACGTACACTTGTCTGCTTAATAAGAGTGACAAGAACTCTGGAAGGGGGTGGGATGGAAGAGGGCACAGTGGGAATAGATTATGTCTATAACAAGACAGTAAAATATCAGGCCAGGATTCAGGATTTTGTCGAGTGGGGGGGCACAAATTGGAGCAAAGTGTAATATGTTGCAACCTTGGATTTGGGCAGAGATAATGCGTAAATCATGTTTATATCATCTATTAAAGAGGAGATATGTGAACTACAACAGTAACAAAGCAAATGAAAATCAACTATATCACTGGGGTCCCCCTCCCTGGATCAGCGCCTGAATATAATCTAAAATCCAAAACAACCAAGAAATGACCTCATTTACCACAAATTTTATACAATTACATGTACACTAATCAGAATAATATAGGTCACCCTTAAAGTCCTTAATTTATATACAAATAACTTCAAGGGTCAAATAGCAACCCCTAATTAGTGCAAAGTATATGTACCTTCACATCTATTTCCTATAATATACGTACGGGGAGATTGAGGACAAAAACCATATGATATATCTACCTGGGAGATCGAGGGCACAAATCATTTACGGAAAGATGGAGGTCACAAACCCTATAATATAGCTAATAAACACAAAAACATATTATGGAACACAATTACTATTTTAATTAAAGCGACGTTTCGTTTAGGATTCTCACAACTTTTTCAAGCGAATGATAATGAAAATAATTACATTATCATTTGCTTGAAAACGTTGAGAGAATCCTCAACGAAACGTTGCTTTAATTAAAAAAGTAATTGTGTTCCATAATATGTTTTTGTATTTATTACGTATGTTAATTTCTAAATGCCACTCAAAGAAGATATAATATAGCTACGGGGAGATCGAGAACACAAACTCTACCCTATAATACAGAGAGAGAAGTTTGGTTTAACCTATACTCAACATAAACTAGGTTATTTAGGGACTAACATATGGTTTAATTTTACTCAATAATTTGATAGCACACAATAAGGGCTTTCTAAGTGGAAGGAAACAGGACAAAACCAACCAAGTTGGACAGCTGATCCTCCTGTTTGTCCCAAACAACCAGCGAATCGAAATCACGCCAGCTGACTCAATGACAGACCTTATGATCTAAGGCACATGCGTTAAACCATTTCGCTACCTGTCAACTCCTATAACTACAGCATCAACAATGATTTAACACGAGAAAAACAACTTCCTAAAAAATTTCAACCATCAAATCAAACTCCCAGAATATCAACATAAATTTACAAATTGAATGAAATAAAATGGAGGATGTCACCAAGTACACTATCAAAGTAAAGAATTTATTTTTGTATATTTTATATTTTTGATTGAGGTTTGAAGAACCGTACTTAAGTCTAGTAATTGTCTTTTTGCTTGAGTGGCAGAAATAATGACCCAGATATTCAATGAGGCCAGTCAATATAAACCACACTGACTGTACACAACGTTTACAAACTTTGGTTTCCAAGCACTTCAAAAGATTGTAGATTTCTTGGTTGATAAAATATTAATATTGCTACATTCCTAGTTTGTATTTAGGGGTATATTATTTATAAAAAAAAAACTATGTAAATTATTTGGGTCGTTTCCTTTTCAATAGTGGGTCGAGTCCAGGTATTTGTATACAAAAGAAAATCAATTAAAAAACACACAGTAAAAACTTTACGAATCAAAGAGCAACAAAAAATAACATCTTCACATATCTTACAAAACGGTCAACTATTAATTTTTTTTATTTATTTTTTTTATAAAGAACATTTTATTCAGGTTTCTGAATTTCTGAATGGGATAGGAGAACATGCTTAGCCCTAGTGTAAAACTCTTTGGTGCAAGACGGAGGATAGCTGCCTAGTTGTTTGGATGGAATGAAAACAAAGGTCCTGTGTATACATTGGCATGCACATAAAGGATCCCTTGGCAGTTGGAATTCAATGTAAGAGTAGACCGTAGTGCCGTTGCCAAGGAAAAATTGCTCCCCATAGAATGCTGTAAGGTCCGTGTACACTTTGGTGTGCATGTAAAAGAACCCTTGACAATTGGAGTTTGAAATAAGAGTAGGCCGTAGCGCCGCTGCCCAGGCATAATTTCCTTCATAGCATACTGTATGGCGTATCCCTGTCTACTTCAGCCCAGTCGAAGCAAAACAGTAGGACGTTAAACTCCACTTATTTCACTTCCATTACAATTTCAAGGAAATGTGTTTCTAATTTGTATTAAGTTATTGTGTTTTTATTATGTATAGCAACTGTAAAATACGGCTCAATGATATTACACAATCGCTACACCGAGTACAAAAGCCATTGTACAAAACGAAACAGATTATTTGAGATTTATATATTTAATAAATTCCAAAGGTCGACTTTATTCCTAATATACACAACCAGTAAATATATAAATATAGATTTTATAAATCAAACAACCAGTTGATAAAAACTCTGATCTCTGTATAATATTCGGTTAAATATAAGTACACATCGGGACATAACACATGAATAAACCCTTTGATCTTATCAAACCGTGGTATACGGTAACAGTCAATACACACGTAATGCCCACTTATTTACAACTGATGAATGAAATAAAACTGTGGTGTATCAGAGACGTTTAAGAGGGAATATTTGATATTATCCAGGGGTTAAGGTCGTAGTATACTATTTCATTAAAAGAGGATATTTTGTATCCTCCAGGGGTTAAGATTTTGGTTTAGTTTTTCATTTTGATAAATCTATTTTCATGATGTTTTTCAGAAAAAGAATAATTACAGTTCAGTTCATTTGTGGCACAAATAAAAACAATTATACATCTGTGAGAGGATAAGTTGATACAAACTAGGTCATTTCGGGACTAACATATTTACATGCACCAAGATTATTATTCAATAATTTCTATGAACTTGGTGGTTTCGAATCCCTGTTTGTACGTGGCAAGGAGTAGGGTCGCCTGTCCAACCTCATGGGTTTTCTCCAGGTCCCTTGGTTTCCTGCCACTGCTAAAGACCCCTTCGCGCAAGCCAATTATTGAAATAAAATTAAACCATACGTTAGTCCCGAAATTACCTAGTTTGTTTCCAGGCGATGTTAAACCCCATTTCTCTCTCTCTCTCTATGAACTTGGAGGAATACACACATCCTAACATAAAGAATATTATTTCACACTTTTGTTTAAAGCCCAGATGTTGTAACATTAATATACACCCAACTGGGTCTACATGTATTTCACACTTATTTATATATTCAAAGCTTGTCTACCACCAGTAATATACACTAACTAATTTACCAGGGTATATGGTATAATATACACCAGGGATATTGTGTATTTCACAGGTAATATACTATACATTTATAATAAACATTTTTGATTGTTGAATATTACCAGGGTATATCATATAACATACACCAGGGATATTGTGTATTTCACAGTTAATACACTATGCATTTATAATACACACTATTGACTGTGTATTTCACAGTTCTTAATTCTAAATCTGTTAAATATCATGTAATTTACATCAAGTAAAATGGAGGACTCACTCTATGACATTTAATTCACACTTTAGACTGTGTATATCATGGTTTTATTGTAACTCACTGTTGAATATTACCAGTTAATATGGTGTAATATTAACCAAGAACCCTGGAGTTGACATCAAATTTAACTGTGCAATACACACATCCATGCCAGGTATAGATATCATATATAAATATAATGCACTCATATTTTGTATATTACCAGGGATTATAATGTAATATACACAAGTAGCCATGGAGATACAGTACTAAAACTATTCAGTATATGATATTTATAACCAAACCTACAAAGTGGGATAAGTGGAGTAAGGGGAGGCCACGATAAGACGGGCCTGGCACCTAAACACTATACCCCAAAAGATGACTTCTACCAATCCAGAGACGAGACACATATATGTCTGCATAAATGCTGTCCCTACAGATCAACTACCAAACAATATGTGTTTTATTAAATAAAGGGAAGAACTTCTCACTAAACCTATTCCATGGCTCAAGGCCGCAAATGGAAAGATTGCAAAATCATATTCTAAAAACAGGAAGAAGCCTCGGCTCTCCCATGTCTTGTCTGCGATATCACTTCTGTGGAAGCGGACGTTAAAACATCAGGTAGTAGTAGTAGTACTAGTAGATATTTATAATTAAATAAGGGGGACTAGGTCTGTATCATACACACTTCGGTTTGTTTATTTCATGTTTTCTTGGAAGAAGACATTTGGAACATTTTCAGGGAATATGTTGTAATATACACCAGAAACCATGGAGATAATATATGATGTATATATGTAGAAATATAATACTAATACACACTTGGGTCTGTGTAATTCACAGTTTTTGAACTGAATAATACACATAATATTAATCTCAAGTCACAACAATGTGGGGGGAATATAATGTAATATACACCGGTTTAAGGAGAACGTTATGACAACATGCCAATCATCGACTATGAAATACTGTCCACTAAGCAGGAGTTATCAACTGTGGTCTATTGGCGTATAATACACGGCTGGACTGGGTGTAAATGTAAAAGCGTTTTTTGAATGGGTGGAAATAATGGATGAATGGACGGGAGAAATGTAGATGATTGGAGAGATAGAGTGAATAAATAAATGAATAAAATACTTACTTAGATGTATAGTGAGATTGACTTGATTAGGATATTGGGTTCCCTCCAACATCGTCTGCGACTGCCACCAAGTCCAGTTGTAGTTATTGTTAAAATCGGACATAAATTCCGGGGGATGATTATATCCGGGACGGCGGGAATCACAATAATTGTTGCAGGCCTTGGTGGCACCAGTGACTCCAGTCTGTAAGCAATATTCCTCCGTTCGCTCCAAGCCACAAGTATTCGTTGCTTCTACGCTCACATCATAGGCAGCGTTAACAAACTCGGGCATACACCTTTGCGGCCGGCCATAAGCATCATAACAACTGCTACGTCCCCTAAATTGGTCGTCCTGGGCTGACACGGAATGGGATAAAAGTCCCAAATACGTAAAAAGCACAAACGAGATCATTTTCCTTGTAAAAATTCCATAAGAAAAACTTGAAAAAGTTCCACTAAGTTCGCCGGACTTATCCCACACCGCCATCACTCAAGGCAAGACAGAGCTACCGCTATGCATGCTGGGAGAAACAAGATTTTGCTGAATTACACATTAAAGGTCGCATCACGCATTTAGCTCGACATATTTTAGTTGTTTTTGTTTCGGCGTAGGTCCAGATGATTTTATCTTTTTTTTTGAAAAGTATATTTCGTGAAACAAATAAACTAAAGATAGTCCGTCATATATTTTACCAATTCAACAGATGAAACAAAGGACAAATTCGGAATTATTTTAAACTCTGCCTTAACTCTTCAAAAGATTTTCCCGAGCTTCTCCGATTTCATCAGTGGCGTGAATATTAATTACTGAAGTCAGACGATGTATATATATACTGTACGCTGTAACACATGGTATAAACGTCAATATACCATGGTTTATATACCACAGTAAAGACAAAGACCCAGTATTTATGTATATACAGTAGGAATTATTGACATATTTAAAACAGTAGTCGCTGTATTATACCAGAAGGCAGAATTACCAATAAATGGGTTGTTTTCCTTCCTGCAAATACGATCTGCAATTTGAAGAGACGAGACATTTTTTTTGTTAGATACGCACTGTTACAAGATAGAAAAATAACAGATAGTAAAACTAATTCAGTGCAGGGGTTACTATAGTTCTGTGTTCCTAATTTCAAAACGACAAACGTCCCACCCTCACAACTTTTTCAAACAAAAACTCGTCCGGTTGCCTTGTCTATCAGCTGTGAAGACCGGAGAGCGCCCGTGCATACTACTGACAGCTCGAACAGAGATCCGAAATGAAATGGGGTTTAACGTCCTACACCTAACCTGGGCTGATGAAGACGGAAATACGCTCTCTATACAGTGCACTATGAGAAAAGGGGGATTGGGATGGCTTAGTGGTCTAGAGTGCCGCGCTTCGACCTCTAGCTGGCCGGTCACCTCTGGCTTGCGACTGTGGTTTCGATCTCTGGTGTGAGCGTATGTGGCATGGAGATAGGGGCGCCTTCTCAACCTCGTGGGTTACCTCCGGGCACTCCGGTTTCCTACAACTGATATAGACCCCTACGCGCAAGCAAATTATTGAAATAAAATTAAACCATATGTTAGTCCCGAAATGACCTAGTTTGTGCCGAGTGGACGTTAAACCCCATTTCTCTCTCCCGCTATAAGAGAAATTTTGTCCGGACAGCGACATATGACCGTCTTCATTAACAGAACAGGACGTGTATAACCCCATAATTCATTTCAAAAAATTTTATTATGATTTGGGTGACATCAACCTCGTTATTTAACAAATGTATTATTTTACTTCAAAATATGGCTGGAATTTATAAACAATATTTCAGGGTTGTTTTGAGTTTATTTTTACAGTTCTGGTGAGCCTCGTCTTTATAAACATACATGTGTAGTCTGTGAATATATGGTAACAAATTGTACTCGAATTTCAGCTGTCAAGGGTTCTTTTACGTGCACGTCAACAATGTGTACACTGGGCCCGAGTAAGTTAATTGATGAAGATAGTGAATTGGGAGTTTATCTGAAGCTATATAGTGTCGTAATGATACCAGTAAGAACAAGTCAATGTTGTTTATATTCAAGATACGTTCCCGCGTATAAACTGGGTGATTTGATGACGTATTTGGACTAAGAACATATTCAAACTGAAGGAAGCGTGTTTATTTTATCAGCGATATTAATAATATTTGAGTGGGAGAGGGCGGGGATGAAGTACAAAATGAGGCAGAGAGAGGGTAGAGGCGGGTTACGTATACCTGTTTGATAAAATGACCGAAGTAAAGTCAACACTTGACGTTAATCCGCCCTAATCCGAGGTTTATGTTACCTGTGATGTGTAATCTTTGATCTATAAAAGCTTATCGCGTGTTGTTTATAGAGGATTAGCAGAGAAGTGTTTCAAATCAATTATAACCCCAGGGTATAGACCCATATCTCTCTCCCTGTCGTTGGTATTTATGGTGTTTGACGTCCGCTTCCACCTAATAGTATATCGCAGACAAGGTTCTTATTTCTTATATTATGAACGCCCGCGTAGTGGTCTTCACTGTGGGAGGAAAGCGGAGTATCCGGAGTAAACCCACGAGGTTGATAAGGCATCCCTATCCCCAAGCCACATTCACAAGTCAGAGGCGACCGGCCCAGCTAGAGCTCACCCCCTATATTCTACTATAGACCAAGTATAGGCGAATACTTTAAAGGGCCAATCCCGATAACTTTTTGGGGAATAAAACTGCTTAATTTTGTGTTAAAATCCCTTATATCCCATTACATAAGGCCGACCAACTAACCCGATATTTGTGATATGCTTGTAAATAACTTAAACCTGACAGTCTTCATCTGGAAATGGAGACCGTTGTATTATACAGTATCTGGATAAAACCAGACTTTTTTCTATAAAAATGATATGTAGGTGAAATTTACCTTTTGTTATCAAGTACAGTACATGGGTCATTCACTGTATAGACCTCACCTCTCAAGAAATGGGAATCGATTATTAGGTCACCCAATCGAAAAATTGACCCAAAATCTTAAAAGGGTTACGTGTCCGGATAAGCAGTGTTGACGTTAACGTCAAAACGACTCAATATTTTGAGCTGAAACTTTGAGCCAAGGTAAATACACCATGCCTCTATATTTTGGTCTATAAATTTCATAAAGGCTCGGACTTTAATTTTTGAGACTCTGTTCTTATCGGGATTGTCCCTTTAAGAATGAAGGGTTGAATGGGGTCTACGGCCCAATGGTTCAACACCAACCAGGCTAATGAAGAAGGGCATACACCATACAGTGTGCTATGAGGGAAATTTGGCTCGGGCAGCGGCAATACGACTTACTCTTATATCCAATTCCAACTGTCAAGGGTTCTTTTACGTACACGTCTATATATACACGGGACCTTGGTTTTTCGCCACATCCGAACAACTAGACAGCTGTTCTTGTCACGCCCTCCGCCCTGCATCGCTGACAAGAGGAAACCACGCCGGAAAATCTGGATGAACTTTCTTGGTAAATGTTTGAGACAATGAATCAGGATGTTATGGAATGTGGGAGGGTTTATGTGTAGAATAATTAGGCTGAGTTTGACAGAGAAAGAATGTGAGCCACGTGATATATTTAGCACGTGCTGGTCATTATCTTCTACCATCATCTGGTCTACTGACCGTATATCTGGTCAGCTTCCTGTTTCCCCATAAATAAATATTTCACTTTTACCTACAATTCTAGATTATTCCGCAAAATAAAAATCAATTTGAATTCTGCCAGTTGTTCACAAAAAGGAGTTTGAAAGTACAATTATATGGTAATATTCGTTAATATTGGGTGGTATTGTATATTATAAATTGTCCTGCATCTGGTCAGTAGTGTAGACAGAACAGAAAGTAGGGCAACGATTACTGTAAAATTTATACTAACCATGAGGTCAGAGTTTCGACCCCGGTGTTGGGCGAGAAACTTCTTCTTTGTCATTCACCACTGACAAGGAGAAAACACGCCAGAAATTCCCGATGATATGGAACATGGGACCTCCAGATTTTGGAGCCAACGTCTTATACTCACCGTGGCTTCCACAGATGGTTTCGCTAGAAGATGTATAACCTCCAATCCTCATTTTATTTAATTGGATGCAAAATGTGAGAATTTGTAAAAATATAATGATAAAATATATTATCCGTTTTACATTTAAAATCCACTTGAAACATACCAGGTCATTTCTGGACTAACTCGTGGTTCAATTTTAATTCAATAACGCATGGCTTGCGCGTATGGATCCTTAGTAGAGGGAGGAACCCGAATGACGCGGGAAAACCCCACGAGGTTGAACGGGCGACCCTGTGCCTTGTCACGTACAACCGGGGAATCAAAACTACGCCAGTTGACTCAATGACAGGCCCAATGATACAGAGCGCACACTGGTTCATTCTATGAAAAGTTGGTTGTTATGTAAATTGAAAGCCCGGTGTTATTTCGAGCGTTCCGTGGTTACGAGTGAGTGAATTAGTCAACTGGATACTGGTTTACCATCTGTTATATTGACCTCATCAGTCACTTCCTGTCCGTTATCTCTCATACAATTTGTCAGTTGGTCATTCTACACCCATTCACCAGATACAACCCTGTCTGACCGCTTGACCATGCTACACCCATTCACCAGGAACAACTCTGTCTGATCACGTGACCATTCCATACACACACTCGCTAGTATTCCTTAGAATAGCCTTTCAGATAAAATAATATTTATGGGCAACATTTACTATAGTTTATCTGCGATATCAACTCGATGGGAGCGGACGTTAAATAAAGTTATTTCACACATAGTTTATTACACTGTGGCATTTCAACAAGATATCACACGAAGAATTACGCGTCGAATTAACCGTAATCGTTTACGGGGATGGTTCTATTGGTCGTCATTAAACCTTATCTCTGTTAAAAAATGTCAGTTGGTCATTCTTCACACATTCACAAGATACTACCGGCCCATCTGACCGCTTGACCGTTTACTGTTTGGTACCAGAATGGTTCATAAACCAATTAGTTTACTGTACCGTGCTAAGATTGTCAGTAAAATGGCCGACACATAAAAAGGAGATTCCAGACACTCTTTCAGGCGCGGATCCAGAGGGGGGCACATCCACCCTCTATTTTTAGCTCCATATATTCTCGCGAGAAAGAAGAACAAAAATAGTTTAGGTTGGAAATCGAAATTTACAGTACTAGTATGAAATTAGTCCTTGTGGGCATTTTTACACTCAAAGATCACGGTTCCGGGCTTCGCACTCCCAAGTTTGTGCAGCACGCCCCCTCTTTCTGAAAATCCTGGACCCGCCCCTGTCTTTGATTGATGTAAATTAAAGCGTTGCTGATCTTATCAGTGTGGGTTATCTGGGGATCGTGTTTGCTAACACTCTAACATTGATTCGACAGTATCCGCAGTGATTTATATGACCCGTCGCAGCATAGATTGACGGGTTTTGGTCACCGATATTTTGTCGTAATCTTGGAGGGGCATAATCGTTATTCGTTATTGGCAATATAATGAATAACGAAACAGAATGAAATATAACGAATCACGAGAGAAAACGTATTTCGTTATTTGGGTTTCAAACAAAGTTATGAATAACGATTAACGAAGCACGATTTAACTTCACACTGCCCGAATTTGTATCGTATCGATAGACGCTAATGTGTAACAGATTATTTGTGCAATGTATGTACGTTTGTTTGTATGTTTCATGTATAGTTTTGTTTGTTTCTTTTTATTCACATAACCTTGTAAGTTTTTGTATGCAATAAAGTGTCTCTATAATCTATTTTGCGTTACCCCCCCCCCCCCCCAACGTTCAGCCAGCATGACAATAATGGTACCATTTTTGACAAATTTAACTCAACGTATCTATCTTTAACAGATCCACACTCTGTGAGAACCTCCCAGTATTAATTTAATGTTGTGATTAAACTTCGGGCGTTAATCATTTATCTGTAATAGAGATTATGTTCTGTGAGCGGTATTAAAGGGACAATCCCGATAAGAACAGAGTCTCAAAAATTAAAGTCCCAGCATTATGAAATTTATGGACCAAAATATAGAGGCATGGTGTATTTACATTGTCTCAAAATTTCAGCTCAAAATATTGAGTCGTTTTGACGTTAACGTCAACACTGCTTATCCGGACACGTAACCCTTTTAAGTTTGGGGTCATTTTTTTCATTGGGTGACCTGATAATCGATTCCCGTTTCTTGAGAGGTCTATACAGTGAATGACCTATGTACTGTACTTGATAACAAAAGGTAAATTTCACCTATATATTATTTTTATAGAAAAAAAGTCTGGTTTTATCGCTATACTGTATAATACAACGGTTTCGATTTCCAGATGAAGACTGTCAGGTTTAAGTTATTTACAAGCATATCACAAATATCGGGTTAGTTGGTCGGCCTTAGGTAATGGGTTTTAAGGGATTTTAACACAAAATTAAGCAGTTTTATTCTCCATAAAGTTATCGGGATTGGCCCTTTAAGCCATTGATATACGTAATAAACATATAATATGGTACACAATTACCATTTTAATTAAAGTTTCGTTGATGATCCGCTCAACTTTGTCAGGCATATGACAGACAATTCGAGTTACGTTATCCTTAGAAGTCTCCCCCTGTGAGATTCTGTCAGTATTTATTTTAGAATTATATAACACCGATTTAATCATGTGGAAGTATATTTTCTACACATGTTTGTATTTAACAAGTTTATTTCCTCTGATAGATTTATGGTAATTTGATCGTTCAGTGGCCATCAGTTTCATCTGGAACTCATCATCGTTTAATAAACGAATGTGGAAATATCGTTTAGTGACAACGGTCTAACTACATGTAAAGTGCCAAAGTTAGGGCCCATTGGTAAAAAATTACAACAGAAGATGTTTACACGATTTTTATTTCCCATCCATGTTAAAAATTGCTTTTAAACATTATGATGACAGTAAATGATTATTAGATCTCTTGAAGACGGGGGGGGGGGGATGGCCTAGTGGTGTAGAGTGCCGCGCTTAGACCTCTAGCTGGCCGGTCACCTCTGGCTCGCGGCTGTGGTTTCGATCCCTGGTGTGAGCGTATGTGGCATGGAGATAGGGGCGCCTTCTTAACCTCGTGGCACTCCGGTTTCCTCCCACGGCTAAAGACCCCTACGCGCAAGCGAATTATTGAAAAAAAATTAAACCATAGGCCTATGCTATAGTCCCGAAATGACCTGGTTTGTGTCGAGTGGACGTTAAACCCCATTTCTCTCTCTCTCTCTCTCTCTTGAAAACGGAAGTTGAAAATATGAGTAAATCTGGTAAGTAATAAACTAGATACTGGGAAATAAAATGATTTTTGATTGATAAAGGAAACTTGATTTAAGTAAAAACCAAGATGGCGAGCTGACGTGCATTCGATTCTAAGGGTGTTGGATGGCCGAATGGCTAGCACGTACACTCTGTGTCATAAAGCATGTCATTGCGTCCTCTGGCTGTACGTGACAAGAAATAGGGTAGCCTGTGCAACCTCGCGGGTTTTCTCCCACTGTTAAAGACCCCAACGCACAAGCGAAATATTGAAATTAAATTAAAGCATATGTTAGTCCCGAAATGAGTTAATTTGTGCCGAGTGGACGTTAAACCCCATTTCTCCCTTTCTCTCCATCTCTCGCCCTGTCTCTCTCTGCGACGTCTCTCCCTCTCTCTCTTCCATTCTGTGAGAAACTTTATCAATGTTCTGTTACTTGTATCGACAGATTACCGCGGACCAGTCTTTTAAAGTATCTGCACTATATGACTCCAATTTGATACAAATTATTTTCATTAACTTTTAATATCTTGTTTAGGTCTTTGAGTGTATACAGAGTATATAGTATGTTAATACAACGCCGTCTATAATGAATTCACAGGGGCGGATCCGGGGGGGGGGGGTCCAAGCCCCACCCTGCTCAGCTACATAAAAATAATTAATGCCTTGCATCAATGAAATTAAATCACAATGTGATCCTACATCATTATAAAAATGATTTCTGTGTTTAAAAAGCTCAATTTGTATGTATGCCTATGTAATTTAGAGGCGATGATGGCAGATTTCCATAACAGGAACCTGGCAAACCCCCTCCTGCAAAAATTCCTGGATCCGTCCCCGATTCAACCCAGGATATGTTTTGATTTTTGGGTACGAGATTAATTATCTAGCGCGGATCCAGGAATAGTATGACGAAAACCGAGGTCAAGTAGCTTAAATTAATCGAGAGATCCGGGGGTTATTCTGGATTTTTCACTAATCCATTGGTTCGAGACGGAAGGCCCAGCAAGGAAATATCCAAGACTTCCTGATATTGGTAGTTACGTAACAGAACCCATAGCGATTGAGAAAATGAAATTGGGTTTAACGTCCTACTTTTCTGCTCTGACAACTGGACTAATGAAGACGAGGTTATGCCATATTTGGCATGCTATATGGTAAATTTTCCCTGGACGCCACCGCTGCCAATGGATCTTTTACGTGCACGCCAATGTGTACACTGAATCTCGGTTTATCGTATCATCCTTACGACTAGGCAGACATCCTTGTCATAATGGTTGGAATTCTATGAACAGCATAAATAGGCTACAACGCCGCTGTCCTGACAAAATTTCTTCATTAGCCTGGTTTTATTTCTTTAAACAACACGCACGTTTTTTTTTTAAAGGGATAGGGGTTGATCCCCCCCCCCCCCCGGCACACACACCTTCCTTTTTAATACCCAGTTCCTTTAGTGAACCCCTTCCACCCTCACCCTTTGATCCGCTCTTTCGAGTATGTATCTCCGTGTAATTATTAACAAGCGAATTAAATTTGTAGTGTTATTTTATATGAGAATAATTTAATGAAACAATGACACCCCCCCCCACACACACACACGGCACACACACACCTGCCTTTTTAATACCCCGTTCATTTCGTGGACCCCCTTTACCCCTTCCCTTTGACCCGCCGCTTCGTAGATGAAACGAGTATGTATTCCCGTGTAATTATTAACAAGTGAATTAGTTTTATTGTTATTTTATATGAGAATAATTTTAATTAAACAATTATGTTTATGTGACATCAGGTACATCCCGTCATTATGCTGACTAATTAAATAATAAAACCACCATTAACCATAGATTATAATATAAACTAGATAGGCAAAAATAATATTTATATATGTTAAAACATGCACGGAATAAACTACATGACATACTAAACTCATACTGTCTACAATTATCTGGGGGATGGTTAGCACGTGCGCGCTGTATCATAAAGCCTATCATTGAGTCAATGATAAGGAGTAGGGTTGCCCGTCCAACCTCGTGGGTTTTTTCCGGGTCCTCCGGTTTCCCCCACTGCTAAAGACCCCTACGCGCCCCCCCCCCCATCAATAAGTCACGAAATGAACATTTCCAGATGAATCGTAATGTAACAGTGGTCTGAAATGGTTATTAATCTGAAAGAGTTATTCCCCTTATTACCCGTTCTTTTACTTAAAGTCACTAAAGGACGTGTCAACAAAATAATAATCACCTAATCTTGTGATCAAGTTTTATTTGTATTACATGGTTTGTATTTTTGGATTCTATTGACGGTTAGTTTTCTGTATTTATTAATCTCTTGATTTGTTACAACCTTTTGTAAGTTGTAACACGACGAACGTGGACAGGGAAGCCAACATATGTCGCTTTATTGATTTATTATTCTTGGTCGACGAAGTTGGTTATGTAATTTGTAAATGAAAGATGCGACCTAAAAAGTATGACTTGACATTCGTAGAGAATGTTACGTTTAGATTATTTATCCTGAAGTGGAGACTAAGCTGTGGATTGTCAATTATTATGTTTATAAATTTGCTATTTTTCCTCAAATTCCTGATAAATGATTAATATCATAGCCTCAATTATATTTAATATTTCTCATTCTAGTTACTATCTGTACTTGTAACGCTAAACAATATGTGATTAAGGTTACAATTGGTACAGTCTAAGAACCCTTACACAAGTTCACATAGGTTCAAACGCCCAATCAACACATATCATTACAGTTTGTATTGGAATCAGTAATTCTATCACAAATAGACCACTATAATAGTCACTGAACAGTTTTTTTTAATGCGTTCTATAGCGATGTTTCTTGTATTACACTTGTAATGACGTTTTATGCAAACCAGATCCTTAGGTTTCTTCCCACAGCTAAAGAATTATTAAAATTAAATTGAACCATATTATGTTAATGTTAGTCCCAAAATGACCTAGTTGTGCAAAGTGGATGTTAAACCCCATCTCTCTCTTTTTTTTAAAGCGGTAATTTCATATTTTCTAAGAAAGTCAAAATGTAATTATTTCTATGTCTTTTGCTCTAAAGGTTGTCAACTCACTATTATACGATCATGGGCAATATTTCACAGCCATAAATATCCCTGGCCCTGACACAGAAAATAATAACACAATTACTTGAATTACCTCCCTTGTTTTTCCATACCCTCCATGCAATGGCAACCTTCAAACGTTTAACCCTTACATGCCCACCAAACTTTCCGCAAAACAACTGAGGCGGTCCACCATTTTGGTGCAAAAAAATTTGAGTATGCCCGCCATTTTGTTAAAGATAGTCACCAGCCTGCCCGCCATTTTTTTAAAAAAAAATATGATAATGAGCTATAACATTTTGAATGCCTGTGACTCCTTTATTTATGGAGATACAGTTTTAGAATAATTGAAACTTATCTAGCGTATTGGTTGAACTATACATTGACAATTGTTAATTTTCAAACATGTGAAATGTTTAGCGAAAAAATGTGTTTTTTTCACGAAAACCACCAGATTTTGATGATTTTTATCTGGAAATTTCACGAATTAATGTGAAGAATTTGCAATATTACTTATGTGCTACTTTTGTCTTACTTATAGCCTACCATAGAAATAGATACTGTATATATTGTCCCTTTATAGTCTACTTTTGAATGATCGATAAACGTCAATTCAAAAAAAGTAATATCGCAAAGCGGGATGTTTAGCACGCAAGTTTTGTACAGACTCTGGGTCTGTTTTCGGGGCATGTACTTGTTATTTACTTGAATAGTACAAACTGTATCGTAGGGCCTTTGTTTATCTGGTGACTACTCCATAAAGCGAGCAAGTCCGTCCATCCTACGTACATAGGCATTGCCATTGTCCTCAGGTTTTGACGATCACTGTAACTCTCATTTCAGCTGTCCAAAATTAGTTCGTAGTCCAAATTCATCGTCATTTGTGTCGAGATATGAGTCCCCTGAACCGTTATCTATAAACATTTCCCTAATTTCGTCTTCAGTTAATGTTTTAGCCACCCTGATATCTAAAGACGCAGAAAATCGAAAGTAGAACTTCATCACGTGTTTACTCATAAATGTACTGTAGAAACACTGGGTTATTTATAGATCATTGGAAAGTGCGCGAACAGACGAAGGCAGTCATAGTGGTGTCAGACTACAATGCGGAACAGCTTTTTTACACGGAACGAATATCTGAGGCATGTACATCGCTCGCAAACATGCGAGATTAGGAATACTCGGCCATCTTTCATCGCTCGCAAAAATGCGAGATTGGGAATTTTCGGCCATTTTTACCTATCACAAAATTGCGAGATTGGGAATTCTCAGTCACTTTGGGCCTCTCGCAAAATTGCGAGATTGGGCACGTAAGGGTTAAATTTGAAGTTGAAAATGATATTTTTGCCAATTTCTCAGCTGGCAATCGTGAATTATAGGATTAATAGGATTATTCTTCAACTAGCTAGGACTGTTTATAGAATAGATACAATCTATTTTAGGGCTTTAGTTTAATATATTTTATAAATATAACTAAAAAATATGAAATTGCCGTTTTAAATAACTCAGATAATTATATGTAGGTCATGTCCTTTTAAACTGACCTTGTAATAAGTCTGACATGTACATGTTGGTCTGATCAGTTTATTTCCTTGTTTGATTTTTTTCACCACAATCATGTACATGTCTTTATAATTGATATAGGCCACAACAAGTACATTGTTTGTTTTACTAAACTCTAGGTTGTTGAGTGGTCCAATTGTCTTATACATACGCTTTAGATCATAAGGTTTGCATTGGATCAAGTCGCATAGTTTTGATCTCATGCTTGAGCATGACCAGGAGTAGGGTCGCTTGCCAAACCTTGTGGGTTTTTTCTCTGGGTCCTCCCACAACTAAAGAAGCCTATACCCAAGCCAATTATTGAAATAAAATGGCATCAAATCTAAATCCTGAAATGACCTATTTTGTGTTGAATGGATATTAAACCCCATTTCTCTCTCTCTCTCTTTTACAAAACCCCAAAAGAAAAAAAAATTGATAGAAAACTATACATTTTTCACTAAAAACACGACATTGGATAGAAATTTTTAATCTCTTTAAAAATAGAACTATTAAAACCTCTATAATATTTCCACTGATAATAAAATCATAACATGCATTTGCACAGCGAAAATAATAAAATTTGTGCGCGGAGAAATCAATAAGTTTTACATTTACAACAAAATAGTACATGCTCAATATTTGAAATTAATATTTTTTTACCTTACGGACAATAAAATATGGTATTTTTTTTGCCGTAGCTAGAAACATAAAATAAAATGGGTGTAGTGTTATTGTTGAATTAGAATAGGTATAAGTGTGTGTTATTTTAAAATAACCTGACAGCTGTGTACTCTTAAATCTTTATACATGGTTACCTCTAATTATAAACTCAGCATGTGACAATAGTTTAATATTAGCCTACATACCAGAATCCTCTACATGTAGTTTATAATTGAATGTATGCAGTTTTAGTATTACACATACTCAGTGCATAGGCCTTTTAGACAAGTGGCGTGTCGTGGATCGAGAGCTTGTACATGACAAAGAGTAAGGTCGTTTACCTAACTTCGTGGGTTTTCAGGTTTCCTCCCACTGCTAAAGACTGCTATGTGCAAGCGAATTATTGAAATTAAATTGTATCTTGTGTGAGCCGCGAAATGACTTAGTTTGTGTCGTGGACCTATATCTGTCTTTAGGCCTACATTTAGCCTTAGCGTATAATTTATCCTGGTACATATGTATGTAAATATTTTGCTATCCCAATTAGAGATAAGTGGCATGGGGAATGGCCGAAAGGTTAGCATGTGTGCGCTGTATTATAAGGTCCGTCACTGATTCATGTGGCATGGTTTCGATTCCCAGGTTATAGTGACAAGGTTCGGGTTGCCTGTCAAATCTTGTGGGTTATCTCTGGTTTCCTCTCATTACTAAAGATGCGCAAGTGAATTATTGAAATAAAAAAAATTGAACCATATGTTAGTCCTGAAATGACCTAGTTTGTATCAAATGGAAGCAACATACTCTTTCTCTCACTCTTTCTCGCTCTACACCTTTCTCTCTCTTCACCTTTCTCTCTCTTTACATGTGATGTAAGTCGTTAGAGAAGAGGTATTAAAAGGAGCAATTTAGTTTTGTTTCCGCTACGGAAGGGTATAATGTCGACAATCAGCTATATTAGTTTGTTAAATTCTATTTGTAGATACAATGCCGCCAAAGTTTGTCCGAGTACCTGGCCGAGAAGACATCAGTAGCTCCAGAGATGTTGAACGAGTAAGTAATTTATATACTTGATAATGACCAATGAAATCTTGTGGAAACGTCGTTGTGTGTATGATATAGTGATTGTTATCCATTGAACTGCGTTGTGTTATATTACGTTAATCGCTAAATGCCATTCAAAGATGATAATTTACTGATAATTACTGAAAGAGTTTTTTCGCAGAATCAGTTTTCTTAGACAAAATAAAAAAATAAGCAAACTCCCTTGTTGACTTCCCGGACGACTTTGCTGCTGAAGACGTAGCATTGCCTGGCAACCTATCTTTGTCGTTTTTGTAATGTTATACCGAAGTATAGAAATAAGGTTAAAACATGTTAGTCCCAAAATGACATAGTTTGTGTCGAGTGGACGTTACACCCCATTTCTCTCTCTCGTTAGCAAACGTTCCTGGTAATTCTCTCTCTATTTTATACTTTCAGCAAAATTTGTTAGATGGAGATTCCGATGAAGAAGATTTTTTCTACAAGTAAATTTTATAAATTTTTTTGTCGTAAAGTAGTCCAAGGATTTATAGATCTCAAATGTTAAGATACTTGATTTAGACATACATTATGCAAGAGGTAAATCTGCCTATTGCAGGTATTTATTTAGGCCTGAAATGTTATCTAAATTATTAATAAGACTGTCATTGAGTCAACTGGCAGGGTTACTCTTGAAATGACCTATTTTGTGTCGAGTGGACATTACACATAAGCCACATTTCTCTTCCTCTCAAACTTGTATATGACTATAAGTGGGGTTTTGTTGAGTGGTCGTTAATAAAACATCATCACTCTCGCTCTTCAACATTTAATAACTTTCAATTAACTCATTCTGTAGTTTGAAATCATGAATATTATTTATAAAAATCTTTTTTCAGAGGTCCAAATGTCCGTACAGACTCTTTACGAAATGATCCAATTCTTGGCAGGTAATAAAAGCTCTCTATTGTGAAAGCTCTTAGAACGATTTTATATATTTGATCCAAATATAATTTGTATAAACTCATGTGGTCGTCGTAATAGTGTTTTTATACACTCACCTTCAAATATCTTTGTATATTGTCGTCCGTCCGTTTGTGGACGCTCTACGGGTTAAAGTTAATACCCAATTGACTTTAGATTTCTACACAGTGTTTCCGAAAACTATGAAAATTTAACTGCTGAATATTTTTTAGGAGAGACAGTAGCTCCTACTGCCCCTGCCCCTGGGATCCACATCTGTGGTGGCGCCTCATAGCCTCCACATAAGTGATATAAGAGTGTGGGCACCTTTTAAACCGACCGATTGAATTTGATCAGTGCTTTATGAGCATCATTGTGTGATCATAACCACGTGTATTATTTTATAATTGAGAGGTTGTCAATTTTTTTGAGGGGCGGCATTTCTCCGGGCGCGAAATACGGCCCGATTTCTCCCTACTCCAGTCTATAATTTCTGTCTATTTTGTGTATAAAGGTTAAAAGGTCAAGTGAATGATGTGGTGGACGTGATGAAGAGTAATGTCAGTAAAGTTATAGATCGTGGAGAAAGACTCGAAGATTTACAAGACAAGTCCGATGATCTCGCCAATAATTCAGATATGTTCCGAACTAGAGCCAAAGGTTTGCATAAATCCATGTGGTGGAAAAATTGTAGAGTGAGTATCCAAGTTTGATTTTAATTAAAAAAACTCAAAATAATTCAAGACAACCTGCATCGATGACATAATAACATTTTGTACATTTCAAGAGAAAACAGTATGACCTGAAAACTATTAAATGAATGAAAAGAGGTTTAATTTGTTCTGTACAAACTGGGTTCATGAAGGCTAAAAATATCAATTATCCATTTCTTGGTAAATATTGACCTGGTTATGTCTCCTTTGAAATGAAATGAAATGGTGTTTAACGTCCTACTGTTCTGCTCCTAACCGGGTCTAATGAAGATGGGCATACCGTGTGCTATAAGGAAAATTTTGCTCGGGCAGCGCTGCTACAGCCTACTCTTATATCGACTTCCAACTGCCAAGGGGTCCTCTCCGTGCACACCAGTGTGTACACAGGACCTCAGTTTTTCGTCCCATCCAAACGACCAGACACCTGTCCTTGTCAGGCCCTCCATCCTGCATCACTGACAAGGAGAAACCACGCCGAAAAATCTGGATGAACTTTCTCTGCAAATGCAGGGATCGATCGAATTCCCGACCTCCAAGCTAAGCAAGCCAGCGTCCTACCCACTTAGCCACTTGATCCCCCACTGTGTCACCTGTAAACTGAAAACAATTTTTTAAAAGTTACCAATAATTCTACAACAGTTAATATGTCTGATCGTAAAGTAGTAGCTTCTAACGATTCTCTACTGCAAGAAATGCGTGGTTGTACGTGGCAAGGAGTAGGGTTGTCTGTCCAGCCTCATGGGTTTTCTCCGGGTACTCCGATTTCCTCCGACTGCTAAAGACCCCTACGCGCAAGCGAATTATTGAAATAAAATTAAACCATATGTTAGTCCCGAAATGACCTCTCTCTCTACTGCAAGATAGTAAAGAAATATTTTGTTGATTATTAAAACTATAAAAAGAACAATAAAATTTGTTGAATTAGATTAATTAATATTTCATGTTTATTTATTTTTAGATGAAGTTGATTTTAGCTGCCATTATCATCATCCTACTGGCTATTATTATCAGTAAGTGGTATATAGTGTTATATTTAATATCGGGCGTGGCGTGGCCGCAGGGATGGGGCCATTACATTGCCAATGTAATTAATTACATTACCATTACCATTACTTTTTAAATGTAATCATTACAATTACTTTCTCATTTTTAGCAATGTAATTAATTACCATTACCCATTACATTGAAAGTAATTAATTACCATTACCCATTACTTTATGACTATATAAATAAAAAAAAAATTTTCACATAGAAATTAAAAAGACAACGTTATTTTCCGCCATGAAGGGCCTATAAAACCAAACTCAAAATAATCCTTGATTCACTTTAACAGATATTTGTGTATGAATTGTTATTTCTATAAATTATAACATCAAGGCAAATTTTCAAGTGAGGGGAATGGTGACAAACGCTGATGCTTTCGCTTCATGTCTTGAAAAATGAATTAAAAGTATTTTTTAAGATTCTTAATCAATCCAAATAGTTTGTCTCTAATATATTGTATAACTGGTAAATTATTCAGCATGATTCTAAAACAAAACATATGATTGGTTTATAAGTAACCATAAAATGTTGAGATACTGGAAAGCCATTGTTTGGTTTGACACTTGTTAACTTGAGACTAAGATTAAAGTGTAATAAGACTATTGTCTTTTAATCTGACTGATTGATTGATTGACTGAATGATTGACTGTAAATTAGAACTGATTTAAATCTTTTTTAAAAAATAAAATAATGAATTGGATTTGTGTCAGATACACTTAATTTACTTCTTTGGTGCTATAAAATTTGTCATATGTAAATATTTATATGTGCCTTAAATGTAATTGAAGAGTAATTGAAATGTAATTGACCATTACATGATTTGTGGCATGTAATTAATTACATTTCCATTACTCATTACTTTTGAAATCTTCCATTACTCATTACTTCACCATTACTTAAAAAATGTAATGATTACATTCCATTACCATTACCCATTACCATTACCCCAGCCCAGGCGTGGGGTGGCGTTGTCGGATGGCTGAATAACAAGGAGTAGAGTCGCCTGTCCAAGCTCGTGGCTTTTCTCCGGTTATCTCTCACTACTAAAGACCCCTACGCGCAAGGGAATTATTGAAATAAAAGAAGATGGAGTCAAGTATTGGATTCGTACATTTCATATCAAGTTTTTTAAAGGTCATGAGCAAGAAATTGTGAAAATATGTTTATAAAAGATGTCGTCATGCTGTGTCGATGTAAAACTCAATGTATTGATTTTATCTTAGGTAAATTCTAAATCAATTTAATAATTTTTTATATTATTTTATTTTCAGTTCCCATAATCTTACATTATCAACAACAATAAACCACATGACATCTTACCGCCTGTTATTGACTGGTTGATATCACCGACTTCACATGGTGGAGTGTCCATCAACAGCTATTCTACATTTAATGGTTATAACAAAATGAATCTAATTCAATTCTATATTGCTTATTACAATTACAGGAGAGTCCATTGTCAGTCGGGTTGGGGAGGTACGGGAGAGTCTATTGACAGTCAGGTTGGGGAGGTACAGGAGAGTCTATTGTAGCGGGTTGGGGTAGTAGGATTATCCTGTAAACTTTAATCATAACACCAGGATTTAATGAGAACGTAACCCAGGTTTTCCAAAAGTCACGTTATTACAAGAGTGGGGGCAGGTAACTGTAATTCATGAAATCCAACAGATAAATTCTCTGTACGGAAATCACCCAGCCCCAACCCGTCCGATCTTAAAATCTTTTCCCCATTACCTCCCCAACCAACTTGATCTCCTCTCCAACACGTCTGGACATAAACAAGTCACGAAATTGTTGACCAATAATTAGGCAGATTGTACATGAAGGGAGTTACACTGATGTCCCTGCTTCACTGTAAATAAAATCAATTAAATGTGTGACTGTTTTATATAATAGATCTATAATTTGTATATTTCCTATATTTGGTCATATGACTATATTTGGTCACATAACTATATCTATGATTCCTATATTTGGTCATATGACGATCTATAATTTGTATATTTGGTAAATATTATATATATATAAAGATGTCATGTAATTATTGACCAACTTAGTTCAATCACAAACCCTTTACAAATAACACAGGTAGAAATGCACACCTGTTAATTAGAAATCACAGGTAAAACTCAATACACACCTGTTAATTGGAAATCACAGACCCTATTTCGTTTCCTTTTTATAGTTCAAAATTTCATTTTACTTGTGTTTACTACACTAGGATCTGGAAGAGTTGTTATATAACCCACGTACTAGATGATGTGAGGGATTAGCCAATGAAACGGTTCGTTATTACAAGTTCTTGATATGTGGTGCATTGAACTGTATGTAGTCCACAAGAAACAGGGGGGTTGGGATGGCCTAGTGGTCTAGAGTGCCGCACTTTGACCTCTAGCTGGCCGGTCACCTCTGGCTTGCGGCTGTGGTTTCGATCCCTGGTGTGAGCGTATGTGGCATGGACATAGGGGTGCATTCTCAACCTCGTATTTCCTCGGGGAACTCTGGTTTCCTCCCACTGCTAAAGACCCCTACGTGCAAGCGAATTATTGAAATAAAAAATTAAACCATCGGAAGTATAAATAATGAAGCGAAATGAAGATGTGTATTTGAATCATATTGGGTGATAATATTTAATGATATTTGTTTTGTATATTAAATTGTCTACTTGTGGTATAGGACTATAATTCACCAAGATTATCTGGAGGTGTAAATATAACTCTATTTATCATAGATATAGCTCCGAAATAATTAAATTTGGTTCTCAAAAACTCAACATTTTTAAGGATACAGTCATTTCATTGGTTGAGTCATAAATTTAGTAAAAATTGAACGAACAACATTGGTGTCAGTCATTATTACATTATGTCATAGAACTGGTTAAAGGACAATATTGGAGTCAGTCATTATTACAGTTAGTCATTATTACATTATGCCATGGAACTGGTTAAAGGAAATATTGGTGTCAGTCATTATTACATATGTGATAGAACTGGTTAAATACATTCCAAATATAATTTTAACACAGAGATCATTGCTATGGAAGATGTGTAACACACTCTTGAATATACAGGAAGTGACGACAAACATGACAAACACAAGTTATCCTTCTATATAACTGACTGAAGTAACGAGCGATAAAGACATGCGGTCAAATTTTATTTCACTGACATCAATATTGTCCTTTAAATTCATGGCAGGAAGTTGGATGGCTGGATGATTAGTGCGTGCGCGTTGCATCATAAGGTCTGTCATATTAGTACAAGCTTTAACACTTAGCCAATAAAAAGGCAGGATTTTTTGTGAATAAGACTCCAGGCCCCAAGTTCACGAAGCATTCTCAGACTTAAGCTGAGAATTTGCTCAACTTTCAATTTGGGTTTATAAGAAATATCTTTGATCCAGAAACATAAAACTTTGCACATAGTTTCATATTGATGTATTTGATACATTAAAACAACAAAATTATTATAAAAGGCTGTGTTTTAGTTAAAATAAGGCGAACAATTTTGAGTAAATTCTCAACTTAAGTCTGAGAATGCTTTGTGAACTCGAGGCCAGGTTATAACAATGTTTTTCGGTAAATTCAGCTTAAAGGAGCTAAACCACTAACTCAATATTTTCCATAATATTTGAAATAGAAAATGTGAATTAGAATTCAATATTGGTCCATTTCAATCCATATTGATGTTGTTATGTTGCCGTAAAAATTTGTGACCCGCTTCCACGAAACCAGGCATTTGTCGCACAAATTCATTTTGTACTACGGGCACAAAAGCATAAACCGTATGCTTTCTTGTTGCTGTGAACAAGCCAAATCAATTCCAGGTGATACGACAGTTTAGAAAGAATTGCATTTTGGAAAACTTACTCTGTTGACCATTCAAATATACTGCCAGTTCTGTTTTTATAAAAATGACCAAGAGCCTGGTTGTGTGGGATCTATAATATTCAATATTTAAGACACAGTAAACGTTTTACAATCACTACACGAGTTGTGTATTGTGTTGTTTCGTGCGCAATTTGTAACGAAAAAAGAAAAATAATTTCTACAAGACAATGTGGGAGTAATATTAGAATGGACTAAGCAGACGTGAAGAACTGTCGTTCAATTTGGTCTGTTCAGATATTTCACTGACATTTATAATAAAATATTAAAGATTAAATCACTTTAGAGATACATTCATATTACATTAATATGTGCCTCTTGACCCATTTTTGTCTTATTTTAAAGTTAAAAAAAATAGAGTTATACCTCCTTTAATATCTAATTATTCTGTTTATTGAATCTAATATTAAACATGCAAGAGATAAACGTGTCTGTTGCATGTCTTTCTTGAGGCCTGAAATGTTATGTAAACTATTAATTAGATATTAATTTACTTATCCAGTCCATTCTCTATCTAATCTCTATCTAATCTCTATCTAATGTGTGTAAATGTCTATAAATTTATCAGAAAACAGGGATTGTAAAGATTATAGATCTGAAGTAATTTAATCATCAGAAATTATGTTTAAACTATAAATGTATTTCGCGTGGGGTGGTGGATAGAGGGAAGGTGTGAATGAACGAATGATTAGAGAGAAGTTGCGTGGTTTCAATTCCTCAGATGTAGGTGACAAGGAGTAGGGGTTTCTATCCAACCTTGTGGATTTTCTCTGGATCCTCTGGCTTTCCTCTCACTGCTAAAGACCCCTACGTGCAAGCAAATTATTGAAATAAAATTGAACCCTGTGTTCGTCCTGAAATGACCTAGTTTGTGTCAAATGGAGGTATAACCTCATTCTCCCTTTATTTCTCTCTATAAAGTCTATTTGTACAGCCGTTGAGTGATATTAGTGAATTAGCCCAGTCTTTCCAGACCCCTAAATACGACGAAAGACCCCTATTTCATTTACAATTTGATTATTGTTGGGTTTTTTTTTGAGAGAGAGAAATTTTAAATAAAAATCAGGGCTTTATATTAGTTAATAGATATGTAATAATAATTTCATTCTTGAATAAAAATTTAAGTGAAAGTCAGGGCTTTATATAAGTTAAAAGATATAAGTTATAATAATTTCATTCTTGCATTAAATTATTTTATAAGAACAAATAATAGAGTGTGATTCAGAGATTCGGGGGATTATTTTTAATGGGAATATTGGATTATTCTACAAAGGAAACTCAGCAAAGAGAGGCTGAAAGACTTTTGGGATAATGGCTATCTTTTAAAACTAAGAGGAAAAGGAAAATTTGACAGGTTTTTAATAAAAAGTGTGATATATTTTATGTTTATATTATTAATATGTGGCTTGACATAAGGACTTTAATTTTGTTTTCATGGTGGGTTCCTTTCAACAATGGACCTATATTTTAGGTTCCATGTTTAAACTGTTCTGGATCTGATGTAAAAAATATGCTACTGTACTTTGTAATTGTACATCCAGAAATTCTTTTCACCCTGGTTATAAAAGTTTGTCTATTATTGAAGTATTGTAAGTCATGTATTATATACTGTCGATTGTTTTGTAAATTTAAATGGCCATGATTTTCTACATGGCATGAGTCTGTTGTTGTACATTGAAGGTATATTTTTATTTGCTATTGTTTGCTGTAATTTATTGTCGAGAAAAACTGATTAAAATATAATACAAATGGTGTGTTGTTTTTTCATTTATTTCTTTATTGTCTTATCAATTCTCTGTGTTTGGAAAAGGAGAGCCACAGTTGCTAAGTGAATAGGTTAGGCCTAAGTAGGTGACTCGAAAAAAACCTATTGATCATGAGTTAGCAATGGTTCCATTACTGATGTCTCCCGTCTTACTCTGGGCCACAACATTATGTAAATGAAATGAAATGTGGTTTAATGGCCTACTGATCTGCTCCTAAACTGGGTTAATGGAAGGCTGGCATACAAGAGACCTGGGTTTTTTGTCCCATCTGAATGACTAGGCCTATGCAGCTGTCTTTGTCAGGATCTCCCTCCTGCACCACTGACACAGGAGAAAGCAAGTTGGAAAATACTGATGAACTTTCTCGGCCAATGCAGGGATCGAACACGCGATCTCCAGACTAGCGAGCCAGCCTTCTGCCCACTTATATAGTCACATGGTTTCCCTGACAATATTACCATGGTCCATGTAGCTAGTCATGGGTTTGATATCCCAGTCACCCAGTGTTGGCAGATAAAGTTCCTGATGACTGACTTGTTAATGTTTTCGGGGGTTAGAGTGCCGCGCTTCAACCTCTAGCTGGCCAGTCACCTCTGGCTTGCGGCTGTGGTTTCGATCCCTGGTGTGAGCGTATGTGCCATGGAGATAGGGGCGCCTTCATAACATCGTGGGTTTCCTCCGAGCACTCCGGTTTCCTCCCACTGCTAAAGATCCCTACGCGCAAGCGAATTATTGAAATAAAATTAAACCATATGTTAGTCCCGAAATGACCTAGTTTGTGTCGAGTGGACGTTAAACCCTATTTCTCTCTCTCTCTCCTGATGATTGACTTTGTTAATGTTTCAGTCAAGGGGTCCTGGCAAGAAAAAAGCATCTTGTTATTCGGATGGGGCAAAAAAATTGTGTAGGTTGGAATTTGAAATGAGTAGGCTGGGCAAAATTACCCTTATAGCAACAACCTGCACGGCTTATAAATGTCTTCATTAACCAAGATGAAGAATAAAAAGAAGGACGTTAACACTGAAATTTCATTTCTTGATGGAAAATGGACTAGAAAAGAGACCATGTACGTTGTAGGGGCAGTAACTCCATTTAAGCAAATTTTGATCTTGCTAACTTCGGGTGTCACGCGTTACGGGATAAAAATATTTGGAATAGGCAAGGCAATAGAGGTCATAATTTATAATATGTTAAACCATGGATCTTATGGTTAAACACCACAAGAAATTTATTACAGTAATTAATACAGATATTTTTAAATTGTGTAGACATGATAATTAAAATCTAAATTAAAACTCATCGAAACAGACTAAAAGTTAATTTTCGAATTGCATCACCCGAAGTTACACACAAGGGAGACAATTTGAAATTAAATATGGCGGCGTTTTCCACAAATTTGACATAAAACAATCCAATATTTGATATTTATCGTAATTTTACGCTTCATATTCACTATTTTATTAAGAAATAATGGCCACGGAAAACGCAGAAGAGTCTGGAGGAAAATGGATGCCTGGTGACAAGGCCATCACGGTTGATTTTAACAAGTTTAAGAAATTTGTTTGCATTCATCATCCTGCCGTGGTTGAAAATGTCGAAAAGGCTTTTGAAACAGTTGGTGGTTTAAAATCACTAGCAAAGGTATGTTCTTTATGAATAGCTAGTACCAAATGCCAAAGTGAGAGAGAAGTCTAACAATTTGCAATTACCGGTACCCTAAGTTTGTGGTGTCTTACTGATGAGTGAAACCTAAATTGACGGCAGGACAGTTTTTCCAACCAATTCAACTATGTGATGATCGATGTGGCAAGCCTCTGTACCACAATTATCAACAGATTTCAATGAAACTTACAAATCGAGATAGCATTAATAATATCTCAGAGATGTCAATATTTAGACCACTTCCGGTCAGCAGTTTCTGAGACATCAGAATATGATAGCCAAAAGTTTTTACCACTTCCGGTTACCGATAGCGGTTTCCGAGATATCAGGTTACAGATATTTCATGTAGCACGAATGCAGACCGCAATTATCAACTGATTTCAATGCAACTTGCAGATTATAATTACATTACGGTAATAATATTTCAGAGTATGCAAATTTTAATTCACTTCCGGTTAGCGATTTCCAAGATATCAGGTCAACACTATTATCAACCGTTATCCATGAAACTTTCAAAATATGATACCTTTAATACCTCGGAAACCCCTAACCGCAAGTGGCCGAAACTGTGCGTATGCTAATATCTATTATTGTAATCATAATCTGCAAGTTTCATTGTAATCGCTTGGTAATTTCTGGCTGTAGCCGTGCCAGTAGTCCTACAATTATTTGCATAATGAATTTAGTTTGTGGAAAATATAGTATGCTTGATATTATATTGATAGCCTCTTCAGCAAATTGCCTTTACATTATCTTTTTATAACTATTGTATGAGAACTGCCAGCTCGTTATCTAACCTTCCATAATATATCTTTAAAGGGACAATAACATTCTTGCTGGCTTGGTAGCTCCAGAAAAAAATAATACCCTTATTCTAAGTACTAGATGTTTAAGTGTCCTACCTGTTGTGTAAATTATCCATTACAACCTATTTTACTTGTCCAGAGGGTTCGAAAATATTTTAAAATCCAAGATACATTTGAAAAGGTTTACGTTAGACATTTCAAATCAATTGGTTGAATTTTTCCAATTTTTCAAAATAGGTGTGTTAAGATGAAATTTATATCATCATTTAATTGGAATATTCTAAAATAATACGATTTGTTGACCAGAATGAAGATTGGGACATATTTTTCAGTTACAACAAGAGTGTTATTGGGGCTTTAAGGCTTATTAAACATGTCGATGAGCAGTATGGCATGAAGTATTTTGATGATTTTCAACAATTTTCGATAATGACTTCCACTTTTGACAGAGTTAGGCCTATCCCTCTTTGTTACAGAAAAATGTTAGCATCTGTACAGGCTTCAATTATAATCCAATTCACCATATTGAAATTTTTATGAGCTTCTCTACATATCATCATTGGCATTGCTCAGATGACTGTGCTGTCTGTGGGTCGTGTATGTTTTATTGCCTGGCAACCTATTTTTTTCCAGACATGTAATAACCAAGCAAAGAGACTGGAATTAAAATGGCGTCCCGATGATATTTACTGTAAACCTGCGTATGGTAACAGAATCAGTAAAGATTGTTTGGTGATGAAAGTGAGGCGAAGACGAAGAAAGCAAGTGGGTGGAGGCAAAGAAGAAGGAATTGATGATGAAAATGTCCAGTATAAAGTCGAAGTTTTAGGGATGACAGATATTTTCTATGAATTTAAAAGTAAACAACAGTTTTTTGTCAAATCAATTTGCTACAATCTTTCTTTTGATAACATACATACAACATGTTGGAATACTCTAACGAGCCCTTCTTTATGTATTCTGCATTTTATTTTTAGCAAATGAATAGCAGGCTACAACAGTAATCTCACGTTTTCGCCATGTAGAACAAGTCACATGATCAACGGAATTTACTCACAGAATGGCATACACTCTCAATCGCTACGTGTGTCTATTCGGGATCGGCCGTAATTGCTGATGAATTCCAGTTGGCACGATCAGGCAGAAAAATAAGCTTGTTTGCCCCGACCATTAGAAAAGGATAGGAAACTGGAGAAAATGTTAGTGAGGGGCCCCTTATTCCTTGCTGGAAAAGCTTGAAATTTGGCAGACCTTATGATCTAACATGCACACCAGTGTCGGATCCAGGATTTTTTTTGAGGGGGTGCCAACCCCATGTTTTGTCTCACCGACCGTGGTTTACGGAGCTAACTTCTGCCGCTAGCAACATAGTTGCTGATTGTGTCTGATAAGATGCGCACCATGTGCAATATAATATATATACGACCATGCGTGCATGTCCCGGTGGAAGCTTGTAGGACCCAGGATTCCTATACACCGGTGTGTGTGTGGGGGGGGGGTGACTAGTCACCCTAGTCACACACACCCCCCCCCCTGGATTCGCCCCTGCACACATTATATCACTTAACCACCCATTTGTATAAAATTCCCCTGCATTGGTGTTACAGACAAATTATTTCAAGTCAACAGAATTTCTTGAAAATTAATTATAACAAAAAGTAATTGTAACATAAGGTAGATTTTCTTTGTAAGGTCAGTGACGTCATGGCTGCCAACAGGGTTATAGTCAACCCAAAGACTGTAGGAAACTCATGAGATACATTATGGAGCAATTTTATTTCAATAATTCACTTGATCGTAGTGTTCTTTAGCTGTAGGGGAAAACTAGAGGGCCGTAGAAAATTCACAAAATTAGATCGCTCCACAGACCCCATGATCTAAAATACATGCATCAGCTCATTCAATCACACGATCCCTGGGTTTTAGATGGACTCCAGCAGTACAATTTTAATGTGTTAATACAATTGTTTTAATTATATTTTTATATTTCTAGATCTCGTAGATTTCCAGTATTTACCAACGATACAACCAGCAGATGGTCCTCCCATCAGTATTCTCGACAAACTTAAAATAACAAACTTTATTCCTCAACAAGATTATTTACATCGTGAAGTTCCGCTATTCATGCCACCAGTCATTATGTCCAGAATGGACGTTCCCATGGAATACATGTTCCGACAGAATCAATTCCATAAAGATTCCGAGAAACCAAATGAAACTCTAGATGAGAATTTAATTGGAACAGGTTAGTTACAATGACCTCATTGATCTTGTATAACATTCGCCATTGCGTCCGGTGTTGGCCGAGAAAATTTCTCTAGGTCATTTCAGGACTAAGTTACTAACATATAGTTCAATTTTATTTCAATGGGGGGGTTGGGATGGTTTCGAGCCCTGGTGTGAGCGTATGTGGCATGGAGGTAGGGGCGCCATCTCAAAATGACCTAGTTTGTGTCGAGTGGACGTTAAACCCCATTTCTCTCTTCCTCTCTTATTTCAATAGTTGGCTTGCATTTAGGGGTTTTAATGTTTGGAAGAAACCAAAGGACCCAGGCCAAACCCACCTAGTTGAGCAGGCGACCCTACTCCTTGTCACGTACAAGCTGAGAATCAAAACCACACCAGTTGACTCAATGACAGACCTAATGACCTAAGGCTCGTCTGTTAGCCAACTCGGCCACTGAACCTCAATGTCCTATATGAAGAAAGAGAGAGAACTGGGGTTTAATGTCCACTACACACAAACTAGGTCATTCCGAGACTAACATATGGTTCATTGTTATTTCAATAATTCACTTTTGCGTAGAGATCTTTAGCTGTGGTAGGAAACCTGAGGGACCTGGAGAAAAGCTACGAAGTTGAAATTTATACAACGATGGAACATGTAATTGTAATATCTGGAGATAACATGTCTCTGGGAAAGGCTTGTGTTGACATTTGTCATTTGTTTATACAAAAGGTAGATGGCCTGACAAGGACAGCTGTCTAGTCATTCGGATGGGATGAAAAACCAAGGTCCTGTGTACACATTGGCATGCATATAAAAGATCTCTTGGCAGTTGGAATTCGATAAAAGAGTAGGCCGTAGCGCCGCTGCCCGGGTAATTTTCCTTGTGGCCACTGTTTGGCATATGTCCATCTTCATCAGGCCAGGTTAGGAGCTGAAGAATTGGACGTTAAACTCCATTTGATTTCATGTCAGTTATACAAAAGGATATACAAGTAAATTGACTGGCATAAATTGTGATTTAATATTTGTTTTATTTCAGCTCGAAGAAAGAGGACAATATTTACTATATTTGTTGGATATAATGACCCGACCCCTAATGGACCCATGGAGGGAGCCAGTACAGCTCTACACAGTAAAATAAAAAATCTCAGCGAAGCCAAACAAATCGTACAAGAGGTACTAAAAACTACACCTTATTGTTAAATTTGTCATGAGATGAAGAATCCTATTGATTTGTATGATAAATGTTAGGAATAAATATAAAGAATGTGGAGACCCTTCGGGATTAAATCTTTTAAAATTGTAGAGTTGTCTGATGCAAAAGTTCTTAAGTGTGAATGTTAATTAGCCTAATTATTTGTGGTAACTACTAAATGAGTTGTTCTTCCCGATGTCTTGTAAAAATGCCCTCAGTACCCACAAAACAATAAATATTTGACAATGACATAGCTACTGTTGCCTGGCAACCTACGTTTACTCGATGTCAGTGATAAATGTCTTGTAATATAATATTGCATTTCAGTTATTTGAGAAGAGACCTGTCTGGTCGAAGAACGGATTACGATGTCATCTAGATCAGAAATATTTAGCAAGACTCAAGTTCGTGTTACCGCTTGTATCCTATTTCATGACGACTGGTCCGTGGAGGAGTTTGTGGGTGAAGTTTGGATACGATCCCCGGAAAGATCCAGGGGCTAAAAAATACCAGACGTTAGATTTCAGACGGAAACAAAGTTAGTATATATATTATTGTAGTAATTTCAGATGGGTGTGCTGCACTGATACATAAACCATGGACACATTAAGACTTGATCGGGGACATCTTTATTACCAGAAGCACATGTTACACTAAAGCACTTTGGATTAAATGAACACCAGAATATTCTACCTGTATGGCTGCAGTTAATTTTTAAGTTTTTAGAAATAATATATTGACTGTTCGCAGTGCTCGGTGTTATTAACCCTCTGGCACTTAGACCACCGGAAACCAATTCTTGCAAAACTGTGGAACACACAAAACAAACAGTCTTGCACTAGGGATAACTATTCACATATCTTTGGCGGTTTGAGGAGGTGGTATAAGGAACAGCAGTTCTGGACCATTCAAAATCTGATTAAAACACAGATACTATTAATTCATTTGGTTTTTATATTTCAAATTTTCGTTTTACTTGTCTTTACTACATTAGGATCTGGAAGAGTTGTTATTGACATGTTCTGAATGATGTTAGGAGATTAGCCAAAGAAAAGGTCTGTTACGGGGAGCATTTGGCATGTGGTACACGGAACTGTGTGTAATCCACTAGAAACATCAATGCTGATTAGTTAATCAATTGTCTGATGTCATAGGGTCAAAATCCACTCTTATGATCTCAGACGTAACCTATTGCAACAACCAATCAGAGCTTCATGTAGTGTAGGCCACCGGAAATATGGATCTGTATTTTAATCATTTCCGGACTGTTCAGGGATAAACTGTTATTAATATATCGTTGTCTTCATATTTTCTTCAGGGGGTTGGGATGGCCTAGTTGTCTAGAGTGCCGCACTTCGACCTCTAACTGGCTGGTCACCTCTGGCTTGCGGCTGTGGTTTCAAGCCCTGGTGTGAGCGTATGTGGCATGGAGATAGGGGCACCTTCTCAACCTGGGTTTTTTTCCGGTTTCCTCCGGTTTCCACCCACTGCTAAAGACCCTTACGCGCAAGCGAATTATTGAAATAAAATTAAAACCATATGTTAGTCCCGAAATGACCTAGTTTGTGTTGAGTGGACGTTAAACCTCATTTCTCTCTCTCTCTATTTTCTTCAGGTAACTAGGGGTAGTCAATATTTACATGTATGTAGTGATAAAGGGTTAAACTGATATTATTTCTATCCTACAGGGGGAGCTGGTGATAGAATGCCTATTGGTCATAAACGAAGTAGTTACAGCTATTCCTTACCCACGACTGTTAATAAACCACGATCTACCATTGCTCAGATATCCACCGCACATCTCGATGGCAGTGAGGTCGAGAAAAAAGAACCCTCAGCTTTTCTTGTGAGTGAAACATGTAATCAGATTTGTTTATATTATTGTATGCTGAGGGGAATTATGTGTTAATTTAATGAAATAACGATTTTATTTGTATGATGGTTCAGTGAGTAAGACGTTGGCTCGCTAACCTGGAGATCCCATGTTTGATCCAGGTTTTTGTTCAGGAATAAGGACCTTGCAAGGGACACAGTGTATAGTCACTCGGATGGGACGGAAAACCTGTGTCCCGTGTTCACAGTGTCCTGGGCATAAAAAGATCCCTTGACAATTGGAATTCAATATATAAGAGAATACCGTTGTGCCACTTTTCGGCACAATTTTCGTCATTGCACACTGTATGACACATGTCCCTCTGTGTTAGCCCAGTCAGCAAAACAGTAGCAAGTAAAATCCTATTTCATGTCATTTCTTTTATGTTATCTGGAATGAACAAACAGGTAAAGGCCTTCAAAGGAAACAAACTCAAGGATTGTTTTACGAACAAAAGTTTGTGACCTCATATCACTTGTCTTATCCTCTCTTCATTGAAGTCATACCAATGAATGTATTGAATTTAAATTATTGTGTTTAAGGGACCATCCCGATTTTAACAGAGTCTCAGAAATAAAAATCTGCGTACCTATGAAATTTAAGCGTGGAAATATAGAGGAGTGGTGTATTGACCTTGTCTCAAAATTTCAGCTCAAAATATTGAGTCGTTTGGGCATTATTCTGACACATAACCCTTTTAAGATTTCGGGTCAGTTATTTCGTTGTGTGACCTGATAATCTACTGCTGTGCTATACTTGAAAGAAAAAAAAATTTCACCTTCACATTATTTTTATAAAATAAAAGTCTGGTTTTATCCAAACACCGTATAATACAGCTTGGGATACTGGTCTAGGGGTTTAAGTTGTTTGAATATGTATCACTTATCGTGAGTTAATTGCTCGGCCCCAAGATAGAAAGTTTTTAAGGGACAATAACACTCTTGCTGGCTTGGCAGCCCCAAAAAATAAATAATAGCCTTATTCTAAGTAATGTTTAAGTGTCCTACCTGTTGTGTAAATTATCCATTACGACCTATTTTACTTGTCCAGAGGGTTCGAAAATATTTTAAATCAAAGTCACATTTGAAAAGGTTTACGTTAGACTTTTCAAATCAATTAGTTGAATTTTTTCAATTAGGTGTTTTAAGATAAAATTTATATCATCAATTAATTGGAATATTGTAAAATAATACGATTTGTTGACCAGAATGAAGATTGGGACATATTATTCAGTTACAACAAGAGTGTTATTGGGGCTTTAAGGGCTTTTCACAAAATTAAGCAGTTTTCTTAACAAAACAGCACGTGTACCTCCAGGGACCTATTCAGGAATATTTACCTTCTTTATACCTTTGATAAGGGATAATTTTCAATGCTATCGTCATTTATACTGTATTATTTGCAATGGTTCTATCGTTTTTATTGAATCATTCATCATTGTTTTGTTGTATCATCATTATATCATCAATTAATTGGAATATTGTAAAATAATACGATTTGTTGACCAGAATGAAGATTGGGACATATTATTCAGTTACAACAAGAGTGTTATTGGGGCTTTAAGGGCTTTTCACAAAATTAAGCAGTTTTCTTAACAAAACAGCACGTGTACCTCCAGGGACCTATTCAGGAATATTTACCTTCTTTATACCTTTGATAAGGGATAATTTTCAATGCTATCGTCATTTATACTGTATTATTTGCAATGGTTCTATCGTTTTTATTGAATCATTCATCATTGTTTTGTTGTAATATTAAAGTAATATGTATCTGTTTTTATAGGAAAGTACGTATAAATTCCGTCCCGATGTTTTACCACCGTATCGCCAAATGTTTTACCAGATGTGTGATATAGAAGATGAGAAGGTTCAAACCCTCCTTAATCAAAATAATAACCAAGTAAGTTCAAATCCACCCTAATCAAAATAATATTCAAGTAAGTTCAAACCAACTTTGTTAAGTAAAAATCTAGAGTTCCCACTTGTCAGTGATGCAGGACAGAGGGTCTGATGGGATGAAAACCAATGTCACTTGTACACATTGGTGTGCACGTAAATGATCGCTTGACAGTTGGAAGTTGATGTAAGAGTAAATGGTAGTGCCGCTGTCTGGGCAAAGTTTCCCTTATAGCACACTGTATGGCGCATGTCGGTCTTGATTAGCCCAGTTCGGAACAGAAGAGTAGGACGTTAAACCCCATTTCATTTGCCCGGTTCGGAGCAGAACAGTAGGATGTTAAACCCTATTTCATTTGATTATGTTTGATTGTTTATAGGAGAAAGTTTGTACTGAGAAGGAAGGATGGTGTATACCAGATTTCTATGAACTAGCTAGAGACACGTTATATCAACATGTAGAAAATATCATCTGTAAAACATCCTTCCCTTTACCACCAGATGGTAAGTTATATTGTAAAACATCCTGTATCTGCTTCTTCTCCACCAGCTTGTGTTAGTCAGTAAGCATTTTTGTGAAGTAAAAAATAACTAAAAAACGTTTATCACCCTGAAAGTGCTCGCGTACCACCTGGAAGGCCCTCACGTATCACTAGTGGTACGCATACCATAGGTTGGGAAACACTGATATACACTAATTTACATTCAGTCGTTTTCTGTTTTTATTGTAATTTCTAATCAGATATGTTTGGCAAAAAACGCGAAGAGTCCAAATTGAATGACAGTCTTTGACACTTGGTTATTCCAGTCTCGTTTTACTTGTCTTTACGACACAAGGATCAGGAAGAGTTGTTAATAACAGGTGTTTTAGTTGATGTGAGGAATTAGCCAATCAAATGATCTGTTACAGTGAGTTCTTGGCGTGCTGCTGTTATTAACAGGCGTTCTAGTTGAGGAATAAGCCAATAAAACTGTCTGATATGGCAAGTTCTTGGCATGCTCTGACTCATATTCCTGAAGCAATGGCGCGAGAAATCCCTCTCTTACCATTGCTGGATAGAAGTCAGATTCTTGAAATTGGGCGGGGCGTGTCTCTTTTTAACGTCCAATCAAATCCCTCCTCTCTTCTCGCATTCGGCATAATTTTCAAAATGGCCGATGAAGAAAACATGTTGGCACTGGATAATCGAGCATAATAAATTTCGCGGGTTATGACGTAAACAAGTCGCGATTGTCACTAGATACATTGCGGTAACATATTTTGAGGTCTGGTTAACCCCGATATTGTTTGTTACAATGTAGGTCATTGGTTGGTAATGGCATTACTGACCAATAATAATTTAGCACAACAGTGTTCACTCAAGATAGCAGTGTGAAGTGGATTAGTTCTAATTCTAATCAAACGAAACACTGCGCAGGAGTATGGCTCTGACTGGGAACTGTGAGTAAAGCACTAGAAACGTTAACAGTGATTGATTAATTAATGTATGACGTCATAGGGTCAAAAGCCGCTCGTATGATTCTTCCCAGTACAACTTTTCAGATATTCATGTAGTGTAGACCATCGAAAGTATAAAAAAACGAAACGAAATATAGATCTGTATTTTCATCAGATTAATTATCTACATCAATTGTTTTATTGTAACAGGAACTAGACGATCAAGACACGTGGTGGCTAAAATGAGAGAAATACAATTACTAGAGGCGGCATCAGAAGATGACGGGGAGGGGGAAGAACAGTGTGAGGGGGAAGAACAGGGTGAGGATACTGGGGATGGGGAGGGCATGGAGGAAGATGACGAAAACGATACAAATTCAGAATTAATGGATTGTGTGTGAATAGAAAGGTTATTGTTGGAGAAAATCAATTAACAAATTATTGAAGATGAAGAGAGGATTCGTCAGAAGATGTTTGAAACAATCGCAGGACGTGGCTAGACAACAATTACAAAATGTGGCTAGAAAAAAACCACAAAAGGTTTCTAAAAAAAACACCACAAAGGGTGTCAGGACAACAACCACGAAAGATTCTGGACAACAATTCAGAATATTGTGTAAGAGATTGATGGGATTGATCAATACAATTAATAGATAAATGACTGTGTAATAAACTTGCCATTGTGATGTCGAGGAACACCCAGTGTTATGCGTCAGGAAAGGTGGCTGCATCCCGAGATTCATCCCGAGATGCATCCCGTGCAATGATTGTGGAATCTTGTCTTTGTGATGTTCAGGTGCATCCTGTGGTGTCGTGAATCCTAGCCTAGTTTATCATCATTAAACATGACTATAGTTTTGAAATCAAGCTGCACCCTCTCCTGTGTCGAATCCAAGTCGAGTTTATTGTCAATCATCTTCATTAAACACCCACCAACCTTCTCGATCTTGTCAACAACCCTCCCGATCTTGTCAGACGTTTTGTTGCAATAGACGTGATATACAATAATATCTGAATGTGAATCGTTTATTGGCTGATATTCCATTTGTGTACTGTGTTAACGAAAATGAAAATGATTTGTACAGACACCTCGCTTCATCATTATGCTACTTGATCTGGTAGGGTGAGGTGTTTGTCTTCATGGATAAATCACGGTGAGGTCAATATAAATTTTGATTACAACTGAAGGTTCAGTTACATTAAATCATGTTTATTTCGATAGGCAGGTATTAATTTCAATGTTATCATCATCCCATAAAGTCACCAACAATTTGACATCTCACAAACTATTCAAGTTACATTATTTTTCAATATCATTTCAACAATAACGCATCTATAACATCTTTCAATATCATTTCAACAATAGCCCATCTATAACATCTTTCAACATCTGAGGGAGATTTGATTTAATTGGTGACTATTCCTGAACAAATTTCTACAATTTTCAAAAAAAAAAATATCTTTCAACAGCATGTTCGTGCCTCCATTTCCCAAAAATTCAATATGACTGCGTTGCTAAGTAACATCACAGCATTTTGGTTCTAGTTCACCAATGTGTTAATTATTCCTTTTTGCTAAAACAAAATATATATACCAGTGTAGTCATCATGCATTATGGTGAAATGAAGGGTCTCACTTTAGATAGCTTCATCAGCTACTATAATAACATTAAAAAAAAGGTTTTTAAAAAAGTATATAAATCAAAAATAATAATTGAAAAAAAGTAATCTTTGTTACCGATTATATCAAACAAAAAAAGGTATTCTTTGTTCTTTGTAACAAGTATTGTAACCAAGTATTTAAAACCCATCTTATAAGGAATCTTTCTAACAAATTTTTCTTACCAAGTATTTAAAACCAGTCTTATGAAGGAATCTTTCAAACTTTCAACATACTGATTCAACAATTTATCTTTGTACAGATCAGAATTATGAACTTCTAAAAAAAAAACCACAATATTAATATTGTTCTCTAAAAAAAAAAAACCCAAACATTTTTTGTTTTCACTTCTGCTGATTTGACAAGTCCATTGAGTTCTTCAAAAACATTTTCAATACATCCTAGGAGCCGTTTATTCTGTGGCGACCTTATAATTTTAAAGGGTTAATTATTTGATTTTCCAATAATAAATTTACATTCTATTTCTCCATTGTCATATTGTATGAGTAGAACGGATACAAATCTATGAACTATGGGAAAAATAATGTAATTGGATAGCAGAATTAGAGTGTTCAGAGTTTCTAAGATAGTATCTTTGAATTTTTACATGTTCTATTTTGTGTAAGTTCCTCTTCCACTTTAACCATCGGTCTAATAGTTGTCGTTCTAGGGGTTTGTCCCACTTCTGCTGTTTTCTCCACAGTTCCTGCATTATTAATTTCGCCGGTAGAAGTACTGGCGCAATTATACTCAATGGGTCAAAAACACTACAAGTTATTGATCGAACCCCGTGAGTATTTATCATGAGAAGTTCTTCGTCTACTTCCATATGTAGATAAGCTTGTCTCAAGTCTATTTCGGTAAACTTCTTTCCAGGTCCAATTGATGCAAATATTATCGATTCTAGTTAGTGGATACTGTTCTACTAACATAACAGGATTTATTTATACTAGTAGCCATCATACATATTGGTGAAATGAAGTGTCTCACTTAAGACAGATTCATTGCCTACCATAGTAACATAAAAAAATATTTTTTTTAAAAAGTATATAAATCAAAAATAAGTCATCTTTATAACCAATTATATAAAACAAAAACAAAAAAATTATTCTTTCTAACCAAGAATTTAAAACACATCTTATAAAGAAATCTTTCAACATTCTGATTCAACAATATTTGCTCTTTCTACAGATCAGAACTATGTACTTCTTTAAAAACACAATATTGTTATTCGTCCCTTAAAAAAAAAAGCCATTTTAAGTTTTCTCTTCTACTGACCCGACAAAATCAATTGCGTCCTTCAAAAACATTTTTAAAACGTCCAAGTAGCTATTCTGTGGCAAACTTAAGATTTTGAAAGGTGGGTTATTTGATTTTCCAATAATAAATTTACATCCTATTTCTCCATTGTCATATTGTATGCGTAGAACGGATACAAATCTGTACGCAAATTCTGAACTATCTGAAAAATGATGTGATTGGATAGAACAATGAAAGTGTTCACAGTTACTAAAGTAACACCTTTCAATTTTGACATTTTTTTTATGTAAATTCCTCTTCCACTTTAACCATCGTCTAATAGTTGTCGTTCTAGGGGTTTGTCCCACTTCCACTGTTTTCTCCACAGTTCCTGCATTATCAATTTAACGGTACAAGTACTGGCGCCAATATACTCAGTGGGTCAAAAACACTACAAATTGTTGATCGAACCCAACTCATGTTTAAGCAGGTCATTTTCAACATTCCACTGAATTCCCAAAGCTTTTGTTTTCGGTAATTTGTCAAAGTCTAAATTAATCGTTTTTTCTTCTAATTCTTCTACAAGAAACGTGGACAACACTTCTTTGCAAGTATTCCTCTTGAACTTTATTGGGATAAAACATGTGTAATACATCATTTTGCAAAGTGTCCACCGACGAGAGAATGGTGGATAATCTTCATTTCGTTTATCAACCATATCCTATTTTTCCTTGATAACTCGTGGAATCTTTTCAACCAGAGATTTCATAAAGTATGAAGAATCCGATATGCTACATGTAAGTCCTTTCAGATATGAGATTTGCCTATTAACATCTTCACATATATCATAAAATGTCTGAAGTGCTCCTCTATGACCAGCTTTGAAGTGTGCAGTTTTGATCAGATTTTCTATAAGTGCATTTGTTACTTCAGAATTATGGCCGAAGCGTTCTTCCATAGTTTTCCAGAAGTTGTCTAATTTCACTTTGGGTGAACTCTTCCTCGAAAGGTATTTACTAATTCTTTGGGTTTTCCAGATGTATATCAAAGTAAAAAGTAAGCTCTTGATCTGGAGAGGCACATGTCCATCTAAGGGTTTATCCCACTTCCACTGTGTTCTCCACAGTTCCTCCATTATTAATTTTGCCGGTATAAGTACTGGCGCAATTATACTCAGTGGGTAAAAAAAACCCCCATCAAATTGTTGACCGAACCCCGCGCACCGTATTAGGTTTACGCAGGTCGATACGATGAAAACCTAAAGGGTCATTTTCAACATTCCGCTGAATTCACAAGTCTTTTGTTTCGATTATTCGTCAAATTCTAAACCAATGGTTTTTTTTCTGCTAATTTTTTTACAGGAAATGTTGACAATACTTCTTTGCTGTTACTGTTAAACTTAATTAGGTTAAAACAACCTTTTTTCACATAGTCCTATATTGTGCCCTGATTCCATAGGTATGTCTACTGTTGGGACAGAATCAACAGATTGTCAACATACAAATCTTTACCTACAGTTTTTATTGTCAGTTCATCATAGAGATTTTTGTTGTCTGAAGCTCTTCTTCTGAGGGCTGAGTCTTCTGAGGGCTGAGGTTGCAACACAGATGGAGTCAGAAGCCCCAAACCGTGCCTACATTGCTATTTCCAGGGCTTTGAGTTTATATCACCTGGGTCCCACCAAAGGAATCTTAGCGAGTCTTGATCCTGATGTGATGGAATGAATATTCCTTGTATTCTCAAGCTTCAAATTTTGTTTCTTTCAAAAACTGAGCCATCTCGTTCACTTCTATTTCACCAGTCTGTTGCGTTTTTTCCGACTGGTGAATGAGATCTGGAACATTTGAGTTATCAGGATCCGATTTAATCAAACCATTCACTTGATTTTCTAAAGATTTCAGAAATCTGGATAACTTTAATCTCCTTGCCATGATTTCAATTTCTATGAACTTGAGTGAAGTGGTTCTATTTCGAACTTTTCTAAGTTTTGTTTACCGGCATCACCTTGCATGCTTTCTCCTGGAATGAAATCCTATCTTTCTTTAAGTGTTGGAATGCTAGGTAGCAGTGTTTACTCACTGTTCTGCCTCATCTGCTCGAGTGACACCACAAGCCTTTGCTTCCTAGTTTGAAGGTTCATCATACATCTGAATTAGGGTTGCTTCATGCGTTCATGCAATATTGATTTCTTTATCCAAGTCAAGCATATCTCCTTTACCTGTACATTCTTTCTTGTGTTGAGAACCGATTCTCAATTGTTCTATAAACCGTTCTGAAAAGGCTTCTTCATCACGGAATTTGCATTTCTTTGTTTGATTTCTGCATCTTGACCTGAAACCATCAACTGGTTCGTCTTGCCTCTGTTTGAATTGTTGAAGTAGAAATCGTGCCAATATGTCATTATTTTAGGGGCAGGGTGCTGTTTAAATTTCTGCCATATTTTATCTGGTTTGTTTTTGTCTGTTTCGTTGTCCCAGGTAAAACTATTATAGATGTCTAATCCGGTTCTTCCAATCCAAATTAAAATGAATGATGCCTTCTCTTTATTTTTCTTACTTGGGTATGGCCCTTGAAATATTAGATTGCAGTATTAGTAGAATCGACAAATCTCATCTGGTAGGTCCAAGCTCTCCCAATTTATTGAGGGGGTGAAAATCCTGAGTCAGCCATTTGTTGAACTTGAGATTGTTTCTCTTACAACAATGTATGTTTATATATATTAATTTGATAATTCTCTGTTATCTTAGAAGTTGTTCTGTACTGTTTATAATGTGGGTTTATTTGCCACTTCTGACACCATGTCACAATCTTGTTTAATTATGAAACATAAAAGTGTTGTTTTTTACTTTCTGGTGCAACAATCCTACTAACAGGAAGTTCCAAAAGCATGGTTTTTGGGAGCAGTCTACCGAGGCATATTGAACAGGGTTTTTTTTTTTTTTTTAGAACAGTCTACTATGGCAGTGATAGTTGTGACAGGGGAAACAGGTTGTAACGGCCTTTACGCCTGTAGACCATGTATCATTTTTGATGTTACAGACTTGCTGCTTTCCAACAACAATTCTGCCTCGTGTCAATTCTTCTCTTTCATTGATGGTATTTTTTCTAACAATAAAATGCTGATTTAATTTCACTATGTCGTGGCATCTTCGTCTTCCATGAACGAAAACCCGAGAAAAATATCTTCGACCTCTTCTGGTCCCATTACGTAAATCAGCATATTCACTTGTTTTGCGACTGATTCCATACAGTCATGATGCAGAACGATATCTTCCAAATCGTTTTAACCATTTCGGCAATGTCTGTGTCGGCGTAAAATCCAATCCATCAGCAGACGGCTGTACAAATGGAGGGGTCTCCACGCCGCTGTTTGATAGCGCCATCATCACGCCACGTGATCCAAACGTATGTGACGTATTTTTGCCGAGCCTCTTAACAATAAGTAGAAGGCAGCCTTTTTCTTCTGGATTGTACGTAAATTATTAAGTTCCATGGATGATTCAAACACCTGAAGAAATCAATCAATTGATATCGATTGATTAAAATGTCCATCAAAACGCGTCATGAAATGTAGAGAATATATGGATGTTGAGGCGTGCGTGTCATCGTATCCCGCACCACTGACACTTATCGGCATCGAAATGATAAAGACAAGGCATGGCTGGGTCCGAAATGATGAAAAAACACTCCTCTCCTTTGCTTAATGATCAACTATTTCTGCATGCCCCTTTAAAAATATTTTTTCCATAAATTGGCAAAAAGGTTCTTGTTTACTTGGATTTTTCCTTAAACCCCTAGCAAGACTGAAGGTCTATTAAGAGCCTGTTCGTAGTTGTTCTCGAGTTGAGGGCGGTCCTTTTTAAACGGCAGTGGTGCACTCCAATTATCCCCTCTGGCGTTTGTATGAATTCCGAGTTCATAATCTTTAAAAATTCCTTATCCTCTTGTGAGTAGCCTTGTGTGTCGCCGTCCTTGGTTTTCTGAAATAAACCAGGTCCGATTCCAATTTCATATAATATTTCCTGCAAGTCGAAATTATTTGGACATGGTTTTAAAACCGAAGTTCTACCGTTACCTAGTACATAAGTTTTGTTCACGTTCACTGTTTTTTGTTGATAAACGGGACCTAAACATGTTTTACCAATGGTCACCCAGCTTAACCTTAACCTCTCAGCATATGGCTCATTGCGTAGTCCTATTTTCATGGAGGGGGGGGGGGGGCGAATGGTTAGCACATGCGTGCTGTATCATAAATCCTATCATTGAATCAACTGGCATGGTTTCAAATCCCCGGTTGTAAGTGACAAGGAGTAGGGTCGCTTGTCCAACCTCGTGGGTTTTCTCCTGGACCTCCGGTTTCCTTCGACTGCTAAAGACCCTACGCCCAAGCGATTTATTGGAATAAAATGAAACCATTTGTTGGTCCCGAAAGATACATAATGGGAGATGATTACATAGCGAGTTGAGATTTCTGACTATAATAGTTTACAACTGCATAATGTAAAGTCAATTTGCTGAAAATTCTAGTCAAAATGATCCACTACTAACCGAGAACTAAGTGGATGAAAGTTTTACTTAGTCTCGATCTTCATTACTGAAGTCGGCAAGACAAAACTAATAGCCACGATTTTCCATTTTATCTGATGTTATAGATAAACCACCTATGGTGTGAGCAGCCTCTCCTTTAACACCCGGCACTCCGGTTTCCCCCCACTGCTAAAGACTACGCGCATGCGAATTATTGAAATAAAATTAAAAACCATATGTTAGTCTCGAAATGACCTAGTTTGTATCCAGTTGACGTTAAACCCAAGCTCTCTCTCTCTCTCTTAACACAACTAAGCATATACTTAAATTTATCAATGGATGATTATCAACAGTGGATTCAAACGAATCCCAAAATGTGGTCCAGCTTTCCAATTTTTCATGAAACTCCACCATAGACAATTCTGGCAATATCACACGTGAACTTGTTTGGGTGAAACCATGTTCGTATTTCTTGGCTCATCTGTTTATGCACCATTGGTGCGCCCTGTGTTGAGAGCAGGGCCAGCATCATGCGAAAGTGAATTTTCCAAACCCTCAATGTCTGGAACAATGTCATTAACCTTTGATTCTGGGGAAAAATACTGATCCAACAGTTGTTCGAACTTTAATATGGCCGAACCAACGAAAGTTGTGAAGTCATCAGACGTGGCAATTTCTTCATCAATACTATCATGTTTGGTGTAAGCTACTATTTCATCATTTAGTGTTTCTAATATTTGCTCCTTTTTCTTGAGGTTATTGACTGGTACTTGTATTTTTGGCAAAAGTTCTGGAGTATTTGGAATTTCATCTCCACTGAAAATGAGCCTTTTTTACAGAACCTTTGATGCCTCCACGGACATGCCTCTTATGTTTGATACTTTCTTCTTCGTTAGACATGGGAAATGCGGAGTATAAATATCATAGGCGGCTTTCTTGGCGAATCTGAGAATCTAACTTTTCATTCATCGTGCATGGCATATCAATTGACTTGACTGTAATTACACTCTAAATTTGCATTAATCCGTCTCGTCGGACCATGTCGCAGCTTTGCGGAGCATTGGCACCTTGAGTGGTGTCTTGTACGATTTCATAGAAGACAATATTATTCTTTGGTTTTAATGGATTTAATGGAATTATTCACTGGCGCTGATACAACAAAATAAGAGTGACTAGACCTGCATGCAGGAATGACGGGTTTCACTTTTGCCATGTTACCTTTGAACTTGAACTTGTGTCACTTTTGGTGCTACGTTACCCTTGAACATATGTCCTTTCCGGTACCAATGAAACCAATATACAGGTTTCCACATAAGCATTGCACACATCAAATAAAATGGAAACAGAATCAAACAAATCCAGCAATTTTATTTTATACATTTGTTACATGTAATTGATCCTGACAAAATAACAGTACTTCCAGTGATAATGTAAATGTTCCCTTAGTCTTATGAAATCAGAAATGGCATAAGGCATCATATGGTGAAAATTTTATGTAAATCGAATAATAATTTCCACTTTTATAGACCAAAAACCTTGAAAAGTGACGTGTAGAAAATCGTCTATTTCTCGGCAACCGTACAAGTTAGAAACCATTTTTTGGTATTTATATGACCGTATGGGTTTAATCTATTTGTTGATTGGAATCAAATATCATAATTGTATAAACATTACAAATCAGACTCATTTGAATAAAATATCGGTTTTGAAGGCTTAAAATACAGTTTTTGCCAAAATGACGCTACTTCCGGTGATAATGAAAACGTTAAATTAGTTTTATAACATCGTCTATGACATTAGGCTTCAAAGGGTGAAAATTTTATGAAAATCAAATAATAATTGACACTTTTATGGGCCAAAAACCTTCAAAAGTGACTTTCAGAAAATCGCCTATATCTCGACAACCGAACAAGTTAGAAACAATTTTATGATATCTATTTGACCGTATGAGTTTTGTTAATATGTGAATTTAAACCAAAAGTTAATTTTATTATTACATGTGACATAATTCTTGGTTGAAAAAAAAGATCGATTTTAAAAGTTAAAAATTGAGTTTTTGACTAAATGACGTCACTTCCGGTGTCAATTTTAAATAGTAATCAACATGATATGACGCACACTTGCTTTTTGAATCAAATGATGTCACTTTTGTGAATATCCATTAATAATTGACTATTTTACAGGCAACATTACGAAAACAGTGACTTATGCAAAACTGCCCATTTCTCGGCAACTGCTTATATTAGAAACTAATTTTAACATACATTCTCTTCGTATGGATTATAGTGACAGGTTTATAAAAGTTAAGTAAAAAAATTTTAAAATCTGAAAAGCCTGAATGGGTTGTAAATAGGTCAATTTTACGCCTTTTTTCACCCCTTAATCCTTTTGGTAATAAAAGAAGTAACAATTGGGACAACGAAGCATATGAACTTTGTTTTATACAAATCGAACAATAAAAAATTAATCTAGGACTGAAAAACTGAATTAGCTAATGGCGGCCAAGGAAAATTACTGAGACAAATTTTTTTAACATTTTTGCGCTAGTCAGATGACTCTTTAATTCTGTGCACAACACGACTAAATAATATTTATAAATAAAAACGTTAAATCGAATAATAATTGCCACTTTTAAAGACCAAAAAACTTGAAAAGTGACTTGTAGAAAATCGGCTATTTCTCGGCAACCGTACAAGTTAGAAACCATTTTGTGGTATCTGTATGATCGTATGGGTTCATTCTATTTGTTGATTGGCATCAAATACCATAATTTGAAAAAGATTTCAAAACAGACTCATTTGAATAAAATATCTGTTTTGGAGGCTAAAAATACAGTTTTTGCCAAAATGACGTTACTTCCGGTGATAATGAAAATCTTAAATTACTTGTATGAAATCCCAAATGGCATTAGGTATAACATGGTGTGACGTTTATGAAAATCGAATAATAATTGACCCTTTTATGGCCCCGAAACCTTCAAAAGTGACCTGTAGAAAACCGTCTATTTCTCGGCAACCGAACAAGTTAGAAACCATTTTATGATATCTATATGACCATATGAGTTTTGTTTATATGTGAATTTAAACCAAAAGTTAAAATTATTAATACATATTAAGTTATTCTTGGTTGAATAAAACATTGATTTAAAAAAGTGTAAAATGCATTTTTTGACCAAATGATGTCACTTCCGGTGTCAATTTTAAATTGTAATCAACTTGATATGACGCTACGTGCTTTTTGAATCAAATGATGTCACTTTTATAAAAATCCAATAATAATTGACTATTTTACAGGCAAAATAACGAAAACAGTGACTTATGCAGAACTGCCCATTTCTTGGCAACTGCTTATATTACAAACGAATTTTAACATACATTTTCTTCGTATGGATTATAGCTACAAGTTTATAAAAGTTACGAAGAAATATTTTAAAATCTGAAAAGCCTGAATAGGTTGTAAATAGGCCAATTTTACACCATTTTTAGCCTCTTAATCGAATTTGCTCGAAAATGAAATCGAAATTAAAAAAACTGCTTCCTACATTTTTTGCGCCTTGAAAGGGCACACTCTTTGAGTCATATAATTTTTCAAAAAAATAATATTTGTTTATGAAGATCGTAAATAACTGTCAAAATTGTAGTTTTTGGTAAAATTATGCCACTTCCGGTGCCGACAGATAACACTTTCGGTAATAAAAAAAACGACAATTGATACAACGAAGCATATGAACTTTGTTTTATACAAATCGAACAATAAAAAATTAATCTAGGACTGAAAAACTGAATTAGCCAATGGCGGCCAAGGTAAATTACTGAGACAAAATTTTTTAACATTTTTGCACTAGTCAGATGACCCTTTAATTCTGTGCACAATACGACTAAAAAATATTCATAAATAAAAAAGTTTTTTGTAAAATTTTAAATTTTCGAAATTTGGCGCCTAATATCTTCGAAGATTTGCCGAAAATCAAAAATCGAAAGTAGCGTAGCTATGTGCCCTGTCTCAGGCTATGCCAAAATGTATCGAAAGTTAAAATCCAATGATTATTGTTAAAATTACTGCAATATTTTTAAAAACGATAACTTCGGTGATTTCGGACATTTCGCATTGTCGCAGAACGTTCAAAATAGCTTTATCCTCTAAGTCACACCCACTTTCCCAGTAAAACCGAAGAAATCGTAACGATGCGACACGTAGTTGCTGAGATCTATTCAAATTGGAATCTGAATAATAATAATAATAATAATAATAATAACTAGACCTGCAAGCAGCACTGAACCGGCTTTCAGGAATCATACAGGAAGTTTATTATACCATAGCCGATCCATTGAGCTACCAAACTATACTTTAATTGTTTTGCTTCAGTGACACCCTCTATCATATGTAAAAGTAATATTTGCTGGCGAAAAGACCGGTCAAAATTGTAAATTACGGCAAAATTACGTCAATTCCGCTGCCGAAAGAAATTTTTATAGGTGAAAAATAAGTCGAAAATTCGCAACATACAAAATAAAACTTTGTTTTATACATATCGGACAATAAATAATTAACACATAACCCATCAACTGAAATTAAGAAGGTAAAAAACTTATAAGTGACCCTGGGAAAATTGACTATTTTTCGACAAGGGAACATGCTAGAAGCCTTTTCTTGATATCAATATGATGGTATATATTCAATCTTACTGCCCATTAGAACCAAACGTTATAAAGTTAAACGAATAATAAATATAAATCCCTTCAAATAAATGTTTGTTTTGAAGGCTACATTACTTCCGGTGATATTGAAAATGTTAATTTAGTTCACAGAATTCATAAATGGCATAAGGCATCAAATGGTAAAAAAATTATAAAAATCGAATAATAATTGACATTTTTATAGACCAAAAACCTTGAAAAGTGACTTATCGAAGATCGCCTATTTCTCTGTAACCGTACAAGTTAGAAACCATTTTGTGGTATCTGCAGGGTCGTATGGCTTCATTCTATTCGTTGATGGGAATTGAATATCGTAATTTTAAAAATATTATAAGGCAGACTCATTTAAATAAAATATCTCTTTTTTAGGTTAAAAATGCAGTTTTTGCCTAAATGACGTCATTTCCGGTCACAGTGAAAATGTAAAATTGGCTTGACCTACTCTAAATTGGCATTAGGCATCAAATGGAAAAACAAATATTGCAAATCGAATAATAAATCACGTTTTTATAGGCAAAATAACGTGAAAAGTGATGCATGCAAAATTGCATATTTATCGGCAACTGCTCATATTACAAACTAATTTTAGCATACATTCTCTTCGTCTGGATTATTGAAAATTACAAATAAATATTTCAAAATATGAAGACGCCGAATGAATTGTAAACAACTGAATTTTACACTTTATTTTACATTTTATTCGAAATTGCCCGAAAATGAAATTGAAATTAAAAAATCTGAGCTAAGGATTTTGTGCACCTTTGCAGGGTCCATCCTTTTAGTTATATCAGTTTTGAAAAAAATTAATATTTGCTTTCAAAAAGTGGTACCGAACTGTCAAAATTGTAGTTTTTGTTAATATTACGTCACTTACGTTGCCGACAGAAAAATTTCACCGTAACAAAAAAAAAATACAATTGGGACCACGGAGCATGTGAACTTTGTTTTATACCAATCAAACAATAAATAATTTTTCTGGGTACGAAAAACTAAATTAGCCGATGGCGGCTAACGCAAATTACCGAGACAATTTTTTTCTCATTTCTGCTCAAGTAGGATGATATTTTAACCCTGTGTAAAATATCATCAAAAAATATTCATAAATAAAAAAGCTTTTCGTAAAAAATATTTTTTTTTTCAAAACATCGGACTACTTCCGGTTTTACGATTGTTGTCGTGATAGCTTTACGAAGTTCTTTGGATACTTAACTTTCTATACCAGAAGTGTCAGAAACATCCATTGAGTAGTTTTGGAAAAAAAGATAAATTAAAGAGCGTTTACAAAAATTTAACGATTTTTCAACTTTTTTTTAAAGTTTGATGCCATTTTTGGACCACCTATATTATTTCAATGCTTTTCATTTTGGATTCACTATATAGACAACCGATAGGACTTTGAGTAAGAAAAGTTTCAGAAAAATCTGCGGCGGTGTTTTCGAGAAAAGGGCGTCTCAGAATGTTAAAAAATCGGAAAATACTTGATTTTTTGCATACAATAATTTATTTCCTTACCATCGAAATCGTATTATTTAGATACCATATGATGGTCAATTAATAGGACTATCCAACGACACTTTAGTTCTTTTGGTCCGCTATTACCTGAGAGAGCAATCAAGTTTTTCGTAAGAGAGACAATGTTTTTAACCTTTTTTTTTTTCATTTTTTGAATACTTCCGGTACGGTTATTATTGTCGGAATAGTTTTAATAGCCGGTTTGGGCACTAAAATAGCCACAGGGCTCTGTAATCATATATTACATTATCTGATCAGATAAAATGCCCCTGAGAAATCCTGTGTTCAAAAGTGCCAAAAATGAAAAAAAATTAAAATATCGAAAATTAAATTTCAATAATTACATACATATTATACATCGTTAGAATCGTAATTAGGTCAGCTATCTGAATATACAACCTTTTTTAAAAAATCTCTTCAAATAAAAAAATAGTAGAGCATTTTCCAAAATTTCACGATTTTTCGACTTTTTTCGATTTTCAGTCCGTTATTTCACCTATTCCAGATATTTCAAAGGCTTATTGGATGATTGCATGCAAATTAACTCCGAAAGGACTCTCGATAGAAAAAATTTAAAAAAAAGTTGCGGTTAAGTTTTCGAGATATAGGCGTCCAAAAACGCTCCAAATCAGAAAATACTTGATTTTCAGCGTGCCATATTTTGCTGCCTGATCATAATATCCGTATGAATTGGGTATTATAGGATAGTACAATCCTAGTGCAGTCCAATGGTACCATAATTTCTTTCATCCATTGATATCGGGCGGAGGAATCACGTTTTTCCCCAAAATATCCATTTTTTGCATTTTTTTCAAAATATTGCACATTATTTCGACCACTTCCGGTTAAAGGATTCTTGTCGAAATTGCTTTATCAGTTGGTATTGGACTATAACTTCATGTTCCGTAAGTTTCAGAAACATCATTTTGGCTGTAAAACGACACCACAGCTCACAAAGTGGGAAGAAAATTCGAAAAAAATCGAAAAATAAAGGGCGATAACTCTGAATGAAACTTATATTACTGGAATCGGATTGACGTCAGGTATCCAAAAATGTAGGTCAAATTTGCAAATTTTGAAAAATAACAAAAATTGTCTCGTAGGCGACGTGTTTTGAATTTTCGAACGATAGAAGTCAGCGACGAAGTTTCGAAATTGCGAAATGTGAGATTGCTATTGTCTTGGAAAAGTCTCAGGCTTTCCAAAAATGTGATTTGTTTGAATATAGGTAGAGAATTGACGAAACCACGGCCGATTTTTTATTTTTTACCAACGTTCAAAATTCGACCACTTCCGGTCTGCGCAGAAGTTCAAAAATTGCTTTATTGAGTAGCCACCACATGGTTTCCCGATAGAAAGATGAACCGCAGATCGGTATCTCTTTTCGATCATAGAGAAATAGGCTCCGGCGGTAAATAATAATAATAAAAAAAAAAATAATAATTTTAGTAATCTCAATAGGCTTTCAGACGAAAGTCTGAAAGCCTAATAAGAATAATAATTTTAACAAAAACAATAGTGTTTCACACAAGCTACGCAGTGTGAAACCCTAAAAAATGGATTAATGGCTTAATTAATAACAATAACATTATGGTTTCTGTAGATCTGCTATTAGAACGACTAGCATGGCGATTACATTGTTTAATCAAGGTCGTTTATATCTTTGACAATGATACACTACAGTACATGCAGTCTATATAGAGATGACCAAATTTAGAGTTTGTAGCACGGCCGCTTAAGTATTTAAAGAATACGTTATGTTACATCTCCCTTTGTTTAAAAGAAAAGTAAATTATTATATTAAAGCGTGATTCTTGTTCATGTTCCCATCTGAATTCAATGTCTTATTTCAGTAATGTTCTGAGTGGTGCATCAACTGGACTGAGATCGAGGATGAATTTAACCAGGTACTAAACCAATCCTAGTATCCGCCTTACTCCTTTCTTTACTCATATCTGGTTATATACAACTGGGTGTAGTTTTTTCTTTGATGACGTCATGACAGGTTGATATTTCATATCAACCGCTGATGATGTCATCCCAGGTCGATATATTCGGCTCATATCAACCACTGATGACGTAGATGATCGAAATAATACAAAGAACACAGAAATTAATTTTATTCTTTTGACAATAAAAAAAAATTGTTATAGTACAGTTTGTAGCATTCAGTAACGAAATAGACGGCGTACTTATCGGCATTTTTAATACTCCATCTAAGATATCTTTCAGAATTTTCTTTCCGCCCGCATTATTTCTCCACTCCAAGTTTTCCTCAGGCTTTGGATAGATCCTCATCATATGTTCATTCACATCAATTCTATCGTCATTATGGTGACTAAAATGGATTGATTATTTGTCTGGCTTCGTTTTACTATCCCTTTTGTTTTTGCTTTCTCCAAAATGGCGACATTTAAATAAACATTTCCACCTGACAGCTTCGGTAATTTTCGCATTTTGGCGGAAACTGCCGAACAATTATCCAATCACAGTTGCCTTTTTTAGAAGAGCCCATTAAATTTAAAGGTGAACCCGTTGTATATGTCAGATATAAACCTACTCTCCCTCGGATTGATATGATAGAGAACACTTTGGCTGCGCCCGCGTGTTCTCTATCATATCAACCTTGGGTAGGTTAATATCCTATACTTAGACCATTTGATGTTATATGACCCACGTAGGGAACTTATTCGGCATTTGGTGAAGTTTAATCTGAGATTGTACTTCGTTGCTCTTCTGAAGACTTTTCACAGTATTTTGTCATGATGTTCTAGGTCTTTGCCTACAATCAAAATATCACCAATCATGACTCCGACACCTGTTATGCCTTCTAGATTTCATCCATAATGCGTTGATATATTTCAGGACTTGACTTTATTCCGAAAGGCAAAAGAAGCCATCTATATCGACGAGTCGGCGTGCTGAAGGTTGTTAGGTCGGAGAATGCTTCATCTAACTTTATTTGTAAAAATCCTTCTTTTGCGTCCAGTACAGAGAATATTTCACCATCTGGTATGTCAATAATGACTTCTTCCACTGTTTTCATTGGATGGTGTCTTCGTTTCAAGGCTCGATATAGATCTTTTGGGTCTATGCAAATCCGTGCCTTTTCCTTCGGGAGAGAGACTACCATGGAGCTGACCCATTCAGTTGGCTTCTCCACTCTTGTGGTGTAACCATTTTCCTCCATTTCTAGTAGTGTTTCTTTGATTTTAGATTTCAGCGATGCTGGCTGTTTTCGAAATGCGTGTATTACACCTTTCGTTTCTGGATCTATTTTCAGTGAATGTTCACCTGGTAGTGTTCCAGTAGTTTACATGAGATCTGGAAACTCTTCAAATCGTGTCATAATGGACATTTGTTGGTCGGTACCCAACTCAGTATCAGAGGAATAAATTCTTTGAATGAGACCTAACTCTTCTTCAAGGTCTCCACTGAGGATATTTCCTTGCTCAATGTCTGTGTAACTCTTCCCTCAAGTCAGAGGGTTAGGGTCTTTGTTTTTAAGGATTCAGGACCTTTACCTATAAAGACAAATACAAAATTGATGTATTTTATTAGTGAGTTTATAAAATGTTGACAAAATTTCTCCTTGCAGAATTCTCTGAGCGACCGAAAAGTGTTTGTTCCGATGATCACTGGAACGACCTTTGTGTACTGTGTGTCTGAACAGACCAAGGCTAGTGTTGATGTTGGTGTACTTATTCCCACAACATCCTCTGGAAGTTCAATGTTGATTCTGATATAACCATCATAATTAATCCTTTGTTTTCCAGCACCTTCAACGTGAAGTCTTTCTGTAATTGGCTCTAATGGAACAAAGAAGTTCTGCTAACAGTGGTGACCTGTGAGCCACTATCTAAAAGGGAGGCTTAATACCATTGACATACCCTTCTGTCTCACAAGCCGGTCCTACTAAACTTTCAAACACAGAATTGTTGTTCAATCCTTCCGATTCATGTTGAATATAGGCCAATACATCCTTAGAGCGAATAGTTTTTACAATTTTAGCAGAATTGTGTATCAAAAGCTTGATAAATCTGGAGTTGCCATCATCTTCTATGCTTGCATTCTCGACGACTACACCGTTAGGTAAAATGTTGCTCGGTCTAATCGATAAATTTTCTAAATTTGAATTAACTTTACCACGGAGGTTCACCTTCACGCCTGGGGTCAACTCTACGCAGTGATTATTCAAAAGTTTAACCGGATTCTGTTTTAACATGGTAAGGTTTATATCAGGACCCTTATTTAACTGAGTTTCGACTCGGTCCTCAGTAGAAACTCTGTTTAGTTTAACGACAGACCATTGAGTTTTTTGAATACCAAGTCAGGATTAGCAGGTTCTTTGCAGTTGTACCGGAAATGTCCGTTTTGTCCACAATTGTGACAAAATTTACGCTTTTGAGTTTGACGAGGTTTAAACTCAGCACTAGTTGACCGAGGCTTGGCGGCTTCTAGACCTCTTGATTTCTTAGGAGTGTGTGTAGAACTGAGCTGTGTTTTTGATATTTCATCTATCTGTCGCTGCATGCTCTGTAACATGCACCTTATCTCATCGTTATCAGTGCCGGGATAGACTTGCACGTAGCCTTAGTTTCTCGTTTTGCTATGTTCATATTGCCACCCAGTGCTTGCTCTGCCTGTCGGACTTCTTTTATTAAAGAGTGAACCTCTGGGTCATTTCCCGAAGAATACTTGATATGAAGCATTTGCTTAAGAGTATCAATATTGCACGTTTGCTTAAAGTGATTCAGTATAGTTTCTTTCATCAAATCACCTGTTATGCCATTATGTTCGTGGACTTGATTCAATTTTACAGCAAGGCGCTGTAGGTATCTCGAACTATCTTCAGTGGCCTCCCTTCTGGTCATAAAAAACTTTTGTAAGAGTTCTACACCTGTATCAGTTGATCCATATAATTCTTTGATTTCTCTCCAAATGTTCCTAGGGGAAGTACATGCGTCTCCAAGAGAACGAATCAAGTCAGATGCCGGTGGAAGTAGGCTACTAAGATGTTTTTGACGTTTGTTTTTGTCGTTAAGACTTTCATCTTCTAAGACGAGTTCGGCCTGCCTTAACCATTGACTCACGTCACTTTCTTTCCCAGAGAACGGTTTTATTTTAATATATGAATTGTCACTCTTAACAAAATGCTCTACTTGTACATTTACTTTTTTCTTTAACTTGTTCAGTGTTTAGTACTTTTTCTTTAACTTGTGCAGTGTTTAGTTCAAATACTTTATCATTTCCGGTTGTGGACGTGGTGGTAGTTGAATCACTCCGTTCACCTTGAAGTTGAATCCCTCTTTCAATTGTTACTATTTCGGGCTCCATCTGTGTAGTTTAACACGGGTAACGTTGGCAAATCGATCCTGGCAAGCTCGCCATGTAACTTTTCCCTCAAGTCAGAGGGTTAGGGTCTTTGTTTTTAAGGATTCAGGACCTTTACCTATAAAGACAAATACAAAATTGATGTATTTTATTATTTATTGATATTAATCGAAACTGTAACTAAAACTACTCAAGATGAACGGAGTGATGAATTTCCCACAATGCAATTAATGAAGCATTGTATAATAATTATTATAAACAAATGACAAAAGATAGTAACACAGTACTCAGTTCAGTAACTTGACAATAGGAAATATCATACTATATCAAAATGCTAACTCACAAACTATTAGTTAACAATGATAATAATATCTAAAGTTTACCATGGATTTCTATATTCACAACATGTTTGTATTCATTAATGGGCCCATAATGTTTATCAATCTGTTTCACAGAGAATTACTTACGAATTAACTCTGTAACAGATAGTGTCCACAGCACGTGCGTTGACTGCAGTCATTGGCTCAATGGCTCGTGCAATGTTTACTTAACACCCAACTGCTTCGGGCAAAATGATGCATTTTACTCATTTTAATACCCATTTACACTTAATAGGAAATATTTTTTAACTTCAATTACTTCAAACGTCTTAGTTAAAATGAAGCAATTCTAGAGCTGTCTATGCAGATAAACCTACACTCTTGTGTCGCATTATTGCTTTTACCAACTGCTTGTACCTGTGTTATTAATTTATGTTTATGTTAAATATAAACATTCAAACTGATCCCGCAGTGAATATTCGCTTGGCCGCTACAATCACTGATAAGCATGACATCGACGAGGCTTAATAAGTACGGCATATTAACTTTTTTACTCCGACAAATTAAATTCTCAAACATTTTTTTGAGGTAAAAGAAAAATAAATAAAGACGTTTGAAGTATTTGTAGTTAAAAAATATTTCCTATTTTGTGTAAATGGGTATTAAAATGAGTAAAATGCATCATTTTGCCCGAAGCAGTTAGGTGTTAAGTAAACATTGCACGAGCCGTTGAGCCAATGACTGATGCCACGTGAAGTCAACGCACGTGTTGTGGACAGTCATCTGTTACAGAGATAATCTGTAAGTAATTCTCTGTGAAACAGATTCATCTTCATGTAGTAGACGATATCGAAAGTAGAAATAAAAACGAAACGAAATATAGATGTGCAGGCGCGGATCCAGAGGTGGGGGGGGGGGGTTCAACCCCCCCCCCCCTGCTCAGCTACATAAAAAAAAAAATAATGCCTTGCATCAATGAAATTACATCACAAAGTGATCCTACATCAGTACAAAAATGATTTCTCTGTTTAAAAAGCTCAATTTGAATGTATGCCTATGTAATTTAGAGACGATGATGGCAGATTTCCGTAACAGAAACCTGGCAAACCCCCTCCTGCAAAAATTCCTGGATCCGCCCCTGATGTGTGTACCGTAATCTGATTGATTGCTCAAATCAATATCTTATTTATTGGTCGTCATTATGTATAACGGCGAAAACAACAACCCGTGAATTTACTACAATAATACCATATGTAAAATATGTAAAATATGTAAAATAAACAACCATCATAATTTTGTTGGAAATTTGTTTTAGTTATAATGATTGATTCATCCTGAAAGGGGCTTGACGAGGACAGCTGTCTAGTCGTTCGGATAGGACGAAAACCCGAAGTCCCGTGTACATATTTGCGTGCCTTTGACAGTTGGAATTCGATATAAGAGTAGGCCATCTTGCCGCTGTTCGGGCAAAATGTTCTGGCAAATAGCTCCAGCCCAACGTCAACTGGGATTGAGCACCAACGCGTATAGGTTGAAGATTTGTTCCTGGTTTTCGCCGAGAAAATATGTCCGGCTTTTGCACACCCACCCCACCCACGCCCTTCCCAGTGATGTATCAGGGGCCCCGCAAAACCGAAGTTCCATTGTAAGTATGTCTGTAGTGAAACATGTTCAACTTAACGGGAATTTGGTGAAAAGTTGTAGTCGGCCATATTAACCAGATTTAACACTGAAGTCAGTGGGAAATTGATGGTGGTCTGCATCCAGATATTTCACACGAGTCGTTTCCCTTTGTTTAGAAAACCATTAATTTCGTCTGGACCCTCCTATCCTATCTTTTCAAACTATTGCTGTGACTGATTCAACAGAAAACCCGAATACTATAGACACACGGTGCACCGATAGAAGCCAAATCGCCCCATTTAGCCTACTAAATAAGATCTCATCACAACCTATTTAGAGTACGGGATTTTCCGATGTGGCTCCCATTTGTCAGTGGGCTAGTATGAAGGGTCGGGCAAGGGACAACGTATAGTCGTTCGGATGGAACAGAAATCTGAGGTCCCAAACAGGGATGTCTTCCCTTGCAGTCCAATGCTGGAAAACTAGACTTGTGTTGAGAATGCCCGGACAGTGGCGCAACGATTTACTCTTATATACATCGAATTTCAACTGTCAAATGGTTCTAGTACGGGAACACGATTTCATTCACACCCAAATAGCTCAACGTTGTTCTCCCCCCCCCCCCCATCTCATATATCATAACACTATAATGTGTATTTAGCCGCTGAGATTGGGTCTAAATTTTCCAAGGCTGTGTCAATTATCACCTTTGTACCTGTGTAATAACACCAAAATTCATATACCACATACGTTAAATATTTTCTTAAAAAACAAAATCTTTGAAGTGTGACTGAATTTGATGTGTATGTTATTGTTCCAGTTGAGTGATTTTATATACAGGTAGAGGTAGATATATATATCAATGGCGGTTGATTCAATGGCGGTAGATATATTTTAATTTCATAACACCACGCCCGTCGGGCCAAAATGGGATTCCGGGAGTTTACTTATAATAGAAACTGCAGGAGGACCGCACTAAACAAAAAACAAAACCCGAGAAGACAAACATGCGGAGATGAAAGGATAGAGTACTACAAGAACTAAACAACACATATCAAATTATGCAAATGGATCCGCGTTATATGAAACACCTATTTAACCCCTTTAAAACAACCCCCGCCCCAGGGAGCCACGAAAACTCGCGAACCTGATCAGAGGCTCACTGTCTAGTCCTTCGGATGGGTTAAAACACGAGGTCCACTGCTGTATTCGTTGGCGTGCAATTAACAAACCCTTTACAGTTTAAATTCAATGTTGAGCAAATGAAACCCCCGGTTTGTGGAAAAAAATTGTTTATTACACACAGCATGGAGTAGAAATGGAGCCACGGTGGCTCAGTGGATAGGCCGTTGGCTCGTTAGCCTGGGGTTCGAGAAATTTCATCGGGATTTTCTGGCGTGGTTTCCCGGACCAGACAAGGACAGTGTATAGTTGTTCCGACGGGACGAAAAAACGAGGTCCAAGTACACATTGGCGTGCACGTAAAATATCCCTTGGCATTGTGATATCGACACAAGAATAGGTCGTAGTGCCGATCACCGGGCAAAATTTCTCTCATAGCACATGGTATGACGTATGCCTGTCTTCATTAGCCCAGTCGGAGCAGAACAGAAGGACGTTAAACCCCATTTCATATCATTTTGTAGTAAAGTAGGTCGTTCAACTCTATTTTATTATATCCCACCACTGTTACCCACCAACCTCATCATATACCACGTCCCTGTATATCTCCATTGATGATACAATCAGTACCGTAGATAATATCTTATAAAACGTCGCTCTCTTTATTCAGTACACTTCAACCATATATATAATATGACGTTGTTAAGATATTCATACAATCTTATGTTAAAATCACCAATTCAAGTCTCTAATCGACATAGTTTATATCGAATTGACGTTTACCCCAATGTGAAAATCATCAATTCAAAATCCCGAACTGGCACAGCTTATATCGAGTTGACGTTACCCCTATTTCTCGCAGTCCCCGGGGGTTTGGATGGCCAAATGGTTAACGAGTGCGTACTGTATCATAAGGTCTGTCATTGAGTCAAATTGTGTGCATTCGATTCCATGCCTGTCCGTATCGAGGAATAGGGTAGCCTTCCAACATCGTGGGTTTTCTTCGGATCCCCAACTTTCCCCCACTGCTAAAGATTCCTACATGCAAGTGAAATGAAAAAATAAAACTGAACCACATGTTTGTCCCGAAATTACGAAGTGTGTGTTGAATGGACGTTACCCACTCCCTCTCTCTCTCTCTCTCTCTCTTTCTCTCTCTCCTCTCTATGTAGCAGTGCCTACTTTTCCACCCCGGTATTGGCCAAGAACTTTACATCGTTATCGATGGTGCAGGTCTGACAAGGCACGGTGTCTAGTCGTTCGGACGGGACACAAAACCGTATTCTCTTATACACGTTGGCATTCACGTACAACAATCCTTGAAATAAGAGTAACGCCGCCGGGCAAATTTACTCCCATCTTCAATAGCCCAGATGACTCAAAACGTTAAACATGCATTAAATCTGTTAATGCTTGTTAAATCTGTCTATTGTAGGTCTTTCTTTTGGCCTGGCCATAATCAACTCTCGATGTCATTGCTAGCCTGCGATATTTGTTGGATTTTGATCCGATTTGCATAACTTTCCTTCACGATTAAAAGTTTAAATAGATATCCGAGACTACTAGTTTTGTCTTACCGACTTTAGTAATGATGATCGAGGCTCAGCGGAACTTTTATTCGCTTAATTTTAGGTTCACAGTGGATCAATTTGACTGAACTGCCAACTCGTTATCATGCATCTTTAATCATAATGGCGCATGTCCATCTTCAATAACCTGGATGACGACTTGGAACAGTGAGTAAATAAACAAAATATATTCGCACTTTATTCTGACATCCTTTCTACTTGAAGCTAATTTTGATTAATTCTAGGGGTGGACAATTTTTACCTCGGGTCAACGAGTGGAACACTGGGCGGTGATTATGACCATCTCTTTGATGTGACAGCTACTTAAATAACAACATCACGTGACCAGAGAGAAACAGAGCGAGACGATCTACCTGATAGCGATCAGATGAAGTTAATTATATTTCACCTGTATGGTAAAGGTCAACCTAGGGCATGACATCATGTCAAATAATAGTGTACGAAAAGCTGGGTATGATAGGAACAGTCGGAGAAACAGCACTACGTGGGCAAAATTCTCTTCCATAATGCACAATTTTAATATGTTAATGTCATGGGACAGTAAACCGCTGGCTCACACCAGACATAATGTCCCGGTTGAATCCTTGTCAGTGATGCAGGACAAAAGAAAATGTGTGTGGTCCCATGTAGGCCTAAACGACTAGCAGGACGTTAAAGATCACTCGACTGTTGGAAATCTAAACTAGAGATGAACGTAGCGCCACTGGCAGGGCCAACAAAGAGATATAATTTTTGTTTAACTTCCACTCGCCACACACTACGTCATTTCAGAACTATAGGACAAACAAATTCCATTCCTTAAAAAAATTTGAAATATGTTCCTTGGTCAGTAAGCGGTCTGTTTATCATTTTTACATTAAATTTTTTTTTTTTTTTTTTACGATCTCGAATCAGGCATATCACTCCGCATGCGTAAAGCCCTATCTACAAACATAAAGTGTTTTATGATAGACATTTATTCTTATCTCACAATGTAAACAAAAACATAAAACTCAACCAAATGGACAATTTGATTTTAGACCTTTAACTTGAAAGAATTCCTATCTGACGTAAGATAAATCAGGTTAACCAGTCTATCTATATACAAGGTGGTCTATGGGCTTGTTGAATTTATTTGGGATAGTGTTTGGATGCAGAGGGGGATTGGCATGGCTTATATATAGTGGTCTAGAGTACCGCGCTTCGACCTCTAACTGGCCGGTCACCTCTGACTTGCGGCTGTGGTTTCAATCCCTGGTGTGAGCGTATGTGGCATGGAGATAGGGGCGCCTTCGCAACCTCTCTGGGTTTCCTCCGGGCACAAGCGCATTATTGAAACTACATGTAAGCAAATACTTAAATTTATCAATGGATGATTATCAACAGTGGATTCAATCCCTCTTTCTCTCCTTCTGTCTGTCGCTGTGTAGTTGTTCGGATTGGAACAAAAACCGAGACCCCGTGCACACGTTGACGTCATTGTGAAGGAAATCTTGACCTTGACAGCTGGAATTCGATGAAGAGTTGGGTGTAATATGGCGACGGTGGTGAATGTCTGTCTTCCATTATCCCAGTCGGTGAAGAAATGTAGTACGTTAAATCCATTTTCATTTCCATCTCCAGTGAAACAACATTTCTTTTTATAAACAATATTTTATTCGTGTTGCTTTAATGGGATTGGAGAACAGGCTTAACAGGCTTAACCTATGTAACACCCCCCCCCCCACTAAATGGGACAAGGGAACAGTCTTAGTCTATGTAAAACCCCTGGGCCCGGGGTGGAGGCTATGGAGGGGGGTTTAGCCGCCCCCCCCCAAATATTTCGCCAAAAATAGTGATTTCTTAGGAGTTTTCTTAGCCGGTCACATACTCAGCCTCTCCAAAACATTCCGTAGCTCCCCCCCCCCCCAAAAAAAAATAATTCCATAGCCCCCCAAAATTTTATGAGCTGGCTACGGGCCCGAAAACCCCTCTTCATAATTGGGGTCGGAGAACAGTCGATGTAAAATCGTCTCCCAAAGTGAAAACACGACGCCCAGACTTCCAAGGTTATTTCACCGGTATCTATAAATATATACTTTAATATATACACACCGGTCGGTTTTCTTATATCTATTTTATACCTACAGGTATGCACCTACATGATTCATAGGTTGTCGACAAGTCACGCTACACAACCAACTAAAAATATAACCCTACAATATTACTGTCCTTTACTTAAGTCTGGATGACACGAGTCTATGATTATCAGCTTCGTCCCGTCAGTTTCCATTGAGTCTGGATGACACAAGTCTATATAATTATCAGCTTCATGCATGTCAATTATTTATAATGGTGATTCAGACCAAATAATTGTCCTATTTCAAATTTGTTAAGAGTATTTTTTTTCTCATTCAAGCCAAAAAAAAAAGAAAAAAAAAATTTATTTAAAATGTTACTGTGACACGATACGCCTACAAATATTATAAAAAAAGGACACGATGCAATCAGTAGTAAAATGAGGGAGAGAGAGAGAGAGAGAGAGAGAGAGAGAGAGAGAGAGAGAGAGAGAGAGAGAGAGATCCCCTATCCGATGCATATAGCCGAATGTATTGTACGTTGGTAGCGTTTCCAACGCTTAATCCATATTTCTTACACCTATATGACCAAGGTATTAGTCAGAATTGATCATAATCAGGCTTCCTCCATTTATTCTCCCACGATTCTCAATATCAGAGAAAGGAAACCAGGCCCCGAGTTCACAAACCATTCTAAGACTCGCGTTGAGAATTTGCTCAACGTTCAATCACTGTTTGTGAGAAATATATTTTTCCAGACACAAAACTTTGCACATAGTTTCTTATTGATGTATTTGATACATTAAAACAACGAAATTATTACAATAGGGCTGTATTTTAGTTAAAGTAAGGCGAACAGTTTTGAGCAAATTCTTAACTTAAAGGACAATATTGGTGCCAGTCATTATCACATAATTATGTGATAGAACTGATTAAACACTTTCCAAATATAATATTAACTCAGAGATCATCGCTACCATAGAGGAGTAATAAAGGATTCATGAATCGGAAGTGACGAACGCCAACAGAAAACACGAGTTATGCCTCTATATAACTAACTGAAGTGACTAGTGATAACAGATACATGGGCGAATTTCTGCTCGCTAATAATTCCCTCGAAGACCTAAAGTTGCTGTGTGACACTGTGAGAGAATATCTTACAATTCATAAAAAGAATTGACTGCCACTAGATAAGAGAACATGAAAGAAAAACAGATTAAAAGTCCGTGCATTACCATGTTTTTATAAGGTAGGGGAGACCGGGGTACATTGAACCACCATGGATATATCCTTTATAAATAATACTATACAACCCAACACTATACAGAAGTGAGATAACTTCTTAGACCCATTTCTCCATCAATAAGCCACATGCTGTCATTTATTTTCTTAGGCAGTGGATTTTTCAAAAAAGCGCTTAAAAGCGAAAAATTTTCCATACATGTTAACTTCTTAGCCTAGGAAATTCTTGTACTTAAGTTCATATATGTCTAATCTATACAATCCATATAAGAGGGCATATTGATTTTTTTTAAAGATTTTGATCATGAAATAAAGAGATCTTCTAATAAAAACATTTGATATGAAATGAGAACAAACATGTATGTGAACAAAGTGGTTCAATGTGCCCCGGTCTCCCCTATAGAATGAATAAAAACAAGGGGCTGTACGGAGTATTTCTATTTTTCCCGTGTTCTCTTATCTTATGACGCTTAATTACTTTATTGTATCGCCAGATAACCTCTTGCGGTCCCATATAACAACTTTTTGTCTTCGAAGGAATTATTAGTGAGCAGAAATTCTGCCGTTTATCTGTCATCACTCGTTACGTCAGTCATTCACATAGAGAGATAACTCGTGTTTTCCTTTGGCGTTCGTCACTTCCGATTCACGAATCCTTTATTACTCCTCTATGGTAGCGATGATCTCTGTGTTAATATTATATTTGGAAAGTGTTTAATCAGTTCTATCACATATGTGATAATGACTGGCACCAATAATATTGTCCTTTAAATCTGAGAAAGCTTTGTGAGCACGGGGTCGAATCTCACTCGGATCGTGCTCATTATCGCATTGGCTATGAATCCAAATATATTTTTTTTGTAATAATCGACGAGTTGAAGCACCTGTAAAAATAACAAAAGTATATTTAACCCTCTGACACATTTCACTTGTGCATAATTTTATCAACTGTTTTTATGAAATCTTTTACATATTTGATGTGATGTGTAGACTGTATATCTATACCATAGTTTTACTCGGTCATTTTATGCCGTTCCTTGGACGTTGGTGGTGGTGGTGGGGTGGGGGCAGGCGAATGGTTAGGTGCACGTTGTATCATAAGGTCTGTAATTGAGTCAACTGGCGTGATTCCCCGGTTGTATTTGACAAGGAGTAGGATAGCCTGTACAACCTCGTGGGTTTTCTCCAGGTCCCCCGGTTACCTCCACCGCTAACGCCCCTACGCGAAGCACATTATTGAAATAAAATCTAATCATATGTTAGTCCCGAAATGACCTAGTTTGTATCGAGTGGACGTTAGCCCCTCTCTCTCTCCCTCCCTCCCCCTTTCTCTCTCTCTTGATAGGTAGGACTAATCATTGATAGTAGGTCACCTGTTGTAAGTTATAAGTTGTAATAGAGCAGACAGTTTTGAGTTACTGGGCGGTAAATTATTTACATTATGCCTTATCTTCACTCATAAACTTTACAGGTTACACCGAGCCACCGCCTACAGAATTTTAGGGTTTCTAAATTTACCCCCGCATAGCTAGATTAGGACATTGGGGATCTGTTCTTTATCGCACGAATACCGGCCATGCCGACGTAAATACTTTGAAAAAGACGCCTTGTACTGGAAGCTCCGCAACGATGTAGCGGCGGTGCCTCGCTGGCCTGTCTTCCGACGCTACACATTACAAGTACGGTTAATTCACATTTAAAATGGCTAAGTGGATAAGGCGCTGGTTCGCTAGCCTAGAGGTCGGGTGTTCGATCCCTGCATTGACCGAGAAAGTTCATCTCGATTTTCCGGTGTGATTTCCCTTGTCAGTGATGCAGAAGGAGGGCCTGACAAGGACATCTGTCTAGTCGTTCGGATGGGACGAAAACCCGAGGTCCCGTGTGCACATTGGAGTGCACGTAAAAGATCCCTTGGCAGATGGAATTCGATATAAGAGTAGGTCGTAGCGCCGCTGCCTTGGCCAAATTTACCTCATAGCACACTTTATGGCGTATGCCCGTCTCCCATTAGACCAGGTTAGGTGCAACAGAGTAGGACGTTAAACCCCACTTCATTTCATTTTTATAGCGAGAAATGTGATTCAACGTCCGCGCAGTATTTCAGGAATAACATATTGTTATGACGGGTACATCATTTTGTTTTTTTTATTTTCCATAACAAAAATGACATCCATAAAGAAAATTATGTGACCCGCACCCTTCTTCTTATGAAACATCATAAACTAAGAAGCATAGACGCTACCAAGATATCGTGTAGGAGGATCGATGGGTAGCATCTACTTCAGAAGAAGCATAGACGCTACCAAGATATCATGTAGGAGGATCGATCTACTTTAGATCATAAGGCCTGTCATTGATTCAACAGACTTCGCTTGTACGTGACACGAAGTAGGGTCGCCTGTACAACTTCATGGGTTTTCTCCGGGTTCTCTGACCTCCTTCCATTGCTAGGCATACAGACCACTACGTGCAAGCGAATTGTTGTTGTTGAAATAAGTTTGATCTATTTCAAGTTTGTGTCGAGTGGATGTTAAAACCACATTTCGGTCTCCCCCCGTAAGAATAATTACCCCCCCCCCCCCAACGCACACATACACGCATCCCTCTATCTCTCAATGCAATAGTAAAATTCGCATCGATAATACAACAACTGTAACTTTGTTCTTTCATGTTTTTTCCTATTAAAAGTACACGTAGAGTATAAATAGGTTGTCCTATTCTTGTTATATTTGTGGGCGTTTAGAAGGTGGCAGGCTGTGATTGGTTGTTGTAATTACCAGGCACCAACTCGACCTTCACCGGTTTAGGCTCCACCCACTCTGTGACGCCGTATGTGTTATTTAAGAATAAATTAGTTAACGTCACATGACTACATCCAGGTGAAGATGTATAAATACATTATCTGACCTAGCTGGGACTTCTCGTCATGCCTCAGATAATTTACGAGATTTAATGAAGTGAGAGATCGAGTGGTGTTGAAAATAAATGGAAAGAGAGATGGGTTTAACGTCCACTCGACCACTAGGTCATTACAAGGCTGACATAGGGATCTTCAGCAGTGGGGGCGGGATTTGAGTATCCGGCGAAGGCCTATTAGGTTGGGCAGGTGCGCTACCACCCCCTTTTTTTTTTACCTACAGGCGACCTCTTCTCCTTGTCACGTATAGGCAAAACAGTATGACCTGTTAAAAACCAAATTTCATTTCATTTCATACTTAACACGTACAGGCTTGGGATCAAAGGGGGTGAATAGTTTGTGTCGAGTGGACGTTAAACCCCATCTCTCTCTCTCTCTCTCTCTCTCTCTCTCTCTTTCTCACACTCTCTTTTGGGATCAAAACTCTTTAACTCATTTGTGGACTTCATTAACCCTTTATATAAAAGAATCAAAGTCAGTCTGCATTTTGAAAACAAGACTGATTGAAATACGTTTATTAATTGCGCTATATAAATTTGGAAGTTATAATTGTTATGCTAAAACCCTGCCACTTTCCCCAATGACCCAAACCCAACGCCCCCACCCCTTTGATATACTCAAGACTTGCGATATTCATTATTTTGAATACACCATAATTGAATTAAAGTATTACTATTGAAGTCGTAATTTCGTGTCGTTATTCAAAGTACCGATGTACACCAAGAGAAACAACATAATGGAATTTAACAATGTGTACAATTCAACCTGCAGATCACACATTATAAACAGAATAAACATTTGAATATTTCTTTCATTAGAACGCGGAAATAATATTAAAGCCGATAATAAAAAAGGGGAAATATTTTGTTTAAATTGAAAAAAAAACCTGCAAACCGAAAACGATTTAAATTAAAATCATACTTTATAGAAATCAGAGCACATTAATAGTTGTTATAGTTGTATGAGATAAATTAGTCACAACACGATTTCTATTGTTCGTCCTTTTACTTTCATATTTATTCTCCGAAAACATTTTCTTCTGAAATTATTGGTGAATGTCATTCAAGATATTGTGACACAAACTAGGTCATTTCGGGACTAACATATGGTTCATTTTTATTTCAATAATTCGCTTGCGCCTATGGGTCTTTTTTAGCAGTGGGAGGAAAGCACTATCCCTGCATTGGCCGAGAAAGTTTCCGTCATGGTTTCCCCCTTGGCAGTGATGCAGGACGGAAGGCCTGGCAAGGACAGCTGTCTAGTCGTTCGGATGGAACGGAAAACCGAGGTAACGTGTAAAAGATCCATTGACAGGCAAGATATTCCTCATACACACGGTATGGCGTGTGTCCGTCTTCATTACTCCCGTTAAGAAGCAAAACAACAGGACGTTAAACCCCATTTTATTAATTTTTCCCGGAAAATGATAAATATATTATTCTATGAGTACCGGCGTACGCCATTGAAGGTATTATATGTAATGTTATCCAGCCCCGTGAAAAATACAACAGCTCATATTATAATATGAAAAGTCTTTTGTTCTGTAAAAAAAACTACGCAGTGAGGGCAATTGTTGATGTACACGTCCCCATATCATGAATAATTCATGATGTAAACTTATCTTTGATGTAGATATTCATCCATACACAATAAACTGTATGACCCGAGGAATTCGTCTTACTTCTAGGCTAGAAGTTGGTTTGTCTTCTTTTATTTTATAGAATGTATTCAACTTATTGCGTCTCGTAAAATTCACACATCCTTAGTTTCTTGAATGGGCTGACTGAAATATTTTCTTTCCATTTTAAAGGGGCAGTGCCGAATTTGACAAGTTATATTCATCTGTGATATGATATAGTTATAAACGAACTCGCTAGTTATCTTCAAGTATGATATGTTTGGTCGTGTTATAAACGAACTCTAGTGATATTCATAAATATTGACCATGTTATAAATGTACTCGTTAGTTTAGTTATATCCATATGTTATATTGACCATGATATAAACGAGTTCACTAGTTTAGGTATATTCATATGCTATATTGCCCATGCCATAAACGAACTCGCTAGTTATTTTCATGTGTTATATGTTATATTTGTGCATGCTATAAACCAACTTTTTAGTTTAGTTATATATGTTATATTGACCATGCTATAAACGAACTCACTAGTTATATTCATGTGTTATATGTTATATTAACCATGTTATAAATAAACTAGCTAGATGTAGTTATTTTCATGTGCTTTATGTTATATTGACCATGTTATAAATAAACTCTAGTTATTTCATGTTTTACTGTGACGTGGTCAGTATTCAGATCTGGTCAAGTGTTTAACATGTAGTCGATTGACCAGAGAATGGACGACAACATATCCAGCGAATTAAAACGTGGATTACTGAATAAATCACCTTCTTAACAACTCGATAATTAGAGTTATCCTTTCAGCCAGCACGTGTCTTATACGATATTATTGTAACAATGTATTCTATTGGTTGCTATTGTTGTAGAGTAACAATGGATTGTATTGGTCACCACTGATTTAGTAGGCCGTTCATATTTATATCATCATAACATCAAAAGGAAAATGGAAATAATGAAAATTGTGGCCATGTTTCGTTTGAAGTAAAGCGACACATAGTTATGGAAAACAGCTACTGATTTAATTAGGTGACCATTCGAAAAGTATTCTTTGAACGTTATCAAGCAGGTCGAGCAGCCAGTTCCCCGTGCCGGGGTTTGGCTCGGGTCTCTGTTTGGCCTGTCCCTAGTGAATGGGGCTCATTACGTATCTGTTTCGTTACCTGTTTTTATCTGGAACCTTTTGTTTAGCAGCCCCGAATTGATTGCCATTAACGACTATATTATGTTCCCTGATGGGACCTTTGTTTGGCGTACCATCCGAACAGACGCCATCGTTGTCAGGCCTCAAGTCCCACACCACTGATATTGGGAAACAAAACTTGAAAATACCGAGGATCTTCCATCGTTTTGTACACACCAGCCAATCGCGAAACACGCTCTGTGTTTGGCTTGAGCCGCGGTGGCTCACTGTGCAACACACTGGCTTGCTAACCTGGATGTCCGTTGTTTATTCCCGGTGTTTCATCGATATTTACCGACGTTGGTGTCAGTGGTGCAAGACTAATAGATTGGCAAGGGACACCGTATTGTCGTTCGGACGGGACATAAAATCAAGGCTCCGTGTACACATTGGCGTACACGTAAAGGAACCCTTGACATAAGAGTAGCCCGTCGGAGCAGAACAATAGTGCATTAATTCCTATTCCATTTTGTGCCATTGCTCCATGTCTGCCTTGGGTCCTACTACTAATAAAGCCTCTAAAATACTCAAAATACTGTGTTTACGAGGATCCTCTTTCAAAACAAGCTGTCGATGCTCGGGGGGTTGGGATGACCTAGTGGTCTAGAGTGCCGCGCTTCGACCTCTAGCTGGCCGGTCACCTCTGGCTTGCGGCTTTGGTTTCGAGCCCTGGTGTGAGCGTATGTGGCATGGAGATAGGGGCGCCTTCTCAACCTCGTGGGTTTCCTCCGGGCACTCCGGTTTCCTCCCACTGCTAAAAGACCCCTACGCGCAAGCGAAGTATTGAAATAAAATGAAACCATATGTTAGTCCCAAAATGACCTAGTTTGTGTTGAGTGGACGTTAAACCCCATTTCTCCCTCTCCCTCTGTCGATGCTCGACTATGAAAAGGTACCCTAAATACGTGATTAAGAATGATCTCTTCCAGCACATGTCTGCTGGTGATCGACGATGATAAGATAACCCAAATACTGTGATTAAGAATAACGTCTGCTGGTGATCGACGATGATAAGGTGTCGTTGTATAAATCGATTACCTATGTTTATAAATAAATCATATAAGAAACCTTGTCTCCTCGTCTTTAGACAAGTTGTTTTAATAATATATATTCTCACCTACAACTCTTGTTGACCTCATCTGAACTTATAACCCACTATAACTAACAATACTGTACTGGTTGAACGAACATCAAGGACACCAGCCTCTCTCGATTGACCAGAATATTGATTATCAATTTATGTTGTTGATTACCTTCAAACAATCCTGGTTTTTAGAATCATTACCATGGTTTGGCTCGGTCGTTTGGCTATCGAACTGACGTGAAAAAGCCCCGGTCATGTGTCGGTTAGATTCCATGTGTTCATGTAGGTAATATCAGTGGCGTGTCCAGAGATTTGAGCAGAGGGGTTCCACAAACAATCAACACTCGATTTATCATTGATTTTCATTGACTTTATATATAAAGATTATCACGTGGACGTATTTTGTGTTTTCCCCTGTCCGATCGGGCGCCCGTTCGTTCACACGTGTCTGTGAACACTCTACATGTTATGATTTAGGATTGATTCGATATTCATTGGTATGAATCCGACTGTAACTTCATGAATTATTGCCCCTGATTGTCCCCGTACATAGATTATGAAATCTTTCATTCGATATTAGTCGATTTCGATTAACGTTCAAATCTATGTTTGTTATACAACCCCGTCTGTATTAGTCCAGTCGGAGCAAAACAGTTGGACGTTAAACTCCATTTCATATCTTATTCCTTTCGTATGTACCGGGTCGAGAAGGTTCCAGATTTTCCAGCCTGCATATGTTTCCCCCCCCCCTGTCAATGGTGCAGCACAGAGAGCAGGGTTAGTTGTTGGGATAGGACTTGTATAATATATGCTGACAGTTAGTGCTGAAAAATAGGGCGTTATATCTCTTTTCCTTTAGTTGATGGATAAGCAGAATTTCATCGACTATGTACTTTGATCTGATATGTCGATGATGCTGATAGCTATTATTATCATCAATTGACTGTTTTGATGTCTAGATGATCGTGAGTAATGACCATTACCTTTAGATGTTATTGTCCAGTATTCCCAGGAGTCCATTGTTATATCCCACCGGTCATTCTCTCTGCAACAATAAAGTCCAGGCAATAAAACTTTATGTAGATTTTTATTATCAATATAATGTCCAGTCAGCAATTTCTTAACGTACAGGTGTTCAGTAATTTATATCAAACGCTGTCCACTTTTTATGAAAGGTATACCTCGATTGGGGAGGGGGGTGCGGGGGGGGGGGGTCGAATGGTTAGCGCGTGCAATCCTATCAAGTCTTATCATGTATTGGGGTCGAATGGTTAGCGCGTGCAATCCTATCAAGTCTTATCATGTATTGGGGTCAGCTTTTGCAATCACTTTGGTAGCACCGTGACGTATCCGAAAGTACCTGCACGCACCGTATCATGAACAATCCGATCGTAACGCATCGTAAAATGGTGGGGACCCAGTTTTAGTAGAGATGTCCGCCGTGCGTATATCTATATTTGGTTAATTTGAGAATGAAGATGGAAATTTAACACCCTCATAAAATAATCAGATTATAATGTTACTATGGGTGATAGAAATGGAGATTATCGCGCTTGGTCAGCATGGATTTGTCGTATTAGCGCTTGGCCAATGTAAGGATTTGTCTTTCTAAAAAATTATAATATTACTATGAGTGAGAAAAATAGAGATTAATAGCGCTCGGCCAGTGTATGGATTTGTCGTATTATATCAGATTATTAGCGCCTGGTCAGTGAACGGATTAGATTAGTAAAAGATTATGAAGTAATGGTTTTACGATGTGTTGTTATAACACAATAAAAAAACCATTTATTATTACATTGTAACAATCTTACAAAATATCCCGGATAATCCTTCAAAAAAATAAAAAACAAAAACAAGTTATTATTGTTATTATTATTAAAATGTCGACCTTGTCATAATGATATAATTTATACAAGCTGCGTCCATTTCTTCATTACAGCTTAAAGTACAACAACAAATTATCAACTATGCGAACTGTATAAATGAGAGGTGGTACTTGGTGTTCTTGAATGATTAAGCACACCTTGATGAGATAATACGGTGACATTTGTGACTGGCCGGGGTGCAGAAGCCGATTCAAGTTCATCTGGATATTCACTTGTCGGTGACATTGATTGAAGAGGGTGGGGTCACGTAAAAGACCCGTTCACAGTCGAGGTCCACGGAGATTGGACGGAAACGTCCCTGCCCAGGTCAAATTCCCCTATAGCACACTGCATGTCTGCCTTCGTTATCCCGATTGATGCAGCCAAAAATGATGTTAAACGCCATTCCACCGCATTCCATTGAACGCTTCTTACATCCCATCCCTACTAGAGCTACAGGGGAAGGTATCGGGAATGAAACAGAATATACTGACCATTTTAAAGTCGCTCGCGACCACTCATGTATTTGTGAAGGTAACAAAGATTGCCTTCTAAAATCTAAGACTAATATTCCAGCACATCTGAGGCGTCCACGTGGTTAGCATACATTGTTTTATTGTTCCACTGGTATTTAGTAATTGGACTCGAATATACAATTCTATGGAATAAAATTATTGCTTTTTACTGAACGACGTTTCGACTAGGCGTCTCTGGTCATTTATCAGGCAAAGATAGTCGAAACGTCGTTCAGTAATTGTATCTCATGCAACTGTGAGTGAACCGTATACTGTTTTATGTACCTGTTCGGGAAGACAGCAGGATATCTGTCTTTTAAAGATTATCAGACCAACCACAATGGCCTTGGTGATCAACAGATCATGTCAAGTTAAGAAAATGTTCCGAGTCATTTAACCCAAATCAACTACATATTTGGACATCGTTAACGTCAATGGCCACTTGAAGTGGAAAACCCTCCAAACAATGAAATGTTATTAGAAATATTTCATCGTACAGTAGACAACCATGGTGATATTATTAGGTTTATAAATATTAATATTTAATGTTTATGTTTTTATGGTTGAAATATCACAGGTTGAACTCTGTGTCACACAGGAACCCTGGCGTGGAACAAGGACCAGTTTGTCTAACTGTATTGTCTAGACCAGTTCGTCTATCTATCATAGCCCGTACTAACTTATAGTACAGTCGCCTGTCTCGAACAATCAAATTAGAAAGTCCATTCATAAATATAGTTTAAGTCTAAATGATGTCGTGTACACGAGGCAGGGTATGACCACACTTTCTAGAACCCTTGATACCACTTTTGAGATTTCACATACCTACCATAGTGACGCACTTGGTGACCTTTGACCTGAAGGTTGTCTTCTATCGGTTGCTTTCTACTTCTGAAATCAAGATTCAAACCATGGATCCAGGTAACTATCCTTATTGATGAGTGCCGTGTATGTCGAAGTATATGCTTCATTTTTCGGGAACGCCCTGTAATGCTTATCTGCAAGCAATTCTTGATTTTGCAAGAAATCAGAACATCGTTGACCAAGATACATTTCTGGAAGAAACATATATCCTAGCCTGGATGTACTTGTTTCCGGGCAACAACTGCTTTAAAGAGAACACTGAATATCATACGATGAATGGGAAGTGTTATCAAGTGGTCTGAAATGTTTATTCATGTACTACCTTTGGCACTATCTAAAAATGTGGTATTAGATGGTTTGGTCAATGGATGAATGAAACCGGTTAACGTTCTTCTGTTCTGCACCTGACCTAGACTAATGAAGACGGGCATACGCCATACAGTGGGTTATGAGGGAGATTTTGCCAGGACAGTAACTAAATTCCTCCAATTTTCAACATGCACATGGGGCCTTGGGTTACCATGTCCCTGTCTACATCACTGATGAGGAGAAGCAACACTGGGATCGAACCCGGAACTCCAGATTAGTGAGCCAGCGCCTTACTCACTGAGTCACCCTGGCTCCCTGATGGTTTGGTATTAGGTGAAAGGTAATCTCGTTGCAAATGGCCACGGTTCAAATTGTTTAAATGTATTTTGAGACGTGTAAATTAAGTTTTTGATAAATTAGTTTCTGCATTGTCCAGTATGTAGTGACCCTTGACCCCTGTTAACTCCATTAAACACGTATTGAAGCGTTGGTCAACGTGGCGACGACTAACTGTTGTTTTTCGTTTCTATCTTTTCACCCCCGTGGATTAACGACAGACGGGGATATATTACTGTTAACAGTTCATTTACCTCGAACCATTCAATGTGTAAACCTGAATATTATCCGGTCAATTGACCCCCGAGGTGTTGAAGCCATGATTGGAAATAGTTAGCGCTATAATGGAACAAGCTTCTCGTGACCTGACTTGTATCTGGACAATTCACGACCGTGAAAATGGTTCTTTGCTCTAAAATATCAAACTTCCCACAGCTTAAACATACAAATTATGCAAGAGCTAAATCTGTCTATCGCAGGTCTGTCTTTAGGCCTGAAATGTTATATAAACTATTAGTTAGACATTTATTAACTTATGCAAACTTTTACAACAACCTGGTACCTCGACCTCCACCTTCAACAATTAAATGGCATGTGTATAGTAATACCAAACAAACCTTTTAATATTGTTGTCAAATGCCCGGTTCACACGACGCCTGCACGTCACGCCACGTTCAATCTCCCGCGGTTTACTGACCACCCGTTACCATCACGCTTAATAAACGATCTATTCAATAACTGAATATATTCCCGTTTCTATTGACAACAAGATTTTAATAGTAAATAAATATTCCAGTTTCTATTGACAACAAGATTTTAATAGTAAAACCGTATATTGATTTCACAGAACCACATGTCAACTTTCTTACAACTTGACATTAATCTACGAACGTCTCAACAAACATGTTGATTGATTAACTTTTCAATGACTCTCTTAAATAAATTAATTTGACGTCCGCGTCAACAATGAAGTTATATCGCATACAAGATCTGACCCCGAGTTCACACGGCATTCGTTGACTTTGGCTCAAAATTGTTCTCCTTATTTTGATTAACTAAAATATATAGCCTTTATAGAACTTTTGTTGTTTTAATGCTTCAAATGCATCAATATGAAATGTGCCACGTTTTTTGATTGTTGCTGGATCCAAGATATTTCTCATAAACAGAGAGTAAATTCTTTAAGTAGACCTGAGAATGCTTTGTGAATTCGGGACCCGGGCCCTTGCTTGAAACTTGTGCTTAGATAAGAACAAAGTTGCCCTTAAGTTTTTTTTACTTGTGCTTACACCGAAGTCTACTTAAAATCTAAGCACAAGGACGTTCTTAAGAATTTTCTAGGAACACAAAATGCGATAAGTTTACTTAAATGCAAAGTCTACTTGAAATCTAAGGACAAGAACGTGCTTAAGGGTTTTCTAGGAATCGGGACCCAAGACTGGGTTGGGATTTATCTTATAATTATGTAATAATAATAATAATAATTTATTAAACTTGTATAGCGCCAGAATCCAGCTGGAAACAGCTGCTCTATGGCGCTTTTACATACAATAGACATGTAAAAGTATAATTAGTAAACTTATAAGATACCATAACGTATAAAAGACAAGTAAAAGTAATTCTACAACAACATATAAAAGACATGTAAAAGTATCTCGGTAAAATTATAAAAATATTTTCTCACAAGGCTAAAACATGTTCAGAGCTAAGTAACCTTATAATCAATTAAAAGCCTTAATAAATAATTCTGTTTTAAGATTCTTTTTAAAAATACTGAAAGTTGGGCTGGTTTTTGTGGTGATGGACAAATCATTCCAACGTTTAGGGGCTGCCACTGAGAAAGAACGTTCACTAAAAAGAGACTTGGATTTTGGGACGTTGAGGAGGTGTTGGTTTACTGAACGTAGTTGGCGTGAGGGTTCGTAGTTTGATAAAATATTATGAAGATAGACTGGTGATACTGGACAATTAAAAGATAAATAAGTGAGACAGAGAACTTTGAAATCAATCCTATAGGGAATAGGGAGCCAGTGAAGCTGCTTCAAAACTGGGGTTATAGGGTAACGTGATCGGGTTAATGACACAATTCTTGCTGCTTTATTTTGTATAAGTTTTAAGGGGTATAGTGTTGTAGCAGGAAGGGCAACTAACAGAGAGTTACAATAATCTAAACGTGAGGTTATCAGAGAATTTACTAGCATTTTACAGGTTTCAACGTTCAGGTATGATCGAATTCTACCGATCTTATATAGGTTAAAATTACAGGCTTTACATACTGACAAAATATGAGACTGCATATTTAATGATGAGTCAAACATGACCCCAAGGTTGCGGACACTGTGTGTCGGTCCAACACTTAAGTCTCCAATTTTCACAGAATCACAGTTTATATTCAAAATACTTTTACGTTTTGAAAGACGAATGACTTCGGTTTTATTATCGTTCAACTGTAGAATGAATGATGACAGACGTTTTGGAGTTTGGGAATCTGAAACATTGGAGTCTCTCTAATTCAGTTCATCGAAGAGGCGGGATCGCATTTTCCGAAGATACTTGAGTTCCGTTCGTGTCTAAGTTCTTGCCCAGAATTCCACCCATAAGATTTTGTATCTTGTGACATCTGAGTTTATATGAGTCCAGTGGTTTATGGGTTACTGGGCTGCTTAACTAACGATATGTCATCACGATGTCACTATCTTTTACGGTTCAAACTGTGACCTATCTGGTGACAAGGTAGCGAAAATGATGACCAATTAACAATAAGCACCACTATATATTTTGAAAAACCTCCACTCAACAGAATTGGGTCATTTCTTGACGAAGTTATTCCATATTTTGTTAATTGGTTAGAATATGGAAGATTATTCATTCAGGACCACTTCATGTCACGTGTAATTGTGTAATCGACTTGAAAAGGTAACAAACAAATGACCCGTAGCGCGACACTTCAGTCAAGATGGTGGAAATAAGGACCAATTAACAATATACCCTGAAAGACTTCACAACAGAAGGCAGAAACGAAATGGGGCTAATCGTCCACTCAACAGAACTGGGTCATTTCTACATTAAGCTTTCTGAATTTCATTAATAGGGTAGAAATAAAAGGAGCGAGAAAATACGAAGGGATTATTCACGTAAACTAAGTTAATATCACGTTCAGTTATCGACTCTGATCACAAACACTTCAGATCACCTACCCTCTCCACCCTCAGGTGTCACCTAGACAGCACTATGGACGCTTATGTTTGCCCCACCCCCCTGGATCCATTCTCTTTATTAGTTATATACGCGTGTTGTTTATTGATGGGCCGGGGGTGGGGTGGGGTGGTGACCGAATGGCTAATGCGTTTGCGTTAAGTCGGAAGATCTGCCACTGAGTCAAGTCACGTGGTTTCTATTCCCAGCTTGTACCACGTGACAAGGAGTAGGTTGGTAGCTTGTCCAACCTAGTGTGTTCTCTGGTTTCCTTCCACTGCTACAGACACAAATCTAGTTTGTGTCGGGTAGACGTTAACACCCCCACCTCCCCCAACACCCCCTTCTCTCTCTCTCTCTCAATCTCTCTGTCTCTCTCTCTATCGCTCCCGAAATGACCTAGTTTGTGTCAAGTGGACGTTAACCTCCATCTCTTTGCTTATTGTCTTCAATTGGTTTGTGTCTTGTCCGCGGTAATTATCTGATGGGTTTTGTTTGTCTGTTGAGCGACCCTCTTGCACTTATTATCCTATTAAAATGACAACCTCAATATACAGTTGTAATATAGTTCAAATGTATCCCCAGGTAACAATCACATAGGTAATTTCAAACGACAATATGGTGGAAATAAGTAATACTTACCCATTTCCAGTTACCCGTACAAACCTAATTATTTTAATAGTTAGAAGACTTTTAATATAATAGACCCTCAGGCACGTTCTTTAAAAACCAGATGAAATTCTTTTATTCATATCTTTCGACAAGATACCGGAAATAATTGATGCTTACCAATACTAGTGACCCAATATTCAGTCACGAGACGAAACGGTATATAGGTCAAATTCAGATGATGTTCACGCGTAATTTCGTCACGCCATTAGACATAAACTAGGTCACATCGGAACTAACTCATGGTTCAAGTTTATTAGCAGTGGGGGGAAAGGGGAGGTCCCGGAGAAAACCCACGAAGTTTGACAGGCGACTCTACTTCTTGTCACGTACAAGCGGGAAATTAAAACCACACTACTTGAATCAATGACAGACTTTTTGATCCATTACGCCATCCAACCCCTTTGTTCGATGACGAGTTTGCGGAATACATTTTATATCACAATGCATGACGTATACCCGTCTTAAATAGCCCGGTGGGTGCAGGAAAGTAGGAAGTGAAACCCCATGTCATTTACGGGAAGTAGGCCACAGTGGTTCAGTTGGTAGGAAGTTGTTTCGCTAACCTGGTGGTCCCGTGTTTGACCCTTGCGTTGACCGAGAAAGTACATCGGATGTTACAGGACCGATTGCCTCGCAAGATACTTCGTATAGTCATTCGGACGGGACGAAAAATCCACACCCCGTGTACACATTGCGTGCACGTAAAAGATCCCATGTCAGTTGGGATTCGATATAAGAGTAGGTCGTAGCGCCGCTGTACGGGCAAAATGTCCGTCATAGCACACTGTTCTGTCCAGTTTAGGTGCAGAAGAGTAGGACGTTAAACCCTCTTTCAATTACTAGAATTGTAGTGATTATTGTAATGTATTGAACCTCGTCCAGATGTTAATACTCACCACCTGTTGTGTAAAATATCGCTTGTTTTATTGTGGTTATATATTAAACCTCGTTTAAAACACGTCTTGTATATTAAATGAATAACACCTGGTATCATGGACCACGCCCTCCAACAAATATTATTATAACCAACAACAGTACGACCATTCATAGTCGGATTAAGATGTAATTTCACACGCTTCAACTTACAAATTGGTGCATAGTTGTATTCAGTTTAATGGCGGAGCTGCGACTCGCTAGTAACATTATGTGTCGCATTACTGTTAGAGGGACGGGACGGGGAACGGTGTCTCAGCGATTAAACATGCCACCAAACCATCTTCCACAGAAAAATGTCAAAGATGTTCTTTATATTTAGGAATGTAGGAGACGATAACTAACACCCCATGTTCCTTGTTTTTGGCTAACACCCCTTAAAAGAGATTGTAGCTAGAGCCCCCTGGTCCTTGGTTTTGAGTAACGGCCCCTATTACATAATATTTAAGGAAATGGTACCTAGCAACCTATGCCTATGACGATGACTGTATTTCTTATTATGAGGAAATACAAATGAAAATCTGTTGGCGCATAAATCAAAAATTAAACGAAGCTTGAAATTATATTGAATAATGGAATGTAGTCAATACACTTCCTGTTTGTCATATACAATATCGATCAGTGATCGTAGTGATTCAACATGACGTGGCTTGAACCAGGTATAGTTATAATTGATTGCTAGGTGTATGTATACTATTATACTACAGGTGATACAGGTAAACTAGTTATTGATCTAACCGCACTCTAATCAATATACCTGCATGTCAATATATACTATAATACAGGTGCTACAGGAAATACAGGTAAACTGGTTATTGATTAACAACACGCTCATCAATTTACAGATATCTTATGGGAGATTGGATAAAGAGTTGACTATTCTCGCTATTAAAGTTTAAAAAATAGATAAAGTAAATAGAATATGTTGAAAATGTCAGCCAAAATGCTCCACCCTAAACCGAGATAATTGTTTTTGAATTTTTGCCTAGTCTCGATCATCATTACTAAAGTCGTATCATAAAAAAACATAGTCTCGATTATCCACTTTTGTACTGATCGTCAAATTAATTGATGTTTTTTGTGGAGTTTTCCCTCACTGTCTATAAACTCTAAGAGGGGGGTTGGGATGGCCTAGTGGTCTAGAGTGCCGTGCTTCGACCTCTAGCTGACCGGTCACCTCTGGCTTGCGGCTGTGGTTTCGAGCCCTGGTGTGAGCGTATGTAGCATGGAGATAAGGGCGCCTTCTCAACCTCGTGGGTTTCTTCCGGGTACTCCGGTTTCCTCGCACTGCTAAAGACCCCTACGCGCAAGCGAATTAATGAAATAAAATTAAACCAGATGTTAGTCCCGAAATGATCTAGTTTGTGTTGAGTGGACGTTAAACCCCATTTCTCTCTATCTCCATAAACTCTAAGCAGTGGAGTGTTTTCTTCATCTTTCGAAAATATATCTCGTTTCCTGGAGGTGGAGCCACGGTGGTTCAATGAGTACAGCCCTTACTCAATCACAAGATCCGGGTGTTTACCGAAGAAGTTACTCAAGCCGTGTACTCGTTGGCTTGCACGTGAAAGGGCACCTGACCTTTTGGATTTGGCACACAGTAGGCGGTGTAGGAGAGGACGACAAATCGTGGTCTGGCATTCACCTGTGCGTCCTTGTAAAAGGAAGTTTGACCTTCGATGTTTAGACTTTGACGAGGTGCATACCGTAGCACCATAGTTCAGGCACCATATCTCCCATGGCACACTGCATGACGTATGTCCGTTTTCATTCTCCCGGTTGGTGCAGCAAAGAAGGACGTTAAACCCTATTCAATTTCATTTGATTTTATTTTTAAACTTGGTTTCAAGAAGTCGTAGGTAACCTGGAAGCAAGGATAATAATAGATTATTTCCCTGTGTAAATACTGGATATTACAACAGGTATTACTAATCGGTTCAGGTATATTAGGCATATTAAAGGGGCTAAACCTAGAACTCAATATAATCCAGAATATTCCGGATCAAAAACACGAATTAGATTTCATTATTGGTCCATTTCAAAAACAATTGTTATCTTGCCGTAAAAATATCTGCCCCTAATATCCAATATTTAAGACATAATGAACATTTTATAATCAGTGCACGAGCCGTGTATTGTATGCTACGCGCTCTTAGATCTATTTTCTTCTATTTTAGGGTTCCGCTGTGCGTTCTTTAATTATCTACTACAGGCTAGATTACAGGTAATACTACAGGGGCCTGTTGCACAAAATTGTAACTAAGATAAAATACAAATTTTAATAATTTGATTGGATAATATTAGATTGATTTTATTGCTTAGCCAATCAAAGTTAAAATATCTACTAAAATTGGATTTTATCTTTAGTTAAGATTTCGAGAAATGGGGGCCAGGTAGATTGAGTATATTAACTGTCTAATACAGGTAGACCGAGTACATTACCTGGCTATTATAGGTATACAGCAGGTAGATTGAGTACATTACCTGTCTAATAAATCTAAAAACACCTCTCACTTGTCCATCCTTCATCCTATCTACCGATCATCTTAATTCATGTATTTTATGATTTCAGATAAGCGATGTACCTAGTTTTTCGGGTCATCAACATTCTTATGAGAATTATAAAACAGAACGGACTTGTGTGTTGACAATAATACGATTGACGACAAGTCTCATTTAACGTATTCGATATCTCTCGTATTTATTTGTTGTTTTTTGTTTCAGTTAATTCAAAAATACCACATTGGTATTAAAAAGGTAGATTTGTATAAAACGGGGGTCTTGATTCGAGTAAGGAGCTTAGCATGATACACCTATCAACTTTCGTGGAATTATTGTCCATGCAACGGAAACCTTGGCAACGCTATAATAACCAAATATCCATTTCATTATCTCCCATCACCCTAGTCTCTCTCTCCCTCCCATCACCCTAGTCTCTCTCTCTCTCCCATCACCCTAGTCTCTCTCTCCCTCTCCCATCACCCTAGTCTCTCTCTCACTCCCATAACCCTAGTCTCTCTCTCTCCCTCCCATCACCCTAGTCTCTCTCTCTCCCATCACTCTAGTCTCTCTCTCTCCTCCCTCCCATCACCCTAGTCTCTCTCTCCCTCCTATCACTCTAGTCTCTCTCTCCCTCCCATCACTCTAGTCTCTCTCTCTCCCTCCCATCACCCTAGTCTTTCTCTCTCCCATCACTCTAGTCTCTCTCCCTCACATCACTCTAGTCTCCCTCCCATCACTCTAGTCTCTCTCTCTCCCTCCCATCACTCTAGTCTCTCTCTCCCTCCTATCACTCTAGTCTCTCTCTCTCCCATCACTCTAGTCTCTCTCTCTCTCCCATCACTCTAGTCTCTCTCTCTCCCTCCCATCACCCTCTTGCTGAAGTTAAAGCTGCCGGAATATTCATATATTTCACTAACTGGTTGAGAAGCTATGTTTGTGAATGTTATCCATAAAGCTAGTCGTTCGGATGGGACGAAAAACCGAGGTCCCTGGTACACAATGGCGTGCACGTAAAAGATCCCTTGACAGTTGGAATTCAATATAAGAGTAGGCCGTAGCGCCGCTGTCCGGACAAACGTTCCCTCATAGCACATTGTATGGCGTATGCCCGTCTTCATTAGCCCAGTTTATCAGCAGAACAGTTGGACGTTAAACCCCATTTCATTTCATTTCACTAAATGTCTTTTACATATAAGGTTTTAAAAGGTTCGATTGTAGATGAAGATTGAAAGTAGGAGCACCATGATACAAATGTTTGACTGTAGATAAGATGAATCCGGGGCGTGTCACAATCAACCTGTCAATCATACAGATTGTTTGATAAAGCTCTAGAAGCTGATGATAATCCCCCGACGTCAGATATAAATCTGGATTATATATCAGATGTACTTATAGATACTGTCATTTCACAACACACCCATGGGCAATGGTCAAACAATCCCGCAGCTACTGTCGCTCAGTACATTCGTGGAGTTGGTACCCCAACCATGGACAATGGTCAAACAGTACCAGAGCATCCGTGACTCAGTACACCGGAGCATTTGGGGTCTCATCCATGGACAATGATCAACCAGTACCAGAGCTACTGTAGCTCAGGATATTCGTAGAGTTGGTGCCCCAACCATGTACCATGGTCAAACACTACCAGAGCTACTGTAGCTCAGTACATCCGCGGAACCGCCATCATGGACAATGATCGAACAATACCAGAGTTACTATAGCTCAGGACATTGGTGGAGTTGGTGCCCCAACAATGGACAATGGTCAAACAGTACCATAGCTACTGTACCTCAGCAGTCAGTACATTCGTGGGGCCCCAACAATGGACAATGATCATACAATCCCAGAGCTACTGTGTCTCAGCGCATTCATGGAGCTGTTGCCCCAACCATGAGGAACACTACGGAATAAAGGGAGTGGGTAATGCGCTGGTCTATTAACAAAGAGATCCCGAGTTCCACTGTGACTGGCCATGTTTACCAAGTTGTTGTGTAACACCATTAAAGGATCTAATAGTTGATGATTGTGAATTTGACTTCTACAGGAAACAGGAACATAGCATATCATATTGTTGTCATTTCCACCGTCGTCCTCATTCACGTCTGACTCCATTAACCCTCGCTCTGCCTTGAGCTTCCAGCTCCTCTGATGAGCAACCAAATTCCGTCTTATGTATGTCATGCACCTCAACAAGTTTATACTAATTTAATTTCGTCGCAGTTGTCTAATTAACTATAATTACACATGCATAAATAATATTGAATAAAAGAAGTCATATAGAGAAGACATAATAAAATCAGATCATATTACGATAAGCTTTGATGTGTAATAACTTATTTGACCAATATACACGATTACTTAACATGACCGTTTACATACATCAGCTGGACTGATTGTATCTCCAACTCACAGCTAGAAACCACAACCGCTTTTAAAATATTATGTAACAGCTGTCTTTGCCACGGGGTGTCGTGTAAGCGTTCTAAAGACGAACCGTAGAGGCTTAGTGCGTAAGGCGCTCGCCCACTAACATGGAAGTCATGGATCCAGCCGCAGTGTTGGCCGCCACAGCTCTCCCCCTCCCCTCTCTCTCTCTCTCTCTCTCTCCGGACCCTTTAAGTCCAGTCCAGCATGTCTGCTGATCGATGGTCTGGTCAACCACCGACTTGTGAGTACATTGTATCGTCGCGTATCGTTGGGTTGAATGCTTTCTACAACAGATGGAGCAACATGTGGCAACATCTTGCTCAAATTCCTGAATGAGGATCAGACCACTTTCGTTGGTTCTGCTATAAAAAGTAAATAAAATTCGCCATGTAAAGATAAAGAGAGAGACGTTACCAGGTGTAGATTTTAAGCGTGTTGTGTATCCATAACAACTTCTAATAAGCAGACGTATCAAATGTTACCAGACAACTTCTACTATATGCGTTTGTAATAAGAAAACGTATCAAATGTTAACAGTCAACTTTAATAGGCACAAGTTGACATTTTAAAGGTTATCTTGTCACCCTCTAATTATAACACAGATCCTATTTAGGGTTTCACACTGCGTAGCTTGTGTGAAACACTATTGTTTTTGTTAAAATTATTATTCTTATTATTATTATTATTATTATTATTATTATTATTATTATTCAGATTCCAATTTGAGTAGATCTCAGCAACTACGTGTCGCATCGTTACGATTTCTTCGGTTTTACTGGGAAAGTGGGTGTGACTTAGAGGATAAAGCTATTTTGAACGTTCTGCGACAATGCGAAATGTCCGAAATCACCGAAGTTATTGTTTTTGAAAATATTGCAGTAATTTTAACAATAATCATTGGATTTTAACTTTCGATACATTTTGGCATAGTCTGAGACAGGGCACATAGCTACGCTACTTTCGATTTTTGATTTTCGGCAAATCTTCGAAGATATTAGGCGCCAAATTTCGAAAATTTAAAATTTTACAAAAAACTTTTTTATTTATGAATATTTTTTAGTCGTATTGTGCACAGAATTAAAGAGTCATCTGACTAGCGCAAAAATGTTAAAATTTTTTGTCTCAGTAATTTTCCTTGGCCGCCATTGGCTAATTCAGTTTTTCAGTCCTAGATTAATTTTTTATTGTTCGATTTGTATAAAACAAAGTTCATATGCTTCGTTGTCTCAATTGTCATTTTTTTTATTACCGAAAGTGTTATCTGTCGGCACCGGAAGTGGCATAATTTTACCAAAAACTACAATTTTGACAGTTTTTTACGATCTTCAAAAACAAATATTATTTTTTTGAAAAATTATATGACTCAAAGAGTGTGTCCTTTCAAGGCGCAAAAAATGGCGGAAGCAGTTTTTTTAATTTCTATTTCATTTTCTAGCAAATTGGATTAAGGGGTGAAAAAAGGCGTAAAATTGACCTATTTACAACCCATTCAGGCTTTTCAGATTTTAAAATATTTTTACATAACTTTTATAAACTTGTAGCTATAATCCATACGAAGAGAATGTATGTAAAAATTAGTTTGTAATATAAGCAGTTGCCGAGAAAAGGGCAGTTTTGCATAAGTCACTGTTTTCGCAATTTTGCCTGTAAAATAGTCAATTATTAATGGATATTCACAAAAGTGACATCATTTGATTCAGAAAGCAAGTGTGCGTTATATCATGTTGATTACTATTTAAAATTGACACCGGAAGTGACGTCATTTAGTCAAAAACTCAATTTTTAACTTTTGAAATCGATATTTTTTTCAACCAAGAATTATGTCACATATAATAATAAAATCAACTTTTGGTTTAAATTCACATATTAACAAAACTCATACGGTCAAAAAGATATCATAAGATTGTTTCTAACTTGTTCGGTTGCCGAGATATAGGCGATTTTCTAAAAGTCACTTTTGAAGGTTTTTGGCCCATAAAAGTGTTAATTATTATTCGATTTTCATAAAATTTTCACCCTTTGAAGCCTAATGTCATAGACGATGTTATAAAACTAATTTAACGTTTTCATTATCACCGGAAGTAACGTCATTTTTGCAAAAACTGTATTTTAAGCCTTCAAAACAGATATTTCATTCAAATGAGTCTGATTTGTAATGTTTATACAATTATGATATTTGATTCCAATCAACAAATAGATTAAACCCATACGGTCATATAAATACCAAAAAATGGTTTCTAACTTGTACGGTTGCCGAGAAATAGACGATTTTCTACACGTCACTTTTCAAGGTTTTTGGTCTATAAAAGTGGCAATTATTATTCGATTTACATAAAATTTTCACCATGAGATGCCTTATGTCATTTCTGATTTCATAAAACTAATGGAACATTTACATTATCACCGGAAGTACTGTAATTTTGTCAGGATCAATTACATGTAACAAATGTATAAAATGAAATGATATTGCTGGGTTTGTTTGTTTCTGTTTCCATTTTATTTGATGTGTGCAATGCTTATGTGGAAACCTGTATATTGGTTTCATTGGTACCGGAAGTGACATATGTTCAAGGGTAACGTGGCACCGAAAGTGACACAAGTTCAAGTTCAAAGGTAACATGGCACCAGTGAAACCCGTCATTCCTGCATGCAGGTCTAGTTTGTTTTGTTTTTTCTAGTTCAAAATTTGAGTTCACTTGTCTATAATACATTAGGATCTGGAAGAGTTGTTATCATTGACGCGTTATGCGGACAAGAGAGAGAAATCGTATTTAACGTCCACTCGTCATAAATCAGGTCATTTCGGGACTGACGTATGGTTTAATTTTATATCATTAATTTGCTTGTGCATAGGGGTCTTTAGCAGTGGGAGAACCCGGAGAAAACTCACGAGGTTGGACAGGTGACTCTACTCCTTGTCACGAACAACCGGGGAATCAAAACCATGCCAGTTGATTCAATGACAGACCTTATGATACAGCGCGCCCGCGTTAACCATTAGATACTTGCCATATGGCCAATATTATGGAAGCGATATGATGTGAGGAGATCTGTATACCTTGGAGGGAGTCAAAAACGTGTTTTCGTTGGAGAGAGAGAGGGAGGGAGAGGGAGAGAGAGGGAGTTTAGCGTCTATTAGGGACTAACATATGTTTTATTTAGAAGTGTTTAGCTGTGGGAGGAGCAGGAGAAAACCCCACGAAGTGAAAACAAACTAGACGTCTCTGTCTAATTACTAACAAGAACCGGAAGGAATGATAAGTTGTCACAAGCGACACGTGACCGACAATAAAATATATGTTACACAAAATATCAAAAATTTTAATGATGTCATAAAAAACTGAAAATGTTATTGCTAATTGCTATAACTAGGTGACAGCAGTGTTGCGTGCACATCAAAACATTGCCCCGCCCCCTTCCTAGTTTCTTAATGACTATTATTGTCTGCATATTTCTGTCATTGTATGTTTAACTTGTCAAATTACAATAATAGAAACGTCACTACTTTAAATTCACCTACATCAAACCCTGACAGGTGTTATTCGTAAACAGAAACACATTGTAACCTTTCTGGACTGAGAGTTTTAACAAGTGTAGAATTTACACAGCATCGAGGTGCATAACGTGACATTATACGGGGTCGTAGTGACTCAGTGAGTAATGTAGCGGTCCACTAACCAGGAGGTCCAGGGTTCGAACCCGGTGTTGGCTCAGAGTGGTGGCTGGCCGGACACCTCTGGCTTGCGGCTGTGGTTTCGATCCCTGGTGTGAGCGTATGTGGCATGGAGATAGGGGCGCCTTCTCAACCTCGTGGATTTCCTCCGGGCACTCCAGTTTCCTCGCACTGCTAAAGAATCCTACGCGCAAGCGTATTATTGAAATAAGATCAAAAACATATGTTAGTCCCGAAATGACCTAGAGTGGCGTTTCCTCGTCTGTTGAAGGGGGTTTGGTGGCCGAGTGGTTAACTCTTGCGCGTCGGCTCATAAGGACTGTAAATTGAGTCAAGTGGGGTCGCTTGTACAACTTCGTTGCTTCTTTTCGGGTTCCCCGGTTTGCCCCACTGTTGAAGACCCCTTATTTTTGAAATAACATTGAACCATGTGTCCAAAAATGAACTAGTTTGTGTCGTGTGAACGTTACCCAAATGGGCGCCTTTGGTGCCCTTTCCATTGGATGCAATACGAAACCAACGACCAGCATGCCCGTCTTCCCCCCTTCCCCTTCCACCCTGTTGTACATTGAGTGTGGTCTAATTAAAATATAACCCTGACATTGCCAGTCTTGGGAGACGATGTAACGGACACTTGCATAATTTCTATAGGTGACACAACAACATACATTGCATTATTATGATCTTTTAATTCACAACATAAAGAATAACATATATGAGCACGCCCCTTGCACTTAACAGGCTTTGACGTTTCATAATTTCTAAGCCGGACAAGAAAATAGGCTATATGTTTTTATTTTTAACCAGGGGCTCAGAGAGGGAGAGGGAGATAGAAAAATAGGGTTTAATGTCCACTCGACACACACTAGATCATTTCGGGACTAACATATGGTTTAATTTTATTTCAATTATTCGCGTAAGCGATGTTTAGCAGTGGGAGGAAACCGGGGAACACGGAGAAAAACCCACGGGGTTTCAAAGACTAAGAACATTATACTATATCACGTGGGATCGGTTGCTACATCGTTTCGTGAACGCCATTTTTATATCAACATCAGAATTCAATCAATGCTATTATACATGGAAGGAAGTGATGCTCTACGCAGACTCAACACAAACATGAACCAAATCTGACAGACGTCTAAAGAAATTAAAGTTCACATCTAATCATTTTTCATTTAATTTATATTGGTGCAGATAAAAGCATTTCAAGGGATGTCATTTTATTACGATTGTCCCAAAATGAATAGAATCCGAGAGACACCAAAAGAAATTTCGCTTTTAATCTTTTTTATATAGGTGATATTAGCACAGACAAAATTCATTTCATGAGATGTCATTTTATCAAGTTTATCCCCGCCACGCCATGTCAATATGTAGGATTGGTTTTAATGTTTTCGCTAGTCGCGTGAAGAGCTCTTTTAAAGTCACCCAAGCACAGATTATTCAAAACGATATAGAAACGAGATTCAATTATCAAATATTCCGCGAAACGCCACGCTACCAACTAGGTCAATGGCTGCTTATGTCAAATGCAATGAGAAAAAACCTCACGACGCTTTATTTTATTACGACAATAAAATCTGTATCCATGGAAATTGTCAAAAGATGAAAACGGCCATATTTTTACGATTGAATTTTACACACCAGTACCTGCTGAACGACTTCACGCGAATCACCGCTCGGGGCGCAAATAAATGACCGCCCAGCGTCACAAATATACATACACAAAAATGTGTCACGTCATCAAATAAAAATGATCTTCATCATTATTTTCTCATGTGTAAAACGTTATCCTTATTTGGAATATTGTTGTGAGGTCACGAGTGACGTTAACAATAGAATAGTGTGTAGAAGATGTCAACAATATGAGTAAAGGTATTCACCAGGGTGAGAACCTGAGTCCTATTTTATATACAACCAATATATATATTATATAAAAATATCGCGTGGGTTAAACCTGCCGAGTACAAAAGGTATTTTTGACTAGCAAACGAACATAAATTTAACAAAGTGGTTGTCATATTGTAAACTATTTGATGGATGGACTCCAGAGATAAGATTATATCTATGTTATTTGAGAGTTCTTTTGATGAAAGACAAAAATACGTTTTTTGATTAGTCAACAAATTTGATAGTGTTTTTTGAATGACTTATTCATGTCTCACTTTAGCAAAAACGACGCGTAATTTTCTCGTAAACAGACTTCTGTATAGAAATAGAAAAAGAAAACAAAAAATGACAATGTAATGAAGAGACCTACATACTATAGAAACAACGCCATCGTCTCTGTACTAAAATACAATACGGTCACACTAATACAAGCGTGGGTGCATCATAAATTGTGGATAGGTGCATTGTGGTTTTATGGCTGGGGGAGGGGACGAGAGATATATATAGAGAGAGATTTACATACATTAGGTCCATTGTCGTTTTAATAAAATATAATACTCGTTAACTGACTAAATGACAACCATGGGATGTTTGAACCGACATGGAGAGAGAGAGACAGAGAGAGAGAGAGAGAGAGAGGGAGATATTAAACCCCGTGCACTCAACTCCATATCAAACAATATGCCCTATGCACTAGTTCCACCCTGCCCCATTCCACGCCACGAATCGTCTCATTTATTCTTTTCTGAATGTAAAAACGAGAAAATTAATTCATTCCAGGTTCAGTGACCGTTCCAGGACAAAGATGTTTTTGTTTTCAGTAATTGATCCCCACAAGGCTGTGATTTGTTTGATTCTTGGGCAGATAATCCGTGGGAATAACATTCTCGTTAATCGTGAGAAGCATTCATTATATGTAGATCAGCGTGGGTAGTACATTGAATCAATAGTCAGCAATGATCACATCCATGGATCGCTGAAGATCTGATGAAGCATGTTAGAGTTTTCTTGATATTCTGGTGAATTTTAATTTATAGCCTGTGTCTTATGTTTGGTGACGTTTAAAGCGATTACACAGTGCACCAACGGCTCAATCGCTAGATCGCATTGGCATATGTCTGGCGGTGTGTTAATTAGGGCATAACCTCTAGTGGGCATACGCCCTGCAGTGTGATGTGAAGGGCAGTTGGCCTGGATCGCGACGTAAAAGAATCGATGGTTGTGCGAATCGGAAAAGCAGCGAGTTAGGTCAATTTCCCTCTTAGTACATTGCATGGTATATTCTCATCTTTAGCAGCATGGTTGCTGTAGAAAAGAGTAGGACGTAAAAACCATTTCGTTGCAATTTATTCCCCTAAAAACTTTAGACGGGCATTTTACGTCAACCCCATTCAGAGTGAATGAAAACGTATCCCATCGTCATTAGCCCGAATGCTACAGAAAAGTATGACTCCAAACCCATTCATTTAATTATTTTCCAGAAACCTTTAGAAGAGATATAACACCAACTTCATTCTGATTGAACGAAAATGTTTAAGTGAAAAGAGGGGTAATTTGGGGTAAAACCCTGAAACGTCACAGAATGCAAGAACAACTTAAAGTCGATAAATACCCCGCCTTCATTGGCCCGGGTGACACAGAAAACTAGGAGGTTATACATATAGTATTTAATGGTATTCTCTAGGAATTTATACATGGACACATGACGCCAAGCTCCTTCAGAGAAAATGAAAAGGTATGAGTGAAAATCGGATAAATCCCTATTCAGATGTCACCAGAATGTATTATATTAAAGAGGACCTTCACGTATAACTAAACTAATGAACTGTAACTTTATGTCCTATTAAATGCACATCAGTAAAATTCAGATCATCCGATACTCATTCGATATACAGTAAAATCTCACTTAACGACCAACTCGGTATTACGGACAACTCCCGTTTACGACCTTATTTTAAAAGAACGATTTTGTTTCTTCTCTATTCATACCCATTCACGATATTACAGATTACGACAACCAAAGCCGGTCATTGTTTTGGGATTTTAATATACATCAATATTTAAGATACATTATGTAAGATTTAGATAAAGAGCTGTCCGTTCTTGCAACAATAGTTCAACAATAGATAATGACAAATTAATAATATTGAAAATTTCATTCAAATTATTTAATTCTGAGCGAAGTTATCTTGCTTTGAAGCGTTCACAATATACACTCGATTATCAAGTACCATTGTCACGATAATCAACCAAGTCTCGATTATTCAGTTTAAATTAAATTATTAAATGACGACCTTGTTTCAATCCATTAAAATCACGACCATTCGATGATCTACGGAGAGTTGATTATATGAATAATAAATGTCTAACTAATAATGTATATAACATTTTAAACCAAAAGAAAATTTACCAATTCAAGGTTGACAAGAATTTATGACGCATAATGGTGAGTCACCGCAATGCCTATCAGATTCATTTTACAATTAGAGTAACAATGCACCCAGTATTCTCGACTTACTCGTGAATTATTATAGCTTATACATTTCTCTCGTTTTATTAAAAGGACTATATGTGGACCCTTTATTAAGAATCACGGAAGCTTGAAACCCCAATTTAATCGCCTCGCTGCTTTTATTGGCCCAGATGAGATTTATATTACACGGGTTTTCAGTGAATTTGTTTTTAAAATGTTTTGATAATTTTTGCTGACATAACAAGACGCATAACTCGCATACCGACATGTTGAAGGTCTTGTAAACAACACCCTCTACAAAACCTTGTCACTGGACAACAGGGGCTAAGTTCCTAGAATTTATCTGTCGTTGAAAAAGTTGAATGAAGCTTTTAATATGATGGCATACAACATAACAACTATGCACGTAAATCTATCAAATGTAAATGCAGTACCTACAGTGTCAAAGTACAAAATACTCTGGACGCGTAAGCCCGGAATTGAGAACGCTTGAGCTTGATTAGTGGGATGAGTGGGGGTACCATCTTTATTTGCCTTAATCGGCAGTCAAGAAACAGAATTCTATGGATCAATTAGTAAATGGACTATATATGAATAATTTGAGTAGCGATGGGTCATTTCTAAATCGCCACAGTCCGGCTTGTTCATTTAAACCATATTTCAAATGACAACTAAATGGGCTTAGGAAAATGTGTATGACTAACCGGACACTGGCAAGGAAAATGTCTAGTCCCTCGGACAGTACGAAAAACCGAGATTCCGTTTATATCACTGGAAGGACGTTGACGATCCCCCTGACAGAGTGATCTGAGAAATATTATCCTCAAAGATGGCGTATGCCCGTGTTCACGAATGGGGTTGGTGCAGGAGGTAAGACGCAATAATCCCCAGTTCGTTACATTTTACTTTACGAATACCCATGTCAAAATGTCATATTTGAAGCATGCACTTCGTAATGATGCACTACCGATTGAGTACGAACCTCACGACATGCTTGTTCCTTGGGCATTTCGATTTAACAAATGACGCCATGATTCCAAGTGACTACGATGGCGTGATGGGCCAACATAATAGCCTCCTGTTTCCCAGTAGCCTACTTGTGTAAACACACAACACAAGTGTAGGCCTGCAGTAGACACATTGTGGTTTGGAGGTTTGGAGAGAGAGAGAGAGAGGGGGGGGGGGGGATAACGTACAATGGTTTAACAAAAAGACACAATAATGTATTTTCAAATTGTTAATGCAATGTTAGTAACATGGATATCAGGATCTATTCCTATACCTATAGCCCGCCTCCCCACCACAAACTGTTCACCGTGTAACTTTAATCTAACGATCTAGAGATAAGTCTTACTTTTATTATTTGAATAAATACAAACGTGTCTACTAAGTCGCCAACACAGTCAGTGTCTTTGTTGACTCAACCACTTCAAAGACTTCAGACTGAGGACGTGAAATTTAGGACAAATCGCCCACACAAGTAAAGTGTCACCCAACAAAAGGACATCTCGAGAAAATCCTTGTTCAAATTCAAAAAACAGAAAGCTTGTTCTTCATCAAGAGGGGTTCATTGAAATTAATAATGGCGGATTAAAACAAACAGATTAGATTGTGCTCCACCCTTTTTAGGGATTTAACCCTCCCACTTGAAAAAGGTCAGATGTTGACCTTTGTTAAGTGTAAGGTCAAGGTTGTGATGTCGTAACGTTGTACATGTATTGTTGTAGTGTTTGATGTATGTTATATCATGACCTCACATTTATCACAATTCTTTTGTGTATTTAAATGAAGGTTGTAAATTTAAAAATCCATTATAATCTTTCTGAAGAGTACATACAGACATACCCGAGTCCATTTTAAAAGTTTGCTAATTTATTTACAAAAGTCACTCAATTCTTATTCAAAGAAATGCAAAAATTGTAACAGAAGACGCCCATGCAAGTAAGAGGAAATAAAATAAAATGGGGTTTAATTTCCATACTGTTCTGCTCCTAACCTGGGCTAAAGAAGACGGGAATGCGCCATACATTGTGCTATGGGAGAAATTTGGCGGCCTACTTTCTAACTGTCAATGGATCTTTTAAGTGTACGCCAATGTGTACACGGGACTTCGATTTTTCATCCCATCCGGACGACTAGATAGTTGGGAAGAGTTGCAGTTATCATGTATCTTTACAGTAATCTCTCCAAATTACGCGTCCTTGACAGAATCAATTCAAGGATCACAAAAAGTGACAAGCATGGTACATCTTGGTTCAAGAGGAGGGAGAGACGTCAATACTCCACAAGTGAATTTGTTACGACACACACATATTGACGGGATCTGGGGACATTACTTGTGTAAATTCCAGATACATGTTGTCCTCCTCATAAAACCCTAGTTTTACGTGCCTTCAAAACAATAACGTCAGGTTGGATGGCTGAATGGTTAACACCCGCTACATCATAAGGTCTGTCATTCAGGCAACTGGCGTGGATTGTATGTGACAATTGGTAATATCGCCTGTCCCAACCTCGTCGGTTTTCTTTGGGTCACTCACTGCATAAAACAACCCTACGCGCAAGTCCCGAAATGACTTAGTTTGTGTTGCTTGGACGTTAAAGCCCATCTCTCTCCCCACCCCCACCCCACCCCTCTCTCTATGTCTCTCTCTCTCTCTCCAAAATAATAAAGCAGTTGACACTAATGTTAGTTAAAGATTTAAAACATTTAAAAAAGCGATATATATATTGGGAGAAAGGACGGGGTTTAATAATTCAACATAAAACGTTTGTCATTTTGAGAACAACATGTAGTGGTTTTGTATTTCCATGGTTACTGTAAGTCTGTATAGTGTGACGTAACATAATTTTGCCTAGACAGAGACTCGTTTGCCTACTCTTCTTCGATTCTATCTATGAGTGTTCGTTTACATGAATGCCAATATGTATACATGAGAAACCCTAGTTTTACGTCCCTTCAAAACAATAAGGCAAATCGTCTTTATCAGCCCCGCAGAGGCCATTTGTAACAAATGAAGGGTCCATTAATCCTTTGAGAGTTAAACCATTGTCTTCTAAATACAGAAAGATATAGTAGAGAATAATGCAGTTGGTTGGTCTTATAATGCAGTGTGTTGATCTCATAATGCAGTCAGTTGGTTTCATAATGCAGTGTGTTGGTCTCATATTGCAGTAAGTTGGTCTTGTAATGCAGCCCGATGATCTCGCAATGCAGTTGGTTGGTCTCATAAAATAAAGCAGTTTGTTGTTCTCATAATGCAGTGGGGTGGTCTCATAACTTGGCGGAGTGGTCTTAAAATGCGGTGAAGTGTCCCCATAATGCAGTGAATTGGTCTCATAATGCAGTGTGTTGGTCACATAATGCAGTGAGTTGGTCACATAATGCAGTAAATTGGTTTCATATTGCAGATGAAGCAAGATAATAACAAATTTACATTTCGTTTACAATCCATTTACACCTACGCCCACAGATAACAATTAACTCACCTGCATGCATCACATCTCTTCTTCACCCAGACACCCACGTGTTATTTTTAATGTGTAAGGCCTATCAAATATCGGACAAGGCCTATCATATATCAGATTTAACATGGTTGTTTACATGCATAACACAATAACCACCATATTAAAAGATGAAAGAGTTTTATAGTTATTGGATATCATCTTACATATTATTCATTCATTATTTAATTATATAAGCCAACCCGTTCAAGTAGGGAAGCTAATCCTTTCAAGTGGGGAATGTAATCTTTAATATGACATGATTACATGATTACAGGTCACGTTTTGATTAGGTACAAGAATTGGTCTATTACTTCATATGGTTTAGAATAGAGAGAGAGGTAGACAGAGAGAGAGAAAGAGAGAGAGAGATGGGTTTTATCGTACACGCGACACACTCGCGTAGGGATCTAGAGCAGTGTGTGTGTGGGGGGGGGGGACCGGGGGACCTGGAGAAAACCCACGAGGTTAGGTTTAGAATAAGAGATAAATATACAACCGTTGTTACATTTCGGGTGAATATTACCCGTGTATATTTTATAATACGGGTGGATATTGGTCTACCTACCCGTAACCCAGGGGTGGATACAGGAATTTTTGCAGGAGGGGGTTTGCCAGGTTTCTGTCACGGAAATCTGCCATCATCGTCTCTAAATTACATAGGCATACATACAAATTGAGCTTTTTAAACAGAGAAATCATTTTTATACTGATGTAGGGTCACTTTGTGATGTAATTTCATTGATGCAAGACATTATTTTGTTTTTATGTAGTTGAGCAGGACCCCCCCCCCCCTGGATCCGCCCCTGGAACCCTAACCATAAACCTTATGATGTGGGCCAGTATAACAAACACTGTATTCTAATATTGGTGACTTTTTGTTGAGTGTTGACGTCTACACTATGACCGTCCTGTGGATGTAATTTGGAGTGTAAGGGTAGCTTGGACCGGGGAGTAACATAGGCTAGGTGGCGTTTGTCGGTCTGTCTCTCTGTCTGTTTGTTCAGTGTTGGCGGATACACTAGGGCTGTCTCCGCGCTACGGCCTACTTTTATATCGAATTCCAACTGCCATGGGATCTTTTACGTGCACTCCAATGTGTACACGGGACCTCGGTTTTTCGTCCCATTCGAACGACTAGGCAGCTGTCCTTGTCAGACCCTCCTTCTGCCTCACTGACAAGGAGAAATCACCTAACGTGCACGTCCTTGGTCATTTTCAAACTAGAGATGAAATGGAATGGGGTTGAACTTTCTCCACCAATGCAGGGATCGAGCATGGGACCCCAGACTAGCGAGCCAGCGTCGTACCTACTTAACCACCGTGATCTACTGCATGTTTATAAACCAGTTCTAGTATATGTTACTCTTCAGGTACTAATAACAGCCACTAAAACAAGTAAATATAATCTATTTAAGTATTTATTTTAGTCTTCAGTCCACTAATTATAACTATCATTCTTGTTGATACGATGGTGGAATTTACTTTGTAATGTGATCGTCCACCATCGTACTGTTGACCAGGTAACTGACCACTCAATAATACTCATTGGTCTGAAGCTGGTTTCAGTAATTACAACGGATAAATTGTGTTTACGACATTTAATTGTTGAAATGGAAATACACATGATTCACTCGGCAAATCTCGACAGATTCCGGGACCTACATCTAGTCTCGGCTGTATGACGAATTCCGCCATATTGGAACTACTTTAAAGGTCCCGGATGAAACATGGATGCGCCCATGCGGTCTTAGAACTACTTTAAAGGTCCCGGATTTAACATGGCTGCGCCCATGGTGTCTTGTTTGTTTGTAATAGCGTCAAGTATTCCTGTTAAAGTAAACCGCCCATGGTGTCTTGGAACTACTTTAAAGGTCCCGGATGTAACATGGCTGCGCCCATGGTGTCTTGTTTGTTTGTAATAGCGTCAAGTTTTCCTGTTTAAGTAAACCGGTAGCCGCATTGCAAATGTATGGGCGTAGGTACATATGTAGGTTCCGGTATAGTACTTTTTACTGCTGAACGATGTCTCTACTGTGATTCAAAGGATGTCAGCTGTTTCGTAACCTGGCTGGTTCGTGCTTAGTTCAATCGTACCTCTCAATTGAGCCGTTTCGTACCTCAAATTGACTCGCGCATTTTCCTGTGTTGTTTTAATCAGTTAAATAAAATTGAAATAAAGGTGAAACGATTTGATGAAATCCAACGGCTACGATAAATTTATAAACCTGCCGAACCAGAATTAGAATATGCATGAGGTTTTTACCTCAAATTGATTAGTTTTTTTCCTAAATGACGGATCCAGGGGGGCTGACTAGGGTGACAAAACATGGGGTTGTCACCCCTCAAAAAATTCCTGGATCCGCCACTGACTAGAAAGAAAATGAAATAACGGTGAAACAATAAACAATTTGATTAAATCCAACGACTGCGCTAGATTTATAAAAATGCCTGCCGATGGTTCAATCTGGCTTCTCTGGTTTTTATCAACCAATGGTAGATGGTTCTTTCTTAATACTGTTAGAGTAACCAGTTATAATAAACAAATGTGTACCCTGTGTAACTAGAATTTGGTGTTATTGGTCTACTGAGCTTAATCGGGCTGGTCTAGGTATTGGGTTGGTCTTTGTCGACTAGCGTGGACAAGTGGGAGATGTTGGGTTGTCCAAGCCATGTGCTATGGCTTACATTAAGTTATCAATAAAATCATGGATTCAATCTGTTTTCTTCCCGCGATCGTGCGACGCATTTACCTACAAAATTATCGTACGTTGGTCGCAAAATGATTAGCCTCCTTTTTTTCTTAAAGTGACCACCATTAACCCAAATCTATGACATTGTACACAAAATAGGGACATTGGCCGACAGTTATCACATCGTTGTGGATTTCGATAATAAAAATATGATTATAAATATATGTGTATTATTAAAGGACACTATAATCTATAACATCAAAGGTAAGTAGGTTTGAAGCTATTATACGTTCTTCGCGTGACCTGTTTTATGATACGTCATATAGATGATGACGTATTAGTTCGTGAATGGAAAATAGGTTTATATGAACGTATGTTTTTTATCACGAGCAATAATACTCTATAATTCTACACACAGAAACAAGCCTCACTGTTATCACGAGCAACAATACACTACAATTGTACACAAATAAACAAAATGTATGTTTTGTAAAAGTTAATATTCACAGGTGGGCCATTCTGTATAGACTATAATATCAGGTCTCGGAATAACAACATAACCAAAAGCCCGCCCAGATTCTGTTCCCCACAAGTATTAATTAAAACAAATCATAGTAAATATAATAATTGTTTGGTTTCACGCCAATCAAGATGAAGGGCCAATGCTGACAGCCAATCGGAACATCTTTTTGAAAAATTCGAGGTTTTCCCATTCAAGCGTTATCGTTCATTATTGAAAAATGCATTAATGACGTCTTCGAAACAAATATAAATTCCAACATAAGGATATAATTGGTCCAATAATATTAATCTTTTGAGTAGAAACAATATTTTATATTTGACAATTGGTTTTATCCTGGAGGCTCGACGTTTCAAAGGCAGAGTAAGCTTACTCTTCCGGACACCTGTTATCTCTATTTTGTACACGATGAACAGTCCATTTTGCTGATTACACTATTTTGCTGATTACACTATTTTGCTGATTACACTATTTTGCTGATTACACTATTTTGCTTCGACGTTTTTTTAGGACTTCGAATTTTGTCAAATGGTTTGGGTTGTCCGTACTTGGTTTTATTTTATTTATCGTATTTTTATCAAGCACAATAGCTGATATTAAATATTGTACAACTGTATTATTCATGAATATATCTCTTTATATAAATAATACACGATGACCTCTATTAACCTGGACACCTTTATACTCGGTGACCATTTCTTGTCTCTATGAATTGAATATAAAGATACATACATACAGTTATACCTATCCATCTTCTTGTCTCTATGGATATAAAGGTACATACAGTAAAACCTATTTATCTTCTTGTCCATTCGATACACCTTAACCACAAATATTTCTACCAGACAGTAACTGACACACGTGTAACGACCATCTAGTAAAACGTCCATTCACCATTAATCCCGAACACACTCTAAGTAAATAGACTTGGAATGAAATGGTGTTTTACTTTCTACTTTCCAACATCGACTGAGTTAATAAAGACGGGTAAACGCTATACAATCTGCTATCTGAGAAACTGTGATAGGACAAAGGTGGGAGAGAGAGAAATGGGGTTTAACAAACTTGGTCATTTCGGCACTAACATATGGTTTTAATTTTATTACAATAATTTGCATGCCCGTAGGGGTCTTTAGCAGTGGGAGGAAACCGGAGTGCCCGAGGAAACCCACGAGGTTGAGAAGGCGCCCCTATCTCCATGCCACATACGCTCACACCAGGGCTTGATACCACAGCCGCAAGCCAGAGGTGACCGGCCAACTAGAGGTCGAAGCGCGGCACTCTCTGTCGGTCTCTCTCTGTCTGTCTCCCCTCCCCCCTCTCTCTCTCTCTCTCTCTCCCTATCTCTCTCTCTCTCTCTTATAATTATATTATTTATGGGGTCACAGCATGTTGATTATATATTATAATGACCGGTGTTTATAATGGCGGTATTATATTGACCACATAACGAGTTGACCACCAACACAATATTCACTATTATTATGATAATTTATTCTCCTTCATACTTCAAATATTATTATAACCCGTAAAGCACGCAATCCAGTTCATACTTGTCAACATTCACCAGGGGAAGAATTCAATACGTGGGAAGTTAACAAATGTTAAAAACCTCGTCATGACGCCCGCCCTTCACCATTCAGTTCCAGTGTGACAAATCAAAAGATACATGCTTATCACAATATACAACCTAGGTCATTTCGGGACTAACGTATGGTTTAATTTTATTTCAATAATTCACTTGTGGGTAAGTGTCTTTAGTCCCCGGGTTATCACGTACAACCGAGGACAACATACATGTATATACTACATATACAATATACACAATATACAACATATACAAAATATACAAAATATGTAACATATACAACATATACAATACACGAGGGGTTTAATATAGGCTATGCCTGTTCCCCAATCCCTATTCAGATACAAATCTGAATAAAAATACTGCTTATAAAAAAAAATATACAATACAACATATACAACATAATATATACAACATATATACAATACACAACATAATTTACAATATAATATATACAACATATACAATACAACATATACAATATGTATGGAATATACAATACATATAATATATATGAAATATACAACAAAAACAATATATATGGAATGTCTTGTTCATGGGAATGTCGGGTACCTTGGAAAGTCGCTTACCTTGGAATGTTGTGTAGCTGAGAATGTTATCAAGTATCATCTGTCCACAGATGTCGTGTAGCTGAGAATATGTAGCTGGAAATGTCTTGTACCTTGGAATGTCTTGAACCTTGGAATGTCGTGTAGCTGAGAATGTTATCAAGTGTTATCTGTCTACAGTAAATTCTTTTATAAAACGATGTCCACCTTCTCTCAATAATTCAATATCAATACACAAACTTCTCGACCTATTTCTTCATCTTTTTCTTTCACTCGGCTAATATTATTCTTACTAGACTAAACCTTCCCACCTCTAAAAATATCATCTTTCAAGTCTGAAAGGGTAAATTCTTCTATTGTGTATCGTATCAAGTTTAATTGATACAAGTTTTACGTCCACTTCCACTCAGAGTGATATCTATCACAGACACAAGCTGTAAAGAGTACTAAGGGCTTTTATAAGAAATTGATATGAAGAGGGGGGGGGGGGTAACGTCTGCACCAACTGGACTATGTATTTATACATTCTATGTGTATGAATGTGAACTTTATACAAGAACAGTGAAAACATCTATGAATAAAGTTTTTTGCTCTGCATACATAAATTGTACCCCTCGTCCCAATTATTTGGAATACAAGTTACTTAAAGGATTTATTTCAGCGATGTTTCGGCGAAGGTTCTCCCATCTTTATCAAGCAAAGAATGGCAACCATAGTACAAATGAAGATAAATATATGCATAATATGGAAAAAAGAACCCTCGCCGAAACGAACGTTCAGATATAGAAATGGATTCTGTATAATGAAATAGTTTAAATGTAATCAAGCGGTTTACTCCACAATTTAGGGTATTTAAGGTGAAACTATTAATCTAGTTTGAAGTAGGTTTATATATTGGATGTCAAGTGGACAGGGCGTTGGTCTGTTAAATATAAAATATTTAGATTGATTTATATCGTAATCTAGCCCGGCAATAAACAGGTTAAACATTTTACACCGATTAGAGAAATTATCTGTGTTCAGGGCAAGTGGGGAGGGAGAAGGGGGTCTATCGAGAATGTCATTGGTGTCAAACTGGGTATGTTGGATGGGGGAAGGAGGTAACACCAATATCAATTTGATGTCTAACTGGGTGTGCGAGGAAGGGGATAACACCAATATCAGTCCAGGATCAGACCCATGACCTGCATAGATGACAGGTGTTGATAATATATAGTGTATGCCTTAGATAACCCTATCTCCCGGTATAATTCCAGTGATTATAGATAGATACCACGTAACGAGGTACAAGCTGGGGTATTTCCACACTAACATATAATATTATTGTGAGGAAGCGTGTAGAATTCAAGATTTTACTATTGACATACAGTGTCTTCATGTCATAGCTCCAAACTATCTCCAGGACCTAATTCAAATAAAATCCCATCAAAGAACTACCAGGTCGTCAAATATCCAACAACTTGATATTCCAAGAACAAATCTCGTATTGTGTGGTGACATGGCCTTCTCCGTAGCAGCACCAGTCCTGCGGAACAAGTTACCCCAACATGTGAAAGAAGAAGGAACTACTGCAGAATTCAAAAAGAAACTAAAGACTCATCTCTTTAATTCAATATAACATCATTTCCTGTGACAAACAACTCACCAGGCGCTATATCAATACATTATTATTATTAATATTGTGTAGTGTCCGTAGGTTTTTCATGTGTAATTGTTAACGGGGCCACCGTGGACCCCAATCGGAAGATAAGTCCCTCATGCTGGTCTGTTTTACAACTCATCAACACTGATTCGACAACTTAACAATGTTATAATCTGCACCCTGATTCACGAAATTTTAACTAAAGATAAATCCAAATTTTAGTAGATACTTCAGTTTTGATTGGCTTAGCACTAAAATCAATCTAATAATATCCAATCAAATAACTAAAATTTGGATTATATCTTAGTTAAAATTTCGTGAATAAGGCCCCAGGGCAGGGCGATTAAGCCACGCACCGAACTACTGTGACGTTCGGTCCTTAACATAAAACTCACGTGGGTTTGGTTTGCAACTCACGGATCCATCATGCTCTCAGTTCCTTGGCTAAAACTCATGTCGATCTGTTCAACAACCCACTGCGTTTATGTCTTATGCACAATTGTCCCAAGCCCCAAGCAACCGTCTGAATATATGACATCTTTGCCCTTTGCAAGCACTTTTATCCGTTGTAGTCATTGTATTTCTATTTCGAGTCGTTGTCCTTAATACATCGTTTAGACAACATTAGATATGTCTAAACATATGTAATCTGCATGCTAGTAAATAATTTAATGTCGAGTTGAGTCACTGAGATAAAAAGGATGATAATAAATGTACCTGTATCAAGTCTTCCCATCTATATAAATCTTCAAGATAATTTGTTTATCTTTATTATATTAAAGGATGGTCAACACCCACTCGTGTTATTATAACTTGTTAAGAGGATATCGGTGAATTAATTCACATCATTATAAAAGCCGCCGTATTACATGAATTTAATTCATATGCATGTTTTGATTCATGTCGACCTGTCTTTTTGTTACAGTGTTAAAAGAGTGTTTGTTAGAGGATGGTACGTCAGACAACATTTATTAACATTACCTGACTCCACGGTTAGGTTTCAAAGGATTATTCCCATCTCTTCAACAACAAGTTCTGTAACAGTTATTATAGAGATTCTGTTATTCTCTAAACAGCTGTAACGTCATTCAGAATGAAGTATTGTGACTGAAATTTTTTAGCATATTGCCTTTTCATTATCTTTAATAGAACTATTATAGTGAGAACCGTCAGTTCTTTATCTAATCTCCTATAATGTATCTTAAATAGAACTATTATAGTGAGAACTGCCAACTCTTTATCTAATCTCCCATAATGTATCTTTAATAGAACTATTATAGTGAGAACTGGCAGCTCTTTATCTAGAACTGACATAATGTATCTTTAATAGAACTATTATAGTGAGAACTGCCAGCTGTTTATCAAATCTCCCTAATGTATCTTTAATAGAACTATCATAGTGAGAACTGCCAACTCTTTATCAAATCTCCCTAAGGTATCTTTAATAGAATTTTTTCTCCAGCTCTTACATGGCGTATCTTTAAATTGCATGAGATATTATAGTATTTAATATTCCACTAATCTGTATTTGTGAACTATTATAGCTCTAGCTCCTTATCTAACTCTTATATAATGTATCTTTATGATTACAGTGAGGTGATCTCAATCTTATATAATGTATCTTTATGATTACAGTGAGGTGATCTAAATCTTATATAATGTATCTTTATGATTACAGTGAGGTGATCTAAATCTTATATAATGTATCTTTATGATTACAGTGAGGTGAGAACTGTCAGTTCTTGATCTAACTCTTATATAATGTATCTTTATGATTACAGTGAGGTGAGTACTGTCGGTTCATGATCTCAATCTTACATAATGTATCTTTATGATTACAGTGAGGTGAGAACTGTCAGTTCTTGATCTCAATCTTATATAATGTATCTTTATGATTACAGTGAGGTGAGAACTGTCGGTTCTTGATCTCAATCTTATATAATGTATCTTTATGATTACAGTGAGGTGAGAACTGTCGGTTCATGATCTCAATCTTACATAATGTATCTTTATGATTACAGTGAGGTGAGAACTGTCAGTTCTTATATAATGTATCTTGAATGGAAGGATAATTAGTCCTAGAACACCTATTGTTAAACCAGATATTGTTACTCCATTGGGACGAATTTCTCAACTGGATTTTTGTATTCTATCCTCACCTTATTTAAACATCGGATGGTGGCAAAAGGGTCGTCTATGGGTTGGAAGGGGTCGTCTATGGGTTGGAAGGGGTCGTCTATAGGTTGGAAGGGGTCGTCTATGGGTTGAAAGGGGTCGTCTATGGGTTGGAAGGGGTCGTCTATGGGTTGGAAGGGGTCGTCTATGGATGGGAAAGGGTCGTCTATGGGTTGGAAAGGGTCGTCTATGTGTTGAAAGGGGTCGTCTATGGGTTGGAAAGGGTCGTCTATGGGTTGAAAGGGGTCGTCTATGGATGGGAAAGGGTCTTCTATGGATGGCAAAGGGTTGTCTATGGATGTGCAATTGAAATATATCCAGAAATGACCAGGGTGTTGCCCCATTCCCTTTACCCCCCCCCCGGTCCTACCCCCCCCCCCCCTCTCTTTCCATCTCTCCCTTCTTTATTTCCAACCAATATGCTCTCCCCCCACCCATCGCCTATCATTCTCCTTCCATCTCATCTCTCCCTTCTTTCTTCCTCTGCCAACCCCCTATTTCCCCCACTCTCTGTCCACCTCTCCCTTCTTTCTCTCTAGTTACCTCTCTCTCTCTCTCTTCTCTCTCTCTCTCTCTCTCTCTCTCTTTATCTCTGAACAGCACGTAACTAGCATTAAAATCGTTAAAAATTCACACAATAATATAGAAACAAATCCCCCCTCTCTCTTTCTCCCCCCCCTCTCTCTCTCTCTCTCTCTCTCTCTCTCTCCATGATTTGTAGTATCTAAAATATATATACATATAGAAAGATATAAAGTTGTAACACTGAGGAGAATAAACTAGGTGGTTAAAATAACGATGGATGTAACAGTTTGTATTAATATTGTAACGTGTTTACTCGATTTAAACAAATAATTTAAACCTGACTGTAACACCCACGTGCAATATTAAACACAAATAACCACACCCCTTATACTGTTAAAATACACGTGACATTTTACATATGTGACCCCTGGGTTAACTTTAATGGTTAATTTTACTTTTATAAAATGGCGAGAGGGGCGGAACCCAGTTAGACGTTTTATAGGGGATTGTCACAGTATGGTGACCTAAAGGTTTACGTCCATTAAAACAGGATAACTTTATAAATCTGAATTTATTGTGACAGGAGCGAGTTACACTGATCAATGCATTTTCCACCTATTTAATATCGTCTTGTTCTGGCTTCAATTATTACATGCATAATGCACTCTCTAGACCTCAGATGACCGAGGTGATTCATAGACTAGATTATCCGTGCCATTTAACTGATATGGACAATCGAGACTTCGTTTATTATCGTAGCAATGATACTTTCCTTTCGATAGTAGTAGAGGGGTAGTTCATGGGGTCAACCTAGCTGAAAAGTGTATCAATTTTCTCCTATATGGTATCAATGCATGCCTATCTGAATACCACATCCACCACCAGATATCTGGCAGACTTACATTCTGATGATACCAGATATACATGCGTTGATACCATAGAAGAGCAAATTGACAGACGACTGTTCGGCTAGATTCACCTATAGTTCGGCTAAATGTTGTCATACTTCAAACGTTCATTATTTCGCCCAGAATAAATTCGACTAAAATTTTCAATATATACATTTTTACTATCTATTTTAAGACTATTGCAACAGGAACGTCCAGCTCTTTATCTAAATCTTACATAATTCATCGTTAAAATTAGAGAAACACTAAATATGATGGTCAAAATTAATTGGTGTTTGAGAGCTCTAGCTCCGCGCCTTAGCGATTGATGGCTTGAGAAGTGTTATTATGCATTCTACTAGATTAATGGATTTAAATTTCTAACTATACGCATATAAAGAATCAAACTCAAATGTAGAGTTTTAATATTTTGACTAGGCCCCTTGGGATGAATTCGTTGGGGTTGGATGGCCGAATGGTTAGCACGTGCTAAAGACCCCTACGCGCACGCGAATTATTGAAATAAAATTACATTAAACCATGTAGTAGTCCCGAAATGACCTAGTTTGTGTCGAGTGGACGTTTAACCCATATTTTCTCTCTCTCTCTCTCCCTCTCTCTCTCTCTCTCTCTCTCTCTAGAACACCCGATGCCACTACTCATTGATTAGAGAATTTCTCATGGCTAAAGACTTTTCGCGTACCTATGATATATATGCTAATTTATTCATGAATAAAACCTTTTATCTCGCCGCTAATTGCTCACACTACGTTATTAATGTCAAACTTGACACGCTAGCATTTTCATAATATCTACTTACCGGAAATCACAATTTCATAGAGAACCTTTCTTTAACTCCTGTACCGACATCATCTATCGAGAGGTGGTGCCTGGCTCTTCTGTACCGGAAATACGGAAATGATTTTTTCTTTTTTAAAAAAAAGATTGACGACTTATCGATGCTGATTTGTAAAACGAAACAGGATGACCTTCAATATTGGTGCCGAAGGTCACGAGCTGTAGAAAGGTCAGGTTGAGGTAATTGTAGTTAGATTGCTGTGACCTTCAGATTGGTTGAGTAAATGTGAGCGACTCCCCGACAAGGACGATAATGTAAGTAAAAAGTCGAATTTATTTTTTATTTACTGTCGATGGTAAATATCAGATTGGTTACACGCCGGATAGTCAACAGACGAGGGGCGATTATTTATACTACCAAAATAAGACTCGTCGTGTAATTTTTATTCACTGGTGCGGGATAGAGAACCTGACAAGGACAGTCGTCTAGTCGCCCGGGTGAGACAAAAAACCCAAGATGCCGCGAATAGTAGGACGTTAAACCCATTTTATTTCCTATAAACCTATAACAGTAAATCTCTTAGATCTTTGGGATATATTCTATGGTCGGCAAAAACTAAAAGTCAGGGGAGGCTTAAATTGGATATGTACAGGGTAAATTAGGTTTTATTCTTATGGAGGTTTTTGTTGAAATCTGTTACAGGTTATTCTTGCAGAGTAGGTTTATGCTTTTCATAAGAAAACATGATACAGGTTGTTTTTTTTTGGGGGGGGGGGATTCTAGGATATTCTCATTTTACATAGACGGTTTATAAAATGAAATGAAATGGGGTTTAACGTCCTACTCTTCTGCACCTAACCCGGGCTAACGGAAGACGGAGACGGTTTATAAGCGAAATACGGTGCTCGACATCAAGTATACTGTGGGCCCCGGTTTTTATTTTCTTTTTCTTGGGTTGTTTTCTTCAGTCTTGACAAGAACGGCTCTCTAGTCGTTCGAATGGAACGAAAAACCGATGTCTCGTTTACACATTGGCGTGCATGTAAAAGATCCCTTGACAGTTGGAATTCGATATAAGTGTAGGCCGTAGCGCCGCTGTCCGGGCACAATGTCCCCTCATAGCACACTGCATGGCGTATGCTCGATTTCTTTAGCCCAGTCAGGGCAGAGTAGTAGGAAATTAAACCCCATTTCAGTCGGAGAAAACCGGAGGACCCGGAGACAACTCACGAGGATGGACATGTACATCTGCTTCTGTCGCGTACAACCGGGGAATTGAAACGGCAACGTGAAGTTGGCACGTTATTCGGGATTCAAATAACGAATACCGTGCTGGCTCGTTATTCGGGATTCGCATATAACGAATAACGAGCCAGCACGTTTTTCGGGATTCGGGATTCGACACTAAAATGAGCGACCATTTCCTCGATATCTCCGAACCTAAGGGTAAGTGAACGTCGGGTGGCCGACTAGCACGGACGGAGACAGCAGCATCTCCAGCGAGTACGGTGCTAACTGGTTTGCTGGAGTTCGTGGACAGTAAATGAACGTTGGGTGACCGACTAGCAAGGAGACGACCGTTTCTTTATGCGAACAGGGCACTTTATTCGGGATTGTCCTGCTCTCGCCTGTTTTATTACCGAATCCCGAATAAAGTGCTGGCTCGTTATTCGGGATTCGCCAATAACAACCGACCAGCACCGAGGCGACTATTTGTCAAGCGAATAGGGTGCTGATTGGTTATTTAGAGTGCACTGGGCAGTCCTGTCCTGCTCTCAGCTGTTTTATTGTCGAATCTCATGCAAGCTGTGTAATTGAGTGTCTGACTAATCGTACAAAGTCATTGTCTGATTGTGTTACAGAATACCTCTTTCATGATAATTCAAGTATATTTTGTACTGTTACTGACAGACGTTTGGAGATCCTACCTCTAGTGCGGTCGTATTTATATTAAACACAGCTAGGTCTATATAAATGTAATATTGAAACTAACTAATTAATTGGTCCTGTTAATACTAACCAAAAGTCTATATAAATGTAATATTGGGCACCACACGTATAAATGACGTAAGATTAACACTCAACAGTGTTTTAGTTATTGCATATTCCTGAAGCAATGCTGGATTGGCTTCTGATACTTGAACTTTTGAGGGAGTGTGTCTATTCTTCCCGTTCAATCAAATCTATCACAATTGCAGCAACATACCAGTCTTAGGTTTAATGTGGGTCTTCCCTAAAACTGCGGGGGGGTGGGTGGGAGGAGGGCTCGTGGTCTAGAGTGCCTCGCTTCGACCGCTAGCTGGCCGGTCACCTCTGGCTTGCGGCTGTGGTATCGAGCCCTGGTGTGAGCATATGTGGCATGGAGATAGGGGCGCCTTCTCAACCTCGTGGGTTTTCTCCGGGCACTTCGGTATTCTCCCACTGCTAAAGACCCCTACGCGCTAGCGAATTATTGAAATAAAATTAAACCATATGTTAGTCTCTCTCTCTCTCTCTCTCTCCCTCCCCCCTTTAATTATCATGCTTATTAATGATTGAATACCGTCTGTCATATTGGAGACTTAAACAGAATAATTGGAACATTTAACAAACCAACCAAATGCGATTGAAATCCATCAAGCACTTTTCGGGGAAAAGGCTGAAAAATAAAAACATGTACATTTGCTCGTTTTATTTCCTCATTCCCTATTGGGCCAATCGCTTTCATTCGATTGTCAACGCAATACATCTTCCTCATTTGGTTAAAGGAGCTGAATCGTTAATATTTTGAATCTAGAAATTGACACACATGGGTAGAAACGCATATAATAATGTAATATGAATATATATAAACTGATTTACATTCAATCGTTTCTTTTTTTGTTACTGTAATAGCAATCTCTAGCATCTGGTTATTGCAGTCTACATCGATAGTATTTATTGAGCATGCTTTCCAGAAAAAAGATGAATGCACAAGACTTCCAGAATATGTCTAGCACCGTTCGCCGATTCCCTTGTTACAAATGGTGCTGAAACGCATTGTGGTACACGATTCATGTACCAACTGTAAAATGTTTATTTTGTCTTAGAAATTGGATATCAGAGGCCCACCTTTTCTCGCTAGGATTACAACATCAATGTTGAATTAAATTGGCAAATAATTCATGTTTTAATGTCATAGACTTAGGGTGATATTGAGTTCGAGACTTAGCTACTTTAAAATCCATTCAGCGGATCAGAATTAGAAGACGCAAATATAAAAAAGTTGGACTAATAATTATAAAACAATTATCAACATAAATGAATTATAGGATATTAATGGAAGTGGTATACTCAATATGATAATTAGATATATTATATTTGATGCTAGTCATTTAGGAAACACAGAACTTGAAGAGTGTTAATACGGATTCAATGCGGATCATTGGCGCAGATCGGCATTATTGATACGGGGTGGCTGACATCCATTAATGAATTATGAGTGATTAATGGAACTCGTCTACCTAATATAACAAAACATTGTATTTCTTTTAAACAGCAGAAAATGACTTTTAGAAAAAAAAACAAATCAACTAATTGATTTAGATTATTACAAATTAATGATTCTGTAAAAACACGGAATTGTCTCTCCAAAAATCAACCAATTTTACTGGATATATAAGGGATATTCGGCTACAACACAGTGACAGTTCAAAATGGCGGGTATTAGACATCGTCTGTCAACTATCTGGGGAGAGTTCCCGAATGAAACCTCGTTACACGGATGTAAAAATACATTTGCTAAGCAACACGGGCCTTTAAAAAGGATATTGTGGTTTTTATGTTTTGGTGTAATGGTTGGTATTTTGGTGTACACAACTGTTACTTTCTATCTGAAGTATATAGAGTTTAATTTTGTGACCAAGACCAGCACGAGATATCATCCTGAAGTAGAATTCCCAGCTGTCACAATTTGTAACTTATGTTGGTTTTATAAATTAAAGAGCTCGGACATCGATAACCTTAATAAATTGGAACCTCTCAAGATGGAATTTTTCAATTTTTTGCGTAACGTAGTAAATGCATCGCCTTCGTTTAATCCTTTTGATTCCAAATGGCAAAAGTTGAGACTAAGCTCGACAGATGTAAACCAGTTGGGATTGGGTATCCAAGAAGTGGTTGCGTTCGGAGATGTGAAGAATCAGCCGCTGACCAATCTGGAATCCAACTTCTCTATAACTTACAGGGGACCCTACGAAAAATGTTTCACTTTTAACTGGAGATATTCGAATCAGACACATGACGAAAAACCGTTGATGTTTCGATCCTCAAACGAAATGGTCCTTTCTCTGGACACTGTACAGGATAGATGCTATACTAACAGGTTGTCAATTGGCTTTCGCCTTTTACTGCATCATCCTGACGAACCATTCCATGCTCATTCCCCATCAATTGAGCTTCCTACAGGATATTTCCACAGGATGCAGGTCTCTAAAAAGGAATATCAATATTTAGGAAGTCCGTACAATTCGTACCAGAATCAACATTGTGTACAAGACGGCAAGAGACCCAAAGGATCCAATGAAGATCCTTTTCCGTATTCTCATGCTAGCTGTGTTATTGAGTGTCTGACTAATCGGACCCAGTCATTGTGTGGGTGTGTTGCAGAATACCTCTTTCATGATAATTCAAGTATATTTTGTACTGTTACTGACAGATATTCTTGTTCCAAGGACGTTTGGAATTCCTACTTTATTTTGGAGAATACCGAAGTCTGTGACTGTAAGAGACCGTGTTCGGAAATCAAATATGACTATGAACTTTCGTCCATGCCGGCTAGAAATGATAAAAATTTCGAAAACACAATATATTTGGCGATATCCTTTAAAGAAATGATGGTCACTACGATCAAACACGAAAAGGAATTGGACTTTGGGGATATTGTAAGTCACCTTGGGGGTTACATGGGTTTCTGTCTTGGAGCCAGTGTGTTGACATTGTTAGAGCTGGTTGAGGTGGTATTGAAGAGTTTGAAGGCGGTCAGCGTACATGGACATAGTTTGGAGAAAAGTCCAGAATCAACAGCACCAACTTCTGTTGAACACCTCGAAACTGATAGTACTGGTATTTGAACATTTGGTGTTGGAGAGGTTTTAGCATCTCCCCAAGAAACATTGATGTAACATGGATGCCACTGACTAGTTTTATAAAAGTGATATATTGATCTTATAGGTTATATGGAGTGCGGTAATATTAAAACAGAACACATGATGCTTATATAAATATACTATTATGGACAACACAATTTTAGTTATTTGAATTTGGTGATATTATTCAGATATTCAGCATTGTCTGGTATTCATAAACTATGATTCATTTATCATGACACTCATTTGCATAATTACTGTACCAAGAATAGGGTCCTGTGTACACATCAGTTATGAGCGAGTAGTCAATTTGTTGCAGATTTATAATATTCCACGTTCATTGGCACGGGCCCTACTCTGTCTCTACTCCCTCCTAGCCCGCGGTAAGCGTCCATCGCGCTATCGCCGCTCTCACAACGCTTTTGCTAAGCGGCTATGTTGCATGCATCATTGAACAATTATACCAATTTTAATTTCTTTTTCTAAATTTTATTTAAAGCATGCATAATTTATTTAACTTTGTATTCACATGTACAGAAAATATGTCTGACCTTGATGTTATAAGACGATTTGTCAAAATTTTTACAGTGTATCTTCAATAAATATGTTAATATTATCGATATTTCCATTTTTATACGCCCACATTTTCATGTGGACGTATTATGCCGTCGCCCCTGTCCGCACGGACGTCCGGCCGTATGTCTCTATAATTCTTATCCGATTTTAACAAAACTTGAAATATGGGTTTGTCCTCAAATGATCGCGGCTCCTCTCGATATTGGCATGTATCGGTTCGACACTTGATGGATTATGGCTCCTGATTATCCGAAAACTCACGATTTTAGCCTGTGGACCGTAAAGAGATCACAATTTTGAAGCGATTTTGATGAAACTTGACATGCGTGTTTATAACCCAACGATCGTGGTTCCTTGCGATATTTGCGCATATCGGATCGGAACTCCCTGAATTATGGCCCCGATTATCCGAAAAATCGCATTTATTAGCCTGTCTTCTCTTGAGGTCACAATTATTACCCGATTTTAAAAAAAAAACTTTGATTATATCATCATTACACGGTAGTGGAGGTTCGAATTTCATGAATATCGGACAAATTTGCCGAACAACAAAATGGCCGCCGCTTTTACGCGAATAATATCAAAAACAATATGGTATATCAAGGTTGTGGGCTCTTTAGAGGTCATAGTTTTAATTCGATTTTGATGAAACTTGAAATGCTTGTTTTTAATCTAAAGATCTTGGTTCCTTTTGATATTTGCACATATCGGATCGTAACTTCCTGAATTATGGCTCCTGATTGTACGAAAAAAATCGCCTTTTATAGCTTGTGGTCCCTCTGGAGGTCACAATTATTAACGGATTTTTGAACAAAAAACGTTTGATTATATCACCGTTACACCGTAATGAAGGTTGAGTTCAAATTTCGTGAAAATCAAACAAAAACTCCTCAACAAAATGGCCGCCGCTTCTACGCGAATAGTGTAAAAATATGGTATATAAAGGTTGTAGACCCTGTAGAGGTCACAATTTTAATCTGATTTTGATGTAACTTGAAATGCATGTTTACATGTAATTCCATGAATTATGGCCCATGATTGTAGGAAAAATCACTTTCATTATAGCCACTCGGTTAATCTCGACAGATTCCGTAAACTAGGCTACATCTAGTCTCGGATGTATGACAGTAAGTGATATGTACCTACGCCCATACATTTGCGATGCGGCTACCGGTTTACTTTAACAGGAAAACTTGACGCTATTACACAAATTGGGAACCTATTCGGCTAGCGACCTATTCGACCGATCGAGCTGCAACCTGTTCGTTGGAAACCTATTTAGAGTAAAGACAACAGTCTCTATTTATCAACCAATAAAATCCAACGTTATGTCTATCAAATGAAAGTAGAACATATTATTTTTTATCCATTCCTTCAGCTCAGAATTTCGTGAAAATCTAACAACAACTCCTGAACAAAATGGCCGCTACCTTACTTTGTCTAAATGTAACCCTCCAAGAGACTTAGACACATTTCAATAATCAATAAACCAACCACATATCAATGACATTCATCAATGAAAACATATAAATTTTCCCGTTTGGTTTCCTCATTCCCTGTTGGTCCAATTCATACGACACGTCTTTTATAACTTGGTTGAAATAGGATCAGGAGTAGCATTGGAACATATAAAAGTTGGACGAATAATATAAAGCAATTTTCAAATATAAACAAAGGTACTGTAGGTGCCAGTCATTAATGAATTATTGGAAATGTAGAGAAATTTGAAGTGCATGGGTCACCCTACAAATTGTGAACCTCTAGTGCGGTCGTATTTATATTAAACACAGCTAGGTCTATATAAATGTAATATTGAAACTAACCAATTAATTGGTATATATAGTGCGGTCCTTTTAATACTAAACAGAAGTCTATATAAAGGTAATATTGTGAACCCTGCATACAAATGACGTAAGATTAACACTCAACAGTGTTTTAGTTATTGCATATTCCTGAAGCAATGCTGGATTGGCTTCTACTACTTGAACTTTTGAGGGAGTGTGTCTATTCTTCCCGTTCAATCAAATCTATCACAATTACAGCAACTTACGTTTAATGTGATTTTTCCCTAAAACTCCGGACTGTGATTTAAGATATTAAAAGCGGTGAAAGTATGTTCGTATCTAAACAGTATTGTTTACATTTCATTCGATTTAATAGCCTCGTTTGTCACGCAATTAGTTTTACTGTAGTATTCTGCTATGCACGGGTTAATTGTGCATAATAAAATCGTGAGCCATGACGTAACGTTATGTAAACATATTTAGTCCAACTTGGCGCTTTGTTTTAAGAGTAAAGCGTTTGTAATATAGTCAGCTACTGGTTGTTAATGGGACTTTTGACCAATCATAATTTAGAAAAAGAATGTTTGCTTTTTATAGCAGTGTGTAGTGGGATTAGCTCTGGTCCGAAGTAGTGGAATTAATCACCGACTAGTACAAGACTTGCACGTAAGATCATATGGTCGGCCATTGAGTCTAGTGGTTTTGTTTTGATTTCCGTCGTAGGTCCTCCGATTTCCTCGCGCCTAAAGTTAGTTCTTGAATGACCATGCCCTTGAAATTGTTCCAAGTAAACTGTAACGCCTGTATCGTTTTTGGAATAATCAAGAAGTTTTAATAGTGATATGAAATGTCAACATCAAATCAAACTCCGCCATCTACTCCAGTTATATAAAACGAAAGTAAGAAACAAAAGTGTGTCCGAACTGTAATTCTACAGACGAATATAATAATCATTTTTTCATATGCCCAGCCTACTCTGCCCAAAGAACATTTCTCCAAAATGATCTACACCAGCATAAACAAAATGTTACAATTGACCTGATCTTATATGGCAACCCTGACCTTTCAGATGAAACTAATTTTAACATATTTGAAATAGTGCAAAAATGTAATAAAGATAGCAAGCGGTTTTAAAACATTAATTATTAAAACTATGTTTCATATTATATAATGTTATTAGATTTTCATAACCTTATATATATATATAATATATATCAATGAAATGTATATATGTTTGTAACTCACTGTCTATATATATGTCCACCATTGCCTATTGTAAACATAAGATTTAAATATTTTACGTGTTTGGAGAGAACTTATATACGCCTTGGCCTATTGTTCAATCTATTTCAGTTTATTGAATAAAATATTGTTTAAACTAAAGACCCCTTCTCACAACGAAATTAATGAAATAAATACAAGCATCTCTCTCCCTGTATCATCATTTGAACTCTATGTGGAATTATTCCCATTATTCCTGGGACTTGCAGGAATAATGTCTTGAACACATCTGTTAAATAGAAAGAATTGATTCCATATTAGTAAACAAGCTCGTGTTGTCTTATAACCAATGGTAACCACCCCTTCCATTCGGTGAATGAAGGTCGTACAAGATAAACAACGACTGTAAATAGTCTGGATGTAGTAATCTATAAAAGGAAAGGTTATCATGACCTATAGGGTGTGTGCCAATTGTGCTACACTTTCCTGCTATGGACTAAAACGTGTAATTAGGGAGCATTTTACGTGCAAAATAACATTTAGGGGGAGAGGTTTTAGATAGGTCAAGTCTGTTCCCCAAACCCATTCAGACAACGTGAATAAATATTGCTTAAAAAACAAAAACAAAAAAATTTTTTTTTTTTAATAAGTGAATTTATTGGTTAATACTGGGTACCAACTGTTGTTCGATGCTTTACGATACGATTGTACCTATTGAGTCCACTATCTGCTACATTAGGATAAGACCTAATAGTATATGATCAAATTACTCCCCTTTAAGACTAGGATCTCAATCGTAGCGCGAATCATGAAAGCGGGAACCCAGCTTAAGGTGCACGGGACCTAGGTTCACGTCGCAGTGCATACAGTGCATGTCTTTGATTGAACAACGGATACCAGGAATGACACGAAATGATGTTTAACATCTCACTTTTCTTCGCCGATTAGGTTTATAAAGAACTGGGGATCTGCCAAGAGAAAGGACAGAAAAAACATGTCCATAATTTCTTCTTTTATTCCATTATTGATGGGTTTTTTGTCTCTATTTTTAAACCCAAAAGATAATACTTGTAACAAAATAGCAACAGATTACGGCAAATTTAGATATTCACAGACATTTCCACGTTTTCAAATCCTATTTACAGAAGTTCTGGCAGACCCTTTCCTTTCTGGGAACACAGAAGATGAAGAAATTTGGTTCAAGGACTTTTCATTATAATGAATCAATTCTATGGAATTAATCGCCTCCACCTATAGTTTGAAAATGTGAAATATTGTCCATCTTCAAATGAAATGTGAAATATTGTCCATCTTCAAATGAAATGTGAAATATTGTCCATCTTCAAATGTAATGAAATGTGAAATATTGTCCATCTTCAAATGAAATGTGAAATATTGTCCATCTTCAAATCTAATGAGGAGACCAGGGGCCGGTTGCTCAAAACTAAGTTATTTTAACGATCCGTTAAACTAACGGATCGTTATCTTTTATGTGTCGTTTGGTAACGGTCCGTTAAATTTCTGTTGCTGGACAGTCAATTTCATTATCCGTTAAAGTTAACAGGGCTTCGAGCAACAACCTTTCTCTCCGTTAAAGTTAACGATCCGTTTACTCCATGTTAACGGATCGTTAAAAGTTAACAGAGCTTTGAGCAACCGGCCCCTGGCTGTTAAGTCACTATAATTAACTCTCATGAACAATTTTATGCGCCTAGAGCATCCCCAGGTGGAAGGAATAAGTGATTATAATTATTATTATTATTGTTAGATCAAACAATCAATAGATACATATAACACAATCCATTGAAGCGATACGTGCGTAAAACAGGGTTGGTAAACCTCAGATAGAGATGGTCAATTTTTCAGCAGTGGGACGACCCTACTCCTCGTCAATTCCAAGCTGCGAATCAAAACCACGTCACGTGATAGACCTTAACTGACCCACTTCAACCAATCACATACATTCCTACATATTGGACATTGTATTAATTAGAACCGAGTTATTGATTGGTCTCAAGTCACGTGATTGGGCACCTGTAGGCCATGTGAAAATGTTTTATAATCAAGGCCAAATCTGATTAATCAATCTACAGAGAGAGATTTGATATCTGGACGGTGATTGATAGAATTAATTAAACAAAACAATGTACTTTATTCAAAAGGAAGTGCCGAAGTCCTGTTTTCTGGGGGTTGTAGCTTAATTCAACAATAAGGACGAAACTCAGATAATTAGTTAAAATTGTACTTTTAATAAACGAGTGTCCAAAACTGGTTAACGGTCACAATAACAAGATAGGTATCGCTAGGGCAAGCCGGTCACCAGACTAAAGTTACAGTAGAATATAGAACATATATATACAAGTTTAGGATTAAAATAATTATATAATGATATTTGATAAGATGTTAAATTGCACATAGGAAACAGATGTTTAAATACAGAAGAAGATATGGACATATCAAGAATGCGTGTTAACTATGATTACCTAATATATATCCTTACATTAAGTGTAAACTCAAACAGTTAAAAGGCTTGATAGATTAGTGAGATATCAATACGGTCCTTTACTATTTTAACTAAAATCATATAATAAATATATATACAAAGATACGCTATAACAGAAGTGATGATTAACCATGGATAATTGAATACAGCATGCACGTTTGATGGTTGCATCCTCTTATGTTTGTCAGTGAGTCCACGTTTATAATAAGCCGGCAATTTGTTTCCCCATGGTTCTGGCGTCACCTTTATAAACCGGCGATTGGTTTCCCCATGGTTCTGGCGTCACCTTTATAAACTGGGCGATTGTTTCCCCATGGTTCTGGCGTCACCTTTATAAATAGGGCGGTTGTTTTCCCAATGGTTCTGGCGTCACCTTTTTAAACTGGCTGATTGGTTTCCCTATGGTTCTTACGTTACCTTTATAAACTGAGCGATTGTTTTAAGAGTGGCTCTTGGTTCACACTTACAAACAGGGCGGTTGTTTTCCGTGTGGTTCCGGTGTCACCTTTATAAACCGGGCGATTGGTCTCCATGTGGTATTTAAAACACCAATTAGGGTGTGGCTGTAACCCAATCTTTGTGGTTTGGTGGTTTAAAGCCGTGTCCTACCGATTATACCTGGTTACATTTAAAACCTCGTGGGTTTTCTCTGGGTACTCCTATTTCCCCCCACTGCTTAAGACCCCTATGCGCAAGAAAATTATTGAAATAAAATCGTAGCATATGTTAGTCCGGAAATGGCCTAGTTTGTGTCGAGTGGACGTTAAACCCTATATTGTTTAGATTACAATGCTTTTAATTTTAACACAAGGTACAATTTTATGGATACACAATTACTGAGTTTAATACTAATCCTAGGATACTCTCGTCTTTATCATTTGCTTAGTATTAAACTCAGTAATTGTGTATCCATAAAATTGTACCCCGTGTTAATATGTTCAATTACTAAATGCCAATCAAAGACGATACAATTGTTATCATAAAACAGAAACTGACGATTGACTTTACACATGGTGGAGAAACCAATCTAACGAAGGAAGAAGGTCAGAGGTTAAAATAAATATTAAATTATATGATTGATAACAACGAGAGAATGGAAGCAGGCCAATATTATTACAATATTATTAAATTATGTCCGAGTATGAGTCTGGATTATAATAACGGTTACAGACAAGTGACGCGTCTGGAGGGAAGTTGGGTAGTCGAAAGGTTAACGTCTGTACGCTGCATCATAAGGTCTGTCATTGAGTGAAGTGACGTGGGCTCAATTAGCAACGTGAAGTTGGCACGTTATTCGGGATTCGGGTTCCAAACTCGTTATTCGGGAGGGATTCGCGAATCCCGAATACCGTGCTAGCTCGTTATTCGGGATTCGCCAATAACGAATAACGAGCCAGCACGTTATTCGGGATTCACCATCAAAACAGACCCATCTATCTTGCATCTGAGCATTTCCCTGTTGGGTGACCGACCAGCTCACGATCGACGCTAAAATTTGGGGATAAAATTGACTGTAAAAGGGCGGGTTTGTAATTGAGAGACTCAATGTGCACCTTTCAAACCTAGTTGTCAGACTAATTATTGACTGGGAGTACACAATACTCGCTGGAGATGCTGCTGTCGCCGTGCTAGTCGGCCACCCGACGTTCACTTACCCTTAGGTTTGGAGGTATCGAGGAAATGGTCGCTCATTTTAGTGCCGAATCCCGAATCCCAAAAGACGTGCTGGCTCGTTATTCGTTATTTGAATCCTGAATAACGTGCCAACTTCACGTTGCCATAATATTAACATATTTATTGAAGATACACTGTAAAAATTTTGACAAACCGTCTGATAACATCAAGGTCAGACATATTGTCTGTACATGTGAATACAAAGTTAAATAAATTATGCATGCTTTAAATAAAATTGTGAAAAGAAATTAAAATTGGTATCATTGTTCAGTGATACATGCAACATAGCCGCTTAGCAAAGGCGTTGTGAGAGTGGCGATAGCGTGGTGGACGCTTACCGAGGGCTAGGAGGGAGTAGAGACAGAGTAGGGCCCGTGCCAATGAACGCCGAATATTATAAATCTGCAACAAATTGACTACTCGACCTTATTCTTGGTACACTAATTATGCAAATGAGTTTCATGATAAATGAATCATAGTTTATGAATACCAGACAATGCTGAATATCTGAATAATATCACCAAATTCGAATAACTAAAATTGTGTTGTTCATAATAGTTTATTTATATAAGCATCATGTGTTCTGTTTTAATATTACCGCACTCCATATAACCTATAAGATCAATATATCACTTTTATAGAACTAGTCAGTGGCATCCATGTTACATCAATGTTTCTTGGGGAGATGCTAAAACCTCTCCAACACCAAATGTTCAAATACCAGTACTATCAGTTTCGAGGTGTTCAACAGAAGTTGGTGCTGTTGATTCTGGACTTTTCTCCAAACTATGTCCATGTACGCTGACCGCCCTCAAACTCTTCAATACCACCTCAACCAGCTCTAACAATGTCAAAACACTGGCTCCAAGACAGAAACCCATGTAACCCCCAAGGTGACTTACAATATCTCCAAAGTCCAATTCCTTTTCGTGTTTGATCGTAGTGACCATCATGTCTTTAAAGGATATCCTTAAATATATTTTGTTGTCGAAAGTTTTATCCTTTTTAGCCGGCATGGACGAAAGTTCATAGTCATATTTGATTTCCGAACACGGTCTCTTACAGTCACAGACTTCGGTATTCTCCAAAATAAAGTAGGATCTCCAAACGTCCTTGGAACAAGAATATCTGTCAGTAACGGTACAAAATATACTTGAATTATCATGAAAGAGGTATTCTGCAACACACCCACACAATGACTGGGTCCGATTAGTCAGACACTCAATAACACAGCTAGCATGAGAATACGGAAAATGATTTTCATTGGATCCTTTGGGTTTCTTGCCGTCTTGTACACAATGTTGATTCTGGTACGAATTGTACGGACTTCCTAAATATTGATATTCCTTTTTAGAGACCTGCATCCTGTGGAAATGTCCTGAAGCAAGATCAGTTGATGGGGAATGAGCATGGAATGGCTCGTCAGGATGATGCAGTAAAAGACGAAAGCCACGTGACAACATGTTAGTATAGCATCTATCCTGTATAGTGTCCAGAGAAAGAACCAATTCGTGTGCGGATTGAAACATCAACGGTTTTTCGTCATGTGTCTGATTTGAATATCTCCCGTTAAAAGTGAAACATTTTTCGTAGGGTCCCCTGTAAGTTATAGAGAAGTTGGATTCCAGATTGGTCAGCGGCTGATTCTTCACATCTCCGAACGCAACCACTTCTTGGATACTCAATCCCAACTGGTTTACATCTGTCGAGCTTAGTCTCAACTTTTGCCATTTGGAATCAAAAGGATTAAACGAAGCCGATGCATTTCCTATGGAACGCAAAAAATTGAAATATTCCATCAAAAGAGGATCCAATTTATTAAAGTTATCGATGTCCGAGCTCTCTAATTTATAAAACCGACATAAGTTACAAATTGTGACAGCTGGGAATTCTACTTCAGGATGATATCTCATGCTGGTCTTGGTCACAAAATTAAATTCCTTATACTTCAGATAGAAAGTAACAGTTGTGTACACCAAAATACCAACCATTACACCAAAACATAAAAACCACAATGTTCTTTTTAAAGGTCCGTGTTGCTTAGCAAATGTATTTTTACATCCGTGTAACGAGGTTTCATTCAGGAACTCTCCCCAGATAGTTGACAGACGATGTCTAATACCCGCCATTTTGAACTGTCACTGTGTTGTAGCCGAATATCCCTTATATATCCAGTAAAATTGATTGATTTTTGGAGAGACAATTCCGTGTTTTTACAGAATCATTAATTTGTAATAATCTAAATCAATTAGTTGATTTGTTTTTTTTCTAAAAGTCATTTTCTGATGTTTAAAAGAAATACAATTTTTTGTTATATTAGGTAGACGAGTTCCATTAATCACTCATAATTCATTAATGGATGTCAGCCACCCCATATCAATAATGCCGATCCGCGCCAATGATCCGCATTGAATCCGTATTAACACTCTTCAAGCTCTGTGTTTCCTAAATGACTAGCATCAAATATAATGTATCTAATTATCATATTGAGTATACCAGTTCCATTAATATCCTATAATTCATTTATGAGTATAGTTGATAATTGTTTTATAATTATTAGTCCAACTTTTTTATATTTGCTTCTTCTAATCCTGATCCGCTGAATGGATTCTAAAGTAGTCAAGTCTCGAACTCAATATCACCCCAAGTCTTTGACATTAAAAACATGAATTATTTGTCAATTTAATTCAACATTGATGTTGTAATCTTAGCGAGAAAAGATGGGCCTCTGATATCCAATATTTAAGACAAAATAAACATTTTACAGTTGGTACATGAATCGTGTACCACAATGCGTTTCAGCACCATTTGTAGGCCTAACAAGGGAATCGGCGAACGGTGCTAGACATATTCTGGAAGTCATGTGCATTCATCTTTTTTCTGGAAAGCATGCTCAATAAATACTATCGATGTAGACTGCTATAACCAGATGCTAGAGATTGCCATTACAGTAACAAAAAAAGAAACGATTGAATGTAAATCAGTTTATATATATTCATATTACATTATTATATGCGTTGCTACCCATGTGTGTCAATTTCTAGATTCAAAATATTAACGATTCAGCTCCTTTAACCAAATGAGGTAGATGTATCGCGTTGACAGTCGAATGAAAGCGATTGGTCCAATAGGGAATGAGGAAATAAAACGAGCAAATGTACATGTTTTTATTTTTCAACCTTTTCCCCGAAAAGTGGTTGATGGATTTCAATCGCATTTGGTTGGTTTGTTAAATGTTCCAATTATTCTGTTTAAGTCTCCGATATGACGGTCTGATTATAATCGGCTTGTTTCTTTGTTGAAATATTCCACTGGTATTCAGTCATTAATGAGCATGATAATTAAAGGGGAATTAGATAGAGAGATGGGGAGAGAGAGCGGAGAGGGAGAGAGGGAGAGAGAGCTAGAGAGAGAGGGAGAGAGAGGCGACCCTACTACTCCTTGTGGCTTTCGAAATATCTTCTGGAAATGTGATCGAACTATGGTCCATCTTCCAAGTAACAAATTAGCGGAGAGGGAGAGAGAGAGAGAGAGATGGGGTTTAACGTCCACTCGACACAAACTAGGTCATGTCGGGACTAACATATGGTTTAATTTTATTTCAATAGTTCCTTTGCGTGTAGGGGTCTTTAGCACTAGTATGAAACCGGTGGACCCGGAGAAAACATACGAGGTTGGACAGGCGACCTTAATCCTTGTCACGTACAAACGGGGATTCGAAACCACGCCAGTGATCTTATTAAACCCAAACTGTGCTAATGTATTATGTAAAAACAAATTTCTAAAGTTGTTGTAAATTGTATTGTATATTGGTAATTGTTATAAAATAAGCTTAGCTGAGACATACAATTAGATATTGTATTTTTATCACATATTTTTGGCAGATAAAATATTCAAGTCGGCGGGGAAAAATACGAACATTTCTTTATATAAAATGTATCATTCATGTTGGCGGAAAACAATTAAAGCCAGCGTGAGCCCTGCTCAAGACACATACGCACAACTGAATTATTTAACAACACATTGCACCATATGTTAGTCTCGAAATAATCTAATCTGTGTCGAATGGATGTTAACCCAATTGCCCTCTTTTTCTCTTCATAGATCTGTCATTAAACAGTGATTTCCAATACAGGAATAATTTTATCTGACTCTGCATTTAACTCCCACGTTCTTGACCTAAATAGATCTTAGTACTAGAAAAATAGCAGTCAAGCCTCCGTTAACCTGTCTTCACTCGATATTGGTCAATTGACCACTGACCGTCCTCAAAATTGATTTAAAAAATCGATAAAATAAGATTCTATACCATTCCAACGCCCTCTTCAATATCCAAGACTTCATTAATACGCTTCCGTCAAGACTTCATCAAACAGCCTGACCTAGATATTACAATAATTGGATGGATTCTGTTAATATTTATTTACTTGGTCGGAAAATTTTACCATAGTATGCTGCTTGATAAGGTTTCCATTAAGAGAGACAGAGACAGAGAGGGTGGAGGCGTAACGTTCACTCGACACAAACTAGATCATTCTGGAACTAACACACTGTTCAATTCGCTTTCGGATAAGGGTCTTTAGCAGTGTGTGTGGGGGGGGGGGACCAGAGAAAACCCCCGAGGTTGAACTGGCGAAGCTACTCCTTGTCACGTACAACCAGGAATTCGGCACACACTAAAACAAACACTGACTCGCTATCCTGGACGTTGTGTGTTTGATTTCTGCATTAACAGAAAACAATTCATCGTAGTTCCCCTTGTTGGCGATGCAGGGCGGATAATAATTAGCTAGAAAATAAAGAAAGGCATTTCATTTAGAAGTATCACCCTAAATTAAATGCTGCAGAATTTTATGTTATAATTTGATGTTTTAATATTTTTGTATTTGATACTAGGCCATTTCCGTACTAACGTATGGTGCATTTTTATTACAATAATGATCTTTAGCAGTGAGGGAAAACCGTAGCACCGCCGTTCGATCTATTGCATAAGGCGAACTTCAAGTTTGATCAGTGGTCTGGAGATGTAAACAGGGACAGCGCTAACACTTCCCCTAACCCTAACCTACAATCTCATCTCACTTCCTCTAACCCTAACCTACAACCTCATCTCACTTCCCCTAACCCTAACCTACAATCTCATCTCGTCAACATTCACTTGCTGTAACCTTATTTACATCTCAGCGACCTTGGCGAAATCTTGAATTGATTTAAAAAGTATTTATTCAGAATTCTTATATACAATTATAGAGGGAATAATATGAATAAGTTGGATACAGTAACAAGCAACTTAATGCTTATATAAAACTGCTTTCAGATTGGAGTGAAATGAATATAAATTTAATGATCAGCTGGTAATGTAATACAATGAGAATGATTATAAATATTAGGGTTTTAGATGAGATGAGAGGGGTATATAAATAAAAAAGAAAAATAGTCAAAGGAAAAGAGAGAAAACTGGAAAAGGAACGGGTGCCCGAGTACAGATTTGGATAATAAAGTTGAGGACGCGATGCCAAGGAGAGAAAGCAAAGAAAATCTTGAATTGGCCTCCGCTCTTAGGGAACAATAATTTCCCCCATAGCACGATGCATGACGTTATGGACGGCGCAGACATTTAGGACATTTTTATTTCATTACAAAAATACACATAACATTAGTCAGCAGTGCTTGAAGGCGAGACTGACCTATTATTATAGCACACAAGTGAATTGAAACGCTTAAAGTGTATAACCTATCTGAAATATTGACCCAAGATAAATGGTGTTTACCTACAAGCTTCAAGGGAGGGACATCGCTAATTGGATCGACTTGGTTATGTTTTGTTACTCGATTCGCTTACCACAATAATCCCACGACCAACAACTCAGCCCTGGAGGCTAAATACTGTCATGTCACGGTCATATCATTTATCACTTCATTTTACTTACGTCATTTCTTATTGGTTGATAGATCACCAGTCTATTTCTATGTAATAACCGATCTGATTAGTTATCGCGTTAGGTAATAAGTGTGTATGGTTTTCATTGGACGGGTATACGCCACTTGTCGACGGTGTACGGGAAATGAGTAGGAAATCAGGAACATGGCGGCTGTCGGGTGTCACTTGGCATCAATTATTCCAAACGACGAGGAACAAGTTTCTTCTATATAGTATTATGATTCCTGTCAAAATAAATCATATGATGACACTCAAAATATGGTTACGTCATTGATTGAAAAATTCCAAGTTGAACATTGCGCATTATACATGTAGTAAACGGATAAGAGAAACTGCCAGTTGACGGAGTGTCAAAATATTAACAATAATAATGGCGATAATGCGGATTTTGATGAATAGAGACTCTAGATAGGCTTCTCCCAATCGCCAACTCTCACGACTAGAAGAAGATGAAAGTGTGTTTTACCAGTTATTTCAGAAATGCACACATAAAACGTCAATTACGTGCAGGACAGAAAAATAATATGCAGAGTGGACACATCCAAATAACTCTGCAAAATACTTTAGATCACACGGTCTGCCATGGAGTCACGATCCTGCAAATGTACGTGACAAGGAGTAGGGTTGTCTCTCCAGCATCGTGGGTTTTCATAGGGTTCCTCCTAAATCTAGAAACAACCCTACGCACCACTCAATTATTGAAATAAAATTGAACCATATGTTAGTCTCGACCTAAAGATGTACATTGTGTCTGGGGTTAAATCCCTAAACTAAGACTAACGGAGATCGGGGGTTAAACTAAACCACCTCGTTCTATTTCTAACATATCACCTGAAATACAAAATGTCAGACAGTTATCTCACAAACATTTACGTTTAGAAGTTCGAGTTTGTAAGCTGTACAGATGCTCTACAGTAGACCAATACACTCTGTAATTATAGAATGACAATTTATTATATAGATGTACTTAAACTCTCTCTCTCTCTCTCTCTCTCTCTCTCTCTCTCGTACAACCCTGAACTTTATACCATGTCAATAAGTGGGATAAATGTTTGAGTTGAAAGGTGTGGTTGGTATAACCTAATTTTACAAATATTATTAGACTTACTTTCACGGTGAACACTTCAACATGTAGTAACTGATAAGACAGGGAGCAGAGAGGCGTGTCATACTCTTTCATCTCGAATATCGTCTTGGGCAACTCCTACGCCTAAATAATTCTCTTGGGTTACCCGGTAGGATGACACTGGAGGAGTGCATTTTATTTAAGTAAATCGTGCGGGTTTTTTTAATTAAAACTTGCAAAATAAAACATTTCAACAACTAAACTGGGTTGAATAGGACCCGAGGATATCCCCACCCACCCCATCACCCACGATATTTCGTTCATTTTGAGACTAATTCATTCATTCATTCATTCATTCATTCAAATCGTTCAATAAATCACGTACGCATTTTCAATGACCAAAATACTGAACATATTTTGGAGAGTAACATTTTTATACCATTGAGGTTACACGGGAGAATGTTAGCTCAATTGACGTGATCCTTTAACTTGAACAAAACCTTTTCATAAAGTCAACAAAAGCCAAATATATTTCTATAGACTATCGCCAGTGACTTATACAAATGAGCAAAGTTTAAGATGTAACGTCTCGCGTTTTCTGAAGATGTTGGTCACCTTTTTGATCCGCAGGTAAGAAAGTGAAGTCATAAATAACAAATATTTCTATGGACCATCTTTAGTGCGGATTACAAATGAGCAAAGCTTAAGTTGTAATGCATTCCGTTTTCTGAAGATGTTGGCCACCTTTTTGATCCGCAGCTAAGAAAGTTTTATAAGTCTTATGTTAGGTCATTAACCGTAACCTACAAACTTCACTGAACCGTGACTAGTTCAATCCAGTCAATATGAATATTATGTGTTCACGGTTGAGTAATCATTGTTTGACGTCAGTGCTCGAGATATTGTACGACAGGGTAGAGAATTGGAGTTTAGTTTGAAGTTTATTTGAAATTTTATCCTTACCCCTTAACACTCCCTGTGATAAATACAGAAATTCAGGGATGTGGTTGACTTGAGAAGACTAGCTATATTATACCTGACAAGGTATCTGGCTGGCGTAACACTCCTTAATTCAGTTTTATTCGACAGCTCATTCAGCGTACACATGTATTATACATGTAAAACTATCTAAATAAACATCACTCCAACACATATTTTTAAAAACACCTCCTTCAGCATGAAATATAGTACACTAGGGATCTGTTGACTCGACAGCTACCCACTACACGCAATGATGAAAGAGAGAATGAAATTGGGTTTAACGTCCACTCTCGACACAAACTAGGTCATTTCGGGACTAACATATGGTTTAATTTTATTTCAATAATTCGCTTGTGCGTCGGGGTCTTTAGCCGTGGGGGTGGGGGGGAGAACGGATAACCCGGAGAAAACCCAAGAAGTATGACAGGCGATCCGACTCCTTGTCATGTACAACCGGGAATTCGAAACCACGCCAGGCCAGTTGACTCAAAATGGCAGGCTTTATGACACAACGCGCACGTGCTAATCATTCGCCCCCCCCCCCCACGCACTGCTGAAACTAACTGGTTGTTTTATAAAATTCGTGTACAAAGAAAGATTAGATTACTTTACTTTTTTTCTAAGTTAGGGTTAACATAATTCATAACTCCCTTTAATTCTGCCTCGATTGTTTATCAGTACCACCCACTCCTGCACCATGTTTAGGTAAAAATTTTTTTTTTCATTTTTTCAGGTTTCCTCCCACAGCTAAATACCTCTACATGCAAGCGAATTATTGCAAAACAAGAATGAACTATATGTTAGTCCCGAAATAATGCCCTCCCTCTCACTCTCTCTCTTGGATTTCCACCCGCAGCTAAATACGTTTACGTTCAAGCGAATTATTCAAAGAAAATTAACTATATGTTAGTGCCGAAATAATGCCCCCCCCCCCCCTTCTCCCTTCTCCCTTCTCTCTCTTTCTCTTATTTCATGTTTGTAAAAATGTGATGGTACGTCAACGTGGCGAAGTAATCGCTTCAGTTGTTTTGATTGACAGGCGTGAGTGCACATCGATATAATTTATGTATATATATATATATATATATATATATATATATAACACACTATAAACCAAGCACAATCAATTTGAGTATGACGACATAATGTAAGCTATAGAATTCTACCCAATCGGTGCTGGTAGACAGAGCACAAGCTGCAGTGCTCCGATTCTACCCAATTTGAGCTGGTAAATACCTTACCAGTTGCAGCGCTCGAATTCTGCCCAATCTGAGCTGGTAGATACCTTACCAGTTGCAGCGCTCGAATTCTGCCCAATCTGAGCTGGTATAGACACCTTACAAGCTGCAGCGCTCGAATTCTACCCAATCTGGGCTGCTGTGGCCAAACTTCGCCCAACTGAGCATCAATAAGTAAACTCAGCATGCCCCCCCCCCAAAAAAAAAACCCCATCCATTGGTTACATGGGCTGATCCTTGATGAAATTATTTGAGCCAGCGTCTTATTATTGATATCAGCAGAATTTAAGTCTGCAGACGATAAAATCTGGGTTGGCGTTGCGCACGCATCGATGATAAGATATAGTAATAAAATGTAAAGGTAGCCGGCTAGGTGATCACGTGATACAGGTAGATATAGGTGTTAAACAAACAGAAGGTGTGGTCGTGTTTAAATATAGAACAGGTAGTAAATTACCTGGAGTAAATTCCTTATTACCTGTCCACAATAACAACAGGTTTCAACTTGGGGACGATATGGTTAACCTAGGTACGATATGGATAAACTAGGTACGATATGGTTAAACACGAGACCCCATGGATGAACGAGATATATGGATAAATTCGAGACCCTACGGCTAGGGGCGATTTGGTAAGCTCGAGACGACATGGTTCAAGTCGAGACCCTATGGCTGAACTACGGACGATATGATTAAACTAGAGACGATAGTGTTAACTCAAGACCATATGGCATAACTAGGACCGATATGGTTTAAATCGAGACGCTAGGGTAAACTCGAGACGATATGGTTTAACTGGATACCATATGGTCGAACTAGGACCGATATAGTTTAAATCGATACGCTATGGTTACGCTCGAGATCCAATGTTGAACCCGGGACGATATGGTTTAAATCGAGACGCTATGGTTTAACTAGTGTTTAATTTATAGAACTGCCCCCCCCCACCAACTACAACGCCATGATTAAACAAGGATTTAATTAATAGAAGTGTTTTCCCTATAACAACATGGCTAAACTACGGTAGATCAACTTGTTTGGTTTATGAACTCATTTTGAAATTGTTGTTGTTCCGATAAAATGCGATGTTGCGCCATCTTCTGGTAATTGTGTAGGAATGATATTCGTTGGTATTCTAATCCGGGGGGGCGAATGGTTACCATGGGCGCGCTGAATCATACGCCATTGAGTCAACTGGCGCGGTTTCGAATCCCCGGTTTTACGTGGCAAGGAGTAGGGTTGCCTGTCCATCCTCATGGGTTTTCTCCGGGTACACCGGTTTCCTCCCACTGCTAAAGACCCCTACGCACAAGCGAATGATTGAAATAAAATTAAACCATATGTTAGTCCCGAAATGACCTAGTTTGTGTCTAATAGACGTTAAACTCCTTTTCTCTCTCTCTCTCTCTCCCCTCTCTCTTTCTCCCTCTCTCTTTCTCCCTCTCTCTTTCTTCTAATCTAAGCTACTTGGGAGATGGACCATAGTTCGATCACATTTCCAGAAGACATTTCGAAAGCCACAAGGAGTAGTAGGGTCGTCAGTCTTACCTCGTGGGTTTTCCCCGATCCTTCAGTTTCCTCCCACTGTTAAACCACATTTCTATCCACCCCTGACTTTGTGGGGTGGTTTAGCTACCTACAACGAACAGTGTATCATATGTTAGTCCAGCAATGACCTAATTTGTCGTTGACTGGATGTTAACTCTAATAGATGATGAATTTAGCGCAGATAATCAAACACAATGAAGTGAAGCACAAACAAACACTTTTTTTGTCTTTGTAAGATATTTTTTTTCTTCTTTTTTTGTTTTTTAAATAGAAAATACAACCCGCGACTTATGACCTTTTTGCTTATTTCACATCCTATTACATTCACAGGGGGAAATAAATTAACAAGTCCTACATAATACACACTTGTAGGTTATTGTTGTCTTTTGTTTATATGTGATAGGTGCGTGTATCCCGGGCACCTGTTGTTTTACTAGCTTCGCGATTTCTTTCTGTTATAGAGACGGTGGCCTGCAGGGAGAGTATTTATCGTCGTTCTTATTCCATCACGTTATCTTTCTCTCACTCTCTCTCTCTCTCTCTCTCTCTCTCTCGACTTTACGTCTCATTCGATAACTAAACTTCTTCTGGTATAATAATTCCCCTGCACGCATACGCCATATGACGTTACCCCCCCCCCCCCCGGTGAGCAGGACCGATTGCCGAACCTCGTGAGTTTTCTGCTTCGTCCCCCCCCCCCGCGACAAAGCTCTACTCCCGAAAATTCCGCGTAAGCAATTTCATGAAATGGGGTGTAGCATATGCTAGTACCGAAATCGAATACTTTGTACTCTCTCTCTCTTTCTCTCTCTCTCTTCGGGGACGTGTTATAGAACCTATCACCAACAACATTATAAATAATGCAAGTGGAGAACTGAATAATATTATTGAAGAGTAATTCAGCTCAGTATAATAAGCTTATTGTGTTTTACTTTTATCTGCTGTTCAGGAGCCGTAAATATTATCATCCAACTAAATCCGATTATCATTTCAACTTTCAACACTGTATATTGAACATAGCCGAATCGCATCAATAGCTATGAACTGATAAAACTGACCATGCATGCATGATCGAGTCTGGCTTACTGGTGTTAACAATTTCACATTTTTTAATTCACTTATCCTAAGCCCCTTCTTCTTCTATTCGTGTTTAACGTCCGCTTCCACCGATGGTGATATCGCAGACAAGTTTTCTTAGTTTATTACGCTTAACGCACGCGCAGGAGTACCCGGAGTAAACCCATGGGGTTGAGAAGACGCTCACATTTTCAAGCCACACCAGGCATCGAAACCACGGCCGCAAGCCAGAGGTGACAGGCGAGCTGGAACACGAAACACGACACTCTAGACCACTAGGCTAACTCAACCCCTCACTTATTCTAAGTCTGTCATACATAGCCTTTTAACGCCCCCTTCCACAATAGTGTTATCGAAAACATGACAGCTAGGAGAAGCCAAACTGCTGCCAAACCTTGATTAAAAGATAGAGCAACAGAGAGAGTTTAACGTCCACTCGACACAAACCAGGTTATTTCGGGACTAACACATGGTTCAATTGTATTTCAATAATTCGCTTGCACGTAGGGGTCTTTAGCAGTGGGAGGACACCGGATGACTTGGAGAAAAGCCACGAGGTTAGACCGGCGACCCTAGTCCTTGTCACGTACAACCGATTGAATAACAGCCAGGGAGATTATATATAACGTTTTACCTGGTAAAGGTATGAATGGTTCTGTTGCTGTACCAACCATCGTACTATTCTCTTACCTGCAATCTGATTAAAACACAGATTTCGTTTGGTTTTTACAGTTCAAAATTTGGTTTTACTACAGAAGACTCTGGCAGAGTTGTTATCATTGATATGTTCTGAATGGTGTGGCGCTTTAGCCAATGAAACGATCTCTTACGGCGAGCTTTATGGGTGTTTTGAAGGAAACTATGGGTAATCTACTAGTAACACCAATGTTGATTGATCAATTAATGTCTGACGTCATAGGGTCAAACGCGGCTTGTTCGACCCCTGACACGACCTTTCAGTACAGCTTGTCAGATCGTCATGTAGTGTAGGCCAACGAAAGTATAAAAAAAACGAAACGAAACGAAACATAGATCTGTATTTTAATCAGAAGGATGTTACCTGGCAACGGTTAAAATGAATAATGATGAGTCAGGACAAAAAGATAATGAAACTTCCCAGGTAGTGCGAAGTTCGTGTCAAATCAACAAGGCTTCACTATATACTCGCCGGATTCTATAATTTAACCAAACAATCGCCGTTTTATGTGGATAACAATCGCCTTTATTCACATTCGTGAAGGTAATATATGTGGATATGGTGACCTTCGCTGTGTGACCGTCCATCGCCATTCAACATGTGATTTATTTTGTGAATATATAAACGAATTGAGGTGGAAGATGTCAAACATTTCACGAAATTAAAACACAGTATAGCAAGTTCAACAAGATTGTGGACCAGTAATTGACTGACTCGGTCGGTGAAGCAAGTTCAACCAGATTGTGGACCAGGAATTGACCATGTTGTTAGATGAAAATCAAAAATCTAATTCCATAAATCAATGCAGAATTGTTCACTGAAGCATGTCAATTTTCATATTGATCGGACTTGAATTGACTGCGTTGTGGGCTCTGGCGAAGATCGTCACCCAAAGAACAAGAAGAACAAGACGAGTAGCGGTTAGCGAACAGTTTCTGGTCCAAAAAATATTACAATAAGAATGGGCCGGTTTTGTGAAATTGTACGTCAAACCAGCTTAAAATCTAGACGCGGAAGGTTTACCTTGGAAACCAGAGCTATAGTTTCAAAATTTGTATTGGACAAGAAGTAGCAGTAGTCCTTCGCTCTTCCATAAAACAACCCATGGGCGGAGGATTTGGCGAGCGGAGAAATCAAACACATTTACAATGTCTTTTTTTCGCTTTTCTCGGAACCAGGATCCATAATTAGATTCGTGGCATGGGGACATGCAATTAGAGAGAGAGAGAGAGAGAGAGAGATAGATCAACTAAGCTGAATATATATTAATATGTATTAAATGTACGCTGCGTAGGTTTACATAACTCTGGAGGATATCGTGTTCTCGAGTCAGTGATAACGTGATGAAATAAGAATGAATATAAATACTCTCCCTGTAGGCGGCCGTCTTTAGAAAAGAAATAAAACGTGAAGCTAGTAAAACAACAGGTACCCGGGATGCACGAACCTATCACATATACACAAGAGACAACAAACAATACGCTACATGTGTATTATGTAGGACTCGTTATTTCTGTTTATGAATGTAATATGTTGTGATGTAGGCGAATAGCTTGTAATTCGTAAGTTGCCTTTTCTATAAAACAAACTCCTACACAGCAAAACAAAGGTTTGTTTGTGTTTCACGACATTGTGTTCAGTCATCTATGGAGTTTATTTTCATCTGTTAAAATTATGTTGATCATTTCAGAAGAATAGTGTTTAACGTCGTATCAACACAGAATTACGACATGGATATTATGGTTCCTGAAGCAGTGTGAATGGATGATTTTTCCCCGGAGACGGACAGGGAGACCGGCAGACGCGGTGGGGGGGTAAGAGGAGAGAGAAAGAGAGAGTTGGCAGTGAGAGGGAGCCCGGAGGAACCCCACAAAGTTGCGCATATTTTGTATCAAAACCTTATGGTTTACAGCGCACTCGTTAGACCACTGACCCGACTACCCCCCCAAGCCTTCCCCTGAAACAGAATTCTAATAACCAAGGGATGTTTTATGTGCTGTAAATATTGCCATATGAAACAACAACACCCTCATGTACCACCTGTTTGTCTACATGAACGGAGATCCGGTTCTCGGAGACATGCAATAGGTCACGTGTTTGAGTCATGCTCCAGTGGAGATTAAATATGTACAATAACCAAATCGGCTCTTTTCATACGAGATTTAATTAGATTTTAAAAATTATGAAAAAACACGCGCATACCTGTCAGGTTACCACGACCTCACTATGTATGTAAAAAGTAGGGTTCGCTGTGGTAAAATATAGAAAGTATAATATCTACCTACCCGAGGCGTACCTGTTGTACTTGCAGAAAAGAGGGACGTTTAACACCATTCAAGGCATGCTCTAAGAATATCTGATCTCATATGATTTTAAGTTCTTATATAATGCCACCGACTTTACATTTTTTATTCGAAATTCTAATAAAATAAGGATGTTCTATTATTTGGCATAAATGCCAGGAATACGCCACGAACCCCCCACCCCCAACCCTAACCCCACCTCTGCTACAATTAAATTGCTATCGGAATTATGCATATAACGTATGGAATGTTTTATTGTCACTTCTTTGTCAAGGAAAGACGGGGTTTTATTTAGGGTTTAAAAACCTTGAAACTAGTCATATAACAATTTTAACATAACTGGTGAAATGGGTCGTGACTCAAGGCGATGACATGTTCTGTTTTATTCGACATGTAGACAGTACTCGTAGGTTTTACTCGCCGTACAACCAAAACAATTTAATATTCAATTCTTGGGTCTTGGTAAACAGAGAAAGAGAGGTGGAGAGGGCACGTCCACTCAACACAAACTAGGTCATTTCTGGACTAACACCTTTCACTATTATTTCAATAATTCACATGGTCTTTAGCAGTGGGAGTAAACCATCGTGGGTTTTCGCCGGATCCTTCTGTTTCTTCCCATTGCTAAAGCCCCTACGCGCATGATCTAGTTTGTCTCGAGTTGACGTTAAACCTCATCTATTTCTCTAATCGCGTGGATGGGACGGAAGTGCGTGTATGCAATTGGTAGCATGTTAAATAAGAGCACAACCAAGCGGCGCTGTCATGGCAAAATTCCTCTCATAGAACACTGCTTGAAGTGTACACATTATACCGGGTGGTGTAGAAACGTGTAATTTAAAAAGTATTTATTCAGAATTCTTATATACAACGATGGAGGGAATAATAAATTGGATACAGTAACAAGCAACCTAATGCTTATATAAAACTGCTTCCAGAATAGGGTGACATGAATATAAATTTAATGATCAGCTGGTAATGTAGTAAAATAAGAATGATTCTTTATATTTATTAGGGTTTTAGTAAAAAAAAAGCATTATGCAAGAGCAAAATCTGCTTATTACAGGTCTTTCTTTAGGCCTGAAATGTTATCTAAAAATCAATTAGACATGAAATAACTTATCCAGACCATAATAAACTCTTGATGTCGTTAAGGCTAGCCTTCGATATTGGCGGATTAAATTCCTATATGCCGCTTAACGGCCATTGATAATTAAATCAATCGAGTGGATAATCGAGACTATGGTGTTTATATTAATGATTTTAGTAATGATGACCGAGGCTATCTGGATATTTCACTCGCTTCGTTCTCGGCTAATAGTGGACCAATTTCATTGAAATTTTCAGCAAATTACTTTTACATTATCTAGTTTTTAACTATTATAGTGAGAACTGCCATCTTTTTTTATCTAATCTCCCATAATGTATCTTTAATGGTGGTATGAAAAAAGGGTGTTAAAAACTTATATTGTTACGTCTCATTTTGTTTTCTTATTTTTGACTATGTGGTTAAATGAAATGAAATGAGGTTTAACGTCCTACTCTTTTACAACTAACCTGGGCTAATGGAAGACGGGCATATGCCATACAATGTGCTGTGAGGGAAATTTGGCCCGGGTAGCGGCGCTACGACCTACTCTTATATCGAATTTCAACTGCTAAAGGATCTTTTACGTGCACGCCAATGTGTACACAGGACCTGGGTTTTTCGTCCCATCCAAATGACTAGACAGTAGTTCCTGTCAAGTCCTCCGTTCTGCATCGCTGACAAGGGGAAACCACGCAGGAAAATCGAGATGAAATTTCTTGGCTAATGCAGGGATCGAACACCCGACCTCCAGGCTAGCGAGCCAGCGCCTCACCCACTTAACCACGTGATCCCCGACAATGTGGTAAAAACGATGGTGATAATTCGGGTTAACGAGTGTCATTGATGTCATCATTATCACATTCGTAACCGTGGTTGAAACAGTTTATCACATTTCCTAAACGACTTGTTGTGTTGGTATTTATCATATCATATAACGGCATCTAGTGATATGACTAGCGAACAATCCCTGATTACATTAAATCAGGCATTTATATTAAGGTGAGGTGTCAGAAATACTGATTAAAGGTAGCCAATGTCCGTGGTTACGAAATGATCCGCTATGTCAATCGGAAACGAAAGTTAGAGGTCCCTTGAACAACTTGAAAGAGCAAGGTAATACTCCCTTGAGGAAACTGGAATAAGTTGTATATGGTTGTCGCAAGGGTGACTGAAGTTAATTCTTGTGGTGACCAATGTTGCGTGGTGACCAATGTTGCTACCTTCACCCCCCTTCATTCCTTGTATGCATAATATAATATATCCCCCGATAATAGTTCATGAATATCCCTCCCACACCTCACCTCCCCAACCCCTCACACATTCTATTCCTTGTATGCTTAATTTAAAAATTATCTTGCATAATATAGTATATCCGAAGATACTAGTTACATTAGGCCTTATTACTCCCCACCCCATCCCATCCGCACCACTCTATTGCTTATATGAATAATACAATATACCCGACGACCTACGATACTAGTTACATTAGGCCTTATTACTCCCCTCCCCCACTCTAATCCCTGTATGGATGATACAATATACCGGGTGATAAAACTTAATGCTATTATAATCTATTATTTTACACAAATGACCAATTATTAAATATGTTCTATAATCATTATATAAGATTATCGATTAGTTTATTAAATCATTATTATACACCATGATATAACCAATATCTATTGATTACAAATTGATTGAATAATGGTTATTGATCCACCTGGTGGTCATATTAACAATAATAACCAGTTTATCACCGGATTAAAGGATAATCCACGGATTACCACCACTGCCTGGTATTTTTAGTAATCTTTCAGTGGCATTTAGTAACTGGTTAGAGAGAGAGAGAGAGAGAGAGAGAGAAATGGGGTTTAACGTCCACTCGACACAACCAGGTCATTTCGGGACTAACATATGGTTTCATTTTATTTCAATAATTCGCTTGTCTTTAGCAGTGGGGGGGGAAACCAGAGGAAACCCATGGGGTTGAGAAGGCGCCCCTATCTCCATGCCACATACGCTTACACTTGGGCTCGAAACCACAGCCGCAAACCGGAGGTGACCGGCCAACTAGAGGTCGGAGCGCGGCACTCTAGACCACTAGGCCATCCCAACCCCAGGGACGGATCCAGGAATTTTTGCAGGAGGGGGTTTGCCAGGTTTCTGTTAGGTAATCTGCCATCATCGTCTCTAAATTACATAGGCATACATACAAATTGAGCTTTTTAAACAGAGAAATCGTTTTTATACTGATGTAGGATCACTTTGTGATGTAATTTCATTGATGCAAGGCATTATTTTTTTATGTAGCTGAGCAGGATGGGGTTTGGACCCCCACCCCCACCCCCTCTGGATCTGCCCCTGAACCCCCCGTTTTGTGTTTGTAGTACGGATTTCCTGCATGCACGTACTATTAAAACGTTCACGTTAGGTGATACAGAATGAACATGTTAGTCCCCAAATTGTGTAGAGAAATCAATCCCTTATAAACACCGCCTGGTCAGAATGCAATCTAATGGACGCCCTCTCTCTCTCTCTCTCCCCCAATGAGATCGCCACTCAAGTGAAATAATTTATTTTATGGATTCAAGTAATCGAACCTCGTAAATCGCTTTAAATATTGAATAATATCACCTACAATTTAACACAGCTGATTCTTTTATTCTCCACTTGAACAAGAAAAACAAAAACCACAGGCTATCATATACTGAAAGTCGAAAATGCGATTATCTTGGTCGTTAAGGGCGACTAAAGGGCTATTGAAGGGTAGGTAAACGGGGCTATTATTATTTAATAATGGCGGAACAATAGAATATAATTATTGATTGACATTTAATCTCGTATTACGATGACCATAGTGAGGCAAGTGAACCGAGACGATGACCATAGTAAGGCAAGTGAACCGTGAAGTAATCAGCCCCGGGCGTTCACAGATACAACACTGTCAACTTCAGCTGCCTGGTCGGCCACTCCTGCCTTCTAGTTGTGGTTTCGATCTCTGGTGTGACCGTGTGTGGATTGGAGATGGGGGCGCCGTCTCCACCTCGGGGGTTTACACCGGGTACTCTGGTCCCACCCCCACAGTAAAGGGCCCCTGGGCGTGCGCTTAGATGATAAAAATGAAAATAAGACAAATTGTCTGCGATGGAAGTGGACGTTTAACACACCACACAACACACAAGGTCGAGATGCCCGTCGTTCTGTTTGTTTTAATCATCTACCATCCAGACACGATCTGATAGAATAAAAGCAAGCTCTCTCTTCCCCCCCCCCCCCCGCGAGGAAAGTTCACCCAAAAGACGTTTTTTATGTTCATATTTTGTTCCATGTTGCATGACACACCTTCACAACACGATCCCACAAAACGTAGCCACAATTATATATTTGTTATAAGGACAAACCTGTTGAGTACATGATCATACACCCGAAGGTGTCTTCATTGCATATATTAACAATTATACAATACGATCATTCATATGACCACGCCACTGATAATAAAACGGAACCTCAATAGAATACATGAATAAGGCTGGGTTATTTATCAATGAAAGTTATAAAACGTGTTCGAATGTTAATTTTGTCAATGAATATGTAGGAATGTTTTACAAATGCACGTAACAGTGGGATTTATGAATGATTGGCTGCTTGTTCGAGTATATCACCTGTATCACCTGTAGTATTTCTCAACGGAACATCTGGTGTCATTTCTCATATCACGACATGTAGCATGTGATATATGAATAATCGACTGATAGTTTTTATGTATGACTTGTGTTTCTCTACAGAACACGCTATACATTATATCGACTGCTATAGTTCTGATGAATCATCCGTGTCTCTACAGAACACCCTAAAACATTCCTCATACAAAACCTGGTGTAATGTTATTTATGAATAATCGACTGCTATAATTCTGCTGATTCACATGTGTCTCTCTACGGAACACCTTATACCATTTCTGATACAAATACGCATGTGATGTATGAATCACCCGTACGTTGCTGCAGAACACTTTATACCATTTCTCACATATCTTGTTGCAGATTGTAGCTCGTTGATATTGCCCCGGGATCACCTCACGTCAATTAGTGAGATAATATATTAAATATCACGTGATTCAGAGACAAGCCCACACCCACGTATCTAGGGAGTCTGAAGTTGGGATCTCCGAAATATATCCTCCTTGGAGGCCCCATTAAACGTAAATCAGCGTACGGATTTTAGGACAAAACTCCAATAAACCAATGAGTATACACACCCCCTTGTTAGTGATGCAGGGCGGAAGAACTTATAAAGAAATATGTACTCGCTGCAGGCTATAGAAGCCGTATGAGTTAGTTGTCGAAATAAGAGTATAATGAAGCGCCGCTGCCGGGGCAATATTCTCCTCATAGCACACTTCATGGGTTCATAGACGTTAAACTCCATTCATTTCGTCGGGATTAACGCATGGATCAATTTTATTTCAATCATTCCCTTGAGATCTTTAGCAGTGGGAGGGAATCCAGGAGGTTAGACAGGAGACTCTACTCCTTGTCACGTACAACCGAGGAACCGACACCACGCCAGTTGACTCAACGACAGACCTTATAATACAGCAAGAACTTGCTAACCATTCTGGCATCCACCCACCCTTCCACATATTGAATGGTGAATCATTGAATACATACATATACGAGTGCTCACTTTCTACAAGCATATCACGTGCAATCAAGATTTTAAGATGTCTTGGAAACGATTAAAGCGACTGGGTTTAACATCCACTCAACACAACCAGTGAAGGAAACCGGAGGATCTGAAGAAAATTCAAAGTCACACAAGCGACCCTGCTCCTTGTCACGTACACGTGTGGGTCCAAAAGGAAGTACTAAACATCGTACTAAGTTTTCAAGATACACCTTGTCTGGGTTTTCTGGCGAAAGTCACATTTGTAGAGAGTAATATAATTTTTGCTCTATCACGATAGTAATTATTATTACATGTAGGTCAGGCTGGGTTAGGAATACTGAATAAGTAACTCGGTGGTATTTACATAGTTGTTATAAAGGTGAAAGCAGGCACTCGTTCAATATAACAGCCTCTAAATTAAACTTCGCATCAAGAAAGAAAAAAGGAAAACAAAACTTACCAGTGCCCAGGGGACTATTTCACGAAATTTTAACTAAGATAAGATCCCAATTTTAGTAATTTGATTGGATAATATTAGGTTGATTTTAGTGCTTAGCCAATCAAAATTGAAGTATCTACTAAAATTGGATTTTATCTTAAGTTAAAATTTCGTGAAACAGGGCCCTGATCAAATTGTGTGAATTTAGGGCTTTGTAAATGTTTAGAGGTGGCGCTTGCTTGTTTATATCATCTGTAAAGGAAGTGGAATATTTGTGTAAATACTGAAAGGGTCTGGAACATATTGGACTGAAAAATCCTGTAGACATGCAAAGAATTCAAAATCGAGAGAGGGAGAGGGAGAGAGAGAGAGAGAGAGAGAGAGAGAGGGGGGAGAGAGGAGGGGGCCTCCCGCCCTGCACCATTGACAAGGGGGGGGGGGAGGCAGCAGAAAAAATGCAAATGAACACGAGACCTACAGGTTAGCTAAACAACGTATTACCCACTGATCCACCGTGGGCCCCAGTGATTCCTATAAAATACACTTTATACGATCACACTGCTCAATGCACATACTATATAGCACAAATATGCGGCCGTCTATTACTGTATAATAAAATTATCTGAATCAAAATCCGTGTTTAAAAAGTTAGCCTACTTGTAACTAAAAATACCTCTAGAAACACACAGGTCACCGAGAAATATGAAGATAACATGTTATTAAACCAACAATGTAATAGTGACGGTGAAAGAACCTATCCCTGTTTCATACTATCTTTATATTAGATTATTTTTTAGTGAGAGAGAGAGAGAGAGAGGGGTGGAGAGAGGGGGTGAGAGAGATGGGGATTTCCACTCGACACAAACCGTTCGAGTGGCATATGCTACAATCCCATTTCATGAAATCGCTTACGCATAGTGATATTCAGAAGTGGTGCTGTGCGACCGGGGCCGGGGTGGGAGGAGGTCGGAGGTATCGAAGAAAACCCACGAGTTTAGACATTCGATTCTACTCACGTTGAGAGAGGGGGGGGGGGGGTAACGAACACTAAAACAAAGATCATATGACGCATGCGTGTTGGTGGTCCTTAAAGGTGCAGGGAATCGGAATACCAGTTCATCGGATGATCTGAAAAACTGCGGCCCTGCATACATATTATAATTAGTGTGCACGTAAAAACTCCCGTCTTCATTAACCAAGTAGGACGTTAAACCCCATTTCATTTCAAACATTTTACGAGATGGGTGAAGGTAAAGAGGGTGGGGCTGTAAGAAAACGTATTTTGAACATTTGACTGTAAGCTGTTAATATTTCATTGAAAGTCGACTGTGTGTAGGAGTAAAGAAGCCTGTCAAATAGAACGTATACTAATCGTGTCATAATGCACCGGTATAAACCTTCTCTAAACATGTGTTGTTAGTTCACCTTCAAGGCATTAATATATAATGTACTAACATTTATTTGTGGGGGTGTCATAAATACAATTTTTAACCGTCAGCAACAAACGGTCGACTTTGTTATTTAATCGTTACGTGGGGGGTGGACACTGTTGTTCTATTCTATAGTTGAAATATTTTAATGGGTGGAAAAAACATTGATGGGCCTATTTATCACTAAAAAAGGCCTATTAAGCAAGAAATGAAATGAAATGGGGTTTAACGTCCTACTGTTCTGCAACTATACTGGGCTATGGAACGGACGTAAACCATACAGTGTGATATGAGGGAAATTTTGCCCGGGTAGCAGCACCATGGTATACTCTTATATATCAAATTCCAACTGCCAATGGATCATTTACGTGCACGCCAATGTATACACGGATCCTCGTTTTTCATTCCATCCGAACAACTAGACGGTTTTCCTTGTCAGAGTCAGACCCCTCTCCCTCCGACCTGCATCACTGACAAGGTAAAGACAAGTCGGAAAATATGGGTGAATTTTCTCGCCTATGACAGTGATCGAACACGCGATCCCCAGGCTAGCGATCAAGCATACGCCATACAATGTGCTAAAAACGATGTTTTGCCCGGATAGCGGCAATACGGCCTACTCTCATGTCGAATTCCAACTGCCAAGGGCTCTGCTCTATATGTACAACAGGACCCTGTTTTTTTTATCCCATCCGAACGACTATACGTTGTTCTTTCCATGATATTTTGTCTAGGGAGACGCTTTTCAACCCACTATTCGTCGATTTCCAATTACAAATGGTACCATTATCTGTGCAGGACATTGGTTATTCGTCACTAGATGATGTGGCTGCCTACTTGTTTGGGGTCCTAATCAGAAGTTCTATCATTCAGTCGAGTGGCGTATTTTCGATTCCCCGGTTGTACGCGACAATGAGTAGGGTCGCCTGTCCAGCCTCGTGGGTTTTCTACGGGTCCTCCGGCTTCCCCCTACCACTGCTACAAACCCTTACGGCCAACGCATAAAAAAAGAAATAAAAAACTGAACATATATTAGTCCATAAATGACCTAATATATGTCGAGTGGACGTTAAACTCTCTCTCTCTCTCTCTCTCTCTCTCTCTCCCTCTCCGACCACGCAAACCAACAACCGTTCCACTCCACGGCGTTATTACGTTAGCAAAAGCCATAAAAATCCACTATAATCCCGGATGATTGGATTATGTATTAGATATGAAAAGATATTTTTTGAATGTTTCAATCCAGTTAAATTCACCACAATAATCCACGGTTTATAGTAGATAACATATATAGTTCAAGACTTAGAGTAGATAACATATATAGTTCCTGAGTTAAACTAATACCATTTAGTCCGGAACTTATAGTAATAATAAAATAAAACCAAGTACGAACAATCCAAACCATTAGTCAAAATTCGAAGTCCTATAAAAACGGTCGAGGCAAAGTAGTGTAATTACATTTTGTCCAAGACAGTCGAAGACTTATAGTAGAGACTTAACAGTAAATAACATTCAATTCTAAACGTATAATGAATAGAATCCAATCCTAGATTTAAAGTAAATAGTATTGAGTCCCAGATTTATGATAAATAGCATTGAGTTCCAACTGCCAAACGCCCTTTTGTCCGAGCGGGGGGGGGGGGGGAGGTACTTTGTTTTTCGTCCCATCCGAAAGACTAGGCCCACTATTCTCGTCAGACCCGCAGTGGTCAACGTTGACAAGTGACGAACGGAATCTACGTCCACTTCTGTGTAAAACAATGATGAAGCATCCACCGCCCTGTATAACACGCATGCCACGCCTCGTACACGACGTATGTAATGGATCGGTGTTATTACCTCACATTTTGTTCACAAATCTATGTTCGGTCTATCTCAATAGTCCAAGCATGTAATGAACCGTTCTCCTACATCATAACAAAGCGCTTGTGATCTCTCAAGTCACAATAAAGGACATATATTAACTTTTTCCAGTATGCATGTCCTATTATTATTATTATGAAAGTCAAGGGAGAGAGCGAGAGCGAGAGAGAGAGAGAGAGAGAGAGAGAGAGGGCATATAACGTACACTTGACAAAACATATGTCGTTCTGGGACTAACACACGATTCAATTTTATTTCAACAATTCGCTTGAGCGTAGGGGTCTTTAGTACTGGGAGAAGTCACAAAAGGAAAGGTTACAGTTTAATTCATGATAAAATATGCTGTGTAATCGGAATAATAAAAGTGCAATGAAAGGGGTATTGATTGATAATAACAGTAAATATCGATCAGAAATAGTTCATGGTATATATATAAGTATATATTGTACAAACACCAATATACCACAGGTACAAATGTACATACAATTATAGCATACGTCGCTTTACATCAGCACTCCAACCTCGTGGGTTTTCTCCAGGTCCTCCAGTTTCCTCTCACGGCTAATTAAATCACATATTAGTCCCGAAATGACCTAGTTTGTGTCGCGTGGACGTTACCCCCCCCCCCCTCTCTCTCTCTCTCTTTCTGTGTGTCATTACACAGGCAGACCAGTACACACACACATCGGAGCATACGTCGTTTTAAATAGAAATGTAGGCATTATTTTGTCGAGTGTGTCGTCCCTTTGCCGTATATATCAGTGTATATTGTATATATCCCAATAGGTCATATAAAAACAGGTAGTCTACATCAGTAGATAATAAACTAAAACACACATCTTTTTACATAGAAAACCGGCTGTATAGAAGAAAGGGAGGGGGGATTAAAGTTATTTTGTCGAGTGTTTCGTCTCCAAGCTACGTATATAAGTATTATAATATATCTACGCACCGTACACACAGCCTAGAAACAAGTTCTACTAGTATGGACATATTAAGCTGTCACTGGGCATGTGCAGACGACACGGTAGTCATATAAAGCGAGACGTCAAGCTACAGTCTGATCATATAGTCAGCGTGAGGACCTAGTGCACGGATCGATCCAGTTGTAAGCCAGTCCCGCAACATTCTTATTTTAACATTTTTATCACATAGTGTAATATTTACCTTCATCAAGCATCATGTCTAAAGGTGGACAGCAACAACAGCGAGAAACCATGGAGTTCGGTTCTTCTGGCCGAGGTGGTACCGGATTTATTAATAAGAGAACCACCATTATCAACCGAGGGTCCCATTCAAAGGCCCCAGTAGGAATGGGATACAGCAGGACCTCCGCGTCGCTATACGGCGGCCTGAACCTTGCCCCCGGTACCTATTCCTCCATGTCTCACGAGGGAGTAGTCAACATGAAGGAAAAGAGAGGACACGAGAAAAAAGAAATGCAAGGATTGAACGAAAGATTGGGTAGTTATATCGAAAAGGTCCGATTTTTGGAAGCCACCATCACCCAACTAGAGCAAGAACTAGATTACTACAGGAACCAAAAAGCTGCCGATTTTAAACCAATTCGGGATATGTACGAAAATGAATTGGCACAAGCCAGACGTGTAATCGATGATCTTTCTGCTGAAAAAGCCGGTGTTGATGCCAAAATGGCCGGACTTCAGGACCTCGTTGATACCCTCCGACAACAGTAAGTTCTTTTATATATTTTTTTAAAAAAAACCCGAACCTTTTTAAAATGTTTTAAAATTTGACTACCCGATTACGTTCACCTGTATGGTGATTAAAGGCATCCACAACACATAGTTAAACATGTTAATACAATTAACAACATATTCCCTATTACCAGCAAACATAATGTAGTTAACTCGGGTAATATTCCATATTAAAACGGGCACCTGTTGAATTTAAACTAGTATGAATTGACTCTCAGGTGCAGTCTGCAATTGAATTGTTTCAAGCACTGCAAAAATATTTCTTGAGATAATTTCCCACTTGAAACAGTCACTTAGACTAAAGAATGGCGATAGCTAAACCCTGTGAAGATATTTACCATCGGTCAGGTTTCGACATGTTTATTTTAGCCAATTTAATAGGATTATTAATTCAGCTTAGAAGAAGTAGTCGCTGAAATAAGATAGTCATTCGCGGATAAGACACTCGAAAACCATCGCCAATTGAATAACGACGCGATGAAGAGGTAGTCACACCTAACTTTAAGCTACCTATAAATGTAATATTATTCATTGAAATATTCAAGATGGCTTGGAGATCAATATCGACAAATTTTTCTATAAAATTAGTTTCTACAACAATTGTTATCAAAATGTGAACGAAGGTAGCAAAATTGGACTAATTCTAGGTTCAGGGGGTCGACTTTTATCGAATGACAATATTTCTTCATCAATAAACAGACTCGTAAAAGAAGCCGGCCGGCGAATTAAATGCTGACGTGCAAGACGGTCTGAGCGATTCGCTTATTCTATAGCTATACCATATATGGTAAATAAACCACGCCCAGATGTACATTCAGCATTGCGTGACGTACGTGTTTGGGTCGGAGGTTATCTGGGGACGTGTAGCCAGCCTGTCATTAATATTCAAGACGAGTTTAATACTGAGATTTAAGTGGATAAACCGCCAGATAAAGATTCGACCTACCTGAGAAAAATACATTTACTACCCAATAAGGATAAACATAACATTTTACACCTCTCAAATAATTTGTTTCACCTTTAATATGCTACATTGTGCAGCCAACCGTGACCACTTCTCGAAATATTACTCATAGCCCCAAAGGAATGAAATCGTCAATTATTATATATAATTTTACATAGACTTTGAACTCTGTAGATAATTTATCACGAGTATTACCCAAGTTAGTGAGAGAAATTCCCACTATTTTATTATTAAAGAAAACAGCGATCAATGAAAGTAAAAGTACGTCTACCTGTCAACCAGGTAACTTCTCAATGTTTTGCGTTTATTGATTCTTGTTCACCATATGGTCAACATTTTATACATAACATACAATAATATCAAAATTTGAAAAAAAACCCAATTTACTCTTGTAAATTCTCAATTCGTTTACGATGAACAGTTCATTTGTTGATTACACCATTTTACCTCGACAGTTTTGTAGGACTTCGAATTGTGTCAAATGGTTTGGATTGTTCGTACTTGGTTTTATTTTATTTTGTCTCTCAACGTTAAAACGTAGTTGGTTTAATTCCATAATTCACAAAACTTTGCTTAAATTTTTCTCTTAACGTTTAAACGTGGTTGGTATAATTTCATTTTATTAAATATAAAAAAATCAGAAAAATATCACCACCATTCACAAAAATAAAGGTCCAAAACAAATAATTCTTGTAGATGAAACCAATACAAATCAGAAATTTAATCTATAACATTTGGTATGCAATGTATATGAATTATTTTATAACGATCACGAAATTATCGTTATTTTTAACACAGATTTATTTTGTTATGATGATGTCCCTAAATCTTACTTACTTACGTCATGTAGGCATACAAGCTCGTGCCGTTGCTATAGTTTTCTTTAGTGTCATACCGTGTGTATATACGTCGCTATTCTAGGTCACAAAAACAATGATTTTGTAAAGCATGAATGGCGACAACATGGTTTGTGATCAGTAGTATGTGTAAAGGTCAAACTTAAGATGAATAGTAGGAATTCAGAGACATCGAGTTTTAAATATGAAACATTTTCTTGATTTAGTTATAAGGATAGCTGGGGGGGGGCGCGGTAAACGATACGGAGCATCTAATGTCACTTCACTTGCGTTGTTTTACTTAATTTAAATGCAAGAAAGGATGGATGGAAATTGTGATGAACTATATGGTTCATCTTTCCGGAACATCAAATTCCACTTCCCATGCATGGGTTTAATTGATTGAAATATTGGAAGAATTGGGTGTATGATATGCTCCCTCCCCCTTTTTGAAGATCGAATACCACTTCCCACTATTTTCCTTGCATGTTTCAAAATTTCTGCTTAAGGGTCACCCAGGGTGCAGTTCTTTGTACCCGCTTATCTAAACTGTTCACAAATGACGTTTTAAATTCTATGAAATATTTACGAAAGACAGAATTGTGGTGACATCATAACATGTCATCGAAATGTCGATTTAGTCATCTTCACGAATCAGACCGATGTTACTCATAATTTATGATGCATAATTTAGGTATTACATATAATACAACAAACACCTGATGATACCTAACGTAGATGAGGGTGGAACCTATGATAAATTTTAACGTTATTGCTAATGATTTTTTTTTGTTGATAATCTGCATAGTGACATGATATTTTGAGATGTGCATGTAGTTGTAGAATAAAAACTGGGATACACTCTCTTGAACCATTCAATAACCCGAGCGGTGTTCAAAGGTCATTGAGTTCTATCTATATATAATATATGGTTATTCACAAGCATGATTTAACGTTCTATGTTGGTGCTTGTCGTTTTCACATACCAAGTAGTGCCACAAAATATGTAATAACTTTAAATTATTATTACAATGGCGTGTATCTATTATTGGCTTGTCGTTTGCACATACCAAGTACTTACACAAAATATGCAATGAGTTTAATTATTTTTAGAATGGCGTGTATCTATTATTGAGCTATGAGAACTGTATGATTAATGTCAAACGTGTGTGTATCATGGTTGAAGGCTGTGATTGTAATTCAAACCCATTAATTAATTAATATACGCTACTAGAATAAATATATGCATTTAATTAAAATAGCATAGTCATTAATTAAAACTAATTAATATACGCTATGCGTGATATGCACGAATAACTTTGAAATGAAATGAAATAGCATTTAACGGCCTACTGCCACACGCCCACTGGGCTACTTGAAAACGGTCAGAAGACATACGATGTGTTTTGCCCGGTCAGTGGCGATATAGTATACTCTTATTATTTCGAGTTTCAACTGTCAAGGGTTCTTTTAAACGCACGTCAACAATGTGTACACGGAACCCCGTAGTTTGGTTCCACCGACCGATTGGATATTGCCCATGGTCCTGCACTATTGACAAGGGGGTAGATATACTTGTTTATACTGTTGTGCTAATAATATTTCTGGAGATGATTACTAAAATGAGCAATATTAATGGCCATTAGTTAATTTGGACTATGTTTTTATTATTATTAAATTCAATACAAGAAGTACATTGAAGGAGCTGTATTTGTTTAAGCTTTGTGTAATATTGTCTAAAAATATCTTCACTGAAACCAAATGATGAACGTGCTCAACAATAACTTGGTTGAACAAGGTCATATTTACATACGACGCATTCTTTACAATAAAAACGCTAAAATTAGAAACAGTTTTTTTAATGTCGATTAAAACGTGTTGTACAGCTGTGAAATATAATAACTAATTCAGTTTAATAATAGTTTTAACTTATTCGAATTGTGTGATATTTTCCCGTATTGTGACTCTGTATATTGTCTTATTGTGTTGTTGTTCAGGTTTTAATAATGGCTTTACCTTATTCTTAATTCAAAGTAAATTGTGCAATAGTATGAATTTTGCCCGTGTAGTTTTGCTTTCTTTGATTGTGTTGATGATAGTTTTTAGTTTGCCTCTCCCTTCATGACAGTCGTGTTGTTGAGGGGCGGGGCAGAAGGTCTATCAGAGAGGGTCGTAGGTGATAAGGAATAGGGTGGCCTGTCCAAGTCCAACCTCGTGGGTTTTCTCCCGCCACTGCTAAAGACTCCTACGCGCAAGCGAAATATTGAAATACAATTAAACCATATGTCAATCAAGGATTCGATATATATTTTGAACAGCCAATGTCTAGTTATTTGTGATTACTCACTGTATATGTTATTGAGTTGTGCCAGTGTTTGTTCTGTGTTGGTTGTATTATGCCGTTTACCCTGTTGTCCATATGGTTTAATGAATGCACCTAATATTCAGTTATTTGATGTGAATAATTGTCGCGAGTGATCAATAAAATGAAAATCGATATTTGTATTTCTGTATGCACAACAAATCAACAATTTCGCCCTTTTCATATTTACATAAACATTTAAAATCGGATAGCTATGTATTCCATGCAATATTCGATATTTGCATAATGCATACGTGTCCCTGTTATCAGAAACTTTCGATATTTTCACAATTAAGTCTATTATCGGTATGTGTTATCATGATTCGATTATTTCTATTTGATGTCTTGTTAATCGAACAGTAGTCTTGTTCATCACACAGTACATAGTGTGTCTATTTACATGGTAAATACGTATAACAATTAAAAACGTGAACGGCAATAAATAGAGTAACGGGACATCATTATTAACGAGCTATTCTCGGCTTCTTTTACTTGTGGAGGCGTAGAGACTTTAATGGCATGTCTTTGGATGCCGTTAGGGCGGGCGTGGTTCCAGATTGAGTAAGCGTACTCTTCCGGGCAGTGCTCATTCTGGGTTTCATTTTCTTTCCGCCTATTTTTCATTTTAATTTATTAGCCATATATCTTTTCCGCCAAAAAAAGAACAAATATCTATTAGATTTTTCAGTAAGTTCCGGGCACCTGTTATCAATTTACCGCTGTTTGTTGTGTATTTTGTACACAGTGAACATATCATTTGCTGATTACCTATATCGGTTTTCAGGACTTCGAATCTTGTCTAATGGTTTGGATTATTCGTACTTGGTTTAATCTAATTGTGGATGCTTCGAAAGCAGGGGTTTCGATCTTTAAGTGGCGAGTGGGTTATGGGCGTTTGATTGCGGTGGATTCAGAAAGGGTATTTTAATCGTTAGTGTTAGTAGGTTTACGGGAGATGATTGTGGAGAGGGTTAGGGTTAGGGGCTCACTTCTTTAGGCAATTGTTAAAGTCAGTTGGGTGGGTTTGTGGAGGTTTCTAAAGGGTTTTCTTCCTATCACTTTAGTTCATAGGGTCAACATGTGGAGATTGTGTCTATATGTGGAGGCGTGTCATTTCTGAATAGCTATCCACCGATCAGATAACACAACGGTTAAAGAGATGTGTTGTAGGGTGATGTTAACAAGTGCACGACGTATGGTATGCTTGCTCGTTTTAGAACACCTGATACCACTTGTCAATCTTGAATAGTTCACTAAATAAGTTCTTCATATTCTGCCAGTGGTTATACCAGCGTTCGTAGGTAAATGTAAGTCGCGTGTGTAATGCACGTGACAGCGTATGCTTACCTGTTTCTAAAACCAATTTTACCAGTTCCCATGGTAATTAGTACCGATCTTTAAGATATCCAACTCGATAAGACAGCGTATGCTTACGTGTTTCTAAAACGAATTATACCACTTCCCGTGGTAATTTTTACTTATACTGTTGCTTTAAGATGTCTACCTTGATTATAACTCGATAGGTATGTTCACTCGATCTGGAACACGTCGTCCCACTTGTGTCATAGTGTAACAGCCCTACTATTCCTTAAATGTCAAAACGACGCACCGGCCGGCGTTTGACCTTGGTTCATTTACCTGTATGACATGTTCAGGTATCAGGTAACCAATACAATCAATCACTCTCATCAATTACTGATTATAAAACCCTTCAGATCACCGTCTATCTGTCATTCAACTTGATTGACACTTTGTACTAGATTGATTGATAGAGTAGATCTATATATACCTACATAGAGGTCACTAATCTTTGGGATACTATAACTGCTTATTACTACAGGCGGTTGAAATTCGATATATGAGTAGACCGTTGTGCCGCTGTGCGTGCAAAATTTCACCCACAGCACACTGTATGGTGTATGCCCGTCGTCATTAGTTTCGTTCGGATCAGAACAGTAGGACGTTAAACCCCCTTCCATTTATTACCAGAGACTAGAGAAGCCGAATCGGAACGTCGCCCAATAATAAGCAATAATTATATTCGATGTAAATTGCGACATGTATATTTCGGTTCAATTACTAAATGTCAATAAAGTAATTATTATATAAGTTTAATGTTTGACCATGAGACAATTCCTTCTGTAAAACCTTTCATTCCTATTTTAATATGCGATTAACTGCCCTTAGAAGGTTCACTCGTAGACTGGGCAGAGATGCCGTCTGTTAAACATTTCATTCATGTTTTAATAATGCAATTAACAACCCTTTAGAATAAAATCTCGTTAAATGGTCAACAATCTCAAGATGTCAAAATTGAAGACGCATGATGGACAGACGATAAATATTAACAACATTCAGTGTGCCATCTTGAAAGAAGAAATTTTCTGTTGTGATAATGATCTTTTAGATATGAGGGAACAATGTCAGGCTAGAGGCAACTTTCATTTTATAAAGGAATAGTAATCCTAGCCTGAACATCTCGTGGAAGATAAAACACAAAAAAAGATTCTGAAGATAGATCAAAACTATAATACGCTTTAGGCATCTCCATCTAGCATAACTCTACGTCATTCAATAATGGGGCTATATCGCCGCGTCACCGCTTTTGGGGTGTAACGTCATCATATCAGTCGTTAACGTGGCCTGGGGCTGTAAATGAGGTGGACTTGAGGCAAGATATGGCGTGGTGTGGGTGTTTTGTGAAGTTTTATTAATGACACGACAATAAAGTTTATGGACCAATATAATATGGAGACAGCTTTAAAATTTAGCAGTTAGAATATTACAAACCATACCTTTTCGCTAGATAATGGAACCCCGCTGTTCAATGTACATAGAAATACCATGCTTTTGAAATATACATAATCGAGATATCGCTTCCTCGCCGGGGTGTATAAAACCGTTACAATCCATAAATTAGATATTGTAGAGCTGGAATTGTCGCCCCTCTGGATAACGTACAAAAACTAGATATTATTAATTCTGTGTAAAATTCATCTTGGGCGCCTCTTTGCAAAGACATCGTGTCTTAGCCCCAAAAGATAGATCAAGGCTGTTTTGTGGCTTCTGCTGGCAAGTTTCTTAGGAAGCACTAATCTATACGATATCACCCCTGGTGGAAGTGTCCGTAAAAAACACCAGGAACAACCCAACCCAATACTGAAATATTCCTGATGAAGATAATATTATTAATTGACCGGCATAGAGGTGTGTCAACATGTCACGTGATAGAACCACACCCATTTATATTAGGCAACACAAAGTAGAACATTTGGTTTTTAGGAACACGTCTATCCTATTTCTTCGGGAAAACACTAATTTAGATACAAAAAAACTTGATTGCCGTTCTCAAATTGTTGTTGTTCCAAGTCTTGAAGTTTTGAAGCATTCAACAAAACATCTTACTATTTGCTTATCGAGAGAAACCGAATATTAACCGACTTGGCCTTAAATATTAGAACATTTAATTATAGCTGATAAACTTCTCACAAACATGGTTGATTAAATTAATGTACTGTTCTCACCATATGCATGCGTCAAACGTGATAAATTGTAATTAAATCGCACTTTACCGAATATCAATAGGAATCTCTTTATAAAATGATGGACATTATTATCAAATTAAATTTGACTGAATAAAACTAAAACAACTTGAGCAATTATTATCAGTGATTGTCAACTATTTAGTTTTGAACGTAAAACATTTAAAGAAGCATATCATCGTGTAACCCACCATAAATGCCGACTTCATTCATAAATAAACATTCGTTATACAATTAATTACGTTACAAGCGTGTTGAAATGTGTAAGAGTCGTTCTCGTATTTAGATGTGATCGTGTACCAGTCCTCATTCTGCAGATTATTTGCATTTTAACACTTTCAAAATCAACAAAACTTGGTTATAGCTGAATTTGATTAAATGCGTTCACTTAATTTTACTCGACTTCGCCTTATTTACGCGTTTGAATCTTATTATAGGCACTAATTTGTAGATTATTGCTATTTGTAGCATAAACCCACTTTAATAATTAACTTGAGAATAGGGAAAGTTTTAGTAATTCAAAATTGTAGTAAAGCTGTAGTAGTTAAATTATATAAAATTCTAGTAATTAAAGTATTTTAGCTTGGTTAAACTCCTGTAGAAGACGAAATACAAACATATTCTGACACAAGTTAGATAATAATTTTATGTATGGTATATAAACTGATTTTATACAAGATAGTATTTAGTAACGGTATATTATCCTACAACAGGTGCGTGTATAAAGACTAGTGATATCTGTTATATATCTGTACATGTATATTACAATACTATATTTTATTATCGATTCAACATATTACAATAATTAATGAATCAAGTTTATTTACTGACTGGATCAGTCTGTATATTTTACTGGAGGTTGGATGGTCGAATATTTAACGAATGCACGCTGTATCATAAGGTCTGTCATTGAGTCAACTGGCGTAGCTTCGATTTCCGGTTGTATGTGACACGGATTACGATGACCTGTCCAACGTCGTGGGTTCTCCGGGTCTTCCGGTTTCCTCCCACTTCTAAACAGCCATACGCTCAAACGAATTATTGAAATAAAATTGAACCATGTGTTAGTTCCGAAATGACCTAGGTTGTGTCGAATGGGCGTTACAACCTCTCTCTCTCTCTCTATCACTCGCTCTTGCCGAACGCATATTGATAGTTGGTTTATGTAGTTTTATGACACATCAGCTCCAACTGGTCTTTGATATCACCCATTGGTATACGTAATTGATTGTTATAACAGTTTTAAAACCAGTAAGCATCTCCTTACATTGGCGATTGTTGCCGTCTAAATCACTGAAGACCTTCGCAATAGCACTAACGTCTGGACAATTCAATAAATTGTATTATATAGTCTAGGTCACTATGACCGCTCAGTCTTGTGTGATCATGTTTGTTAGAATCTCTTCTATCAAGCTGGAATATCGACCTCCACAAACATCCCCACTGGAACAAGCTCTACTAACCGACTGGACGATCTATATTTATTCTATATAAGATTTCATTAACCCAGTCTTATGCATTATAGTTCCATAATAACCACATATACTTGAGAATTACGCGCACTTGTTCGGTAAAATATTAGCAATTCCATTATACACTTATTTGATTTATCAACCGCGAATGTCTTTTTATTGAACCGTTACCACGTTAGCAAAAACATTTATAGAAACACGAAACATGATTGATAACTGAAATAGACAACGCCTTTTATCTACAAGGGCCACGGCTGATCAGAGGACATTAAGGCGTTAGCTGACCAACCAGGAGGGCCTTGATTTGACCCCCCGGTGATGTATGGACAATTCCAATGGATTTCCCTAACGGGTTTCCCTTGCTGGTTGTGTAGAATGAAGCTCTGTCAAAAAACAATGTCTAGTCGTTTGGCAGCGATGATCAACCGAGGCTCCCTCCGTGTCCACATTGGCGTCACAGGTCGTCTCCATGTAGGCGAACATGCCTCTATCCACTAGGTCGTTTCGGGACTAAAATGGGTTCAATTTTATTTCAATATTTCGGTTGCGCGTAGTGGTCTTTAACAGTAGCGTGAAAACTGAGGCCCCGGGGAAATCCCACGCGGTTGGACAGGCGATCCCACACCTTGTCACTTACAACCGGGGAATCCTCCCATCCGGGGAAATCCCACGCTGTTGGAGAGGTGATCCCACACCTTGTCACTTACAACCGGGGAATCCCCCCATCCTAAGCTGATCAAATGTCCATATAATGTTTAGTTATGATATAACTTCCACCTATATGAACTTTTAAAATGACATTTTAATATGACATTTATCAAAGCATGGCGTATTATGTTACATACAGCTTTTAAATAGGGGAGTAATCGATATTAAATATATATAGAGAGCTGGTCGACCTAGTAATAATATTGTAAGTACATGTAGGTATAGCAACTTCAACACGTAAAACAAACCCTTAACATTTGGAATTCAACTCCTATCTGGATACAATTGTCATAGTGACATTGGCTAATGTATTGTAGTTTCTGAGATACTAGTCAATCGTGATTATTGCTAGTATTAATAGAACACGCGGTACCACTTGTTATTATCTTGGACAGTTCACACAGTAAATTAATATTGTTGTGATATTGCATCTGTGCGTTTGTCAAGGAGTACATTATAATCTCATCTTCAATAGCCGAGTAGGAGCAGAACAATTGGACGTTAAACCTGCACGCATTTAAATCAATTACAGTCGTGATTGGAAACCCCTGGAAATAAAGCTATGCCTCAACTTAATATATCGGTGCCTATAATTTGTTTTGTAAATCCCAAGCGAGAAGCTTTGATGTGAATTATTTTAAGCAACCCGGACATTTATTAATGTAATATTACCATGTTCAATTTGTTCTTCAATCCATCAACGTCCAATAATTACTAATAATATCTCGAGGTTGGCGTTCTGTTAAAACAACAACACACCAAAAAAACAACAAAATAATATATTAACAATCTCTGTCATTCCTTTAGTAACTGACAGGAATATATATCGTTCGATTAAAGGGTATCTCTATTTGTCATATAGTCTAGGAGTTGTTCGATTAAGGTTTTTTTTATGTGGAGTTTAAAATAATCACAATAATAAAGATTTCAACAGCGTTAGTTTTTTGTCAAAGATTCTCAGATTTGTCCTATATGGTTGTTAATTTTCCTATGGTTGTCGAAACCTGTGATCTATTATGCTTTTAGTACTGAAAAATGCAACATGCCTAATATTACTCTGGCAGGCGACAAGGACAGTGTCGCCTGTCAATCCTTGTGGGTTTCCTCCGGGTCCTCTGAGTTTCTATAGCGTGTCAGGCTCTCGATGCGCAAGCTTATTATTTAAAATAAAATTGAACTATATGTTAGTCCAGAAATTACCTAGTTTGTGTCCAGTGGACGTTACCCCCCTCTCTCTCTCTCTCTCTCTCTCTCTCTCTCTCTCTCCGATATCTATTTGACATGAAACACGGAAATCATGTAGTGAATCAAAACTGTTATTGCTGTCATTGAAACAGTGGAAGAATTTCAATATTTAGCTTGTTCATCAACATCAAAGAGCCACAAGACCAATGTCTAATCGATAATACAATAAATCGATCAACCCAATTGTCATTCTTGTGATCCACCAAACACTTGTCCCTTGTGATTATGGACATTGATTTAGTCCAACAATAAATTGGATAGGAAATTGAATGAAACCTTACTAAGCTCAAAGACGCAAACGAAATAACCAATAGCAATAATGAAACTTTAAAGAAAAAATTGCAATTAGACAGCAAACTGATGATGAAAATTAAAACGACTTTGCAATGTTGGTCGGAAATTATCCCCTGTTGCTGTGCAATTGTTAAAATATATTAATAAGCGCCAAGACACAATGGAATATTCAAAAGAATCTTTGAAGAAAAAGAAAATTGCAATTAGACTAATGATCGTAGCAATATTGGTCGGATATTATCCCTTGTCGCGGCAGTATGAACTAATATTAAATAGTTTCTGTATGACAATAAACCACACCACAATGTTGATTCATGTTAAGAATATACAATAGTCAGTATTCGTTCAATGTGATAGAGTAGGAATAGAATTATAGAAACCTGGATCTAGAATCAATAATGATATACAGCAGATGGATTTTATTACCACTGTGATACTATATACCTATTATAAACTATGGAAGCATATAGGGGTCATAGTGTGGAAACATATCGCGATATAAATAACGTAACATGTCTATATATTGTGATTGTTCTTGGGCCTATTTCACGAAATTTTAACTAAGATAAGATCCCAATTTTAGTAATTTGATTGGATAATATTAGATTGATTTTAGTGCTTAGCCAATCAAAAATAAAGTATCTACTAAAATTGTATTTTATCTTAAGTTAAAATTTCGTGAAACAGGGCCCTGTTTTTTAACCCCCAAAAGGCAATTTTTGTCTAGTTAATTTTACCAACGCGCTATGTTGCATGCTGCCATTTCTTTTTAAATGCACATGTTTGTGTTAAGATAGTGCTACTCTGAAGTTTTATCGACGTATTCCCTTTATGACGCATGCGCTATGTCGACATATACTACGGCGAAATGGATTATGTTGCCAATGCTTCAGAAAAGCAATATATTAATGCAAATGTGCGATTTTAAACCGAAAAGATGACACATAACATGGCGCGTTGATTCAATTAACACAGCAAAGTAGACATACCATTTATTAATATCGCTGTATCTTTCTCGCTATTGACCCCTACAGGCTTCCATATATAATATCGATATATCGTTCTCGCTATTGACCCCCACACGCTTCCATACATAATATCAGATTAAGATGTGATCGATGACGATGAGGTAATATAGTGCATATTGTTGATTAGGTTACGCGGATAGAATAACATCTAATAATAGAACGGCAACGCGTTATTAATTTCAAAAAGTACACCAGCAATAATCGGATATATCAACTTACAATTAGTTTTGACGTGGTCTCACATTTTATTCAAAGACGGGGAGGAGATCTGCCACGTACACGACACCTATTACGTGATCACGTGTATCAATATATTGGCGAGGCATGTCGTACATTGTAAGCCAATCGTAAAACCTGTATTATAGACCTTGGGTTATAAAATTGAAATGAATGGGTTTTAGAGTCCCGCTGATCTGCACCGTGGTTTATAAACGGTCATCTCTCATATGTTAACTATCAAAATACCGATTTCAATCCCCACTTTCAATCTCATTTATCTCATAATATGGTAATTAACATGGTAAAGCAAACGGTTCTCACCATATATGGCGAGTATGACAGGTCAAGTGGAACAGTTCATAAATATGCAACAATTGATCATGAATATTCATAGACAATTAACCAGTCATGAATGATTTCACCCAGTGAATCAACAACGGCTAACACCTCGCCACGTCGACAAAATCTGTGGTTGCTACTATTTTTACCTGCCTGTGTTGCGTTATAAGTCACATATGTAAAGTGTGATCGATATTTGCTCATCGGATCTAGTAAATGATTGTGGGCGTGGTCGTATACTCGTATAACTGATTTTTTCAGTTTGAAATGCGTGAATTTACAACCATATTGGACCTTAATGCAATAAAACTTATTTTTATCAAACTCATTTCCATGTGCACGTGAATATGCACGCCGATGAATCTTGGGTTTTTGTTCCATCCCAACTTCAGCGCTTGAAAAAAAGAATCGATTGGGATTCACTTTCTAAATGGAATATCCTGCATCCTCTCGTCATCCAAATCCGGCATTGAATATTGGCAATAAATTCCTATTTATGTGGTTTTGTATGTCTTGTAGGTAAACAGTTGTAGAGGACACCGGCTACATAATAATATCAGAGAGCCAGACGTTTATTTTCATCTGTGCTCAGAAAATAACATGTACACTCATGGACATTTTCATTATGTGTTTTTCAGGGTAGAAACTTTAGAAGGTCACGCCGTCGACTATAAACAAAAGATTGATAACCAAGCTGCCCAGATTGGCGGATACGAGGGAGAATTGGGTACACTCCGACTTAGAATTGAAAACTTAGAAAATGAGAATGCTAAACTTAGACAGCTTAATAACCAAAAGGTGGAAGATAACCGACGTCTCCGAGCAGTAAGTTGTATTTGTATTTTGGAGTCACTGTGTCTCAGCGCCTAAAGCGTTTGCCCGCTAACCTGACCGTCCGGGAATTCCATCTCGGTGTTAGCCGAGAAAGTTTTACAGCGTCTAGTTGTTTGGATGGGACGAACAACCGGGGTTGTCAGAAGTACAGGAGACGTGTCTTGTTGTTTGGAAGGGACGAAAAATCGGGGTTATCGGGAAAGCGTTCATATGCATGGAAAAAAGAAGTCTAAGATTTTGGTGCAAACCAACCTTATTTCATTTATGTCTGATTTAAATTCCCATAAATATCGATCGAGGGACGCCATCCAGCAGACAAGAATACTATACTGTGAAAGAAGGTGGGGGGGGCTGCATACAACTTGGTCTTTGATTAGTTTCTTTGTTGTGTGGGTTGGTACCACTTATATTAGATCTGTAGATCAAACTATAGTAACACGCTAATAGTAAGTGCAGATGGACAGTACCACACCCAACCATTTACACAAGACAAATCTCCAGACAGAATGTCGCGTTTTCCATCGCGGCATTGGTCGAGAAAGTTCATCGGAACTTTTCTGGTGTGATTCCCCCTTATCAGATGTACATAACGTGGGGCCTGACAATGAAAGCTGTCTAGATCCCTTGGCAGTTGGAATTCGGTATACGAGTAGGCCATGGTGCCGCTGCCCGGGCAAAATTTCCCTTATAGCCCACAGCATGGCCTATGTCGTCTTCATTAGCCCAGTAAGGGAGCAGAACAGTAGGACGTTTAACAAACGCACATTGACATAGCAGATGACGTGAAATAATCCTTTGACTAGCTGTGAGTGTCCACTGCGCTGTCCAGTCCCGGGCCTGTGGTGGCGACACAGACTTTACTAAAAAAAAAAATGAAAAACAAACCAAGAATAAGGGAAGCAACTCCAGAAATCAACAAATATTCGTAGAAGTAATCAACTCTTTTGTTTTTTCAGGATCTTGACAACGAGACAGCTGCCCATATCGAGGCTGATTGTCGCGCCACCAGCCTTGAAGAAGAAGTTGAGTTCCTCCGAGCCCTCCTCGACAAAGTAAGTTTTAACACTTTTATTTAAAATTTCCCCATATACCATTACTGTTCTCGGTACGATAGAAGATCTCTTGGCAGGTGGAATTCGATATAAGATTCTGTCCGAGCAAAATCCCCCTCTCCTCTCCATAGCACACTGTTCAGAGCGGGACGGTGGGACGTTAAACCGTCCCCCACCCCCGACTTCTAATTTAAATCATCCCGACTAATAATTTAAATAATGTTTGTTTTTGTTCCACCTCGGAATCTTGCTCCTGATGCAAAATTAGAGGTCACCACACGCCTGACCTAATTAATGTCATTCGTTCGTTCGTTCACTCCCTCACTAATTTATTTATTCATTCATTTATTTATTCATTCATTTTTCTTTAAGATGCCACAAGAAAACAAACAACCCGTTAAGATCAAGGGTCTTGATTTGGAAGCTTTTTGGAAAGACAACATGGCTAAAGCTATCCGAGATATCCAGAATGAATACGATGGTCGTCTGGACTTGATGAGACAGGATATGGAAGCCAGATACTCCGCACAGGTGGGTGAAATAATACAACTTGGGTTACAGGAGAGGTAGCATTATTCATACATGCATTATGCAAGCGCTAAATAGACCTAGTGCTTTCTTTAGGCTTGAAATGTTGTTTAAACTATTAATTGACATTAATTAACATATCCAGGCCATAATTTACTCTCGATAGCATCGTTAGCCTGCGATCTTCCGTGGATTGTGATCAGATTTATTGCACAACTTTCCTTCTCGATTTAATTATTAAATGGATAATCGAGAATATGCTTTTTACCCTACCGATTTTAGTTATGATGATCGAGGCTAGGCGGAAATTTCACTTTCTTAATTTTCGGTTGATAGTGGATCAATTTGACTGAAATTTTCAGCAAATTGCCTTTACATTATCTAATTGTTTAACTATTATAGTGAGAACTGCCAACTCGTTATCTAATCTTCCATAATGTATCTATAATACAATAATACAAGTTAGTTGGTTTACAGCAAGTGACTTCGCAGAGTTAGCATTATGTGTGATTTAATTGTCGAGAGCGAGGCATTAAGTAATATATTGATACTGTACTATTAATTAAGAATAATTCGAGTAATGGAATTCACCTAATTTTGTATTTTCACTTAAATTGTTAAATAAATTATTATTTAGACATTTATTCACATGGTAAGCTTACAATACAGCTAAGCATTATTTCGTTTGTTATTTCAGATGCGTCAACTCCAGAGTGGTGCTGTCCGAGATAACATGGAAACACAGCATGCCAAGGAAGAGAGCAAGAAACTCAAATCTCAAATCAATAATACCGGCGCTCGATTCGCTGAATTAGAATCCAGGGTAAGTATATTAAGGGTAACACCACGTTTTTAACTTAGACTTAAAGGATCAAAACACCCCTTTTCTTGCTTAAACACAGGCATAGTCTGAACTGTCTACATTTGAGACCTTCACGTGGGTAAGACGCTGGCCCTGCTAGCCTGCAGGTCGGGTGTTCGATCCCTGCATTGGACTTGTCAGTTCATCCAGATTTTCCAGCTTGGTTCAGTGATGCAGGACGGAAGGCCTGACCAGAACAAATGTCTAGTAGTTCGGATGGGACGAAAAATCGACGTCTCGTTTACAATTGGCGTGCACGTAAAAGATTCCTTGACAGTTCGGTGCAGAACAGTAGGACTTTAAACCCCATTTCATTTCATTTCATAAGAAACCCGATCCGCAGTAAATATTCGCCTGACCGCTTCATCAGGGTTAGGAATGGCATCGCGCCAAATTACAAAATAACCTAATATTAACGTTTTTTTTTCTGTAAATTCAATTCCTAAACTCCTTTTGTTAAAATTATTAAAATGTACCCATCATTTAACTCTAGATTGCTGCTCTTGAAAGTGAACGTAATGCACTGAAGAAAGCACTTGCGAATGCCGAAATAGAACTAGAAGAGGAGAGAACTAAGCACGCTTCTGATATGCAGAAATTACAGAGTGAACTCGAGTGCTGTCTAGAGGAGATTAAACTTATCCTGGATGCTAAACTATCATTAGAATTGGAAATAGCTTGTTACAGACAGTTGTTAGAGGGTGAAGAAAACAGGTTAGTATCTTTCCTGCATAGTAAGGGGTTAGTTAATTACTTTATTAGTTAGTTTGGGGTTAGTTAGTTACTTTGTGCTAGTTTCGTTAGTAGCAAATTGAAAGGTTATTTACTTTTTACTATAACATCTAGTTGAAGATTAGTCAATTACTTGGATAGTAAGTTCGGATTAGTTATTACTTCAGTAGCAAGTTGGGGTTGATTGGTTATTCCAGTAGCAAGATGGAATTAATCACTTTAGTAGTACGTTTGGGGTTAATTGCGTACTTTAGTAGAATGTTTGGGGTTAATTGTGTACTTTAATTGCGTACTTTAGTAATACGTTTGGGGTTAATTGCTCACTTTAGTAGTACGTTTGTGGTTAATTGTGTACTTTAATTGTGTACTTTAGTAGTAGTATGGGGTTAATTGCGTAATTTAATTGCGTACTTTAGTAATACGTTTGGGGTTAATTGCTCACTTTAGTAGTACGTTTACGGTTAATTTCGTACTTTAGTAGTACGTTTGGGGCTAGTTAATAATCACATCGAGGGCAGTTTATTGAGAATATATAGTTATCACATTTGTAAACTGTTATGAAAGTCTTACAATTTATAAATTTTCTAGGCCTTCCCGGACATACTACGTGATGACCATCATATAAATATATCACTCAACTTTTACTATCCTTAATTTAATTTGTTTCAGACTTGGGTTGAGACAGATCGTAGAACAGGCTATTGGAGCACAATCGAAAGGAGCTGGAAATCTCGCTGATATCGTTCAACAGTCCAGTTAGTATGGTTGTCATAGCTACGCAAAATACCACCGTTGACCTTTGAACTTTTATCATGTGGCAGCGGGCGGATTTCAAATTTATAAGCATCCGTTTGCATGAAACGAACAAACATATAGATCTAAACTCACCCGAACAATTTCTTGTGGATTTTTCTCTCACTGGTTTGTTTGCTAACCCCTAACCCCATTTTGATTCTGATTTTTGTTTCTAGTTTTATTTTATTTTTAAATTCAAATCTAACAGCTATTTAAAAGATTTACATTTCTTTGGGTTTAAAGGACTTTGCTCTTTTTGGATCCCCCTTTTCATGAACTATATCAATACTATTTTTTCGTTCATTTTGTATTTATAGTATTTTTTTTTCAAATTTAGTACGTAGAACGGTATTATTTTACAACTTAGACGTTATTTCTATTTTTTAGAATGTTGTTAGTTATATATATATATATATACGTTAAGAAAGAAAGATACGCGATGCATGTTTGAGATGAGGGCGATTATGTGATATATATGATAAAATTGAAAACATTTATTTTTACAATATACAGCGATAGATATATATATATATATACACACACACTGATATATGGATAGCTTTCATTTTAGCGGGCTTTTTAATATAGGCTTAAAAAGGAGCTTAGATTAGTGACAGAGCGAAATCTACTACACACTCTAAAAATGTTTACTTTATGAAATAAATGAAACAGTTACGAAATAAAATTGGTAAATGTTTAACTGTCTTTTTGTCCTTAAAACGTAACAGAATAGAATAGAATTAACATATTTAAATAGCTTGTGTAGAAATGACGATAGCATATTAGCATCAGTTTATTTTTTTTATTAGTTTATATTTATTTTGTTCTAAATACTCATTATTCATAGATTATTTTTCTAAAATGAAATATACGTTTATATTCAATTGTCTATAGCACATGAGACTATATTTTATTAATCCAGGCTTCGTTTCGTTTCGTTACGTTTTTTTTTTTGTTTTTTTTTCGTTTTTTTGTTTGATAACATTTCATCCACTGTGTTTGACGTCATTGTTTTATGTACACAACGTAATATTGATAACAATAATATTACCATATTAGGTATAACAATTTAAACATTCAAATATGCTTAATTCTATTGTTTTCTTACCACTGTCTTATTTCCTTGGTCTGGGGAACAAATTATCATTATTATTATATTATCTCTGGTGCACTATATATCCTACCAAGGGGTGAAAGTCTTTATATATACATATATATATATATATACATATCTGACGTTATGAATGTACTGTATATCGACTACGTCACTAATCTCCATATGTAAAGGATATGCAATTGTGGGCATGCGCGCGAAGAGGCTGTGATGTGATATGTTCGACAACCGTGGGAAATTAATGGAAGTATTTAATTATTAATGAATGGTATTTAATGAATGGGTTACAATCAATTAATCATCTTACAGCGGAGTAATCTGGGGATGATATCATATAATTTGGATACGAAACAATGGCTTGAAAGCTGAAAGCTGACTCCGTGTCGTTTTTGACCAATCAACAGTGCGGATCAGATATCCACCCTGCATACTTTATATACATGCATGAAAGCCATTTTGAATATTTTATCGTGCGAAATAATTGGGTGTAATTTGTCAAATGATTGAACTGAATGTATCGTCTGCTATCTTTATGTGACAACGAGAAAGAAAACATATTTGAGTCATTTAAGTTGACTGTTGGCATGTCTCCCAATTAACTCCTCCGCGCGCACGCAACCGTGGAGCAGTTATTTATTTTTTCCCAGGCTATCGTTGTAGATCATGTTCGGGACACGTTGATTGGAATGATCGGTATTTAGGGAATTAGCAGACGACAAGACTAACCTCTATCAATCCCCAATCTAACACCATAGCTAACACCAAGGGCGTTTTTCTGCTATTAAAATGACTAAGTTTTGTTGATCGATTGTGCATTATATCATTGAAATTTTTTCTAAGTGTATTATGACTTCCAAGTGTAAGATCTTGAACATAAGAGAAGTATCCAATTAAATGTCTAAAGTAGGCTAATCGTGTTCAAATAGTTATCTTATTACATTGTGGGCGAGTCTAAAGACTGTTACACTATTTTTTATCAGTGACAAAGGAGTCTATAATGTTATGAATCGGTTTTGTGTGATGAAAGAGACTACGGGCGTTTCTTATTTGTTTGTTTAAGGTCAATAGACTGATCATGATTGATCCTTTGTCGTCTGCTCATCCTAATTCAGCGCCATGTTTAGTCACGTGATAAAATTGATAAACGCTATCTATTTTACGTGCTTTGTGGATTATTGGTTGACGTGACCATTAAAGAGTTATACATTGTCGTCAAAATTCATACTTGTATATTTCATAATATCTAGATCCGTTTCATTGGCTTTAAGATGTTTAATATTTTATGGACCCATTTCATTGGCTGGAAGATATTTTATGTTGTATGGATCTATTTCATTGGTTGGAAGATATTTTAATATATGGATTTATTTCATTGGCTGGACAATACTAGCTGTTTGTTAATATTACCATGTGATATTTTTGTTCGGTTGTTTTTTATTCTGGTAGTCATTGTTTCGATTGTTTCCTATCAGTTTATCATGGATATACACCAATATCCAGTGAAGGAGCAGAGGATTCAGTGTTCTTCCTTATGACGTCATTTTTAGGTATCCAATGCCAACGGAAACTTGGCATCTTTCTGCATACGTATATTTGTGACTGAGGTAATGAAAAGCATGTGGTGGTGGTATTATTGGTAATAGTATAATTATATGTATCTCATCTAGCATAAATGTCACGTTCGTGTGTAATTCGTAGTTTAGGGTAACATCCCATGCTTCCGGACTTTTCATCTTTCACTAGATGTTTCATGTTTATTCTCTCCCTTTCCAGGTTTGAGTGAATCTACCGGAAAACTTACCGTATCCAGATCTGCCAGAGGTCAAATCGGTTTCTCCGAGGCTTCTCATGATGGCCGATATGTTACTGTTGAAAACACCGGAAAGGGCGCAAACGCTAAAGTAGGTTTACTTTTATTTGTTCATTTCAGCACACAAACCCATATTGTACAAAAACACATAGTTATGGAAAAAAGTTTCTAATTTACATACATTTAAATATTCTCTCAACGTTTTCCGAAACGGGTTCAAACACTAAAGTAGGTTTAATTTTACATTTTAATTTAAGTATTCAAGGCGACGTTTCGAAGAGTATCCTCTGAACGCTATCCGGCTAATGATACTCTTTGACACATCGTCCAAATAAATTGAGTAGCTGTTTTCTATATGTATGTGTTATTGTTTGTTAACGTATATCTGTAAATAACTATTTCTCCGTTACAATTAACTGGATGACTTGGAGGGAATATTCTTCAAAACGTCGCCTTAAATGTGTTTTTATCTAAATGTCACTTAAAGGTGATAAATCTGTAGTCCCGAAATGTATGGATTCAATTTTTATAATGAAAAAAACCCTAGTCTATCTAATAAAATCCACAAATATCCTTTCCGTCGACAAATAAAATACCAAGGAAAACAGTTATTTGAATCGCTATCGTTAAGGTTTATAAATAATTGCTTTTGATTTCTAGGTCCAAAACTTGTCCGGATGGCAGATTAGACGAAAGATGGGAGGACAGCAAGAACTCGTCTACAAATTCTTGGATGGTGAAGAACTCGCCCCAGGAAAACAGCTCAAGGTATATCATCATTCGAACAGATGGGTTTTTTTTGTTTGTTTTTTTTTTAAAAAAAATTAAGATCGAATTCCGGTCTTCGAAATCAAATGTATCGTTGAAATCAGATATGTTAAAGTGTTATTAGAGCACAAATAAAATAAAACCAAGTACGAACAATCCAAACCATTAGTCAAAATTCGAAGTCCTATAAAAACGGTCGAGGCAAAATACCCTATCATGTTACATCCAACTGCATGTTATCCCGTAGAACACAGACATAGTCGAGAATCCAAACGGCCTCTAGTGTAGGACTTTCCCAATCTTCTAAGTTGTAACAACACTCTCGGGTAATCTTGAACATTTTAAACAACTATCTCATTATCTAGTAGTCAATAACCTAAATGGCATCCAGTTGGAGGGCTCTCCACATCTTTCAAGTTTTACCAACACCCTCGAGTTATCTTGGACATTCTAAACATCCATTTCATTATCAGGTATGATTTCATTTCAGATTTTCGCCAAGGGAGCAGCCACAGGTGCTAATATTAGAAACGAACCCAACGCAGGTGGTGATCGATGCTGTGAACACTTCTCCTGGTTCTCTGGATCCGGAGTCACAAGATTGTTGGATGCTAACGGAGTGGTTAGTATATTTCCTACAGACTTTAACCTTCCCCAACCATTACCCCAACCACCAGCCTGTATCCGACTCCCACAATCTTCCCAGTTTGACCAGCACTCTCCTAAGATTCAAATGTCCAGTAATCGTGCAGATATTGCTCAAAACCCATCCATGCAGTCTTCGTGTTCATCATTAGAAACAGGAATTAAGGACGAAGGCTCCATTTCAAAAGCTTTACGTAAATATCACCGAAGGCTCTCGGCGACATGCCTTCTAGAACCGACGAGGGCTTCTGTGACCCTTTCGTCAATGAGCGCGGGAAGGGATACTGAAAATGTTTCTTTGAGAATCAAGGAAATTGCAATGTTCTATAAAGAACTGGCCCTGGAAATGCGTCATCTGGTATCCCAGATGACTTTAGTAACGTTTGGTGTAAAATGTCTGGTTTTGCTGTACGAGGTGTTCAAAAGAATAGCACAGGCTTGGGTTGAATCGTTACATAGTGTAACATCTGGTCAATTTATAACAATTGAATACATTTTAGGTTTATACACCTATTACTCGACGCTACAGTCAAGAGCATTTAGTTTGACGGCGGCTTCTATGTCGACCACTGCCCGCGTCGCTTCTGTGGCTTGTAGACTGGTTCAATGGCCCATATCTAAAACTATGGGACTAGTTTCTAAGACTTCTGAGATTGCGCTGTATCCCCTTGAAGGGGCCATATGTGTATTCGGGTCTCTTGAAGTTGCCGTTACCAAAAAAACAATTTCTATATTTCAAAAGGTAACCCCTAAACCGTTCAATCGATTTATTATTGATTACCTACCTCGTCGATATTCATAAATCTATCTTAGCTTCGCCGTGTTGCTTTTGAATTTGATATTAATACGTTTGTGTAATTTTGAAATTGTTTTTCACAGAATGTATATATACTATAAAGCGTGTAATAATCTATTTTACTGATTGTTTTAAAAGTTTTCGAGTTAACGTGTGCCAAAATCATGTGTATTTGACGTGTGCTCTGGAGTGGAAATATCCAGCAAGTTGTAAATTATTGTGCTAAAATCATGTATATTTGATGTGTGCCCGGGAGTGGAAATATCCCCTATGTGTACCAGTTTGTATATGGTGTGCTAAAATCGTGTATATTTGATGTCTGCTCTGGAGTGGAAATATCCCCTTAGTGTACCAGTTTGTAAATGGTGTGCTAAAATCATGTACATTATGTTTGATGTGTGTTCTGGATTAGAAATGCTATGTCAATAAAATCAATTTAAACTGGTTTTGTTTTTATGATCTCAGCTGATTTATTGAAACAATATCCTAGCCTTTTAGCCTTCCTTAATGGAGAACTCTAGCCCTTGCTATGCTTTGACTTGATATCCGAACCTCATAACCCACCTTAAAGGGGAGCTCCACCCCTTCACACCTGTTCAAACTTTTTTTTAAAGGGATACTCATACTATTTGATTCGAAAATCACCGAGAGTAGCTGTTTTAGTACGAACGCGTGGTTTTGTTTATGGACAGCGACATTTACCCTGTTGATGTCAAAGCCAGAGACTTAATTTGTTAATCAAAGTCAATATTTGTGCGTTTTAACATTAATTGATAATTACAATATAAACAAAAATTGAGAAAATGTGAGCACTCCTTTAAGTTGTCGTCATGTCACTTTAATAAATGTTGTATTACAGTTCCCTGTACTTGTTAATAACTATTTGTTTTCTCTTTGTTTTTCAGGAAAAAGCCACTCTTAAAGCCGTCTTCAAACAGTAAACAAATAACGTCTCAGGATTTTAACCACAGCCTTCATTCACTGCGCTGTATTCAGTTTTTAGTAATTGAAATATATTTTAGATTTATATTATTTTGGACAGAAAAACGGAAACCTTTCATGTTAGAAACTACGTTATTTACGGCCATGAAATTCTTTTACATTCATTTTTTTTTTATCTGATTTCTATCTTGTTTAAAGTGAAGGGTGGTAATTGTGAAAGATCTGATTATTGGTTATATTATTTTAATATTCACGATTAACATGTAGAAAATGTTAGATTTGTTGTATTTTGAAAAAAGGTGGATATTTGTAAATCAGAATGTAGATTAGTTTTAGTATTTTACTTGCTTTGTTATCATTTTATTCGTTATGGTGTGTTTCATGTCAACAACACAGACGAACGTTGTTCAGAATTATTTCGAGAGATTTGGGGTAGTATATATCAATGTTTTTCTCTTTCTGCGCTTTTTCCCGTCCGGCATTTGAGACAGCAATCAAGTGCCTTATAACAGCAGCGAGGGATGTAAGATGATTGGCAGCCGGTTGCCTGGCAACTGTTGGTAGAATGGTTTAGGAGTTTATGTGATTCAAAGTGTTAATAATCGTATACATGTGTAAAATGTATGTGTTTACCAATTTTCATATGAACCGAAACGAAATTCAAAATATCTTGGTCCTTCAACGGGTGTAGAGTGCATTTTCGTTCCTCATAATTCAAAGACAATCCATTCCTTATTACATATACAACCATAGGCGCGAGTTAATTATTCAAAATGTTGGGTTGAGAATCAACAAAGTGTCCCGTTGTAGCGACCAAATTAAAACACGCCAGCGCGATTGAACTTTCTTCTCAGTTTACGTTGGTATTGTGACTTGAGAATATTTTTTTTATTAAATTTGTTAACCTTTTTATATTTTTAAATGTTTTCACTAAAGCAATGATTTACTATTTCATGCTCACATTCCGAATTTTGTCTTTCCCCCTCAAAACTTGATTCGCCAACTTGCCCATTGATATATATAACTGATTTTATATTTTTAGTAAAATGTTGCTATAACTTTTCTTACGTTCTATGAATTATAAACGGTAGAATTCTGATATTCAAATAGTCGTTATTCAATTGGACGATAGTGTAGATTATCCAGCAGTATATAAACCATGACAATCGTGAAACATGATAGCTGGATAGATCTCGACTTGACGTCCAATCAGATATTGCTATATTATAAACAGAAGATATAAAATACAGAATAGAAATTATTTTCATATTTTCCATAGTCTTCTTTTACTTTGTCTGTTGTTATTCTTCGTTGTCTTTTACACTTTGATTACAGTTATTATACACACAGCGATATTATAATAGATGACTTGTATAATACTGTCTTTAGTCTCGAACTATTGTATTGTATGAGAAGAAGATTTTAATAAAGATGTATATTACGTTAATATAGTTGTCGTTTGTGAGTTGTTGCCATGACACCAAGAAGATTGAGGCTGATTGGGTGACTGAATGGTGTAGGGCTGACATTGAGTCAAGACATCTATTCCTTGGATAGCAAGAAATGAAATGTCCTACTGTTCTGCTCCTAAACTGGGCTAATGAAGACGGGCATACGCTATACAGTGTGCTATGACGGACATTTTGCCCGGGCAGAGCGCTACTCATATCGAATTCCAACTACCAAAGGATCTTTTACGTGCACGCCAATGTGTACACGGGAGCTCTTTTTTTTTGCCCCATACGAACAAGACGACTGTCCTTGTCAGGCCCCCCGTCCTGCATCATTTACAAGGGGGAACCACGCTGAAAAATCAAGATGAACTTTCTCGGCCAATGCAGGGATCGAACACCCGACCTCCAGGCTATCGAGCCACCGTGGTCTCAATATGAACCACATATTCTATTGATGAAACGTTAAACTCCACTTATTCTGTAGACGAAACTTTACAGCGATAATTTCATATTTTCAAAGAAAGTCCAAACATAATTATTGCTATGTCTTTTGCTCTATAGGTTGTGAACTCACTATTTTTAATATTCCCCGCACTTAAAAATCATTGACACAGGAAATAATAACACAATTATCTCCCTTGTTTTTCCATTCCCCCAATGGTATAGCTATCTTCAAACATTTGAAGTTGAAAATGTTATATTTGCCAATTTCTCAATTGGCAATAGTGAATTATTGGATTAATATGATTATTCCTTAACAAGGTATGACTGTTCATAGATATAATCTATTTTAAGGCTTTACTTTCATACATTTTAAATTAAAATATTAAATTCTAGCTTTAACTCCTATTTCTGATTAAGGGAAGAGGGAAATGGGGTTCTAATGCCCATTCGACTCAGACTGGGTCATTGTGAGGCTAACACTTTATTGCGCCCAGGGGTCTGTAACAGTGGTAGAAACTCGAGGACCCACATAGAGCTCACGAGGTTAGACATGTGACCCGGCTCATTATCACGTACAAGCAGGGAAACAAAGTTACAACTTGGTTATTTAGTCACTATCATTAACACTGCATTATTATTATCTGTTATTAATTGAAACCAATGACTCAATGACATACCTTATGGTCGAAAGTGTGTGTAATACCATTCGATGTTGTCCTATACAGACTGGGAATTTAAACCACGCGACTTAAATCAAAGAGCATCCCTTTAGACCACCCCCTAGACCCCGCTTAATTTCAATTACACCACAGGTCTCCCAAACACCAATCCCAAACTAATTTCAAAACCCAGCGATGAACCTCACACACCTAACTCTAACCCTTTCAGTGATGAAGCTCATACAACTTTGGCACATTCGTTGCTCTGTCAGTAGTCCAAAGTGTTCAACCCAACGAAAAATACTTTGAGGAAAAGTTGAAGCCCGGGAAAGAGACTAGAATTAACATTGAGGTCAAAGGGTAAATTAATTGTGGTCTGCATCCATTAGCTATACAGGAGTTATCTCGCTTCAATCGGAACTATGTTGACAGAAACAGTAAGAATTGTTATTTCTGTTAGCGGTCCAAGGCGTGACTATAACTCTGGGGGAGTAAAGGTTAAACGCGTGGATTAAAGGACAATATTTGGGTCATTCATTATTACATATGTGATAAAACTGGTTAAATACATGCTGGAACAAGAATTCCTAGAATGCCCCAAAATATCGTTGGCCATCCTATCGGATACTAATTCGTCACACCAACTTTGAAAATCAATTGGGTTTTGTCTTCGCCCAATCCTAAACGTTGACATCAATTTCCTCCAGTTCACAAGGTTTGCGATAACCCCAGGTCTGTCCTCTTATAATAAAATAGTAACAACTGTAGTCTCTATCGCATTAACAAATATTGGCGTACAGAAAGAGTACGCATATCCTTCGCCCGATGATCAAATCAAAATTATAAAGCAAGAGACCTAAACTTAGTTCTAAAATCTGTTTTAGAATGTTTAAGAGGAGCATACTCTACACCATACAATATGTTACATGGATAATAACAAAAATTATTAGCGATTATTATTTTAAACCGTTTCAAAGCTATCTGGTTCGATAACTTTATAATTGACCATTTTAGCCGCTGTCAAATCTTTCAGTAAATGGGTGAATTGGAAATTTGCCACATTTGATATCCATCGAGGAATTAATTCCGCTCCCATAGAATTTGCAATGTCATCAAAATATTCAAACTGAAATTCGTCTAATCTATGAAGATGTCCTGCGGGCCAGCCACGACCTAAGACTTTCTGTAATTCTGCTTCTTCGGCATTAATCATTTCCTCTTCTGGAGGTAGTTTTAGTTTTTCTTCCAATACCGTCTTTATAAATCTAGCTTGTAGTGATATACAGATAAAGGGCAACACTCGCCGAAACAAACACATGAAGGACAAGGTGGGGTTCCTGATGGCTATGATATGTTTATACAGGGGTCGAACCGTATTATTTTTGGTGATCTCAATACCACAATCTGTGTCTATAAAAGGAAAGCTGTGTTTATATCCAGTATTCAGAATAACAGCATCGACTGTCAGTTCTCTACCATCTGTTAGGATAACTCCATTCTCTGTAAATTTATTCACACCGGTTACCAATTCAACGTTCTGTGGGAAGTTGGTGACACTGTGTTCCTTCCAGTGACTGAGGTAGATGTGTTTAGCTACGGGAGCAACGTCCAGGGTTATATCCCATCCCGATAACGATCCACCCACTGTCAATATAGTTTGATCCTTGAATCGATCTGCATGACGATAATCTCTACCATGGATCTTTAATCCACGGAACTCATTAAAGCCTTCATATTCGGGGATGTTTGGTTCTATATAATGCCTAGAATGGAAACATATCAGTTTGAAACTATTAATGAACCATTTTGAAGTTAGCCAGAAACAACAGTTATGGTTTAAATCGGACAGACATTGAAATATACTGAGCCACCTAGGAAACCATTTTGAAAATGGATAAGTAATATTTCTATTTCTCCATCCCGTTTAAAAAAAAGAATAAATAAATATGATTAAAGATATATTATTCAAGAGCTAGATTTGTCTATCATGGATCTCTCTTTGGACCCTAAATGTTAAAAAAAATTATTAAATCAACTGACTATTCCATCGGCTGCTCTTCCTTTTCGACGGATTTAAAGATGGGCGGTCGCTGAGTTAATAACCGTACAATCTGATTAAAACACAGATCCAATTTCGTTTCGTTTTTATTTGTTCAAAATTTCGTTTTTACTTGTCTTTACTACTCTTGGACCTGGAAGACTTGTTATTTAAGTCGTGTTCTGCCTGAAATGAGGGGTCAGCCAATCAAATGGTCTGTCGAATCGACCGTTTGACCTTTTCATGCGTGGAACTGTGAGTAAATATTACCAGCGGATAGAAATCAAAATAAAACAAAAGTAGATTTTAAAAAGCATGGCGGTCGCTAATTGGTTAATCGAATGACTGACGTTATCGGGTCAAATGTCCCGTGCTTGATACCTGACGTCATAGAACGCTCCCACTATAACTTGTTAGATCTACATGAGTGTAGGCCATCGAAAGTATAAAAAAACGAAACGAAATATAGATCTATATTTTAATTAGATTGATAACGGTACAATGACAATTGCGACTCCAAACTGTCCTATTCTCCAAACTGTCCTAATGTCGCCCAGAGTTCACTAATTTCACTGAACGTGTCAAGATATGGTCCAACGTCGAGTCGCAAGATATGTCGTCAACAACTACACACAGACAGCTAGTTTAACAGACATAATAAGTCGTTTAGGATGGACTCCGCTAGACATCAGACGTAAACCTTTAAGACTGATTATGCTTTATAAGATCCACAACAACCTCATTAACATCACAACAGACTAGCTTATTCCCACCAAATAAAACAACTAGACACATGCATCCACAAATTTTTCAAATTTCATCTACCAGGAATGACACCAAGAAATTCTCCTTCTGCCCGAGAACAATAAGAGACTGGAATACTTTTCCACCAGACATTCGAGATTTTCAGGTCCAGGGTGTCAGGGGTTCTGTGAGCCTCGACACCACGTCACTTTTATCCCGTTTTTAACATTTCATGCCTTTTTAAACTTTTCATCGTCATGCCGTCCATGCGCAACCCACGCCGTGTCAAAATGATCAACCATGATCGTGGACACTACCTGGTAGAAGATATTCCTTATCTAGTTTTTAACTATTATAGTGAGAACTGCCAACTCTTTATCTAATCTCCTATCATACATCTTTAAGTACTTACCCGTTACAAACTATAACTGCGTCAAATTCCCTTTCTTGCGTAATTGCTGATAAATCACCCGATGGCTGAACTTCCACAATCCATTTCGTTCCCCATAAACCGCCACCAACGTGCTTAGCCGTGACCTTGATAATCCTCGTTTTGAACTGTAAATTAATTCACCACCAGTAAGTATTGTAATAAAACAAAAACAACAACAATTGAACACAAAGTACAATTTTATGGATACACGATTACTGAATTTAATATTAAGCGACGTTTCGACGAGGATACTCTCGTTTGTATCAAGCAAATTATAAGAGTATCCTCGTCCGTCGAACCGTCGCTTATTATTAAACTCAGTAATTATGTATCTATAAAAATGTATCGTGTGTTAATATGTTTAATTACTAAATATTAATCAAAGAAAACAACAACAGGCGCGGATCCAGAGGGGGGGGGGGGGTCCAAATCCCAACCTGCTCAGCTACATAAAAATAATTAATACCTTGCATCAATGAAATTAAATCATAAAGTGATCCTACATCATTATAAAAAGGATCTCTTTAAAACGCTCAATTTGTATGTATGCCTATGTAATTTAGAGGCGATGATGGCAGATTTCCATAACAGGAACCTGGCAAACCCCCGCCTGCAAAAAATCCTGGATCCGTCCCTGAACAATTTATATGTTTTAACTGGTTGATCCTACGGCACGTCAATGGATTGCAATGGTGGACCAAATGCAATGGTGTCTACATCTGAGAAAGTAGGTACTCAATTGGGGAATGAATTATCTTATCCCAAACACAGCCATGCAAAGCGTTTAAGACACCAAAGCAACATCAATGTCTCGATAGCCTCTTATCTGTTAGGAAAACTTGAATATGGACCAAATTTAATATTTAAACAAAGGGGTGGGGTGGGGTTACGCGGAACCTTGGTTTTTCGTCCCATCCGAACGTCTAGACAGCTGTCCATGGCAGGCCCTCTGTTCTGCATCAATGACAAGGGGGAACCACGCCGCTCAGCGACCTGGCGTTTCAGCGTTTCCTCCTTTTACCACGGTACAAGTCACAGTTTTTAACACACAATGGGGTTTAACGTCCACTCGAGACAAACTAGGTTATTTCGGGACTAACATATGATTTAATTTTATTTCAATAATTCGCTTGCACGTAGGGGTCTTTAGCAGTGGGAGGAAACCGGAGTGCCCGGAGGAAACCCACGAGGTTGAGAAGGCGCCCCTATCTCCATGCCACATATGCTCACACCAGGGATCGAAACCACAGCCGCAAGCCAGACGTGACCGGCCAGCTAGAGGTCGAAGCGCGGCACTCTAGACCACTAGGCCATCCCAACCCCCAAGTTTTTAACAGATTGTTTTTACATTTGGTGAGAATCCTATTTCAATTTGAATTAGATTATCCTGTTCCAGGCATATATTAGACTGTTTTCATAAGAATTTTACGTTGACCGGTAAATACAAAAGGATATCACCTATTGTTGATGAACCGACGGAGAGGGGGAAACAAAATACCCGCACATGTAATGTAATACCTGGATGTGTTGTTTTAGCCGGAAAGTTTCGGCATAACGGTTCAAATATAGTAAGACTTCTTTGTGACCAAAAAATGACGGCAGGTTTCCATCAAATGGAAAATCTAAAAATGCCATAATTTCTTTCGGTGTATTAACTCTGTAAACAATAAAATAAAAGTAAAATTAATAAAACTAAAATGTTGACGCATCACAACAGAATTAAAACCTAAAACAGTTAGGTGGTTAGTTTGCTCAGTGTAAACCCAACTTACTCCAAATTCGGGGCCTTGTTCCTGAACTGTAAACGTTCTGGTCCTTCTGTAAAATATTCGCTAAATATACATGTGTAGGTAACACACCTGTCGCACCCACCGGCGAAGACACGTGCGCTCGAATTGCGACCTGAAAAGTTAGAGGAAACGGTGTGAACCAAGTGCTGTACAGACTCCGAGAACGAATTTGAGTTGCCGCATTTTCTGGTCGTAATAGCGTTATCATGGCGATGTTACGATGAATTTACCAATTTTGCAGGATTGCAACTCATCCTCCTGGGGGGTCCCAATGGCCCTATGGTGGTGATCTTATGGGGTTACCATTGCGTTGATGGAGTTCTTTGAGAACAATTATACTCTATCGGTATACACACCTCACCAACCGAGTTATAAACACAATTAGGGTGTAGTGATAGCACAAGGACATGCACACACTGGCAGCACACAATATCATGCAAGATACGCTCACATTTTGCAAAATATTGAAGGAGAACAGGGAAATCGTCCTTATATTTTACATCGAAAATGAAAAAACCTCCGTTAAAACCGGAAAAGCTGGGCAGTAACTATGGGACGGATGATCTATGAGGAAAGAATATCGATGTTCGTCCTCTCGGACTCCAATGTTTCAGACCCAATTTGAAACAATCGCGTTAAAGTCTGTCACAAGGGTAATTCAGATGGTTGCGAACAAAGCTGAATATCAACAGGGTTCGCCATCCTATGAACACAATGCTTTGAAACAATTGGTTAAAGTATATGGCTTCTACTGCGTTTACGAGGCTTGCGGCATAAGGGAATGTTGATTATCGTTTGGTTTAGTCTCTGACCGCAGACACACGGAAAAACGGAATATGGTGACATTCGGTAGGTTAATTTAATGATGTCAAGTTCGCTACACTAGACAGACCACAAACGCAGTGACATATTTGCGTAAAAGGTAAATACAATGTCCCAACAAAGGTCAACAAGCCAAAAACGCGATTTTCATACAAGCAGGGGCAATACTCCAAGAAGTTACGGTCCGGTACGTGTCAAAATCGAGATCTTTACACACGCTATGTTTCGTCAAAATCCGATATAGTCCGGGTTATAATTGAGGGACGTGCCACCTGGAGAAGTAGACTAGATTGTTATTCTGAACAAGAATATACGAGGTAAACAGGCCATATCCTGGCTCATTTGACCTCTTTTTGCATTAGTTTTACATAAAGTTATTTAAAAAGATTCTACATGTGTGACAAATAATTTACATGGAGGTGAAAATTACGTGTGCTCTTCAAAATTGAGGGAGCGTAATGGCTTATACTGTATCCTGGTATGACAAATCACTCACAATGCTATATCATTAATTTTCAAAGTCACCCAGATCACTGCATTCTGAATGGTCACCGCACTCATTTCAATAGGCTTCGAGAAGACGGAATACCTTAACAAACCCGGGCTTGGTATCCAACAACTTCCATCATAACCGCAGCTTCAGACGCTCTACCATCACAAGTGTGCGGGGGCCTTGACGAATACGTATCACTGCTGTACGGGGTAAAGACCAAGAACGTCAATGAAACAAGGTGTGCCATCTTAACGACGGAGAAAATAGCAACGGATATAGCATTGCTACCACCCTGTCGTCAAACATTGCAACTTCATAAACTCCGAGCGCCTTTCAAAGCTCGAGAATGACGTTTAGCAGGCATCAACGATTATAAAGGCAAAGATGCTTGTGACAATTTAATGGATGGAATGGAGGAAATGAGCCTAAGTGGATGGCGTGGATGGCGACAATGATGCCTGAGAAAATTAATGCTATAACATTGTGAGTGATTTGTCATACCAGAATTTAGTATAAACCTTACTCTTTAAGCTTGATCATATAGAAACAACTTATCAACTTGGATTTCAGTGGTCATATTGAAGAGCATCCGTAATTTTCACATTCATCTAGCTTATTTGTCAAACATGTACAACTTTGTCAAACATGTTCGTATAACTTTATGTAAAGTTTATATATAGTTTATATATATATACCATATATACAGTTTATCTACGTTTTTGGCGGCATGTGAAGAGCGCCCTCACTTTTTTATCACAATTGCAGCTTGTTTGGGAATAACTGTTATAATACCTAATGCAAGAAATGGTCAAACGTGCATCATTGTTACTTACTTAACCCATATAGTTTATATATATATATATTTTTTCCGATGTACCGTCTATTACAGCCAGAACAAACAATCACATATATGACATAACTAGTTTTACAGTTCATGGGTTGCTTAATATGGAAAAGTTTATTATCGGTGATCTGGATTGAGGAGCCAGTAATTATTATTTTGCATGTTTTACAATTTCAACACTTTTCGTCCGTCCGTATGTGTGTGAGATTTTGGAACTGTATCTGCGCGGACTATGATCCGTGATACTTCCCTCCGCTTGTTATATCAGCAATATGAAAACTCTGTTCAAACGTATTTTGTGTACAGCATGTTTTTTTTTTTTATCTCAAAATGCTGCTTGAAAATAGTGTTGAATTGTTATAAACTATAGCAAGAAATGATTCCTTTTGGCAAACAAAGAAGAATCAGGATGAAAAATAGTCGGTAAAGATTAAAAAATAACCTTTAGACCAGAGGTGGGGTTGAGCGGTATTTTCATATTGCAGCTATATAACAAGAGGTAGGAACATTCAACGGACATGTCCGATCAGAGACCGCTCCTAAACGAACCAGAAATGTAATTCGCTCAATAGATTTATTCGTGTCCATATATCGAAGGATTTTATAAAGTCTGAATAATGATTAAATGTATACATACTTGATCGAATCGTAGATGGTACTATGTATTCGATATCCATTTTTATCTCGACCCGTTTCGTCCGTGTAAACCCAACATCCTCCTAACTCTTTTCCTTGTTCATAAGCCTGAACTGTAAACCGTTCTGGACTTTCTGTAAAATACTTTAAACACGCTAATCCACTCGGGCCAGCCCCGATAATACAGACACTTTTCTTTAGATTTGACATATTCTATTTTAATTTAAGGACTAGCACAAGCACTCCTGTTATTACAAGTACAAGTACCCTTGTATAGGAACCTTAACACGTCACTGTGGTCCAAGAGAATATTATCTAGTTTTTATAAACAGCCAATTAGCCTAATTTCGCTAATGACTCACCCGCTTGCTGAAGTTCAATATAATCAGATATGAATTAATTGCACTCTGTTACCGAAAATAAATCATAATATTTAGAATCATTACTGTTTCTCCCAAGGTTGAAAACAAAATTGAGGGCACTTGGAAAAGCATGCAAAACAAACCCACCGTGGCAGCACCAATCTCTGGATTCCAAGTATAACGAAACATTTCTATTGGTATGCTGTGATCAGATACCAATGAAGACGACTCGATGCAATTGCTTTGTTAATCACATCCAGAAGTACTGTCAAGAAAGCCGTCGATAACAAATTTTTCACCTATCTTTTTGTCTTCATAGAAAGTATTGTACAGGCTTAATGTCGGCTTACACCAATTTATTCTGATCAGAATAAAATGAAATAGGGTTTAACGCCCTATTTAGCTGCTCCAAACTGGGCTAATGAAGACTGCCATACGCCATACTGTGTGCTATTAGGGATGTACTGCCCGAACAGCGGTATTCTTATATCGAATTCCAACTGCCAGGAAATCGTTAACTTGCACAAAGGGAAACCATCCCGGAAATCCCCTGATCTGAAGGGAATATGGTTTCAGCGACTGTAATTGTATTATATCAAACTTCGACTCCATGCCTCACTATTGTTCTATATAGCCCCCATTGAAAGCTACAATGTTCTACACGCGTGTCTCTGATAGCTGTTGACAGGGCGTAGCACCTGTGTATACTATGAATCTAATAGTAATATTATGAGAGATCCGAATGACCGGACGTAGCACAGATATAGTTATGAACCGGAAGCAGCATAATTCCGAAACCATACGTGGTAGTGCACCAATCCGAGCTACCCCTATGCAGCAACATTTCCAGCCTCGGGATATCCCTACATTTATTAGCGTAGATTGGTTTTATTATTACGAATTTCATATAACCCCACCCCTTCCGCCGCTGCACATACGTATTCAGAAATGCATTTTAATGTTAAAATTAAAAGAATAGAAATAAAATATAACTGCACATACAGTTCTCTCGATTAAATACGTTTACTAATTATTCTTAAAACTATAAATGAAATGAAATGAAATGGGGTTTAACGTCCTACTCTTTTACACCTAACCTGGGCTAATGGAAGACGGGCATACGCCATACAGTGTGCGACGAGGGGAATTTTGCCCGGGCAGCGGCGCTACGGCCTACTCTTATATCCAATTCCAACTGCCAAGGTATCTTTTACGTGCACTCCAATGTGTACATGGGACCTCGGTTTTTCGTCCCATCCGAACGACTAGGCAGCTGTCTTTGTCAGGCCCTCCTCTTAAAACTATAAACAGTGACAATTTGGCATTTTAGCAAAAAATGTAAATACCGCCCCCTATCTTAAAATGTCTGAGTTTTGTCATTTTAATTATGGGGATAGGCTGAATGGCCTGATGGTTAGCACGTACGCGCTGTATCATAAATCCTGGCATTATGTCAACTGGCGTGGTTTCGAATCTTCGGTTGTATATGACAAGAAGTAGGATCGCTTGTCCAACCTCGTGGGTTTTCTCTGTGTACTCCGGTTTCTTCCCACTGCTAAATACTCCTACGCGCAAGCGAATTATTGAAATAAAATTAAATCATGTTAGTTCCAAAATAACCTAGTTTGTGTCGAGTGGGCGTTACCCCTATCATTTTAATTATACCCAATCGTCCCACGTTTAGATAAATTAACATCTGACTCCCGTCAACAGCAGAACAATGAGTCAATTAATTTTAATTATACCCAATCGTCCCACGTTTAGATAAATTAACATCTGACTCCCGTCAACAGCAGAACAATGAGTCAATTAATGGATTAACATTGAAACAAAACACTGTATTCGAACACGACAACTACTTTTATAGATTAAAAATTGAAACAAAACACAACAAATATTTTAATAGGGTTCGAATTCAGTTACTAATACCTATAACTGGTTATTATGTAGCCGCTTGCATTCAGATAGTGATCGACATCTTGCAATATGACGCCATTCTTGCCGACTACAGTCAAACACTGTAATTGATAATAGTTGGAAATTAGAAATAGTATATAATTTGCTGTCTGGAAATGAAGCTCTTTGGACGAGTTCTGATTTATTGTGTTTTTAATGCATTGTTTGTAACAGGTAGGAACAATTTTTTATACTAACAAGGGATAGGCCTAGATTTTTAGGCCGAGAAATGTATTAATTTTAGATTAGAAAGTCATGTCGGGCTACCCGCCAAGCTATCCAATCGGGGGAGTCACAGTGATTGAGTGAGTAAGACGTAGCTTGCTAGCCTGGAGCTCCCGTGTTCGATCCCCGTGTTGCCGTTCTGACGTGGTGCCTTCTAGTCATACGGATAGGACAATAAAACAAGGTCCCGTGTACACAATGGCCGTACACGTAAAAGATTCTTTGGCAGTTGGAATTTGATATGAGAGTAAGCCGTAGCGCCGCTATACTGAATAAAATAAAACCAAGTACGAACAAATCCAAACCGTTAGACAAAATTCGAAGTCCTAAAAAACGTTATAGGCAAAATAATGTAATCAGCAAATGGACTGTTCATCGTGTACGAAATAAACAACAAACAGTGGTAACAGGTGTCCGGAAGAGTAAGCTTACCCTGCCTGGCGCGCCACACCCGCCATAGCTGCATGTAAACTACTAGGTAAAATGTCGGTAAAATATTTCCCCTCACAGAACACTGTAGGCCTTGATTTTCGAATGGATTACATACAACCCCATTTAATATTTAAAGCGAGAATTTCACATATTTGAGTTATATTTTTGAAATGTATTAAAGTCTTAAAATAGATGATATCGATAATTTATAAACAGTTCTACCTTGTTAAGCAATAATCATATTACTACTATAATTTACTATTGTCACATAAGGTTTTTGCAAAAATATTATTTAACCTCAAATCCAAACGTTTGAAGATAGCTCTTCCGTGAGGGAATAAAAAAAACAAGGGGGGAAATTGTGTTATTAATTCCGGTGTGAAAGATTTTTAAGTGTAAGAATGATACCAATGATCGTATAATAGTGAGTTGACAACCTACTGAACACAAGACATAGAAAAATAAATATGGATAATGGAGACTATGTTTAATATCACAATAATAGGACTTGACAATCAAGCAGGGACTGATCCAGGAATTTTTGCAGTAGGGTGTTTGCCAGGTTTCAGTTAAGGAAATCTGCCATATCATCTCTAAATTACATAGGCATAAATACAAATTGAGCTTTTTAAACAGAGAAATCATTTTTATAATGATGTACGATCACTGTGTGATGTAATTTCATTGATGCAAGGCATAATTTTTTTATGTAGCTGAGCAGGGTGGGGTTTGGACCCCCCCCCCCACCCCCGGATCGGCCCCTGTCAAGAATATATTAACAAAACTTTAAACGCTCATAACTCAGAATAAAGTAATTTGACTGAAATGTCAATGTATTCATTGACCATTACCTATTTTTGAACTATTATAGTCAGAACTGCCAAATGTACCGGGAGATGGGCGAATGGTTAGCAAGTGCGCGCTGTACTCGTGGGTCCTCTGGTTCTCCCCCCCCCCCGCACACACACACACTGCTAAAGACCCCTACGCGCAGACCATTTATTGAAATAGAATGAAACCATCTTTTGGTCCGGAAATAACCTAGTTTGTGTTGAGTGGACGTTAAACCCCATTCTCTTTCTCTTTATAATGTATCTTTAACGATTTTACCTCATGCACGTGTGTGACACTACGGTGTCACTGATGTGATTGTCGTCTAGGCCTGTCTTCGACGTCACGTTGTAATAAATAAGACTTCAAACTCTTTTTGTACTCTTGAGATATTCTTTATATATATGTTACAATAATATATTCTACAGCATCGACAGAACTATTGTACTTTTGATATTTAAAACATTAACCACGATTAAAACCTATGATGTGTACCCTGGCTATTTCGTCCAGCCGTCTCCCTTGGAACTTCTAAAATGTCTTGTCTACGATTTCATCACGACGGCTGCGTCCGGCCAGTAAACCAGGTCAGCTCCCGGGGTGAACTTCTCCTTGGCTCTCTCGAATGTTGTCTGAGGTTAAATCAGACGAGTTCTCTCCTATAAAGAAAGTTTGATGCGCCATCTAGTAGGGCGGGACAATTACCATTTATGGGTAAGTGTTTCGTAAAGGCACCGTTTTACGTCAACATTATTCTAGTTAATTGTACTAATCTGTGCACGTGAGAGGTGGGCGATAGTACCCTACTTTCCAGAAATGGATACTGACATAACTGTCTGTGAGTTAGTCTAAGATAGTAGTAGAATAATGCAAGCTACTGCATTACCCTAGTTTTCGTCATACATCATGTAGGTAAAGAATTTATATATTAAGCAGGGCACCTCTCTTAGTACTAAGTGTTACACGTGTTATTTCAATTGAATAAATTCATATTTCTTTTTATTTGTGAATGGTCATCGTGAATCTTTCAAATTACCCTTTAACACGATGGCGACTACGCCGCATGAACAAACACCCTGACATTCGCCATTATTTTTTTGTTTGTCCGACAATTGCAAGTTATTTTGCAAGTTGGATTTCAAGTGCTCTGCAAACTATACATTTGAAAATTAAGATGTATACCAGATGATTGAGGCCGTGACGGTGGCGGCTTGTCTAACACGTGTTCTTTCGATTCCAGTCTTGTTCGTGACAAGGAATAAGATCGTTTGTCCAAATTCGGGGGGTTTACTCGTGGTTTCTCCAATTCCCTCCCCGCTGCCAAAGATCCCTAAGCCCATAAGGGGGGGGGGGGGGGTGGCCTAGTGGTCTAGAGTGCCGCGCTTCGACCTCTAGCTGGCCGGTCACCTCTGGCTTGCGGCTGTGGTTTCGAGCCCTGGTGTGAGCGTATGTGGCATGGAGATAGGGGCGCCTTCTCAACCTCGTGGGTTTCCTCTGGGCACTCCGGTTTCCTCCCACTGCTAAAGACCCCCACGCGCAAGCGAATTATTGAAATAAAATTAAACCATATGTTAGTCCCGAAATGACCCAGTTGTGTTGAGTGGACGTTAAACCCCATCTCTCTCTCTCCTAAGCCCATAAGAATCACTGAAATAAAATGGAAGATTTTTAGACCTAAAATGAGCTAGTTTGAAGATCTCCTTATTTGTTATTTGTAATTAAAGATATATTATGGGAGATTAGATAGTGGCAGTGCGCACTATAATAGTTAAAACTAGATAGTGTAAAGGGGATTTGATGAAAATATCAGTCAAATTGATTCACTAGGTGCCGAGATTTAAGCGATTGAAATTTTCACCTAGCCTCGATCATCATCACGATAAAAAACATAGTCCCGATTAACCATATTATTTTGATTCAATTATCAATAATCGATAAGCAGCAATTCTAATCCAGTCAGCATTGAAAGCTAGCGTTGACATTGAGAATTCATCATGGTCTGGACAAGTTAATTAATGCCTAATTAATAATTTAGATAAAAATTCAGACCTAAAAAAAGGATCTGTAATAGGCAGATTTATCTCTTGCATAATGTATGTCTAAAGGAAACGGCCTAAATGTCAGCAACTTGCACATTTGGCACCAACCATGTTTCAGGCAAACAACTGTAAATTTAAGGACCAGGAGAACTAGCTCACCACCTTTTATTATATTAAATTTTGTAAATTTAATTTCCATGAGAAGAACTGTATGTGTGAACAAACGATGATAAGATACAAGCGAAAAGCTGTAAATTTTAGTTTCAGGACAACTTGCTCATTTGGCACCAATCACCACTTTTTATAATTATTTTATATTTTGTAAATTGAAGGTTCAAGAGAAGAAGTGTATGTGTTAACAGACGAATATGAAATATACCGGTATAACACGAAGACCCAAAAGACAAAGCAAATTGCCGAGAACGGTATTTATCATTAAAGGGACAATCCCGATAAGAACAGAGTCTCAAAAATTAAAGTCTGAGTATTTATGAAATTTATAGACCAAAATGTAGTGGCATGGCGTATTTACTTTGTCTCAAAATTTCAGCTCAAAATATTGAGTCTTTTGGACGTGAACGTCAACACTGCTTATCCGGACACGTAACCCTTTTAAGATTTCGGGTCAATCTTTTCATTGGGTGACCTGATATCGATTAATGTTTCTTGAGAGGTATATACAGTGAATGACCCATGCCCTGTACTTGATAACAAAAGGTAAATTTCACCTACATATTATTTTTATAGAAAAAAGTCTGGTTTTATCCAGATACTGCATAATAAAACGTTCTCCATTTCCAGATGAAGACTGTCAGGTTTAAGTTATTTACAAGCGTATCACAAATATCGGGTTAGTAGGTGGGCCTTAGATTATGGATTTTAAAGGATTTTAACACAAAATTAAGCAGTTTTATTCCCCAAAAAGTTATCGGGATTGGCACTTTAATACTTATTGTCATGTCCATCTTCCGTATAATTTGAATTAAAAATGGAACTATAAATGTGAAGTTAAATTTCATTTCATTTCGGAGTGTTGGGGTGGCCTTGTGATCTAGAGTGTCACGCTTCCAGCTCAAGTTAGCTGAGCATCTCCAGCTTGCAGTCGTGGTTTCATTTTATTTCGGGAGGTTGGAGTGGGTCGCACTTCCAATGGTCCAGCATCCCCAGCTTGCGGCCGTGGTTTTGATCTAGAGTGTCACGTTTGCAACTCAAGTTAGCTGAGCATCTCCAGTTTCATTTCATTTCGGGAGGTAGGGGTGGGTCGCACTTCCAATGGTCAAGCATCCCCAGCTTGCGGCCGTGGTTTTGATCCCTGGTTTGAGGGTATGTGGCTTCATCTCAATCACGTGCATTTACGCCTAGTATCCCGGTTGCCTCCCACAGGAGATATCCCCCTCTGTGGAAGCGGACGTTCACTACCTAAAACAACAAAATTTCATTTTATTTCTATATGAACAGTGGAGTATATGACATGCGATTATACAAGAGAGTTTATATACTACGTACCAAGACATAATGGAAATCAAGTTTTCACAAAGATTTTCCGCATGAATCGAGATGGTGGAGATGTCCAAATCATAGTGGGTAAAGGTAATAAGAATATCCATAAATTTATCTATTTTAAGGAAACAAAGGAGAACGTGGTGAATTAATATTAAATCCCAGCGTATCCATTGATTAATACTCCGGCGCAGTGTTGCGTTTGATTAGAGGTAATCCAACTACACACTGCTATTCTGAGTGGATATCGTTGTTTTAAATTTTGATTTGTCAGTAGTCCGTCTACCAACCAATCACTAGCTGCCAATATTGGACCAAATATGTTTACATAACGTTACGTCATGACTCACGATTTTATTATGCCTAATTAACCCGTGCATAGCAGAATACTGCAGTAAAACTAATTGCGTGACAAACGAGGCTATCAAGTCGAATGAAATGTAAACAATACTGTTTGGAAACGAACATACTTTCACCGTTTTGAATACCTTAAATCACTGTCCAAAGTTTTAGGGAAGAGCCAGATTAAACGAAGGACTGTCATGTTGCTGTACTTAAGTGATAGCTTTCATTGAACGGAAAGAATAGACACACTCCCGCATAAGTTCAAGAAACAGACGCTATTCCAGCAATGGTCAGAGATGGATTTCTCGGGCCATTGCTTCAGGAATATGCCATTGATTAGGCTATTGAGTTTCTGTGGTATACTAGGAAAATGAAGGAAGCTGCTAGATTGTCATGGTGTAACTGCTTACAAAATCAAAAGCACATACTATAATATCCAAACAATTAGTCCTAACTCAATTTTGACAAAAAGTGAGTTATTAAGTTTTGACATTAGACGGGAGATCAATACCCATGTATCTGTTTATTTATTCATTCTCGGACCGGAACCGGAAATCATGTAAAAGAACGATTCCGATACAATATTATATACAAAGCCCTGGGCGGTCAGCGTATACTAATGGACTCCGGTTTACCCACTCTGGTACAGCTTCATAAATCAAGTCCCAAGTCAATGTTGTTAAGTATAAAGATCTCAAGTCAATGTTGTTAAGTATAAGAACGGCAAAAACCTCAGACCAGAATGGTTGAGGCTGGACTCCCGTTCCAACTTTTCAAGGGCAGCACCAAAAGAAAAAGGACATTTTGCTTACGCATTTGATTGAAACCACAAACCAAGTGGACACTATGTACCTCATAACACATATGACGTAAGCTAGTCTACATTGACCTGATCAATGGCTCGAATCTTGACAAGGGCTCCGAAAGGCTTAGGGAAATTCTCAAGCTCGGTTCCCTGGAGTATTTTTTTAGGTTTCAGCAAAATGTTTTTCTTTGCATGCCTGCGTTTTTGCGTTTGACATACGCTGCTCTGAAGTTATATTGAAAACTAAAATTGTGTTTGTCCGGTTTTTTATGAGAATTGACCAAGAAACTGGAAACTTGTACTATTCTTATAAAATTATTTTGACAATTTAAATAGTTGTTTACGTTTATTTTTCATATTAGCGAGCAGTGTGACCTCTATGAGCATTGATCAAGAAACAGGAAACCTTTACTATGATTCGGTAAAAGGAATGGGATTCTATTCTTATAAACAGAATTATAGAAACACGGTTATTTATAGTTCAACAACGGCTTTGTTTTTATACAATATTAGAGTTCATGGTAAGGGGGACAATCAAAGGTAATTCTATTTGGTAAACATCAATAATAAGGTTTGTTGTCATTGCTAGGGTTAGGGTTAGGGTTGAGTCATATTTATATAATATCTAACCCCTAACCCTAACCCTATCGGAGTTTTTTAGCATTGGTGTTACCCTTTTCACTGTTAGGGGAAAGGGGTGGGGGTGGATAGTCGAATGGTTAGCACGTGCGCGCTGTATCATAATGCCTGTCATTGGGTCAACTGACGTTCTTTGGAATCCCCGGTTATACGTGACAAGGATTAGGGTCACCTACCTAACCTCGTGGGTTTTCTCCGCCGGGTCCTCCGGTTTCCCTCCACTGCTAAAGACCCCTACATCAAGCGAATGACGTAGTTTGTGTCGAGTTGACGTTAAACCCTATTTCCCTCTATCTGTATTTCAGTCTTTGAATCGGTTCTAAATGACAACACTAGTGTCAACCTTCTTTAAGCATATTACGCAAACCATGTCACCGGATTCCTTGTCTTGGTTGAAGCCTTGTTTTCAGCTCGGCTCTCTGGCCTGAATTCGAGACCGGTGAGGTGCCCATTCCAACCGACGTACATGGCCCTTGTTCTAGCCTTCGACAGAGACACCGATGGTTTTCTTTCCACAACCTACTTTTGATTCCTGCTTTGAAACTCATTCAAGACAAATGATAATGGAAGAGATTATCCAGCTGGCTATATTGCATCATATACCAGATGAAACATTTGGTACAGATTGCTTTACAAGACATTATATAGATTCCGACCAGCTAATAGTTTATATCATGGTAGGACTATGAGAGCAATCTGGACATCAAGATATTTTAATCAAGTCTGCTTTTATGTGTCACGATGGCACGATGACTATCCATAATCTCTTCCAATAAGTAACATTGGGAGAGAACTGGCTCACGCGGAAAAAAAACAAAGCCCACGGGGTCGGATAGAGAGAGATAGACACAGAGAGAGGATTATAATTACGCCTACAAACATTGTAAATATCTATCTGATAATACATTCATAACAAAACACAACACAAGGTATATATGGACATAACTATTTCTCTATTATTTAAAGGGACAATAACGCTCTTGCTGGCTTGGCAGCTCCAGAAAATAAATAATAGCCTTATTCTAAGTACTAGATGTTTAAATGTCCTACCTGTTGTGTAAATTATCCATTACGACCTATTTTACTTGTCCGGAGGGTTCGAAAATATTTTAAAATCAAAGTCACATTTGAAAAGGTTTACGTTAGACTTTTCAAATCAATAAGTTGAATTTTTCCAATTTTTTAAATTAGGTGTGTTAAGATGAAATTTATATCATCAATTTATTGGAATATTGTAAAATAATACGATTTGTTGACCAGAATGAAGATTGGGACATATTATTCAGTTACAACAAGAGTGTTATTGGGGCTTTAATAACGACGTTTCGTTACACATACAGGTCACGTTTTCATCCAGATATACGACCTTGTGTTGTGTTTTGTTATGAATAGTGATCCGTGCTTCTAGATGTCATTTAAAGAATTAATAATAAACTGTCATTCTATAATTGCAGGGTGTATTGGTCTACTATAGAACATATGTATAGTTTACAAACTCGAACATCTAAACGCAAACGTTTGGGAGAAGATTGTATGACTTTTAGTATTTTATGTGAGATTTTAAAAATAGAACGGGAACCTATAGTTTAACCCACGATCGGTGTTATTTTCAGGGTTAAATATATTATATAATATGACTCTGCAGGAGAGGGGTTAAATATAATATATTATATGACTCTGCAGGAGAGGGGTTAAATATATTATATTATATAACTCAATGTGTTAATTATATTATATAAGTCAGCAGGAGAGGGGTTAAAGATATTATATTACATAAGTCAGCAGGAGAGTGGTTGATAATATTATATAATATAACTTGGCAGAAGAGGGGTTACATTTATAGGTCATACCCGTTCTACAACTCAATTCATCTATGAATGAAATAATTTTTAAAACAAAAATATAAATATATTGATATATTGTCTTATTTGTTATGTAATGGCGCGAGGGGGGGGGGGTATTCACTTAAAGCTCGGTTCAAACTACACCCGTATCCGTAAATACGTGCGTGAATACGTACTGGTATACTTTAGTCATATTTAGAGAAAGGGTTCGAATAGAATCCGGCACGTATTGCTCACAAAAAACAACTGCGTCCGTTAAGCCGGATTGATTGCTTCCAGAGCGTATTTTTGTAAAGTGCGCCCGGCATTTCGGCTAGTGAGCCGAGCTTTAGCCAATCAGCGAGTACTTTCCCCTTATTACATCATCTCCCCAAATAGAAACTCAATCCATTCCAAGAAAAGCCTGGCCTTGTGTGCTGTGGATTTGTGTTTTCTTGTGAAGAACACAACATGGACAAGACAGAGGAAATAATCATCCTTGTGGAGAGAAATCCCATGCTATTTGGGTCCACAAATACAAAAGAAAGACTTGAGTGCAAATGACAATATGTTATCTCTAACAGAAAATTCAGCCTTGAAAGCCGGACGTTTTCGCGTTTTCTATTTGAACTGCAAATACGGATGCGGATACGTTTATGGATGCGGAGGTAGTATGAATAGGATAAGCGTCGCCTGTTTAACCTCGTGGATTTGCTACATGTCTTTCGGTTTACTCCCACTGCTAACGACCACGACGCTCAAACGAATTATCGAAATATCTAATATAATTATATCTTAGTCCCCCAGCGCACTACTCAACGCTCAGAATCCACGCTACTTGATTCATGGACCGGGGGGTTGGGATGGCCTAGTGGTCTAGAGTGCCGCGCATCGACCTCTAGCTGGCCGGTCACCTCTGGCTTGCGGCTGTTTCGATCCCTGGTGTGAGCGTATGTGGCATGGAGATAGGGGCGCCTTCTCAACCTCGTGGGTTTCCTCCGGTTTCCTCCCACTGCTAAAGACCCCTACGCGCAAGCGAATTATTGAAATAAAATTAAAAACCATTGTTAGTCCCGAAATGACCAGGTTGTGTCGAGTGGACTTTAAACCCAATTCTCTCTCGTTCTGATTGATTGACATACCTTGTGATTTTATCTGTACAGGTTAACCCCCTAGACACCCCACTTGACAGGTTAACCCCCTAGACACCCCACTGTACAAGTTAACCCCCTAGACACCCCACTGTAAGACCATAGCTGTAATTTGATATAAAACAAGAGACCACTTCAGTTTCAACTATCTTTTCGTCAGTCGCAATATGAGACCAGGAACGTGCCTTTAGATTATTGTCATATCAGTTGGTCCAATATTTTTTGTTGTAAAATATAAAAAAAATTCATACTGGATAATTTGTTAATTGTTGATTTTATTTAACAGATGATGGAATGGTGTGTAATTCAGTATATAAAAAGTTGTATTTAGCAAATCTTGATGGCGTGAAAACAGAATCATTACCAAATATGGCTATCACATCAACCATACTTGAAGATATTTACTGTTCCGGTAGCCTGCACAATATTATAACAGTTAATGAATATATATATATCCTGTGTCACTTCCCCAATCAGTTAGTAGTTATTATATCTTTCTAATTTAAGGGGTTAGGGTTAGGATATTGTTCACCAAAAATGTTTGGGTCATGGGCAGAGAGCTCTCCAACACACGTGTGTCTAACACAAAATCCGTTTTCATAAGGCTAGTTAGTTACAAGACCCTAACTTGTTTATTGTAAAATTGAGAACACATTCAAAATTCGACTTTGGTAGTTACTCAGATTTGGCTAGGATGTATTATAAATTGGGTTTTTTAGTGGGGATCACGATGGCTACCTGGAGGTAGATGTTCGATCCCTGCATTGGCCGAGAAAGTTTAACCAGATTTCCGACGTGGTTCGCACTTGTCAGTGATGCAGCACAGAGGGATTGCCAAGGACAGCGTTCGGATGGGACGAAAAAACCGAGGTCTCATGTACACATTGGCGTGCACGTGAAAGATCCCTTAACAGTTGGAATTCGACATAAGAATAGGCCGTAGTGCCGCTGCCCGGGAAAAATTTCCCTCATAGCGCACAGAAGCCCAGTTCGGAGCAAAGTACGACGTTAAACCCTATTTTTTTTCATTTCAACATGAGACCAGGAGACACGAACTATAATCCATAAATTTACTAGAAATTGTTTGTCGGATTAACTTGCTTTAATTATGATCTCGGTCAAAATTATTTATATTTCATTTCTAAACGATTTCATTTCTAATTTCGAAAGACTGGGTGTACTTTGGTTTATTTACTAAAGTCAGTCTCGTGGATTGTTTGAACTTTCGATTGTGGAACACAAAATGGCTTTCTCTAAGGATGGGCACTTTTGAATAAAATTGAATAATATGGGAATTATCGACTGGATTACTAGTGACGGATGTTTGAATTAATAGACTGTTGTTATGATATAGTAATATATACTCATAGGCGTACGAGCGGGGGGCAGGGGGGGGGGGCAGCTGGCCCCCTTACTTTCGGGCAAGCTGACTTTTCGGGCAGACGGGTAAAGTGAGAACAAAAATTATTTCATCTACTTGGCAAAATAAAGTTCCCGAAATCCAATAAAACGCAAATTTTACGGACTGGAAAAGCAGTAAAACGCGTTTGCGGCCGTCAAATATCCCAAAATTTTCTTGGGAGGTATATACAAGGTCAGAATCGCTTCTTCGCCTCTCGAAGAAAACCGGCGCCGTTGTTTGTAAACCTGAAATTTTTTCGGGCATTTCTAGTTTTGCTTCTCTAACTGTCATCGAGCACTAATAAAACACTAATTTTACTTTTCTTTTTATTGAATACCACGAATTTGTACTGAGTTGACTATGGATTAAAACATTTTGTCTGGAGCCACTCTACTTTGTGCCACATATCATGTCAAGATCTTTTAAAAGTGGCAGACGATCACGTTTTAAGGTTATTCTACACAGATTTGTTTTACATTATACAGAGTTTTGAAAGTGGGTTTAAAAAACAGCATCGTAAAGAATTTGATTCCTACGAAACTGAAAGTTCTACGAAGTAAGTGGTGGCATTCTATGTGTGCATTTCCCTTCCAGGCAGGTGTTTTACCTGCACCGTCGGGTAAGATATGTTGATTTTGCTAGCATGGTAAGTTGCCAAGAGTCAGGCGAGGACATTCCAATATGCTAAATTATGCTTGGCAGAAAATGGATCATATGTAGCCTAAATATCACAATGTCCAACATGCTGACATAAAATAAAACAAAGTACGAACAATCCAAACCATTACTCAAAATTCGAAGTCCTAAAAAAACGACCGAGGCTGGCGAGACAAAATAGTGTAATCAGTAAATGGACTGTTCACCATTCACCATTTACAAATTACACGACAAACAGTGGTAACAGGTAGCAGTGGAAATCGATATCAAAAGATTTCCGTTTAGCCTCGATCATCATTACTAAAGTCAGAACGATCAAATGCATTCTCTATTATCCATTTTTTGATTTAATTATCGATGGGCGTTAAGCAGCATATAGGATTTTAATCCAGTCAATATCGAAGGCTAACATTGACATCGAGAGTTCATTATTAGTCCAGACAATCTACCCGAAAAAAGGGCCGAACCCAAAATAAATTGCAACAGAATTTATTTTGGTGGTATGCATTTCAGTAAGGTCTCCTGTACATCATACTAAAAATGTTTTGGCTATCAAATGCTCAAATTTGGTGGAAATTGTATCCAAGCCCGTGTTTTCGTGAACAGGGACACAAATAAATACAATTAAAATATAATCATATAATAACCTGATGCACAATATGCAAATTAACCACCGCCATCAGTGAAAAACTTACTTTCCCCCCTAAATTAGAAACTCTTTGACTTAGCTCCATGAAACCAGCACCTATGCCCATAATTACAGGGTAAAGAGTGCCGAAAAACACTAGAAAAATAGCACAGTTATATTGCATAAGAATATGCAAATTAGACACCTCGGCTCTTACCGAAAAACACACTTTTCGTCCATATCAAAAAACATTTGCAATTAGTTTTGACTTATTCGAAAAGCACGCTCAATGCAACAATATTATTTGTGTTTTTTTTCTAGATTTATGCTCATTTTGGTAGAAATAACCCTGCACCATACGTCACTTATCATTGAGATATTACTTCGCATGTTGTCCATAATAACACAACTCAGTGACTGATCCAAAGTTATCACAAGTGAATATTATGATCAATACTGCGTAAAAAGTCCAACAAATTCCACTTAGATTGTTTGTACCACGGCCAGACAGAAGGAAAGGTTCCCCCGTTACAATTATCTTTGTATTCGTCTTGTGTTTGTTGAGTTGGTGGTTGTGGTGCAGCTTTCCTTGTAGTCTTCAAACATCTTATAGTACGTTTAAGTGTCTAATAGGTGGACGCTGGGAAGTCGGTTCTTCTGGTAGTTTTGAGAATGCAGCAGTTATAATTTGTTCTGAAATCTCTTGAGTTCCTATGGGTTGTGTCTTTACGGTATTTTTCACTCCAATAATCATTTGACGTTTGTTCACTTTTACGAACTGGCTGACCTCTTCTCTCTGGATCTTTACTGTGGTTGACCATGTCTGCGTTTCTCGCATTCTTAGACATCAGCACTATTAGCAAGAACTCTCTCACAGACGTAGATATGTCCCTGGTTATGTAATATACTCCATAGCACTGATATAAATATAAATTTACTGTTCATTTTATAAAAAAAATGTGCTCAATTTTCAATATTGGTTATGTTTGGTGTGGATTTTTCAAAAACAAATAAAATCGCTGACAATAAGATTAACAGTTATGTTTTTATAATGATCACATATTATGGTGGTGGAAAACGTCTAGGGTTTCTTAATACCTAAAGAGTTCCTGTGACTGTTCAGGTGTAATTTTAAAACTAGGTATGGCAGTGATTGGCGAATTTATGAAAACATACCTGCAGCACCTCCGAAACCAGTTTTAGACAATTCAGATGATAAAGTTTTGATAATTTGTTTGTTTCCATCAGGGCTATGTGACCCCATCCCACCCGCCACCTCATGACAACAGTGCTGTGGTATTAATGGAGTCAAATGTTCTCCTTCATAAGGTACAGATATTTCTATTGCTCTCTTTGGCCATACTTAAATGGGTGTGGGAACTTGATTTTTCAGCTTATTGAAAATGCTTTGAGTTTGGACTAAAAGTGTATTTTTAGTCATGGCCTATGTGTCTAATTTGCATATTCTATATCATGAAATATCACTGCGCTGTTCTATTGTTTTTCACCACCCTTGACCCTGAAATTATAGGCATGGATACTGCTTTCGTGGAGCCAAGTTAAAGAATTTCAGATTATGGGTGGAAAATAAGTTGTTTTTTTTATTAAAAACGGCTGTTAATTTGCATATTGTGCATTAAGCAATATATTGATCATATTCTTAATGTGGTTATTTGCTTCCCACTCCACAAAAACATGGATTTATATACAATTTCCACCAAATTTGAACATTTAATAGCCAAGTTAAAGCATTAAGTACATTTTGGAAATATGAAATTATGCTAATTAGCATATTTTGCAATTTGACCCCTTTCCACCAAAAATATTTTGGAACACTTTTGGAATGTTTTTTAGAGGACTATACTGAAATGTATCCCAGTGAAATTAATTCTGGATAAGTTAATTAATGTATAATTAATAATTTAGAAAAAATTTCAGGCATAATGTATGTTAAGCGGGATATTATATATTAATGAACCTTGTATTTTATTTCTAGCTCTACTTCCTGATTTTACAATTTGGATGGTAGCTGGAGCTGTTGGCATTGGTGTTGTCCTGATTGTAATTCTAACAGTCGTCATTCGAAAATATAAGAAAGAGAAAGGTTCACGACAATCTAATAATCGCCAAAGTGAGGAACCAGAAATGGCACAATATTCCAATACCCATGACGACAGAGTACAAGACGATCACGTGTATACCACATTCCATTGTAATGGATACATAGATCTAACCGCAGAGGAACCTCCCGTATACGCAGTCATTACGTAACTAAATCGTGCCAGTATTGTTGATTTGAGCGATTTCTGGCAGTAACGGCAATACTATACACCGGAAAACACCATGCTATACTGAATACCGGAAAACACCGGAAAAACATTAGATACCGGAAAACACACTTAATACCGGAAAACACCCTAAATAGGTAGCCTGAAGCCTGATCCTCTGTGTGCGTGGGTTTGGGTTAGGATTTTTCGTTGTGGGTTAAGGTTAGGTTTAGTTTTTTGTGTGTTTTCCGGAGAACCAGGCTTCGAGTTGCCTATATATGATATTTTCTGGTATTTAATGTGTTTTCCTGTATTTAGTGGGGTTTTTTTTCTGGTGTTTTCCGGTATTTAGTATAATATGTTGTTTTCCGGTTGTTTTCCGGTATATAGTATAGTCCGACAGTAACTACGGAATGTCTCTTGAATTCTGAATACTTTTGGACTGAACAGAAGCAAATTGAAAGGTCGGTACTATTATAGTAACATGAAGAATTATACTAACAGAAATAATGAATATTTGTTTATTTTTAGTACCTGTATAATGTATACATTGTTTAGTTTAAATCTACCAGTATTGCATACATTGTTTAGTTTAAGTCCTGTATGTATAAACAGTATACATATAGTGTAGTTTGATGACCTTTACAGTATTTATTCACTTTTATAGTATAGTGTAGTATCAAAAACATTCCCAATCGTAGAAGCTTGTCTAGAACGCATTAATACATTCGTTATTGTCCATTATGATGGGCGGGGGGTTGGGATGGCTTAGTGGTCTAGACCGCCGCGCTTCGACATCTAGCTGACCGGTCACCTCTGGCTTGCGGCTGTGGTTTCGAGCCCTGTTGTGAGCCTATGTGGCATGGAGATAGGGGCGCCTTCTCAACCTCGTGGGTTTCCCCCGGGCACTCCGGTTTTCTCCCACTGCTAAAGACCCCTACGCGCAAGCGAATTAATGAAATGAAATTAAAACCATATGTTAGTCCCGAAATGACCTAGTTTGTGTTGAGTGGACGTTAAACCCCATTTCTCTCTCTCTCTCCCATTATGATGGGTCACAATACTATAGGGGTTATTTTAGTTCTATGAAAGGTGCTCTGTTTAATGAATTCAATAGGTTAAACAAATGGGTGAGAACGAGAAATGAGTTAAGTAGATTATTTTGCAAGATTCAACTCGCTTAGACAGTTTCTGCCACCATCAAGGAAAGTAGGGTACTATCGTCCAGTCATCTGGTGCCCATATAATAATGTTGACGTAAAATGAAACCATTACACAAAAATGAAAATTGCCCCGCCCAAATAACGAATACGATGAATGAAATGGGGTTTAACGTCCTACTGTTCTGCTCCTAACCTGGGCTAATGGGAGATGGGCATACGCCATACAGTGTACTATGAGGGAATTTTTCCCCGGGAAGCGGCTCTACGACCTACTCTTATAAGTTTATTGTTATACATTTCGTTTAATAGATATTTATAAAATGGCCATTTTTAGATTAATTTAATGTGCATCAACGTTTTAGGACTATTTATCTCATTTATCATGTTCTCTGGCTTGAAAAGGTAAACATTTTACATGACGATCGGATGAAATGGATTGTCCCTTAAGGTGATTCTCCAAAGTGGTCTGATCCCTACCAATTTACAATGTCCTTTCCTTCACTCCCCCTGCTTCGGTGTAATGATGACGTCATGTCAGCTGTGAACGATATTTTTTTAGGGTGGATGAAGAAAATCTCTTCCTGCCCGACACCCAGGTCTTGAAACATCGCCGCCAATATTGTGTGCACCTCGAAAGGGACTATGTAGAAAAATAAATGGAAACTGTCGACTTTGTACAGCTCTTTCACAGAGACATGTTCAGAACTTTTCAACTATCCGTCGTATTTTGCCCGGGCAGCTGCTTTTCCCGCTACTTATCGCCGAATTAAGGTTAACGAAATACGAAGGATAACATGGGTACTTTTGACTTTTGGTTGTTCTCTGCTTTGAAAGTTAATGATGACGGAGGAACATGGCGCAGTCTCTATAGGCTTGGCGAGAAATGTCTTATGCCTTGTAGGCACGTCACGGGAGTGTGGTGAGAAAGTATCCCGGGCTGACTGCTAACTGCCAGATCATGGTGGGAACACTTTTCGCGCAGCCTGCGCCTGGACATGAGCGAAGAAAAATCTTGGTGTGGTCGTGACAGGAGCATCATTGGCACGTTGCATAAGCACCACGCTGCCGCTATGCTGTCTTTGCCTTCACCTTTCTTTGCCTTCATGCCAGAAATAGGCTTTGCTTTCTCAGGAAAATCGATATCAGCTCTGAGTTCATCTCGGATGAGGAATTTTATCGTTGGATATTATACCGAATGGGTACGGCATGGTACCAACTTTCAGGAATGTGCTACACGCTAATAGTCTACATGCTAGAATTGGAGTCGGAAACCAGTAAATACATGATATTAATGTGTTTAGAAAACGCTCCACCATCTTTGATATATGCTAATTTGGTGAACATACGACCATTTTACGCAGTTGTATGTGACAGAAATCGAATATGCATCCCCGAAAACATATTTATTGACACCAATGACAACTATTTAATTGAAATCAACCCATTGTCCGATTTTCCCGCCACAAGTGGTCGCAATATTGCAAATACGCTAAATATGTGAACATGTTACAAATTGATTCTGCACCCCTGTAAACATACATTGACACCAAACACTGCTACATAATCAAACTCTGCATGCACATCACCTATTTTCCCGCCAAAAATGCCTGCCATCATGGTAACATGCTAAGAATATGAACATGTGATCATTTTATAAGGTTGTAAATGTCAGGAATGGAATCCGTGACCCTGAAAATATATATATTGACACCAAACCAGGGGCGGATCCAGGAATTTTTGCAGGAGGGGGTTTGCCAGGTTTCTGTTACGGTAATCTGCCAGTCATCGTCTCTAAATTACATAGGCATACATACAAATTGAGCTTTTTAAGCAGAGGAATCATTTTATACTGATGTAGGATCACTTTGTGATGCAATGTCATTGATGCAGGGCATTATTTTTTTACCCCCCCCCCCTCTGGATCCGCCCCTGCAAACACCACTTCTCAATCGAAATCAGCACATAGTCCGATTTTCCCGCCAAAAATGGTCGCCTGCCTGGAAATATCATCATGAAATAGTGGAAAACGATCTGAAATATAGTCATGAACCCCCGTCAATAGTAATACATTGCCAAATCACAGTTGATATGCAGATAACATTATAAATAACGTGACAAGTAAAAGAAAAAGTTACCAACGCTAAAATATAAACGACATTGAGGAGATATGGTGTATATGTGATTGTAAGTGGTAAATACAAGCTTCTTATTTCGTCAAATTACTTAAAGACAATGTAAACAGAGATCAAGGAAGGGGGAACGCAAAGAAACTACTTGTACAAAGAGGGAGATCGAACATCAGGAAGCACTGTGTCAGCATCAAAACCTACAACATAAAGCTTATTCCACGATTTTTACCCGAAAAGCCGACTGATTTACATAAAGAATCGGACAAGTGGGGTAAACAAAATACATTGCAAAATACGGAGGATAACATGATGACTGTCACACACAGTAAAATGACGTAAATAAATAGGAGAGAGAGAGAGAGAGGGGGAGAGAGAGAGAAAGAAATGGGGTTTAACGTCCACTCGACACAAACTAGGTCATTTCGGGAATAACATATGGTTTAATTTCATTTCAATAATTCGCTTGCGCGTAGGTCTTTAGCAGTGGGGAGAAACCGGAGGACCCGGAGAAAACCCACGAGGTTGGACAGGCGACCCTACACCTCGTCACGTACAACCAGAGAAACGATACCAAGCCTTATGATACAGCGCTCATGTTCTAACCCCCGTAAACAAAATTGACAACAAACAAAGAACAAACTATTTATAATATTTTATATTTTAAAATCTTGGTTTATCTAGATTTTATGAAGAAATACAGATGAATTTATTGTAGTTATTGGTTTAGAGGAATCTATTGTTAGTTTAGAATTATAATTTATAAAGAAGTAAATAGCATTCAATTATTTTAAAGAAGTGGTTAAATATAAGTCATTATTGGGTGACTATACTCAAATGCTACAATTACTTACTTCGGACAATATGATAATAATTGCAACCAGTAGATCATTTTCCGTCCTTATTAGTCTGGATACGTTGTCAACATTTGAGAAAAATCGGTCATTGACTAGATTATCCTGTCTTTTACAATATCATAAACAGTTAACTCATCCTAAAACAAGATGATGACGCACATGAAATTAATTTAAGAATGCCATTTCAAATAATACAGTTTAATTTGCATGTCAGTTCAATTCCAACACTTTTAGTTTTTCATTGTAAATTGTCGTTCTTCATGGGTCTTACCTATGATTTTTTTTTATTAATTTAATACTAATTCGTCGTCACAATTCATGTTTGTTTATATTAATGCAAGAATTATTTTGGGAGGCCCTCCTTACGATGAAAGACTATGAGTTTCTGTGTGACCGCTACTAGATTTTTATAAGTGTACTTGGCAGTAGTTAAAACATTCTAGTTACTGAGAAATTCTCTTTTTGGTCATATAAACGCAATGTGCAGAAAGTACTTACCTTACCTGTAGTATATGTTAAATATCCTTTGTAATAATCATATTATGTGTCCAAGAATTATCACAGACGAACACAAAACAGAGCTCACGTCACACTTCCTAAAAAGATTAGAATTCGAGTGCTGTGACCGATGCCTTAATTTGTCTGAATTAGAGAGAGAGAGAGAGAAATGGGGTTTAACGTCCACTCAATACAAACTAGGTCATTTCGGGACTAACATATGGTTTTAATTTCATTTCAATTATTCGCTTGCGCTTAGGGGTCTTTAGCAGTGGGAGGAAACCGGAGTGCCCGGAGGAAACCCACGAGGTTGAGAAGGCGCCCCTATCTCCCTATCTTATAGATAAAAGCAACATACATTAATCAATAGTTAAATATAATAAATTATCATATATGTGAATAAGTGTAGTAAACTATTAAATATAATGCCTAAAATAAATCTATATAATCTTATAGAAAGGCCATGGCGACCACTTCTCAAACTAAAGAATACTACAGTCTTCCCTCCTAAACACTTACTAAGCACAATCGCAATTGGTATATAGTTAGAGAAATTGGCAAATATACCTTTTATTATACGCCATACAGTGTGTTATGAGTGAAAGTTTGCCTGAACAGCCGCACTATGGCCTACTCTTATATCGAATGACAAATGCGAAGGGATCTTTTACAAGGGGGGGGGGGGGTGGCCTAGTGGACTAGAGTGCCGCGCTTCGACCTCTAGCTGGCCGGTCACCTCTGACTTGCGGCTGTGGTTTCGAGCCCTGGTGTGAGCGTATGTGGCATGGAGATAGGGGCGCCTTCTCAACCTCGTGGGTTTCCTCCGGGCACTCCGGTTTCCTCCCACTGCTAAAGACCTCTACGCGCAAGCGAATTATTGAAATAAAATTAAACCATACGTTAGTCCCAAAATGACCTAGTTGTGTTGAGTGGACGTTAAACCCCATTTCTCTCTCTCTCTCTCTCTATTTTACAATGGACCTACTTAGTCACCATGCCACCCCCACTCTCCCCCGAGATGACGACAAAGATGGTGTTGTAGGGGATCAAATTATCATAATAAAGGGAACATGCAATGGTTCAGTTCTAAAGATATGTTTATTCTATGATAAAACAAAAAAAAAACGTGAACAACAAGTAATATAAAATATAGTTGTTATTGATTTAAAATAATATATTACATATGCTATTTAAAAGCTAATGAACTGTTACAATGATTTCAGTATGCAACTTCTCGATAACCTGTATGAAATATATAGAAACTACTAGGCTACTATTAATTATTATAGAACTAATTCATAAAATACAATAACATCTTACCCTAAACGGGGTTTTCCTGACTAACCTGACTTGTATGAATATGAAATACCTGACAAGGACAGCTGCCTAGTCGTCCGGACGGGACGGAAAACCGAGGTCCCGTGTACACATTGGAGTGCACGTAAACGATCACTTGGCAGTTGGGATTCGATATAAAATTAGGCCGCTGCCCGGGCAAAATTTCCCTTATAGCACACTGTATGGCGTATGCCCGTCTCCCATTAGACCAGGTTAGGTGCAAAAGAGTAGGGCGTTAAACACCATTTCATTTCATTTCTAATGACGCCCGGTGTAAAATGTGCTATGAGAGAACTGTTGCCCGAACAGCAGCACTACAGTCTATGCTTATGTTCAAAATGTATTTTACGTACGTACCCGCTAATGTGACAACGTGACTTTGTTAATCGTTACTTCATATTGAACTATAATACATAACGTTACCTCGCATAAAGCTAGTTTGCCTTCAAAGTCACGTTGTTCAACACACTGCTTTTATCGTAAATAAGACACAGTCTATTGTGTAGACTAGCTATATTTACCGTTCGCTACACCAAATTAATATCGCCGACAATGACATATAGAGGTGTTTTATATTCACTGGTTAACGTAACGAAGTCTTACCAGTCATTCAAATTAACAAAAGAAATATATAAATATCATATTTTCCAAGCAGGAAGTAGATCGATTTGCGTTGATTGCTAGATTGTAGGGTTGATTGGTAGATTATGGTTTATGACAAATTATTTTTTTTTGAGAAAGCGACTAACGTGTTGGAACCTTTGAACCTGTTTAAATAGGGACTCTGTTTAAACATGCTGTTATTTTAGAAGTTCCAGATGAGTAGGACATGCTACGCTCTATTAACGGGATAGGTAAGTGACACTGGTTATACAAGTGATATGTTAAGTTCGGGACAAGTCTTGATATGTTCGGTTTTGGGATGGCCTAGTGTTGTTTTGTTGAGTAGGAGGCAGGCTTTGAATGTTCGAGTTTGGAATGGCCTAGCGGACTAAAGTTGTTGGGGTTTTTTTTTTGTTTTGTTTTGTTTTTGTTTTTTTTTTGGGGGGGGGGGGCTCTGGCTGGGTTCTATCCCCGGTGTGAGCGTATTGGCATTATTATAGTTTTGATAATTAAAATTCTGGCTATCATAGTTAATGTTCGTTTATTTAACTACTTCTATTCAGTCCCTACTACCGTTATAGTTTCACAGCAAGTCTATGAATCAGCCTTCTTCTATATTTCCCCACAGCAAATCTCGGAATCAGCCCACTGCTATATTTCCCACAGCAAGTCTTGGAATCAGCCCAGTGCCATATTTTCCCCAAACCAAGTCTTGGAATCAGCCCACTTCTCTTTACACGTCCCTCTTGTTTCTTTATACACATGACATACAATTCAGCCATCTACAAATCAGCCCCTTAAAGGAAGACAAGTATCCATTTCACTAAACAAACTTCAATTTAAAGGACAATATTGGTGCCAGTCATTATCACATATGTGATAGAACTGATTAAACACTTTCCAAATATAATATTAACACAGAGATCATCGCTACCATAGAGGAGTAATAAAGGATTCATGAATCGGAAGTGACGAACGCCAAAGGAAAACACGAGTTATCTCTCTATGTGAATGACTAAAGTGACGAGTGATGACAGATAAACGGCCGAATTTCTGCTCACTAATAATTCCTTCGAAGACAGAAAGTTGTTATATGGGACCGCAAGAGGTTGTCTGACGATACAATAAAGTAATTAAGTGTCATAACATAAGAGAACACGGGAAAAATAGAAATACTCCGTACAGCCCCTTGTTTTTATTTATTCTATAGGGGAGACCGGGACACATTGAACCACTTTGGTCACATGTATACATGTTTGTTCTCATTTCATATCAAATGTTTTTATTAGAAGATCTCTTTATTTCATAATCAAAATTATCAATATGCCCCCTTATATGGATCAAACCCCGGTTTATCTGGATTGTATAGATTAGACATATATGAACTTAAGTACAAGAATTTCCTAGGCTAAGAAGTTAACATGTATGGAAAATCTTTCTCTTTTAAGCGCTTTTTTGAAAAATTCACTGCCTGTGGCTTATTGATGGAGAAATGGGTCTAAGAAGTTATCTCACTTCTGTACAGTGTTGGGTTGTATAGTATTATTTATAAAGGATATATCCATGGTGGTTCAATGTGCCCCGGTCTCCCCTACCTTATAAAAACATGTGATAATGACTGGCACCAATATTGTCCTTTAAGGTAAATTTAACCCCATCTAAATCCCCTATTTCATCATATTCCAGATATTATAGTGATTATTTACTGATGATACAACAACAGAAATGGTAGGAGAAAGACCGTGTTCGTCTTTATGGATAGCTATTGTGGCTGGTAAGTAGTACTAGTTATTTCCCTATTGACTTTAGCTCATATGGTCTTTCATTGAGTCAAGTTTCGTTTCCGTGACATGTCAAACGTCGATCGTTTTGTCCCGGTCCCAGACCCCACATAACTCACTCACCACCCCCTACGCGCAAGCGAATTATTAAAACATATATTGGTCCCGACCGACCATATTTGTGTCGAGTTGAATTTAAATCCCGAGAAAACCCACGAAGTTGGACAAACAGGCCTTGTCATGTATATGTGTGGAATCCAACCAAAGTCACTTGACTCAATAAAAAGACCTCACAGTGAGAGGAAAACCGGAAGACCATAAGAAAACCCACGATGTTGGACAGGTGACCCTACCCCTTGTCGCGTACAACCAGGGATTTGAAATCACGCCAGTCGACTCATTGACAGACCTGATACAGTACACACGCGCTAACCATTCGGATACACCCCCCCCCCTGTCAAACCGTTGACCCGTTTACACGTTGACCTGAACGTAAAAGAACCCTTGACAACGAAAAAGACTCTAGCAGTGGAGGAAACCGGAGTGCCCAGAGGAAACCCACGAGGTTGAGAAGGCGTCCCTATCTCCTTGCCACAGACAACGAAAAAAAAAGACTCTAACAAATACATTGTTGTCAGTCTCGGATTGTCGATAAATAAATCTATGTAGTTATTGACTAATATGACATTTTTCAAAATCACTTCCATTCATTTTCGTATTTTAATTCCAAATTGACTATTTCCTTTCCTGTTTTATAGGGCTGGTTTCCAGTCAAGACTGTGACTTTGAAAGTGGTTTCTGTGGTTGGATAAATGAACCAGGGGCCAATGCCGTCTGGGAGCGATCGAATATTTCTACTGAAACAAGATACACAGGCCCTGAGCAAGGACACACAAAAAATACAACCAGTAATTTTTAAAAATATTTAAATTTCAAGTCTTTGTGGGTGAAATGCAACGTTCGGATAGTATACGCAGCTTAATCCAAACCCTTCATCGGCAACATGGTCTTATACTTGACGAAGAGTCGGAATGGTCACCCAGGTGGAATGAACATTCAAATTTCCTGACGTTGGTTGCTAAGGGTCGAGAGTATGACGAGTTACAGGCAAGACATCGTCTAATTCGTTGCCAAGCCATTAGAGCCGAAGACGGGTCACAAGCGCGCCGAAGCTGCGCAAGCCTCTGAGGGGGGTTGGGGGTGTTCTCCCCCAGGAAAATTTTGAAAATTGACAACCACAAACTCATTTTCCAAGCATTTCAGACCAAAACAGAAGAAGGCAAATTTTTGATTTCCTGATACAATTAGATAAGAAAATGACCCAAGAGCACTATCATTAGATGAATGTGAGAATTCTCTTGAGTGTCAAAAACAAAAACCTTTTATTCTCCGTGATGAAAATAATGCACATTATAATATACATACAGTACACGTATTTGACAGTTCTATTGACGCACATCACAGAACGAGCTTATGATGATATTTGTTTACTTCTGTGATGATCATTGTTCTCTAAAGAAGTAATAAATTATTTCTTTAGCTTCAAGAACAGCCAAAGTACCGTATAATGAGGCCAATTTCATAAAATTCTTTCCTTTAGTGCACCTCATTTTTTTCCTATCTTTCCTTTCTCTTGTCCCGTGGCCTGTCCTCTCCTTCTATTTTCTTTTCTTTCTTCCCCCTCCTTTTTTTCTCTTTTCTTTTTTCTTTATAGTCTTAGACCCACTTTGAGCTTAAGCTATATTCGCATTAGCAATGAGCAGGGTGGGTATTACCTAATCGCACCTTTTTCGGAGTTCAGGTACACTCATCTCCGTGCAGTATATATTCCGACACCTCTACATGTAAAACCTCAAGCTCCGCTTTTACCTGCTCGTCAGTATGGCCACAAAGTTAGAAGTGTATTTGAAACCAGGTTATTCGCGGGCACACTGCGAGGCAAATTAATTACAGTACGCGCCACAGGTACCCGTGACGTGAGCCCTATAGCCCAATGTCCTACTATACCCATTGGACCACAGGATACTACGGACACTCATTATTGTTTACTTTCGTTTTAGATTATTTTGCTTATTTAAATGTACGAAATTATACAGATGAAAACAACATAGTTATACCCAACCTATCAGCTGTACTAGTCAGAGAGACTCTCGCAGATAATTCTAATGCCTGTTTTCGGTTTTACTATCATATGTACGGTCAGGCCATAAACAGACTATCGGTGGGTATTCTCAATGGCAGCAAAAAGCAACCGATGTTTAATAAAACTGGAAATCAAAATAATACATGGCATTGTGCTAGTATTGATGTTCAGACGACAGTAAATGCAAAGGTACGTTGAAAAGCCGACTTTTAATGCCTTTTTAAATTAATAATTTGTACGTTCAATGAGAACTTCCCCGCTTCCTCTTATTCATCTTAGTCGCAATCACCCATCATTACAACCACCTGTAAAGTAAAGCATCACCATCACCATCGCCGTCGCCGTAATAATCAATCGTCAGCATTGTCATAAAGCATCTGTCATTATAACATGTCAATAACATCAACCTCATTATTGTAGTCCTCGCCTTGTTCTTTCATGTACCTCCGATAATAGAGTCACCGTTTATCAGTAAGTAAAACGCTTGCCCAATAACCAGAGCATTCTAGGTCCTCTGACAGTGATCGAGGTACTAACTCATCGTTTAATTTAATGTCAATAATTCGCTTGCGACTAGGGTTCTTTAGCAGTAGGTGGAAACCGAATGACCCTGAGAAAACCCACGAGGTTGGACAAGCGACCCTCGAAACCGTATGATACAGCGGGCACTTGCTAACCATTCTGCCATCCACCCCCCCCCCCGCCGAAAAGTACGACATGGATGTAATTAAATGATTGTATTTGGTAGATCTATATTGAAGCTGTAACTGGTGAGAATATATTAGGAGATATAGCTATAGATGATCTGAACCTAATCCCAGGACAATGTAACTGTAAGTACTAAATTATTTATTTGTTTAGCTTTAATATTTGACACGGGGTGTATCGTCTTGCTTTCTGCACCTATGTTAAAAACCTTTGTGTTATTGTATCCTTAGTGAGCCACTGTGACTCACTGAGTAAGACGTTGGTTCCAGGGTCGTATGTAAGATTTTAAAAGTGGGGTTGCAGCAGAGTGGGGCGACGCGCGTCACAACCTCTACGTTAGTGATATAAGAAAGTTTGGACCAGGTCAAACTAACCCATTGGCTTGTGGGCGCCCTTAAAACCGACTGACTGATAAGTGTCTTCCGAGCATCACTGTGTGATTATAATCTAGAGTATTATTTTATATTTGAAACATTGTCAATTGGGGGCGCCATTTTTCCGGGGTGCCATGTACCCCTGCACCCCCGCTAGATACGGCTGTGGTTGGCTCGTTGACCAGGCGCTGCAGGACATAGGGCATCCAAACCAATAGTAGAAATCTCGGTAAAATAGTAGGTGATTTTCGTCAATTTTAAATTTGTATTAAAATCATTGTCACTGAATGTTTTTAAAGTGTAATGAGGAACGATTATTGCGCTGTGTTATTTGTTGATTGTGTCAATATGAGAGAGATAAATGGGGTTTAACGTCCACTCGACACAAACTAGGTCATTTCGGGACTAACATATGGTTTAATTTTATTCCAATAATTCGCTGCGGGAAAACCCACGAGGTTGTTGATTGTGTCAATGTTGTTTATCTGTTGTAGCACCTTGCAGCACCACATCCCCAGACATTGCTACAACATCATTACCAGGTAATCCAGTATACACCTCGATGACCACTGCTACAACACAACCAGACAACCCCAAGACAACAAAAGATACCGATAATCCGATTTCAGGTAGTGTAACACTATTTTAGTGATAACAGAGCTCAGTTTATATTAGGTATAAAACAACTACACCAATACTACAGAAACTAGACTATACTGGAACTAGACTACATCGGGAACACATATAACTATATCAAATCCATCATTCTGTCCCTCTGCCAAGGCAGGGGCTGAACTTGGGTGAGTCCATGCACTCGTCCAACCCTGTCTTCTCTGCCCATCTGTGTCTTCTTTAGTTGTCTCCTTAGTTGTCTGCCTAACTGCCTGTAAACTCCTGCTCATATAGCGTCCAGCAATTAGGAAGGAGTGATCAGCATATATGGCATTGTTCATTTATGAATTATGTTATCTGTAGTTGCGTTGCATATTTTCTTGGAAATCATTATCTGGTAAAAATATCTTGCACTGACCACCCACTACTACATTCTCTTTGAAGTTCTGTCGAATATTGTACACAGATAATGTGTAGCTTGTAAAGAACATATTGAATTGAATAGACGTTTAATAAGCTCGTGTCTTAACAGAAGTTAATATCATATATTATCAAAACCAGGAGAGGTCATAAAGTTTTGTGCACCTTAATGATCGTTCAATTTGATGAAAGGTACGGATCACTTTGTCACAGAACTCTATTAAATTATTTTAACCGTCCAATATATCAAAATAAAATGGTAAGATTACTGCACCACACGAATGCTGGAGACGGACACACGCCATGCATTGTGAGAGAGAGAGAGAGGTTTAATTATAAATCTTTGGTTATTTCAGATAATATTTTGATATATGCTACTAGTATACCAATAGCAGTATTAATACTAATAGCTGTAGTAGCCTTCATCTGTTATAAGAACAAGTAAGTACTTCTGCTACATAACAGTTTTATTGTCCCCAGCCTTTCGCAGAAAGCAGGGGGCTATTAAAATGAGGTTAAAGGGTTAATTAATTGGCTTGTTTTATTGATAATTGAGTCTACGTGATAGTTTAACCGAAGGATTAAACCGAGATGTTTATGTTCGTTGACTTGTTTAATTGGAATTTGATTAAATCTAAGGGCTGGAAGTTAATGATTTTTTTGTTAGTTAGTTTTGAGAGAGTTAAAGGATACCAGCCATGTTTTAGCTCATCTATTTAAGTTGTCGGCATTGATTGTATCAGGAGAAGCAGCTGGATCATCGATTGTTAGATACAGTGTTGGGTCGTCAGCAAATAAACGGGTGTTCGAATTTATATTTTCTATTACACCATTTATGTAGATCAGAAATAGAAGGGATCCGAGAACAGAGCCCTGTGAAACACCGGATGGAACTGATCTGGGGCGGAGGAGGCACCATTCACGGCAACCCTTTGGTTGCTGTTAGTTAAATCAATTTGAACCAGCCGCCCAAAGCTTATGAGTCCAGCGTGCCAGACTCTGTCAAAAGCTTTACTTATGTCCCAGAATACTGATCTCGTATTGCCTTGATCGATGGCTTAACAAAACACGTGAATTAGGTCAGTAAGCTGATAGACAGTCAATTCACCGTGAAGAAAGCCGTTCTGAATTTGAGTAATTTTCACGGAAGAAGCTAAAGCTATGTTTGTATATACACTTTCCGAAGGTTTTAGCAAGAATACTTAAAGGGACAATAACATTCTTGCTGGCTTGGAAGCTCCAGAAAATAAATAATACCCTTATTCTAAGTACTAGATGTTTAAGTGTCCTACCTGTTGTGTAAATTATCCATTACAACCTATTTTACTTGTCCAGAGGGTTCGAAAATATTTTAAAATCCAAGTCACATTTGAAAAGGTTTACGTTAGACTTTTCAAATCAATTGGTTGAATTTTTCCAATTTTTTAAAATAGGTGTTTTAAGATGAAATTTATATCATCAATTAATTGGAATATTGTAAAATAATACGATTTGTTGACCAGAATGATTTGAAAAGTCTAACGTACACCTTTTCAAATGTGACGTTCGAACCCTCTGGACAAGTAAAATAGGTTGTAATGGATAATTTACACAACAGGTAGGACACTTAAACATCTAGTACTTAGAATAAGGGTATTATTTATTTTCTGGAGCTTCCAAGCCAGCAAGAATGTTATTGTCCCTTTAACTTCCTGGGGATTTAGGTAGATGGTACACAGTGAATTGTCATTGTGGTTTAATGTGAGGAGAAATGCATCTGTGCTGTCAGGTGATAATTGAATTATGAAATTGTGGTTTAAACAGCTTTATCGGTTGGCGAAAGGGGAGTAAGGGGAGGTAATTTGGTTGGTAGTTGTGTTGACTGTTTGTATTTTATGGGATGTGGTTGGTAGTTGTGTTGACTGTTTGTATTTTATGGGATGTGGTTGGTAGTTGTGTTGACCGTTTTCATTTTAAGGGATCTGGTTGGTAATTGTGTTGACTGTGTGTATTTTAAGTCATTTGGTTGGTATTTGTGTTGAATGTTTGTCTTTAGGGATTTGGTTAGTATCTGTGTTAGCTGTATGTATTTCAAGGGATTTGGCTGGTATTTGTGACTGTATTATGTCATTGATCTTTTTACAGGAAAAAACCAGAAATAATTCAGCCTCACAGATACGGTCGGTACGGCCGCCGAATTTCAAACACACTTTACCAAGGTTACGATAGGCCAATAGAAGAAGAGGAAACCTACCATTACATAGATGATAATCAGATGAGAGAAAACCAAACTGATCTTGGCAATGCAGATTACGATACGTTACCCGAGGACGACGGATACGTAACACCGCAGCTACCACCCCCACCTTGTGGAGCCTCCACCCACCTCTCTGTGACCAATAGCCCAGATTATCCAGCCGATTCAGTCCGGTTTTGATAATAATCGGAACCGTTAGCACATCACGAAGATACAACATCTACCCTTGCTTCTCTTATATCCGGTGACCAATAGCCCAGATCGTCCAGCCGATTCAGCCCGGTTTTAATAATAAACAAGATGGCTAACACATCACGTAGATACGACATGTACCCTTGCTTCTCTTACTTCCGGTGACCAATAGCCCAGATCATCCAGATACGACATGTACCCTTGTTATAATCACATTTAGTAATTAAACTTGTTACATACAGGTCACTATCCCATTAAATATAATGACTAACTATTACTGAGCGACGTTTCTAGTGGCTCGTCCAATCTCATGGGGATTCCCCGGGTCATCTGGGCACCTCGTGAGTAGGCCCGTTTATCATTCAGTTCAGTTAGGTTAAATTTGTTATTTGTCATGAAATTTAGGAGCTTCCGAGGCATAGACGTTTGCACGTTTGCCAAGGGGGGACTACCTTGAGAAAGCGCACGAAGCTTCACGACGAAAACCATGATCGAACCACAGACCTCTGAGCTAAGGAGATAGAGTCTCACTCACTTACCCCCCCCCCCCCCCCGTCGAAATGAATAAAATGAAATGGAGTTTAACATACAGTATGCTATGGGGGGATATTTTGCCCGGGCAGCGGCGCTAGGGCCTACTTTTATATCGAATTCCAGCTACTAACGAATCTTTTATGTGTAGGCCAATGTGTACACAGGACTGCCAAGGGATCTTTTACGTGCACTCCAATGTGTACACAGGACTTCGGTTTTTCGTCCAAACCGTACGACTAGACATCTGTCCTTGCCAGGTCCTCCGTCCTGCATCACTGAGAAGGAGGAACCACGCTGGAACCACGCTAGCGAGCCAGCGTCTTACCCACTTAGCCGCGTGATCCCCACACCCACAAGGTACCACGTGTAATGAGCGATTAGAGCAGCAAACTACGCCCCATTTATCAATTAACAAGGTATACGGCACAATCAAACAACAATAAGGTCTACAAATGATTTTTTATATCTACTTATAACAAATGGTGCTATTTTCAACTCTATTCATTTTAATATTCTTGCAAATTCTACAAAAAATGCTGGGGAATTTTACAAAATGGCGTCACGCTGATGAGCACGATGGGAAATTTGGAAGGAACTATTTAATATATTCATGTAACCTGTGATAACAAAACATTAACATAGAAATCATTTCAGCGCCTATACTATGAAAGGAAATTGAAAGATATTTCGAAAGCTGATACCGATACGTATGTTTATAAATGATCTCACAATCAGCCGAGCGATCCTAAGGTGATGAAGGTGGGGTGGGGGAAGTCTATCGAAGACCAAGCAGCTTTTTTTTTCAATGTTCTTAATTCTTAGTTCTTAATTCATAGTCCATTTATTACCTTTTTCGACATTTGTACACTAAAATTTACATTTGTATCTCAAAATCGATATTTGTTTCACAAATCAGACATTTGTCATATCATATTTGTAAAATGTATTTTTGTTTAATTCAATTGTATTTTAATATAAAGATAAAATTTATTATAGTAAATCAAAAAATAATTTACATTTACATTGTATTTTAATATAAAGATAAAATTCATTATAGTAAATCAAAAAATAATTTACATTTCAACATAGACATACAACGTAAATCTAATCGCGAACAATAAATTTCCAAAGACAAATCTCCAAATACAAATCTTGCAAAATATTTTTCCAAAAACATTTCTCCAAAGACACTTCTCCACAAACATTAGGTCACGAATGTAAATAGTGCTAGAATTAACCTGCAAGAAGTGTTTAGGAAGGAATACTGTAGTATTCTTTAATTTGAGAAATGGGTTCCTACAGTTTTCTGTAAGAATGGTTACTATAAGTTATATAGACTTATTTTAGGCATTATATTTAATAGTTTACTACACATATTCACATAGTATGATAATACTTTATTATATTTAACTATTGATTAATGTATGTTGCTTTTATGTATAATACTATAATGTAAAATGGTTTATAAATATACTTGCTCACATAATATGCTAATATTATATATTCAATTATTCATTAATAGATAATTTGTCATTGAAGTTTTTCTTGTGATTACGATATCGTTATGTGTTTTGTGATGTTCTTCGTTAATAAATCAAGTTCGACTTTAAATAATTATTAATTATGTTTCTTATAAATTAAGGCACTCGAATTCTAATCCCTTTAAGGTTACAAAGGATATTTAACGTCTAAAGTATGAGCACGGTGAGTACTTTCTGCATATTGCGTTTATATGATCAACAGCCAATTTCTCCGTTACTAGAATGATTTAGCTATTGCCAGGCCCGGATACAGGATTTTGTTGGGGGAGGGGGGCACACATTGGAGCAAAGGGTAATACGCATATTTCTGAAGCAATGGCCCGAGAAATCCCCTCTCTGGGTTAACCCAACCCTAACCCTGTTGTAGGATTACATCTAATCAAACGCAACACTGCGCGGAGTATGGGTAATACGTTGCAACGTTGGATTGCTTGGGCGGATACAATGCCAAACATCATGTTTATATCATCTATTAAAGAGCAGATATGTGAACTACAACAGTAACAAAGCAAACGAAAATGAAAATCAACCACGTCACTGGGGGTGAGGGTGGGTGGATTGGGGACTAGTTTTGTTTTAATCTTGTTGTAACCCGGTTATCAGCCCAAATCGTCGACCATAAACGTTTGTTTTCCTTCATTTCCCAGTACCTATAAATCCGTCCAGTTTTCTTGATCTAATAATAAGTTAAAGATATAATATGGTCATATTACTACATCGGTGTGCTATAGGAGGGGGGGGGGTGTCCGAACAGCGTCGGTACTCTTATTCCAACTGCCAAAGGTTCTTATACATCCACGTTAATGTGTACCTTGGGTTTCTCGTCACATCAGAACAAATATAGGTTGTTCCTTTCGGTTCCACTGACAAGGGGAACCATGCTGGAAAATGCCGACGAACATTCTCGGCGATCGGTCAGCGCAGTGTTCGAACACAGCCCCCTCCCCCCAGTTAGCAAACCAACGTCTAACACACTGAGTCAATGCCCCCCCCCCATACTCATGGATACATGTTTAAATAATATCAGAACGATTGGGTCATTCCATGATTTCGTCGGGGGTCACGGTGGTTAAGTGGATAAGGCGCTGGTTCGCTAGCATGGAGGTCGGGTGTTCGATCCCTGCATTGGCCGAGAAGGTTCATCCAGCTTTTCCGGCGTGTCAGTGATGCAGAAGGAGGGCCTGACAAGGGCAGCTGTCTAGTCGTTCGGATGGGACGAAAAACCGAGGTTCCGTGTACACATTGGAGTGCACGTAAAAGATCCCTTGGCAGTTGGAATTCGATATAATAGTAGGCCGTAGCCCCGCTGCATGGGCAAAATTGCCCTCATAGCACACTGTATGGCGTATGCCCGTCTTCCATTAGCCCAGGTCAGGTTCAGAAGAGTAGGACGTTAAACCCCATTTCATTTCCATGATTTCGTATTAATATACCTGCCTGTGGGTCGCATACAAGGCAGAATTCTTACATGGTTAGCTTGAAATTTTGCCTACATCTTCATTATACCCTAAGAATGACCACTATTGTTTTTATTGAATGCCCTACGCCAAAGGGTAGATCCTCCCATTTTCCTTGTCTGTCTTTGTGTTGCCCAAGGACTGTAACACTGAATGAATTGTCTTGGAAATTGGCGTATGTATTCCTTATATCCTATGGACGGCAACAGTCACTATTGATTTTGGTATATCTCCCGACTCCCGGGGTCAGAGCCACGCTTAATTATTGTGGTTATCGTATACAGGCCACATTTCTGAATGGATTATCTTGAGACTTATTTCTTACCCTATCGGGACGACAAATAATGTACTGGGTGCAATTATTAACAGATCTAGAACAAATTCAGACTGACCATCAATATTTATATCGTTTCATTTTCAAACTTCAGGCTGCAATTTTGAATGAATCATCTTGGATCTTTGTATGTTTATTTCTTATACAGTAAAGACAGCAATTATTTATTTTTGGTGCATGCCCCGACTGCCTGGAATGTGGACTTATACTGCAGCGGTACCGATACTGGTATAACTATTATTTATACGTGAACATTTTTTTTATCATTCCATTACACATGCATGGTGTATTTTCGTTATCATTTCCGTTTGTTAAGCATTTCATTTTGAAAACAATACTTGTATTAAACAATTTTCATATAACTGTATTTCAAATTAAATTTTGTATTGATAATCAATATGAAAATCAACAGTAATTGAATTAATTTATGATCTAGACATAAAAATAAAATAAAGTTTACTTGACAAACTGACAACGATGAAATGCCATTTATAAAAGAGTAATAATTTTGTTTTATTCCAGAATAACGAAACACCTTCTGTCACGTTATTCGTTATACAAAATTTAATTCCGAATTCGCCAACAATGCGAAAGTCTTGCGTGTCTTGGTGCAGTGAAGTAAAAACGAATTTCGGCACAAAGTATTACCAGTTACAATTAGTGACACTACATTCAAAACCAATAATGAATTTCTTTTATCCTTACATAATGACATTAAAAATATATGTAAGATTCATGGAAACAACGATTCTGTTAATTTAAAAAAAGGGTGAAAAATGGGCGATGTCGTTCTCTTTTTATGTAAAGTTGATTTTGTAATTTAGCCGATACGTTTATTATTTTCTTAGATTTTTGCTGAATGATATTCTGAAATTGCGTTTAGTTGAATGCATTGCTACTGATATTACTTTTTGTTTTAGTTTTCTAATGTATAATTCAATATTAAATTATATATTAAACTAGTAGATGACACGGCAATGCACGGGTTGAAAGTAGTAGAACTCCCGAACGACTGATAGCCCATGTTACTCTCCATCAGTTCGAGCTACCCCTAATTTCAGCTTCGGGACAGCCCGGGTATAGCCGTCAACCTAAACAGGCAAACATTGTTTTTTTTAGAGATACAGTCATCAGAACAATCACAATAATACAGGATTACTGAATTTTGCAGAATCTTCAATGGGGTTTGTATTTTGGAAGGGAGTCGAGAAAAAGGCCCGTTAATCGACAAATTGAAACAATGCTCCCCTAAAAAAAAGCTCTGGCAGTTTAGAGAAAAGTGATATAGAAATTAAGTAAAGCGGTCTGAAAATGAGGAGAGTGATTAGTTGTATGTATGGGAAATGGTTCTAAAGATCAATAACTGTATGTTGGGGGGGGGGGGGCATTCCTGGTTTCATAAATAATGATAAACCCCCATGAGTAGAGCTAGTTTCAGTTTTAATTGATTTAATCGTTACTCTACCTTTCTTTACAATATATACTTATGTTTGTACCAGTATGGAGAAGTGGTCTATAGACTTCTGCCTGTTCTCCAATCTAGTTTCTGCGAATAAATATTCCAAACTATAATATTACAGTCAGAGAAACGTTCAGACAAAGAAATAGACAAGAATATACGCCATACTGCGTTTATTCCACTCTCTTCTACTGGATGGGAGAAATGATTTAGAAAATATTTCAATACGACATCGAAATACTTTAATTTTATCTTCGTTTCGAAATAAATATGTAAATTTTGCAATCCAGATTTATGAGATTGCTATTTATAACTTTGTAATTTCGTTGTTCTGTGAGTGGAATAAACCCAGTTTCCGCGTAGAGAGAAGCGTGGCTAGTACCTTTAACCGTCCCACAAATAGTGCGTAGTGCATCAAGCTGAAGGGATTTGAGATTATTAGATAGGTAGTCGTGCACCCGTTCCAGATAACATCGGCATAGTCGTCAAAGTGCGGCAGAGGGAATGAAGAATATAAGATTTAGCGACTTTCTGTCTAAACGATACTTCAAGATTAGTTAGTTTACTAATTTTGATACTTTACTAATTTTGATACTTTACTAATTATACTATCACTGTGGCTGTTACATTTACAATTGCTTTGAAAACTCCAAGATGTTTGTGTTCACTTACTTTCTTTAATATAATAATTGATTTCATTAATACGGGTGGTTTCACAATTTTGCGTTTAGTTTTTAGTATTGGGTTGTCCTTGAAGAAATTAAAGGAGCGAAATGGGTCAGTAATTGCTGCATTCATTTAGGTGACCTTTCTTGAAGATAGCCATAAAATTTGCAAATTTCCATTAGGCTTCTTCGTCTCATGTGTATAAATTTAAAGTCAATCGGGTATTAACTTTAGCCTGTAGAGCGTCCACAACGCCGGACCGACGGGACGACAATATACGACCACATTTCAATGTGGGCGTATAAAAATAATATTTGGTTTCAAAAAGTGGTACCGAACTGTCAAAATTGTAGTTTTTGGTGAATTTACGTCACTTCTATTCTTAATTTACATATGCACCCAGGTGATACATATGCAATATTTCATACATATGGATGAGCTATGCTTGGGGGTGTATATAGCTCATTACTTGAGAAGTATTCTTGTGAAGGTGAGGGGGGGGGGGGGTCACTGTTCATTATAAGTCCAAGTCCAAATCCATTTCAATATTACTTTATATACAGTTTAAAAATACATTATTTACAAATTATATACAAACAAGGCATCTGATTTCCCATATTCCTGAAGCATGGGCCCGAGAAATCCCTCTCTGGCCATTGCTGGAATACGTCTGTTTCTTGAACTTATGCGGGAATGTGTCTATTCTTTCCGTTCAATGAAAGCTACCACTTAAGTACAGCAACGTGACAGTCCTTCGTTTAATCTGGGTCTCCCCTAAAATTTTGGACAGTGATTTAAGGTATTAAAAACGGTGAAAGTATGTTTGTTTCCAAACAGTATTGTTTACTTTTCATTCGACTTGATAGCCTCGTTTATCACGCAATTTGTTTTACTGCAGTATTCTGCTATGCACGGGTTAATTAGGCATAATAAAATCGTGAGCCATGACGTAACGTTATGTAAACATATTTGGTCCAATATTGGCACTCGTTTTAAATGTAAAGCTTTTGTAGGGCAGCTAGTGATTGGTTGGTAGTCGGACTACTGACCAATCAAAATTTAAAACAACAATATCCACTCATAATAGCAGTGTGTAGTGGGATTACCTCTAATCAAACGAAACGCTGCGCGGAGTATGCTGATCTCCTTGTCCCTGTGTAATTTCATCTGTCCTCTTGTCTGTGTCTAGAGGTCTTTTAAAGAAACTAATTTGCATGCAGACAAAAGGACACTGCTTTAACAAATCAAGTTAAAGATAAATATATTGTAACAAATCAGATGAAAAACAGTTAAATTAATATATAAATTTCATTGGTTGAAATTTTAAAAGAATTAGTTAATAAGCTTTAAGCCAGACAGTAAAGGCGTTGACATTTGATGTGACTGCATTGAAAACTATAAAAATATCTTTGCTCAAGGTTTCTCTTAAACTGGCATCCAAAGATTATAAAACAGTCAAACCCAATCATGCTTTTAGGTAATTACTCTATGCATTTTTAAATCAAAATATTAGCATTAAAAACTGTAATAACAGACAGACTATTAGTTATATTCTCTATATGTGTGAATAAAGAGTGAAGAAATAAATTACGTATATACTTAAAATAAAATTCGAAAAAGAATAAAAAGTAGTATCACTATTCGGTGATAATATGCTCAAGTGAAAAAAAAAGAAGAAGAAGAATCTTAACAAAAACAATAGTGCTTCATACAAGCTACTCAGTGTGAAACCCTAACTAGACCTGCAAGCAGTTATGACGGGTTTCACTGGTGCCATGTTACCTTTCAACGTTACCCTTGAACATATGTCACTTCCGGTACCAATGAAACCATTAAACAGGTTTTCACATGAGCATTGCACACATCAAATAAAATGTATGCAGAATCCACCAAATCCAGCAATATCAATTCATTTTATACATGTGTTACATGTAAATGATCCTTACAAAATTACAGTACTTCCGGTGATAATGAAAATGTTCAATTAGTTTTATGAAATCAGAAATAGCTTAAGGCATCATATGGTGAAAATTTTATGTAAATCGAATAAGAATTGTCACTTTTATAGACCAAAAATCAAGAAAAGTGACTTGTAGAAAGTCGTATATTTCTCGGCAACCGTAGGGTCATTCCGTGTCAAATCACCCAATGAGTTAAACTGTACCCCTTCGATTTAGCTGAAATTTGGTGTATATGCTTATTTGGACAGGAAAATCTGATATTTCAAATTTTAGCGTGATCCGACCGACGGTTGCCGAGATATGGTGGTCTCAATTTCGGGGATTTTGGCCAAAATGGGCGTCGCCAACATTATTCATTTGACGATTACTCAGCAACCAATGAGTCAAAATTGTTATATTAGGTATTTCTGGGATGGGAATTCCACAAGGATTCCAAATATGCTGTTATTTTCGACATGGGTCAAAAACCGTTCACGTAGACTTTGACCTTGAACTTGCCCGTGTGGAAATCGTGACCTTGAGATTAACATTCTGCAGCAGGTTACTTGCCTGTGTGGACATTTGACATGATTTTACAGGCTTATAAAAAAAATTATACCGCCAATTTTTTGATATTGTGAAGCAAACATGTTGGGCTAATTTTTGCACGAACGTTAATCTCAAGGTCACAAGTTCCACATGGTCCCATTCCAGAAATACCTATTGTAACAATTTTGACTTATTGGTTGCTGATATTGTTTTTGAAGGCTGAAAATTAACTTTTGAGCAAATGTCGTCATTTCCGCTGGCAGTGTAAGAAGTAAAATGGTTTGACCTAGTCCACTATTGCATTGGGCATATAATAGAAAATTGAAAATCGAATAATAATTGATTCTTTTACAGCCAAAATAAGGTGAAAAGAGCTTCATGCAAAATTGCCTATTTCTCGGCAACTGCGCTTGTTACAAATTAATTTTCACATACATTCTCTTCGTATGGGTTATTGCTACAAGTTTATAAAGGTCACGAAGATATATTTTTAAATATGAAGACGCTGGATGGGTTTTAAATAGCTTATATTGACACCTTATTTCACCTTTTAATCCAAATAGCCCGAAAACGAAATTGAAATTAAAATAACTGACCACGACGTTTTGTGTACCTTTACATGGCACACCCTTTCAGTCCAAATTGTAGTTTTTGCTAAATTTACGTCACTTCCGGTGCTGACAGGAAACTTTACCGGTAACAAATAAAACGACATTTTGAACCATGGAGCATACAAACTTTGTTTAATACAAATCGGGCAATAAATAATTTATCAGGAGCCGATAAACTCAATTAGCCAAGGAAAATTATCGAGACAAAAAAATGTTCACATTTTTGCCCAAATCATGGGTAAAAGACCATCAAAAAATATTCATTAATAAAAAAGTTTTTTTGTCAAAATTTGGCACCTTATATTTCCGAAGATTTGTCGAAATTCAAAAATCTAAAAATCCGTAGCTATGTGCCATGTCTCTGGGTATATTGAAACTCGTAAATGTTAAAATCCAACAATTGCTGTTAAGATTACGACATTAAGTTAAAAAAAACGACAACTTTGGTGATTTCGGACATTTCAAATTGTTGCAGAACGTTCGAAATAGCTTTAATCTCTAAGTCACACCCACTTTCCCAGTAGTAAAACCAAAAAAATTGGATCAATCTGACAAGTAGTTTCTGAGATATGATCAAAATGGGAAAAAATAAGAAGAAGAATAATAATAATCCGAACAAAAACAATAGTTTGTGAAACCCTAATAATAATCCGAACAAAAACAATACGCAGTGTGAAACCCTAATAACTTTAACAAAAACAAAAGTGTTCCACGCAAGCTACGCAGTGTGAAACCCTAATAATCTTAACAAAAACAATAGTGTGAAACCCTAATTATAGTCCTTCAACATCAGCTAATGTAAAAATACCATCATCATCAGCTTTCACTAATAATGAACAAAATAAAGGTGATTCAATTCCTAAAATATAATGACAGGGACTTGGTTCCATTAAATATAATGCTACTGCATGAGGATGCTGTTCATTTGGTATACATTTTAATCTAACTTCTGTTATTCTTTTAGAACCAGTTAAATCACATATATCACCATCCGTATATAATAAAGATATATGTTTTCTACTATCCTTCTCTTTAGGACGTTTGGATGGATTTTTTTGTAACCATTCTAAATGTTTCTGGAAATTCCAGTGACCTAAATAAATAACTTGTCTTCCTTCAGGTCCGTCATGATACTGTCTAGCATGTTTATTGTAGCAAAATTCATGTTTCCACCAACCTGTTCCCCCTTGTAAACAGTAATCACCATTGAGGAAATCACGAAGTATTTGTTTATCTGTATTAGGACCAAGTGCTGGTGTAGGTGGTGTGGTGGCTTTAGGTGTACGATATACTTTTACTTTATTTATCGTATCTCCATCACTTAGAGTAATATCTTCTTTAACTATGCCTTCATTCGTAGTATGATGTCTTATTGATGTACTTGGGGATTCAAAATTTGAAACTGCCTTTGGTTTGTCAGGGGAAGCTTCTATGGCATGACACTGAATCTGATTTACAGGAGGGTTCTTGGGTCTAAAATCAGGATGACTACACAAAACAGCAGTGAGAACCATGATTTCATATTCACATGTTGATGATTCCTTCATATCATAGATTTCACCATGGCCGTCTGGTTGACATACATAAAGTAGTCGAGTACGTCTAGGGGTATTTAATAAATCACAGTTTGTACCATCTGTCATATTAACTTCATAATATGGTAGTTCTATACCATCTATTTTCTTAGATTTAACCCTTTGTACTGTCTCAACGCCTTCTGACTTGGAATTATCTGAATTCTGATTTTTATCTCTCAAGAATCTCTCATGATGTCCCAGGAAATATTCTTGAATTTTGGGTTTTTTTCCAGGTTCTTTAGTTTCATGATATTGTCGTAAATATTTACTATGACATAATTCATATGTCCAATAACTTTCAATTCTGTAAGAACAAGCACTTTGCGTAAATAATGCCTCCATTAATTCATCTGGTGTAGGGCCATTATAATTTTTACTGTTTTCCTGTCTTTTTTCTTCTGATTCTGGCAAAATACACTGATACTTTTCTTGATTTTTTGTCATAACAACAATGGAGCCATCCAGGTTTTCTGTTGGTATATCCAAAGGACCAGCCCAATTTATCATGAATAATTCAGTATCCATGAATGGATTAAAAGTTTGTATCTTCCTTTCGAACAACAGAAGATATACGAATGTTCTGAAAATGTTATGCAATGCCATATTTCTATTTTAATCTGCAATGCCTCAATATTCCAAGTAATTAAACGATGACACGTAATGCAAATGCATTGATCATGGCCGAGTTTCAATGTACAATTTCACCGTACAGCTTATTTAAAAGGGAGATAACGCTTATAAAACCCATGAGAGTAATTCCCCGTAATTATACAGGGGGCGCTAAATAGAGAGCTTTAGAGCGTGATTGTATTTTTTGTTGTATTTTGTGTATTTTCAATCAATTTCAGAAAAAAATATCATCATTAAATGGAATACGACGACACAGGTTAGTGAAAGGGTCACTTTGCGATCTTTGTAATTAATTTATTGACACAATTTGAACTGAATAAAATGTCACATTTATTCAATTGTTGACAACTTCAAATCAAGGAAAGTCGAAAGCAATGCCAATACTATAGGAATAGTCAATAGAATTTAATAGATATTAGAAGAAATAAAGGAAATATTGAGCGAACCGGTAATAATAATATGTAACAGACCTCGCCTGAGTAGAGCGAAGGTGTTGTGATTGTTTTAAAATATAAAATCTTCGGGTACCAGTCAAGTCGTCCACAGTGAAGTCGTCCACAACCGTTGCTGGAGTCGTCCACACCCGTTGCTGGAGTCGTCCACAACTATTGGTGATGTCGTCCACAACTATTGGTTATGTCGTCCACAACTAAGAATAAGACTCGTGCACAATTTAATCGTATGGAAGAAATAGCTACTGTGTGAGTTCTGGTAAATAATAAACAGATTTCTTCGATTATGAACAAACTAGTTAACTTTGGTAATTATAAACTTACCCGTGTGTTTAAAATGAACTCCCGTTAAATAAAATCCATCGCACCACTAAATGTCCCAACGTATAAAAACAGTTCTCTCTTGAAAAATTGAAATCCCACAAACTTTCGGTTAAGAAAAATATCAATATGGCAGCTGGTTACGTCACACCTCGGGAGATATCACTTTGTATTAGGGGTGACAGCATAGGAAATGTGGCATTTTTACGTCATTTCAAGTTTGTTTTAAGTTAAGCACGTCTCGGCATTGAGTTTGAGCGTTCGCACACATACATGTAACAACCAGTATTTTTTAAAAATTTGTTACCGTCTTAATTATTTGATTACCGACTAGGATGGGATAATTTTCTTTTTAACACGCATGAGGAACAAAAATAACTACATTCTTTTCACGGGCCTTACATATTACCCATCTTTATTATATGGTGTGATAATATTATTATTTAACATTAACATATACATGTATGCAGGCCATTTACAATTAATGTTCCGCTTCTTACGGGGCGTTACAGACTTGTCAGCATTGCTTACGCCACCCAATGCCATTAGGCACTTTGAACGCTGTCGCAACACACTTAAAAATGTCACTGAAGCGGTTATTATTTGATCGAAAGAATGAGATCAAATTGATAATACACTCAGAGTCCTCAGCCACTTCGGAGATGTGCTTCATGATCCGTGTTAAACTATTTATTACATAAAGAAGATATGATATTCAAATCTATATTTTATACATGACTTTATTTTTACGAGTATCCGTGCAATCAGTGATTCTTTCATTGTGAATAAAATTTGATAGACTGGCGATCAATGGATTCAATATAAAGATAAAGCTCCTATGTAATTGTCTTCAATTGATATTTTCGTCGCCCAAACTCAAACGATTGTAATGTTTGCGCGTTGCTTTGAGTATAGCATGTGCTTGACAAAATATGCGTCAAATTTAAACAACCTCGCTTCCGTGTGTTGGATTCGTCCAATTTGTGACGAAAGCAATGTTATTATCCGTTCTGTCGAAATAACAAGTAAATATTCAAATCTTTCAAGAGAGAACCGTTTTTATTCGTTGAGATATTTTATTGTGCAATGGATTTTATTTAACAGGAGTTAATTTCAAACACACAGGTAAGTTTATAATAACCAAATCCGTTTATTATTTACCAGAACTCACACAGTAGTACTGCTACATGTATATCTTCAAATTAAACTAAGTCTTGTGGACGACTCCACCAACGTATTACTATATCTTCAAAATTAAATTAAGTCTTGTGGACGACTCAACCATCGAGTGTGGACGACTCCACCAACGGGTGTGGACGACTTAACCAGGTTTTTCGTGTGGACGACTTGACTGGCATTCAAATCTTCATACATGTAATTAAAGTAGCTAAATCTCTAACTCAATATCATCCAAAATCTTACATTGAAAACACGAATTATTTGTCAATTTAATTCAACATTGATGTTGTGATCTTACCGGGAAAAGATGGTCTTCTGATACAGTATCCAATATTTAAGACAAAATAAATATTTTACACAATATTTAAGACAAAATAAATATTTTACAGTTGGTACACGAATCCTGTACCATAATGCGTTTCAGCCCCAGTTCTAGAAAGAAACTCGAGGAACGAGGCTAGAATTGCACCAAATCAAACAGCGCTTGTGGACTTGAATAACTAGACGCTAGAAATTTGCATTTGATTGACACTGCACTGCAGGCTTATTTCGAACATAATTGATTTGAAATTAGAGTAAAAACGGAAACCATTGAATGTAAATCAGTTTATATACATTCATATTAGAGTATTCTATGTGTTGCAAACCACTTGTGTCAATTTCTAGGTCCCAAATAAATGTTGTTAGTGATTTAGCTCCTTTAATTTCTCAAGTGATACACAAGTGAAATACTGTTAAATAATGGCGCCTTCTCAACCTCCGGTTTCCTCCCACTGCTAAAGACCCCTATGTGCAAGCGAATTATTGAAATAAAATTAAACCATATGTTGGTCCCAAAATGACCTAGTTTGTGTCGAGTGGATGTTATGTTGGTCCCAAAATGACCTAGTTTGTGTCGAGTGGACGTTAAACCCCATTTCTCTCTCTATCTCTCTCTCTGTTAAATCATAAATATTTTTTTTTTTTTTTTCCGAATTGATTTAAAATTTAAAAAAAAGTGTGAGAATTATTTTCATTGACGTCAAAAATATGTGACATCATTGATTATATGTGTCATAGAAATATTTCTATGACATGCGTAGCAAGTTTACGTGCGCCGACATGTGTATTGCCGATATAGCCCAGTGTATCCGGTTCCTGTTTGAAATGTTTTTTAAGCAACAGTCTGTGGGTGACATCTTTACGGTACGCTCCTGTGTTATCAGAAAAAGAGCTTTACTCAAGCACTGCACTTTGCTCTATGCTTTAGAGCTTCGCTTTATATTAAATATTGCACGCTAAACAAATAGGCCTACAATGTAAGTTGGTGCAATAAGAAATTAACAATTAAATTAAGTTATTACTTCGATAGATTAGATTGCCACTGCCCAGGGGAGCAGGTCGTTTTATCCCACTACCGTTTCACCCCAGTCCCAACAAAACAATCTCAGAATTGAAAATAAAAGGGTCAGTGATAGACTATACAGAGAGTACAGACCGAGATTGACGAGAGTAGGAAAAGTTTAAGCTATAGGCGGCTATACTGATATATTTCACAAAACTACCTGTGGTCAAGGTAAGAAGATAAAAGACCGAATCAGATCACAATTTAATTCAATTTTATAGAAGAATTATTCATGATGGATAGTTTGACAAACATACTGTATGCTATATTAGCTACCATTTTATAGAGGAATTATTGACGATGGATAGGTTGACAAACATATGCTATATTAGCTACTATTATTGTATCGTTGGGGAGACTGCGGCAGTGCCAATGAAAGCATGGACATTAGAGTTATTTACAACTGTATTTATTTTTATGTAGGAAGTGGAGGAAGTACACCTGTACAAGATGAACCAGAAAGTGAACAGCAACTTAAACAGGTAAATATCAACTTGTATAATTAATTAAAGTAGAGTTGGTTTATTTATAGGTGTTAAACATGCATTATGCAAGAGCAAAATCTGCCTATTGTAGGTCTTTCTTTAGGCCTGAAATGTTATAAAAACTGTTAAGTAAACATTAATTAACTTATCAAGATCATACTCAACTCTCGATATCGAGGCTAGCATGAGATTTTTGTTGGATTGCCGTTCGATTTGCTGCAATATTTTCCTGTGTGATTAACCAATTTAAATGGATAACCGAGACAACTAGTTTTGTCTCACCGACTTTAGCTATGATGACCGAGGCAAAGCGGAACTTTCATTCGCTTAGTTCTAAGTTCATAGTGGATCATCAAATTAGCTAGTTTTGAACTATTGTAGTGAGAACTGCCAACTCGTTTTCTAATCTCCCTTAATGTAACTTTAAAGTTGGGTTCCCAGGAAAGTATTTATCGGGTGGTTATTGCCAATAAAAGTATGGTAATTTTGGTATATATGGAAAGTAGAGATATCCAATCTTACCAGGAAAATACTGGTTTCTCTGAAAAACACTCATGGAGCGTATACAGGACAAAAATGTAAGGGTTCCCCTAATCATCAGCCCGAAGAAAGGGCTGCACGAGTACATTGAGCGCTTTGTGTACATGTTGATAAACTTTATGTACATGTACATGTACAACACTTTCAGGGATAAAAATGACGGAAAGGACGCAGGTAGTGGATAATCCAAGAATTTCATTAGGATTCGATATTTGTAATAATAGTCACTGATTACAGACAACATCGGTTTGTGTCTGCAATTAATTCTCACACATCTCTGCTCACTGTTGCTATTGGTACGGAGAGGGGTAATCCCTAGCAAGCCAGCGTCGTACCCACTTAGCCATGTGATCCCCAACTTCTTAAGGGCTGTACTGTGTAATTTATATACCTTGTTGTTGTTATATAACCCGTGTATTATGTATTTTCAGGGATCTGATGCTAGTGGATCCCCTATTGGTTCTCCAGGTGGAGCTGCTAGTGCAGATGATGATGTAGAAATGGCTACCAGAGATGAAGTAGATGATGATGATTATGTAAATGATGGTGGAGATGTAAGATCTATTGTTTGTTTATCTTCTAAACCTTGAAATTTGAGGTTTTTGTGTGCCCTGGTTTATCCCCTAACCATGTAGAATGGTTGGATGGCCTATTGGTCAGCAAGGGGTTTGATGGACGAATGATCAGGGGGTGGGGGGGGCGGGTTTGGTTAGCGGAAGATGGATAGCCGAATGGTATACAAGGGGTTTGATGGTCGAATGGTTTGCGGGGGGATTGGATAGCCAAAAGCTTAACACGTGAAGGTTGCATCGTAAGGTCTGTCATTGAATCAACTGGCCTGGTCTCAATTCCCCGGTCGTCAGTGACAAGGAGTAAGGTTGTCTGTGGATTTTCTTTGGGTCCTCCAGTTTCCTCCCATTGATAAAGACCCCTACGCGCAAGCGAATTAATGAAATATAATTAAAACCAAATGTTAGTCTCTAAATGACCTAGTTTGTGTCAAGTGGACATAAAACCCCATTTCTCTCTCTCTCTCTCACACACTTGGTATAGACTATCCCAGATTGTTGAAGGGAATTAAAGAGAAGTGATATATTGATACGGTTAGGCCACGGTTAATTAATTGTTTGTTTCTCATGATCCACCAGTATGTCCTTTTTCAGCCGTAATAATTTGCTCAAATTTATTGAGATCAAAAATTTGTCCTGTAAAATTATATTTGTTTGCCTTTGAATTTTGAATATGAACATTGAATTGACGAATTAAAATCCACTATTTATCGATGAAAATGACACTGTAGGTGATAAGTAAAGTAGGCTAGACAATTAATTAACCGCGGCCTTACACTTGTTGTATTGAAACTTGTTGTTGTTTAAGCTTGTTGTAGGATTTGTTGTTTTTTTTCTTTCCAGGTTGTTCGTGAAGATGTTCATGAAGAAGAAGAGGAGGATGTAGAACGCGAAGTTGTTGAACACGAGGTGGATAATGATGGAGACGATTACGATGCTGACAGCCCTTCAGCTCCTGTTGGGAGTCCTCCAACCCCGGTTGGCAGTGCTCCAGGATCTCCTGTAGAAAGCCCCATGGGTTCACCAGTCGGCAGTCGATCACAGTCGCTTGCAGGTTCAGATAGAAGCAGATCAGCATCTCCAATGGGACTTGGTCCTGGTTCACCACCAAGCGCTCCAGGGTCTCCGGCTGGGTCAGCCAGAAGTAGGTCCAATTCACCAGAAGGCCCTGGGCCTGGATCACCTCTAAGCGCGCCTGGTTCTCCAGCTGGATCACACCGCAGTCGTTCAGGTAGCAGAAGTAGATCAGGTTCTCCGGCCTCGCGAGCATCCAGAAGTAGGTCACGATCAGGTTCACTGGCTAGATCAAGGTCAGGTTCACGATCAAGGTCAAGATCTGGTTCTCCAGCTAGATCACGATCTGGATCACGTGCACGTTCTAGATCAGGCTCTAGATCAGGTTCGGGGTCTCCAGCAAGATCACGGTCAAGATCAGGATCACGTGCTGGGAGCAGATCTCGATCAAGAAGTAGAAGTGGATCCCCTGCTAGAAGTAGGAGTGGTTCACGTTCACCAGCGAGAAGTCGTCAATCCAGTAGATCTAGATCAAGAAGTAGATCAAGAAGTAGATCAAGATCTCCTTCAGGTAATGTTCGTTTATAAAATTTATCATGATACATTCAAAAAAACTGTTTATAAAATTTATCATAATACGTTCCAAAAAACTGTTTATAAGATTTATCAGTAAACCATTCCAAATAACTGTTTATAAGATTTATAAGTAAAATATTTACTACTTCGTAATGCGTTTATAATTGTTTATAAAATGTACCACTCAAAATAATCCTTTTAATAAAGTATCAATAGACTATTGAATTCTGAAATCGGTAGAATGGAGAGCTGCCTTGAAGCTCCTCGGTCACCATTCAGGTGAGCTGCACGTGCTCGAGAAGGATCACTCGCTTGTGGGATTATCCGATCCAAGTTGAAATTGGTCAGTGTAGCTCAGTGTGCCAAGATGTTTAGATGGTGTTTATTATTACAGGTGAGAGACAAGTCGTTAGATCACCTGTCAGTGGTTCCGATAAAGAGAATGATGAGTAAGCATAAAAATGTTTTTATTCACAACACATAAAACAATCAGATTTTAAATACGCAAATGATCAACGGAATTCTGTCAATAAATCTTCGATTCTGTGTCACTTGTTCCTGTTATAAAGTGGGATATATAACAAAATGTTAATGAAGCTGGGCATACGCCATGAGCTACAGTCTACTCCTATGTCAACTTCAAACTGTGTCTGGGGTTCCTTTAATTGTACGTCATTTTGTACATGGGCCCTCCATCATGCCCATCAGCTTGTCATCAGAGTTAAAATAGGCAACTTTCCCATCAAGAACTTAGTTAATGTAACTTTTTTTTTATCCTGAATGAATATGTTCAAATTAGGATATATACATAACTATTTATTGATATTTTCAGTGATAAACCTGTTGAAACTGATGCCGAAGTTTCTCCGACCAAGAAAAGAAAAAGAGGTACGGTAACGAAGACAATTTGATTATTTAATAAAACATGATTTCCCATGTTCTTATTTGAAGTGAGTTCAACCAAACACTTTGTAGTGTTAACTGTATATTTAAACATGAAAGAAGTACAGTATACATGCTCACATTTTCATGTGGATGTATAATTTTGTCCCCCTGTCTGGACATCTTCCTACCATTTGTTGGTGTACACTTTACAGCTCACAATTTTTATCCAATTTTGACAAAACATGAAATATAAGTTCCCTGTTCCATTCGAAACTGGCATGTAACTTCATGGATTATGACCGTTGATTGTGCGAAATATCGGGGTTGGATTGCGGAATGATTAGTGTGCTGCATTTTACTCCCACTGCTAAAGACCCCTACTCGCAAGCGAATTATTGAAATAAAATTAAACCATATGTTAGTCCCGAAATGACCTTGTTTATATCGAGTGAACGTTAATCCCCATTTCTCTCTCTCTCTCTCTGTACGAAAAATCATGTTTTCAGCTTGTGGACACTCGAGAGGTCATAATTTTTATCTGATTTTGATGAAACTTGAAACTTATGTCCCATATTTGTTTATTTCAGTTAAAGTCATGAGTGATGATGAAAGTGAAAAAGAAGAGTAAGCATATTTTATAGAATTGATCAAATCTGTGAATTTCACTTGCCAAATCTCCCGTAATCTGGAAAAACCTAGCAAGTTCAATTTCCTTGAAAATTGAGTTAGACCCATATTTGGACTTAGTACACATGTATTTAACAATAGGGTTTTTTTATCCTTCACTGAAAAGGCTTCTAATTATCTTCACCAAAAGACAAAATAAAATTGGTTTTATATTCAGTAGCTTAATTCTGAAACAAAACAGTTTTCCTTTGTTTTCTCTCATCTACATTCAACAGTGTTAATAGGTTTTTCCACATTACGGGAGAACTACCAGTACAATGTTGTGAATACTAAAATAGTTCCACTAAAAATATGTCCGCATTCAGCCTGCACTACAGATAGGGGTGGGGGTGGTTGAATGGGTTATCATAAGATATGTCATAGAGTCATGTGGTCTGGTTCTGATTCCCTGTCTGTCCTCTCGTTTCCTCTCACAACTAATCAGTCCCCCAAAACCATAAAAAAATTTGTATTATACAGAGAAAAGATTTTGCTTTTTTGTGGTGTTTCTGAAGATTCACGATGCAACAATCTTTCATTGCCTAGCAACTTTATTAATCCTAAATGTAGTTTATTTGTAATTTGTATCTATAGGGTAGAAGAAAATGAGTTGATAGCCGATATCTTTGGTTCAAGTGATGAAGATGAAGAATTTGAGGTAATTGGTGTTATAATAATTAGGCCAAGAAATTTTAAATCATCAGAGTACACTGCATTTTTTAGCTATAATTTCTTTACATTCATTCTGTATCAAAATCATCTAAAATCACCCAAATTCATCTAATTCTAACTTCTGTTTGTGTCTAGTTTAAAGCTAATCGGATGGTTGGATGATTGTATCGTAAGGTCTCTCATTGAGTCAACCAGTGTGGTTTTGATAGGGTTGCCTGTCCAACATTGTGGGTTTTCTCTGTTTCCACCGGTTTCCCATCACTGGTACATGTACAGGCCACTATGTGCCTATGTTAGTCCTGAAATGACCTAGTTTGTGTCCAGTGTATGTTAAACACCATCTCTCTCTCTTTCTTTCTCTCTCCCTCTCAAATTGTTACTAGTTATTAGTATATTACAACATATCACAATCAGACAATAAACCTCATTTCAATCTCTGTCTACTGGTTTCCTTTTATTTTACTTCCACATGCAGAAGTCTACAAGCTAAACGGGTGAGCTAAACAGGTGACGCTAGCTGACATACAGAAGTCTACGAGCTAAACAGGTGACGCTAGCTGACATACAGAAGTCTACTAGGTACACAGCGTTGTAAGGTTTTCTGTTGCCCCTGTTTTAATACCTTGATGAATGTTTGTGATACAAACTGTGACGATACTCATCTTCTCGTCATTCTTTCAGGGTTTCGGAGAAGCTGATGTCGAAGGGACGTCGAAAAAGAAGAAATCAGGTTGGTTCTGTTACATGTAAATTATAATTATAATTTTGTCTATATTATTAAAACGGCTGATCGAAAAAGTTTTTAATTTAAGAGGGTAGCGGCGTCATACAAAACATTAAGTATAAAAGACAAAGTTAGTTTGATTTCTCGGAGATGGAGGATGGGAATAAACGAAATAGTTTGTGGGAGAAGTAGGGTGAGAATGAACGAAATGGTTTGTGGGAGATGGGTGGTGGGAATGAACGAAATGGTTTGTGGGAGATGGGGTTTGGGAATGAATGAAATGGTTTGATGGGGGTGGGAATGAATGAAATGGTTTCTGGGAGATGGTGGCTGGTGGGAATGAACAAAATCATTTAAGGGGGTTTGGAATGAACGCAATGGTTTGTGGGGGGTGGTAATGAACAAAATGGTTTGTGGGGGGTTGAAATGAACGAAATGGTTTGTGGGGGGTGGAAATGAACAAAATGGTTTGTGGGGGGTGGAAATGAACGAAATGGTTTGTGGGGGGTGGAAATGAACAAAATAGTTTTGGGGGGTGGGAATGAACAAAATGGTTTGTGGGATGGCGGATGGGAACGGCATAGAACACGGAAGTTGAACTTTAAAGACAAGAGGAAGTCTGTGATATCACGGCAGTGATTAAAGAAGTAAGGTACTCAGTCCAAGTGTAGACCTGGAGAGTTGATTGGCATTTTCCGGTCTACATGTGGTTCCCTCTAGTCACTCATGTGGGATAAAAAAACTGAGGTATTTTATGTAATATTTTGTAGCTGTTTTATCTGATGATGGTGGTGAAGGAGCTGACGGGATTGTACCAGAAGAAGCACCTCCACCACCTGCTGTTGGCAAGGATGATGATGATTCTGATGAAGGTGTGGAAGATGGTGATAAAGATGGTGGAACGTAAGTTGTTCTTCTTTTACTTTTTCTTCAGAGAATGTAAGTTCTTTTTCTTCTACTTGAGGGAACATAAGTTTTTCTCCTTCTTCTAATTGAGGGAAGGCAAGTTCTTTTGCTTCAGGGAACATTTATAAGTTCTTCTTCTTCTTTTTCTTGATGGAACGTAAGTTCCTCTTTTTCTTGAGGAACGTAAGTTCTTCTTTTTCTTTTTCTTGAAGTAGCATAAGTTCTTTTTCTACTTGGGGGAATGTGGTTTAGTGATTCAACACATGAAATTGAGTCAAGTTACTTGTTCGTGATTAATGCTGGCACGATATGTCCTTGAATTGATGTATCATGATTCACCTTTTCTCACGATACATGTATTGAATCATGATTCGCGAGACACATATTCTTTTTTTAAATGTTCTGACTGCAGTGGTATAACTCAGTATTAGTACATGGTTTGTCTGTCAAATTGAACCGTATGTTATTCCCAAAATGTTTTGTAATTTGTATCGAGGGGATATTGCTTTTGATTTTGATTGTATAGCGTTGTTATTGTGTTGCCTAATTTTAATTGTATTGTACTGTTTTTATGATATTTGTCCGTATTTTGATTGTAGGATTGTATCTGATTTTGATCTGATGTTAGAGAGAAGGAGAGATGAGAAACAGAGACAGAGAAGAAAGAAGAAGGAAGGTGATTTAATCAATGATAACGATGATCTCGTGGACGATATGATCAAAAAGATGAAACAGGCTGCCGAGGTAAACTACTTTAGTCCAAAAAAAAACACAACACAAAGGCCATACAAAAAACACAACACTAGCCCATACAAAAAACACGAAGGCCATACCAAAAAAAAACCAACATGAAGACATATAAAAAAAAAACAACATGAAGGCATACAAAAAAAATACAACACAAATGTCATACAAAAAACACATCACAAAGGCCATACAAAAGAACACATCACAAAGGTCATAAAAAAAAATAAATACAACTAAAAGGCCATACAAATAAAATTCTGGTTCTCAGACAATCTTTCCATATAATGTGATGCAGAGGGAGATTTTTAAATCTGTGAAAAGATCAAGAAATATCACTATTGCTGTACAGGGCTACACATTTCAACGCTCTACATTTACTTCGTCATGGGTTGCGTACACTTAAAATTATTCTCCCTGTAACTGAACAAAAATATTTACATGATGGAATTAATGAGATGTTTTTTTTTTAAAATAAAAACACGCCATTTTGCCATTTTTACGAAGGGGCTGTTTCGATGAGATAAAAGGGTGTTGGGTTTATAATTACTGGTAACAGACTAATTAATTACTCAACACTGCTCTAGAATCTAAACAATTATTATCTAATCTAAACCCAAACAGTCATTATCTAATCTAAACAAACCCTTAAACTACACAACAGTTGAAACCCAATATTTGTCTATGATTCTCAATTTGAACAGTTTTTCATCAATGGTTTGAAATTAAACATTAAATAGAGAAACCCCTGCTAACTCCTGCTAAAACAACACAACTTAATGACAACCATGTCCTAGAGTTTATATCTGGCCATTAATGGCTGTCAATGAGTCATGGTTCTCACCCACTTTATAACTTACAAGGGTCATATATCAAACTTTATCCCACGGTCCTCTGCCTAACCTCTTGGGTTTTCTCTGGGCTCTCAAATTTTATCCCCCTTTTTTTTTTGTTTTTTATTATTTTTTTTATGAAATTTGTTTATAGGAAGATCGAGAATTAAACCAAAAACGACAAGCTGCTACCAAAAAAATTAAATTACTTCCCTTTGTCATGTCACAACTAAAAAAGTAAGTAGAGATCCCTGTTTATAATATCTGGTATTCATTCTGGCCCCGAGTTCACAAAGCATTCTCCGACTTAAGTCAAGAATTTACTCAAAATTGTTTGCCTTTTTTCTTGACTAAAATATAGCCCTTTATAAAACATTTGTTGTTTTAATGTATCAAATACATCAATAAGAAACTATGTGCAAAGTTTTGTGTTTCTGGATCAAAGATATTTCCTTAAAACGGTGATTGAAAGTTGAGTAAATTCTCAACTTAAGTCTGAGAATGTTTTGTGAACTTGGGGCCTTGTTTCAATTCCACAGTTGTTTGTGACAAGGTGTAAGGTCGCCTGTCCTACCTCATGGGTATTCTCCTCCCAATGCTAAAGACTCTTACGTGCAAGCAAATTTTTGAAATAAAGACTGAACCATATGTTAGTCCCGAAATTACAAGTGGATGTTAAACCCATCTTGGTGTTGGTTTCGTATGTCATCCAATGGAAAGGGCACCAAAGCGCACCCATTTGGGTAACCGATAGTTTCCCCATTGGGTAAAGGCACTCATTGGGTTTCCAGGCTGGCTGCTACTTCTTTTGCCCCCATACGGTCTCTCTCTCTCTTGGACTGCCTGTGGCCCCTAGTAGATGTATTGGGTTGCCCGTGGCCCCTAGTAAATGTCCTATAAAAGGGAATAATTTGTTTGATTTTTGTTTCAGGTCCGATTTGCATTCCATATTTTTAGATTCTGGTATCTTGGCAGCCATTACGGTATGTATCTTTGTTATCGTCAAGGTTCCTCCTCTCTGATCAGGGCTGTGGTAGGGAAATTCGCTCCTCCTCTTTGATCAGGGGTGTGGTTGGGAATTATTATTGACCCAACAGAGAGAAACAAAATATGGTAAAGATTTCAGGCAAATATTTCAATGGTTTTATGTCGTCTATAAGAAATGTTTAAAGATGCATTATGTAAGATTTAGATAAGGTGCTGACCGTTCTTGCTTTATTAATAGTTCAAAATACATAACTCAAAATGAATATATTGAAAATTTCGTTCAAATTACTTTATTCTGAACAAAGTTATGAGTATTTGAGTTTTTCACAAGTGGGTATTGTTGATGTAGTATCATTGCTATGATTATAAGCGTAGTTTTGATTATTCATTTTATCATTGAATTATGACATTGCAAGGCTGTTATAATCCATTTAATATCCTACCCTTCCGATGGTCTAGAAAGTAGATTATGTGCTTGCCATGTTAATAAATGTTTAAATGATAATTTTTCATAACATGTAAAGCCATATACATATTTATATGTAGCTTTAACATAATTATTTAAAGGGTCTATTTGGATTTAAATGAAAAAGGATTTGCCATCCGATTGTTCTTGGCAGGGGATGGCCGAATGGTTACCACGTGCGTGCTGTATCATAAAGCATGTCATTGAGTAATCTGGCATGGTTTCGAATCCCTGGTGGAGTAGGGTTGCCTTTCCAACCTCGTGGGTTTTCTCTGGGTCCTCCGGTTTCCTCCCACTGCTAAAAACCCCTATGTGCAAGCAAATTGTTGAAATAAAATTAAACCATATGTTTGTCCCGAAATGACTTAGTTTGTGTCAAGTGGATGTTAAACCACATTTCTCTCTCATTCGTTTGTTCTGCTTAGACTGGGCTAATGAAAACAGGCATACGCCATGCAGTACGCTATGAGGGTGGATTCTTTTTACTTGCACCCTTATGTGAACATGGGAACCCAATTTTTTGTCCCAACCGAATGACTACATTGTTACCCTTGCCAGGCCCTCTGTTTTACACCAGAGACAAGGAGGGTCCACGCAAAAGATCGCAGTGATCGAACATAAGACCTCTCTACCTCCAAGCTAGCGAGGCAATGCAGGGATCGAACATCGGACCTCTACTTCCAGGCTAGCGAGGCAATGCAGGGATCGAACATAGGACCTCTACTTCCAGGCTAGCGAGGTCGATGTTTTGCTTACTGAGCCACTGTGTAAATATATATATTTCTGACAGACTTGCACCGTTACCAGATATAATAATTGATATGTTTATTTATTACAGGAATGGTTAGCACCATTACCCGACAAAAGTTTACCCCATCTGATGATTCGGGATAGTTTATTAACGGTTTTATCTCAGGTGAGTTCGATATTTTATCATCAAACTTCTTGTATTTGGGTGGGTTACTCTACAACCCAGATATCAGGTAGTTGTACTGCTTTAGGAGTGGGGTGGTTGGATGGCTGAATGGTTACCGTGGGCGTCCTGTATCATAATGTCTGTCATTGAGTCAACTGGCGTAGTTTCGAATCCCCGGTTGTATGTGACAAGGAGTAGGGTCGCTTGTCCAACCTCGTGGGTTTTCTATGTTTGCTCTGGTTTCCTCCCACTGCTAAAGACCACTACGCGCAAGCGAATTATTGAAATAAAATTAACCATATGTTAGTCCTAAAATGACCTAGTTTGTGCCAAGTGGATATTAAACCCCATTTCTCTCTCTCTCTGATATTGAATGTATTGCTGATGGATTGATATTGACCATATTGATGAATTGATATTGACTGTATTGATGAAATGATATTGACTGTATTGGTGAAATGATATTGAATGAATTGATATTGACTTTATAGATGAATTGACATTGACTGTATTTATATTGACTGTATTGATGAATTGATATTGAATGTATTGATTTTGACTGTATTGAATGAATCTCTGATGAATTGATATTGACTGTATAGATCAATTGATATTGATAGTATCTTTGATGGTGTATTATATTTCTAGTTCCCACCAATCAACTCTGATAGTTTAAAATCCAGTGGAGTAGGAAAAGCAGTCATGTATCTATACAAACATCCAAAAGAAATCCGTAAAAACAGAGAGTTAGCTGGTAGAATTATTAGTAAGTTCTTCAATTTCTTCATCGTTACTTTGGAACTAAAAGACAAGTTTGCAAGAACATCCAACACACAGGGGAGTTACCAGGGTACCTATCGACCGACGGGGTCAGGGTGTCTAAGTGGTTAATACTCTTGCTCGCTACCCTGGAGGTCAGGTGTTCGATCCCTGCAGCGACTGAGAATCTTCATTCAGATTTTCGGGCATGGTTCCCCTTGTCAGTGATGCAGGAGGGAGGGGGAGCTGTCTAGTGGTTTCGGATAGGATGTTAAACCCCATTTCATCTGGTTTCACCTCGCGATTGTAAGGGCCCAAGATTCAGTTTCGTCAAATGACTCAGCACATTGCTTTGCCTGAGGGCATCAAACAGTCTTAAAATAGATATCATAAAGTCGGTCATTGAGTCAAGTGGCATGGTTTTGATTCCCAACTTGTACATGGAGTTGAGTCACCTCTAACCTCGTAAGTTTCATTCCACAGATACTCACAAACAATTATTGCAATTAAAAGTATTATATGTTAGTCCCTGAGTTGGGGTTAAATCCCTCCTCTCTCTCTCTCTCTCTCTCTCTCTCCCCCCACCCCCTCCTATCTCTCCACCCCTCTCCTCTCTCTCTCTCTCTCTCTCTCTCTCTCTCTCTCTCTAAAACAGATTATATGTAAACTATTGTTTATTATTATAGATGAATGGTCTCGTCCTATATTTAATTTAACCTGTAATTTTAAAACATTATCAAAAGAAGAACGAGCTCAGAGAGATTACGAATTATTACCCAAGAAGGCCAGATTAAGGTTAGTTTCAATCTATCATTGAATCATCAAGAAACTTGAATAAAAAGGTTTTATATTAACACAACACATACAATCACTAGTTTTATTCTTAAAGCACAACGTTTCAACAAGTATCCCCATATCGTTATCAAAAACTAGTGATTGTATCCCATAAAAACTGTGTTCTGTTAATGTGTTTACCAATCGCTAATTGCCACTTAAAGATTAGGATTGATATTGCAAGCATTATGTCAGACATTTATTGTCAGCATGACATCATATCAGTCATTTATTATCATTATGACATCATATCAGACATTTATTATCAGTGCGACATTATGTCAGTCATTTATATCCAGTATGACATTTTCTACCAGTATGACAACATGTCAAATATTTTCTGCCAGTATGACATCATATTAGTCATCTAGCTAGATGAAAACACCACTGTCTAGACAAATATCACCGCCAGCTAGAAGTAGGTGTCAATACTGTTGTCGAGACAAATACAAAATGTCTTAAATGTTGTGTTGATATGTTAAAATCCATTCCATGTCATTCACAGAGAAATTATATTATTTCTGTTTATTCCACAGTTAAAATATATTATTTGTGTTTATTCCACAGAGAAATTATATTATATCTGTTCATTCCACAGAGAAACTATTTTATTCCTGGTGGGGTTTTTTTTTTCATTCAGTGTTGAAGGTGAAGAAGTGAGAAAAGATATGGAGAAAGCGATGGCCGGAAATGACACGTGAGTTTATTGTTATCTGTCATCAGCTGATTGTCTCTCGATGTAGTAGGAGCAGCTGTGAATAAAACATTGGCTCACTAACCAGAATTTTACAGTGGTGCAGGACATAGGGTCTGGCAAGGGATAATGTATAGTTGTTCGGATGGGACAAAAACCACAGATCATGTATGTGGATTGACATACTATTAATTGAACTCTTGACAGTTAGAATTTAATTTAAGAGTCTGGGAAAAATTTCCCTCCAAGCAACACTGCATGGTGTATGCCATGCCTGTCTTCATTGGCTTAGTCAGTCATTTCATATAGCATGGAAAATAGTGGGACTGGGGGCCTAGTGGTCTAGAGTGCCGCACTTCGACCTCTAGCTGGCCGGTCATCTCTGGCTTGCGGCTGTGGTTTCGATCCCTGGTGTGAGCATATGTGGCATGGAGATAGAGGCGCCTTCTCAACCTCGTGGGTTTCCTCCGGGCACTCCGGTTTCCTCCCACTGATAAAGACCCCTACGCGCAAGCGAATTATTGAAATAAAATTGAACCATATGTTAATCCTGAAATGACCTAGTTTGTGTCAAGTGGACGTTAAAACCCATTTCTCTCTCTCTCTCTTTAAGGCCGGAATAGGATGTCACTGAGATGTTCAACTCTATTTTATTGTCTACTAGCAGGGCTGACACTCGTCTGGGATCCACACTCCCCTGGGGTTTAACGTCCACTTTACACAAACGAGGTCATTTCAGGACCAACATATTGTTCAGTTTTATTTCAATAATTCGCTTGCATGTTGGGCGTAGGGATCTTTAGCAATGGGAGAAAAACAGGGGACCCAGAGAAACCTGACAAGGATGGACAGACGACCCTACTCCTTGTCATGTACAACCTTGGATTCAAAACCACACCAGGTGACTCTGTGACGGACCTCATGATACAGCGCCCACGTGCTAACCATTCGGCCATCCAACCCCCTTAAGACATTTATGAGGTCTTGCTCGTTAATTTGATACCACTTAATATGTTGGGGTGGATCGTGGTGCCGCAGAGTGAGGGGAGAACATATACACATAGGCCTACACAGACACTGGGAGAACATACACACATAGGCCTACACAGACACTGGGAGAACATACACACATAGGCCTACACAGACACTGGGAGAACATACAAAGGCCCACACAGGGTGCTGAAATGTGATGGGAGAACATACATACATAGGCCTACACAGACACTGGGAGAACTTACACACATAGGCCTACCCAGACACTGGGAGAACTTACACACATAGGCCTACCCAGACACTGGGAGAACTTACACACATAGGCCTACCCAGACACTGGGAGAACATACACACATAGGCCTACCCAGACACGTGGAGAACATACATAAGTCCACACAGACAGTTCTTTGATCTTATTTATGTAGATATGTTTTTGTTTTTCCAGAGCTGTGCGTCCTGGTGATCCAGGATGGATTATGCGTGCTCGTGTTCCAGCCCCATCAAATAGAGACTACGTAAATAGACCGACCACTAATATGGAATATGTTCCACCAAAGGTAAATTATTACTATGCAATAATAGAATGCTGCCTTCTGCCTTTCCTGTTGTGAGCCGTGGTTGGCTTGATAGCTTAAGAGTCATTCCACGAGAAAACCATGCAGAAGGTGGGAAGGTGGGGGTCGGCAGATCAAGTTCATCTCGGGAGGATTTTATGGACTCCTCAAGACTACTTCACAGCCAGAAGAACCGATCTCAAAATTTAACCGTTATTGAGATATAGCCTCAGATTGATTTTTGGACATTTTTGCCCTTTTTCACGTCATTTTTGGTCAATTTTCAGCCACCTATTCTGGCGAGTCTAGGGTTTGGATGAAAATAGTGGTGGTTGGTGATGTTAGTGGGGGTCTTCCTGTGCCCCAATGTAAAGACCTTATGATCGCATCTATTCTCTGGGAGTAATGGTCAGCAAAATTATAACATATGGCAAACAAAATAGAAAATATACACCTTCGAAGATTAACCCTATTTTCTATGATGCGGGGGTAGGTCAAAATATCGAAATGGTTTTATGCACAACTCGACCCCCTCTATCGATATAAGAAATAAAATCTCTGTCACCTCGGCTCATTCAATGCGAAATCATGAGTCAAAGTTGGTGAATTTCCCATATTATAAATCTCCGATTCTCTATGAAATGACCAACTTCTTTCATACAGGGTAAGCCAGCTTTCTCCAATTCTTCGCCAAATCATTCGCCCATGCTCGCTGGTAGCAGCAGTAAACCTGTTCGAGCAAAACTGGTCACTTTGATGAAGCTTGGTTAGAGTGGTTCAGGCTAAAAATGTTTTATAACAAACAGACACTATTTCGGGACAGTAAAGACATTATATGATAAGACTTACTATAAAAACTTCACTGATCAACAATGGAAGTCTGGCCACTTCTGAATTTTGAGGATATATAATCATTTGGACATATATTATAAATGGCTCAAAATCTTCCCGGCTTCCATAATCAAAGGAGTTATCTCTTAGTGAGAATAAGAGCTATGTCCCTTGGTTGTACTAAAAAAAACATGCTCCAAGCTACGCACGTCCCGGAAACGAAATAACTTGATCGCAGTCGGAAAATATCGTTTATTTCCATACTGCAAAGTAACCGAATACACTCTATGAGACGATTGGATTTGACATATGTACGCATGCGCGAACGCTTCGTTGTTTTAACAGTAAACCCGCGCCTTCAAATGTCTTTATATTAACTGTGTTTATAATGCTACAGTAGAAATTAAAATACATGTTAAGCTGGAGATGAAAAGATCGGCATTTGACATGAATTATTTCAAGATTAGCCTCATACATATATTAAAATGAACAGTGCGTTTACTTATTTATACCCAGACACTGGCCTATTTATAACGGCATGTTATACAGAGGGGGCGAGGGAGAGAGAGGGGTCTATAAATCTAATAATGTAACATTTTAATGTTTATCTCAAAGATAACTAAATATTATATTGTGCAGTACGATGTTTGTTATGAAAAATAAATTGCCGGGTAAAGTACGAGGAAAATATAATGACATGTAATACGGGGAGTGAGAGAGAGCAATAAACACCCCAATAAAACTATTTATTTAAGACTTTATTTTTTGTCCCTCAGATAAATAAATATTTTGTACTGCATGATGTTTGTTATGAAAAAAAACACATTGCTGGGTAAGTGGCGTATGCGCCGAGCCAGCGATTATTGCGTTTGTACCGAATTTAGAGACAAATTTTGTAGTTTCGTCTGTAGGCCTATAAAGGGTGGTATTTTTCGCCGACTTCAAGGTTTCCTAAACATGTGCACACCGACGCGCTCACATGATATTCTTTGAACTGTAGATTTTGATGGAGTGTAATTATATTTTTTTTTCCGCGAGAGCCAAACATGCGGTTATAACCACTGCTACGTTACCATTGGAAACGTTTAGATTTTTAAGTTTCATGACCAGATTATGGCATTCTGCTGTGTATCTTTGATTTTTGACATCATACTAAATTCCTTCGTTCATCTAAAAAGGTTTGGACTTGCAACCATTCTTTTTACCTGGCAATTGTTTTTTATTTTCATTATTAGCCTTCATGCGAATCATTTCTTTTTTAGTCTTCGGAAGTTGATTTTTTTTTAAACTTGGTGATTGTGCTTTTATGACAATCGCCGCAAATACTTTTCTTTCTATCTAAATCAGTTAAGGTCGCATCGGCAGATGTCCGAGTCTCTCTGTTTATTAAATTAATTTCACTTATGTCTGCCGATGGAGTAACGTAAACTATCACGGAAAAAATGGGGTGTCAAGAAAATCATCGTATGATTTCATACATTTTAGTGGACTTAACCTTACTTTTACTCAGCTTCCTAGTCTTTGTGGTCAGTCTGACCAGTCTATTTTGAATGTATTTGTCACCAAAAGTCACACAGTCGTCATGTAAAGCAGTCATGATAGACCGATGCTCCGAAGTTGTCGGGAATTTATTAACATTTGTCTAGCATAAAGCCTATTTGTGATTTTTGTCATAGGTAGTTTGTTACAGTTCCCAAATCATAGGGGTACTTGTCCAATCCAATGCTGGATAGCAAATCATCCGTGGACGATATCTTGCAGGGCTCAGTCTCAAATCTAGAAAAAAATAAGTCCGTCGATCAAAGCCTATGGCTACAGGATGGTTAGATAATATACTATGATTTTAAAAATAATTTACACCATGTTACCGAAAAGGGTCTGGAAAATAAAGACTACAAATAAAAAGTTTGTTTCGGTTATTTTCCGGTCTCAAATAGTTCTGCGTATTTAGAGCTAACAAATATTTATTTCCTAACCACAATAGTCGCCAGCGTAAACCAAGAATGTAGCCACTTAATAAAAGTAAATCTCGAAAGGTTGTAGTGAATTTATCTGGGCGCTTTCACCTACTTGAAAGTTAGAAATGAAACGAAGCTATTATAGCTAGCTCTGTATTTAAATCACCAAAATCGCCAAAATCAAAAATCAAATCAAGGAGTGAAATCGAAATTTTTGCTCACGTTCGCTATTAAATAAACATGTAAGTCGAAGCCCGTAATGAGTGTATTTTTTACTCGGCGTTATATACCAATACATGTTTGTAAAAATACCTTATGTGACGTATATTTGCTGCGACTTCCTAAACCACGTGCACGGCGCTAACTTCTGCTCACTTCAGAAGATTTCTCGACGGAGCAATCACACAGATAAGCGGGTCAGTTTTTATAAGGACAAATACTGTGTCTCTGAACCACTCTAGCTTGGTATCCAATCCAAGATGGCCGCGCCCGGGACCACAGAAAATTGAGGTTTTTCTACATTTTTGGCCATTGAATGTGGCACATATCCCAACATACGAGAACTAACATGACTTCATACAATTGAAAGACTGTACTTAAAACATTAAGGTCCACCTCATTACATAGCAATAAGAGATGTGAGAACCGAAAATGAACTGATTTCTTGACGAAGTGGAAATTTTGATCCAGTCGCTACCGCCTGGATCTCAAATGCAAAAGGACGTAAATATTTCCTGCATGGTACCACACCTATGGGAAATCCATACAAAGACTGTGCTGTGTACTAAGAGTGTACTAATATAAGAACATCACATTAAGGTCCACCCTTTAGCACATTACATAGCATTTTGTGATGTGACAACCGAATTGGAGCTGATTTCTTGACAAAGTGTATTTTTCTTATCTTGATTCGTCGAGTTTAGATGGAAAGGTAACATGTGCTGCCCATCGCTACCGCCTCAGTTACAAACGGAATATTCCATAAGGGGAATCCATACAAAGACCTTGATGTGTCACTTAGAATCTGTTTATTCTGTTTATTCCTATTGCATGGGGTAAGTGAAATATCGATAAAAAAAAAACAAATCTTGTATGTGTAATCGACAACAATTGACTGACTTAAGTGATGGACTTCAGAAGTCCTCAAACTAGCTGCATTGAGTCTGATATAGCTGTAATACCTTTACTGGAGGCTAGCTTGTTAATTTTAGAACTTTTTTCTTCTGTTCTAGGTATATGCTGGAAATGTTACAATGTCAATAATGAGAAAATGAACTGTAAAAAGAATCAGGTTAGTTCTTCAAATAAATAATATGGTATAGGGTCAAAAATTCAACTTCATCATGTGATCATTTCCATAGCCCAAAATGGATCTTGACAGGCCTTTTAAAACTAAATTATTTCACGTGGTTTGATATTACTGTGGGAACTGATGACATCCATCCAACTGCTACATCATCTGCAGCTACTGGTAGTGCCTCTAACACCTATTATCAATCTACTGCTACTACATCATCTGCAGCTATGGGTAGCAGTATTGAAACACCGCCACCACTTCCTGTAACAGCTACTAGTACATAGAACTGCCAAAAGTGGGAGGGATGTCATCAGTTCCAACAGTAATTTCAAACCACATAAAACAATTTTCTAAACTTATTCCATATAAAATAATTTACTAAATTTATTTTCTAAGTATTTGCATGGATCAAAATTTGAAAAATTTTCTTTACAAATCAAGTGTCCAACTGATCAACTAGTCTGGTTCCTGTTACCGGCCAGTCAATCATTCTGAGACTAGATACAAGAAAATTTTCAATGGCAAATATACATTGCGGTTGATATTTTGAGAGGTGGCCCCTGGTAGAAATATCGTGGGTGGGGAGTCAAAAGGTCGTATCTGGATTTTGGGAAATCGTCCAGGAGAGCCTAAACAAGCACAGGACAAGCATAAGAATCAAAATGTTGTATGTAAAAGGTCATATTTCTGAAGCTTTTCTCGAATATTTATTGACAAAATGCATGTGTAGCCATTTAAACAGTATTTAACTACCTGCACATATCAAGCTCAACATCTAGTACAGAAATAATGAGTGAAAGCTCGTTATTTGCAATTCTATACAGCAAAGACGTATCTCCGGAAAATATTCACCTTTACCTGCTTCAATTTCATAGATTTCACAAAGTAAGCCTAGACAATAATTTCAATAATAAGTATTTAATCATAAAACACTACTGGCTATATTTCATTTGATTGTATTACTTAAGTGAGACACAAAGTTGATTTTTTTCAAGAAAATACAATATTTTCGCTCTTAATAATTTCTTTTTTTGGAACACCCCATATACAACATTTTGAAACAATATCTATAAACCCTCTTTTTATTGGCTTAGAAATACGACAACCAGATGAAAAGATGCGCAAGAAAATTCTCATTCTGACTAAGCAAAAAAGTGAATTTTGCAAAATATGCTTGATACAACATTTTGACTCCCCTTCATGTACACATGTAGTTTTACAAGGTCTGACAAGATCCATTTTGGGCTCTGAAAATGATTATATGATGAAGTTGAATTTTGGACCCCATGCTATATTATGTATTTGAAGAACTAGCCTGTTTTTTTTTCACGGTCCATTCCTCATTATGGACAGCATCACATTTCCGGTATGTACCTAGAATAGAAGAAAAAAATATCTAAAACTAACAACACCTTCAGTAAAGGTATTACAGCTATATCAGACTCAAGGCAGCATGTTTGAGGACTTCTAAAGCCCATGACTTTACCCAGTCAACTAGAGGTTCACCGCACAACTCTTTTCGGCCAATTGTGTATATACCACACAACTCTTTTCTGCTAAATTAGTTGTGGTCAAGCACACATAGAAGGTTTTTATTGATATTTCAAAGACACAATTTTATTCCTTTCTTTTTTCAATAGTATTTTATTAAACTTAGCTGATTCTAAGTGACACAGCACGGTTTGTCTATATATTTCCCTTAGGTGTGGTACCATACAGGGGATGTTTACGTCCTTTGTGAATATTGCGTTTGAAATCCAAGCGGTAGCAAGAGGCAGCACATTAAGGTCAAAATTTCCACTATACGTCAAGAAATCAGTTCCAATTCGGTTCTCACATCACTTATTGCTACGTAATGTGCTAAAGAGTGGATTTAAATGTTTTTAGTACAGTCTTTCAATTGGATGAAGTCATTTTAGTTCTCATGTGTGGGATATGTGCCACATTCAATGGCCAAAAATGAAGAAAAACCTCAATTTTCTGCGGTCCCGGGCGCGGCCATCTTGCATTGGATACCAAGCTTCATCAAATAGACCAGTTTTGCTCGAGCCGGTTTACTGCTGCTACCAGCGAGCATGGGCGAATGATTTGGCAAAGAATTGGAGAAAGCTGACTTACCATGTATGAAAGTAGTTGACCATTTCATAGAGAATCAGAGATTACAATAGGGAAAATTCACCAACTTTGACATATGATTTCGCATTGAATGAAACGAGGTGACAGAGATTTTATTTCTTATATCAATAGAGGGGGTCAAGCTGTGCATAAAACCATTTTGATATTTTGACCCACCCCCGCATCATAGAAAATAGGGCTAATCTTCGAAGGTGTATATTTTCTACTTTATTCGCCATATGTTACCTTTTTGCTGACCATTACTCCCAGAGAATAGATGTGACCTTAAGGTCTGTATATTGGGGCACAGGAAGACCCCCACTAACATCACCAACCACCACTAATTTCATCCAAACCATAGACTCACCAGAATAAGTGGCTGAAAATTGACCAAAATTGACCTGAAAAAGGGCAAAATTGGCCAAAAATCAGCCCGAGGCTGTATCTCAATAACGGTTAAATTTTGAGATCGGTTCTTCTGGCTGTGAAGTAGTCTCAAGGAGTCCATAAAATCCCCCCAAGATGAACTTGATCTGCCGACCCCCCACCTTCCCGATTCTGCATGATTTTGCATGGTTTTCTCATGGAATGACACTTAAGGTCTTGGGTTCGCTCCCAACGTTGACCCAGAGAGTTCTTTACGATTTTCCAGCATGGTTTGAGCAGCATGGTTTGAGCTAATCTGATTAAACACAGATCCTCTTTTGTTTCGTTTTTTATAGTTCAAAATTTCGTTTTAATTGTCTTTACGACACTAGGATCTGAAAGAGTTGTTATATAGATGATGTGAGGGATTAGCCAATGAAACGGTCTTTGTGGTGAGTTCTTGGCATACAGTGCTCGGAACTGTGGGTAGACATTCAAACCAAGACAAAGCAAAAGTGGTATATCAAAATACCCACAAGCCAAGTTTAACATTTTCATTTTGTCTTAAAGTTCCAATAGCATTTTTTTAAGTTATATTTTTAAAATTTATTAAAATAAAGCCCTAAAATAGATTGTACATGTACCTATAAACAGTCCTACCTTGTTAAAGAATAATCCTATTAATCCTATAATTCAATATTGCCAGTTGAGAAATTGGCAAAAATATCATTTTCAACTTCAAATTCAAACGTTTGAAAATGGCCGTCCATGGAGAGGAATGGGAAAACAAGGGAGGTAATTGAGTAACTATTTCCTCAATTAGTCTGTGTCAGCCTTTCTAATGCCCAAAAAATTTTGCCCATGATCGTATAATAGTGAGTTGACAACCTTTTGAGCAAAAGACATAGAAATAATTATGTTTTGACTTTCTTAGAAAATATGAAATTGGAACTTTAAATATGGGATATGAGAATCCTGTCTTCTCACGGTGAGATAACAATATCAATATTGATCTTGATTGGCCAGTAAGTCGTGTTTGGTATGTGGAAGACTGGATGATATTGAGTTAAAAGACTTGATTCCTTTAAACTTGACTCCTTTAAACCAGACAGGCGGGACAACCAACAGGTGGCACTGCTTGTTTCTATTTTCAAGGGGTGTCGATTGGTGTAATACAATATCATTTGGGATCTAAAATGTAATATTGTATTTTTAATTCATATTTTATATTGTAATTTCAATTGTAACTCATTTGGACATATTAAGTGATAAGCTTTAATCTGTTGCAGGTGCGAGCTTATCTGACATAGTATTATGTAAGAGGTATTGGTCGTACAAACTTGTATCATCCAAGTGTCTATTTGATAAAGTCGTAAGCTTAACACTTGTTGTTTTAGAGCTAAGATGTGTTTATCTTAATTAATCGTTTTCATTGTTCTCATTTTAATGCCATTAACTATGGCGTGCCTCAGCTATTTGACAGGCATCGTTGGATGGTATATAATGCCTCGTTTAGAGTTAGGCGAAAAAACCAGACGGGAGGATACCAGGGACCAGAGACCAGAGTGAGGTCTTAGGGAGACCCAGCGAGAAGTCGGTCCGTCCTGGACTATTGGGGTCTGCCCTCAGACCCCGGGGCAGTTGGGTTTTCTGTGACCTAGGGAGAACATCTTTAGTTAGATATCTCCAGATTGTTTTGTTACATACTCTTAAGTGGTGCCGTTGATCGACGAACCTGTGGTTATTACACATCCAGATTGATTCAGCGACACTTCTTTAAGTAGACCAGACCAACGTTTCCAAAGTCCGAGGAGATAAGTCTGTTTCTGATCCAAATCATGGCGAACGGTTAATGATTAATGTTATGTGTAATAATTTAACTGGCGAAATAAGCGGTTTGTCTTCCACGCTTAAGCATTATGTAGTAACTCAATTAGCTCAACCATTTTCTAGAAATCCCTTGAATATTTTAAGAAATATTCAAAACAATTAAATATATTGCTAGTAGTGGAACAATATTTAATTTTAAGATATGAAAATTATAATTGGTTTTTATACGCCCACATTGAAATGTGGTCGTATATTGTCATCGCCCCCGTTGGCGGTCCGGCGTCCAAAATTGCTTGGGGACACTCTACAGGCTAAAGTTAATATCTGATTGACTTCAAATTTATACACAGTGTTTAAGGTCATGAGACAAAGAAGCCTATTATTTTTCAGCGATTTCCGATAATAACTACCAGAGTTATGGCCCTTGATCACTTCAAAAAATCTTGTGGATGCTCTAGAGGCCAAAGTTGATATCCGGTTGACTTCAAATATATACACAGTGTTTAAGGTCATGAGACGAAGAAGCCTATTGATTTTCAGCAATTTCTGATAATTAGTGCCAGAGTTGTGGCCCTTGATCGCTTCCAAAAATCTTGTGGATGCTCTAGAGGTCAAAGTTGATATCCGATTGACTTTAAATTTATACACAGTTTTTAAGGTCATGAGATGAAGAAGCCTATTGATTTTCAGTGATCTCTGACAATTATTTCCAGAGTTATGGCCCTTGATCACATCAAAAATCCTGTGGACGCTCTAGAGGCCAAAGTTAATATCCGATTGACTTTAAATTTACACACAGTGTTTAAGGTCATGAGACGAAGAAGCCTACTGATTTTCAGCGATTTCAAATAATTACTTCCAGAGTTATCTCCCTTGATCACTTCAAAAAACCTTGTGACGCTATAGATGCCAAACTTATCATCCGATTGACTTCAGGGTCCATATTCAAAGGATATCTTAAGTCTAAGATAGTCACTTAACTACTAGCTTTCACTTAGATATACGTAACTTCCTGTAAGTTAAGGGTAAGTGTTATTCAAAGGCAATGTTAAGCATCAAATATTACCTTAAAGTTAAGCTGTCTTAACTTTTAAGTGTTTAGTCTTATAGCGGTATTCAAAGGCTAATTTATGTGAGAAAAATCCACTTAACTTTAAGTGACCTATGGGAGGTACCTTAAAGTTAAGTGAAATTATAATGACTTCTTTTAATCACAGTATACAGTGTAGTAGCAGGCCGGTTATGGCGATTTTAAAAGTTAGCGGATTGAGATCGAAACGCAGACAATGTCGCCGAGCGTAGTTGACCTCAAAATTTTTTTTATCATCAGCTTTGATATGGTGTCTGATTGGTATCACCCTGTCATGATTGCTCTTTGACAGGGGTGTAGGATGGAGGGCCTGACAAGGGTGACATCTAATCCTTTGGATAGGACGAAAAACCTTAATCATCGTGAACATATTTGTGTGCAGAACAAAAGGAGGTTAAACCCCATTTCAATTCATTGTCCTACTTTCCTGTACCAATCGGACTATTTAGGTTGTAGGGAGGTTAAGATTTGACACGAGAACGAGGTGACGTCATTCTGTGCATTACGTCATCATTTTTAGATGATCAACAATTTTTTTCTGGTAATTTATCATGTTCGTAGTGCTTATATAATCATGTTTTCCACGACTGCCATAAAATAAAGTTTGCTGCGTTAAATTTATTGTTAAATTTTACATTGTGATGACATTCCATTGTAAATTTCAGAAAATATTTATACTGCTGCGATAAGAAAATCACGATTTATTTTTTTACAATTCATTCACTTATACATATTTGAAGTCAGCTGCAAATTGAAAATAATTGCAACATGTTATTGTCTTTGTTCGTACATAAATTTACAAATATAATGATGATTGCTGACCCAAACTTGCCACCAAAACTTTACCTATTTAATTTTAATCAGTAATATTTATTCGGGTAGAAATACGGACAATCTACCGTCAATTTCTATGAATTTCCCAAATTTAATGATAGATTTCATTGATCAACGCTGAAATGATTTGTACAATTCAACTAAAAAGCAAAAGGGTCTTTGCGTATTGCTAATATGTTGTTTTCTATCGTTATACATATTTGAAATAATACAGTTTACAATATATAGCCATCATAACATTACCACTTTTCAAAAACTACAGTTGAAATCTATTGAAATTGATTTTTTTTTTTTTTTTTTTAAAAACTTCTACGAAAACAACAGCGAATGCGTACTATCATAACTATCATTATTCTGATGCTTACAATATGATATTGACATTTTCCTAGTAATGACAACTAAGATTTTAATAGCGTATAGTGATGCTCTGAAGGGGACATAATTTCCGTACAACGTGAGTAATTCGTGATTTTTGGCAGTAGATGGTATTCGAGAGTTACAAATTCATGCTTTTTGGCTGATGTGTGTATTCCATATTTTAAGTGAACAGTTAAGTTTTTCACATAGCCAAGTATATGTAATTAGAGCCTTTGAATACCGATTTAAGGTAAGACACTTGGTTAAGTGGAAAAATTAAGTATTTTTACTTAACTTAGAGAAAACCTTTGAATCCAGACCCTGATTGATACACAGAGTTTAAGGTGTTGAAACGAACAAGTATTTTGATTTTCAATGAATTTTGATAACTGAACAGCTAAATCCATGATGTTAAATGTTTCCTATACTAATTGTTAGCGTGGGGCAAAACTTTATAAAAAGCAAACAAATTCTAATGATTTTCAGATGTTTCATTACCAAAAAAAGTAAAAATATGCGACAACCCTTGTTGACTGCCCGGACGATTTAGCTGCTGTGGGCGTATGTTTCGTTGCCTGGCAACCTATCTTTTTTTTTTGAACACATATTTTGGCTTAAAATTGGTATTAATGGTTTTATCTCTTATAATTTATGTTATGTCTATATATATATATATAATTTGCCCCGGGATTTACGGGAAGCCCGATATGGTACGGGAGAAATTTTATTTGTGTTAACCCCAATAATATGAGATTGGGATGCCCAATATAGGGGAACAATGTGAAATCCCTATAAGGTGGGATTAATGTAGCCCCGGGATTTACGGGAGAGATTTTATTTGTGCTTAACCCAATAATATGAGGTTGGGACGCCCCGATATGTTACGGGAAAAGTATTATGCTCGGAATTACGAGAGAATGTGATGTATTGTTTTGTGTTTTGTTTAAATAATTGTAGAGATAAAACCACTGTTAATTTCGATAGGTTCTTTCCAAAATATCTTTTTTAAGATTAGTAAGATGTGTTCAGATCAAAGCAATAGTATTTGTCAATTCTAATGTAACTATTATTTTAAAATAGATCGTTATTTAAAGTTCCACTTACTAATTTGATTAAAAGTTAATTGACTCCATGAAATAATAAGCATATGACAAACTTGGGCACGAATGGCAGTTAAAATTATACTTCATGACACGATCATATCATTCAAAACCGTTGACCATGTATGGAAAGGAATAGACTAACCAACAAGAAAAATAACGCCCAGTATATATAGATGGTGGCGGCTAAAGCCACTAGCAGCAGTTAGCTTGAAAATGGAGAAATTCCCATTCACCTCGACGAAGAATATGTGCATACATGTTGATGCATGCATGGTGGCAATATCTGCTGACATGACGAAGAATATGATATGCATAAATGGTTAGAAATGTATGCGGACATGATGCATACATGGTGGAAAATATATGCTGACATGATGGAGACTATATGCATCCATGGTGATGCATAATTGGTGGAAAATATATGCTGACATGATGATACATATGGTGGATACTATGTGCAAAATTGGTTGAAGATATCAACCTATTGATAATTCATGGAGATGTTCCAGATAATGTGTGTGATTGTGATTATGATTATGTGTTTCATTTAACATTTATACGGCATTCATTTGTGTGACGATTTTTCCCGCATATTGTGTTCCCACGTAGTGTGTGTTTTGTTGTTTTTTTAAATAGAATATATACTGATCGAGAAACCAGTAACTTTTGTGAATATTTTTAGTTTTGATGTTGTGCTTCTTTTATATATCTTTTAATGCTTCAATTAGTGTATTATGCTTTAGTCTTTTATTGTTTTAAAATCGTTTCATATATAATTTTATATATTCCACTATTTTAAACTTGTGGTAATGGAGGAAATGTAATACAATATCATTTGGGATCTAAAATGTAATATTGTATTTTTAATTCATATTTTTAATTTAATTTTATATTGTAATTTCAATTGTAACTCATTTGGACATATTAAGTGACAAGCTTTAATCTGTTGCAGGTGCGAGCTTATCTGACATAGTATTATGTAAGAGGTATTGGTCGTACAAACTTGTATCATCGAACACTTGTTGTTTTAGAGCTGAAATGTGTTTATCTTACTTAATCGTTTTCATTGTTCTTATTTTAATGCTATTAAGTATGGCGTGCCTCAGCTATTTGACAGGCATCATTGGATGGTATATAATGCCTCGTTTAGAGTTAGGCGAAAAAAAACAGACGGGAGGACACCAGGGACCAGAGACCAGAGTCCGGTCTTACGGAGACCTAGGGAGTAGTCGGTCGGCTCCCAGACCACGGGACGAGTTGGTTCTTCTGAGACCTGGGGGGGACACATCTTTAGTTAGACATCTCCAGATTGTTTTGGTACATTGGTGTTGGAATTCGATACAAGAGTAGCATGTTGTGTCGCAGTCCGGGCAAAATTACCTTCATAGCACGCTGTAAGGCCGTACGCTGTCTTCCTTTTCATCACTGACAAGGGGAATCACACCAGAAAATCTGAATGAACTTTCTCGGCCAATGCAGGGATCGGGCACCTCACCTCCAGGCTAGCGAGTTAGTGCCTCTCCCACTTAGCTACCGTGACCCCCTAGATATATAAAATACTTGTTGGTTTTTTTTTCAGACATCAAAGAAGAAAATATCTAAATATGAGAAACATAAGCGTGCATTTGCTGATCGGAAGAAATATGGAAAAAATCAGAAAGCTGTTACAATTAGTATTGAAGGACGAAATATGTCACTTTAGGTTCCTGTACTGTTTCTGTATGTGTGGATGAATGTGTTAGTGACATCCGGGGAGGGGCGGGGCAAATATTAATCTTCACTGTTCCCTTAATTCATTGTATCACACTTCCCTGTTCGTGACAACCCTTCCTCTCTATGTCGATAAAAAACCATACACACAAGGGAATTCTTGAAAGTAAAATAGAATCTTAAAGGGACAATAACATTCTTGCTGGCTTGGTAGCTCCAGAAAATAAATAACACCCTTATTCTAAGTACTAGATGTTTAAATGTCCTACCTGTTGTGTAAATTATCCATTACAACCTATTTTACTTGTCCAGAGGGTTCGAAAATATTTTAAAATCCAAGTCACATTTGAAAAGGTTTACGTTAGACTTTTCAAATCAATTGGTTGAACTTTTCCAATTTTTTAAATTAGGTGTGTTAAGATGAAATCTATATCATCATTTAATTAGAATATTCTAAAATGATACGATTTGTTGACCAGAATGAAGATTGGGACATATTTTTCAGTTACAACAAGAGTGTTATTGGGGCTTTAAATATATATTTGCCCCAAAATATCATTATCTAAATTTCAATCATGTATGCAGCAAGCGGTTTTACTCAGATATTTTCAAATGCGACTGATTAAAATATAGAATGTATACATGTATCTATATGACGGTAAGACAGGTTTCATTGTAAGGTATTATAGGAATATCATGTCTCGTAGCAGATTTAGATCCAGACTCGATTCTTGTGTCACGCTAAAACACAAATACAATCATTGGATACCAATAACTACAGCGTTATTATAAACATGTAAACAGTGAATCCTATTCATGTAGGCCTGGTAAGGGACAACGTAGAGTCCCATGTACACATTGGCATGTACGTAACAGATCCCTTGATAGTAGTAATTCTATGTAAGAGTACGGGGGTTGGGATGGCCTAGTGGTCTAGAGTGCCGCGCTTCGACCTCTAGCTGGCCGGTCACCTCTGGCTTGCGGCTGTGGTTTCAAGCCCTGGTGTAGGCGTATGTGACATGGAGATAGGGGCGCCTTCTCAACCTCGTGGGTTTCTTCCGGGCACTCCGGTTTCCTCCCACTGCTAAAGACCCGTACGCGCAAGCGAATTATTGAAATAAAATTAAACCATAAGTTAGTCCCGAAATGACCTAGTTTGTGTTGAGTGGATGTTAAACCCCATTTCTATCTCTCTCTCTTTATTTAAGAGTAGGCTGTAATGCCGCTGTCCGGACGAAATTGGACTTTGAATTTTGACTAATGGTTTCAATTGTTCGTACTTGGTTTTATTTTATTTTAATACCTCTTAGCACACTGTATGGCGTCTGCCGGTCTTCATCAGCTCAACAGACACAGAACAGTAGGATGTTAAATCCCATTTCTTTTCATTTTGAATTGAGTCTTGATTTTTATTTGTCCGACTATTTTGACTATTAATTGTATCAAATGATAGTTTACTTCTAAACAGTGTGAATTAGAGACATTAAACCGAAAAACACGAAATATGCCAAGGACGTTAAACACATTTTATTTCACATATTCTGATTATTCATAGATGAGCAATGAAATCATAGACAGAAGTTATTGTCTGAATCATAGTCTTAAATCATAGACGGATGTCATAGTCTGAAATTATAAACTGAAATCATAGTCTTAAATTATAGACTGAAATCATTTTAAATTATAAACTGAAATCATAGTCTGAAATTATGAACTGAAATCATAGTCTGAAATTGTAGTCTGAAATCATAAGGACTCTATTCTTAAAATATTTTATTGGAATCTTTTTCATGTATCATCGACATGAAACGTAATATACTCAATAGAATTTGAATTTTGATATAACAACACAATCGTACTTGATATGACAACACAATTCCGCCAGGATGTTAGATTCGTCGTCCAAATAGCACTGTCGTACTTGCGTTTTGCATTTGATTGACATGTTTTAAATTTTGAACACAATTCTTCCAAGATTTTTGATTCCTCATCCATATAGGCCCTTCTTGTATTTTGTCAGTGAGTGAAAGATTTTATTTTGTGTGAAGTAAATAAACTGGGTGTTCGAAGTGTAAATATTTGTAAATATTGTATATTTAAATCATCAAAACTATTCAAATTAAAATCAACTATTTTTTTTATGCTTCAAATTTAAGTTTGATTGAAGCAGTGTGAGAAAGATCTGTACTCGAAGGAGACTTCACTAATTATTTCTGATTGTGGCTTACACTGTCATTTGACATAATTATTTTCTCGTTTTGGCAAGAAATTTCATTTAAAGAATTTGCCAAATTTTAACATTGTATCAATGGTTAAATCATATGATGTTGGATTGGGTTTGTTTGTTTTTTTTTAAAAAGTACAAATAACAATCACAAATCTACCTATTTATTGACTGAGGGGTGGGGGGACGGGGAGGGGATAGTGTCTTAAGATAAAAATGTTAAATATTTAAATTTGACTAAAAGTGTTAACAAAAAGAAAAATTTGCACCAAAATGACATTGAAAGATTATGATTTTAATTTGGGTAATTTTTCCACCAATGATTAATTTATTGAATCAGAAGTAAAATAAAAAGAAGAAATTATTGGTCTAACATTATGACTCCAGTGCTTCACATTTATAAAATTGTGCGGGAGACATAAAAAGCTCCTGATACCTCGAATGTATGCAGTTTAAAAGTAACCAAAACCTGAAAGTATTTTATTAATCTCAATATTTAGGAGAGCAATTTAGTTAATTTGCAGGAGTCTTAATGACTCCCGCGAAGGAAAGCTGACGTGCGTCGAGAGGAGTAGGTGCGAAAGCTCACCATAAATGTGAAGGACTGCGACTCAAAATAATAAGAGAAGCAATTGTCTGACATTACGACACTTAATTTAGTTTATTTCCTCACAGAAGTAGTTATACGTAATGTTCTTGTATGTATTTTGTTTCATTTGGTGGTCGGTAAATTATTATAATTTACATGTTTAGAATATTAAAGACACATTTTGGGAGATAAGATAAAGAGTCGGCAGTTCTTACTACAATAGTTAAAAACTAGATAGTGTAAAGGTAATTTGTTGAAAATTTCAGTCAAATTGGTCCACTATTAGCCGAGAAAAAAGCATTTGAAATATTCACATAGCCTCGGTCATCATTACTCAAATCATAAATATAAACAGCATAGTCTCGATTATCCACTTGATTGATTTAATTATCAACGGCCATTAAGCGGCATATAGGAATTCAATCCGCCGACATCAAAGGCTAGCCTTGACATAAAGAGTTTATTATGGTCTGGATATGTTAATTAATGTATAATTGATTATTTAGATAACATTTCAGGCCTAAAGAAAGACCTGTCATAAGCAGTTTTTGCTCTTGCTTAATGCTATTTTAAATGTAATAAAATCCCTGATGTGAGTTTCGTGAACAAAGCATCTTGTAATATTACAATCTATTGATATCATTGAAGACGTATAATTAAACATACATGGTGTCAAGAGCTAAATCTGTCTACTGCAGGGCTTTATTTTACCTTCAAATGTTATATCAACTATTATTTAGACGGTATTAACACAAGCCCATAATGTGGTCTTTATTTTACCTTCAAATATTATATCAACTATTATTTAGACGGTATTAACACGACAAGCCCATAATGTGGTCTTTATTTTACCTTCAAATGTTATATCAACTATTATTTAAACTTTAATAACATAATCATCTCTCTAGTACATCAGATGGCTCTGATTTAAGTAGATTTTACCGTCATATGATATATCAACTATCATTTAAACTTTAATCGTCTCTCTAGACCATCAGATGGCTCTGATTTAAGTAGATTAGATAGCTTTAGGACATTTAATGATTTGGTTTAAAAATGAAGAAGCAAACAACAAGTATAGTTGATAACTATGGTGATAACTTGGCCACAAATTAAGTGGTTTAACTAAAATTTTCCATATATTCATTTTACATTATCTATTTTAAAATATTAAAGCAAGAACGGTCAGCACCTTATCTAAATTTTACATAATGCATCTTTAAACATTTCTTATAGGAGACATATTGATATTTTTGCCTGAAATCTTTACCATATCACATTATCTTATAATTAATTGATAAATACAATTGTGGACGAAGAATGTTTTGTTTTTCTCAAGGTTTTCACAGTATCTTATAATTCATTGATAAATATAATTGTATTTATATGTTTTATGTTGAAAGGCATTCTGTGAATTATATAAATGGATAATATATTACTATTCCTGCTAGTCAAAATTGGCAGATTTAATTGAGAGGAGAGTTTTGTACTCTACTGGTTGTCAAGGTGATCATCTGTCGAGTCTACTGGTAGTCAAGGTGATCATACATGTTGTAGTCAAGGTAATCATGCATCTACTACACTGGTAGTCAAGATGACTATTCATCTGGTAGTCAAGGTGATCATTCAGACACGGAAACACAAGGTTGAGTCAGGGTTGTTAACAAGAAACTTTGATCGTATTATTTTTGTAACTTTCTTATTTATATTCATCTGTATATATCATGTACCCCCCAAAAAATCATGGAAATAAATGGAAAGTTTGAAATCAATTTCAAGTGTATTACTTATTTTAATTTTATTAAAATGTGGCGCCAACTGGGTAAGCTTACTCTTCTGGACACCTGTTACCACTGTTTGTCGTGTATTTAGTGCACGGTGAACAGTCCATTTGCTGATTACACTATTTTGCCTATAACGTTTTGTTTTTTTTAGGACTTCGAATTTTGTCTGATGGTTTGGATTGGCGAAAGGGAAGGGGGCCACATAATCCATCGTATCCCCGGTAGGATGTCATCTTGATACTACCTCAGGGTCGGCTTATCTCCATGTTCCTTAAACAACGTCCGCGAGTTTTACGTACGTAGTTAAGGCGAGATCAAGCCTTCTATTGAAGATGGCCTACCTCATGATTCGCCACTTAATGTTGTCTCGAACCAGAGGCTTAGAGTATGTCCTTCTAAGAAGTCTGCATGCTGTCTGAATCCCGGCCTCTAAGTCACGAAGGCTAAACGTTCCCCTAGGACCACTCTATTATGTCTCTCTACGCACTCAAAATGATGTCTGTATCCCAGGCAACCTCCTGAGAATACTAAATGATGCCTGAAAAAACTTAAACCGCGTTATTTCTGACTACCAATCTGCTTACCGCCAAACAGCACTGAATCTGCCTTGTTACGGGTCGTAAATGATCTTCGATGTGCTGTAGATAGTGGTAACCTTGTGTCACTGGTGATGCTGGATCTATCCGCCGCCTTCGACACGATTGATCATCAAAGGCTACTAGAAAATTTATCAACAATGTGTGGTATCACAGGCTCGCCCCTGGCGTGGTTAAATTCATATCTTGAAGGCCGCACACAGTCTGTACAAATTGGCAAAGAATTGTCAGGTAGGATCAAATTAAATTGTGGCGTGCCACAAGGATCGGTGTTAGGTCCAGTCCTGTTTGTTCTATACACCAACCATGTTGCTTCCGTCATCAGTAACCATAATCTCTCACACCACTCTTACGCAGATTATCAACAGTTTCTCACCTCATCAATGGAGTAATGCCTTTATAAGTACAATGTCTTGTACTAAGGAGATAAAATCGTGGATGACGTCAAACATGCTAAAACTAAATGACGACAAGACAGAGGTGATGATTGCTGGCACCAGGAATAACATCCAGAAAATTGGTTCGCCAACAGTGAACATTGCTGATTCCGTCATAAAAGTACAAGATAGTGTGAAAAATCTTGGTGTCTTTCTAGATTCACATCTGACAATGGAAAAACATGTCAATTACTTATGTAAGATAAGCTATTTTCACCTATGAACCATTGGCAACATCAGACATCTATTAACGAAGGATTCGACTCATACACTGGTTCGGTCGCTAGTATTCTCCAGGTTGGACTACTGCAACAGTCTTCTGAGTGGTCTAAATCAAACCTCGCTAAAAAAACTGCAAGTAATACAAAACACAGCAGCCAGGATAATTCACCGCTGCTCAAAACGAACGCATACTACACCTCTTCTGAAAGACCTGCATTGGCTGCCTATTCACTTACGTATCAACTACAAGATTCTATGTTGTGTTTATAGATGTCTAAACGGTTCCAGTCCAAAATATTTATCTGTACTAATCCAGGTGCACAATCCTCAACGAAACCTACGATCCCAAGACCAAAAAATGCTTGTAGTTCCTAAATGTAACCTTCAAACTTTCGGACACAAATCATTCAAAATCAGTGCTCCTAATCTCTGGAATCCCCTGCCACTGAGTGTTAAATCTGCCCCTTCGATGGATTCGTTTAAAATTAGATTAAAAACGTATTTATTTCAACGTGAATATGACCATTAATGACCAAGACAGTTGAATAGTGAATTATTGACAGTGTACATATGTTAGCGCTTTGAGGATGGATATATGCGCTTTATAAATATACATTATTATTATTATTATTAAGGGTGATAAGTACGTGAGTCATAGAGTGACCCCCAGGAATTTAGCCAGGTTCTTCCTTATCAGCTGCAGTTTACAAAGCTACCCTGGATTTAAACACAATGTTCTTATATGTGCATCAAGGGGAAGGTGTTGGATGACTGGGGTCCACCTTTCTAAAGCACGGGATTACCATATTTATATTACAAGATTACAAAGGTCATTGTCTGATTTTAGTCTACAAGTTATAACTTATTACCTCAGTTCTCGTTGTTACTGGAACAACCTAACAACGTCAATACATTAAACAGGGCATCATTTACAGCACTTATATAACCTCTACAGTATATACATAGTACTACACCCTCTTGTCAGTGGAGAGAGAGAGAAATGGGGTTTAAAGTCCACTCAACACAAACTAGGTCATTTCAGGACTAACATATGGTTTTTAATTTTATTTCAATAATTCGCTTGCGCGTAGGGGTCTTTAGCAGTGGGAGGAAACCGGAGGAAACCCAGGAGGTTGAGAAGGCGACCCTATCTCCATGCTACATACGTTCACACCGGGATCGAAACCACAGCCGCAAGCCAGAGGTGACCGGCCAGCTAGAGGTCGAAGCGCTGCACTCTAGACCACTAGGCCATCCCAACCCCCGCTTGTCATTGGTGGCAGGACAGATGGTCTGGCAAGCGTCCGTGTATAGTTATCTGGATGGATAAAAAAACGCTTTACAGTTGGAATTCACAATAAGGGTACAGTAGAACTTGCTCGGGCGTGCACTCCTAATCAGCGAACACTTGCTTCAACGAGCACCAAAAAATCCCCCCGAGCGATTTTTAAGTAATTTAACCTCTACTAAACACGCACCTGTTCAACGCGTGCAACGGGCACCACGATTAATTCCCTCCGTAAAAATTCTATTGTTTCAACGGTCACTCCTCTAACAAAACATCGCCCATTCAACGGCCATTGTTGAATGATACCATCTTGTCGTTCTTTCTTTGTAACACTCCCGCTAATCCCGTGAGTAGTAGTTAATTAACTGGACCCCCACTGATCAGGTAAAAAGAAATGTAAAAATAACAATCAACCCGGGATTATCTGTTTATCAATCTTTTGTTTTATTAAACGACTAACCTGATCATTGTTTTCACGCGTAACGACACATTATTTGATACGGATTTAATAAAATGAAAGTACCGAGTTTTGTTACGATCATCTAGTATCTCTTTTCCATTGCAACTTTGTTGTTAGACGTTTTAGCGCCCCCTATAATATTACATACAGAGTTACGCCCCCTGCATATCGGTGAACAAATCAGCGATGGATTTTTGTTCATGTGCTTTTTTGATAATATAAAATTAATTCATCGATTTGCTTCACAAAAATGGATAAACATCGAATGCATCACAATGGTAGACAATAGTATCGAAGGTTGGTACAAAATGACAAGTTTACATAAGTTATGTTCGAGATTTGAGTAAAGTATCTTCGCTCGGCGCAAGATTCAGCGACGGTCAAATTTATCGATGCAAGTATTGATGTTCGCTCCCAATGCACACAAACGTAATTAATTTATGTCAGCACAAAAAGCACCGAGATTTTATTAAGTGGTCGCGAAATCGCTAAATCACGGCATTTTGAAACGCTTTTAGACGCTATGATGAAAGTAAAAGAAATATTGGGGGCCAGAGATCCAGTATTACTAAACAAACATGTATACGCGACTACTCTGAATTCACAACTAGATAAAAAGTACATGTATTGTTATTGTTATACTACATGAATAAAAAAATATATGCAATCTATATCTTTATTTTTTGTGGTACTGGTTGGGGCAATATTGGATACCTCTAGTCAAAGAGCACCTCCATTAAGCAAGCATTTTTAAATTTCCCTTGGGTGCTTGCTTAATACAAGTTCTACTGTAGTAGTCTCCCATAGCACACTGCATGGTGTATAGTTGTATACCCAGGTCGGTGCAAACACTTTCATTTCATTATCTCCGTTGGTGGTGTGCTCTCTCTCTCTCTCTCTCTCTCTCTCTCTCTCTCGCACACACACACCTCACACACATACACATATAAGTAGCTTATGTTGCCTGGCAACTCCTTTAAGAACTATCTACATGTATAATATTTATCGTAACATTTTTTGTTTGACTAGTATATATATTATATATGATCCTGTATTATATTTATTGGCTGGCAACCCCTGTTTTAAACTATCTATATTATATAATCGTTAAAATGTCTGACTCGCATGATCCTCTATTATATTTATTGACTGGCAACCCTTGTTTTAAACTAGTATGATCCTGTATATTTATTGACTGGCAACCCATGTTTTAAACTAGTATTATCTTGTGTTATATTTAAGAACCCTGGTCTATAATAAAACCATGCAGGGGCGTAAATGTGGGGGTGTGGGGGGGGGGGGGTACACCCCCCAGCCCCAAAAATAGTCGGTCGCAAAATCAGTGCAGTCGGTCGCAAAATAGGAGTAGTCGGTATCAAAATAAGAGCTCACTGTATACGTCACGCAACTCACGCAAAACTTTAGTATAAAAATAGTCGGTCGCAAAATCAGTGCAGATCGGTATCAAAATAAGTGTTAACTGTATACGTCACGCAAAACTTTAGTATATAATAACCTTGTCAACTTATCATACGTCACACAAAACTATAGTATAAAATAACCATGTATGCTTGTCACTCTTATTCTGTTGTGGGTATGTTGTTCTATGAGACCGCAGTGGGTCTCCGACTAAATGAATTAATCAGATAAACCAACAATCACAAAACGGACGAAATTGGCAGATAAGCCTCAAGATTCTGTCCCATTTCTTATCCTCTCGTTAACGAGAATTTGGTTCCATTTGCCATGATATTAATTAAAATTTTCAAGCCGAGTCCCAAAAATTTAAAAGCTCTGTTACATATCTGAAATGTTTTCGAGCCTGCGGCGCGATTCCATTATAACATCATTTTTCTACACAGTTACATATCTGAAATTTTTTTTCGTGCCTGCAGCGCTCGATTCCATTTTAAAATTATTCTTCTACTCCTCAGTTGTCTTATACTGTCTCAGTACTATTATATTTACAATTATAGTGAACTGCCCAGTTTGTAGTACCACTGGTGTGTGGGGCGTCAGATTGTACAGATGTTATGTCAACTCTTGCAAAACAGATCTTGAGATTCTGTCCCATTGACTGACATTTCTGGTCCACTCGTCCACAAGAATTTCTCCCAGCAATGACCTTATATGCCAGGATATTGAATCAATTTTTAAAATTTTTTAAAAATTACTGTGTTATAGGCACATTCATTAATATGACATAAACTATATGTGAACTTAAATAAAACTGCTTTCCAACGAGACAACGATCGGCGAACAACTATGTAGTTCTACAATAGCCAGTATTTTGTTTACTTTCATTGTGGGGTGGGATTGTGGATGGCGCCCTAGATTTGAAACCGCCCCTACCCCACCCCCATATTCCCTAGAAAACTCACTCGCGGTGCTCGGCTCCTGATTGCGTCACTCGCACTGGAGGAGGGGGGTATCAGTCGGTCGCATTTTGGCTAAACACCCCCCCCCCCCAAACGAAATCATTATGTACGCCCCTGAAACCATGACAGATGGACAGTGAAGAGGGTCATAAATTAATGATATTATTAAAGGGAAACTAGGCTATACTATACAAGTGTCTAGTAGCCATTAGACTTGGTGTCTGGTTTTCTAGGAAGAGTAATTATACCTTGTCTCATGTAGGCTACAACCTCTATCAATATTATACATCTACACTAGGTGGTATTCAGGCGCGGATCCAGGATTTTTTGCAGGGGGGGGTCTAGGTTTGATAATTGCGATGGGCATAGCCCAGCGCCGAAGGCGCTCAACCAATTGGGCCCTCCCCCAGAAAAATTTGGTAAATTAGATTCAATTTGGTGCATTCTGACGTATTTCCGGAGGGTTAATTCCAAAATTACAGGTCTAAAAATCGCCAATTCAGGCTTTTAGATTTAAGTTTCAAATTTTCAAGCCTGAGCAGGGGGGGTCCGGACCCTCTGGATCCGCGCCTGGTATTAGGGCTTATAGACAGTAAGCATACCCTACCTCGTGTACAACATCTATCAATATGGGCATACTGTATATCTAGACAGGTTGTCGGGTGTTATCAGGTAAGCATACCCTGTCTCATGTACAGCATCTATCAATATACTAAGTGGTATCGGATGTTCTAGGTAGAATAAGCATACCCTACCTCGTTTACAACATCTATCAATACTATAATCTACAGACTATATATACACTAGGTGGTATCAGATGTTCTAGGTAGAGTAAGCATACCCTGCTCCATGTACCAAACATGTCATGTTTCGCTAAGATTGCTTAGCTAGTTAAAATCCATTGCTCTATCATAATGAATTATTGTCAATCAAATTTGTGTGTAGTTAGACTCTGTTGCCTTAGACCACTGAATTTAAAGCAGCTTTCAAAATGCTGCGATTGGGCTTGTATTCAATTAGGCTTACACGCAGGTTGTCTATGAGGGATATTACGTTGCATACGTCATGCCGGGTGTCCATGTGGGAAACGTCATGCAGTTGTCTGCAAGAGATATGTCATGCAGGTTGTCTGCGAGAGATACGTCATGCAGGGTGCCCACGTGGGATACGTCATGAAGGTTGTCTACGAGAGATACGTCATGCAGGGTGTATACGTGGGATACGTCATGAAGGTTGTCTACGAGAGATACGTCATGCCGGGTGTCTATGTGTGATACGTCATGCAGGATGTCTACGTGGGAAACGTCATGCAGGTTGTCTACGTGGGAAACGTCATGCAGGGTGCCTACGAGAGATATGTGATGCAGGATGTTTACACGAGATATGTCATACAGATCAGGGTGTCTATTCCGGATATGTCTAATCTAGCCATCATACTAGCCAGCCAGCGTCATACTCACTGAACCAATGTGGTACCTTTAAATGGAAGCGGCAAGGATTAGGGTCGCCTGTTCAACCTCGTGGGTTTTCTCCAGGTACTCTGGTTTCCTCCCACTGCTAAAGACCCCTACATGCAAGCGAATTATTGAAATATAACTGAACCATATGTTAGTCCCGAAATGACATGTGTGGAGTGGACGTTAAACCCCATTTCTCGCTCTCTCTCTCTCTCTCTATTTCTCTCTCTCTCTCCCTCTCTCTTTAAAGGGAGGCAAGGTTTTCTACAATTTGTTTTACAATTAGTCAGACATTAGTTATTTACTAGTCTGTGTCTGTGATAATTTTGATATCTTTACAGCCAGTTATTTTTATTTTATTCTACTAGTAGATTTTATTGTCTATTGCTAAATTACCTGTCGACATCTCTAGATACATAAAATCATTCTGTATTGTTTACTTGGTGAGGTCATAAAGACAGCAAAACACGGACAGACTTACTGGAGGATATATAAAGGCGTGAACACACCAGAGAAACTTACAGTGTGGGGTATGTGTCTGGGACACATTGAAAACTTGCAGTATGGGTTACATAAAGGCGGAAACACACTGGCAACAGGCCCGTAACTGGCGGGGGAGGGGTTCGACCCCTCTTCCCCTGTGAAAAAAATTTCGACCATAAAAAAAATAGATATACGTTTGTCCGTCAATTTTACAGCAACCCTGAGAACACCACCACAACACACACACCCCTCGTTGCTCTGACTTAGTTATGACTTAGTTTGTCATTACACTAAGTTGGACCCAACCTGTTTCACAGAGAATTACTAACGAATTATCCCTGTAACGGATGGCTGTCTAAAACACGTGCGTTGACTTGCACGCCTCGTAGTCATTGGCTCAACGGCTCGTGCATTGTTTACTTAACACCTAACTGCTTCGGGCAAAATGGTGCATTTTACTCATTCTAATACCCATTTACACTAAATAGGAAATATTTTTTAACTACAAATACTTCAAACGCCTTTATTTATTTTTCTTTTACCTCAAAAAAATGTTTGAGAATTTAATTTGTCGGAGTAAAAAAGTTAATATGCCGTACTCATTAAGCCTCGTCGATGTCATGCTTATCAGTGATTGTAGCGGCCAAGCGAATATTCACTGCGGGATCAGTTTGAGTTGGACCGTGTGTATATGGCTTTAGTGTTGATTATTAAGTTGTTCTATAGCTTTATCATGTCCTGCCATAAACCGTTCATATATGATAATATATCATCAGTCAATGGTACTAATACCAATAGTAGGCTTAAAGTTACAAATGTTACAACAGGATACGAGTAAGGGGACGGCAACACTCCCTTGCTTGGTGGGTGATTAAAGCTAGACAGGCTTAGGCATCAGCGTGGATAGGATCAAAAAATGATGCCGCCGGGGCGAAGGTGTAGAATCAAATAAAATTTTACAACAGTTCAAATCGCAACATGATGGATTTAACCGGTCGTCATAGTTTCCGACATCGACAAGGATTAAATTGTAATTTAAATTTGTTAGAGTCAACGGACATGAGGGAAAATATCAAAATAACCTTTTTTGTCAACTTGTGAGGGGTCTAGGTCTAGTTAAAAAAAAAGGTGCTATGAGCCGAGTCGAAAACTTGATTAAGATGTGAATTTATGTGAAAATTTACCTTACAATAATCCATGAACTGTGAAGATGCGGAAACAGAAGACCTGCCATGGAAACAAATCATCAGCACTCTTAATTTCCCTTCAGCAGAATTTCTCAGAGTCTTTGATAATATTCGGCACGTAATGTCTCGCTTGATTGATTATTCTACACTGATGTAGGCCTACAAAGCCATTATTTTCATCATACAACTATTGTCTAACGAATTCGGACTACATTTTAGATGCGATTTGTCATCAATATTTACGGTACCATGTTAACACGACGGATTAAACAGGATTAAACAGGAACTGGAGCGAAAACAAAGCTTTTCGAATTGACGCCAAGTGGAATGAGGACTGCTGTGTAATTTGTTGATTAATCCCCGGATCCATTCCCTTCTTTTAATTGTTTATTTGTGGTTTCTGGGTATGATGCCTTGTCCGTGTATTTGTTTTTAGGCCTATATATAAATTATGTGTGACGCAGTAGGCCTACCCCTGCGCTTACTATTAGAGATGCGTCTGATCATCAAAATAGATGCCAAGTGGAATCTTGTCTGTTGTTTATTAGACAAAATCCAATATACTTTAATAGTGACATATTTTAGACGCATCTAATTATCAAACGGCAGTATTATAGGCCTGTAGTAACTGAACAGAAACCAAAATATAGGATTTTTGAATGGAAGCCAGGAAGGCAGGTCTTTGTAAATCATGAAAATGATGGACTTTATGCAAATTGGTTATCTTATAGTTGTACCCATGATTTGTTTCTTTGGAATTGTGGGTAATATATTAACGTTAACAGTTTTATTGCGCGGACCTTTTAAGGTTCCTGCGTTTATTTATTTAAAAGGCCTCACGGTTTATGACATGCTCAGTCTAGTGTTTATAATTCCCATCGGAGTGATACGTACAGAGTGCGGCAGCAACAAATCGGTTCTATCCAAATTCTACGAGGCCTATGTTTACATTCCTGTTGGGGATATTTTCCTGAAGGCCTCCATTTTAACGACCGTAATTTTTACAATCGAGAGATGCTCAACGATTTGTTTTAAGGGAAGATACAGCTGTGGAGCCAAACATTCAAAGAATGCGATGATAATTGTCATAGCAACGGGAATATTTAGTGTAGTGGAAAACATTCCAACATTCTGGCAATACCAGATTTCTGAAAATACGACAGAAATTGAACCAACTGAGTTCGCGTCGAGTTTATATTTTACCATATATGGTTGGATTGATGCTGTCGTATTTCAATTCGTTCCCATGGTGATACTGCTAGTATTTAACGTAATACTTATAATCCACCTGACGTCACATCGGAAAGTTCAGCAGCAACTGCACGCAGAGAGTCTGATTGAACAAAAACTTTATCTAGAGCAGACGAGGGTTATACTCATGTTGCTAGGCATTATAATACTGTTCTTGGTAACCATGGTACCAAGTTCCATCATACAGCTGATTGGCTACAGTACAGAATTTGAATCTGAGATTTTCACCACGTTTCAAATCACTGTGACAATTCTAATTAGTCTCAACTTCTCGTGCAACTTTTTGCTGTACTGTGCGCTTAACAAACGCTTCTTGCGCACTTTTAAAACGTTAGTTTTTTGTTGCTGTAGCAACCGTGTTCATCCAACAGGGGAGACCACCAATAAAGTAGTTTTGGTAAATCATCCAAGAATCCTTGAAAAGGCGTTGGATTTGAACTCTCCAGATATGATGGAAAGTAATGAACCCAGTGACTTGGTTGCTAATGGTGATAGCAAATAATGAATTAATGTAACTAGCAAATTTTTATAATTGGTTGATAATGGTGACAGGAAATAATACAAACAATGCAGCGTCAAGTCCACTCAACACAAACTAAGTGATCTCGGGACTAATATGACATATATTTTGTCCTATGGTTTTGATTGTTGTTTTATTTATATCTGTTTTATACGTATTTCAATAATTGGCTTGCGCGAAAGGAGAAGCCCAAAGAGGAGAAGCCCAAAGAGGATTAGCAAGCAGTCATTTCTCTATGATCTACTCTGCCCCCCACCCATTTCTCTTATACTCTACTGCCCCCCCCCCCCCCATTTCTCTTTCTCTTATGATCTACTCAGACCCCCACCCCCATTTCTCTGATCTACGTGGATCCTCCCTCACCCCACTCCATTTCTCTTTTGATCTTCTCACCCCCCCCCACTCCATTGGTATAATAAACAATATAAATACTTTGTACATGATTTTATCTCTTTATTTAAAAAAATTTCAAAGCATTGAAATAATCATCCTAAAATTAATAATAAAGAATTTTTTAAAAACATAAATAGTATCATTACACTTATTTACAACGAAAATAAATATAAACACAAACGAACATATTAAAGGGGATAACCCTCTTTCATTATAGCATGATTTACCAAAATCTATTTCTATTCAAACCCTGTCCACCATATGAACCCTTGCAACGATTTTATATTGAAATTGACAATTTGGTATATTATTAAAGGGCTAATCCCGATTATTTTTCGGTGAATAAAACTGCTTAATTTTGTGTTAAAATCCCTTAAAATACTCTAACTTAGGAACAAGCAACTAACTCAATCCACAGGTCTTCATCTTGAAATTGAGACCGGTGTTCCAGACTGTATTATGTGGTGTATGGATAAAAAAAAATAATGTGTCGTTATCAAGTACAGTGGTAAAGACATCATTCCCCTATATTTTGGTGTTTAAATTTCATACGCACTTGGACTTTTACTCAATTCAAATCGAGATAGTCCCTTTTAATATGGACATCAATTATTGTCATACAAGTTAAAATAATGGTACATTTGGGTGGATTTAGGTTAATTGTGCCACTGCAGTGGTCAAAAGTTTAGAATTAGATCAATCTGATATGTAATTACGTAATTATTTCATCTTTACCAGTAAATTTACATTTTAGTAGAATTAGCCCACGACGAGGGTCTCATTATTCATATTTTGTGTCTTTTTATGGCTACACAAAATTTTAATTTTGGTTCCTATGGTTATACAAGATTTTAATTCTGGTTCATGAGATTTTAATTCTGGTTCCTACGGTAACATGAGATATTAATTCTGGTTCCTATGGTTATACGAGAGTTTAATTCTGGTTCCTATGGTAATACATGCACAAGATTTTAATTCTAGTTCCTATGGTTATATGAGATTTTAATTCTGGTTCCTATGGCAATACAAGATTTTAATTCTGGTTCCTAGTGAAAAGCAACCGCACAATTTAACTTAAGCCTGAAGAACAAAATGACGTTACCCGCCACTAGATAGATTTCTAATTTGTGTTTAAATGCTTTATAGCTCAATAACCAACACTGGTTTTAACTGTGGACACATTTCGTTTGATTTTTGACACAGATTAGAGGGATAGAGCTCCTTTAAACAGAAGCTGGAGACATGACAACAACGAGACAAAATAACAAAACATAAATCATAAAAATACAAACGTGGGTATCATGTAGTCTCAGTCCCCCAGAACCTTCCAGTCTTTAACATACAGAGGGTCAGGATGATAGAGACTATGTTTAGTTGTTTGGTTTTAGCAATAGCAAGGGGATTCTATGTTTAAATCCATTTTTAGCCAAATGTAAAATTTTGCTGAGAATCATTTTAAAATATTTGGTTGCTTCTGTCGCATAGTTTAAAACAGTCTGTGTAGATTTGACAATGGGATCGAGGTTTCCACAATTGTAAACCGGAAGCTTGCATTAAAACAGCACAACTAGACGATACCCAAGTTATTGTCATATAATAACAACACATTCATGACCATCACATTAAAAACCTCACAATACATTTCATTTCGTTCTTTTATACTTTAAACTAAGGTCGTATCTAAACCTTGACATACACTCGTCTTCTTATGACCTGTTTCATTTTAATCCCCTATTCCTTTACTAATTTTAATGGCACTATAAAAACATCTGGCCCCCAGTTCACAAAACATTCTCAGACTTCCGTTAAGAATTCACTCAACTTTAAATCACTGTTTATGAGAAGTATCTTTGATCCAGAAACACAAAATTTTGCACATAATTTCTTATAGATGTATTTGATACATTGAAACAACAAAAGCTTTAATGAGGGCAAGATTTTAGTTAACACAAGGCAGACAATTTTTAGTAAAATCTTAACTTTAGCCCGAGAATGCTTTGTGAACTCAGCGCCTGATAGTTTCATTGGTCAATCTACGATATAAAAGAGAATATGGTGGCCAGTTAATAAACCAATATTTAAAACTGGATAATCAAGACTTTGTTTATTATTGTTTGTAATAACAGTAGGAATGATGATCACGACTAACTGGGCTCAGAATAAAGTAATTCGACTTAAATTTTTTAGCATTTCCCTATTCGATTATCTATTTTTAAACTATTATAGCGAGAACTGTCAGCTGTTTATCTTAATCAAGCATATTATATCTTTAATATTTTCTACACTTGCGTCTAACATTTGAATATATTTGAATAAACTCTTAAATAGTAAAGAAAATAATCAATATTTTATTGAACTATTGAAGACATTCAAGGAAATCTTTATAATAGTAAACAAATTAAAAACTATCATAAATATTCCAAAGAAAATTACCGACATATTATTGAACTACTGAAGATAGTCCAGAAAATAACATAAATATTTCATAGACGGAAAATATAACTGATGTTTTACTGAACTATTACATACTAGACTTTTACCTGATCTACCCATATCCAGGCCTGGAAATAACATAGTACCTGACATTTTCAACTTAGTGCCGGACATGTATTAATAATATCAATAAAAAAGACAAATCAGTGCCGGACAGTGACAGGTGCCTTATTTCCAGGCTGGTCCATATCTAGATTATAAGGTCTGATAATTAGTCAGCCCTTCATTTATGGTTGGGTGGTCGATTGTTTTAACAATCAGTTGAGATGACGAGTGTTTTAAGTTTGTCAGATGTCAACCTTAGCTCCTGTCGTCTGAATCAATATATATATATATATATATATGTATAAATTAAATCAAATTAAAAAAAGACACCAGTTCTTCATAAATAAAAATGGCCTGATGATGTTCAGTACGAACAAAAAGCGCTAGCCATTAATTTAGTATTTTGGTGTCTTTCTTTGATTTAGTTTACATATTCATTAATTGGGAGATATATTTACCTATATTTTATTATTTATAAAGACGGTTAGGTCGTCGAATGTTTTAACAATGCCTAAAGCAATTTAAATATACAGCTAAAACAATGTGAAGTATATTTCCCTGATGAAGGTCTGTCAATAAAGACCGAAACATTGGAAATCAAGCGTTTCTATATACATACAGTTTTAAACAAGTTAAACTAAAGGTACATCATGTAACAGCTAAATCTGTCTATTGCAGATCTTTCTTTACGCTTCAAATGTCAAATTAAATCATTAAAGGGGGTTATGGGAGATTAGATAAAGAGCTGAAAGTTCTCGCGATAATAATTCAAAAATATATAACGTGAAGAGAATATGCTGAGAATTTCACTCAAAATGCTCCACTGTGAAATGAGATATTAGCGATGGAATTTTAGATCTAGTCTCGATCTTCTTGAATATAAATTATGACAATTAACCTTCCATCAAAAATGTATTAAATCCAGTAAATATCACAGGCTATTGATAGCATCGAGAGTTGATTATGGTCTGGATAACTTAATAAATGTCTAATTAATAATTTAGATAACATTTCAGGCCTAAAGAAAGACCTGCAATAGGCTGATTTAGCTCTGGCATAATATATGCTAGTGCTACAGTGATAACGGCTAGCTCTTTATCTAAATCGTATATATCTTTCAATTATAATTGGAACTTTATCTAATTCTTATATAATGTATCTTTAAACTATTCTAACAAGAACGAAGAGCTCTTTATCTAAATCTTACATAATGTATCTTTGTATTATAGCAAAAGTGACCAGTTCTCTACCTAATTTGAATATTTTAAATTTATCTGGAATGATTGGAAATAAATCACACGGGTTACAAAAATCCCAATTCTGGTGCGTGGAAATTACGCTGGCTGTGATGAGATCGTCGTAATTCATTTTTAAAATATTCTATCGTTCGATTTATACCAGTTAACATCTGAACCTAAAAAGAAAAAAACAGATTTAAAACCGGCTTTCTACTTTTACATTTTGACACAGTTCTTCAGAATTGAACCAGATAAAGACATGTTAATTATTTATATAGAGAGATGTGGTTTAACCACTACTCGAAACAAATTAGGTCATTTCTGGTCTAACATATGGTTTAATTTTATTTCATTAATTTGTTTGCTCACAGGGGTCTTTAGCAGTCAGAGGACAGAGAGAGAGAAATGGGGTTTAACATCCACTCGACACAAACTAGGTCATTTCGTGACTAACATGGTTTAATTTTATTTCGATAATTCGCGTATGGGTCTTTAGCAGTGGGAGCAACCTGAAGGATCTGGTGAAAACCACAAGGTTGGACAGGCAACCCTAATCCTTGTCACGTACAACCAGGGAATCAACATTTCGACAGCCGACTCAATTACAGACCTTATGGTACAAAGCACATGCTAGCTACTCGGTCATCCACCCCAACCCTGAAATTAAATAAAGTTCCAAGGCTGTTTCAAATTTACCTTTTGGTATTCAAGTAAATATTACAATGACCTAATTCATCTTACCTTTGGTTCCCAGTCCAGGTATTTCTTAGCTCGTGTAATATCGGGTCTCCGTCGCCGGGGATCGTCCTCCATGGCTGTTCTTTTCTCTACTTTACTACTGCCTCCTGGTGGATAAAATAAAAATATGAATACTGTATCTACACTACTGCCCCCTAATCGATGAAATAAAACTAACAGTACTGTATCTATACGAAAACTTGAGGGTTTAAAGTCGACACAATATATGGTTGAATTCTATTTCAATAATTTGCTTGTATTTATGGGGGTTCAGGACAAAATCCACGCGACTGGACGTACAATCAGGGATTTGAAATGAAACGGAGTTTAACGTCCTACTGTTCTGCTCCTGACCGGGCTAATGAAGACGGGACAGGGATTTGAAACCATTTGACTAAATGACACACCTGACGTGCATGTGTTACATCAATTGACCACCCACAGAGAGAAATGGGGTTTTGGGACTAGCATATAGTTTCAATTTTATTTCAATAATTCGCTTGCGCGTAGGGGTCTTTAGCAGTGGGAGGAAACCGGAGTGCCTGGAGGAAACCCACGAGGTTGAGAAGACGCCCCTATCTCCATGCCATATACACTCACACCAGGGCTTGAAACCAGAGCCGTAAGCCAGAGGTGACCGGCCAGCTGGAGATCGAAGGGCAGCACTCTAGACCACTAGGCCATCCCAACCCCCACCCAATCCCGCATCATGAGAGTAGGATGTACATGTTTACTTACCAACTAAATTTTTAATAATTCTAGCAAAATCCATGATGGTGTGTTCTTCAGGATTGCCAAGATTAACAGGTTGGGAATAATTACTGTTCATTAATTTAATTAAACCATCAACTAAATCACTGACATATTGAAATGATCTCGTCTGACTTCCATCTCCATATACCTATAAATAACCAACACAATCCATATAACTATAAATAACAACACAATCCATATATCTATAAATAACAACACGGTCCATATACTTATACATAACAACACAATTCATTTTTACAACATCTTTATATCATCGTTCCTAAAACTTTTCTTGAAGGCTATTATTAATCCTAGAGTTTTATTAGGTTGGTCATAACACATATCAGTAATCCTAGAGTTTAATTAGGCTGGTCATAACACATATCGCATAGTTATCTGAGAACCACAATAGTTTTTGTATGGCGCATCTATGGACCATATATATACGATCTAATATAACTATAACCAAACCATATATATGATCTGATATAACAATAACAACAGACCATATATACGATCTGATATAACAACGGACCATACGATCTGATATAACAACGGACCGCATATAAGAGCTGATATAACCATGGACCATACAATCTGATATAACTATTGACCATACGATCCGATATATAACCATAGACCATAGATACAATCTGATATAACATGGACCATATAACTATAATCACCCATGCTATATTAGATATAACTATAACCACCCATGCTATATTAGATATAACTATAACCACCCATGCTATAACTTACCGTGATGGATTCATTTTGTAACGCTTGTAAAATAAAATTACTGACAACTCGTCCGTCGTTCATGTGCATCCTGGGACCAAACGTATTAAATATCCTGGCCACTCGTACTTCCAGTTTATCTTGTTTCTGATAAGCGTAACACATGGTTTCTGCTACTCGCTTGCCTTCATCGTAACAGGCTCTCGGACCAATAGGGTTTACATGACCCCAGTAGTCTTCCGTCTGGGGATGTACTTCCGGATCTTAAATATAAAATATAAACTCTTGATGTCCCTGAATGGCATTTTAGGAATTTCGAGAGAGGGAGGAGGAGGAGAGAAAAAGAGAGAGAGAGAGGGTTTAATTCCACTTGGCACAAATTATGTCATTTTGAGACTAACACATGGTTCAATTATATTTCAATAATTCGCTTGCCCCTAGGGGCTATTAGCAGCCGGAGGAAACCAGAGGACCCAGAAAAACCCATGATGCTGGACAGGCGACCCAACTCCTGATCATTTTAGGTATTGTTAACCTCTTTTAAACAACAATGGTTTAATCGTCTCTATTGTTTAACCTTCTTGTGATTATAAATGAAATGAGACAGGTTTAAAGTTTTACTGTTCTAGCCGAGTCAGTTCATCAGGATTTTCCGATGTGGTTTTCTTCTGTCAGAGGTGCAGGACGGAGGCCTGACAAGGACAGCTGTCTAGTTGTCTGGATGGGACAAAAAACAAGGTCTCGTGTATACACTGATATGCACATCAATGATCCCTCCGCAGTTGGAATTTGATATAAATGTAGGCCTAAGTACCGCTGCCCAGGCAAAATGTTTTCATTAGCCCAGTCGAAGTAGAACGTTAAACACTGTTTCATTTCATTTCCTGTTTAGCATTCACAGCATAGTCTCTATTGTCATGTCTTCCAGTTACCTTGACAATAGACTAATTATAGCCACTGACAACAAGTCTGATGACTCACCTCCATAAACTTCTGATGTTGAAGCCAGTAATAATCTACCTCTTACTCGTTTGGCTAGACCTGAAAACATATATCGGTCATTTCAATTCATTTTCATACGGGGTTGTACCTAGCACAGAGGACCGAGGGGGCGTGAAGTGTTCTCAGGGGTGTTGTAAAATTGATGTTGGCGTACCATTATTTCAAATAATTGTATGAGCAACTTGCCAATCGTACTTTATTCATACCTGTGAAATATTGGACTCGTGGGTATTATTTCACTGTAAAAGCATGTGGGGAATGACTGTATTTAAAGTCGTTTAATGGTTTGAAGGTGACATCATTGCGTAATATATATTGTAAAATAACAATAAATTACTTAATGTCTCCCTCTTGACCATTAAACGATACATGCCCAAGATTCCATGATACCCAGGTTACAGTGCAACTTATTTAGCGTTTACCGTCCGCTTCCACCGAAGGTCTTATTTTCATTTTTATTATCTTAGCGCAAGCGCAGGGGTCTTTCCTGTGGGAGGAAACCGGTTGAGAAGGGGCCCCTATCACCAAGCCACATATGCTCACACAAGGGATAAAAACTAAAACAGCAAGTCAGAGGTGAGGCGTGACACTCTAGAACATCCCCCCCCCCTCCGGATTTAGAAATGAAATGAAATAGGGTTTAACGTCCTACTGTTTTGCACCTAACCTGGGCTAATGGAAGACGGGCATACGCCATACAGTGTGCTATGAGGGAAATTTTGCCCGGGCAGCGGCGCTACGGCCTACTCTTATATCGAATTCCAACTGCCAAGGGATCTTTTACGTGCACTCCAATTTGTACACGGGACATTGGTTTTTCGTCCCATCCAAACAACATAGCTGTCCTTGTCAGGCCTTCCTTCTGCATCACTGACAAGGGGAAATCAAGCCGGAAAATCGAGATTGAACTTTTTTTTCAGCCAATGCAGGGATCGAACACCCGACCTCCAGGCTAGTGAACCAGCGCCTTATCCACTTAGCCACTGTGCCCCCCCCCCCTGATTTAGATAAACTTACCTAACATGTTTATCGTTATAGTACCAAGATGGTGTTTGTTTTAATGGTTGTAACAGGTGGATTTAGATGAACTTACCTAACATGTTTATCGTACCGATTGTGTTGGTTTTAATAGTCTTTATAGGATTATACATATAGTTCGGTGGTGATGCAGGTGAGGCCAGGTGATAAATCTGGTCAACTGTATAAAAAAAAAAAAAAATTAACAAAAGAGAGAGAGAGAAAGAGGGGAGAGAGAGAGAGACATAATAATATGTTTTTTTTTAAATCAGTGTGACTCCACAAGTAATGTCTCGGCAGAATTAACAAAACAGAGAGAGAGAGACAGACAGACAGACTATGTTGTTTTTTTTTAAATCAGTGAGACTCTACAAGTTATGTCTCAGCAGAATGGACACGTCCCCACAATTAATGTCTGGCAGAATGGACACATCCCCACAAGAATTGTCTAATGTAAATAATAAATTTACCTTCTATAAAGAGAGGATTAACAATATCATGGTGAAGTAACTCGAAGTTTTCGTGGCCAATCCAATGTTCAACGTTACGTTTTCTTCCTGTGAAGAAATTATCAACAACTGTAACCTCGTGACCTGCTAGCATCAATCTGTCCACAAGATGGGATCCAACAAAACCAGCTCCACCTGAGATCTGACAATAAAAAAAACAATAATACAATTAAAATACAGATCCTATAACGTTTCGTTTTTCATAATTCAAACCTCTTTTTTTCTTGTTTTTACTACACTAGGATTTGCGAGAGTTGCTATACAGAGAGAGAGAGAAATGGGGTTTAACGTCCACTCAACACAAACTAGGTCATTTCGGGACTAACACATGGTTTAATTTTATTTCACTTAATTCGCTTGCGCGTAGGGGTCTTTAGCAGTGGGAGGAAACCAGGGTGCCCGGAGCAAACAAACGAGGTTGAGAAGGCGCCCCTATCTCCATGCCACATACGCTCACACCGGGGCTCGAAACCACAGCCGCAAGCCAGAGGTGACCGGCCAGCTAGAGGTCGAAGCGGGGCACTCTAGACCACTAGGCTATCCCGATACTCCACTTTGGGACTAACATATGGTACAAATTTATTTCCATAACTGCCCTGACGACTCTACTCAGTGTCACGTATGTACGAGACCTGATAATGACAACTGTTTAAGACATTAGGATGGTACAAAAAAACGTGGTCCTGTGTTCATATTGGTGTGCACACTAGAGAAGCATTGATAATTTCCCTCATAGAACAATGCATGACGTATGCCTATGTTTCTTTGACCTAAAAAAAAACCCAAAGAGCTGTAGTCCTGTACATACCAGTATTCTTTTTCTATCTTTATATGTTAAAAACTTTACGTCTGGAAAAGATTTCTTCCTGTAAGAAACAAAAGCAACACGACACAAAATAAAATCAAATTCTTTACTTATATAAAATAAGTTTTACAGTACAGAGAGAAATGGGGTTTAACGTCCACTCGACACAACCTTTTCATTTCGGGACTAACATATGGTTTAATTTTATTTCAATAATTCGCTTGCACGTAGGAGTCTTAAGCAATGGAAGGAAACTGGAGTGCCCGGAGAAAACCCACGAGATTAGACAGGTGACCCTACACCTTGTCACGTACAACCGGGGATTCGAAACCAGTTGACTCAATGACAAGGCTTTATGATACAGCACCCACATACTAACCATTTGGCCATCCACCCCCCCAAATAAAACAGAATAACATAATCTTTGATGGGATCCATGTCATAATAAACTTGATCTGATGACACCAGTAGTAGGAGTGGATTAAAACAAAGACATGGGTATCATAAAAACCTTTGTAATTACCCATCTCCTTCTCTGTATATCAAAACATCTACACTTTACACGCCCTTCAAGTAATACCTAGGAAATTTCGGCACTAATTTCAAATATCAAGTCTCACGCTTTCAAGCTAAAATGGGTACCTGTAATAATTGAAATGCTAAGTTCAAGGTTTGATTAATGTCGAGGTTTTCGTGGAGGTTTGCCATGTCAAACTACAATATTGTACAAGAAGAATCCCTAATAAGAATATTAGTCTAAAGACCAATAAACAACCTAGTCCTTCCCCGCCCCCCTACAAATTGACTTTAAGTTAAACTATAAGCTTACCCTTGTTGTTCAAGATGTGAAATCTTCTCTTCTAAAATACTTAATTCATTGTGAATACTATCATCATATCTTCTCACTCTATAAAATACAACAGCAATAGTCAGAATAACACATAAGTCAGAATATAACACAGGAGTCAGAAAAACATACGAGTCAGAATATAACACATGAGTCAGAAAAACACATGAGTCAAAATAACAAATCTGGCAGTATGACACATCAGTCTGTATAAGATATGAGTCAGTATTAAACATGAGTCAGAATGAGACAGTAACATGTACGAGTCAGTATGAGACTTGTCAGTATTAAACATGCATCAGAATGAGACAGGAGTCAGTATAAGACATGAGTCAGTATGAGACATGATCTTCTCCTACTGGGCTAATGAAGATGGGAATTTGTCACATACTGTGCTGAGAAAAACGTTTCCTGGACAGCAGCGCTACAGACTACTCTTTCATTGAATTCAAGTTGTCAAGGGATCTTTTACGTACCAATGTGTACTTGGGACCTCCGAATGACTAGAGACTGTCCCTGTCTGGGGAAACCACAAAGGAAAATCGCAATGAATTTTCTCAGCTAACCCCAGGAGTCAACCTGCGACCACTGCGGCTCCTGTATGAGACATGACAGAGAGAAATGGGGTTTAACGCCATCTTGACATAAACTAGGTCATTTGGGACTAATATATGGTTCAGTTTTATTTCAATAGTTCGCTTGCAAACAGGGGTCTTTAGCAGTGGGAGGAAACCAGAGAACCCAGAGAAAACCCCACGGGAGTTGGACAGGCGACCCTACTCCTTGTCACATACATCTGGAGAATCGAAACCACGCTAAGGACTCAATGACAGACTTTATGAAACAGCACGGACGAGTCAACCATTCGGCCATCCAAACCCTGTCTCAGTATAGACATGAGCCTATACACGAGATAGAAAGAGACCGTGTAAGACACGTGCCAGTCTGAGACATGAGTCAGTATAAGACATGTGTCAGACCGAGAATGAGTCAGACCGAGACATGAGTCAGACTGAGACATGAGTCAGATCGAGACACGAGTTAATGTCAGACTGAGACATGAGTCAGACCGAGACATGAGTCAGAATGAGACATGAGTCAGACCGAGACATGAGTTTGTATAAGACATGCATCAGACTGAGACATGAGTCAGTATAAGACATGTGTCAAACCGAGACATGAGTCAGACCGAGACATGAGTCGGACTGAGACATGAGTCAGACCCAGACATGAGTTTGTATAAGACATGTGTCAGACTGAGACATTAGTCAGTATAAGACATGAATAAGACTGAGACATGAGTCAGTATAAGGCATGCATCAGAATAAGACATGAGTCAGTATAAGACATGTGTCAGACTGAGACATGAGTCAGTATACATGTAATGTACAAAAATTGACCCAGTTACAGATATTCTGAAGACGCCCATAGAAGGCAGACAGCTAGCTTATATGATTTAATTTTATGTCAGATTTAATGTTATGGGGAATTTTTTACCTGGACATATTTTTTATTTATCTATATGTATACATGTACATACACATGTATATGTTTTATAAAGTCTGTCTGAGATGAATAAAAGAAAACCAAGTACGAACAATCCAAACCATTGGTCAAAATTCGAAGTATATGTTTTATAGAGTTTGTAAAGTCTGTCAGATATAAATATGAATGTAATATATCACTACATTAAATATGTTTTATTGACAAGTAATATCAGATCAATATGTTTATATTAAACCAGCTGTGTAGTTATTCTGTCATACTATTCAACTTGTTTAATATAATAAACTAACAGCTGTTCACAAAACACTCACATATTGTATATCATTCGTTTTTAACAATATTAAAATATCAAATATTCTTTCATTTACCCAGTGTTTTACTCTTTCATTTTATATTTTGTATTATTTGCTACTGAACTTGAGTTTTATCTCTGTTTTATTCAACTCAACTTTACTTAGAGATGCAACATGCTTAAGGGTGAATCTTGTGTTTTGATTGGTCAATTAGATACAGTCAGTTGGACAATAACACCCCTCGGTTTCTAGTAATTTCTTTTAAAATCCTAAAATAGCATGTTACAATGTTGATAAACACTTCCTGTTTCGTATTAAGAGAGGTGTTACTGTCCAATAGACACATCCTGAGATTTTACATTAGAAACCGAGATGCTAACGCATCTTGGGTCCTAGTTATCTCAGGACATGTCTATTGGACAGTAACACCTCTCGTAATACGAAACAGGAAGTGTTTATCTACTATTTATGTAAGATTTAAAAAAAGGGCTGGCAGTTCTCACCAAAATTGTCAAAGACTACCGGGAGATAATGTAAAGGCAATTTGCTGAATTTGTCTACCGGTATGGTTTTTTTTATCGTAACGACTTAAAGTAGCTGGGTCTCTAACTATCATAATGTGAACTGCCAGCTCTTTATCTAAAAAATACATAACGTATCTTTAAATGATAAAGAGACAAGTGACTAAAGTCATTCATCCAAACTACATGTATCTAGCAGAACAAACTGTTAAGCATTACAAAGTATCTAGCATAATAAATTTCATTTAACGCTCAGTTTATATTATAATCAAACAAGGCTTGTTCAACATGACATAGCTGAAAAATGAGATCATTCGGGCATAAGGCTTATAAAGAAAAATATAATTTTCAATTTATCCTCATTTTTCAAGCGTTTTGGCTTTTTTTATTAGCCGGTTTCAAAGTAAACAATAAATCGGTGGTTTATCAACTGCATTAACTTATGCATTTTGTTGGAGCAATTAAACGGTCATTAACAACAGATATCAATACATATTTTTAATAAAAGGCTAATTACATGTATATAAAATATTAGTATATCCAGTCCATTAATAAAAGGCTAATCATATTAAATATTGGTATATCCAGTCCATTAATAAAAGGCTATAATTATATATAATTTTTGTATATCCAGTCCGTTTATAAAAGGCTAATCATATAAAATATTTGTATATCCAGTCCGTTTATAAGAGGCTGATCAGATATAATATTTGTATATACAGTCCATTAATAAAAGGCAAATAATATACAATATTTGTATATCCAGACTGTTAATAAAAGGCTAATCATACAATACTATGGTTAAATACATCAATGAACAAACGTTTTACAAGTTATACATAGATGACCCAGAGAAAATCCAGGACAGGAGCTCTTATTTACATGCTACAATGTCTATAATATGTAGCCTTTCGGTTTGTCTCCTCAACAGACAAGTTGGGATCGCAAGCCACAATGAATATTATAATGAGTTAGAAACCACAGTTGGCTCACTGACCTGGTGGTCCGATGTTTAATCCCTGCCTTGGTGTGGTTCCCTTTGTCAGTGGTTCAGAACAATTAAACTATAACACATACTTATGGAAGAACAATTACTGATTTATTTAGGCGACGTTTCGAAGAGTATTCTCTCAACATTTTCAAGCAAGTACAGAACAAGTTGTTCAAATGAGATGATTAACTGAGGTCCTGTGTACACAATGAGAGTGCACATAAAAGATCCCTTGGCAGTTGGAATTCGATATAAGAGTAGGCTGCGTTGCTGTTCGTACAAAAGTTCCTGAATAGCACGCTTTTTGGCGTATTCCGTCTTCATTATTCTGGTCAAGAGAAGAACAGTTAGGAGACCAGAAGTATCAACATCCAAATAAAAACATTGATAATATGCCTATATGTTTATCTAAAATTCATTAAGTGATGTGTTTGAATAATTTAGGCAAGAAGTGTCTGTGGTGTTTTAGAAGTAACAGAATATAGATTATTCATCAGCTGATATTCTCAAGAAATGAATCATCACAAAATATTGATGAAATCAGTAGGCCGGTGACCAGAAACCAACCCAATAAACAACACAAATATGGCAATATCCAAAACAAATGGACAGAATCAAAGATATACAAACTAAGCATTGTCATTCACAGAGTAAAAAGATAGTGTGTCTCATTTAGTGAAATCACAGAGTATAAAGATCAAGTGTCTCATTTAGTGAAATCACAGAGTATAAAGATCAAGTGTCTCATTTAGTGAAATCACAGAGTATAAAGATCAAGTGTCTCATTTAGTGAAATCACAGAGTATAAAGATCAAGTGTCTCATTTAGTGAAATCACAGAGTATAAAGATCAAGTGTCTCATTTAGTGAAATCACAGAGTAGAAAGTTTGAGTGTCTTATTTAGTGAAATCATAGAGTAAATAGATCGAGTGTCGCATTAAGTGAAATTAAAATAATTGTTACACATAGTATTTGTTAGGAATTGTCTTTTAGTTAAACACACATTATGCAAGAGCTAAATCTGCCTATTACACTTACAGATCTTTCTTTAGGCCTGAAATTTTATTTAAATTATTAATTAGACATTAATTGATTTATCCAGACCGTAATCAACTCTCGCTGTCAACGCTATCCTTCAATATTGACTGGATTAGAATCATATATATATGCTTAACGCTCATTGATAATTAAATCAAAAAATGGATAATCGAGACTATGCTTTTTATCGTACTGACTTTAGTCATGATGATCGAGGATAGGCAGAAATTTCAATCGCTTAAATTTAGGTTCATAGTGAAATTTTCAGTAAATTTCCATTACGCACCACATTTTAATTATCATAGTGAGAACTGCCAACTCTTTATCTAATCTCCTATATTGTATCTTTAAATGGCTATATATACTAGGGTTTATGTCGGGCCCGTATCTCCCCCCCCCCCTCTCAAAAATTGCTAACAATCATTAAAGTATACACAGTTCCTTATATTAACCTAAAAAAGCTATTATTTTTTTTGTTTGAATACTTATTTTAAATGCTTATTAGATGCCTAGGTAACTACATAGCATGATGATTACAACAGTCTGTTAGAATGACCTTTCCGAAAATTTCCTCAAAATGTTTGCCCCCCTACCGAAAGGTAATGCCCCCCCGCTTAATGGTGTCTAGATACGGGCCTGGTTTATGTTATGTTAACTCCTTTTCATTACACCAGACCATATAACATCCTGATTTTATTTATAGCTGAATTGGCTAGATGGAGTGGACAATTATCAGAAACTGGGTGTAGCCAATACATGTACACTCTAATCTGAGGGTGCCAACTGACTTACAGGTTTATTTAGAGATTATCTACAGCAAGGGTAATATCAACAATACAGTGAGATCACAGGCCTACTGTTCTCTTTAAACCAAGAGAGAGAAAGAGAGATAAATGGGGTTTAATGTCCATGACACAAACTAGGTCATTTCAAGACTAACATACGGTTTAATTTTGTTTCATAAATTTGCGTGTGTGTAGGGGTCTTTAGTAGTGGGAGGAAACTGGAGGATCCAGAGAAAACCCATGCGGTTGTAATAATAATAATAATAATAATAATAATAATAATAATAATAATAATAATAATAATAATAATAATAATAATAATAATAATAATAATAATAATAATAATAATAATAATAATAATTGTTTCTATTGCGCTTTTTTCAAGTTTAAACAGTCTTTCACTACTGACAATGAATAAGCTTGATTGAAAAGATGAGTTTTAAGCTGAGATTTAAAGTTTGTCATGACAAGCATTACGCGCAAATGGTAACCATTCGGCCATTCATCTCCCCTTAGATTTAAAGAGAGAGAGAGAGAAATGGGGTTTAACGTCCACTCAACACAAACAAGGTCATTTCGGGACTAACATATGGTTTAATTTTATTTCAATAATTCGCTTGCGCGTAGGGGTCTTTAGCAGTGGGAGGAAACCGGACTTAGATTTAAAACGGTCACAGTATAAGTAGTTGGCCGGTATAACGACATGCAGCATTTATTATAACAATTTACTTTTATAGATTTGGTCAGTCGGATTTTGAATTAACAGGACTGAAAGGGCTTATTAGGTAGTTCAGTAGGGTTCTTTTACATGTACGTCAATGTGTATAACACTGGATCTTGTTTTTTACATGTACATGTAAGCCAATGTGTATAACACAGGACCTCATTTTTTCATCCCATCCGAATGACTAAATATGTATATTATGTAATGGAGGAGAAATAAAATCTTACCTTTCTTTTTCATTTAAACTCGACAAACTTCCATAAGCCACTGAAAAAATACAATAAATCACTAGTCAACTATTTCACCATCATCAAATTTCACTATCATCAAATTACTTCAAAAAGTAAATTATCTAATAAAGTACATGTACTTGTCAGTGAAGTAAATATATTTCTATTTTAATACACTGTATATTGTATTGCAATATATTAGTTATTAACAAATTATGTTCTTTACCACTAAAAGTTTGAGTCATTTTAACCAAAGCTAATTATGACTGATATGGTTTATTGTTGTATGGTTGTCACTGTTTATGGTTGATTTACCGGTATGCTAGTTATGACCACATGTAAATTAGCTAGATAGTTAAAATTCACAGAATTCGATAAATATATTTCTTTTTCTATGTTTTATTACTAAAAATGATATCTTCTGCAACATGTACTTCAAATCAATGAAATCAATAAAATCAATGAAATCAATAGACATTTCATTTGATGAATATTAACACAATGTACCAATTTGAAATCAATATAGATGATAATTCTAATGCAGTAGGTGCAGAGAGTTTTTTAAGAATCAAGGAATCAGCTATAACAGAGAGAGAGACTCACACGCGGAGAGAGATGAAGTTTAATTTCCCCTCAACACAAACTAGGTCATTTCGGGACTAACATATGGTTTAATTTTATTTCAATAATTCGCTTGCGTGTAGGGGTCTTTAGCAGTGGGAGGAAACCGGAGTGCCCGGAGGAAACCCACGAGGTTGAGAAGGCGCCCTTATCTCCATGTCACATACGCTCACACCAGGGATCGGAACCACAGCCGCAAGCCAGAGGTGACCGGCCAGCTTAAGGTTGAAGCGCGGTACTCTAGATCACTAGCCCCCCCCACCCCCTCAACACAAACTAACATGGTTCAATTATGGTTGGAAAGAGAGGGAGAGACAGAGAGGGTGAGGGGGTAACGTCTATTCGACACATACTAGGAGGTAACAATACTTCACTTGCGCGTAGGGGTCTTTATTTCATAACAGTGGGAGGAAACCGGAGAACCAGGAGAAAACCCGAGAGGTTGAGCAGACAACCCTACTCCTTGTCACATGCATGTACAACCTGGGAATCGAAACCACACCAGCTGACTCAAAGGGCAACATAACAACATTGACAGTAATTATCAAAAATTGTGGAAAATCATTAAATCAATAGGATTCTTCATCTCATGAACATTATTTAACATTGAGTAGAAATATAAAGCAATATTACGTGTAGCATTTTAAAAAATAATCAAGGGCAATAATTCTGAAAGTAATAATCAGAAACTATTGAAAATAAAAGGCTTCTTCATTTCAAGCGTCAATTGAAAGATAACTTTACCTTGATAAAAATATACGACAACATGTGATCATGGAGGTATAAAAATATACGACCTCATTTCAAAATGGACACAAAAATTGTTGAAAGCCAGCTTAAATTTAATCTGATTGAAACACAGATCCTATTAATCTTGTTTTAATTATACAGTGCGTAATATTCGACCAGGTGTACATGTAAAAAGCTCCCACGATCAGAGAGGTAAACGGGATGTAAATTATTCAAAATAAATATTGCGATAAAATTGTGTTTCTTTATTCCCACATTTGTACTTTTTTAAGTGAATGTGAAAATGTTTACAATGTTTGGGTGAATGCTATTCATTCATTCATTGATTGTTAGGTAATGCATGTAGGCGTGTTAGTCAAATAGTCAATACAACAGACAAAAATAGATCTACAGGTATAAGTTATTCAAATAGGTACAGGTACAACAGATAAACATTTTTGTAACATGTTATATTTTATTACTCTCTTTGTTTGATCTGCAACATGTCCCCTGTGGAGAGAGAGAGAGAAATGGGGTTTAACTCCACTTGACACAACTATGTCATTTCGGGACTAACATATGGATTTTAATTTTATTTCAATAATTCGCTTGCGCGTAGGGATCTTTAGCAGTGGGAGGAAACCGGATGTCCCCTGTGGACCCTTGATTGGAAATAAAGTTATTTTTAACCTTATATTTATATTATACAGTGAATAAAAAAATATACATTGCTGTTTCAGCGCGCCAGATATTTCCAGTCAGTATTCAAAAGCAAAAGGGATCCAGCACCTGTTGGCCTTAAAATGGCAGTGGTCTCCCTCTTTCACAAAGCCAGCGAGTTAAAGATTCATTATGGGAGATTAGATAACGAGTTAGCAGTTCTCACTATAATAGTTAAAAACTAGCTAATGAAAATTTCAGTCAAATTGATTCACTACAGTATATACCCAGAACTAAGCTAATGAAAGTTCCATTAAGCCTCGCCCTCGATCATCATTACTAAAGTCGTTAATACAAAACTAGTAGTCTCAGTTATCCATTTAATGGTTAAATCATGAAGAAAAATTGTCCAGCCAATTGAACTACAATCCAACAAATATCGCAGGCTAGCCTTGAAATTGAGAGTTGATTATGGTCTGGATAAGTTTATTAATGTCAAATTAATAGTTTTTATAACATTTCAGGCCTAAAGAAAGACCTACAATAAGCAGATTTTGCTCTTGCATAATATATGATTAACAAAAAAAATCATTCCTGTAAAGGGGTCAGTGAATTTTACTGGGCAACTTTTCACTGCTAAACATTGGGGTGTCAATCCGTCAATGTAAACGAACAACTTAATGAGAAAATAAGACCTTGCTTACCTCGCTGAAGTCAGTGTGAACAACACAACACGCTGTGTCATAGTGGCGAAAAGGTAACTTGATAGGAGGGGACGTATTTCTAACAGCGAGTTGTCTCGCTCATACTGACTCTAGCGAGGAAAGCAAGATCTTATTTTCTCACTAAGATGTTCGTTTACATTGTACAGGCGTCCATACGGATTGACTTCCCAATGTTTAGCAGTAAAAAGTTGCCCAGTAAAATTGACTGGGGCTCCAATCATTTTACGACATTGATTCAATGGGACAGTCCCTGAATGTTCAGGGTGAGTGTAATGAGACCGACGTTCAGAGCTGAACTACAACAGGCATAACTCCATTAATATAGGGCCTTTCAAGCTCATTTGGTGTCATTGTATATTAAAGCTTTTGGAAAGCCTTAGGCGACATAAAAAAAATTAGTTGGTGATCGTCCCCACTCGCCCAGAAATTTCTACCCGACCAGATTTTTTTTGATTATTTATTTTCAAAGTTTAAAACCTGTAGTAAAAGTTTCAAAATGTAGCCAGGCTACGAAATTCCTAAGCGGATATAATCATTGAAACATGTTCCACAATACTCTTAAAATGCGTAGGACTGAATGGTATTTATACACAAATTGCGACCTGTTAACGGCAGCAATGGCCGACATTTTCAATTGCACACGTACAGCGCCAAATACAAGATTTTAATACAATACAACCTGGAACTTTATGTTAAGATGGGAATACGTCTGAATTACATTGAACAGTCTCTCGAATAAATGACTTAATCGACCGATTTTCAGAATGGTCATGGGCCATGAATGACTAAATCGACCGATTATACTTATAGTGATCGTTAGTTATTATGCAAAACATTTTTTCTTTTTTTTACGGGTTCTTCTGGTCTTACTTTTACTATTCGCAAACTACAATATTATGAAAGTTGAATGTCTAAAAAGAATATCAGTCCAAAGGCATAATAGCCCTATGCTTTATGAATTGAAAATTTTGCAACATTTGATATCCTGCAACATTAAACCAGTCAGCACCATCTATAGGCCTAAGTCAAGTGTTCAGTTATAAATCACTTTGTATTATCTGATTGAATCCATGCCGGGATATCTAAAGTTTAAATAATTAATCTGACGATTCAAATGACGATCAGTGGGCGTGGCTTTATATGGAGATGAGTTGTGTTTTGACATGAAATAAAAGGTTAATATTCCTGAAGTTTATTGTTTATTGTGAATATTCATTAAAAAAAAATAAAAATAAAAACCGCCCTCCCTCCCACATTTTTTGAAAAAAAAAGGACGATCACCAACAATTTTTTTTAGGTGGCCTTATCCAGAAATAAAAGGAGAATGTGACAGCGTAAAAATGAAATTACTGTTGCGCAGTAGACGAAGAATGTCACAGTAATAAACAAAAAAACGAAGTAAATATTACTAAATATATATTTAAAAACGAACAAACCTGCTACAACTACGACGAATAATAAAATTATAGCAACGTATTTCATTTTCCTGTAGGGAATGCACCTTTTACATGCAGTGAACATGGTTGAATCAGGAACACATGTTGTACAAAACACAGCCTATAAAATAGTAAATAAATCACTTCGTTACCGCCGAGTAAAGCTGAAAGGACAGAAATGAAGTTGAGGAGATCTTATCAATAAACACAACAGAGACTCATTGCAGCTGACGCTTCCGGGGATAACTCTAGTTTAGACTGTTGGAACCAGACTACTAATTACTAGTTATTTGTAATCGGTTAGTGGCATTCGTGTAGTAATGTTTTGTGCATAATAATATAAAAAGAGGGTTTCCAATTTCTGCCAGGTTTTGGTGAATATTCCAATCTGATTAAAACTCAGATCCTATTTCGTTTCATTTTGTATAGTTCAAAATTTCGTTTTACTTGTCTTGACAACACTGGGATCTGCAGGAGTTGTTACACGACCCGCCTTCTGGACTATGTGAGGGATTAGCCAATGAAACGGTATCCCTCTAGAAACATCTACGCTTATTGGTAAATCAAATATGTGACGTCATAGAGTCAAAAGCCGCTCATTCATATCACCCTTGACGCGACCCCCGCTATAACTTGCCAGATATTTATTTAGTGCAAAAAAATGAAACGAAATATATAGATTGGTGAACATTCATGATTTTAGAGCGAAACGATCGGAAAGTAAAATGACCTCACAGCATATATGGGCCCTATATGGCGGGGGAAAGCGGCAAAAACCTAATGCTATGTAGAAATGTCTAATTCAAAACACACATGTAACATAATGCCATACCAAATACCTAAAACGTCTAATGCAAAAAACAAAATACAAGAAACCTCTAATACAAAATACCTCATACGTCTATTGCAAAAGACAAAATACAAGAAAACCTCTAATACAAAATACATATAACCGCTTGTGCACAATTGATTTTACAATCTGAAACATCTACCCTAAGCATTAGATGACATATCTCGTTGTCATTACTTACATTTCTCCACTGAATTATCTTTATTTGGGTCAATGTCAAGGTCACCGAACACAACTTGGCGACCTATTCGGCTAGCGAGCTATTCGACCGATCCAGCTGGCAACCTGTTCGTTGGCAACCTATTCAGAATTAAGACAACAGTCGCCCAAACTCATCTATTTTTAACAACCAATAAAATCCAACGTTACGTCTATCAAATGAAAGTAGAATAATATATTATTTTTATCAATTCCTTTAGCTCAGAATAGAGATGTAATTTCGCATTATCGTATAAAATTCTAGACATCCAACTAAATATATTCCTTAAGGTAATTAAATAGGCTTTCTAAGTATTATCAGTAAAACCTGGCACATTCATAATAAAGGGGTGCACTCTCTTCCTAAACATGACCAATTTTTTAAAAATTTTAAAGGGAAAAACTGTTAATATCCCGTGTCAAAATTCGGACCATCGTACAAAATTCTGATGATCCAACTAAATATATTCTAAAAGGTAATTGAATAAGCTTTCCAAATATTATTAGTAAAAGTTGGCACAATCATATTAAAGGGGCGCGCTCTCAACCTGAACATCGCCAATTTTTAAATATTTTAAAGTGAAACAACGGTAATATTCCGAGTCGAAATTCGGACCATCGTACAAAATTCTGAGCATCCAGCTATATATATTCTGAAAGGTAATTGAATAAGATTTCTAAATATTATTAGTAAAAGTTGGCACAATCATATTAAAGGGGCGCGCTCTCAACCTGAACATCGCCAATTTTTCAATATTTTAAAATGAAAGAACGGTAATATTCCGAGTCGAAATTCGGACCATCGTACAAAATTCTGAGCATCCAGCTATATATTTTCTGAATGGTAATTCAATAAGCTTTCTAAATATTATTAGTAAAAGTAGGCACAATCATATTAAAGGGGCGCGCTCTCAACCTAAACATAGCCAATTTTTCAATATTCTATATGTAAAGATAGACCGGAATTTTTTCGAAGTCCGAATTTGGACCATCGCACAAAATTCTGAGCATCCAGCTATATATATTCTGAAAGGTAATTGGATAAGCTTTCCAAATATTAATAGTAAAAGTTGGCACAATCATATTAAAGGGGCGCGCTCTCAACTTGAACATAGCCAATTTTTCAATATTTTAAAGTGAAACAACGGTAATACTCCGAGTCGAAATTCAGACCATCGTACAAAATTCTGAGCATCCAGCTATATATATTCTGAAAGGTAATTGAATAAGCTTTCCAAATATTATTAGTAAAAGTTGGCACGATCATATTAAAGGGGCGCGCTCTCAACCTGAACATCGCCAATTTTTAAATATTTTAAAGTGAAACAACGGTAATATTCCGAGTCAAAGTTCGGACCATCGTACAAAATTTGGAGCATCCAGCTATATATATTCTGAAAGGTAATTGAATAAGCTTTCCAAATATTATTAGTAAAACGATGGTCCGAACTTTGACTCGGAATATTACCGTTCTTTCACTTTAAAATATTAAAAAAGTGGCGATGTTCAGGTTGTGAGCGCGCCCCTTTAATATGATTGTGCCAACTTTTACTAATAATATTTGGAAAGCTCATTCAGATACCTTTCCGAATCTATATAGCTGGGTGCTCAGAATTTTGTACGATGGTTCGAATTTGGACTTCAAAAAAAAATACCGGTCCATCTTCAGGTTGAGAGCGCGCCCCTTTAATATGATTGTGCCTACTTTTACTAATAATATTTAGAAAGCTTATTGAATTACCATTCAGAAAATATATAGCTGAATGCTCAGAATTTTGTACGATGGTCCGAATTTCGACCCGTAATATTACCGTTCTTTCATTTTAAAATATTGAAAAATTGGCTATGTTCAGGTTGAGAGCGCACCCCTTTAATATGACTGTGCCACCTTTTACTAATAATATTTGGAAAGCTTATTCAATTACCTTTCAGAATATATATAGCTGGTTGCTAAGAATTTTGTACGATGGTCCGAATTTCGCTGAATGCTCAGAATTTTGTACGATGGTCCGAATTTCGACCCGTAATATTACCGTTCTTTCATTTTAAAATATTGAAAAATTGGCTATGTTCAGGTTGAGAGCGCACCCCTTTAATATGACTGTGCCACCTTTTACTAATAATATTTGGAAAGCTTATTCAATTACCTTTCAGAATATATATAGCTGGTTGCTAAGAATTTTGTACGATGGTCCGAATTTCGACTCGAAATATTACCGTTCTTTCACTTTAAAATATTGAAAAATTGGCTATGTTCAGGTTGAGAACGCACCCCTTTAATATGATTGTGCCAACTTTTACTAATAATATTTGGAAAGCTTATTCAATTACCTTTTAGAATATATTTATGTTTAGGAAGAAAGTGCACCCCTTTATTATGAATGTGCCAGGTTTTACTGATAATACTTAGAAAGCCTATTTAATTACCTTTCGGAATATATTTAGTTGGATGTCTAGAATTTTGTACGATAATGCGAAATTACATCTCTATTCTGAGCTAAAGGAATTGATAAAAATAATATATTATTCTACTTTCATTTGATAGACGTAACGTTGGATTTTATTGGTTGTTAAAAATAGATGAGTTTGGGCGACTGTTGTCTTAATTCTGAATAGGTTGCCAACGAACAGGTTGCCAGCTGGATCGGTCGAATAGCTCGCTAGCCGAATAGGTCGCCAAGTTGTGTTCGGTGACCTTGACATTGACCTAAATAAAGATAATTCAGTGGAGAAATGTAAGTAATGACAACGAGATATGTCATCTAATGCTTAGGGTAGATGTTTCAGATTGTAAAATCAATTGTGCACAAGAGGTTATATGTATTTTGTATTAGAGGTTTCTTGTATTTTGTCTTTTGCAATAGACGTATGAGGTATTTTGTATTAGAAGTTTCTTGTATTTTGTTTTTTGCATTAGACGTTTTAGGTATTTGGTATGGCATTATGTTACATGTGTGTTTTGAATTAGACGTTTCTACATAGCATTAGGTTTTTGCCGCTTTCCCCCGCCATAGCCCTAAGCTATATACGGCTTTTTATAGGCCTACTTAGACGTCAGAATCCACCACGTTTATTTTTTTGAGATATATTACAGTAAACATACCAAAAATATGAGAAAATTGAGTTAGTGTAGTCTCACTGCGCACGTCACTTCTAAACTATCCTTGGTGGCTCCAAGATGTTTTTATCTCCGAATTAATCGATGAATAAGACGGGAACATGCCAAAGTTTATTAACTTTCTACATGGGCGTACGAACCAGGGGTCAGTAGTTACTATACTTGTAACCCCAAACTGCGTGTTTAACGTTACAATTGATGCAGTCTAAGATCCCTTGCGCAAGTTCAAATAGGTTCAAACGCTCAATTGTCAACACATATCATTACAGTTTGTATTGGAATAAATAATTCTATCACAAATAGTGAAGACTGGACCACTAAGATAGTTACCGAACAGTTTTTCTTTATGGTAATGCGTTATACATTTGCATAACGATGTTTATGTTGTAATGACGTATTACGCAAGCCGCCATGACACCGCCCTGTTGAAATTTCGCGTAGCAGTTGTGTTTCATCAAATCATATAATTATGCGGTAAGGCTTCACCTTTATTTCAATGGGAATTGATTTACTATATGTTAAGCTATGTGCAGTACAGTTTTGGGTGAGTGTATGTGTAAATTAAGGGAGCTATAGGCCAATAAACTTTTTGTAGTCATTTGACTAAAACTCTTGCGCAAAGGAACTCTGTAGGAAAAGCCATCACTGTGCCTGGAGTAAGACGGAAGACGTCAGTAGTGGAATCATTTCTAGGGGGACAGCTTCCCGCCCAAACTTTCGGGCAAGCTGACTTTTCGGGCAGACGGGTAAAGTGAAAAAAAAAATATTTCATCTACTTGGCAAAATAAAGTGCCGGAAATCTAATAAAACAAAACTAATTTTACAGGCTGGAATATCAGGGAAACGCGTTTGCGGCTGTCCAACAAGGTCAGTTCCGCTGTTTGTAAACCCTAATTTTTTTCGGGCATTTTTAGTTTTGCTTCCTTAACTGTCACCGAGCCCTAATATAACACTTATTTTACTTTTCTTTTAATTGAATACCACGAACTTAGAATTAGAATTAAAAAAATTGTCTGGAGCCACCGTACAACATTATTCGGACATCGATCAGTATTTGTGAATGCGGCTGCAACAGCCTGAGTGGATGGTTGGAATTCAGAGCGGGATTTCGGTTACAAAACCATTGGATGCTTTTGGAGTTGCGTACACGGACTATAATTAGTTCGGTGGCTGAAGGGGCGGGGGCGGGGGGTCGCCACCCGAGCTGTGAATTTATGAGACCAAGTTTTTCTAGACCAGGTTTTTCTAGACCAGTTTTGGGTGTAGATTCCGAATATGTATGGTGATCAGGCGTTGGAGGGGGCGTTGTCGAGATATAGGACGTCAAATGTCTACAATTGGCGTGTGTGTGTGTGGTGGGGGAGAATGTAATGTTGACATAATATATTAATAAAACATAATTTCCTTTACCCGTCTCGTTATTGATCAAATTTGTATATTTGGATCATTGTTTGCAAGAGAATGATCGGGATGTCATTGTCTATTTCGGCCGAGCAAGAATGCAAAATACAATATTTTTCAGCACCTCTATTAATTTGAAATATGAAGAGGAGTAGGTAAGATATTTTGGTGTCCTCGTGGTTGGTTGTCAGTTCTAGGATATTCTCGACACTTTCAATACTAATCTTGATATATTTTGATCCGATCAAGATTAGTATTGAAAGTGTCGAGAATCTCTCGGCCTATGGCACATGCTTTCAGTGGTAACAATTTTTAAAGGGCTGGGATGACGTAATTGCTGGTTTCGAAAAAAGATGTTTGCACCTCGTACGGCGAAAACTGACTTACATGTGTAGATGACATTCAAAGAATGATCTTCTGGGGGGAATTTTATTGTGATGAAAAATAACAAAACTTTCTTTCTTTATTACCATCTTGCCTTTCACTGTTAGAAATATTTTGGTTATTTTACCCTAAAACTACGGGCAGCAAAAGTTGCCCCTAAAACATTGGTAAAATTACATCATTAGTTACATCACACTGTTAATTTACACTTTTGTTAAAAATTCTAAATAAATTTAGTAGTAATTTTGCAGGATACGGACAACATTTGCTGGATTTAGCAACTGGAAGCTAAAATATTTAGTTATTTACATCGAACATCAATAATCCTGTTTGGTAGACGAGAGCGTGGTTCCAGCTATCAGATGCAAGCTCGTGGTACTATCTATAGTTCTAATCAAACGAAACACTGCGCAGGAGTATGTCTATTTGCAGGCATTATAACACTGTTTTAGATACAGCCTAGTACAACACTTGCCAATCGGTTAAATTAACCGTCTTCAAGCGAACTTGAAAAAGAGAAAAGTCAACACTATGGCAAGAAAGTCAAAACATTTTTTATATACGTTTCAGTAAATACCTACAAACTGATTAACGTACGATAAATATCAATACACTTTATAAATCTTATAAATGATGGAAACTAGATATATATGCCATGCAATATACCCAAATTTACAAAATGTGATTGTCCATATTATGGTTAATAAATTGAAATGAATACTGTAAAAGATAATTATGAGGAATGTTTCGTTGCTATGTGGAATACTAAAATAAAATAAGAGATAGTAAATTTACCGATTACGATAAGTAAATTTACAAAATAACGTGAATTAACGTAAATCGGTAAAATTACACACTGGCTGTGTTATTTTACGTTCACTATTGAAATATTACATAATAAGCATGTATATTTTTTTTTTATCGAATTTTGAATGTGCCTTTTGAATATTGATAAATATTCCTAGCATTTTCAGGTAAAAACAAACATTTTAACTGCTGTAATTTTACTTACATTGCTTACCTAAAAGTAAATTACATAATCGTTACTGTCAGTTCAATTTTATTACATAATATGCAAGAATGTATTTTTACCGGATTTTGAATAATTAATGTCTTTTATTTCATCGCCGCTTATTGTCAAAAAGATATAAACTCGATAAACATACACGAAACTTAGTTACAATACATCAGACGTGGTAAAAGTAGTATATTATGTTGTACAATATACCGACAATTGAGGTACAAAAACCACTACTGTTATTTTACATAACATTGAGGTGGAACAACCTCTTGCACTACGGTAATTTTACATAACTTTCTGTCAGTGTACCTGATGGTTGTCCTAACATCATTTGTTACTTGGTTGTGGACTTCAACGATCACTGTTAATTGGTTGTTTTTTTAGAAATGTTAAAAAAAATATATTTCAATTTTTGATTTCACCTTTATTGAATAAAACATTTCCGTGATATCAACTTTTTACGACAACCAATTTGGTGTACGGTACATCTTACAATAGTTGGAATACACTGTACATTTTGTAAAATGAATTATTTCAGGGTAAAATTATAAAGGTTATATGGTTTTTTTACGACTATTTGTACTATCACTCCTAATTTAGTGTAATAAAACATACATGTGTAAAATAACATACAACTACGTAAATATTTTACCATATTTTTATGGTGAATTAACATTTATTTCTAACAGTGTAGTAGTCTTTTGCTTCATTAAACGCAATAATTTCTTTGCGTTGCAACAATATGGAGACTGAGACAGGCTGCAAAACCAATAATCGATCAAGATGACCCTGCTGGAATGAAGATTTACAATGTGAATGGGTATCTGAGGCATATCCAAAGAATACATGCGACCTGTTGATCAGCCATCAAGAAGATAATATCCGAACATGTGTTTATTTTATGTTTAAATTCCATATCTCTCGTAAGTACTATTATAATTTAATATTTTGAATGACAATATTGGTACTGAACGAAAAACACGAGAAAACACTTTTCAGGTCAATTTTGAACCAAGTGGTTTCTGATCCCAATATACATGTATCCCACACCGTCATCATTTAAATCGTCGCGAACTCATTTTCCACCGATCTGCCCCACATCTTCCACACACGCACACCTGCTACCCACATCCCACAAATCAAACAGTTCTTCAGGCCATTACAAACACTTATTTAGAGATGGGCACTGTTTCATTAATATATAACATGATTATCATTTATGTCAACATAATACCCCCCCCCCCCCCACACACTACACACACACTTGCTACAACACCCCACCGCCCCAGATATCAAAACAGTTGTCCAGGGTATCATAAACACGTATTTAAAGATGGGCAGTCCTAGAAATTTATTTTTTTATTAATATATTATGTCAACATTACATTCTCCTTACCCCCACCACAAACACAGGCCCATTGTAGACATTTGACGCCCTATATCTCGACAACGCCCCCTTCAATGCTTGATCAACACCCAGATTCGGAATCTACACAAATACAAAAATATGGTCTAGAAAAACTTGGTCTCATAAATTCACAGCTCGCGTGGCGATTGCCCCCTTCTGCCACCAGACTAAATATAATAGCAGAAAACGCGTTTGCGGTGGTTTAATTTTAAAAATTTTCTCCGGGAGAGTAAGACCCAAACCCAGCGACGATTGATCAGATGTTTGGAATTTAGGTCAGCCAGGTAGGCTATATTGGACCAAATTGAAGTTGCTGTATTCACAGGCTGGAATAGCAGGAAAACGCGTTTGCAGCAGTTAAATTTTCAAAATTTTCTGCCAACTGTCCCGTCTTCGTGGACTGGAAATTAACGATTGATTGGAATTCTAGTCAACCACCTTAATTAGGCTATATTATAATAGACCACTTTGTTCATGTGCTGAAATAGCAGGAAACGCGTTTACAGCCGTCAAATAGTCCAAAATATTCTCTTGGGGGTGGGGGGTCTTCGCCTCTCGAGGAAGATCAGCGTCGTTCTCCGTAAACCCGAATTTTTTTTTCGGGCATTTCGGGAACTGTCGTCGAGCCCGTACGCCTATGACTTAATATGCTGCATTATTGGGTTTTAATAGGGTTGAACAAGCAAACAGTGCGTCCATGCTGCATCAAAAAGCAAATTGATTTTTATTTCACAGACTCAAGAGACGAAGTAACTGGTAGACCGCAATATTTCAGAACCCTCCTCAGGGGCGGATCCAGGAATTTTTGCAGGAGGGGGTTTGCCAGGTTTCTGTTACGGAAATCTGCCATCATCGTCTCTAAATTACATAGGCATACATACAAATTGAGCTTTTTAAACAGAGAAACAATTTTTATACTGATGTAGGATCTCTTTGTGATGTAATTTCATTGATGCAAGGCATTATTTTTTTTTCATGTAGCTGAGCAGGGGGGGGGTTTGGACCCCCCAAACCCCCCCTCTGGATCCGCGCCTGCACTGATTATGTACACATCGGCATAAGAATGGTGATTGATTCAAACTGAGCTATAGCGCATCGACCAGGCATCGTGTGTAAAGTACGAACAATACTGACCCGAAAATGATCCCTGGGGAGAGCCCATGTGCTAAATACTTCCCACAGCCGACGTGCGTGACGCATGTCTCTCCAGCTACACATTTTAATAGCCTTGTAGTCGTATCCGGTTATATTTGTAATCCTTTAATTAGGACTCCTTTTCACGTTGTGTATTTTCTTCAGTTTACGCATATTATGGTTTCACACAGGAACAACAATGCAACAGTTCGTTTTCACCCGGACACATAGATTACAAGCATGGATTACAATAAAAGTTATTCGCTACTCTCTCAACCCCATCATTTCGCAGAAAGAGATTTACTGACGGAAACCCTGCATCATATGGTTCCCTACCATCTTCCGACATTTCTGAACCCAAATCATGTCTCTTGAATCTCGATTGTATATCCCAACGAATCTGCGTGGTATCTCTCTCAAGTGTCCAATGCGTGGCTAACTCTATCGGACCTAAAGCATTTCTTTAATCATTGACAATGTACTTGCGACAGCTCTGCAAGTTATTTCATTGGACAAATATAATTACGATGATTGATTAATAAGCTTAATGACGTCGAGAACCACCCTTATTTTGACAGTGGAAACTTTCCACCAGGCAGTAGGCTATCGTAATTTTGTTATTAAGCCAGAATTAAATATTTACCAAATTATTACTATTTATATATATAAACCTATCACCCATTTAATCTGAGTGCGTGAGATATGACTTCTTTATGATATGTGGAACCAATAATCACTTTGTGATATAACCAGTTCAATAAAAAAAAAAAAATTTATTTTAAAATATTTTCACTTTCACATTGCACTTTGGACATCTACCTTTTGACATTTCAACATTTCCCATTACACTTTTTAAAATTTCAACAATTTCAATTTTTGGTTTGCATTCAACATTTGCAGCATTGGAGATATAGCACCGACTTTTGACACAAATCTCCCGTAATAGGATATATACCTTGAACGTACAAAAAAGCAGACAAATAGTGGTCTACATCCATAAAAATATGATCTTGATGGGGAGTTATCTCCCCTGAAACATTATTTCTACAATAATCATTTAACAAATATATGATAGTTGTATGAAGTTACGAAGAAAAAAATCATAATCGGGTTAGAATTGTTTTATTTTGTTGTATTTGGAGAAAATTGAAGCAAAAACTATGTGATTTGACTCATTTCTAAAGTAGCTTAGACTCGATTACCTCTGCCCAATAATTACAACTTCCGGGTGGTTAATTTGAGCGCCATTTTCAGTGTCGCTGTCAATAATACACAGAAGAACGGTAAATATTCCGAATTTACAAAAGCTAAAATATTTTTTAACGGTCTACATCTACTGAATACTTGATTTTTAAATATTTCTGTTTCAATTTAAAGAAATTGGGGCGATGACAATCATCTAAATTGAGTTGTCACTGTCAGACTCATTCATCAATCAAAAAATGTAAACAAACTACCCTACACAAATAAAGTCATAGAAAAACAGTAGTAGAATTCATCCTGTATTAAATATAAGTTATTTAAGATTTAAATAAAGCCATGGAAAATCAGTAGCACAATTCTTTGTATATTTAAAGCCCCAATAACACTCTTGTTGTAACTGAAAAATATGTCCCAATCTTCATTCTGGTCAACAAATCGTATTACTTTAGAATATTCCAATTAATTGATGATATAAATTTCATCTTAACACACCTATTTTGAAAAATTGGAAAAATTCAACCAATTGATTTGAAAAGTCTAACGTAAACCTTTTCAAATGTGACTTGGATTTTAAAATATTTTCGAACCCTCTGGACAAGCAAAATAGGTAGTAATGGATAATTTACACAACAGGTAGGACACTTAAACATCTAGTACTTAGAATAAGGGTATTATTTATTTTCTGGAGCTACCAAGCCAGCAAGAATGTTATTGTCCCTTTAAAGGGACAATAACATTCTTGCTGGCTTGGTAGCTCCAGAAAATAAATAATACCCTTATTCTAAGTAGCCTACTAGATGTTTAAATGTCCTACCTGTTGTGTAAATTATCCATTACGACCTATTTTACTTGTCCAGAGGGTTCGAAAATATTTTAAAATCCAAGTCACATTTGAAAAGGTTTACGTTAGACTTTTCAAATCAATTGGTTGAATTTTTCCAATTTTTTAAAATAGATGTGTTAAGATGAAATTTATATCATCATTTAATTGGAATATTCTAAAATAATACGATTTGTTGACCAGAATGAAGATTGGGACATATTTTTCAGTTAAAACAAGAGTGTTATTGGGGCTTTGAAGATATATAATGAATGCAAGATTTAAATAAAGAGATCGCGCTGACCGTTCTAATATATTTAAAGTTAAAGGAGCAAAAAACCCGTAAAATATTTGGGACCTAGAAATTGACACAAATAGGTCACAAGGCATTAGTTACTTGAAGTTTATCGGCTCCTCTCTCCACTACGTTAGTGCCAGCCATTATAGACAACTAATATAAAAATAAGACTTTCCCCCCATTCTAAGACTCTTTTGGATTCCTTACCGTCTATTTTTCACCATGATTCTGCTTTGGTCGCCAAAAGGAACCATTTCTTGCCGTGCATCCGACACAAATTTACAAAAATCCAACACTATTTTCATATAGAATTGTGCGATATAGATACATAAACAACTTTCATTTGAGTCGAGCCGTCATTTTCAAAGTAACGCTCAGCCAGTACTCCAAATTTAGGAATGAAATTTTACCATAAAAAGCTCCTGATACCTTGAATGTATGCAGTTTAAAAGTAAACAAAAACTGAAAGTAGTTTATAAATCAGCGCTTCAGCTGATTTGCAGAAGTCTTTAATAATTCCCGCGAAGGAAAGACGACGTGTATTGAGAGGAGCAGGAGCAAAAGCTCACCTTAAACTTGAAGGACTGCATAAGATAGTTTTGACATGTGAACATTGATCGATATTGTATAGAAGGCCTACTGATTATAGTGAATTTGAATTATTACAGCAAGATGCCGAGATATAAAAAGAAAACCACCACCACAGCTGTAGCACCCCCCGTCGAGGAAGATGAACATGTTGATATGGAAACAGACAAGGAACCAGCCACTGAAGAAGTTCCACAAACCCCAACAGTTTCAAGGCATTTCAATCCTGAGGGTAGGGGAGTATTGTTATTAATACACAGTTTCTGGTCAGCATGAGTTTACATTTATCTGTATCAGTACACGACAATCAGGGAATCTATTATGTTTGATCTTGAATTGGGACATCCTTTTTTTTTTTTTTCGGGAACCACATTGGTTCAGCGGGTATGACGTTGGCTCGCTAACCTGGAGGACATGTGTTCTATCACTGCACCGACAGAGTATGTTCATTGGGATTCCTGAGTAGGCCATAGTGACAATGTCCAGGCAAAATTTCCCTCATTGCACACTGTATGGTGTATGCCCGTCTTCATTAGCCCAGTCACAGCAGAACAGGGAACAATTAATTTTATTTCATTTTTTATACGCCCACTTTTAAATGTGGTCGTATATACATTGTAGTGTGGTTGTACATACATGTATATATTGTCGTCGCCCCTGCCCCTCTGGCAGTCCATCTTCTTGTGGAAAATCTATAGGCTAAAGACATCAACTGATTGAAATTAAATTTATACACAGTGTTAAGAAGCATTTTCAATGATTTACAATGTACTCTAAATACTGCCAGAGGTATGGCCCTCAATCACTTTGAAAATTCATGTGGGAGTTCTTGAGACAAAAGTTAACATTTGATTGACTTTTAATTTATATGCAGCAGGTGTTTTTTTGTCTGGCAACCTATATTTTCACAACCACATCACCTGATTAACATTACCTGTATCAGGGCTGCATTAAGTGGTAATTATAAAACCTAAGGATATAAAAGAGTCACATGACATTCTATTGGTTGGGATCTTCATTTAAGATATATCTTTTTATTTCAGAATACGGAGATGTTGAAATTCCTGCGGCCCCGGAATCGGTAGCAACATATGACGCTAATGGACCCAGGTTGATGATTTCACAGATTAAGAATCATAATTTTAAATCGTATGCTGGAACCCAAACTCTTGGACCTTTTCATAAAGTGAGTGGTATTTTGTTCCTAATGTCTACATGTATTGGTTAATAGTGTTGTTCCAAATGAAATAAAGTTAAACTTTCTACTGTTCTGCACTAACCTGTCTCATGACGATGAGTATATGCCATACAGTGTACTATGCTGGGGAGTAATTTTGCCTGGATACTGCCACTGTGGCCAACTCTGCTTTCAAATTCCAAGTTTTAAGGGTTCTTTTATGTGCACAACAATGTATACATGGGTCTTAAACAGTTGGCATTCAATTGCAGCCTGGGCATATTTTCCCTATTAACCCTAATAGCCTACAGTAGACCTATCTTTATTAACCCTAATAGCCTACAGTAGACCCATCTTTATTAACCCTAATAGCCTTCTGTAGACCTATCTTTATTAACCCTAATAGCCTACAGTAGACCTATCTTTATTAACCCTAATAGTCTAATGTAGACCTATCTTTATTAACCCTAGTAGCCTACAGTAGACCCATCTTTATTAACCCTAATAGCCTACAGTAGACCTATCTTTATTAACCCTAATAGCCTTCTGTAGACCTATCTTTATTAACCCTAATAGCCTACTGTAGACCTATCTTTATTAACCCTAGTAGCCTACAGTAGACCCATCTTTATTAACCCTAATAGCCTACAGTAGACCCATCTTTATTAACCCTAATAGCCTTCTGTAGACCTATCTTTATTAACCCTAATAGTCTAATGTAGACCTATCTTTATTAACCTATATTTATTGGTCTGCTACTTGCAGAAACATATGATGTTAAACCTCGAGACTAAACCTGTGTACTATCATCGTTCCGTTCTCCTTTACCCTGTTTTACTAAGCCCTGGGTCCTTTCAAGCAATAGTCTCAAATTTAAATTATCTGCTCTTGATGATTCTATTGGCCGTGTAGACTGACGATAATCTTCACTTACATTATTCAAAGAGTTAAAAATCCTTATATTCAAATACTTGATATTTTCAGAGTTTTACCTCAATAGTGGGACCAAATGGTAGCGGGAAATCTAATGTTATTGACTCCATGTTGTTTGTGTTTGGTTACCGTGCCAACAAGATTCGATCGAAGAAACTGAGTGTTTTATTACATAACAGTGAAGAACATCGTGACGTCAACAGTTGTACCGTCAGTGTTTATTTCCAGAGAATCATTGACACGGGGGTAAGATGCATATTTCTAAATTCTATCTCTTTTTATACGCCCACATGGAAATGTGGTCGTATATTGCCGTCGCCCCCGTCCGTCTGTCTGTCGGTCCGTCCGTCCGTCCATCGTCCACAATTTCTTGTGAATGCTCTAGAGGCTAAAGTTAATATCCGATTGATTTTCGGTGATATCCGATAATTACTACCAGAGTTATGACCCTTGATCACTTTGAAAAATCTTGTGAACGCTCTAGAGGCTATAGTTAATATCCGATTGACTTTAAATTTATACACAGTGTTTAAGGTCATGAGAAGAAGAAGCCTATTGATTTTCGGTGATATCTGATAATTACTGCCAGAGTTATGACCCTTGATCACTTTGAAAAATCTTGTGAACGCTTTAGAGGCTAAAGTTAATATCCGATTGACTTTAAATTTATACACAGTGTTTAAGGGCATGAGACGAAGAAGCCTATTGATTTTCGGTGATATCCGATAATTACTACCAGAGTTACGACCCTTGATCACTTTGAAAAATCTTGTGAACACTCTAGAGGCTAAAGTTAATATCCGATTGAATTTGAATTTATACATGGTGTTTAAAGTCATGATACAAAGAGGCCTATTGATTTTCAGCGATATCCGATAATTACTACCAGAGTTATGACCCTTGATCACTTTGAAAAATCTTGTGAACGCTCTAGAGGCTATAGTTAATATCCGATTGACTTTAAATTTATACACAGTGTTTAAGGTCATGAGACAAAGAATCCTATTGATTTTCGGTGATATCTGATAATTTCTGGCAATTGATCACTTTGAAATATCTTGTGGACAAACGCCTTGAGACAAACCATCAAAACTATTCTAATCATTTCTGATAATTATTTAATGGGCTATTACTCGTAATAAGATTATCATGTGTTGTAAATGTTCTCCTTACTGACAAAAGAAACAATATGCGACAACCCTTGTTGACTGCCCGGACGACTTAGCTGTTGTGGGCGTATGTTTCGTTGCCTGGCAACCTATCTTTAATTCTGGAACTGCAGTGGCTAAGTGATAGGGCTGCAACAATTCTTCGATGCTTTAAAACCCCACGATGAACGATACAATCACTGTCCGTATCGCCATTTGTTATCCAAATAAAAATTTCACAAAAATGGACTAATATTCGTTTTAATGCATAAATAAGTCCATGAGCAAAATAACTTTTCTACTTTCAGCAAGCGTTAAAGAGTTTTCGACACTTGAAGTGGCTTATTAGTTGACCGAGAAGTCCCCACATTTAAAGTAGGCCTATCCTATCATGATCGTATCATAGACTATGAATTGTAGCCTGGCGTATCGTTGCAGTCCTATTCAGTAATCACGATATTAATCGTATCATAGACTATGAATTATGATTCGTATCGTGGCCTGGCGTATCATTGCAGCCCTTCTCAATGATTAAAGTGTTTGTTTGATAAGGAGGAGGTCAAGAAAGTATCTAGAGCCAATTTGGTTCCGGAAAACATATGAGCTCACAAATTATTTTAGGCCTAAATTCTACACTGACAAAACTCAAGGGTGGAGATGTTTACTCTTTATTTATTACTGAAAGGAGTACAGTTGCCTGTCTAACCTCGTGGGTTTTCTCTGGGTCCTCCAGTTTCCTCCCACTGCTAAAGACTCCTACGCGCAAGAGAATTATTGAAATAAATTTGAACCGTGTGTTAGCCGAAAAATGATCTAGTTTGTGTCGAGTGGACAGCAAATCCTCTCTCTCTTACCAAAATTTTTTTTATAAGGTAACACAGAAACCTGGACAACATGGTTCAAGTCTGCCTTAAAACTAATTTGAATTTACCACAGTGTGCCTAAAATTGCTCTCGATGCTTGACCTGAAATACTCTCTTGGTCGGGGTCATATTGCCTCAGGAATCCCTCTCAAGCAACAAGGACTTATTAATTTGGTTACGGAACCTCTAAAAAATTTCTAGATACCCCCCGGAGGTACATTGTATTTGATTTTCTTCTGTTGAGAATGTTGTTCAGTGTTTTCGGGGGGTTGGGATGGCCTAGTGGACTAGAGTCCCGCGCTTCGACCTCTAGCTGGCCGGTCACCTCTGGCTTGTGGCTGTGGTTTCGAGCCCTGGTGTGAGCGTATATGGCATGGAGATAGGGCGCCTTCTCAACCTCGTGGATTTCCTCCAGGCACTCCGGTTTCCTCCCACTGCTAAAGACCCTTACGCGCAAGCGAATTATTGAAATAAAAGTAAACCATATGTTAGTCCCAAAATGACCTAGTTTAAACCCCATTTCTCTCTCTCTGTTCAGTGTTTTCCGTCATGGTGTCGACTTGTCAATGATGCAGGTCGGAGGGCCTGGTGGAGAACAGTGACCAGTTGTTCAGATGAGATGTAAAAAACCTGTGTACATACGGGTAGGGTGAATTAAAGCTATCACCTGATTGACTCGAAATTCTAACACATTAATTAATGTCAAAAACTTAGGAAAATTTCTTCTGCCCCTTCTTTGATTGCTTAGCAACTGATTTGTTTTTTAGCCTGGAGATGAAGATTTTACAGTTGTACCTGATTCTGAGTTGGTCGTCTCGCGGACAGCATATAAAGATAACACCTCTAACTACAGTGTTGATGGACGTAAAGTTACATATAAGGAAGTAGCTGCGTTGTTACGTAAATGTGGAATTGATCTGGATCACAACAGATTCCTGATTCTTCAGGTAAATACAATTTATATTCTTAGATTTTAAACAAGCATTATAACAGCTCTAACTATAAAGGGGGGTTGGGATGAACAAGTGGTCACCCTAAGCAAAAACACGCTTCGACATCTAGCTGGCCGGTCACCTCTGGCTTGCGACTGTGGTTTCAATCCTTGGTGTGAGCGTATGTGGCATGCGAATTATTGAAATAAGATTAAACCATATGTTAGTCCCAAAATGACCTAGTTTGTGTTGAATGGATGTTAAACCCCATTTCTCTCTCTCTAGCTGTAATAGTCCAAAAATAGAGAATGAAAAGTGAAATATTGAAGCAACCATCTGATGGTCGCCTGTCCAACCTCATGGGTTTTCTCCGGGTACTCCGGTTTCCTCCCACTGCTAAAGACCCTGAAATGACCTAGTTTGTGTTTACAGAACGACTGAACGTTAAACCCCGTTTCTCTCTCTTTCCTCATCTGATAATCTAGAGAGTTGATTGACACGTATATTTTTTAGTGAATAAAACTGCTTAATTTTGTGTTAAAATCCTGCTTAATTTTGTGTAAAGGGCAAAGTAACCAGACATTTCTTTTATAAAAATTATGTGTGGGAGAAATTTACGTTTCGTTATCAAGTACAGCACACGGTCATTCACTGCATGGACCTCCAAAGAAACAGGGTAAGGTTTGATTATCAGGTCATCCTGAGAAAAAACTGACCCACAATCTTAAAAGAGTTATGTGTTAGGATATGCAACGACTCAATATTTTGAGCTGAAATTTTGGGACGAGGTAAATACATCATTCATCTACATTTTGGCGTTTAAATTTCATAGGTATTCGGATTTTTATTTCAAAGCTACACAAACTTTTATTTCATCCATTCTTGGACTTTTATTTATTAGGTACATGTACATGGACTTTTATTTCGTATGTACACAGACTTTTATTTCATATATACTTGGACTTTTATTTCATAGGTACTCAGACTATTATTAAGGCTACAATAAAACTAAGTATAATAATGTTATTTCACAATTTTTAGATGTTCGACTTTGTGATGGAGACATGATATAAACACCTAGTTCCCTTTTTTATACACCCACATTGAAATGTGATCGTACATTGTCGTCGGTCCGGCGTCCACAATTGCTTGTTGACGCTCTAGAGGCTAAAGTTAATATCCGATTGATTTTAAATTCATACACAATGTTTAAGGTCATGAGACGAAGAAGCCTTTTGATTTTCAGCGATTTCCGATAATAACTACCAGAGTTATAGCCCTTGATCACTTCAAAAAATCTTGTGGACGCTCTACAGGCCAAAGTTAATATTCGATTGTCTTTAAATTTATACACAGTGTGTTTAAGGTCATGAGATGAAGAAGCCTATTGTTTTTCAGTGATTTCTGATAATTAGTGCCAGAATTGTGGCCCTTGATCACTTCAAAAAAATCTTGTGGGCGCTCTAGAGGCCAAACTTAATATGCGATTGACTTCAGATTGATACACAGAGTTTAAGGTGTTGAAACGAACAAGTATTTTGATTTTCAATGAATACATCATATTAAATGTTTCCTATATTAATTGTTAGCGTGGGGCAAAACTTTATTATAAAAAGCAAACAAATTCTAATGATTTTCAGATAATGGTTTTCAGAGTTGTTACTCTTAATCAGATTTTAGTGTATTACAAATGTTTCAGTACCAAAAAAAGTAAAAATATGCGACAACCCTTGCTGACTGCCCGGACGATTTACTTGCTGTGGGCGTATGTTTCGTTGCCTGGCAACCTATCTTTATATGTTGCTGTGTATATCCCCCATCATGCATCTATATTCAGTAACAGATGGAATCCATCGTAACAGGGTTTCCCTTTGTTATGTATCAGACGATGATTAAGACTTGACTGTCTATCATATATCCTCAGTCCTTCACAAATTACAAAATCAGGTGGGAACCACAAAAAGTTCCTGCCAGTTTCAAAAATGAGAAAAAAGCTCCTGTGAAAAATTCTGTTGTGAGAGTAATTCTACCTTTTCTTGAATAAAGAAGGGAAAAATTGTATTTATACTTTAGTCTAACTCTTGTTTCATGAATATGGCAGTGTCAGAATTATATGGAAACTGATAGCTGGAACGTATACAGTTTAAAAACAAATGAAAACTGAAAGTAGTTTATTAATCTCAATGTGTAGGAAAGTGATTGAGGTAATTTGCAGGAGTCTTGAATGATTCCTGCGAAGGAATGTCGAGGTGTGTTGCGAGGAGCATAAGAGAAGGAGCACCTTACACATGCAGGACTGTCAATTGCTATTTTGATTACATATTAATCTTAGATGGAAGGTTACGTCTGTTTTATATATTTCAGGGGGAGGTTGAACAAATAGCGATGATGAAACCTAAAGCGTTGACGGAACATGAAGATGGGATGCTAGAGTTCCTGGAAGATATTATAGGCAGTAACAGATTTAAAGAACCGATCGATATCTTGTCAAAAAGAGTTGAAACATTGAACGAATATCGAGCTGAAAAGGTGAGAAATTATTTCTAACCACAGTAAATAAAAGTCAACACCAACTTCAACACCAACTTCATCAGTCATCAACACCAACTTCAGTCCACCTTCATATCACGTTCACTCCTATACACACGCTGTCCCTCATGCTTCACTCCTCACGTTCACTCCTATACACACGCTGTCCCTCATGCTTCACTCCTCACCTGACCTGTGTATTCACAGCACACACCTGCATTGACATGACCTCACTGTCGCTCTTTCGCAGACCACTAGCAGACGACATAGTTAACACAGTCGACCAGATTGGCGGAACAATGGGGGTTCTGTGTAGTGTGAAGAGTCACGGAGGCCTAATGGTTAAAACGCAGGCTTGCTAGCCTGAAGGTTGGGTGTTCGATCCCTGCATTGGCTTAGAAAGTGCATCGGGATTTTCTGACATGATTTCACCTTGTCAGTGGTGCAGGATGTGACAAAGACAGCTGTCTAGTCATTCGGATGGGACAGAAAGCGTGGGTCCTGTGTATACATTGGCATGCATGTAAAAGATCCTTTGGTAGTTTGAATTCGATACAAGAGTAGACCATAGTGCCGCTGCCAGGTCAAAATTTCCCAAATGTATGCTATAGCTCCATCTTCACTGCCGAAAATAGGATGTTCAACTAACTCGATTGTATTTAGATCCTGACCTGTTGTCCAAATTTGAAATCTGGCAGATTAACTCGTGTCCGGTTTGCTTTGATTCCCCTGCACCAGTAACTGAACCAAACCATGAGAAGGGGGATTATATATTCACATTAAAATAAGGTCATATTATGTCTCCCTCCTCCTAATCCTAATATCTAGAAATGGTTTATTATGGCAGAATATCCAACTACCCTTTAAGCAATAAAATATCTGGCAATCTCTTTTAGTTAATTACACCAATAAGATATCTCGAAATCTTTTGTGGTTTATTTCAGCCCTTATTTTAAACCATAAGATATTTAGAAATATCATGCTGTTAGTCTGATGGTAGAGTTTTCAATCACTAATTGATATGGAAACAATTTTATCTTCTATTTTATAATATTTCTTGTATTGTTTTTTTTTAGCTAAATCGTGTGAAAGTTGTGGAGAAAGAGAAAGACGACCTCGAAGGACCCAAAAATGAGGCATTAGAATTTTTGAAGCAAGAGAATGAATTAATTGGAGTGAAGCATCAGCTGTATCATGTTTATATGTAAGTGGAGAAAATATATATATCATGTCAACATGAATATTCATAATGAATACTAATAACCTTTGTGTGGATATTCATGATGAATACTAATGACCTTGTTTACATGAATATTCATGGGGAATATTAATGACCTTTGTTAATATGACTATTCATGATCATTATTAATGACCTTTAGTATATATGAATAAATATGAGTTCCATGCGTAATAATGAGTTATATTAGTACTAACGAGTTATCTGAATACTAACGAGTTATATGAATGATAATGAGTTCTTATGATAACAAATTATATTAGTAATAACAAGTGATATTAGGAATAACGAGTTGTATGAATAATAATTAGTTATATGAATAATAACAAGTAACACAAATAATAATGGGTTATATGAATAATAATGAGTTACTTTGGATAATAATGAGTTACTTTGAATGATAATGAGTTACTTTGAATAATAATGAGTTACTTTGAATAATAATGAGTTACTTTGAATAATATTGACTTACTTTGAATAATAATGAGTTACTTTGAATAATAATGAGTTTGAATAATAATGAGTTACTTTGAATACTAATGAATAAAAATGAGTTTGAATAATAATGAGTTACATTGAATAATAATGAGATACACGAATAGTAATGAGTTATATCAATGCTAACAAGTTGAATGAACTAACAATGGTTGATTTGTTTTATTCTAGTCATGAATGTACAGAGAATGAAGAAAAGGCCAAGGCAGAATACGACAAAATAAACGAAGGTTTGAAAGAAGTTGACAACAAAATGTCTGAAATAACAGAAACCAAGAAAGTAAAAGCAGAGGAACACAAGAAGACTTTTAAGTAAGAAATTTTTCCTCAAAACCATTCATTGTGAATTACTTAGGTTAAATTTGTGATCTGTGCCATTCATTGTGAATTACTTGGGTTAAATTCTTGATCTGTGCCATTCATTGTGAATTACTTGGGTTAAATTCTTGATCTGTATGTACCATTGTGAATTAATTGGGTTAAAATTCCATTCCTTGGTTAACAGGGTATGTTTGTCAATGTGTTGGTTGGATGTGAAACTCCCTTTCTAACTTGTCTTGGCCTGAGAAGATGTTAGAGGTTTTATTCAGTCAGGCCTTCACTTGTCCAGCTGTGTAGTCTGTATCATGCTTGTAATAATAATAATAATGTCCATTTTTGAAATGCTAAATTCACAAAATGTGTTCATTTTAAAAATATTCTTGACAATGTTAAATTGAAGAAGAGGTGATAGAAAAATATACACGTCTGACATGAAAAAAAATTCTTGTATTGTAAGCATAAAAATCCCATATTTTAGTCCCAAAATGTTGCATAGTTATTGAAATAAAAATTGAATCATATGTTTGTCCCAAAATGACCTAATTTGAGTCGAGTGGAGGTTAAGCCCCGTTTGATTTGATTTATTACAGAGAATTTCAAGAGTTACAGAAGGAGATAGAAGTGAATAAAGAGAAATATAACGAGTTTGAACAGAAGGACGTAAAATGTCGGGAAGATTTGAAACATACCAAGGCTCAAATCAAAAAACAGGAAGCTGCTCTTGTTGCAGAAACCAAAAAGGTGGGTGGATTCGATTAATTTACAACGGTGCCAGGGGATAAGGATGTATAGGGCCATCCCTATATGGACGTACTTAAAGTTACAATTTCATATTTTCTAAGAAAGTCAAAACATAATTATTTCTATGTCTTTTGCTCAAAAGGTTTTCAACTCACTATTATACGATCATGGGCAAAATTTCACAGGCGTTAAAATGGCTGACACAGGCTGATTGAGGAAATAGTAACACAATTACCTCCCTTGTTTTTCCATTCCTCTCCATGGATGGCCATCTTGAAACGTTTGAATTTGAAGTTGAAAATGATATTTTTGCGAATTTCTCAACTGGCAATAATGAATTATAGGATTAATAGGATTATTCTTTAACAAGGTAGGACTTTTTATAGGTTCAATCTATTTTATGGCTTTATTTTAATACATTTTAAAAATATAACTTAAAAATATGCTATTGGAACTTTAAGTAAATCGGGAAAATAGATTATATAAATATATTATTACAGAATGATTTTATTCTAATACACAAAATAGAGTAAATAGCAAATCGTTATCTCAAGTAACTGAACACTCATTTATAAACATTTTAAATCACTTAATAATAATATCTCAAAAACTTAAATGACCAATACCAAACTTAAAGGGGAAGACCAACGATTTTCAACAAGGTTTCCATAAATCTTAAATATATATTCAGAAATAATCCCCTCTGTGACACAAGTAAAAAAGTTTTTGTAAACGAGAAATTTAATTTTATGAAAACTGGAAGTGACATAGTTGGTTCAACACACTCACTAGGCTCTATAGGTAGCATACAGATTTGGCATAAGTTTACTGCTGTATTGTGTCACGCCTCGTCCTTGGGCCAAAATCTTATCGAATGGATTGTTTGTTAGGATATTATAAACACAAATTTATGGTTTCTTAAATGTTTAGTACACAAAGCCATCGCCTAAATTCACTCATACTGTACGCTGTGGCCCAATTCACGCCACATGGCTAATTGTTTACATCAGGTTGTTTGATTGACAGCTTGCAAGTTTGTGTATGTTACTCACCATGGGAGCCCAAGAAGTGTTAATTTGTATAAAGTGATCAACTTTTGGACAGGGTGTGTAAAATTTCTATGGAAGCAGCCGTGTAAAGTTTACAGGTTGATCTAATGATTTGTGTGTATTGTTCGACAGATAGAGGAGTTAAAAGCTGTCCCTGCTAAAAGTGAGAAACTGGTGGAAGAATTGACAGTAAAACTGGAGAAATTAGAATCTGATAAAATACAAGCAGAAGAATCGGTGAAGAAAGTTATGGAGAGTCTGAAAACTGAAACGATGGTAAGATGGGTTTATTTTTCATTACATTATAGCTGCCTTGGCTTTAGTGACTATGGCAAAGTGGATGCTATATCATTTCCTTCACCACACAGGGTTGTATAGCTGAATGGTTAGCATGTGCACGTTGTATCATAAAGTCGTTCATTGAGCCAACTGGCGTGGTGTCAAATCCCCGGTTGGTCGTGACAAGGAGTAGGGTTACCAGTCCAACCTCGTGAAATTTTCTCAGGTTTCTTTGGTTTCCTGTCGCTGCTATGCAAATTATTGAAATAAAATTAAACCATATGTTAGTCCCGAAATGACCTGGATTGTGCCGAGTGGACGTTTAACTCTCTCATTACACAGGAGCTGCTGTGACTCAGCGATAAAAGTGTTGTTCACAGGTTAGATCCTGGCAAGAAATAGTGTCTAGTTGTTTGGATAGGACAAAAATGCGAGGGTGCATGGTACTGTTGACAGTTTAAATTAGGAATGAGAGAAGGGTGTAGTGTCGCTGTATGATCTGTTTTCGTTACCCCCGTCATTTCGTTTCACTCTTACCGACACAAAGACATTGTATTATTGTCCAGATGTTGATTAAAGAGTTCCTTAAGATTTTCTGACGTGATTTCCGTGATTGGTGTAGGATGGAAGACCTGGTCATGTCTGTGATGCAAGACGGAAGACTTGGTCATGTCTGTGATGCAAGACGGAAGACTTGGTCATGTCTGTGATGCAGGACGGAAGACTTGGTCATGTCTGTGATGCAAGACGGAAGACTTGGTCCTGTCTGTGATGCAAGACGGAAGACTTGGTCATGTCTGTGATGCAAGACGGAAGACTTGGTCATGTCTGTGATGCAAGACGGAAGACTTGGTCCTGTCTGTGATGCAGGACGGAAGACTTGGTCCCTTCTGTGATGCAGGACGAAAGACTTGGTCCCTTCTGTGATGCAGGACGAAAGATTAGTCGAAAGACCTGGTCCCGTTAGTGATGCAGGACTGAAGGCCTGGTTCTGTCTGTTAGGATTGAAGGCCTGGTCCTGTCAGTGATGCAGGACAGAACGCCTGGTCCTGTAAGTGGTGTAGGATGGAACGCTTAGTCCTGAGTAGATGTTGTTTACTTTAAAACTGTCTTAAAATGTTTTCTTATAGGAACTTCAAGTTGAAAAAGATAAAAAAGAAGAGAAAGTTTTAGAATTGTGTCAATCTGTAAACGAAGCAAAATCAAAGGTACATGTATTACAGCATTTATATAACATGTATAACTAAAGTTATACATTAATATAACATGTATATCTATAGTTATACATTAATATAAAATGTATATCTAAGGTTATACATTAATATAACATGTATATCTAAGGTTATATATTAATATATCATGTATATGTAAGGTTATACATTAATATAACATGTATATCTAAGGTTATACATAAATATACCATGTATATCTAAGGTTATACATAAATATACCATGTATATCTAAGGTTATTAATATACCATGTATATCTAAGGTTATACATTGATATAACATGTATATTTAAGGTTATACATTAATATAACATGTATATCTAAGGTTATACATTAATATACCATGTATATCTAAGGTTATATATTAATATATCATGTATATCTAAGGATATACATTAATATAACATGTATATCTAAGGTACTATAGAGAATCTCCTACAAGTCTTTTTTGATATCAAAATCATCAACACAAGTTTATAAAGTAAAATCAAAAAAGACAAATTGGAGATTTTATTTATCACCCAATCCTTTCTTACATGCAGAAATAAATATAATTCTTTGGTATAGATTTCACCTTTACTGAACCTGATTACATTACAGCGTAGTGATACATCAGTTTTTGACAGCAGTTTACCTGTTGCAAAGTCCTATATATTGACCCAGTATTTCCTTCAAGGTCAATTAAATAAAAACAGTTTCTTTTTAACAAAAAAAGAAGTTACTTTTTATTTAAAATAAGTGGTTTCTTTAAAATAAAAACAGTTTCTTTTTAACAAAAAAAGAAGTTACTTTTTATTTAAAATAAGTGGTTTCTTTAAAATAAAAGAAAACAGTTCCTTTTTGATTGACCAATCAAATTCATGTAAAGCGATATCTCCTAGGATATCTACTGTCACACAAGCGATATCTACTGTCAAATGTGTTATTGGGTTTTAAATGTATTTATTTGATTTTCATATATATATATATTTGTAACTGTTACAGTATCAAATTGCCCAATCAGAACTTGATGTGTATCTTAGCAACCAGACAAGAGAAGAAAATAAACTAAAAGAAACATCCGAAAAACTGGAAACATTGGAAGAAACTTTAAAAACTAGAAAAACGTAAGTGTATAACTTGAATTATATGATGGGTCATAGGTTACAGGTTATAGGTCACAAGTTACAGGTCATAGGTTACAGGTCATGTAGGTTACAGGTCGTAGGTCAAGATATTGTGTTAAGCATATGAGGGGTGGGTAATGGTAGTCCGGGAATTTGTATAAGATGAAAAATGGATGTCCTGGTCCTTGACATTAAAGGTGTCCCTCGCTCCTGCTCCTCTCGACTTTCCTTCGAGGGGTCATTAAAGACTCTAGAAAATTAGCTAAATAGCTCTCCTCAATATTGAAATTAATAAACTACTTTCCGTTTTTGTTTATTTTTAAACTGTATATGTTCGAGCTATCAGTTTCCATGATGGTAATTGAAATTCTGATGTTACCATATTCACCCAAAATATCCACTAAATATTGAACAAGACTAAAGCATAAATACAATTTGGCTCTCCTTAATTCAAAAAATGTAGAATTAGACTACTCTTGAAATATAATTAAGAGTTTTTCTACTGGAGCCATTTTCTCATTTTTATACGCCCACATGGAAATGTGGACGTATATTGCCGTCGCCCCCGCCTGTCTGTCGGTCTGTCCATCGTCAACAATTTCTTGTGAATGCACTAGAGGCTAAAAGTTGATATCTGATTGACTTTAATTTATACACATTGTTTAAGCTCGTGAGACGAAGAAGCCTATTGATTTTCAGCGATTTTTGATAATTACTGCCAGAGTTATGACCCTTGATCGCTTTGAAAAATCTTGTGAACGCTGTAAAGGCCAAAGTTAATATTCGATTGATACACAGTGTTTAAGGTCATGAGACGAAGACGCCTTTTGATTTTCAGCAATTTCCGGTAATTACTGCCTGAGTTATGGCCCTTGATCACTTCAAAAAATCTTGTGTACGCTCTAGGGGCTAAAGTTAATAACCGACGGACTTTAAAATTTATACACAGTGTTTAAGGGCATGAGACGAAGAAGCCCAATGATTTTCGGTGATTTCCTATAATTACTGCCAGAGTTATGGCCCTTGTGGATGTTCTTGAGGCCAAAGTTAATATCCGATTGACTTTAAATTTACACACAGTGTTTAAAGACATGAAATGAAGAAGCCTATTGATTTTCACGGATTTCCGATAATTACTGCCAGAGTTATGACCCTTGATCACTTCAAAAATCTTGTGGACGCTCTAGAGGCCAAAGTTAATATCCAATTGACTTAAAATTGAAACACAGTGTTAAAGGTCATGAGACAGAGAAGCCTGTTGATTTTCAACGATTTCGCATAATTACTTCCAAAGTTATCTCCCTTGATCACTTTGAAAAATCTTGTGATGCTTTAGGGGCCAAACTTATCGGATTGACTTCAACGAACAAGTATATTAATTTTCAATGAATTTTGATAACTGAACAGCTAAATACATGATATTAAATGTTTTGAATACCATGCTATATGTTAGTATGGGCCAGAACTTTATAAAAACCATACAAATTCTAATGATTTTCTGAGTTGTTACTCTTAATCAGATTTAAGTGTAATATAAATGTTTCATTATCGAAATAAGTAAAAATATGCGACAACTGCCCAGACGATTTAGCTGCTGTGGGCGTAGGTTTCGTTGCCTGGCAACCTGTCTTTGAAATTGGCAACAGATTTTGATGGCTCCCGCACAATTTTATAAACTTGAAGGACTGATGCCTACTTATCAATACATAAATGTAGACATAAGAGAACTGATGGAAGTTAAAAAAAAACATGATTGTCCGGGGAAAATTCTCTGTTTTGATTTGTACATGTATGTGTATCTATGTGAATAATATAAGTTGTATTAAATATATTTAAACAGTCCTTTAAAGTTACATTCCCGGGTACAAATGGGTGATTTGATGAGATATTTGGACTAAAAACACATTCAAACTAATTAATTTATCATTATTTTGCTTCAAATCCTTCTCAAATAAGTTGCAAGTTTCTGACTTGACGCCTGTTTCTAACAAGAGTGATATCGCAGTGATGTCTAGGCAATATGCGCAAAGAGCCAATCGTGACGAGGGACTGTCTCGCGTAGGTTCATGTAACAAAGAAAGTTCACTGTTTCCAGTATTAATTATGTTTAAATATATTTTAACAGGAGTATAATTGAAATGGAGAAGAGAATACCAGAATTACAGAAGATAGTTTCTAAATGTAAACAAGATTTTAAACAGGTTGAAGAAAAAGAAGCCAAATCAACTCAGACTGTAAGTTATTACTCATTCGTTTTTGAAATAATCCAACCTTGTGGGATTATTAAAGTCTGTTATTGAATCAACTGGTGTGGTTTCGAATCCCTGGTTGAAGGGGACGAGGAGTAGAAATGAAATGAAATGGGGTTTAACGTCCTACTCTTTTGCACCTAACCTGGGCTAATGGAAGACAGGCATACGCCATACAGTGTGCAATGAGGGAAATTTTGCCCGGGCAGCGGCGCTACGGCCTACTCTTATATCGAATTCCAACTGCCAAGGGATCTTTTACGTGCACTCCAATGCATACACTGGACCTCGGTTTTTCGTCCCATCCAAACGACTAGGCAGCTGTCCTTGTCAGGCCCTCCTGCATCACTGACAAGAGGAAATCACGCCGGAAAATCAAGATGAACTTTCTCGGCCAATGCAGGGATCAAACACCCGACCTCCAGGCTAGCGAACCAGCACCTTAGCCACCGTGACCCCCATGCGAGGACCTGAAAGAAAATGAATTGTGTCATGAAATCATCGATCGCTTTACCTGAAATAAACACAAATTATTAACAGTGTGACAAAATGATCTCTCTGGGTCTACCGGTTTTTAAAGTCTTTCATTGAATCAACTGGTGTGGTTTCGAATTACTGGTTGTATAGGATGAGGAGTAGGGTTGCCTGTCCAAACTCGTGGGTTTTCTCCGGGTCCTCCGGTTTCCTCACATTGCTATAGATGCCTGTGTGCAAGCTACTTATTGAAATAAAATTGAACCATGTGTTAGTCCTGAAATGTCGAGTGGATGTTAAATACCATTTCTCTGTTTCTCTTGTAAAATAAAATGGGGTTAAACATCCTACTGTTTTGCTTCGACTGGGCTAAAGTAGACAGGGATATGTCATCCACCTTGCAGAAGACAACGACGCTATAGCCTACTCTAATTTTGATTCCATCTGTTAAGGGATCTTTTACGTGCATACAAATGTGTGCACAGGAACTTGGTTTTATGTCCAAAAAGAATGACTATATTTTGTTCCTGGCCAGACCCTTCATCCTATACCATAGACAGAGGGGGCAACCTGACCCTGGCCTGGCCCTTCATCCTACACGACTGTCAAGGGGGCACCAATCTGATAAATCCTGATAAACTTTCTCAGTCATTGAAACATGGGAGACTTATACACAAAAACGCAAGCTAAACTATTTTAATAATCCAGACCTTTGATTGGCCAAGAGCTAAAATATTTTAATAATCCAGGCCTTTGATTGGCCAAGAGCTAAAATGTTTTAATAATCCAGGTCTTTGATTGGCCAAGACCTAAATTTTGTTATTGGATTTTAACTCTCACCCAATGACATACCTGAATCATGATAATATTTTCTTCTTAAGTTTTTATGAATTAGGCTTCTGGATTTAAATTTCCTAGAAATACAATAAAACCATAAGACCAATTTCGAAGTCTTTAAAAACGTTACAGGCAAAATGGTGTAATCAGCAAATGGATTACTCACCATGTACAAAATACACGACGAACAGTGGTAACAGGTGTCCAGAAGAGTAAGCTTATCCTGCATGGCGCCACACCCGCTATAGCTGCATCCAAACCATTAGACGAAATCTCTGTAAAATAGCGTTAATTGGCCAATGGACTTTCTGTAAGGATGTGTGGTTATCACTTAGCAAGTTGTTTTCAAGCAGGACGAAAACAAACAACTACTAGCTAGCTGGATGTTGAATACTTGAAATAAATGGAGACTCACACAGCGTGGCATATTCTCTATCTGAAAAAAGAACATATTGAATACATTAGATGTTTTAATAACTCCGTGCCTTAGAAGAAGTTGTGTAGAGTTGAGCACGTCAATATCATTAATGATCAAAACCAGCAGAGGTCAGAAAGTTCTATGTACCTGTATATGTATTTTTTATTTTGATGTAGAGATCATTTTGTCACACTGTTAATAATTTGTGTTTATTTCAGGTAAAGCGATCAATGATTTCATTACACAATTCATTTTCTTTCAGGTTTTGTGATTATTAATACCTGATCATTGGATATATACTCCACAACAAGTGATCAATTTTAATTAATTTGTGTTAATTCCAGCTTTGTTTTTACTTTCATAATCCCTAAGTTAGGTCTTCTTTGGATTCATATAAATAAAAGGTATCTATGGTTGGTCAGTATTAACCAAGTATCGTTGTGTACATGTATATATTGTCCTGGCATATTTCATATTTTTATGATTGCTTGATATTGACTGAAGAAACCAAGTCTAAACATTGCTCAGTAATAAGCAGTAATTATATTCCATAGAATTGTGACCTGTATATCTGATTTACAGTAGTAGGATGTCAAACACACAATTTGAATAAAAATATGTAATCCTATCCCAAATAGGGATGAGTTAGTCTCTGAAATAGTTACTAAATAGTTTCTCTTTAAGGTAATTCATTTTAGACGTTATGTGATACCCAAGTATAAATTCTACAGAGATCCTAGACTTATCATTGATATCATATTCACACATGCTGTAAGGAGAGCGTCTTATAGTGATTATAATGATTTGCTGATATTTTAGGTCCGTGAATTGAGAGAGAAACTTGAAGTCACTCGTAGTTCCATGCAGGCAGACATGAACAAAGGAAAGGTTATCCAGGCTCTTATGGAACAGAAAAGATTGGGAAATATACCTGGTATCCATGGAAGACTGGTAAGTTCTAGTCTACTGGTGCCTCATTGAAATAAAGGGGTACTATATGTTAGTCTCAAAGGGATTCAGTTGGTGGATCCGCCGTGGCTTGATGAGTAGGATGGTGACTCACTGACCTCAAGGTTCCTATGTTCGATCTTGGTTTTGAGCAAGAAAGTGCATGGTTCCCCCTTGTCAGAGGTGTAGGATGGAGAGACAAGGTATAGTTGTTAGGATTGGATGAGAAACCCAAGGTCCACTGTACAGTTGGAATTCACATTAAAAAGCTCATTACAGTTGGAATTCTATATAAGAGTTGGCCATAGCGTCACTATCCAAGCAAATTTCCCTTCATAACAAACGGTTTGATTAGCCCAGTTGGTGAAGAACAGTAGAACGTTAAACCCCATTTGGTACATGTAGTCACGTGTCTGACCGTCTGAAGTTTGAATACCAACTGATTTAATACTGGCTCAGGTCTTCACTGGAAAGGGTTCTAAAGGGACAGAAATCAAGCTGTCTGAAAAAGATCCCTTCTTAGTTAGAATTGACTCGCCCCCATTTGTTTTTCTCTGGTTTCCTCCAACTGCTGTATTGTACGTGACAAGATATAGGGTCGCCTGTCTAACCTCGTGGGTTTTCTCCGGGTCCTCCTGTTTTCTCCCACTGCTAAAGACCCCTACGCACAAGTGAATTATTGAAATAAAATAAAACCATATTTTCGTCCCAAAATGACCTAGTTTGTGTCGAGTGGAGGTTAAACCCCATTTCCCTCTCTCGCTCTCTCTCTCTCTCTCTCTCTCTCTCCAACTGCTAAAGATCGCTACACAAATAAGATTGTACCATGTTAATCGTTAATCTCTCTCTTTCTCTCTTTTGTAAGTTTAATCAGATAACCAAAACTTTGTTATATGTGTTGCTGTTCTCCATTTTTACCTTGATTTGAAGGAATTGATAAAGAATATTTTATGTTTTTAGGGTGACCTTGGAGGAATTGATAAAGAATATGATGTAGCGATATCAACAGCTTGTGGTTCGCTAGATAATATCGTCGTGGATACGATATCAACCGCACAAAAATGTGTTGATTTTCTAAAGAAGGAAGACGTTGGTGTGGCTACGTTTATTGGTCTGGACAAGATGCAGCGATTAAACGAACAAGCGAATCGAAAAATAAAAACGTAAGATCGCAACAGTTTCTTAAATTTATTATCCCACACTCTTTAGAAAATCAAACCATATGTTAGTCCCAAAATTACTTTGCGTCAAGTAGACGTTAAACCCCATATCTATCTCTCTCTCTCTCTCTCTCTCTCTCTCTCTCTCTCTCTCTTAGATGCAGAAGAGTAGGACGTTTAACCCTATTTTCTGCCTAACAACCATCTCAAAGCTTAATTAAAACGCATTTTCGACATGTTGCTCAATATATAGGTGGCACAGCCGGTAAGATGTTAGCTTGCTAACCTGAAGGTCCTGTGCTCGATCTCTGTGTAGACCAAGATATTTTGACGTGGTTTTGGTTCGATTGTCGACTGGTTGTTCCTCGTTGATATTGGTGTAGGACAAAGGTCCTAACAAGGGACAATACAAAGGTCCTAACAAGGGACAATATGTAGGTCCTAACAAGGGACAATACAAAGGTCCTAACAAGGGACAATACAAAGGTCCTAACAAGGGACAATACAAAGGTCCTAACAAGGGACAATATGTAGGTCCTAACAAGGGACAATACAAAGGTCCTAACAAGGGACAATACAAAGGTCCTAACAAGGGACAATATATACATGTACCCCAGCTCCTGTGTACACATCGGGGTGCACATATAAAAAAAACCCTGGGCATTTGGAATACGATATAAGAGTATGCCGTAGTGCTGCAGCATGGGAAAAATTTCGATCATAGCACGTTGTATGGTGTATGCCAGTCTTGATAATCCCAGTCAATGCTGAACAGTAGGATATAATCCCCATTTCATTTCATTTCATCTCACGATAAACCCTATTTCTTTTGTATAATTTCAGACCTGAAAATGTACCCAGATTATTTGACCTTGTGAAGGTGAAGGACCCGGCATTTCTACCAGCGTTTTATTATGCTTTGCGCGATACCCTGGTAGCGCAAGATTTAAACCAAGGAACGAGAATAGCGTATGGTAAAACACGATTCAGGGTGGTAACTCTAACTGGTCAAGTTATAGACGTAGCAGGTTCGTTTTTCTTGGTTATATATTTTATTCGGGGAGGGGCTGTCTACTGTTTTAACACATGCACTTTCTATCATATGATCACTTATCTCAAACATTTACGTGATGAGGAATAGGGTCATCAGTCCAACTCTTCATTTCCTCCCACTGCTAAACACTCCTACATGCAATCGAATTATTAAAATAAAATTGAAACATATGTTAATCCCAAAATGACCAAGTCTGTGTCGTGTGGACGTTGGACCCAATTTCTTTATGTATTATTTTCTATATAAAAACAAATGAGGTAGTTTAGATCTGAAGCTTGTATATGACAAGGTTAAGGATCATGTCGCTTGTCAAACTTCTGGCAATACCATATGAAGTGAAGGTTAAACTCTCTCTCCTCTCTCTCTCATCCTTTCTCTCCTTCTCTCTCTCTCCTTCTATATTAATATTTTAATAAAATCTGTTGTCATCCTCGTCTTTCAAGAAAGAATGTCATTAAACTTTTTGTTTCCTATTTTTAGGTACTTTATCTGGAGGAGGGTCAAAGGTGAGTAAAGGTCGTATGGGGTCAGCGGCAGTGACAGATGTAGACCCTAAACAACTGACAGCCATTGAAAAATCTCTTGAAAAGGTCAGATTTTTGTATAGTTTTGTTCAATTTGATAAATTATTCATTTATTTTGATGTCTTGCTCATGATTTACGCATACATGTCTGACGTGGTTTCCTGTTGACAGTGGTGCAGAACAGTGAGTAAGACATGGAAAGCTGTCTAGTCAGTCGGATGGGATAAAAAAAAAACTGAGAATCTGTGTATACATTGGCATGCATGTAAAAGATCCCTTAAAAGTAGTTGGAATTTGATATAAGAGTAAGCCGTAGTGCCATAGTAAATTTCCCCCTGTAGCACAGTGCATGGTGTATGCCTGTCTTCATTAGTCCAAATTATTATGTTCCACCTCAAATCTGGGGTTGGGTAATTGAATGGAACAGAAGCATGTTTGTTCATAAGGTCTGTCATGAAGTCAATTGGTGTTGTTTTGATTCCCTGCTCGTACAAGTCAAGTAGCAGGGTCGCCTGTCCAACCTCGTGGGTTTCCTCCGGGCACTCCGATTTCCTCCCACTGCTAAAGACCCACATGGGCAAGTGAATAATTGAAATAAAATGAAACCATATGTTAGTCCCAAAATGACCTGGTTTGTGTCGAGTGGATGTTAAACCCCATTTCTCTCTCTCTCTGCTTGCACATGACAAGGAGTAGGGTCGCTTGTCCAACCATGTGGGTTTTCTCCTTGTCCTCTGGTTTCCTCCCACTGCTAAAGACCCATATGGGCAAGTGAATTATTGAAAAAAATTGAAGCATATGTTAGTCCCGATTGACCTAGTGTCTGTCAAGTGAAAGTTTAAATACTATCTCTCTCTCTTTCTCCATTTAAAATAGGTGTGTGGCAAAGTATATTTAGACTTGAACCTCTTGAGTACTAATCTAGGAGTTGGGAACGTGACAAAGCTCACAATTTTGTAAGCCTAATTCTGAGAAGTTGAATGTATTTGAATAACGAAAATGAGATACAGCTGTAGAAATCCTGGTGTCATCCCTAACATGTGGGTCAGATCAAATTAAGCAAAGAAAGATTTCGATGTTACACTGTATTTTAATCTGTTTGTTTATTATTTTGTGTATTTTAATCTGTTTTGTTTATTAATCTATCGTCTAGGCAACCGTTGAAACTGAAGAATATCGTGATAATCGAGATCGTCTAGATGATATGATTCGAACTCAAGAGAAAGATCTGAAGACTCTAGAAACAAACTATGAGTTATACAAACACGAGATTACGGTCAGTTGATTTCCTCTACTTTCAGTTGATTTCCTCTCTACTTTCAGTTAATTTCCTCTCTACTTTCAGTTGATAGTTGATTTCCTCTCTACTTTCAGTTGATTTCCTCTCTACTTTCAGTTTAATTCCTCTCTACTTCTGTAATTCATGGAGAAAGATCCTGGTGACTATGTTATACACAAGTCCCCATACTGACTGTATGTTATAGACCAAGTCCCCATACTGACTTTATGTTACACACAAGTCCCCATACTGACTGTATGTTATACACAAGTCCCTATACTGACTGTATGTTATAGACCAAGTCCACATACTGACTGGATGTTATAGACCAAGTCCCCATACTGACCGTATGTTATACACTAAATTATACACAAGTCCCTATACTGACTGTGGGTTAAACACCAAGTCCTCATCCCATAAATTGATTGTTGTTATTTTAGGGTGTGACGGAACAGATCCCTGTCCTGACCAAACTGGTAAAAGAACAGAAAGTGAAAGTAAAAGAAGTGGCGCCTGATGCTAAACAGTTACAAACAATGGAGAAGAAAGTTGATCAGTTTAAACAAGGTAGACAAATAACTCATTAAAACAAAGATCCTATTTCATTGAGATTTGGGGGCTATGGCCTAGTGGTCTAGAGTTCAACGCTTTGACCTCTAAATGGCCGGACACCCCTGGCTTGCGGTTGTGGTTTCAATCCCTGGTGTGAGCGTATGTTGCATCGAGATAGGGGCGCCTTCTCAACCTCGTGGGTTTCCTCCAGGAACTTAAGTTTCCTCCCACCGCTAAAGACCCCTACGTGCAAGCGAATTATTGAAATAAAATAAAACCATATGTTAGTCCTGAAATGACGTAGTTTGTGTCGAGTGGACGTTGAACCCCATGTTTTATCGTCAGGCACGCAGAACTGTGGCTAGACACGCGGAACTGTTGGTTGACAATCGTGATAGGAAACAAATAAAGTATAAGATATATTTCCAACACGAAACACTGATTCTGATTTGTTAATCGAATGACTAACATCACAGTTTTAAAAGCTACTCATATGACCCCTGATGCAAACCCTCACTACAACAGGTCAGGTGGAGGCAATCGAAAGTATAAAAAAACAAAAACATGACCTCCATCTTATTACTGTGTTCACAAATAGTCCAAATTTTCTTGGATCATTACACACCATATGTTAGTCTCAAACTGACCTAAATATTCTGTAGGTTTCAGTTTAAATAGCCATAAATTCCTCAGTACTAAGAGGGGCCACAGTGGCTCAGGGAATAAGGCGTTGACTCGCTACCTGGAAGTCACGTGATCAATCCCAGTGTAGGCTAAAAGTTCATCAGGATTTTCCGGCATGATTCCCCCATGTCTGTGGTGCAGGCCATACTCCTTGGAAAGGGACAGCGCATAGTCATTCGGATGGAATGAAAAGCTGAGGATTATTATGGAGAGAGAAAAATGGGAACAAACGTCCACTTGACACAAACTAGGTCATTTTGGGACTAACATATGGTTCAATTATATTCCAATAATTCGCTTGCGCATAGAGGTCTTTAGCAAGGAAACCGAAGGACTTGAGAAAACCCACGAGGTTTGACAGGCGACCCTACTTCTTGTCATGTACAACCAGGTTATTGAAACCATGTTGTTGACTCAATGACAGACCTTATGATACAGCATGCACGTGCCAACCAATCGTCCATCCAACCCCCATCCAGGAATATTAGGATGTTACACCCGATTTAATTTTCTCTGTCCAACCAATCCTCCATCCAACCCCCTTCCATGAATATTAGGACGTTACACCCGATTTAATTTTCTCTGTCCTTTGCAAATGTATTCAATCATCTTTCACTTATAAATGTTTAGAGTAAATTATATGAATTTTTTTTTTGTTTACAGAGTTTGAAAAAGTTGCGTCTGTCTCCACAAAACTACAAGATGAGGTGAAAAGGTCAGTCTTTCATTTTTTTAATGAAATGAAAAGCCTAAAATATATGTCATGTGAAAATCTTAGTTGTGCTTTAGTCAGCTGTTCTATTAAATGGCCAAATGTTAAAGGGTCCCCTTGACAGATAGATATCAAACGGAAAGAAGATCGTAAGGCTACTGTAAGAATGAAATTCCCTCATAGAACAACGTGTACCCGGTACCAATGTCTTCAAAAGATTTTTGTCAACCCTGGTCAGCTATGATTTAGAGTTCCTTTGGGAATCCAGGTGGCAAAGTGGGTAAGAAGCTTGTTCACAAGCCTGGTGGTCAGGTGTTCGATCCCTGCATTGGCCGAGAAAGTTCATCCAGATTTTCTGGCGTGGTTTCCCCCTGTCAGTAATGCAGGACGGAGGGCCTGACAAGAACAGCTTCCAGTCGCTCGAATGGGACGAAATGTCGAGGTTTCGTGTACACATTGCCATTCACATAAAAGATCCCTTGGCAGTTGGAATTCGATAAGAGTAGGCCGTAGCGCCACTGCAGAGGCAAAATTTCCTTCATAGCACACTGCAAGATAAATATGCAATTGATTAATATGTGTCATCTGTTGGCTTGTTGAGATTAAGAGAATTAAAGTCTGGAATGACCTAGTTCGTGTGGAGTGGACATTAAACCCCATTACTCTCTCTCTCTCTGAATTGAATATCTCCCTAGTCTCCACACAAGTCAACAATTTGACCTTATATGGATAATAGTAATTTGTATGGGTAGTAATCCAGATATAATAAAGTAGTACCTTGTAGTAATTTGTCCTGGTTCTAATACAGCTGTAGGAAAGTAGTACCTTGTAATAATATGCCTGGGTAGTAATACAGATGGAGAAAAGTAGTACCTTGTTGTAATTTGTTTGGGTAGTAATACAGCTGTAGGAAAGTAGTATCTTGTAGTAATCAGTCTGTGTAGTAATACAGATTTAGGAAAGTAGTGCCTTGTAGTAATCAGTCTGTGTAGTAATACAGCTGTAGGAAAGTAGTACCTTGTAGTAATCAGTCTTTGTAGTAATACAGTTGTCGGAAAGTAGTAATTTGTCTGAGTAGTAATACAGCTGTAGGAAAGTAGTACCTTGTAGTAATCAGTCTGTGTAGTAATACAGCTGTAGGAAAGTAGTACCTTGTAGTAATCAGTCTGTGTAGTAATACAGATGTAGGAAAGTAGTACCTTGTAGTAATCAGTCTGTGTAGTAATACAGATGTAGGAAAGTAGTACCTTGTAGTAATCAGTCTGTGTAGTAATACAGATGTAGGAAAGTAGTACCTTGTAGTAATCAGTCTGTGTAGTAATACAGATGTAGAAAAGTAGTACCTTGTAGTAATCAGTCTGTGTAGTAATACAGATGTAGGAAAGTAGTACCTTGTCAGAGGAGGATGTCTATTTTCATATTTCAAAATAGAACCAATGTTGTACTTCAATAGCAAATCACGATATGCGACTTGAGCATGGAATCATTTTAAGAATTTATGTTTTTCAGTTTACACACAAAGATAATGGAGATTGGTGGCTCCAAGCTGAAGGCCGTTCAAAGCAACGTTGATAAAATATCAAGTGAAATAGATCAGGTGACGGGAAATATAACCAAAACTAAAGTCAGTGTTAAAACAGCACAAAGGTAAATATAACCAAAACTAAAGTCGGTGTTAAAACTGCACAAAGGTAAAAATGCTTTGTTGTGGTGGGTTCAGTCGTGTAACACACCTGCTTTAGATCAACAGATCTATCACGGTTAAAATACGCTGTGATAAATAAATACTTTATATAATTACTGAGGGTTTCGATTGTACTACGTGGAAATATTTGTGTTTTTGGATTAGGGATATTTCACATAAACAATGATAGAATATTTTGTAAAACGAGGATACGATTCTTTTTTAAGTTTTATTAGTTTTATTGACCAAAAACTCGTGTAAATGTATCGTCTTCAGCATGTGTAAATGGATTGATTTTGAGGGCATTTTAAATATTCATTATTATTAGTGGTCTAACACATGTGTTTTAGTTCCTAAGGTCTGTCAAGAAGCCTGGTACGTGCAAGAAACCAGCTTATTTGACTTTAGAATCCAGTTATTTTGAAACTTTAATTTGCAATGTTTCACTTAAGAAGCCAATTATTTTAAACTTAATTTTCAAAGTTTGACTTAAAAAGAAAAAACAATTATTCTAAACTTAATTTTAATTGTTTGACTTTAAAAAAAACAAACAATTATTTTAAACTAATTTTAGAAATTTAAAGAAAGCTGAAGATAAACTGGAATCTACGAAAGAAGAAATCGAAGAAAATAAACTGAAGATGGCCGAATTAGAGAAAGAATTTGAAGAAATGGAAGTTGGTGCAACAAAAGTTTTGGAAAATTACGATCAATTACAGGTACCCTCTTTAAAAACTTTAAAAATAATTTCAGTTTGTTGTTTCAAGGGAGTGTTCAGTGGTATGCTTTGTATGTTGTTTCAAGGGAGTGCTCAGTTATAGACCGATTCAGCTAAGGTTGTCAAGGACGTCACGTGATCTGAATTGCGTGGTAACCATTATAACAATATGGCGTTGTTATTGTTGCCCAAAATGGAAGTCCTCTAAATTTCCTGGACGTAAAACTCCAGAAACGAACGAAGAAACAAACCTGGGCAACTTTTCTACTTTTTTCTAGGAAATCTTCTGCTGGAGTTTAAAATCAATTAAAAAGTACATAAAACACATAAGTACATTATCTTTTTCGATGATCGAAATTATGGCAGACTGACCTCCCTTTTCAATCAGACCACATTGTCCAGTCGCTTAGTGAAGCAAATGGGAAGCAAGTGGCAGTTATCTTATAACGTCACAGATGTTTTCACTACGACTGTCAACGATCCCGAAAGAAAGAATCACATTAAAAATGTAAATTAGTTTGGGCTACAATATCGATAAACCCCTGTTTAGAATTTATCAAGCGTCTAATGAAAAAAATTTAGCAGTATCAAATGGACAATAAAAGTCCGATAAATTCTAAATAGTCGTTTATCTCCTAATTGTTTCAAGGGAGTTTTCATTTTTTTTCCGCATGGGGCCATAAAATGTTCGAATCTTGGTGGGGGTCAAGAAAAACCTTCCAGATTTTTCTTACCATCTTGTCACATGCTGCACTTATAGATCAGGTGCGGATCTGTTGTATAGGAGTATAATATATCTGTATGTTATATAAGAGTATAATATATCTGTATGTTATATAGGTGAAGATGAAGGAAGTAGAAGCTGTAATTGTCGAGTTAAAGAAAGTAATGACCGAGTTGGAAGAAGAAGAAACCAAATTACAGAAAGATACAATAGACGTTCGATATCAACTCGATAAATATGAAAATATCGTTAAAGATAATCACCTTAAAACAAAACATTGGAAGAAAGAGGTATTAACCATATATATATAACTATAACTATATAACCTTATATATATGACAAGGAGCAAGGACGTAGCTTCCCCAGGGTCATGGGTCTCCTCTGGGACCTTTGGTTTCCTCCAGCATTAAAGACCCAATATATAACTAACGGTCAACTCGTCTCTTCACGTCTAGATATATAACTAACGATCAATTCGTCTCTACACGTCAGTGATCAGAGTAAACGGGGCACCTCAATGATCAATTATCATCACACTTAAACTTTCCCGTTAACATGGTTACTGTTCCTATTTAATTATTACAAACCGGGTGCCTAAATGACCAGAGTAAACGGGGGACCTCAATGATCAGAGTAAACGGGGGTACCTCAATGATCAGAGTAAACGGGGGAGTCGATTATCATCACACACTTAAACTTTCCAGTTACCGGTGGTTACCATTCGTATTTGATTATTATAATAGCCTGGTAATATTGTTTTCTATATTACAGATCAGCAAGTTAACATTGACACCAATCGATGGTGAAGAGGTTGTAGAGTTACAGCCCTTGTCACAAGAAATCATCCAATCAGTGAACAAGGATCAACTACAATTTAAAATTACCGTTATGGAAGAAAATCTGGAGAAAATGAAACCCAACATGGCAGCCATTACCGAATACAGGAAAAAGGTTGGCGTTGTTAAAAATTGAAATAACACAAATTAAAATGAAATGGTGCTATTGGCTCTAATTTCTCTCTCATTCTGGGGGGGTGGTGGATGGACGAATAGTTAGCATGTGCTTGCTGTATCATAAAGCCTGTCATTGAATCAGCCGGGGTGGTTTCTAATCCCCGGTGTTATTTGACAAGGAGTAGGGTAGTCTGCCCAACCTCTTGGGTTTTCTCCTGGTCCTCCTGCTCCTGTTTCCTCACACTGCTAAAGACCTTTAACGCATGCAAATTACTGAAATAAAATTTAACCATATGTTGGTCCCAAAATGACCTAGTTTGTGTCGAGTGGAGGTTAAACCCTATTTCTCTCTCTCTCTCTTTCTCATTCATTCAATATCAAATCTCTGCTTAAATCACCCCAAATCGTCTAATTTGTGCATGTGTTCAGTTTACAGCTGACTGATAATAAGTGTTCAATTTGCAAACTATTATTTTCCTAACCACTGTTGGAAAATTAATAATTATACATCAATTATGAATTGGGTTGTTTATTTTTTAACAGTGATGAGAAATTAATATATTGGAGTCATATTTAAATAGGGGATCTTTGTAAATATTTTAATCATGGGTTCTTTCAGGAAGAGGTTTATTTAAAGAGAGTATCAGAACTCGACCAAATCACAGAAATACGAGATAAGCAACGTCGATATCACGAAGATCTACGTAAACAACGATTAGATGAATTTATGGCAGGTTTTAGTGTCATCACGAATAAATTAAAAGAGATGTATCAGATGATAACACTAGGTGGTGACGCTGAACTTGAATTAATTGATTCTCTAGACCCGTTCTCAGAGGGCATCGTATTCAGGTAATAACATCTTGATGAAAAAACTGACATCTTGTGTGCACGTAAAAGAACCCTTCAGAGATGGAAAAAAACACAAGGACAGATATCTGTCCAAATTACTAGATGGTGTCCTTGCCAGGTCATCTGTCCTACACCATCAGGTCATCTGTCCTACACCATCAGGTCATCTGTCCTACATCATCAGGTCTTTGGTCCTACACCAACAGTTCATATGTCCTACACCTCCACGATCTCTGTCCTACACCATCAGGTTGTATGTGCTAAACCATCAGGTCACCTGTCCTACACATCCTGTCCTGCATCATCAGGTCCTCCTCCCTTCACCACCACGATCTCTGTCCTACACCATCTGGTCATCCGTCCGTCACCATTAGGTCCTATGTCCTACACTAACAGGTCCTTGGCCCTCCACCACCAGGACCTCCGTCCTACACAATCAGGACCTCCGCCCTTCACCATTAGGTCCTATGTCCTACACTAACAGGTTCTTGGCCCTTCATCGCCAGGACCTCCGTTCTACACCCCGGTTTCACAAAGCATTCTCAGACTTAATTGAAGAATGATGAAAAATATCTTCGATCCAGAAACACAAAACTTATTGATGTATTAAAAGAACAAAAGTTTTATAAAGGATTGTATTTTAGTCAACAATTTTAAGTAGGTTTATCACCTAATTCTGAGAATGTTTTATGAAACTGGGGCCTGATCTCTGAAATTATACAGTAATTTTATTGTGTGCCTGTATTTTATATTTCAGTGTTAGACCTCCAAGGAAATCGTGGAAGAACATATCGAATCTATCTGGAGGGGAGAAAACTCTTAGTTCCCTAGCACTGGTCTTCGCTCTACATCATTATAAACCCACACCACTTTATGTCATGGATGAAATTGATGCAGCTCTCGATTTTAAAAACGTTTCCATCATTGCTAATTATATCAAGGTAACATGTTATTTTAGACCTAAAAGTATCTTTAGACCACTAGGTCAGTTTGGGACTTGTAGTTACTGTACTTGTAACCTCCCATCTAGACTATGCTAATTCATTATTAGCTGGGACACCGGACTCAGATTTAAACAGACTGGACAATTCTCATACCCCTGTAATTCTGCAAAACTCTGGAACAATCTTCTTGTAACCATTAGACAATTAAATTCGTATCATGTATTTAAGCATTAATTGAAAACTCATCTTTTCAAACAGTGTTATGATTAGTCGTGTGAAGCGCTTAGGAACATTTTGATATGTAATGTAGCGCTATATAAATGAAAAGGTAACAATAATAATAAAATGGAGGACCAGGAGAAGAAAATAAGATTGGTCAGACAACCCTACAGACAACCCTACAGACAACCCTACTCCTTCTCACATAATTGACTCAATAAGGAGACCTTATCATCTTTCTTTAAAATCCCATGGAATATGTTGTTATTATCAGATTCAAGAACAGGGTGGTTGAGATGACCCACTCAGCTAATCTCGACAGATTCCGTAAACTACGTAGACTACATCTAGTCTCGGATGTATGACAGTAAGTGATATGTACCTACGCCCATACATTTGCGATGCGGCTACCGGTTTACTTTAACAGGAAAACTTGACGCTATTACACAAATTGGGAACCTATTCGGCTAGCGACCTATTCGACCGATCGAGCTGCAACCTGTTCGTTCGAAACCTATTTAGAGTAAAGACAACAGTCTCTATTTATCAACCAATAAAATCCAACGTTATGTCTATCAAATGGAAGTAGAATATATTATTTTTTATCCATTCCTTCAGCTCAGAATATAAGTGTAATTTCGTCATTATCTTACAGCTGGATCGGTCGAATAGGTCGCTAGAAAAATAGGTCGCCAACTTGTGTTTGGAATGGGCGCAGCCATGTTTCATCCGGGACCTGTAAAGTAGTTCCAATATGGCGGAATTCGTCGTACAGCCGAGTTTAGATTCCGAAATCTTACGAGGTTTGCCGAGTGTGAGATGACCATGGAATATGTTGTTATTGTCAGATTCAAGAACAGGGTGGTTGAGATGATCTTTAGGGGGGTGGGTGACCTAATAGTTATCGTGCGAGTGTTAAATCAGAAGTTCTGTCATTGAGTCAACTGGTGGGGTTTCATTCCCCGCTTGCATGTGACAAGGAATAGGGTCACCTGTCCAACCTTGTGGGTTTTCTCCGGGTTCTTTTGGACTGTAATTTAGATATGAAAAGAAATGAAATGGGGTTTAACGTCCTACTCTTATTCACCTAACCTGGGCTAATGGAAGACGACCAAACGCCATACAGTGTGCTATGAGGGAAATTTTGCCCGGGCAGCTGCACTACGGCCTACTCTTATATTGAATTCCAACTGTCAAGGGATCGTTTACGTGCATTCCAATGTGTACACGGTTTTTCATCCCATCCGAACAACTAGGCAGCTATCCTTGTCAGAATTTAGATATGATTTAGGACTAATTAGTCTTAATTCATAATAATAGTTTGTTCCAATTAACATGAATTTTTTTTATTTTTCAGGAACGAACCAGGAATGCTCAGTTTATAATTATATCACTACGTAGTAATATGTTCGAACTAGCAGACAGACTTGTTGGTATTTATAAAACCCACAACTGTACCAAATCAGTCACCATTAATCCCAATAAACTATCCCTCGGCAGTCTTGATACCAACGCAAACATACAACCGGTTGTCAAAGAAACAGAGAAAAATGATGAAGAAATTTTTACAGAAATAATCCAAGCTGTGTCGTAAATAAAAAAACTTTCGGTCACCTGAAGTTCAAACTGTGCCATAAATGCAAAAACTTTTGGTCGTCTTGTTTAAAAAAAAAAAAAACAATGCGAGGGGGGGGGGTATGATGATTGTTTTGAAACGTTCTATGTTCTATATAGACGATGATACAGTAGAAATTATTATGGTGCAGGGGGGGGTGGAGTGGTTATCCATTATATTAATGGGGAGAGGGGGTTATCCATTATATTGATTTCAATGAATTGATCAGAGATTTGATAATTGAACCTTCAGTACATTTCTGTTTTCATTCATATTTCTTAATATAATTACTTCTTATAGCACATGGCAACTCTCTAGTAAATTCTAATAACACATGGCAGCTCTAGTGAATTATTATAGCACATGGCAATTCTAGTGAATTCTTATAGCACATGGCAGTTCTCGTGAATTCTTAACAGGTCATACAGTTCTTAAGTATGCGTTTCTAAGAACTTAAATAATTTGTTTAATTTGCCTTATCTGTAGAACCTAAATAATTTATTTTAATTGGCTTTACCTATAGGTGAAGAGATATCAACATACTACTGTAAGATATGTTATAAACTAATATCATTTCAGGGGGCGTATCCAGTAATCTGTGGAAAAATTTCACTATATTGGATACTTTCAGGGGGCGTGTCCAGGAATTTGACCAGAAAAAAATGAACTACGTAAGCTGGGGGCAGGAATACACCTCCCTTTTAGACATGCGCCTGACTTGGGGGTGTCTGTGGTCAGAATACTGGTCTCACAACTAGAACATACTGTTTTAATTAATACTAATTGTTGAATATGTTTAATAATTTAGAAAGACGGCCATCTTGACATATATAGACGGCCATCTTGTTTTACTGTCAGCCCTGTATGTAATGGTGTATTTTTATATCATTATAAATTCTGTTATCTCAGTCTATTAAAGATCTAAATCTCTGTAATTTTGCACCTAGAAATGAATATTAATGGGTTACAATGCATATAACAATATAATTTGAATGTACATGTACATAAACTGTTTTACATTCAATCATTTCTGATTTACTCAAAATTCTAATCAGTTATGTTCGGGGGGCTTGGGGTGGCCTAGTGGTCTAGAGTGCCGCGCTTCGACCTCTAGCTGACTGGTCACCTCTGGCTTGCGGTTGTGGTTTTGAACCCTGGTGTGAGCGTATGTGGCATGGAGATAGGGGCGCCTTCTCAACCTTGTGGGTTTCCTCCGGGCACTCCGGTTTCCTCCCACTGCTATAGACCCCTATGCGCAAGCGAATGATTGAAATGAAATTTGACCATTTGTTAAGTCCCGAAATGACCTAGTTGTGTTGAGTGGAGGTTAAACCCCATCTCTCTCTTTCTCTCAGTTATGTTCGGTAAAACACGCAAAGAGTACAAATTGAATGGCAATCTTTCTCATCTGGTTATTCCAGTCTACTTCTTTAGTATTCCTCTTTGGGATATGTTTAGCCTCGCTCATCGAGTCGCTTCATTACAAATGCACTCGAAAGCATTCTGGCTGGCTATTTGTGTTTCAATTTTAAAATGTTCACCTTGTCTTAAATATTTGATATGAGAAACCCATGTTTCACTGTAATGAATGCCGCGTGGATAAATCTCAATTACCTGACCAGTGGATAGATCTCAATTAGCTAACGGGTGGATAGATCTCGATTAGCTAAAATAGATGGCGTGGATAAATCTTGATTAGCTAACACGTGGATAGATCTCAATGTAAATGAAATAAAATGGGGTTTAACATCCTACTGTTTTGCTATTAAACTGGGCTAATGAAGACTGGTATTGGCCATATAAGTGGTGTAAGAGGGAAATTTTTCAACCCTACTCATATAGAGATTCCAACTGCCAAGGGATCTTTTATGTGCACAATAATGTGTACACATGACCTCAGGTTTTCGTCCTATCTGAACGACAAGGGGATCCCCCTCCCCGGAAAATCTGAATGAACTTTCTTGGTCAATGCAGGGATCGAACACCTGACCTCCAGGCTAGCGAGCCAGCGTCTTACCCACTATGATCACCCAGCTAAAGATGTAGTAAAATGTTAGATCATGATTGAATAATTACCACAATATAATTTAGCATGTATTTCTATGGTTGGGGTTTTGTGGATGGACAAATGGTTGTAGCACGTGCGCGCTGTATCATAAGGTCTGTCATTGAGTTAACTTGTGTGGTTTCGTTTCCCCAGTTGTACGGGACAAGGAGTAGGGTCGCCTGTCCAACCTCGTGGGTTTTCTCCGGGTCCTCTGGTTACCTCCCACTGCTAAAGACTGCTACGTGCAAGCGAATATTGAACCATAACCATATGTTTGTGTTGAGGTTTACACCCTACACATCACATGCATTTGGGGGGGGGGGGGGGGGTCATAGTTCAAACTGTTGAGGCTAGCTACACCCTACACTTATTTCCATGGGAGGGGGTCATTGTTCAAAGGAATAAAATATTGAAGTCTATTCATCATATATGGTTTGTTTTATTTAAGATATGTTTCTCTCCATTTCATATTTTCAGTACCGGTAGTTATACAATAAATTCTATTGATCAAGGGACATAACTCTGGCAGTAATAATTCTATTGATCAGAGGGCATAACTCTGGGAATAATAATTGGACTCAATGTTAAAGCCTGTAACATCACAGGCTGTAGCTATTTCCCAACATTCCATTGCTTCCAATCTTTATAGACACAATGGGGACCACATTTGGCAATCTCCTCATCATAAATTTGTAGGGGTTGACCGTTTATATATTTTGCTACGGGATATGGAGTTGACTAGGGTGAAAATATCACTTCCGACACAATGATTGCTCCACAGAAAGACACTTTACACCCGCTATCCCTCCACTGTAATATTCTCAGTATTACCCAAAACTGCTATGAAATTGCAAATTTGATCCCTAGACCAAAAAGTCAACCTAAAAATGCAGGAAAAGGGGAGAAAAAAAATTAAAGAGAAAAAATGTCTATTAATAACTCGCACTACATAATAACTAGTCTCAGTCCTATATACCTCACATGTTGCTGCTATTTGAACAAATCTGCTGTAATCTAATAAACAAACATATATGCAATTCCCTGGCCAAAGATTATGAAAATCCATGCATTTTGAGATGACAAGTGCATCATTCTGCAAACACTATAATACATCAGAAAACTGCGGAATTTCAGACAAAAATTTAAAAGCACATGAATTTTGAATTCCACAGAACATTTTTATTTTTGAACATAAATGCATTCTGTAAAAAGATAACATAAATTCAATATAAATCAAACAAGAAAATCCTTGAAAACAGTAATTATCATGTAATATTAGATTTTTTAAAAAAATTTTCAATGAAAAGTACACAGTTTTTCTCTGTTAACGCAGTTTGAAGTGCCAAATTGTGATCAAATCTAAGATGTTGAAACATGCAGTGCCTATAAATTGTAAAATGTCTTCTACATAGCTGTATTTACATAGCACAATTAAGTTCAGATAATCTGATTATGTAACACAACGACAGTTTTATGACCCCCACCCCATAGTAGGGAATCTGATACATGGCTGACCAATCACATTTATCACTGTCCATTCTGACCTGTCAAATGATTTACAATGGTGACCGTACCTACAAGTTTCCTGGTCCAGAGATATGCACAACAGTCAACATACAAGCCATTAATGTTATCGGCTGGAACCCCAACCGACTACAATTTGCTCTCAACTTCCACAGGTGTCACAGATATCAAGGATGAAATTAATATGCATCTTTCTACTAAAGCCAGTCCTGGAAGTCATCTAGTTTTGAGATGTAGACCTGAAATGTTAAATTTGGATGAGAATGAGAATTCTGAGGCGAATGCTATCCAGGGGAACAGGATCGTAGACATCCAGAAAATGATCGAAATGTGGAATTCTGTCATTCAGTTACATGCAAAGGGAGAAGAAAGGCCTGTGCAGTATCAAACTTCCAGCTTGTTAGTGAGCAGAATTGGGGAGCTGGTTGGATGTACTCTGTAAAGTGTATAAAATGTAAATTTATCTCACCTGTCTGTCTACAAGTTGTATAAAGAGATTCCAACTGGGAAACCTGGAAGAAAGGCAGCTGTTACTAATCTGACCCTACAATCTGGACTGTTAGACATGCCGGTCGGAAACACCAGAGCTCGAAGTGGCGTGCAGACTCTTTCTAACCTAGTTAGTGCTAAAATGAGAAGGTTGAACACTGTTAACATGAGGGAAAAAATCAAAGCAGTTAAATTTTTTAATGAGACGGTTGAGGCAGTTAACCCAAATATAAACATAACGCTACAATATACGTCCACATTCCTGCTTTGATTGATATGGAACTTTGTCAAGAAGGCTAGGCGTTTGGTTTGTTTAGCGTTGAGGGTCGTGCACCAACATCAATAGTTGCCGTCCTTAGAGTATAAGGAATAAGTATACCAAGATAATCCATTCAGAATTGTGCCTTCCTAACGCTAAAGGCAAAAAGTGGGCGTGGCTCTGCCCCTGGGGGTCCGGACATTCATCAAAATCAATTTAGTGGACGCCCTCAGGCTATAAGGAATACATAAGCCAAGTAAACGACAAACACAAAAATTGGGCGTGTCTTGCCTGTGTGAGTCGGGACATGCAGTTGACGTCCTTAGGCTATATGGAATACATACATGTATCCCAAGTTTAAAGACGATCCATTAAGAATCGTGGCCTGTAGACAATACACACAGACACGAAGTAAAAATGGACATGGCTCTGCCCCTGGGGGTTAGGAAATCACCAAAAACAATAGGGGTCATCTTTAGGGTATAAAAGGAATAGGTTTGTAAAGTTTTAAAAGGATCTGTTAAGAATTGCATCCTGTAGGCGAACACAAGACACAAAATCATTGGGCGTGGCTCTGTCCCAGGGGGTTCGGCATGCACCGAAAATAATAGTGGTCAGCCTTAGGGTATAAGGAATATAAAAAAAAGTTTTCAAGACGATCGATTAAGAATTGTGGCCTGTAGGTGATACTCAGACAGACAAAAAAAAAATGGGCGTGGCACTGTCCCTTGGGGTCGGGCATGCACCAAAAACAATAGGGATCTTCCTTATGGTACCAAAAATAAGTATTCAACGTTTCAAGATGATACATTAAGAAATGCAGCCTGTAGACGACAGACAAACAAATACAAGAAATGGGTGTTGCTGTCCCACGAGGGTCGGGCATGCACCCAAAACAAAAGGGATCATCCTTAGGGTATAAGGAATAAGTATTTTAAGTTTCAAGATGACCGATTAAGAATTGTGGCCTGTAGGCGACACACAAAAAGAAAATGGGCGTGACTCTGCCCCTGGGGGTTGGGCATGCACCCCAAATGATAGGAATGTTCCTTAGGGTACAAAGAATAAGCCTTCAAAGTTTCAAGATGATACGTTAAGAAATGTGGCTTGTAGACGACAAACAAATAAATACAAGGAATGGGTGTGGCTCTGCCATTGGGGGTCGGGCATGCACCAAAAAACAATACGGATCATCCTTAGGGTGTAAAGAGTAAGTATACAAAGTTTTAAGAAAATCTAGTTAGAATTGCTGCCTGTAGGCGACACACCGACACACAAAAAGAAAATGGGCGTGGCTCTGCCCCTGGGGGTTGGGCATGCACCCCACACGATAGGGATCATCCTTAAAGTAAAAAGGGTAAATATACAAAGTTTGAAGAAAATCCAATAAGAATTGCGCCCTGTAGGCGACACAAAGACACACGAAAAGAAAATGGGCGTGGCTCTGACCCTGGGGATTGGGCATGCACCCCAAAGATAGGGATGTCCCTTAGGGTACAAAGAATGTGTATGCAAAGTTTCAAAATTATAAGTTAAGAAATGTGACCTGTAGACGACAAACAAACACATACTAGAAATGGGCGTGGCTCTGCCCCTGGGGGTCGGGCATGCACCAAGAACAATAGAGATCTTCCTTAGGGTATAAGGAATACGTATACCAAGTTTGAAGAAAATCCAGTAAGAATTGCGCCCTGTAGGCAACACAAAGACACACGAAAAGAAAATGGGCGTGGCTCTGCCCCTGGGGGTAGGGCATGCACCCTAAACGATAGGGATGTTCCTTAGGGTACAAAGAATGTGTATGCAAAGTTTCAAGTTTATAAGTTAAGAAATGTGGCCTGTAGATGACAAACAAACAAATACTAGAAATGGGCGTGGCTCTGCCCCTGGGGGTCGGGCATGCACCAAAAACAATAGGGATCTTCCTTGGAGTATGAGGAATAAGTATACCAAGTTTGAAGAAAATCCATGAAGAATAGCGCCCTGTAGGCACACATACACACACACACACAGACAGGGGCGACGGCATAATACGTTCACATTATGAATGTGGACGTATAATAAATGTTGCAGTGGATGGGCGCTACAACAGCATAACCATAGGCCAGACTAAAAAGCAAGGGCAAGCAGCCTCGCAAGCCATTGGAATTGCATGCGAGACAAACACAAAGCACAAATATATCCTGAGTGCTGTGGTGCAACATAAACTGTGCTGGCAAGGTGCCTGGCTTAGGGGAAAAGGTGTTACAGTCAACTGCCCTGGGGGACACGAAGGTTGTACTGCAAGTTTACCAGTCCATGCACCATTATCTGAGTATGATATGGGGAAAAGCATTGGGACAGAACTAGCTCTCCAAAACGTCCTCATCAAATATGCAACAACAGATGGAGATGGGCGATCAGCTGCTGGAATTGAAGATAGTTTAAAAATTTTGCATCCGATGTGGAGTGTTGAGCGACTAGCTGACCCTTCACACCTGGCTGCCACTCAATTAAGGCATTGCTATAATGCAAAATTCAGTGACGAGATGTTTCCTGGTAAAACCAGACTGGATAAGGGCAAGGTCAAGAAAATACTGAGCCAAGATGTCAAAGCTCGATGCAGTCTAATCATGACTACATTGGTTGAAAATCACTGTGGTAACACTGAGGAGATGAGAAAACGCCTACCAAAAGTCCTAGAATCCACTATCATGCGTTACGATGGTGACTGCTCAAAGTTCAGGTCTCATTCTGTTGTGTGCCGGGGTGGGATAACAAATAACTGGTGGAACCGTTCCATGTATCTGGCCTCAAATAAAGTCGATTACCTGAATATGAATGAAAATGACAAATCAATTCTAAGTGAAATTTTAAAAATTCGAAAAAGTGAAGCAGCTTTAGAAAAAAACAAATTCCAAACAAACACACAGAAATGTGAGGCAATCAACCGCTCGTTGAGTGTTTCACTTTCAAAGAATGTAAATTACGGAAGAAATGCGATGGGTTGACTTTCCTCAACAATATTGAGAAGCAATGATAGAAAGCTAAACTTCTTGGGGCCAATCTTTCTCTAAAGACAAGATATTCTCTGCGGCAAATAGAAAGAGGAAGTCTGTACCACATAGAATACCAAACCAGACCCGAAGTGCAAAGACAAGCACTTCTGTTGTGCGGACGAAAGCTTCACAAATTCTTTGAGTACAAGAATTACTGTGCAGTTGAATCCGGCTACAAAAAAGGCCATTTAGACCAGCCATCAACAGCAGACGACACTTTACAGGATCACAGCTATAGTAAATAAGCAAGACAGACAAATGCAAGCCATTGTCATACACCCACCTTTTGCCTTCATACTTGTGTTGAGGTCAGTCATTCCATCCTCTCATAGTAACTCGACACCTGAAATGACAAAAAGATGGGAATAAATATGTAATTAAAAAAAAGTAAAAAAATAATAGTAATAAAAAAATATGTTGTTGAATAAGAAGGGAGACCTCCTCATGGTTTCAACTGGAAATAGAAATAATATGCCTCTTTATTTTTAGCGAACATTCCTTCAGTGGTTTCTCCAACAAGAAATAAGTCAACGATCAATAGTAAAAAAGTAAACCTTGAGTGTGACTTACATCTACGCCAGTCTCAAATTTAGAAGACACCTGCTGTAGGCATCATGGCCAAAGCAGTGGCCATTGAATTTACAGTACTGTCTATCATTATCAATATGGTGCGGCTCAAAACTGATGTGGTTGGCATTAGTACACAGGCTGTTGTGACAGACATGGGAACAATCCATGCTTGAGCCTACTTAAGGGCAAATCAAAACTTAACGCTGTGGTCACCACAAAGGACAGTCTTGTAAAAAAAACACATGCAACTAGAAACATTGTAATACACTATTCAGTGTTTTGATATGACATCATGCAACAAAATGTAAAAATTTACCCCCAAATTCACACCCTGCCAACAGATACCCCCAATTAATGGCTATTTTGATATGAAATAGTCACAAAACTTGCTGCTGAGCAATAAAAAAAACAGTATTCTTACCATTTCTGACACTTTCCATTCAAAACTTCAGGAAATAAGTGGCTGAGAAAATATCCATCTTCCAAGCTTGTTGCCATGTCAGGACTCAGACTAGTAATTATTTTCCCATTGACTTCAATGTTAAATTCATGTAACATCATAGGCTGTAGCTTTTTTCTCAACATTCCATTGGTTCCAATCTTTATAGGCACAATGGGGACCACATTTGGCAATCTCCTCATAAATTTGTAGGAAGGAGCATACTAGTCATTAGGGTGGAACAAAATACTAGGGCTGGAACCCTTACTGTCTGTCAGTGAACCATGACTGAGTATCCGTTTATACGTTATGTTCCATACAATAGGTGACGTTAATACAACACGTTTATACAATACATTAATACAATAGGTGACGTTAATACAATAGGTTATGCTAATACAATACGTTACGCTAATACAATACGTTACGTTTACACAATACGTTACGTTAATACAATACGTTAATACAATACCTTACGTAAATACAATACTAGTCAGGGTAAATAAAACCAAAATGCAGAGTGGTCCCAAACAAATTGCAAAAGAAGCTAACTATGTTTGGTTCGATCATACATATATCAGACAACATCATACTCAAATTCGGCCAAAATCGGCCAAGGCAAAATGACATAATCAGCATAATTCAATATGGTTGTATCTTGACGACACAATGTCACTGCGTGACGTCATCAGCTTGCCTGTGTCGACAATAAAAGAGGCGAGATTAAAGAGAATTTATTTACAGTCAAATTCAGAAATAAGTTTATTTCTGTCAATCGACACCCCAAAACAAGTTCAATTTCTACAAGTTCACACATTCGTACATTCTAGTCCATATCGACAACAGGAACATGTACTTTTAGTCGATGAGGATGAGGCGGTGCTAACGGTGTGTTCATGAGCCGTGGCAATAGAGTTTCACAGCGTAATTCCAAACCCCAGTAGGCCCTCATTTCAACAACGGAAGTGCCTGTCACCGCTTTCTCCTTGAACTTTCGCAGTCTCAATGGGCCCAGGCTCTCATTGGGTTTGCCGCCGGCTCGAATAATTTGACTCAGGCTGGAACATGTTTCCGCACAAAAAACACTCGCTTGTTCCCTAAACATTGCATTATCCATCTTTCTCAGTGGTGACCCCTTCTCGATGCCGAACAAACGAGATGTAGTATCACATCCAGCAACTGCATGGAGGAAAGGTAGTCTTGAACAAATATTTTCAGCAAGGACAAAGCATATACCAAACACTTTCTGTTTTGTGTATATGATACAATTATAAATTATTTGTTTTTAAAACACAATCTTCCAGAACTGAAGGTTACACTTAAAGTTTTCGAAGCAGCTCCACGTTTTGTTATACAATCAGAAAGTTAATGACTGCTTGGAACCCACTCAATTTTACTAATTTCCCCGTTTTCTCACATTTGCTTAAGAGTCATTCCACGAGATAACCATGTAATATCATGCAGATGTTCGAAGGTGTGGGTCAGCCGTTTTAGTTCATATTCGCAGGGTTTGGTCAACCCGTCAAGCCTACTCCCTAGCCAAAATCACTGAGTTCAAAATCAACCGTTTTTGAGATACAGGCCTTTTACGTTTTTCGGCTGTTTTTTGCCATTTTCAGGCCACATTTTAGGTATTTTCGTCGCACCACTACCGCTATTACATGACCCTGGAGAACTAGGTTTGGGTTGTTCATGATAGCTGGGGTCTTGAACGACCACATTAAGTTAATTTTCCAAAGCTGTCCGGATACTTCACAAGATATGTGTCTAGAGATACTTGAATTATACCCTTTCTTCAAATTGCTCCACTGGAGCAGGGTTTACGATCAAAACCCTGTAAATATGAACGCTCTCATAAGCGTCTGTCCAATTACAAGATCTTTCGATAAACCAGCCCAATACCGGTCTCTCCTGCGGATAACAAAAAGTCCAGCACTTAACATTTCATAGATTCGGGGATTCGTAGCTTCGAGTTCGTCAAGGTCACGCAGATATATCTGGACACTCTTCGCGTAGTGATTGTGACCAGCGGCAACGAAATAAGGAAGCATTTCTCGAAGACAATATTTGTGCAGCAACCAGGATCCTGTCCTCTGTGAGCGAATAAAATCGCGTAGTATATCAACTATTGTCATGTACTGGAGCCAAAGTTCCGGAGTGGCAAAGGTGGCCAATACGCTCTTGGTTTTCTCCAAGTCCTTCTGCTATTCTAGACCGGATTGTCAAGTACTTCACAGAACGAAATATCCTTGTCCACCATCAGAATATAGGTAACGACATTTTCACCATTATAGTACTTCAAGGACTTCGCGAAGAATGGTATTTTTCATGAAATGTCCAATGCAACCCAAGTAGCTCATCAGGGTATGAAAGTCACCTAAGTCCAAAATGACTTGTTTTAGTTCACTGCTGTCCGGTTCATTACACGCTATTGCCCTCGCTTTCAGCCACAACGGTTGGTCAAATGTTATAACAGGAGTGCAGTTGTGACGTTTGGCGAGTGATGAAGGATAGGGTCGAGTATATACACGTCATATTCGTGGGGTTCAAGTCGTCATTGGTAGAAACCTTACAGTTGCTTTTCCCGCAACGGCTTGCATCACACCTGACCACCCTGATGCATTTAGCCTCAATGATCTTGCTATTTTCCAGTTTGCAGTACAGTATCGGCTTATTTTTGCTTGGAATGTCGTAATGTAATATATCGACTGTAGATCTGACAGCCTTTGGTCCATCTCTACAAATCATCACCTCGGAACGAATTGAAGGAGTAATCGCCTCTATCATGCCACTAGCATGTAGAGAGGTTGTACCATCTAAGGTCCATGGATTCCTGTCAACATTATCACACACATATTGTCAAAAATGACCATTGCCTAATATCACTTTTACCAGGGTGTCACTGTCAGTGTCAATATCAGCTCTTCCCCAGTTCAGTACTTCAGCATACGACGAATACAATCCGTGTTCATGTAACGTATTGATAAGGAATTTTGAACCGAATTTATGGTGTAGCTGAACTGTTAATCCCAACTGCAAAGGAGCAACCAGAGGCCTTGGTCTTGCAACCTGCACTAAACATTATCCTATCGTAGCCATTTTCAATCCCTTTGACTTCCCAACAAGCAGCTCGTCTAAGAAAAGCTTCAGAGAATATGGCAGGAAATCCAACATAACGTCCACAGACTTCAGTTCATTCGGATCCGGATAAAACTCTTTTGAAAACGATTTGTACTTATCATTCATCTCACTTTTGATGAGTGCGACAACTGTTCATATTATTTGATCTTTTTCTCCCTCTTAGTCACACGAAGTTTCGAGTTTTCGTGAATGGTCTATAAAATTGAAGCTGCCGTTTCATTGTTGTTATTGTTATCGCCCAGCAATTCGATCTGCTTGACCTAGAATTCGGCTGGTGGCTGTTTACCTGTGTTGAAATTGACGTCACAAACTTGATGGTGAACAGCATCAGCTGCATTTAAATCATTACCAACAGCAGCGATTCTTCCCAGAACGATCGTCGCTCAAAGGTCCTTGCGCTCGTCACAACTTGTGAGGATAGTTGCTTGAAAGTCAAAAGTCCGAACGGGAAAAGCTTTTTATTCCCGAACTTACCTATCTGATATATCCAGCCCACAGAAGAAACAATTGTAATCAAACCTGAATGACGAGCACTGGGGTCGTCTTTTGACGGGGCTGTCTGCTGCAACAAATTCACTGTCTGATTCTTTTTTCCGTTTAGTTATTTCGATTTCGATATTTCCTTCTTGTTCGTAAAATCAAGTCTACATCGTTCATGCACTATAGTTCCAGATACCACATTGATGTTTAGCCCGCGATTGAGACTTGCGTCGTTCACAGTATGTGCACCAGTAGCCTGCAATGTAACAGCTTTTATGCCATTCCCAAGAGATTCCTTACAAATAGGGCACGCGTCCATCTTTACTGTGGCGGAAAGCATGGCGGAAAAGCAATGAAATGACGTCATAATTGCACTAGTTGCGGGATATCTCTCTACGAAAATTTCGATATTTCGCAGGGGCCGAATTTGGGTATGATGTTGCCTGATATATGTATGATCGAACCCAACTTCATTGCTTTCTTTTTGCAATTTGTTTGGGGTAAAAATTATCCTTCTCCGACTATACGTTAATACAATACGTTACGTTAATACAATATACGTTACGTAAATACAATACGTTACGTAAATACAATACGTAACGTTAATACAATACGTTATGTTAATGCAATACGTTAATACAATACGTTACGTAAATACCATATGTTAATACAACACCTTACGTTTATAAAGGATATTAATACATACGTTACGTTAATACAATAAGTTACGTTAATACAATACGTTACGTTAATACCAGACGTTAATACAATACGTTACGTTTATAAAGGACATTAATACAATACGTTACGTTAATACCAGACGTTAATACAATACGTTACGTTTATAAAGGACATTAATACAATAGGTTAATATGATGCGTTAATACAATGCACTAATATCGTTAAGCAATTATCATTAAGGTAAATCGTTCGTTGTTAATATTAAATCGTTCATTTTATCGTCAGATTACAGTAGTAGTACAAATATTCATTTTAACGAAGATGGTGGTCATTATGACGTTATAATCATGATGATGACGTTACATTAATCCCAATGACGTAACGTTCTATTTTAAGAGTTTTTGTTTTGATGATCATATTATGTTACAAATAAATCGATTAGAGGGGAGAGTTGTCCCTTTAAGCGTATTGTCCCTTGTACTTGTAGGAAACAACGTGCGATAAGAGTATCATTCATAGATGCAACACAACCATTAATTTATGGAGTTAAGACGTAAAATATTTAAAGAACTATACATAATTCTTGACCAGAAAACATCCATGTTACAAACTATAATCATTAAAAGCTTACTAACAACTTGTGTGGAACTACAGGGCTTCATTAAATATATGACCTTGCCCGAAAATAAACTTATGTAAGAAAAGGACAAGGATCTTAACATTATAAAATACTGACTTGGATAAACAAATAACAAAATAATATGAATTCTGACGTAACAACAACAAAAACTGAGAATTTTACAACAAAACAAGAACACTCAGTAATATAGCTACCTTATCTTACATCACTCATTCATACAAATCGAGGAGAGGAACTCATATAAATTCTTGTTACAGTCTACAAGACTACAGGTGATCCTCGCTTGTTTCTACCATATCCAGATTACAGGTGATCCTCGCTTGTTTCTACCATATCCAGTTTTTATCGTCTAAGAACATTAAGCAGTTCACTAAATCTTTATTATAGCCAACGTGCTTATATTAAATCATCATCACCATCACCGTCGTCTTCGTCGTCATCACTATTGTCACCATCATCATCATCACCGTCATCGTCACTATCATCATCATCATCATCATCACTATCATAATCATCATCACTATCATCATCATCCTAATCACTGTCGTCACCATCAGTATGGTCTACGTTATATTCATTACCAACACGACGACCATTAGGATATATGTCGTTTTTTTTTAAATCTTGACTTAGTTCATGGTCCGTATTAAGAGTAAAATACTGGTAGTATTTATATTCACTATAATCATCATCTCTATCAATATCTATATCATAATCAACATAATCAACATAATCATCATCACAACCATCATCAATATACTCTACGTTGTAATCTTTAGTGTCCAGAATATCTTTCAGTAGAAGAAAATCATTTAATTCACGAGGCAATTCTAGATCCTTAACTTTGTCCGTTATTCCATATCCCAACTTCTGTCTAATGAATCTTCTACACAGGGACTTTAGAGATATATTACTACAAAAAGTAACGAATTCTGCTCTGCCCTGTGAGTGGATAATGTCTGTTGGTTCATATACTTTGTCTTCCTCAACAAAATCTAAAGAAGTCATAATTTCCTCTCCTTCTGCGCCACTAAGATATAACAGTTTTCTCAGTTTATATCTTTCTTGGTGGTTTAGCTCAGTTAGATTAATTTGGTTATAGCTACTTTCAAGTGACGATGATACGAGAATCTGAAGACAACAGTTTTCAGCAACTAAATGTCTAATAAAACAAATGGCTTGGCATGGTTCCCAGAACAAGGGAAAACACAGAGCTGTTTGAATAATCGTGTTACCATCGATACAGGGTAAATTGAGAAGACCCGTATTACCATTAGATAGAAGTAATTTAAAACAAGTCAAACCAAAGGCACTCTGATAAATATTAACATATTGTAGAGCAGATCGTCCTAAATAGTCTAACATGGTAACTTTGGCACCAGCTTGAAGTAATTTCCTTGTAAGAACTCTGTCGTTTTTCATAGCAGCCATCATTAAACTAGTTCTACCTCTATTATCAGGAATATTTACATCTATTCCATCAACACCAAGTAAAATATCAATACAAGCCATGTATATTGGATATATTTGTCTACAATAATTTTTAACAACTTCATTGACCTGTCTCTTGTTCAAGCCATCTTTAAACATCGTAAATCCAATGATACAGAGATGTAGAGCTGTGTGACCTTGCTTATTTCGCTTATTGATCTCTAGTCTAGGGTGATGACGAGTGAATAGTTCTAAATATTTACTGTTTAATAAAAAGGCAGCTACCATAGTAGATGTGTTGGTTTTTGAACAGGGGCGGTTGATGTCTAGCTTGCTATTTAACAACCACTGAAACTTGCTGAGGGAATAATCAAAGTTAACACCAGCTAAAAGATGAAGCATATTCTCTCCTTCAGCAGTAAAACCATTAACAATCAACTTACGCCCAACGTAATAACTGAACACCCAAAACCTCTTACATTTTAAAATATCATGGAATAACCTAATTCCATTGTTACCTGACATCAGATCTGAACCTGAATCTATTAAAAGTTTAAAGGCGCCTATAGAATTTAACATGTAATATTGGACACAATAACTAATTGCTGTATCACCATTATTATCAATCAAACTTAGATCAGAATGATGAATTAATAGTTTTAATATACTGATATCAGCTTGGAATTTTAAATGGTACATTAAAGCCGATTGTCCCAGTTTATTTTGATGGTTTACATTACAACCAGCTTTTAATAAAATGTTAATCAATTTAACATGCAGTGAAACACATTTGTCCAGAAATGATTTTAGTAGTGTGTGTAGTTTTTTTTTGGACCCAAAATGCAGATAATACTGGTAGATTTCAACGAAAGAGAACAATGGAGTATTACCGTTATCGTCAGGTTGGTTTATGTTTACTCCTGTTTTTATTAAAGTATCAACGATCTGTATCCATTTCTCTTCAAATTCATGATAGGAAGACAGACAACGTAACACATCATCATTAGAGGAAGATATATAACGTAACAAAACATCATTAGCGGAAGACATATAACGTATGTTGCGTTTAAAGCTATCACCTAAAACATAGTGAAGTATGTTACATTTAAACCTATCAATATAATTTACATCTACTCCATGTTGTATCAGATACATCACAACCTCACACAACCCACATCTAGCAAGTATAAATATAGGTGTCTCTTTATCCTCATTCATCTGGTTTACATCTACACCAGCATTAACTAATTTCACTACACATTGTAATATCAAATCACGTTTATCTGGTTCGGCATATCTCCTACAGCTATTTAAAAGTAAGTGTAACATGTTATTAGAACGACCATCAATATAATGAACATCTACCCCGTGTTCTAACAGATATATCACAACCTCATACAACCCATATCTAGCAGCTATAAATATAGCTTTCTCTTTATCCTCATTCACCTGGTTTACATCTACACCAGCATCAACTAATTTCACTACACATTGTAATATCAAATCACGTTTATCTGGTTCGACATAATCACAGCTATCTAAAAGTAAGTGTAACATGTTATTAGAACAACCATCAATATAATGTACATCTGCTACCCCGTGTTCTAACAGATATATCACAACCTCATAGAACCCTCTTCTAGCAGCTATAATTAAAGCAAGCTTCTTATCTTGTAATGATAATGTTTCTACCACTTCCTGTATATTTCCATCCCATTTAGCTTCATGTAGTTTATTCTCCAACCTAAAATTTATTAAACATATTGTTTTAGTTATAAAATATATTGAACATATTGTTTTAGTTTTAAAGATGATATAAATACAAAAACAATGTAAAAATTCAACCTGTCTTATTAATCAAGAATTAATCAATACATCTATATTATAAAACCATTCTTATATTTGAAATATGTAATTGTCTAAATATACATGAATTATTTATACCATTTAGTTATTAGAGTGTTATTAGAATTTGTCTACCGGAGATGTTTTAAACATGATACCTTACCCTAGTTTACCCTGATGTTCACCGTATAGGCGAACTATACCTTACCCCAGTTTACCCTGATGTTCACCGTAGATACAATAGGCTAGTGTTTATATATAATATACATACCTCTGTTCATGGTCATCCATCTTATCTAAATGTCGGTCTATATCCAGTAGCTGTTTTTATGTCAACATCACTAAAATAAACAAATAAAAAAGACTTGAAGTTCTGTACATATTAGCGTGAATCGGGGTAAACGTTTTTTACCGTCCACCGGAGCCTGGTCTTATGACGTCATATGTGGATTGTAGGTTAAGATAAGGGTTAGGCTTGACCCAGGGTTAGGGTTAGGGTTAGGGCTAGCCCTGTCTACATCTCGAGACTGTGACGAAATCTACAGGCCACAGCCCTTATCCTAACCCTTATCCTACCCCACAATCCACATATGACGTCATAAGACCAGGCTCCGGTGGACGGAAAAAAATGCCTACCGTGAATCGGAGTGTAACTTCCTGCATTATGACCCCTCTGATTGAATGAAAAATCATGTTTTTATCACTTGAACCCCCTATTTTGAGGTCACATTTTTTTTATCTCATTTTACAAATCTTTTAAATGTATATCATCGTTACACCCTAGCATAAATGATGGTTGGGTTGGAATTTCGTAAATATCAAGGTCCGTATGAAAATTCAAAGGATATCTCAAGTCTAAGATAGTCATTTAACTACTAGCTTTCACAGGGGTCATGTCAGCGATTTCGGCCATATTTTCCATGCGGGATAGGTTAGGGCCCAAATGCACGCACAAGCGATATTTGACCGATTGGACACCTCCTTATCCCCCGGAATGGGGTTTGGAGTTTTATCCTCAGAAAAACGGAAAAAATCGATTTTTTTAGGTTGAAATTTGAGAGGCTGCCTCATGTAAACCAATGGAGATACATTGGGATATAATATAGTCAAGGTTGTTCTCTAACAGTACAAATTAGTTAAAATTCGAAATCTGCACAGTGGTCCTTATTCAGACTGGATGCTAAATCCAATCCTACGAACCATAGATTTGATACCCTAACTTTGAACAGTTGTAACGCCCCCTTTGCGGGGTTGCGGGAGAAATGTGGTACCCGGGGAGAACAAGTATGACCAACCAGTAGAATCGTATTCAAGAAAAATATCCATTGCAGCCCAATGTTGTGGATCACAGTGAACGGTCAAAAATAGTGAAAAAAGAATAAAATTTAAGAAAAATGGCGAATTTGATATATCTTGTATTTCTCAATATAGTCCGGCAGCAGGTCGACGAACCTGGAAATATAGTCCACCTAATGTATTTTAATGGATTATATATCTTCCCTGGCACCTTTGGGGAAATTTAAATATTCAAGATGGCCGCCCTGAGGCATTTTCGGTTATTTACTTTAATTTAATGGGGTATAATTCGGAAAAAAATCTCTCGGACCTCGGTATGAAGGTGGTTTCTGTAAGAATGTGATCTAATGAGCTTGGGTATTCATCCTAAAAGTGACGACTAATTCCGCTAGGGGGCCAAAGTCATAATGGCAGCTCCTTTTTGGAGGTAAACTCATAGTGTCCCCCTATACGGTGTGTAATATATTGAACTATAGGTTTTCATTGTCAATTTCTTCAGATATAAACATAAATACATGTTCAAGCAAAAAGTGTTGAAATCCGATGATATTCTTCCCCTAATATTCTTATAAGGACACAGAGTATACACGGTCAAACACAATCAACTATCAGACCATCGTGAGTTGAAAGCAAATTTGTCACACATTGTCACATATTTGTCTTGTGCAACCTCGGGAATTTGTCTAACCCACCCTCTCTTGAATCACTGGAATACTCGCAATCGGTAGAACATTCTGATTCTTCCCATTTTATCCATGTTATGCAACGGGGATGACATTTGTCTTCCCTCATTCTACTCTGTTTTCTAGTGGAGAAGGTGACACGGACGGGTGTCACAGTGGATCATAATTTATGCTTGACAATTCCTTCTCCGTAGCTTCTGTTCATATGGCTCTCTGATTTGTGCTCTTTATAGTCAAGTGATACATAAGTTTTTACGTTAACGGCTCTATTATTTTCCATGATCACTAAATTTAGTTATTTTGTTGAACTTGGGAACCATATTGGTGTTTCGTTCGGTCATGGCATATTTCACCATTCAGATAAGAAATTTGGCGACCCCCAAAAAAACCTATAGTTTAATACATTATGAATATTGTTATGTCTTGCCAAATATGGCCACCATTTTGAATTTAAGCTCAATCTGGAATACTTTAAGTAAAAAAGGGTGATTTTAAGGACAATCACGGGCCATAACTCAGGAAGTTACGATCCGATGGGCGCAAATATCGAAAAGAACCAAGATCTTTAGGTTATAAACAAACATGTCAAGTTTCACCAAAACTGGTTTACAATTGGGACCTCTATAGAGTCCACAAGCTAAAAACATGATTTTTCGTACAATCAGGGGCCATAATCCATGAAGTTTCGTTCCGATACATGCCAATATCGAAAGCAGCCGAGATCTTATGGGGATAAACCTATATTTCAAGTTTCGTCAAAATCGGATAAGAATTGTGACCTGTAGAGAGTCCACAAACAAATTGTGGACGGACAAGGGGCATAATACGTCCACATGAAAATGTGGGCGTATGAAAAGAGAAATTAGTGCCGGACAAAATGACAGGCACCAGAGGTTTTGTGCCTGACAATGCCTGAATCTGGGCCTGACATTTTCATTGACTGGTGCCTTATTTCCAGGCTTGCCTTTACGGTATTTGAAAATAACAACAGATCTATTGTACACGCAACACATAAATTTATAGAAAATTGGCAATTCTTGGACAAGATTTGACATGTCAATACTGAATATATAGGCCTATGTTCAAATATACTAAAGTCACCAAAAATAAAATCTGATCTTATTAAATCCAAACAAAAATTAAAGTTAGTGAGTGTATTTGAAAGATAATGATAATATAGCATTACCACATCAAAATTCTAACTGTGATTAACAGCAATTTGGTATGTGTACTTATTTAGGGGCTGCTACAAGGATCTCAATTCTGTTTGAATTATGAAAATTGAAAAATTATTAAAAAAGTTATGATAAAATTTAGATGTCAGATTTCGATATTTTTGTACCAACATTATACTGTAATTTAAAGGAGCTAAATCGCTAACATTTAGGACATAAAAATTGACACAAGTGGGTCGCATCGCATAAAATACTGTAATATGAATGTATCTTAACTGATTTACATTCAAAGGTTTCCTTTTTTACTCTAATTTCAAATCAGTTATGTTCGGCGAAATATGCCAGCAGTGTCAATCGAGTGGCTATTTCGAGTGTCTAGTTATTCCGGTCTACATGTGCCGTTTGATTTGGTGCAATTTTTCTAGCCTCGTTCCTCAAGTCTCTTGCTAGAACTGGGGCTGAAACGCATTACGGTACACGATTCGTGTACCAATTTGGTAAAATGTTTTGGTTTTTTTCATAAATACTGGATATCAGAAGCCCATTTTTTTCTGGTAAAATCACAGCATCAATGTTGATTTAAATTGACAAATAATTTGTGTTTTCAATGTTGAAGATTTTGGATGATATTGAGTTAGAGACTTAGCTACTTTAAAGAAGGGAAAACACGTAATTTTTCCCTGTGTTCTTGTTAAAATTTGGTCCATAGTTTAAATCTAATATTGTGTGTCTAGATTTTGACCACTGCTATATTGGTGATGAAAATATGCTACAAAAGTAAAATTTTCTGAAAAATTCAATTTCTTTAATTAGAGATTCCATATACCGGCGTGTAAAAAGGGGCGTGGCTAGAGTCAAAAATATTGATATTGGTGATCGGTTAATCAAAATTAATAATTAATAACAAACATTTAATAAACAAAGCACTGTACAAATGTTTTATTTTTCAATAAAATTTATATTGAACAACTAAGGTTCCTGAAATAAATTAATTGAACAATTCATATTCATGAATTCTGATAAATCAACATCATCCGAAAACATCATCCTCCGAAAGAGATGAGTAAAGGTTTACATGTCAAAAATAACTGAAATTGAATAAGTTTTATTATCTTTATATGCTGATTTCAAAAATGATGTGTTGTACAGGGGAAAAAGGGGCGGGGCACAACGACAGATTTTGAAAGTTTGAAGGGAACTATTTCATGTTGCATATCAAATTAAAGGTCTACAGTAGCACTATTCAACCAGATATGTTGTATTTAAATATATAAAATCTGAAACTGACCAGTCTTATAATAACTAAATAAGTTTCTAAATAATTCACCAGGCAGGATCAATCAATAAATAAAATAAATTAAGCTATATACATTTCAGGAGTAAAATAACATATGATAAGGAGTTGACAGCTAGACCATTCAACTTCACCAGTGCCTGAAAATGAAAGATAGGTTGCCAGGCAACGAAACATACGCCCACAGCAGCTAAATCGTCCGGGCAGTCAACAAGGGTTGTCGCATATTTTTACTTTTTTCGGTAATGAAACATTTGTAATACACTAAAAACTGATTAAGAGTAACAACTCATTATGTAATTATCAGAAAATCATTAGAATTTGATTGCTTTTTATAAAGTTTTACCCCACGCTAACAATTAGTATATACATGAAACATTTAATATCATGGATTAAGCTGTTCAGTTATCTAAATTCATTGAAAATCAAAATACTTGTTCGTTTCAACACCTTAAACTCTATGTATCAATCTGAAGTCAATCGGATGGTAACTTTGGCCTCTATAGCGTCACAAGAATTTTTGAAGTTATCAAGGGAGATAACTCTGGCAGTAATTATTTGAAATCGCTGAAAATCAATAGGCTTCTTCGTCTCATGACCTTAAACACTGTGTATAAATCTAAAGTCAATCGGATATTAACTTTGGCCTCCAGAGCGTCCCCAAGATTTTTTGAGGTGATCAAGGGCCATAACTCTGGCATTAATTATCAGAAATCGCTGAAAATCAATAGGCGTCTTTGTCTTATGACCTTAAACACTGTGTATAAATTTGAAGTCAATCGGATATTAACTTTGGCCTCTAGAGCGTCCACAAGATTTTTTGAAGTGATCAAGGGCCATAACTCTGGCACTAATAATGGGAAATCACTGAAAATCAATAGGCTTCTTCGTCTTATGACCTTAAACACTGTGTATAAATTTAAAGTCAATCGGATATTAACTTTGACCTGTAGAGCGTCCACATGATTTTTTAAAGAGATCAAGGGCCATAACTCTGGCACTAATTATCGGAAATCGCCGAAAATCAATAGGTTTCTTCGTCTCATGACCTTAAACACTGTGTATAAATCTAAAGTCAATCGGATATTAACTTTGCCCTCTAGAGCGTCCACAAGATTTTTTGAGGTGATCAAGGGCCATAACTCTGGCACTAATTATCGGAAATCGCTGAAAATCAATAGGCGTCTTCCTCTTATGACCTTAAACACTGTGTATAAATTTAAAGTCAATCGGATATTAACTTTGGCCTCTAGAGCGTCCACAAGATTTTTTGAAGTGATCAAGGGCCATAACTCTGGCACTAATTATGGGAAATCGCTGAAAATCAATAGGCTTCTTCGTCTTATGACCTTAAACACTGTGTATAAATTTAAAGTCAATCGGATATTAACTTTGACCTTTAGAGCGTGCACAAGATTTTTTAAAGAGATCAAGGGTCATAACTCTGGCACTAATTATCGGAAATCGCCGAAAATCAATAGGCGTCATTGTCTTATGACCTTAAACGCTGTGTATAAATTTAAAGTCGATCGGATATTAACTTTGGCCTCTAGAGCGTCCACAAGATTTTTTGAAGTGATCAAGGGCCATAACTCTGGTAGTTATTATCGGAAATCGCTGAAAAACAATAGGCTTCTTCGTCTCATGACCTTAAACACTGTGTATAAATTTAAAGTAAATCGGATATTAACTGTAGCCTGTAGAGCGTCCACAAGCAATTGTGGACGCCGGACCGACGGACCGACGGACCGACGGACCGACGGACCGACGGACGGACGGACGGGGGCGACGACAATATACGACCACATTTCAATGTGGGCGTATAAAAACCAGAAAATAATTTATATGCAACAAGTCTTGCATTTACTATGTACTTTTCTTTATCTTTCAGTTCAACACATACAGATATTTAAAATTTACGTTTTTGTTTTTAGAAATAAAATAAATTACTTACTTTTGCTTTGAACTTTGTGTCTGAATAGTCTGGTAATTTAACAGCTTCAGTTTGAGGAAGTGAAAACAGTCGGCCATCACTTGTTGGTCTAGCAAAAACATAAATTCTTTTTATTTCATCTTCATCTTTGGGTTTTGGTCTTTTAAGATAATTAATTTTTCAAACATAATTGAATTCAGACATGTTCCAACAGCATCAGCAAAATTTCCTCTGTAATTTTGTTTGGTTTATTTTCCTTTTCAATTTCACCATCTGTGTAAAGAAAGGGAACAATATTGATTAACTTAATTACATTTTTTAGTAGAATTTATTAGACTCTATCTATGTAGGATAATTTTCTGTTAAAGTTTGTGAGGAAAATTTTAAAATTTACTTTTAAATTTTAAGTTCAAACCCAACTAGGCCTAGTCTATTCTATCTAGTACTAAAGTTGTACTAGTAGTAGCCTAGAAATGGTTCCACTACTGATGTCTTCCGTCTTACTTTGAACCTATTTGAACTTGCGTAAGGGGTCTTAGACTGTACCAATTGCAACGTAAAACAGTACACAGCTGTAGTAGCCTAACTAAGGTCGCGTATATTTGCCACTTTTTGATTATATATTTTTTTAAAATTTCTACTTCCATGACCATGAATGTTCTACTTGAGCTACAATATTGGTTACATTTACAAATATTTGCATGAAAATGAATAACATGTGAACAACAAATAACATAGATCTACACGTAACATCAATGCATTTCGCCATTTGACGTTATTGATGTTAATTCTTTTCCCGTAAACACATCTTCAACTCATTCGTTCTACAACCATCATCAATTTTATAAAACTTTACCAATTTCTATTCATAGATAATTTAATTGTCGCTTTAATGTATTTCGTGATAGGTATAAATTGCGTTTTGTCGCTAAAACTCGGAAGAATAGCGGGCTACTCGACAGCGCGTCACGTGACAAAACTCGCTAAACATGACCGCTTTGAACGTTTTCACGCTCATCGGTCAACTTAGATCGTGTTTTATACTGACTTTTTATTAATTAATTCAGTTCATATAAATTAAATAGACATTATAAAATACATACCTCTTCAAAAAAATGTTGACCCGCAGCACCAAAAATGTGTAAAATTTCGCGAACGCAATCTTTGACTCGTCAACCTGTCGTCATAATGTCTCTATACTATTAACTAGACCGCGCGCAGACGTTGGATTGGGGGAGAATGGCGTCTGACATCCGGTGGCGTTTGAAACGTCAAAGGGTACAACAGAATCGGCAGAAACCAATGTAAACAAGAAACGGCGATCTTGGGCCTTGTCAACATTGCTAGCTTATCAGTTGTTTTGAATCATGGCTTTATATTTCTATACTCTTACTGGAATAATAGTAAGAGTTGAACATTTTTTTTCACAGTAAATTGAACAGCTTACGGTTACGAGCAACGACGTAGATATATAGATAGACCGCGCACACGGTTGCCAGATGCTTATAACGTAGGGGGGCCAAATCATTACCCAAAATGGGCCAAATAAGAGGTTCTTGGGGCCAAACACACCTAACCCCCCCCTTAGACATCTACAAACTCATCTGTTTTGTTAAGAAATATATTCTTCTCCTGGATTTTTTTTTAAAAGAAGTAAACAGAGTGAGAAATAAAAAGGGGGGTTATGTGTCTATTTTGAAGTGTTATGTTTATAATATAGTATAAAACATTATTTATATTTCTATCATAATACCCTACCTTCAAGATCCTACTTTAGTTTTCATGAAGTTGGAGAAGATGGTGTTGATTAGGCCTACATCAAGTTCGAGAAGCCCTCAGCAACTCAACAGGGCCAATTGAAACTAACATCGTTGTTAGATATTCTAGTACGAATCTAGGAAATTGGAACTGACTGACATCATCAGAAATTCCAGGAAATTGAAACTGAAACTATGTCTGTAATACAAAATTGAAACTGGTAACTGGGAGTCAGAGTGATGGGCGAGAAAGGGCCAAATATAATTTGAGTGGGGCCAAATTTGGGGCCAGGGGCCAAACACAATTTAATGGGGCCAAAAGACTGGTCATGGGGCCAAATTGCAACCCTGACCGCGCAGACTACTACAACGTCATTGGCCGCCATGACCAATCGCTGTTGACTTCCGCCCGTGGCAAGAAGAACGGTATCCTATTATGTAAACAAATAGCAAACGTGAGTGTTCTCAGCGCGACGTTCATGATACACTCATTTCCTTTATTCCTGCCGTCGACTCAAACAGCTTGCGCGGTCTATCTATATATCTACGTCATTGGTTACGAGTTTGTAATACCATAGAACTGTACTATATATAGATTATATACGATCTATGGTAATACTATAATATTAGTGATTTCAGTAGCTTGAGAGTGGCAAACTGATCCCGCAGTGAATATTCGCTTGGCCGCTACAATCACTGATAAGCATGACATCATAGATCGTATATAGTACAGTTCTATGATGACATCGACGAGGCGGGTAGCACGATTTACCCAAATTCCCCAAATCAACCCAAATCCACCACTATTTCAACTCATACCACAATAATTTATATTGATATTTGATAATATACCGTACCGTTAATTGACATTTTTAATTTAAAATTGCAGCTTTTAATGTCAAAATGCCCCTCAAAATACGATTTCCAAGCAAGTCGTAACCAAGGGAATAGCTCGTGTCGTGTAATACACAAATCTACCCAAAACCACGTTATTTCCACATATATCACAATTAGGTTTATCGTTTTTTAATAGACTATCATTCGTTTAGCTAAATATGCCATAATTACTTTAAAATCACGGTCTTCTTGTCTTAAAATCATGCGTGTTTCGTCGTCGTATGTAAGGGACATAACTCGTGTATATACGCACATGGATTCAGACCACCCTTAAATTTGTAGTTCTTCCAAAGTTACGTGGAAATCACATTCTAACACAAAAACGCTACGATTTTAAATTTAAAATGACAATTTGACAGAAAAAACTGCATATGATCAATTATCGATATAAATTATTGTGATATCAGTTGAAATAATGGTGGATTCGGGTGGATTTGGGTAAATCGTGCTACCGCGACGAGGCTTAAAGGACAATATTGGTGCCAGTCATTATCACATATGTGATAGAACTGATTAAACACTTTCCAAATATAATATTAACACAGAGATCATCGCTACCATAGAGGAGTAATAAAGGATTCACGAATCGGAAGTGACGAACGCCAAAGGAAAACACGAGTTATCTCTCTATGTGAATGACTGAAGTGACGAGTGATGACAATTAAACGGCCGAATTTCTGCTCACTAATAATTCCTTCGAAGACAAAAAGTTGTTATATGGAACCGCAAGAGGTTATCTGACGATACAATAAAGTAATTAAGTGTCATAAGATAAGAGAACACGGGAAAAATAGAAATACTCCGTACAGCCCCTTGTTTTTATTCATTCTATAGGGGAGACCGGGGCACATTGAACCACTTAGTTCACATACATGTTTGTCGTCATTTCATATCAAATGTTTTTATTAGAAGATCTCTTTATGTTATGATCAAAATTTAAAATAAAATCAATATGCCCTCTTATATGGATCAAACCCCGGTTTATCTGGATTGTATAGACATAATTATATGTACTTAAGTACAAGAATTTCCTAGGCTAAGAAGTTAACATGTATGGAAAAATTTTCTCTTTTAAGCGCTTTTTTGAAAAATCCACTGCCTAAGAAAATAATTGGCAGCATGTGGCTTATTGATGGAGAAATGGGTCTAAGAAGTTATCTCACTTCTGTATAGTGTTGGGTTGTATAGTGTATTATTTATAAAGGATATATCCATGGTGGTCAATGTGCCCCGGTCTCCCCTAAGTTATAAAAACATGGTAATGCACGGACTTTTAATCTGTTTTTCTTTCCTGTTCTCTTATCTAGTGGCAGTCAATTCTTTTTATGAATTGTAAGATATTCTCTCACAGTGTCACACAGCAACTTTATAGGTCTTCGAGGGAATTATTAGTGAGCAGATATTCGCCCATGTATCTGTTATCACTAGTTACTTCAGTTAGTTATATAGAGGAATAACTCGTGTTTTCCTTTGGCGCTCGTCACTTCCGATTCATGAATCCTGTATTACTCCTCTATGGTAGCGATGATCTCTGTGTTAATATTATATTTGGAAAGTGTTTAATCAGTTCTATCACATATGTGATAATGACTGGCACCAATTTTGTCCTTTAAGGCTTAATGATTAATGAGTACGGCATATTAACTTTTTTACTCCGACAAATTAAATTCTCAAACATTTTTGTGAGGTAAAAGAAAAATAAATAAAGACGTTTGAAGTATTTGTAGTTAAAAAATATTTCCTATTTAGTGTAAATGGGTATTAAAATGAGTAAAATGCATCATTTTGCCTGAAGCAATTGGGTGTTATGTAAACATTGCACGAGCCGTTGAGCCAATGACTACCGCCGCGTGCAGTCAACGCACTTGATGTGGTGAGTCATCTGTTACAGAGTTAATTCGTAGGTAATTCTCTCTGTGAAACAGATTGTGATAGTGGCTGTATAGACGTCATTGCTGTCGTCTGCTATAATCAATTTCCGTAAGGGAAATTGCGTTGTCTTGCGGGAATCTCGGTCTGATTGGCTGCCAAATATGATCTCATTCTGACGTAAAATGAGAAACCCGAGCTATTTTTAGGTGAACACTCAACGGAAACACGGTACGTCATTTAACGTCGTGGTATTTTCACTGAACCAAGCGTATTCTGTGTCACCAATAAAAATCAAGCAGGCATGTTTGGTATCATTCAAAAGTATATTCTGTTGTTAATAAAGTATGCAAAATTTAGATGATTTTATTTATATTTGAGGTATCTTTAGACAATTGTCTTCAGACAACTTTTTGTCAATATATTGTTATTATTATTCAATTTGGCGTCACGTCATTTAGTAATGCTAATAATAGGAAAATTTCATTTCAAGTTTGACAATATTATAATGGTTGCTATGGTCATTCTGTCATAATCAGACTGGTCAAAATCGAAGATTATCAACAAGTGAATAAAATACTACAATTTAATGAACTCCGTTTGGACCGTAAATAACTGATGGTGATATATTTTAAAGGGCTAATCTCGATAACTTTTGGGGGGAATAAAACTGCTTAATTTTTGTGTTAAAATCCTTTAAAATCCGTAACCCAAGGCCCACCTACTAACCCGATATTTGTGATACGCTTGTAAATAACTTAAACCTGACAGCCTTCATCTGGAAATGGAGATCGTTGCATTATACAGTATCTGGATAAAACCAGACTTTTTTCTATAAAAATAATATGTAGGTGAAATTTACCTTTTGTTATCAAGTACAGTGCATGGGTTATTCCAAACTGATCCCGCAGTGAATATTCGCTTGGCCGCTACAATCACTGATAAGCATGACATTGACGAGGCTTAATGAGTACGGCATATTAACTTTTTTATTCCGACAAATTAAATTCTCAAACATTTTTTTGAGGTAAAAGAAAAATAAATAAAGACGTTTGAAGTATTTGTAGTTAAAAAATATTTCCTATTTAGTGTAAATGGGTTTTAAAATGAGTAAAATGCATCATTTTGCCCGAAGCAGTTAGGTGTTAAGTAAACATTGCACGAGCCGTTGAGCCAATGACTACGAGGCGTGCAAGTCAACGCACGTGTTTTAGACAGCCATCCGTTACAGGGATATTTCGTTAGTAATTCTCTGTGAAACAGGTTGGGGTTATTCATGTTAATCAATTATCAGGTCACCCAATGAAAAAATTGACCCGAAATCTTAAAAGGGTTACGTGTCCGGATAAGCAGTGTTGACGTACACGTTCAAACGACTCAATATTTTAAGCTGAAATTTGAGACAAGGTAAATACACCATGCCTCTATATTTTGGTCCATAAATTTCATAAATACTAGGACTTTAATTTTTGAGACCCTGTTCTTATCGGACTGGTTGATACTAGATTATATCATACAATAGAACTACAATACTAACGGGAACGCCCACTAGTATTCTAGTTCTATGATTATATGAATAGGACAGACTGACAGAGACTAATTTTCATACCTACAGGGTTTTTTTTTTACCAGAAAAAATGGTTCTATTTCAGAATCGCACCTCTACCAGTTCCCGTGGTCGTAGAGACTTGAAATTTTTAGGCGATGTTCAGGTGGGCTAGCAATGACCTCACACCAAACTTATCGTTTTACCGACCTTGTACGTTCTGTTTGACGGATATCTTATCCGTTCGGCGCCATTTTCTTTGTTGACTATTTAGACTCTAATAACAAGACACTCAAACGAACTCCGACACTCAGCGCTCCGTGCCTAACACTGCAGTTCGTAATAATAATAATAATTTTCGTATATTTTAATATATATACACCCACATGGAAATGTGGTCGTATATTGCCGTCGTATATTGCCGTCGCCCCCAACCGTCCGTCCCTCCGTCGTCCACAATTGCTTGTGAACGCTATAGAAGCTAAAGTTAATACCCGATTGACTTTAGATTTATGCAGTGTTTAAGGTCATGTGACGAAGAAGCATGCGGATTTTCAGGGATATCAGATAATTACTGCCAGAGTTATTACCCTTGATCTCTTCAAGAAATCTTGTGAACGCTCTAGCGGCTAAAGTCAATATCTGATTGACTTTAAATTTATACACAGTGTTTAAGGTCACGAGACGAAGAAGCCTATTGATTTTCAGTGAAATCCAATAATTACTGCCCGAGTTATGGCCCTTGATCACTTTGAAAATTCTTGTGAACGCTCTAGCGGCTAAAGTAAATATCCGTTTGACTTTAAATTTATGCACAGTGTTTAAGGTCACGAGACGAAGAATCCTATTGGTTTTCAGCGATATCGGATAGTTACTGCCAGAGTTATGACCCTAGTTCAATTTGAAAAACCTTGTGAACGCTCTAGCGGCTAAAGTTATTATCCGTTTGACTTTAAATTTATGCACAGTGTTTAAGGTCCCGAGACGTAGAAGCCTACTGGTTTTCAGCGATATCGGATAGTTACTGCCAGAGTTATGACCCTAGTTCAATTTGAAAAACCTTGTGAACGCTCTAGCGGCTAAAGTTATTATCCGTTTCAGCGATATCGGATAATTACTGCCAGAGTTATGACCCTTGATCACTTTGAACAATGTTGTGAACGCTCTAGCGGCTAAAGTTAATATCCCATTGACTTTAAATGTATACACGGTGTTTAAGGTCACGAGACGAAGGAGCCCATTCATTTTCAGCGATATCAAATAATTACTGCCAGAGTTATGGCCCTTGATCACTTCGAAAAATCTAGCGACTGAAGTTAATATCCCATTGACTTTAAATTTATACACAGGTCAGTTTTTCGACACATGACCTTTGGGTACGACCTTCACCTCATACAATATTTTAAAGGACACAATCCACTCGACAAACTTCGACATATATCTACGTCATTGCTTGACAGATTCCGGAACTTACATCCGCCATATTGGAACTACTGTAAAGGTCCCGGATGAAACATGGCCGCACCCATGGTGTATTGTTTGTTTTTTAATAGCGTCAAATTTTCCCGTTAAAGTAAAGCGGTAGTCACATCGCAAATGTATTGACGTAGGTACATATCAATTACTGTCATACAGCCGAGACTTGATGTAGGTTCCAGAATCTGTCGAGGTTTGCAGAGTAGGACGCAATCTAGACTTGAACCACCGACCATGACCCGATCAAGAACTGTGGAAGAACCAAATAATACGACAAAGACACAGTTCCCCTCAACTCGAATCAGATCTGGTCATAAATCCATACATGAACCACTTATGCGCTGTCTCTCAAAGTATAAGGTCACTACCAATGACCTTATGGAAATAACGGTGTCCATGACCAACCCAATATTTGACCAAAACTGGGAGATGGTCGGCACTATTGACGACGCTGAAGATATGAACATTTGTGGAGGTCACGAAACGGATGACACCAAGATGCGTACTATGGGTGATCTCCCCTTCGTGATGCCCGGTAGAAGATGTCTAGCAAAATACGTTCAAGATGCTTCGTTTCTGAACTTAGAGATGGTTGCCAGACACCTTCTGACCAAAGGCGATGCTGTTGTTGCCGTTGGGCAAGACGATACTACTAAATTATTGCATTAAGTAATCCTTCAAAAAGAATTGTAAATGGACCTTTGTTGACCAGGCAAGCGAGTTCCATAAACACTAACTTCAGACTTTGAAATGATTATGTTACTGAACGGTGCCTTAGTAACTAAGGCAGTCGGACACAGATTATTTGACATCAAAACTGATAGTATCACAATCACCAAAACCTGGTGAGAAAAGATCTGACAACATGCTGGTAAAGCCGGGGCAAAAGCATACACATTTAAATTACAGTGCCTTGCTGTATTAGCTGGTTTAAGTGTCAATGAAATAAAGAGCAATTTCGACTTCTGGATGATCGACAGAGCGACCGACTGCTCCAAGATGTTGGTGGATGTAGGTGTTGAACAAGCAAAGGTTCTGAAATGTTGCGCCCACTTATTACTTTGCGTCGAACAAAGACATTCAGGGACACCGAACAAAAAGTTGGATTCGCCAAATTTACCAACGTAGCCAGGATACTGCACTGGAATTCTTCCTTTTCTCCATCCATACATTCGGGTTGATTGAATTGGCCAAATTGATGTCACCAAGCCATGGTCTCCTTATACAACCAATTCGAACAATGGCTGACTAATAATGGACTACATCCGGCTTCCTTTAGGGGTTTCCAGTCGAATCGCTTCGGCTGAATTTTGGAAATTGGAAATGAATACATCAAGCACCTCTTCGAGGTTGTCGTTGATGAAAATGCGAATAAACTTTCATTTCGAATCCATAGCAGCATGGAAGTCTACTCCCTCTTAGGAGGCCTTCTGATACACCCTCTGGTGGATTTGCATGGAATAGATGGTAGGGGTCGTGGCAAACAAAGTTGGCTGATAAAACGTCAAATATTCTTCGATCGGAAATTACCAGAACTACAAAGCTACAGGACCAGTTCTCTCGAAGTGTAACTGGTAAAGGACGACTGATAGGAGCGCTGTTGGCGGAAATCATATACTCACTCAAGCGTCACCTCTCGGAAATGAACTTTTTCCAGATCAAGCCGGAAGAACGTATCACGGTTTAACGCCAGTTAAGGATGGTGGGGGCCCTGGGGCCTGGAACATGTGGGGGCCCCTGATCACTGAAGGCACGAAGCTCCGCAAGGGGGGGGGGGGGTCTGGGGGCTTTCGCGCTACTCGAAATGATGGGAACGTGTAATTTGTTCGAGTTATACGAAAAAAGATCTCGCGACAATAAAAGACCATGTGTTTCACCCATCACCGGATTATACCGAATTCTCGGATGTCGATCGCAACACATCATGGATTGAGGGGGGCCCAGGGACTTACGATGTAGGGCCCTCGGAGCATCACAGGCCGTTGGAGTCCTCGGTCCGACCATGCTCGAGGCGCGCAACTTAGATTTTTGTGGGGGCCCCTTAATGTGGGGGGCCCTGGGGCCTGTGCACCATGGTTAATCCGGCGTTGTCACGGTTGATCTAGAAAAACTGCAACTTACTCCACTACACAATCTGGCATGTGAATCTAGATTCGCAAAACTCGATAACCAAGTTGGTGCATCTGGTGGCATGACAACAGTGAAGACTAATTCCGACAAAAGTATTATATCAACCAACGGTCTTCTCGTCAATCAAGAGTTCACATGATTAGATGAAAACGGGAAGCGCTTGCGGTGGAAATGGGGGCGAACATCACAAGTAGTCCTAGATGTCAAACAAGTGGAGAAAGACTTCCTGGCGACTGTAAACACGACAAAACAGTTGGCACTACTGAAGAAAGAAGATCTGAAACAAAATCGAAACGAAAAAATTATGAAAGTATTAGAGTCTTGCAAGAGACACGGAGGACCAGTAACACCGACATCGGTTTAATGGCGAGAAAGACTCACGGGTAGTGAACACATCACCGACGTTAGCTACATACGTACGTCTCACAATCTGCCCTGACATTCGACAAAAACGCCAAATCAAACTACAAGATGGACATTTTAAATATTAAAACTTCTCCAAAGCAGGACTAAACAATCCATCAAATCAGTAATACAGCCAGGAAATAACGTTGTGGACAATATTGATGAACTCATTAAAGACGCCCTAAAATTACGTTGATTCAGTGCTATCATGGGAAGGCTCGATTTCCGCCATCTTAGATTTTTGAAATTAAGTTTTGAGCTCATACTTGATTTCGGCGACCCTGGAAATCCCCTACCACATCGGCAACTCCCCGGAAACATGGCGGACACAGATCACTAAATATTTCCCCATTGACTTTAATGTTAATTCTCGTCTCTTAGGGTAGCACGATATACCCAAATGCACCGCTAGCTATTTCAGCTCATATCACAATAATTTATATTGATAATATACCGTTCTTTATGCCGAATTTTCAATTTAAAATCGCAGCTTTTTAGTGTCAAAGTGATTGTCCAACCCCCAGGGGCAGTGCCATACCTATTTTTACTTCGTGTCTGTGTGTGTTGCCTACAGGTCACGATTCGTAATGGATTGTCTTTAAACTTGGGATATGTCCCGACCCCCAGCAAGCCACGCCCAATTTTTGTGTTTGTCGTTTACAGGCCATAATTCTGAATGAATCAGCTTGGTACTTGGCATATGTATTCCATATAGCCTGGGGCGCCCACTATTCATTTTGGTGAATGTCCCGATCTCCAGGGACAGAACCACGCCCACTTTTTGCCTTTAGCGTCTGAAAGCCACAATTCTGAATGGATTATCTTGGTATACTTATTCCTTATATTCTAAGGACAGCAACTATTGATGTTGATGCAGGACCCTCAACGCTATACAAACCAAACGCCTAGCCTTCTTGACAAAGTACCATATTATGGCGGTATATTAGATTCAAAATTCTAACATGCTATCGTCTAATTTCTAACTTCCATTCATGTAAAATCGGAAATATCTATATCTGACATATACAACGTTCACCCTTAAATTTAATGGACTCTTCTAAAAAAGGTAACAGTGATTGGATAATTGCTCGGTAGTTTCCGCCAAATAGCGAGAATTACCGATGTAATAATGCGCGTGTTTTTGTTTACACGTCGCCATTTTGAATTGAAAGCAAGAACAAAACGGATAATTAAACGAAGTCAGACGAATAATCAATCCTTTTTAGTCATCATATTTACGATGGAATAGATATGGATGCAAATATGATGAGGATCTATCCAAAGCCTGAAGAAAATTTGGATCAAAAGGCAATCTTTTCCGATATTTCTGACAATGAACCGTGATTGAAATTTAGGTATTTTCAGAGAAGGATTTGACCGACTGGTTTAAGTGGACTGTATCCAAAAATACTTTACAAAGGAACTTTTGAGCAATAAATACCTTCAAGTCTTGTAGTGTGTGGAGAAATAATGTGGGCGGAAAGAAAATTCTGAGAGATATCTTAGACATGGAGTATGGATAACCGATTTAAATATGCCGATAAGTACATCGTCTATTTCGTTACTGCATGCTGCAAACTGTACCATAACTTTTTTTTATTGTCAAAAGAATAAAATTTTATGTCTGTGTTCTTTGTATTATTTCGATCATTTACATTATCAGCGGTTGATATGAGCCGAATATATCGACCTTGGATGACGTCATCGGTTGATATGAAATATCAGCCTGCCATGACGTCATCAGCGGTTGATATGAACCGAATATATCAACCTCTGATGACGTCATGAGAGGTTGTTATGAGATATAACTGCTATGGACATCAAAGAAAAAACTACTACCAGTTGTATATACCGTTTTGGCGACTCGCTATTAGCAACCTTGTTATTTCTTAATTTCTTATTTTCGACTTTCGCCTCGGAAGTTGTAGTAGTCTCTACTTTCCAGATCACACTTTAATACGTATACAATCAGGGCTCACACTGGCTTTCTTCTGTCTTCACCAAAATGGATAAAACATTTTAAATGGTGACGTGCAGAGTGTCCACAATCAAAATATGAACGGGCACACATAGAGAGAGGGGAGAGGGAGAAATGGGGTTTAACCTCCACTTGACACAAACTAGGTCGTTTTGGTCGGGACTAACATATGGTTTAATTTTATTTACAATACAACAAATTTATACGTCCCTGTGCACTTTGCTTTGTTTACTCACACATTCTTTTGTCACGTTGAATTGAGCTACTTAAAACAAAAAGCCAATAATTAATAAAAATATATTTACACATCCAAAACCACAACACACGAAAATGAAATGAAAGTTGTTTGCCCTTCTGCTTTTCTGCTTCATCCGGGAGAATTAAGAGTGCTGTAAGGAAATTTTACTCGGACTATGGAGCTAAGCCCTATACTGCCTACTTTTATTTCGAATTCTGTCAAGGGGTTCTTTAACGTACCATACATACCAATGTGTACATGGGACCTTGTAGACGCTGTTCCTTGCCAGGCCCCTGCACGACTAGGACAGGATTCAATAGCGAACCTCCAAGTAAGCGATTCATCGGCTCACTCACTGAAGCGCCACAGCTATCCACCCTACACGAAAGACCTACTTTTTTGTGAAAAACCTCATTGTCCAATAAACTTTGACACTGTTAAATTAAGACAGTGTGCGTAACGAGTTTATGGTTATAAAATATATTTACCTCCAGCGCAGCAGTCGGCATATAGCTTTGAAAGATATGCTTTGGAATTCTTTGTGAAGGTAAACGGGTTACCTTCTCCAAACAGATATTGCATTTGGCTGTTGACGTCATGACCAACACAAACCAAATCAACTCCATATTTATTGTTTGATAATTCTGTCATCTAAAATGAAATATTATGAAAAAATAAAATACATTATGCAGACCCTTTTTTTCAAAACGCAATAGAATATCTAGGTGTCATTCCGACCATCATTATTGTTTTAAATACAAAAGGACAACAACTTACAAGAGACGCAATTTGCCCAATCAAAGCTTCTTTGCTGTTGACAGGACAAACCGATTTGGCTTTTTTTGGTAGATACTTTTATCTTCTTCATTCAGTTGATTCCAACCGGGCCCCGCGAAGCCATAGCCTGTAGTGTTTCTGTTAAAATATGGAATATTATAGAAAGTAATTGATTGAAATTCGGACATTCTCTTTGTAACTCAAAATATATACTATATATATATACGTAGAAATAAATGAATAATAAAAAACATAATATGAGTTTAGTTCGTTAACGCAAAAAGTAGTTTGGTACCTTTGTAGTTTGCCTTTGGCCGCTTGAGAATGCGACGACTAAATAGTTTTCACGAGCGCTACGCCAATGACCCCCACCCCCACCCCTCCAACCCGGGGTCCATACTTCTCTGCACCACATAACTAATTACCTGTAATAAAAATTTCTAGTAGATACAGTAGATTATAATATATATTTGGAAATAATTAGATCTAATAGAAGTTCTTATAGAACTACAAAATGATGATGCCCATTCACATAATTTGATATTTATTACTTTTGTACTATCTATGTGTGGTGCGGTCCACTTGCACTTTACATTACTAACAGAATGAAGGGAGGGGGAGCGTCTAACGGTGATATCTTTCTAACCGAGAATTCTTCCCTCAACTAATAAATAGGCCTCTTCAGTGCAAAAAACTAGGCACACATTATAAATGTATGGCACACACAGACCAACTGACCATGACCATGACATTTGACTTGAGTCCACTCGATCATCATATAGCAAAATTTATAATTTTGTTCTCTGCAAACTACCCCCTAATTACATGTAAAAAGATGTTAGGATTATGATCCACGGAATCAATATAAGAATCAATCTCGTTCCCAGAGGCAGCCGCGGAGCCGAAGGCCTCTGGGACATTAGACCGTCCATTTTTTCCATTTTTTTTCAAACCTAAGCCCCGCCCATTCTTACCTCTAATTGGTCAATGTTTTTGGGTCGATTTCTCGAAAACTAGAGGTCGGATCGTCGTTTCGTTTGTTGTAAAATGATCCTTGAGTCAAAGTCAACTCGCTGACATAAAAAATTGGATCCTAAACGAACAAATTCAAGTTTTTGTAAAGATCTATTTTTCTACGCGTGGGTATATTTTTAAGTGATTCGGTCATCCAGGCACGTAAAATCAGGGGCGTACGACGCAAATAAACGAGAACTTTCGCGCGTAGGAATTACATATCATTTTCCGGGAAAATGGCTACTCCGATTCACCAGAGAAATTTCTTCAAAAATTTTTCTGGTTTCGAGATTGTATAAGAATGTACCAACCAGAGTAGGTCTACAATTATTAATAGACGTCAACGGTTCTACCGAAGGGGCAGTGACGTTTTTGAGGGGGCACACCCGTTACAGTCTACAGTAGGCATTTTAGAGTTATGGCCGGCAAATTTTCTTTCGGGGGGGGGGGTTGCTACCCCCTGACTACGGGCCTGTCGTCGCCCCAAGAAGAATAAGAAGACGAAGAATAAGAAAAAGATTAGTAAGTGTATGCAACCAGTCCCTGGTTCAAAAACAATTTAATCGGTGTCTGTGTTTGGGGGCATGACTGGGTACGCTATTAAACTACATTGACCCCGTACCTTACACTACAAAAATATAATTATTTTGATTGGTCAAAGTTTCTCCATAGAGAATACACATGTGTTAATGTTAGCCGCTTGAATAAGCCAAATTAATAATATATATGATAAATTAATAATATAGGTTCTCTTGAAGCGGCTAACATAACGAACCCAAGTCCTCTTGAAGCGACTAACGGTATACTGTTGCCTTCTTACTGACATCAATAAAAACAAAAATATGACTAAGTCGAAAGTCGCCAAGACGATATACGGTATACAAGCCAAAATGCAAGTCGAAAATAAGAAATTAGGAAATAACGAGGGGCGCTTTTAGCGACCTTGTTTTTTTCTTAATTTCCTATTTTCGACTTGCATTTTGGCTTGTATACCGTGCCGTCGCCTTACATTTTGTCGTAACTTCTACTTTTCGACGTTCGTGTTTTGAAGGGGCGAAAAGTAGAAATTATGAATGGCAGTTATAGGCTTCCATAGGAGAGAGAGTATATAAAAATTAATTGGGCTCAACTGTAAAAAAAATCAAATAAAATTCTCCAAATACTGCACCTGACTTAACAAAAATGAACAATTACTGTCTAGCTTATATTTGAAATAGAAAATGAAATGAAATAAAAAGGGGTTTTAGCGTCCTACTATTCTGATACGAACAGAGCTAATGGAAACTGATCCACAGTGTGCTATGAGGGACATTTTGGCCGGACAGCAGCACTACGGCCTACTCTTATATCGAATTCTAACTGTCAAGGGATCTTTTACGCCAATTTGTACACGGGACTTCGTTTTTCGTCTCATCCAAACGACTAGACTTGTCAGGCCCCCCGTCTTGCATCACTAAACAAGGGGGAACCACGCCAGAAAATCTAGATGAATTTTTTCGACCAATGCAGGGATCGAACACCCGGGTGTCAACTCCCAGACAAGCCACTGTATTCGAAATAGTATTTTCAAACTATATAAATGTATTTATATCACGTTCAATGCTGTTTGGGGGGTTGGATGGCCGAATGGTCAGCACGTGCGCGATGTATTATTACGTCTGTCATTGAGTCTAACCTCGTGGGTTTTTTCTTCCTCCGGCTTCTTCCCACTGCTTAACACCCCTACGCGCAAGCGAATTATTGAAATAAAATTGAACCATGTTAATACCGAAATGACCTAGTTTGTGTCGAGAGGACGTATTACCCCTGCCCCTCCCTCTCTCTGTCTCTATCGATGTTGTTCGCAATTTTAACTCACCGCCAAACCACTCAACCTGACGAAGAGCGAGTCGTTTGTATCAATAGAATGGTCCTGATCAGGCGCTTAATCGCCAAATTGAGCACACGGTTGCTAGGTAGAAGTGTCAAAATATTAAAATTTGTTTGTCGTCCATGCTTAACATGTAGGCTAATACCACAATGAAGTAGACATGTTTCGCCCCAATAATAGAAATAAGATGAAACAGAATGGAAATTTACACTGAACAAATAAACAAGTTGAATTATACATTGTCTTAATTAAGAAATTACATGAATGGAAGTTAGAAATTACACGAATGAAAGATAGAAGTTACATGAGTTGAAGTAAGAAATTAGGCGATAGCATGTTAGCATTTTTAATCTAATATACCGCCATACCATATCAATCAAAGCAGGAATGTGGACGTATATTGTAGCGTTTGCGTTATGTTTTAATGTACTGTCAGTTACCATTCTTAGCTGAATATGTCAAAATGACTTAAAAATCAGTCTTCTTGTTTGTTCGTCGCATGGAAGGGACATAACTCGTGTATATACCCAAATTTCTCTTTTTAAAACTCCCAATATAATCTCACATTGTTTTTGATTGTTTACCGTTCAATTTAAAAATTTTTGGCTTTTTTTCAAAGCCAGTAGCCGTAAGAAAAGAAGATAACTCATGTGTGTACTTTACCATCCCCAGTATATAATTTTAGTCTCCATTTACTTGCATTTATTCAATAAAATACATAGAGATAAGATACAGTGTGTTATTTTGGGATCTGAAAACAAGTAGGAACTTATATAAATTCGTCTTCCGTCTGTAAGAAATTTATTTACAAAAATATTAAAGGTATGAATAATATGTTTAAATTTTAAAGAAAAATTAATCTTCTCAATGATGGCAGTTAATCGAAAAGTTATCTCGGACAGATCGTAATAAAAACAAAAGGAGTGTATGGTTAGAAATTTAAAATAGTCCGATGATGCTGATAGGAACAGCAGGTTATGCGGACGTCAAGTTGTAGATTTATTTCAGTGCTATCGGAACGTGTAGAGCACTTTCATATTTACAACACCTTTGACTCTTATTATTATTATTCCCCAATCTCCGATAAAATGCTCAATATAAAAAGAAAACTTTTAGAACTTAATGTGATTTAAACTAGTGGGTTTCAGTTTTACACTTACATGTAACATGTATATAATATAATGTCTCCCGATTACACAACAAGCATAAGCTTATGTAAATGCGCCTCAAAACGGAGGAAAATAATAAATTTGAAAAGATTCGAAAATAATATTGCAGATTGAATATTTAAGTTAAAAGGGTGCTTACCGTAAAAGGATATCGTACATTGTAAAAAATTAAGTAGAAAATACCACTAAAGAAGTTTTATTTAAATGTCTACATGTTTCCCCGTTAGGTTTTCAAGTAAAGAAGTTTTATTTAAATGCCTACATGTTTGCATTTAAATAAAACTTCTTAAGTCATATTTTTTAGAATGAATAAGTTGTTTGAAAAGAAAACAAACTACATATTTAAAGTTAGCCCGTCTGAAGTAGTCTGAAGTGTTCAGACGTTTATAAATTTGATTTTGATGTTTAGCGCTCCAAGGCTAGAACCCCTCCTGTCTGTTGGTGATCCATGACGGAGCATTGTTAGGATGGTACAAAATACCAAGGCTAGAACCCTTACTGTCTGTCAGTGATATAGGACGGAGTATCCATGGCAATATGATGGTACAAAATACCAAGGCTAGAAGGCTTACTGTCAGTGATACAGGACGGAGTATCCATGGCGATATGATGGTACAAAATACCAGGGCTAGAACCCCTACTGTCTGTCAGTGATACAGGACGGAGTATCCATGGCGACAGGATGGTACCAATTACCATGGTTAGAACCCCTACTGTCTGGACAAAACTAATTTCACATTTCTACGCCACTGTTGAATTAATAAAATAAGGTTTTGTTTTTTTTACATATTTTTTATTTCTTGTACAATATATTTTCTTTTCTTTTTTTTTTACATCAAATGATTTCATTTTTTTATATTTACACAATTTTATCACATATTTATCTGAAAAACTGAGGGTTTTACAACAAAACAAAAACACGCTGTAATATAACTACATTATCATACAAACTTATACAAGTGGTGGAGGGGAGGTGGGGGAGACATTCATACAAGCCAAGATGATGTTGGGGGTAGGGGGAGGTAGGGGGATATACAAGCCAAGGTGATGATGGGGGTTGTGGAAGTAGGGGGTAATACATGCCAACATGGAGGCGGAACACACATATAAGCCAAGACGAGGGTGAGAGGTCACTGATATAAACCAAGATGAGAAGAGAAGTAAAAGTTAGAATATTCAAATCACTATAAATTCTTGTTACAGTTGAATTAAAACATGAGTCAATCATTAACAAACACCCAAACTACATCGTAATAAAATAAACAAATACAGTTAAATTACACCCAACTATAAACCAGGTTAATTAACTACAGGTGTACAGGTAGACAGATAGACACCTATACAGGTAGACAGGTAGACATCTATACAGGTAGACAGATAGACACACCTATACAGGTGGACAGATCAAGATTACAGGTAGACATATCAAGATTACAGGTAGTGCTCGCTTGTTTCGACAAATTAAGAATCAACCAATCATTTCAACATTATTGACAATACAGCTAAACCTAATAAAAACAGTAAAATCGGTCTTAACATGGTTTTCAGCAGATAAATTCCAACACCAATATTTTGGTATTCAATGGTCTGAATCAACATTATTTTTTGGAACTTGACCCAGCTATTAAGATTACTATTTTGGGAGCCAAGTAATTATTGGCTGAAAAAAACTACACAAAATGTTAATTTGAATAATTTTGTAATAAATTAAATCAGGAGAGAATTATGTCCATAATTAAAAGTTGATATAACTACAGACTCGACTATTGATTCAGTTATACACAATTAAAGGGGCACTGGGTAAGAATAGATAAAGAGATGACAGTTCTCGCTATATTAGCGATTCAACTTTAGGAAAGCCTTGATCATCATTACTAATGTTGATACCATAATAAACAAAGTCATGATTCTCCGTAGTTTCATCAATCAAAAAACATATTCAAATATCACAAGCTAACTATGTATGGTCTTGATAATTTAATTCATGTCTAATTTAGATAACATTTCCAACGACCAAAATAAAGACCTGCAATAGACAGATTTACCTCTTGTATAATGTATATTTTATTTAAAAGGTTTATGTTAAGCTTATATAAAGTAAATATAGTTGAATGATCTGTGTGTGTGGGTGTGTCTAGAGATATAAATTAAGAGTAAAAGTCTAATTGTGTAGGATCTATATCATGTTGGGTGTCGTCTATACAACAGGTAGTAGGTATATTATCACAGTTTGAATATTTCACTCCACCTGTAATCTTAACATTCGATCCTGAAATAAAATAAATAACCTTATTATATAAAGTACACACCCACCCAAAACCTCTTGAGTTTTTTAAAACTGACATTTGATGAATATTGACAAGGCAGCACCATTTAAAACTGATATTTGGTGAATATTGGCACGGCAGCACCCTTTTTGTCTTCTCTTGAGCAGATTTACAAACTGTTAAGGGTTTAAATTTATCATCAGAACAATATCTTGATCATTTAGAGGCAATAACATGGTAGTTTTTTTGTTAGTGGTGCTTCGGCCTTTTTATCTCCATGTGTAAAGGGTTCTTTTATGTGCACAGTAATATGTACAAGAGTGGACCACGTTTTATTGTCACATTGACACTCTCAGTTTCTGATTCAATAGTTATTCTGGGTCCATGTCAGGAATCGCATCAGATACATTCTAGCTGAAAGACCAGAGTCCTGACTACCATGGCTCCTGAGTCCTGACTCAATGACAAAGTTAAATGGAGCTTAAAGGAGCTAAATCGCTAATATTTGAGACCTAGAAATTGCCACAAATGGGTTGCAACGCATATAATAATGTAATATGAATGTATACAAACTGATTTACATTCAATCGTTTTCGTTTGTACTCTAATTTCAAATCAGTTATATTTTCGGCGAAAAACGCCAGACGTGTCAATCGAGTGTCTGGTTATTCCAGTTTACATACACCGTTTGATTTGGTGCAATTGCCTAGCCTAGACTCGAGTGTCTCTTGCTAGAACTGGGGCTGAAACGCTTTATGGTACACGAATCGTAAAGTGTTTATTTTGTCTTAAATATTGGATACCAAAAGCCCATATTTTCCCGGTAAAATGACAACATTAGTGTAGATTTAAATTGACAAATAATTCGTGTTTTGAATGCCGAAGACTTTGGACGATATTGAGTTAGAGACTTAGCTACTTTAACATCCACTCAACACAAACTAGGCTATTTCGGGATTAGTATACGATTCAGTTAAACGTAGGGATTTTAGCTGTGCGAGGAAACCGGTGAAAACAGCACGTGGTTGTACCAATGACCCTACTAATTGTTACATACTTGACTCAATAATAAGAACCCTATCACTTGACTCAATGATGAGAACTATTTGACTCAATAACATACATTTTATCTGACATCAGAAGCCTACGCTTATATACAATTAATGACAAGTCAACTCACCAAGTTTTTGATAGAACAAAACGTAGCCGCTACTGTATTCCTCATCTTTAGGTACTGATTGTGTCACGGTTTCATCGTTATAATAAAACCACTCACCATTGATAGGATGTCGTGTATACGACGTATAGTGACCTGAATTAGACCCTGTAATATAAAACACTGATTGACGAGAGGGTATCGGTTGACACTGATTGATGAGAGGGTATCGATTGACACTGATTGATGAGAGGGTATCGGCTGACACTAATTGATGAGAGGGTATAGATTGACACTGATTGACGAGAGGGTATCGGTTGACACTGATTGACGAGAGGGCTGATTTACGAGAGGGTATCGGTTGACACTGATTGATGAGAGGGTATCGATTGACACTGATTGATGAGAGTGTATCGGTTGAGACTGATTGACGAGAGGGTATTGATTGACGAGAGGGTATCGGTTGAGACTGATTGACGAGAGGGTATCGATTGACCAATAAATGGCAATCATGCTGGGGCAGATCCAGAGGTGCGGTTGAGGGGATTCCAAACCCCACCCTGCACAGCTAAATAAAAAATATTTTAATACCTTGCATTAATGAAATTAAATCACAATGTGATCCTACATCATTATAAAAATTAACTTCAAATGGTGTGTTTGATTTCTCACTTTAAAAAGTTCAATTTGTATGTATGCCTATGTAATTTAGAGACGATGAAGACATTATGTATTGTCGACTGTCAGACTTTCTTAACAGGAGCCTGACAAACCCCCTCCTGTGAAAATTCCTGGATCCGCCCCTGTCATGTTGTTTATTACAATATTAATATGGAATACATGATATAATGGACAAGTTGATTTAATCCAGATTATTTTAATATAAAGGTGACATGAATTCGGAGATCTATAAGATGATGATCATCGGATTGATAACCAACAACTGATTTTATTACAAACCTCCAAAATGGCAAACGATACTGTAGAGGTCGTATTGAAGGTCGTTGTTTTTAGGCCCGGAGAGAAACTCCGTTAATTGGAGATTTTTCTGGGGAAATATCACAACTGATTTTATTACAAACCTCCAAAATGGCAAACGATACTGTAGAGGTCGTATTGAAGGTCGTTGTTTTTAGGCCCGGAGAGAAACTCGGTTAATTGGAGATTTTTCTGGGGAAATATCACAGGGTTGTCAATTTTCGTACTCGAAAACTCATGAAAGACAAAACTGAAAGATAAATTAAAGGCATGATTTCAAGATGAATTTTAAAACTTTCAGCTGTGTTACCATAAATATTTAGCTTGTGTAACATCTTCAACTACTGTTCAGTCAGCACCTCAATCTACTGACACTGCTCAATCTAGCACCTACAGCTACTGGCACTGCTCAGTCCAGCGCCCCTGGTTACTAGCACTGCTCAGTCTAGCACCTACAGTACTGGCACTGCTCAGTCCAGCACCTACAGCTTCTGGCATTGCTCAGTCCAGCGCCCCTGGTTACTAGCACTGCTCAGTCTAGCACCTACAGCTACTGGCACTGCTCAGTCCAGCCAGCATCACCGGCTACCAGCAATGCGTAATTTTATATCTTAATTTGAATATATGAACTTCTCTTGTACAGCTAATATCTGGTGTTTATATGTTCAGTTACTAAATGCCAATCAAAGAAAATAATGTTGATACGGAATAATAATGTTTTAGTTATTTTGATTTCTTTGAGATATTAATACGATAATTAGCTTCACTAAGATAAACTACATGTACCGTCTAGTCAACTGACGTTAGGGTTATTAAGGAATAGTTCATTTTATGATTGAGGGTTGAATGGGTTATTAAGGAATAGTTCATTTTATCATTGAGGGTTGAATGGGTTATTAAGGAATAGTTCATTGTATCATTGAGGGTTGAATGGGTTATTAAGGAATAGTTCATTGTATCATTGAGGGTTGAGTGAGTTAAAACCTTAAATATCGGACTCACCGTTTTAAATGAACAATTAATGTATCAGGGTATCGCCAGACTGTCATTCGTTTATTGGCACATTGATTTTTACGACATTGTGGACAAAACCATGGATTCTGTTCATCCAATATTTCACTGGAAGCAAAAAGAAAAACCGTTGTCATTAATCATATTAGATAACAATCAATTAAAAAGAGACAAACTATTGTCTAATTTAAGTACTGATATATTGGATCCATTGGTCGGGTTTGAGAGGTTCTTCTGGGCCTACACAGGGATTCCAACTAATACAGATGGGATACACCATGTAGCGTGCTAGTGTGAGGTGAATTTGGCCAGGGCAGTGACACTACATGTACGGTCTACTCTAATTTTGAAATGCAACTGTCAAAGGTTCTTTTATATGCAACTCCGTCTTGCTGCACTGACAAGAGGAAGCATACTGGAACTTTGATGGCTAAACACTGGCATCGAACCCTTTGTGGTAGCGATTTTAACTCAACCACCCCAGAAATGGGGTTTAACCCTTTGTGGTAACGATTTCAACTCGACCACGCCAGTCCTACCACACCGACTAGCCTAATGAAGAAGAGCATACACACCCTACGCTGTACTATGAGGGAAATCTTGTCTGAACAGTGGCACTAAGGCTTTCTCTTATATCGAATTCAAACAGTCAAGGGTTCTTTTACGTGCCCACCAATGTATACACAGCACCTTGTTTTTTTTGTCCCATCTGAACAATTAGATACCGTCCTTGTCTGGCCTTCTGTCCTGCATCACTGAAAACAGGAAACCGCTGCGGAAAATTCAGAGGAACCTTGAGCGAACCCGAGACCTCCTGGCGTTGGTGAGCCAGTGTCTTACTCACTATACGAAAGTGGCTGCCTCTTGTTTAAAATAAAAGAAACGTAGCTCAATGACACCGGCCCCGACCCCTGGATATTATTATCTTACCATTGGGTAAAGGCAGTAAAACAATCATAAATAGTAACAGGTTCATCAGGTCGAAGCTCATTCATCGTCACATGATCAACCATACATTCGGCTTGAGTTATCTGTCCCCTAGTTACATCTTCTACTTGAACAGCAAGATGATCTCCAGGTTGTAGAGTGATCTCCCCTTCACGACTCATAACACAACCCGTACAATGATCCATATGTTGACATCGTGAACAATGTTTACCCTGTCCATCCGTTAATACGACCGAATACACCGTATCAGGGGGGATAACTGTACTTATAGTACTATATAAGGTCTGTCCTGTCACATGACTAGGTAGATATACTATATTAGGATGATTAAACAAGACAGGTTTATTGTCCTCGTTGATATATCGTTGACAAACAGGTATTGCCAATATCCTACAATCACAGAAAAAACACACAATTAAACATCCACTCAACACACGCCATTTCGGGACTAATTTATTAGATAGATTAAAAGATTTGTTGTTGGTCACCTAGCAGCAGGTTTATTAGTAATTTCGGGACTAACATATGGTTCAATTTCATTTCAATAAATCGCTCTAGATAATCCACGCGGTTGAACAGGCAATCGTACTCCATGTCGCATACAACTTGGGAATCTAAACCGAGACAGCTTCACCTAATGACACCCAACCCCCTTATGACCCAAGGGGTTGGACAGACAACCCTACTCCTTGTCACGCACAACAGGGGGATCGAAACTATGAAACACCCTTATGACCAATGAACATTAACTCACCTAGCAGCAGGTTTATGACCCATGGAACTTGATAGTGGAATAAAATCATCAGTTCTGCTGGCAGGAGATTGACAGATCTACAAAATACCAATCATAAAAATTGTACCATTATTATTAAATCTGTCAGCATGTGTAAAGACTTTTTAACTAAGGCTAGCATCGCTGGTTTATTGACCTAAATCCATGGTCATGCCGTCAATGAAGACACCACACATTCCGTGGTGTTCCCGTAAACGACCATGAAAACTCAAGAAAAAATAAAATCATCAACTTACAGGACAGCAATGGCCGTTATCAGAACTATGTTTCATTGACATCTGTAATATCAGAAGAATTATATATTTATATTTTAATATCAATATACAAATAAAATAAAATGAAATGGGGTTTGATGTCCTACTGTTATGTTCCTAATCTGTGCTAATGCAGATGGGCATACACCATACAGTGTGCTACGAGGGAAAATTTTCCTAGACAGCGACACTATGGCCTACTCATATCAAATTTCAACTGCCAAGGGATCTTTTACATGCATGCCTATATGTACACAGGACCTTGGTTTTTCGTCCCATCCGAAAGACTAGACAGCTGTCCTTAAGCCCTACAACCTGCACCACTGACAAGGAGAAGCCATGCCGGAAAATCCTGATGCACTTTCTGGCCTGATACATTGTGGCTGAGTAGGATGCGGGCTCACTAACTGGGACGTCCTACATTCTATCTTGGCAATAGCCGAGACAGTTCCTCAGGACTATCAACCATATCGTTCCCTATGTCATTGGTGTAAAGGCAACCAGGCGCAAAACCCAAGACTTCGTCATTAGGGGAAGTCAGAGGATTTACTGAATCACCATTTCTTTTAGATGACATCGACTTTCATAACTTCTAATGAAGTGTTTACCTCAAGACAGGAATCACAGAAAGTTCCACCACACGATGTATGTACCAATAGTTCGCTATCTGCCAGTTCCTCCAGGCATATAGCACATGACTTCCACTGATCAGCTATACCACACATACTCGTACTACTCTCTATGCAACTAGGGTTGAAGTTCACAGGACTTGACCTTGGAGCGGGACCAATAGGATTATCATAAACATTACTATCCCATGATGCACCTGGTAATGGATTAATTCGTTCATCGTATTGTGTCCATTCCCACATTCCTGTCCCTGTAATAAATTTTAATTATTTATTTTAAAGATGGCAAATGGTATCTTGGTTTTTATTTACACTAAAAACAGACGTACATTGATTCTAAAAAAAAAACAGATGTAAGTAGAGCCAGACGGACGGACATCGATTTAAATCTTATAGTTGCTGTTTTCTAATTGTTTATTGTTTAACTAAAGGAAACTGCATTGAACTAATCATATTAAATTGCCGATCTACTACAGTACCCCCCTCTCCCTCCCTCCTTGACCACTGATCAACTACAGTGCACCCTCTCCCCCTCACTGATCAACTACAGTGCACCCTCTCCCCATCACTGATCTACTACAGTGCGCTCTCTCCGGCCCACTGATCTACTACAGTGCACCCTCTCCCACCCACCGATCAACTACAGTGCACCCTCTCCCCATCACTGATCAACGACAGTGCACCCTCTCCCACCCACCGATCAACTACAGTGCACCCTCTCCCACCCACAGATCAACTACAGTGCACCCTCTCCCACCTACTGATCAACTACAGTGCACCCTCTCCCACCCACAGATCAACTACAGTGCACCCTCTCAGTCCCACTGATCAACTACAGTGCATCCTCTCCCCCTCACTGATCAACGACAGTGCACCCTCTCCCACCCACCGATCAACTACAGTGCACCCTCTCCCACCCACAAATCAACTACAGTGCACTCTCTCCGTCCCACTGATCAACTACAGTGCATCCTCTCCCCCTCACTTATCAACTACAGTGCACCCTCTCCGTCCCACTGATCTACTACAGTGCACCCTCTCCCACCCTCTGATCTACGACAGTGCACCCTCTCACACCAACCCAATTCAATATGTGATAATGACATGAACTTCTGCTGTTCTTTGCATCAAAATTTTTTTTATTCTATTAAAATTACATGCGACTAAAATACCTCTGGATGATCTACACATTAAAAGGATCACTGTATAAAAGATCTGGATTATCTACGTATAAAAACGATCGCTGGATAAAAGATCTGGATAATCGGGACGATCACTGGATAAAAGCCTTTTTTAAACAGGTCTTAAGTTTTGTTGGTTTTAAAAGAAGCAATAGCAGTGACATAAGGAATTTGAATTAATCACAGTACCTACCTTGCGTGTCTGTTTTAGAAATAATGTTTGCTGATTGGTCATCAGAGGACAGAGAAATAAAATTTGATTGATTGTTAAATGAGCTGTCAATCTCGGATGGGTTAAATTTGCCCGATTCTGTATCTGGAATATTATTGGTTGAATCTTTTCTAGTCAAACCAGTCGTAAAAGTTCCCATTTGACTGAATATGTCCCCTGAATTTTCGTTAGTTGTCTCTGTCGTAATTTGATCTTTCTGGCTCATTGGATTGGTTGTTTCCATGACAACCGTCTCTGGTAGTTTTGGAGGAGCTGCCATCTCAAAGGCGTAAATAGTTCTAGTTGAATCGTTGACGTAACGAAGCATAACGTTATCATCCTGCAGAAAAAAATTCAAACCTATATAAGGTCATTTAATATTACTTTGATTTTTACCACATTTCAAGAAAAGGGTTATCAAAGGTTTTTCCTTCAATGGGCTCATATTAAGATTTGCGGTAGCAAATTTCTGTTGGAAAATTACCTTTTTTTTAGGGTTTGCTTCCCTTATTGTTATTTCGTTCTTCATTTGGAGTGAAGTCTGTGTAACTACAGGATCAGGGCTGTAAGACGATAGCTCGCTAACCTGACAGTCTCATCTTTGATCTCTGCATAGGCTGAAAAAGTTCATCAGGATATTCCGGTGTGTTTCCCTCTTGTCAGTGGTGCAGAACAGAGGAACAGGCAAGGGATAACGTAAAGCGGTTGGTTGGGTAGGAAAAATTGGGGTCCCGTGTACAAATTGGCGTGCATGTAAAACAACCATTGAGACAGCAGGTCGTAGTGCGGCTGTCCTTTCAAATTTTCGATCATAGCATAGAACGTTAAACCTCATTTCACTGTAATAACTTACTACTAGGCTTGATTATCAAGTACTTGTGATAACTGGCTACTAGCCTTGATTATCAAGTACTTGTCATAACTGAAAACTAGCCTTGATTATCCAGTACTTGTGATAACTTACTACTAGCCTTGATTATCCAGTAGTGTAACAACTTACCAATAGCCTTGATATATGACTATCCAGTACTTCAGCCAGAATGATATCAGCTTCCGGTTGTTCAATTAATGTTTTAACCTGTTTGCGTAGTTTCGCTACATTGTCTGTTTTAAACATATTGAGTAAATAACGTGTTGGTTGAGTATCACCACTGATAACTATAACACCTGTAATTAGACATAAATATATCACACATGTAATTAGACATTAATATCACCTGTAATAAGAGATTAATATCACCTGTAATAAGAGATTAATATCACCTGTAATAAGAGATTAATATATCACCTGTAATAAGACTTAATATATCACCTGTAATATATCACTCCTAATATAACAGATGGCTAACATCTCTGTATTATACTGAGAAACAGTGAGACGTAAAACTATTTAAAATTTAACTTACAGATTTGTCGTTCCATGGCTCGGGGGATTGGCAGTGAAAGATACATGAAGGGTTCAAAGGTTACGGAGATATGGCTACATTCCGAGCAGATGATCTACAACAAAGAAAAAGGATTTTTAATTAAAAAAAAAGGATTTTTACTGGAGTTAACATTAAGTTAGTTTATTTTATTTTAAAATTATTCTCTGGTTAGGGTTATCAGTTGACTCATGTTGTCTGAAGAAAGTGGATATTAATTTTTCACACCATGTTCCAGGACAGGCCAGGCCTTCACCCCATAAATCAATAGGTCAGACAACATCACGCTTTACCACCACACATATACATTCAACTCATTAATATTCATACAAAGGTCATGAATATTCATGCATACAATGGTCATGAATATTCATGTGAACAACAAAATTCTAATCCGGGCCCATCATCCTTACTGAGCCTGTACAATTTTTTTCTAAAATAAACCTCAAAACTTACAGTGCTTTTGAATTGTCCTTGAAAAGAATTAACGACAACAGTATTATTCTCGGCGATATATTCAACCCACGCCTTATCAGCTTCCAGTTCATCGGCTTCACTAAAACTCTCTAGTACTGGAGGTACAGATGGCAAATCATCGACAGTCGAACTTCGTGACGTTATCTCCCCTTCCTCGTCAGAACTCTCCCCCTCCACTTCCATCAAACTATCAGGCGTCGCAGATCGTCGAGATAAGTCATCGCGTATGTTGCTTTTATTTTTACGATATTTCTGCATTTCCTCCATTTGAAAGTTTTTCTCTGCTTCATTTTGCTCTATTTTTATGCGTTTAATGTTAGCTAAACTGTAAACCTCCTCCTCACTAAGCGACAAATTCTTCGCACACGATATACTCCGCGATTTCTTGTCTGCTCGTAGATTAGTGTCTTTGATCCCGAAGCCAGGATCAGATTTTTCCGTCTTTTCGTCGTCCGATATGACTTCCTCTAAAATATTTATCTGTTGTTCATTACGAATCCGGTTGTCCATTTTGGCAAATTTATCTGAATCGATATTCACGTTGTTAAGTACATCGTCGAACAACATGTTCGTGTTGAGGGTCTTACAGTCCTTAGAGTAATATTCCTCAAGGCCGGCCAACGTCGTAATTCTCGTGTTATTCAGCTTTGGTACTTCAGTTGATTTACACAGGCCGTGATGTGATGGGCTGAGATTGTTTGCTCCTACATCGCCATGGTGATCTATTGTCAAGGTACTTGTGGACGGTGTGATGTTATTCTGAGCAATAATTGGTAGACTATTGGCACTTTCTTTTTTAGTTTCCCTGACAACAGTTGATGATCTTGACTCTATGGTGGCAAGGTTAGTCTGTCTAACAACGGTAGCACCATCTGAGTCTATTGTTGACATAGTAACCGCACTGCCATCCGCACTTGTTTTAATATTTAACGTTTTAAAGTTGTTGGCGTGTTCAGAATCAGAACTATGAAGTGAAATGGTTGATTGGTTGCTGTCCTCTGAACCAAATAAGGATATGTTGCTAATGGTTACACTGCTACCTGTAGAATCTGAGTCCGCAGTTTTATCACCTATCACAGAAAGCTTCGAATTTGAATTTTTGATTTCGGATAATTTACTGTCTGCTGTTCCACTCTGGCCAGGTTCCACAAAAAGATCTGATTGGTCCTCTAATCCATGTAAAATGGTGTTTGATTGGGTGATGTCCACATCTTCTGATTGACTAGTCCAATGAGAAGAATTGTTATTTAAATGACTAGAGGTTGAGCTTTGTCTTGGTTCCACCGATTGGTTGAGATCAGTTGGTGTGATTTGAAGTGTTCCAGACGCTTGCGATTGGTCACAGTTTATACGAGAATTCATCAAAATTTGTTCATGAAGAGAATCTAATAACAGGGCCAGAAATTCCTGACAATCATGCTGGAATAAAAATGAGAGAAAAAGATTATTGTTTGTGATAGTGTGACACTTTGGGGGTGGGGGGTGGGGTGGTGGTGGTGGTGGTCAATTGTCTCTCAGGAACGCCACGAACTGCAATCAAGCGAAACGGAATTCAGTCCTGTCACAGTTCTCCCTGAGGTGGTGTAAGTATAATCGTAACATATTTTAAGTAACAGTTGAGATATTTGTGATGCGGTCGGTCGGTACATGACTGACTTGATTGCCACTATATCCCTGACAAGAGAGATCAAATTTTTTGACCATGGCTAGATTTTCTGAAATTTTAACCACCTAAAACTGCTTTAGAGAGAGAGAGAGAAATGGGGTTTAACAAGCTAGATCCATTTTGGGACTAACATATGGTTTAATTTTATTTCAATAATTCACTTGCGTGTAGGGGTCTATAGCAGTGGGAGGAAACCAGAGTACCCAGAGAAAATCCACAAGGCTGGATAGGTGACCCTACTCCTTGCCACGTACAACCGGAGATTCAAAACCACACCAGCTGACTCAATGGCAGGCCATATGATACAGCGTGTACACGCTAACCATTCAGCCATCCAACCCCCCAACTGCTTTAGAGCTTTTCAGTACAAGCACATGGATCATGAATGACCACTGCCAGACAGTTTGTGTAGTGGGTTATCCCTAACAGACACTCCCCAAATCTCACACCCCATACTCTAATAGATTAGCGGGCACTGTTTCCGTGATCAAAATTAAATTTTTTGTCAGGATGCTATAATACTAATACCTAGCACATATAGAAAATGAAATAAACTGTGATTGGAGGAACTATTTTTTTTTTAGCCCTATGGAATTGTGACGTCATGTCAAATATTGAATCCTTTCAACTGATGCACTATTGTATCAAATCATTTTATTTGAATTGGCTGAGTTTAACAGGGAAATTTTGCCCAGACAGCTGCAAATGTACATGTATTCATGGTTCATCGGTTTTCTGACCCATCTGAACAACTATACATAGTCCCCTTGCTAGACTCTCTGTCCGATAACACTGACAGGCATCACATACAGAACCTCTGGGTTAGCAAGTCAACGTCTGAGTCAACATTGACAAGATGGTGTCTAGGGGCCCAAACCTTCTGATACAGTGTGCACAGAATAACCATTCACCCACCGCACCCGTCCAAAGAAAATAAGACCCATGGGAATTATTTGTTGAATAAAATTACCTGTCTATAGTCCTGAAACTGACTGTGATATAAACTTAACGTCTCCTTAAAATCACGCGGATATACCACAGAATATTCGCCAGACCAAACCTTCGTTACCAGATGTTTAAAACGACCAAGTATCGTGTCATTTTGATCCGTGTCCAACACCAGATCATCCAGACAGTATTTCACTAGTTGATCTGATGCCAGTAGACTCTGTAGTCCAGAGTTCATAAAGCATGTATTACCCAGGTTGTATAGTCCGGAACTTCCAGGTATGGCTGACGAATCTAGAATTAAACAAACATTATTTTAAAATCAATTAACAAGAACAGAAAGCGTGAAGAGAGAGGGGGGGGGAGGGAGAAGGTAGAGAAGGGGAGGGGAGAGAGGGTGAGAGGGGGAAGGGAGAGTAAACTGGGATTTAAGGTCCACATGACACAAAACAAGGCCTCGAAATGTTTGAAAAAAGCTACCTGTTGATTCAGTAAATAACCTGTCACTCTCAATTATCAAACGCAAAGACTAAGTAATAGTATAGTATCACACATATCCATACATGTAAGTACACACGTTTGTTTTGGTATTGACGTACATGTACATGTACGTGACGTGTACATGCGTACTGTGGTCAATTTACTGAACATCAAGTAAAATTTAGTGCACCTGTCGCAAGTGACACATAGTTTTATTTCGTACCTGTCAGACGAAAAAATCGCCTGTCAGCGACAAGTAGACAGACGAACATTTTGAGCCATGAAACCAGGTCATTTGGGGACTAAAAGATTGTTTCCATTTTATTTCAGTAATTCGTTTAAACATGGGGGTCTTTAGCAGAGGGAGTAAACCCCTGAGGATCCATAAAAAACCTGTGAGGTTGAACAAGTCATGTTCAAGCTGGGAATCAAAACCATGCCACTTGACTCTATGACAGACCTTACGATATAGAAGAAATAAAATGGGGTTTAACGTCCTACTCTTCTGAACCTAACCTGGGCTAATGGAAGACGGGAATGGCGGGTAATAAATAAAATGGGGTTTAACATCCTACTCTTCTGAACCTAACCTGGGCTAATGGAAGACGGGCACCCGCCATACAGTGTGCTATGATGAGCGAAATTTTGCCTGGGCAGTGGTGCTACGGCCTACTCTTATATCGAGTTCCAACTGCCAAGGGATCTTTTACGCGCACACACGACACAGGAGAAGAATGATAAAGCTTTAATATACATATATATAACCCGTCGAGATACCTTTTATATCTTTACTATAATTAACGTCTGTTCCATCTGGCTTGTAAACAACTTGAAGTGGCTCTGAGAATTTACATGTTACTGAAAAAATAAAACAAATATATTTATACAATCACAAATAACTGACGAGTTAATGGCTGTTGCGTCAATAAATGATATGGTTGTGAATATTGAATAATAACATATACATGTATCAAGACAGAGCATACACAGCAATGAATTCCAGACATTGAAATATTTACATTGTATGATAATAATTTTGAAATAGAGTGACTGAAATAAAGCTTTGCATAATATCATAAAATTCAACAGATAGACTTAACTTCAATCACAGTGTTCCGATATTGTAGTCAATGGGTTAGGGTTAGGCTTGATTAATAACACTTACCGGTAGGAGCATCTGTCAACGTTGTGGATATTTTACTTTTAGTTAAATCACAATGATTAGATGTCGAGGCTTCAGCTACAATAATTATCATATAAAAACATTTTAACAAGAGAGAGAGAGAGAAATGAGGTTTAATGTCCACTCAACACAAACTAGGTCATTTTGGGACTAACACGTGGTTCAATTTTATTTAGGACCCGGAAAAAACACACAAGGTTGGACAGGTGACGTACAACCAGGGATTCAAAACCACTCCAGTTAACTCAATGACAGACGTTATAATAAAACACTAACACACAAACCATTCGGCCATCCACCCAGCAACCCCTCTTTTAACAATAGATTCACAATCAATATCAAACAATTTTAACAATTGATCCACAATTAAACACATATTATGTCATGTAAGATTTGGATAAAGAGCTAGCCATTCTTGCTATAATAGTTCGAAAAAAGATATGAATAATTTGAAAATTTCATTCAAATTACGAGTGAAGATATTACCGGTAGCCTTTGAAGGTTCCTCCATTTTTAAATGAAATAAAAATATGGCTGATCTAATATTGGAAAAATCTGATGTCAGCGAAATTTGGTAATGGCTTTGATTAGTTAATTAATGTCTTATTAATATTTTGTATAACATTTCAAGCCTAAAGAAAGATGTGCAAAAGGCAGATTTAGCTCTTGTATAATGTATGTTTAATATCAAAACATTTTAATTTTTATCCATAAATAGTTTTTTTTATCTAATTTCCAATCAATAAATGCCATTCAAATTGTCAATGATTATACAATGGATACAAACTGAATCTGTACTACAAATAAGATTAAAATACAGCTTAAACTTAAAAGGCTCAATACCACTCTTGTTGTAACTGTATAATATGTCCCAATCTTTATTCTGGTCAACAAATTGTATTTTACAATCTTCCAATTAATTGATGATACAAATTTCATCTTAACACACCTAATTCAAAATTGGAAAAATTCAACTACATGATTTGAAAAGCCTAAAGTAAACCTTTTCAAATGTGACTTGGATTTTAAAATATTTTCAAACCATCTGGACAAGTAAAATAGGATGTAATGGATAATTTACACAACAGGTAGGACACTTAACCATCTAGTACTTAGAATAAGGCTATTATTTATTTTCTGGAGCTGCCAAGCCAGCAAGAGTGTTATTGTCCCTTTAAGAGTCTATTTCGTTAACTAACACAAACTTACGCTGTATAACCGAGTCGGATGAGGCTAGGTGGGAGAGATTTCTCGGGCCATTGCTTCAGGAATATGGGAGGGTGTAGAATATTTAGGCCCTACTGGACCAGTCCTTCACGTTTACGAAATGGTGCGGGAGCCGTAAAACACTCCCGCAAATTTAGAAATTGAGGAAAAAGGTCCCGTAAAAACAACTCTTCTTATTTATATTGCAAGAGTAATTCTACTGTATTTATGTTTTATTTATATTTATATTTTCCTCGAATTGTTAGTTTGATCACTTTGATTATTAACGCACAATTAAATTGCAAACCTATTTTTGTCCCCCAACCAAATAGTGGCTATTTGTCCTCCAGTTATTCCAATTTAAAAATGTTGCATACTTGACAGTTCATACCATCTCCAGATATATTGACAGCGATAATCAACGCAATGCCAATAGGACAAGCGATACATGTACATGGAAACATTTTAAACAACGTAATGTTATTACTAGACGAGTCATTCTATCATTCTCTCGGATATTCTACATAAACATCCGGCGACATATTAGGCTGTCAAGTAACAACGTATTCTATTGGCTGATTTTAGACTTCTACCCAATTTAAACGAGCCTTGCATTAGCATTCATTACCATGGACCGTATATAGGGAATGCTAGTTTATGAATCTCAGTAAGCAGAGCGATTTAGCTAATTAGCGGGCGTATTTAATGACTCCCCCGAAGTCAAGTCCAGGTGCGTCGGGAGGCGCAAGAGCGAAAGCGGGTCTTAAACGTGAAGGACTGCTGGACTGTCAGACGAGATTTGCAAGCCTGGAAATAAGGTATTTGTCTCTAAACCTCTGCTGCCTGTCATTTTGTCCAGCACTGATTTGTCTTTTTTAATGATATTATTAATACATGTCTATCACTAAGTTGAAAATGTGAGGTAGCGTTTCATTAGTGCCTGTCATCTAAAACCGTTACTTCCAGGCCTGGAGATTAGGGAGGTTTTGAATATTCAGGCCCTACTAGATAGTCGGAAGAGGCCTGGGACATGTCTAATGATTAGACTTCGCAGGACAGTAGTAAGAGAAATTTTATGAAACTTTTTTCACCTGGTTCATCTTCGTTAAATGAAGCTTGGAAAGAAAGAGAGAGAGAAGGACAATCATTCATGGAGGTGTCAACAGGACTCATTTCTCCTTCAGCCATCCCTCGATCCAGATTATAAAGAGACCACCCTATATTTGGGATAAATTTTCTTCACTCATGTATCTGAAAGAAAGAAAAAACTCACATGTATTTAAAATAATAACTTTAGGTATCTAAATTAAAAAGGCAAGATTTTTTACACAGTAGTTATTTTTTTCAATGTATGTGCACAAGTAAACCTCAATGGGGATACTCAATTAATCTTTCCAGAATTATATTCTCTCAATTCCAAAAATAGTGTCAATCGAGTGAAGAGGTGAATTATGAAGTATAACGTATATGTGCCGACTGCGTAAAAAATATGCCAACCATCATAATAGCTGAAACATATTCATTAGGCCTACTTTAAATTTTAAACCACCTCAGGCATTGGCACTGGCTAGTGACATGGCTGAATTGTGTTACACTTGATTGCAATTCTGTCATTTCGGGACGTTTTGGGCCGGCATTAATTTTGGTCAAGGGTTAGGGGATGTAAACAGGGCTAGGCTGCCTAATCCAACCGGGCGGCGGGCCCAACCCTGACCTAGCCCTGACCCACAATCTCACCAACAATCACTTGCCTTAGCCTTATTTACACCACAGCTACCTTAGCGAATTTAATATTGAGTTGGCGTTAAGAAAGGAATAGATTTAGGTGAACATAAAGCTGACTAAAATTAATAAGGGCGTCACTCACAACAAGGAAATGGGAAACAAAATCTAACATCGGTAAAATATCCTGTTTTTAGAGTTTCACTTTCGAGTTCACTCACAGCAAGGCCTGGCCCTGCAGTTTCTGCCAGCTGAGAAAATTCAATACAGATACAAATATATTTAGGCATAAGGTAAGTAATATGTTTTTATATATCTAACTGAATAACAGAATAAATGATAAATATTACCATCAAATTTTCTTTCATATCTTTTCACTCAACACAAGACAGACATTTTCACGCATGCTCCTGGAAGGAAGGTGAAGGTCGATCGAAAACTTACCACAAAAGTTCATTTCCGGTGTAGGTCATTCCTAGAGAAAAGTGTGCAGAAGTCAGAAGATGGCAATCGTGCACTGAAAACCATCTCAGATGGACACGTGTTTATTTTTGGAAAGTGGAAAATCTTAAAAAATACCGTACTCGAACAATTCAAGTCAGTGCGGGGGAGCTCATTACTGTATTAGGTAGTATATATTTTGCAGCATGAATTCATTTCAAAAGACATTTAATTTGACATTTATTAAATGATTTATTTATTAATGTGAATTTGATTGAGTTACGGCATATGATAATGTTGTGGTTTTCACCGTATTTCCGGTTTTGGTCTGGATGGGCGAGGCTATGCCCTATCACATTTAGTGGATCCCTCCGCCGTGAGGATATATAAACAGTCGGCAACTAACTAGTCTTTCTACAGTTTTGCTACAGATGATTCAAGGTAATTTCATAGTTTAATAGATTGCGGACTCGCCTTAGGATTCCAAGTGGGACTTGGAGTAAATATATATATATATATATACATACGCTCGACACAATAAAATTGGTAGTATTGATAAACAATTACTATTTAATTACTAATTCTTTTTCGTTAATAAACGGGAGAGGAAAGTTATAATAATTTATATTTATTTCATAGGTTAAAATAAAGATTGTTTACTTTATTGATTTGTTTTGTGAATCTAAGTGTGAAGGGTTGTGTTTGTGAGCGTGTCTCGCAGGTCCAAGCACAACTCGTTAACACCTTTTCGTAAATTTGTTTACATAGCGCACGTGTGTGACGGCTGCACGTGCCACTAGCTAGTCAGTACCAGACGTATTACACGTGGTATAACTTGTAATAATTTTGTCAATAGATTATCACCAGACAATAAGTGAGTTACACCCTAGTAATTATTAGTTATATTTAATAGGTTCTATTTAATTGTTCAAGAATTATTTAAAGGGACAATATGCCTTATAAAATTAATGTTAACAAATGTTCCTATGAACAGTTATGTGACATTGGGGTCAGTCAAATAGCTGCCGAAAAGATTTGTGACGCTAGAGAGGCTATGGGCGTTATCGATAGGGAGGAATTAGAACAGATTCCGGAGGTACTGAGTTTATCTGCCTCAGTATTTTTGCTCTTAGGCACAGAGGAAATAGAGGGTAGGCAACCGAATGGGAGTTCAAATGGTAACAATTCTCCTTCGACCCGATTGCCTACGGGTAATGGCGGAGCCCATCAACGTCGTCAAATCACATCGTCTGGAAACAATTCCGAATTTAACCGGTCTGGCCGGACTTATACAAATTCGCCTTCAGATGACCGTCGTCGAAGGATCTCATTCCCACCTAAGTCATTGTCTTATGATGGTTCGACAAGTTGGCAGGCATTTTCTAGCAAGTTTACGCGTTACGCTTTGCTACAGGAATGGAGCGATTCTGAAAGCAAGGATCAATTATGCTTTTGTCTTGAAGGGAAAGCCAGTGATTACTACTGTGTAATGGCAGAAAGATATAATGAATTGTCATTTTTTGAACTCTTAAGCAAATTGGAAAAACGATTTGGTAATCAAGAATTGGCCGAGTCGGCGATGACCCAGTTTTATAATTTACGCCAGAATAATGGGGAAAATACTAACGATTGGGCAGACCGTGTTCTATCTGTTGCTTCACGGGCCTTTAGGGAATGTTCCGATGAACATATAACTAGTCAAGTTGTCTTGAGATTTTGTCACGGTAGTATAGATAAAGAAGCTGGACAGTACGCCTGTAATATGCGCCCGAAAACTCTGGGTGAAGCCATTCAATCTATTAAGTGGTACAATCATAATAATATTGCGATTTACGGTCGAAATTCCCGCAGAGAAACGCGCAGCCCAGCTAGGGAATATGAACCTCCGAGGGTAAGGTCTGTTAATGCGACTGCAAAAGAAAGCAGTTCACCCAAGTCTTCTAATATAGACTCTCGACTTCAAAGCTTAGAAGAGCGAGCCATTAAATCCGACAATAAAATGGAGAGTGTTTTAAAAACAATGGGAGAACTTTCAGATAGTGTTTCCAAACTCAGCTTGAATATGTCAAGATTTAGACCGCGCTCAAGATCGCCAGCTAGGTCGCCGTCACGTGAACAATCCTCATGCTTTCATTGTGGTAAATTGGGTCACTTTAAACGAGAGTGTCCAAGTTTTGTAACCCCGAAACAAAGTACGCCTAACCCAACTATGGAACAGAAACATGTCAGTTTTGTCCGCGACGAAGAGCAGGGTTTAAACTACCAGGGGTCGAACGAGGAGGCGAGCGTTTGATCCATTGTGCTTTACCATCGCCGATATTATTTTCAGAAAGTGAGGCGTCGAGCGAAGCTACGGGCGTAAATGAAAGTGGAACCGTTAGCCGTTCGACCGGTTCTAAATCCACCGTTACCGTCGGTGATGAGCAATATATCACCACCCCGGGGGGTGATCAAAAGTTCCTGGATACCGTTACTACTGGTGTCATTCCAAGAATCGACTCAATCGATTCCGCGAAAATCGAGGAGACGTGCGTATTAGCTTCGACGTCTATCCGTAGGGTATCTTCCGATTCGATGTATAAGCTTAATGTCAAAGTTCAAAACATGGCAATTTTGACCGTTTTAGATACTGGTAGTCAAGTCACCATACTTTGTGATCGTCGGTACGATGAATTACCGGAAAAGCCACCTAGGATTAGGGATGTGCGCCTACATACTGCAGGTCGTAAATTAGATTTTCCAGGTTTTATTGTAGGACCGGCTAAATTAAAAATCGGTAATTTCGAAATAGAACTTAGTCAGTTGTATGTCGCTCCAATAGAGGATGACATGTTATTAGGACTTGATTTTATGCGCGCTAACAAAGTGCATATCGATATGTTAAACGATAGAATGCAAATAGGCGACGATGTTTTCAATTTATTTTATGGCGATGTTGATGGGTACTCCGATAATGCCAATATTTCCGTAGCTAAACGGATAGTCATTCCACCATTATCAGTAGCTAGGGTACGGTGTAATTTAAATAAAAATTTATCTCACTATCTGATAGAACCGCTGTCACACCCGAAGTTATTAATTGCCCGGTCAATACATTCACATATTGAGACAGAATTCCCTCGAATTTGTTTAATAAACCCGTCTGAAGAAAGGGTAATACTGGACACAAACGAACAGATAGCTAAGGCTATTGAGTTTAGGGAGCAAGATATTATTAATCCGTTACGAGCCGATGGCCCCGATAAGATAGATTGTGCAAGTTTTGAGAATATCCCTGAGCATTTAGTTGATTTATTTGAGCGCTCTAAGACATTATTAACAGAATCGGATCAATTAAAACTCAGGCAGTTATTAATCGATTATCAAGAAGTCTTTGCAAAACACCAGTTTGACTTAGGAAATTTTACGGCTATGGAATACGTGATCGAAACCAATGACGCCAAACCGATTAAACAGAGTTTAAGGCGTACCCCTATTTGTTTTGCGAGGGAGGAAGAGGAACATTTAAAAAAAATGTTAGAAGCTAAAGTCATTCAGCCGTCAAATTCTGATTGGGCTTCTCCGCCGGTTTTAATACGGAAAAAAGATGGCACGGTTCGATGGTGCATAGACTACCGGAAACTTAATGCGGTAACCACTAAAGATGTATTTCCCTTACCCTTGGTCGATGAATGTATGGACGCCCTATCGGGAAATAAATGGTTTTCAAAGCTTGATGCGAATTCCGCCTATTGGCAAATTCCTCTGAGACAGGAAGATAGGAAAAAAACCGCCTTTATAACAAAATACGGTCTGTTTGAATTTACTAAACTACCATTCGGTTTAACGGGAGCCGTTTCAGGGTATTCCAGGAGTATTGGATTAGTACTTAATGGACTTAGTTGGGATATAGCATTAGCCTTTTTGGACGATACGATGGTCATGGGAAAAAATGTAGATGATCATTTGGGCAATCTAAAATTAGTATTAACTAGATTTCGGGAATATGGGATGAAATTAAAACCTAAGAAATGTGTACTATTTCAACAGGAGGTTGAGTTTTTAGGTAGAATGGTTAGTCAGAATGGACTCAAGGCGGGTAATAATTTAACTAAAACCGTAGAAAAATGGACGGTTCCGACTTGCACAAGAGAAGTCGAATCTTTTCTAGGTTTTGCTAACTATCATAGAACGTTTATAAAGCAATTTGCTGAAATAGCTTCACCGTTATATTCGATTACGGGTAAAAAGCAATTTATGTGGGGTGACAAACAACAATTTGCTTTTGATAAACTTAAACATCTGCTTGTGACAACTCCTGTACTGGCTTTGCCCACGGAACATGACACGTTTATTCTGGATTGTGATGCTAGCATGAACGCCGTTTCTGCGGAATTATCACAAATACAAAACGATAAAGAGCGGGTTATTGCATATAGTAGTTTTTCTTTAACGCCAGAGCAACGTCGCTATTGTACGACAAGACAAGAACTTTTAGCAATTATACGTTTCACTCGACAATTTAGACATTATTTACTGGGTAAGCCTTTTATAGTGAGAACCGATCATGCTAGTCTCACTTGGTTGTTAAGGTTTAAACATCCGACCGGTCAATTAGCACGTTGGTTGGAGGAATTGGGTCAGTATTATATGACCGTAGTTCATCGGAAAGCACGTTTGCATATAAATGCTGATGCCTTAAGTCGAATGAAATTGCCAGATAAACCTTGCGATGACTTTAATATAGACGTACAATTGGCTGATTTGCCGTGCGGTGGCTGTCGTTATTGTGAAAGAGCACATAAAAATTGGATAGAATTTGCGACAAACGTGGATGACGTCATACCTTTGCCCTTTAAGTCCGGTATTAAGCGGAATTTATTGTTAGAAAAAGAGTCGGTTTTTGAACCCGTTAGCATAGCGGTTACAGGGTATCCGAATGATCCGCGGGTAAATATTGTGACTATAGACGAGGTTGAAAACGATGACGTAGATGGTGATGGTATTTCATTAAGTAGCTTTTCTCCCGAACTCATTAAAACTGCACAGGCAAATGATGAAGATTTAGAAATAATTATGATTTGGTTAACATCGGGGGTTGAACCGGAACTGGCTCAGCTAATGCTACAGAGTCCCGCCGTAAAACATTACTGGATTAATCGGAATCTGCTTGTTCTAGACAGGGGGATTATACGAGTTAAACGTCCGAGTAATTTATCGGAGACGCAGTTGTTGGTACCGGAGGAATTAAAAATTGATATTTGTCGATTATGTCATGACATACCCTTGTCGGGTCATCAGGGAATTCAAAGAACAAAAAGTCGCATTAAACAGCAATTTTATTGGTACGGCATGACCGAATATGTGCGCGCATACGTTGCCTCTTGCGCCATATGCAACATTAACAAGAATACCCAGGCCAAGCCTCGTGCTAAATTAACCCGTTACCATGCCGGGTCACCCATGGAAAGGGTGCATTTGGATTTCCTAGGCCCATTGCCCATTACGCCTGAGGGAAATGAATACATATTGATGATGGTTGACCAATTTACTAAATGGGTTGAATGTATCCCTCTGCCGTCGCAAACCGCAGAAATTACAGCCCGGTCTGCAGTTAATGAGTTTTTCTCGCGTTTTGGTTGCCCATTTCAGGTTTTTACCGATCAGGGAAGAAATTTTGAGAGCAAACTATTTACTGCGTTGTGTGATGTACTACAAATATATAAGACCCGTACGACATCCTACAGACCCTCGTCGAATGGCCAATCTGAGCGGTATAATCGGACATTAATAGAAACCATTAAATGTTATATTGACGGTTGTCAGAGTGATTGGGACGTGTATTTACCACAACTGGCGAGTGCGTTAAGGTCAAGTGTGAACCGACAGACTGGGTTTACGGCAAATAAACTAATGCTAGGTCGTGAAGTAAATCACCCCGCAGACTTAATGTTCCGATCACCCGTTGAAAACGATGGTGATGTAGACTCCTTTGTCGAAAAATTAGAAAAAGCTATGACCGAAACGCATAGGTTAGCGCGAGAAAGGCTAAAAACAAACCAAGAACGAATGAAGAAAGATTACGATCTACGTTCAAATGTTAAAAAATATAATGTAGCAGACGCCGTTTACATTTTAGATACCGCTACCAAAAAGGGTAAATGTAAAAAGTTATCCCCATCCTGGAAGGGGCCGGGGATTATTACGCAAGTTATCACCCCTTATCTTTTCAGAGTTAAAACCCGTAAAAATGAGTCTGTTCTGAATCATGATCGTATTAAGCTTTGTCGAGACAGGGAATTGCCAAATTGGATTCTTAATTTCCGTCGCCGTTCGGATTCTGATGTGTCTTTACCGACTGTTACGAGGAATGCAGAAGTTTTTTGCATTTGTAGGAAACCGGATAATGGCACACCAATGATTTGTTGCGACAAATGTGACGACTGGTTTCATTATCATTGCGTTAATATAGCCTTGGATTCCGATTGGGATGATAAAGAATATATCTGTCCCAATTGTTCTGAATGATTAGTTGGTTCCGGTTCTGATGCGGAGCACAAGGGGTGGTGGGTTTGTTATATATTTCATTCCGGTGTTGAGGCAGAGCGGGAAAAGGGGGTGGTAGTATTAAACTAATTTATGTTACTGTCTTTACCGATTTTTTTAACGGTAAAGGCAGTGTTTGTTTGTTTTAATTGTTTCAGATACAGTTATGGATAACGGTTTTGGAAATACTAACTGGCCATTGTCAACCCCGTACCGTCACCGGGGTAGAGGGCCTAGGTCTCCGCCTAGGGTCCACACCATAATGAGGGGGGTGACTGACCCCAGGATCCGCAGGGGTGTGTTAAGACAGGGGGTTTACCGGGTTGCGGTGGGGAGTGGGGATTTTTCTTTTGTACCCCCAACCTTGGGGATTTCCGTGGGTAGTCAACTGTCTGATATGCCGCCTACACACACAAGGGTAAACCGTCCTAATAATAATTTGCCACCTGCACACACAAGGGTAAACCGTCCTAATAATAATTTGCCACCTACACACACAAGGGTAAACCGTCCTGCTAACTTTTCAAATTTCCAGACCCCAAGGCACCGTCTACAAGGTAGAAATCAACATTGCCCCTTGATAGGTTGCCCGGTAGTTAGCCGGAAAATAAAATTCCACTGTTTTGAGTTCCATATGCCCCGGTATATGACACAGGAGACCAACTGCCATCCAGACAACATAGATAGACAGTCACAGGCCCTTAAGGCTTTATGCCGAATGGTCGGCGGAAGAACCCCGGAGCAAATGATGGAAGCCTTCAATTTGGGAGGATGGCTTCCCTTGGACAGCCAGATTAGAACGGCACACAGACCGGTGTTAGAGGCGGTGTGTAAAAAGAATGGTTGGCCCGTCCCATCCAGGTTTATGCTGAACCCAGTTAATTCCCCGGCATGCCTACTGTACTGGAGATGTGTAATGGTGTGCCTGAGTCATCTCAGTCTGGCTCAGCAGGCTGAATTTATAAACTTTTTGAGTGTTCCTGCCGCGCCTCTCGCCCTTGATCCTGCTACTGTTGAGGACTGGGACGAGGAATTAACCTTTTCGGCCATCATGGAAGATTGGGAAATGGATATAGATAATGAAATTGTTTTAAGCCCTCAGTAGAGTGGATCTAACGGTTTAAACCGTATCGTCACGGGGTTTGAAAGGGTGTGTATGTTCACGGTGTAAAGCATATACCGCTATCTGTGTGACTGTGCGTGAAAGTTTTGAATGAGAACCCGATGTAAATATTGTAAATTTGTTTTAAAATGTAGTTTTGTTAGAACAGGTAGTTCCTCCCGTAAGAAAAATAGGAGACGATTGTTGTGGTTTTCACCGTATTTCCGGTTTTGGTCTGGATGGGCGAGGCTATGCCCTATCACATTTAGTGGATCCCTCCGCCGTGAGGATATATAAACAGTCGGCAACTAACTAGTCTTTCTACAGTTTTGCTACAGATGATTCAAGGTAATTTCATAGTTTAATAGATTGCGGACTCGCCTTAGGATTCCAAGTGGGACTTGGAGTAAATATATATATATATATATACATACGCTCGACACAATAATAATATCACATGCCATAGGCTATGCCCATATGATTAATATGAATCGATGATATGGCAAATATTATTTCGACGGCATCGGATCGGTGGCATGGCAATCATTGGATTGGTGACAGTTGATTAGTTCCTTTTGTAACTGTCTTTGAACGGATATCTCTGCTGACAGTTCCTATCGAGCCCTATATATATATATACATGTAGCTGGAATATGAAAATACCTCTCATCCCCACCTCTCTGGAGATTACATTTCCTTTCGGTCCCGCGTGATTTAGGACTTTCGACGTTTTGGACTCCAAAAAGTATGACCTCTACATTTCGGACTCGGGTATGTGACATTTCGGACTTGGGTAGGTGACGCTTTGGACTCCGGAATAAGTTGAAAGGAAAGGTTGAACACAACTGTCAAATCAATATACGCCGTGAATAGCCCTACAAAAAATAACATGCCGGTTAAATTATATAATTTACCGCTCGCCATCAAGTAGGACTTCATTCAGCACATGGAATCATGCATTACGAACCTACACGCCAAAATTTCCAATGTTGAATGATTAGGGAAAGAACGTTTTACTTCTTTATACATGTATCGCTGTACTATACTTATAGATGTATATAAAAAAAGTTGCTGATGAATTTATTAGAAATAGGCCAATTTAAAACACGAAAGAAATTATTTATTAACATGAAATATATGGTTGGTGAAAGTAAAAGGCTCCGCCAAAAGATAAAACATTAGTTGCACTTACAGTTCTTTGATAATCATCGTTTCCCGTAAAAGTAATGTATTTGTTTAAAACCAATAATATGCTGATGGATTTATTTGAAAATGACCTACACAAAAGCAAATATTTACACTTCATGCAATCTTTTAACTTAGTTCCTAGAAATTGTTAACAATAATCCGTGAGCTGCACGTTGACATGCATTCCTCGACAAGCTTGGCAATACCAATCGATAAATTAGTGCGTACAAAAGGTGTTTCTGTGAAAAATACTAGAAATAGCAACGATCAAATCGGGATAATTAAAGCTGCTTAACCGATAATCCCGATGTTATTGTTTCACAAACAAAACACATTAGCAGTGATCGGTCAATCAAGCTCGTTTAAAAGAAAAACAATGAAGTATTACTAAATATACACAAATTTTCAACAATGTTTTATTGCCAAGTTCAATACTCGCCGATGAAACAAAACAAAAAAGAACTAGGTGTTAATCGCGGCGTCAACGATTGCTGATCAATTAAATAAAACAACTATCAGTCTCACATAACACAAAAAAAAAACAGCTGTTCTATTACATAAATTTTCTACAGTCATTTGATTATTAATCAGAGTGTGAGTCAGAGAAGTCGCTTTACTGAGTCTGAAACAATGCCAAGCAGTGCTCACTCTGGGTTCAATTTTTCTTCCGCCAATTTTTCATTTTTATTTATTAGCCATATATTTTTTCCGCCAAAAAAAAAAAAGAACGAATATCTATTCTATTATATTTTTTCAGTAATTTTTAGTTACATATAATATTACAATTTACAAAATTCTTCACTGCTTTGCAGAAGCCCATTTTTTTAGAGCTTTTTCAACGTCTGGGGTAACCACACTGTGTATTTGTTTTTAATAAATATTTTTCTTTATAACAGAAATTGTGACCAAGCACTTACTGATATATCAAGGATTTGAAAATGTTCATTCATCCTTAAGAGATCTACATTTTTCAAATGCACACACATACATTATGTAAGGACTAAGAGCTGAATCTTTCTTTAGTGATGATGGTTGATGCTGGGCCTTATATCTAACGCTAATAATCTTGGTTCAAAGGAAACAAATTGACTCAAATTTTCAGCATATTTCATTTACGTTATCTATTTCTTAACTATTATATAGTCAGTTCGGGAGTATTTTGGTGGTGAAATACAAAAAAAAAAAAAAGTTTGAAATTCTTCTATCGGACGTTGACGAAGGCTGTTCAAGTTTTCGCTTACGGCCCATTATTATTAATGGCGTGTGATTAGAAAATAACTGACTTTCGTTCGTTCGTTTCTAGCGTTTAATATCGACTTCCATATAAACTTTAACAATAAACCTGGCTTTATTTATTAACGATACGTGCAACAGGAGTAGGAAAAGGATAAAACAGACTTCATAGTCCAATAATCTCACACAAATCGAACAAGCATTATTCACGGTGTCCGCCATTTTGAATACATAGAAACCGTCAAAAAAGCCACCGATTCGTATTTGGAGACAAACAATTAAATCGTCTGTCTCTTGATTAGTTTATTACTACTCTTACTGTATATACTAATCAACGCTAATCCGAGATTGATCAAGAGACAAAGGATTAGTACTTGACTGATTGATAAATAACTCAGCCAAGCGTGATAGATTGTAACGTGTGTACACGGCGTGGAAATCAAAACTTTGTGGCAAGAAATTTTTTTAGCCATGGTTAAAAAAGAATTGCCAAAAATTTCGCCAGATTGAATATTTTAACGCCAAAATTATATTTTTATTGCAATTGGCGGAAATGGCGATCGACAGCGTGAGCGCTGATGCCAAGTAAGTCAGAAAAGTCGCCAGACTGAGTTCGAAACAATGTTTATGTTGAGTCCGAAATGACGTGGGACCGAAATGACATGCTACCCCTCTGGACTGGTCAACAAGGCTATAATTTTTGAATCCTTACCAACTATTTTTCACCCAGGTTCTTCTTTGTTTGCCAATGAATCATTTCTTACCACAGCTGACACACAGTCTTATTAATTCAACACTATTTTCAAGTAGAATTCTGCGATTGAAAACATACACAAAATAAGTTTGAACTTGAACAACCATTACGAGACCTGAACATGCGCAGATCACATGTTTATTTAATAGCCAAATTCTACTTGAACACAGTGTTGAATTATTATAAATTTGTGTCAGATATATATGATGAGAAATAATAACTTTTTCAAAAAATAAACATTCACAGTGAAAAATTGAAGGTAATAGCCGGAGAACAGAGGTCGGGAAGAGCGGTATTTCACCGTATTTTCATATTGCAGCTATATAGGGCTCGATAGGAACTGTCAGCGGAGATGTCCGCTCAAAGACAGTTCCTAAAGGAACTAACAGTTGGTATAACCAAAATTTTGAAAATTCACTTGCTAGTTGCAGATGTCTTGTGTGTCGGTCTATCCAAACAGTTTTCAAATATTGGTGCTTTTATTGCCTTTTTGCTGGCCAAATAGGTTAAACAATCAAATTAAATTACAGTTCATGTCATTATTGATAAGTCATGTGGTGTGATTGTGACTCCCTGCTTGTATTTGACAATGATTAATGTCGCTTTTCCAACCTTGTGTGTTTTCTCCAACTACTCTGGTCTAAGTCCTCCGATTTTCTCCCATCACACTGCCCTAGACAACTAGGTTCAAAAGCAAAATATTGAACATTAATTGTTAGTCTCAAAGTGACATAGGTTGTGTCACTAGGATGTTAAACCCAATTTTTCTCTCTTATAAGGAAGTTTCAAAAATGGTTTCCATTCCCCCTTGTCATATTATTCATATGTACGATAAAAGGCCTGACAAAGAACAGATAGGACAGAATAACAAGGTCAAGGTCCTTTGTACATGTTGGTGTGGTAATGTGGTTTTGAGTGAAATTTCCATTTTAATACGCTGCATGGAATATGCTTGTCTTTAGCAACGCTAGTTCTTGTTAAAAAATATCTTCAAATTTATTTTACAGATGAAATAAAATGGATGTTTTACGCCCGCCTGTTGTTTGGATTGGTGATCGATGTTATCGTAAAACTGTCGTCGAGGTGACGGAAGGTGGGGATCCAGAATTTGAGGAAGAAAATGAATACAATGGTGACTATCACATGACTAGTATAAAATGAATAATCAGAAATGGAATAAATGGGTTTAATAACATGCCTTCCTATGACGAGATGAAATATGGCATCCCAATCTGTTTCACAGAGAATTAAAAAGCCTTCTGATATCTCTGTAAAAGATGACTGCCTTCAACACGTGACGTCACATCACGGGACGTCAATCATTGGCTTAAAGGTCCAATCCCGATAATATTTTGGAGAATAAAACTGCTTGATTTTGCTTTAAAATCTCTTGAAATCCTCTACCTTGCAGCCGAGGAACTAACCCAATAAATGTGATACGTTTTCAAACAACTTAAACCTCTCAGTCTTCATTTGGACATGGATACCGGTGTCCTTAGCTGTATTATGCAGTGTTGGGATAAAACCGGAGTTTTATTTTATAAAAATAACATGTAGGTGAAGTTTGCCTTTCGTTGTTAAGTACAACACATGGGTCAATCGCCGTATAGACCTCTAACGGAAAGGGAATCGATTATCAGGTCAACAAACGAAAAAATGAGCCGAAATCTTTATAGGGTTACGTGTCCGGAAAAGCAGTATTGACGTTCATGTCCAAACGACTTAATATTTTGAGCTGAAATTTTGAGGCAGGGTAAATACACCAATCCTCTTTATTTTGGCGCTTAAAATTCATACATACTCAGAATTTTATTTTTGAGGTTCTGTTCAAATCGGGATAGTCCCTTTAATGATGTGAGCATTGTTAACATAAGACCTTACTTGTTCGGCCATAATGGTTTTAATCATTTTAGTACCCATTTACGCCAAATAGGAAATAGTTTTTGCCTACAAATATTTCAAACGCCTTTATTTGTCTAATACATAAAAAAATTATTTATTTTAATTTGTCGGGAGGAGGGGTGGTGGTAATATTTGTGGCTCGTAAAGTTGCATCGATGATCAGTGTGTTGGCATCCCTGATGTTTTATCATGATTAGACTCATCCCCAACAACCGTTGCCTAGCAACCATCACTTTAATCTTGTGTATTTAGCACTTGCTTCTTTCACATTCATTCAGTATCAAATCTTTGTTTAAAAATTTGTAAAAATCAGGTAAAATCATCAAGTCCAGTTCAAAGCTGACCATTCAGTTTTGATAATGAGTATCTAAATTCACAAGCATTTTATCACTTGATCACTGTTAAAAAATAAACAACCCAATTTATGATTGATGTATAATGATTCATTTTTGAACAGTGGTCAAAAAATTAAATACTTGAACGATGGACTCTTGTCACTTCCGACATCTGAATACTTTGGCATTCTATCAAATCTGTATTTATTTTCATGTCCCGATTCTGAATATTCCAAACTACGACATCAATCGGCGGTTCTGTCACATGATTTGCGTTGAATTAACATTGGATAATTCATCCTTCAATCAGTGGGCGTTAACCGACAAGCAATCATCAATCAATTATCTGTGAGCATAAAACAAGTGTCAATTTTTGTTGGTTACCTTTATAATTGAATAATCTTTTGTAACAGTTTGCTTTGTATTTGATTTGAGTTTCTCACGTCCGATCAGCAGATCCCTGTACTCTTTATCTAGTACATAGGTCATTAATTGTATTGATCCCATACAAAGTTGGAAGTAACAAGAGTCTGCTGTATATTGGACACAGGACACCCATTATCAAAATTAATCAGTCAGTTTTAAACTGGACACAAGATTAAATGATACCCATGTTACAGTGTCTGCATGATCAAGGCAAACTTCAGAATATTAAATTGTCATAGTTATTGTCCAGAAGCCATGATGAAAGCACCTTGTATCACAGCTGTCCATCTGTACTTGGTATTTGTTGGGACAGTGATAGTGTTGGGTTTCAGTTGGACAGTGATGTTGTTGGGTTGGATAGTGATAATGTTAAATCAAGTGTTAGGGTATCGGTAGGACAGTATTTAACAGGAAAATACATGTATCCTCTAATAAGCGGTACAAATGACCTTCTTCACAAACCAGTGTTTGATGAACCCCATTTTATTTAGACTTTTATCAACGATGAGAGATTTATATTTTATTTCATCATGTGGGCTACTTTTCCTTTTATACAAATTATACATGTATTTGTAAATGTAGGCTACTTTCACTTTAATAAAATAAATTTTATTTTTAGATATGGATGAAGGAGGATGGAATGATGAAGTCTGTGATCCATTTACAAAGTTAGAAGAAACCGATTCAGGGTATCGGGTTTCATTAAGTATACCCAGTCCGTATTTCAAATTTATTATTGGTAAAAAGGGGGAGATGAAGAATCGTTTAGAGAAGGAGACAAAAACCCAGATAAAAATACCCAAACAAGGACAGGAGGGAGATATAGGTAGGATATACATGTAATATAAAAATACTCAAACAGGGACTTCCCCTTATCTGTGTCAAAATGACTGTCAATTCATTTCATGTGTTAATTTGTTATCTGGTTTTCAGTCTGTCTTTTTAAAATTTCCAATCATACATTATTTATATTAGTGAAATACTGGACTTGTGTGACACATTTCATTTCAAAAGCACATGCAGAGTGTCTGTATTTTAAGTTGTTTAAATGGTCTCGTGCTTAATACATTGTGTAATTGTAAAAACAATTAGGCCTACGACCCTCTTGTTTTGACAATATATTACGGTACTTGATGTTTGCTCTCGACCATTAAACTATACATATAGGTAAATCACTGAGAAAGTTGTTGGAACAAGAAAAATATATGGGTACAGGATTCGATCATTAAATGCTACTTCCTCCGGTTTCCTCCCACTGCTAAAGACCCCTACGCGCAAGCGAATTATTGAAATAAAATTTAAAAACCATATGTTAGTCCTGAAATGACCTAGTTTGTGTCGAGTGGAATTAAACCCCATTTCTCTCTCTCTCTACTTCCTCTTATCTGGGTCAAAATGATATTGTCAACTTCACTCTGTGTTGGAGGCCACTGTAGCTCGGTTTGTAAGGTGCTGACTCTCGAATCAGGAGGACCGAAGTTTAATCCCTCTGATGGCCGAGAAAGTTCCTCAGAATTTTGTGACATTGTTTACTCTTGCCTGTGCTGCAAAAAGAAGGGCAAGACATTGTACAGGCCTCCTGAAAATGAATTTCAGGGTACACAATAGAATCCTTGACAGTTGGAATTCGAAACAAGAATTGGTTGTAGCATTTCTGTCCAGCAAAATAAGTCTGGTTGATGTAGACTAGTAGTACGTTAATCGCCATTTTATTTCATTGATTTCTTAAAAAGGCGCCACAATGGTATGGGACTACTGCATTGTCCTGTAGTATTGGACTACTGCATTGTTCTGAGTTTGGGACTACTGCATTGTTCTGTAGTTTGGGACTACTGCATTGTTCTGTAGTTTGGGACTACTGCATTGTTCTGTAGTATGGAGATATGTTTAATATCTGTAATTAAGGCTAGTTGACATGTCAATTATATCATATTTATTATTTCACTAAACCTGAACATCTCAATTTCATTTATTTTTATATATGTTTTTGATATTGAACAGTGATCCAGGGTCATGACAAGAAAGGTATATTTTCCGCTAAAACTAGAATCGAAGTCATGGTTGACTCGGCACGACACAAACAACCGTTTACACACTTCCTGTCTATACCTATTGTTTCGGAGGCTGTCATTGGTGGATTTGAAGATTTTAAAACTGATGTGTTAAGGGAATGCGATGGGGTGAGTTGACTGTAAATAAAAAGAGAGGGGGGGGACCACAAACTAGGTGATTTCGCGACCAAGAGGGGGAGGAGGGAGGGAGAGACCACAAACTAGGTGAATTCGAGACCAAGAAGACATGACAAGCATCCTTACTCGTTTGTCAGAAATGAGCGTAGAATCAAATCCACGCATCTTGATTCAATGACAGACCATATTATCAGCATTAAAACATTTGGCCACCCCCTTAAAAAACGGATAGATAACTGCATCTAGATCCAGTGGTTTCAAACAAGTTGCTGTCGAGTGACAAACTGTCCACTGTCCTATGGGGGAAGGGGGTTGATTTACTTAACAGTCAAAAATGTATGGAGTTAAAAGTGAGATCAAGCCTTCTATTAGAGATGCATGATGTACCTTGGATTATCAATCAAAAATTATTTACATTTATTTCCTCAGTGAGAGTGATAATCAATAAAATGTTAATTTGAATAAATTTCAGGCCAGAGGATTGGATGCTACCATATTTCAAAATCCCAAGAAACTTCATTTGACAATTGGAACATTAGTTTTACTCAGTGACCGTGAAATTCATCGAGCCACGTCTTTATTGCAACAATGTTTAGAAGATCTTGTTGAGTAAGTTGAAATAAAATTAAATGAAATATCACATATGGCTAAATTTTCTGGGCAGTAAGAGTTGAAAGGTTTTCTGGGCAGTAAGGGCTGAAAGGTTTTCTGGGCAGTAAGAGCTGAAAGGTGTTCTGGGCAGTAAGAGTCAAGAGCTGAAAGGTGTTCTGAGCAGTAAGAGCTGAAAGGTGTTCTGGGCACTTCCTAATCAAATTGAAGATACAAAAACTTCATTGAATTTTCGTTGTTAAAGACGTCGCCTTTGTTCTGCTATATGTTCTTGTTGAGGTCATTTTGGGACTAACATATTATGATTTTATTTCAATCATTTGCTTGTGTGTACGAGTCTTTAGCAGTGGGAGGAAACTGCATGTTGATCAGACAGCCCAACTCCTTGTCACTTACAAACTAGTGATGGAAGTCAAACTGTTTGACTAGGTGACAGACCCTGATTGTCTAAAGTGAGATATGAAGTTGATTAATCACATTTTAACGTGATGCAGACGGAGGGCCTGACAATGACAACTGTGCACGAAAAAGATACCTTGGCAGTTGGAATTCGATATAAGAGTAGGCCGTAGCGCTGCTGCCCGGACAAAATTTCCCTCATAGCACACAGTAGGAGGTTGAATTCATTTGGTTTAATTTCATTTATGACATTTTAACGTGGCAGTCTTTTTAGAAAATATTATATTTCTTCTTTCAGGCCAATATTGAAGGACAAGAAATTAAGACTGGATGTTCAAGGTTTGGAATATATGAACGATGACCCGAATGCTGTTGATGTTCTTTATGCTAAATTACTGGGTGATCAAGACTTAGATAGGTAAGTTTCTCACAATTGTTGGCACATATTCAGGTTGCGCATCAAAAGGTTGTATTTCGTTTTATTTTTGTTGTTCATTGCATTGGTCGAGAAAAGTCATCCAGATTTTCCCTGTGTGGTTCCCCCCCCCCCCCCCCCCCGTGTCGGTGATGCAGGACAGAAGGCCTGACAAGGAAATCTGTCTAGTCGTGCACATAAAAGATCCCTTGACTGACAGTTGGAAATTGATATAAGAGTAGGCCCCTACTGCCGCGTTTCGTGTAAAATCTTCCTCATAGCACACTGTATGTCGTAGGCCCGTCTTCCATTAGCCCAGGTCAGGTGTAGAACAGTATTCCATTTTATTTTGTTGTTCAGAATTTCATTTTACTTCTTTTCACTACACCATGATTTGAAAGAATTATCATTGATGTGTCGTGGATGATGTCAGGGATAAGTCAATGAAATGGCCTGTTGCCGCTAGTTACCACAAGTTCTTTGCCTTTTGATACACAGAACTGTGGGTAAACCACTAGAAACGTTGACGCTGATGGATTAATCTGACGTCATAGGGTCATTTGACCCCTGACGTGAACTCCCAGTACAAGTTGTCCGTTCTGCATGTAGTGTAGACAATCGAAAGTATAAAAAAACAAAACTAGATCTGCTTATGTCTGATGCAGATATGAAAGCTTTCATATTCATTGTCACCTAACATGAATTATATCAAGTAAGTATCTGAAAAGAAAAATGAACAAGAAAAAATAATTATCAAAATCAGTGAGAAGCATTGCACCCGGGCAAAAAAATAATCTGAAAACTAGAGATGTGATTTACCGATTTCCTGCCCTGATCGAGAAACGTTACTATGGCACTTGCAGTAAGCCACCCACAACTAATCAATAGGCTACCTGGACAGAATTCTCCTCCTTGACAATGTGGTAGATGTAAATACAATAAATACACAGGTTTGATTGACAACCAGTCATTCTAAGGCCTTAATGAGTGACCTAGAAAGACTAAGATCCAGTGAGTAGGATGCTGTCTCACTAGTCTGGGGATCTCTGGGAGAAGGGGGTGGGGCTTGTGTTGACCCTTAACAGTGGTACAGAACGGAGGGCCTGGCAAGAAACGGCATCTAGTCGCTGGAATGGGAGGATAAATTCAGGTCCCATATAAAATTGGCGTGCACATAAGAGTCTTTGGCAGTTGGAATTGGATATAAGAGTAGGCTCTAGTCAAAATCTCCCTCATAGCACACTGTATGGCATATATGTGTGTTTATTAGCCCAGTCAGCGCAGGACAGGAGGGCGTTAACCCCCATTACATTTTATTCTTCTTTATTTTTTACAGACTGCAGAGTCTAGTTGATAGAATGGTGGACAAGTTTACGTCTGCTAATTTGATGCAGAGGGAATATGAACGAGTGAAACTTCATATTACTGTGATGAACACCCTGATGAGGAAAGATCCGACTGGGGTTTCCGTGGCACGTGGTCGACAAGATGGTAAACCACCCAAGGACCGGGAATCATTCGATGCTGCAAGTATTATCAGGGTACGTAACCATGGTTTTTGTTTCCGCAGGGTTGAGTGACCGAATGGTTTAATACATGCACTTAGGTCTTTAATACATAGATCATTAGGTCTGTCATTTGATTCAAATGTGAAGGTTTTGATCCCAAGGTTACACGTTTTCTCTGAATTCTCTTAGTTACCTCCGACTGTTAAAGACCTCTACAGTGCTCACTCTGGGTTCCATTTTTTTTCCGCCAATTTTTCATTTTAATTTATCAGCCAGATATTTTTTCCGCCAAAATAAAATAACTATTAAAAAAATTTTTCGGGAATTTTATTTACATAAATACATACAATATATATCTTAAAATTTAAAAAATTCTTCTCTGCTTTGCAGACTCCCATTTTTTGAAGACTGATTCACATGTTGAATAAAACATTGTTTTGTTAGCTGCATCATTACTTAACCAATAATTTGAAAATTTCGACTCATCCCTGAAAGTGAAAGATCTACCTTTTCCAAATGCACTTATTATTTTATGTTTTTCGAAATTTTTCTCTGCGGTGGTCTTTTGGGGCTGTAATATCATCATGTCAGTATCATCTGTAGTCTTCGGGCATTTTGGTGGTGGAATATTAAAAAAAGATCTGACATTCTTCTGTCAGACGCTGAAGAAGGCTGTTCAATTTTTCGCTTACGGCCCATGGCATATGATTTGATAATACATGGCTTTCGACAGTCCCAAGTTTATATACGCATTTATAAACTGTAACAACATACCTGGCTTCATTTATTAACGATATCGTCAATTTTGGTATGAAATAGATCAAACAGAAGTCATAATCCAATAATCCCGAACAAATCGAGTGAGTATTGTTTACAGTGTCCGCCATTTTGAATATATCGAAACCATCAACAAAGCAACCGATTCGTATTTGAAAACACACAATTAAATCTTTTGTCTCTTAATTAGTTTATTACTACTCTGACTGTAAATACTTATCAACAGATTAATCAATCAAGAGACAAAAGATAGGGCTATTATTCATACCTAATATATAATTGATTGACTCAATGAAGCGCAATCGACGGTACACTGTTTAGTATGTACGCGCGGAAATCAAAGCTTTGTGCCGATAATTTTTATACGCCCACATTTTCATGTGGACGTATTATGTCGTCGCCCCTGTCCGTCCGGACGTCCGTCCGTCCGTCCACAATTTGTTTGTGGACTCTCTACAGGTCACAATTCTTATCCGATTTTGACGAAACTTGAAATATAGGTTTATCCCCAAAAGATCTCGGCTGCTTTCGATATTGGCATGTATCGGATCAAAACTTCATGGATTATGGCCCCTGATTGTACGAAAAATCACGTTTTTAGCTTGTGGACCCTATAGAGGTCACAATTTTGAACCGATTTTGATGAAACTTGACATGCATGTTTTTAACCCAAAGATCTTGGTTCCTTTCGATATTTGCGGCTATCGGAATGTAATTTCCTGAATTATGGCCCCTGATTGTCCGAAAAATCACCCTTTTTAGCTTGTGGTCCCTCTGGAGGTCACAATTATTATTCGATTTAAAAAACGGTTTGATTATATCACCGTTACACCCTAAGGAAGGAAGGTTCAGTTCAAATTTCGGGAAAATCGGACGAAAATTGCCATACAAAATGGCCGCCGTTTGTACGCGAATACTGTTAAAAAATGGTATATCAAGGTTGTGGACCCTGTGGAGGTCACAATTTTGATTCGATTTTGATGAAACTTGAAATTCATGGTTATAACCCAAAGATCTTGCTTCCTTTCGATATTTGCGCATATCAGATCGTAACTTCCTGAATTATGGCCCCTGATTATACGCAAAATCGCCTTTTTTTTAGCTTGGAGGTCACAATTATTATTCGATTTAAAAAAACGTTTGATTATATCACCGTTACACCCTAAGGAAGGTTGAGTTCGAATTTCGGGAAAATCGGACGAAAATTGCCATACAAAATGGCTGCCGTTTGTACTCGAATACTGTTAAAAATGGTATATCAAGGTTGTGGACCCTGTGGAGGTCACAATTTTGATTCGATTTTGATGAAACTTGAAATTCATAGTTATAACCCAAAGATCTTGCTTCCTTTCGATATTTGCGCATATCGGATCGTAACTTCCTGAATTATGGCCCCTGATTATACGCAATATCGCCTTTTTTTTAGCTTGGAGGTCACAATTATTATCCGATTTAAAAAAACGTTTGATTATATTACCGTTACACCGTAAGGAAGGTTGAGTTCGAATTTCGGGAAAATCGGCCCAAAATTGCCATACAAAATGGCCGCCGTTTGTACGCGAATACTGTTAAAAAATGGTATATCATGGTTGTGGACCCTGTAAAGGTCACAATTTTAATTCGATTTTGATTAAACTTGAAATTCATGGTTATAACCCAAACATCTTGGTTCTTTTCGATATTTGCGCATATCGGATCGTAACTTCCAGAATTATGGCCCCTGGTTATACGCAAAATCCCAAAATCACAATTATTATCCAATTTAAAAAAACGTTTGATTATATCACCGTTACACTGTAAGGAAGGTTGAGTTTGAATTTCGAGAAAATCGGACCAAAATTGACAGACAAAATGGCCGCCGTTTGTACGCGAATACTGTTAAAAAAAATGATATATCATGGTTGTGGACCCTGTATAGGTCACAATTTTAATTAGATTTTGATGAGGAAGGTCGAGTTCTAATTTCGTGAAAATCGTACCAAAATTGCCGGACAAAATGGTCGCCGTTTGTACGCGAATAGTGTAAAAATATGGTATATCATGGTTGTGGACTCTCTACAGGTCACAATTCTTATCCGATTTTGATGAAAAGTCACATTTCTAGGTTGTGTACCGTAACACCATAATCATTGTCGGTTTCGAATTTCATTAATATCAGACAGACTGGAACTGACCAACTAAATGGCTGCTCCCAATACAGTATGAAATACAGGACTTAAAGATGTAGGAAAAATCACTTTCGGTATTGCTTGTTCTCTGTCCATCTCTCGAAAATGTGGGCGTATCCTGCCTGGCAGTGCCAGCCTATCTTTTTATTTCCAGGTAAAAAAAGAATCGCCATACAGGAAAAAAATATCGCCAAAAATTTCGCCAAATTGAATATTCTTTAGCCAAAATTATATTTTAATCGCAATTGGCGAATTTGGCGATCGACAGCGTGAGCGCTGGACCTCTACTTGTAAACAAATTATTTAAACGAAATTGTAACACATGTTTGTGTCGAGTGGCCGTTCAGCCCCATTTCATCTCTCTGTGAGAATTCATAGAATAAGTAGCCATTTTTATACGCCCACATTTTCATGTGGACGTATTATGTCGTCGCCCCTGTCCGTCCGTCCGTCCGTCCACAATTTGTTTGTGGACTCTCTACAGGTCACAATTCTTATCCGATTTTGACGAAACTTGAAATATAGGTTTATCCCCAAAAGATCTCGGCTGCTTTCGATATTGGCATGTATCAGATCAAAACTTCATGGATTATGGCCCCTGATTGTACGAAAAATCACGTTTTTAGCTTGTGGACCCTATAAAGGTCACAATTTTGAACCGATTTTGATGAAACTTGACGTGCCTGTTTGTAACCTAAAGATCTTGGTTCCTTTCGATATTTGCGGCTATCGGAATGTAATTTCCTGAATAATGGCCCCTGATTGTCCGAAAAATCACCCTTTTTAGCTTGTGGTCCCTCTGGAGGTCACAATTATTATCCGATTTAAAAAACCGTTTGATTATATCACCGTTACACCCTAAGGAAGGTTGAGGTTGAATTTCGGGAAAATCGGACCAAAATTGCCATATAAAATGGCTGCCGTTTGTACGCGAATACTGTTAAAAAATGGTATATCAAGGTTGTGGACCCTGTGGAGGTCACAATTTTAATTCGATTTTGATGAAACTTGAAATTCATGGTTATAACCCAAAGATCTTGGTTCCTTTCGATATTTGCGCATATCGGATCGTAACTTCCTGAATTATGGCTCCTGGTTATACGCAAAATCCCCCTTTCCTTAGCTTGTGGTCCCTCTTGAGGTCACAATTATTATCCGATTTAAAAAAACGTTTGATTATATCACCGTTACACCGTAAGGAAGGTTGAGTTTTGATTTTGGGAAAATCAGACCAAAATTGACAGACAAAATGGCCGCCGTTTGTACGTGAATACTGTTAAAAAAATGGTATATCATGGTTGTGGACCCTGTATAGGTCACAATTTTAATTCGATTTTGATGAGGAAGGTTGAGTTCTAATTTCGTGAAAATCGTACCAAAATTGCCAGACGAAATGGTCGCCGTTTGTACGCGAATAGTGTAAAAATATGGTATATCATGGTTGTGGACTCTCTACAGGTCACAATTCTTATCCGATTTTGATGAAAAGTCACATTTCTAGGTTGTGTACCGTCACACCATAATCATTGTTGGCTTCGAATTTCATGAATATCAGACTGGAACTGACCAACTAAATGGCTGCTCTCAATACAGTATGAAATACAGGACTTAATGATGTAGGAAAAATCACATTCGCTATTGCTTGTTCTCTATCCATCTCTCAAAAATGTGGGCGTATCCTGCCTGGCAGTGCCAGCCTATCTTTTTATTGTCCCCCGCCTTTTGGAGAAAGTTGGGGGACTATTAAAATGGGTTCGTCCGTCTGTCTGTCCGTCTGTCGGTCACACTTTTTGGGACACAATAACTCTCTTCCTAATTGAGCTAGAATGTTCAAACTTGGTGTATGTGTTTATTAGGTCAATGCCTTGATGGAGTTCGAAGATGAGCATTTTCCGCTTAGGGTAAGCAGAGATAAGCAATTTGATTGGTTGATGCTTTGGGACACGATAACTTTAGTTCTAATTAAGTGAGAGTGATGAAACTTGGTGTATAGTTTCATTACAGTAATACCTTGACTAAGTTCGATAATGAGCCTTTTCTGCTCAGGGTAAGCAGAGCAATTTGATTGGTCGAGACTTTGGAACACAATAACTCTCCTTCAAATTGAGTTAAAATGTTCAGACTTGGTCTTGGTATGCTTATTAGGTCAATGCCTTGATGGAGTTCAAAGATGAGCATTTTCTGCTTAGGGTAAGCAGAGATGAGCAATTTGATTGGTTGATGCTTTGGGACACGATAGCTTTAGTTCTAATTAAGTGAGAGTGATGACACTTGGTGTATAGTTTCATTACAGTAATACCTTGACTAAGTTCGATAATGAGCATTTTCTGCTCAGGGTAAGCAGAGCAATTTGATTGGTCGAGACTTTGGAACACAATAACTCTCCTTCAAATTGAGTTAATATGTTCAAACTTGGTCTTGGTGTATATGCTTATTAGGTCAATGCCTTGATGGAGTTCAAAGATGAGCATTTTCCGCTTAGGGTATACGCAATTTGATTGGTTGAGACTTTGGAACACAATAACTCTCCTTCTAATTGAGCTAAGATTTTCAAACTTGGTGTATATGCTTATTAGGTCAATGCCTTGATGGAGTTCGAAGATGAGCACTTTCGGCTTAGGGTAAGCAGAGATAAGCAATTTGATTGGTTGATGCTTTGGGACTTGATAACTTTAATTCTAATTAAGTGAGAGTGATGAAACTTGGTGTATAGTTTCATTACAGTAATACCTTAACTAAGTTCGATAATGAGCATTTTCTGCTCAGGGTAAGCAGAACGATACGCAATTTGATTGGCCGAGACTTTGGAACACAATAACTTTTCTTCTAATTCAGTTAAAATGTTCAAACTTGGTGTATATGCTTATAAGGTCAATGCGTTGATGAAGTTCGAATGTGAGCATTTTCCACTAAGGGTAAGCAGAGATAAGCAATTTGATTGGTTGATGCTTTGGGACACGATAACTTTAGTTCTAATTAAGTGAGAATGATGAAACTTGGTGTAAAGTTGCATTACAGTAATACCTTGACTAAGTTCGATAATGAGCATTTGCTGCTCAAGATAAGCAGAGCGATACGCAATTTGATTGGTCGAGAGTAGTCGAGACTTTGGAACACAATAACTCTCCTTCTAATTGAGTTAAAATGTTCAAACTTGGTGTATATGCTTATTAGGTCAATGCCTTGATGGAGTTCGAAGATGAGCATTTTCCGCTTAGGGTAAGTAAGCAGAGATAAGCAATTTGATTGGTTGATACTTTGGGATAAGATAACTTAGGTTCATCTTGATTAATGATTTTTATGCCAATAAAATGACTGCATTCTCATTTAGTAATGGATTCGACAGTAACAGTGTATAGAAACGATTGACTTGGACACGAGGACCCTTTCCCTTGGCCAGAGGGGCCCTTTTGTCCGCCTTTAGGGTCCCCCCTAACTAGGGTACATTTTTATACGCCCACATTTTCATGTGGACGTATTATGTCGTCGCCCCTGTCCGTCCGGACGTCCGTCCGTCCGTCCGTCCACAATTTGTTTGTGAACTCTCTACAGGTCACAATTCTTATCCGATTTTGACGAAACTTGAAATATAGGTTTATCCCCAAAAGATCTCGGCTGCTTTCGATATTGGCATGTATCGGATCAAAACTTCATGGATTATGGCCCCTGATTGTACGAAAAATCACGTTTTTAGCTTGTGGACCCTATAGAGGTCACAATTTTGAACCGATTTTGATGAAACTTGACATGCATGTTTGTAACCCAAAGATCTTGGTTCCTTTCGATATTTGCGGCTATCGGAATGTAATTTCCTGAATTATGGCCCCTGATTGTCCGAAAAATCACCCTTTTTAGCTTGTGGTCCCTCTGGAGGTCACAATTATTATTCGATTTAAAAAAACGTTTGATTATATCACCGTTACACCCTAAGGAAGGTTGAGTTCGAATTTCGGGAAAATCGGACGAAAATTACCATACAAAATGGCCGCCGTTTGTATGCGAATACTGTTAAAAAATGGTATATCAAGGTTGTGGACCCTGTGGAGGTCACAATTTTGATTCGATTTTGATGAAACTTGAAATTCATGGTTATAACCCAAAGATCTTGCTTCCTTTCGATATTTGCGCATATCGGATCGTAACTTCCTGAATTATGGCCCCTGATTATACTCAAAATCGCCTTTTTATACGCCCACATTTTCATGTGGACGTATTATGTCGTCGCCCCTGTCCGTCCGGACGTCCGTCCGTCCGTCCGTCCGGACGTCCGTCCGTCCGTCCGTCCGGACGTCCGTCCGTCCACAATTTGTTTGTGGACTCTCTACAGGTCACAATTCTTATCCGATTTTGACGAAACTTGAAATATAGGTTTATCCCCAAAAGATCTCGGTTCCTTTCGATATTGGCATGTATCGGATCAAAACTTCAGGGATTATGGCCCCTGATTGTACGAAAAATCACGTTTTTAGCTTGTGGACCCTATAGAGGTCACAATTTTGAACTGATTTTGATGAAACTTGACATGCATGTTTGTAACTCAAAGATCTTGGTTCCTTTCGATATTTGCGGCTATCGGAATGTAATTTCCTGAATTATGGCCCCTGATTGTCCGAAAAATCACCCTTTTTAGCTTGTGGTCCCTCTGGAGGTCACAATTATTATTCGATTTAAAAAACCGTTTGATTATATCACCGTTACACCCTAAGGAAGGCTGAGTTCGAATTTCGGGAAAATCGGACGAAAATTGCCATACAAAATGGCCGCCGTTAGTACGCGAATACTGTTAAAAAATGGTATATCAAGGTTGTGGACCCTGTGGAGGTCACAATTTTGATTCGATTTTGATGAAACTTGAAATTCATGGTTATAACCCAAAGATCTCGCTTCCTTTCGATATTTGCGCATATCGGATCGTAACTTCCTGAATTATGGCCCCTGATTATACGCAAAATCGCCTTTTTTTTAGCTTGGAGGTCACAATTATTATTCGATTTAAAAAAACGTTTGATTATATCACCGTTACACCCTAAGGAAGGTTGAGTTTGAATTTCGGGAAAATCGGACGAAAATTGCCATACAAAATGGCCGCCGTTTGTACGCGAATACTGTTAAAAAATGGTATATCAAGGTTGTGGACCCTGTGGAGGTCACAATTTTGATTCGATTGTGGTGAAACTTGAAATTCAAGGTTATAACCCAAAGATCTTGCTTCTTTTCGATATTTGCGCATATCGGATCGTAACTTCCTGAATTATGGCCCCTGATTATACGCAAAATCGCCTTTTTTTTTAGCTTGGAGGTCACAATTATTATCCGATTTAAAAAAACGTTTGATTATATTACCGTTACACCGTAAGGAAGGTTGAGTTCGAATTTCGGGAAAATCAGACCAAAATTGCCATACAAAATGGCCACCGTTTGTACGTGAATACTGTTAAAAAATGGTATATCAAGGTTGTGGACCCTGTAAAGGTCACAATTTTAATTTGATTTTGATGAAACTTGAAATGCATGGTTATAACCCAAAGATCTTGGTTCCTTTCGGTATTTGCGCATATCGGATCGTAACTTCCTGAATTATTCGAATTTCGTGAAAATGGTACCAAAATTGCCGGACGAAATGGTCGCCGTTTGTACGCGAATAGTGTAAAGATATGGTATATCATGGTTGTTGACTCTGTACAGGTCACAATTCTTATCCGATTTTGACGAAAAGTCACATTTCTAGGTTGTGTACCGTCACACCATAATCATTGTCGACTTCGAATTTCATGAATATCAGACTGGAAATGACCAACAAAATGGCTGCTCCCAATACAGTATGAAACACAGGACTTAATGATGTAGGAAAAATCACTTTCCGTATTGTTTGTTCTCTATCCATCTCTCGAAAATGTGGGCGTATCCTGCCTGGCAGTGCCAGCCTATCTTTTTAGCTTGGAGGTCACTATTATTATTCGATTTAAAAAAACGTTTGATTATATCACCGTTACAACCTAAGGAAGGTTGAGTTCGAATTTCGGGAAAATCAGACCAAAATTGCCATACAAAATGGCCGCTGTTTGTACGCGAATACTGTTAAAAAAATGGTATATCAAGGTTGTGGACCCTGTGGAGGTCACAATTTTGATTCGATTTTGATGAAACTTGAAATTCATGGTTATAACCCAAAGATCTTGCTTCCTTTCGATATTTGCGCATATCGGATCGTAACTTCCTGAATTATGGCCCCTGATTATACGCAAAATCGCCTTTTTTTTAGCTTGGAGGTCACAATTATTATCCGATTTAAAAAAACCTTTGATTATATTACCGTTACACCGTAAGGAAGGTTGAGTTCGAATTTCAGGAAAATCAGACCAAAATTGCCATACAAAATGGCCACCGTTTGTATGCGAATACTGTTAAAAAATGGTATATCAAGGTTGTGGACCCTGTAAAGGTCACAATTTTAATTCGATTTTGATGAAACTTGAAATTCATGGTTATAACCCAAAGATCTTGGTTCTTTTCGATATTTGCGCATATCGGATCGTAACTTCCTGAATTATGGCCCCTGGTTATACGCAAAATCCCCCTTTCTTTAGCTTGTGGTCCCTCTGGAGGTCACAATTATTATCCAATTTAAAAAAACGTTTGATTATATTATTACTGTTACACTGTAAGGAAGGTTGAGTTTGAATTTCGGGAAAACCGGACCAAAATTGACAGACAAAATGGCCGCCGTTTGTACGCGAATACTGTTAAAAAAATGATTTATCATGGTTGTGGACCCTGTATAGGTCACAATTTTAATTAGATTTTGATAAGGAAGGTTGAGTTCTAATTTCGTGAAAATCGTACCAAAATTGCCGGACGAAATGGTCGCCGTTTGTACGCGATTAGTGTAAAAATATGGTATATCTTGGTTGTGGACTCTCTACAGGTCACAATTCTTATCCGATTTTGATGAAAAGTCACATTTCTAGGTTGGGTACCGTCGCACCATAATCATTGTCGGTTTCGAATTTCATTAATATCAGACTGGAATTGACCAACTAAATGGCTGCTCCCAATACAGTATGAAATACAGGACTTAAAGATGTAGGAAAAATCACTTTCGGTATTGCTTGTTCTCTGTCCATCTCTCGAAAATGTGGGCGTATCCTGCCTGGCAGTGCCAGCCTATCTTCATTTTTCTCGTCGGTTTTAGCATTTTTCTTTATAAAACACTTTTGGATGACACTTTGTGTACAGTTTGATTGCTCGATACATTTGAAAAAAATAAATGTGCGATTAATTAATATGTCTTCTATTTATTTTGGGATTTCGGCGGGGAGCCTCACTGTTGGCTTGTTTTCACAAGGTTAGTCTGTCTAGATAGAAGCTCCATTCATGTATTTTAAGAATTTATTATCATATATAGATATATATATATATTCAAGATACAAAACTCATCCCTCCCTTCCCGATTAAATCTTATTGATACCTTTCCCTGGAGTAAACCCACAAGGTTGAGAATGGGCCCCTAATTCCAAGCCATATACACTCACACCAAGAATCGAAACCACAAACCGGAGGTAACCAACCACTTGGAGCTCGAAGGGCGACATTTTTCCCCTACCCTTGCTGTTTATTTATAGTTACAGACACAATGAATTGACTTATCACTGGTATGACCCGGGTTCAAATCCTGGCACAAACTGAAATAAACTGGCAGCTTTCGGACAATGGACTTGTCACTGGTATGACCTGGGTTCAAATCCTGGCACAAACTTAAATAAACTGGCACCTTTTGAGGCGATAAGTATGCCTTATTATTTAAATGGTATCCCTTAATATGCCTTGATATAACTATGATCCATATTTGTCCTAACATATGCCTAGATATATGGTCCAAACAATATGTGTATCTATGAACTTATAATTATATCTTTCAGAAATTTGGTGATTATAAATTTGGAACCCATCACATTGATTCAGTTCATATTTCAAGTCGATCTGCTGTTGGTGCTAGCGGCTATTATCAATCGGTGGCCTTTATACAGTTACCATGACAACAATCACCAGGAAACGAATACATACAACTATAGCAACAAGGGAAGATCTTAGTAAAGATTTGAAAGGATGACAACTGTTGACAAGAATTGTAATATAACTATAATGGCGACGACTGTCAGACAAGAATCGTATAACTGTACTGGCAAGAGATTCCACCAGTGAAACTTTGAAAGTGAAGCATATGAGGTATCATTCTGGTTATGTTAAAGAATATTATTTATATTTACAGTACAGATGTGACGTCATCCTTTGATGTTGGCGTACCATTATTTCAAATAACTGTACGGGCAATGTGTCAAGTGTAACTAGTTAAAATATTGAACCCGATTGACGTATTTCATTACAAAGCACATGCAAGTGTCTGTATTTTAAGTTGTTTAATGGTCTCTAGCTTAAGACATTGCGTAACATATTGTAAAAACATTCGGGGCTCACGGCTCTCTTGTTACAATATATTACTTAATTTCTCGCTCTCGAACGTTAAACAATTCATATATGTTTATGCAAAGATTGTTTTGGATTTGATAAGCCGAATCTTAGGCTAACCCAAATTAGCTTTTCTGCATATTCTGGTCCCAGATCACTACTACTCGTTTATATTGGGAGCGCCAAAAAATACCCATATTCTCAGTCCGTTCAAGTACGTTTAACATAAACTTGGCAGGCTTGTTCCTTGGGACATGTCATTGAGTCAACTGGTGTGATTTCAAATCCCTGGTTGGTACGGGACAAGGAGTAGGGTCGCCTGTCCAACTGTGTCCAGGTTCTCCGGTTGTACGTGGCAAGGAGTAGGGTCGCCTGTCCAACCCACTCGGCTAATCTGGACAGATTCCGTAAACTACATCTAGTCTCGGATGTATGACAGTAAGTGATATGTACCTACGCCCATACATTTGCGATGCAGCTACCGGTTTACTTTAACAAGAAAACTTGACGCTATTACACAAATTGGGAATCTATTCAGCTAGCGACCTATTCGACCGATCGAGCTGCAACCTGTTCGTTGGAAACCTATTTAAAGACAACAGTCTATTTATCAACCAATAAAATCCAACGTTATGTCTATCAAATGAAAGTAGAATATATTATTTTTATACGCCCACATTTTCATGTGGACGTATTATGTCGTCGCCCCTATCCGTCCGTCCGTCCACAATTTGTTTGTGGACTCTCTACAGGTCACAATTCTTATCCGATTTTGACGAAACTTGAAATATATGTTTATCCCCATAATTAAGATCTCGGTTCCTTTCGATATTGGCATGTATCGGATAAAAACTTCATGGATTATGGCCCCTGATTGTACGAAATATCATGTTTTTAGCTTGTGGACCCTATAGAGGTCACAATTTTGAAGCGATTGTGATGAAACTTGACATGCATGTTTATAACCCCAAAATCTTGGTTTCTTTCGATATTTGCGCCCATCGGATCGTAACTTCCTGAATTATGGCCCCTGATTGTCCGAAAATTGTCCTTTTTAGCTTGTGGTCCCTCTGGAGGTCAAAATTATTATCCGATTTAAAAAAACGTTTGATTATATCACCGTTACATGGTAATGAAGGCTAAGTTCAAATTTCGTGAAAATCGAACCAAAATTGACGGAGAAAATGGCCGCCGTTTGTACGCGAATAGTGTGAAAATATGTTATATCAAGGTTGTGGACCCTATAGAGGTCACAATTTTGAACCGATTTTGATGAAACTTGACATGCATGTTTATAACCCGACAATCTTGGTTCCTTTCGATATTTGCGCTCATTGATTAATAACTTCCTAAATTATGGCCCCTGATTGTACGAAAAATCACCCTTTTTAGCTTGTGGTCCCACTGGAGGTCAAAATTATTATCCGATTTAAAAAAAAGTTTGATTATATCACCGTTACAAGGTAATGAAGATTGAGGTAAAATTTCGTGAAAATTCACAGACAAAATGGCCGCCGTTTGTACGCGATTAGTGTGAAAGTATGTTATGTCAAGGTTGTGGACCCTATAGAGGTCACAATTTTGAACCGACTTTGATGAAACATGACCTGCATGTTTATAACCCAAAGATCTTGGTTCTTTTTGATATTTGCGCCCATTGGATCGTAACTTCCTGAATTATGGCCCCTGATTGTACGAAAAATGACCTTTTTTTTAGCTTGTGGTCCCTCTGGGGTCAGAATTATTATCCGATTTAAAAAAACGTTTGATTATATCACCGTTACATGGTAATGAAGGCTAAGTTCAAATTTCGTGAAAATCGAATCAAAATTGACGGAGAAAATGGCCGCCGTTTGTACGCGAATAGTGTGAAAATATGTTATATCAAGGTTGTGGACCCTATAGAGGTCACAATTTTGAACCGATTTTGATGAAACTTGACATGCATGTTTATAACCCGACAATCTTGGTTCCTTTCGATATTTGCGCTCATTGATTAATAACTTCCTAAATTATGGCCCCTGATTGTACGAAAAATCACCCTTTTTAGCTTGTGGTCCCACTGGAGGTCAAAATTATTATCCGATTTAAAAAAAAGTTTGATTATATCACCGTTACAAGGTAATGAAGATTGAGGTAAAATTTCGTGAAAATTCACAGACAAAATGGCCGCCGTTTGTACGCGATTAGTGTGAAAGTATGTTATGTCAAGGTTGTGGACCCTATAGAGGTCACAATTTTGAACCGACTTTGATGAAACATGACCTGCATGTTTATAACCCAAAGATCTTGGTTCTTTTTGATATTTGCGCCCATTGGATCGTAACTTCCTGAATTATGGCCCCTGATTGTACGAAAAATGACCTTTTTTTTAGCTTGTGGTCCCTCTGGGGTCAGAATTATTATCCCATTTAAAAAAACGTTTGATTATATCACCGTTACATCGTAATGAAGGTTGAGGTCGAATTTTGTGAAAATCGGACTAAAATTGACATCTGTTCTTGTCAGGCCATCCATCCTTCATCACGAACAAGGGGAAACCACGCTAGAAAATCTAGATGAACTTTGTCACCCAATGCAGGGATCAAACACCAAACCTCAAGGAAACCAAGCCAGCATCTTACCCACTTAGCAACATGATCCCCAGTCGAATTTGAAGCCTACTGAAATGAACCTTTATAACCCAAATATCTTAATTCATTTCAATATTTGCACATATCAAATTCTAACTTAATGATGTAGGAAAAATCACTTTCGTTATTGCTTGTTCTCTATCCATCTCTCGAAAATGTGGGCGTATCCTGCCTGGCAGTGCCAGCCTATCTTTTATCCATTCCTTCAGCTCAGAATAGAAGTGTAATTTCGTCATTATCTTACAGCTGGATCGGTCGAATAGGTCGCTAGCCAAATAGGTCGCCAACTTGTGTTTGGAATGGGCGCAGCCATGTTTCATCCGGGACCTTTAAAGTAGTTCCAATATGGCGGAATTCATCATACAGCCGACAAAATTTCAACATTTCCAAAACTAGAGCTGCCTTATATTAATAAAATTAGAGCTGCCTTATATTAATTAAATTATTGTTGTAATGTACAAATTGAGTGAACATTGAGCTCTGAACAAAAGGAATGAATATTTATTTCATGGGTCTAGGATTGCTGCTAATGGGACAGGTTTCAGTCATTTTGTTTGTCCAAGTGGCAAATCTCTTCAGCAGCTCGCTTGGTTTATTTATGTACACGACAAGGAAATGAAATGTTTTTATTTTGAATAATAATTATTTGATGTTTTAAGATGCGGTTTGAATGGAGTATTATAATGATATATGATAGATATTTTGAAGCTTGACACAAGACAGGTGGAGATAATTAATATGGGTATCTCATCCATTGCGTGGGAGCCACATTGGTTCACAGAGTAATACATTGGTTAACAATGTAACGGGCCCCTTGTTAGTCAAAGTTTCTCTGGATTTTTTTCATGTGTATTTCCCTTGACATGACAGACCTTTTTGCACGTATTCCCTTGACATAGACACATACGTGTGTATCTCCCTCGAAATAGACAGGCCCTTCCAAGGAAAAGTGACTTGTTGTTTAGATTCAATGCACGTAAGAGTGCTGCTGTCCAGGCAAAATTCCCTCACAGCTCACTGCACTTCTGATACCTGTTAACATTACCGATATTGGTGGATATGAAACGATTACACATTAAAATGTTCCGAATGGCATGATGATCTATGTAGATATTTGTCTTTATCAGCCAGGAAACAGGCACTATTTTACTGTGGGAATCGATCATGAAACCTGTGTTTTTGAAGTCATAATTTGGCCACGCTTCCTACGTAATCAAAAATACACACCATCTATTATGAACTTAATTATTTGCTGTATCTTGAAGGGGGAGACATTGGTTACATATCCAGTTACTATAACATGTTACACAGGATATCTGCATTATTATATTTAATAAACATTTTGATGAAAAAGACCCCAAAAATTGGAGAGAAAAAATATCGGACCAAAAATGGCCACTGGGCAGGACTGTTTGTATGTATTAGAACAGCGTGTTTATCTCAGAATTTAACAAAGATATTCAGTTCAAACCAATTTTATTTTGAAGATAAGACTGTGGTCCATGATCACACGCATTTTGAAGTAAATATAAACATAAATAATATTGTTTTATGATTTATGGAATTATATGTGATAATTCTGGAAAGTCATCAGTGTCAATAACTATCAATAATATAAAAAATAAGGTATCACTATGAAATTGCTTTCAAACATAGACTAACATGTCAGGAACAAGGTATGAAAATTTGGGTACTATTAAATTAATATTCTCCTTATAAAATGCGTTATTGTGTTGCAAAAATTGAAAATTATGCAAATTCAAGAAAATCACCTGTAAAGTTTGATTTTTTTATAATCAAAAAACAATCACAGATAATGGCATATTTATTTAATGGATTGTCCTAGATGAAAGCACCATATGTAACACCTTCCTCTTCTTCCTGCAATTGTCTATTATGCTGCTGAATTGCAGACTCATGAAGTTGACAACATCGCTGAGATTCTTTTAGTCGATTTCCGTTCTCCCTTTTTTAGTCACATCAATTTTATTCAATATCAGGTTTCGCTTGTGGCTAGGTCTAATACCCAGATTATTCAATATCAGGTATCCGTTGTGGCTAGGTCTAATACCCAGATTATGAATCACACACTGGATGAAGCTGGCACCTAGGTTGGAATAACCAATAGCAGGAGGCTGTGGCTTCCTCAACCTGTCCAATGCCAAAAAAAAAGTTTTCGGCCTGTGTCTCCAAATCAAAGCATGTAAACCTTCATTTGCATTTTGGGTAGAGCCCCGTTGACAACCTTCCATTAGTTCAGTGTCTGACAAACGTTCATATACAGGCATCATCTTTTCAGCAACATCATGCGAAATTCAAACAGACATACTATCTTTATGTGGCCCTGATTGTTCATTTTTCGCAACAGACATATTATCTTTATTGTTCACTATAAGAAGCAAAATAAATAAGATATGTTTACAGGATCATTTTGTTAAACGAAAAACTAAGTGATGTGTTTTCTATGGCGCTCAGTATATTAAAGATATTCACTTGAAATTTTCACAGAATGTAAATTAGTTCGTTCATCTGAAACAAAAACTCCGAAAAAATCTTTTTTTTCAGGGCCCTATTTCTCCAAATCTCAACTAAAGATAAAATGCAAATTTTAGTAGTTAATTCAATTTTGATTGGCTAAGCACTAAAAAATCAATCTAATATTATCCAATCAAATTACTAAAATTTGGATTTTGTCTTAGTTAAAATTTCATGAGGCCGCAGGTCTGTAAAACTTTGACATCAAAACTGCGATACAAGAAGACATTTAGTGAATAAAACAAGGAAACTAGAATGTTACCAACATCAATTGATAATTAGTAATCAATTAATTTACCAATTAAAAACCATTCCACACTAACTATTTCTTCAGTGATCCCTGAAAAAGCAAAAAAAGTCTCATCTAGTTAAATTATAAATATCCAAGCACAAAGTTTTGTAGTTTATTTTATGTATTTACAAGAGGGGTCATTTCTGTGTCCTAAACATGAGATAAGCACTACATTGTAAGATCCTCTATTACAAAATCAGTTCCAAGAGAAGCAAACGACATTTCATAGTCGACTGCATCACCTTCCACTGTTGCACCAGAGGCAGAAAAATCCAACCTCTTAAGCTTGACGCAGACGGTCAACTTTTCGTCGCTTGTTGCTGCAATAGGCAACTAATGGCAACTCTGAGCAATTGGCAACTCGAGGTCTCCCGTGTGCGCTGACTGGCAACGAGAAGCATTTTTTCCCCTGATGTATCCGGAATGCCGATACCACACGATCGTTCAAAATGGCGCCGTACATACAACATACGACAGTAGAGCGCTCGCTGTTGCCTGTTGTCGCCTACCGCCGCAGACGAACAATTTTGAAGCAACAGATGAACAATTTCTCGGCGACGAGCGATTTTCTGTTGTCGAATATCAAACATGTGTGATAATTGGCAACGAGAAGCAACTCGGAGCAACAGCAGGCAACTATTGTTGCCTGTTGGCGCAGACGAGCGATTGTTTCTTTCAACGACCAGCGATTTCACTGTTGCCTGAAAGTTGCTCGAAAAAGTTGCCCGTCTGCGCCTGGCTTTACACATTTTTACCACTTTCATGAACTTTCTTAATCGTCCCCTTGTACAAAACCAACTCCCCTTCATACCAAATGTGTCCAATATCTCTCCCTATGGCCTTCCCGCTAAGCAAATCTTCCTATCAAGTCTTCCTTATCCTCACTAAGCTGTGGAAACTCCTCTGGAACTTCACTAATGTTCATTGATTTTAGCCTATTTTCTAATCTTTCTTGCCGCTGTATGTCGTGATTGTTTCTTGTCACCCTCCCTCTTCGTCAGTTCAACCATCAGGCCCGAGTTCACAAAAGCATTCTCAGACTTAACTTGAGAATTTGCTCAACTTTCACTGTTTAAAAGAAATATCTTTGATGCAGAAACACAAAACTGTGCACATAGTTTCTTATTGGTGTATTTGATACATAAAAACAACAAAATAAGATTTAAGGGCTATATTTTTAAATAAGGCCAACAATTTTGAATAAATTCTCAACTTAACCCTTTGAACCCTGACCTCCTGAACCTTAAAAACCCCTGTACCTGGCCTCCTGTGGGAAAAATTGACTTTTCACATACATCAATAAAAAACAATTAAAACATCACTATATTTAATTCAAATCATTTCAAATGACAATATAGTGTTCATAGTTTGTTTATCTCCAATATTCAAGCTTGTTGTGCCAGTCCCTATAACATGTTGAGCCTTTTCGGATGCACACATATCGCCGACAAAATCCACACCAGAAACAGCTCTTGGTTAGCTTGAATGGCACATCTTTTTTGGGCATATTAGGGTTGTCTTTGTGAAATTTATTATGTTTATATGCGCAAACAACACACACATTACTGCCTGTGGCTTCGGGAGAATATTCGGGATAGTGCATTCCAACATTCATCATCCTTTCTGGGAAGTTTTGTTCTCGGGATTCACGTCGCTGAACACTGGACCTATACTCTCCAACTAATGACAGGCATATATTGTCTATAAATTCTCGGAATACTCTGAACTTTTGAGTATTGCTGGCTTTCATGAGAATATAGGAATTGAATATAGCCCACATCATAAACTTTATCATAAGCCTGCGAGGCCAGCGGTAGTGTCGTCTTGATTTTTGAAGTCGAGTGAGTTGATCATTGAGATCGCAACCTCCCATGTACGAGTTATAATCGGACACAAGTTGTGGAAATGCAATTGTTGATACAGTTCCATCTTTGTTTCTTCGGTTTACTGTGCCTGTGACAGTGGGGTCATGACAACTTGATACAAAAAGAATTGCCTTTCGGTCTTGCCATAGGACACAAGACAAATTGCCTCGACTCTGGTAAATGTGGTCGCCTCTGTTCTTTAATTTTTTTACTTTTTTCAAATTTGGTGGGCAGAATTTTCTATTTGATAATAGCGTACCCACTGCTAATGTGTTCATTTTTGTATGAAGGTAGTGGAATAAAGTTATGGAATTATAGAAGCGATCCATGAATACGACGTGTTTCTTATCAGCACATTCACCATAGCGAAGGAGGCGCACGACAATGTTGCCTACAGCTCCGAGTTCTGGAACCATTACATCATTACATTTGCCGGTGTAGATTTCTGCATGCATAATATATCCTGTTTCAGATTCACAAAGTAGGAAAGATTTTATCCCCCATTTTACAGGTTTGTCCTTTATATATTGCTTGATTGATAGACGGTTCTTTGTTGGTATCATTCCTTCATCGAGGCTGAGATTTTGAGACGGTTTATAAAAAGATCGGAATCTAGGCAGAAGCACGTCGAGGAACGGGCGAGTTTTATATCTCTTGTCCGTTTTGTCAAGGCCTGGATCTTCCTCATTGACTATATGTAAGTAAGTCCAAATTGAAAGAAACCGATCCCTATCCATAATATCACGAAATCCCGGAGTATGGGATATAAAGTTTTTGCCTCGTCCAGCCCAGTAGTCTGAATAACGTGCCTTAGAAACTGTATTTTCTATTTGAAGTCTAAGTCCAATAAAGGCCTTCATCTCCGCCACTGTCACAGGTTTAAAATTTTTACAGTAATAACCATTAGGATTCTTTATCTTTACTTGTTGTGCCCTTCGGTTTGTTTCAGTACAAAGTAAATCCCAAAAATCATCAGTAACAAACAGTGAAAAATAGTCGATTGGACTTTTGTTATTGTCAAAATCTGGTGGGAGGTTTGGTCCAAGGTTCATCATATTATTGTTGTTGAATGTAGTGTCTACTGGAGTGTAAACATCACCCCAACCATTTTCTAATTCATCGAATGTAGACTTTGCCTTAGGCATGCCTTTCTTGCGTTTTGTAGGGGGCGTGACATTTGCATCACACGTTTCATCAATATCTAGGTCAATATCTTCAGAACTATTTGAATGTTGATCTAAATCTTCATTGTCAAATTCTTCTTCGGATGAAATATCATCGGAAGGATAATCTTCATCAATATTTTGTTCGTCTGAGTCACTATCGTCTAATAAATTAGCCACTTCTGTAACTGAATAGAACGACCGCTTCCTGCTACTTTTGCTACCACTAGGTTCCATTTTCACAGGTAGAAATTCACTTCTTTTCATCAAAAACAAAGAACCTCAAAATGAATTCCGCGTGAATTCATGGGGGCTGACATCTTTGTTAGGCTATCCCAGCATACCTAGCCAAATCTTATCCCTGATTGGTCGTTATATTTAGCGTTTTTAAAATAGATATGACAACATACCTTGAATCCCGCTGTATCGGGATTACGGTATATACGTGTTTATAGAAATTCCCGATTGATCGGGATAACGGGTTCAAAGGGTTAAGTCTGAGAATGTTTTATGAACACGGAGCCAGATCTTTCTGATTTTTTCTTCTGATCCTCTGCTTCTTGCCAAAGCCATTTTCAATATTCTTCATCGAGAGAATCAAGATACTCGACAGTACTGTTTTTTCTGCTCGCAATTCGGAAGAAATGTAACCAAGGGTTGCTGCTGGTGCCTTTTGCTGTGCAGCACTGATATACCCATCATTTGCTCACTATCTATTTTGTGAGACAGTGCAGACTTTGTCTCATTTTGTAATTGTTCAGTAATGTCAGTCTCTAAGTACAATGTATTTCTTTTTGCAGAACGTCAGTGATGACTTAGAGGCAATCCCTCATGTCATGAAATACATCGTAGTCCTTGGGAGGCTCCTTCAACTGGAGAAGAGTTTCATCAGTCATGCCCAAGTCCTTGCCAAAAAAATCAGTAGATCATGTCAAGGTACCTCAAGGTTCCTCATCTGGTCGTTTAGTTCCAAAATGACCCTCAGACTTGGTCTTTCTTCTATTTTATTCTCTTTGTATCGTCTGTAGAGTACGAACGCTTCTCCACACCAGTACCACTATCAGGTTGTGTGACTGGTTACTGCTTCAAACTTGTCTGAGGTTTGGACTTTCGGTTGAGGCGGCCATGTCCGAGTGGTTAACAGTGATTATTGTCGATGGGTCTGTGACTTCTTATATTGTTGAAAATCAAACAGTACAAAAGAAATAATCATAAACAATCATGATATGTACAACCTAAATTACCCCAACCCGTAATTATCAATAATTCAACAAAAAACAAAACATCACCCCACCTCTCAATAATAGCCCTGGCCCTTAAACCTAACCCCGCTCCTCTCCCTCCACTCCCACCAAACCTTCCCTCTCCACATCTTCCGCCACCCCCTGTTGCAAAATGGTGCTGAGGTCTGATATCATGTTATCCTTTTCTCGTCTTCGTTCGGACTCGCGCTTATTATGACCCTTTAGTTTTTCACATAAATAGTGCTCAAGACTACGCTTTATACCGACTGGTTGCCAGCCGGCATACCAGATTCCGTCCCGGATGGCGTCTGCGCTGAGTAGCAGGACGTTGGACGTCTTTCCTGAAAAAAAAACAGAAACTTTTAGGGAGTAAAACGAAAGGAAGCCTGAAATGAAATGGGGGGTGGGGGGTAAACTGTCTACTGTTGGGTTCGGACAACTCCGGCGGCAAATCGCCAAGGGATTCTTTACGTGCACATCGAACATGGGACAATTTGCCACGGGTTACTCTTACGCCGAATTTCAACTACCAAGGGATCCTTTACGTGCACACCAATGGGCTTTTCGTACGCCAAACTGTCTACCGGTGGGGGATATGGGACATTTTACCGCGGGCTACTCTTACAGCCAATTACCACTACAAAGGGATCCTTTACGTGCACATCGTCCGCCAGTCTACCGTGGTCCACATGGGACCTTTTGCCACGGGCCGCTGTCACGGCGAATTTCAACCCCAAGGGGATCCTGTACGTGCACACCAATGGCCTTTTCATCCCACCCGAACATGGTTCATTTTGCCACGGACTACTGTTACGGCGAATTTTAACTACCAAAAGATCTACCTATGCCCTAGCGAATTTCAACGGCCAGGGGTTCCGTTACGTGCACACCAATGGGCTTTTTGTCCGCCAGTCTACCGAGGCGGACATGGGCTACTCTTACGGCGAATTGCAACGGCCAGGGAATCCTTTACGTGCACACCCGAACGACTGCTTCTTGCCAGGCCTCCTGTTATGCACCGCTGACAACAGGGCCGAACACGGGACCTCGAGATGAGCGAGCCAGCCCATCACTCACTAGGTCAACCTGGCTCCCTCCATTTTAACAATTGTCCCGAAGCAATAAACGGTGACGGTGCCGACAGATAAAGATCATTTATTCCATAACATAACAAAGTTTGTACTTACCGGTCACGACGACGCCGTCCTCGGTTTTCTCCTTAAACCAATGTGCAATGTAGGCATTTTGGGCATATGTGAGTTTACTTTTTGCGTCACGGTTCAACTTAACATTAGCCCTTCGGATCCGGTCGGCCAGCACTGGTGTCAAATCTTGCAAGTTGACGGGAATCTTTACGCCCTTGGATGTTTTCAGTTTCTTTGGTGGTGGCGGCGTCTCTAGCGGCTGTGGCCCTGCCCCTCCTTTTGGCGTCGACGTACTGGGCGCTTCAAAAACCGTATCCATCTTCATCTTGTCGGTCCACGTTTTTGACAAATCTTCTAGCCTTTTCTCTGCTATTTCAACAGTACAAAAGAAATAATCAAAAACAATCATGATATGTACAACCTAAATTACCCCAACCCTCACCCGACCTCTCAATAGTCCTGGCCCTTTCCACTAACCCTGAACCTCTCCCTCCCCTTCCCCCTCCACATCATACACCACCTCCTGCTGTAAAATGCAGCTAAGATCAGCAATCATGTGATCTTTCTCCCTCTTTCTTTCAGTTTCTCTTTTGTGGTGGCCTTTCAGTTTCTCACAAAGGTAGTGGTCCAGGCTTCTCTTAATACCAGCTGGCTGCCACCCGGCATACCAAATCCCATCGCGGATCGCGTCCGTGCTAAGTAATAGTACGTCGGACGTCTTTCCTGAAACAAAAACAGAAGCTTTTACGGAGTAAAACACTTGAAAACGAAAGGAAGCCTTGGTCTGCATTCTCAAGGCTGTGGTTTTCAGGGATGTTAAGAACAAGCTGTGCAGTCTCTATACCAATCACTTTCAAAAAAACATTTATTCCCGGTATAAATAATCGAAAGCCTCACTCTGGTGTGAACCTTAATGTGTCCGGTTATTAAAAAGTTGATAGTAATAATACAGTCATGTCCATTAAAAAGTTTATAGCAATAGTATTGTGAAGTTCATTAAAAAGTTTACAGTAATAGTGTAGTCGTGGCCGACAACTAGTGTGCTTGGTTAGCAACCGTACCTTGGAGGTTCTGTAGTAAAAGTGATTCAATAGTGTGGTCACGTGATATCGTCCAACTAGCAATCACGTGACCTCCACTACACTCTTCCCAATCCAAAAGGCTTCGACGTCAGCTTAAAAGAAACATGCTATATGCTATCTAAAAAATCAGATAAATGAATTGAAATTTAACAAAAATGATTAAAATAAAAGCAATTTTATACATTTTAATGTCCAACACAATACCCTTGGGCGAAACATTTTGGCACCAGGCTAGCACGGGACATTTCGCGCGAAATCCCCCTCGCCCGCCAGAAGAAAGTCAACAGTCCGTGCGAGCAGACGTGCCAAAACAACTGTCAACAATGACGAAATATTTACAGCTATTTACCGTTTGGCCAAGGTGTGAAGAGCTACAATGAAAATTGTGTGAACCCTTGAACACCTGTTATTGTATGCGGTACAGTTTTTTATGATTGCTAACGGATATTTCCATTAGCAGGTGAGTAGGCACATTTCTGAAAAGAGCGAAGGACTTAATAAGACTGGATATTTTATTTGGTGATTGCGCGAGATACGGTGAGTCGGATTCAAATACAATTCTTTCTAGGTCGATGGATTTTAGTGCTATCATAGTAGCTGGATCCTGGAGAGATTTCTTTGTTACACCAAAGTAGACATTGGGTAAAGTGACTTGCCATTTCCTTAGTTCGTTGATGTCGCCAATGAAACAGTGTCTATGAATATTAATGGAAGTCATGCCCAAAGACTGTAAGATTTGGTGTACCCGGTCGGCGGCTTCCCCAGTCTGTGCGTCCCGACAATGTAATACGAGTGTTTTTCCGGAAATCCCTGAGATACCAAGTAGATTTAAAGCTCGAATAAGGAAAGCTTCTTGTGTCCTGACATCACCCCCAGAAGTAAGATCTAATCCAATTTCGCCCAAAGCCACGCACCCTGGTAAAAATAAAAGCGATCTAATGCTCTCCAGGTCGGAAGAGATTTTAGAACGCTTCACAAAGTGTGGATGCAGACCAACGCTGAAATACAGTTGGACGCCCCTCAGTTGATGTGGGAATTGGTGAAGATGCTTCCAGCTAAATCGATGGACATAATTAGCTATCACAGAATGGATGTGCTGATGCAGATTTGGTATTTGAAGGTGCCTAAAAAGAGTGGACAATGAGGTTTTTCTGTTCCAGAGAAGAAGCTGATCAAGGTGACAATGGGAATCGGCAAATATCTCAGGCTCACTAGCTGTGGAAGGTACTACCACCATTGGTACACCACTAAAATCGGCTAATACATCACATGTTCTGATTTTTTTTAGGGTAACTCTAGACAGATTCCTGCCCTGGAGCAAGACGGAGACTGCCCTCCAGTGACAAAACACAAAGACGCTGTTTGGTGGATTTAAGGAAACTTTTTCAACAGGTAGGTGTAATAAAATCTGTCCATTTTTCAGGAGCAGATCTTCTATGGATGAAAATGGTGCTGATATTGTCAGATTCCTCTGGTTTACACATTCCTGCAGGCATCTCAACAACTCATGAAGACTTGGGAGTTGTACGATTTCCTTCAGCAGATGAAAGAATCCAAGCATAAGATATACCCATCTGATCAGATTTTGCTGATCAAATCCTGCTCCATGCTGTTGGTGGGAATGACGGTTATGCACAAAACACGGTGTGGCTTCCTGACGGTGGCATATCCAACAGGCTGTAAAGGGAGCAAAATACCAAGGTAAGTGAGCCAATAACATGTGACGCTTTAGATGTCCGAACTTCCTGAGGCAAATTGAACATGAGCTCTCTTTATTTGTCTTTCTAGGAACTTGAGGAGGAGTTGGTGTAGATGATGAACTGGAGGAGCAGGTGGAATAACAGGAGCTGTCTGTGTCGTAGGGACCAACTTCATCAACAGTTAGATACTCAGAGCTACCAGAGCTGTCCCCCCTCGATATGAAAGAATCATTCAGTGCAGCTATGTCCTCGCTATCATAGGTATAATCTGGTATAAAATCTCCTATCTCAGAAGCCATCTAAAAAGGAATAAAATAATTGTTAAAATATAACAAGGACTAGAGCAATGCCACCACCAATTATTTAGTAATGCCTGTGATGTTGGTGGGGCAATAAAAACAGTGCAGATAAAAATAGTTGTGCCCAAACGATTATAGAAGGTAGTCATTATATTTTTGTGGCCGCTTAATCCTTCTCCCAGCTCGCGTTGCTTTGGACGGTGGTGGAAATGAACAAAGTTTTCCGGCCTCAGTTTCGTTGATTACTGGAACGAATCCATTGCTATCATCCTGATCATCCAGTGGAACTTCATCCCCGATGCCAGATGGGGCAAAAGACTGTGAACCTGCAAAATGATTTTCCTGATCAACGGATGAATGATGTTCTACGATGTCAGCTGGTGCAGAACACCTTGAACCAACACCAGGATTGTCTGAATCAAAAGATGAATGATCCTCTACGATGCCAGCTGGTGCAGAACACCTTGAACCGGCACCAGTATCGTTGCTCCATGGAAAACCAGTTAAGTCTTCCACTGGATCTTCTTCATGACGATCACCATGGTACTCAATAGATTCCCCTTCAAATATTTGATGTCGCAGGCGACGCAGCCAAAGAGGAAAATCACGATCCTTACAGATCTTTAACCGGTCATGATGAAGAACCATTTCCTTGTACCTGCCCCTTATCCAGTAGATAGGATGCAAACTCTTGGACACGATATAAGGACCTTTCCAGGGAGATTGGAGTTTCTTGCTACGACCAATCTTAGTGCTGAGGTCGGTTATATAGACAACATCTCCAATGTCATAATTATGATCAAGGAACCTCTGATTATATGTATTTTTCTGTCTCTTTTGGTTAACTTTCAGATGCTCTCGGGCTGATTTATGAACCTCAGCAAGTTCCGAAGCTAAATCCTGCACCCAGGCATCTGAGGAAACTTTGGAAGCAGCATTTGGAGTCCCATAAATCAAATCGGATGGTTGAAAGACTTCCCTACCCAGCATTATTTTATTGGCGGTGTATCCCGTGTTGCGGTTCACCATTGAGTGCAGAGACATAGCAAGTAAGGGAAGGTACTTATCCCAATCTTTATTTTTGCCATTAATATGACATCTTATCATTTGCAGGATAATTCGATTGCAGCGTTCAACCTGCCCGTTCGAGGAAGGGTGATAGGGGGTAGTCCTGGTCTTTGCAATTTCGAACAGATCACAGAAAGCTTGGAACAACGACCCATCAAAGTTCCTCCCCTGATCAGTGTGTACTTCCACAGGACAACCAAACGTCACAATAAAATGAACGAGAAACTCATGAGCTATACGTTTTGCGGATTGTTCCGGAAGGGCTGCTAACTCAATCCATTTAGAAAATTGATCTATCATGACCAGAATATATTTATTTCCCTGTTCACTCGTTTGGAAAGGACCCAGTATATCCAAATGTACCCGCTCCATGGGGAAACCAGCATGATAGGAAGTCAGAAGTGCACGAGCCTTCTTATTGGACTTTTTGTTTAGATTGCAAGTGGGACACCCTTGAACATACTCTTTACAATCTGTTGTCATCCCCGGCCAGTAAAATGACTGACGAACTTTATCGAGAGTCTTCTCGTTTCCGAGATGACCTGCTGATTTGAGGTCATGACAATAACTAAGCACCTCCTTCCTTATTTTAGAGGGCACAACGAAGCAGAGGTGATACCCAGAAGATGTTTCCCAGCGATAGTAGAGCACGCCTAAATACAGTTCCAGCTGAGATCGACAAGACCACAAAACCCTAACCGATGGAGAACTTAACTTAAGCTCCGATTCAGATGGAGCCGTAGTCAGCCAAGTGATTACCTGCAAGAGCTCCATGTCTGTATGCTGCATGCCAACAAGTTCTGTGATGGAATATGCCTGGCACCATGTTTTAGTACAGGTCTCACTAACAGCCACTTTCCTGGCCTCTTTTTCAGCAAATTCTGAGTGGTGAGCTGGTGGAGAGACATGGGCCAAGGGAACTACATCATCAACATCCTCATTGAAGCGACCCCACTGATGATGCATCTTGGTGCAATATTGACAGCCACCACACGGTAAGTCCTCTACCTTTTTCCCAGCTTCGTAGCAATCACACACCGGATCCGGTAAAGCGATTCGTGACAAGGCATCAGCGTTGGAATGTAATCGTCCCTTACGATGGAGTATCTCGAAGTCATATTGAGATAATTCCTCTAACCAACGAGCAAGCTGACCTTCTATGTGTTTGAACCTGGTCAGCCAAACCAAGCTATTATGATCAGTGCGCACCAGGAATTTCCTCCCCAGGAGATAATGTCGGAAATGCCTACAAAATTTAACAATAGCCAGCAGCTCCTTCCTGGTAGTACAATAATTGCGCTGTGCTTTGATAAGTACATGGCTAGCAAAGCAAATTGGAACTTCCATCCCCTCCTGTATTTGCGTTAATTCTGCTCCTATAGTGCTATGAGAGGCGTCAGTGTCCAAGATAAATAGACCTTCAGGTGCTGGAAAATGAAGGCAAGCTCCAGAAACCACAGCATCCCTGAGACGGTCAAATGCCAATTGATGTTTTTCCAACCATTCGTATGGACCCTTGCTGTTATTAAGATCATACAAATCTTCAGCAAGAGCTGCAAAATGAGGAACATGATCCCTGTGGTAATTTACAAACCCCAGAAATGACATCAGCTGATCTCTATTTTCAGGAACTGGCCATTTAATAACTGCTTCATGTTTTGCAGGAGCAATGGAAATACCAGCAGAGTTAACCAGCTTGCCCAAGAACTCCACCTCCTGCTGAAATAGAAAGCATTTTTTAGGCTTAAGTTTTAGATTATGCAGACGGAACCGCTGGAAGACATGTTCCAAATTTTCCAAGGTTTGGGGGATGTTCCTGCCTAACACAATGATGTCATCTATATACACCAATACTTCCTTCCAGACCAAACCTCGCAGTACCAGCTGCATGGCCCGCTGAAAGGTTGCAGGCGCGTTACAAAGTCCAAATCCCATGCGCACATGTTCAAACAAACCATAGCGAGTTATGAAGGCTGTCTTTTTCCTGGAGGTTTCATCCAACTCTATCTGATAATACCCTGATGCCATATCCAGAGTGCAGAAGAAGAGATTTCCCTGAAGTGAATCAAGACAATCCTCTATGATTGGTAAAGGAAAATTGTCTTTAACTGTTCGCTTATTAAGAGCTCTATAATCAATACAGTATCGACAGCTCCCATCTTTCTTCCTAACCAAAACAGGAGGACTACTCCAATCAGACTTCGATGGCACAATCACGCCAGCTTTGAGCAGTTTTTCAAGATGGTTCTCCTCTACCTCCTGGAAACCCAAGGGAGTCCGACGCATTCTCTGCTTGACTGGTGGCTCCTGTTGTGTATCTATATGGTGCCGGACAGTAGAGAGACAACCCAGATCAAAATCATGGGCAGCAAACACATCGGAATATTCGAACAACAGGCTTGCTAAATCCTTATGGTAGTTTCCGGGCAAATGGACAACTGAACGTCTGTACAAATCTCGAAGGTGATCGGGAACTTCCTGTGGTAATATAGGCTCTGAAGACATGCCGCAGGACCGTATTTGAAATTCTTCGTTAACCTGGCTTATTACTTCTTCAATGACCTCGGCATTGCCTAAATGAACTCCATATTTGATCCTGACAGAGGCATCCGAGTCATTGAGAATGCTGACATGTCCAGTGGGACCAGATACCAAAGAGGCAGAAATCAAAAAGGTTGAACGTTGAATGATGGGCTCGACCACATGCAAAGCCCCTAAGGCAGCACCATCAAGGGTTACCTCAATTGTAGTTGCTGAATTTGGAGGGATGGAGTAGTTTTTCTTGGAATATACCCTACAGACTTTACTAGTTACTCCGGGCGAGTGCTTTAGGGAAGCAGATATGACCTCGTTCCCTATAGACACAGTACAATTACGCAGGTTAACGACACATTTGTGTTGCTCTAGGAAATCGAGTCCAAGTATAATGTTATCAATTATTGGGGCTATACATGCTGTTATGTAGAAGATGTTACCGCCAATACGGACCGGAATATCAGAAAGCAACTTACCGTACATTATACCTGAATTTATCCCTTTTAATCTTATGTCCTTTCCAGGTCTTGAGGAAGTATACTGACCAAAACAATGGGAACTTAGGATGGTGACCATGGCTGCGGTGTCAACTACAGCCTCTGTATCCTTTTCAAATACATTGAGGGGAATAACCAAAGAAATTCCTGGTGATTCGCGAACAAGCAATGTGGAAGTATCAGTTAGATTTTGTGCGGGGTCATTCGGGGCAGTTAGGACTGGAACTTTGACCCCAAGCTCAGTCCTTTGGAGTTTAAAGTTGGATTTAGTTTTGAGTCTGCAGACAAAGGTGGTGTAGCTACTGGATTACTTTCATTCGAGTTAGATGTATCTGGTGAATTGCGCCTCGGCCAGAAGCGGTTACCCGGCGGATACGGTCTCTGAGGACTATAAGGCCTATAACCACGTGGTGAGGGAGAACGAGATCGAGCATTATTTTGTTGAAGTAAAGTTTGAATGTTAAGTACAGCTTCCTTAATTATGGCCATATCCTCCTGCTGTGAAGAAGCTGCACGGATATCGAAATCTGACTCCTCAAAGGCTACCTGACGGTGTGCATATGAGACTGTTTTCTGTCCGAAAATAGCCTTTAAGTTGGCGAGGGAAGCCTTCATGTATCTAACGGCTTTGTGTAAGTCCTTAGGGGATTTCTCCATGGTAGTTTTCGCCGCCTCTTTCTCCTTGCAGCCACGAAGAAAAGCTTCCACCGCTATCTGGTTAATAGTCTCCCTGTTGGTCATGTAATAACCATCTAAGGTAAGGAACTCAACCCTTTGAGCAAATTCTTCAAGGGACTCTGAGTCAGTTTGCCTAATCGCTTGAAGCTCCCTACGAGAAGTTACTGGGGCCTCGCGATTAGAAAACCTACGTCTCATTTCCTTGACAAGAGTCCTGTATTTACGGATACCAAGGCGGTTAGCATACTCGAGAGCGCTTCCCCTAAGACAGCTTGACATATTATCAAACATTTTACGGCTGGACCAATCATACCGATGGCATATACGCTCAAATTGGGCATAGAATGCTTCCCAAGAAGTCTTATCATCTCCCGAGAACAGAAGCATCTTTGGAGGATTAGGGCTTCTTCCTCGGCGACGACGGTGCTGCTCCTCTTGCTCTATTTCAGAATCAGATCCGGAAGATGACCAGTCCCGAAAAGATCGATTCTTTGAAAAAGGGTCAGATTCCTCACTAGAACTAGTGGAGCGATGTCGGTGTCCGGACCTCCTAGACTCTTGGTCTTTGGAAGCTGTTCCACCTTGTCGAGACGAATGCCCTCTCGAGGAATGACCAATAGGCGGATCTTGATCTGAAGTTAAGGTAGGCCTATCCTCCAAAGGAGGCTCTTTCTTTACCCTAGAAAGATCATTAAGCTTACCTTGAGAGTCTTTTGATCTGGAGCGAACATCTGCACCCTTGCTCGAACCATATCTACCATCAGGCGGCATTGTATTTAAGATGTTTTCTATTACAGGATCTGTTATGATGGGAGTGGAAGTCGGAGGCAAGGGAGCTGCAGAAGCTTGAACCCCCACACCGCCAACAGCTCCCAAATCCTGCAAAGAAGAACGCAGCGTTGGACGACAATACGCCCGGAACTCATTACGCAGATCAGTGGCCATCTGTCTTATTACATCCTGAAATTTAATAAAACTGTTTTCAATTTTTCTATCGATAATGTGTTCAATTCTTTTGTCCTCCCCCTCATCCTCAAGAGGATAGAGTAAGGTTTTTTCATCTGTTGGAGGTTCAAAAGTTATGATTCCAGAATCCAACCAATCCTGCCACTGAGTTGCAGGAAGTCCAGTAACCTCTACGAGATGCTCCATAGTAATTTTTCCATGTTGTTGTCTCATAGCCATTATCCTGTTTGCTCTGCCTTCACCAATTGAATGTAATGACTTCAGTTGGTCAATATTTGCAGATTGTAAATTAATTGCCATATTTCAATAAAGTTGAATAAATTATTACAAATGTATTTAATACTATTTATATGACTGAATAAAGGGAAACCTCTTAACATGGGCAGTGAACCAACAAAAATGTTAGATGTCACCCAACCAACAGTAATGGCGTCCCTTTAAATTGAAATCACGCGGGAAATTGAACCAACAAAGAAAGTTAGCTTTTCCGTGACGTGCAGGTGGATTATTTATAGAGTGACTATGAAGATGTGGATGCAATCTTGTTTCCACAAAAGCAAATATAAAAAATTAACTTCGATACATTAATTATCAAAACACTGTCGATCGAGTCAAGGTGAACAATCTCAATGGTGTGACCCAAATACGATCGCTATTATGACTCGCAATATCAACAACGCTAGGAATTATAATGCAATCGCAAATATAATGATCATAAATCAAAATACTCACGATACAATATACTAATACCGACTTTTACAAATCCTCGATTCGGCTTACGCCAAGTGTAGTCGTGGCCGACAACTAGTGTGCTTGGTTAGCAACCGTACCTTGGAGGTTCTGTAGTAAAAGTGATTCAATAGTGTGGTCACGTGATATCGTCCAACTAGCAATCACGTGACCTCCACTACAATAGTATGGTGAAGTCCATTAAATAGTTTATAGTATGGTGAAGTCCATTAAATAGTTTATAGTATGGTGAAGTCCAGTAAAAAGTTTATAGCAATAGTATGGTGAAGTCCATTAAATAGTTTATAGTAATAGTATAGTGAAGTCCATTAAAAAGTTTATAGCAATAGTATGGTGAAGTCCATTAAAAAGTTTATAGTGATAGTATGGTGAAGTCTAACTTTTCAAGAATATTAAAATGTGGATTACTTTGATGCCAACTTATAAAGATCTAAAGATTGTTTCAGAAGACTTATACAAATTGCCTGTGAACATGCGACCCTCAATCCATAAAAATTGTTTTATTGATTTCTGCAACTAATATTGTTTTTGTATCTTCTTTTTAAATTGAAGGTAATCCATCAATAAAAAAAATGAGCTACGTTTTTATTTTTTTATGCTTAGGTTCTGTATCGTTGAATCCAACAATACATGGTTAACCACTACACTCTCTCCTCTGATTTCTCGTCCTCAGGGAGGCCTGGCACGGACAGAAAGGATAAGATTAAGGGAGGGGTTTTGTACCATTATTGTTCAGAATTACCTGCTCAGTGATAGGATTAAAGTATGGACTTTTGTTCCACATCTTTATCTTCAGTTATTCCTGCTGGCTTGGGACAAGCTAGATTCCAAGTGTAAAGATGGCAAATTCTCAGATTTCTTTTTTTTAAAATGTCTGACTTCGTGTAATCATTTTGTACGGGTCTTCAGCAAGTTGAAGGTTGCCACCTCACTCCCAATTAGAGACTTGTACTTAATAGTATATGTGCAAGAGAATTACACATGGCTTCGTCAATCAAATACCATCATTTTCTTCCACATTTTCATTTTCATCCGTCTTATTGATTATCTCAGCTTTAATAAATCCATTTATTATAACTGATTTCGGCACCGTGGCCCAAGCGTCGCTAGCCCACTGAGTTACTTCACTGTGGGTTGCGCGACACATCGTTCCTGTATTTGTAAAACTGTGCTCCCCATCACACATCTGATGTTCCCAGGTCTTGCGGAGTTCGGCCTTCAAACACTGGTTAACACTGATATCTAATGGTTACAAGAGTTTTGTCATCCCTCCATAAGAATTGTTTTCATTGCTTTCATTTTTGCCTTTGTATCGTCACTGATATGTGCACAACCCAACTAGGGTTACTCAATGATATTGTGTAGCTGGGGTACAAATTAGCCGACTTCTCATTCAATAATTTTGGTATTGATCTATTGACAGGTTGGGTAGTATGGATTATCTTACCCTAGTTCTCCTGAAGGATGACTTGCCTTCTTTCGCTTTTGGCTTTCAGGAGGCAAGCTCTCGCAGGTTCCAAGGGCCTTGGCCTGCAAAAAACTCTGCAACTACTTCTTATGTTAACATATTTGTATAGATTATATAAATCTCTCTAATTATATAAATCTCTCTAATTTTGACCTGATTTAACTCTTCCCTGACTGGTGACTTTAAATTTCTCAGGCGATGGCATCAGCTACTTTCAATGTGGCTTTCACTATGTTGTCCAAATAAGATGCTTTCAAATAATTCCACAAAGTTGGTTCCTCTGATATGGGATATTCTCTGAGATTTATTAACAAACGTGCGCATAATCTCATAATTTGAGAGGTATATTCCCCTCTTTTCAACATTTTTCTGCATCCAGTAATTTCCATGCTGGTCACTAAGATCGACGACACCCATGCTCAAATTATATCCCATAACTGCGACTGGTTTCTTTACTATATTATCAGCTTCTCCTCTCTGTCGCCGTACAGCATCTTGTGTTTCGTTACCAACATATGTAGAGATCATAACTACATTTTGATTTGATTTTGCCTTCCAGTTGAGTAACAAAATATTATGGAGTTATGCCGACTCTGTTTAGTTGCAATGTACCGGTCAAATGCGTCCTCTTCGTTTCTAAATGCTCAACTAGAGGTATGGAATTGTACAATCGATTGGTATGTACATGTATAAGGCATGGGTTCCATGTTGGCCGTATATACCGGTCGGGACCTAGGGCTATGAAAAATGACCGTAACTAGATGTAAGCCAACGGTCATTTTGCACGCCGGAAAAATAGCCTTTTTTCAAAAACCCAATTTTCAAACATGGCTACCATCGACATCCACTCATACTCCACGCAGTGTTGCGTTTGATTAGAGGTAATCCTACTACACACTGCTATTATGAGTGGATATTGTTGTTTTAAATTTTGAATGGTCAGTAGTCCGTCTACCAACCAATCACTAGCTGCCCTACAAAAGCTTATTTAAAACGAGTGCCAATATTGGACCAAATATGTTTACACAACGTTTCGTCATGGCTCACGATATTATTATGCCTAATTAACCCGTGCTTATTTAAAACGAGTGCCAATAGTGGACCAAATATGTTTACACAACGTTTCGTCATGGCTCACGATTTTATTATGCCTAATTAACCCGTGCATAGCAGAATACTGCAGTAAAACTAATTGCGTGACAAACGAGGCTATCAAGTCGAATGAAATGTAAACAATACTGTTTGGAAACGAACATACTTCCACTGTTTTTAATACATTAAATCAATGTCCAAATTTTAAACGAAGGACTGTCATGTTGCTGTACTTAAGTGATAGCTTTCATTGAACGGAAAGAATAGACTCACTCTTGCATAAGTTCAAGAAACAGATGCTATTCCAGCAATGGCCAGAGAGGGATTTCTCGGGCCATTGCTTCAGGAATATGACATCCACTATGTAACTATAACATTGTACGGCCAGTGCAGAATAATGCGTATGTAAAGATAGATAGAAGAAGCCACATCATCTCGTGATTGGTGTTATAGAGTTGTATACATAGTCGTCAGTAGATTATACTGGGCATTATGTTGATAATTGATGATTGTCGTGTAGTAGAACAATAAAAGTTAATTGATATTCGGGAATCTTATCAAAGGTGTGAAACAGTCCATTCTTAGTCAATCACTTATTGTCCACGTGTCATAAGAATTTTCTAGAACAAAGCCGTTTACTGCTATTACAGTTACGCACTATGTAAACGAGATTGTTACGATCTTCGAAAAAAGGAAAATTAATATGAAGTACTGCTCTTCAAATCCAACCAACTGTCATACTAAATATATAACAGCATAGAAATTACGTAAATCCTTTACAATGTACATGTTGGGAGAAAATTGCATTATAATTTTTTATAGTGATATTACGTCCTTGTGGGAATTGTAGAAATGATATCTAGAGATTAGTTAACTTGTTTACCAACAAATTAAGAATATTACGTATTCCACTGCTATTGTGTAGCAATATTGATAATTCCACGTGTTAGAAAAATTGTCGTGCATAAATATATTGTAAATCTTATACATGACGATATTCTAGGCGGCGCTAGTGTCGCTTGAATTTAGCAAACATGAATGCCAAGTTAGCTATCCGACAGTTATTCATTACTAAGATTTTCGTCAATATTCTGCGGCCCGTAATGCCGTAAGAGATGTTCTAAAACCAATGTGAAATATATGCCGTGGATAATTATATATTTATCTTCATATCGAAGTTATTGTATTACAGCTCATAATTATCCAGATCAGTGTGTTTTCTATTGAGCACATGGTAATTACGTGTCAGCCACTGACATGGTTTTGCTTCAGCTATTTCAATTATTTAAGTAGCCAAAAGAGAATATTTAACTTATAAATAATTATCATAAGCCTTACAATAAATATTTCATGTCTAATATATAACTTTTTGTGTTCCTCATGCTGACAAAGTGGTATAGACACGTGAATTCACAATACCCGACCGTGAATAAAAAAACATGAAATATGGATTTATTTTGCAAAGTTTTCGTGCATTATCAAAAATGACTTCTAGTGAAAATTTTGAAGTGGAAGCCCTGGTATATGGTATCCACGGTTCCAATAGGGTTCCACTAATTGCGATATGGAACAGGAAGTTTTCGATAATCCATCAGCGGGAACTTGATCATCAGTCTGGCCGTAATATTTTTTATATTAAACATATATCCAGTGGTGTCTGCCAAAGTTCCAGCAAGTATTCCCCATTTTGTCGGTTTTTTAGGACAGTATTGTCTGTAACAAACACGCCCTTTGAAACCTATCATGCTTTCGTCGCCTGATATATTCTGAAATGGCACAAAATAGAACTGTGAATTTTTTACAATGTCATCCACGATTAGTTGTATTTTGGCTCCTCTCTGAGGCACAGGCTCATTAGGATCTGAGTGTGCCACATGTAACATTATATGGAAAATAAGGCTAAATTGATCACGGTCCATTGCATCCCTGAAGAACAGTACGGCCAATGTCCATTCACCTGTCCAGTATGAGTCTACGTATGGTTTCTTTACAATACCCATGTTCAATAGAATGCCTATAAATCTGTACATCTCATGCGTGTTAGTGTCCTTCCGTTTACGTAAACAGGATTTATGTTTCAGAATGGCATTCTGTATCTTCTCCGCAGCATAGCGGTTTATTTCAGTAACCAATTTAGTCATCAGGTCATCATCAAAGAAGAGTTTGAAATTTGACAGCCTCTGGTTCGTTGTCCATTAGATGATCAATATGTCGAAGGCCTGGATCATCTTCTGGTGTAAATCTATGATGCGTGGGCCCTATATCATTGACTGTAACATCGGTCCACTGTCTTGTCTGGTTGGACAATACCACAGTTTCCCACACCACGGCCTGGATTTCCTCAAACTCTTGGGCGTCTGCATCCACGTCCTCGCGCTTGGATACCACCCCTTATTACTGGGCCTTTCACCTGTGCTTGACCAGTAATACTTTCATCAGAATCTGAACTGTTACTAGTGTTACTCATATTAGAACCATGATAGTCACTAGAAACATCGTTATCGTCGTCAATATTATCTAATTCTGAACTAATATCTTGTGCATGGTAAGAACCCGCTTCTGATTCACTTTTTCCTGAAGATAAAACATTATCTGAGCCCTGATTATCAGCTACGAAACTGTCTTCAATTTCAATGTCTGATTCTTGTAAAGATTCTTCATCATCCGAATCGTTCATATCATTCAAGACTGAAAGTGCTTGCTCCACAGTCAGCTTTCGTAGGCGTCAGGGTGCCTCCATGTTTTATTTACTAATTTACTTGAGAAAATTTGATGAATCTCAGTTGAAATCTCGGTTGAAACATTTTAGTAAAACACGGAAAAACGGCATCCATTGTTGTTATATTTACCGGAAGAAGATAGGCTCTATCATCCAGGTGCTAATTTATGCGAGATATTTAGCTACAACCTGTTATATGTCGATTCGTGTCAACCCGCCTCACGGCGGTATTCGTGGCAAAATCAAAATTGAAAATCCGCCTGAAGGCGGTAAACGCGGGGAAAGGGTTAAGGTTTTATCGGGATTTGGTCGTGTATGGCCGAACCGATCATCAACACATGGTAGACCATTACAATCTGTCTCCTGATTTCCCTACCTTGTGTTGACCACAAATCATTACATGGATGACCATTATAATCTTATCTCCTCTGATTTCCCTTCATAAGAAATTTGTTCTTGGCTTCGACCAGTTTGGTTCTTTTGTAGAAAGCAAGGGACTATTGAAATGGGTCTGTCTGTCCGTCACAACTTTCTAATTGAGCTAGAATGTGCAAACTTGGTGTAAATAAGGTCAATGTCTAGATGGAGTTCAAAGATAGCATGTGCAATTTGATTAGTTGATAACTTTTGTTCTAATTAAGTGTGGTTGGAGACATCAGTCGAAGTTGGCGGGAGTATCCGATTTTTACATAATGTCTCGTCTGTGATAAATGGTATATGGGTGGAATTCAAAATTGGTAGGATTTTCAATTCATCATAACAGAAAAAACAGACTTGTCAAAAATGATTTTATTTTTATACGCCCACATTTTCATGTGGACGTATTATGTCGTCGCCCCTGTCCGTCCGTCCGTCCACAATTTGTTTGTGGACTCTCTACAGGTCACAATTCTTATCCGATTTTGACGAAACTTGAAATATAGGTTTATCCCCAAAAGATCTCGGTTCCTTTCGATATTGGCATGTATCGGATCAAAACTTCATGGATTATGGCCCCTGATTGTACGAAAAATCACGTTTTTAGCTTGTGGACCCTATAGAGGTCACAATTTTGAACCGATTTTGATGAAACTTGACATGCATGTTTGTAACCCAAAGATCTTGGTTCCTTTCGATATTTGCGGCTATCGGAATGTAATTTCCTGAATTATGGCCCCTGATTGTCCGAAAAATCACCCTTTTTAGCTTGTGGTCCCTCTGGAGGTCACAATTATTATTCAATTTAAAAAAACGTTTGATTATATCACCGTTACACCCTAAGGAAGGTTGAGTTTGAATTTCGGGAAAATCAGACGAAAATTGCCATACAAAATGGCCGCCGTTTGTACGCGAATACTGTTAAAAAATGGTATATCAAGGTTGTGGACCCTGTGGAGGTCACAATTTTGATTCAATTTTGATGAAACTTGAAATTCATGGTTATAACCCAAAGATCTTGCTTCCTTTCGATATTTGCGCATATCGGATCGTAACTTCCTGAATTATGGCCCCTGATTATACGTAAAATCGCCTTTTTATACGCCCACATTTTCATGTGGACGTATTATGTCGTCGCCCCTGTCCGTCCGGACGTCCGTCCGTCCGTCCACAATTTGTTTGTGGACTCTCTACAGGTCACAATTCTTATCCGATTTTGACGAAACTTGAAATATAGGTTTATCCCCAAAAGATCTCGGCTGCTTTCGATATTGGCATGTATCGGATCAAAACTTCATGGATTATGGCCCCTGATTGTACGAAAAATCACGTTTTTAGCTTGTGGACCCTATAGAGGTCACAATTTTGAACCGATTTTGATGAAACTTGACATGCATGTTTGTAACCCAAAGATCTTGGTTCCTTTCGATATTTGCGGCTATCGGAATGCAATTTCCTGGATTATGGCCCCTGATTGTCCGAAAAATCACCCTTTTTAGCTTGTGGTCCCTCTGGAGGTGACAATTATTATTCGATTTAAAAAACCGTTTGATTATATCACCGTTACACCCTAAGGAAGGTTGAGTTCGAATTTCGGGAAAATCGGACGAAAATTGCCATACAAAATGGCCGCCGTTTGTACGCGAAGACAGTTAAAAAATGGTATATCAAGGTTGTGGACCCTGTGGAGGTCACAATTTTGATTCGATTTTGATGAAACTTGAAATTCATGGTTATAACCCAAAGATCTTGCTTCCTTTCGATATTTGCGCATATCGGATCTTAACTTCCTGAATTATGGCCCCTGATTATACGAAAAATCGCCTTTATTTTAGCTTGGAGGTCACAATTATTATCCGATTTAAAAAAACGTTTGATTATATTACCGTTACACCGTAAGGAAGGTTGAGTTCGAATTTCGGGAAAATCAGACCAAAATTGCCATACAAAATGGCCACCGTTTGTACGTGAATACTGTTAAAAAATGGTATATCAAGGTTGTGGACCCTGTAAAGGTCACAATTTTAATTTGATTTTGATGAAACTTGAAATTCATGGTTATAACCCAAAGATCTTGGTTCTTTTCGATATTTGCGAATATCGGAGCATAACTTCCTGAATTATGGCCCCTGGTTATACGCAAAATCACCCTTTCTTTAGCTTGTGGTCCCTCTGGAGGTCACAATTATTATCCAATTTAGAAAAACGTTTGATTATATCATCGTTACACTGTAAGGAAGGTTGAGTTTGAATTTCGGGAAAATCGGACCAAAATTGACAGACAAAATGGCCGCCGTTTGTACGCGAATACTGTTAAAAAAATGATATATCATGGTTGTGGACCCTGTATAGGTCACAATTTTAATTCGATTTTGATGAGGAAGGTTGAGTTCTAATTTCGTAAAAATTGCCGGACGAAATGGTCGCCGTTTGTACGCGAATAGTGTAAAAATATGGTATATCATGGTTGTGGACTCTCTACAGGTCACAATTCTTATCCGATTTTGATGAAAAGTCACATTTCTAGGTTGTGTACCGTCACACCATAATCATTGTCGGTTTCGAATTTCATTAATATCAGACTGGAACTGACCAACTAAATGGCTGCTCCCAATACAGTATGAAATACAGGACTTAAAGATGTAGGAAAAATCACTTTCGGTATTGCTTGTTCTCTGTCCATCTCTCGAAAATGTGGGCGTATCCTGCCTGGCAGTGCCAGCCTATCTTTATTCCAATAACATCTCAAACACTTAATTATTCAAAAATACAAACATGCAGGCTTAAATGCCGGAATTATTTTTATAATTGATTCAAAAGTAATTAATAAGAGAAAAAATGTCCTGACCGTTACCAATTCTTAAACAGGATAACAAAATTTAAATATAATTCTGATTTATATTTGAATGTTGGTATATACTGTTTTTAAACTAACTTAATCACACTTGAGGCTAAGAATATTATCATGATTTTTTACAGTGATCTTTAGTATCTTTTATTTGTTGAGCACAAAAAAAAGAAGCATTTTTCTAAAACATTATCATGTGTATAGCTTTAAACAGGGGAAGATGTCAATAAGAAGCATTTGCTACTGTTTCAAGAACATCTCTTAATGACACCTACATAAAGATGAGCATTTCTTGCATCATAATTACTTAATTACAGCAGTCAATTAACATCGGTAACGGTCAGGACAATGCAGGTAACGGTCAGGACAGGAATGGTAACGGGTTGACATGAACCATAAACAACCTAATTTAACAAATAAATTTGTAACATGAAAGGGATCAAACACTATTATTAACCACTGACCCTAATTTTTGGCAGACAGTGCAAAAACAAGTAGAAATGGAAAGCTTTAACAACTGATGACATCTTTTCTCCAATACTATAGTTACGGTTCACACTTATGAATTTGAGATATCAAAACTATAGATAAATTGTTGGTATTTAAATAACATTCTATAGCTTTCAAGTATGAGAAAAGCGACTTTTGTTTTGATTGAAAACTCACTGTTATCAGTATCAAACGACAAGAGTAGTCAGCATAAATAATTTTATAGCCGTCTCTATGTGATACATTTCCTTCATTTTCAGACAAATATTTTTGAAATACAATGGTTTTACAAACGTCTCCAGTCCAGTCGAATAGACTACAACTACAGAAATCTTGAAGCTTTGAATAGTATTCAGTAGATTTCAAATTCATCAAATTAAACAAATTGAAAAAGTCAAAGTAACACATCTCACATTTTTCAAATGTACAAATATCTATGAGGAATGAATCACTTGAAAAAACAATCTCATAATCATTCAAGTTCACTTCTTGGTACAATATGATATTCCTCAATTGTTGTCCACTGTTTCATTTTGTACATTTGCTGTAAGCATATGTTTTTTAACCATATTCCATATTTTGGGATCAACCTCTCGGTGTCTGGAGTTCTCCTTACCCTTGATCGGTGATGGTTCTGGGATACACACAAGGACATTGATGTCATAATCATACCAGCATCTATCTTTGAATCTGGGCCAGAAAAAGCAGTTGCTTTCATGTGTAATGTGGTGCATACATTCAACATAAACCTCATTTTGTTCATCATATTCTGAAACCCTTCCAGGATATGCATTGCCGTCATAGGAAACAATGACATACTTGTCCAACAATGTCTCTGGCATAGGCAAGTCTCTCTTCAATGCCTCATAGGTGGCGGGCTCAGGAGGCGTGGTTGAGGCGGTGGCAGGCTCAGGAGGCGTGGTTGAGGCGGTGGCAGGCTCAGGAGGTGTGGTTGAGGCGGTGGCAGGCTCAGGAGGCGTGGTTGAGGCGGTGGCAGGCTCAGGCAGTGTGGTTGAGGCCGTGGCAGGTTCAGCAGGTGTGGTTGAGGCGGTGGCAGGCTCAGGTGTGATGGCAGGCTCAGGAGGTGTGGTGGAAGGGTTGGCAGGCTCATGAGGTGTGGTTAGGGTGGTGGCAGGCTCAGGAGGCGTGGTTGAGGCTGTGGCAGGCTCAGGAGGTGTGGTTGAGGCGATGGCAGGCTCAGGCGGTGTGGTTGAGGCGATGGCAGGCTCAGGAGGTGTGGTTGAGGCGGTGGCAAGCTCAGGAAGTGTGGTTGAGGCGGTGGCAGGCTCAGGAGGTGTGGTGGAAGTGTTGGCAGGCTCTGAGACATGAGGTGTGGTTAGGGTGGTGGCAGGCTCAGGAGGTGTGGTGGAAGTGGTGGCAGGCTCAGGAGGTGTGGTGTACGGCAAGGCAGGAACAAAGTGGTTTGGTAACCAGTGTTCACGTGTCAGCTCCTGTGTTCGTGTGCTTGTCCACATTATTTGAATTATGTCTGTTCTAGAACATTTGGTTTGTGAAAGGATCAACCGATGAAGGTGTTCTCTTACACCTTTGTTTCCCAACTGTGGATAGACTGAAAAGATCTTAACACCTAAGATACTTGAAAGGGCATGTAACTGCCATATTCCCATGTATGTTCTGGACTTTCTGATGGACATTATCTCATCTCTGAACACAGTGTGAATGACTGCTGTTGTCATGTGGACCCCAGCAATGTAATTTTCTGAATATAGGCAGTAATTTGCAGCAAGACTTTGAGGAACCTTCACTGTTGGTGAAAGGCCTTTTATCAAATGATTCTGTGACAAGTACAGATCTTCATTGTTAACCAGCTCGATAACAATTCTTGCCCTCATTTCTTCATGTGACAATTCATCACCAAAAGCAAACACACTGGCAGTGTGTGGCAGACAGTTTCCATTAGCGCTAACTTTTACAGGACAAAACTGAACTGGTGCATCATTTGGGTATATTTGCTTGGCTTGTCTGTCCACCTTTAGGCCTGTGCTCACAATAGTCTGTTGTTCACATTGAACTGTGTATTCCATCATTTCAGCTACAGATTTGCATTTGTTCTGAAGATCTTGATAGGTACAGCAATCACATAATTCCTCAAGAATGTTTTCAAAATACTGTCTCCTTGATGACATGCCATTTTCTTCAATTTCCTCTTCAAGTTTTGATTTCTTGCCGGATGTTTCAGATGTTTCCAACTTTACCCTTGATCTTTTCTCAGGAAACATGAACCTATTGCATTCATGATTCTTGCAAGGGGAGATGTGAGTGCACGAACAGCTTACATCTCTGTAATACATTGTGTGGGGTGACTCTGATATGACCTGGTGAATCATCATGGTTCCTGGAACTGGATCAAGACTTGAGAATTTCTTCAGCTTTTCAATAGCTTGTATGTCATTTTCATTGATGAGAAACAATTTCACACTGGTTTTGACTTCTTCTAGTTTTGATACAAATGTTGCAGCATCTGCAATTGAGGTTCCACATCTAACAATGTCATCTGCTCTTCTCTTCAGTGCTCCACCAATCCCATCGGGAGCCCCCTTACCATGCCCGGATTCAAAATAGTTCCAATCCAGATGTTTGAAACCCAAGGTAAAAGGCAGAGAGGAAAAATGGTAAAAATTTCCTTTTTGACGGTATTGTGATGTTGGTCCGTCACTGTAGAAATGAATGGTATCAATACTGGGAGCCTCTTTTCTCACGTCTTTGAGAAGAGGAAGGAGATGGGCCCATATTGCTGCTGGACCATGCTCCAAAGAATCTGACACTGTACAAAAGGTCTTGTGGCAGTCCTTTGTATAGAGGATTCCAGTATGTAAGGTAATCTGTGTTTTCGAAGCACCAAAGTGCATAGCTTGGATTTCACTGTCTAACTTCCCTTGATAGTTTTCGGCAAAGTCAACATGCAGAATGCACTCTTTATCATTTAAATCCCTATGAATGTTTCTATAGTGCAGAAATTGATTTTTCATGTTGTAGAAGTGTCTCTTGAATTTGGGAATCTGGTCTTGGAAACTTTGAACGAGGTCACTTAGATATCCAGATTCTTCTTTCTTTGTGGTTATGAAGACATCTTTCACCCCACAATTTTTTATTTCTCGTTTTACCCTCATATGCGTCCAATGTAGCCAAGATACTGTCTGGTTCTGATCTTTGTCAGAGATATTCAATTCATAATCACAGCATTTTTGACATTCTCCATACATGCAGGTTTTATTGTTGATGTCACATGCTGTTTTCTTGACAACGTTGTCTGGATTGGAGTCATTCAGCACATGAAGACTGTGCAATTTCTCAGTTACAAGACGAAAATTGTCGTGGATCTTGCACAAGCAGGTGTCTCTTTCATACTCTGTTGCTTTCCGGATCCAAAAAGGTTTCATTCTTCTAAAGGTGGTCAAGCTCATATGGCAATTTGGATTCTCTGACTGAAATTTTCTGAATAGGTTTCTTACATTATCTGTGAGAAGTCTCTTCTGTTTTCTAACTTTCCTGAAAGTTACTGTTTCTTTTTTTCCTGAAGTGATGCGACTGTTGTCATCTCGTTCAAAGAAATTTTGTATTTTCTGTTTGGTTCTTCTTATGAGACATGTTCTGGTTTTGAGATTTGTTCTTGTCTTAATTCTCAAGGATTTTTTTGGCATGAGTTCTCATTCTGTATTTTTGCAGTACTTTTCCTGCTAATGTCTGTGAAAAAGATCTCTTATATTTCTTTGAAGACTGCTTTTAGCTATTACGGAGTTGATCCATTAGGACATTATGAAAGAGCAAAGTTTTTCTGACGGTCTTAAGTGAAGAGTATTTCATGGTCCTATTCGTTCTAGTTCTGGGAGTTCCTTCACCTGTCATGGTTTTATTTTTATTTCTCTGAATTCTTTTTCTCAACATTTCTATTCGCTTTTTCTCAACAGTGAGTTTTTTCTGAAGATCTTCTACTTTTCTTTGAGAAGCTTTTCTTTCTTCTCTCCGTCTTCTCCTGGCTTGTTGTCTCTGCCTTGATGGTCCGGGTATTGGTTGATCTTCATTAGGAGACATGGGTGGGGTCATCAACTGTTCAACATCTTTCAACGTCTGTCGTTGCTTCCGTTTTATTTCCCTCCACTTAGACCTTTGGGATTTCTTGTCTCTCCTGGACATGTCAATGATGTTCGCTCTTCTGCTTGAATTTCTTAACTTTTCTTTTTCGAGATATTGAGTTCTCTTTTGTGGATCACGGTCCCGGATCATTCTGTAACGTCACATTTTTTCTGCGGCACTTAGAGCCATTCTGTAACAAAAGCAAAAATGTCAGGTATTCATTGTACAATGATAATGCAAACTTTGGCAACTATACAATAAAAAATACTGATAATAAAACATTAACGTGAGAAAATTTTGTTTGTTCTTATCCCTTAAAGCAGTAAATAGAAATTCACAATCCCTTCATTGAAACTTTCTGTCTAAATTGAAATTTAATCAAAATTTGTCCTGACTGTTACTAAAAATTGTGTTTTTTAAATAATACATCCAAGTTCCTTTGAACTGTAAAATTTGATGACAAAAAACATTCCAACTTTTGAAATAATTGTAAATTTGACACCTTCTTAGAAACACTAATTAATAACTTAATTAATTTCACAAAATACTACCATTTTGTCCTGACCGTTACCAAATTTTGTCCTGACCGTTACTAAAAATTGTGTTTTTTAAATAATACATCCAAGTTCCTTTGAACAGTATAATTTGATGATAAAAAAACATTCCAACACTTGAAATAATTGTAAATTTGACATCTTATTAGAAACACTAATTAATAACTTAATTAATTTCACAAAATACTACCATTTTGTCCTGACCGTTACCAAATTTTGTCCTGACCGTTACTTTACATCATGGTAACGGTCAGGACAATTCTTACATAAAATTGAAATAAAAAAATGAATGGTCCCTGAAACATGTTGAAGGACATGCCTTCAATCTCTTACATTTCTTTGCAACATTTCTACGAAAATAAGAAAAATAAAAGATATTTATTTGGCCAACAATACGTAGGTAACGGTATGGACATTTAAGGGTGACACACAACAATTTTACTTACTTGATGGCGTGTAATTTCTTCAAAATGTGTAGAATAGCTCTCTGTCATCTGCTATCACATGGACAGGAAGTAGCTCAAGCAGACACAGGAAGTAGAATTATTGTCCAGGTCCAAGGAGTAATCATTGCATGAATTCCATACACTGGTAACGGTCAGGACACAAAACCATAGGACAAGCATATTATGAAGTGTAGAAAAAAAAATTTTTAATCAAGAAACAAATTAAATGCAGTTTGAAAATGCTTGTTCATTCCTTATAGGCCTAATATAAATTTATTTGTTTAATTGTAATTTTTTTTACATTATTTGTGAATATGAACATCCTGACCGCCACCGTAGGACGGGCAAAATCTGCTAATTTTGCCCATGAAATGAGGCTAAATATATATTTCAAAATGACAAAACTGTTAAATAACTATATCCATTGATAGAGAGGCATCTACATATTTCTTATAAGTAAAGAAAATAATTTTAAGCTCAAATTCTTTTTTTCTGAGGGGACCGGACAGAAATTCCTACCAATTTTGAATTCCACCCATATACTAATTCAATTGTTAGCGTGGGGTAAAATTTTATAAAAAGCAATCAAATTCTAATGATTTTCTGATAATTCCATAATGAGTTGTTACTCTTAATCAGTTTTTAGAGTATTACAAATGTTTCATTACCGAAAAAAGTAAAAATATGCGACAACCCTTGTTGACTGCCCGAACGATTTAGCTGCTGTGGGCGTATGTTTCGTTGCCTGGCAACCTATCTTTTATAGTGATATCACGTCCTTGTGGGAATTGTAGAAATAATATCTAGAGATTAGTTAACTTGCTTACCGACAAATTAAGAATATTACGTATTCCACTGCTATTGTGTAGCAATATTGATAATTCCACGTGTTAGAAAAATTGTCGTGCATAAATATATTGTAAATCTTATACATGACGATATTCTAGGCGGCCCTGGTGTCGCTTGAATTTAGCAAACATGAATGCCAAGTTAGCTATACGACAGTTATTCATTACTAAGATTCTCGTCAATATTCTGCGGCCCGTAACGCCGTAAGAGATGTTCTAAAACCAATGTGAAATATATATATGCCATGGATAATTATATATTTATCTTCATATCGAAGTTATTGTATTACAGCTCATAATTATCCAGGTAAGTGTGTTTTCTATTGAGCCCATGGTAATTACGTGTCAGCCACTGACATGGTTTTGCTTCAGCTATTTCGATTATTTAAGTATCACAAGCCTTAAAATAAATATTTCATTTTTAAGTCTAATATATAACTTTTTGTTTTCCTCATGCTGACAAAGTGGTATAGGCACGTGAATTCACAATACCCGACCGTGAATAAAAAACATGAAATATGGATTTATTTTGCAAAGTTTTCGTGCGTTATCAAAATTGACCGGTAGTGAAAATTTTGAAGTGGAAGCCCTGGTATATGGTATCCACGGTTCCAATAGGGTTCCACTAATTGCGATATGGTACGGGAAGTTTTCGATAATCCATCAGCGGGAACTTGATCATCAGTCTGGCCGTAATATTTTTTATATTAAACATATATCCAGTGGTGTCTGCCAAAGTTCCAGCAAGTATTCCCCATTTTGTCGGTTTTTTAGGACAGTATTGTCTGTAACAAACACGCCCTTTGAAACCTATCATGCTTTCGTCGCTTGATATATTCTGAAATGGCACAAAATAGAACTGTGATTTTTTTACAATGTCATCCACGATTGGTTGTATTTTGGCGCCTCTCTGAGGCACAGGTTCATTAGGATCTGAGTGTGCCACATGTAACATTGTGTGGAAAATAAGGCTAAATCGATCACGGTCCATTGCATCCCTGAAGAACGGTACGGCCAATGTCCATTCACCTGTCCAGTATGAGTCTATGTATGGCTTCTTTACAATACCCATGTTCAATAGAATGCCTATAAATCTGTACATCTCGTGCGTGTTAGTGTCCTTCCGTTTACGTAAACAGGATTTATGTTTCAGAATGGCATTCTGTATCTTCTCCGCAGCATAGCAGTTTATTTCAGTAACCAATTTAGTCATCAGGTCATCATCAAAGAAGAGTTTGAAATTTGACAGCCTCTGGTTCGTTGTCCATTAGATGATCAATATGTCGAAGGCCTGGATCATCTTCTGGTGTAAATCTATGATGCGTGGGCCCTATATCATTGACTGTAACATCGGTCCACTGTCTTGTCTGGTTGGACAATACCACAGTTTCCCACACCACGGCCTGGATTTCCTCGAACTCTTGGGCGTCTGCATCCACGTCCTCGCGCTTGGATACCACCCCTTATTACTGGGCCTTTCACCTGTGCTTGACCAGTAATACTTTCATCAGAATCTGAACTGTTACTAGTGTTACTCATATTAGAACCATGATAGTCACTAGAAACATCGTTATCGTCGTCAATATTATCTAATTCTGAACTAATATCTTGTGCATGGTAAGAACCCGCTTCTGATTCACTTTTTCCTGAAGATAAAACGTTATCTGAGCCCTGATTATCAGCTACGAAACTGTCTTCAATTTCAATGTCTGATTCTTGTAAAGATTCTTCATCATCCGAATCGTTCATATCATTCAAGACTGAAAGTGCTTGCTCCACAGTCAGCTTTCGTCGGCGTCAGGGTGCCTCCATGTTTTATTTACTAATTTACTTGAGAAAATTTGATAAATCTCAGTTGAAATCTCGGTTGAAACATTTTAGTAAAACACGGAAAAACGGCACCCATTGTTGTTATATTTACCGGAAGAAGATAGGCTCTATCATCCAGGCACTAATTTATGCGAGATATTTAGCTACAACCTGTTATAGGTCGATTCGTGTCAACCCGCCTCACGGCGGTATTCGTGGCAAAATCAAAATTGAAAATCCGCCTGAGGGCGGTAAACGTTAAGGTTTTATCGGGATTTGGTCGTGTATGGCCGAACCGATCATCAACACATGGTAGACCATTACAATCTGTCTCCTGATTTCCCTACCTTGTGTTGACCACAAATCATTACATGGATGACCATTATAATCTTATCTCCTCTGATTTCCCTTCATAAGAAATTTGTTCTTGGCTTCGACCAGTTTGGTTCTTTTGTAGAAAGCAAGGGACTATTGAAATGGGTCTGTCTGTCCGTCACAACTTTCTAATTGAGCTAGAATGTGCAAACTTGGTGTAAATAAGGTCAATGTCTAGATGGAGTTCAAAGATAGCATGTGCAATTTGATTTGTTGATAACTTTTGTTCTAATTAAGTGTGGTTGGAGACATCAGTCGAAGTTGGCGGGAGTATCCGGTTTTTACATAATGTCTCGTCTGTGATAAATGGTATATATGCATTTTACTATATAGCCTCAGTTGTCAAGTACTTCAAGAATGAATGTCACAATATGCCGGACGGAGTAATCTTTAGATATTCTTTTATCTTATTTGGCATATTTCCAAATAAGATAATAGAAGATTTTCGTATTTTCACTTCTAAACAGCCTTGGGTATGTGTTCAATGAAAATGCAAACATATGCCTTGGACTCTTTTTATACGCCCACATTTTCATGTGGACGTATTATGTCGTCGCCCCTGTCCGTCCGGACGTCCGTCCGTCCGTCCACAATTTGTTTGTGGACTCTCTACAGGTCACAATTCTTATCCGATTTTGACGAAACTTGAAATATAGGTTTATCCCCAAAAGATCTCGGCTGCTTTCGATATTGGCATGTATCGGATCAAAACTTCATGGATTATGGCCCCTGATTGTACGAAAAATCACGTTTTTAGCTTGTGGACCCTATAGAGGTCACAATTTTGAACCGATTTTGATGAAACTTGACATGCATGTTTGTAACCCAAAGATCTTGGTTCCTTTCGATATTTGCGGCTATCGGAATGTAATTTCCTGAATTATGGCCCCTGATTGTCCGAAAAATCACCCTTTTTAGCTTGTGGTCCCTCTGGAGGTCACAATTATTATTCGATTTAAAAAACCGTTTGATTATATCACCGTTACACCCTAAGGAAGGTTGAGTTCGAATTTCGGGAAAATCGGACGAAAATTGCCATACAAAATGGCCGCCGTTTGTACGCGAATACTGTTAAAAAATGGTATATCAAGGTTGTGGACCCTGTGGAGGTCACAATTTTGATTCGATTTTGATGAAACTTGAAATTCATGGTTATAACCCAAAGATCTTGCTTCCTTTCGATATTTGCGCATATAGGATCGTAACTTCCTGAATTATGGCCCCTGATTATACGCAAAATCGCCTTTTTTTTAGCTTGGAGGTCAGAATTATTATTCGATTTAAAAAACCGTTTGATTATATTACCGTCACACCCTAAGGAAGGTTGAGTTCGAATTTCGGGAAAATCGGATGAAAATTGCCATACAAAATGGCCGCTGTTTGTACGCGAATACTGTTAAAAAATGGTTGTGGACCCTGTGGAGGTCACAATTTTGATTCGATTTTAATGAAATTTGAAATTCATGCTTATAAACCAAAGATCTTGCTTCCTTTCGATATTTGCGCATATCGGATCGTAACTTCCTGAATTATGGCCCCTGATTATACTCAAAATCGCCTTTTTTTTAGCTTGGAGGTCACAATTATTATCCGATTTAAAAAAAACGTTTGATTATATTACCGTTACACCGTAAGGAAGGTTGAGTTCGAATTTCGGGAAAATCAGACCAAAATTGCCATACAAAATGGCCGCCGTTTGTACGCGAATACTGTTAAAAAATGGTATATCAAGGTTGTGGAGCCTGTAAAGGTCACAATTTTAATTCGATTTTGATGAATCTTGAAATTCATCGTTATAACCCAAAGATCTTGGTTCTTTTCAATATTTGCGCATATCGGATCGTAACTTCCTGAATTATGGCCCCTGGTTATACGCAAAATCCCCCTTTCTTTAGCTTGTGGTCCCTCTGGAGGTCACAATTATTATCCAATTTAAAAAAACGTTTGATTATATCACCGTTACACTGTAAGGAAGGTTGAGTTTGAATTTCGGGAAAATCGGACCAAAATTGACAGACAAAATGGCCGCCGTTTGTACGCGAATACTGTTATAAAAATGATATATCATGGTTGTGGACCCTGTATAGGTCACAATTTTAATTCGATTTTGATGAGGAAGGTTGAGTTCTAATTTCGTGAAAATCGTACCAAAATTGCCGGACGAAATGGTCGCCGTTTGTACGCGAATAGTGTAAAAATATGGTATATCATGGTTGTGGACTCGCTACAGGTCACAATTCTTATCCGATTTTGATGAAAAGTCACATTTCTAGGTTGTGTACCGTCACACCATAATCATTGTCGGTTTCGAGTTTCATTAATATCAGACTGGAACTGACCAACTAAATGGCTGCTCCCAATACAGTATGAAATACAGGACTTAAAGATGTAGGAAAAATCACTTTCGGTATTGCTTGTTCTCTGTCCATCTCTCGAAAATGTGGGCGTATCCTGCCTGGCAGTGCCAGCCTATCTTTTTTTTTTTTATTTACCTTGACGCAATTCACCAGAGTTGTGACTAGCCGGTGCTATGGATGTGATGTTTAATAATAACAGCACAAGTAACATGTCTTATTCCAATAGAAGGGACAAAATATAATGTAAAAAAGTTATCAAATACATAATAGCTGATAACAGCATGCATGAGGTTCCAGGGAAATTAGATTATATGTGTATTAACATTGAATTTACTAGCAGGTGCTATGGATGTGATGTTCAATAACAGCAAAAATAATTTAATCATTTATGGATGTACAATATTATATGTGTATTAACTTACTACCAGGTGCTATGGAGGTGATGTTCAATAACATCAGTAAAACTTACTGCAGTGTCATTTTTATACGCCCACATTTTCATGTGGACGTATTATGTCGTCGCCCCTGTCCGTCCGGACGTCCGTCCGTCCACAATTTGTTTGTGGACTCTCTACAGGTCACAATTCTTATCCGATTTTGACGAAACTTGAAATATAGGTTTATCCCTAAAATATCTCGGTTCCTTTCGATATTGGCATGTATCGGATCAAAACTTCATGGATTATGGCCCCTGATTGTACGAAAAATCACGTTTTTAGCTTGTGGATAGTGCTGGCACGATAAATCGTTGAATCGATGTATCGCGATTCGCCGTCTCACGATACCTGTATTGAATCGCAAGATGCCGAATCGATTTTTCACGATTCTTTTTTGCTTTTTATCAAATATATCATGAACTTTAAAAACTTTCAATTATATCCACAACCCTAAACTTTATTTGAAACTATGACACTTCGCAAACGATGTCCAGAAGTCTTGACACGTGTGTTACTATAAATAGTGCATGACCGTAATTACCGTTAGTTTCGTAGGTAAAGATTAACAACATTTTAATGTCTTTTCGTTTTGTTTCCGAATTTCAAAGTTTGTTATAAGGCTTAGGTAATAAAACATACATATTTGAATACATAAAACGACATTTTACTCTCGAATTTTATAAATTTATAACGTAAATATAATAGATAGTACTACTACTATAAGTAGCTCTTGTAAGAATCAAAATGGCGGTAAACACAGTCGCAATAATAAATCCTCCAGCGAGATATAAATCTAAAGTTTGGGAAAATTTTGGGTTTTTAAAAGGGAACACAACGAAAGTTGTTTGTAGAATATGCAAAACTATTCTAAAATATTGTGTTAATACAACCAATCTCAGCATTCACTTGACAAGACACCATAGATAGTGTCCATAGTGGCGACTGTCTTGTCTAAGTACGTCTGCTACTACTAGGATTAGTAGAGTTTACTTCTAAATAGTAGGCCCAATCAAGTTTATTTATTTCCTGGTTTTAGTGACTTCATTAAAAACACAATGACATATTTAATTTGTTGTTTTATTGATAAATGTACGACCTAGTTATGAATCGCGATACGTATCGTATCGCGGCACACGAATCGCAATACGTATCGTATCGTGACTGCAGTCGCAATACCCAGCACTACTTGTGGACCCTATAGAGGTCACAATTTTGAACCGATTTTGATGAAACTTGACATGCATGTTTGTAACCCAAAGATCTTGGTTCCTTTCGATATTTGCGGTTATCAGAATGTAATTTCCTGAATTATGGCCCCTGATTGTCCGAAAAATCACCCTTTTTAGCTTGTGGTCCATCTGGAGGTCACAATTATTATTCGATTTAAAAAAACGTTTGATTATATCACCGTTACAACCTAAGGAAGGTTGAGTTCGAATTTCGGGAAAATCGGACGAAAATTGCCATACAAAATGGCCGCCGTTTGTACACGAATACTGTTAAAAAATGGTATATCAAGGTTGTGGACCCTGTTTAGGTCACAATTTTGATTCAATTTTGATGAAACTTGAAATTCATGGTTATAACCCAAAGATCTTGCTTCCTTTCGATATTTGCGCATATCGGATTGTAACTTCCTGAATTATGGCCCCTGATTATACGCAAAATCGCCTTTTTTTTTAGCTTGGAGGTCACAATTATTATTCGATTTAAAAAAACGTTTGATTATATCACCGTTACACCCTAAGGCAGGTTGAGTTCGAATTTCAGGAAAATCGGACGAAAATTGCCATACAAAATGGCCGCCGTTTGTACGCGAATACTGTTAAAAAATGGTATATCAAGGTTGTGGACCCTGTGGAGGTCACAATTTTGATTCGATTTTGATGAAACTTGAAATTCATGGTTATAACCCAAAGATCTTGCTTCCTTTCGATATTTGCGCATATCGGATCGTAACTTCCTGAATTATGGCCCCTGATTATACGCAAAATCGCCTTTTTTTTAGCTTGGAGGTCACAATTATTATCCGATTTAAAAAAACGTTTGATTATATTACCGTTACACCGTAAGGAAGGTTGAGTTTGAATTTCGGGAAAATCAGAACAAAATTGCCATACAAAATGGCCACCGTTTGTACGCGAATACTATTAAAAAATGGTATATCAAGGTTGTGGACCCTGTAAAGGTCACAATTTTAATTCGATTTTGATGAAACTTAAAATTCATGGTTATAACCCAAAGATCTTGGTTCTTTTCGATATTTGCGCATATCGGATCATAACTTCCGGAATTATGGCCCCTGGTTATACGCAAAATCCCCCTTTCTTTAGCTTGTGGTCCCTCTGGAGGTCACAATTATTATCCAATTTAAAAAAACGTTTGATTATATCACCGTTACACCGTAAGGAAGGTTGAGTTTGAATTTCGGGAAAATCAGAACAAAATTGCCATACAAAATGGCCACCGTTTGTACGCGAATACTATTAAAAAATGGTATATCAAGGTTGTGGACCCTGTAAAGGTCACAATTTTAATTCGATTTTGATGAAACTTAAAATTCATGGTTATAACCCAAAGATCTTGGTTCTTTTCGATATTTGCGCATATCGGATCATAACTTCCGGAATTATGGCCCCTGGTTATACGCAAAATCCCCCTTTCTTTAGCTTGTGGTCCCTCTGGAGGTCACAATTATTATCCAATTTAAAAAAACGTTTGATTATATCACCGTTACACTGTAAGGAAGGTTGAGTTTGAATTTTGGGAAAATCGGACTAAAATTGACAGACAAAATGGCCGCCGTTTGTACGCGAATACTGTTAAAAAATGATATATCATGGTTGTGGACCCTGTAGAGGTCACAATTTTAATTCGATTTTGATGAGGAAGGTTGAGTTCTAATTTCGTGAAAATCGTACCAAAATTGCCGGACGAAATGGTTCGCCGTTTGTACGCGAATAGTGTAAAAATATGGTATATCATGGTTGTGGACTTTCTACAGGTCACAATTCTTATCCGATTTTGATGAAAAGTCACATTTCTAGGTTGTGTACCGTCACACCATAATCATTGTCGGTTTCGAATTTCATTAATATCAGACTGGAACTGACCAACTAAATGGCTGCTCCCAATACAGTATGAAATACAGGACTTAAAGATGTAGGAAAAATCACTTTCGGTATTGCTTGTTCTCTGTCCATCTCTCGAAAATGTGGGCGTATCCTGCCTGGCAGTGCCAGCCTATCTTTTCAGATCTGATCAATGTCTTATTCTATGGATATTGGCCCACCATACTGTACATCTACCGACAAATCGATCGAGTTGCCCCAAAGTCTTGACCTTCGCAGGTATCAAGCTTGATATTCTTGCTCGTCCAGCATTCATTGGTGATTTGTTTATGGACGACATCATGTTTTTCAATGAATTCAGTTCCAAATCCGGTTTGATCCTTATTCTGTGGTGGTGTAGTATTTTCTTGATCATCTGGGCAACCTCAGTCTGTAGATCGTCTAATGTGTGCTGAATTGAAAAAGTTTTCTTTGCCATTTTCGTTTCGAGAGTCTGGTAAAATAGAAATAAACTTGTGTATGAGTTTTCAGTTGTTCAAGGTTTTCTAACGTTAATTAGATAATGTAACCGAAACTTTGGTAAAGAACTTATGGAACTTACCCGTCATCACACCTTCCTTATTCTTGAGCTGGAACCAATACGCCACATAGGCGTTTTGGGCATCTGTAAATTTGGACTTGGGGTCCCGGCTGATCTTCACATGGGCAGCCATTTCTGCATTCAAATCGCCCACATAAGGGCTTTCTTCTGCGGGGTGGTAACTTCTTCAGAGTCGAGACGCTGCTTGGCCCGGTGATCTGACTATCATCTTTCTCTTCCATTTCTTCTCCATTTCAGCCTCGTTCCTTTTCCCATCAGTCTTGTGTTGTAATCATCACCCTGAGACTTGGGTCTCTTGTAAGTTTGACCCAGCTGAAACTGATCCTTGTGGCCAGTATTTCTTTCTGGTAACCCACATGTACCTGTATACAAGGGGCTTTCTTCGCCTTCTTGCTTGGCGGCAAATGTGGTGGTATCTCTTCCCAACTCCTTCAGGGTCGAAACCACAAACTTTCTCTGCCAACACTGTCACTAATATCAAACTTATTTATTATGATATGATCAAGTCTTCCGTTGTCTGGATATTGTTCAACAGATATTTATATATTTCGTCGCTTTGCTGGTGAACTGGCGAATCTGAAATATTTAAGTATTGAGAATTTTGCGTTTGAAATTTGCGCTCTGTTGTTATCTCTGTAGCCATCAAATATTAACATTTATTTATGATTTAATATTTCATACATATACATCAGGAAACATGACGCCATTTACATATAACGTTATTATTGAATGGACATAGAGATAACGACAGAGCGCAAATTTCAAACGCATAGTTCTCAATACTTAAATATTTCAGATTCGTCGGTTCGCCAGACAAGCAACGATTTATAAATATTTTTTGAATTATTAAATATGAATAAATCAGGGACACCATGTGTTTTCAAGGACCAAGAAACTGACATTATTTATTGCTGAGATAGATACAGCCTTTAACTAAAAAGAATAAATTTCATCTCAATTTATAGTTACCTCATGTAGCATGTATATTTAACAAACTCAGGTCATGAGAAACTGACAATTAATTAACCGCGGCCTTAAGTAAATTGGAACAAAAACATGGAAGTAAAATGATACAAAAAGAACTTTAACTATGGGTTCAGAAATTGTTGTTCAAGCTGTATTCTTTCCAGAAACAAGTTGAAGTAGGCTATGTACACATTCTGGGTGTAGATGAGATTATTCTTTGGGTCCCTCGTCAATTTAATTTTTGCTGCTCTTTCGTCCAGGATTTCATGATTCTTGGTTGCTGTTTTCCTTTCTTTGTATGTGGCGCGGTTAGGAGGTCATTTTCTGCCACTTTGCCGCCCACCACAGCTGCCTAGCTCTGCTCTTTAACCCACCATGTTATGTAAATGTAGGCATTCTGTACATCTGTTGAGTATTCAACACCAAGTTAAATGGGGAACTAGTTTGGAGTAAAATCGGTTTCCTTCAGTCATCCACATTGGAACAAACAATAGGCATTCACTCATCTTCAGAATTTTCCAGTTCCAATTCTGATTCCACTACCACAAACTTTATTATATTTTCTCTTTCTCGCATGTGGAGAGGGAACAACAAGGAGTTGGTCTTGCTCAGAACCAGTAGAAGGTGCGAGTCTTAAGTAGGAAAGGAAGTCGGCATACTGTCGTTCGAATGATTTATTCGCCTTGACTAGGCGATCATCCTTTTTTCCTAGCACTTTAGTTGTTAAGTGCCTTATCTCATCTTTAAGAATACTCATCTGCCGAGTTTGAGACCCCCCCCCCCCCAGCTATAACCCTCTGAACATTAGCTCCATTCAGGCAAGGACCCCCATGAGCAATTGAAGAGATTGGTTCCAAAATGCTTTATATATATCCATATTCTTTGTTTTTAGACAATTGAGTATTTCTGGTTTGGAATATTAATAAAGGCAAATTTAATTCACTTTATGTTAAAAGCGATTATAAAATGCCTTTAAAAGATAACCGACAAAGAAGTTCAAATCTAAAACTTTTTTTCATGTTTTTATTTGAGAAACACAATTAATTTTTTTCCAAAACGCTATAAATCCACATTCCCTTTTTATACGCCCACATTGAAATGTGGTCGTATATTGTTGTCGCCCCCATCCGTCCGGCGGTCCGGCGTCCACAATTGCTTGTGGACGCTCTAGAGGCTAAAGTTAATATCCGATTGACTTTAAATTTATACACAGTGTTTAAGGTCATGAGACGAAGAAGCCTATTGTTTTTCAGCGATTTCCGATAATAACTACCAGAGTTATGGCCCTTGATCACTTCAAAAAATCTTGTGGACGCTCTAGAGGCCAAAGTTAATATTCAATTGGCTTTAAATTTATACACAGTGTTTAAGGTCATAAGACGAAGAAGCTTATCGATTTTCAGCGATTTCCTATAATTAGTGCCAGAGTTATGGCCCTTGATCACTTCAAAAAATCTTGTGGACGCTCTAAAAGCCAAAGTTAATATCCGATTGACCTTAAATTTATACACCGTGTTTAAGGTCATAAGACGAAGAAGCCTATTGATTTTCAGCGTTTTCCGATAATAAGTACCAGAGTTATGGCCCTTGATCACTTCAAAAAATCTTGTGGACGCTCTAAAAGCCAAAGTTAATATCTGATTGACTTTAAATTTATACACAATGTTTAAGGTTAAAGACGAAGAAGCCTATTGATTTTCAGCGATTTCCGATAATTAGTGCCAGAGTTATGGCCCTTGATCACTCCAAAAAATCTTGTGAACGATCTAGAGACCAAAGTTAATATCCGATTGACTTAAAATTCATACACAGTGTTTAAGGTCATAAGACGAAGAAGCCTATTTATTTTCAGCGATTTCCGATAATTAGTGCCAGAGTTATGGCCCTTGATCACTTCAAAAAATCTTGTGGTTGCTCTAGTGGCCAAAGTTTTTATCCGATTGACTTTAAATTGATAATTATTGCCAGAGTTATTGTCCTTGATCACATCAAAAAATCCTGTGGACGCTCTAGAGGTCTAAGTTAATATCTGATTGACTTTAAATTTACACACACTATTTAAGGTCATGAGACGAAGAAGCCTACTGATTTTCATTGATTTCAAATAATTACTTCCAGAGTTATCTCCCTTGATCACTTCAAAAAACCTTGTGACGCTACAGATGCCAAACTTATCATACTATTGACTTCAGATTGATACACAGAGTTTAAGGTGTTGAAACGAACAAGTATTTTGATTTTCAATGAATTTTGATAACTGAACAGCTAAATCCATGATGTTAAATGTTTCCTATACTAATTGATAGCGTGGGTCAAAACTTTATAAAAAGCAAACAAATTCTAATGATTTTCAGATAATTACATAATGAGTTGTTTCATTACTTAAAAAAGTAAAAATATGCGACAACCCTTGTTGACTGCCCGGACGATTTAGCTGCTGTGGGCGTATGTTTCGTTGCCTGGCAACCTATCTTTTTGAAAATGGTACATATCCATTTTGAAAGAACGCATAATATGTGAGTCATAATTAGTCATCCTCACTGCTACCTGGCTCGTTCCCTCTATTTCTCTCTAAGGCAGTTTCGTTAAGTCAAGGACATCTTTATTGGCACCAATTTCAGCTAGGAAGGATCAAACGTCAGTTTTTTTGGCTTCCTTCACAGTGCTTTGTGTTGGAAGTTCAACGGGTTTGTAATCTGCCCATTTTTTCCCTCGTTTAAGTAAACTATGGTAGCAGTATTCGCCTGAATATGTGGTTTTGAATCCAACTTGTTTGTTTTTCAGCTCAAGCATCTGTGCTTCGCTAATTTTAAAGGTCTTTTGTCTTCACAAATTTGCTTGTGGCAGCCTTGAAGACGAATGCCTTCCAATCTCGACCATAGACGTATACATTTCCATGGTTTCTAAGGATTGTGTAGTACTGCTCAGGCATCATGATCGTGTCATGCTTTCAGATTTCCTGTTTTATGCGGCCAAAAGCTCGGTCTGCAGGAAGAAAGTTTGTGCCCCTTATTGGGAAGACATACTCAACATTGATGTTGGGAAATGCTTGTTCACGTAACGCACAAATCATGGACAGTACGTTTGTGTTTTTGTTTTGTCCGTAACATGAATCACTAAACATTCTAAGCATGTTTGATTGTCGAAGGACAACATTAAGCTGTCGACGAAAGCAGTGATCAAGGGCAGATGAAATCATGCAATACAACAATTGTTATTATAACTTGTATTTTGCATATAAATTAGTTGAATTATGCATCACATATATATTCATTCTGGACAAATTTGAGATTAAAAGTGGTTATTTAAAGAAATATTTGTTTAGAATTATTTTCATTAAGAATCAAAGTTCACTTTCCAATCCGTTTCATTTAACAATAAAGTTCTTTATATAGTTTGTATTTTTGCATTATTTTCTTGGATACATGCATGTTCATATAGTCAGTTGACCAGATTCTGCCATTCTTTATACATATTTCAAAACCCCAGTCAATTACATAAACGGCAAAGACAGTCTCAGTGTTGTCTTTCGCGGGCCATTTGTAAGTATTTTCTTGTAATCAGCACTATTCTAAAAACTTTACTTCTGCAGTCGAACTATTTATCACATCCAGAGCCTGACCCACATAAAAATCATTATCATAAAACACAGCTACATATTGGCTTTGCTTAGTAAAGGTAAAGTCCCCAAAATATGAATTTTCAATATGTCTCCATAATGTCATCTACAAATTCTGAATCATCTGCTTATTCGATGTCTACAGGTGATTCAAGGGGCTTTCTTTGCCTTCTTGCTTGGCGGCAAATGGGGTGGTATCTCTTCCCAACTCTGCCAACACTGTCTAAAGGTAACAACAAACTCATCTGAGTCCCTTGAATTGCCCCTCCACACTCTCGAACATGTCCTCTAACTCACTGTTCCTTTGGCCCCCTTCTCCTCTACCTCTTTCAATCTTCTGCTGTGATCATAGTGTGCCTAGAACACCGTTCTTGCTGGCCACCATAAAATCCTGGAGCCCCTCGAAGAGCCCCTCCACAATCTAAAACATGTCTTCCAACTCGCAATCGCTGATGCTCTCCATCATCCTGAAATAAAGAAATGAAAAGGGCTTAGTAACCATGGTTACGACAAATAAAGCAGGAAAATGTCTCTTAAGTAAATTGGAACAAAAACATGGAAGTAAAATGATACAAAAAGAACTTTAACTATGGGTTCAGAAATTGTTGTTCAAGTTGGATTTTTTCACGAAACAAGTTGAAGTAGGCTATGTACACATTCTGGGTGTAGATGAGATTATTCTTTGGGTCCCTCGTCAATTTAATCTTTGCTGCTCTTTCGTCCAGGATTTCATGATTCTTGGTTGCTGTTTTCCTTTCTTTGTATGTGGCGCGGTTAGGAGGTCATTTTCTGCCGCTTTGCCGCCCACCACAGCTGCCTAGCTCTGCTCTTTAACCCACCATGTTATGTAAATGTAGGCATTCTGTACATCTGTTGAGTATTCAACACCAAGTTGAATGGGGAACTAGTTTGGAGTAAAACCGGTTTCCTTCAGTCATCCACATTGGAACAAACAATAGGCATTCACATCAATTTAAACGAAAACATTTATTTCTATGCAATTAGTTTTGAAGGCAACTGTTTTGACATCATATTCCAGCTTTGTGGCACTTGAGTGGGAACTATATGCTCCTTAATTTTATAAGCTTATTTTATTGTTTATGACGGCGTTCATAATGTACCTCTCTACCTGATGATACAACAGTCATCCACTGATACATTTTTTGGTATCAATGGCATACCCTCACTATGAAAGGTTTTGACGTGTATTTACCAGTGATATTTCAACTCCCAATTCCCAAACTGTAAGTATAGTACCTTTTCTGAACATTTTCCGGTACTAACTTTTCCCTTGGTCTTGAGCGGCAAGACGTATCGGAACAAAAAAACCCAATAAACCTAACAAAGGGTGGTTACATATACACTTTGTTCTGAAATGACCTTCACATTGTGGAAGTTTCTATAATTAGCAAAGCATGTTTCTCAGTGGTGGCAGAGCAGTGGTTCTTCGCCTCTATAACTTGGAGAGTAATTACTTGTACCATAAAAATGTTGATCTCATCTGGCTGAAAAAAATAAATCTAGGAAGGGAAAGTGGGTCACAATGGAGACACGAAGTGATACTCACTGACAAATAATGCAGAAAAATGTCTAAAAATTACTCAGATTATCTGTATAATATTACTCAGATTATCTATGGTAAATTATCTAGAAGTCAAAAATCCCTTGGTGCTTTTGTAACAGGAAAATGGATTTTAAAGGCCAACTTTTTTAAAGATAATCTGTTAGAGGTATTTAGTAACTGTGCAGATAAATAAAACTATAAACATACTTATGGAAAATAGCTCCTGATTTATTTGAGCGACGTTTTGAAGAGTATTCTCAACGCGGTGTTCCCACTTAGCCGGCAGGCTTTGATGTCAAAATTTGCCGTTAATCCTAGAACAATGGTGTTATAAAACTATAGTCCATATCTTTTTTAAGACTAAAACTGTATTGATTTTAACAAATTTAACTTTTATTAAATAACATTAAATAGCTTACACATATAAAAATATATTGATTTTAACAAATTTAATATTTATTAAATAACATTAAATGATTTACACATATAAAAATGCATTACAATTTACACATTTAACTTTTATTAAATAGCATTATATAATTTATAAATAAATTGCTTACAACATAACATTCATTTTACAGCCCCACTAAATAGGAAATATTTGTTCCATACCGATTTACACTTAAAGAGCCATTTAATAACTGTGTTTTAAAATGTTCAATTCTTGTATCAAGTTGTTGATATTTCTTAACAAATGCTTTGTGTGTCAAGTGGGTTCAGTTAATTGCTGAGTCCTAATTTTCTCCATAAATTCCAGGTAATTCATCAATAAAAAAAATGTGTTTTAAGGTTTTATCGCGATTGGGTCGTGTATGGCCGAATCAATCATCAATACATGGATGACCATTACAATCATATCTCCCTACCTGATGTTGGTCACCAATCAATACATGGATGACCATTGCATTCTGTCTCCTCTGATTTCCCTTCGATTAATTTGTTTAGCTAGCAACCGAGTTTTTACATTCACATGTGTGTTTGTTTACTCCCGAGTAGGTCAGCGCCTTACTCTGAAATGACCTTCACGTTGTGAAAGTTACCGTACTATATTTAGCAAGCCATGTTTCTATCGTGAAGTTATCTTTTCTTTAGAGTTGATATGAAGTAAAAAAATAACTATTGTAATAACCAATCATATGTATTTTAGTCAACAGAGGGTTGATCATACAATTATAAGATAACACACTGTATACTACTGGTATTGTTTATAATGGGTTCTTTTCTGCTTAAAAATTGGTATAGTTTAATTTCAAAACATTGTTTGATAATTGATAATAATCGTTTGAAATTACAAAAATGGTTTAATTAGTACCATAGTTTAATTTAATGTTACAGTGTTTAATTTCTCAAATTATGTAATGCGTTTAATTACTAGACAGCACTTTAATTTCCCAATTAATTTATAAACGGTGTTTATATATAAGACGAAGCATTTAATTGAAATGAACAACTTACCGTGGTCGTAGTATTATTATCGATTAAAAATAATGATTCCATGGTACCATTGACAAATATATCAAAATTTGGTAAATTACGTCCAATGTTATTATACCAATGGATATCGGTAAAGCACATCACAGGTAATGTATTTTTCTTTAAATCACAAATGAAGGAACATAGATTTCCATTTGTACATGTCACTAAAAGATCTGGTAATGATTCCACCATTGACAAATACATCAACAATCGGTAAATCACGTCCAATGTTATATCATTGGAAATCGGTAAAGCACATCCTAGGTAAAGTATTTTCTTTAAATCACAAATGAATGAACACAGCTTTTCAGCTGCACCATGTGGTCATGTGATAATCTCGCGAGACTTGTACACTGGCGCTAAAAAGTCGTAGAAATTAAAACGCTGTACCATTAAATTAAACTATGGTACTAATTTAACCATTTTTGTAATTTTCAAACGGTTATTATCAATTATCAAACAATGTTTTGAAATTAAACTCTATACCAATTTTTAAGCAGAAAAAAACCTATTATAAACATAACAGTAGTACAGTGACATTTGTTGTAATAATTTATGGATGTACAATGTTATGTGTGTTAACATACTAGCAGGTGCTATGGAGATGATGTTCAATAAAAGCAAAAGTAGCGTAATCTGTGGATGTAAAATATTATATCTGTGTTTGAAATTGAAATTACTAGCAGGTGCTATATATGTGATGTTTAATAATAGCAGCACAAGTAACAAAACTGTTATTTGTAATATGTCTTATTCTAATAGAAGGGACAAAATATAATGTAAAAAAGTAATCAAATACATAATAGCTGATAACAGCATCCATTAGGTTCCAGGGAAATTGGATTATATGTGTATTAACATTGAATTTACTAGCAGGTGCTATGGAGATGATGTTCAATAACAGCAAAAATAATTTAATCATTTATGGATATACAATATTATATGTGTATTAACATTGAATTTACTAGCAGGTGCTATGGAGATGATGTTCAATAACAGCAAAAATAATTTAATCATTTATGGATGTACAATATTATATGTGTATTAATTTACTAGCAGGTGCTACGGAGGTGATGTTCAATAACAATAAAACTTACTGCACTGTCATTTTTCAGATCTTGTCAATGTCCTAGCCACGTTGGCGTTTTGGGCATCGGTAAATTTGGACTTTGGGTCTCGGCTGACTTTCACCCGACCCAAACGGATTCGGGCGACCAATTCTGCATTCAAATCTCCCACATGGACAGGAATACGTGGGACTTTTATTCTGCTTCTGGTAACTTCTGCTGGGTCGATGCACTGCTTGGCCCGGTTATCTGACTCTCCTCTTTCTTCTCCATTTCAGCCTCGTTTTTTTTCCCATCAGTCTTGTGTTGTAATCATCACCCTGAGACTTGGGTCTCTTGTAAGCTTGACCCAGCTGAGACCGATCCTTGTGGCCGTTTTTTCTTTCTGGTAACTCACACGTACTGGTATACAAGGGTCTTTCTTCGCCTTCTTGCTTGGCGGCAAATGGGATGGTATCTCTTTCCAACTGCTTTGAGTTTGAGACGGCTAACATTCTTGGCCAACACTGTTGTGCCCGACCAAGCTAATGAAAATGGGCAATCTGCCACACTCCAGTCCAGGTGATGAAACAGATAAAGAGCATAATATAACAGTTTGGTACAGAAATTGTTGTACTTACTGGTCACCATGCCATGCCACTCTCTCCCGGACCCAAATAGCAATGTAGGCGTTTTGCGCATAGCTGAGCTGTTTGGGTATCGGGTCAGCTGGACTCTAGTCCCTCGGATACAGGCTGCTACGTCCAGGTTCAGGTCGTCCAATGTCTCGGGAATCTTGACCTTGGCTGCTGCAGTTTTTAATTTCTTCATTGGTGGCGACGGCATATCTAACAGATCGTCTTCTGCCCCTCTCGGTGTTGAAGTACTGGGTTGGGGCCCTTCCGTAACTGGGTGCCACTTATATGCCAACTTCTCTGTTTCTGCGATCTTCTTCTCTAAACTAAGTTAAAAACTCTCTCCATACTGCATCACAGACAAGAGGACAATCCTCAACATACTAGTGTGTGCGTCTCTTATAATGTGGAGGTACAAAGAATACAAAACCCTTTAAAACCACACATAGCGAGCCACATAGGCCTGCTACACGGGGTTCAAAACATCGACACTTCTGGCCATCTTGATGTAAACTATTTAAAAGAACCTTTCCAAAATTTGTTAGACTCACCTTGCAGCTGTTTCCTCGAGCTCTCCAAGGGTGTTCCGGATGTCCCCCTCATCCCCCTCTGCTCCTCTTATCAATTCCTCCACATTGGTGGATACGAATTCAAAACGCCCTAGGCCATGGTCTACCTTTTCTTGAAATTCTTGATATGTTTCAATTACCAAACTCTCTCGTGGCATGCCCTCCAATTTGGCCTCGATCACCAGTTGAAGCTCTTCCATCTTCAAATACACAGATTGAAATGGGATGTATGGAATATTTTGTAGCTGATTGAATGGGATAGTGGTAGTAAGTGTGATGTTTCTGGATGGTATTGAATGATGCTATCGAATGTTACATTTGTGTTAAACCATTAAGTTAGTCAGTTGTAGAAAATTCTATACTGTCAATACAGTAAGTCTGTGGTAAACGATTTAGTTAGTCAGTTGTAGAATATTCTACACCGTCAAGTGTGTGTTAATTCTCCTCCAAACAAAGATAACTTGATGGAAATCGATGTAATCAACCTCGTCAGGTATTCGAGTGTGGAACAAACTTAATACAGAAATTACCCTTCTCATATTGATCATCGTCCATGATAATGATCTCCGCCTTCCTCTCATTGTTGCTTGTTTTCTATTACCAGTGGACACCAGGAATTAGAAAACGCCAGGTTCCTAACTAACAAGTCGCTGATGGAAATTGGCATATATATGATCTTCCACGTTCCTTGTTGCATCGACTTGCGTGCCATGATGGAACATTTATTAGAGTGACATAATACATTAGCATATAGTATGCAGGTCATAGGGGTCGTAGTTTAAAGGTCACTGATATTATTCATCTTTTTCCTGCAAAACATTGTATAGCAACTAAGTGATAACTACTAAGTTTATGAGAAACATTAACTTTTATATTAAAATATTTTATAAAAATACTCACACATTAATTCTTTTTCTACTAATTTTTTTTTTTTTTGAGTGGGGGGGGGGTGTGCTTCTTCATCCTACAATTAAAAGTAGATTTTGATCTTTGATCACATGACACAAGAAAGATTTGGCTTTATCAAACTTTCTACTGTTCGAAAAAATTCTCATCTCATCCAAAAAATAAATTTGGCATCTATGAACACATTGATGTTGTTTTTAAATTTGGATTATTTTGACATTTACGGATGTTGAGTGATTGATACTTAAATGATCCAATATTTTCACCTGGCATTTAACTCTCTCATTACCACAGGCACCAGACTGTGGCTGGTCTTGGAATACCATATTTTGGTAAATTTTAGCATAGCCTCATATAAACAACTGTCACTCGAAAACAATTGAATATTGACTATTGCAAGTTCGTTTTATTTTGAAGAAAAATGTCTGACCTTTATGTACATACAAATTTTGTTGTCTTTTGCTGCTATTCCCATTAACAAACGGATAGTTGAAGTGATAGTTTTATTTACAACACAGAAAATAAATGAATGAAGTTCTATTTACAAGCCAAATTAATCTAATATATACAATGTTATTGTTTTTTTTTATTTTTAATATTTTGTTATTGGTTATGGTATTTGGCAAAACACATTGACTTGCACAGGTTGACGGCATACTGTTCACATTCAAATGTTGTCTGTACACCCCCCCTTTTCACAGTCTTTCTTCCCTCAGCAGAACACAAGAAACAGACACGTTTCCTACCTGGCATTTTTACAAGTTTGTGTCGTAGCAAACCGTCTACGCTCAATGTTCTTTTTATTTTTCTATTCTTTGCCACTCGTAGCACCGATTGACGTCCATCTCAGAATTGTTTGGCCAGAAGATGACGATATTGAAAGTGGTTCGTGACTGGTTTCTGTTCGGAAGATCTCTTCAGTTTATAAAGAATGTAACTGTTTACAATTGCCGAGTTCAAAAACCACCAAAACAAATATCGCCACCATTTCACACTTGTCCTGCCGAGATCATAATAAGACCTTTTTTGATCATGAAGATCGACTCCTCCCATAAATGCGTTGTAACTTATCACGGCGTCCGGTTTCATTACACTTTCCTCTTTTCCACCTTTCCCGATTCTGGTGATATGTTGCATTTCTGGCGATGAATTTGTCGACAAAACATTCACAGTACGCTTGTCTTGCCAGGTACTTGCAACCATGTCACCACACTGTGCAAAGTTTACCTCTCCTCGCTTCAGTTTCACTTTCCGGAGGGAATTGGGAAAGCCTTTCCTGTTGGGTCGAATTGTTCCGCAAGAATACGTTTTTACTTCCATCAGGTCCAGTTGCAATTGGGGGCTGTTGAAGAAATTGTCAAAGTAGATCTGTCGATAGGATCCCTGCATTGGTTCTGTCAACTTCATAACAACTTTGTGACCAAGGCCGGTCTCGACTGAGCCATCGTTGTTCCTCCCCTTATAGACTTCGAAAGTAAAAGCGTATCCTGTAGATGGGCATGCCGACATCCATACCTTCACTCCACGCTTTATTGGTTTCATAGGCATATACTGAATAAAGCCAAGCCTGCCCTTAAATTTCACCATAGCCTCATCCACACTCACTTCCTTACCAGGTACAAAATTGTTCAAAAATGTTTTTTCTAAATGGTCCAATAATGGGCGAATCTTGTACAGTTTGTCATAATTTTCATGCCCTCTTTCTAGCTGGGATGAACTGTCATTGACATGAAGATATCTGAGAATGGATTGATATGTTTCTGGACATTGTTTTTTGTGTTTTCTTTAATAAATTCATATCCCAGACTCTCATCTGTACTCCAATAATGGACAATTTCGGGCAAGTTGTTGATCCCCATCAAAATACTAACTCCTAATAAAATGTTTCAATATCTTCCACCTCTACCGGCTTCCATGACGGGTCGGGATCGGTTTGTTGGCGAAGACGGGCATATTTGTTGGTTTCATCTTTGATTTTATTTAAAAATTTAGTTCTAAAATCAGATGAAAAAATAAAAGAGGGTCGGTATCAACATTTAAATTATTTGTAGGTCCAGAATCACCTAAAAATTCGTATGGAACAACTGGGTCAAAATTATCCTCTTTCCAAATCAAGTCTTCGGTCGTATCATAAAATTCTTCATCGGAATCACCATCACTTTCGGAACAAATTTCAACATTGGATTCCATGTAGTCCAGTCTTTTCGATGTCTTCCGCAGTAAAGCCTTCAAATTCTTCATCAGAATTAATGAAATTATCACTAAAATCCTCATCAGTAATAAAGGCAGCCATTACTAGAAAATATTTTTCGAAGATCGCAGAATTTAAGATCAAAATATCTTGATAAAAGTGAATATAAAGCTAGTTCATGCGATGCGCCAATTTATAGCTGATAAACAAAGGAAGTCGATGAAGTCTTGTCTCGGCGACTACGAGAGCATGATTTCCGATAAAAGCACAAAATATGAATGTTGTTAGTACCGGGCGGGTACAGGTGGTTTCTTACACACCCACACTGTCAGTACACTGTGGGTGATACCATTTCTTACACACCCACACTATCAGTACACTGTGGTGATACCATTTCTTACACACCCACACTGTCAGTACACTGTGGGTGATACCATTTCTTACAACACCCACACTATCAGTACAAATTGCCATCATCAAGTTTTAAGCAAATACAGAAAGTTTTTGGTCTTGTTTGTCTAGCTTCAAAATAAGCAAATGAGTCCGATTGTCAGTGAAATATTAAAACATGATATCTATAATCTATTGATATCACTCGAATGATAGGCTGGTAAAATTTATAGTTTTCGCAGTCATGTAATTTGTCACTGAAAATTGACTAAAGTGAAGATTAACTTTTCTCCATATTAATTAGCATTTTCCTTCTCTGATTCTTGTGTATAAGCTTACTCTTCCGGACACCTGTTACCACTGATTCTTGTGTATTATGTAATAATAAAAGATAAAATGAAATATATTATCAATGTTTTAGCAATCCAATCTAACCTTTGGTTTATGCTTTTTTAGCTTTGATTCTTGTTCAATTTTATTACATTTACTTTGAGAGAAATCAAAGTCATCATCACAGCTATCATCGTGTTGTTGGCAAGTTTACTATTTGGTTTATAGTGCTTTAGATAGTGTTGATTTATCCAGTGATAACTGTCACGATGATGATTGACTTTGATGAACAGTAAATGATTCTCTTGTTGTTGAAGGGCTTATATTAGTAGCAGTATAATTATTAGAGTTGACCAATGGTGCATTTGGTTGATTCAGGTTTGCTGATCCTCCTGGTGCGTATATCATACTGTATAAGGGTGAGTCGTTACACAAAATGTTTTTATGTACTGCATTAGGCCACCCATTTTTGATAATTAGTTTCACGGATTTTTAGGACATAGAATTGATGATGTCGGTCGAAATAAAAAAAAAAAAAAAGATGTCAGTGTCTTATTTTTTTTATTTTATAAAGAGTAAAATTTTGATGTCGGGCTATAATAAAAAAATAATTTTTCGACTAATGATTAATTTTACCAGATCATATATATATATATATATATATATACTTAGTTTAATACAGACTTTTTCTTTTCATTATACTATTAATATGATGTCATATGTATATATATATGTAGACATTGTTGTATTACCTTAATGTTGATTATCTGAAGAGCTTAATAAAATAAGCGAAAGTACTAGTAATCGACAAATAATGTAGTTCTTTTTTCAAAAACTTTTATATTTTTGTATATATATATATATATATATATATATATATATATATATATATATATCCAAACCGGATTTAAATGCTTAATTATTTGCCCCTCTCCCATCGTTTTAATATTCTAATAATTTTATAATTTAATCTTAATATATGTTATTTACACATTAACTTTGACACTATTTAAGGGGATTTAAAAACCCCTGTATATCTTTTTTCTCTATAATCGGTTTATTAGAGAATAAGGCAGATATCAATGAGGGTTTATTACCGCGAAGGCGCAGTTATTGACCGTAACGGATTAAAAAAGGTCGTTTTCGACGCCTTAACGGGAATCCAGCCCTAAGGATTAAAATGGATTAAAAACGTAACAATGGTGTTATAGACTGTTATGATAAGAATTGACACTTTCATAATCCCCACTGTAACTAATTAACCAACATTTTAGCATCAGATAAGCAATAAAAAACATAACTATACTATAATATAACAAAAATTAATTTAATTTCGTCAAATAAATAAAAAAGATAATACTATAACAAAAATTAAATTTAACTTCGCCAATAAAAACAACTATAATATAACAAACATTAAGGGGATTTTATATCTTTAAAAATGACACTGATTGTGTGAGTGAGCGAATAGGTGAATACTACTTGGGTGATTTGATGATATTCATCGTTAGTTGGCAATTGGTGGATAAAATTCAGAGTTAACATAAATTCATAAAATCTTTAACACCGTTAATTGGGTCCTAATAACAGCATGTCTCCCTTCAAACGAAAGCCGACACGTCGATATCTGCGCATTCGCGGGAAGGGTTAATTTTGGTCACGCTCTGTAACTGCGCCTTCACGGGAATACACCTCAATGAGTTTACAGTCAAATTACATAATTGATCTATTGAAATTTAATTAATCTTTTAACTTGTGTATAATTGTATTGTCTAATTATACCAGGAAGACTTTATTTATGAACGGTTAAGTTTTATTATAGCCAGATAACCTAATTGGTCTATGAATGTCTTTCATCTCATTATTCTTGATTTGACCATTGTCAAGCGGTATCACGTCATTTGGGACTCACGTCATTTGGGACTCAACACAAACGACATTTGGGACTCAATATAAAACGACATTTGGGACCCAATATAAACGATATTTGGGACCAGTGTACGACACAAACGTCGGTCCGTTGGTCCGATTTATCGGAGGGCCCCTGCTTGCCTATTTGTGCATTTCGCTCGGGAATCGCGCTTCTTTGACGCTCCTTATGAATTCCAGGTACCGGTAGATATTAAGTTAATAATTAGATCATACATTTAATGGTTTTGCTGACCAGTTGTTAGTGAAATTTAAATCTTAGTTGAATATAATCCTCTGATTGAACACCAAAATACGCCGAGAAACAGTCATTAATAATAATATATTTTTTCCGCCATTGCCAAACCCGCCGATGACACGTGACATTGACTGGAATTTCTAGGTCAATAAGCCGGCGATGCTACGTTTAGTTTTAAGTATCATCTAGTTCTACCATAATAATTTTTTATATACACGTGCTGACAGAGGCTTAGTTTTAAACATATTGTCATTATTACTATTGAAAGGTAGGACTATCTGGCATAGTCGTACTCGTACGGAATTTTATTTTAAAGCAATTTCAATCATGGTTGTCACATGATCACTGTGCCGTCCGTGTGTCTATCGTCGACGAATGGATAAAAACATTTGAAAGTTATGTGACAGACAAAAACTACAAATTATGTTATGAAAAAATAAATGTATTGTTAAAATAAATAAATGTATTTATAAGACTCGTACACAATTTAATCATGGAAGAAATAGCTAGTACTCGTACACTGTCGTAAAATATTACCAGAAAGTGACTGCCGCGTGATTGTAATCTGCCAAAACTCCGGTACGGTGGTATTTTAAAACAAAAAGAAGCTCCGATGTAATTGTAGGCAATTTTTTTTCAGAAGCACGTTTCGTTATATGCTTCGGCGGTTTCAATAAAAATAAAAAAACACACGCATTTTTATACGCCCACATTTTCATGTGGACGTATTATGTCGTCGCCCCTGTCCGTCCGGACGTCCGTCCGTCCGTCCGTCCGGACGTCCGTCCGGACGTCCGTCCGTCCACAATTTGTTTGTGGACTCTCTACAGGTCACAATTCTTATCCGATTTTGACGAAACTTGAAATATAGGTTTATCCCCAAAAGATCTCGGTTCCTTTCGATATTGGCATGTATCGGATCAAAACATCATGGATTATGGCCCCTGATTGTACGAAAAATCACGTTTTTAGCTTGTGGACCCTATAGAGGTCACAATTTTGAACCGATTTTGATGAAACTTGACATGCATGTTTGTAACCCAAAGATCTTGGTTCCTTTCGATATTTGCGGCTATCGGAATGTAATTTCCTGAATTATGGCCCCTGATTGTCCGAAAAATCACCCTTTTTAGCTTGTGGTCCCTCTGGAGGTCACAATTATTATTTGATTTAAAAAACCGTTTGATTATATCACCGTTACACCCTAAGGAAGGCTGAGTTCGAATTTCGGGAAAATCGGACGAAAATTGCCATACAAAATGGCCGCCGTTTGTACACGAATACTGTTAAAAAATGGTATATCAAGGTTGTGGACCCTGTGGAGGTCACAATTTTGATTCGATTTTGATGAAACTTGAAAATCATGGTTATAACCCAAAGATCTTGCATCCTTTCGATATTTGCGAATATCGGATCGTAACTTCCTGAATTATGGCCCCTGATTATACGCAAAATCGCCTTTTTTTTAGCTTGGAGGTCACAAATATTATGCGATTTAAAAAACCGTTTGACTGTATTACCGTTACACCCTAAGGAAGGTAGAGTTCGAATTTCGGGAAAATCGGACGAAAATTGCCATACAAAATGGCCGTTGTTGTACGCGAATACTGTTAAAAAATGGTATATCAAGGTTGTGGACCCTGTGGAGGTCACAATTTTGATTCGATTTTGATGAAACTTGAAATTCATGGTTATAACCCAAAGATCTTGCTTCCTTTCGATATTTGCGCATATCGGATCGTAACTTCCTGAATTATGGCCCCTGATTATACGCAAAATCGCCTTTTTTTTTAGCTTGGAGGTCACAATTATTATCTGACTAAAAAAACCGTTTGATTATATTACCGTTACACCGTAAGGAAGGTTGAGTTCGAATTTCGGGAAAATCAGACCAAAATTGCCATACAAAATGGCCACCGTTTGTACGCGAATACTGTTAAAAATGGTATATAAAGGTTGTGGATCCTGTAAAGGTCACAATTTTAATTCGATTTTGATGAAACTTGAAATTCATGGTTATAACCCAAAGATCTTGGTTCTTTTCGATATTTGCACATATCGGATCGTAACTTCCTGAATTATGGCCCCTGGTTATACGCAAAATCCCCCTTTCTTTAGCTTGTGGTCCCTCTGGAGGTCACAATTATTATCCAATTTAAAAAAACGTTTGATTATATCACCGTTACACTGTAAGGAAGGTTGAGTTTGAATTTCGGGGAAATCAGACCAAAATTGACAGACAAAATGGCCGCCGTTTGTGCGCGAATACTGTTAAAAAAATGATATATCATGGTTGCGGACCCTGTATAGGTCACAATTTTAATTCGATTTTGATGAGGAAGGTTGAGTTCTAATTTCGTGAAAATCGTACCAAAATTGCCGGACGAAATGGTCGCCGTTTGTACGCGAATAGTGTAAAAATATGGTATATAATATCATGGTTGTGGACTCTCTACAGGTCACAATTCTTATCCGATTTTGACGAAAAGTCACATTTCTAGGTTGTGTACCGTCACACCATAATCATTGTCGGTTTCGAATTTCATTAATATCAGACTGGAACTGACCAACTAAATGGCTGCTCCCAACACAGTATGAAATACAGGACTTAAAGATGTAGGAAAAATCACTTTCGGTATTGCTTGTTCTCTGTCCATCTCTCGAAAATGTGGGCGTATCCTGCCTGGCAGTGCCAGCCTATCTTTTATTTTCCCAGCGGCAGTTTTGAACTGTCGTCGGCGGATCCGTGAAACTAATAATCAAAAATGGGTGGCCTTATGAGTAGCAATACATGATTTGGATGCAGTTGGTGCTTCACATAGTTAAACTCTGTAACGTTGTAGTACTGAACCATTTAAAGTTTGTATGAGGTAACTGCGTGGCTCTGTACATTTCTCAATAACGACGGCTGTATACCACTTCCCTGTTTGTCATATTATAAATGTATAAATCATGTGACCTTTAACCTACGACCCCTATGACCTGCTCACTATATGCTAATGTATGGCAAAACAGGCCATTGCTGAAGGAATCTGGACAGAACTTTTTGTCGTGACAACCATCTTGTGGAGCAGTGTTTGATGATCTTCATTGGATCTGTGCCTGTGAACTCTAAAAATTCTTTATATTGCTCCTTTCTCTTGACACTGAAAGTATAAAAATGTATTGCTTTATAATAGACAACATATGTTATTTGAATAACATGGAAACAAATACTGGACGGTCAAAACTAGACTTTTGGTTGCTGTTCTTTTATCCTGGACAAAACGGAATTCTTCTTGCCTACCATTACTGAGGCATTATCACTGCTGTAACCTATGCAATTTTGCCATGGTATATCTCTGGAACTGAAGAAAAAAAAGATATTAAATATGAAAGATAACAACTATAATAAATAATTATGGTGGGGTTGTTTTTTGTTTTTTTTGAGTTTTGTGATAAAAATTATTAAAATTAATTAGCACGATCGTGACGTACTTACACCATAACATTATTGTGTTAGATAGATTCTCTCCAGTACTAATGTTGCATCCATACAGGCATGGCTAGGAATCGGGTGGCAACTTTAAGAATAGATTCATCATAAACACGTAACCAGATGGCTACCATTTTATCATGGTTATGGTCATTACTCTCATCTACCATGATGGAAAACTTGTTATTCTTGACCAAATCTGTAATTTTGCTGTTACATGCACAATTGCTTCATTTATAATGTGTACAGTTTTGGTGCATTGACAAGGAAACTTCTTAGCAATTTCGGAGTCAAGGAACATCTGTTTACATAATTTACTAAAATGGTCAGCCACTCAGCAATGAAATAAGAGAAAAGTGTCTCTGATTTCAAAACTTTGTCATCTTGGGAATTGGGTATTATAAAAATTTTAAGTTATCTTTGATGTAGATTTGACTGCTTTTTCACTTTTTCTATGGACAGCTCTATTTATATGACGTATAACATCGTTTATTCCACCATGTGAAATAGAAAAATTACAGTTGCAGACAGTGCAAAAGGCTGAGTCATCACCTTTGTCACTGTTGAGAATACAAGGGTAATCTTTACCCCCTGAAGACTGAAACTTGCAGTAGTACTTCTTTTTCTTGTTAGAGCTGACAAGGGAATCAGGAGATCATGGATGCTGTAGGGATACGGTTGAACCACATTAAACCCGTGTTGATGTTAAACCTGTGTTTAACGATAGAAATTCAGTTGAACTGCGTTAAACCTGTTCTAACGATAGAGATTTGGTTGAAGTTCATTGCGCGGATTAGAATTAACATTTGAAATGAAATAAAATTGTTATAAACAGCCTGCTTTTCTACTCAAACTGGCCAAATGAAGACAGGCATATCCTTTTCAGTGTGCTATGGGGACAATTTTGCCTGGACACCAACGGTAGAGCCTACTTTTTTTCAGAATTTTCTTATGTGCAGACTGTGTATAAAGCACCTCAGTTGTCTGTACAATCTGTATGACTAGGCACTGTATTTTTGTCAGGTGCTCAATCTTGTATCACTGACAAGGAGGAAACTATGGAAGCCACGACTTAAAATCCAGAGTGACTTTCTCCACGACTTTTACTATAATTAGAATTATTATCCTTTGTGTGTAACAAATGTCAATGTCAGCTTCTAAATATCTATCAAATACCCAAGGTTTATAACCCCTGTCAATGCTTGAAGCATCAATGGCATTTTTGACGTATATTGTTGTCGCCCCTGTTCGTCCGTCCACAATTGTTTATGAACTCTCTACAGGTAACAATTTTTATTGGATTTCAATGAAACTTGAAATATAGGGTTTATCGCTCTAAGATCTTGGTTATTTTGTAGTTTACAAAAACTAGTTATTTTGTAGTTTACAGTTGCTCTATATGACACATCAAGTCTAGAATATTATTGTCAACTTGTAGTAAGGGATTTAAGCAATATTTAACAATCAATGGTTTCATTCTAAAGGCACCGTTTCAACAAATACTCTCTTATTGTTTATTGTGTTTGATAACGATAAGATGAAACGTTGTGCTTAATATTGCCACAAGCGGATACTTGTCCAATTGTGTTTCATAACGATAAGATGGTACTTGTTGAAACATTATGCTTTTAGAATAAAACCTGTGATTGTTTCCCATAAAACTGTACCTGTCAATGATATTAGTATGAGATGTTATAAATTATTCCACGTTAAATGTTTTTATCTGAGACACCTTGCTGTTGTATTTTTATACACTAACATGGAAATATAGTTGTATTTTGTTGTCGCCTCTTTCCATCCTCCACAATTCCTTGTGAACATTCTACATTTGTTATCAGATCTTTATAAAACACATGTTGTTTAAATTAATGACACGAGGAAGCCTGTTACATTTCAAAAGATTTTGTTAATCATAAAGCTTGTGAACAACAAATTTTATTATCAAGTCTGTGAAACTCATATGCATTATTTAAATTACTAAAACGAAGAATCCTATTGAATTTTAGCACCTTGATCTGATATTATCTATAATCCGTTGTCATGGTAATCTATAATCTGTTGTCAATGTAATCTGTTATTCTATGTATAAATACTTGTATGCATTATAAACTTCTTCAGTTCAATATATCAAAATATCTGAAACAGTTGAAATATTTATAAAACCTGGAATTTTTATTACATGATTTATTTTGTAAATTATTTTGTGTATGATTATCAAAAATGTTTTTTAAGATTGTATCAATATGTCCCACTTGTTATAACAAATGAAAATAGTACAAGCATGCTGGTACTGTGGAGCAGGGGTGGAGAAAGATGTCATCCCACTCAACTTCCAATTGTATTATATAAAAAACATGCCAGTGAAAATCTGACACATAATATATGGCAATGAAAGTTGATTAAGTTCTTTTCATGTTAATCAATGTCTAATATATAGTTTATATAACATTCCAGGCCTAAATAAAAGACCTGCAATAGGTAGATTTGGCTCTTGCATATCTTATGTTTAAAGTTTGTATTTTTTTTAAAGTGTTTCACAAATATCGAATGTAATAAAAATACTGTTTTATTTAAATATATCTTGTAATGTTTCAATTTTAAGTTGGAACTTTTATGATTGTTTAATGATGTCGTGTATGATTTATGTATGAGTAACAGAATTTTTTGCTGATAAAATAATTTATGTATTATAAAGATTTTGTGTATGATACAATAATTTATGAATAAATGTTAATTTGATAAAGTGATGAACATATCTACTCTCAATTTTTTTTTTCACGCATGTTGAATCGTGTCTGTCAATCTTCATTAGCCCATTACCCTGGCATTGTGACCGAAAGCCAAGGTCCTGTACACTTTAACATGCACATAGTGAAAACCCTTATCTGACCACAATTCCCCTCATAGCACTCTGTGTGGCATATATTGATACAAGTCTTAATGAATCCAGCAGAAGCAGAACAGTAGGATGTTAAACCCCAGCAGGTGCAGAGAAATGGGGTTTAACTAACATCCACTCAATGCTAGGTTCTAATTCGCATGAGTGTAGGGGTCTTTAGCAGTGGGATAAACCAGAGAAAACCCACAAGGTTGGATAGGCAAGGAATACACTTGCTTGTGCCAACCATTCGGCCATCCATAAATCTCTGACCTGAACTGCCACCCCATTAAAAGATTTATTATATTGTTTTAAAATGTGGTTTTAATCTTTCATACACACCAAATCTAAAAATACATTCACAATTTTATTAAAGCAGAATAAAAACTTCTCAAAGTATACTTAGTGTTTCAACTGAACTCATTGATTAATGTCAGTCAATTAGCTTTGTGTCCGTCATATTGTCTGGTTTCCTCCCACTGCTAAAGACTTCTACGTGCAAGCAAATTATTGAAATAAAATATAACCATGTTAGTCCTGAAATATTTATTTGCTCTGTGTACAGGAGGACTGCACTACATGTATATACAAACTTAACCAAGCCAGATTTAATGACCTTGTTCATTCCCTGTGATCTTTCGAAGTTTGATTTTATGACTTGTGATTTACAGTAATGTTCTCCAGTCTATTTTTACTGTCAGTCAAACAGGTAAATACTGGCTGAAACAACAGGTAAATATGGGCTGAAACAATAGTCGTTTGTTGGGGAGGAAAAACAGAAACCCATTTGCGTGTACATAAAGGAATGTGTGTCCGTTCAAAATTTCCATCATAGCACTCTGTATGATGTATGCCAGTCTTTATTACCACAGTCAGTACAGAACAGTAGGTCGTTAAACCCCAGTCAGTACAGAACAGTAGGTCGTTAAACCACAGTCAGTACAGAACAGTAGGTCGTTAAACCACAGTCAGTACAGGACAGTAGGTCGTTAAACCACAGTCAGTACAGAACTGTAGGGCGTTAAACCACAGTCAGTGCACAACTGTATGTTGGGTGTCACTGATGGGTGTTTAATTCCCTTGGGCCAGAGATGATTTCAAAACCAATCTGTCTGATTATTTCTGCCATGTTTTAAGAGAAAAAAAAAAGGTTTTGAAATTGGTTGAAATAAATATTTTATATACAATAAACAAACACATTTAAATTAATAACAGATAAAATACTCTTTCAACAGTTTGTTAAACTCATTGGGCCTTAAAATACTGAATCAGCAGGTAATGTTTAAATCAAGGCCTTAAAATAATATTTAATCAGCAGAACTTCAGACTTTAAATACAGAATGAAATAGTTCAACTCAAGACTAATGCACAAAATCAGCAGTGCAAGGTGTTAACATACAATATTAGCAGTTCAAAGCCTTGATATACAGAATCGGCAGTCTAAGGTATTAAATGTAGTAATTATACTCCTGTAACACTCTACAATTGGTGTTTTTACTTGTGGCATTAAATTCTTAACATTATAAACACCATGGCTTGTAAAAACAGCATTGTTAATAAACATCACCACCTTTATAAACATTCACCTGCTTGGCTTAATTAATCACCATGGCTGGTAAAGATTCACCACCATTGCTGATTAGACATTGTAAAAAACATGACAATTTTTACTTCGATTTTTTACATTATTATGACGACGATTTGCACAAAATGGGTCATACACTTATGAAAAGTAAAATACATGGAATCTTTCAGTTGTAACCAAGTTGAAGACCCCCTGAGAAAGTCATCACTTTTTTGTTAATTTTTGGGTAGACTGAAGCTTGGTTTATATTTTATAGAGTTTTATAAAATAAATCCACCTGATTATAGTAGTTTATGATTTTATACAACAGATTCGTTAACATATCACAGTAAGTAATAATACATTGGCTCCGGAATACATTTAATGTTGAACTTTAACCCCAGACATTTTACTGCTAGCTCGACTCCTATTAATTGCATCCTGGACTTCTTTCTTTGCGTCTTTGGCTTCTTTCATGGATGTGACACGAACAGCATTATAACGATGTTGGATCTGAAACATAAACCTCAACTTATCAATTAATTCTTAAAGATACATTATTTAAGGTTAAGATAAGAGCGGCCAGATCTTGATATAATAGACACAAAATAGGGAATATGTAGAAAGTGAGTGAATTTAGTGCAGCTTCATATCACTTTCAAGCTACATGTACAATGTTTTGAAAAGATGAATCTCGATGAATCTCTAATTTGTATATCTGTCCAAAACACGATGTATTTACAGAAATGTGATGGATTGGGATTTCATCCTTGTATGCAGACTCCCATGTTTTTTTTCCACGAAAGTCCAATGATAGGCCTAGTTTAAATCTGATGGGCCTAGCTTATATCTGATTGAATCCAAACTGGGATATTATCTGACCTTGGCTTTTTGATGTTTTCTTAATTTTAAATAATAATATATACAGGTCACCATTCTATGGAATATAATTACTGCTTATTACTGAGCGACGTTTCGACAAGGCTTCTCTGACTTGATAATGACCGAAGAAGCCTAGTCAAAACATCACTCAGTATACTACTAGGCAGTAATTATATTTCACAGAATTGTGACCTGTATACTCCAGTTGAATCACTAAGTGCCATTGAAACAGTTTGATAATATCATAGCTCGTCTAAAGAACAGTACGCTTGAACATCACCATGGTAAATCACCATGGCATCCAGGAATTAAGCAAATTCCACAGAAAAAAGGACTAAACAAGGCATTGACCTAATAAACACCTACACCATGTTTGCACATTCTAGCTCAATTAGAAAGAAAGTTATTGTGTCTCAAAAAGTGTGACAGACAGACAGACGGACAAATCCATTTTAACAGTCCCCTGCATTCTTCAAAAGGCGGGGGGACAAAAATACAACTAACCTGTGCCAATAATGTCTGAGCTTCGGGGAATTGTTTTCTCAATTTAGTCTTGTTCTTCAGGACATATTTCAGACTGGCCTCATCAACAGTTGATCGATCTCGTAAATTATCTAAAACTTCATCGACTTTCTCTTGGTGTGTTTTACGTGGACCAGGAGGAGGAAGAGGAACCTGAAATTTAATGAAACTCTTTCAGTTACAAATTCCTTTTCATTACAAATAACACTTGGGGGTTCTGTTACAAGAAAAGGGAAGATCCACTGCAAAACAGCACGACGTTCATAAAAGACAACATTGATGACAGTGACAACATTATGACAGTGTCCTAAAAGACAACATTCCTGACCGTGTCCTATAAGACTTACGACTATAAGGACTCACCCATCTATAAAAATTTACCAATTTATTGGATTTAATTGTCTACAAGACGCCCCAGGTTTTAGATAGCGCATGATTATCAAACATTTAGTTCCTAAAGCAATTTCAAATATTTTCTCGCTTGTCACATAAAACTATTTCGTAAAAGATGTGTTGAATGTTTTGATAAATGATTCTCTAGATATGGTTCTGTAAACCTGAAAGATCTTTTGTCGAGTTCAAGATTATTTGAAGAAGAACATTGTCATCTGGATGTTTCATGGCGTTTAAGCATTTCTTTTATATAGTTCTGCATTTTGTCATTTAGTCCTTTATATGTAAGGAGTAAGATTTTGAGAGAGAGAAAGAAATGGGGTTTAACGTCCACTTGACACAAACTAGGTTATTTCGGGACTAACATATGGTTTAATCTAATTTCAATAATTCGCTTGCATGTAGGGGTCTTTAGCAGTGGGAGGAGTAAGATTTTGAAGTTGATCTCCTTTTTCATAGGAAGCCAATATAATTTTGAAAGAACATGTGTTATATGATTATCCGACTGCAAGGAGAGAGAGAGAGAGAGAGAGAGAGAGAGAGAGAGAGGTTTAACAGAGAAAGAAATGGGGTTTAGCATCTACCAAACACAAACTTGATAATTTCAAGAATAACATATGGTTCAATTCTATTTCAATAATTCGCTTATGACTTTGAGTCTTTAGCAGTCGGGGGGAACCAGAGGACCTAGAGATCACCCATCTATAAGACTATAATATTCCAGTGCCAGTGGACTTACCCTTCTATAAGGTTTAACAGGTTTTTTAACGGCATCAAGTTGTAGTTTACTTGTATCTCTGTAAACTAGTTGATGATTCAGGGCATAACGTAAAGCTCGTACATTACTCTGAATATCTGAAGAAAATAAATACAGAGGCTGACCATAGGATAGCGAAATGTTACAGGGGAGCTGCAGTGCCTCGGTGATTAAATGTTAAGGAGATCTGCAGTGCCTCAGTGATTAAATGTTAAGGAGATCTGCAGTGCCTCGGTGATTAAATGTTAAGGAGATCTGCAGTGCCTCAGTGAGTAAATGTTAAGGAGATCTGCAGTGCCTCAGTGAGTAAATGTTAAGGAGATCTGCAGTGCCTCAGTGAGTAAATGTTAAGGGGAGCTGGGGGTTTCAGTGAATGAGGCCCTGGCTCACTAACTAGTTGGATCACATGTTCGAACTAAGAGTAGGCTGTATCATGGATGTCCTGGACAAATTCCCCTCATAGCACTCTGCCTGGGATACTCTCATCTTCAATTGCCCAGTAGGTGCAGAACAGTAGGACATTAAATTCCATTTTATTTTATTTCATTATGTGGAGTTTGTCAACACACACTAATTAAAGTTTACCGATTACCGTATCCCATACTGTTACATATATAATGGTAATTGTCAGAGGACGCTTGTCACCATAGTGACCAGTACAGAAATGACGTGACGTACCTTGTGAACTTTCCTCTCCAGCCAATGGGAAATCATCTTCACTCAACAGATCTTCAAATCCACGATATTTTTCGTCTAATTCTTTTTCTGTCTTTTTCATTTTCTCTGGTTTTCTTCTATCTGATGTATTTTCATTTTCATCATCAACCTAAAGATAAAAATAGAAATAAAAATAATTAAATCTAGAGAGAGAAACAGGGTTTAATGTCCACTCAACACAAATTAGGGCATTTCAGGACTATAATATGGTTCAATTTTATTTCAATAAATTGCTAGCTTGTCGGGGTCTTGAGCAGTGGGAAGAAAACCCACTGGGTTGGACAGGCAACCCTACTGCTTGCCACGCCAGTTGACTCAATGATACAACAGGGCACTTGCCCACCATTCAGCTATCCAACAAACCTATAATAAAAGCTTCTATGTGATTTGCTATATAGAATTCCTTGCCAAATACAAAACTGTGAAAGTAAAATCTCTAATATCTGTCCAAAAATGGTCCAATTCGCTTCGATATTGACAACAATACGATTATTATCAATCTATGTTGCACTGCTTGAACATTTAATTGAGTGGAGAACCTTGTTTTAAATCTGATTGAATCCAAGCCATGGATTATCTAGTTTTGTAATTTACCTGTGTGTTATTGTAATTTAACTTTGTTATTGTAATTTATTTGTGTGTTATTGTAATTTACCAGTGTGTTTTGTAATCTACCTGTGTGTGTTATTGTAATTGTAATCTACCTGTGTGTTATTGTAATTTACAAGTTTTTGTAATTTACCTGTGTTATTGTAATTTACCTGTGTGTTATTGTAATCTACCTGTTTGTTATTGTAATTAACCTGTGTGTTATTGTAATTTACCTGTGTGTTATTGTAATATACCTGTGTCATAAAGAACGTTTCTCCTTCCAATTCATCTTCATCTGCCCAGGCCTCACTTCTCGGAGTTATCTCTTCCTTTTGTTGCCTTGGTAACCCACCAGCAGACGCAGCCCGACATCGTCGAGTGTCAATCGGTGGTAGAGGTGATTTACCACCACTGGTTGTAGGACGTTCATCGCTGTTAATGGGAGCTTCCAACATCAATCTCTGTTCTACCGTTGGTCGGGGTATTTTAGGGACTTGTGTTGTTACCTGTAGCCCACATATATCAATATTATTATTATGATGTGAGGTTTTATTACAAATTTTATAAAATTATAACCATTCTTCTTTAAACAATGAAAACAAAATAATAATCCCATCTCTTTGCTACAGGGGGGCCACGGTGGATCAGTGAGTGATGCTTGACTAGTCCTTACTACAAGGGGGCCAGGGTAGAGTCCTAGTGTTGGCCTCGGAAGTTTTCTGGTTAAACTTAGTGCCATTGGATATTAGGTCTAATATAAATACATGAATGCCCACCCTACATTTTATATCAATATTACCATGGAAACAGAATGATATAAAATACTCACCCTACGTTTTGGTCTATCAGGTATTTCTATATGTTTTTTAACAACAGGTGCGACACGTTTTCTGTAAAAATAAAAATATCTTGTTTATTTCCTCGATATCTGAGGTTGTAAATATAGAATTTATTAAACTGATGATGGAAAATACAGAAACATTTCTTTACTAAATCTTTAAACTACCGGGTTAATTTCCATTTAAGTTGGTGGATGCAGTGCCGCAGTGGGTAAGGAGCTGGCTCTCGGGAGCTGGCTCTCTAACCGGGAGGAGATTGTTTGTCTGGATTTACGACCGGCCAAAGATTCCTTGACAGTTGAAATTCAATAAGACTCTTATTAAGAGAGAGACAGAGTTTAACTTCACTGGACACAAACCAAGAGAATGACAAGGTTTCTATCATGGTAGTTTTGGTACAGTGTATGCCCACTGTAAAGTAGGACCTAAAACACCATATTTTGTGGTGGCTCAATCAGTAAGATGTTTGCTCAGTAATCTGGAGGTCCTGTTGGCCAAGAAAATTTATCAGGATTTACCAGTACGGTTTTTCCTTGTCAGTGGTGTAGGAAGGGTTAATGACAACATACAGTTGTGGTTTCTCCTTGTCTTTGGTGTAGGATGGAGGGCCTGGCAAGGGTTAATGACAACATATAGATGAGACAACTAACCTATGTCCTGTTTGAATTCGACATAAGAGTAGCCTAGTTGATCGTATTAAAGATATAAAATTACCTGACTAGTTTGATACCAAGACGATCGTGTAGAAATCGTTTGATTAATGGTGGATCACCAACGTTATCTGTTGTTAATGGATTATCATGTATAACAAGTTCTGATAACATCGGCCATGCTGCTACAGCTAATAATCCTTCTTCTGTTGCAATCTACAATCAATACTATAATATCATCTTAAGACTTCACTTCTATACAGAGTGGGAGGGGGTGTAACATCCACTCGACACAAACTAGCTCATTTCAGGACTAACGCATTGTTTAATTTAAAATTTAATAATTCGCTTGCAGGTAGGGGTCTTTAGCAGTGGGAGGAAACAGCAGGACCCAGAGAAAACCCACCAAGTTGGACAGGCGACCCTACTCCTTGTCAAGTACAACTGGAGATTCGAAAACACGCCAGTTGACTCAATGACAGGCTTTATGATACAACGTGCACGTGCTAACCATTCTGCCATCCACCCCTTAATTTCATTAGCCACGTAGGTTGATTGTACGAACCAATCAAAAGATAGGCTGGCACTGCCAGGCAGGATACGCCCACATTTTCGAGAGATGGATAGAGAACAAACAATACGGAAAGTGATTTTTCCTACATCATTAAGTCCTGTATTTCATACTGTATTGGGAGCAGCCATTTTGTTGGTCAGTTCCAGTCTGATATTCATGAAATTCGAAGTCGACAATGATTATGGTGTGACGGTACACAACCTAGAAATGTGACTTTTCGTCAAAATCGGATAAGAATTGTGACCTGTACAGAGTCAACAACCATGATATACCATATCTTTACACTATTCGCGTACAAACGGCGACCATTTCGTCCGGCAATTTTGGTACCATTTTCACGAAATTCGAATAATTCAGGAAGTTACGATCCGATATGCGCAAATACCGAAAGGAACCAAGATCTTTGGGTTATAACCATGCATTTCAAGTTTCATCAAAATCGAATTAAAATTGTGACCTTTACAGGGTCCACAACCTTGATATACCATTTTTTAACAGTATTCACGTACAAACGGTGGCCATTTTGTATGGCAATTTTGGTCTGATTTTCCCGAAATTCGAACTCAACCTTCCTTACGGTGTAACGGTAATATAATCAAACCTTTTTTTAAATCGGATAATAATTGTGACCTCCAAGCTAAAAAAAAAGGCGATTTTGCGTATAATCAGGGGCCATAATTCAGGAAGTTACGATCCGATATGCGCAAATATCGAAAAGAAGCAAGATCTTTGGGTTATAACCTTGAATTTCAAGTTTCATCACAATCGAATCAAAATTGTGACCTCCACAGGGTCCACAACCTTGATATACCATTTTTTAACAGTATTCGCATACAAACGGCGTCCATTTTGTATGGCAATTTTCGTCCGATTTTCCCGAAATTCGAACTCAACCTACCTTAGGGTGTAACGGTGATATAATCAAACGTTTTTTTAAATCGAATAATAATTGTGACCTCCAAGCTAAAAAAAAGGCGATTTTGCGTATAATCAGGGGCCATAATTCAGGAAGTTACGATCCGATATGCGCAAATATCGAAAGGAAGCAAGATCTTTGGGTTATAACCATGAATTTCAAGTTTCATCAAAATCGAATCAAAATTGTGACCTCCACAGGGTCCACAACCTTGATATACCATTTTTTAACAGTATTCGCGTACTAACGGCGGCCATTTTGTATGGCAATTTTCGTCCGATTTTCCCGAAATTCGAACTCAACCTTCCTTAGGGTGTAACGGTGATATAATCAAACGTTTTTTTAAATCGAATAATAATTGTGACCTCCAAGCTAAAAAAAAGGCGATTTTGCGTATAATCAGGGGCCATAATTCAGGAAGTTACGATCCGATATGCGCAAATATCGAAAGGAAGCAAGATCTTTAGGTTATAACCATGAATTTCAAGTTTCATCAAAATCGAATCAAAATTGTGACCTCCACAGGGTCCACAACCTTGATATACCATTTTTTAACAGTATTCGCGTACTAATGGCGGCCATTTTGTATGGCAATTTTCGTCCGATTTTCCCGAAATTCGAACTCAACCTTCCTTAGGGTGTAACGGTGATATAATCAAACGGTTTTTTAAATCGAATAATAATTGTGACCTCCAGAGGGACCACAAGCTAAAAAGGGTGATTTTTCGGACAATCAGGGGCCATAATTCAGGAAATTACATTCCGATAGCCGCAAATATCGAAAGGAACCAAGATCTTTGGGTTACAAACATGCATGTCAAGTTTCATCAAAATCGGTTCAAAATTGTGACCTCTATAGGGTCCACAAGCTAAAAACGTGATTTTTCGTACAATCAGGGGCCATAATCCATGAAGTTTTGATCCGATACATGCCAATATCGAAAGGAACCGAGATCTTTTGGGGATAAACCTATATTTCAAGTTTCGTCAAAATCGGATAAGAATTGTGACCTGTAGAGAGTCCACAAACAAATTGTGGACGGACGGACGTCCGGACGGATGTCCGGACGGACGTCCGGACGGACGGACGGACGTCCGGACGGACAGGGGCGACGACATAATACGTCCACATGAAAATGTGGGCGTATAAAAAACTGGATTACATACCTAGTTTTAGTGTCATTGTTTATACCCAGCCTTAGTGTCATTGTTTATACCCAGTCTTAGTGTCATTGTTTATACCTAGCCTTAGTGTCATTGTTTATACCTAGCCTTAGTGTCATTGTTTATACCTAGTTTTAGTGTCATTGTTTATACCCAGCCTTAGTGTCATTGTTTATACCTAGTTTTAGTGCCATTGTGTACATACCTAGTCTTAGTGTCACTATTTATGATCACCCTATTTATTAATGATCAGTGAGCAAACATATCCAACTCACCTGATTGTAGGCTAAACTAAGGTAACGTAATTCTGGAAAAGGTGTTCTTGAGATTGCAGCATCTGACTGGGGTTTACGTGCCGTAGATCGCGGTGTGGGGCTGCCCTTTATATCAGACTCTACATCATGAATTCGTGCAGATAAATCTCCGAGTGATGAATTAAAATCTTCATCCAATAAATCACCTTTAAAATAAATAAATCACAGGCCATATTTAATAATTAATCCCAGGGTTAGGCTTCTCATATTTCAGATATTCAACAGATAAATCTCTTATATAAATAGCTTACTACAAAAAACAATTATCCATTTAATGGGCATACAAATTTCCATAGCCTTGATCGCTCCAGCCCAGATTGTCTTGATAATAAAGGTTTATGAGTTACACTTTGGAACTTAAATCAGGAATGATGGACGGACGGACGGACGGACAGACCGAGACTATATCTTTGTTTAACGCAGAAGATAAAAGGACAAGTTTCTGTGATAAACATGTAAAGATCTAGACTAGAATCTATCACAATGATCAATCGTCCAGTGTGTACTGTAAACTGGAGTAGTAACAGATGCATTCAATGACAAGCCTACAATGGGGACTAATAGTCTGAATGTGACGTCATCCTTTGATGTTGGCCTATCATTATTTTAAATAATGGTACAGGCATTATTTATACTAGTTGAAATATTGGACACTTTGATGTATTTCATTGTAAAGCATGTGAGAGTGTCTGTATTTTCAGTTGTTTAATGGTCTCAAACTTAAGACATTGTGTAATATATTGAAACTCATGTTGTTACGCAATGTCTTGCTCTCAACCATTAACCCACACTTAATTCAAATTAAATTTCAATATTTCAATCCCTTACTAGTTTCTTTATTCTTTTCTTCCACTGCCTTGGTTATTTCCTCTAATTTATCTTTTCTATTTTCTGTATCTAATTGGTGATCTGCAGACTCATCATTCACCTCCCTATCAGGTTGTTGAGCAGCAGCGTTGGCTTTCTCAGAATTTATCACATCATTTGTCAATTCTTCCAATTTGGCTTCTAATGCAGACTGTCGAGATTTGGAACGTCGACTTGAACAACTAAAAGGCATAAACACAGGGCTTTATATTTGAAAAAGTTTGAGAGTGTGAAAAAAGGCACTCATTGTAAACTTTGCGAGGGTGCTTTCAAACACACTGACTTGCTACTTCACTAAACTCGATTACTTTGGCAAGTTCTATTCTTCGCACTTTTACTCAATCAATAGAAAAGATAAAAATTAGAAGTAGTTATTGTGTTCTGAAGGGTGAGACAAACTTATTTAATACCCTAGGTCCAAAATTACTTAATCAAAGCCTGGATTGCCTAATCAAAGGTAGAACATTGTACCTCAGAGTAGTTAGAAGGGCATGTTCCTGAAACAATAACCGTGAGTTTCGCAAAGTCCAACCATTTCTGGAGTAGTCAGGAATTCCTGAACTTATCTACCTTTACAGAAGACAAGTGAAAAGCAGTGTCCAATCAGAGGCTGTGACATAAACACATTCAAATCAAACATGGCGATCTCCACGACAATCTTGTCATTGAACGAATCTTGAGTTTAGCAACTCGATTATCACATTTAGCGCAAGACTTGGTATTCGCAATGATCAAGGAATCTGATAGGCCCTCAAGCTGAGCTTGTACCCAATCGAATTTAGTGCCAAAATATGTGGTGTATTATGTGAAGTCTGAAGTCCTTAATAAGTCTGAAGTCCTTAATAAGATGCACAAAGTTGAAGTGAGATCAAGTTTTCCATTGAAGACGTCAGAAGGGTCGAACAGACGTCCCGAATTTCAAATCAACTGAGAAAACTAGCCAACAAAAACAAATAACTTACACAGACACATGGAATAAAATTAAATAACACTGAGAGTAAATAATCAGGAAACATCTTCTCTAGACAGAAGTAGTTTTAACTCTCTCTGACCTTTGACTGAAATATCAAAATCTATATTCTGTTAATACTGGAGAACTTACCCACTACGAGATGTTTTATTTTTCTTACTGCCTGATTTACTTACCCACTTCGAGGTGTTTTATTTTTCCTACTGCACGATTTCTCTCCATCTTGTGTTTTCATCTGACCTTCTACTGACTTTAATTGTGGTATAAAGAAAATGGCATTCTTCTCGAGGTTTAGATGTTTGAGTTTCTGTAAACCAGCGATGGCAGCAAATATTGTTATATCCGACAGTTTATTATCGTCCAGCATTAAAACTTCCAGGTGGGCGAAGCGCGGATACTGATTTTTACTAAAACAAAACAAGAATAAGATTAACACTATTTCAACTTGTTGTACTAAAGGGTAAAAAAAAAAATACAAGGGAAAATCTGGTCAATTATTAAATTCATGTGCATCGATTGAACATCTATTAAGTAATCACTCACTGTATGTACAGAGTCATGTTTTGTGCACACTGTTTTAATTATAACTGCACACTGTTTAGTTATAACTGCACACTGTTTAATTATAACTGCACACTGTTTTAGTTATAACTGCACACTGTTTAGTTATAACTGCACACTGTTTAATTATAACTGCACACTGTTTAGTTATAACTGCACACTGTTTAGTTATAACTGCACACTGTTTAATTGTAACTGCACACTGTTTAATTTATTATTTCTGTGCACAATTTAGTCCTCATTCAGACTCTAGCTACATTTTTATATCCAAGAGTTTTTATATTTTTTACTCATTTATATGTAAATAATCTTAATTTTAAATCAACCTGTCCATAATATCATGTAATAAACAATAATAACTTATACAATTTTATACATACTGCCTTACAGGTAATACAAGATACTTACTGTCCTTCAGGTATAAAAGGTAGACAGAAATCGTGAGGTAATCGATTAAAATCGTTTCCAGTTAAATGGAGAACTTTGAGTCTAGGCAGGGTGCCAACAATCAGAATATCTTCTTGTGATAAATTATTATACGATAAATCTAAAAGCTGAAATACGAACAAAAACACAAATTATACTTTATTTGTAAATTATGAGGGTTTTTTTTTCGTGTTGTTGCAAATGGATTTGTTATGAACTTTGATGTTGTGTGTGACTGGGCTTTGGTTTTAATCATATTGTTGATTAATTGGCAGTTAAATTGATAAGTTGACTAACGGACCGAGACATTGACAAGTTGACAGAACTTGTCTGTTGGTCAGTCAAGCAACCTGGTTATTCGGGAATAATAAATAACAAAAAAAATTTCAACCATCTTATCATTACTTTCCACATCATCTGACTCAATTTGAAATAAGAAGGGTAGGTTGCAGCACACTGCATGGTGTATGCTCAGTTTTATCAAACATACATTGTCCTGGCGGTATTTATCGGGTGGTTATTTCCAATAAAATTATGGCAAATTGGTCAATACTACCAGAAAAATACTGGCAAAAATGTCAGGGTATCACTAATTAGCAACCCAACTGTTGTCTGCCAGTTTATTGTGTGGTAGCTTGACTGAGGGCACGGTTGACATTTCTTGATCAAATGGTTAGGTGGTTTGGGGAACACTGAGAGTATCAACGTACAAAAAACTCTGCAATTAAACAGCGGAAAAAGTAGTTCACAGAAACTAATTAAGAATTTACTAAGGCCTCAATACATATGATAAATGGACAATAAGTAACAAAAAATACATTCTGAATAATGGACCCTGCCACAATGAATTCAGGTGACAACAGTTTATTTATGACTTGTGGTATCTCCAGACAAATACAATGTTTTGAGAGGGGAAAGAGAGAGAGAAATGGGGTATGCCCACTCAACACAAACCAGGTCATTTCGGGACTAACATATGGTTCAATTTTATTTCAATAACTCGCTTGTGTGTAGGGGTCTTTTAGCAGTGGGAGAAAAACCGGAGTACTGGAGAAAACCCATGTGGTTGTCACGTACAACCGGGCAATCGAAACTGGGCAATCGAAACCACACCAGTTTACTCAATGAAAGACCTTATGATACAGCTCGCATGTGCTAACCATTCGGTCATTCAACCACCTATGTTTTGAGAGGGATTTGAAGCAAATTTTTAGCCCATCACACAGTTTGTACGTGGGAAAGTATCTGCCTATTGTAGGTCTTTTTTGGCCTCAAATTTTACATAAATAATTTATTCACATGACAAGGCCATAATCAGCTCTCTAGTTTAATTTCAAACTGGATAATCAAGACTTTGTTTATTATCATAACAATCAAGACTATATTGTGAACACATCATACAGTGATAGCTTTGTTCTGAAAAGTAATTTGAATGAAATTTTTAATATATTTTCATTATCTATTTGGAGCTATTAGTATTATTGCAAGAGAGAGAGAGAGAGAGAGAGATGGGGTTTAACGCCCACTCGACACAAACTAGGCAACCCTACTCCTTAGCAAGAACTACCAGCTCTTTATCTAAACCTTAATAATGTATATTTAATGGCATACCACTTTAATAATAATAACTTGTATCAATGCCTGGAATATAATTACTGTTTTTACTGATTGGTGTTTCCACTTGGTTTCTCAGTAATAAGCAATAATTGTATTCCATGAAATTGTGCCCTGTATATTTAATAATAATTCTAGATACTGACCTCTAAATTAGGGTAGTCATTGTTACCTATCTTTAGGCTTCTCAATCCACATAAAGGTATTTCTAACTCTCGTAGTGTAGGAAAACCACGATAAGCCTCTGAAACAATTTGTAAGAAAAATAATAAAGATATAAAATTAGACATTTGAACAATGTGAGAAGACATTAGAGGAGGGGGTAAACATTAGTTGATTATCATTAATAATATTTAATAATGATATTTGTATCGTGCAACTACTCAATCCACTACAGAATACCTGAAGCGCTAAAAAATGTTCTCACTTTGGATTGATTATGATACTGACTAAATAACCAAGTTTTCACTTTGGATTTAAAAACTGACGCAGAATCAATTATAAGTCATATATTTTCTGGAAGTTTATTCTCACAATTGATGCACTGTATTAATAAGTTCTGGATCCAACTGATTTTAAATTTTAGGCTGGTACATTAAATTACAATAAATCAAATTAAATGTGGTTTAACGTCCTACTGAGGCCCTGTGTACACATTGGCGTGCATGTAAAAGGACGCAGTTGGTGCAGAACAGTAGAACATTAAATTTTGCCTGGCGTCTTCTTTCAAATTTCAACTGTCCAGAGCTCTCTCAAGGTTTATGCCCTTTGTCCATCCGAACAACTATAAGCTGTCTCTTGCCAGACCCTGCACCAAACACTACTGATAACATATATCGTTGATTATAAATAAAATAATTCTATACATAACACATACCAAAGGGGAGGTAATTTTCAGCTGCGTTGACATAAGCGACATTATCGAAAGCTGTGAGATCGTCTTCCTCTACTTCAACGAACTCTTTACCAGAAATATTGATAGAGCATAAATCACTTGGATCATCCACACAACAATGTTTCATCTATAAATAAATTTATATGAAAATTAAAGTGCATTCAGGAGAACCAGAGTACACACAAAACACACAACAAAACCAAAACATGACCGATACGACAAAATAAACCTACGAACACAACAAACATAGGACAAAACCAGAGAGAGAGAGAGAGAGAGAGATGGTTTAACATCCACTCGACACAACTAGCCACTCAACCCAGGTATGGACAAAACAAACTATTGCAAGATATAACACACTCTAATATCATATCAAGTGCGCTGATCATCATTTGGTCGTTTCTGAATCACTTGTATGGAAAGAGAAACTCTAGTCTAAAAGGAATTCTGTCAAAGATTAATTCATTTGAAAATTTAACAGCATTGGCCATTTTCTGACCAGTTTCTGTAGACGATATAAACAGAGATAATATTGGGTTTAACGTCCTATGGCTCGGTTCTGACTGTGCTAATGAAGACAGGAATTCGCCCAAACTGATCCCGCAGTGAATATTCGCTTGGTCGCTACAATCACTGATAAGCATGACATCGACGAGGCTTAATGAATACGGCATATTAACTTTTTTACTCCGACAAATTAAATTCTCAAACATTTTTTTGAGGTAAAAGAAAAATAAATAAAGACGTTTGAAGTATTTATAGTTAAAAAATATTTCCTAATTAGTGTAAATGGGTATTAAAATGAGTAAAATGCATCATTTTGCCCGAAGCAGTTAGGTGTTAAGTAAACATTGCACGAGCCGTTGAGCCAATGACTAACGCCGCGTGCCGTCAATGTACGTGTTCTAGACAGTCATCTGTTACAGAGATAATTCATAAGTAATTCTCTGTGAAACAGATTGGAATTCACAATGCAATGTGTCATGAAATGAAATAAGGTTAAAGTCTTATTTATTCATTTATTTATTTAAAATATGGTTAGGCTACGTATTAATATTTAAATCTTGTTAGGCTAAATAATTAATTTGAGGAAATGTGAACTTGGACTGGATTTTGTCCGAAAAAAAACCAGGTTTGGGATGTTAAGATCGGTCGCATTATTTCTGTTACCTCTCTTTTTTTTAAAATCATTTTTATACGCCCACATTGAAATGTGGTCGTATATTGTCGTTGCCCCCATCCGTCCGTCCGTCGGTCCGGCGTCCACAATTGCTTGTGGACGCTCTAGAGGCTAAAGTTAATATCCGATTGACTTTAAATTTAAACACAGTGTTTGAGGTCATGAGACGAAGAAGCCTATTGTTTTTCAGCGATTTCCGATAATAACTACCAGAGTTATGGCCCTTGATCACTTCAAAATATCTTGTGGACGCTCTAAAGGTCAAAGTTAATATCCGATTGACTTTAAATTTATACACAGTGTTTAAGGTCATAAGACGAAGAAGCCTATTGATTTTCAGCGATTTCCGATAATTAGTGCCAGAGTTATGGCCCTTGATCACTTCAAAAAATCTTGTGGACGCTCTAAAAGCTAAAGTTAATATCCGATTGGCTTTAAATTTATACACAGTGTTTAAGGTCATAAGACGAAGAAGCGTATTGATTTTCAGCGATTTCCGATAATTAGTGCCAGAGTTATGGCCCTTGATCACTTCAAAAAATCTTGTGAACGATCTAGAGGCCAAAGTTAATATCCGATTGACTTAAAATTCATACACAGTGTTTAAGGTCATAAGACGAAGAAGCCTATTTATTTTCAGCGATTTCCGATAATTAGTGCCAGAGTTATGGCCCTTGATCACATCAAAAAATCCTGTGGACGCTCTAGAGGCCAAAGTTAATATCTGATTGACTTTAAATTTACACACACTGTTTAAGGTCATGAGACGAAGAAGCCTACTGATTTTCATTGATTTCAAATAATTACTTCCAGAGTGACGCTACAGATGCCAAACTTATCATCCATTTGACTTCAGATTGATACACAGAGTTTAAGGTGTTGAAACGCACAAGTATTTTGATTTTCAATGAATTTTGATAGGAGAACAGCTAAATCCATGATGTTAAATGTTTCCTATACTAATTGATAGCTCGGGGCAAAACTTTATAAAAAGCAAACAAATTCTAATGATTTTCAGATAATTACATAATGAGTTGTTTCATTACCAAAAAAAGTAAAAATATGCGACAACCCTTGTTGACTGCCCGGACGATTTAGCTGCTGTGGGCGTATGTTTCGTTGCCTGGCAACCTATCTTTAATGAAGCCTGTACCATAACAGGCCCGGGACTGTACAGCGCAGTGGACGCTTGCAGTGGACGCTTACGGCTGGCCCCCGGATCCATCCACTTGATTTGATATTTTCCACAGTTTAATCTTATAGGTTTTTTGTTTTTCGTGTAGTGCGGTCCTCCTGCACTTACTATTATTTCTTTTACATATTAGAGATGTCTGTCATGAAAAATAAGATGAATATCAAAATTCAATTGACATCTGATTTGAATAGATCCATTTACCAAGAAAAATCCATTTAAATTTGCGACTTCTTCTTCATCATCTTCTTCTACTTCTTCCTCAAATTTACAATCGGTCAAACTTGTTCCTTCCTTTTCACATTTCTTTCGTTCTTCTTTAATCCGAGAATAGGTTCGTGGTTTCGTACATAACACAGCCTTAAATCTACGTCTCTGTTCAGCTCGATGTGAAATGGCCCAGGCTCCTCCACCTAAAAGCAGAGAATAACTTACATTAATGTGACAATAAATCCGTGACAGATAGAGACAGTGGATTTAACATCATCTCGATTCCAACTCTAGGTCATTCTGGGACTAATACTAATACTAACATGTGGGTAAGGTTGCAACGATATCAAATTCTGATATCGCCATTAATCATGATAACTGCTTTTGGAATTATCGCGATAAATAAAAGTCTACGATTATCAATTTTATCACGATAATTCTCTTTATCATGATATTTCTCTTTATCACGATAGTTATTTATAATCGTGATAATTGTAATTATCATGCACCATAATAAAGGATTGGTTAGAGGATAGGATTTCTAGTGAAAAATAGGGGGTAATAGCCATCTGTAATTTCTCCTCAGTTTGCAGGTGGGTTCTGTTGTCACTTAATAAGACACTATTTATGTTAATCAATCAGTCCACTACCCACCCATCTAAAGCCATCCGATAAAAAACAAAAGTCGATTCACTTTTCAATTTATTTTAATAATAATGTAATACATTATCTATTTAAAATATCCAAAAAAAGTAAACTGTTAAAACAGTAATAGCGGAGACAAAGATAAAATAAACAAAACTAGATAGATATCGATGAACCTGAGTGCGGATTCATAACTTGAAAAAAGCGGCTGGATGACTAAGTCGAGTTACTTGGTTGCTTTGTTTTGGCGGATTAAACAACCAGACGTACAGTACTAACTTAACATTGAAATAAACATAATATTTTCAGTCTTGTTAACCGGGGATTCGCCGCACCGTTGCTACGGTACACCGATGTCGCGTGCGGCTTTGTTTACAAAATGTGTTTCGGGAACTTTCTCTCACCGATTTTTATTGTATAATTTTACAAGTAGTAATTAAACTATTATTTCGAATTCGATCCGGCCCCCGCACCGGTGAAAATGAACTTTGGATTTATTGCACCGACCTCCGCCCAAAAAAATTCTAAAATACCGGGGATTGCGATTATTCAACTTTGGCCGATACGATATCACTTGAAAAAAAATAATCGCGATAATGCGGCATCCCCGGGGTATCGCTGCAACCTTACATGTGGGTTAATTTTATTAAAATAAGTCACATGCAAGTTTGGGTCTCCAGCAATGCGACAAAACCGGAAAACCCTTAGAATTAAAGAAAACTCATCATGAGGTTGGACAGGTGACATTATTCCTTTTCAGGTAACTAAAAATTAAAAGCGAAAAATTAACTAGTGACGCCATTTTGACACACTGACAAGCGACAGACCTGGCTTAATCAAATACACAAGGAAGGTTTTATAGTATTGATACACGGGCCCTTAGCCAACTCATAAAATTGGGGGGGGGGGGGGCTACGGAATGTTTGGGGGGGACTACGGAATGTTTTGGAGGGGCTGAGGAATTCAGAGGATGTGGCCGGCTAATATTTGGGGGGGCTAATTCGATAGCCTCTCCCCCCCCACCCCCTCGTGGCTACGGGCCCGTTGATACCCCACAGTTAATGCACAGATTTGGGGCAAGGGAGCGGAAAATTTACTCAACTTAATAAACTTAGCCTATCTTTTGACGTCATTTTTAATTTTTTTGTCTTTTGTCTACATCTACTAATACTATATTTTTACTCTCAACAGTGATATTTGTTATTATTCATTCTACGATATTACCATCATCATCCCGATGCTGTACACTTCTTACAGGGAAACAATTTGTTGCAAAAATCGAACTTCCTTCAGCATCTAACTTGATGCCAGCAAGCGCCATGTTTAAACATTTCCATAACAACCAGAGCAGGTGCTTTCATATATCAAACGGGAAAGGCTTCCCGAAATGCAATATTGTAAAAGTAAAATCATTATTAATCCAGTTATCAACATTTGCTATCAATATGGTTAATGTATTATTATTATTTTTATATTGTTGGTGAGATTTATAAAGAATGTTCAATAATTTTGAATTATCTTGAAATTCGTTTTGGACAGTTTTCTCTCGTTAATCTTAAATTTTAACGTTTTATGCACTTGATCGTCCAGACATTTTTAATAGCATTCAAAAATATCTTAATTGACAACCAAGTCTTTAGTCTGGAGGGCGGAAGTGCAAAACGAAAGAAAACGTACATGTTTTGATATTTTGCTCGGAACGTGTGGCCATTAGGGCCGACTTATTAAATCTTTAGCAACCAAGCAGGTATATTCGTGGACTTTTATAAATGTGGAATCAGGGTTGTAGTAATTAAGTCGGAAATTGATGACCAAAATCAAAAAAGACAAATATTAGATATTTACATGGTTTTACAGATTCACCGAACCGAAGCCGAAGAATAAGGTAGTAAGGTTAGCACGATTTACCCAAATCAACCCAAATCCACCACTATTTCAACTTATACCACAATGATTTATAATATGTAACAGGCCTTGCCTGAGTAGAGCGAAGCTGGTGTGATTGTTTTCAAATATAAAACCATCATAATAAAGTTTCCCCAGTTGAAAAAAGAACAAAAAAGTGTGAGAATTTTCATTGACGTCAAAAATATGTGACGTCATTCATTCGACGCGTCATAGAAATATTTCTTAGAGACGCGAAATCTCGATTGGGCGAGATTTGGTAAGTTGACATGCGCTGACATGCGCATTGTGAGACATGCGCATTGTCAATTTTGCCCAGTGTATCCGGTTCCGGTCTGAATTTTTTTTTAATCAACAGTCTGTGGGTGACATTTTGCTTACGCTCCTGTGTTACCGGAAAAGAGCTTTGCTCAAGCACCGCGCTTCGCGCGATGCTTTAGAGCTTCGCTCTATATTAATATTTGATAATATACCGTTCGTTATGTGGAATAGTCATTTTTAATTTAAAATCGCAGCTTTTTATTGTCAAAATGCCCCTCAAAATGCGATTTCCAAGCAAGTTTGGAAGTCGTAACTAAGGGAATACATGTAGCTCGTGTAATACACAAATCGTTACACCCTAAGGAAGGTTGAGTTCAAATTTCGGGAAAATCGGACGAAAATTGCCATACAAAATGGCAGCCGTTTGTACGCAAATACTGTTCAAAAATGGTATATTTTGTATGGCAATTTTCGTCCGATTTTCCCGAAATTTGAACTCAACCTTCCTTAGGGTGTAACGGTGATATAATCAAACGGTTTTTTAAATCGAATAATAATTGTGACCTCCAGAGGGACCACAAGCTAAAAAGGGTGATTTTTCGGACAATCAGGGGCCATAATTCAGGAAATTACATTCCGATAGCCGCAAATATCGAAAGGAACCAAGATCTTTGGGTTACAATGGGTTACAAACATGCATGTCAAGTTTCATCAAAATCGGTTCAAAATTGTGACCTCTATAGGGTCCACAAGCTAAAAAAGTGATTTTTCATACAATCAGGGGCCATAATCCATGAAATTTTGATCCGATACATGCCAATATCGATAGCAGCCGAGATCTTTTGGGGATAAACCTATATTTCAAGTTTCGTCAAAATCGGATAAGAATTGTGACCTGTAGAGAGTCCACAAACAAATTGTGGACGGACGGACGGATGTCCGGACAGACGTCCGGACGGACAGGGGCGACGACATAATACGTCCACATGAAAATGTGGGCGTATAAAAACGTTTGATTATATCACCGTTACATGGTTATGAAGGTTGAGTTTGAATTTCGTGAAAATCGGACCAAAATTGACGGACAAAATGGCCGCAATTTGTACGCGAATTGTGTGAAAATATGTTAAGGTTGTGAACAGTGTAGAGGACACAATTTTGAACGGATTTGGATGAAACTTGAAATGCATGTTTATAACCCAAAGATCTTGGTTTCATTCGATATTTGCGCCCATTGGATCATAACTTCCTGAATTATGTCCCCGGATTGTCCGAAAAATAGCTTTTGGTCCCTCTGGAGGTCAAAATTATAATCCGATTTAAAAAAACGTTTGACTGTATCACCGTTACATGGTAATGAAGAGAGAGTGTGAATTTCGTGAAAATCGGACTAGAATTGACGGACAAAATGGCCGCCGTTTGTACACGAATAGTGTGAAAATATGTTATATCAAGGTTGTGGACCCTATAGAGGTTACAATTTTGAGTTGATTTTGATGAAACTTGACAGGTATGTTTATAACCCAAAGATCTTGGTTCCTTTCGATATTTGCGCCCATCGGGTCATTACTTCCTAAATTATGTCCCCTGATTGTACGAAAAATCTGATTTAAAAAAAGACGTTTGATTATAAAAACCAAACAAATTCTAATGATTTTCTGATAATTCCTTGTTGACTGCCCGGACGATTTGGCTGCTGTGTGGGCGTATGTTTCGTTGCCTGGCAACCTATTTTTTAGCTTGTGAACAGTGTAGAGATCACAATTTTGAACCGATTTGGATGAAACTTGAAATGCATGTTTATAAACCAAAGATCTTGGTTCCTTTCGATATTTGTGCCAATTGGATCGTAACTTCCTGAATTATGGCCCCTGATTGTCTGAAAAATCGCCCTTTTTAGCTTGTGGTCCCTCTGGAGGTCAAAATTATTATCCGATTTAAAAAAGCGTCTGATTATATCACCGTTACATGGTTATGAAGTTTGAGTTCGAATTTCGTGAAAATCGGACCAAAATTGACGGACAAAATGGCCGCCATTTGTACGCGAATAGTGTGAAAATAAGTTATATCAAGGTTGTGAACAGTGTAGAGGTCACAATTTTGAACCGATTTGGATGAAACTTGAAATGCATGTTTATAACCCAAAGATCTTGGTTCCTTTCGATATTTGCGCCCATCAGATCGTAACTTCCTGAATTATGGCCCCTTATTGTCCGAAAAATTGCCCTTTTTAGCTTGTGGTTCCTCTGGAGGTCAAAATTGTTATCCGATTTAAAAAAACGTTTGATTATATCACTGTTCCATGGTTATGAAGGTTGAATTCGAATTTCGTGAAAATCGGACCAAAATTGACGGACAAAATGGCCGCCGTTTGTACGCGAATGGTGTGAAAATATGTTATATCAAGGTTGTGGACCTTATAGAGGTCACAATTTTGAACCAATTTTGATAAAACTTGACATGTATGTTTATAACCCAAAGATCTTGGTTCCTTTCGATATTTGCGCCCATTGGATCGTAACTTCCTGAATTATGGCCCCTGATTGTCCAAAAAATCACCCTTTTTAGCTTGTGGTCCCTCTGGAGGTCAATATTGTTATCCGATTTAAAAAAACGTTTGATTATATCACCGATACATGGTTATGAAGGTTGAATTCGAATTTCGTGAAAATCGGACCAAAATTGACGGACAAAATAGCCGCCGTTTGTACGCGAATAGTGTGAAAATATGTTATATCAAGGTTGTGGACCTTATAGGGTCACAATTTTGAATCGATTTTGATGAAACTTGACATGTATGTTTATAACAGATCTTGGTTCCTTTCGATATTTGCGCCCATCGGGTCATTACTTCCTGAATTATGTCCCCTGATTGTACGAAAAATCACCCTTTTTAGCTTGTTGTGCCTCTGGAGGTCACAATTATTATCTGATTTAAAAAAAAAAAACGTTTGATTATAAAAACCAAACAAATTCTAATGATTTTTTGATAATTCCTTAATATGTGACAACTCTTGTTGACTGCCCGGACGATTTGGCTGCTGTGTGGGCGTATGTTTCGTTGCCTGGCAACCTATTTTTTTAGCTTGTGGTCCCTCTGGAGGTCACAATTATTATTCGATTTAAAAAAACGTTTGATTATATTACCGTTACACCGTAAGGAAGGTTGAGTTTAAATTTCGGGAAAATCGGACCAAAATTGCCATACAAAATGGCCGCCGTTTGTACGCGAATACTGTTAAAAAATGGTATTTCAAGGTTGTGGACCCTGTAAAGGTCACAATTTTAATTCGATTTTGATGAAACTTGAAATTCATGGTTATAACCCAAAGATCTTGGTTCTTTTCGATATTTGCGCATATCGGATTGTAACTTCCTGAATTATGGCCCCTGGTTATACGCAAAATCCCCCTTTCCTTAGCTTGTTGTCCCTCTGGAGGTCACAATTATTATCCGATTTAAAAAAACGTTTGATTATATCACCATTACACCGTAAGGAAGGTTGAGTTTGAATTTTGGGAAAATCAGACCAAAATTGACAGACAAAATGGCCGCTGTTTGTACGCGAATACTGTTAAAAAAATGGTATATCATGGTTGTGGACCCTGTATAGGTCACAATTTTAATTCGATTTTGATGAGGAAGGTTGAGTTCTAATTTCGTGAAAATCGTACCAAAATTGCCGGACGTAATGGTCGCCGTTTGTACGCAAATAGTGTAAAAATATGGTATATCATGGTTGTGGACTCTCTACAGGTCACAATTCTTATCCGATTTTGATAAAAAGTCACATTTCAAGGTTGTGTACCGTCACACCATAATCATTGTCGGCTTCAAATTTTATGAATATCGGACTGGAACTGACCAACTAAATGGCTGCTCCCAATACAGTATGAAATACAGGACTTAATGATGTAGGAAAAATCACTTTCGGTATTGCTTGTTCTCTATCCATCTCTCGAAAATGTGGGCATATCCTGCCTGGCAGTGCCAGCCTATCTTTTTAATATACTATCAATCGTTTAGCTAAATATGCCATAAAAATGAGCGAGGTCTTATTTTCTCACTGAGATGTTCCTTTATACTGTACAAGCGTCCACACGGAGTGACACCCATCGTTTAGTAGTGAAAAGTTGCCCAGTAAAATTGGTGGTCAAATTATTTTCGACATTGATTGAATGGGCCAGTCCCTGAACGTCCAGGGTGAATGTAATGAGACCGACGTTCAGAGCTGAACTACTCAGGAAGAAGACCACCAAATATTTTCAGATGTTTATTCTTTGGAGTGGGGGATGGGGGGCAACTTTCGTCCAAAATTAATTGGGCTGAATGCTCTCCTCAGAAACATTACAAGTACACAATGGAAGCTAGTTATCTTTTCCACATTCAAGTCAACAGTTTAGTTGTCCACATGCATAGATAGATAGTTCTGGATTTAACCATTACCGGTACCCCAATTTACGGTAGGCAAATAAGGCACATGCCTTAAGGCCAGCCAAAAATCCAGGCCACAAAAAAATGAATAAGAAAAATTTGATAATTATCAAATGATGACAATAATGCTTCACTTTATTTTTGATGTAAACAAATGACATCCTTTTTCATCTATGCGTCTGACCTTGTAGTAGTATATAAAGGCCATTGTTGATTGAAAATATGAAAAAATGAAAGTGAATATAGATATGTATTTTAATCAGTTTCGGATTCCTCATAAGTGAGGTCTGATACCCTTCCCTCCTTGGAGAGGCCTGGTAACTATCTATCCTGGGAGAGGCCTGGAACCTGTACCTCCCTCCTTGGTGAGCCCTGGAACCCCTCCCTCCCTCCTTGGTAACCCAGGTACCCATCGCTCCCAAGGCCAAGCAGTTGGAATTCAATTAAAAGGAGATAGATTGGCGTTTCTGCATCACCTCAATTTGCAGAGAAAAAGTGGAATGTTAAACGCCATTTCATGATTTATCAGCCTGTTGATTCTATTTTTATCTTATTGTAGGTTTATTTTAGAAAGATGTGATTTACAGTTGATAAAGAGCTAAAGTGAAAAACAGTATTTATTGAAGACAGATATGGGTAGACGTCGCTCTTCTTACAGTTCTTCTAGTGACAGTTCATCTGATGACAGCAGGAACCGAAGTCGATCATTGTCGCCTAGTCATAAACGTCACAGAAAATATTCACAAAGTCATTCTAGATCTCCTCCAAGCCGTTCTAGATCAACTCCACGTCGTTCTAGATCCCCTCCAAGACAAACAAAAAACTATAAAAGATCACGATCACGATCACGAACACCAGAATATAAATATTCAAAGTCTTCAAAGAAATACAGATCAAGATCTAGATCAACTCCGCGCCATTCTAGATCCCCTCCACGGCAAACAAAAAACTATAAAAGATCTTTTTCTCTAACACCAGAGTATAAATACTCAAAATCTTCTAAACAATACAGATCGAGATCTCCCAATTGCAGAAGATCTAGGTCACCACAGGTCAGAGGGTCATGGTCTCCAGCATACAGGTCAAGGTCTCCAGCATACAGGTCAAGTTCACCACAATCTCGGTCAAGACCCACGAATCAAGTTGGCAGGTATTGAAACCCTTTTATTACCTAAAGTGAATGTTTGTAAAGCCTGTGCTTTCAGTTACCAGTCCAACCAGAGAATGTTCATTTGATTTTCCGGCATTGTTCTGCTTTGTCAGGCAGGATGGGGTGTCTGGTTAGGGACAACATAAAATCATTCAGATGTGATGAAAGGCTGGGATCTTTGATGTAAGAGTAGGCCATAGCATATGCCTGTCTTCGTTAGCCGAGTTGAAAGTTAAACCACATTTCATTTCATTTTAATAAAAATATCAATAATACTAGACAAACACTGCTGGTGACACAAAATCTGTTCCATTCAGGTATCCTTTATCAATGTATGTTTTTTTCTATTGCATTTCCAGAAATCACCATAGTAACAGCTTACATAGACAAAATGGCCATCACCATGGTCACCATCATAATCACCATAGAGACAGTCCTGATGTCATGGAAATGTAAGTTGTTTTATTTGAGAGCTCAATTTCGATTTTTAGACATATTCAACAACAGCTGATCTTTAGCGATCCAATATTATTTGTGGGTTAACTACCACAGACATTAATTGGGACCAAATAACAGTCCTGATGTCATGCATGGTTAATGGGAAATGTTTGAAATAATATAACCTGGTTGGAGCGGCCATTTTTGCTCTAAACCAATCAAAAGACATGCAAGAATCGTTGCATGACCTTTGACTCTACATTCATATGAGGAACTATTTTGTTTGGACTGCAACTCAGAGGAAACTTGGACTGTGACAGATTAAAGGGAGTTGTGACAGATTAAAGAGAGTTGTGACAGAGTTTAATCCCTATCTTTCAAATGATAATTTGTGAAAATTATATTAATCACATGTAATTTATTACAAAAAGGAATTAAAAAATTAGAAAATGTACTGTAAGAAAATGACAGCTATTTTATTATACGCCCACATTTTCATGTGGACGTATTATGTCGTCGCCCCTGTCCGTCCGGACGTCCGTCCGTCCGTCCACAATTTGTTTGTGGACTCTCTACAGGTCACAATTCTTATCCGATTTTAACGAAACTTGAAATATAGGTTTATCCCCAAAAGATCTCGGCTGCTTTCGATATTGGCATGTATCGGATCAAAACTTCATGCATTATGGCCCCTGATTGTACGAAAAATCACGTTTTTAGCTTGTGGACCCTATAGAGGTCACAATTTTGAACCGATTTTGATGAAACTTGACATGCATGTTTGTAACCCAAAGATCTTGGTTCCTTTCGATATTTGCGGCTATCAGAATGTAATTTCCTGGATTATGGCCCCTGATTGTCCTAAAAATCACCCTTTTTAGCTTGTGGTCCCTCTGGAGGTCACAATTATTATTCGATTTAAAAAACCGTTTGATTATATCACCGTTACACCCTAAGGAAGGTTGAGTTCGAATTTCGGGAAAATCGGACGAAAATTGCCATACAAAAAGGCCGCCGTTTGTACGCGAAGACAGTTAAAAAATGGTATATCAAGGTTGTGGACCCTGTGGAGGTCACAATTTTGATTCGATTTTGATGAAACTTAAAATTCATGGTTATAACCCAAAGATCTTGCTTCCTTTCGATATTTGCGCATATCGGATCGTAACTTCCTGAATTATGGCCCCTGATTATACGAAAAATTGCCTTTTTTTTTAGCTTGGAGGTCACAATTATTATTCGATTTAAAAAACCGTTTGATTATATCACCGTTACACCCTAAGGAAGGTTGAGTTCGAATTTCGGGAAAATCAAACGAAAATTGCCATACAAAATGGCCGTCGTTTGTACGCGAATACTGTTAAAAAATGGTATATCAAGGTTGTGGACCCTGTGGAGGTCACAATTTTGATTCAATTTTGATGAAACTTGAAATTCATGGTTATAACCCAAAGATCTTGCTTCCTTTCGATATTTGCACATATCGGATTGTAACTTCCTGAATTATGGCCCCTGATTATACGCAAAATCGCCTTTTTTTTAGCTTGGAGGTCACAATTATTATCTGATTTAAAAAAACGTTTGATTATATTACCGTTACACCGTAAGGAAGGTTGAGTTCGAATTTCGGGAAAATCGGACCAAAATTGCCATACAAAATGGCCGCCGTTTGTACACGAATACTGTTAAAAAATGGTATATCAAGGTTGTGGACCTTGTAAAGGTCACAATTTTAATTTGATTTTGATGAAACTTGAAATTCATGGTTATAACCCAACGATCTTGGTTCTTTTCGATATTTGCGCATATCGTATCGTAACTTCCTGAATTATGGCCCCTAAAGATGTAGGAAAAATCACTTTCGGTATTGCTTGTTCTCTATCCATCTCTCGAAAATGTGGGCGTATCCTGCCTGGCAGTGCCAGCCTATCTTTTTGTTTTTTATTGGCAGGAGAAGAATAGAAAGAGAACGATTAGGTGCTATGGGTGTTTGTGAAGTTTGGGGAGCATCACCGCCCCATCCCCTCACTGACAGGTTAGTTTTAAATTATAGTTTACCGTCTATTTTCCCTTTGCTTTACAGCACTACTCGGTGAGTTATTATTCCTGGAGTGTTTGAGTTACACAAATTAACTTGTTGAGAGAATAGGTTTTATATTATCTGATATCGATTGGCCTCCAGTTCAGCTGGAATTAGACTTTAACCTTCTTCTTCAGACCTATAATGTCCTGTATAATGGACAAGAAACTGGTTAAAATACCCTAAACCTAACCCTTGCTGCAATTGTTCATTCGAAGAGCACAGAGCACTCACTTGGGTGGATGTGGCGCATTATCAAATGCAACATATTATTATTATTATTATGGATCCTCCTCCCCTAGAATTAGAGACTTGAGAATTATTGTGTTTTGTAACACATGTATGACCATATGTCTTATCTGTTCTCTGGCGCTATATAATCACGAGTTTACTGACTGTTAGGCAGACAACTAACGACGATTAGGGAGGGAGACGTATGGACTCACCCGAGGTCAACCACTGTCTTGGCAGAGGAAAGAATGTTTTAGGGAGGGAGACGTATGGACTCACCCGATTTCAACCACTGTCTTGGCAGAGGAAAGAATGTTTTAGGGAGGGAGACGTATGGACTCACCCGATTTCAACCACTGTCTTGGCAGAGGACAGAATGGTGGATTTCATATAGTTATATGTGTTCCTCTATAGTTAAAGTTCTTGTATTTTGTATGTAGATGTGTTATATACATGTACCTGTTTAAATACAGTCGTGACCAAAAGAATGGGACCACGCTTGAAAATGGTTGGATTTCTTCCGTCTAAATTCATGTGATCATATATCTGCCACCTGAAAGCCGATTTTAACAAATGAGGTATCGATGGATAGGTTATGTGAAGTATATTCATCATACATGCACATGCATGTTTGAACAATGACGTCATCACGACTATGACGTCATGACAGTGCACTGAAGATTTAGAATCTAGCAACATCGGGATGGTGGCAGAAATTATTACCAAACTGAGATAAAATTCGATCAATGACCATTTATTTCATTTCTAAATGATTAGTTAACATGCAAACTAACATCGATGCATGCATAATGAGCATACTTCATATAACCTATCCATCGATACCTCATTTGTGCAAATCGGCCTTCAGGTGGCAGATATATGATCACATGAATTTACAAACCAAGTAAGAAATCCAACCATTTTCAAGCGTGGTCCTATCCTTTTGGCCACGACTATAAACCATATATTTATGAAACTGATCTCTGTTATCACTAAGATAGTGTTACAGTTTATGTATAAATGTTGATATATTATTCTTATTCATTGATATTTGATCTGATCCTTATCTAAATGATTTTTTGACTTTATAGTTCTGAATCAGAAGCTGAAAAGAAACTGGATAACAGTGACTCTGATACAGATTCTGATGACAGTAGTTCAGAAGGTATGTTGTATTATATCCAAGACTACAGCTCAATAGTCGCCCAAAATATTGAAATATAATACAGTAGAACTTGCTCTTAGGGTTGTGACGATACAGAGTTGGTTTGTATCACGATACAGAAGGGAAAATATCGCGATACAAGTTTGTATCGCGATACAATATCTTTACCAAATTAAGAAATAAAAAAACCCCATTAAATAATAGTTTTCAACCTTTTAATTTAAGATAACATTATTAATATTATAAATCTAATAACAGAATGATTTTAACAGATGAGTGACGTCATAATGGGTATTTTCCCTTCAGAATCGCTAGTACCAATTTTAAAACTAAAAGCCGCACGTTATTGTCAGCTTAGAGTTATTAAAATCGTAATAATTTGAATGATAATATGTCAAATATTTATGATCTTGATGATACCACAAAAAACGTAGGCTATATCTAGTCGAAATTTAGTAAATTTCAGTTATCAAAACAGATAAATCTCACTTTCCTCGGCTGTAATTGTCAGATCTCGTGGTATCGCGAACCATAATAATCACAAAAATGTTATCTATCTATCCACCGGAAACTACGGTACGGAAATCCAACGAAGTGAGCCGTAGTAATAAAAAATTCCCAGTCGCGTGACGTCAGAGCGGTATTTTCCTGCGGGCGTCTCATGTAAACAAATGTTAATTTCGCTTACATTTCGATAATTTTTGAGTCCGAATCTTTGCAGATATTGAGATTAACATTAAACTATTACTATAATTGAACTCGCTTATAATTAATGAGGTTTAAAGCACGGACCGGGCACTACTTTGTTTTACGACTTAAATTGTACAAGAATATCAAGTCCGTAATGTTGTTAGACTGTGGTGTTTAATTTACGACTGGCTAAATTATCTAGACCGCGTGGCTGACATCATCACTCAGCTGATATTTATTTTTGATTACGCAGGTATATACATGTAACGCCGATATAATTTACCATACTGACATTGGTAAATTTATTACTACATGCGATTTAATTATTATTTCTTTGCCGCCGATATCGTTGTGTTTTTTGATCATCATTTGTTGTATCACGGTATACCGATATTTCAATATTTTGACGATACAAATACCATCAAATTTTTATATCGCGGTATATCTACATACCGGTTATCGTCACAACCCTACTTGCTCTGGCGTGCACTCCTAATCAGCAAACACTTGCTTCAACAAGCACCAAGTAATTTAACCTCTACTAAACATGCGTGCAGCGGGCATCAATATTAGCCTCTGATCATGGTATTTCATCCATTAAAGCTGAACTCTGGTACAAAAATACCGAAATAATGTAATAAAAAAAAGTTAACGCCCTCAAGCCGCCATACTTGTTTCCGATTTGTGAAATAAGTATGGCGGACATGAGGCTTATGACCTGGAAAGGTTAGCCGATCTCACTTCCAGTTTGTTTCTCGTCAGTCAGCTATACACATCCGGCTTTATTCTCTTCACACGGTTCACTGATTATTGTATTTTCCCCCAACAGTATACCAAATTATTGAACATTGAAAATGTCTGATCAGGTAACTAAAGCTTTCTCATTAAACACCATGTTTATATTTGAACAGAGGAGAAGAAGAAAAAGAAGAAAAAAAGGAAGTCTAGTAAATCAAGTAAAAAGAGGAAAAAGGAGAAAAAAAAGAAGAAGAAAAGGTACAAGTCAAATAAACAATGGCCTTGTGGGAATAACTGTGTGTCTGTTTTATTATACACCCACATTGGCTCCTGTACGTCTGAATATCTGTGTGCCCGGATGTTCGTTCACATTTTGTTTGTGGACTGGACACTCTATAGAAGGGTCACAATTTTTAGCCGATTTCGACGAAACTTGAAACATTGATTTAAATCCCAAAAGATGAAACTCGAAACATCGCTTTAAATCCCAAAGAGCAGTGCTGCTGTCTTCATTAGCTCCCTATTTGACATGATATTTATTACTGGAACAAGCTAGTTTTAATATACATATATTTACTACTTGAACAAGCTAGTTTTAATATACATATATTTATTGTAGTAAGAAATTGAAGAAGGAAAAAAAAGCGAAAAAGAAAAAAAAGATGAAAGACAGTGAATCATCCGATGAAGAATTGGACGGAGAAGAAGAGGAGATGGAAATATGGACAGAAAAAAAAGGTAAGAATTTGCTTTTGGTATAACACTACACCACCATCAGTTGCCTCTGGTTACTCGTATTATAAAAAAGTTTCTGGTTCACTCCCAATGTTGTCCAAGGAATTTCCTCTAGATTGTCTGATGTCGCTCATCCTTTTCAATGGTGTAGTATTGAGGGCCTGGCAAGGTTCATTTTGGTGTGCATATTTGAAAACGCTTGGAATTTGTAATTTGAAATAAGTGATGGTTGTGCGGCCGCTGTCCTTGTTCCTTGTATGACATGGATGTTAAACACATTTCATCTTCTCGATTTTTCAGTAAATGTCGGTGTTGAGGATGATGGTGATGTTGTTGGACCACAACCCTACACACAATCAGCTCAAGCCAGTAAATTAGAGTAAGTATATTTTTTAATTTTTTGTAAACAATATTTTATTCAGGTTGTCTGAATGGGATTGGAAAGTGAATTAATTTATTATTATGCCTGGTTAGATTACAACCCAAGCTGGTTAGATTACAATCCAAGCTGGTTAGATTACAACCCAATCTGGTTAGATTACAATCCAAGCTGGTTAGATTACAACCCAAGCTGGTTAGATTACAACTTGAGCTAACTGGTAAGAGTGCAACTCAAACTAGTAAACTCAGGCTTCCATAATTTCAGAAGTAACAAGCATCAGTCTCCCAATACATGGCTCATGAGGTCCACAATACATAACATCAGTCTCCCGATACATGTCTCGTGGGCCCTGACGGAATATTAACCAGTCATTTCGTTGGTAAATTTTGCAATTTTAAAAAATCTAAAAATAAGTAAAGTAAAATGTTATCTGTTGTAGTTATGGCCATGCCTTGTTACCAGGTGAAGGGGCTGCCATGGCTGCCTATATAGCAGAAGGAAAGAGAATTCCCAGAAGAGGAGAAATTGGTCTAGAGAGCGAGGAAATAGAGAGTTTTGAATCCATGGGTTTTGTGATGAGTGGAAGCAGGTTGGTTTTTAAAAATTAATATTCATTGTTTCTTTTTCAGAGATGATTAAAAACATAGTCTTATTCATATCATTAATATACTTAGTTTGATATTCTCAAATTGAATTATCTCAACGAACTATGTCATCTGAAGCATATTGGTCACAATTCTACTCACAGTACCGCCTCTGTTGTTTGGATTGACATAACGCTGACAGGAGCGAGTGTCACCTGATTGTAACTCTGTCCATTCGGAACGTTCTGGACCGAGCATCCCACTTTATTTTCATGAACTTCATTATTCCCCCCAGACTAAGGCCATGTTTAATGTTTGGTTCTATGTAGTTTAGTTCAATAAATAACCCATTCAATTCTTGTGTACGATGTTAAAATAACCCATTCAATTCTTGTGTACGATGTTAAAATAACAAAAATTTAATAATTGGAACTTTGAGCTTTTAATTAGAGCAACTAACCTCACTTGTGTCGAGTGGACGTATAACCCTGTTTCTCCCGAGGCCACTGTGTCTAAGTTGGTACACATAAGTCTGTACATAAAAGATCACTTTGCAGTTAGAATTTGATATAAGAGTAGGCCGTAGTGCTGCTGCGTAGGAAAAATTTCAGTCAGCACATTGTATGGTGTATGCCCGTCTTCATTAACCCAGTTCGGAGTTGGACGTTAAACACTGTTTCATTTCCTATTTCTCTCGCATAGGGTCACTTTGATTTAAGAATGATAGTTATTTTAATCCATGACATTCATAAATAAATGTTTTATTTTCTACAGACATCGACGAATGGAGGCTGTACGTCTCCGGAAAGAAAACCAGATTTATTCTGCCGATGAGAAACGAGCCTTAGCGAACTTTAATCACGAAGAACGGACAAAAAGGGAAACAAAAATCTTGTCACAGTTTCGTGAAATGGTGTCACGAAAAACACAGGGCAAAGAGTAGATATCTATATGAACTATTAAATTGGACAAGGCAGCACCTAGTGTTCAAAATATTGTGTAGTTATGATTAAGCAATCCTGGGACACTTGAAATATTGACAATAATTGTTGACAATAATAAATTGATCAGCTGATTTGTGTCTCTATTATTATCACAACTCTCTGAATACAATTCAACTGAACATTCAAAAATACAAATATTAATATGAGTTAAATATCCAAGTTGTGTTGATGAAGTCAAATCAACTGCTGGACAATTACCCTATTTAAATTAAAGATGATTCACAGTGAACGGCTGTATCTCCATGGACAATAATTCTGTTAATAGATTTCATCGTGTAAGATATTCATTGTATCCATTTTTATCAAATTGTAAAATAATCCTTTATTATGTATGATAAAATATACTGATATGTAATAAATTACACTAATAGAATTTCAGAATATCTGAAGTTATATTCTCGCAGGCGACATTTTTCTCTGTTGTTTTATCTATACACATAATTTACCTGTATACATCATTTACCCATAGCCATCATTTACCCATACACATCATTTACCTGTACACATCATTTACCTGTAGGCAGCATTTACCCATAGCCATCATTTACCTGTAGGCATCATTTACCTGTAGGCATCATTTACCTGTACACATCATTTACCCTTAGGCATACATATCATGTGTTACATATTTACAAACCTTAAAACACGACTCCCGATAAAATCCACTATCACTTTGATCCAGATATTACACGATCCGGACATATTGGAAATAAACCAAGAAAGAAACAGTTGGATAACACAGTTCCAGTCATTCGAATTCTACACAAAGTCCACCAATCGTAGTAAGGATGTATATACATGTATGTGTTGTGCTGTATGAGTGTAGCAGGGATGTATATATACATATATGTGATGCACTGTGACTGTAGTAGTGATGTATATATATACATGTATGTGTTGTGCTGTGTGACTGTTTATAGTAGGCAGCAACAGTGGCTATGTAGATTAAATGCTGACGCATATTCGATCTCTGCATTGGCCGGGGGGGGGGATGGCCTAGTGGTCTAGAGTGCCGCGCTTCGAACTCGAGCGGGCCGGTCACCTCTGGCTTGCGGCTGTGGTTTCGAGCCCTGGTGTGAGCGTATGTGGCATGGAGATAGGGGCGCCTTCTCAACCTCGTGGGTTTCCTCCGGGCACTCCGGTTTCCCCCCACTGCTAAATTAAACCAAGCGAATTATTGAAATAAAATTAAACCATATGTTAGTCCCGAAATGTGTTGAGTGGACGTTAAACCCTATTTCTCTCTCTCTCTCTCTCTCTCTCTGCATTGGCCGAGAAAGTTCATCAAGATTTTCAAAGTGGTTTCCTCTTGTCAGTGGTGCAGGAGGGGGGGCCAACACAACCAGTGAGATAGAGCTTGAAGTGCGATACACGAGATCACTAGAACATCCCAACCTCCTCCACTTGTAAATTTTGTGAGGTTTATCTCAAAGTTTACTCACAATCTGTTTGGTCAAATCAAGTCAAACCAAAAAACTAACCCTATTTATTTGCATGAGAATATTCCTTGTCAGCTGAATTTTCTGAATGAATCAATCAATAATTAAAACAAACAAGTTTTCACAATCACATGATAATATAAATTTACAATATGTTGAGGATAAAAAACAACCCTAATGTTCCCCGCAATGTCAATCGTTGTTTATGTTTGTGGTCTCTTAGTATGATGTCTTGTCTGTATATTTGTTTTTGTGTAGAATTGTGTGTGGTGCAGTCCCCCTGCACTTACTATTAGAAGAATTCAGAGTCTTTACTCTCAGATCTTTGTTTATCCCCCCCCCCCCCGACTCTTACACCTTTCCTGCTGTGTATAAGTAAGTCTCCATTTGCCGTTCATCAAAAGTACAAATCTGGAGTTGATCATAATATTTTTTTTCATTTACCCTATAATCAATTCATAGAGAAAGGATTTTTCTAAAAATAAAATTGGGTGTCACCGCAATTTTTGGGTGTCGGCATTTTTTTCACGGCAGGATAAATTCACGTCTTATTATTTCTATCATTTCAATCCACTAAAGGCGTACATTAGTTCGACTTATCACCAGACATTTAAAAATGAAATGTGGAGTATAACCGTCAAATATATATAAATAATCTGTTATAACACCTTATCTATCCATGTCTATCTCATACCTATGCCAATACGTCACCTGGCGGTAAACATCAAAGAAGGGTCACTTAACCTCCACCTTACAGGGTTCAAAGGTGACATGTCATCATACCATATCTTTGCGCGTGTAACGAATAAAAAAGATGTATTTCTACAGTTGCTGATGCAAGTGTACAAATATGAAATAATACGAAATGTGTCAGTTGTGCTTTAAACTTTTGACGTTGCTTTTGTTCTCTACAAAAAATCATTTATTATTGGTACTATATTCTTGGCGGAGTGATAAAGCCAGACACACCCTTGATACAACATGGCGGTTCAATATGTAGCGAAACAGTTGGTCTGTCCAAATGGAATTATCAAACTATTTATTTGATTTAAAACCAATTGGTAAAATTAATTCTGTAACTTAGGTAGTCACAATTTAATTAACAAGTAGGAACCAGCTGTGGAACGGAAATTAAAGGAAAAAACCGGATTTAAAGTAACTTTTGTAACAAGTGTCAAACTGCAGAGTTGTCTCCGAATCCGTGTCGTCCTTTTCTAAGTTTTTGGTGTCTACCATAAGAAATGAAAATGGCGGACAGACAGGTATTTATTCTAATATTATTTTTAACCCGCTATCAGGGTTTTTAAATGAGGGGTTGGTGGGTTCTCTGTAGTCTGTAGAATTTTCTTCCGGAACGATAGTCAGTCATTATTGTTGTTGATTATAACCCTGAGTCGGTCAGGTGTCACCCAGTTCTAAAAATAGAATTAAGACCCCCAAATGTAGGATTACCTTCATATTTACTGTGATTTGCAGATTTGTTATTTAACCATATATGTGATGTCAATGACAGGGGTTGAAAGGATGGTAATAAATTTGGCAACATAGGATTACAGGTCTCCGACACTCTTCAATCTTGAGTCTTTAAAAGTAGAATGACAAGATAAGATCTCTTTCACTCAGTCAGATCCATCATACAACCTATAACTACATGTAGCTGTAGTAAAAAAATACAATTGTTGATTTGGCTAAATTTGATTTGTTTAATGAAGTGGGTCTCTGTCCACGTTTGTAATTATGTGCAGGTAAAACTGTACATGCAATAATGTGATTTATTCAATTAAAGTTACATTATGGGAGATAAGATTAAGATAGAGAGATGACAGTTCTCACTATAATAGTTACAAACTAGATAGTGTAGAGGTAATTTGCTGAAAATTTCAGTCAAATTGATCCACTATTAGCCGAGAAAATAGTGTTTGAAATATTCACATAGCCTCGGTCATCACTACACAAATCATTAATATAAACAGCATAGTCTCGATTATCCACTTGATTGATTTAATTATCAACGGCCAATAAGCGGCATATAGGATTTGAATCCGCCAACATCGAAGGCTAGTCTTGACATCAAGAGTTTATTATGGTCTGGATATGTTAATTAATGTCTAATTGATTATTTAGATAACATTTCAGGCCTAAAGAAAGACCTGTAATAATAATAAGCAGATTTTGCTCTTGCATAATGCTATTTTAAAATTCAGTACCGGTACTACATGTAGTCCTATTTTTATCATTTTATCCCATGTTTTCAGAGCTTATTTTTCAAAACCTCATTTTCAAACACTGCTTGCTGAATGGTTTAATGTGTGCATGTTAGATCGTAAGTCTGTGTATTAGTTTCAATTCACGATTGAACTGATGTAGTTGTTGGTGTTGAGTTGACTTACCCATTGACTTGTACATCTATATACAAAATCTACAATATTGTAGATTGAAACAATCGGATTTAAACACAGATCCTATTTTCGTTCTCTTTCAATAGTTCAAAATTTCGCTTTACTTGTCTTTACTACACAAGGATCTAGAAGAGCTGTTATATAATAGGCATTCTTTATATTGATGTGAGAAATAAGCCGATGAAACATTCTGTTACGGCGACTTCTTGGTGTCCTCCGCGCGAAACTGTGGGTAAACCCCAAGAAACATCACTGCTGATTGATTATTCAATATATGACGTCATAGGGTCAAAGGCTTCTCATTTAACCCCTCACATGAACTCTCACTATAACTGGTCAGATCTTCAAGTAGTGTAGGCCATCGAAAGTATTAAAAAAAAAACGAACCGAAATATAGACTGTATTTTAATCATATTACTTATTTTGCAATTTATTTAGAATACAATTTTTCAAAAGTAAAATTGGATTGAATAAACGTCCTGTTTCACTTTTCTTATACTGTTGATGGCCTTCATTTGGGTCTTGCATGCTTGGAAGGTGTTGCCAGGGCCAAAGGTGACCATGGGAGGTGTTGGCAGGGCCAGCGGTCAACATGGGAGGTGTTGCCTGGGCCAGCGGTGAACTTGGACGGAATGAGGAAAAGTACATGTATTTTAGAATGTATCTTTAATTTCTGTTTTGTAATTTGTCAGTCGCTGTACATCTATAGCCTATATGTGACTCACCATTCACCAATCTGTTTAACAGAGAATTAAAAAAGTCTTCTAATATTTCTGTAAAAGATGACTGCCTTCAACATGTGATGTCACATCACGTTACGACAGTCATTGGCTCAATGGCGTTTGCATTGTTTATATAAAATGATTACTGAATCAGACAGAATGCTGCCTTTTACTAATGTTATTACCCATTTATACTAAACAGGAAATAATTTTCATCTACTGTACAAATACTTCAAACATCTTTATTTATTTTACCAACGCATCAAGAAAAATGTCATCGTGGCGAATATTCACTGCTGATCAGTGTGGTGACTTGCATTAGTACATGCATCATTATTATAAATCTTGACAAAATAGATAATTTCATTGGCTTATTCCTTGACTAAACAATTCCCATATCAACCTGAACACAGTTTATTTTTTTGTTGGATTCCACTGTCGTTAAGACAGATGAAATGATATTTGAACTATAAAAAATTGAATTGAAATAAGATCTTTTAAACTTCTGCTTGTTTGTGAATGGTTTTTAATGAATATATATTGTAATATGTATTTAGAGAAAGAGAGAGTAGAAATAGGGGTTAACATCTACTTGACACAAACTACATGTAGGCCATTTCTGGACTAACAGATGGTTTAATTGACAGGCAACCTTACGCCTTATCATGTACGAGCGGGGAATCTAAACCATGGATGTCACTTGACTCATTAATAGACCTTATGAATTAAAGTGCGGGTGTTGACCATTGAGCCAGCCACCCACCCAACCCCCATATCAATTGTCGAGTCAGTTATCTCTATATATCTTCCTGTTTGATTCATAATAACTTCAGGATCTGGTGTAACTTCATATCTGATTTATCATTTAATATTAACTCTTGATATCAACAGCGAATAAACATTTAATTTATTTTCCTCGTTCTAGTTTTGCCTCTTTCAACTCTTTGGTAAATTTAAGATTAAACTGATAACACAGTAATTTCAATTTATGTCATCATCTTTTAGAGTTCGGATCATAAAGTATGAAATCTGATTTTTAAAATAGTAAGTGCAGGCTGACCGTCCTATACACAAAAGAAAGTTAACAATATAAACCTACGGACAAGACAAACAACACAGACATTCCAAGATGAATATCATATCAAATCAAATGAATGGATCCGGGTTTCAGTCGTAGACGCCCACTGCTTCTCTAAAACATATCACAAGGCATTTTATCCTTCCAGGAGACTTTAGTGAATGTTTGGATTTTGGAAAGACATAAGTCATTGGGTGGGTGTGAGCCTTAGGTCTTTTATTGCGATAAGTACTAAAGTAGCATGGTTTTAATTCAACATGGAGTAAGGTCGACGGCCTAACCCTAGGGGGTTTATTGGAATAAAACTGTACCATGACATGTTTTGTTGAAACATTGCAGTGAAATAAACCCTAGTAATTGTTATCATGTTGAAAAATTACAGTAAAGTAAACCATAGGAATTGTTATCCATTAATAGAGTGTTATGTATGATTATTTTCAAATAACAGAGAACACATTGATTTAAAATATTTATTGAAAAACATAACACAATTTATATGGAAAGCAATCACTGATTAGTACACATATAGCATGGTGTTTTGACCAGTATTCTCTTAGTGTTAATTTATATAAATGTCCATTCAACAAGTGTTCTCTTTTCGTTATTAATTTATATAGGAGGAAGTTTCATCAAATATAGCACAAAGTTTCGACAAGTATTCTGTTTTCATTATTAGTTATATTAAGGACAATGTGTCTAAAAATCGTAAAATGGTCCCAAATTTGATAAATTCAATTAAATCAACTAATTGAAAAGAAATGTGACATTTGATGTGACTATATATGTAGTTGAAATACCCAACACTAAATCAATAGATTATATAAATTCCTAGCACTTCTTGTTAGTCTCAGATTGACCTAATTGTGTTAAGCGGACTTAAAACTTCAATTTCCTCATCCTGCATCTCTTGACTACATGTAGAAGATATGTTGACAGACTAGCTGTAGCTGTAAATATAGGAAATAGAATTAATATTTATAATAAACTGATGAGATTAACTTAAATGAGTAATGAGGTTTACATTTCTTCATTTTAAATAAAATAAAATAAAGCGCATTATCAGGTCTGTTTATTTGCACACTACTGAGCTCCATGTCAGTCAATATGGCTAGAAGTTATTCATGTCATTCAGTTCATGGTTACACCGTCTAGATAATATGAGGGACAGTCTGTCTAGCTACTGTAAGGCATAGAGTTTTATTGATACATGTGAGTTAATTAATGTACGATGTATAGATTAGTAGGGTCCTGTTGATAATGTGGAGGTCTGTCTCAATATGTTGACTAACTAATATATGTGTAGGGGCCCCTATTAATAACTATTCTTGTACAGTATGGGTAGGGTTGTATTAATATTGTGACAGTCTGTAGGTCCACGCCTACACCTACATGTATATATTTGATTGTTTAAACAGAATGTACAACTCGTGATTGTTTGTAGGAATAAATTCTCAGTATAATCAGTAAACCAAACATTCAGCTTAATTTAAACTCCTATCAGTATATATACATGTAGAAGATTTTTAGCATTGACGTCTCTCTGGCTTCCTGACCTCCAGGGTTTTCTCTGGGTCCTCCTACTGAGTACTATAGATCCCTAAAATTAAAGCCAGTATTATTTATCATTACATGTACCTACTGTCGTATTTTTCAAGTTGAAGTACAATATAATAATAACAACTGTAAAAGCTAGATTCAATAACAACTGTAAAAACTAGGATTAAATTAAAGATGACACAAATTTATTTGTTTCTCAATCTTGGGTTAATCTTGACGACTGGCCAGTTAGTTTGTTCTGTTCCAAGTCCAATATTGACATATCGCCATCTCATCCAACCCCTGGCTACAGTTTAGTAGTTCTGATATATGGACTTGGACGACGGTCACAGTGTTCTGATGCATAACAACATCTCGTTTTATTATACTGTTAATGATCTCAAGTTACGAACAAATCGTTAATTTTTTAAGTTTAAAAGTCATTTGTCATCATTTAAAGTTCTCTTGCAAAATCTCCTTGCTTGATTTCTGTATCAAAGGTATATACATGTAGATAATCACTCTGTTTGATATCTGATATACATGTACCACAGGTAGATAGATATTCACTCTCTGAGAATCGTTGACATGTTTTAGTTCATCATCAAATTATACTGAGTGAAATTGAACCATGTTTGAAGTTATGTTCCTTTTAGAGATTCAACTTTAACAATATTGTAGATTGAAACACAGATCCTATTTTCCTTTTTTATAGTTCAAAATTTCATTTTTCTTGTCTTTACTACACTAGGAACTGAAGGAGTTGTTACAGTGTATATTACCAGCATTTTGGTTGAAGGGAGTGGTTATCCAAAGAAACAGTCTCTTACAGCGAGTTCTTGGGCTTTTGATGCAGGGAACTGGGTAAACAACTAGAAACGTGAATGCTGATTGATTAGTCAATGTCTGACATCATAGGATAGGGTCAAAAGCGGCCCATTTGACCCCTGACGTGAACTCGAACTATAGTTTGTCAGATCTTTATATAGGTGTATTTTTGTCAGATTGAGATTGTTAGAGATTAACAATCCAAATGGTGACCAGAGACTTTTAATATTCATGTTTGTCAGTGTGTATGAATATCAAAACTTTTTCCTGTATAAAGGAAAGAATGGGTTTCACATCCTGCTGTTTCACTCGAACTGAAGGACGACAGGAAACCCTTCACTATTTGACAGTTGTTTTATATTTTTAGACAGAGCTTTGAACATGTGAAACACAAATAAAGTTTATTTTATTATTTTTGAGACAGAATAGCTCTTCTCTTATTGGATATTTATAATGTTATTTTTAATTTCAGTCGAAAGGTTTGATTGATCCAGAAGAGCGTTTTACGAAGCTGGAGAAGATTGGTAAAGGATCGTTTGGTGAAGTGTATAAGGGAATAGACAATGAATCAAAGGCTGTGGTAGCCATTAAAATAATTGATTTAGAGGAAGCCGAGGATGAGATAGAAGACATACAACAAGAAATCATGGTTCTTTCTCAGTGTGATTCACCATATGTTACAAAATATTATGGTTCATATCTCAAGGTATGTTATAAACCATGTAACAAATCTCAAAATATTATGGTTCTTATCTCACGGTATTACAGAGTATTGTGGTTCATATCTCACAGTATTACAGAGTATCACGGGTCATATCTCACGGTATTACAGAGTATCATGGTTCATATCTCACAGTATTACAGAGTATCATGGTTCATATCCTAAAATATTGCCGTTCATATCTCAAAGTATAATACAAAAATATTGCAGTTCATATCTCAAAGTATAATAGAAAAATATTGCCATTCATATCTCAAAGCAAAATTACAAAATATTTGTTAACTCTATATACAGCTGTCTTTGTATTGTTCTCCTCCCCAAATACATAGTATTTCGTAAAATACCACTGTGTAAACAACACAATGAAAATTATCATTCCGATAATATGTATATTTATATAGCGCTAGTACTGAATGTACAGATGCATGCTCATAGTTTATGCAATTAAATTCATTTGATTAATTGTGATTAATTTTAGAGAAGATTTATTCTATTAACAATAATACCAGTAGTTTCTCCATACCAGTACTGTCCATATACAAATAGGTTTCTCTTACATGATGTATAGAAAACCAATAGGTTTCTCTTACCCAATATCTCCTCTCTGTTATCAGTTAATATCTGTAAGTAAACCAATAAGCCACAAATACTTTTAAATTGAAATCCTAATTTTTAATTTTGTGACTTGATTAACCAAAATTAAATGTTTTAGAATAATTTTATATTCAAGGATTTTTTTTTTTCTGAATTGAGCCATTTGATGAATTCTCCATTAAAAAATAAATATAGCCAAAATATTTGTAACAATGGTAAAAAGTTAATATTATGAATGATAGTGTGATAGAAACTCCGGTTAAATCGTGTCAAGCAAAACTGTCAGTTATAACTTATACTGTTTTATATTGTCATAATGTCTACGACCACTAGATGTATTCTTTACACGGAAAACTGTCACTCAACAGGCTCACTGTCACGATTTGATTGCAGGGCTTTTACTTCAAGCTTTTTCCATTCAGTAAAATATTAATTCATTTTGTTCACAAGTATATCAGGTTAAAAAGATATATTTTCCATGGAATTTTAGAAATAACAAAAACTACACATTTTTATTTATTAAAGATTCTTTCCCAGTAAAATATTTATCGAGTGGTTATTTCCAATAAAAGTATGGCAATTTTGGTATGGATGGAAAGAAGAAACATCCAATCTTACTAGAAAAATAATGAATCCCCTGAAAAACACCCATGGGCCAAGCACTGGGCGAAAATCTCAGGGTATCCTTAATCGTCAACCCGATCAATAGTGGTTCCCACACCCGTGACGCGAAGGGATGCGCGCGCAGGTTGAATGAGGTCAAGACAAGAGGGAGCACTCAATGTGTAGTGTACTCTTGTTGACAAGCGTAATGGTGAGTGGACGTGGAAGAGGTGAAAGACTAAAACGCACAACAGATACAGAGATTAAACTGCGAAGAAAGAATTTACTTAGGCTTCGACATTTATGGTAAATGGACAGCGATTAAAGAGAAATACAATCTTAAACGGGATCGGGAAGTCGCGTCTAAATGCTGATTGAATGTTGGTAAGTTTTCATGTTATCTTCTTTCTACTTTGGCTTGCTTTCGATTTCTTTTATTGAAGTTGGTTGTAGGTTTCGTTTGGGATATAGACCTAATTATTGAATTATATTAATTTTCATTTTCTAAAGAGAATTTTGTGTTTATAGTTTATGTTGACTGAAAATTAATGATGTTGACGTCAAAAAAAAAAGTAAACATTGCCAATGCTTTTCGGGCTATTTGATTCCATGTTGACCATTTCACTTTTACCCTATATATTTACATGTATGCTATTTGTATAGGCCTATCAACTGGTTAAAATAATATAAGGCCCTTGGTTGTACCTAATTGACACTATTTAAACGCAACTAGTTGTAACATATATCCCAACTTTCCAGAGCTTCATAAATATAAGATAAGTAAAATATACATTTATTCATTTATATATTTTAGGAACCAACACAAAGAGAAAGAACTGAAAGGTAGATCTGTCCCTGGGCAGAGTTCTACAAAAAGCTAAATATGTTTATCAAATGTAAGTGTAAACCATGCTAATTTTGTAAGATACTGCAATCTTTATTTTATGCATTGTAGATCTATATGTATTTGTTGCAAATGCAGACACAATTCCTGTGTATGGATGTTAATTTTCAAAATTTATTACATACAGTAGAATGTGTGCTGATGAATATCAATCAATTTTTTTAATTATAGGCAAATTGGTGTAGGTCTTGCAGTCAGTGTACACATTGACATGTAAAAATGAAGGAGACTTGACAGTGAAATTCAAAATGAGAGTAGGTCATAGGGCCGCTGTCTGGGCAAAATGTGGCTTTTTGCACTGCCTGTCTTCATTAGCCTGGATGCAATGAAGTTTAAAATGTTTTTACAATGACTCAATGAGACAAATTATGGCTTATAATATAATTAGGATTATTTTATTTCAGACATACAGGGGAATTAGAAAGCTTCCACCAACATATTTTAATGTATGCTGCAAAAAGATTTTCATATACATGTAGGTATATCATTTTATATTGTTGGAATGAATAAATCCCAAAATGAAAATTTATTTTGATGTTTTTTCATATAGGTATGTCATTAATTTTGTATGTAGACTGAATAAATCTCCAAATTTATTTTGATGGTGTTCCATATCTTTAAATTCTGGCTTTTGTATTGTTGTAGCTACCCTATGTACAAGGCTAGAAAAACTATTTGGCAGCTATAGACTACCAGCGACACAAAGAGAGAGGACAAGCCCTTGACAAGGTCGGGAATCCGAGGTGAGTTTGCCTTGTTGTGGTGTAGGAGCTTATGTGGTGGTTGAATATACAATTAGACAATCTAACAATTGCTATTTAGATAAAGTCTGTTTATTGAGTCAAGTTGTATGGTTTCGATACGAAGCTGACTTTATACGGAGTAGGGTCGATTACCACTCCCCCCATCCCCCAACAAAGTTCCTTCCACTGCTCCTGACAAAATAGTACCTTATTAAATTTTAGTCAAGAAATGACCTAAATTGTGTCAAGTGTGCAACGTCCTCCCCCCTCTCACCCCATTATTGGCATAACAAAATACAAATGTTATTCTCTCTCCCCATTCTTGACATAATAAAATACAAATGTTATTCTCATATATTCATTAATTGCTAATACAATAGATTACAAAATTAAAACAATTGGCCTATACTACACAATTTAAAATTTTACAGGTTTCACAGGCTATATTCTAAAAGAAAAAGTACTTGGAGTGCTGTTCCTGTAAAGGTTGAAAAAGAATACAAATACATGGATAATATCCTTAGTGGAATTTTGGATAGAATTAGGAATCACCAGGGTCCCATCCCTCAAATATTTCCACTTTCAGATGATGATCCAAGAAAAATAAAAAGAAACATTGCAGTTGTGTCACCTCTGCCAACAAATGAACTTGTTGCAATAAAAAAATCGAGATTTGGTTAGTTAATTCCAAGGGTTATAATTAGAATTTCCGACATTTTAAATCATACAGCTATTACTGATATCTATTACTGTGTCTAAAATGGGTATATCGTCCTGTTGCACTTGGGACCGTTTGTCTGATGCGCATAGTTACACAGCTTGGTACAACTCTTCTGATGCCTGAACCAAGACGTCCATGTCTCCATAACGTGAAGTTTCTGTATGCTGTGTAGCGTGCGGTTTTGTTATAGTTTACCGTTCTTTCATTATGTCTACCCATCATATCCCTGAAGTAACCATCAGAAATAGCTATAACATTTTGATCCAAAAACAACTGATCCATTTCCTGCAGAAGAGATATGTACAATAATATTTAAACATACATTATGCTAGAGCTAAATCTGCCTATTGATATTATTAGATAACTGATCTAGGCCATAATGAACTCTCGATGGCACAGGATTTCTCTGATAGACTAGAATGTTTCAATCATATTTTCATTTAATTTAAAAATGGAGGAGCGGGCATTAGCTTCGATCAACAAAGGCTAATATCTTCAATAGAGTAATTTGAATGAAATTATTCATTTTTTAACATTACATAACTTCGACTATAATAGCAATAAGAGTTTATCTAAATTTAACATAATGTATCTTTAACATGAAATATTTTTGTTTATACATATTTCATATTGTAAAAATTGTTTGATTTCATTGGCGTTACTGTTTTTATTTATTATATTTTAATGCTTTAAACTTACAATTCTTGTGGAAATACAAAAAGCTGGTTGGCATCCACAGCAGACGTATTCTATATCCACTTCCATCTCTCCACAGTGGTTAGGTTACAAACACACCAGTCGGGTGAAACTCTATCTTGTGGATCTTCTGGGCTTGCATTAGCACTCTGACTCAGGTCAAATATAAGAGCGGGTTCTCTATTTGCAACGGCTAAGACAAGTTCTCGAAGTCTTGGTGTATCAACAGCATTTATGGTTGTCTGTAAATAAAATGTTATGTTGTTTAATTACTCTGGAATTTTTTTTTATCACCTTAAAATCTAGATTATTTGTAAAATTAATAGTTAAATAAAATATATAAATCTTACTATAAGTTGTTGTCTTCTATTCGTCCAGCTAATCTTTGTCTTCCTCCAAAACCGCTGCTCTTTGTGTGCCTCTTCCCCTTCCCCTGGATGTAGAAATACTTCTGCCTCGTCCCCTGCCCCTAGAACGGGGTCTGCCTCTTCCCCTGCCTCTTACTACTGGAGCTACTGTTACAGGAGAATCCCGCTTCAACCAGAACTCTAAAACGAGACAATGAATATGATAATATTGTAAGAAATATTTTATTTCAATAGTTTGCCCGCTCATAAGAGTTTTTAGCAGTTGGAGGAGCCAAAGAAAAAGTTACACAGTCGACTGTACTAGGAGTCAAAGAAAACCCAAAAAGTTGGATAGTCGACTCTCCTTGAAACCACATCACTGAACTGAATGAGAGACCTTATGCTCTAAAGCACACATACTACAAAAATCTCTGCCCAGCTGAAGATGAATCTTGGATATAGATGTATCAATATAATCCTATAAATTTTATTGCAACAGGGGATATTGAACATTTAGGAAGTCAACATTAGAGCCTTGTGAACATTATAAATAATAAACCAAAGAATGAAAATTGATTTCTTATAAGGGAAAGGTGTTAAAAATTGGAATACAAAAAGTTCTCTAAAACAAAAAAATAGAAGCAATTTCCATGTATACATAGGCCTATTGCCACTATTGGAATGCAGAAATTCATATCCGACGGGTCCTTCTAAAGTAATAACATCACTTTATGAAAAGGCGTTATCATGATATTTTTTCCTCGTTATATGATAACGTATATGATAATCTTTTTTTTTTTTTTTTTTTTTTTTTAAGAAATAGCGAAGCTGTCTCGCACGGTGACAATGAATCCAATGATATTTTCGGCTTAACTCCACAAATCCCGTACCCACACATATTTATGTACAAGAAGGAATGCAAATCTTAATAATAAAGCAAAATTTAATTACCATATCCATATTACGTTCTCCTTTCGTAAAATCTGCATTGACAGCCACTTAAATTCACCGCTTTTACACATCTAGATAAGTGTACAACGATACATTGTCTTTTATATATTCAACGAATTCTCCCTCGGCTTACCTCGTTTCCGTGACGTTCAATTCACGTCACAAACATGGCTTCTTAAAATAAATATTTTACCGTTTGTGGTGTTTCCCGTGGATAGCAGTGTTGTTAGAGGGATTTGAGGCAAAATTGTGATTGTTTAATTAGTTTGAGTATGTTTTTAGTCTAAATATATCATCAAATCACCCAGTTTGTTCACGGGAAGGCATCTTTAAGAGTTTTCATAAGAAAAAACGTATAAAATACTTTTTATATATTTAGAGGTTGTTTTTTTTTTTTTTAAAAAAGGTGAAACTTTTTCACATTTTAATTTTTGTCATATAAATTCTTCCACCAATTTGTCTGCCAGTCAGTCAAAATTGGCAAATAAGAACTGTATTGAGAACCCTTGTTTGTATGAACTATATTGAGAACCCTTGTTTGTATGAACTGTATTGAGAACCCTTGTTTGTATGAACTATATTGAGAACCCTTGTTTGTATGAACTGTATTGAGAACCCTTGTTTGTATGAACTATATTGAGAACCCTTGTTTGTATGAACTGTATTGAGAACCCTTATTTGTATGAACTGTATTGAGAACCCTTATTTGTATGATCTGTATTGAGAACCCTTATTTGTATGAACTATATTGAGAACCCTTGTTTGTATGAACTGTATTGAGAACCCTTATTTGTATGAACTGTATTGAGAACCCTTGTTTGTATGAACTGTATTGAGAACCCTTATTTGTATGAACTATATTGAGAACCCTTGTTTGTATGAACTATATTGAGAACCCTTATTTGTATGAACTGTATTGAGAACCCTTATTTGTATGAACTGTATTGAGAACTCCTGTTTGTATATTGCAGGGATCTAAATTATGGATTATCATGGAATATTTAGGAGGGGGATCAGCGTTAGATCTGATGAAGGCGGGACCTTTTACAGAATCAGACATCGCTATTATTATACGAGAAATATTAAAGGGCCTTGATTATTTACATTCAGAGATGAAATTACACAGAGATATAAAAGGTAAGTACACATCCTTCGAGACAACGTTTTATGTGGCAGAAAAAAACATCGTACTTCTGTATATTCCAGTATAGTTCTCAGAGATGAAGATGAAGAAGCCTTTTCATATTTAATGATTTCTGATAATTCCTGCCAGACATAGGCCCTTGATCCATTTTGAAATTTGATGACCTTGTAATGTATGATAGTCTGGAGTTCATGTATGACAGCCAGCGGTTTATGTTTGATAGCCAGGGGTTCATGTATGATAGCCAGAGGTTAATTTATGATCAATCTTTTACAGCCGCAAATGTATTACTATCAGAACAAGGTGATGTGAAGTTAGCAGATTTTGGTGTTGCTGGGCAACTAACTAGTACGACCAATAAAAGACAGACGTTTGTCGGTACACCGTTCTGGATGGCACCAGAAGTTATAAAACAATCAGCATATGATACAAAGGTTTGTATTTCTATTTCAAGGGGTCTTGTCATTTCTATCACGTGTTGCAAATAAAATGGGGTTTAATAGCCTACTTTCTCTACCGACATCGGTGTTAAACAGGACATTGTGCATGGTCGTTTGGAGGGTTGTTAAACAGCAGAGCTAACAAGCAAAGTGTGTATGTTTGTTTGCTGAGTATGAAAAAATTTGGTCCACTTGGGTACCTATTATCATGCAAGGGAGGGCGTATATTTGTTCAGATAGGACGAAAAAACCGTGGTCGCATGTAAACATTGGCGTGCACATAAAATAACCCCTGGCAGTTGAAAAATTTCCCAAATAGCTCAATGTGTTGTGTATGCCTGTTTTCATTAGCCCAGTCAGAGCACAACACCAGGAAACCCCATTTCATTTCATTTCAAAGACAACACCTGAAACCCCCTAGACCAAAGCGGCCTATTCCCTTAATGGGTACATAATTTGTACAACAGCCATCCAAGGAATACAACTTTAAATTGTTTAATTTATACTTTTACAACAATAACCATTAAAGGAATACATCTTTAAATGTTTAAATTTCTATTTTTAGGCTGATATATGGAGTCTGGGTATTACAGCTATAGAATTAGCAAAAGGGGAACCCCCGAATTCCGAACTTCATCCAATGCGAGTTCTCTTTCTCATTCCAAAAAACAATCCGCCTCAATTAATGGGGAATTATTCGAGAGCCTTTAAAGAATTTGTAGATACTTGTTTAAATAAAGATCCTAATAACGTAAGTATTCGTTTATTACTCGGTTATTTCTGTCTTTTACCTGTTTGGCTTAGAGAATTCCAGTACAGTGTACCCCGGCTCTAGAGCATTCCAGTACAGTTCACCCGGCTCTAGAGCATTCCAGTACAGTACACCTCGACTCTAGAGCATTCCAGTACAGTACACCCCGACTCTAGAGCATTCCAGTACAGTTCACCCGGCTCTAGAGCATTCCAGTACAGTACACCCCGGCTCTAGAGCATTCCAGTACAGTACACCTCAACTCTAGAGCATTCCAGTACAGTACACCTCGACTCTAGAGCATTCCAGTACAGTACATCTCGACTCTAGAGCATTCCAGTACAGTACACCTCGACTCTAGAGCATTCCAGTTCAATACACCCCGGCTCTAGAGCATTCCAGTACAGTACACCTTGATTCCAGCATTCTCTTTGTTTATTCATTCTAACCAAAGTGGATCGAGATAATTGTCTGGAGGTCGGACCATGATGTATATGATGTGTCTAGACTGAGACCATACTGTACATAGAGCTGGGCGATATTTCGCTATTTTGATATAAAACCGTCACAGAAATAAAAACCGTGGATAATAACGTCTTCAAAAAAATATCGAAAAACCAAACATACCGCAATATATATTACGGTTTTGATTTTAAAGGTGATATTTAACATAAATATCGAACAAAACGTTTCTTTATTATGTTATTTACGATATTTTATTGCTTAATGATGAAAAAATATTGCAGTGAACTCCCGAGTATTGATTCCATAAAAATTGCAAATCCACCCGTTAGAATTATCCCTTATCATTCTATTGTATAATGCTTTTTCAAAAAAACAAGTTTACAAGTTTAAATGAACCGCATTCACTTGTAGCGGAGCTATACAATATGCACAGCCTAAAGAACACAAATATTTTTTATACGCCCACATTTTCATGTGGACGTATATATTTTCGGCACCCCTGTTCGTCCGTCCGTCCGGACGTCCATCCGTCCACAATTGTTTGTGAACAGTCTACAGGTCACAATTTTTATCCAATTTCAATGAAACGTAAAATGTAGGTTTATCACCCTAAGATCTCGGTTCCTATCGATATTGGCATGTATCGGACTGCAACTTCATGGGTTATGGCCCTTGATTGTACGAAAAATCACGTTTTTTAGCTTGTGAACAGTGTAGAGGTCACAATTTTGAACCGAATTGGATGAAACTTGAAATGCATGTTTATAACACAAAGATCTTGGTTCCTTTCGATATTTGCGCCAATCGGATTGGATCGTAACTTCCTGAATTATGGCCCCCGATTTCCGAAAAATCGCCCGTTTTAGCGTGTGGTCCCTCTAGAGGTCAAAATTGTTATCCGATTTTAAAAGCTGATTATATCACTTCATGGTTATGAAGGTTGAGTTCGAATTTCGTGAAAATCGGACCAAAATTGACGGACAAAATGGCCGCCGTTTGTACGCGAATAGTGTGAAAATATGTTATATCAAGGTTGTGGACCATATAGAGGTCACAATTTTGAACCGAATTTGATGAAACTTGACATGTATGTTTATAACACAAAGATCTTGGTTCTTTTCGATATTTGCGCCCATCGGATCGTAACTTCCTGAATTATGGCCCCTGATTGTCCGAAAAATCGCCATTTTTAGCTTGTGGTCCCTCTGGAGGACAAAATTGTTATCCGATTTAAAAAAACGTTTGATTATATCACCATTCCATGGTTATGAAGGTTGAGTTCGAATTTTGTGAAAATCGCCCAAAATTGACAGACAAAATGGCCGCCGTTTGTACGCAAATAGTGTGAAAATATGTTGTATAAAGGTTGTGGACCTTATATAGAGGTCACAATTTTGAACCGTTTTTGAAGAAACTTGACATGTATGTTTATAACCCAAAGATCTTGGTTCCTTTCGATATTTGCGCCCATCAGATCATAACTTCCTGAATTATGTCCCCTGATTGTACGAAAAATCACCCTTTTTAGCTTGTGATTCCTCTGGAGGTCACAATTATTATCTGATTTAAAAAAATGTTTGATTATATCACAGTTACACCGTAGTTATGGGTCAGTTTGAATTATGATTTTCTGATGATTGCTTAACCCCTTGTGGACGGGATTTTCGACGAAATTTCGTAACCCTGGACGGGATTATTTTGGGGAAAAAATCATTTTTTTTAAAATGTGAATTTATCTTCAATCTGCTTTGCTTAAATTCTTAAAAAAGAATTCCTGTTGTAATTTTATGAGGTTTTGAGTTCACAAAATGAATTTTCCTTGCCTTATTGTCTATTTTACTTCGTCGAAAGACAGCTGGCGCTTCCTGGCAACCGCCATTGTTTACATGTCGTAAATATGCAGAAAATTCGAGAAAATTACACGATAAAATACAAGTGATGCCATCTAGAGCAACGGGAGATAACTAGTTTATGATCGCAAGGCAAAGGGGGATTCCCCGTGCTAAATTTAGCATATTTAAATGAGGACTGATTCAGGGTGTCACGTGTGACGTGCCAACACGTCAACCGTCTCTGGGCACGGAAAATATTTGCGTGTCAACACGTCATCCGTCCACAAGGGGTTAAAATGCTACAACTCTTGTTGACTGCCCGGACGATTTGGCTGCTGTGTGGGCGTATGTTTCGTTGCCTGGCAACCTATTTTTTATGTTTTTAGGGCCTTCTTCATTCAAAATGTTTTTGATATAAATAAAATATTATGATTAATATTAAATTTTGAATATTAAAATTGTAATAAACAACAACTTTAGTATGTTTTCATGGCTATAGATCTTGGTTTGAACCAGCTCGAATTAAGGTTTTGTAAATTTGGTACCGTATCCTGAACGCTAAAAATAATATTAACTAGAAATAATAATATTGAGGGGTATTTTCAATTTTTTATGCATGTTTATTTACATTTAAAAAGTATTGACCTTTTATAGAATATATCGCGATATCTGTTTTGGGGGATATCGCCCAGCTCTAACTGTACATAGGACCATAATGTATATAGTGTGTCTAGACTGAGTCCGTAATGTATATATCAGCCATAAATCGTACTTAATGTTGAATATAATGGATCTTCCTCAATTCCATTCCTTCAACAATTGTTTGTTTTTTAAAATAAGTTTTATATTAATCATCATAGTGAACCTGGCCAAGTACCAGCAGGACATTAAACCAGTCGTTGTTGTTTATTTTTTAGAGAAGAGCAGAATAATGCTTCTCTTACTCAGCTGATTGAAAAACTTGATCCCCTCAAAATCTCTCCCGGTTTGGAGAAGAAAAGAGGATTAGATAATAAGGAGAGTGATTAGTTGTATGTATGGGAAATGATACTGAATATATATAGCATACGCTCTCGAGCAATAGCACCTTGAAAAAAACTGATTTAAACCATTATATTTCTTGTTTTATTTCAGCGCCCTGGTGCTAAAGAATTATTACGCCATCGTTTTGTACAGAGAGCCAAAAAGACGTCATATCTTATGGAATTAATAGATAAATATAAAAACTGGAAAACGGAACGGGGACATGCTAGTGATAGTGACGATTCGGATGAGTAAGTTTCTTGTTATACTTGACTACAGGAATAACATCAGGTGCGATGAGACAAATTTTGCCCAGGCAGTGACACTTCACCCTACTCTTATATTGAATTCCAACGGTTGAGATCTTTTATATACACACCAATGTTTTAACCAGGACTTTGATTGCTCATGCCATCCAAACGATTAGACAGCTGTTCTTGTCAGGCCTTCTGTCCTGCATCACTAGCAATGGGAAACCAGGCCAGAAATGGGAATGAACCTCCAGGCTAGCGAGCAGGAATCTTACCCACTTAGCCACTATGGCCCCCTTGGATAAGATGCACAATCCTGACTAAAGCAATAATGTCTAGTCATTTGGATGAGATAAAAAATCCTGTGTACATGTTGGAATATGTAAAAAAAGAAAAGGCTGTACGTATCACAGCTATATGTTGCCTGTAGCACAGCTATATGTCGCCTGTGCTTATCTCACAGAGTTTCCCCTCATAGCACACTGTCTGTGCAGAGGACATTAAACTCCAAAAATAACAGTGATGGTGATAATAATGTTTTGTCTTGTTTGTAGGCTACTTATGATAATAGTTTTGTTTTTATTCGCCCACTTTTTCATGTGGGCATATATTGTCAACTTCTCTGTCCTTCTGTCCATCTGTCTGTTCACAATTTGTTTGTGGACACTCTGCAGGTCACAATTTATATATCAGATTTTGACAAAACTTGAAATATTGGTTCATATCCCAGAGATCTTGGTTCCTTTTGATATTGGCATTTATCAAACCGTAACATCCTGGATTAGGGCCCCAGATTGTATGAAAAATCGCTTTCTAGCTTGTGCTATGTCCATCGTTTGCACAATATGGGCGTATTGTGCATGGTGGCAACGTCATGTTGCTGGTGCTAATGGTACTTTCCCCATGTTGCTATTGACATTAACTGTCTTGTTTTTGTTTTGTCGCTAGTGGGGAAATTTCTCCACTGTATGGCGTATGCCCGTCTTCAATTAGCCGAGGTTAGGTGCATAAGAGTAGGACGTTAAACCCAATTTCATTTCATTTGTTGCTAGTGGAAATGTTGTTTTCTCTTGTTTATAGTGATGATAATGTTGTTTTCCCTTGTTTATAGTGATGATAATGTTGTTTTCCCTTGTTTATAGTGATAATAATGTTGTTTTCCCTTGTTTATAGTGATGATAATGTTGTTTTCCCTTGTTTATAGTGATGATAATGTTGTTTTCCCTTGTTTATAGTGATGATAATAGTGAAGAAGAAACGTTACAAGAAGAATGGAATAACACCGTGAGAGAAGCAGGCAATGGTTTACAGAATATCATACTCAATGGTGGTGGTCATCACGAGGTATGGTATATGATAATACAATCTTTCAATACTGTCACACATTCTTTATAATCTTCTCCTCTCTGTCATTTTCCAAATTGTTGATGTGTTAAAGTATGAAAATTCACGGCAACTACAGGCCAGCAGGAAGAAGTGACTGTTCATGGCGACTGCAGGATGAAGGTTATCATAAGAATTAGTACCAGAACATCATATGGTCCAAATAATTGTCTATATAATAGAAACGTCTGCTATTACTTATTTTTGGAACTGGTGTTTTTATTTGATGATGAGGAAATAGGCTTAATGAAATTTACCAGGGTTCTTTCGTTGCTTGTATTTTATGATATTTTGTTACGGTACCATTAAATTGTTCGGCTAGTTACAACTGTAACCCAAAATAAAGTCCATTTCAACTCGAGTATGGATATCGAGGCAACCAATGTTTCCCTGGTGGCATTATGCTGGAAAGCATTCATTTGCTCTTTTCATAGTTCGTGATTTGGGGTCAATACATCATCTTTGATGAGATGTTAAATATTATCATCGTATTTTAGAAACGTATTATCGCCACGGCTCCTCCGCCTCCTCCAAATATTAAAAATCAACAACAGCCATATCATCAACAACAACCACCACCACCACCACAACAACATGAACCACCGGCACCACCTCCTCTAATTGAGGAAGAGGTATCAAAGTTATCTCCCTTTATACATCAGCTGCATAAATTAGTCACTATTTGTTACTCCCGCTCTTCATATCTCTCTATAATCAATTTATATATTTTGGTCAGATTATCACCACAGAAATATTATTTTTAATTTAGCGCCTGGTGGTATAGGAAACAAGATTTTAAAAATCTCCAGACGTTGAAAATATTTTATTAATCTAAATTCAATTTCGGGTGACTAATGACTTACTATTAGTTAGATCATGGTAGTCGGACTTTGGTTAAACTGAGATTTTAGAAACTACCACATTATTGCTGAGTGGAGCTAGCCTCTAAAAAATAAAATAAAATCGTCTACTTACAAATAATATGATCATGTTTAAAAGATAAAACTTTTGATGAAAAAATTAAATGGATGTGAAAAATCACAATTCTGTATTCTTCAAGATTTTAACAAAACATTTTAAGAGTTTATTTAAGGGAACCACAATCAGATAATTAGATTCATAGAAACTAAAGAAATTTGTATTAAAGAGTTAATTATTGTACTTGTGTAATACCAGTGAAAACTCGTGGACATGGAATTGTCATACTTGTGTTATTCATGTATCAAGTATTGTATTGTGAAGAATAGATTAGTTAGGGTATCACATGATAACTCCAACTTGGCTTAGACACTGGATAAATTCTCCACTATTTTTGGAAACCTACAGAATCCATATGCAAGGGCAACAGGCCTTCGTACCATCGTATGTGGCCTGAAGACCCATAGGCCCTAATTGGAAATGAAATTGACATTTATTTATTGTGGTTCCGTCCGTTAACTGTAATAGTAGGCACATCCTGGTTAAACACTATCTGAATTCGACGTTCAGTCTGTATTTTGTTAGATTTAAATAACAAAAATATTTTACTGGATGTTTATATGATGGTGTCTGCTGGATGTTCATATGATGGCGTCTGTAAATTTAAGATGTTGATTATTCTGACCAAAATATGGTTACATTGTATTATAAAGATGGAAGTAACACAAAATGCCTAACTATATTTTTGTTGCATTATTTATTTAATTTAAACCAATCAGCTTTGTTTATTTAATTTTTCGTACATGCAATGTTCAGTTAGTATTGTTTTATGTTCATCACGCTACACGTCTAATTGTAAACACTCATCATCCATTGTTTATCACAGCTACTCTTATGTTGCACTGTCATTCAAAATATTCTGGGGTTGAATTCAGACGAGTAGCGAGTAGAACTGGGGTTGAATTCAAACGAAGAGTGGGTAGAACTATGGTGATTTATTCAAACAAGGGGCGAGTAGAACTAGGGTGATTTATTCAAACGAGGGGCAAGTAGAACTAGGGTGATTTATTCAAATGAGGGGCAAGTAGAACTATGATTATTTTCAACCCTGGTGGTAAAGAATGTGACGGAAAACCAAGGCCAGCCTATAAACACATTGACTTTTTATATTTTACAGAAATGCTTCTGAATGTTAATTTACTGATATATTGTGTGAACACCTTTCATATCCAAAATAACTTTTCTCTTATTCAAGCCTCTTATTGAAATGGATCTCTTCAGTATCTATATCAAGAAAAAGAAATCACAAAAAAAAAATTACAAACATACCAATTTTTAACCCTACCTCAATTACAAACAAACCAGCTCCCCCTCTCTACACCAATTACAAACAAACCAACTCTCTCCTCTACTACAATTACAAACAAACCAACTCTCTCCTCTACTATAATTACAAACAAACCAGCTCCCTCTCTCTAGTACATATATTTTTTATTTTTCTCGTTAACACTTTCTCTTGGTAAAAAAAAGATAAAATTTAAAAACGGAAGATACATAACCAAATTGTACAAAATTATAACTAGAATTTATATTAAATTAACAATATTTTACTGAATTGTAGAGGAGAAGGTGTGGACTAGGGGATCAGAATTGTGGGGGAGAAAGGGTGGGTTGGGGGTGTCAGAATTGTGGGGGAGAAGGGGTGGGTTGGGGGTATCAGAATTGTGGGGGAGAAGGTGTGGGTTGGGGGTATCAGAATTGTGGGGGAGAAGGGGTGGGTTGGGGGTATCAGAATTGTGGGGGAGAAGGGGTGGGTTGGGGGTGTCAGAATTGTGGGGGAGAAAGGGTGGGTTGGGGGTGTCAGAATTGTGGGGGAGAAGGGGTGGGCAGGGGGGATCAGAATTGTAGGGGAGAGGATCTAGGATCAATATTATAATGATTTATTGAATGATTTTTTTAGCCTTAGTAATTCCCTGACCCTCAATCACCAGTAAGCTTGAATAATATTGCTTGGCTTTATATTTTTAAATTAGATTCATGTTAATTACTTATAAACTATTATTCAATAATTACTTCCTGCTTTTTGTGGAGTAAACTCTAGGACTTAGATGATAGTTTTAGATGATAGTGGTAGTTTTATGGATAGAATCCTACGCCAACATGTAGAGTTGTTATAAACTTTTTTCTCTTTGCTCATCCTTGTCACTTTTTTTGCTTGATAAACATGGGAGAACCCTCGCCGACACGTCACTGAAATAAACTCTTCAAGTAATTTGTATTCCATATAATTGTGTCATGTGTTATTCTTATCCGGTTACTAAATGCCACTTCTTAAACAACTTTAAATAGGGGAGATAACTTTAATTTATCGGTTGTCGCAGAGACCTACAACAGATATAGTTTGTCACTGATATACAGATATTGGGTTACAACAGATATTTGTTAGCTATGTGAACTACCCAGCTGAGACGTAACAGCATGCAATATACAGTCAATACTCACCAGTTCTTTCACTCTTAACCTTCTCTTGACTGAAACATGTAAAACCTTCAGTATGTCCTACTGGTTAACCCTTTACATAATACACACCACTTAGTTCAGGTTACAAAGAAACGGAACAATTTTGGTAATCGTTAACCCTTTTGAATGCACCTTGTGAGAATCACATAGCAGGTATCATTGGGTCCATATGGATCCCAGTTATAATAAAAAAAATTTAAGTACAGATATATTTAAATTAAAAGGCATCAGTTTGTTTTTATTTGCATTTATATTTGACATCTGAAAAACAACTAAATTATTATCCATAAACACGGATGATTTGTCATGATATAAAAGGTGCTTACCTTATCTCAAGTCAACTGTGATATATATATATATATAGTATTATATATACAGTATGATATATACAATACTATATATACAATATTATATATACAGCTTTGTCTCTTATCAGCAATTGTTAGTTTTTTTTTTTCAGTTTTTGTTTAGTTTGAGCAGTATTTGTTAATTATGTCATCCGTGTATTTCTATTTCATTATACATATTATATTTAAACATCATTATACATATTATATTTAAACATCATTATACATATTATATTTAAACATCATTATATGTATTATATTTAAACATCATTATACATATTATATTATTCAATGTTTCTTAAAATACTTCTAGTTAGTCTGGTTACATAGAATTCCAGTTTTAGTTGATATATTTTAAACCATTATTAATATTCAATTTACTTCAGATTCTTTATTTAATGCTTGTCAGATACAATATCTAGAATTTTAAAATATTAGTTGATTTTATTGGATTAGATATCCAAATAGAGACAAAGAAACTGATCGATGGCATTAAAAAATGTCATTAAAAAATGCATACTCAAAGTATTTGCAGCCAAAGAAATTGCTTAAATTGGCATTGAGTAACGAATTGGAACCTATTGTCAGTAGTGTATCAAGTATATGTTGGCTTTCTTTGTTTCATATAAATATCAGTATTATATTATACCATGTTGACCTATATGTATTTATGCACCATTTAAAGAGGTATTATTATCACTTGTCATGTGTAATTGATTTCCCACGTGACCAACTACCACCAAATCTGTTGTTGTAAATTAATTATTTACATGACAACCCTTTAATCAACTCTCCAGACCATTGGATGGCTGAGATTTTATGGCCTCCAAGATTTGAAAATTTAGCGATGAAATGGACAATTGAGGCTAAGGCTTGGTTGTCAAATTCAATTGCTACAATAATAAACAATCTAGGCTATATCTTCAATCAGTAATTACGCCGCTCAGAGCAGCTCAGAGTTATGTAATTTTAAGTTAAATTCAATATATTCATTTTCATGACATATTTTGGAACCATTAATAGCAAGAAGAATCTTGTGTTTATCCTACATGATGCATGGGCATGTGTATGGATTGGTCAAATCAACAAGATTAATGTTTAATGATCTTCATCAATTGTCAAAAGTGATGGTTTCTCTTCTAAGTGGAAATGTTACAATTTCTAGAGATATTAGAGAGGTTTCGCAACTTTACATTTACACTTACATTTACATTAAGAGGGTTTAACGTCATCAGTTTTTGTGACGTATGACGTGGAGCACACGTCATAAAAGTGTGGCTGACGGATAGCAGCCTCCATAACTGTACGTTCACAACACTTAGCTGAACTTTGTTTAATGTCTATGATTCAGCCCATAACTTTTCTCTAAATTGTGGTTTTCACAAACTAAATCCACAAAAAAAAAAACTTCTCCTTCAGGTAGACAAAATAAAAAGAGGCCGGGACAAAACATGAGCGTGCTTTATCAGTCTCATCTTCAACAACCTATCCGTGATGAAGGTCTTTCAAGATCCTGGACCAAGTTTGTGTCGCCACCTACTAAGTGTAAATGTAACTGTGAATTTAGCGAAACGTCATTCTGTACAATTACACTTTCGGTTATCTAAATGTAAATGTAAGTGTAACTGTTAAGTTGCGAAACCTCTCTATTTGTGTTTTTCGTGTATACCATATAGTGAATGTTGTACACAATCACCTGGTGTGAGCGTATGTGGCATGGAGATAAGGTGCCTTCTCATCCCCATGGGTGTCCTCCGGACACTCCAGTTTCCTCCCACTGCTAAAAGACCCCTACGCGCAAGCGAATTATTGAAATTAAACCATATGTTAGTCCCGAAATTACCTAGTTTATGTCGAGTGGACGTTAAACCTCATTTCTCTCTCTCTCTGTACGCAATCATATTGTTTTTGTTGCTATACTTGTTTTGTTTTGTTTTGTTTTGCTTCAGCAGATCAAAAGTAATATTTTATCAGCAAATGTTTTTCAGCTTGTCGTTTTGATAAACATGAGGAAAAATATTAATAATAATTGAAAGCTAAAAGAAGAGAAAGAACTCCATTGTTTATGTCTATTTAAGGAATAGTTCAAATGATCACAATTTCTCTACCATTAATTAAAAACCTCTATTTGATATATTTAAAATTCTGAATGTAATCAAATTTATGAGAATGTTTCATTGAATTGCTGACTTTGATCTTCATGTTTTATGATATAATAACATTTACAAATGTTTGAAACATTTATATTTAATTGACGATAATTATTTCCAGAAACCGAGAAACCGAAATTTTTTCTCTTCTGAAACTTCTCCGCCACAACACCCTGTTAATAATCATACGACTAATCTTTATCCAGGTTTTGTAAGTTGATCAACAAATTTATTTATTTAGTTTTTCTCCCATATTCATATGTAGAATTAGTTATTTGTATTTTGGGACCTAATTATCTTCCCTGATTTAAAGGAGCTTTCCCAGAAATATCTTAGTTAAAACTGATTAACCTGAAATACATTTAGTGAGTAACACGGCTTGTCACGTGTAAACTCATATATATACGCCAGACTTGTACGGGTGACATGAGTACTTATAATTACATAATTACTCGGTAGAACGAATTGTGTGATAGGCCATTGTTGAGTTTGTTGAAGGTCTGGGATCGTTCCTTTATTTATTATTCTCCCCATCAAGTTACTTATTTTAGTATATGAATTATGGTATATGGTTACCTTGGTTACTGGGTATGGCAACGATCTTGATATACAATAGTTGTAATATTAACATATGTCTAATATAGAAGGGAACTGGTTAATTATTTACAGTCTTCATTATAATAAAAACAATGCTTATCTCCCGTGATAGGAGTAAGATCACTGTTTGAATCATAATAATAGTGGTAACATTACAAATTAAAAACAATGCTTATCTCCCTTGATAGGGGTAAGACCACTTTTTTGAATCATACCAGTGGTAACATAGTCTCGGTCACCCAGAACCTCCTAGTCTTCAACGCACGGAGGGTCTGGGACGGTTCTCAATTTTTGACGAAAATTACTGGATAATCTACCCCATAAAAAACCAAACATTTGGTTACGCATGCGCAATGGAGCCTTTTGGCTAAAGTCTCGGGTAAGTGCTAGATCTTATGAAGTCGGGCCGATTTTGCTAGATTCTATAAAGCGTGGTTGAAATATATCCCACAATTCACTTGGCACATCTATTATTAGAAACAAAATAGAGACGATGAAGAATTAAGAAGATTGTGAGAAGCCATACGTCTGATTCATGACGAGAGAAAATTACCATTTCAGTTGAACCCTTTACAAACAAAATTTTAAAGAATGTCATTGTTGACAAACGAGCTATTTTGATAGATTCAGTACGTGGTAACTTAAAAGACTGGATAATCCAGACAATGACCTATTTTCCGTCAAATTTTGAGAACCCATCCAGACTAATATTCGTAGAATATTTGTGTGGATGATAGAGACTAGTGGTAACATTACAAATTAAAAACAATGCTTATCTCCCTTGATAGGTCTAAGACCAATGTTTGAATCAGAGTGGTAACATTACAAATTAAAAGCTTATAAATTAACTCTATTTATTGTGTTTTAAGGATAAGTTCTTTGAAGTTTATTCCATATAAATTCTTGGTTTATTCTGTGTAAATTCCAAGTTTATTCTGCGTAAATTGACTGACAATTATCTGTAGTCAAAGTATGTGGATAAGCATTGTTTATATATGGAGATATTTATCGTAATGCATGTTATAGGATACAGTTAATAATATATATAATTGTTATCAATATATTCTTGTGTAAGACTGACTTAAGGTAGTCAATCATATTTATCTTTGAATTTACCGTCCTGAAAATAAGTCACATGTCGCTGATTCAAACTTATGATGAAAATTTCTGTAATTTTATTTCATGACTGACACTTATTTCAGAAGTAAAAGACAAGTGACAATTTTTCAGGTGTGCCACTGTGTAAATTTGTTATTTGCAGGCATATTTTTATAATATATTATTTTGAAGTTGCTTGAGCCATACAGTTTGGAAATCAAAATTCTCTTCATGCTGCTAATTTATAAATTTGAGTTATCTTTTCCTAAATGACTTACTGACTATGTCTTGTGAAAAATTAGTTAGCTCTTCCATACATGACCAAGGTTGCTCAAGTGTTTATGGTGTTTGTGCACTAATCAAGACGTCCTAGGTTCGATACAAAATTTCCTTCGGATTTTCCCACCTAGTTTCCCCCTCGTCAGGGGGCCTGTGACATTTTAAATCCGGTCTGTAGAAGATAAAAACAGTCATGGGCCCGGTTGATGCGGGGAGTTCCTGAAATGTTGAGAAGTAAATTTAGACAAACTTTGATTGCCAAACCATTTGGTTGAAACAAACTGTAGGCATTTGTTAGAATGTACTTCTTGTAACATGTATTGGTGAATGGCAGAAAGTTTATATTCATTATATACTACACAATGTGTAAAATGTCATCTATACAAGATCTGAAATATCCACTATACAATGTCTTAAATGTGTAAAATGGCCACTACACTATGTGTAAAATGGCCACTACACTATGTGTAAAATGGCCACTATACTATTTGTAAAATGTCCTCTATACAATGTGTAAAATGCCCACGATACACCGAGGTGTAAAATGCTGTCTATACTTTCTCTGTATATGGTAAAGTGGTGTATTTAAGCAGTTTCCTAGGAACCCCCGGGAATTCCCTTTATAAATATTATTACAACTTGATTTGTTGTCTAGAGATAAACTTTCAGCAAGGCTTAAATAGAACAACACTTTTCCAAAATATAAATCTATGACCCTTTGTGTTTCCTATTCATCTAATCTAGAATAACGCTGATATCCAACTCTCTCAGACATGAAATAATCCTGATATCCAACTCAGACATGAAATGATTGAAGGGTAGTAAAATAGCGTTAACCATTGCATGATTTAATAATAAGAACATTACATTTCTTAGTTGCATGATCTGGAGTTCTAACATTGGGCACAGTATCACAGAATTTTACACATATTAGCAATGCACCTGTATACTTGAAGTACATATGTACCATTATTATATTTCACAGATATTTTAAAATCTATTGTTCAGAATATTTATTATGATGATAGAAATCCATCATCTCTGGGCCCTGATACCTTGACTTCTTGTTGCCTCAACTCAGGATGCCCTAGGTCTGGGTGCCTTGACTTCTTGTTGCCGCAACTCAGGGTGCCTTGACTTCTTGTTGCCATGACTCAGGGTGCCTTGTTGACAGAATGATAGCAAAAACATTCTTTTGTTGCCAATGATTTCTGTAAGACATTTATGTTTCTAGGACAAGAATGAAGTGAAAACTGTGCTCTACAAATAGTAGGCATTTTCTAAATTAAATATTTTATAAATTGATTTAGTACCCAACAGAACTTATGTTTTCTTCTTTATTTCATTGTGTTTGTTTTTTGCATGTGCATTGCATGAAGCATGCATTGATTGTTTTATATTTTTACTACAGCATGTAAATCAACATCCAGCGCCTGTTAAACCCCAACCACCAGGTGTGTATCATGGTAGAAGTGGCTCCGCACCAGAACAGTTTGATCCACGCAATGACATGCCACCTGTAAGTTGCTTCCCTTTCTTGCTGTCATGTCAATTACCTCCCTTTACAATCAGGTTCTCTTTTATCCTGTGTATTGTTTATTCCTTTGCTGTTATTTGATAGACGGTCAAACGAGTCCACGTTTTCGTTGAGTATCAACCAAAATTTGTAAATAACGTAACGAAGATACTGTGATTACGGTGTCACCTAACATTTCAAATGATGTGTATGAGTGTATTAAACAATTTTCAAATTCAAAAAAATATTGACTCCGACGCATTTGTCCATGATAAGATAAACGACTACTATCAGGTTGATGAAACAGTTTCTGCAGCGAATTGGATACTGTTAGACCTTTAGGAAATACAATAACCATACTCCATCAAATTAAATTCTACTTTGCTTTTCATGCTTAACAAGAACCTGTTTTTAAATATTGCTGTGGATTGTTTTAGTTTGGCTTTTTCCCTGAAATAATTGTCTGTTCTACTTCTCCTTTGCTTAATGCTATTTTTATCATTTGCAATATTATAAAATGACTGTAAACTTTCTCAACAAAAAGAAAGGAAAATAAACAAAAAAAATATTCCACATTAAAATGAGAAATTTCAATGTCGGGTTGCACAGTTGTTTAGGATACTCAGGTGACAACTGTGACCATAGAATCAAAGATGCTGTGACTTATCTCCCCTGAATTTCGTATTTTAGCCTAAACATCTTCGCAGTCATTCAGATTTAGCTCCGCCAATGAAACAACCTGAACCACCAAGTTCTCGCGTAAGTTGAAATTCAACCTATATTAATCTCAAATATATTCTCCTGTTTACCATGAATATCCCATTTCATTCATAATAAATCAATCAATGAACTAGTTTAAAATCCTCTATTCTCTGTGTGTGACACGTCTCAGGTAGAATGTAGTACGAATATAGTAGCGGTAGTATATCTTGTAGCGTTTCAGCTCATCCTCCATCTTTTGTTTTTTTATATATATCACCTGTTTGTCGTCTTGTTTGAAAATTTGCACGAAGGTTAAGGTCATGCAAAATGCACCGTATTTCTGAAACTTGTTATGGGTTAAGACAGTACATGTATAGGATGACATCATTTCTCACTTTTAAAATGTAGTTTGAAAAATTTCAACAAAAATAATGAAACTGACAATTTAATAATAAAGTTCACTTGATTGAAATTTAAAAAAAAAAAAATAACATTAATATTATTTTATGTTTATTCAAAACTGTTTTGATTTAAAATAGTAGCATGTGATCCTGTTTTTATTCCCAACCTTTGGCTGCTTTTCTAAATGAAAATTTCCAAGTTTTGTGAAGTGATGCCATACTAATCCTTCAATGGTTTTTATTTTTTCTTTGCATGGGTTTTTGTTTTCTTTTAATTTTTCATTTTTTTGATATCAGCCTTACATTTCTCGACCTAAATCGCAGCCTGATCTTCAGAATCCGCGCAGCAGTTATAACGAGCATCACTATCAATCACATCCTGGTTTTATCACCACTAGTAGCGTAAGTTGCCATGGTTACTGACTGACCCACGCTAATATATTGGGGTCTGATTAGCGATATCATAATTCTAATATATTGGGTATATATATCTGTTTTAACATATTGGGTCTGGCTTTCTTGTTTATCTTGTATTTAACATTACAACTCGGGTATCATTTAATTGTGCTGCTTTAGCAGGACTTTCTGTATATAATGGTTAGTCTAATCCTTATAAGATGTGTATTGAAACGTAGCATGTTAATAAAATTCAGAAGTAGTATAAGTGTGTTTATTTTTAAAGTAGCTAAGTCTCTAACCTCAATATCATCCAAAATCTTCAACATTGAAAACACGAATTATTTGTCAATTTAAATCAAAATTGATGATGTGATCTTACTGGAAAAAGATGGGCTTCTGATATCCAATATTTCATTGGTACACTAATCGTGTACCATTATACGTTTTAGCCCCAGTTCTAGCAAGAGACTTGAGGAACAAGGCTAGAAACATTGCACCAAATTATACGGCGCATGTAGATTGGAATTACTAGACGCTAGAAATTTGCATTTGATTGACAGTGCTGGCTTATTTCACCGAACATAACTGATTTGAAATTAGAGTAAAAAAGGATACCATTGAATGTAAAACAGTTTATATACATTCATATTACAGTATTATACATGTATGCATTGCGACCCACTTGTGTCAATTTCTAGGCCCAAAATGTTAGAGATTTAGCTCCTTTAACATTTAGTCTGTTAAAGTGAGATAAACACTCATTATCTAAATCTGGATGGACCGTTTTAAACTATGCAACACTAGGAACCAACGAAGGTATTTCACCCGTATATTCCATATAGGTGGAACCCAATATTCTATTGATGATTCTCAATGAATTTAAACAATTGTTTATTTAGCTTTGACACTCCACATTGAATACAGAAACTCTTGCTACAACAACAAAACTACATCATTGTGTCTATAATAATCACCTTATATTCAATCCTCCCCTTTATCCATTGATCAACTGTATCTATTGATCACCTGAATTATCACCTGTATCCTTCGATCTTACGCATGTTTTACACGTCTCCACACTGCTGTTTGACGTCTGATGGCAGAAATTGTTCATTGGGTCATAAGGAAGGATTTATTGAAAGTTAGAGATTAAAAATATTTCAATTAAGTACTAATATATTTTCTGGCGTTGTTTCCTTTTGTCAGTGGTGCAGTATCGATGACCGGACAAGCAGAGATGTCGAGGGATGGGATGGAAAAACCGAGGACCCTTGACAGTTAGAATTCGATATAAGCGTAGGCCATAGCGTCAGAATTTCCCTCATAGCACTCTGTATGGCATATACCCATCTTCATTAGCCTAATAGGATGTTAAACCCTATTTTATCATGTGACAACAGAACTGTGTGCCTTATTTTGCAAGTAAATTGGGAAATCTGGATATCGGGACATTCTTACTGTGAAGATACATTGTACCTGTTGAGCTTTATTATAACTGCATGAATAAAACAATTCTATGTGGTCAAATGGTCGGTGCAGTGTATATAATATCTTGTCATGTTACTATTTGTGTTCGATATGTATATATCTTGCTAGCGTTATATACTATATTCTATGTGGTGATTGGTTAACTAATTTACAGTCTAGACTTAAATAAATTTAAACAATCTTGTTTTCTCTATTTACATCCTGCTCTTGAGTGTGAAAACATAGAATTCAACATTTTAATATATGTTATTCCACTGACTAAGGGTGCCGGGATGGCTCACTTACAGCAGATCTGGGGTTCATTAAGATTATCCAGCGTGTTTTCAATTTATCAGTGGTATATAACAGCTAACTACAACATGCAATACTATGTTACAGCTAACTACAATATGATTCCATGTTTCAGCTAACTATTATATTACAGCTAACTACAATATATAATACCATGTTTCAGCTAATTACAAATTATAATACCATGTTACAGCTAACTGTTATATATAATACCATGTTACAGCTAACTATTATATATAATACCATGTTACAGCTAAATATTATAAATAATACCATGTTACAGCTAAATATTATATATAATACCATGTTACAGCTAACAGCTAACTACAATATATAATACCATGTTTCAGCTAACTACAATATATAATACCATGTTACAGCTAACTATTATATACTATTCAAAAAAAGTAGGGGATATTTGATTTTGGGAGCATAATACTAAAATATGCAAATGACTACGAAAAAAGTCACTATAGAACCTAACAGAAGAAACATTTCCAGTTACATGTGACGCCCAAACGCACCAATAGCTACCGCATGGAATGCAGGTGATGCTTGGGATCATCATGGGGGTCCAACCCAAGATTTGCACGACTCTGACTTTGAATGTTACAGTCATTGTGGCATTGAATTCCAGGGTGGAAACATCAGTTTAATTGTTTTAGTGACCAGAAAACAAATTTCGATATGCGTCGGCTTACCCAAAATGATAGGTTACGTTCCCTTGGCATACTACAGATCGGCACAACACAGGCGGTTGTGGCGTGGACGATGAATGTTTCTCAGTCTGTCATAAGCAGGCTATGGTCCAGATACCGCGATACACAATCTGTACAGGACAGACCACGCTCGGGTCGACCAAGGGCGACAACTCAAGCCCAGGATCGATTTATCCGTACCTTGGCCTTGAGAAATCGTGTCATCACAGCAAATCAGATCAGCGCTCGTCTTCAAACAGACACTGGTGTGAGAGTGAGTGGCCAGACGATTCGGAATCGACTGCATAGGGGTCACCTTCGCGCCCGACGTCCTCGCGTGATCCCTTGTTTGAGAGATCATCACATTCAGGCAAGACGTCGTTGGTGTAGGGATCGTCAACACTGGGATAATCGACACTGGAGCAATGTGATGTTTTCAGATGAGTCAAGGTTCACTGTTGATTTTTTGGACAGACGTAGGAGGGTGTGGCGTCGTCGAAAGGGCGCTTCCAAGACGTTAACGTCATCTGACATGATCGATTTGGGGGTGGTTCTGTTATGGTGTGGGGAGGCATCACTGTTGCTGGAAGAACGGCTTTACATGTTGTTGCAGGGTGTGTTACAGGCCAGTACTACCGGGACAACATCTTGGCAGTCCATGTTGTGCCATTCGCACGACGTCATGGCCACCGTTTCATCTTAAAGGATGACAACGCAAGATGTCACAGGGCCAGGATCGTTACAGGTTACCTCCAACAACAGAACATCACCACATTACCTTGGCCAGCACTGAGTCCCGACCTCTCTCCCATCGAGCATGTCTGGGACATGCTTGGACAGGTTACGTCAACGTCAACAACGTCCTGCCAATGTCCAAGAACTTGCTGCTGCGTTGCAACAGGAATGGGACAATCTGGACCAAAATGACCTTAGATGTCTCATTAGGAGTATGCCACGTCGGATAACCCTAACCCAATGCTTGTTTGGCAAACAGAGGAGGATTTACCCGTTACTGACTTTGTTGTGATGCTGTGGTTACTTTGCTGTTTGACCCCGGGTATCATTTTACCCTTATAATGGTCAGTCTGTGCCTTACTTAGTCTAACGATTATTTGGAATAAATCGATGAATGTGAACTTCATTTCATTTTGTCATTTGTTTCTTCGTCAGTTTCATTAGGTGACTTTAATAACACTTAAAAATCAAATATCCCCTACTTTTTTTGAATAGTATATATAATACCATGTTACAGCTAAATATTATATATAATACCATGTTTCAGCTAACTACAATATATAATACCATGTTACAGCTTACTATTATATATAATACCATGTTACAGCTAAATATTTAATATAATACCATGTTACAGCTAAATATTATATATAATACCATGTTACAGCTAACTACAATATATAATACCATGTTTCAGCTAACTACAATATATAATACATGTTACAGCTAACTATTATATATAATAACATGTTACAGCTAAATATTATATATAATACCATGTTTCAGCTAACTACAATATATATATATAATACCATGTTACAGCTAACTATTATATATAATACCATGTTACAGCTAACTATTATATATAATACTGTGTCACAGCTAACTATTATATATAATACTGTGTTACAGCTAACTATTATATATAATACTATGTTACAGCTTACTACAATATATAATACTATGTTACAGCTTACTACAATATATAATACTATATGTTACAGCTTACTACAATATATGAAGGCAGAGGACAGGGAAGGGTCTATGACTGTGTATGGACTGTTTATCATTTAGTCACTTTAATACCCCATGCTATATTAAACCTTTTATAACAGTTGGACCCTGTATATAACAGTTGGACCCTGTAGTTGGACCCTGTATTTAACAGTTAGACCCTGTATATAACAGTTGGACCCTGTATTTATGTATTGAAAATAGAACCAATATAGTGTAGAATGGATGAAGTTTTGGTTTGAATTCTTGACGATCGATCGACCTGTCCTTAAGATCATGTAATAAACATTAATACAATAATCTGTGAGCGTTTTAACATCTTGTGATAATGTGCAGATTGACTTCTGTTGATTTAATTGCTTGTATGATATATTTCAGCATGAAAAACGACAAGCACCAGCCCCACCTCGACCAGAACATAACGGTGAACGTCCAATGGTATCAGCCAGTCTTTCTACTGCTATTTTACCTATATTATCACAGGTAAGTCTATAGATGGTTGGTGACTGAATAGTTAGCACGTGCACAGTGCATCATAAAGTCTGTCATTGAGACAACTGGGGTGGTTTCAATCTGTTTCACAGAGAATTACTTACAAATTATCTCTGTAACAGATGAGTGTAAACAACAGGTGCGTTACCTGCAGCGCGGCGTTAATGATTGGCTCAACGGCTCGTGCAATGTTTACTTAACACCTAACTGCTTCGGACAAAATGATGCATTTTACTCATTTTTACCTCAAAAAAATGTTTGAGAATTTAATTTGTCGGCGTAAAAAAGTTAATATGCCGTACTCATTAAGCCTCGTCGATGTCATGCTTATCAGTGGTTGTAGCGGCCAAGCGAATATTCACTGCGGGATCAGTTTGGGGTGGTTTGGATACTCCGGTTGTACGTGACAGGGAATAGGGTTGCCTGTCCGAGCAAAATGTTTCTCACAGCACCCTGCATGGTGTAAACTTGTCTTTAAAGCATACTGCATTGTGTAAGCTTGTCTTACAGCTAGGGCTAGGGTTGTTGTCATTTGCCAATCGATTATGATTTATAAAGTTATATTTTACAGTGAAAGGTTGATTATAAAGTTACAATTGATATTTTTCAGTTAAAGGTTGATTATAGGGAGGATTACAGTAGACTGGGACGTCCAGTACAAAAAACAGAAGCCATTGATGAATTACGGAATGCTTTTGATTTAGCTGAGAAATCTTGTCCTGGTCTGGCAGATGATCTTGTATCTGGGATATTAGCACGGATAATGGAAGAAAGCAAAATGAGAGAGGGTGACGTACGACGGGCGATAGACAGAACAAAACGATGATCCAGGTAGGGATTACAATCTTATTGGATGATCAAATGGTTAGCGTGTGCACGTTGTATCATACAGTCTGTTATTGAGTCAACTGGCGTGGCTTCGAATCACCAGTTGTACGTGACACCTGTCCAAACTCATGGCTTTTCTCCAGGTCGTCTGGTTTCCTCCTGCAAATTATTGAAAAAAATTTCACCACATGTTAATCTAGAAATGACTTGGTTGTTGGGTGGCACAGTAGATTAACAAATGATACAGTCTTGTCATTGAGTCCACTGTCGAGTACTTGTATCTGTCCCCTTTACCATATGTTAGTCCCGAAATCTCTTAGTTTGTGTTTAGTGGAAGGATGTTACACCCCATCTCTCTCGTTTCAGATGAAGTTTGAAGTGGATGTTTGTTTGTCTTAGATTGTTATCAACGACTACGACAGGAAGACGATGAACCTGATGTAAATCAACCAATCAGCACCAAGAATCATGTCATTTCATCAGAACAAATCCGGTAGCGAGCGACATCTCATCAATAATTAACATAGATAAATATATCTTTAATTTTTCTACACAATTAAATCATCACCTGATTCAATCATCATCATCATCATTCATTCAATTATAGTCATTGTTAATTATCACTATAGCAACCTGAATATTCCAAATATAGATATTTTCTTTCTGATGCGTGGGATAACTTAATTTACTTATCTAACATAACTGTGTGTTTGATTTTATTGCATTTCATAGTTTTCTCTTCACATCTGTTACAGAGTTTAATTAATCCAGATTTATTGACAGCATTTTATTGTCTATTTATGGGTGGTGGGTCACAGACGGACAATGACAACAGCAAATTATAATAAACATGGAAGAAACCTTTTTCAGAAATTTTGATCGATATAGTTCAATCTTTCCCCCTCATTTCTATATACACTAGGGTTGCCCAAGGGCTGGAATGGGTCAGCTCGAGTCGTGGATTAACTTTGACCAAGTGGCGTTGGTTAAACCACTACCAACAAATAGGGCTGGGTAAAATATCGATATAAATCGATAGTATCGATTGGACAGTCCAGAAAAGCACTATCGATAGCGGTGGGTTATTATCGATTATCGCTCTTCGTCTATTTTTCTTGCGTCTGAAATGTCAATGTTTTCTTTAATTTAATAATAATACACCGCTCACTTTAATTACTATCAAGTTTCAATGTAGTAACACATAACAAAATTGTGACTGCTTATTGAACAGCCGTTTTCATAAATTCACTCTCATTGAAACGTGTACGTGTGCCTCAGTAATAGAGTACCCGGTACAATAAATAGCACACATGGACGACAAAACGCTTGTTGATTTTCCCGGCAAAGCTAAAATCCTTAGACAGGAGCAAACGATCTTTCGCAACTTCATATGGTTTTGAACTTTGAACTTACACTGTATGTATCCAGTCTTGATGACGACCGTGAAAATAAGTTTGTTTTCGATACTATCGATTATCGACCGACATTTCATTGTCGATTATCGATAGTAAAAATCACTATCGATACCCAGCCCTACCAACAAATCTATGTTTATTTTGATATTCTGCTGTGATTTAACAAATTATTTGTTTTATGTTTGATTATAAGATAAATAGGGGTGATTTGATTCAGTATTATCGTTATTTCATATCTTAGAATAGGATGGAAAAAATCTAGAATTCATGTTTGCTATTTTAAAAACTCTGTTATCGTATATACTTTTACGATTTCACAAGACATTGTAAAAAACAAAAATCAAACATATTTACCTTGTCTGGAAGTTACAAATAAAAATAATTGAGTCTTGTATATATTTAGACAAGATTATCCAGCCTGATACATTGCTAAATGAAAATCAAAAAAAATGTGGATACTGATCATCCCAAAACAAATCACAGAATGATTAAAATTAAACCAGGGAGGGTAATTCATGTCTATACTGGAAATAATGAAACAAAGGGAAGATAATTCATATTTAGATGAAAACAATAAAACATAAAAACTGTATTTGATCAATTAAAAGTGGAGTAATACGATGAGTATTTTAATGGATCTGATTCTAACTAGGAAATAAGTTAAATTATTACCAGGGTTATTTTGTATAAATTGTGTATTTATTGATTATTGAATAGAGATGAATTAAAACTGAAACATATCACTTGGTTCGCACAGTTTATAAAATAACATCTGAACATGTTGCCATTTCTGTATTACTACAAGTTGACTGACTGGACAGTCTTGATTAAAGAATGGTGCACTAGGCAGGCAATGCATGATCACAGATAAGGTGCACTAGGTAGGCAATGCATGATCACAGACAAGGTGCACTAAGCAGGCAAAAAGTCATCTGTTTTGTAGCAACAGAAACCCAACATGAGAAGTTTTCTTATAAACTAATTTGTAAATAATTTAACATTTATATTAAGACATAGTTGTACATAATATATATAAATATATAAATAAATAAATAATATATCTTTATAAAAAATATAAACCAACCCTGATCTGACAATAAATGTTGCTATGTATAATAAAAACAACCGAACACAGTTTTTTCGACGAGTAGTCATTTTCACCTGCTTAGCTTCATGTTAACTAAATGTGATTGATTACGTATTTCACCCGCTCTCCCCATCTTACTCATGATGATTTTAAGAATTGTGATGGCCTGTTATTTGAAATGAAAATAAAATTAGTAAGACATTAAACAATCATTACATTTCATTTATTAGGCTGCTTTTTTTTTTTTAAATTAGAAATTTGTGTTCGGTGATGAATTTTATTCACTATTTGCATATAAGTGGTTTGCATATAAATGATTGTGATGCTAAATTCATTGTCATGGTATTCTTGTAGCAATGGTAACTCCGTTGTCATGGTATCTTCGTAACTAGGTTATCTTTGTCATGGTATCTTTGTTGTCATGGTATCCTCATACTATAGTAATGGTATCTTTAGAACTATGGTATCTTTGTTGTCATGGTATTAAAGATGCTGATTTCCAGGGGGAAACAATTTTGCTATAGGGTTAGGGTTGGGTAAACAATCAATGGTTTAGATTCTTGCTGTTTAAAGAGGAATTGGTACCCATCCTGTAAATAACTCTCATCATGGAAATAGTTGCTTCCCTTTAATAGACAAAATCTAGGGGATGTTCGATTGTCAGTTCGAAACGTTCCAAATTGGCGGAATTGCAATTATGTGACATGGAATTCAGTTGTGTCACAGTTCTGTTAGTCCAGACGACAGAGGTAGTGTGAGGATGTTACGGCTGCAATCAAGCATCCCTTACTTGTCTCCTGTCTAATTTATTAAGCGTACATATTTTTTATACTGTTATAAAAACGGGGCTGGTTTCACAAACACTTAAATAGATTTTAACTAAAATCGTCCCTAAAATAAATAGTTTTGTGAAACACCAACATTTTAAGTTAAGATAAAATTTTAACTTAAAATGTTACGATGAAATTTTAGTTTGATGATTTTATGGAGATTTAATTTTTTGTGAAACGGGGCTCTTGACTGAAAGGTTCATTACTGCTTCATTTCACTCAAGTGGTGTTTACGATTATGGTAGTGGAGCAGAAATTTACATCATAATGCACATGATATAAAAATTAAACACATTGTATTTTTTCTCATGTCTGTATATAATTTGGGTGGAATATATTATTATAATTATTATGATTATTATGTAACTAATGAAATTTGAATAGTTGTTATTATATTATATATTATATTATATTATATTATTACTGACAAACAACCATATAAGATGTACATTTTCATCCAATCACAGTATCAGAAGTTCTGTTTCTCCTTAGATATATTACTATGGTAACAGTAACAGTGTTATCTCTCTTCAGATATCAGCCCCATTCTGTTATCTGTGTAATTTTTCAGTTTAACATACATTATGCAAGAGTTAAATCTGCCTATTGCAGGTCTTTCTTTCAGCCTGAAATGTTATCTAAATTATTAATTAGACATTAATTAACTTATCCAGACCATAATCAACTCGCGATGTCAAGGCTATCATACAATATTTATTGGATTAGGATCCGATTAGCTGAGCATCTTTTATTCATGATTTAATCATGAAATGGAGACAATGATTTTTATGGTACCGATTTTGATAATGATGGAGGCTCTGCAGAATATTCAATGCTAAAATCTTGGTCCAAGGTGTTCGAGGGTGGATCAATTTAACTGACGTTTTCAGCAAATTGCCTTTACATTATCTTGTTTTCAACATTTATAGTGAGCACTTCCAGCTCTGTATCTAATCTCCAATAATGTATCTTTAATTTATGACATTAATTGTCAAAAAATTTCCAGACAGGAAAATTGTGATACTTTAATTCTAAAATGTTCCCGTTTTCTTAATCTAGTAACCTCTTTATGCTGGCATTTATCTGAAGATGAAATATACATACAACTGTATTTTTATACGCCCACATTTTAATGTGGACGTATATTGTCGTCACCCCTGTTCGTCTGTCCGTCCGTCCACAATTGTTTGTGAACAGTCTACAGGTCACAATTTTTATCCGATTTCAATGAAACTTAAAATATAGGTTTATCACCCTAAAACCTCTGTTCCTTTCGATATTGGCATGTATCGGTCTGTAACTTCCTGGATTATGGCCCCTGATTGTACGAAAAATCACGTTTTTAGCTTGTGAATAGTGTAGAGGTCACAATTTGGAACCGATTTGGATGAAACTTGAAATGCATGTTTATAACCCAAAGATCTTGGTTCCTTTCGATATTTGCGCCAATCGGATCGTAACTTCCTGAATTATGGCCCCGGATTGTCCGAAAAATCGCTCTTTTTAGCTTGTGGTCCCTCTGGAGGTCAAAATTGTTATCCGATTTAAAAAAACGTTTGATTATATCACCGTTACATGGTTGTGGGGGTTGAGTTCGAATTTCGTGAAAATCTGACCAAAATGGACGCCGCTTGTACGCGAATACTATAAAAAATATGGTATATCGTATCAAGGTTGTGGACCATCTAAAGGTCTCAATTATTATCCGATTTTAAAAATAATATTAAATGTTTCGTATACTAAACGTTAGCGTGGGGCAGAACTTTATAAAAACCAAACAAATTCTAATGATTTTCTGATGATTACTTAAAATGCAACAACTCTTGTTGACTGCTCGGACGATTTAGCTGCTGTGTGGGCGTATGTTTCGTTGCCTGGCAACCTATTTTAATATATAAATATATATATTAAAAGATGACAAATTAGGAGTCTTGATGACCATTATAAAGGTGATAATCCTGACATAACTGAATATATATTTCACAACATACCACATTTATAAGAATAAAATATATTAATTGATATAAAATAAAATAAAACATGCAGTATTCTTTGTTTTCTTTATTTAAACCTTGGTAAATTTATATAGTAAAATGTCTAGGTCGCTGTTCGTCCGGTTCTAATCCATGTCGTATTCGGTCCTCCAAATTTTCTGAATCTGCCATACGTATGGTTTGAAGTTGGACATTGACCCCCCTACAATCTGCAGTATCCGCCACACAGCAGCCTATCTGACCGCAACAACTATGAGTCTCTTGACTCGTTCCAAATTACAAAGTAAAATACAGAACACCAACACACTTACACCTATACAGCTAAAGAGTCTTTTGACACTTTCCCAATTACAAAGTATAAGTGCAATAAAACAGACCACCAGCACAAATACACCTATACTCACACCAGCTATCCCTCCAGCACTCAGTTCTTCTGTTAAATTGGGAAAAACATATACTATTCAAAAAAAGAAGGGGATATTTGATTTTTAGGTGTTATTAAAGTCACCTAATGAAACTGACGAAGAAACAAATGACAAAATGAAATGAAGTTCACATTCATCGATTTACTCCAAATGATCGTAAGACTAAGTAAGGCACAGACTGACCATTATAAGGGTAAAATGATACCCGGGGTCAAACAGCAAAGTTATCCACAGCATCACAACAAAGTCAGTAACGGGTAAATCCTCCTCTGTTTGCCAAACAAACATTGGTCCGACGTGGCATACTCCTAATGAGACGTCTAAGGCCATTTTGGTCCAGATTGTCCCATTCCTGTTGCAACGCAGCAGCAAGTTCTCGGACATTGGCAGGCCGTTGTTGACGTTGACGTAACCTCTGTCCAAGCATGTCCCAGACATGCTCGATGGGGGAGAGGTCGGGACTCAGTGTTGGCCAAGGTAATGTGCTGATGTTCTGTTGTTGGAGGTAACCTGTAACGATCCTGGCCCTGTGACATCTTGCGTTGTCATCCTGGAAAATGGAACGGCGGCCACGACGTCGTGCGAACGGCACAACATCGACTGCCAAGATGTTGTCCCGGTAGTACTGGCCTGTAACACGCCTTGCAACAACATGTAAATCCGTTCTTCCAGCAACAGTGATGCCTCCCCACACTATAACAGAACCACCCCCAAATCGATCATGTCTGATGGCGTTAACGTCTTGGAAGCGCTCGTTTCGACGACGCCACACCCTCCTACACCAACGACGTCTTGCCTGAATGTGATGATCTCTCAAACAAGGGATCACGCGAGGACGTCGGGCGCGAAGGTGACCCCTATGCAGTCGATTCCGAATCGTCTGGCCACTCACTCTCACACCAGTGTCTGTTTGAAGACGAGCGCTGATCTGATTTGCTGTGATGACACGATTTCTCAAGGCCAAGGTCCGGATAAATCGATCCTGGGCTTGAGTTGTCGCCCTTGGTCGACCTGAGCGAGGTCTGTCCTGTACAGATTGTGTATCACGGTATCTGGACCATAGCCTGCTTATGACAGACTGAGAAACATTCATCGTCCGCGCCACAACCGCCTGTGTTGTGCCGATCTGTAGCACGTAACCTTTCATTTTGGGTAAGCCGACGCATATCAAAATTTGTTTTCTGGTCACTAAAACAATTAAACTGATGTTTCCACCCTGGAATTCAATGCCACAATGACTGTAACATTCAAAGTCAGAGTCGTGCAAATCTTGGGTTGGACCCCCATGATGATCCCAAGCATCACCTGCATTCCATGCGGTAGCTATTGGTGCGTTTGGGCGTCACATGTAACTGGAAATGTTTCTTCTGTTAGGTTCTATAGTGACTTTTTTCGTAGTCATTTGCATATTTTAGTATTATGCCCCCAAAATCAAATATCCCCTACTTTTTTTGAATAGTATATTAGGTTCAATTATTGTTTCAATAGATTACCGTGAAGTCCTTTGATTTACTTAAAACCGACAAAAACAAGTCCTGGTTAGAAGTCTAACGCTCGCCTGTCCGTCATCCATAATCACGGCCCTTACATAGTTGACCCGGTAACCCACCAAAATTCACCAACAGCCTATGGATTCCTACTGTAATAAGACTGTTGCCTAATTTAAGGTTTGTAGAGTAGGGGGCTAGTGACACACTTGCTCTGACTAAATATTATACGAAAACATTCGCAAGTGATAGATATTATCTTTGGGACGAGAGACGTGGGGTTTAACTTCCACTGGGTCATTTCGGGACTAACATGGTGCAATTTTATTCTAATACTTATCCGTAGGGGTCTTTAGCAATGGAAGGAAACCGGAGGGAAATACGAGGTTGGACAGGTGTCCCTAGCTAGTCCATGTCACGTCACTCAATAATAGAACTCGTGGCCTACATGGTACGCTTTAGATCATTCGGCTACCCAACCCCGGTGATATCTTGAGTTTAATAATGATATTTGAATGTACTTACCCGTTTCTTGTGTTGGTTGTTTGGAATAATACAAGGCATTGAAACTTCTATGAGATTTCGTGGAGTCTTAACTGGAATTGTATGTAAATCTGTATGCCGGAACTCTCATAGCTAACCTCTTCGTAGCATGTACTTCCCAATAATTTAGAGTTATTGTCTGGTCCTGTAAAAAAATATAGAACAGATTAAATCATTGCTTCACTATACGGGCCGTATATAAACCAGACACGGTATAGATTAAAAGGTAAAGGTGGGGGGGGGTCTGTCTCATGCCTCCCAATAATTTACAATAGATGCAGTCTTTACTGGGCCGTGTAATATATAGCAATATATTACCATACTTGACCAAAGGTATTGTAATATACATGACGTATTGGAATCTTTGCAATGGTTATGATATTGAATATCTAGTCCCGAAATGACCCAGCTTGTGTCGAGTGGATGTTAGATTTAAACACAATATTTAAATCATAAAACGACGATGCATATTTGATTTTCAACGATTTTCGATAATTACTGCTTATCCTGAGCAGAAAATGTACATTGTCAAACTTAATCAAGGTACTGATGTAATGAAACTATACACTAAGCTTCATCACTTTGACTTAATTAGAAATGAAGTTATAGTGTCCAAAATCACCAACCAATCAAATTGCTTATCTCTGCTTACCCTGAGCAGAAAATGTTCATCTTCGAACTCCATCAAAGCATTGACCTAATACAGACCTGCACCACGTTTGAACATTCTAGCTCAATATGATAGCGAGTTATTGTGTTCCAAAGTCTCGGCAAATCAAAATGCTTATCGCTCTGTTTACCCTGAGCAGCAAATACTCATCATCGAGCTTAGTCAGAGTATTGATTTAATGAAACTATACACCAATTTTCATCACTATCACTTAAAGCTGAACTCCTATTACAAAAATACCGAAATAATGTAATAAAAAAAATTAACGCACTCAAGCCGCCATACTTGTTTCCGATTTGTGAAATAAGTATGGCGGACATCGAGGCTTATGACCCGGGAAGGTTAGCCGATCTCACTTCCAGTTTATTTCTTGTCAGCAAGCTATACACATCCGGCTTTATTCTCTTCACACGGTTCACTGATTGCTGTATTTCCCCAACAGTATACCAAATTATTGAAGATTGCAGAATTTCTGATCAGGTAAGACTGTAAATAATAATATGAACTGCGTCTACTACAATATCAATTTCTTCCACCTTGGTAAAATGGAGAAAAAACATAACATCAATAAACTTAGCACTGTCAAACACCCCAAATCCCCAATGAGAGCCGGCCCAAAAAATGTAGTTATGTCCCTTGATCGTTTTCATGAACACTATTCAACATGGAAGATATGAAGAAGACAATAGTTTGTATAGGTGATTTGTTTTGGTTGAAAAACAGGTTGGGGTAAGCCATCGTTTACATCTTTTGTTTTGGAGTAAAGCTTAGACTATATTGTAGTAGACGCAGTTCATATTATTATTTACAGTCTTACCTGATCAGACATTTTGCAATCTTCAATAATTTGGTATACTGTTGGGGAAAATACAGCAATCAGTGAACCGTGTGAAGAGAATAAAGCCGGATGTGTATAGCTTGCTGATAAGAAATAAACTGGAAGTGAGATCGGCTAACCTTTCCGGGTCATAAGCCTCCATGTCCGCCATACTTATTTCACAAATTGGAAACAAGTATGGCGGCTTGAAGGCGTTAACTTTTTTTATTACATTATTTCGGTATTTTTGTAACCGGAGTTCAGCTTTGATCAGAACTGAAGTTATTGTGTGCCGAAGCATCAACCTATAAAATTGCTCATCTCTGCTTACCCTATTTAGAAAATGCTCATATTCGAACATTGGTCTAGTGAACGCCTACGCCAAGTTTGAACATTGTACCCCAATTAGAAGGGGGGTTATTGTGTTCCAAAGTCATCAAGGTATTGGCCTATTAAACACATACACCTGTACCAAGTTTGGACATTCTAGCTCAATTAGAAAGAGATTTATTGTGTCCCAAACTAGATCATTTCGTAAGCAGCCGGAGCAAACCGGAGGACCTGAAGAAAAAAACAAGGTTGGAGAGGTGACCTTACTCCTTGGCACGTAAAACCAAGGATTCGAAACCACGCCAGTTGTAATAATCCAAATATGGTAACCCCATGCGTTTGAAACGTGGTTAGCCGCCCTCCTAGGTACCCATATAAGTACACCTTGTTGAAATTCAGGGTAGCGTCTGTGCAGCTGACCAATCCGATAAAGGAACTACCTGGTTAATTTCCAGGGGCTCAACATTCTCGGGCATAGAGAAGATATAGAGCAGTCCGAGAGGGGAACAACACACCAATCGGACATCATTTAGACACCACTTGGATTAGATCACCCCGTTAAGTCGTAGGAGAGCCATATGATGTTGAGGGGTAAATGGTGAGGCAAAGAAAATCGAGCTGGGGAAAGGGAACTTATATTTAACTTATATTCAATGTCATAGCTGGTATTATGAATGTTACAAAGATATAAAAACATAGTTAACGTTAAAAGTGTTCTAGACTTATTGAACATTGAAAATGGTTATCACGACGTGAAGTCTAAGAAAGTCCTAGATGAAAGTGTCACCCTAGTATCACGGGCCGTAGTATCAAAGTCGTTTATTTGGTGCCTCGACACAGCATAGTGTCACATAACGTGATAACGTGATGATCTAGCTAAATATTGACAACCCACCTAGGCTAATATTCGTATAATAATTGTATGGATGATATAGATTAGCCAGCCCTGAAGGCGATTCGGAGGTGGGCTGGGGGTGTGGCGTGGGTGACGGAATGGATAGCATTTACGTGCTGTATCATAAAGCCTGCCATTGGCGTGTTTTCGAATCTTGGCTGTACGTGACAAGGAGTAGGGTCGTCAGCCCTACCACGTGGGTTTTCTCCGGGTCCTTCGTTTTCATTCCACTGCAAAAAAAACCCTACGTGCAAGCGAATTGTTGAAAAACCTCATGTTAGTCCCGAAATGACCTAGTTTGTGTCAAGTGGATGTTAAACCTTTCCTTTCCTTCGTACCATTCATTGACAGCCTTGTCAGACTTTCCCCGTGTTTCCTTGTAATGATGACGTCATGTCAGCTCTTTCTGGCCGGCACCCAGGTCTTGCAACATCATTGGTAAAATTGTGTTCCCCTCGAGAGGGACTATGTTGGAAGAAACCGTCGACTTTGTACAGATCTTTCACAACTAAATGTTTAGAACTTTTCAGCAAGTCCTCGTATTGGTTGTTTAAATCATTATGTCCCCATTTTAATAGTCACGTGACTCAATAACGTGTAACGCCACCTTTATTTGTCTTGAAGGATAGGGTTGGGATGATTATGGCAAATTTTGTCACTAAATACCCCTTCGCGAGATGTTTCAAAACGAAAGTAGGGTTTTAAATTTTTTCTACACGAATCGGTATACTATAAAGCGATGTACAGTGGGTGAAATTTTGCCCGGGTAGCTGCATTTTCCGTCTATTCACCGCCGATTTAAAATGGATAACTAACAAACACGAGGTATACAAAATGAACAACAACGGAAGAAAAAATTATTTATTTTTCAATCTTGGTTACATTTTAAAATCTTGATTTATCTGGTTTTTATGAAGAAATACAGATGAATATATTAAAGTTATTGGTTTAAATGAATATATTAGAGAGACAGAGAGGGAGGGGGGAAAAAGAGGGGGCGAGGCTTAACGTCCACTCGACACATACTAGGTCATTTCGGGAATTCCCTTGTGCGTAGAGGTCTTTAGCAGTGGGAGGAAACCGGAGGACCCAGAAAAAACCTACGAGCTGGGACAGTATAATTTATAAAGAAAGAACTAAATAACATTCATTTATTTATAAAAAAAAGTGGTTAAATATCACAATTTATTTTATTGAATCTAATAATAGTTTACTGTAGTACAGTGGATATAAAATAACATAAGCTCGTTTGATTAAACCTCACAAATAGAATCTCCACATCTAACACCTGAAAAATACAAACATATAACAGTTTACTTACAAACAATATGACACCTTATTACGTCATTGGGGGGGGGGGGTAGTGGACTAGAGTGCCGCGCTTCGACCTCTAGCTGGCCGGTCACCACTGGCTTGCTGCTGCATGGTTTCGAGTCCTGGTGTGAGCGTTTGTGGCATGGAGATAGGGGCGCCTTCTAAACCTCGTGGGTTTCCTCTGGGCACTCCGGTTTCCTCCCACTGCTAAAGACCCCTATGCGCAAGCGAATTATTGAAATAAAATTAAAAACCATATGTTAGTCCCGAAATGACCTAGTTTGTGTTGAGTGGACGTTAAACCCCAATTCTCTTTCTCTCTCTATTACGTCATTGTGTCCAAGCTTAAGTCGCTCTGATTTCAGTTTTCTAGATGTAAAAAAGATAAGATTCTGCGCTGTCTTCATATTTTCACCATTTCTGTTATTATCTCTGTCATCCTATCCAAGTATGTTAAAGTAATGAATGTTTATAAAAGGACAGTGTAAACCTATAATACACCATTATATATCATGACCAGAGGTACAATTCAGGTCATATTAATAAGTGATTCTAAATACGTGTAGAATAGGGATTATTAACTTGCACAGAATCCGTCAATACAACGAGTCACACCACACTCCCTGTCTGAATCACATTTTGCTATAAAAAAATAAGTAATATATTATTACATACGACATATCTAACTATCTATTAACAATCGCTGTCTTCAATACATCGTACTATAAAAATAAGTCATATATTTTTACACACAACAATATCTATCAATCTATCAACCCTGTTAGGACAAACACTGTACGCTTTTTTTTCCCATCTAGACGTTTATTACAAGTTTATTACATTAATCAGATGATGCAAGCAATAACTACTTGCATTGTCTTATAATCTACAACATGTTTATGATTAGACCGGTGAAGGAACCAGGAACTACTTGCAAGGTCTTATAATCTACAACTGAAGGAACCAGTAACTACCCCTCTATCTGAATATAGATCAGTTGAAATAGATCGGGTCAAATATTGGCTAATACTCTGATTACAAACCGTTGTGCTAAAACTGCCCTTGCTATCAGGTACATTATGACTATATCCCCGACACCTATAATCGTAACTAGATAAAAAAAAATGAGTAAGAGTTACAGATTTCTAGAAGTAGTATCTATTACTAAATACATCGGGTTCGTATAAACGAGTATCTAGAATATAAATCATATTTACCGAGACAAACACCATCTGAACAACAACCAGTGTTATTATCATTCCAGGCGTTACAGCCAAATGTAGCTATAATAAATAGAAATTACAATATAGAATTGTGTTAAACAGCCTTTAAAACCACGACCATAACTGGTATTAACAGTCTACCCAACATAGTCACTTACAATATAGAATTTCGTTTAAGATTACCTTCATAAGATAACAGAGAAAGGAGATCAGGTTGACAAAAATCTAACAAATCATCCAACATAGGATAGTGTTACCAGGCGTTCCTTTTGTTAAGGCAATACGGTATATACTGCTAAGTACAATCAAATGATCAGGTAGAACAGCATTAATTATAGAAATAGACGTGTTATAATGAATTACATATATCTATATTATACTTACACCTGCACGTGTTGTTTAAACATTTATTATGATAATGGCAGAATCCTTCCCCACATTGTTCACCTGAAACATTTGAACTTAGATTGTTGGACGCATATATATATATATAATTTTGGATATATATATATCCAAAATTATTAGGACAATCGCAAAGTTGCACTACTTTGTTTCACGGTAAATGATAAAAGGTATGCTGACACAAACTGATTTCAACACTGGTTTAATAACATTTTAAAGTACTTTTCGAAAGTATATATATTCGAAATAAAGATGTTTTAGGAAAGAAAATTAGATTTTTGCGAGTGCTTTATTAAGCTTCATCAGGCAAATTTTACCATTTCCAACAATTGATGTGACGTAATAACGTCATGGTTACAACAATCAACTATGATGGATATAATATTATGTACGATAAAATAATATGCATATATCATGTATCATTAACAAAATTATTAATTAAACATTTATAATTTACACAACTATAATGTTAGTATAACAAAATCAACACCTTGAATTAAGCAATGGTTTGAATTTTTCAATAAAATATAATTTCTTTTGCTTCTAATAGATCGTTGTTTTGCTGTTTAATTGATATAACAGAAAGAAATTAATCCTGCATTTGCCGCAAACATCGAGGTGTCGGCTCAGGGGTATCATCCTGTATAGCGGATTAAGAATATATTGTCGATGGAGGTTCATTCTTAATCTAAGCATATTTATGGTCTTTCCAATATATCTACCCTTACAGCCCGGAAAAATTATAACAAATATAATATAATCGGCTCGTTATTCGTTATTTGAATCCCGAATCCCGAATAACGTGCCAACTTTACGTTGCCGTAAGTCGGTCTGTTTTAGTGGCGAATCCCGAATAACTTGTTGGCTCTTAAGATAGAACGTTCAGTTATTAGTGGCGAATCCCGAATGAAGTGCCCTGTTCGCTAAAAAAACGGTCGTCTCCTTGCTAGTCAGTCACCCAACGTTCACTTACTGCCCCATGCACCCCAACAAACCAGTCAGCACCGTACTCGCTGGAAATGCTGCTGTCTCCGTTCTAGTCGGCCACCCGACGTTCACTTACCCTTACGTTCGGAGGTATCGACGAAATGGTCGCATGGAAGGTAGACCGCTCTTTTTAGTGTCGAATCCCGAATCCCGAAAAACGTGCTGGCGAATCCCGAATAACGAGCCAGCCCGGTATTCGGGATTAATCCGCTCGTTATTCGTTATTTGAATCCCGAATAACGTGCCAACTTCACGTTGCCTCGGATCGTAACTTCCTGAATTATGGCCCCTGATTGTACGAAAAATCACCATTTTTAGCTTGTGGTCCCTCTGGAGGTCACAATTGTTATCTGATTTAAAAAAACGTTTGATTATATCACAGTTTCACCGTAGTTATGGGTGAGTTTGAATTATGTTTTACTGATGATTACTTAAAATGCAACAACTCTTGTTGACTGCCCAGACGATTAAGCTGCTGTGTGGGCGTATGTTTCGTTGCCTGGCAACCTATTTTTTGTCTACATAATTGCTTGAAAGTGTCACCAAATATACGAGAATGTGGTTCGGCTGAACCCCATCCGTTTTGAAAAATCATATATCCACCCCTGTGAACAGTCTCGTCCTGGAAAAAATTCCTCGTCACAAGAACATGACAATTTATAAAAGAAACCTTACGTTTTGGAACTTCAGAAGAACCTGGCATTTTTTTGTGCCACGTTTGGACAAAAATGGCACGTTTGCCCCCCCCCTCTCCAATACAATGCAAGTATTGAAATTTTCCACACTTCTCCAGTGGTTTTCCGATGGGTCCTGTTGGCTCGCGATGCCCAGAGAGCTCCCATTGGACAGCGGGAAACCTCTTTCACGACGGCTTCGGTGACTCATCAATTTCTATCTGAAATACATCCGCTAGCCAAAATTGCCCTGTGATACCTACGCATTATATACTGAGCGCCATAGAAAACGCATCACTTAGTTGTTTGTTTAACAAATTGATCCTGTAAACATATCTTATTTATTTTGCTTCTTATTGTTAACAATATTCAAATGGGAACACATCAATAACAACACATTTGTACACTTATGGATGTTTAATCTGTAATCAACGGTACAAAGTCAGAGGGGTCAAAACCAAAAGTACGACACAGATGGTTAATTCCATGCCACGTCGCTGCACAGAATGCGTAAGAGCCAGTGGAGGACACACGCGCTACTGACATCTGTGTCGTATTCTCTATTACATGTAGGACTACGCGTCTCATGTCGGCCTGAACGACCGAAAATATCAATACTGTTATGCTTGTACCATTTAACCGATTGAATTGCCTCTTTAAGTGTTTTCAGACGAGAATTACAGACATACTGTCCATCCTCTTTATCATAAGACCCTTGGCAAAAACAAAGAATTACTTGACTTGTTACAAGTTCATCGGTACAATCCGTAAAGTCACCGGAAGCCACTGACAAAACTCTATCAGCCCAATCGTTCAACTTTTTGTCGCAAGATTGCCGCAAATTCTGAAATTGAATCATAGACGTGTCGGGTAAATCCTGATTACCAAATCTACGATCTAACTTATCCATTAATTCAAAACACGTCATATTAGTATATCTAGTCGAAACTATGGAGTAATACTCGCTGGCTTTGCCTACCAGGCAAATCCTAGTTGATCCCGACACTCCTGGTCGGACCAATTATTCATAGTCGTAAACCGTGTAAACTTATTTGCGAAAGCTTGGCAGTTAGAATTGCCATCGTAGGACAGTGATTTAGGCGCCAAAGAAAAACGACATTGTCTTTGGTCGGGTTGCACATTACCCCTATTCAGATAGGTATTTTTAGTTGCACCGGAGAGTGGCGGTGTCTCTTCCTCAGAAACATAACGCTAACGCTACAATATACGACCACATTCCTGTTTTGATTGATATGGTACTTTGTCAAGAAGGATAGGCGTTTGGTTTGTTTAGCGTTGAGGGTCGTGCTTCAACACCAAGATACTCCATTCAAAATTGTGGCTTTCAGACGCTAAAGGCAAAAGGTGGGCGTGGCTCTGCCCCCCTGGGGATCGGGACATTCACCAAAATCAACAGTGGACGCCCTCAGGCTATAAGGAATACATATGCCAAGTACAAAGCTGATTCATTCAGAATTGCGGCCTGTAAACGACAAACACAAAAATTGGGCGTGGCTTGCCTCTGGGAGTCGGGACGGTCCATTTAGAATCATGACCTGTAGACAACACACACAGACAAGAAGTAAAAATGGACATGGCTCTGTCCCTGGGGGGTAAAGAAAATCACCAAAAACAATAGGGGTCATCCTTAGGGTATAAGGAATAGGTATGCAAAGTTTTAAAAGGATCTGTCAAGAATTGCATCCCGTAGGCGAACACAAGACACCAAAACATTGGGCTTGGCTCAGTCCCTGGGGGTCCGACATGCACCAAAAATAATAGTGGTCAGCCTTAGGGTATAAGGAATAAGTATAAAAAAGTTTTCAAGACAATCGATTAAGAATTGTGGTCTGTAGGTGACACCCTAACCCTAACCCTAACCCCTAACCCTAACCCAAACAAATACAAGAAATGGGCGTAGCACTGTCCCTTGGGGTTGGGCATGCACCAAAAACAATAGGGATCTTTCTTAAGGTACCAAGAATAAGTACGCAAAGTTTCAAGATGATACATTAAGAAATGCAGCATGTAGATGTCCTACAAACAAATACACGAAATGCTCCCCGTACGCGACACACAGATACACAAAAAGAAAATGGGCGTGGCTCTTCCCCCTGGGGGTTGGGTATGTGCCCCAAACGATAGGGGTCATCCTTAGGGTATAAAGAGTAAGTATACAAATTTTGAATCCAGTAAGAATTGCGCCCTGTAGGCGACACAAAGACATACGAAAAGAAAATGGGCGTGGCTCTGCCCCTGGGGATTGGGCATGCACGTCAAACGATAGGGTATAAAAAAATATGTAAGAAAAGTTTCAAGATTAACAGGGGTGACGGCATAATACGTTCACATTATGAATGTGGACGTATAAAAATCGAAACCACAAAGTAAAGATACCGACAAATCCATAACCTCTTGAATTTGCATTAATTCTTCCCTATCGAGTTTCCCACAGGCCTTGCGGGTCCCCAGCATTTTATCTGTTGCCTCGGGGCTTACACCCAGACCCAATAATTCATCACGGGTACACGTGTTGACGTTCACCCTGTATGACATAATGTCCCTTTAATCAGTCAATACTACTTCTAAACCTATAAAAATATTCCCCATGCAATACGAAATTTATTCACCTGACAATGATTGCATTAATTAATTCGCCACGTATAGTTAACAAGACGGCGTGCAGGTAGTTACGAATTACTTACGAATTATCTCTGTAACGGATGACTGTCCACATCACGTGCCTTGACTGCACGCTTCGTAGTCATTGGCTCAACGGCTCGTGCAATGTTTACTTAACACCTAACTGTTTCGGGCAAAATGATGTATTTTACTCATTTTAATACCCATTTACACTTAATAGGAAATATTTTTAACTACGAATACCTCAAACGTCTTTATTTTTTTTTCTTTTACCTTAAAAAAATGTTTGAGAATTTAATTTGTCGGAGTAAAAAAGTTGATATGCCGTTAAGCCGCGTCGATGTCATGCTTATCATTGATTGTAGCGACCAAGCGAATATTCACTGGGGGATCAGTTTGGCACGTGCCGTCAAGTATTAGGCCCCACAACGCACGTGGGCTGCTACTGTGTAAATTTATCAATAATGTGTTAATGAATTGTATCAGGAAATGCGAACACACGCTCACAAATACAACCCTTCACACTTAAAATTCCCAAAATACAATTAGATAAAGGAACTGTTCACTTTTTTTTCGAATATTCTAGTTCCCCCTCTCTCTTTCTATTTTGGACGAATTATTTAAATAAATGTCACAATTAATTTAAACGTTTAACCGCACTACCAATGTAGAATTCCAGTCAACTTGGCTGCCGAGTTATGTCCGTAATTGAAAGTAATCCAATTACATTAATTAATCCGTGATTTCTCCGTCGACGCTTGTCTGTATTTGTGAGTAAACTTGAAGAAGACCCGTCAGCAGACGGACACAGATCTCTAAATTCAGGGGAGGGGCAAAAATTATTTTTAGTCTTTCTCTCCCTTTCCCTTTTCGCATGGCGATTTTTGTTGACTTTTTGGTATAGAATCGAAGAAAAGGGTTTGAAAATACATTTTCTGCCAGGTTTTGGTGAATATTCATGATTTTGAGTCGGAAGGATACAAGAGTTGTGAGGTTGGTTACGTTGAAAGGGAGGGTCGAAAATTGCTTGTTTAGTTGTCTCTACTTCCAGCTTAAATATCTCAAGTTTTTCATGGTGAATCTCATACATGCTTTTGGGCAAGAGTTTGTTACGTGTTCCTCCATCTGTGGCAGAAAGCGTTCTACCAAACCAGCCGGTCTAAGAGGCGAGAATTAACATTAAAGTCAATGGGGAAATAATTAGTGATTTGTGGTTACTACTACTACCTGGTGTATTAACGTCCGCTTCCGCAGAAGTGATATCGCAGACAATGATTTGTGGCCAGAAGATCAATCTATTTATAGCCCAGCATAGTAATACAGGAACTTGGTTGTGTAGTTTGGTCAGGTTTAGTCTGTTATAGTCCCGTTCAATAGACACCGTATGTGTTTGAATGGGTTTTTACCAGTTGTTAATTGGACTGTTTCAATGGCATTTAGTAATTGAACTAGAGTATACAGGTCACAATTCTATGGAATACAATTACTGCTTATTACTGAGCGACGTTTCGACTAGGCTTCTCTAGTCGTTATCAAGCAATGATAAAATCTAAAAAGAGACAAGTCAATATATACATGTACACAACAATACTTTCTTAATGCTGACAAACCACAGATCTACAATTGCTCGTACCTAAAGGGAATCTAATTCAATTAAGGATTATCAATTGAAACGTTATTGACAACATTCAAAAAGACCACTTAACTAAAAATAAAAACAAACTAACTAATTGATTAATGGTTAAGTGTTGTGGAGTATATACAATAATTATTAGGTTTTAATAAGGACAAATGGTCAGAGAAAATGGAATTTGATCAAATTCTATGAACCACCCCTTTCACTGAAATAAAAACAAATGATTAATGAATTGATTGTTGTGGAGTATTTACAACGATTTGACCTGGTTTAAATAAATATAGCATCCCGAGAGGTTGAGATTTAATATATATATATATGCGCATGTTGATGCGAGTGATTATACTGATATACGAAAAACCCTTACAATAATAACTTATAAATGATAAATGAAGGCTGACTATTTAAAATGGTGAGTAGTACTTCCACTGGATGTTATAGTGATGAAGGGAGGCAGGATTAGAACTATTAAGTGCTTAAATTACAATAACAGCAGGCCTGAAAAGCAAAAATAAAATAATATAAAATAAAAATAAATGTAAAAATAATAATAAAAATAGTTGTCAATTATTGATTTTTATTTTTGCAAATTGTAGTGTTGTTACAGACTTAAAAACTTATTTTTAAACTGAAAATTGTTAAGTATTGAGTATGATTGAAATAAAATAAAATAGTTATGCTTAGCCCTCGATTATGCGATAGGAGTGTCATACGCCCTGGGGAGGAACAATCCTTGATCTCTGTTCATCTGGGGTTTGTGTCGTCGTATTTGAATGGCCTCATGCAATCGGCGCGCTCTCTTGTTGTTGATGTTCTTGCATGGCGCTTTTACGTTGGACCATTGGACTCTGTGGCGAGGGTTGGAGTTCAAGTGTTCAGCTACAGCGGAGTTGTTGGTTGCTGCTTTCGACTTGTGGTCATCTATCCTTTTATTCAATGTTTTCTTTGTCTCGCCGACGTAAGAAATTCCACAATTGCATACTATCTGATAAACACATCCCTTTGGTTGTGGCGGTTGTGTTGGATTTAGTTTACCATTAGCTCTTAATATATCTTTGGTGCTTTATTTATTTATTTATTTATTTATTCTTCAAGTAAAGGTTACAACATGACAACAATAAATAAAGTACATGAGCTGCATTGTATGATCTGGAAAGAGGCAACAATATGATATATTAAGTTGTGCATATAAAATAAAGGACGTTCTGGAGCATTGTATGATTAGGAATGAGAAATGAGAAGTATGATAGGTATGATGTCATGAAGAGACCTTTACTTAGGATAGCCCAAAAAGCTGGACGTAAATAACATCAATTGCTTATTTCCATTGGGGTCCAGGGTTGTCAAGGTCGCGTCAGGTCATCATTAGGAGACAAAATTTAATAACTAAGCCATCACATCAATGTATCACAAATAATTATAAATAGTTAAGTCTACATGTTATACATCAACCAATTTTAGTAGATAATCAAGCATGTAGGCCTATCACAGATTAACTTTGGGTTAACAATAAATACTTCTTGGTTGCAGCTTTAAAGCTGTATAGTGATTCTAAAGACTTAATATCATTCGGTAAATTGTTCCAGATACTTATGGCTGTGTAATAAAATGATGTGAACTGATCTCTACCCGCGCATTTTGGAACATAAAAATTGAATAAACTAGATCTTGTACCGTATTGATGAGTATCTCTAACACATTTGAATTTTGATTTAAGGTATGATGGACAATTATTATGAAAAATCTTATGTACATGGTTTAGTTTTAACTGTTTAACTCGGTTTTCGACATTTAGTACTTTGAAATCTGAATATGAAACATGATCTCTACGTCCAAGCTCATGTATAAATCTAAGAACCTTTTTTTGAACAACTTGTAGTTTATTTTTAAGTGATTGATTCACACCAGAATACCAGGCTGAGCAGGCATAATCAAAGTGGCACTGAATAAGTGCAGAACAAAGTAAATTTTTGTTTTTTTTTACTTAGGCATTTATTGTAGCGAAACAGAAATTTTAATCTTGAGTTTGCTTTTTTAACAATATTGTTAACAATGTCCTCACCAGACAAGTATTTGTCAAAATATACACCCAAATATTTTAGGCTATCCGTTGCCCTTACGGTATGGTTATTGCAGTTTATTGTGAACTGTTTAATATGCAGGTGATGCTCGGGTTCATCATGGGGGTCCAACCCAAGATTTGCACGACTCTGACTTTGAATGTTACAGTCATTGTGGCATTGAATTCCAGGGTGGAAACATCAGTTTAATTGTTTTAGTGACCAGGAAACAAATTTTGATATGCGTCGGCTTACCCAAAATGAAAGGTTACGTGCCCTTGGTATGCTACAGATCGGCACAACACAGGCGGTTGTGGCGCGGACGATGAATGTTTTATAGCAGCCCTGGCATAAGGCGGTCGAGGGTGGTTTGGTCTGAGCTTGTAATAGAGAGCTTCAGAGATCTGCTTGTCTTCTTTAAGTTTTTTAAGCAATTTTTCATGGCTGTCGTTGAAACGTCGCTCAATAATAAGCAGTAATTGTATTCCATGGAATTGTGACCTGTATATTGTTAATTGGAATTGTAAAATTAATAATTTGTTTAGGGTTAGGGTTATATAAATAGGGTTTGCATTAATTGCCTTATACGAGAGAGAGAGAGAGAGAGAGGGTTTTACTCCAACCGACACCAATTTAGTCATTTCGGGACTAACATGGTTTATCTCAAAATTTATTCGATAATTCACATGCACATTCGTTATTCGCGAATACCGAACAACAAACTGACTCGTTGTTCGTTATTCGCCAATATGTAACAGCTCTTTCTTCGGATAGAAAGAGAAGTTGTTAGAATCTATTTCTCAGAAGTTTGAAGTTTTATAATCCAGTTTGGCTTATAAAAACCCACCTAAAATCTATTTCTCAGAAGTTTTATAATCTAGTTAGGCTCATAAAAAGCCACGTGTGGCGTATTCCCAACAAAAATTCCTTTATTATATTACTAATTTAATATCTGGTGAATACCGATCAACAAACCAGCTCGTTATTCGCGAATACCGAACAACAAACTGACTCGTTGTTCGTTATTCGCAAATATGAAACTGCTCTTTCTTCGGATAGAAAGAGAAGTTGTTAGAATCTATTCCCCAAGAGTTTGAAGTGTTATAATCCATTTAGGCTCATAAAAACACACCTGCGGCGTATTCCCTACAAAAGTATCTTTATTATATTACTAATTCCATATACGGCGAATTCCGCACAACAAACCAGCTCGTTGTTCGTTATTCGTGAATACCAAACAACAAACTAGCTTCACGCCGCTGTGGCTCTGTACATGAGAAGAGCGATGTATTGGTCTTCTGCCTTCTTGAGTAAGTTTTTTTTACTGTCTGGACATTCCTCTCTACCCCCTCATTACTTTGAAAATAACGAGGGGAACTTGTTGTGTGGGTGAAGTTAAAGTTTTTGGCAAAATCTGCAAATTCTGCCGAGGAGAAATTGGACGGTCCAATTTGGACCCATTATCGTATCGTATGTTACATAGTGTGAGAGACAGTGATAGGTAAAAGATTATATGACCGCATGTGTAATAAACTCTCCACTGTTCTCTAATTGACCACACTATTGTTCATTTAATAAAGAACCAGATGCTGCCATATGTATAATGGTCAAGTTAGATAATCCGCTGATCACTAATGACGTCTACTAGCGTTAGCTGTCACACATCAATTGTTCTGTAGCCTGCCATATCAGGAGCGGATCCAGGATTTTCAGAAAGAGGGGGCGTGCTGCACCAGCTTGGGAGTGCAAAGCCCGGGACCGTGATTTTTGAGTGTAAAATATGCCAACAAGGACTAATTTCTTACTAGTACTGTAAATTACGATTTCCAACCTAAACTATTTTCATTCTCCTTTCTAGCGAGAATATATGGAGCTAAAAATTGTTCGACACCTCAAAAAATAGAGGGGGCGTGCGCCGGGTGCGCCCCCACTGGATCCGCGCCTGCATATGCTTATAGTGAGATAATCTATCAATGACAAATGATTTAATTATGTAGTCTTTACATAAGTCCTTTTGTTCCATATTATTAATTACCTGTGTTATCAAAGTGAATTTAGTATAAATTGACTTTGGTTTTTCATGTAAATGAGACCAGCTTTGGTGGCTGACCAGATACGACTTTATAGTATATTTTGTATGCTAGAATAAAATGTTGCATCCAGATTATGTTTTATTCTGTTAACTCAAACTATGTTATAATCATAATTTGGTGACCGTGACCAACGAACAACTGTGGTTGTATGGAAAGATACAGATGGCAGTAGTGACAGCCGAATACTATTCAGTTTTTAAAAACCTAGCCAAGTCAGAAATGGAGGCGACTGTTTTTACAAGGAATTTACACGAAAAAAACAAGACGTTACGGACACAGAGGACAAAACGACTGCATGGCCAAACAAGAAAAACAGAACCAAATGAACAGTAAGCAGATAACAGGTACAATATTATAGTTTTAGTATAAAGGTGAGTCATTTTGCTTTAAAAGAATATAAATGATTTTTGTCTAATTTTTGAACACATCTTTTGGCATATTATGAGAAATATTTAGGTTACTAGAAAAAGAATAAGTACCTATTCTTAAAAGAATTGAAATATTTTGTGGTTGTCTCAAAGATTTTTGTAAAACGCTCTTAAAAGATGTATTCCGTTAAGTTTCGGTTTTGATTAAAGAGACAATCCCCAAATTAATGTTTTATCTTCCTATAAATATGTTTTATGAATATATTTTTCCCGATAATTAATGGGATGTATTTTATTGAATTCCTAAAAGTGAGGAACATGTATTGATACCCTCAGAGGAAGGGATTAGCTCAAGTTAAGAGCATTGTGGTACATTTTTAATATGTAATTACCCCCAGGAAGGGTTAGCTCAAGTTAAGAGCATTATGCTAGATTTTTACTTTGTGTTGTCGTTTGTTTTGTATAGGAAGATGAATCATTTGAAAATTTGATGCGTTATAAAACAGAAAATATCTTATTGAAGATAATTATATGTGTTCAAAACATTCATAATCTCTTATCTCGAGTAAAAGCAATTTGGCAAGATCCTAATTGTTTATTATTTGTAATTCTTTATTTTACGGTTTAATTGTTGTGTATTTTAAACATTAGTTATTTTTACTCATATCAACTTTAAAATAACAAAGAAGTCAGAGCAACGTATTCTGCTCTGACCGAGATGGTGTCGGCGAAGACCTAGGGCGAAATTACGCTACAAGGAGAAGATATTAGCTCCACACCACCAAAAGAAAAGTTAATTTATCCTACATTAACTTTGTCGTAAGAGGAAGAAAATTGATACAAATGATATACGTAACAAACTGGCTGTTCCAGTTATAGGAAATATAAATAGTTCCTGTTGAATCAACGTTGAACGGGCCCGTATATAGAAGATCTGAATAGATGTGGCGATAATTTTGTGGATCCTGTTGTGTGTGTTTTATTTTATTTCGTGGATAATTAGTGTACACTGTGAACTATTAATGTGTTAAAATTGGATCATCATTATAACAATTTTTCAGAAGAACTTTTCAAATAATTTTTTTTATGTATATTACTTTTTATATCCATTAAGGATAGGGTGATTATATTTTTTTTTGTTTGTTTCACAAACTGTTGGCAATGGAGGTATTGTTACATAGTATGAGAGACAGTGATAGGTAAACGATTATAATTATCCTATGACCGCATGTGGAATAAACTCTCCACTGTTCTCTAATTGACCACACTATTGTTCATTTAATAAAGAACCAGATGCTGCCATATGTATAATGGTCAAGTTAGATAATCCGCTGATCACTAATGACGTCTACTAGCGTTAGCTGTCACACACCAATTGTTCTGTAGCCTGCCATATGCTTATAGTGAGATAATCTATCAATGACAAATGATTTAATTATGTAGTCTTTACATAAGTCCTTTTGTTCCATGTTATTAATTACCCGTGTTATCAAAGTGAATTTAGTATAAATTGACTTTGATTTTTCATGTAAATGAGACCAGCTTTGGTGGCTGACCAGATACGACTTTATAGTATATTTTGTATGCTAGAATAAAATGTTGCATCCAGATTATGTTTTATTCTGTTAACTCAAACTATGTTATACTTATCGTATTTATTCAGTATACAAGGCCATTGGCCCAAAGTACAATGTAATCATATATTTAAGTTACACACAGTATATATACAATTAGTTATGTTATGGAATTGAAATATCTAACTCTTAGTTTCATAGCATTATGTACAAATTTCGCAAGGTCATCTTGTTTACAATTTATCATTACAATTTTAAATGCTGTGAGAGGTTCAGCATGTGGTTTTAGTACCTTAGTTAATAACATCTCGCGGATATCTTTATATAATGGACATTTTACTATAAAGTGAATTTCATCTTCAATATGTGTTTCATTTACTATATATTTACAATATTTACAAATCCTTTCACTGGTATGAGAGTTATCCCATCTTCCTGATTCAATGGCTAAATTGTGATTCGAACATCTAAATTTACAAAGTGATATTCTGTGTGATTTTATACTTACGATTGACAAATATTTTTCAGGCATTAATAAACACTTCAATTGACAATAATATCTCAATTTGGGCTTTGAAGAAATTTCACTTGACCAAGTTTGCATATAGGTATCTTTTAATCTTTGAGTGAATTCATCTAAAAATACGTTTTTATTTCCTAAGCCCTACTGTTCCCACACTATACCGAAGCCATTGATATACAATAGATGTTTTATATGACTAGCCCATGTTATTCTACCTGCATCATCTAATGTAACTGACATATCATAACATGCTTTAGGGTAACGATCATCTGACATTTCAAGTATGTTTAACCAATATTTTTTTACATTTAGATATATAATGGACATATAATGGAACACGGCCTAATTCACCGTAAATAGTAGCCTTGGGAGTATGTGAACTTACATGCATAATAAATCTACTGAAATTCAAGTGTACATTTTCAATTACTTTCATTTCTTTATATCCCCATATTTCACATCCATAAGTCAATATTGGTACGATCATTCTATGAAATAAAAACGAGTCATGAATGCTTAAATTGTGTTTTGATACGAATGCTTTTAACATGTTACTGGCTTTACTGGCCTGTTTGTCGTGACCGGCTTGTCCATCTTTCCATATCACATCACTGTCATCAGTTCACGGTTTGAATTACACAACCACTTTGTCATTGCATGTTATTCTATAACATATTTTATATTCGTTGGTGTTACGACGTTGGATTAACCTGTATATCACATTTCCTTTTGTCATTAGCGTATTAACGACTACACACTTTATTTTATTTCCCTGAACAATTCGTGGCCGATTTCATGGGCGCGGCCATGTTTGTTTACTTTTCGGACGATACTTCCGGTAGACGCGATCAGTCCATAGCAACCTTCATAGTTACGGCGGCCTTTACAAATATTCGGCCGTAATCTTTTAATTATTTACAGACGTTTAATTCATTACTGTTTGTATATTACCACTGCTATTTGTACTGTATATTATTAAAGTCACTATGTATTTTCCACATATTTTCCATACATGTATTTTGCTCAGTTGTATTATATTCTGTGGAATATTTCCCACAGTTTCCCACCTTTCCAACATTTTCCGCGAGCTTTTCCAACGTCGTTGGAATCGGTGTGTCTATATAAGGTATTTAACGCGCGGAACTCAGGGAGCCGTCAGATGATTTTCACAATTCGAGTAAAGGGGGTTTAGGCATATGCAGAGTGAGAGTTTTATTATATATTATAGGAGTTTTTTTATAGTTGCATAAATAATATAAGTATTATAAGTACACAAGTCATTCCGGATTTAGTTATTATAAGTATAAGATAAAGAAGTACAGATCTAAGGATTACAAGTTTTCAAGGGAGTTTGAACAGCTTACATGGTGAGTTGACTGGATTCTACAGTAATCAGGCTTATTAATAATTGTCATTTTCTTAGTTAGTAGATTCTGGGTATGAATCATAACTAAGGGCATTTTGTCTTGTTCAGGATTTTGAACAAGGGGGAATATTTCAGACTTCAATAGGAAAGCAACACCTTGATAAAGTTTATTTATAGGCCTATGCTTAGCTATTATTTATGTGCAATTGAAATTAAATATTAATAATACTACATTATACATCATAAATACATGTAATCTCCATGAAGTGAAGATTGTTAGTTATATGATTTTGTTCAATCGTATTTCATATGCCATTCAATGTTTGCGTCATTAAAGGCTTGATTTTTTACACAAAGTAGTTTATTTATGTTTGGGTATTTAGATTAGTCAAACCAGTTAACCCTGTGTAGGACAATCTTTTATCCGTATAGTTGTAAAAGCTAGTTTAACGTGCTTTAGCTTCAATTGACTGTTGCTTGGTACGTCGTCCGTGATCGTCAAGCTCGGGACCGTCACATTTGGTGTCAGAAGTTTAACTCCGTACAGAGTTCAAAGAACCACAGCCATACCTGAAAAGAAAATCAAAACAAATTATGGACAAGAATTCTATGCAAACAAGATCGAGAGCAAGGGAAAATCCACATAGTTCAGAATTGAGGGATTCTCAAATATGGACGGGACAGAGATGGGCAACCAGAATTACTCCAGATATACATGCTGACAGGGGAGACAATCAAGACATAATAACAATAACAGAAGATAAAAACGGAGGAGAATCACAGTCTACATTAAGTGATAAGTATAATGAGAAAACTGGGCCTGGAAAACAAGAAATTAAAACAAATGGCATAGAAAATGAACTTCAAGTATTATTACAACAAATGAATGCAGCTCTACAATCTATGACAAATATTAAAGAAAATGAAAAGCAACAAAGGAAACATAAGAAAATTACATCCACTGATAGTGACTCATCTGACGATAATGAGGAAAACAATTTTGAAGATGTCAAGAGTTGTACAAGTTTGAACAGAATAAGTAGAAACAAAAGTAACACCAAATTACCTCCCTTTACTGGTAGAGAAACATGGAAAGTATGGTTTAACAGATTTGAAGATGTTACATCAAGATATGGGATGACTAATGAAGATAAATTAGACGAATTACTGCCCAAATTACAAGGAACAGCAGGGAAATTTGTTTATGGACAATTATCGGTCGAGAGAAGGTCAGACTACAAATTACTGTGTAAAGAATTGGCGAACAGGTTCTGCGTTATAGAAGCCACCAAAACTTTCGTAGCCAAGTTCAACCGCAGAAATCAAAATTATGGGGAACCTCCAGAGGAATATGCAGCAGAGCTCAAGAGATTGTATGACAAAGCTTATTTGAGACGAGATGGTGTTACTAGGCAGGAAGACTTACTGAGAAAATTTTTGGATGGCTTATACGATGACAAAACAAGGTTCAACGTCGAGTTTATCAAAGAACCAAAGGACATTGATGAAGCTGTACATCACGTCGTTAATTTTAGTGAAACTAAACGAAACCCAAATCATGACAGAAATAATATGAGAGTTTCAAGAATTAATCCACAGTCTTCTGATGAGGAGGAGACACCAGCAGAAGAAATACAAATGATCAGCAGAGCAGCACCTGGAAAGAATAAAAACAGGATAATTAAAAAAGAGATGACATATGAAAGTGATAACAAAGTATCAGATGATCACAAATCCACTATGAAAGAAGAAATATTAAAGGATATTAAGGAAGAAATAGAGAAGATGATGAATAAAACATCAAACAACATTGTTTCGTTACCTGAGAATAAAGCCACAGATGGGTACAAGAGAGAAGTCACACAACCAGTTGGATGCTTCTATTGTAAAGATCCCTCTCATTTTAAACGTGAATGCCCACATTTACAGAGACAAAGAGGATACAATTACCGGTACCGGGATTTTTCTGGAAATAATACTCAACGACAGAACAGTAACCAGGTTTTTGCAAATAACAAAGGATGGAATTTAAACAATTAGGGACTACCTTAGATGACCAAAGACTAGTCCAAGATTTTGATAAAGAGGGTCATAAATTACATGTAAATAAACATATTCGTAATAATTTACCAATCAGAAGGGGAAAACCTACAGCTTCAGGAATAGAAATTATAGGAAAAACGCAAGGAATTTCAACGAAATTTGTGGTGGATACTGGAGCAACAAGAACAATTATTTCAAAGTTATTATTTAATAAAATACCATTAGAGGTAAGACCAGGATTAATAAAGGCTGGTAATTTAATACATGCCGGAGGTGAACCACTTACTGTGTACGGTGTTTGTACACTCAATATACAGCTAGATACATTTAATATTTCACGAGAAGTTATGATTGCAGAAATCGATGATGAAGCACTTCTAGGCATGGATTTACTTCAAACTCAGGACGGACAACGGGCTGACATATTGTTAAGTCAAAATAAAATTATACTTGGTAACGTTACAATAAGATGTCAAGAGATCAACCATAATAAAATTAGGAGTGTGACCACAGCTGATCACTATATTATCCCAGGAATGTCTGAACAAGTTATAGATGTTTTTGTTACACGAGATGAAGCAGATGATCAATACCAAACTCGTAATGTTGTGGTAGAACCAACGGAATACTTCATAGAAAATTACCCTTTAATGATGGCGGCAACATTAGTTGATATTAATTCAGGACCAACTGTGAAGATTAGAGTTCTAAACCCATTTCCAGATGACGTGTCTGTAAATCAGGAAGCTGTTATTGGTAAAGCTGAAAATATTGAAGAAGAGTATATACAAACAGCAATAACCGTAGAAGAAAATCTTAAAGAAAACAATAACGGATCTACAAGAAGACTACAGTTCTGCCAGAAAACACCTGTTAATAACCCGCCACCACAGAAAAATTATGTTTTGAGAAGTAAGAATCAAAAATCTGATATGTCACAGGCAATTCCTGAACATCTCAATGAATTATTTACACAATCTACCGAAGGACGGAACCCATGTGAAGTAAGGGAAATTAAATCAACATTAATCGAATACCAGGATGTTTTCTCAAAAGATGGCAATGATTTAGGATTAACAAATTTAGCAGAACATGTGATAGAGACAAATTTCTCTAAGCCAATAAAACAACAGTTTCGAAGAGTACCATTAGCACTAGCAGACGAAGAAAAGGCGGCTATAGAGAAATTAAAACTTCAAGGTGTAATCGAAGAGTCAAGTTCTCCATGGGCGTCACCTATTTTACTTGTTCGTAAAAAGAATGGTGAAATAAGACCAGTTGTTGATTACCGTAAACTGAATGCTGTGACACAAATAGATGCATTTCCAATTCCAAAAGTTGCCGAATGTCTTGATGCTTTATCGGGTTCGATCCTATATTCAACGCTTGACTTAACCTCTGGTTATCTACAGATCCCTGTAAAAGAGAGTGACAGACATAAAACAGCATTTACATCGAAACACGGGTTGTTCCATTTCAAAACTATGCCTTTTGGATTACATAATTCAGCGAGCACTTTCCAACGCGTGATGGAATTAGCATTAAAAGGACTACAATGGAGTACCTGTTTAGTCTATATAGATGATATAATTATATTTGGGAAGAATTTCGACGAGCACTTACAAAGGTTTAAAGACGTACTGCAGAGAATCAAGAAGGCTAACTTAAAAATCAAACCGCAGAAATGTGATCTGTTCAAAACAGAAGTCACGTTTCTTGGGCATCGTGTTTCAGCGGAAGGTGTCGGTCCAGATCCAAATAATGTTTCTAAAATATTACAGTGGCCACAGCCGAAGAATGTCACAGAGATCAAACAATTTGTCGGAACATGCAGTTATTATAGAAGACACATAAAAGGATTCGCACAGATGGCTAAACCATTATTTGACCTGACAAAAAAGGATAGTAATCTTACATGGACAAAAGAATGTAATATTGCTTTTAACAAGTTAAAAGGCACTCTTACAGGACCAGCTATTATGGCATTTCCAATTGATGATGGGATGTATATACTAGACACCGATGCTTGCGAAAGTGGTATTGGTGCCGTACTTACTCAAGTCCAAGATGGAGTAGAAAAGGTGATTGCATACGCCAGCAGATCATTAAACAAATCTGAAAGAAATTATTGTGTAACAGACAAGGAACTATTAGCTATTCGATATTTCATAGAATATTTTCGACATTATTTACTAGGAAGAGAATTTCAAGTACGCACAGATCACATAGCTTTAAAATGGTTGTTTAGTATGAAAAACCCTAAAGGCCGTATAGCAAGGTGGATTGAAATTCTATCAGGATATAACTTTTCTGTAATATACAGACAAGGATCAAAGAATGGCAATGCGGACGGGATGAGTCGCCTGTGTAATCCAATGAATTGTACTTGTCCATACGTGGATACAGAAGAAATATTAAAATGTGGGCCCTGCTCTAAGTGCCAGAGAAGAGCCAAGGAAATGTACAGTAAATGGAACCAATCAGAAAATCAACCTCTGAAAACAAACAGATTAAAGGGAGACAACTCCACAGTTCATAATCTCACCACAAATACCTTACCACTAATAACTATGGTATTGTTATTCTGTCAGTATTACATTGGCAAGATCGAGATAATGAGGAATTTCCTACTGGAAAATATTTGGCAGGAAGGGTGCCAACCATACCTGAAAATGATGATAACAATAATATTTATTGTATTGGGGTTCATGCATTTTAACAATGTACGGGGGCAAAACAGGAAAATTTAATAGAATTTTTAAGTTTTCAAAAGCAGATTTTGGCAGAATAGTCAAAATACTGGGAAATTTTCTACAGGTATTCGTAGAAGGGTTATCTCCAATCTTGGAGGGATGTAAAATTATCTGTTTTAAGAACAGGGAAAATTCAGTGTCCGGTTTTGGCACTGGGCTAGCGGATAGAGCTAGGAAATGCGTCCGAGCGGTTACTCGGGGACAAAGGAATTTCATGGAAGAATACGTTCCATGGGGAAATGGATATAGTGCTCAGAATATGAGGGAGTTACAGTTAAAAGATCCTGATATAAGGAAAATAATGGAATGGAAGGAAAATAATAGTTTTCCGGATTCAAAGGAAACAAGTACTTCAAGTCCAGCTGCTCGACATTACTTGATATTTCTGGAAGATTTAACCATATTACATGGGGTGTTATTTAGGAAATTTGAGAAGAAAAATAGAATTGAAACATACCTCCAATTGATAACACCTAGAGTCATACAAAAAGATGTGTTAAAGTTGATGCACAATGGTTTATTATCAGGACACCTAGGAAGAAAGAAAACCAAAGAGAAATTAATGAGAAAATATTACTGGTTTGGTGTAAGAGAAGACATCAATAACTGGATCATACAATGTGATACTTGTGGAGCTAATAAAACACCAACTATCAAGCCGAGGTCATCACTTGGTTCTATGGGAGTTGGAGCACCATTAGACCGACTGTCAACTGATATTCTAGGACCTTTACCACAAACGGTAAGAGGTAATCGATACATATTGGTAGTAACCGATCATTTCAGTAAATGGGTAGAGATATTTGCAATACCAGACCAGACAGCCGAAACAACAGCATATGTAATTTTAAATGAAGTCATTGCAAGATTTGGGTGTCCATTGGATATTCACAGCGACCAGGGTGGAAATTATGAAAGTCGAATATTTCATGAACTTTGTCGTCTCCTGGAAGTAAGAAAAACTAAGACGTCATCAAGAAATCCAAAAGGGAATGGTTTAGCAGAGCGGTTTAATAAGACACTTATTAGGATGATAAGAGCATACCTAAAAGATCAAAAAGATTGGGACTTAAATCTTGGATGTTTAGCTGCAGCATATAGATCTACACCACAAGAATCCACAGGTTTAACACCAAATTTAATTATGATGGGTAAAGAAGTACGCTTACCTGCTGAAATTGCCTTTGGTAGTTGTACCACATCACAGGAAACAGTTTCAAATTACGGGAGTTATGTAGAAACCCTGAAAGAAAGAATGCAAAAGGCTCATGAACTGTGTCGTGAAAATTTGAACGCAGTCAGCAAAAGACAAAAGGACCGGTATGATAGCAAGAAATCTATACACAATTACGCTACAGATGATCTAATTTGGTACCTACAACCTATAAGAAAAAATATAGCAAGTCCAAAACTGATGATGCCGTACGATGGACCATATAGAATTATTAAAAGATTAAACGAGCAAAATTACTTAATTCAGATTAAAGGACAGCAGAAAATTGTACATCACGACAAGTTGAAGCCATACCTAGGAAGAGAGAAAAATTTAAACTAAATATACTTACAAGTTTCACAGTTAAAATACTTCTGTATAAATATTATGTTGAGTTATTATGTGCTTAGGTGTTGCTTTCCCTAAAATATAATATAGCATAATCATACGGGGGTTATCTAAGTTATACAGTGTTTACCACTTTTCATTATTTTCTTGTTTGAACATATATAGTTGATCGCAAGAGTTTTACAGATTCTTAAAAAAAAAAAAAATTTATTGTCTTTTAGATGTCTTCAGCAAGAGGCAGGGCATACAAGTGCCAGAAGTGTACGATGGTGGGGGAGAAGATAAGAGTGATAGAACACATATACAGAAATCATATAAGTCTGGACAGGTGTCCATTCTATTGCCAACTTTGCTCATTCAGAACAACTAAATTAAAAGAACTACAGAAGCATGCAGTTCACTACCAGCCGCACATCAAAAAGTTGGAAGAGGCCAAAAAAAGAGGTGATATCAGCAGAGAGGATCCGGCGTGGCTTATATGTTCTGCAAACCCGTATGTGTTACAAGACACAGATTTCACCAAGATGTCGTCGGAAGCGTCAAAAATCTACTGGGAATCAAAGAGAAAAACCCAACCAATCAGTAACCAACAGCCAACTCCTGCAGCTAATACTCCATCTACAGCAATAATGGAAGAAAATTTTATACTTACCGATTTTTTAGGCCTTGATTTAGATTATGCCACTTTAGCCAACACGCCACCACCTGTTATACAACAGAAGAGCTTTCTACTGTCAACACCCATCATAAAGCCGATTACTCCAGTGGTGACTCCCAGAAAAAACCCCACTGTAGTCACAACACCTTCAAAGGTAGAAGATATACAGATAATACAAGATCCTGAAATCGTAAGAAGCTTAAAACGTTTAGATGAGGCCGTCGCCTATAATAATAGTTTACAGTGCCAACAAATAAATTTGTTTCGTCAACAAAACGATTATCTGTCCAGATTGGCTGGAGCCATGGAAAGTTGCGTAAAAGAAGTAGCAAAAATGAGGGAAGAGAGAGAACAGAGAGAGACAGAGAGAAGAGAAGAGAAAAGAAGAGAAGAAGAAAGAGCAGAGAGAAGAGCAGAGGAACGTAAGAGGGAAGAAAGGAGTAGAATGGAAAGACCTAGAGAGGAAGAGAGAAGACCTTATTATTGTAGTAATAATGCCAGTTATAATAATGTTAATCGCAGACGTTAAGACAATCCACTTAGTAATTATTTAGAATTAGAGACTTTATCACTTTTTCAATGTTCATATTTCATTATGGTATTTATTATATATACTTACACGGTTTGAGTGAGGGCACTCAATTGTTTTAAGTGGGGGGTAATGTCGTGACCGGCTTGTCCATCTTTCCATATCACATCACTGTCATCAGTTCACGGTTTGAATTACACAACCACTTTGTCATTGCATGTTATTCTATAACATATTTTATATTCGTTGGTGTTACGACGTTGGATTAACCTGTATATCACATTTCCTTTTGTCATTAGCGTATTAACGACTACACACTTTATTTTATTTCCCTGAACAATTCGTGGCCGATTTCATGGGCGCGGCCATGTTTGTTTACTTTTCGGACGATACTTCCGGTAGACGCGATCAGTCCATAGCAACCTTCATAGTTACGGCGGCCTTTACAAATATTCGGCCGTAATCTTTTAATTATTTACAGACGTTTAATTCATTACTGTTTGTATATTACCACTGCTATTTGTACTGTATATTATTAAAGTCACTATGTATTTTCCACATATTTTCCATACATGTATTTTGCTCAGTTGTATTATATTCTGTGGAATATTTCCCACAGTTTCCCACCTTTCCAACATTTTCCGCGAGCTTTTCCAACGTCGTTGGAATCGGTGTGTCTATATAAGGTATTTAACGCGCGGAACTCAGGGAGCCGTCAGATGATTTTCACAATTCGAGTAAAGGGGGTTTAGGCATATGCAGAGTGAGAGTTTTATTATATATTATAGGAGTTTTTTTATAGTTGCATAAATAATATAAGTATTATAAGTACACAAGTCATTCCGGATTTAGTTATTATAAGTATAAGATAAAGAAGTACAGATCTAAGGATTACAAGTTTTCAAGGGAGTTTGAACAGCTTACATGGTGAGTTGACTGGATTCTACAGTAATCAGGCTTATTAATAATTGTCATTTTCTTAGTTAGTAGATTCTGGGTATGAATCATAACTAAGGGGATTTTGTCTTGTTCAGGATTTGAACAAGGGGGAATATTTCAGACTTCAATAGGAAAGCAACACCTTGATAAAGTTTATTTATAGGCCTATGCTTAGCTATTATTTATGTGCAATTGAAATTAAATATTAATAATACTACATTATACATCATAAATACATGTAATCTCCATGAAGTGAAGATTGTTAGTTATATGATTTTGTTCAATCGTATTTCATATGCCATTCAATGTTTGCGTCATTAAAGGCTTGATTTTTTACACAAAGTAGTTTATTTATGTTTGGGTATTTAGATTAGTCAAACCAGTTAACCCTGTGTAGGACAATCTTTTATCCGTATAGTTGTAAAAGCTAGTTTAACGTGCTTTAGCTTCAATTGACTGTTGCTTGGTACGTCGTCCGTGATCGTCAAGCTCGGGACCGTCACATGTTGAGCTTATGTGGAAGTTGCTAATGACCAACATAATTTTGGAGTAAGCATTAATCCAAGGTATTTATAATGTGAAGTTACTTCCAAAGGGTATTCCCATAGAGCCACTTCTCATTTGCTTTAATAATTCCACCTCTACGAAATACAATGACTTTCGTTTTACTGAGGTACTCATTGCATATTTTGAACAAAAATCCTTAATACAGTTTATTTAATCCTGAAGTCTAGAAATAGTATCTGATACATTTGCTATATCGTCTGCATAGATTAATGTTATAATATTTGATAGTTCAGAATTAATAAAGATACCTTTACATTCATTTTCTGTCGTCATTTCATGTAATTCGTTTACAAACAATACAAATATCAGGGGACTTAATATACAACCTTGTTTAGTGCCAATATTACATTTAAAGTATTGTGTTAATTTTAATTTACTACTTTGAACACAAGATTTTAACTTACCGTACATATTTTAATAACATTGAAAATTTTGTCATTTACCTCATTTTTTATTAACACATGCTGGATGAGCTGATGTTGGACGCTATCATAGGCTCTACTAAAATCAACAAACAGGCAATAAAATCAACCCCCTTTCTTAGACAAATATTTTTGAATTAATGCATGTAAGGTGAAAATATGATCAATGGTACTTCGACCTTTTCTGTACCCAGCTTGACATTCAAGGAACCTTTCATTAATTTCACACCATTTTCTTAACCTATTATTTAAAATTTCTGTACCCAGCTTGACATTCAAGGAACCTTTCATTAATTTCACACCATTTTATTAACCAATTTTTGTGAAAATTTTACTTAAAGACGAAGATAACGAAATACCTCTATAATTAGCAGCGTTAGTAGGGTCACCTTTTTAAAATACTGGGTGGATTATGGAAGATCCCCATTCTTGAGGGTAATTACTAAAGTCAAGAATAATATTAAACAAATTCAGCACATAAGGGATGGTAGTGTTAATATTAATTTTGTAAAGTTCATTAATAAGTCCATCAGGTCCTGGGGCCTTGTTGTTTTATACATCATTAACCGCCCTCATGATTTCTTGTCTCGTAATAGGAGCGTCCAGTAAGTCATTTTGGCTTTCCTCATTCATCATTAAAACGTTGTGGATTTCCTTTTGGAGATCACCATCTAAATCTGTTATGTTATTATAAAGGCCATTGAAGTATGTAAACCAGTCGTCACTCGTGATTGCATCCGCCTTACTATTGTCATTTATGAGGAAGGATTTGACTTGTTTCGCTGCTCGTTGCTTTGAATTACACAGCAGTTTAAATTTTCCTCTTGCTTGTTTATATTTAGTCAGATCATCATCACAATTTGTTGTACGAAATATGTCTAATGCCCTCATCTTTACTACTTTCGCTTTCTGGCATTTTTCTTCTCACCATTTTGGTTGAGTTGGTACAGTTGATCTTGATTTCGCAGAGTGACGTGCTGCCATTTTAGATGCTGATTGGTACAGGATGTTGTTGAGAAGTTGGACTGCATCGTTTATTTGGCCATTATTTAAAATGGTTTGTAGCTTTGCAAGTTTAACTCTGCATTCGTCGGTTTGCAAATGAAGAAAGGAATTCTTCACAATAATGGCTCTTCCATTTAAGTTTCGGCCAGTCTGTAACCTTTTCTGCAATATTATTTGATTTGACTTCATTATATTTGTCAAATAATCTTATTTGAAAAAGTGTTGGAAAGTGGTCAGAGCCATTGTCTTCCTTTAATATTTCAAATCGTTTGACTTTACTGAACAGATTCCCAGTTACTAAAACATAATCAATGACACTTTGGCCATTATGACAAATATATGTATATTCCCCATTTCTATCACCCCCTGTTCTACCATTTAATGTATAAATTCCATGAGCTTTACAAACATCTATTAAACTTTTGCCATATCTGTTTACCACTGTGTCCTTTGATTGTCTTCGTATATTGAAATCATCTGAATCATAAAATGCCCCACCAGGTAAGTGCTTACAACTGTCATCTTGAATAAAGTCTTGATCAGTGCCAATTTTAGAATTTAGATCACCAGCTACACATATATTTACAGTTTCTTTAAATTCAAACTTAATATCATTTAGTATGTTGTTTAGTACAATAATACCGTTAGGTTCACTAGTGTTCTTGAAGTTATAAACTGATGACTCGGGTGGAACATAAACAAGACAGAATACCGTCCGACGCGTACGCGCGTGTTTAGTTGGCTCAGTAATGAAATAAATACTGTTAGTTAACTCATGGTGAATTCGTGTAAAACACTTTGATAATGAACTTCTAATGAATACAATTAATCCACCCGAAGCTCGACCTTTACCTTTATAATCTCTTGTAATTGAGAACGACTCAAAGTTAGATAGTAGTGATCTGTATTCTAAAGTATCTTTACACCATGTTTCACTGTTATTTACAATGTCAAATTGTGATAAGTATTCTACAAATTGTTCATTGACATGTCTCTTTAGACCATTTATGTTCAACGAAAATATCGAAATATCTTGAGTATATTTACAACAGTCTGTACTTTGAGCCAAGCCTCTCCATCATTGGGAAATTTTCAACGTATTAGGGACTTCATTCCCATTACATGACACTACACAATTTAACGCCATATTATAAGTATATACTTGACCGCAATATATTAATTTATCGTATTTCATAGAGATTAATTCACCGGGTTGACTAATTTTAACTTTCATGAGAATAACTCCCAGCTTTTTACGGATGTTCCTTACACGCTCACTGAAGTCATCTTTGATATATACAGTCGCCCTTTCTTCAATGCGTTTTAAGGTTCCATGCCTTTTAAGAATCAGTATTTTTTGCTTTTGCAGTAGCATAGTTATGAGAATAGGTCGACATTTATCTGCTGTTCTTCGCCCTAATCTAAAGCACTAAGACTTGTCAATTGGCAATTTCTCTTCATTCCCGGCTATATCTAACCCTAGTTTCTCTGATAGAAAAGTTTTTACTTTATTTTCCGTGTCGCTCGTTTTCTCATCTTCAAGCTCTTCCATTCCAAATATCAATAAATTCTTCGCCCTTGAATTCTCTTCAATCTTTTCTATTTTGGCTCTTAACTCGTCATTTTCTTTCTTGATGATGTTCAGGTTATTTTTCACATCACTGAGTGTTTGTAGGTCATCTTTGATTTCTGCTAGTTCTGCTCTAAATCCATCTAATTGTGACACTATGTCTTTCAGAGTTTGGGATATATTTACTAAACTCTTCCCAATTTTTATGTCGGCGGTGGGTGATGGCTTCTCACCTTTAGACTGTCCACATGGCAGGGTTGCCTATCCTCTGGTAATTCTCGTATTTGTTCGTACAAGAAATGGAGATGTTGATTCGGTATCAGATAATGGACCATGATTGCTCTCTATATCGCCACATAATAGGAGTAACGGTTGTAGAATACAACCAACAATTATTTTCGAGTATATCCTTTTTACGTTACGCATGGTTACACTCTTTAGCTAACTTGAACACGTCCGCTCAGTTCAACGTTCGCCTTCTCACCATTATCCGAGACAACCATGTCAGGAATTCCATGGATACTCTTGGCAGCCACTATCGTTGCATTAGCAGTTTGTGCCTGAATATTGTTTGCCTCAGGTGTTATATGAATTATTAATTAGACACTTTTTTTGCATTCCATGCATCACATAAAAATATGCTAACACTATATTCCACATTTCATGTCCTGTCCGTCCGCGTGTCTGTCCGTTCACATTTATTGATGGACACTCTACAGGTCACAAATTTTATCCAATTTTGAAATATAGGTTTAAGTTCCAAAGATCACATCGCCGTCCGATATTGGCATGTATCGGACCATCACTTCATGGATTATGGCTTCTGATTGTACGAAAAATCACGTTTTTAGCATGTGGCGACTCAGGAGGTCACAATTTTTATTCGCCCACAGTTTCATGTGGCCGTATATTGTCGTTGCCCGTGTCCGCCCGTCTGTCTGTTCGATCACAATTTGTCACAATTTTTTATCCGATTTCGATTACTTTCGATATTGGCATGTATCGGACCATAACTTGATGGCTTAATGGTCGAGAGAAGTAGTCTAAATAGACCGAGAAATAAATTGCAAGACCTGTAAAATAATTGTCCAAATCACCGCTAACAAACTCAGTCATATTAAGCAACCAATGAACTGCAAACCAGTAATGTCTTACATGTGATTGTTTGTCCAGGCTGTAAAAGACGGTACATTGCAAAAAACTACAAGTATACTAAAGACAAAATTGAACATCCATCGATATCATATTATTATACACAATTCACATTAAAGGATGATCCCATTATAGACATTTGTGGTGGTTGCAAATCTAGCGTTTTTCCGATGTAAAGCTTAATAGCAATAATAATGATTTATTATAAACAAAGAGGCATATTTTATTGACAAATATCTACCAGCTTTAAACGCAAAACTGTAGTAATTTCATTGCATATAGCCCTAGTTATTGGGATGTGATTTAATACTCAAGTAATTTCATTGCATATAGCCCTAGTTATTGGGATGTGATTTAATACTCAAGTAATTTCATTGCATATAGCCCTAGTTATTGGGATGTGATTTAATACTCAAGAGGGGCACAGTGGTTAAGTGGGTAAGATTCTCTTTTCTCAGTGATGCAGGACTGAGGGCCTGACAAGGACAGCTATCTAGTCGTTCATATGGGACGAGAAATCCAGGTAGGGTGTACACATTGGTATGCGCGTAAAAGATCCCTTGACCATTGGAATTCGATATAAGAGTAGGCTGTAGTGCCGCTGTCCGGACAAACTTTCCCGGGCATACACAATCTATGGTGTATGCCCGTCCTCATTAGCCCAATACAGAGCGGAACAATGGGACGTTAAAGCCAATTCCATTTTATAGATTACGATAAAATAGTAACATTATACCATAATTTGGTGCATAGATTGCGATAAAATAGTAACATTATATCAGAACTTGGTGCATAGATTACGATAAAATAGTAACATTATATCAGAACTTGGTGCATAGATTAGATAAAATAATAACATCATATCCTAGTCAGTTCATGAAATGACGGCAGAGTTTTTATTAAATTTGAGATTATGCTGAATCAAGAAAGTGTATTAACTAATGGCGTAAGATTCCGACAGAAGTTAATAGAATGCCTAAAAGCCATATTTGGGCAAATTGGTTTCGAGCAGAACAAGTGGGAGAACCCTAACCCTCGATCCACTCATTAACGTTTCTTTGTAACAAGTCTAGGGGCACTGTTCCGTTATCCATAATAGATGTGTGAAAAGCCCGGATGTCAAATTTATCACTTGAAGAAACAGAAAATGAAGAGCAGTTGTAGTCGCTGTAGAACCATGGTAACCCGGGAGGTGGTACAAATAGCGGCCAATTGTAATCACTAAACTACTCCTTAGATACCGGCAATACTATATACCGGAAAACAACAGCATTTGGTGTTTTTCCGGCGTATTCCGGTATCCAGTATAACCTGGTGTTTGTCGGTAGTTATCGGGTGTTCGCCGGTAGTTTTCTGGTATGTTTTGGTGTATTCTGGTACAGTAGAACTTGCTCGGGCGTGCACTCCTAATCAGCGAACACTTGCTTCAACGAGCACCAAAAAATCCCCCCCGAGCGATTTTTAAGTAATTTAACCTCTACTAAACACAGGGGGGTTGGGATGGCCTAGTGGTCTAGAGTGCCGCGCTTCGACCTCTAGCTGGTCGGTCACCTCTGGCTTGCGGCTGTGGTTTCGAGCCCTGGTGTGAGCGTGTGTGGCATGGAAATAGGGGCGCCTTCTCAACCTCGTGGGTTTCCACCGGGCACTCCGGTTTCCTCCCACGGCTAAAGACCCCTACGCGCAAGCGAATTATTGAATAAAATGAAACCATATGTTAGTCCCAAAGTGACTTAGTTTGTGTCGAGTGGACGTTAAACCCCATTTCTCTCTCTCTCTCTCTACTAAACACGCACCTATTCAACGCGTGCAACGGGCACCAAGATTAATTCCCTCCGTAAAAATTCTACTGTTTCAACGGTCACTCCTCTAACAAAACATCGCCCATTCAACGGCCATTGTTGAATGATACCATCTTGTCGTTCTTTCTTTGAAACACTCTCGCTAATCCCGTGAGTAGTAGTTAATTAACTGGACCCCCACTGATCAGGTAAAAATAACAATCAACCCGGGATTATCTGTTAATTAATCTTTTGTTTTATTAACACTTAACGGAACATTATTTGATACTGATTGAATAAAATGAAAGTACCGAGTTTTTTTCCATTGCAACTTTGTTGTTAGACGTTTTAGCGCCCCCTATAATATTACATACAGAGTTACACCCCCTGTAAATCGGTCATAAAATCAGCGATGGATTTTTTGTTGATGTTCTTTTTTGATAAAATAAAATTAATTCATCGATTTGCTTCACAAAAATGGATAAATATTATCGAATGCATCACAATGGTAGACAGTAGTATCGAAGGTTGGTACAAAATGACAAGTTTACTGAAGTTATGTTCGAGATTTGAGTAAAGAATTTTCGTTCGGCGCAAGATTCAACGGCGCTCAAATTTATCGATGCAAGTATTGATGTTCGCTCCCAATGCACCCAAGCTTAATTAATTTATGTCAGCACAAAAAGCGCCGAGATTTTATTAATGGTCGCGTAATCGCTAAAATAGTTGGGGTGGGAAATTCTCAAATTCACGGCATTTTGAAACGCTTTTAGACGCTATGAGTATGATGAAAGTAAAAGAAATATTGGAGGCCAAAGACCCAGTATTACTAAACAAACACGTATACGCGACTACTTTTAATTCACAACTAGATAAAAAGTACATGTATTGTCATTGTTATACTACATGAATAAAACAATATATGCAATCTACAGTGTATATCTTTATTTTTTGTGGGAGGGGTTGGGGCAATATTGGATACCTATTGTCAAAGAGCACCTCCATTAAGCAAGCATTTTTGAATTTCCCTTGGGTGCTTGCTTAATACAAGTTCTACTGTAGATGGCCACAGATCACTAATTATTGCCCCATTGAGTTTAATGTTAATTCTCGTCTCTTAGACCGGTTGTAACTTTTTCCCCAAATATTCGTTGGGTAAAACGCTTTCTGCCACAGATAGAGCAACATGTGGCAGACTCTTGCCCAAAAGCGTGTATGAAGTTCTTCATGAAAAACTTGAGATAGACAAGATGGAAGTAGAGACAGCTAACCTTGCAATTTTCGGCCCTCCCTTTCAACCTCACAACTCTTGTATCCTTCCGCCTCAAAATCATGAATATTCACCAAAACCTTGCAGAAAATGTATTTTCAAACACTTTTCTTCGATTCTACACCAAAAATTGAACAAAAATCGCCATGCAAAAGGGGGAAAAAGGGTAAGGAAGAGAAGGACTAAAAATAACTTTCGCCCTTGTTTCGTGGGTGACGTCCCATGAATATTTGGTGATCTGTGTCCGGGTGACGGCCCATGAATATTTGGTGATCTGTGTCCGGGTGACGGCCCATGACTATTTGGTGATCTGTGTCCAGATAGTATGGCCCATAGAAATATAGACTAGAATAGCAATCACGTGACTTTTGACGTCCGATGACGCGACTATCAGGCGCCATCTTGGAAGGTGTAATCAGTGTAAACAATATAGCGATTCACTCGTATCCTTCCACTCAGCCACACGCGAAAAACGATCTGCGTGGACCACAGTGTTTTGCTTTTTGCTGCTTTCTACACAAAAATCCCTCGACGATAGCACAGGGTGTTAGTATGAACATTTAATTAATTTGGTTTGGAAAAGCCTATTAGTATTACTAGTATTAGTATTATTAATTATTCATTATACGGTAGGCCCTACATTATACTATTAATTATTATTAGTGTCACTCACAAGGACAAGGCCTAGGCCTAGTGCAATTTTACCGTGTAGTTGTATTATTTTCTAAACTTAGATTTTTAGAAAATAAATCTTAATAGATAGTAGCATTGCTAACTCTATACATCTCGGCCTATTATATTATGCGAGGTTTCACATGCTGGTACCGGTATACAATAGCGTTTATCATGAAATCAGGAATGGGCCCAATGAATATCGATTATGAAGTTACGCTTAAATTTTAAATTTAGGGAATTTCCTTTGAAGTGTTGCCTAGTAGTTATACGGTGGTAGGGCCTACTACTAACGGATTCTATTCTTAACTCTAGCTTTTTCTATGTTAGCCCTATTAGGTCTTGGCCTATACTATTTAAACTTCTTTTTTATATATAATAAGAGAACAAACTTGGCAAATTAATCTACATAGATGAACACAACTTCTACTTTTATTTAATAAAATAACTTATAATGTCACGTCCCTTTTATTGTCGCAAATAGTAATTTTATTCCCTTACCCCCCCCACTCCAATTTGAATAAGATCAAACATCTTAAACAAAAGTTTTTGTTTATATTTTGTAGAAAACCACTGGCCAATCTATGACACCTGAATAACAGATCGACAAACAAACATAATTCTTATTCAGAAAAGAGATGGGTTTGTTCGTAGTAAACATTTCCACAATTGATTCGACAACCAAATCATAAAGTCAGTTGTAGCTTATTCAACAGCGGCCCTGTAGTGACACAATAGATTGAAATTGGAAGAACTGACATACTAACAGCACCACAAATCAACAGGAAGACCCCCTCCATCGCAGATGTAAGAGAGGGGTAGACGTTCACAAATTGACGAGGCTAACATGGACGAATTCCTCACAGAAATAGAAACTTGTTTGGATGAATTAAAAGTCCTGATGGAACTTAACGTCCACAGAATTGAATTTACTGAAAGTTTGAGTTAAATTGAATATCTAACACTTGAAGAGGAGACCGTTCTTAACGAAGACACTACGCTGTATGATATTACTGCAGAAAGAATACTCCATGCGTACACGTACACGCTGTGCGGCGAAGCCACATGGAATTAACCATCTGTGTCGTACTTTTGGTTTTGACCCCTCTGACTGTGTACCGTTGATTACAGATTAAACATCCATAAGTGTACAAATGTGTTGTTATTTATGTGTTCCCATTTGAATATTGTTCACAATAAGAAGCAACATAAATAAGATATGTTTACAGGATCATTTTGTTATACGAAAAACTAAGTGATGCGTTTTCTATGGCGCTCGGTATATTTGTCAAAACACGAACCCCCAAACTGCAGATAAAGCCAATTTAAAACAATCTTCGAATAATTGTCCAATTGGAATTTCGGTTTTGGCCCGCAGAAAACTATCGCTAATTTTGATTCTGGGTGCTGGAAATGGGATTTTCTATATAATGGCAAGTAAATATTTTTGTTCGCGTGAAAAAATTCCTTATTGTTATTGTATATAATGACAAACTAGGTAGCACACTAACACGCGGTCAGCGGTGCCTGGTCTATTTATATTTCTAAAGCATGTTATGAATGACAAGTCAAATAAATAGTGCATACAAGATAATAATTATGAAATGGAACAATAATAAACTTAGATATCTATAACATTAAAATATTACAACAGAATAATCTATAAATCTTACTACGAACGGTGGAACTGGCCTCCATTGTACTTGACATGACGTGAGGTTACTAGTTCAAAAAGTGGACATGGATCATAACGGTTCATAACATAACCCACGCCTTCGCATTGTAATATCTTATTAATATACCGGTAAACGTCTAAGTAAGAGAGAGCGCGAAAACTACAAGCAAACAATAACAAAACAGTATACAAATGTAAACAAATTATTAATGGACATTATGCGGCATGTCATATATATATATAAAAACACAACTCGCCGAATAATCATATGTGGAGTCCTATCCGGTTTATACATGTTCATTGGCACTTTCAAAATACATATTATAGTTCACAAATTCAACGATAAATTAAAGTCTCTTAAGAGCATCCGTCGCCTTAAAATACTGGTCAACATCAGCAGCATACGATGTACAAATACTCCTGCTGACTAATCTGTCACCTTGAAGACGTTCCGTAGCGGTAAAGGTTTCTTCAATAGCAACCAAATTGCACTGCACACCGACGGATTTCATACCAGGCGGATCGCTTTGTGGAGATGACGTTATGTGAATTGGTGAGTGAGAGAATAACTCAATTTGAGGTTCCTCTCCAATATCAAGCTCAGCAGAAATAACAGTAGCGGGCTTGTTACTTATTATTTTAGGGATTTTGAAAAGCGGAGTATCCTTATCGTCTGTCGCGTCTCTTTCTTTAGAACATCTTTCTGTATCCAGTGCTTCGGATATATTCACGTGACGTTTCGATTCCAGGTGCCTTTTCCAATTCGTGGATTTAGTTGAAGCAAAACCACACATCCGACATCTAAAATATCTCGTAGGCTCTAAAAAAATAAGAATCATAATCTAAATTTGGCACCTAAGGAAAGAGATACATAATTATCTAAATAGGTCGGTCGCTTCGTCACTCGTCCCAGTTTAGTACTTTTGGGTTGGAAACCTAAGCTAGAGAGCTCGTTGTCGTCGGATTGATTATCATTGTTATCATAATAATATAATGGTTCTTGATCAGACACTTGAGGTTCATCATCACTGGATAGATCGCTTTCCACCGTGACATTCGGATCATTCGCCGCACGTTTCCTGAATTAGCGTAATCGGTCAATGTCGACTACTTGACGTCGAACCGATTGTTCATCTATTATTTCGTACGTAATATCGGAATATTTCTTAATCACCCGAAATGGGCCTCTCCAATATTTCTGTAGTTTATTAGGAATGTTTGTTTTTTTGACTGGCGAATATAACCAAACTAATGCTCCAGTAATCAAAGGTTCGAGTCCATGTTTTGGGTCATAATAGTTTTTCTGTCGTCGAAGTTGTCCTTCGAGGTAGTTCCTTGTTATACGATGGGCTTCCTCCATTGTTCGTCTAATAAAATTACTCCAGCGCTGAGTTTCGCGGTATGATTCTCCTAGGGGTACTCCAAATTGTAGGTCAACGGGCGTGTTGACATCCCGTCCAAACATTAAAAAGTTTGGTGTGTTTCATTCGTCGATTGGTGTGTCGTGGATCTGTATGCAAACATAACACAATTAAGACAACGTCCCAATCGTCGCCCCTTTCCTGTACATATGATGAAAGCATGGATTTGAGCGTCCTATTAGGTCTCAACTTGTCCATTTGATTGTGGACGATATGGTGTTGTCCTTGTTTTTTCGATTCCCAACAGCGAGCACAACTCTTGAAAAACTTTGCTCTCGAATTGACGTCCTTGATCAGAATGCAACTGTCGTGGTAATCCGAATCGTTGTCAGAAATTTTCGAGTAGTACTCTCGCAACAATTAAGGCCTCCATATTTCTCATAGCGTAGGCCTCTGTGTACTTTGTAAAATAGCCTGTTACGACATGTATATACGCATTCCCACGTTCTGTAGCTGGTTCTATCCTTCCCACTATATCGACTGCTATTCTTTCCATTGGCGCACCTGCTGCATAAGATTCTAATCCTGCTTTTCTTTTCCGCATTTTAGGGCAACACACAAGGCAAGAAGCGGCGAATTCCATAACACCTCGTTTTAAGCCCGGCCAGAAATATTTTCTGCTTAATTCTTTCGGTAGTTTTTGTTACACCTAGATGTGCACTAGATGGAATATCATGGGAAAGTCTTATTATTTCATTTCTTTCTGAAGTGGGTACAACAATTCTTTTACGTGCAGGTAAGCTGAGTTTCTGGCTCTCTATATAAAGAACATCATTTTGAATAACCAATTGGTCCCATTTGCTCCACAGTGTCTTTACAAATGGACTCTCCTTGGAGACAACTCGCCACTCTGGTTTATCACCTTGAGATTTCCAGTCGATAATTAATGAGATATCGTGATCTTCCTTCTGCTTGATACTAAAGCCAGTCATATCGATCCCGATTAATTGTAAACATGCATCCTCGGATGACCTAGGACACTCCTGGCATGGCTCTCTTGAAAGAGCGTCGGCATTATTGTGGACTCTTCCTGGTCGAAATACTATTTTAAAGTCATACATAGCCAACGTCTCCAACCATCGAGCCAGTTGTCCTTCAGGGTTTTTAAAGTTGAGCAGCCATTTCAGAGCCCCATGGTCTGTTCTGATGCTAAATTGGCGCCCGCATGAATACGGCTTAAAGTGTTTAACGAAACGGACCACCGCTAACAACTCTCTGTGGGTAACACAATGATTTCTTTCTGTTTTAGATAGTACGCGAGAAGCATAAGCTATAACCTTTTCGTGTGAATCGACAACTTGAGATAAGACGGCCCCAATGCCATTCCCACTTGCGTCTGTGTCTAATATGAATGGGAGCTCTAGATTAGGAAACGTAAGTATAGGAGCTGTAATAAGCCTACTCTTAAGGGTGTCAAACGCTTCCTGGCATTCTTTGGTCCATTTAAATCTCTCCCTTTCTCCGTAAGTCGGTGTCGTCCACTCGCAATTCGAGCGTAACTCTCAATAAATCTTCTATAATATCCACATAGTCCGAGAAAACTCCGTACCCCACTAACAGAACTGGGCTCGGGACAATCGCGAATGCTCTTTATTTTACCAGGATCAGTAGATATTCCATCTGAAGATATCACATGACCCAAGAAATCTACTTTTCTTTGGAACAAACAGCATTTTGACGGCTTGAATTTTAAACCAGCATCAAATATTCTCTTAAATACCATATCTAAATTCTTTATATGTTGATGAAAATCTTTCGAGAAGACAATTATGTCATCGAGATAAACTAGGTAAACGTCCCGCTGTAAACCAGCTAATATGGATTCCATAAAGCGTTCGGAAGGTGCTTGGTGCATTGCATAATCCAAATGGCATCACTCGGAACTGAAATAATCCATACATTGTGGTAAATGCAGTCTTTGGTTTATCTTCGTCTTTAACATCAACCTGCCAGTATCCCGAGAGAAGAGTGGAAAACCATTTAACTCCACCGAGGCAATCTAGAGTTTGATCTATTCTCGGGAGCGGGTATGCGTCTTTCTCTGTAAGATCATTAATAAGTCGGTAGTCGACACAAAATCGTAATAACCCATCCTTTTTCTTCACCAAAACTATGGGACTCGCCCACGGACTTGTTGAAGGTTCTATAATTTTACGCTGTAGCATGTCACCTAACATATACTATTAAAAAAAAAGTAGGGGATATTTGATTTTTAAGTGTTATTAAAGTCACCTAATGAAACTGACGAAGAAACAAATGACAAAATGAAATGAAGTTCACATTCATCGATTTATTCCAAATGATCGTTAGACTAAGTAAGGCACAGGCTGACCATTATAAGGGTAAACTATTACCCGGGGTCAAAAAATCAACAGTGAACCTTGACTCATCTGAAAACATCACATTGCTCCAGCGTCGATTATCCCAGTGTTGACGATCCCTACACCAACGACGTCTTGCCCGAATGTGATGATCTCTCAAACAAGGGATCACGCGAGGCCGTCGGGCGCGAAGGTGACCCCTATGCAGTCGATTCCGAATCGTCTGGCCACTCACTCTCACAACAGTGTCTGTTTGAAGACGAGCGCTGATCTGATTTGCTGTGATGACACGATTTCTCAAGGCCAAGGTACGGATAAATCGATCCTGGGCTTGAGTTGTCGCCCTTGGTCGACCTGAGCGTGGTCTGTCCTGTACAGATTGTGTATCACGGTATCTGGACCATAGCCTGATAATGACAGACTGAGAAACATTCATCGTCCGCGCCACAAGCGCCCGTGTTGTGCCGATCTGTAGCATGCCAAGGGCACGTAACCTTTCATTTTGGGTAAGCCGACGCATATCAAAATTTGTTTTCTGGTCCCTAAAACAATTAAACTGATGTTTCCACCCTGGAATTCAATGCCAAAATGACTGTAACATTCAAAGTCAGAGTCGTGCAAATCTTGGGTTGGACCCCCATGATGATCCCAAGCATCACCTGTATTCCATGCGGTAGCTATTGGTGCGTTTGGGCGTCACATGTAACTGGAAATGTTTCTTCTGTTTCGGCTACCACAGCCTCTTGTTCGTATATGGAGCCATCTATATTGAACTTAAATATACCCTTTTCGTGTGTCTTTAAACGTTGTCCATTTGCCGCTCTTAACGTCTGATTTACGGGGTGTAAAAGAGGTCTAATACCTTTCGGAATCAACATATGGAGTTCATGTGATACTATAGTTAGAGTCGCGCCCGTATCTAGCAGACAATGACTCGCAACACAATATATGTTTGCTTTAATGTGAAGCCCTACCTCACACGGCTTGTCAAATACATTAGACGGGAGCGTCGTATTGCGTTGTCGAGTGGGTTTCCCTCTGATGACTCTGAAATTATTTCCACGGGTACCACAATTTCTTGCTACGTGACCCTTTCCTTCACAACGATAACACACAAAGTCTTCATCTGCTCGACTGTTTTGTTGAAACTTCCCTGGCGTAAATACTCCTTCTTTATTACCTCCACCACTCTGTCGTTGGCGCTTATTATTCCACGCATAGCTTCCGTTCCAAACGGGACGACTTTGATTACTCCATTGTCTGCTTTCAGTTTGCAGTTCCACTTTCATATCTTTTATTAAATGATTCATGTCTTCCATTTCTCTTTGTAGCTTGATCATAATTATGTTTGTTAGCAGACAAGAATGCTTCAAATTCAACAGCTATTTGAATTGCCTGTTCCAAATTTACTGGCCTAGACTGCTGGACTCTCCAAACCAGTTCTCTGTCAGATTGCAGAGCGTTGTAAAAGGCGTCTCGAGCTAACGTATCTTGTAGTTCTAGCCTAGCGGTCGGATATGAAAGACTGACCTTCCGGCGTATCGCCTGTCCTAATTCCGGCAGACTTTCCTTGGTTTTCGACGCCTGGCTCGCAACTCTGCGCGATATAGTTGGGATTGATTAGCTGGTAAAAATCTGTTTCTTAGAGCAGTCATAAGTAAATCATAATTCCTTCGCTCTTCTGGCCTTAGTGACGGCAAAACTGATTGCGCATTGCTGGTTAAAACTCCAGCTAGATGAAGAGCTTTTTCCATCGGGTTCCATTGGTTCAACTCCGCACATGTCTAAAAATGTATCTGGTAACCTAACAAAGAAGTGGTTCCATCAAAGGGCTGAGGCTTTATTATTGTTCTCCCTGCCGTAGGATTTGGCTCATTTCTTCGAGATGCATTTCCAACTCCCCCTTCAGCTCCAAATGGAGGAGTCTCAAATTTTTCCTGATTGTTGTGGTCATCATCATAGTTAGTCGTAGGACGCTTAGGTATAGCACCAGAAGCTCGGTTGTAAAATGAGTCTCTAAATATATCGGGTCTCTGCTGACCTCTCCCAAAACTTCGATAACTCGCTAACGGAGTTTCCATTTTTTTGTTCCTCGTCGTCTTCCATACCATGGCTCTGCTCATTTCCAGGAAAACTCTCCATATCGGGCTTCAAATCTCTCTTCTCCGACAGTAATTTCTGTAACTTATCTCGGCTCGTAATAAATACTTCTCCGTCGTCTGTGTCCTGTATCTCCATCTGTACAAAGTCGCATTCATCCCACTTCTGCCACCAAAAAGACGTAGACTATGTAGTGAACAGACGGACAGGGGGGCAGCTATAGCCCCTTAATTATTAAATGGTAGAGTAGCTCGCTTTTCAGCGGAGCGTCGGGTAGCCAGCCAAAAGGTGACGAAGAACAACGACTTGTAATTTCTCTTTTCTTTATTATGAATCCGTTATTTACAGTGCTCAGCTCTCTCTCGACATCTATCTCTCTCTCTCTATCGAGCCCTAACTCTCTCTCTTGTTTAAATACAATTACTTTCTTCGAAAATAACTCAGACCAATCTGTTTTTGTTATAAATAGATGGTTGTGTATCGCAGTTTGTATTAATGTTTTAGTACTGTGTTGTTTTAACAGGTTCTTAGTTTCTGTGGTTCTTTTTTTTTTTGGGGGGGGGGGGCGGATATTCCTTAGGTTACAAAGATGATACGTTAAGAAATGCAACCTGTATAGACGCCAAACAAACAGATACAAGAAATGGGATGGCTCTGTCCCAGGGGGCCGGGTATGAGGAATAAATATGGAAAGTTTGAAGATGATGGATTAAGAATTGTGGTATATAGACGACACACAGACACAACATAAAATGGGCGTGACTTTGCCCCTGAGGGTTGATCACACACCCCAAACGATGGGAATGTTCCTTAGGGCACAAAGAATAAGTATGATACGTTAAGAAATGTGGCCTGTAGTCCACAAACAAAAAAAATAAATACGAGAAATGGGTGTAGCTCTGCTCCTAGGGGTTATGCATGCACCAAAATCACACGCACGCACGTAACGCAACGACACACACCATCACATACCCACACACAGGGGCGAAGGCATAATAGTCCACATTATGAATGTGGACGTATAAAAAATGTTTTAGAATTGTCGGAGGAAAAAAGTTAATATTAATTAGGGACTCATTAAGTCGCGTCGATGTCATCCTTATCAGTTTCTGCAGTGACCTAGCGAATATTCATTCACTGCTGATCAGTGTGACTCAAACTATTTGCGACCTGCTTATGAACTTCATGGACGGGAAGAGGGTTTAGAACTTTGAGCTTGTTCAAAAATGTTTCCCTTTCATCAATTAGACCGAGTGACAAAGTGACTACGAACTTGGGACGTGTAACAAACACGATTTACGACATTCCAGAGAGTACCGAGAACTGATTTGATGTGACACAATCTGATTAAAATTCAGATCTATATTTTGTTTCGTTATGACCTACACTAGATGAAGAACTGACCAGTTGTAGCGATAGGTCGAGTCAGATTTCAAACGAGCGGATTTTGACCCTATGACGTCAGACATTGATCAACCATACAGCATTGATGTTATAAGTGGATTACCCACAGTTCCGTGTAAAACCCGCCAAAATCTCGCGTAACAAGCCGTTTCAATGGCTAATATCCCACACTAATCCGAACACGTCAATGAATACAACTCATAATGTAGTAAAGACAAGTAAAATGAAATTTTAAACTATGAAAACAAAACAAAATAAGATCTGTTTTATAATCAGATTGTCAAATAATTCGCTTTCAGACTGAATCAAGAACAATTAAACTGAAATTTTGCAAAAACAAAAAAGAAAAGAAAAATAAATTAATACGCATATATAATCTTTCAGAAACATTTTTTTCTTTTGATCTAAATTATGTGGATGATCCGGTGCAGCACGGATTAAAAGTAGTATAACTCCACAGCAGAAAGTGGAAGACCGATGCCAAATAGCCTATGTTACTCCCCGGTCCAAGATACCTCTTTACTCCAAATTTCAGCCCCGGTTCAGCGCTGGTGTAGCTGCCAACCCTGGACAGACAGATAAGCAGACAAACAAACGACAGTGACAAATATTAATATAGATAAATTGTTATGTCTTATTGTTCATCCTGACTTGCACTGACGTGGCTTAAAAACCCATTCCATTTAAAGTAGGGTAATGTGGATGTTACTTCCTGTTCAATATAAACAATCAATATAATAGTACGATAAAATGGGTGATACTTCCTGTTCTTTACCTAAAACAACCAATATATGAACGTTAGAAAAGTGTAAAAACAAGGAAGTATATTTTAAAATAAACCTAAAAACGTGTATATATTTGATTTAAAGAGAGAGATAGGGAGAAAGAGAGAGGGAGAGCGAGAGAGAGAGGGAAATGGGTTTAACGTCAATTTGGCACAAAGAAGGTCATTTCGGGACTAAATTATATGTTAATTTTATTTCAATAATTCGCTTGCGCGTAGGGGTCTTTAGCAATGGCCTGAAACTGGAGAAAATCCACGAGGTTGGAAAGGCGACCTTACTCCTTGTCACGTACAACCGGGGATTCGAAACCAGGCCATCCAACCCCCTTCGATGTAAAACAAGGAAGTAAGTATTTCAAACTACAAGAATAATATTGGACTATTTTGAACTTGGATTTAGATTATCAGCATCCTTCGGATGATATGAAAACCCGAGTTCCCGTGTACCCATTGGCGTGCACGTAAAAGTTCCCTTGACAGTTAGAATTCGATATAAGAGTAAGCTGTAATGCCGCTGTCCGAGCAAAATTTCACTAGTAGCACATTGTATGGCACATGCCCGTCTTCATTAGCCCAGTTTGGAGCAGACCAGTAGGATGTTATATCCCCATTTTATTTTATTTCATTTTTGCTCTATTCTACGATCCCCCTTGTTTTGAAACAGAATTTTATGCCCTATTCTCCAACTGTCGAACAGGGCCTTATGCAGGATTTTAAAAGTGGGGTTGCAGCAGAGTGGTGGGGCGCCACTCTAATGCCCAAGTCACTGAGCGCAGAGCGGCGACGCACTTAGAGCCGCATTCAAAGTCACTAACATGTGACCCCATTGTCAATTTTGGCGGCACTACTTCTCATTTTGATGTGAAACACTAAAACGAATATAATCTAGTGTATTACTTTATAATTGAAAATTTGTCAAATTTGCATTCGATATTTTTCTGGGCGCCTTATTTGCTAGGGTGCAATATACCCCTGGGTTAGGGTTAGGGTTAAGTTCGACCCTTCTGCTGGCCCGTAGCCAGCTCATAAAATTTAAGGGGGCTGAGGGTGTGGCCGGCTAAGAACACTCCTAAGAAATCATTGTTGTTGGCGAAATATTTGGGGGGCTCAGGGTTAGCCGAGATAGTACCACATGATTTTCAGTTGTGGTTTCCTCAAGTTTTTTCTGCAGGACGGAGAGTTTGACAATGCATGACGCCCAGTCATTGGGAATTCGAGGGTACACTACATGGTGTATGTCAATCTCCATAACACCCCATTCGTGCAGAAAGGACAGGAAACAGAAATTTAAAAAATCAAATTCTGAAATAATATTCAATATTGTGTATGGAAAATTCCACCAGTGTGATTCAACGTGGACGTAAACAGAATCAAAGTACATGGGTTGTTAACATATTGTTGTTTATTTTTACGAAATAAATGTATAAAGTAAATGCGTGTAAAATTTCATGTTAAGTTCAGTAGGAGATAATCAATAAGTTTACGGAACAATATTTCAAATATTCCCCTTTCTCAGATGAGTATTATGTCCTATACTGGAGTCTTGTTGGTATAGTAATATACAATCAAGGAATTGACCCTCTTTAGATAAAAGATAGGCTGGCACTGCCAGGCAGGATACGCCCACATTTTCGAGAGATGGATAGAGAACAAGCAATACCGAAAGTGATTTTTCCTACATCATTAAGTCCTGTATTTCATACAGTATTGGGAGCAGCCATTTAGTTGGTCAGTTCCAGTCTGATATTCATGAAATTCAAAACCGACAATGATTATGGTGTGACGGTACACAACCTAGAAATGTGACTTTTCATCAAAATAGGATAAGAATTGTGACCTGTAGAGAGTCCACAACCATGATATACCATATTTTAACACTATTCGTGTACAAACGGCGACCATTTCGTCCGGCAATTTTGGTATGATTTTCACAAAATTAGAACTCAACCTTCCTCATCAAAATCGAATTAAAATTGTGACCTATACAGGGTCCACAACCATGATATACCATCTTTTTAACAGTATTCACGTACAAACGGCGACCATTTTGTCTGTCAATTTTGGTCCGATTTTCCCGAAATTCAAACTCAACCTTCCTTACGGTGTAACAGTGATATAATCAAACGTTTTTTTTTTTAAATCGGATAATAATTGTGACCTCCAGAGGGACCACAAGCTAAAGAAAGGGGGATTTTGCGTATAACCAGGGGCCATAATTTAGGAAGTTACGATCCGATATGCCCAAATATCGAAAAGAACCAAGATCTTTGGGTTATTACCATGAATTTCAAGTTTCATCAAAATCGAATTAAAATTGTGACCTTTACAGGGTCCACAACCTTGATATACCATTTTTTAACAGTATTCGCGTACAAACGGCGGCCATTTTGTATGGCAATTTTTGTCCGATTTTCCCGAAATTCGAACTCCACCTTCCTTACAGTGTAACAGTGATATAATCAAACGTTTTTTTTTAAATCGGATAATAATTGTGACCTCCAGAGGGACCACAAGCTAAAAAGGGTGATTTTTCGGACAATCAGGGGCCATAATTCAGGAAATTACATTCCGATAGCCGCAAATATCGAAAGGAACCAAGATCTTTGGGTTACAAACAGGCATGTCAAGTTTCATCAAAATCGGTTCAAAATTGATTTTTCGTACAATCAGGGGCCATAATCCATGAAGTTTTGATCCGATACATGCCAATATCGAAAGCAGCCGAGATCTTTTGGGGATAAACCTATATTTCAAGTTTCGTCAAAATCGGATAAGAATTGTGACCTGTAGAGAGTCCACAAACAAATTGTGGACGGATAGGGGCGACGACATAATACGTCCACATGAAAATGTGGGCGTATAATGAAATAGGATGAATGGATTCTGAATCTTATATAAGAATATTAATCCGGCCGAGGAATCTATTCTGGAAGACATCCGTGGAAATTGAGGTCGGATTAGGCTTAGAAAACCAGCGAAATACGGGCATAATTGTGTCATTGTCTGTCACACATACAAATGCAATGCAATTTGTATGCGAGTATGATTGATAGATTTATTTCGCACATTAGAACTATAATTTGGGGCCCCTTTAAAATTGGACCCCTGTCGAAGCACGGTCGGAACTGTGTTTAGTTTATTGCACTTTAAATAGTTTAGATGTCATTTGTTAAGGCATCGATCACCATCGGCCTCGCTGCGTACATTCTATCATTTAGCCTCGATCTGGGAGTATGACGTCAACGTAACGCTTTATCTCCGCTCACGACGCCATTTATAATTAAATCAGTCAACGAAATCCCGTTTAAATCCGAGCTGAATCCAAGCCATCCGTGGCTTGTGTAAATAAAGATCAAATTTATAATTTCTATGACATCTGAAGCCCAAATAAAGACTTGCAATAATCAGATTAAGTTCTTACATAATGTATGTTTAGATTAGTGAAACGAAGACGCCTATAGTCCACAATCTATGTCATTTCTCGGGATTGCCATATTTTTCAATTTTATTTCAAAAGGTACAATTGCACAGAAGATCTTTAGCTGTGAGTGGGAATTAGGGGACCCACAGAAAGCCCACAAGGTTAGGCAGGCGCCCCAACTCGAACCAGTCATTGACATACCTTATGATCCAGTCAACGACAGACCTTATGATCAAGGCAATAACAGACCTTATGATCAAGCGTGCGCGCGTTAAACAATTCGTTCACCAATCTTCGCTGACAGATGAAATCAGCGGATACTAAATCAATAAACATACAAAACAAAATGCTTATATTTCTTACGAGAAAAGGGTCCTCATTCACCAAAAAATACATAATCAAATCTTAAAACCACCGGGAAAATTGAGACCTTTTACTTTTTATTTTCAGTTTTCAATTATCTCGCACGTAATAGCCATAGATACAAACAAAACACTTCATGGATGAATCATGATAACCGTTCGTCATAATCAATAATAGTATGTAACTCCTACCTGTGAAAGTATGGAGTATGGACGAATATTATATACCGTACGTTGTAATCAATAATAGTATGTAACTCCTCCCTGTGAAAGTATGGAATATTGGCAAATCATGATGAAGATGCGTCGTAATCCATAGTCATCAATATAAGATATTCCTCTCAACCAATAGTAATACTTGGCTCCTCCCAGTCGGCGTATCGACCGTGGTGGCCACGTTTCGTTCTCTTAATGATCGAAAACTCGCTTGTGTTTAAAAGGACAGGTAAACAGAACATTCACCAGCAGTGTTTAACTTCAAGTTACAATATGAGTACTTCTTTAATTCTGGTGTATCTTGTTATGGCTCTTACTTGTTCAAGTTGTACGGCACGCAGAAATAGATGGTGGAACTCGCCGAGACCCGCAATTAGCCTAAGACGTTTACATTGTGATAAAGTTGAACAATTTGATCTCTGTCGCTGTTGTCCCGGTAAATATTTCTTGTTTCCACATTTATAATTTACAATTAACTCGAGTTCAACTATAGCTGCTGAAATGGATGTTCAAGAGTTTGCCTTTTGATTGGACTAGAGCATACGGATATTTAGATCCATCCAGCATAGGGTTAGGGTCAGGGTTAGACTTTGTGTTTTCTCACAGTAAAATACAATAATTGTTTTAGTAAAGTGTCTGGTCATATTGAAACAGGTAAAGCCAGTTTGAACATAACCACAATTAGGCCAAGTACTGAATCATAATAATTCCCACCCCCCCCCCCCCCACACTGCTAAAGATAACCTACGTGCAAGCTAATTACTGAAGTTAACTTGAACCATATGTTTGTCCCGAAAAGGCCTGGGCCCTGTTTCACAAAAGCTTAAATCTCCTTAAAATCGTCTTAAACTAAAATTTTATCCTAACTTACGATAGATGAGTTTCACAAAACGATTTTGAGCATTTTAGTTACAATCCAATAAAATATTTTTTAACCTGTCACCCTCTCCTAACTTAAAAGGTACAATAACACCCTTATTCTAAGTACTAGATGTTTAAATGTCCTACCTGTTGTGTAAATATTTTTTTAACCTGTCACCCTCTCCTAACTTAAAAGGTACAATTGGAATAATGATAATATCGTGAACGGTCCGGACTGCATAATTTTAACATACAATCATTCACAAAAACAATTCTCATTCAATTTCTTTTTTATATAATGCCTATAATACTAGACATACGATATGTAGTATTTACTCATGCTTTTGGGGGTTATGATGATTTGTAAAAAGATAAATCAATAATCTCAAATGTGTTTAGTGAAGAAGGTTATTGGTCTTTTTGAAATTACATCTTAATATCATAAATTAATTATTATTTCTCAACGAAGTCTTACGTCAATAAAACAACAAAAATGTGACAAATTTTAGGAGTCAAAGCTATTTTTATCTTGGGAAAAATCATTTTATTGGGTGAGAGAGAGAGAGAGAGAGAGTGAAATGGGCTTAACGTCCATTCAACATAAACTAGGTCATTTCGGGACTAACTTTATTTTAATAATTCGCTTGCGCGGAGGGGTCTTTAGCAGTGGGAGGAAACCGGAGTGCCCGGAAGAAACCCACGAGGTTGAGAAGGCGCCCCTATCTCCATGCCACATACGCTCACACCAGGGCTCGAAACCAAGCCAGAGGTGACTCTCTAGACCACTAGCCCCCCCCCCCCTTATTGGGTAAGATCGATAGGCACTTTGGCATTTTTAAAGTATCATTGTAAAGTCTATGGGAATGACATTTCAAATCTAGGAATCCGAACATTGGCTATTTGGGATATTGTCACAAATATCATAATATGTTTGTGACAATTCTCAATAGTTTCTCTTGTCTAAAATACAACAAAACTACAAATTCAAGAGATTTAGTTTATCGATTCACATTATTTCCAATGAAGCCTGCAAGTAAATCAAATATGTTTGTGACAATTCTCAATAGTTTCTCTTGTCTAAAATACAACAAAACTAGTTTATCGATACACATTATTTCCATTGAAGCCTGCAAGTTAATCAAATGCCAAGGTCTCGAATGAAATGCTAATTTCAAGGCCAATCCATCGATAGGCCTACTTTCCGAATCAAATATCAAACAATAAACTCATTTATTTCACATGTTTACGACTGTTGCAATATGTGCACACATTGCTATGACCTATGAAACTCTCCCCATTGATATTCTAGCCGTTAATTCAGCTTGTCAACGGTTTTCAGTTTCGAAGCGTATTTACTTTCAGCGTAAGTATCTGCAGCGGAAATGTGCACCGCGCCGGCGCAAGCGATTTCAACTAAAATTTATTAAAATTGCATTTTAAGTTACAATCGAACTTCGTGAAACCCATAAAATTTAAAATTTCGTTTTGATTTTAGTTGAAATATATTTTAGCTTATGTTTTTGTGAAACTGGGTCCTTGTTTGTATGAAGTGAGTGGAAACCCCTATTTCTCTCTTTAACAGTGGACGATCAAACCTCAACATCCAAAAATCAATGTCTTGTGTGAATGATCTGTCTCTCCATCATACTTCATCATACTTAAAAAGTCGTCTGTGGATGTCTTGTCTCTCCTTTAAACTTCATCATACTTAAAACGTCTTGTGTGGATGGCCTGTCTCTCCAACAAACCCCATCTTACTTAAAGCGTCCTGTACTGTTATCACGTCCCTCACACAATTCATCGTTTCTGGCTTCTCCACATTAAAATCTTTCTGGCTTCTTACCATTAAATAGTTTGGACTGAAAGTGTATTTGATCAAAATCGTTTTATATTTAAATACTATGTTTGTGGGCTGTACTATCCCTCTCTTGTAAACATGGTTTAGCTGCTATATCACCCCTTGTAAACATGTTTTAGCTGCTATATCACCACTTGTAAGCATGTTTTAGCTGCTATAGAAACCTCTGTTAACATGTTTTAGTTGTTATAGAAATCCCCTTATAAATATGTTTACTTGTTTTAGCGTTGGTATTTTGATTTTGTTTTTTTAAACTACCGTGGATTACGTTGTGATATTTTCCTTGTAATAGGGCCGATAAGTAAATCCCGCAAAATTACGAGATTTCACGAGAAATTGAACTTCCGGTGACATGTGTTAATATCACGCGATTTTGTGAGCCTGATAATGTTGACAAGCGAGTAAATTGGGTTAAATATTTATTCATTTGTGCCTACCCGAAACAATGTTGTAATTTTCGCTCACCAGTTACTAATTATATATATAAAAAAAACAAGTCATAAATTATGCAAGAGTGAGAGTTTTGGAGATTAGTAGCTGTGAAAAATGACGAAGCGAAGATCGACTGACTGCCGTCTGCCAGTACGACTCGATTCAACTCCGTTGAGTCCTTGAGCAGGTATGTCGAAAATCCATTATCATTACTTAGTTAGGCCTAAAATTGGTACAATCTAGTCATCGTTCCATTTATTTGATAAAATACAAATCAAGCAATTGAAAATACCGGTAATATACTGCATGGTTAAAACCGGGGACAATTGCCAGAAAAACTAGGCTTGGGCCGTTACATCGAGCGGCTTGTAAACGCTTACGGAAATACCAAACATGTTTGTTTACTGTATTCATACACGTTTAATATATATTACGGATTGTCTTTTGACTTGGAATAGTCACACACACATTCATCCACTTTCCAAACCACTAAACTTCGAAAAATATTTCCGAGTAGAATATATTTAAGTGATCAACACCCTTCTTATTTTACAAAGTTTTGGAATTGATAAAAAGCCAAAAATAATGAGATAAAGATCAAGTTGATTTTTTTTATTTTTTAATCTAAATTTAGAAATAATTTTATCAAATTGGACTTGGAGAATCATGTGCAGCTAAGCAGAATATCAATGGAATTAGGAATATTATTTCTTCTTTGTGAGCAGAATCAAATTATAATTTATAATCATGAAGAAATAGATATCTGATTAGTGTTGTGAAAGGGGTGGATTTGTACATAAATTAGGGCCTTTGGGAAAAATTAAAAGATGCTGGTTGAAGCCTAAAGGAACTTTTTATTAAAACCCTTTTTCAAAGTCGTGTGCAAATTCCAACTACCAACTACATGAACAAAGTGGTACTTTCTTGGCATTAAGTTGGATTTGATTATATACCCATCTGTTAAGTGATAGCCTATGAAATCTGAGAACTCCGTTTTAATTTAAGCATAACAAAAACTGCATTTTTATTCAAACATACTAATAATTAATATATATATTTTTTTTTCAGCCCACCAAAATAGAAGCCTCTGTACTTACTTTTATGAAGAATTTTCATTTGATGACCACAGGGATTTTCAAACTGATAAATTTCTAACATGGAAGGAACAATGTGAAAATAATGCTTAAAACGGTTATCGGCACTGAGCGATTGATTCATCCATAAATTCTAATTTTAAAACAGTTTTCATTGAACGATAAGCAGGCTTGTTATGTGAGTGCATATTTCTTGTAAAGAAGTGGAATACATATAACTCTCAACTATGTACATTAATTACACATTTCTTTGTTTTGAAAAAATTTCAATAAATATATTAATTGAAATCATTGGATTATTGTGAAATATTTCTTTCTAACAGAATGTTTGGAGAATGTACCAGGTATAGAGATTATTTATCTATTCACAAAATTATAAATTTTCCTCGCTCAATGAAATAAACCTGATATTTGTGTAAAAGTCAATTTCTAATATACATACCTGTTATGTGTACATGTATTCAGTAAACTGCAAAAATTATCAGTTTTGATTTGAATTTGACTCGCACCCCATTTATAATGGCTTAAAACCATTTATTTTAACCTACACAGATCACAATTTTTAAAACTAAACATGTACACAGTGAATGAAAATATGTCATTCTCATACTTTACTTTTGCCATGTATCTGGTAAAGTTTCTCTTTGATAATGTAAATGTCCAAATTTCTTGCCATATAAATCTGTACAAATTTAAAGTGAAATGTGAATGCACTATGGTATATTTTCTTAACTTCACACAGTTTCAACTATAATGTATAGGGATAGATCAGCATTGTACTATCTTTAGATTTTCTGGGTCTCTATTATATTGCAATGTAAATACACATATAGGCTTTTCATATTTCAGATTTATTATTTCTATTAAAAAACAAAATTGATTATTTCGTTCTGATTTGCAGACTGACAAATGTTCTTGGTAATCTATAGGAAATGAACTTGGTGCCAATCCAAACTTTGTCTTGATATCTAATTCATTCTTTATTTTAAAATAGGCTTCTTTTCAAACATCAGCTTGCTTGTAGCGTGCATAATATTTACAATGCTGTCTGAAATGTAGAAAATTGAAATGAAATAAAATTAAGAATATTTGACTGAACAACAGCTCCACAGCCTACTCTTATATCGAATTTCATCTATCAAGGGTTCTTTTACATACATGCCAATGTGTACACAGGACCTTGGTTTATCATCCCATCCGAGTGACTAGACAGATGTCTTTGCCAGGCCCCCCGCCCTGCATCACTGAATCATGCCGAAATATCTGGATGAACTTTCTCGTTCTCAGACAATGCAGGGATCGAACACCCAACCTCCAGGCTAGTGAGTCAGCGTCTTACCAACTTAACCACCGTGGCCCTGTTACTGAGCAATGTCAATTAGTGTAAAACATAAAAATTAGCATCAATTGTTGAATGGGAACCATCAGCAGTGGAAATAAATGTGTTCTGAATTAAATGAACAACCATAGGCAATCATTTTAGAGAAATGAAATGGGTTTTAATGTCCTACTCCAACTGGGCTAATGTAGACAGACTTACACCATACAGTGTGCTATAAGAGAAATTTTGCTAAGGTCTACTCTTATATATACACCAATAAGTAGATTGGACCTCAGTTTTCCGTCCCATCCAAACGACTAAACAGCTGTCCTTGTCAGGCCCCCCGTCCTGCACCACTGACAAGGAGAAACTATACCGGAAAATGTCGAACTTTATCGGCAAACACCAAGATCGAACCTGTGACCTTTCGGCTAACAAGCCAGAGTCTTACTCACTTAGACAGTTGCTCCACAATCATTATAGATAATGATGGCACTGTTATAAAGGGAAAGGAATCATTTTACAGGTACAGGTGCAGATCCAGGGTTTTTTGCAGGGGGGGGGGGGGGTCTAGGTTTGATAATTGCTTAACTAATTGCGCTCAACCGATAATTTGGTAAATTAGATTCAATTTGGTTCATTCTGACGTATTTCCGGAAGGTAAATTCCAAAATAACAGGTCTAAATCGCCAATAAAATCGCATAAAAAAATTTTCTTCAAGTCTGAGCAGGGGGGGGGGGGGGTCCGGACCCCCTGGACCCCGCCTCTGGATCCGCGCCTGAGGTATTCCTTTCCAAATATATAACAGTGTCATCATGTAATTACTGCTAAGGTAAGTAGATACTGCTTTGTATGGCGAACTTTTTTTTTAGAATTCTGTCACAATTAGAACCATATATGCTTACCTTTAACATAACACCAAGTTATATTTAATCAATATTATGGTATAATATAACCTGTCACAATGCTTTTTCCCTTTTCATTCATCTGAGAAAGAAATTGTAATAAATATCAGACAAATGCGCTGCCAAACAATTTAAATACTCCACATATTGTGTGTCCTTATTTATTTTTTTTTTTGATAGTTGATCACTGTTTTGTAAGAAATAGGTTGGCCTATATCATGATGTCATGATGACTAGCATTGTCTTAATTTTACAAATCTTCACAAAAGGCTGTGAGATATCCTGCCTTTTTGAGAAATGATCACCTTTTCCTTTAGAAAATATAGGCATATCACATGGCTTGTTATTATTTTAAATTTAATTTACAAATCTTCACAAACTGCTGTGTGATATCCTGCCTGCATATTGTGACTTTTTTTTGAGAGCAGATCACTTTTTTTTAGAAATATATAGGCCTATATCACAAGGCCTAGTATTTTTTTAAAATTTAGTTTACAAATCTTTATAAAATGCTGTGAGAATTCTGCCTGCATAATGTGATCTCTTATTTTTGGACAGGTGATCCCAGTTTTTAGAAATAGGTAGGCCTATTTCATGAGGCCATGTATTCATTATTTTAACTTTACAAATCCTCACAAAATGCAGTGGTATATATTATATATAGCCTGCTTTTTTAAGATAGCTGATCATTTTTTTTAAATATTTACGGTAGGCCTATATTATTTGGCCAAATATTTAAACTTTACAAATCTTCAAAAAAATGCAAAATCTTCTTGAGTTGAGGCCTAGTATTATTTCATTATTACAAATCTTCGGAAAATGTCTGTCAAGTAAAACCATACAATCCAAAACAGGGTACTAAATTATACTGAATATAGGCCTAAGTAAGTAAATTGAAATATTTCAATAATGATATTCGTCCATATTCGTTATTTGACAAATTACCTACTTCTTGAATCAGAACACCTTCCACGTTTTCTACGGCAGTTTTACGCCCATCCTCTCTGTGCTAAAAACTTGAATATTTCCTCCACATCATATCATAATCCACCAATCTGCTGAAGTAAAATACGCTGTAGTGCTAGTAAAGTTTTAAACTTGTCGAGAAATGCAAGGGAGATCGTGAAACGAGAGCGTGCGTACTCGATTTTTATAGATTTTTTTTAATCTTAAAAAACAAGTAGTACTAGGCCTAGTAGGATTACTATAACACATTTTGCAAGATTGCATTACCTGTACTTAGAAATAAAACCCATGGGAATAATTCTTTCAACTTTATATAACAATAAAGACATTAAAATATAAATTTCTCGGAGGAATAAATGTGCAGGCGGAGGAATAATGTACTGGTAATGGGGTTTGTTTGTAAACAAATCTAACTCAGACCGCTACGATGCGGTATTGGATAAGGCTAAAACTGTGAAACCAAGGCTTGGGCTAGGGCATACTATTTCAAGAATAATATTAAATATTTTATTAAGATATGTTTAAATAATTGATTTACATACCTTGATAAACAAATTAAAATATCTGTTATTTTTCTTTTGTAAAACGAAAGTAATTGGTGTCGCGAAAGCTTCATCGATTCACAATCAATGCCTTGCGAGGCATCGTCTTCTCCGCCATTGCTGGGTACATGTCACCGGAAGTAGATTACCGAAGAAATCGTCGCGAGACTTAGCGGCCCTATATAAATCATGCATAGTTACTGTATTGTTTAAATATTACTGTGTTTTTCAGTAGATCCATGCGATGGTGTGAAGTGTTTGAATGGTGGACAATGTGTGGGTGAAGGGGTTTGCGAATGTGTATCTGGTTACAGTGGACCAATGTGCAACAGTAAGTATTGTAGTGATTTTTGTCTTTATAGCCAACACTTTATCTGCTGGTGAATCACATGGTATATGTGTAATTATTACTTATTTTATTAAGATATGTTTAAATAATTGATTTACATACCTTGATAAACAAATTAAAATATCTGTTATTTTTCTTTTGTAAAACGAAAGTAATTGGTGTCGCGAAAGCTTCATCGATTCACACTCAATGCCTTGCGAGGCATCGTCTTTTCCGCCATTGCTGGGTACATGTCACCGGAAGTAGATTACCGAAGAAATCGTCGCGAGACTTAGCGGCCCTATATAAATCATGCATAGTTACTGTAATGTTTAAATATTACTGTGTTTTTCAGTAGATCCATGCGATGGTGTGAAGTGTTTGAATGGTGGACAATGTGTGGGTGAAGGGGTTTGCGAATGTGTATCTGGTTACAGTGGACCAATGTGCAACAGTAAGTATTGTAGTGATTTTTGTCTTTAAAGCCAACACTTTATCTGCTGGTGAATCACATGGTATATGTGTAATTATTACTGTATTTGTCAGTAGATCCATGCGATGATGTGGAATGTTTGAATGGTGGACAATGTGTAGGTGACGGTATTTGTAATTGTACATTTGGCTTTGGTGGAGCTACTTGTAACAGTAAGTATCTGTTGTGATTTGGGTCTTTATAATAAACACTTTACCTACTGGTGAATCACATGAGCAGATGTGTCCATTAATGCAATGATTTCTTAAAGCATGAATATATTACATATCTAATTTATTACGTATGTAACGTGACTAATATTATAATTATTTAACAGTTAGAATATGTAACGTGACTAATATTAAATTATTTTACAGTGAGAGTATGTAACGTGACCGATTGTACAGATAGGAATGGATTCTGTCGCTATATTAGATGTTTTACCGATGGTAAGATATCTTGTCTTCTATCAGATACATTTGCAACCAATTCAGTTATTATCCGTACTCAAATCACTACAATATCCCATCAGATAATCTATGTATTAATCTACAAAGTAAATAGACGCATTCCGTGGATTTTATTATCATAATTCGTGTAATTATTTCAAAATGGCTAAATATATAAATCTTAAATAATTTGACAATCGATTCACCTGTAATTTGGTTATATTTTACAGCTGCCAATTGTGCTGGAAAACAATGTAATATAACTAAAGGCGAATTATGTATTAATGATACTTGTGTAGACAGAGGTTAGTATAACATGTTACCTGGTTTCTCCGAATTGAATTGCTATAACGAATATATAAACTGTTATATGTCATTAGACCATTTTAACTCTAGTTCATAAGATTATTAATTACAATAAAAGTAATGAAGATTATCTTCAGAACTGTCGAACAATGTCAAGACTTCACAAAAAATCTTAAATATTTTGAGGGTTGTGCGACTTCCTAATTTCACAGGGTTTACAAACTGTTGACATTTAACTACGACTTTATAAATTGCATAAAAATGTCACGAAATAATGTGAAAACAGGGAGTGCCTGTCTTGAATATATTGATCACTTGTTTGCAGAGTTTCAACACGATCCATGAATTCCTGTTAGACTTGGTCAGCACACAAAAAAGATTTACCGTCACGTCATAGTACGTTAATTTGTCGCGCAATTTATATTATATACATGCTTTATATTTCAGTTGAAAATTGTAGACTAATAGATAGCGGTTCTGTCCTCTGTTTGTTTAAGGGTATGTTACTTGTTGAATATTATTGACTTCGACATTATAAAGTCGAGCCCCATTCACATAACCCGTTCATGTTGGCATGTTAGGAAATATATGATCAAATGAGTGAAGATATACACTGGTTGAGAGAAACGGTAAATATATCAGCACTGTAATAGTTCAATTGTTTCAGGTGAAAAATGTGGGGAAGGATTCTGTTTTAATGGTTTTGCTCCCAATAAATGTGTAAATGATACGTGCAGGTGTAAGTACAATATAGATATAATTATGTTATTCTCAATACGTATATTTCTTTAATTAATACCGTTCTATTTGATTATTTGTATGCACATAACAAGAGGAACAGCCGATAACACTGCCCCATGGTGTATAATTTGTCATGTTACTCTGTTATCTTTTTTTTAAATAAACAATATTTTATTCAGAATGTCTGAACGAGATTGGGGAACAGGCTTAGCCTATATAAAATCCCTCTCCCTAGGTAATATACATACATAATCTTTTATCTGATGTTAGAGAAATCTCGAACACCAAATTCTATATTGTAAATTATATTTATCATAGTTACAGGCTTTATCTAACGAACGCCATATTTTGTATTGTATATTATAAATCATATTTATTATAGTTGTAGGTGGCTGTGATAGACAACCTGATGGAAACTCTTGCTCCGGAGGCATTTGTTCAGATGGTCTTTGTCTAAGTAAACTTGATTTATATTATAGACCGCGTGGCCAAACGCATGTCTTGTAGTCTCGGTCACCCAGAACCTCCTAGTCTTCAACGCACGGAGGGTCTGGGACGGTTCTCAATTTTTGACGAAAATTACTGGATAATCTACCTCATAAAAAACCAAACATTTGGTTACGCATGCGCAATGGAACCTTTTGGCTAAAGTCTCCGGTAAGTGCTAGATCTTGTGAAGCCGGGCCGATTTTGCTAGATTCCATAAAGCGTGGTTGAAATATATCCCACAATTCACTTGGTACATCTATTATTAGAAACAAAATAGAGACGATGAAGAATTAAGAAGATTGTGAGAAGCCATACGTCTGATTCATGACGAGAGAAAATTACCATTTCAATTGAAAACTTTACAAACAAAATTTTAAAGAGTGTCATTGTTGACAAACGAGCTGTTTTGATAGATTCAGTGCGTGGTAACTTAAAAGACTGGATAATCCAGACAATGACCTATTTTCCGTCAAATTTTGAGGACCCATCCAGACTAATATTCGTAGAATATTTGTGTGGATGATAGAGACTACATGTCTTGTAGATTATGTTATATTTTTTATCTGATCTATGCTCAGTTTGGCGGAGGGGGGGGGGGATAGATGGCCGAATGGTCTAACTCATATGCTCTTATTATAAAACCAGCTATCCATGCAAGTAGCTATCCATGTAAGTAGTCACCCATGTAAGTAGTTCTTGCTTTGATAATAACCGCCTGGTTAAAATAAAGCATTCAGTGTAAATCCCGATAGAACCTAATCATTAGTGTTGACGGACTGTTATAAACCTCCCCACTTCCCACCTGAACTATATATATGTACAGATAGTTTATTCTCGCGTGTGTAATGATATATCATTTATATTTCTAGACCCATGTAGTGAAGACAGGGATTGTGAAGGTTCTCCATGTATTGGTGGATCCTGTGCATGTAAATTAATCATTATTCTATTTATAATCAATATAACCTGTTTTTATGACTTAAGATCCCTGTGTTGAGGGAATAATTTCATTTGATTATTCCGACATGGTTGTCACTTGTCAGTGATGCAAGGCGGAGGGCCCCTGGCAAGCGCCAAGCGGTCGGTCTGACAGGTGGAATTCGATATAAATGTAGATCGTACTGTCGCTGTCCAGGCAAAATGTCCCTCATAGTATAGTGTAGGGTGTATGCCCGTTTTCGTAAGACTTGTCGGAGACGACGAGTAGGACGTTAATTGCCGATTTCATGTCATGGTCTTTAATAATTCGTTCTATTTCAGATGTTAAATGTGGAGAATCATATTGTTATGTGTAACCAAACTTGTTATGTTATACCACCGTAGATATGTCTACCATTGATACATAAGGTTCAATTATTGTAATAAAACCTATTATAAAATAAATATAATAAAATATAATGTAATATTAAACTACTTCTCAAAAATAATTAAATGCTACTTAGTTCTTTCTTTATGAATTCTAAACAATATATTCATCTTAACCAACTGGTACAATATATTCATTTGTATGTCATCATAAAAACCAGATAAACCAACAACTACAAGATATTAAAATGTAACCCAGATTGAAATATAAATAGTTTGTCCATTGCTTGTTGTTTATTTTGTTTACGTCACGTTGCAATGTTGAGTGTTGGGGGCAGCAGAATCTGAAATACCCGAACAAATTTGGGTTACAAATGGTGTCCCCAGTCGTCTAAGAGAAGAGAAAGAGTGGAGTTTATCGTATAGCTATCCGTTCATACCTAGGACTTCCGGTTTTGACTTCCGGATGTCGAGAAAGAGCCGTTTTTCCCGGGGGGGGGGACCCAAATGAAAAAAAATTCAAAAAATCTAGGGTTAGGGCTTGGGTTGGGTTAGGGTTGGGTGGGTTAGGGATTAGGGGAGTGAATGAACAAAACAAAGACTCATAAATTAATGGGCTCCTTAAATCCTCGACGCGTTTCGATACAATGATCTTTATCAAGAGGAAACAATGTCTGATTTGAGACTACTTAGTTTGGGTTTATATATGCTCGGGAAGGGTGTGACACTTTAAACTCAATGACCATTTGCTTGGGCGCTTGCTCAATGATCAATTTGAATCAAATTGGCTTAACACGAGTAAGAAAATGGCTTCAATACCGCGCTTATTAATTAGGGGAGGGTGGGATGACGTGTGCTCACCTAATAGCGGCGAATGGGGTTAAAGACAGTGGGTATAGAGACTTAACGAACAAATCAATCAATCAACACATTACAATATTAAGTTAATGATGTACATAAAGAGCTGCAATCAATTAATCAATAAACATCTAACAACATATGGTTTAGTAGAGTACAATAATCTATGCAATAATGAGCTTTAATCAGGTGGGTGGGAATCAGGACGTTGTAAGGAGCCAAGGAGACAAATATTTATACGAGAGTGGTTACAATAAACATATACAGCACTTTTCGGAGACTAACAATAGACAATAATATAGGTTTTAAAGTAAAATCTGGCTAATAATGGACAATAATTTGAGTTTTAATGAATGTTTTCTGACTAATAATGGACAATAATTTGGGTTTTAACGTATATTTTCTGACTAATAATGGACAATAGCGATTTTAAGATAAAATTGGCCTAAAAATAACCAAGGTTTTTAGGTGAAAGATCCGACAGATCCCTGCCTGGCACGGGCTCGGTTAGGGATTAGGGGAGTGAATTAGAATAAACTAAAACAAAAATGCACTGGCCGAGGTTTCGATGCTGTTTAGGAAAAAACACGCCTGTTAGAGGGTCTTCACAGGGTTATTTTTAGGTCAGGTATATCTTATTCCCTAAACTTTTCAAAAAATTGTTGAGGGGTTTAATCTTTTGCTGATGCTCTTCTACTATTAGATGGTGGGTTGGGTTAGGGTTGGGTTAGGGTATTGAATTGGGTGGGGGTTCCTAAAATAGGGCCCCCACAGGAAGCATGGGCCTAGGGCTCAACAAATTGCGAGCAAGTCAAGTGCTTGGGTGTTTTAAAACATAGACTTTTTGAGGTATGGTTATTTTAGGGGATTCTATACTGGGCTAAGGTAACAATCAGTCCGTTAGTTGGGTGGGGTGGGGCGTTCGTCCGGTCACAGTCTCAGAGAAGTTGAGTATTTAACCCGGTACCGGAATTTACTTGGATGCTAGATTTTGGGCAGTTTGCTGGGGACCAGAATATCTGTGAGGTTTTTATTTCTGGAGTACGCTACAATAAGTTTGTTTTTGTAAATATTTGGAAAAGTTTCTTTCAATTGTTCATAAAAAGTTTTTATTATTTTTGTGGCGTGATAGGCTGTAGTATTGTATTTGATTACTAAGGGAAGAATCTTGGTATTAAGGCGAATGTTTATGCCGTTGGGGCAAATGGTGTCGAGTTTGTTAATCCAAAAGTCTTCCCTCAGTAATCGATACTTTTTGGTTTCTACCTCGCTGGGTGTGGGTGGGATTTTTTCGATTGGGGTGATAATTAAGTCCCCTGTCGTGTGGTCCTCTAGGTTAAAATGGACAGAGATAGGTTTGTCGGTTTTTCTCCTTATGTCGGAGAGGTGGCCTAATAGCCTCTCCCTCAAAGAGTTTTGAGATTCGCCGACGTACTGCTTGGGGCACCGTTTGCAGGAAATTAGGTAAATTAGGTTACGGCTCTCGCACGTAAGGCGCTCATTAATTGGAAATTGGTTGTGGGAAGTCTTATTTTCGAAAAAATTGGTACGCTTTAGGTGTTTGCATATGCTGCACCTAACGCTCATACAGGGCATGGCTCCAAATTGTTGAAAGGGCTGGACTGGAATTATGCTTTTGGTTGTAATTTCTGTTAAAGTGGTATTTTTGATAGTTCTAAGGAATCGCTTTGAGTAGCCCCGTTCTCGGAGTTTGTCAAAGACGATTTTACACGCCTGTTCGAAGTCTGTTTTACGCGTACAAATTCGGTGGAAACGAAGTATTTGAGATTTTATGATACCCGAAAATGTGTGTTTGGGGTGGAAAGATGACTTAAATAACAGTTGGTGGGTATCTGTTTCTTTAAAGAAGACTTTGATATCCAGTTGGCCAGTTAGGTTTAGGCTATCACCCTTGAATACTGTCGTGTCCAAGAAGTCTATGCTATTTTCGCTAACTGTGGCGGTTAGCTTTATAGCGGGATGGTGGTTATTAATAATGTCAAAGTACTGCCAAAATTCTTCCAAGGAGAAGGGCCAAACGATAAAAATATCGTCTAAAAATCTACCGTAGAAAATTGGTTGTAGGGGACAGAGGGGAAGGAGTTCCCTTTCCCATTCTGCTAAGAAAATGTTTGCATAGCTCGGGCTATAAATTTGGCCCATCGCTACCCCAGTGACCTGGAGGTAGTTTTTTTCATTGAAAGTGAAGTCGTTGCGGTTCAGGCAGATTTCCAATAACTCTAAAATTTCTGCGTCCGGACGAGATTTTAAAGGATTTCTAGAAAAGGCTTTTCGGACCGCGCGTAAGCCTGTTGTGTTATCAATATTCGTGTACATGCTCTGTACATCGATAGATATTAATAACGAGTGTGGGGGGACCTTCAGTTTCTTTATTTTGTTGATAAAATCGGTAGTGTCTTTCAGGTATGCAGGGTGTTGGGAGGCTAGCGGCTTTAAAAATGAGTCCATATATTCAGAGACATTATGACACTCACTCGAGCAGTCCGAAACAATAGGGCGTCCTTTGGGTATTTTGTTCGGAACAAACCACTCCGATTCGGGATTCTTGTGGATTTTCGGGAGAGTGTAAAAATGTCTCTGTCGGCAGTCGGCTTTCGCGGAAAGATAGTCAAATTGTTTTTCGGTTAAGAATTTCTTGATAACAAGTTTCTCCAAAATTTGGTTTATCATGATACGAGTTTCCATAAAAATTGGTTCATTTATTCTTCGATAATACTTTTCATTGCTTAATTGCTTTTCGGCTTCTAAGATGTAATCCTCTCTGTTTAGGATCACGCAACAGGAGCCCTTGTCGCTCTTTTTGATGACAATGGATTTGTCTTTTTTGAGTGCGTTCAGGACTGTTCTCTCTGCGCGTGTTAGGTTGTTTCTTTCTTTGAAAATGGGTGACTGCGCCACCTCACTTCTCATTTTCTCCAAATGTTCTAAAATATCGCCTCTGATAGCCGCGTTCGAGGGATTCCAATTTGATTTGTCTATAAATTTAGTTTTTGGGCCGTTGTTGGGTCTTTCGCGAAAAAAATAGGTTATTTTAAGTGATCTAGAGAATAAGTCTGTGGATTCAAGGATCTCGTCGACCGAGGTCGGTTGTGGAGAGGGAATAAATTTAAGGCCTTTATCGAGAACCTGGTTTTCTAATGGGGATATTTTACGGGAGCTTAAATTGATTACGGTTTTGCCTAATTGGGATTTGAGAGTTTGAGTGGAGGTATTTACTGCGTTATTTTCATTTATACCTCCCTCGTGACTTAGTTTAAACACCCAGCTTCCCTGAGCCAGTGGGTCAGTTGTCGGTCGGCAGTCGAGTCTGTCCAGTGGATTTTGTCGTTTGGGGCAAGGGTAACTTGGGATTTACTAAGTTCAATTACTGTGGCGTGTTTGGGGGGTTCAGTGCGTAGGTAGTGGTTCAAGTTGGTCAGGTTTTCAAACTCTTTGGGGTTGGATTGTTTCAGGAGTGGGGAAAAGGGGATCAGGGCAATGTGAATTTTAGCCACGGGGAATTTTGTTTTGGTAGTGGTAACTAGTTCGACGTATGCTTCGTGGGCTCTTCTGGGGTGCATCTTCCTGTTATTGGTTCCTATTTGAAAAATGATATTTTGGGGTTGGCCGGTGTCTTGACTGTTCTTTATGATGTCTGTGAGGTGCTGGATTTTACCCCCGGAGTAGGATTCTATTTGCACCCCTTCCCTGCCTCTGGGTATCCTAAAAAGGTTGGAGCTGCCTATCACTAATGTTTTCCTAGTTATTTTGGGGAGGGACCAGGCCGCCTTGTCACCCTCATGTTTTCGTGGGGCTAATACTTTGGGTGGGCGAGGGGTACTAACTCTAGGAGTGCTCAAGTCTAAGCTAAGCCGACGTGGCGTACCGACCGGTATTACATTAAACGTAGGGGATAGACTCTTACGAGTTACCCTGGGTTGTGTGATTGGGCTGGTGGGGAAATCAAGGTTGGGAATAGCGGGCGACACAGTGTCCCCTTGGTTTTTCTTAGTACTAGACACAGTGTCTGATGAAGAGTCTAATTTGTCTATCAAGGCGTCGAGTTTGGGATTTGGGGAAGTAGGGGGAGAGGGAGAGGGAAAGATACGGACGTTGATCTTCTTTCCTGGCGTATCCGTGGTTGGTGAGGGGGATCGTTCTCGCCGTTTACGGTTGGGTGTTGCCACAGCCAGGTTGGTGTTGGTAGTCGTGGTTGTTGGGTCGATCACCATTGGGGAGGTATGCGGGGGAGGGGGAGTGTTGGGTTGTGTAAGCCCGTCCTTCGATGTGTTTTCAATAAGTTCTAGGAATCGTGTCCGGGTCAAGGCGTTCATTTTCCTACCGAAAGATTTTTTTGCCCACGAAAGTGCGGTGTTGCCGAAGTTGGTAGTTTGTTCCTTACTGAAATTTTGCCTGTGGAGCCAAATTAGTTTTTCATCCAGTGTTTTTTCATAGTGGGAAACAAGTTCCTTGCCAACCGATTTTGCCCAAGATTTGCTTATTGTGAGAATGGTGTTCGTAAGGGTCGTAGTGACCATGGCCGGTTTTACAAATTTGGTTAGGTCCAAGACTTTGTTGTGAAATCCTTTTGCTAGCTGACCGTCAGCTTGTAATTTCATGATGGTTAAATGGTGCAGGCATTGTAAGATTTGATAAAAAGCCTTTATCGTTGGTCCGTCTTTATTTGGGGTCTTATCTGTTTGATTGTTAGTCTTAGCCCAGTTCCTATGTTGGTTTTTGGGGCCCCTGGGGGCTCTGGGGCCTCTGGGTGGCGGGATTTCCATATCCATTAAGGGTTGGGGTTGGGTGTTCTGGGACTTCTTGTGATTCGAGTTACGGGGATGTCGGGGATTGCCATTGTAGGAAAAGGGTTGGGGGTACCCCTCATAAAACTGTTGGGGGTGGGGGTTGTAGCCTTGTTGGGGGTAGGGGCTGAAGTGGCGGTAGTCATTAGGGGGCCCTGGTCGTAATTGAAGTTTTGATAGCGATTGCCATAATATCCCTTATTATAACCCCTATAACCTTTTCCATACATAATGATAAATAAACTATAGAAGGCATAAGCATGGGTCTATACTTTAATATGATCAGATAAATTAAGCCAGAGAGACTCAGGTATATCTTATACAAAGTGGAAGACACCTGGTGCGTGAACAGAAGTATGATGAACAAGCAAAGAAGAATATAAAGAAAATAACAAAAAGAAACTTAACTGATACAAAATCCAAGAATGAGTCACACACAATAATCCATATAATGAGAAATCACATGTGAGGATCACAAAAAAACACAAGTTATAAAAATTCAAACACTTAAATACTTAGTAAATACTAAGTTTAAAGGAACTCCTCTAAGAACTAGGGTTAGGGTTAGGGTTAGGGTTAGGGGTTGGGTTAGGGTTAGGGTTAGGGTTAGGGGTTGGGTTAGGGTTAGGGTTAGGGTTAGGGTTAGGGTTGGGTTAGGGTTAGGGTTAGGGTTGGGTTAGGGTTAGGGTTAGGGTTAGGGTTAGGTATTGTGGAAGAAAACGATTTTGAACCAGTTCAAAACGGGTGTACCCCAATAGTATACCCCAAAACAAAGTGAATTTTATGTGTACATTACGGGCTATAATTTAGCTTAGGTATAGTGGAAGAAAAAGATTTTGAACCAGTTCAAAACGGGTGTATCCCAAAAGTATACCCCAAAAGAACCGTGAATTTTACGTCTTTTGGCGAATATCTGTTGTCCTCCTGAAATTAAAAATGATGGACAGTAAGATAATAGAAAAGCATTAAGATAATTTATTGGCTTAATTATGGACTTTGTCGTTTTTGCTGCATGAAAATAGATTTCTTTGATTCCAAGTTAAAAATATATTGCCTTGATTTAACGTTAAAGGTATTTCACATTAAAACAATGCAGAAATGAATGGTCTAAATTTTGAAATTTTAAAATACGAATTGATTACACATACTTCCTTGTTCTTTCTGATTTCAGGTCTTTTTTGGTGAATATCCCTTGTCTTGCTGAAATTAAAAATGGAGCAGAATAAGATTATAGAAAATCATTAAGATAATTTATTGGCTTGATTATGGACTTTGTCGTTTTATACATTAAAATAGATTCCTTTGATTCCAAGTTAAAATATATTCGTTCGATTACATGTTAAAATATATTCGTTCGATTCCAAGTTAAAATATATTCCTTTGATTTAAAGTTAAAGCTATTTTACTTTAAAACAATGCAGAAATGAATGGTCTAAATTTTGAAATTTGAAAATTACGCGCAATTTTGGTATCAGTGTTAACTCGGGTTCACCCTAGGTTCATCCCCGGGGTGCAATTAGGGCCAAAGTGGAACCCAAGAAGAACCCCAAAGTGGAACCGCAGAAGAACCCCAAAGTGGAACCCCAGAAGAACCCCCAAGTGAAACCCAAGAAGAACCCCAAAGTGGAACCCAATAAGGAACCCCAAAGTGGAACCCACGAAGAACCCCAAAGTGGAACCCAACCCAAGAACCCCAAAGTGGAACCCAAGAAGAACCCCAAGAGGAACCCCGAAGTGGAACCCCAGTTCATCCCTAGGGTTGGGTAAATGGGGTTGGGGTTGGGGTGTAGAAGTGTGAGGGTAAGAGGTAAAATACGAAAGTGAGACATGTCTCATAAGCTTGGTGATGTGATGTTTGCGATATATCATTTTATAATAAAACGGGTTGGATGTGGGTTCTTTGATTTGGAATTGGTGAGATTAGATATTCGGGTTGGGTTAGGATTTGCAGGTTGGTTTCTTTGATTTTGAAGTGGTGAGATAAGATATTCGGGTTCGGTTAGGTTAGGTTAGGTTGGGTTCTCGGGACAGGGTACTACGTTTGAACGAAAATGGTCCAAGTTCATATGGTCCAAAATGCATTTTTTACAGAATCTATAAACAGTAGGACTCTGAAATTGAGCGTGTGATGTACATTTGTCTATTGTCGAATTGTATTAAAATTTGGACCTTGTACGTCAACCGGAAATAGGTGTTTGTTCTTAAAAAAAATGGATAAAAATGCGAAAAACCACTAAGTCCAGTATGGTCCAAACTTCATTTTTCACAGAATCTATAAACAGTAGGAGGTGTCTAAAATTGCGCGTGTGATCTATATTCGTCTATTGTCGAATTGTATTAGAATTTTAAGACGATTAGTGTATTTTGGTCATTGGCCATTTAACTGTAAAATACCAGCCAGTGATTTCTATTCGTCATCTGTCTCACTACAAATAACTGGGTTTTTTCGCATTCACCGTAGGTATATGTTGTTTTATAAAGCGAACGGCGGTAGCCGTGAAGCTCTGTAATATTTAAAAGCAATGGATCCGAAGAAAATGGTGAAATTTACTATCCCTGGCCAATATCAATGCGAAAGTTGTTGTGTGTTTATAAATAACATTTTGATTAAAACCTAGAAACTGTATGTTATGACTGGACGCTATAGAAAACGATTATCATTATTGTTATTATTGTCCTTGTGAAATAGTTGAAAGTGGAAGAAAACCCCAAAAGTATACCCCAAGACAACCGTGAAGTTGACGAGTACATTTCGGGCTATAATTTAGCGTAGGTAATGTGGAAGAAAACGATTTTGAACCAGTTCAAAACGGGTGTACCCCAATAGTATGCGCCCCAAAACAAAGTGAATTTTATGTGTGTATTTCGGGCTATAATTTAGCGTAGGTATTGTGGAAGAAAACGATTTTGAACCAGTTCAAAACGGGTGTACCCCAATAGTATACCCCAAAACAACCGTGAATTTTATGTGTATATTTCGGGCTATAATTTAGCGTAGGTATTGTGGAAGAAAACGATTTTTGAACCAGTTCAAAACGGGTGTACCCCAATAGTATACCCCAAAACAAAGTGAATTTTATGTGTACATTACGGGCTATAATTTAGCTTAGGTATAGTGGAAGAAAAAGATTTTGAACCAGTTCAAAACGGGTGTATCCCAAAAGTATACCCCAAAAGAACCGTGAATTTTACGTCTTTTGGCGAATATCTGTTGTCCTCCTGAAATTAAAAATGATGGACAGTAAGATAATAGAAAAGCATTAAGATAATTTATTGGCTTAATTATGGACTTTGTCGTTTTTGCTGCATGAAAATAGATTTCTTTGATTCCAAGTTAAAAATATATTGCCTTGATTTAACGTTAAAGGTATTTCACATTAAAACAATGCAGAAATGAATGGTCTAAATTTTGAAATTTTAAAATACGAATTGATTACACATACTTCCTTGTTCTTTCTGATTTCAGGTCTTTTTTGGTGAATATCCCTTGTCTTGCTGAAATTAAAAATGGAGCAGAATAAGATTATAGAAAATCATTAAGATAATTTATTGGCTTGATTATGGACTTTGTCGTTTTATACATTAAAATAGATTCCTTTGATTCCAAGTTAAAATATATTCGTTCGATTACATGTTAAAATATATTCGTTCGATTCCAAGTTAAAATATATTCCTTTGATTTAAAGTTAAAGCTATTTTACTTTAAAACAATGCAGAAATGAATGGTCTAAATTTTGAAATTTGAAAATTACGCGCAATTTTGGTATCAGTGTTAACTCGGGTTCACCCTAGGTTCATCCCCGGGGTGCAATTAGGGCCAAAGTGGAACCCAAGAAGAACCCCAAAGTGGAACCGCAGAAGAACCCCAAAGTGGAACCCCAGAAGAACCCCCAAGTGAAACCCAAGAAGAACCCCAAAGTGGAACCCAATAAGGAACCCCAAAGTGGAACCCACGAAGAACCCCAAAGTGGAACCCAACCCAAGAACCCCAAAGTGGAACCCAAGAAGAACCCCAAGAGGAACCCCGAAGTGGAACCCCAGTTCATCCCTAGGGTTGGGTAAATGGGGTTGGGGTTGGGGTGTAGAAGTGTGAGGGTAAGAGGTAAAATACGAAAGTGAGACATGTCTCATAAGCTTGGTGATGTGATGTTTGCGATATATCATTTTATAATAAAACGGGTTGGATGTGGGTTCTTTGATTTGGAATTGGTGAGATTAGATATTCGGGTTGGGTTAGGATTTGCAGGTTGGTTTCTTTGATTTTGAAGTGGTGAGATAAGATATTCGGGTTCGGTTAGGTTAGGTTAGGTTGGGTTCTCGGGACAGGGTACTACGTTTGAACGAAAATGGTCCAAGTTCATATGGTCCAAAATGCATTTTTTACAGAATCTATAAACAGTAGGACTCTGAAATTGAGCGTGTGATGTACATTTGTCTATTGTCGAATTGTATGAAAATTTGGACCTTGTACGTCAACCGGAAATAGGTGTTTGTTCTTAAAAAAAATGGATAAAAATGCGAAAAACCACTAAGTCCAGTATGGTCCAAACTTCATTTTTCACAGAATCTATAAACAGTAGGAGGTGTCTAAAATTGCGCGTGTGATCTATATTCGTCTATTGTCGAATTGTATTAGAATTTTAAGACGATTAGTGTATTTTGGTCATTGGCCATTTAACTGTAAAATACCAGCCAGTGATTTCTATTCGTCATCTGTCTCACTACAAATAACTGGGTTTTTTCGCATTCACCGTAGGTATATGTTGTTTTATAAAGCGAACGGCGGTAGCCGTGAAGCTCTGTAATATTTAAAAGCAATGGATCCGAAGAAAATGGTGAAATTTACTATCCCTGGCCAATATCAATGCGAAAGTTGTTGTGTGTTTATAAATAACATTTTGATTAAAACCTAGAAACTGTATGTTATGACTGGACGCTATAGAAAACGATTATCATTATTGTTATTATTGTCCTTGTGAAATAGTTGAAAGTGGAAGAAAACCCCAAAAGTATACCCCAAGACAACCGTGAAGTTGACGAGTACATTTCGGGCTATAATTTAGCGTAGGTAATGTGGAAGAAAACGATTTTGAACCAGTTCAAAACGGGTGTACCCCAATAGTATGCGCCCCAAAACAAAGTGAATTTTATGTGTGTATTTCGGGCTATAATTTAGCGTAGGTATTGTGGAAGAAAACGATTTTGAACCAGTTCAAAACGGGTGTACCCCAATAGTATACCCCAAAACAACCGTGAATTGTATGTGTCTATTTCGGGCTATAATTTAGCGTAGGTATTGTGGAAGAAAACGATTTTGAACCAGTTCAAAACGGGTGTACCCCAATAGTATACCCCAAAACAAAGTGAATTTTATGTGTACATTACGGGCTATAATTTAGCTTAGGTATAGTGGAAGAAAAAGATTTTGAACCAGTTCAAAACGGGTGTATCCCAAAAGTATACCCCAAAAGAACCGTGAATTTTACGTCTTTTGGCGAATATCTGTTGTCCTCCTGAAATTAAAAATGATGGACAGTAAGATAATAGAAAAGCATTAAGATAATTTATTGGCTTAATTATGGACTTTGTCGTTTTTGCTGCATGAAAATAGATTTCTTTGATTCCAAGTTAAAAATATATTGCCTTGATTTAACGTTAAAGGTATTTCACATTAAAACAATGCAGAAATGAATGGTCTAAATTTTGAAATTTTAAAATACGAATTGATTACACATACTTCCTTGTTCTTTCTGATTTCAGGTCTTTTTTGGTGAATATCCCTTGTCTTGCTGAAATTAAAAATGGAGCAGAATAAGATTATAGAAAATCATTAAGATAATTTATTGGCTTGATTATGGACTTTGTCGTTTTATACATTAAAATAGATTCCTTTGATTCCAAGTTAAAATATATTCGTTCGATTACATGTTAAAATATATTCGTTCGATTCCAAGTTAAAATATATTCCTTTGATTTAAAGTTAAAGCTATTTTACTTTAAAACAATGCAGAAATGAATGGTCTAAATTTTGAAATTTGAAAATTACGCGCAATTTTGGTATCAGTGTTAACTCGGGTTCACCCTAGGTTCATCCCCGGGGTGCAATTAGGGCCAAAGTGGAACCCAAGAAGAACCCCAAAGTGGAACCGCAGAAGAACCCCAAAGTGGAACCCCAGAAGAACCCCCAAGTGAAACCCAAGAAGAACCCCAAAGTGGAACCCAATAAGGAACCCCAAAGTGGAACCCACGAAGAACCCCAAAGTGGAACCCAACCCAAGAACCCCAAAGTGGAACCCAAGAAGAACCCCAAGAGGAACCCCGAAGTGGAACCCCAGTTCATCCCTAGGGTTGGGTAAATGGGGTTGGGGTTGGGGTGTAGAAGTGTGAGGGTAAGAGGTAAAATACGAAAGTGAGACATGTCTCATAAGCTTGGTGATGTGATGTTTGCGATATATCATTTTATAATAAAACGGGTTGGATGTGGGTTCTTTGATTTGGAATTGGTGAGATTAGATATTCGGGTTGGGTTAGGATTTGCAGGTTGGTTTCTTTGATTTTGAAGTGGTGAGATAAGATATTCGGGTTCGGTTAGGTTAGGTTAGGTTGGGTTCTCGGGACAGGGTACTACGTTTGAACGAAAATGGTCCAAGTTCATATGGTCCAAAATGCATTTTTTACAGAATCTATAAACAGTAGGACTCTGAAATTGAGCGTGTGATGTACATTTGTCTATTGTCGAATTGTATGAAAATTTGGACCTTGTACGTCAACCGGAAATAGGTGTTTGTTCTTAAAAAAAATGGATAAAAATGCGAAAAACCACTAAGTCCAGTATGGTCCAAACTTCATTTTTCACAGAATCTATAAACAGTAGGAGGTGTCTAAAATTGCGCGTGTGATCTATATTCGTCTATTGTCGAATTGTATTAGAATTTTAAGACGATTAGTGTATTTTGGTCATTGGCCATTTAACTGTAAAATACCAGCCAGTGATTTCTATTCGTCATCTGTCTCACTACAAATAACTGGGTTTTTTCGCATTCACCGTAGGTATATGTTGTTTTATAAAGCGAACGGCGGTAGCCGTGAAGCTCTGTAATATTTAAAAGCAATGGATCCGAAGAAAATGGTGAAATTTACTATCCCTGGCCAATATCAATGCGAAAGTTGTTGTGTGTTTATAAATAACATTTTGATTAAAACCTAGAAACTGTATGTTATGACTGGACGCTATAGAAAACGATTATCATTATTGTTATTATTGTCCTTGTGAAATAGTTGAAAGTGGAAGAAAACCCCAAAAGTATACCCCAAGACAACCGTGAAGTTGACGAGTACATTTCGGGCTATAATTTAGCGTAGGTAATGTGGAAGAAAACGATTTTGAACCAGTTCAAAACGGGTGTACCCCAATAGTATGCGCCCCAAAACAAAGTGAATTTTATGTGTGTATTTCGGGCTATAATTTAGCGTAGGTATTGTGGAAGAAAACGATTTTGAACCAGTTCAAAACGGGTGTACCCCAATAGTATACCCCAAAACAACCGTGAATTGTATGTGTCTATTTCGGGCTATAATTTAGCGTAGGTATTGTGGAAGAAAACGATTTTGAACCAGTTCAAAACGGGTGTACCCCAATAGTATACCCCAAAACAAAGTGAATTTTATGTGTACATTACGGGCTATAATTTAGCTTAGGTATAGTGGAAGAAAAAGATTTTGAACCAGTTCAAAACGGGTGTATCCCAAAAGTATACCCCAAAAGAACCGTGAATTTTACGTCTTTTGGCGAATATCTGTTGTCCTCCTGAAATTAAAAATGATGGACAGTAAGATAATAGAAAAGCATTAAGATAATTTATTGGCTTAATTATGGACTTTGTCGTTTTTGCTGCATGAAAATAGATTTCTTTGATTCCAAGTTAAAAATATATTGCCTTGATTTAACGTTAAAGGTATTTCACATTAAAACAATGCAGAAATGAATGGTCTAAATTTTGAAATTTTAAAATACGAATTGATTACACATACTTCCTTGTTCTTTCTGATTTCAGGTCTTTTTTGGTGAATATCCCTTGTCTTGCTGAAATTAAAAATGGAGCAGAATAAGATTATAGAAAATCATTAAGATAATTTATTGGCTTGATTATGGACTTTGTCGTTTTATACATTAAAATAGATTCCTTTGATTCCAAGTTAAAATATATTCGTTCGATTACATGTTAAAATATATTCGTTCGATTCCAAGTTAAAATATATTCCTTTGATTTAAAGTTAAAGCTATTTTACTTTAAAACAATGCAGAAATGAATGGTCTAAATTTTGAAATTTGAAAATTACGCGCAATTTTGGTATCAGTGTTAACTCGGGTTCACCCTAGGTTCATCCCCGGGGTGCAATTAGGGCCAAAGTGGAACCCAAGAAGAACCCCAAAGTGGAACCGCAGAAGAACCCCAAAGTGGAACCCCAGAAGAACCCCCAAGTGAAACCCAAGAAGAACCCCAAAGTGGAACCCAATAAGGAACCCCAAAGTGGAACCCACGAAGAACCCCAAAGTGGAACCCAACCCAAGAACCCCAAAGTGGAACCCAAGAAGAACCCCAAGAGGAACCCCGAAGTGGAACCCCAGTTCATCCCTAGGGTTGGGTAAATGGGGTTGGGGTTGGGGTGTAGAAGTGTGAGGGTAAGAGGTAAAATACGAAAGTGAGACATGTCTCATAAGCTTGGTGATGTGATGTTTGCGATATATCATTTTATAATAAAACGGGTTGGATGTGGGTTCTTTGATTTGGAATTGGTGAGATTAGATATTCGGGTTGGGTTAGGATTTGCAGGTTGGTTTCTTTGATTTTGAAGTGGTGAGATAAGATATTCGGGTTCGGTTAGGTTAGGTTAGGTTGGGTTCTCGGGACAGGGTACTACGTTTGAACGAAAATGGTCCAAGTTCATATGGTCCAAAATGCATTTTTTACAGAATCTATAAACAGTAGGACTCTGAAATTGAGCGTGTGATGTACATTTGTCTATTGTCGAATTGTATGAAAATTTGGACCTTGTACGTCAACCGGAAATAGGTGTTTGTTCTTAAAAAAAATGGATAAAAATGCGAAAAACCACTAAGTCCAGTATGGTCCAAACTTCATTTTTCACAGAATCTATAAACAGTAGGAGGTGTCTAAAATTGCGCGTGTGATCTATATTCGTCTATTGTCGAATTGTATTAGAATTTTAAGACGATTAGTGTATTTTGGTCATTGGCCATTTAACTGTAAAATACCAGCCAGTGATTTCTATTCGTCATCTGTCTCACTACAAATAACTGGGTTTTTTCGCATTCACCGTAGGTATATGTTGTTTTATAAAGCGAACGGCGGTAGCCGTGAAGCTCTGTAATATTTAAAAGCAATGGATCCGAAGAAAATGGTGAAATTTACTATCCCTGGCCAATATCAATGCGAAAGTTGTTGTGTGTTTATAAATAACATTTTGATTAAAACCTAGAAACTGTATGTTATGACTGGACGCTATAGAAAACGATTATCATTATTGTTATTATTGTCCTTGTGAAATAGTTGAAAGTGGAAGAAAACCCCAAAAGTATACCCCAAGACAACCGTGAAGTTGACGAGTACATTTCGGGCTATAATTTAGCGTAGGTAATGTGGAAGAAAACGATTTTGAACCAGTTCAAAACGGGTGTACCCCAATAGTATGCGCCCCAAAACAAAGTGAATTTTATGTGTGTATTTCGGGCTATAATTTAGCGTAGGTATTGTGGAAGAAAACGATTTTGAACCAGTTCAAAACGGGTGTACCCCAATAGTATACCCCAAAACAACCGTGAATTGTATGTGTCTATTTCGGGCTATAATTTAGCGTAGGTATTGTGGAAGAAAACGATTTTGAACCAGTTCAAAACGGGTGTACCCCAATAGTATACCCCAAAACAAAGTGAATTTTATGTGTACATTACGGGCTATAATTTAGCTTAGGTATAGTGGAAGAAAAAGATTTTGAACCAGTTCAAAACGGGTGTATCCCAAAAGTATACCCCAAAAGAACCGTGAATTTTACGTCTTTTGGCGAATATCTGTTGTCCTCCTGAAATTAAAAATGATGGACAGTAAGATAATAGAAAAGCATTAAGATAATTTATTGGCTTAATTATGGACTTTGTCGTTTTTGCTGCATGAAAATAGATTTCTTTGATTCCAAGTTAAAAATATATTGCCTTGATTTAACGTTAAAGGTATTTCACATTAAAACAATGCAGAAATGAATGGTCTAAATTTTGAAATTTTAAAATACGAATTGATTACACATACTTCCTTGTTCTTTCTGATTTCAGGTCTTTTTTGGTGAATATCCCTTGTCTTGCTGAAATTAAAAATGGAGCAGAATAAGATTATAGAAAATCATTAAGATAATTTATTGGCTTGATTATGGACTTTGTCGTTTTATACATTAAAATAGATTCCTTTGATTCCAAGTTAAAATATATTCGTTCGATTACATGTTAAAATATATTCGTTCGATTCCAAGTTAAAATATATTCCTTTGATTTAAAGTTAAAGCTATTTTACTTTAAAACAATGCAGAAATGAATGGTCTAAATTTTGAAATTTGAAAATTACGCGCAATTTTGGTATCAGTGTTAACTCGGGTTCACCCTAGGTTCATCCCCGGGGTGCAATTAGGGCCAAAGTGGAACCCAAGAAGAACCCCAAAGTGGAACCGCAGAAGAACCCCAAAGTGGAACCCAAGAAGAACCCCAAAGTGGAACCCAAGAAGAACCCCAAAGTGGAACCCAATAAGGAACCCCAAAGTGGAACCCACGAAGAACCCCAAAGTGGAACCCAACCCAAGAACCCCAAAGTGGAACCCAAGAAGAACCCCAAGAGGAACCCCGAAGTGGAACCCCAGTTCATCCCTAGGGTTGGGTAAATGGGGTTGGGGTTGGGGTGTAGAAGTGTGAGGGTAAGAGGTAAAATACGAAAGTGAGACATGTCTCATAAGCTTGGTGATGTGATGTTTGCGATATATCATTTTATAATAAAACGGGTTGGATGTGGGTTCTTTGATTTGGAATTGGTGAGATTAGATATTCGGGTTGGGTTAGGATTTGCAGGTTGGTTTCTTTGATTTTGAAGTGGTGAGATAAGATATTCGGGTTCGGTTAGGTTAGGTTAGGTTGGGTTCTCGGGACAGGGTACTACGTTTGAACGAAAATGGTCCAAGTTCATATGGTCCAAAATGCATTTTTTACAGAATCTATAAACAGTAGGACTCTGAAATTGAGCGTGTGATGTACATTTGTCTATTGTCGAATTGTATGAAAATTTGGACCTTGTACGTCAACCGGAAATAGGTGTTTGTTCTTAAAAAAAATGGATAAAAATGCGAAAAACCACTAAGTCCAGTATGGTCCAAACTTCATTTTTCACAGAATCTATAAACAGTAGGAGGTGTCTAAAATTGCGCGTGTGATCTATATTCGTCTATTGTCGAATTGTATTAGAATTTTAAGACGATTAGTGTATTTTGGTCATTGGCCATTTAACTGTAAAATACCAGCCAGTGATTTCTATTCGTCATCTGTCTCACTACAAATAACTGGGTTTTTTCGCATTCACCGTAGGTATATGTTGTTTTATAAAGCGAACGGCGGTAGCCGTGAAGCTCTGTAATATTTAAAAGCAATGGATCCGAAGAAAATGGTGAAATTTACTATCCCTGGCCAATATCAATGCGAAAGTTGTTGTGTGTTTATAAATAACATTTTGATTAAAACCTAGAAACTGTATGTTATGACTGGACGCTATAGAAAACGATTATCATTATTGTTATTATTGTCCTTGTGAAATAGTTGAAAGTGGAAGAAAACCCCAAAAGTATACCCCAAGACAACCGTGAAGTTGACGAGTACATTTCGGGCTATAATTTAGCGTAGGTAATGTGGAAGAAAACGATTTTGAACCAGTTCAAAACGGGTGTACCCCAATAGTATGCGCCCCAAAACAAAGTGAATTTTATGTGTGTATTTCGGGCTATAATTTAGCGTAGGTATTGTGGAAGAAAACGATTTTGAACCAGTTCAAAACGGGTGTACCCCAATAGTATACCCCAAAACAACCGTGAATTGTATGTGTCTATTTCGGGCTATAATTTAGCGTAGGTATTGTGGAAGAAAACGATTTTGAACCAGTTCAAAACGGGTGTACCCCAATAGTATACCCCAAAACAAAGTGAATTTTATGTGTACATTACGGGCTATAATTTAGCTTAGGTATAGTGGAAGAAAAAGATTTTGAACCAGTTCAAAACGGGTGTATCCCAAAAGTATACCCCAAAAGAACCGTGAATTTTACGTCTTTTGGCGAATATCTGTTGTCCTCCTGAAATTAAAAATGATGGACAGTAAGATAATAGAAAAGCATTAAGATAATTTATTGGCTTAATTATGGACTTTGTCGTTTTTGCTGCATGAAAATAGATTTCTTTGATTCCAAGTTAAAAATATATTGCCTTGATTTAACGTTAAAGGTATTTCACATTAAAACAATGCAGAAATGAATGGTCTAAATTTTGAAATTTTAAAATACGAATTGATTACACATACTTCCTTGTTCTTTCTGATTTCAGGTCTTTTTTGGTGAATATCCCTTGTCTTGCTGAAATTAAAAATGGAGCAGAATAAGATTATAGAAAATCATTAAGATAATTTATTGGCTTGATTATGGACTTTGTCGTTTTATACATTAAAATAGATTCCTTTGATTCCAAGTTAAAATATATTCGTTCGATTACATGTTAAAATATATTCGTTCGATTCCAAGTTAAAATATATTCCTTTGATTTAAAGTTAAAGCTATTTTACTTAAAACAATGCAGAAATGAATGGTCTAAATTTTGAAATTTGAAAATTACGCGCAATTTTGGTATCAGTGTTAACTCGGGTTCACCCTAGGTTCATCCCCGGGGTGCAATTAGGGCCAAAGTGGAACCCAAGAAGAACCCCAAAGTGGAACCGCAGAAGAACCCCAAAGTGGAACCCCAGAAGAACCCCCAAGTGAAACCCAAGAAGAACCCCAAAGTGGAACCCAATAAGGAACCCCAAAGTGGAACCCACGAAGAACCCCAAAGTGGAACCCAACCCAAGAACCCCAAAGTGGAACCCAAGAAGAACCCCAAGAGGAACCCCGAAGTGGAACCCCAGTTCATCCCTAGGGTTGGGTAAATGGGGTTGGGGTTGGGGTGTAGAAGTGTGAGGGTAAGAGGTAAAATACGAAAGTGAGACATGTCTCATAAGCTTGGTGATGTGATGTTTGCGATATATCATTTTATAATAAAACGGGTTGGATGTGGGTTCTTTGATTTGGAATTGGTGAGATTAGATATTCGGGTTGGGTTAGGATTGCAGGTTGGTTTCTTTGATTTTGAAGTGGTGAGATAAGATATTCGGGTTCGGTTAGGTTAGGTTAGGTTGGGTTCTCGGGACAGGGTACTACGTTTGAACGAAAATGGTCCAAGTTCATATGGTCCAAAATGCATTTTTACAGAATCTATAAACAGTAGGACTCTGAAATTGAGCGTGTGATGTACATTTGTCTATTGTCGAATTGTATGAAAATTTGGACCTTGTACGTCAACCGGAAATAGCGTGTTTGTTCTTAAAAAAAATGGATAAAAATGCGAAAAACCACTAAGTCCAGTATGGTCCAAACTTCATTTTTCACAGAATCTATAAACAGTAGGAGGTGTCTAAAATTGCGCGTGTGATCTATATTCGTCTATTGTCGAATTGTATTAGAATTTTAAGACGATTAGTGTATTTTGGTCATTGGCCATTTAACTGTAAAATACCAGCCAGTGATTTCTATTCGTCATCTGTCTCACTACAAATAACTGGGTTTTTTTCGCATTCACCGTAGGTATATGTTGTTTTATAAAGCGAACGGCGGTAGCCGTGAAGCTCTGTAATATTTAAAAGCAATGGATCCGAAGAAAATGGTGAAATTTACTATCCCTGGCCAATATCAATGCGAAAGTTGTTTGTGTGTTTATAAATAACATTTTGATTAAAACCTAGAAACTGTATGTTATGACTGGACGCTATAGAAAACGATTATCATTATTGTTATTATTGTCCTTGTGAAATAGTTGAAAGTGGAAGAAAACCCCAAAAGTATACCCCAAGACAACCGTGAAGTTGACGAGTACATTTCGGGCTATAATTTTAGCGTAGGTAATGTGGAAGAAAACGATTTTGAACCAGTTCAAAACGGGTGTACCCCAATAGTATGCGCCCCAAAACAAAGTGAATTTTATGTGTGTATTTCGGGCTATAATTTAGCGTAGGTATTGTGGAAGAAAACGATTTTGAACCAGTTCAAAACGGGTGTACCCCAATAGTATACCCCAAAACAACCGTGAATTGTATGTGTCTATTTCGGGCTATAATTTAGCGTAGGTAATGTGGAAGAAAACGATTTTGAACCAGTTCAAAACGGGTGTACCCCAATAGTATACCCCAAAACAAAGTGAATTTTATGTGTACATTACGGGCTATAATTTAGCTTAGGTATAGTGGAAGAAAAAGATTTTGAACCAGTTCAAAACGGGTGTATCCCAAAAGTATACCCCAAAAGAACCGTGAATTTTACGTCTTTTGGCGAATATCTGTTGTCCTCCTGAAATTAAAAATGATGGACAGTAAGATAATAGAAAAGCATTAAGATAATTTATTGGCTTAATTATGGACTTTGTCGTTTTTGCTGCATGAAAATAGATTTCTTTGATTCCAAGTTAAAAATATATTGCCTTGATTTAACGTTAAAGGTATTTCACATTAAAACAATGCAGAAATGAATGGTCTAAATTTTGAAATTTTAAAATACGAATTGATTACACATACTTCCTTGTTCTTTCTGATTTCAGGTCTTTTTTGGTGAATATCCCTTGTCTTGCTGAAATTAAAAATGGAGCAGAATAAGATTATAGAAAATCATTAAGATAATTTATTGGCTTGATTATGGACTTTGTCGTTTTATACATTAAAATAGATTCCTTTGATTCCAAGTTAAAATATATTCGTTCGATTACATGTTAAAATATATTCGTTCGATTCCAAGTTAAAATATATTCCTTGATTTAAAGTTAAAGCTATTTTACTTTAAAACAATGCAGAAATGAATGGTCTAAATTTTGAAATTTGAAAATTACGCGCAATTTTGGTATCAGTGTTAACTCGGGTTCACCCTAGGTTCATCCCCGGGGTGCAATTAGGGCCAAAGTGGAACCCAAGAAGAACCCCAAAGTGGAACCGCAGAAGAACCCCAAAGTGGAACCCCAGAAGAACCCCCAAGTGAAACCCAAGAAGAACCCCAAAGTGGAACCCAATAAGGAACCCCAAAGTGGAACCCACGAAGAACCCCAAAGTGGAACCCAACCCAAGAACCCCAAAGTGGAACCCAAGAAGAACCCCAAGAGGAACCCCGAAGTGGAACCCCAGTTCATCCCTAGGGTTGGGTAAATGGGGTTGGGGTTGGGGTGTAGAAGTGTGAGGGTAAGAGGTAAAATACGAAAGTGAGACATGTCTCATAAGCTTGGTGATGTGATGTTTGCGATATATCATTTTATAATAAAACGGGTTGGATGTGGGTCTTTGATTTGGAATTGGTGAGATTAGATATTCGGGTTGGGTTAGGATTTGCAGGTTGGTTTCTTTGATTTTGAAGTGGTGAGATAAGATATTCGGGTTCGGTTAGGTTAGGTTAGGTTGGGTTCTCGGGACAGGGTACTACGTTTGAACGAAAATGGTCCCAAGTTCATATGGTCCAAAATGCATTTTTTACAGAATCTATAAACAGTAGGACTCTGAAATTGAGCGTGTGATGTACATTTGTCTATTGTCGAATTGTATGAAAATTTGGACCTTGTACGTCAACCGGAAATAGGTGTTTGTTCTTAAAAAAAAATGGATAAAAATGCGAAAAACCACTAAGTCCAGTATGGTCCAAACTTCATTTTTCACAGAATCTATAAACAGTAGGAGGTGTCTAAAATTGCGCGTGTGATCTATATTCGTCTATTGTCGAATTGTATTAGAATTTTAAGACGATTAGTGTATTTTGGTCATTGGCCATTTAACTGTAAAATACCAGCCAGTGATTTCTATTCGTCATCTGTCTCACTACAAATAACTGGGTTTTTTCGCATTCACCGTAGGTATATGTTGTTTTATAAAGCGAACGGCGGTAGCCGTGAAGCTCTGTAATATTTAAAAGCAATGGATCCGAAGAAAATGGTGAAATTTACTATCCCTGGCCAATATCAATGCGAAAGTTGTTGTGTGTTTATAAATAACATTTTGATTAAAACCTAGAAACTGTATGTTATGACTGGACGCTATAGAAAACGATTATCATTATTGTTATTATTGTCCTTGTGAAATAGTTGAAAGTGGAAGAAAACCCCAAAAGTATACCCCAAGACAACCGTGAAGTTGACGAGTACATTTCGGGCTATAATTTAGCGTAGGTAATGTGGAAGAAAACGATTTTGAACCAGTTCAAAACGGGTGTACCCCAATAGTATGCGCCCCAAAACAAAGTGAATTTTATGTGTGTATTTCGGGCTATAATTTAGCGTAGGTATTGTGGAAGAAAACGATTTTGAACCAGTTCAAAACGGGTGTACCCCAATAGTATACCCCCAAAACAACCGTGAATTGTATGTGTCTATTTCGGGCTATAATTTAGCGTAGGTATTGTGGAAGAAAACGATTTTGAACCAGTTCAAAACGGGTGTACCCCAATAGTATACCCCAAAACAAAGTGAATTTTATGTGTACATTACGGGCTATAATTTAGCTTAGGTATAGTGGAAGAAAAAGATTTTGAACCAGTTCAAACGGGTGTATCCCAAAAGTATACCCCAAAAGAACCGTGAATTTTACGTCTTTTGGCGAATATCTGTTGTCCTCCTGAAATTAAAAATGATGGACAGTAAGATAATAGAAAAGCATTAAGATAATTTATTGGCTTAATTATGGACTTTGTCGTTTTTGCTGCATGAAAATAGATTTCTTTGATTCCAAGTTAAAAATATATTGCCTTGATTTAACGTTAAAGGTATTTCACATTAAAACAATGCAGAAATGAATGGTCTAAATTTTGAAATTTTAAAATACGAATTGATTACACATACTTCCTTGTTCTTTCTGATTTCAGGTCTTTTTTGGTGAATATCCCTTGTCTTGCTGAAATTAAAAATGGAGCAGAATAAGATTATAGAAAATCATTAAGATAATTTATTGGCTTGATTATGGACTTTGTCGTTTTATACATTAAAATAGATTCCTTTGATTCCAAGTTAAAATATATTCGTTCGATTACATGTTAAAATATATTCGTTCGATTCCAAGTTAAAATATATTCCTTTGATTTAAAGTTAAAGCTATTTTACTTTAAAACAATGCAGAAATGAATGGTCTAAATTTTGAAATTTGAAAATTACGCGCAATTTTGGTATCAGTGTTAACTCGGGTTCACCCTAGGTTCATCCCCGGGGTGCAATTAGGGCCAAAGTGGAACCCAAGAAGAACCCCAAAGTGGAACCGCAGAAGAACCCCAAAGTGGAACCCCAGAAGAACCCCCAAGTGAAACCCAAGAAGAACCCCAAAGTGGAACCCAATAAGGAACCCCAAAGTGGAACCCACGAAGAACCCCAAAGTGGAACCCAACCCAAGAACCCCAAAGTGGAACCCAAGAAGAACCCCAAGAGGGAACCCCGAAGTGGAACCCCAGTTCATCCCTAGGGTTGGGTAAATGGGGTTGGGGTTGGGGTGTAGAAGTGTGAGGGTAAGAGGTAAAATACGAAAGTGAGACATGTCTCATAAGCTTGGTGATGTGATGTTTGCGATATATCATTTTATAATAAAACGGGTTGGATGTGGGTTCTTTGATTTGGAATTGGTGAGATTAGATATTCGGGTTGGGTTAGGATTTGCAGGTTGGTTTCTTTGATTTTGAAGTGGTGAGATAAGATATTCGGGTTCGGTTAGGTTAGGTTAGGTTGGGTTCTCGGGACAGGGGTACTACGTTTGAACGAAAATGGTCCAAGTTCATATGGTCCAAAATGCATTTTTTACAGAATCTATAAACAGTAGGACTCTGAAATTGAGCGTGTGATGTACATTTGTCTATTGTCGAATTGTATGAAAATTTGGACCTTGTACGTCAACCGGAAATAGGTGTTTGTTCTTAAAAAAAATGGATAAAAATGCGAAAAACCACTAAGTCCAGTATGGTCCAAACTTCATTTTTCACAGAATCTATAAACAGTAGGAGGTGTCTAAAATTGCGCGTGTGATCTATATTCGTCTATTGTCGAATTGTATTAGAATTTTAAGACGATTAGTGTATTTTGGTCATTGGCCATTTAACTGTAAAATACCAGCCAGTGATTTCTATTCGTCATCTGTCTCACTACAAATAACTGGGTTTTTTCGCATTCACCGTAGGTATATGTTGTTTTATAAAGCGAACGGCGGTAGCCGTGAAGCTCTGTAATATTTAAAAGCAATGGATCCGAAGAAAATGGTGAAATTTACTATCCCTGGCCAATATCAATGCGAAAGTTGTTGTGTGTTTATAAATAACATTTTGATTAAAACCTAGAAACTGTATGTTATGACTGGACGCTATAGAAAACGATTATCATTATTGTTATTATTGTCCTTGTGAAATAGTTGAAAGTGGAAGAAAACCCCAAAAGTATACCCCAAGACAACCGTGAAGTTGACGAGTACATTTCGGGCTATAATTTAGCGTAGGTAATGTGGAAGAAAACGATTTTGAACCAGTTCAAAACGGGTGTACCCCAATAGTAATGCGCCCCAAAACAAAGTGAATTTTATGTGTGTATTTCGGGCTATAATTTAGCGTAGGTATTGTGGAAGAAAACGATTTTGAACCAGTTCAAAACGGGTGTACCCCAATAGTATACCCCAAAACAACCGTGAATTGTATGTGTCTATTTCGGGCTATAATTTAGCGTAGGTAATGTGGAAGAAAACGATTTTGAACCAGTTCAAAACGGGTGTACCCCAATAGTATACCCCAAAACAAAGTGAATTTTATGTGTACATTACGGGCTATAATTTAGCTTAGGTATAGTGGAAGAAAAAGATTTTGAACCAGTTCAAAACGGGTGTATCCCAAAAGTATACCCCAAAAGAACCGTGAATTTTACGTCTTTTGGCGAATATCTGTTGTCCTCCTGAAATTAAAAATGATGGACAGTAAGATAATAGAAAAGCATTAAGATAATTTATTGGCTAATTATGGACTTTGTCGTTTTTGCTGCATGAAAATAGATTTCTTTGATTCCAAGTTAAAAATATATTGCCTTGATTTAACGTTAAAGGTATTTCACATTAAAACAATGCAGAAATGAATGGTCTAAATTTTGAAATTTTAAAATACGAATTGATTACACATACTTCCTTGTTCTTTCTGATTTCAGGTCTTTTTTGGTGAATATCCCTTGTCTTGCTGAAATTAAAAATGAGCAGAATAAGATTATAGAAAATCATTAAGATAATTTATTGGCTTGATTATGGACTTTGTCGTTTTATACATTAAAATAGATTCCTTTGATTCCAAGTTAAAATATATTCGTTCGATTACATGTTAAAATATATTCGTTCGATTCCAAGTTAAAATATATTCCTTTGATTTAAAGTTAAAGCTATTTTACTTTAAAACAATGCAGAAATGAATGGTCTAAATTTTGAAATTTGAAAATTACGCGCAATTTTGGTATCAGTGTTAACTCGGGTTCACCCTAGGTTCATCCCCGGGGTGCAATTAGGGCCAAAGTGGAACCCAAGAAGAACCCCAAAGTGGAACCGCAGAAGAACCCCAAAGTGGAACCCCAGAAGAACCCCCAAGTGAAACCCAAGAAGAACCCCAAAGTGGAACCCAATAAGGAACCCCAAAGTGGAACCCACGAAGAACCCAAAGTGGAACCCAACCCAAGAACCCCAAAGTGGAACCCAAGAAGAACCCCAAGAGGAACCCCGAAGTGGAACCCCAGTTCATCCCTAGGGTTGGGTAAATGGGGTTGGGGTTGGGGTGTAGAAGTGTGAGGGTAAGAGGTAAAATACGAAAGTGAGACATGTCTCATAAGCTTGGTGATGTGATGTTTGCGATATATCATTTTATAATAAAACGGGTTGGATGTGGGTTCTTTGATTTGGAATTGGTGAGATTAGATATTCGGGTTGGGTTAGGATTTGCAGGTTGGTTTCTTTGATTTTGAAGTGGTGAGATAAGATATTCGGGTTCGGTTAGGTTAGGTTAGGTTGGGTTCTCGGGACAGGGTACTACGTTTGAACGAAAATGGTCCAAGTTCATATGGTCCAAAATGCATTTTTTACAGAATCTATAAACAGTAGGACTCTGAAATTGAGCGTGTGATGTACATTTGTCTATTGTCGAATTGTATGAAAATTTGGACCTTGTACGTCAACCGGAAATAGGTGTTTGTTCTTAAAAAAAATGGATAAAAATGCGAAAAACCACTAAGTCCAGTATGGTCCAAACTTCATTTTTCACAGAATCTATAAACAGTAGGAGGTGTCTAAAATTGCGCGTGTGATCTATATTCGTCTATTGTCGAATTGTATTAGAATTTTAAGACGATTAGTGTATTTTGGTCATTGGCCATTTAACTGTAAAATACCAGCCAGTGATTTCTATTCGTCATCTGTCTCACTACAAATAACTGGGTTTTTTCGCATTCACCGTAGGTATATGTTGTTTTATAAAGCGAACGGCGGTAGCCGTGAAGCTCTGTAATATTTAAAAGCAATGGATCCGAAGAAAATGGTGAAATTTACTATCCCTGGCCAATATCAATGCGAAAGTTGTTGTGTGTTTATAAATAACATTTTGATTAAAACCTAGAAACTGTATGTTATGACTGGACGCTATAGAAAACGATTATCATTATTGTTA